>BSWB01000005.1:6425000-8925000 GCA_033239125.1 Fagopyrum homotropicum | reverse complement strand
TTTCACACCCCGACTCCCATGCTTAGGAGCATCTAGTAAAAACTTCATGTCTCAAGGAAATACCACTTCTACTCTTGCTAGTATGCACTCCTTTCCTTCTCGCTTCGCGTCCTTAGTTATCATACGTCGTCTTGAAAAATCATAAGTTCACCATCTCTAGTTGGTTTCTTTGTGATTCAATCGTTGCTTCTTTGCAACCACTCTCATATCTTCATGTTGCTTTCTTACTCGTATGACTTCTTTCTCACTTTTGCTTAAAATAACTCGAGGTTCTCTTTCACTTGTTTGTCCTTCGTTTACGTCATCTCTAATCCTCCGCTTCGACATCCTCTTAAAGAAGTCCGAGAAATACCAAGGAGTTTGTCCAAAACGTGATACACAACTTGGTACTTGAGCATACTCACCCTCAGGTGTAAACTATCCTAAGCCAAACGGCGTCATCCAAGGGGCGATGATAGCTTTCTATCATCTCGAATATAAGGTCTAGCATCCATATGTCACTATATATCCTAGTATACGTATATAACTATATAAGTTCTATGTCTACATGCTATCAGCATAACACATCCAAGGAAACCATTCTCATAAAACGATTAATAAGCACTAATATAATATTATCATGTCACATGTACAACTCATATCAATATAAAAGTCATGCCACCATAACAACATAACAAGTCCATCATGCATAACTATCATTAACATATAATAATAGTCCAAAAACATCCTAGGCCCACTATACATATCTACATATATACACATATCTATATATATATACTAAAAATACAATAACTATGCTGCCGAGATCCGCGGAAGGAGTGGTGGTCCGTACATTCTACCCCGACTCATGCATGTGATTTTGAAAACGAAAACTCAAAACCCGCGGGGTTCTGTATATTCCTTATTCGGCCTTTAGAAGATTGCGAGTGTCATTGTTGTCAACCTAGGGCTCTGATACCACTTTGTAACACCCCGAATCCGCGGGATTCGGAGCGCTACGGGTTAGGACCTCACAATGGGTCCCGACCCTTAGCCTGACAACAATTTCACTGGATCTTACAACAAGACACAAATAAAGGCAAAACCGAAATTCATTTTAATGCAATGATATGAACCCCAAAAGAAAACAACGAAAGACTTCAGCCGAGATACAACGCTAAAGGTAACCGCCATACACGCGACATACATAATACCCTAAACAATACATAGAAATAACTCCCAAAACCCATCCTAAAATGTACGGACCCGGCTGCCCACTCTTCTGGATCTCTCGGTCGCGCCCCTAACCTGCAAGGCAACTACAACAATATCGGTATAAAACCGTTAGCTAGCATTCAAGGCATTAGAATCATGGTATTGGCACACACACACACACATAAGGAATCATAAACACACAACATGTTTCAAAACACACAATCCGGTTTATTATCTTTTTATTATTAGGTCATATCCCGTTCTAATTCAACTTCTTTTGTGACACGAGAATCTTAAAGATCTCGCCCTTGTCCCCTTTCACCATACGGGTTTGTACTTGATGCGGATCAGCATCACCCGATGGGATGGTCGCAAGGCACCTCCCAGTCATCCCCATTTTGGACTGGACAAGCGGTCACCGCCCGTTATCATACACTTGGGCCAAATATAAACATATAAAGTCGGTGGTCCTATTACCGGTTTAGATGTTATAACATAAGCAATAAACACACACATAAACAATAAGCACACACCACCAAACACGCATTGAAACTAATACAGAGAATACAAGCTAAGTAAGTCCGGAGACTTACCTGTCCCAAAGCTAAACCCGCTAAATCCCGCACTCAATTTCCCGCAGAAATGTAACTCAACGCCTGATCAGACAAGGCACACAATCAATAACTAATCGATAAGCTATAAGCCCTCGGGCTTCTAGTCTCCCAAAACCTATATGAGCTCAAAACCCTAGCATGCTAGGTTCAACTCCTAATCTCGAAGATCATCTCATGATCGTACCAAAACATCACAATACTCATAAACCATTCAACAACCATATAAGGTTCAAGGCCACTACTTGGTATTCTCTCTAAGTTATGCTAGATCAAACCTAGCATGATACTAATACTAATCATTACTAGTTCACGGGAAAGGATACTCACACGACGTCAAAAGACGGAAGTCGATCAACGGATGTCGACTTGTACTCGTTTGGCCTTTACGGGGTCGCTTCCAAACCTAATACCAAAACTAAGCAAGTTTAGCTCATACGCTAAACTTGAATGAAATATATAATATAAATAAATCTAATGAAAACCCGTTTTCAAAAGCCAGCGTTAAAACTCGTTAAACCCTTCCGGGGCAAAAAATATGAAATCAAACCACTTGGTCATAAACCCGAAATTACAACTTGAATCATAAACCGAATTTAGAATCCGTAATTATATTTTCCGGGCAATCTAAACAACATCATAAACTCAATGATAGAACTCGTTCTCAAAGCCAAGGATAACCAAACCGTTCAAAGATTTTCTGGGAAAATTATACCATTTTAGAAATATGGGTCATTCTCAGCAATTAAAATTCTGGGCCACTTCTGTAATTAACTCCAGTAGGGTTATGTTTGCAAATTTCCAAAACCAAGGCCAGAAAATGTAAATACATAAAATGGGTTGATTTCTGCAATTAAACCAAAAGTAAGGGGGCCCGATTACAATTTTCAAAAGGGTTCTTTCAACCCCGCAGCAATGGTTGCGCAAGGGAACAGAGGGGGCGACGGCCTTGGCTGTTGCTGCCTCCGGTAAGGCAAAGCAGGGGCGGCGTGGGCTCTCCTTCGACGACCTTAACAGGATGAGTCGAGGCGGAGCTCGAGGCCGGTGGTTGCAGCAATCACAATCTGCAGAGGAAGGAGATCGACGGACCCGGTCAGGACCGGAGATAGCAGCCAACAGCGGACACGAAACCCTAGCGGACCGGAGGCGGCATCGGAATCCAAGTGGAGGCGGCGTCTCCTTCCTTCGTGTCGGGCTGAGGTGACGGCGAGGCATTTCTCCTGAAGTCGGCTTGAGGCGGCGGCAAGGGTTCAGGGAGGAAGGAATGGCGTTCGGCCTGCTGGTGCTCCGGTCGATCGAGGCGGCTTCCTCCTCGATCCGGTGGTCCCTGGAGGTGCAATCTTCAATCGATCCACACAGCAATAGAGAGGGGGCGAAATTAAAATGAGAGAGTTGCAGCTTGGGAAGCAACAGAGGGAGAGGGAGGTGATATGGTGAGAAGTGGATGGGGCTAAGAGAAGCAACAAGAGATAGGGGGAGAAGAGTAGAGAGGCACGTCAAGCATGCACCAGAGCTAGGTGGGCGGCACAGGCTAGGGTTGGGGACGAGGGGTCGGAAACGCTCCTATTTACGCTAGGATGTTCTTGCACAAGCAGTGCCGTCTGGCACATGAATAAGAAGGGAAAAGAAGGAATAAAGAAATAATAAGAGAAAATAAAGGAGGAAAAGAAATAAAGCATAGTAAAATAACTCGATAAGGAAATAATCGGAACGGGATTTTCGGTTCGGAAAACCCTTTTAATATTTTCCGAAAATAAATAAAAATACGGAATACATATATAAATTAAAATATATAAACTCATAAATTTTAATTTCCAATGTGAATATACCCGTAGAAATATTTAGGTTATTAAAATATCGATAAAATCCGAGAAAATACAAAACGCAAACGCGCCAAAAAAATTGGGGCGTTACAGTTGGAAAATATTTCTCCAAAAACGCCTTGTGGAGATTCTCCCAAGTGTCGATGCTCCCGGATCGAAGGTGGTAATACCAATCATCCGCTCCATCCTTGAGCGTGAAACTGAACGCCCGCATCTTGATTTGCTCTTCCGTAATGTTGGCCGGTTGCATACTCATACACACAGTATGAAACTTCCCAAGGTGCTTGATGGGGTCTTCACGACTTAACCCATGGAAGGATGGGAGCAAGTAGATGAGACCCGGCTAGAGCTCGAAGTTGATACCTTTCCGAATTGCCGGTATAGTAACCGCAAGAGGGTATTGAGTCATGTTCGGCTGCGTGAGCTGGTGCAGGATTCGGTCAGCCATCTCTTCTCGGAGTTGTTGTTGTCTACGTCGCCGGATGTGTGTTCTCTCAATTTCTAGATCAAAAGGAACAATTCCGGATTTAGTAGCTTGGGTTTGAACCATAAAAACGGTCCAAACCAATAATCAATAATAGAAAATTAAAACACAACAAAACTCCCAGGCAACGGCGCCAAAATTTGACAAGACTATTTCCTTAGGTCGTTTTTATCTTATCAAAGTAATTTCCCAAATTAACACTAAAGCAAGTAGTGGTTAAGCAAGGGTCGAACCCAAGAGAGTTTTGTTGATGTTTATATTAGATTAAATTATTGATTATGTAACCGAGTAGGGGGGGGGGGGGGTTGGACTGAATTGATATATACAAAATGAGAATGCAAATAAAGAGATGAATAGACTTATGGGAAATGAACTACACTAAGTTGAATCTTAGCATGCAATGCTACTTTGGTTGGTTCCTTTTATAAGTTTATTAGCATGTTCTTGTCTTGATCATATGTATGTGTTGAGCCAACCGGCATCAACACAACTTAACAGGTTAATGTTCCGTAAACCTACAAGAACAAGTCACAAGTTAGCTTTCAAACAAAGACAAAGAGATATAAAGAGAAGATTAAAACCATTAAACTTTTCTTTATATTTGTATTCCTTTCTCTTAAGTAATCACAACCAGTTTTTAGCTAAAGGTTTCTACTAGATTAAAGACCCGAACCCGTATTCTATTAATCCTAGTTCTTTCATGCAATTTAGACACTAAGGTGATCAATCTTAAGTGATAAGAAACATGCAATTAGACAAATAAAACTCAATGAATACAAAACATGAACTGAATAACACTTATATTAAAAAGGACTTACAACCAAAGCAGCAATGCAGCTTCAAAACAACCCAATGTAGCAAGGAATTTAGAAGCTCATTACACAAAGGAAGCAAGAGAAAAGAGAGAATAAAATGGAAAAATGGTGGGTGGTTCTAGCAATCAGCCATGAACCTATTTATAATACTATTGACACTAAATGGGAGTAAATGGTCGGCCTAAACAGCCACCTTTAATGCCATAAAGGTGGTGCAAACAGCCGGAGTAAAGTCTTTGTCGCTAAACCGCAGAGGCGGCCTTCAGGACCGCAGGGGCGGTTTAGGCGAAAACGCTTGGAGTTCTTCATGGCCGCAGGGGCGGCCTGGCAATTTCGTAGGGGCGGATCTTTAATGCTCTCCAAACGTTTCAAACTTCATCTTTCTGTTGCTTCTGATGTTGAGCCGCAAGGGCGGCCCAATGTCACCGTAGGGGCAGTAACACTAGCGAAGGGGCGCCAAGGAGAGGCGCAGGGGCGGTGACAATCTTCGTTCCGGGCACTGGAAAAGGCGCAGGCTGCGTTCCGGAGTGCAGTGTCACCCGCAGGGGCGGTGACACTGCTCTGCGGGGCGGCGAGGCACTAGAAGCTTGTCTTCGTGAATGATCTTCACTCCCAAGTGCTTCTAACTTTTTGTTTAGCTTCTTTTAGACTTCTTCTGGATTAAGAAGTTAGTAGCATAAACCGACTCTAATATAATAAAAAGACTCTAAAAACTAACCTAAAATGATAGTTATTCCATCTTCTATCAACAAGCTTACACGGAAATATTCTTACGTCTTCAAGCAACTCAAACATCTTCATTCGATTCATTATTTTTCTTTCTCTTCTTCTAAAAAGCTTTATTCCCTTAGAGAGAGATAAAACACAAGAGCTTCGTTGGAAGATCTAAATAGAGTTATACTAGAGTGTGTGTTACTCTGCGAAGTAACTAGGCTATTATAGCTAGGTTAAGAGTTGGAGTTATATCGTAGCATTGGCTACAGTAAGAGAAGAAGGAGATTTCTTCTAGGTTGTATCTAGGACTCTTTTAATCTGATAATAGATAGTTAGATCCTACGGTTATACCCTGGGACGGAGAGTAGGCTATTTAGAGTCGCTTCGTAAACATATCCTCGTGTCAATATTTTACATTCTGCACTATATCTCGCTATTGTGACTAACTTTCTTTTACAGGGGCACGAAGTCAAGGTCCTTAAAAGTTGTTTCAAACCCTTGAAATCAAAGTTTCACAAAGAGCATAGATCGACATCAAGGTCCTTGAAAGGAGTTTCAAGGCCTTGAGATTGGGTTTGCGAAAAGTTCCCATACTCATTTCAACCCCCCCTTCTAGAGTATCTTTTAACCTTTTATTTCACGTACCGGTTCTTCAATTGGTATCAGAGCTAGACTCACATATATTGATTTAACCATCAGTAAGACTAATCATGAATCTTGTAGGTGATGGTGGATTTGCTCAAGAAAGATTCTCATCTCGACCACCACTCTTCTGTGGCAACAACTTTGGTTATTGGAGAGCACTCATGCGTATGTTCATTATTGACCAGAATATGGAGCTTTGGAGCATCATTAAAAACGGACCTAAAGTTCCAATGACAACGGTTGAAGATGTCCAAGTCCCAAAGAAGGAAGCTGACTTCACACAGGCTGACCTGGACATTGTGTCAAAGAATTACAAAGCAATGAACCTGCTATACTGCGGATTAGATGCAAATGAATTCAACCGCATCTCATCATGCAAGAATGCAGAAGAATTATGGGACAAGCTTGTGGTCACATATGAAGGAACAAGTCAAGTAAAGGAAACAAAGATTAGCATCTTTCTCATACAATACGAGCTATTCAAGATGAATCCAAATGAAACAGTCAAAGAAATGTTCACCAGATTCACTGAGATCGTGAACAACTTGGACTCACTAGGAAAGATCTTCACAAATGAAGAAAAAGTTAGGAAGGTTCTAAGGAGCCTACCTAAAGCCAAGTGGGGCCAAAGATGACTGCTATTGAAGAAGCTCAGAATCTCACAACTTTTCCTCTTGATGACCTCCTTGGAAAACTCATCACACATGAAATAGTTCTTGGTGAAGAAGATGGAGAGCTCCCATCCAACTCCAAGAATTTGACATTAAAATGAAGAAGAGATGATTTACCTTTCGACGAAGAAGATAGTGATGACGATGATGAAGAAGATTCTATTGCCATGATCTTTAAAGGTCTCGCAAGAATTCTCAAGATAAAGAAACAATTTGCTAATAGAGAATATCCACGAGTATCAAAACCCCGAGGTAAGTTTTCTAACTATAATAAGAAAACGACAATACTAATTTGTTTTGAATGTGGTGAAACAGATCATCTTTTGAAGGATTGTCCACAAAAGAAGAGGACCAATGACTGAAGGTATTTCTGGGGTCGTCTATACCCAATCAAAAGTAAATCCCGACTTAGCACTAAGAACAAGTATAGCAGATAATTAAGGGTCGAACCCAAGAGAGTTAAGGTGTTTTAGATGCAATTATCGATCATAGTAATAAGTAACAAAGAGGGGGTTTAGTTGAATTGATGCACAAAAAAATTTAAGAAAACGATTAACGCAACAAGTAAGACATTGATGAGTGAATCTACACTAGGTTGATTCTAAGCATGCAATTGCTACTTTGGTGAGTTCCTTTTACATGTTTTTAAGTAATCTTCCGTCTCGATCATATATATGTGTTGAGCCAACCGGCATCAACACAACTTAACAGGTTAATGTTCCGTAAACCTACAAGAACAAATAACAAGTTTGCTTTCAAACAAAGACTAATGGATATAAAGAGAAGATTAAAACCATTAAACTTATCTTTATATTTGTGTTCCTTTTCTTTAAGTAATTACAACCCGTTATTACTTAAAGTGACTAATAGATTAAAGACCCGAACCCGGAACCTAATAATCCTAGTTGTTTACATGCACTTTAGAACCTAAGGTGATCAATCTCAAGCAATAGTAAACATGCAATTTAGACAATGGAGATCAAGGAAACACAAAACATTACTAAATAAAAACTTATATTAAAAAGAACTTACAACCAAAGTAACAACGCAGCTTCAAACCAACCCAATGTAGCAAGGGAGTTAGCAACTCATTACAATGGAAAACTCAATTCTAGAATGGATTTTTGTGAGGAAAAGCATGGATAATTATAACAATCAGCCAAGGACTATTTATACTACAAAAGACACTAATTAGGAGTAAATGGCCGGCCTTATGCAGCCACCTTTAATGCCATCAAGGTGGTGTAAACAGCCGGAGTAAAGCTTTTGGCGTCAAACCGCAGGGGCAGCCTTCAGGAACCGCAGGGGCGGTTTAGGCAGAATTGTTTGAACTTCTTCGTGGCTGCAGGAGCGGTCAAGCCATTCCGCAGGGGCGGATCTTTAATGCTCTTCCAAACGTCTGACTCTTCAACTTCCTGCCGTTACTGATACCAAGGCGCAGGGGCACCCTAATGCCAACGCGGGGGTGGTGACACCAACTCTTCGTCTTCCAGCTCCCAGGTAGAGGCGTAGGCAGATGCGTAGGCAGAGGCGCAAGGGAAGGCGCAGGGGCGCTGGTCTTCGCTTCTTCAAGGCAGGTACCCGCAGGAGCGCCAAGGAGCGGCGCAGGAGCGGAGACACCCTTCATGGTAGACGTTGGCGAAGGCGCCGGGAGCGCTTGTTAGCATGAAATATTGTGATATTTTAGGCACGTTTTCTAAGTATATTTGATTCATATTGATAGTCATTGATTGAGCATTGTTGCATTTGTGAGCTAGTTTACCTATAATGTCGATATAGATGTCTACACAAGCTTTATGTTGATTATAGGTGATTGAGAGCCATTTCCGAACGGAATTTAGCAAAGATGAGTTGATTGAGTATGTCCACGGATTGAGGACATTCTTAGGAGCAAAATGAGTGCCAACTTCAGGAATGCACGAGGCTAGGGAAGAATCACGTTCTTGCCCTAAACCACGCTCTAAAATACGGCCGTACTACAAACCACGTTCAGTTCCACGGCCGTGGAACCCTGTAGGAGAAGCGTGGTTCATTCCAGAAGCTTTTACGGTCGTGGAATCCATGGTTCAAACCGTGTTGATTTCCACGCTCTAAATTACGGTCGTGGAACCTTCCACGACCGTGATCTTGGCGATCCTTTTCGCCACATTTTAAGCCACGATCTTTCAGAAGATTGGGCCGGGCCGATATTTTATCTTGCCCTATAAAAGGACGGACGAAGAGAGATTCCGTCACCTTGGCTTAGACGTGTTTCCGACCTTCGCTTTGACGCACTTTGCGACCTTGCTTTACACTTTTCGCCTACGCCGCGACTTGGAGATTTTTGGCGATTCTTGCAAAAGACGTATTCCACGTTACGCTTGGAGTTGCCCTAATCTCGCACTTTGGTGGAGATTGTGATCAAGATTTCTAGATTTACGGAAGATCGAAGTTTTTGGAAGATTGTTGCAAGAAGATTTCTCTTCTTGTTTAGGTTTGATTTAGAAGACGGATTGACATCCCGTTCTTCCTTCTTTCCTAAGATTGTGTTTGTTTGTTTTATTCTGAATCTATTGACGATATTCGTTCTTGATTGTGACTTTGAGATTGGTTTGAAGTTTATTGGAAGTTTTCGGAAGTTTTCATCTTTCAATCTTTTAATCTTTGAATTTGATATCATAATGATGATTGTTGGCTAAAAACCCTTAACAATTCTAAGGTGAAGGGTTGATAGTTGTGGCTTAGATGATGATAGATTGATCGTAAACAAATTAGACCCTGAGAGTTAGAGAGAATCGTCGACGAACCCTAAATCACGGTTTGTTCTTGAGTTCCACGACCGTGGAGTCTCAAGATCCACCTGTAATTTCCCTTAAGTTTACGAACCTGCTTTTACTTTAATCCAAAGTTAAAGATTTGCTTTAACTTAGTTTAGGCTTGCCTTTTCTAGGTGGTAGTGAAGCCTCAACAACCTCTACCTCGATTGTGAGTGTCACAACCCTAATCGATTTAGTTAGTCTTGATCCTTGGATTACAAGTTTGGGTATTTGACATTAATTCTTGCCTTTAGAACCTTTCTATATTGAAGCCTCAACAACCTGTATAGAGAGTTCCTTGTAGGTGAGTCATATAAGGTTTTTGGAACTTCACCGTATGATTACCTTACATTAGCATACCTTTGCATATCTCAACTCTGTCTTTATATCATTAAGTATATCTTGAATCGAATGCCACAGCTGGATACTTGGATCTTTAGGATTGTTGTTTTCCCAATAATTTGCAAAGCTCTTATATTCACTTGCTTGATAACCTACGATCGAATTTATTCTCCCCAAATCCCTGTGTTCGATACTCTGGAATACTTGCTAATCTACGCCGATCCGTACACTGCGGGTTCGCTTGCTTGATTCTAGTTTTATAAATTTAAAGCTTATTTGCACGCACGTTTAGGGGCGAACAACGCTCCAGTGGAAGGTGTCACCCACAAGGGCGGCTGCAAGGACCCGCTGGGGCGGTGAGGCAACAGAAGCTTTGCTTCGTGATCGATCTTCACTCCTAAGTGCTTATAACTCCTTCCTTAGCTTCTTTTATACTTCTTCTTCTTTTGGATCAAGGAGCTAATAGCATAAACTAACACAAATGTACTAAAAAGACTCTAAAAACTAGCCTAAATGATAGTGATTCCATCACCTATCAAACTCTCCCATACTTCGACCTTTTACTCGTCCCGAGTAAAAACAAATGACAACAACTAGACTCAAAGGCCTCAGGAAGCATGGGTAAGGTTGGTCGGACTACCATCTTTTTGCCTAAACCGCCCTTTCGGGTTTTCGATTTATCCACTGATTTTCATGCCTTTTTTCAATTTCTTTGGCTTTTTCTCTCTTTTTTTTTTGAATATCAACTGAATTTTAAAATGGAAAAACAAGCTCAAAAACAACTTAATGAAACTATATATGCAATGATATGTCCCTCCCCCATACTTGAATTACACTTTGCCCTCAAAGTGGAAATGAAGCAAAGATAAATGTGGGGAAAGGGAAAAGAAATGTACCCCTCAATGGGATGGTCCAGCTGGACCATCCGGACCCTCTTCCAGCGGGTAAGGGACATGGCTGAAGAAATGCTCCTGCCGGCGGTATATGTCCTTGATGCGGCTCTGTTGGGCATCCATCCGGTGGCCAAAGGAGGTCTCAAAACCGGCCTGCCAAGCCAGCTGCTGAGCCTCGAGATGTTGCTGTTGGGCCGCCTGCCATGCCTCCTGCCGCTGGTCAAGCGGGAGGTCATCGAAGCAGCAAAGCTCGACAACCAGCTTTGCTGCTGCTCCAACATAGTCCGCTGGTAGTCGGACTACCATGTCTGATGCTGGGTGGTCATGGCAGCCATCTGAGCTTGTAGGCTAGCAAGGGCTGGATCCTCCTCCGGTGCCGCGGTCGGCATCTCCTTGTCGTTGTGAGGGATGGGTATGTGCTCCTTCTGATGAGCCCGGCTGGAACTCGCAGCATGCCGCTCTACTATGGCCACCAGCGGCCTCCTCGGCACAAAAGGATCTGCCGGAATGTAAAGCTCGGAGAGCTCCTCCCCGTATGGTAAAGGCCGGGGGAGGTACGTGAGGTGGCTTCCATCTGCAAGGGAGATCCAAAACAGGTTCTCCCCGTCCCGTCGGAGGAGCTTGCACCTCCTAAGCATCCCCTCTGTGTAAAGGGGAGCCTCTAGCCCATCCTCTAGGGCGGAAAGATCCATAACCTGTGAGGAGATCAAGGAGATCACCCCACCGCTGACAATGTCCCATGGCTCATTCTTCCTAATCCGCTTCAAAGCGGTAAGGAAGAGGGACGGCCAATCCATTACCTTCTCATTTTGGGGAAGGCAAGCGTAAAGGAGGGGAAGGTCCTTGAGAGCGAACTTGTTTTCTTCTTTGTGTCCACAAAAGACACTCATCAAGATCTTGGAAAGAAGCCTTAAGGAGGGGTGAGTGAGCTTGTTGGAGTACTCACCCCTAGCATGGAACTCTGACCCGGTAGCTGGCTGCCAAAACTCACACAGCTCCGGGGTCGGGACTGGCTCCCACCAGTTCTCTGAGGGGTTTAGAGTCACCCCAAAGGCCTCCTCTATCAAGTGATAGTCAAGTGTGTATTTGACCTTGTTGAACTTGAAAGTGAGCCCAACACACACGTGATCCTCCTTCTCCACGGTGAAGGTGGCGATGAACTGTCTACTGAGCTCGGGATATGTTGGAGCACTCTTCCTTAGAAAGTCTCCAAGCCTAGCATAGGCCAGGAAGGATTGCATGCTCTCCAGCATGCCTATTTTCTCCAAGGTAGGGATATGCAAAAAACGAGTTGCATTTACAACTCGGTCCTGCACAAACCCGCAACGCTCCTTCTCTAGTTTGGACATCTTGTATTGCCTTGGTGCCTCCATTCTTAAAGATAATTGGAGTAAAAGATTAGTAAACGTCAAAACAGGGAGAAGATATCGACCTTTTTGGTGTGTTTTGATAACACGATTTATGACTTAGGTTTAGGCACTCATTTAGATAGTTTTCCCACTCATTCATGCATGGTTTAGCACTAGTTCGTGACATTTGCACCCAATTCATGTATTTTGTCGAGATAGACGTCTATACGGACTTTTGCATGCTTTGTAGGTGTTTTAGGAGATTTAGGAGCTTAATCGATACATTCGAGGATCATTCCTCAAGATGACACACCTCCGGACTCATTGGGATGCAAGTTAGGAGCTAAGGAGGACACTTGGGACCTTGTTGGTGCATGCCATGCACCAAATCGTGGCTTAATGATCCAAAACAAGCTGAGGCACCAAAACCACGGCCACTGGGACTTCCACGGGCGTGGTTTTGGCCGTGGTTTTCTCCAGACAGCTGTGACAGCTGTCCCACGATCTTCATGGCCGACTCTTGTAAATTTGGAGGATAAAAGGTGGTCCTGCAGGCTGTTTGGGGCATCTCCTCTCACTCCATTCTCTCCCACACTCTCAACAAGAAAGATTATCGAATTGGAAGATTGGATTGGAGCTTCCATTGGAGAAGAAGGAAGGCTTCCATTAGAGAAGAAGAAGAAGCACACTAGTTCATAAGTTCCATAGTCTTTTTGAGTGATTTTGAGTGAAACGTTTTGCAAGGTTTTGTAAGAAACGATTGAACCTTCTTTTGAAGGGTTGTAAGTCCTTCTTGAACCTTGATTTAGCTTGTGTTACTTGTTCCATTTGCTTAATCCATCTTTCATTTCATCTTCTTACCATGGATTCTATGATTTTATGCTTGTTGAGTTTGATCTTCAAGATGCATGTTGTTGGCTAAATAGATGCGATTCTAGGTTAAGGAAAAGATGGTTATGGCTTGGACTATGATAGAATAGACTTAAATGTATGCTTGGATGATTCGTTTGGTTGGACCTAGTCACTTTTAGAAACCACGGTTTGTTTTAGACAAACCACGGCCGTGGATCTTGATGAACACCCCGTGATTTTTATTAACTTGCTTGTAATGATAAATCCAAGTGTTAGGTTGTTGGATTGCTGAAATCCTAGTGTTTGTTGAGTTATATCTATCCTAGGGTGACCTAGTGTTAGCAACTAAGTGTTAGAAGGGACCTACCGGTGATTCTTTCTCTTAGATACCGAAGATGACGAACTCTAGGTAGTAGTGAGCCTCATAAGCCGCTATTGGACTGAGTGTGCTAGGATAGTTGTTTAGGACTTGCATTCCCGAGACTTACCCGGTAAGGAGAAGTTAGATCCCTAGATAACCGTCCGGTTTGTGTAGAATTCCTATCCTTAGGCTCTTTGAGACTAACCCGGTGATGAGACCTTAGGAACGGACTAGTGGACCATGTGACCTACCCGGTGATTGATCTCATTCTAGAAACGTTCACTCCCAACATACTATAGTTGATCCAAGGAATGATTAGATAGCTTGAGTCCTATGCCATAACCGGAATTTCCGACCCCTAGAATCCGTTTCTCTCCCCTTGATTACATATCTCGTATTTGCTTGTTTACTTGTGGTGTTAGCTTAGTTGATTGTTGATTTCGCATGATTTGTGATCTTTGATTTATCACCTAAAAACAAACCCAAAAACATTGAGATTTTAATTTTTTATTCCTTTCTCTTTTCTTAGTCTAGATCTTCACTATCCTTAGTCATTAATCGATTCAATCTCACCTCAGTGTTTGTGTTCGACCTCGGAATACTATCCCTACTACAAAACGTCCCGTACACTGCGAGTTCGCTAGGAGTTAGGAGAAATATAACGAGTTATAAATTTAAAGCTTTTGCGTGTCACGTTCTTAGCGTAACAAGTTTTTGGCGCCATTGCCGGGGACTAGGTTAAGATTGAGTCATTGTTTGTGATTTTTTATAGTGTAGGTCTTTCTTGTTGCTTTTGATCTCGTTTGGTTTGTGTCTTTGCTTTTCAGGACATCTCTCACTCTTTAGGTGCATGCGAAGATCTCGTGGCAAGGATTTAGCTCCATTCGATCCTGAACCGGAGAAAACCCTTAGATCTAGATCCAAGAGCATTAGAAAGGGAAAAGAGATGGCCGGAAGAGATCTCCAAGCTGAGTTAGATGAGGCTTTATAGCAAATTAGGCTAAGGGATAAAGCCTTGGAGAATGAAAGGAGGCTTGCCAATGAGAGGCAAGAAGCAACTAGGAGGGAGATTGAAGAGATTAGGCATGCTCTTGTGCAAAGAGAGCTTAATCGTCAACAACCTCCACCTCCACCACAACCGCAACCGGCGGTGAATATTCGGGTTGTGCCCATTGCTATTGAAGAGCCACAAACGTTAGGGCAACGTATGGATCCGGCATAAAGAGTACACCGTCCGGGTGTGAACTTAGGAGATCCCGCAACCCATGATTACGAGCTCCGCCCTCAAGTTCTACAAATGATCCGGCATAATCAATTTGGAGGGATGGAAGGAGAGTCTCCTCATCAACACTTGATGAACTATGAGATCTTGATGGAGACTCTAAGACCGCCTAGATTGGAGAGCAACAACCATAAGCTTAGGGCTTTCTCCTTCTCACTTAAGGATAAAGCCTTGGCTTGGTATCAATCTATTCCACAAGGGCGAGTGAGTACTTGGGAGGAGATGACAACCGAGTTTTTGACAAAGTTCTTCCCACCTTCCAAGACTACCGAGTTGAGAGGGACGATCAATGCCTTCGTGATGAAGGATAGAGAAAGCTTATTCAAGTCTTGGGAGAGGTTCAAGGTCCTTCTCCTAGATTGTCCACACCATGGTATACCGAAAATTGAGCTATTAGATATCTACTTCAAAGGACTTGATGAAGATAGCCAATTCAAGCTTCAATCTCTTTCCGGTGGGACTTTCATGGAGAAGAATGTGCATAAAGCTTGGGAATTTATGGAGAAACAAGCTTTGGTGATTGAGAAGTACTCCCATAGGAAGAGTGATGGGAGGAAAGCGGGAGCATATGAGGTGAGTGAAGTAACTATGAGTAACTTCAAGCTCGACGCCATCAACAATGAGCTGATATCTTTGAGGGAGTTGTGTGCTACAACTTTGAAGAATCAAGCAAGCCCTCAAATGCAAGTGCAAGCAAACTTGTCTTCCAAGGAGGAAGATGTGAACTATATGGGAAGGGGCAACTACAACAACTATCAAGGCCCAAGGAACTTCAACAACAACCGGCAATTCAACAATTATCGGCCTAACCACAACCATCCCGAGTTTTCCTATTATAACCCGGATGGAGCCTTGAACCCTCCTGCTTCCACTAGCGCAGCTCCACCACCAAAGGCTTCACAAGAACCTATACCCAGATTTACTCAACCTCCAAAGGATAGAACCGAGATGATGTTTGAGCAATTGCTTGGAAGGTTGAGTGGTCTTGAGAGCACGGTGACTTCCATTTCTAAATCTCAAAAGGTGTTGGAAGCACAAGTGTTCCAAAAGGCGGGTGAAGCTCATAGAGATCCGGGAAAGCTTCCCAGAAGAACCGAGGACAACCCAAGAGGCCAAGTGTTGGCCATCACAACGAGAAGTGGGCTGAGCATGAAGGATCCCTTACCTAAGGGAAATGATAAAGGGAAGCAAGTGGTGATAGAGGAAGAGACATTGCAAGAAGATGGAGGCAAGAGCAAGGATGATGAGCCAACATATGTGGCGCCACCTCCATACAAGCCACCACTACCATTCCCACAATCACGAGCAAGAGCTCGCTTGGACAAACACTTCGGTAAATTCCTTGAACTTATGTCTAAATTGCATATTAACATTCCGTTCATGGATGCTATTCTAGGAATGCCGGCATATGGCAAGTTCTTGAAAGAAATACTCACCAACAAGAGGAAGTTGGAGGAGTATGGGGAAGTGAGGATGACGAAAAAGTCCTCGGAATTGATCCAAACCATGAAGGAGGAGATGCCTCCTAAGCTAAGAGATCCGGGATCCTTTTGTGTTCCAATTGGAGTGGGAGAAGTAAAGTATGAAGCCCTATGTGATCTTGGGGCAAGTGTAAGCATCATTCCGCTTGCACTTTGCAACAAGGTTGGGCTAGGAGAGCCAAAGCCGGTCAAGATGACCCTTTACATGGCGGGCCTTTCGATCACTCACCCGGTTGGAATATTGGAAGACACACCGGTGCAACTAGGGAAGTTCTATGTGCCTATAGACTTCGTTGTTTTGGACATCCCGGCGGACTATCCGGTTCCCATCATCTTAGGGAGACCTTTCTTGGCTACATCCGGATGCTTGGTGGATTGTAAGAATAGAATTCTCTCCTTCAACATTGGAGAAGAGAATATCAAGTTCAAGCTGTCCACAACGATGAAAGGGCCAGCCTTTGGTGAGGATGTGTTCAACATTGTCGAGCAAGAGGATTGTAGAGAAGTTGTGACCTCAATCTTGATCAAGAACCCCTTGGAGAAGGTTCTTAGCTTAAGTTTGATGGAGGAAGGAGATGAGGAGGCTTGCAATGAAGAAATCAAGGCTTTGGAAGCATTGGAAAAGGAGACAAGAGCTGAAATTGAAGCACACGAAGGTGTGCTAAATTCCTGTAGGAACCATGGCCTGGGGGGAAGAACCACGCCCATGGAAAGTCCCGTGGAACTCTCTGGAATGCTCAAAAAGGCTAGCTTTGCAAGTTCCACGGCCGTGGTTGTGCCAGAGCCCGTAGTTTTGACCGTGGTTTCTCCAGAAACTGCATTGGTTGTTGATCAAGCTTCAAGGAACCTTGAAGAGTCTTCCATGGCTTTGGATTCATCTCAACCAACATTATATGGATCGTCTCCACTCGATAAAGGTCCTCCTAAACTTGAACTCAAACCCCTCCCCTCTCATTTGAAGTATGCTTTTCTTGGTGAGAATTCTACATATCCGGTTATTGTGAATGCATGCTTGAATGATGATGAACTTGCTAATTGTTGCATGAGTTAAGGTTGCATAGGAAAGCTATAGGCTATACCATTGATGATTTAGTTGGCATTAAACTTTCTTTGTGCATGCATAAGATCTTAATGGAAGATAATCATAAACCTTCAATTGAACCTCAAAGAAGACTAAACCCTATCATGAAAGAAGTGGTCAAGAAAGAGATCCTTAAATTGCTAGATGCGGGAATCATTTTCCCGATTTCGGATAGTAAATGGGTTAGTCCCGTGCATGTGGTTCTTAAGAAGGGTGGGATGACCATAGTAACCAATGGGAATAATGAATTAATCCCAATTAGAACGGTTACGGGATGGAGGATGTGTATAGACTATAGGAAACTAAATGTGGCCTCTAGGAAAGATCACTTCCCTCTTCCCTTTATTGACCAAATGTTAGAGAGATTAGCTCAACATTCCCATTTTTGTTACTTAGATGGTTATAGTGGATTCTTCCAAATCCCTATCCACCCCGATGACCAAGAGAAAACTACATTCACATGTCCTTGGGGTACATTTGCATATAGGAGAATGCCGTTTGGGTTGCGTAATGCACCCGCCACCTTTCAAAGGTGTATGATGGCCATTTTTTCTGAGTATATTGAAAACATCATGGAAGTGTTTATGGATGATTTCTCTGTTTGTGGATCTTCATTCGATGATGGCCTAGCTAATTTGTCTTTGGTTTTGAAAAGATGTGAGGAGACAAATCTTGTCTTAAATTAGGAAAAATGCCACTTCATGGTAAGTGAAGGCATTGTGTTGGGACACTTGGTCTCCAACCGTGGCATTGAGGTTGATAGGGCTAAGATAGAGACGGTTGAGAAGTTGCTACCACCTACCTCGGTGAAGGGGGTAAGGAGTTTTCTAGGGCATGCCAGTTTTTACCGGAGATTTATTAAAGATTTTTAAGCCTCTTACTAACCTACTAATGAAAGATGTTGAGTTTGTTTTCTCCAAGGATTGCCTTGAGGCTTTTTGTAGGTTGAAGAATGCTTTGATCTCCGCACCTATCATGCAACCTCCGGATTAGAGTTTACCGTTTGAGATCATGTGTGACGCAAGTGATGTAGCCGTTGGGGCTGTTTTGGGGCAAAGAAAAGATGGGCGTACACATGCCATCTATTATGCTAGCAAGACGCTAGATGATGCCCAACTCAATTATGCTACTACCGAGAAAGAGTTGCTAGCGGTTGTGTATGCATTTGAGAAGTTCCGCTCGTATCTTGTTGGAGCGAAGGTCATTGTTTATACGGATCATGCTGCGATCTGTTATCTCCTTACAAAGAAGGATGCTAAACCTCGTTTGATTCGGTGGATCCTTCTTCTTCAAGAGTTTGATTTGGAAATCCGGGATAAGAAAGGGTCCGAAAATTCAGTGGCGGACCATCTTAGTAGACTCCCACCATTGGAGCTTGAAAAAGATGGCATCCCGATTGATGACTCATTCCGGGATGAGCAATTGTAAATGGTGGAGGAGTGCTTGCTTCAAGTGTCCAAGGGAAATGAGCCATGGTATGCCGATATTGTGAACTATCTTGTGTGTGAGGAGGTGCCTCCCGATTTGTCATATACCCAGCGGAAAAAGTTAAAGTTCTTCAAGGATGTGAGGCACTACTATTGGTGTGAACCGCTTTTGTTCAAGAGAGGGCCGGATGGAGTTTTTAGAAGATGCATACCGGAGGATGAGGTGGAGAGTGTGATCCGGCATTGTCACTCCTTGCCATGTGGAGGACATGCTAGCTCACACAAGACATGTGCTAAGGTGTTACAATCGGGTTTCTTTTGGCCAAGTTTGTTCAAGGATGTGCAAAATTTTGTGGTAGCTTGTGATGCTTGCTAAAGGACGGGAAACATCTCAAGGAGGAATGAGATGCCCTTGAACAACATACAAGAGGTGGAGATATTTGATGTTTGGGGTGTTGACTTAATGGGGCCATTCCCCTCTTCATGTGGCAACCTCTACATCCTATTGGTGGTATACTATGTTTCAAGATGGGTGGAGGCAATCGCCTCTCCCACAAATGATGCCAAGGTTGTGGTGCGGTTCTTCAACCGAGTGATCTTCCCTAGGATTGGAATACCATGGGTGATCATAAGTGATGGAGGGAAGCACTTCACTAATAGGAACTTCGGGACACTTTTGGCTAAGTATGGGGTGACTCATAAGGTGGGAACACCTTACCATCCCCAAACTAGTGGCCAAGTGGAGATCTCTAACCGGAAGATAAAGGGAATTCTTGAGAAGACGGTTTCTAGGACGAGAAAGGATTGGGCTATGAAGCTCGATGATGCTTTCGGGGCTTATAGAACCGCTTTTAAGATACCGATTGGCACCACTCCTTACAAGCTAATCTATGGCAAGTATTGCCACCTTCCGGTAAAGATGGAGCATAGAGCATATTGGGCTATAAGGTGGTTGAATTTTGACCTCAAGGAGGCCGCAGAGAAGAGATTGCTAGACATGAACGCTCTTGAGGAGATCCGGTTGGATGCCTATGAAAACGCCCGGATTTACAAAGAACGGACCAAACGTTGGCATGATAAGCGTCTCATCCCGAAGGAGTTGAGTGAAGGCGACCTTGTCCTTCTCTTCAACTCAAGGCTGCGGCTCTTCCCCGGAAAGCTAAAGTCAAGATGGACGGGTCGTTATATAGTGAAGAAGATCTTTCCCCATGGAGCGGTTGAGATAAGAGGGGAGCATTGTAGAGATTTTAAGGTGAATGGGAACCGGTTGAAGATGTATATCCTGGGAGCTCCGGTGGATATGATTGCCCCACTTCACCTTAAGTGAGACCCCCGAATTTGGTCAAGCTAATAACCTTAAAGAAGCGCTTGGTGGGAGGCAACCCATTGGTAGACATCTTTCCCTTTTCGTTTTTGTTTTGTTTTTGATTTTTCTGTTTTTGTGTGTTTGGTGTGCTTTGTGTGTGTGCTAGAGTCTTGGTAGCATGGAAGCCTTGCATGGCATGTGGATGATGATGATGAGTCCCTCATCAATTGTGGGTGGAGCGGACGTGGGACTTGGACGGCTAGCGGTGCCTAGCGCGGATCCCGACGCCATAACGAACACTTTGAGCTCTCTACCATCGTTGATAGGATCATCCTACATCACTCCATTTGAGTAATCCCAAATACCAAAGCAAACCATTTTTACATTGTGAGAACCCTCTTTCACCCTTCTTTACTTCATTTACACATTGGGGACAATGTGTTTCTAAGTATGAGGTGGGGTTTGCATGATCTTTTGCATGATTAGCATCTAGGGTAGTTTCTTTTAGTCACATGCTTTGCATTGTACATAGATATTTCAAAAATCCAAAAAAATCAGAAAATTTAAAATTTGTTTTAGTGCTTCTAAGCTTGGGAATGACCCTTATGATGAAATTGTCTTGTGGATTGGCTATGGATGGCCTTATGTGTTGAATAGATGAATGCATATGTGGACTTGAAGTACTTATCTTGAATCCCATGAATGATTTGTGATTATGATGTTTGTCTTGATTGGATTGATGATTGAAAGTCGAAATTACATGCTAGTTCTTGCACATCATCTAGGAGTGATTAAGGCGATTCATCTTTATCTACTTCTCATCTTGATCATGTTGTTTGAGCACCTCAATTGATATAAATTTGACCTCTTGTGACCCATCCGGGAATAGGAGCATGCTATTGTGTTGATGCGTGTGAAAAACAAGTGTGGGGTGAAGTCGTTGATGAAAGAATGTTATGAATGAAGTGCTGAATTTGTTGTGAAAGTGTAGACAAAAATATAGGTTTGGGGACGTTGGTTTAAATGACGAGTAACTCGGCACCATTCACATAATCGGGTGTTTGTGCCTTGCCAAAGTCAAATAAACCGATAGTCCTAACGAGCTTTGGTATGTGTGCCCGGTGTGGATGCATCTCGAAAAATAAAAAAGCCCGAGGACGGATAATCACCAAGGTTTCGGCTTTTGTACACCAATGCTATTGTCTCAAAAATAAGTGAAAGAAAAAGAAAAGTAAAGAAAGAAAAGTTGGAGAAAATATACACTTATGGAAAGTTGATAAAAAAATGTGAAGTTTTGAAGTTAGTTCCATTCCTGGATTAGCATCACATGACCTAGAAAAATTCCCACCTAATCACAACGTTTTTCTTGGCCTTTTATTTCACAAGCCCTTGTGACCTATTTGCATGTGTGTAAGACTTAGTGATCTAGATTGAATATGCTCATGATCATCTTGACTTCTTCATTTCCCAAGAGGCTTTTCAACCTCATCGGCAAGGAAGCGGATCACAGTGGCTAGACGTTACATTTCATGCATGCTTTCGAGTTAAGTATAATTGTCTTTCCATGCCTTTACTTATTTGACAAATGATTGCTTGTCCATTGCCATGAAACATGATTATGAAGGTGATTCAATATTAGAAGCACAACTCCAAAAATATTTTCGGTTTTTCATGCATGCATAAATCATGTCATCTATTAGTCTATAGTTGGGGACTTGCTCGGGGACGAGCAAACCTTAAGTATGGGGTATTTTTGATAACACGATTTATGACTTAGGTTTAGGCACTCATTTAGATAGTTTTCCCACTCATTCATGCATGGTTTAGCACTAGTTCGTGACATTTGCACCCAATTCATGTATTTTGTCGAGATAGATGTCTACACGGACTTTTGCATGCTTTGTAGGTGTTTTAGGAGATTTAGGAGTTTAATCGATACATTAGAGGATCATTCCTCGAGATGACACACCTCCGGACTCATTGGCATGCAAGTTAGGAGCTAAGGAGGACACTTGGGACCTTGTTGGTGCATGCCATGCACCAAATCGTGGCTTAATGATCCAAAACAAGCTGAGGCACCAAAACCACGGCCACTGGGACTTCCACGGGCATGGTTTTGGCCGTGGTTTTCTCCAGACAGCTGTGACAGCTGTCCCACGATCTTCATGGCCGACTCTTGCAAATTTGGAGGATAAAAGGTGGTCCTGTAGGCTGTTAGGGGCATATCCTCTCACTCCATTCTCTCCCACACTCTCAACAAGAAAGATTCTCGAATTAGAAGATTGGATTGGAGCTTCCATTAGAGAAGAAGGAAGGCTTCCATTGGAGAAGAAGAAGCACACTAGTTCATAAGTTCCATAGTCTTTTTGAGTGATTTTGAGTGAAACGTTTTGCAAGGTTTTGTAAGAATCGATTGAACATTCTTTTGAAGGGTTGTAAGTCCTTCTTGAACCTTGATTTAGCTTGTGTTACATGTTCCATTTGCTTAATCCATCTTTCATTTAATCTTCTTACCATGGATTCTATGATTTTATGCTTGTTGAGTTTGATCTTCAAGATGCATGTTGTTGGCTAAATAGATGCGATTCTAGGGTAAGGAAAAGATGGTTATGGCTTGGACTATGATAGAATAGACTTAAATGTATGCTTGGATGATTCGTTTGGTTGGACCTAGTCACTGTTAGAAACCATGGTTTGTTCTAGACAAACCACGGCCGTGGATCTTGATGAACACCCCGTGATTTTGGTTAACTTGCTTGTAATGATAAATCCAAGTGTTAGGTTATTGGATTGTTGAAATCCTAGTGTTTGTTGAGTTATATCTATCCTTGGGTGACCTAGTGTTAGCAACTAAGTGTTCGAAGAGACCTACCCGGTGATTCTTGCTCTTAGATACCGAAGATGACGAACTCTAGGTAGTAGTGAGCCTCATAAGCCGCTATTGGACTGAGTGTGCTAGGATAGTTGTTTAGGACTTGCTTTCCCGAGATTTACCCGGTAAGGAGAAGTTAGATCCCTAGATAACCGTCCGGTTTGTGTAGAATTCCTATCCTTAGGCTATTTGAGACATACCCGGTGATGAGACCTTAGGAACGGACTAGTGGACCATGAGACCTACCCGGTGATTGATCCCATTCTAGAAACGCTCACTCCCAACAAACTATAGTTGATCCAAGGAATGATTAGATAGCTTGAGTCCTATGCCATAACCGGAATTTCCGACCCCTAGAATCCGTTTTTCTCCCCTTGATTACATATCTCGTATTTGCTTGTTTACTTGTGGTGTTAGCTTAGTTGATTGTTGATTTCGCATGATTTGTGATCTTTGATTTATCACCTAAAAACAAACCCAAAAACATTGAGATTTTCATTTCTTTATTCCTTTCTCTTTTCTTAGTCTAGATCTTCACTATCCTTAGTCATTAATCGATTCAATCTCACCTCAGTGTTTGTGTTCGACCTCGGAATACTATCCCTACTACAAAACGTCCCGTACACTGCGGGTTCGCTAGGAGTTAGGACAAATATAACGAGTTATAAATTTAAAGCTTTTGCGTGTCACGTTCTTAGCGTAACATGTTTTCCGCAGGTGCGGCTGAAGCAGGCGCAAGGGTGGTAAGGCGCGGGTGCAGGTGCTTGCAGGCGCGGGGGCGGGAGAAGTGCAGAGGCGATTGTGGAGCGATGGAAGTGGTGTTGCTGAGGTGGTTCTAGCTACTTCCTTGGTGGTTGAGTCGACGATGGTGATGAGCAGGAGTGGCGGTTTGTAGTGAGTAATGACCAGGAATGTAGGTATGTGAAAGGGCTTGGAGGAAGTTGGAGACAGTGGCGCAGGGGCGTTGCGAGTGGTAGTTGATCGTCAGAGGTGGCGCAGGGGCGTCGGAAATATGGTTCGTGGGCAAGGAGAGCGCAGGGGCGTGCTATGAAGTATGGGGGAGTAGTGTTTGGAGGGGATGTGTGTTTGGTGAAGAAGGTTGGTGGGTGGTGTGTGGTAGGTGTAGGCATTTTCTAGATCTACTTTTTCTTCTTTTTTGGGTAATCCCGTAGGGGCAGGTGATTGTCGCCGCGGGGACGGTGACAAGGGAGAGGGGTCACGCAGGCTCAACGCCGGGGGCGGCGTCGAGGATGCGTGTTAAGGAGGGCCGCCGCAGAGGCGTAGGTATGTCACCGCGGGGGCGGTGACAAGCATGTCGCAGGCGCAGGTCCATTACCGGGGGCGGCACTAGGCATGAGTGTCTGTGTAGGGGCGGGGATACAAGGCCACAGGAGCGGTTTCTTGACAGAGGCTCCTCTTCTTATTTCTTCGGGTTGCCTCCAAGAAGCGCCTTTGTTTTACGTCGTTGGCTCGATGTAAGATCTCTACTTCTCTGACTCTGCTTCCTCCAGCATCATCTCGTCAATCGGATCGTTCTTAACTACTTCAAGGTAAAGTTTTAGCCTTTGTCCGTTTACCTTGAACACCTTGTGCGTTTGGGGATCATAAAGATCCACAGCTCCGTGAGAGTAGACTTCGGCTACTACGAATGGCCCTATCCATCTTGAACGTAGCTTACCTGCAAAGAGTTTCAAACATGATCGAAAGAGAAGTACCTTATTACCTACCTTGAAGTCCTTCCGGAGGATGTTCCGGTCATGCCATGCTTTGGTATTTTCTTTGTATGCGGTAGCATGGTCAAATGCATCTAGCCTCAGTTCCTCCAACTCTTGCAATTGGAGCTTTCGGAATTCTCCCACTTCCTCTATGTTCATGTTGCACTTCTTTACCGCCCACCAAGCCTTGTGCTCTAGCTCCACCGGCAGGTGGCAGGCTTTCCCAAGCACGAGCCTAAAAGGAGACATCCCGATAGGAGTTTTGTAGGCTGTCCGATATGCCGATAGGGCGTCATTTAGCCTTCCACTCCAATCCTTCCGCCCGGGAGAAACTGTATTTTCAAGGATGGTCTTTATTTCCCAGTTTGACACCTCAGCTTGGCCGTTTGTTTGTGGATGATAAGTTGTTGATACTCTTTGGTGAATGTGGTACTTATTAAGGAGAGCCGTGATCGTCTTGTTGCAGAAGTGGGTACCCCTATCACTGATTAAGGCTTTTGGAATTCCAAATCTTGCAATGATATTTTCCTTAAGACAAGCTGCAACCACTTTTGAATCATCAGTTTTGGTGGCCTTTGCTTCCACCCACTTGGAAACATAGTCCACCGCAAGCAAAATATATGTGTTCCTGAATGAAATAGGAAATGGCCCCATGAAATCAATTCCCCAAACGTCAAATATTTCACAAAATATAAGACAGGATTGGGGCATTTTATGTCTCCTCGAAACATTTCCTACTCTTTTGCATTTATCACACGCTTTGCAAAATGCAAAAGGGTCTCGAAAAATGTATGGCCAAAAGAAACCGGCATCCAAAACTTTTCTTACACTTTTGTTTGCCCCAAAGTGCCCCCCATAAGCTCCAGAATGACAAAAAGTTAGGACGGATTGTACCTCATTGTCCGGAATGCAATGTCAGATCACTTGGACACTACAATGCTTCCAAAGGTACGGATAGTCCCAAACGTAGTGTCGAGCTTGAGCTTTTACCTTCTCTCGGGGTGCCTTGGTGAAGTCTGGGGGATATTCCTTCCGGACAATGAAATTCACAATATCAGCAAACTAAGGCTTAAAAGATTGAAGCTTAAGACAAACCTCTGTCGATAATTCCGCAGGGCGCCTAGCGTGAGCCGCATGGGCGGCTGGCCGCAAGAGCGGCTGGTGTGAGGTGCGGAGGCGGTTACACAACAAAGAGTTGTGTAAAATGTATCGTCTGGAAAATTTCCGGCTATCTCTCTTCCTTTGCCTATATCTTCCTCTTCTTACACTAGTCTGCTCAAATGATCGGCTACCAGGTTCTCAGCCCCCTTTTTGTCCCTTATCTCTAGGTTAAACTCACTTAGATGGAGCACCCATCGGATCAGTCGTGCCTTTTCCTCCTTCTTCGCCATGAGGTACTTAAGAGTTGCATGGTCAGTGAAGATAATTACCTTTATCCCAAGTAGGTACTACTGGAATTTCTCAAGGACAAAAACCACCGCCAATATTTCCTTCTCGGTGGTAGAGTAATTCCTTTGAGCTCCATTGAGTGTCATAGACGCATAATGGATAACATGGGAGGCCTATCCGTCTTTTTGTCCTAAGACAGCTCCAACGGCGTAGTCAGTTGCGTCACACATGTTTCAAAAGGTTTCTCCCAATCCGGGGAACGGATGATTGGTGCGGTAGTAAGACATGCCTTCAAAGTGTCAAAAGATTTCTTGCAATCCTCATCTACTATGAAGGTGACATCTTTCTTGAGCAATTCACATAGGGGTGCCGAGATCTTTTAAAAATCTTTGATGAAACGTCGGTAGAAACTTGCATGACCAAGAAAAGATCGGATTTCCCGAACATTAGTAGGATAAGGTAAATTTTGAATTACATCAACCTTTGCCCTATCAACCTCTATCCCTTTTAAGGAGATTACATGTCCTAGAACAATTCCTTGTTCGACCATGAAATGATATTTTTCAGAATTAAGAGCCAAATTGGTTTCAACACATTTTTCAAGAACAAGTTTCAAATGTCCAAAACATGCGTCAAAACAATCTCCATGGACGGTAAAATCATCCATGAAGACTTCAATGAAATATTCTATGTATTCGGAGAAAATACTTATCATGCACCGTTGGAAAGTGTCGGGTGCGTTGCAAAGTCCAAATGGCATTCTACGGTATGCAAAAGTGCCAAATGGGCAAGTGAACGTCGTCTTTTCTTGATATTCTGGTGCGATGGCTATTTGGAAATAGCCCGAATATCCATCCAGGAAACAGTAGTACTGATGACCTGCAAGACGTTCCAACATTTGATCAGTATAAGGTAATGGGAAATGGTCTTTTCGTGTTACCTTATTGAGCTGACGGTAGTCAATGCAAACTATCCATCCG
Source organism: Fagopyrum homotropicum (assembly GCA_033239125.1). Classification (NCBI taxonomy): domain Eukaryota; kingdom Viridiplantae; phylum Streptophyta; class Magnoliopsida; order Caryophyllales; family Polygonaceae; genus Fagopyrum; species Fagopyrum homotropicum. Next base: position 8,897,918 of record BSWB01000005.1, on the reverse strand, counting down.
GTTTGTGTTTTGCTTGGAAACATCTCTCCATGTTGATTTTCCACCATGTTAATGCCTCCCTTCTTTGGAACTACTTGGGTTGGGCTAACCCAAGTGCTATCTGAGATAGGAAAAATCATGTCCGCTTGGAGGAGCTTCAACACTTCCTTTTTGACCACATCCATTATTGGCGGGTTCAACCTCCTTTGAGGTTTCCTAGAGGATTTGGCTTCGTCCTCAAGTAGAATCCTATGCATGCAAGTTGAAGGACTTATCCTTTTGATGCCCGCAATGGTCCATCCAAGGGCCGTCATGTGCTCTTTTAGTACCTTCACCAACTTGTCTTCTTGACCGGTAGTCAACTTGTTGGAGATGATCACTGGCAAGGTATTGTGTTCTCCAAGGAAAACATACTTGAGGTGTGACGGAAGGTCCTTCAATTCTATTTCAGGCGCATGCACTATGGACGGAACAAGCTTCTCGCTTGGAGTTAGTAGAGTGGGCCCAATGACCAAATTGGAGTTAGGTAACCTTTTATATCCATCTATTTTGGCTAGGACTTCCTTCATGCTGGATGTTAATACATAATCTGATTTGAAACCATCAATGTCATGCTCAATCACATTTTTCAATTCATCAACGTCAGAGTTATCAAAAACATCTTGCACAAAAGGTTCAACAATGTCAATAGCACATAACGAATGATCATCCCTAAGAAATCTCATTGCATCATAGATATCAAATTCCACTACTTCTCCATCAAACTCCATAGTTAATTTGCCGCTAACAAAGTCAATTTTAGTCTTAGCAGTTTTCAAAAATGGCCTACCCAGTAGAATGGGTGCAGAATGCAAATCATTTTCCATATCCATCACAAAGAAATCAGCAGGAAATATTAGGTTGTCTACCATTACTAACACATCTTCAATAATCCCTTTCGGATATACATTACATCTATCAGCAAGTTGTACTACAATCCTAGTTCCCATTAATGGGCCAAGGCCAAGTGATTTGTAAATCGAATATGGTAAAACATTTATAGAAGCACCGAGATCAAGCATTGCTTTGTCAAAGCGGGTTTCCCCTATAACACAAGGAATGCTTACCATTCCCGGATCGCTACACTTCTTGGGCATTCTCCGTTGGAAAACTGCCGACACATGCACACTTACTTGCAAATTTTTGTTTCCCCTTCAGCTTTTGATTTCTCTTGATAGTGCAGAGTTCCTTCAAAAAACGAGCATACTTAGGAATACTTTTCACCAATTTAAGGAGGGGAATGTTTACCTCACATTTGGAGAAAGTTTCAAAAAGGTCCTTGTCCTCAATGATTCTTCTCTCCTTCAGAGCCTCCGGAAAAGGAGCTGGTGGTTTCTCTGAGTACAGTGGCAGAAAGTTTGGCCGGACGTAAGTATCCCTTTCAACAGAACTTTCTGTTTTGTGCTTGTATGCGCAAGTGCGGCTCATGGGTTATCACCGTAGGAGCGGGGACATCCAGCCGCAGGGGCGTTGTTTGCTTTGTGCTGGGCGCAGCTGCAGCCGCAAGGGCGGCTGTGTGTGCGGTAAAATTGACAGAAGGTTTACTTGGTTATTCTTTTGCTTGTTTTTGTTGGATTTGCTTCCCACTCCTTAATGTTAGAGCAATAACATTTTCCTTGGGGTTTATAAACGTCTGGGAAGGCAATCCTCCGGCAAGTTTTGACTCGGTCCTTGAAATGGCTTCCGCCATTTGACCAACCTGTTTTTCAAGGTTCTTGATGCTAGATTCTTTTGTTTGGACATGAGTAGCAAAGTGTTTAGTCAAAACCTGCAACATATCTTTAGTTGTTTGATATTTACCTTGACGGGGTTGCTGTTGTTGGTTTTTTTGATCCCTCCAACGAAAATTCTTTTGGTCACGCCAGTTTGGCATGAAATTCTGCGCATAGGGATCGTTCCTAGGTCTTTGCTGTTGTAGTTGTCCATAACCCATTGCGTTCACCTCAGCATCGTCATCTTGGACTTGTGGACACATGTCCGTCGGATGGTATGGGTCAGCACATACTCCACAAGCTTTGAGTTGTTGTGGGGTTCCCATAAGTGTTAGTCTCTTCACCATTTCTTTTAACTCCGCAAGCTCGGTGGAAATCTCGCTCTTCCCGGAACTCACAGCATGAACTCCTCTCTTATCCGGGGTTCTTCCAAAGTCCCGTGTCCCTTCCGCTAGTTCCTATATCTTTTCCAAAGCAGGGTCAGGAGTAGAGTTAAGAATATTACCTCCGGAAGCCGCATCGACGATCCTCCTTTCATTATCTAGCAAGCCATTGTACAAGTACAAGACTAGATCTTGAGTCGAATATCCGTGAAAAGGACAGGTGGATTATAGGTGTGCAAACCTCTCGAAGTACTCGTAGAGAGTTTCATTCGCCTCTTGCTCGATGTTGCTTATAGCTTTCTTCAAGCTATTGTCCTTCTTGGCTGGAAAGTATTTCTCCAAAAATGCCTTGTGAAGGTTCTCCCAAGTGTCGATACTCCTAGATGGAAGGTGGTAATACCAATCATCCGCGGAATCTTTGAGTGTGAAACCAAATGCCCTCATCTTGATTTGTTCTTAGGTAATATTGGCCGGCTTCATGCTCATACATACTGTATGGAACTTTGTTCGCTCCAAACGGTGTGTGCAAGCTTTAAATTTATAACCCTAGACTTAAGCTTAAAACAAGGATGCAAACCCGCAGTGTACGGGTCAATCGTAGTAAAAGCAAGAAAATTCCAGGGGTCGATCACAAGGACTCGGTGAAACAAAGTCAATACGGTATGCTAATGTCAATGCTAACCACAAGAGCAATTAACACAATCAAAGATGAATAAGATGTCAAATAAAGCAAACATGCAATTCTAGGGATTATAGCGTCTAGTTGTGGTTCCAACTCAAGATCTATAGATAAGCGGACAAAGCCGAGATTTTTGCATGGGGAAGGTGTTTCTAAAATGGAGTAGATCACCGGGTAAGTCTCACTACACACTAATCCTAAACCGTAACTCCTATTACCGGGTAAGTCTCAAGGAATTAAGATAAAGAACTATAACCTCAAACTAACATACCATCTAAGGGAATAGAATCAACCTTTACCGGGTAAGTCTCAGGCTAACTCACAAAGATGGGATGAAAGCACACTCAAACCCCAATAAAGGATAAACCTTTATTACCTACACTTATGATCGTTGGTATACAAACTAAGGAATTACCGGGTAAGTCTCATCCTAAGCTTGCTTTGAACCAGGAAGGTGTAATAAGAATAGGATTTGGCAAACTCTAACACTTAACTCTCAGTTATGGATCAGATAAGTCACCTCGGTCAGCCAGTTTCCACATCGGCCGAAATGTTCATCAACCGAACGAGATGCTTAGGGTTAAGGTTAAAGACTCGAACTTTCAGGATCCTACTGGAATCTAAGATTATTCTATCATTGTTTTTCCCACAACCTTCAGCCAATCACCCTAGAATCACACAAGGAAATTAGCCACTCATCATCATAATGAAAGTATTAAATGTAAGGGAAGAAGGTGAATATTTGAACAAAGAAGAATTTAATGAAAAGACTTCAATAACTGAACCAAATATCACAACAAATCGTTCCTTGGATAATAATCCAACAAGACAAGACAACAAGGAAAGGAATTGAAGACAATCTTACAAAACCCTCCAAAAAGCTATAAAAGCTATGGTCTTCAACCTTCCTTCAACCTTCAAAAAGGTTCTTCAACTCTCTCCAAAATTGGAGTATGCTGCTGCTGCGTGTTTTTCGGTGTAGGCGGATGTATGCGGGATGTCGGAATTGTGGGAAATCCGACCCTTTTTATAGGAAAATAAACCCTCCAAAGATAATAAATCTTAGAAAGATATCTTCCCATAAATATAGGTAAAATATATGATTCTGCATATCTTCTTCCTTCTAGAAGCCAAGCCTAAAAATATAAGATCACTTTCCAATTTTAAAAGATCTCAGCCAAGAATAAAATATTCTTGCCGCGTCCTAGGTATTCGCCTCGGTCGAGTCGGCGTCTCTGGATCGCCTCGGTCGAGATGAATCTCTGGTCAACCGAGGTGACTCACAACTGAATGTAGAATCTCTCTAAACTGGTCCAAAGTGAATCCTTAATTTATGGCTATGCTTCCTGGATGTAGCTCCAAATGACTCATGACTCCTTTTGCTCCTTTTTGATGCAAAACGTACCATATTACCTGCATTTACAACGAAACTAGGTGTAGACCTCGATTCTCGCAAAGGTAGATGAAATGGTAGTAAAATCACATAATGTACATACAAACATGCAGATTATGAAAGATAAAACGTCCAAACAAACCTCAAAATATAGACTATAATTCATGCTATCAAAATACCCCATACTTAGCCCTTGCTTGTCCCCAAGCAAGTTCCTCATATAGAAAACAAGATAGAATGGATTATAAGTCAAGAAAATCAATGAAAAACCTTTCAAAAACATTTTATGGTGTGCTACAATCATAGATCACTCTAAGAGAATGCTCCCTGGAATTAAAAACTCAACATGCTCAAAACATTTTATAAATATAGAAAAGTTGTTCATCTTTGCATAAAATCATAGAATGCATAATAAATCATAATTATCAAAATTAATCATGTACAATCCAGTTTAAACCACTAAGTCAATCAACAAGCTCAAGGTCTCAAGGGCTTCCCAAAAGAAAAGGTCAAGAAACGTGTAGGGTAGGGATGTATGTAAGGTAATGTGGTGCTAGAATCCGGGAAAAGGATGAATTTCACTTTCATTTTGACTTGCAACATCTTCCACCAATAAGCTTTGCTTATCTCACACTTTTTCTTTTTACTTTACTTTTTGGGATGCATGGACAGAGGTGCACAATAACCGAAGCCTAGGAGATCCGCAATCATCAATTTCTTGAGATGCATCAAACCCTTGATGCACATACCATGACCCGTTAGGAATATCGCTCAATCCGACTTTGGCAAGACACAAACACCCGGCTATGTGAATGGTGCCGAGTTACTCATCTTCATGATTGACTTCCCCAAACCTATTATTGCTTTCTAACATTTTCACTTTCAGCCACTTCTCAACTTTAACTTGCTTTCACCACTTTGCTTGCTTCCAAATTCCCGGATAGGTGAAGGGAGGCAAAATGTATATGAGGGGCTAAGCATGATCAAGAAGAAGAAGAAGAAGAGAATGAATTGCCTTGGTCTTTCCAAGAAGAAAGTGAGAGAACTTATCCTGCGGTGTCAACCTTCAAATTCAACATAATTTGGATAAAAACAAAGTATTAAACATGCCAATAATTTCAAACAAAGCATTTAGCAACTTAAACATATTATAAAACCTTTCAAACACATAAAGGATTTAAAACCAGTCAGTAAACAAGATCTTCACTGAGATCATATCCAGATAAGTAACACAAAAATCGTTTTCGAAAACTCTCAGTTAACACACCTCGGTCGAGATGTTCTTGGTTCAACCGAGGTGAAACACCTCGTTTCGCCAGAACTGTCCCGGTCGAGGTCGAAAAATTTTTTGTATACCCCATTTTTTTTTCAGTTTCGACGTTTTTCTCAATCAAATAACTTGTAAGTATGCATGCAATCTCAGATAAACATATAAATGCAGAATGAAGCATAAATATGAAAATATCCGGTCAATAAAATACATAATAAGTGTCGAATACATCAAGTGGTCACGTAGTCAAATAATACAGACAAATACCCCATACTTGAGACACACTGTCCCAGTGGGTATAATAAAAGTCTAAATGAAAGAGGACTCACCGGATAAAGAGCCGAACTGCATAAAAATATAATAAATAAAACTATGCAGCTCCTCAGTAGTCCTAATCCGGTGGTGGTGGTGGTATGTAGGGGAACTGAGTCGGATCATAGGGATAGCCCATGATATGCTGGAACTGTAGCTGAGCCATCATGTGCTGATGATGCTGCCTCTCCTGCATCTCGCGGATATCCAGCGAAAGTGCAGCATAAGAGTCGATAACCTGATCCGTCAGGTCATCGATCCGTCGGTGTGCAGCTCTGTTCCTAACTCCCCGCCTCCTGCGCCTAGCGGGCCTGACTGGAGAAGTCTCAGCCGGCGCTGGCTCAGCGTCCTCCTCATCCTCATCTAGATCAATAATAGGCGGCGCGCTCGTTCCAGCTGTATCTGTCCCTGTGTCCATCGGGACGCCACCACCTCTCTCATCCACTGTCTCATCATCGCCGTCATCCTCATCAGCCTCCTCAGCCTCCTCAGCAGCCGCAGCAGTGGCAGCTGCTCCCTCTCTGTAGTCCTCCATAAGTGGACCCCAAGCAGTCTGCCAGTAATGTGGATCGAAGACAGAGAACTGTGCAGACCATCTGATGCCCTGAGGTGCAGTCTGCTCCCAAGGCATAGCAACGTAGGGTGTAGTCAGTCCTCGGGGAACCAGAATCCTCCGAGTAATCATCTCCTGAAGTCCGAGCGGCTTGGCAGCTGCCACCATGGTGCACCTACTCAGATCCATATCCTGATACCTAGCGATATGGGTCACTATCCCTCCGCAGCATATATCCCCCTTCCCCTTGGCCTTGATCCTGTGCAGATCCTCTGCCAGCATCAAGCCAAAGTCAGGGTATCCCCCTGTGACCATGCAGTATAAAGAGAAGAGCTCCCCCTGTCGGACCTTCTAGGGCGTCTCAGTACGCGCCAGAAGCGTCTCGCTGAAGATCCTGTGTACCAACCGAAAAGCTAGATGATAGATAAGCTTCGCCCTGGAATCACCAGGGCGCCACCTGTCTGCATGACTCGTAATGTGGGCAATTTGACCCCAGAACTCTCTAGCTACTGCTCGGGTCGGGAAATCTACGGCGGTGGGGGTAGGGAAGCCAAAAATGTCTCTCCAGTAGTCAAGAGGTACTAGGTAGTTCCGGTTCATCAACCGGTACTTCACAGCCCCCTCTGTGGGGAGGTAAGTGAAGGAACTGACAAACTCGAGGGTAGGCTCAAGGTAGGCTGGGGCTCGGATCTCAGTAAACTGATCCAGCCCGACTGTGGTGATCATCCTCCTAAGCTCTCCATCTACGTGGAGACAGTCAAAGGCAGAAACGTCCAGAAACCTAGGAGCGATAACTGGACGACTAGCAATGCGGTCATAATCTACCCGGTGTCTCTCATGGATCACCGGGATAGAAGGTCTGGATGAGGAAGAAGAAGGGGAAGGAGAGGATCTATCTCTAAGGGCTAGCAATCTTTTTGCCTCGTTTCGGTCGAAACGCTCAATCTTCCTGCAGATCCGTAGTAGCAATCGACTCTTCTACTCTTTAATCGCGTTTTGGAAGCAGAAATCTTCGAAAACGAGCGAGAAACGAAGGAGAACGAGGTATAGCTGTCGCCGCGGTCGAGGAGGGTAAAAAAAACGAAACTGTAATTTTTTTCCCTTTTATACTGTTACTGGATCTGCTGTCACCTCGGTCGAGATGGTCTCGACTGGCCCGAGGTAGTCTGGACCGAGGTGGTTCTGCAGAAACCCTAGTCGCCTCGGTTGCTTCAAGAATCAACTCGGTCGAGATGCTCTGACAGTGACCGAGGTGCTTTTGTCTTCTCAGAATCTCGAACTTCTCTCCTTCTAGATGTGCTCCTTCCTGTTGTCTGTCCAGAACCCCAAAAACAAAGCAAAGCAAAGCAAAAACAAAAACTATCTAAGCTAGACTAGAAAACGGGAAAGAAGAGCAATACCTTGGGTTGCCTCCCAAGAAGCGCTTGATTTAAGGTCGCTAGCTGGACCATGATGTGTCTCAAACGAGGTAGATCGGTGCAACCTCCTCAACCGGCGTCTCCGGTTGGTACTTCTTAAGTCTATGACCGTTGACCTTGAAGCTTCCGCTAGTTTCGCCCCATATCTCAACTGCACCATGAGGGAAAACATGTTTCACAACATAAGGTCCGGTCCATCTAGATTTCAACTTACCTGGAAAAAGACGGAGGCGGGAGTTGAAGAGTAGAACTAAATCTCCCTCGTTAAGCTCCTTTGGAACGATGCGCTTGTCATGCCATCTCTTTGTCCTTTCCTTGTAGATTTTGGCATTCTCATAGGCGTTCAAACGCAGCTCTTCCAGCTCGTTAAGTTCCAAGAGTCGCTTCTCACCAGCCTCCTTGATGTCAAAGTTCAACCATTTGATAGCCCAATATGCCTTGTGCTCCAATTCAACGGGCAAATGGCAAGACTTCCCATATACCAAATTATAAGGGGTGGTTCCTATGGGAGTCTTGAATGCTGTCCTGTACGCCCAAAGAGCATCGTCCAATTTCATGGACCAATCCTTCCTCGTTCTAGAGACGGTCTTCTCCAAAATTGCCTTGATTTCCCTATTCGAGATCTCAACCTGTCCACTAGTTTGAGGGTGATAAGCGGTTGATATCTTGTGGGTTACCCCATACTTCGATAGAAGTGCCTTAAACTTCCGGTTGATGAAATGCGTTCCTCCATCGCTGATGATGATGCGTGGAGTTCCAAATCGTGGAAAGATAGTTCTATTCAAGAACTTTACAACCACCTTGGCGTCGTTAGTGGGGGAAGCAATGGCTTCAACCCATCTAGAGACGTAATCGACGGCAAGGAGAATGTAGAGGTTTCCGCCGGAGGATGGGAAAGGTCCTATGAAGTCAATCCCCCACACATCAAAGATTTCCACTTCTTGGATGTTATTCAGCGGCATCTCGTTCCTCCTTGATAAGTTCCCTGTTCTTTGGCATGCATCACAAGAAACAACAAAAGATTGCACATCCTTAAATAATGTAGGCCAAAAGAAACCGGAACGCAATACTTTAGCGCATGTTTTATCGGTGCTAGCATGTCCTCCACAAGGAAGTGAATGACAATGCCTTATGACGCTATTAACTTCATCTTCCGGAATGCACCTTCGAAGCATCCCATCCGGTCCGCGCTTGAATAGCAGCGGCTCATCCCAGTAGTAATGTCGTACTTCCTTGAAGAATCTCTTCTTTTGAGAGTACGTCAATCCGGGCGGTATTTCCTGGCAAACAAGATAATTCACAATATCAGCATACCAAGGACCCTTATTATCAGAAAGTTGGTGGAGGGAATGATCCTCCAACAGTGGGTGAATGTCAGAGAAAGGAGTAAGAAAATTGTTATTCTCAGCAATCTCAGTTGACATCGTCTCGCTATCGACCTCGGTCGAGGCGCCAAGGCGTTGACCGAGGTGTTCTTCTGACGCCTCGCTCAATCCAGAAAGTGCCTCGGTCGAGGTACTGCTACTGGATCCGAGGCTGGAAATCTTCGTTTCCTGGATCAGCATCTCAGTTTTAGCTCCTGGATCCTCTTCCAGTGCCTTTAAGCTCCGTATATCTGCATCACAAGAAGCATCTATACCTTCCTCCATTAAACTGAAGCTAATAACTCTTTCGAGTGGATCATTAATAAGGATAGAGCTCACCAATTCTCTTGATTCTTCTTCATCGTAGATGTTGAAGATATCATCAGTTAGTTGCTCTCCTTTCATGGCTGCAAGTAGTGCGAACTCCACCTCATCGCCACCAACGTTGAATTTCAACTTGGCGTTCTTGCAATCCACATTGCAACCCGAAGTTGCTAGAAATGGCCTCCCGAGAATGATAGGAACAGGATAATCTGCGGGAATGTCAAGTACGACAAAATCTATAGGTAGATAGAAGTTACCTAACTTGACCGGAACGTCCTCCAAGATGCCCACTGGATGGGTGATGGAACGATCCGCCATGTAAAGTCGAATCTTGACCGGCTTGGGCTCTCCAAGACCGATCTTAGTGCATAGCTCCAGCGGGATGATGCTCACGCTGGCTCCTAGATCGCAAAGGGCTTCACAAGTGACATCCCCAACTTGAATGGGAATGCAAAATGAGCCGGGATCTCTCAATTTAGGTGGCATCTTTTCCTTCATGATTTTGATAAGCTCCGAAGATTTAGATGTCATCCTAACTTCACCAACATCCTTCAGCTTCCTCTTCCTTGATAAGATTTCTTTTAAGAACTTCCCATAGGCGGGCATACCTAAAATAGCATCAAGGAAAGGAATATTAATATGTAGCTTATTCATCAAGTCAAGAAACTTACCAAAGTGCTTGTCAAGATGTGCTCTGGCTCTGGACTGGGGGAATGGAAGTGGTGGTTTATATGCAGGAGGTGGAACATAAGGTTCTGTCGTTCCTCCTACTTTCTGTTGCACCACCTCGGTTGGCATCTCGGTCGAGGTGTTCTTCGACTGGATCTGGACCGAGGTGGTCTGCGTCGAGCGAGGTACTGGATCTGCAGTTTTGAGCCCACTCCTCGTCGTGATGGCCATGCACTGGCCCTTAGGGTTAGTTTCCGTCTTTGCTGGAAGCTTCCCTGGATCTCTTGGCGCTTCATTCGCCCTATTAGCAAGTTGTTGTTCAAAGGACTTTTGGGCCCTCGAAAATGAAGTCATAGAATTCTCCATAGCACTAAGCTTGATCAAGATTGCCTCCAGGACTGCGTCCTTCTTTTCCGGCTGAGACGAACTTGATCCTTGCCCTTGGCTCTTCAATGGAGTAGAAGAAGAAGAAGGAGAAGAGAGGAAAGGGTTAGAGGAATCATTAGAGTTGGAGTTTGAATAATTGTTACCGTTGTTTTGGTTATTCGCCCTCCAATTGTTGCTATTGGATCCTCTATTGTTGTTGTAGTTGTTGTTTCGGGGTCCGTTGTTGTTGTTACGGTACCCGTTATTGTTGTTGTTGTTGTTGTTCCTTTGCCCTTGCTCTTCCTTCTTAGTTTGAGCCATCAATAGCTCCTTCAATTGCTTCACGTCGTTCTTCAAGGACGTGAGTTGGTTGTTGTTGGGTTGAGTCTCTTGAAAGTTGACTCTTTTAACTCCACCTTCAGCTCCTTGGTGGGTGTACTTCTCCATGTGCAAGGCTTGCTTCTCAATGAAGTCCCAAGCCTCGTCAACCGCCACGTCCATGAATGTACCGGCGGAGAGTAGTTGGAGATTGAACTGGGTGCTTCCGTCCAGCCCTTTGAAGTAGATCTCCAACAACTCGATTTTTGGAATCCCATGATGTGGGCAATCCAAAAGGATATCCTTGAACCGCTCCCAAGATTTGGACAAGCTCTCCTTGTCCTTCATGATGAAAGCATTGATCTTCCCTCTCATTTCAGCAGTCTTTGAGGGGGGAAAGAATTTGGTCAAGAATTCCGTAGTCATCTCTTCCCATGTGCTAATTTTTCCTGGAGGAAGAGATTGATACCAAGTAAGAGCTCTATCTTTTAAAGAAAAGTAAAAAGGTCTTAGCTTGTAGTTGTTGTTTTCAATTCTGGGAGGTCGCAAGGTCTCCATCAAGATCTCGTAGTTTTGAAGATGTTGATGCGGCGACTCCTTCTCTAGCCCTCCGAATTGGCATTGGCGAATCATGGCTAGGACTTGCGGTCGAAGTTCGTAGTCATGATCTGCTGGATCTCCTAGGTTCACTCCTGGACGCCTCAGTTGTTGATTAGGGTCCATCCTTTGACCTAGGGTTTGTGGAATTCCTGCAAGAAGAACATCTCGGACTGGCATCCGAAGTGGTAGTACCTCGGCCGGGGCGTTGGGTACTGGGATCTGCCTCGGTCGAGGATCAATTACTGGATCCTGCATCGGTCGAGGATCAGCTACTGGATTCTCCCTCGGTCGGAGTAGAATCTGGTCTCGAATGGCTGCAATCTCAGCTTCGATTGCTGCAGTCCTGGCGTGATTCTCTTCTTTCTCTTGCCTTAGCTCTTCTTTACTGAGACGTAGCAGCTCCTGCGTCTCAATCAATTGGGCCGCAAGATCGCGATCGTCTTGTTGGGCCATCTTCGCTTCTCTTAAGCGTCGCTTGTATGTCTTTTCTGGTTCGGGATCGTAAGGAACGATTTCCTTCCCAGTGCGGGTTCTTCGCATATACCTAAGAAAGAACCTGCGAAAGTCACTCAAGTAGAGTGGTTAGACAAAACGGGGCAAATGCCCCAAGAGCAAACCGTACCGGCTCGGTCTAGACCAAGTCCCCGGCAACGGCGCCAAAAACTTGTTCGCTCCAAACGGTGTGTGCAAGCTTTAAATTTATAACCCTAGACTTAAGCTTAAAACAAGGATGCGAACCCGCAGTGTACGGGTCAATCGTAGTAAAAGCAAGAAAATTCCAGGGGTCGATCACAGGGACTCGGTGAAACAAAGTCAATACGGTATGCTAATGTCAATGCTAACCACAAGAGCAATTAACACAATCAAAGATGAATAAGATGTCAAATAAAGCAAACATGCAATTCTAGGGATTATAGCGTCTAGTTGTGGTTCCAACTCAAGATCTATAGATAAGCGGACAAAGCCGAGATTTTTGCATGGGGAAGGTGTTTCCAAAATGGAGTAGATCACCGGGTAAGTCTCACTACACACTAATCCTAAACCGTAACTCCTATTACCGGGTAAGTCTCAAGGAATTAAGATAAAGAACTATAACCTCAAACTAACATACCATCTAAGGGAATAGAATCAACCTTTACCGGGTAAGTCTCAGGCTAACTCACAAAGATGGGATGAAAGCACACTCAAACCCCAATAAAGGATAAACCTTTATTACCTACACTTATGATCGTTGGTATACAAACTAAGGAATTACCGGGTAAGTCTCATCCTAAGCTTGCTTTGAACCAGGAAGGTGTAATAAGAATAGGATTTGGCAAACTCTAACACTTAACTCTCAGTTATGGATCAGATAAGTCACCTCGGTCAGCCAGTTTCCACATCGGCCGAAATGTTCATCAACCGAACGAGATGCTTAGGGTTAAGGTTAAAGACTCGAACTTTCAGGATCCTACTGGAATCTAAGATTATTCTATCATTGTTTTTCCCACAACCTTCAGCCAATCACCCTAGAATCACACAAGGAAATTAGCCACTCATCATCATAATGAAAGTATTAAATGTAAGGGAAGAAGGTGAATATTTGAACAAAGAAGAATTTAATGAAAAGACTTCAATAACTGAATCAAATATCACAACAAATCGTTCCTTGGATAATAATCCAACAAGACAAGACAACAAGGAAAGGAATTGAAGACAATCTTACAAAACCCTCCAAAAAGCTATAAAAGCTATGGTCTTCAACCTTCCTTCAACCTTCAAAAAGGTTCTTCAACTCTCTCCAAAATTGGAGTATGCTGCTGCTGCGTGTTTTTCGGTGTAGGCGGATGTATGCGGGATGTCGGAATTGTGGGAAATCCGACCCTTTTTATAGGAAAATAAACCCTCCAAAGATAATAAATCTTAGAAAGATATCTTCCCATAAATATAGGTAAAATATATGATTCTGCATATCTTCTTCCTTCTAGAAGCCAAGCCCAAAAATATAAGATCACTTTCCAATTTTAAAAGATCTCAGCCAAGAATAAAATATTCTTGCCGCGTCCTAGGTATTCGCCTCGGTCGAGTCGGCGTCTCTGGATCGCCTCGGTCGAGATGAATCTCTGGTCAACCGAGGTGACTCACAACTGAATGTAGAATCTCTCTAAACTGGTCCAAAGTGAATCCTTAATTTATGGCTATGCTTCCTGGATGTAGCTCCAAATGACTCATGACTCCTTTTGCTCCTTTTTGATGCAAAACGTACCATATTACCTGCATTTACAACGAAACTAGGTGTAGACCTCGATTCTCGCAAAGGTAGATGAAATGGTAGTAAAATCACATAATGTACATACAAACATGCAGATTATGAAAGATAAAACGTCCAAACAAATCTCAAAATATAGACTATAATTCATGCTATCAAACTTCCCAAGATGCTTGATGGGATCTTCTCCACTTAGCCCATGGAAAGATGGAAGCAAGTGAATGAGGCCCGGCTTGAGCTCAAAGTTTACTTCTTCCCCTAATGCCGGTATAGTGACCGCAAGAGGGTTTTGAGCCAAGGTGGGTTGCGTAAGTTGACGAAGAGTACGGTCAGCCATCTCTTGTTGAAGTTGTTGTTGCCTTCGTTGCCGGATGTGCGTCCTCTCGATTTCTGGATCAAAAGTAGAAATATTGGGGTTAGTAGCACGGGTTTGAACCATAAAAATGGTTCAAACCAATAATCAATAATAACAATAAAACACTAAAACTCCCTGGCAACGGCGCCAAAATTTGACTGAAGGTATTTCTGGGGTCGTCTATACCCAATCAAAAGTAAATCCCGACTGAGCACTAAGAACAAGTATAGCAGATAAGTAAGGGTCGAACCCAAGAGAGTTAAGGTCTTTTAGATGCAATTATCGATTATAGTAATAATTAACAAAGGGGGGGGGTTTGGTTGAATTGATGCACACAAAAATTAAAGAAAACGATTAACGCGACAAGTAAGATAATGATGAGTGAATCTACACTAGGTTGATTCAAAGCATGCAATTGCTACTTTGGTGAGTTCCTTTTACAAGTTTTTAAGTAATCTCCCGTCTCGATCATATATATGTGTTGAGCCAACCGGCATCAACACAACTTAACAGGTTAATGTTCCGTAAACCTACAAGAACAAATAACAAGTTAGCTTTCAAACAAAGACTAAGGGATATAAAGAGAAGATTAAAACCATTAAACTTATCTTTATATTTGTGTTCCTTTTCTTTAAGTAATTACAACCCGTTATTACTTAAAGTGACTACTAGATTAAAGACCCGAACCCGGAACCTAATAATCCTAGTTGTTTGCATTTACTTTAGAACCTAAGGTGATCAATCTCAAGCAATAGTAAACATGCAATTTAGACAATTGAGATCAAGGAAACACAAAGCATTACTGAATAAAAACTTATATTTAAAAGAACTTACAACTAAAGTAACAATGCAGCTTCAAACCAACCCAATGTAGCAAGGGAGTTAGCAACTCATTACAATGGAAAACTCAATTCTAGAATGGATTTTTGTGTGGAAAAGAATGGATGATTCTAGCAATCAGCCAACGACTATTTATACTACAAAAGACACAAATTAGGAGTAAATGGCCGGCCTTAAACAACCACCTTTAATGCCATAAAGGTGGTGTAAACAGGCGGGGTAAAGCTTCTGGCGTTAAACCGTAGGGGCGGCCTTCAGGAACCGCAGGGGCGGTTTAGGCAGAATCGTTCGAACTTCTTCATGGCCGTAGGAGCGGCCATGCCATTCCGCAGGGGCGGATCTTTAATGCTCTTCCAAATGTCTGACTCTTCAACTTCCTACCGTTACTGATGCCAAGGCGCAGGGGCGCCCTATTGCCGACGCGAGGGTGGTGACACCAACTCTTCGTCTTCCAACTCCCAGGTTGAGGCGTAGGCAGAGGCAAAGGGGAAGGCGCAGGGGCGCTGGTCTTCGCTTCTTCAAGGCAGGTACCCGCAGAAGCGCCAAGGAGTGGCGCAGGGTGGAGACACCCTTCATGGTAGATACTGGCGAAGGCGTAGGGAGCGCTCCAGTGGAAGGTGTCACCCCCAAGGGCGGTTGCAAGGACCCACTGGGGCGGTGAGGCAACAGAAGCTTTTCTTTGTGATCGATCTTCACTCCAAAGTGCTTATAACTCCTTCCTTAGATTCTTTTACTCTACTTCTTCTGGATCAAGGAGTTAGTAGCATAAACCGACACAAATGTACTAAAAAGACTCGAAAAACTAGCCTAAATGATAGTGAATCCATCACCTATCAAACTCCCCCATACTTAGACCTTTTACTCGTCCCGAGTAAAATCAAATGACAATAACTAGACTCAAAGGCCTCAGGAAGCATGGGTAAGCAAGAAAAGATAATGAAAACAAGAGTAGAACTAAGAAAGAAAGAAAGAAAGGAGAGGAACTGTGAAAAAAAATACTACCATCCTTATCGCTTCAAGAGTGACCTACCCGGACAACCTCCTTATGACTCCCTTCCTATGTCACCAAACATCCCTCAAGTCCAATTTTGCACCAACCTAAGGTTGGTCGGACTACCTTCTTTTTGCCTAAACCGCCCTTTCAGGTTTTCGGTTCATCCAAGGATTTTCATACCTTTTTTCATTTTCTTTGGCTTTTTCTCTTTCTTTTTTTTGAATATCAACTGAATATAAAAATGCAGAAAATGTTCGCCCGAAAAGTGTGCGTCAAAGTCTTAAATTTGTATCTAGAACTCAAAGCAAAGCGAACCCGCAATGTACGGATCGGCTGTAGTGAGGTAAGAATTCCAGAGTCGAACTCAGGGATTTGGTGAGAGTAAATTCAATTTCAATTATCTAGCGAAAAATGCGAAAAGCTTTTGTGATCAAATAAGGGTAAAATGATTCCAAGGATTCAAGTATCCGATTCCGGATTTCGATTCAAGACACTTCTATAGATATAGGACAGAATTTATATTGCCAAGATTAAATGTTCAAAGGTAGATATCGTACGGTGAAGTTCCGAAACCTATATAACTAATCTAAAGGTTCTTTCTATAAGGGTTGGTGAGGCTGCAATATAGAAAGATCTAAAGACAAGAATTATGTTCAAACTAACTATCTAAAACTCCAGGATATGACTCTCCAAAGTAAAGATTAGAAAGCACACTTAGAATCTTAATAAAGGATGTTGAGTCTCTTTATTACTCAAATCTTATAACCTTAATCTATTAAATGTAGAATCAAGTTTGAAATCTCTTCATACACTCTATTAGAGGTTAAAAAGGTTAATCAATGTTGGGATTTAGGCAAGGATTAGTTTTGGTTAAAGATTGATTCAATTAAAGTTCGTCAGAAGAATAAATCGTGCTGTTCATAAGGAAATCGGCCGATTTATCCAAGAATAGTCCGATTTTCCTGTTGTCGCAAAACTAAAATCTAAACTCTCAGGGTCCTAATGTTTGAATGAGTTCAGTCTATCATCATCTAAGCCTTAATCATCAACTATTCTCCCCAGAATCACAAGGGTTTTAGCCAACCATTTTCATAATCAAATCTAATCAAGGATTTAATGAAATATTGCAAATAAACCCGATTCTTGAATAAAAACTCAATAACCTTCAAATCTATAAATAATCGTCAAAACTAATCAATGTATCTCTTAAGTAACTCAATTACGTGTTCAAAAACCACAATTGCTTCAATGGATAAAGAAATCTCACAAACAAGAATCAAGATTGGCTTCCCGGCAAAAAAGTCCTTCAATCCTTCTCCGAGAATCTCCAATCTCTCTCAAACGTGTAAAGATTTCCCGCTGCAGCCTTCCCGTTTTCGTTCCTAGGGTTCTGACCTATAGTTTCTTGCAAATGGGCCGTTTGGCAAAACTCTCCTCTAGCCCAAAAGAATTGGGCTTTCTGTCGTCTTTTCATTTGGCCGAAAAACAAAGGAAATCGACCCAGTCGATTTATACACAAAACCGTTCGATTTCTTGGGAGGGAAATCGTCCGATTTATGTGCATATTGGCACGATTTTCTTCAACAGAAAGCGCTCTTCTTTTGGCTCGTCTTCTATGCTTCTCCTTTGCAATTCCTTAGCTCTTTGTGATCCCTCTAAGACTCCTTTAGCTTCCTTAACATCTTTAGATGCTCCTTGCTCCGCTTTTGCTTTCAATTCCACTCCATTTACCTATAATTCATCAAAAACTCGTGTAGACCTCTATTTCCGACAAATGATTGAATAGAACATAAAAGGCACACAAAATCTCTCTAAATGCAAGGCAAACTGAGACAATATTCTACAATATGCATGAATATAATGGTACATAATTCATGTCATCAAGAAACAAGCTCAAAAACAACTTAATGAAACTATACATGCAATGATAAGTCCCTCCCCCATAGTTGAAGTACACTTTACCCTCAAAGTGGAAATGAAGCAAAGATAAATGTGGGGAAAGGGAAAAGAAATGTACCCCTCAATGGGATGGTCCGACTGGCCCATCCGGACCCTCCTCCGGCGGGTAAGGGAAATGACAGAAGAAATGGTCCTGCCGGCGGTATATGTCCTCGATGCGGCTCTGCTGGGCATCCATCCGGCGGCCGAAGGAGGTCTCAAAACCGGCCTGCCAAGCCAGCTGCTGAGCGTCGAGCTGTTGCTGCTGGGCCGCCTGCCACGTTTCCTGCCGCTGGTCAAAGCGGGAGGTCATGAAACAGCAAAGCTCGACTGCCAGCTCTGCTGTTGCTCTAGTATAGTCCGCTGGTCGGACTGCCATGTCTGATACTGGGTGGTCATGGCAGCCATCGGAGCCTGTAGGCTCGCATGGGCTGGATCCTCCTCCGGTTCCGCGGTCGGCATCTCCTTGTTGTCGTCAGGGATTGTTCGCTCCAAACGGTGTGTGCAAGCTTTAAATTTATAACCCTAAATGTATGCCTAAAACAAGGATGCGAACCCGCAATGTACGGATCAATCGCAGTAAAAGCAAGAAATTCTAGGGGTCGATCACAGGGACTAAGTGAAACAAAGCAGGTATAAGTTGTCAATGTAATTACTAACCACAAAAACGATTAAAGCAATCAAAGATGATAAAAAAGTCAATTAAGGAAATATGCATATCTAGGGATTAAAGCATCTAGTTGTGGTTCCAACTCAAGATCTAAAGATAAGCGGACAAAGCTGAGATTTTTGCATAGGGAAGGTGTTTCTAAAATAGAATAGATTATCGGGTAAGTCTTGATAACGTGATTTATGACATTAGTATAGCGTAACATTTAGATAGTTTTCTCCGTTATTCATGCACGTTATTGGCACTAGTTCACGACGTTAACACTCATTTCGTGCATATTCATAGAAAAGACGTCTACACGAGCTTTTGTCGGTTTTGTAGGTTTTTCGGTGATCTTTTGGGCACTAATCGATACATTTGAGGGTCAAGCCTCATGGTGGTACACATCCAAAGCTTGGAAGGAGCATAATTGGAGCAACAAAGGACACAAAGACCACTATTGGTGCAAGCAATGGAGCAACTCATGGCTAGACGAGCATAGCATGCTTCTGTTGAAGAAAATCGGACCATCACTCAGGAAAATCGGCCGATTTTCCTGAGTAGGTCGATTTTTTGGCTTTCAACAACTTAAGCCAAGTGTTCCACGATCTCTTTGCCCGGCCTTGCTCTTGGTGGAGAATATAAGTGGTCCTGCAAGCTGTTGCTGAGCATCTCTCCTCTCCCACATTCTCATTCACAGCTCATGGGATTGGATATAGACTTGGAGAAAAAGAAAAACTCTCTCAAATTGAAGGAAGAAGAAGAACACCAAACTTAGAGTGATAGTGAGGTTTTGAGTGATTTTGAGTGATTTTTGGAGTCTTTGATTGAAGAACTATTGCAAGGATTGTTAGGAACGTTTTGGAACTTCATTTGAAGAGTTGTAAGTCTTGCTAAAACTTAGATTCAGCTGAGATTTATTGTTTTACTTGCTTATCTTTCATCATCCATCTATGAAAACCATGTATGCTTGTGTGATGATTTTGGATCTTGATATGCATATTATTGGCTAGTTTATTGTGATTCTAGAGTGATGGATTGATGGTTATGGCTTGGGTGATGATAGGATGGACTTATATGTTAGTTTAGGATGATTTGTATGCACGAAACCCATTCCAGGGAGAAAAATCGGGTTGTTCTTCAGTTAAATCGGCCGATCTGGCCATGATCCACCCGATTTTCCTCTCTGTTGCTCTTTAATTGATGAATCTGAATGTTAGGGTGTTAGGGTGTTGAAATCCTAGTGTTTATTTAGCCTAATTTAGCTTAGGATCACCTAATGCTATCAACCTAAGTGAGGGAAGAGATCTACCCGATGATTTCCGACCTTAGATACCTAAGATGATGAATTCTAGGTAGTAGTGAGCCTCACAAGCCGCTATTGGATTGAGTGTGCTAGGATTATTGCTTGAGACTTACTTTTCCGAGACTTACCCGGTAAGGAGAAGTTTGCCACTTAAGTAGTGTCCGGTTTGTGTAGAATTCCCTACTTTAGCCCCTTGAGACCTACCCGGTAATAGGAGTTTGATTCGGGATTAGAGAAGTGAGAGACCTACCCGGTAATTGCTTCCATTAGTGAAACACCCTTTCCCAACACCGCAACTTTGTCCTTAGAATCCTTAGAACCTTGAGTCCAATGCCATAACCGGAAATCTTGACCTCTAGAATCCACTTTCCTCTCTTTGATTACATATTTTGTGCTTGTGTTACTTGTTTACCTTGCTATCTTGAGTTGTTAGTTTGTTTTGATATCTTGCTTCATTGGTGATCTTTGCTTGATCACCACAAAAACCAACCAAAAATACCGAGATTTTCATTTCTTTGTTCCTTGATCTTTTCTTAGACTAGATCCACACTATCCATGCTCACTTGTTGACTCGATGTCACCTCAGTCTTCGTGTTCGACCTCGGAATACTATCCCTACTACAAACTTCCCGTACACTGCGGGTTCGCTAGGAGTTAGGAGAAATATAACGAGTATAAATTTAAAACCTATTGCGTATCACACACATCCTGAGCGTAACAAGTCTCACTACTCACAATCCCAAACCGCAAATCCTATTACCGGGTAAGTCTCAAGGAATTAAGGTAAAGAACTATAACCTCAAACCAACACACCACCTAAGGGAATAGAATCAACCTTTACCAGGTAAGTCTCAGGCTAACTCACAAAGATGGAATGAAGGCACACTCAAACCCCAATAAAGGATAAACCTTTATTACCTGCACTTATGATCTTAAGTAAACAAGCAAGGGAATCACCGGGTAAGTCTCATCCTAGGTTTGCATTGAACCAGGAAAGGTATAATAAGAATAGGATTTGGCAAACTCTAACACTTAACTCTCAGTTTCGGATCAGAAAAGGTCACCTCGGTCAGACGAATTCCACTCCAACCGAGATGTTCATCGACTGAGCGAGATACTCTAGGGTTAAGGATAAAGACTCGAGCTTTCAGGGTCCTACTGTGATTAAGATTATTCTATCATTGTTTTCACCACAACTTTCAGCCAATCACCCTAAAATCACACAAAGAAATTAGCCACACATCATCATTAAAGCAATAATCAAATATATGGAAAGAAAGTGAATATTTGAACAAGAAGAACTTAATAGAAAGACTTCAATAACTTAATCAAATATCACTCAAACAAGCGTTCCTTGGATCACAATCCAACTAGACAATCAACAAGAAGGGAATCTAAAAAAGTCTTACAAAACCCTTCACAAAAGCTATAAAAGCTATCAACTTTCTTCCTTCAATCTTCCTTCAACCTTCTAATTTCTGGATGCTTTCAGCCTTCTAAGCCTCCGATGGTAGCGGGGTGTTGAATTTGTGGGAAATCCAACCCTTTTTATAGGAAAACTGCCTCCCAAAGATAAAAGATCTTAGAAAGATATTTTCCCATAAAATAGGTAAAATATATTAGCTGAATTATCTTCTTCCTTCCAGAAATCCAGCCTAAAAATATAAGATCCTCTTTCCAAACTTAAAAGATCTCAGCCAAGAATAAAATATATCCCGCCGCGTCCCAGGTGTTCGCCTCAGTCGGGGCGATCCTCGAAATCACCTCGGTCGAGATGGTACTGTAGCAGACCGAGGTGGATCTAAACTGAATGTGAAATCTCTTAAATCTGGTCCAAAGTAAATCTCTAATCCATTTCCATGCTTCCTGGATTCTTCCTTAAGCTCCTCAATATAACTCCTATGATTCCTTAGCTCCTTTAGCTCTATTTTGATGCAAAACGTGCCATTTTACCTACGATTACAACGAAACTTGGTGTAGACCTCGATTCCCGCAAAGGTAGATGAAACGACAATATAATCACATAATATACATCCAAACATGTAGATTATTGAAGATAAAACGTCTAAACAAGTCCCAAAATATAGACTATAAAACATGCTATCAAAATACCCCATACTTAGCCCTTGCTTGTCCCCAAGCAAGTTCCAAATCTAAAATACAAGATAGAACGGATTATAAGTCATAAAAATCAATGAAAAATCCTTCAAAAATGTTTTAGTGGTGTGCTCCGCTCATAGATCACTCTAAGAGAATCCTTCATGGAATTTAAAATCAAAATATGATCAAAACATTTTATAAATATGAGAAAGTTGTTCATCTTTGCATAAAATCATAGAATGCATAATAATTCATAATTATCAAAATTAATCATGTATAATCTAGTTTAAACAACTAAGTCAATCAACAAACTCGAGGTCTCAAGGTCTTTTCAAAAGAAAGTGTTACGCTCAGGATGTGTGTTACGCAATGGGTTTTAAATTTATATTCTCATTATATTTATCCTAGGTCGAACACAAAGACTAAGGTGAGATTGATTCAATTTATGATTAAGTTTAGCGAAGATCTAGGTTAAGAAAAGAGAGAGGAATAAAGAAAATGGAAAACACAATGTTTTTGGAGGGTTTTTAAGTGATCAATCAAGGATCACTAAGCATGTAAAATAAACAAATCAACTATGCTAACAATCAACACAAACAATCAAGCTAAAACAAGATATAGATCAAAGATAGAAAAACGGATTCTAGGGGTTGGAAGTTCCGGTTATAGCATAGGACTCAAGCTACCTAATCATTCCTTGGATGATCTATGATATGTCAGGAGTAAGTGTTTCTAGATTGGGATCAATCACCGGGTAGGTCTCATGGTCCACTAGTCCGTCTCTAAGGTCTCATCACCGGGTAAGTCTCTAAGAACCTAAGGGATGGAATTCTACATAAACCGGATTGTTACCGAGGAAGCTAACCTATCCTTACCGGGTAAGTCTCGAAAGGGTTAGTCCTAAACAACTATCCTAGCACACTTAGTCCAATGGCGGCTTATGAGGCTCACCACTACGTAGGGTTTATCATCTTTGAAATCTAAGAGTAGAATCACCGGGTAAGTCTCTTCTAACCCTTAGTTGCTAACACTAGGTCACCTTAGAGTAGATTTAACTCAACAAACACTTAGGATTTCGACATTCTAACAATCTAAAGCTAGATCAATCGAACCAGGGGGAATCACGGCCTGTTCTACACCTTCCACGGCCGTAGAAAGGCAAGAACAAACCGTGGACTCCAATAGAAACTACGTCCAAGTAAGTGACTCATCCAAGGGCAATTCTAAGTCCATCCTATCATAGTCCTAGCCATAACCATCCTTTCCTTACCCTAGAATCACATCTATTTAGCCTACAACATGCATCATAACAATCGAAATCATCAAGCATAAAATCATAACTTCCATTTGCAAGATAATGAAGAGAAAGAGATGAATAAGTGAGGCAAACAAAACCAAGCTGAAAATGGAATTAGAATGACTCACAACCCTTCTTAATGAAGGTTCAAATGGTTCATACAACTCTAGAAATCGATTCCGAAATTCTTCACTACAAAAGCTATCAAAGCCAACAAAATGATGTGCTCTTCTCCTTCCTCTCTAATGGAGCTCTTCAAGCCCTCCAATGGTTTTTTTCCTCCTAGAGAATCTTCTTGTTGAGAGAGTATTTTGATTGGATGATAGTGGATAATGGAGAGCTGCTCCAAGATGATTCTCTCAGCCAATGTAGGACCACTTTTATACTAAAACTTTGCAAGAGCTGGCCAATAGATCGTGGCACAGCTGTCACGAAAACCTAGCAAAATACACGGGCAGTTCCACGGCCGTGGACTTCCATTGAACCGTGATTTGAACCTTCAGCTTTGCCTTTGATCATTAAGCTTCGATTCGGTGCATGGCTTGTGTTGGCAAGGTTCCATGAGTCCTTATTAGCCTCTAGCTTGCATCCTAATGAGTCCAAGGGTGTGTCATCTTGATGAACAATCCTCAAACGTATCGATGTAGCTCCTAAATCTCCCAAAATACCTAAAAAGCAATGCACAAGTCCGTGTAGACGTCTATCTCGACAAAATACGTGAATTGAGTGCAAACGTCGTGAACTAGTGTTAAACCATGCATGAATGAGTGAGAAATCTATCTAAATGATTACCTAAACTAAGTCATAAATCGTGTTATCAGAAAGGTCAAAGAAATGTGTGAGGGTGGGATGTATATAGGGAATGTGGTGCTAGAATCCGGGAAAAGGATCTTCACTTCACTTGTTTTGCTTTGAACTTCACATCTTCCACAATAAGCTTTGCTTATTTACTTTTTACTTTACTTTTTCGGATGCATGGACAGAGGTGCACAATAACCGAAGCCTTGGAGATCAGCAATCATCTATTTCTCGAGATGCCTCAAACCCTTGATGCACATACCATGATCTGTTAGGAATATCGCTCAATCCGACTTTGGCAAGACACAAACACCCGACTATATGAATGGTATCGAGTTACTCATCATCATGATTGACTTCCCCAAACCTATTTGTTTCTTTCTAACTTTCAACCAATATCTCCACTTTTCCTTCACTTGCTTTTCATTTGCTTGCTTCCAAATTCCCGGATAGGTAAAGGGGGGCAAGTATGTATATGAGGGGCTAAGCATGATCAAGAAGAAGAAGACAAGAGAATGAATTGCCTTGGTCTTTCGAGGAAGAAAGTGAGAGAACTTACAATGTGGTGTCAACCTTCAAATTCAACATAATTTGGATAAAAACAAAGTATTAAACATGCCAAAATTTTCAATCAAAGCATTTAGCAACTTAAATATATTATAAAACCTTTCAAACACATAAAGATTTCAAAACCAATCAGCAAACGAAATATTCATCGAGGTCATATTTAGATAAGAAGCACAAAAATCGTTTCGAAAACTCTCTCAGGTAAACCACCTCGGTCGAGATGTTCTAAGTCAAGCAAGGTGAATCACCTCGTTTGGTCAGAGTCACATCGGTCGAGGTCAATAAAATTTTATTTTTTTCAAACCAGTTTTTGACGTTTTTTTCAATCAAATAACCTGTATGCATGCAGGTAATCTCAGATAAACACATAGAGCAAAATAAAACAGTAGATCTCCATCAAGAGTCAAGTCATACATCCACATAAGTCAAATAAATGCATACCCGCATACCCCATACTTGGGACACATTGTCCCAATGGGTCAAAATAAGTCTAAGAAAACAGAATACTCACCGAATAAAGCTAAGCTGCATAATAAATAAATAAAGAAGTCCTGCAAGCTCTAATCTCACTCCGGTGGTGGTGGTGGTGGCACGTATGGGTGTTGAGATGGGTCAAATGTGTAGCCCATGATATGCTGAAACTGAATCTCAGTCATCCTGTGCTGATAGTGCTGTCTCTCCTACATCTCTCTCATATCAAGGGACAAGGCGGCATAGGAGTCGATCATCTGAGCCGTCAGATCATCGATCCGGCGGTGAGCTGCTCGATCTCTCTGTCTGTGGGGTCTACGCCTGGTAGGTCGTGGCGGTGTAGGTGCATCCTCCTCTGTCTCGTCATCGGCTAGATCGACGACCGGCACACTAGTCTCAGCTGTATCTATGCTTGTATCCATGGCAGCACCGCCATCCTCATCCTCATCAGCCTCCTCCTCAACCTCCTCATTAGCCTGCTCCTAAGCTGCTGCTGCTGCATCTCTGGCGTCCTCCATAAGTGGAATCCATGCATTGTGCCAGTAGTGCGGGTCATACACGGAGAACTGAGCTGACCATCTAATCCCCTGAGGTGCATTCTACTCCCAGGACATCGCCACATACGGCGTAGTAAGTCCGCGAGGAACCAGTATCCTCCTAGTGATCATCTCCTGAAGCCCGAGCAGCTTGGCAGCTGCCACCATAGTGCATGCCCTCAGATCAAGGTCCATGTAACTCGCGATGTGAGTCACTATCGCTCCACAGCATATATCTCCCTTTTCCTTGGCCTTGATCCTGTGCAAATCCTCCGCTAGCACCACTCCAAAATCTAGGACTCCTCCGATCACCATGCAGTAAAGACTCAACAGCTCACCTTGTCTGATCTTCTGGGGCGTCTCAGTAAGCGCTAGAAGAGTCTCGCTAAAGATCCTGTGAGCAAGTCTAAAGGTCGGGTGGAAAACAATCCGCTCCCTGGAATCACCGAGTCTCCACCTGTCAGCGTGCTCAACTACATGAGCAATCTGTCCCTAAAACTCTCGAGCTACAACTTGTGAAGGAAAATCAGCAATTGTGGGGCCGGGAAACCAAAGATGTCCCTCTAGTGGTCCATAGGAACTAGATAGTTCAGGTTCATCAACCGGTACTTGATGGCGGGCTCGGTAGGCAAATAAGTGATGGAGCTAACAAACTCCAAGGTAGGCTCAAGGTAAGCTGGAGCTCTAATCTCAATAAACTGCTCCAGTCCCACCATAGAAATCATCCGCCTAAGATCACCGTCTAAGTAGAGGCAGCCGAATGCAGAAATGTCCAGAAAACGTGGTGCAATAACTGGACGTGCCGCTATGCGGTCATAGTCTACCTGGTGACGCTCGTGGATCACCGGTGTAGAGCGGCATGAAGAGGAAGAAGGAGAAGGAGAAGATCCGTCTCTCAAAACAAGCTGCCTTTCAGAACTCATTTTTTTGCCCACTGTCAGACCGCCTCGGTCTCTTTGACAACTCTCAAGAACACCTCGGTCGAGGCACAGGCTGACTGGACCGAGGCGAAGTGCTGTGTGATCTTTACTCTAAAAAATCCAGTTCTTTTCCCCCAATATCACTACCAATTGTTCCTATGCGGTACTTAATCCTTTTCCAGCACAATGCAAGGGCAACCAAAAGCCCAAATCAAATGAAATCAGCGGAAGAAGAGGGAGTTAGGGTTTTTTCGAATTTACCCCAGATTTGGTCGATTCGGTGCGTTTTCGCTGCAGATTGTTGCTTGCAAATCGATCCTCTATTCTTTTCTTCCAGTTTGGAAGCGAGAATCGTCGAAAACGAGCGAAAAACAAAGAGCGAGGTGGATTTGGGCGTTTCGGTCGAGAGGGTGAGAGAGGGAAGAGAGAGAAATCCCAGCCCCCTTTTATACCCTTTTTTGGAACTGCTGTCACCTCGGTCGAGATGGTCTCGACTGGACCGAGGTGTACGGACCGAGGTGGATCTTCAGTAACCCTAGTCGCCTCGGTTGCTCAAGAATCATCTCGGTCGAGGTTCAGTGACAGCAACCGAGATGCGTCTCAGTCAAACTCCGTCTTCTCAAATTCTCGAACTTCTGTCCTTCCAGTGTTGCTCCTGGGTTGTATTCTTTCCTTAGATATCACCTGTTGTCTGTCTAGGACGCCAAAAAAAAGCAAAGCAAAGCAAAAACAAACTATCTAAAGCTAGACTAGAAAAAGGGAAAAGAAAGCAATACCTTGGGTTGCCTCCCAAGAAGCGCTTGATTTAAGGTCGCTAGCTGGACCGTATGGCATCCCTAAACGAGGTATAGTGGTGCAACCTCCTCAACCGGGATTTCCGGTTTGTATTTCTTAAGTCTATGACCATTGACCTTGAAACTACCACTTCAACTACACCATAAGGGAAAACATGTTTAACAAAATAAAGTCCAGTCCATCTAGATTTCAACTTACCAGGAAAGAGGCGGAGGCAGGAGTTGAAGAGTAGAACTAAGTCTCCTTCTTTGAGCTCCTTAGGAATGATACGCTTGTCATGCCATTTCTTCGTCCTTTCTTTATAGATCTTGGCATTCTCATAAGCGTTCAACCGCAGCTCCTCCAGCTCATTGGTATCTAATAGCCCCTTCTCACCGGCGTCCTTGATGTCGAAGTTCAACCATTTGATTGCCAATAAGCCTTGTGTTCTAACTCAACGGGCAAATGACAAGACTTCCCATATACCAAATTATAAGGGGTGGTACCAATAGGAGGCTTGAATGCGGTCCTGTAAGCCCAAAGAGCGTCATCTAACTTCATGGCCCAATCCTTACTCATCCTAGAGACGGTCTTCTCCAAGATCGCTTTAATTTCTCTATTTGAGATCTCGACCTGTCCACTAGTTTGAGGGTGATAAGGGGTTGCTACCTTGTGGGTTACCCCATACTTCGATAGAAGTGCCTTAAACTTCTGGTTGATGAAATGTGTCCCTCCATCGCTGATGGTGATGCGTGGAGTCCCAAAACGTGGAAAGATAGTCCTATTAAAGAACTTCACAACCACCATGGTGTCGTTAGTGGGAGAGGCAATGGCTTTAACCCATCTAGAGACGTAGTCGACGGCTAGGAGAATGTAGAGGTTTCCTCCGGATGATGGGAAAGGTCCCATGAAATCTACTCCCTATACATCAAAGATTTCAACCTCCTGTATGTTGTTGAGTGGCATCTCATTCCTTCTAGATAAGTTCCCTGTTCTTTGGCATGCATGACAAGAGACAACAAACGTTTGCACATCCTTAAATAATGTAGGCCAAAAGAAACCGGAACGTAATACCTTAGCGCACGTCTTGTTGGCGCTAGCATGCCCTCCACAAGGAAGCGAGTGGCAATGCCGTATGACACTAGTAACTTCATCTTCCGGAATGATCTCCGAAGCATCCCATCCGGACCTCTCTTGAATAGTAGAGGTTCATCCCAATAGTAATGACGTACATCTTTAAAGAATTTCTTCCTTTGAGCGTACGTCAATCTGGGTGGTATTTCCTGGCAAACAAGATAATTAACAATGTCAGCATACCAAGGCCCTTTATTATCAGAAGTTTGGTGGAGAAAGTCTTCCACCAACTGAGGATGAATGTCAGAAAAGGGAGTAAGAAATTTTTTATTCTCAATTGACATCATCTCGCTTGCGACCTCGGTTGAGGTGCAGAGTGGGTGACCGAGATGTTCTTCAGTCGCCTCGCTTGGTCCAGAAAGTGCCTCAGTCGAGGTACTGCAACTGGGACCGAAACTGTAGATCTTCTTCTCCTGGATTAGTTTTTCGATTTTAGCTCCTAGATCTTCTTCTAGCTCTTTTAAGCTCCATATATTTGCCTCACAAGAAGCATCTATACCTTCCTCCATTAAGCTAAAGCTAATAACTTTTTCAAGTGGGTCATTAATAAGGATAGAGCTCACCAATTCTCTTGATTCTTCTTCATCATATATGTTGAAGATATCGTCTCCTAGCTGCTCTCCCTTCATTGCAGCAAGCAATGTAAACTCCACTTCATCCCCACCAATGTTGAATTTCAACTTGGCGTTCTCGCAATCCACATTGCAACCCGAAGTTGCTAGAAATGGCCTCCCGAGAATGATAGGAACGGGATAATCTGCGGGAATGTCAAGCACAACGAAGTCTATAGGTAAATAGGAGTTACCTAACTTGACCGGAACGTCTTCCAAAATGCCCACGGGATGGGTAATGGAGTGGTCCGCCATGTATAACCGTATCTTTACCAACTTGGGCTCTCCAAGGCCGATCTTTACACATAACTCCAGCGGGATGATGCTTACTGATAACACGATTTATGACTTAGGTTTAGGCACTCATTTAGATAGTTTTTCCGCTCATTCATGCATGGTTTGCACTAGTTCATAACGATTTACACTCAATTCATGTATTTTGTCAAGATAGACGTCTACACGGACTTTTGCATGTTTTGTAGGTATTTTAGGAACTTTAGGAGCTTAATCCATACATTTGAGGATCGTTCCTCGAGATGACACACCTTCGGACTCATTGGGAAGCAAGCTAGGAGCTAAGGAGGACACATGGGACCTTGTTGGTGCATGCCATGCACCAAATTGAGGCTTGATGATCCAAAACAAGCTGAGGCACCACAACCACGGCCACTGGGACTTCCACGGGCGTGGAAATGGGCCGTGGTTTTCCCCAGACAGCTGTGACAGCTCTCCCATGATCTTCATGGCCGACTCTTGCAAATTTGGAGGATAAAAGGTGGTCCTGCAAGGCTGTTAGAGACAGACCCCTCACTCCCATTCTCTCCCACACTCTCAACAACAAAGATTCTCTCATTGGAAGATTGGATTGGGGCTACCATTGGAGAAGAAGAAAGGCTTCCATCGGAGAAGAAGAAGAAGCACACTAGTTCATAGTTCCATAGTCTTTTTGAGTGATTTTGAGTGAGCCTTGTGAAACGTTTTGCAAGGGTTTGTAAGAAACGATTCGAACCTTCTTTTGAAGGGTTATAAGTCCTTCTTGAACCTTGATTTAGCTTGTTTTACTTTTTTCATTTGCTTAATCCATCTTTCATTTCATCTTCTTGCCATGGATTCTATGATTTTATGCTTGTTGAGTTTGATTGTTGAGATGCATATTGTAGGCTAAATAGATGCGATTCTAGGGTAAGGAAAAGAAGGTTATGGCTTGGACTATGATAGAATCGACTTAAATGTATGCTTGGATCACTCGCTTGATTGAACCTAGTCGCTGTCGAAAACCACGGTTTGATCTTGCCTTTCCACGGCCGTGAAAAGGGATGAACACCCCGTAATTTTGATTAACTTGCTTGTATTGATAAATCTAAGTGTTAGGTGGTTGATTTGTTGAAATCCTAGTGTTAGTTGAGCTAAATCTATCCTAGGGTGACCTAGTGTTAGCAACTAAGAGTTAGAAGAGACTTACCCGGTGATTCTTGCTCTTAGATACCAAAGATGACGAATTCAAGGTAGTAGTGAGCCTCACAAGCCGCTATTGGACTGAATGTGCTAGGATAAGTGTTTAGGACTTGCCTTCCCGAGACATACCCGGACAGGAGATGTTAGATCCTTAGATAACCATCCGGTTTGTGTAGATATCCCTACCTTAGCCTCCTAGAGACTTACCCGGTGATAGGACCTTAGGTGCGGATTAGTGGATCATGAGACCTACCCGGTAATTGACCCCACTTGAGAAACATTCACTCCCAACAAACTATGGTTAATCCAAGGAATCATTAGATAGCTTGAGTCCTATGCCATAACCGGAATTTCCAACCCCTAGAATCCGCTTTTCTCTTTTTGATCACATATTTCGTGTTTGCCTTGTTCGTTTGTGTTTATTTGCTAGATTGTTAGTTTGTTTTGCATTCTTATATCGTTGTGATATTTGATTGACCACACAAAACCAAACCCAAAAATATTGAGATTTTCATTTATTTGTTTCTTTCTCTTTTCTTAGCCTAGATCAACACTATCCTTAGTCACTAATCGATTCAATTTCACCTCAGTCTTTGTGTTCGACCTCGGAATACTATCCCTACTACAAAATTTCCCGTACACTGCGGGTTCGCTAGGAGTTAGGAGAAATATATCGAGTTATAAATTTAAGACTTTTGCGTGTCACGTTCTTAGCGTAACACTTACGCTGGCTCCTAGATCACACAATGCCTCACAAGTGACATCCCCAACTTGAATGGGAATGCAAAATGAGCCGGGATCTCTCAATTTAGGTGGCATCTTCCCCTTCATGATTTGAACAAGCTCCGAAGATTTAGATGTCATCCTTACTTCACCAAAGTCTTTCAACTTCCTCTTCCTTGATAGAATTTCTTTCAAGAACTTCCCATAGGCGGGCATCCCTAGAATGGCATCAAGGAAAGGGATGTTAATATGTACTTTATTCATCAAGTCAAGGAACTTACCAAAATGCTTGTCTAGATGTGCTCTGGCCCTTGACTGGGGGAATGGAAGTGGTGGTTTATATGCAGGAGGTGGAGCATAAACTTCAGTTTTGTCCGACGCTCTCTGAGGCTCCACCTCAGTTGGCATCTCGGCCGAAGTGTTCTTCGTCTGTACCTGGACTGAGGTGGTTTTTGTCTGTACTGGCATCGACCGAGGCACCGGATCTGCAGTTTTCAGTCCACTTCTCGTCGTTATCGCCATGATCTGTCCCTTGGGGTTGCTCTCTGCTCTTGCTGGGAGCTTCCCTGGATCTCTTGGCGCTTCATTTTCCTTGCTGGGAGCTTCCCTGGATCTCTCTGCTCGTGTCTTCGAAAATGAAGTCACGGATGTCTCCATAGAGTTGAGCTTGATCAAGATGGCCTCCAACACCGCATCTTTCTTTTCCGGCTGGGATAAACTTGATCCAAGATCTTGGCTTTTTAATGGAGTAGAAGAAGAAGAAGAGGAGGAAAAAGGATTAGAGGAATCATTTGAATCATAGATTGTCAGCTAACGGTATTATACCGCTTATAGATGCCTTGCAGGTTAGAGAGGCGATCGAGTGATCTAGTGGTAGTGGGCAGCCCGGGTTCCGTGCATTATAGGACGGGACTATTTATCTTATTTCATGATTTTTGAGACTTATGATGTTACTTTGGTTTTGAGACTCGGCTGGATTGTTTTCAGATTTGTACCCTTTTACTTTCGCTCATATTATAAAACTATGTGTTTTTCCCTTTTTATTTGTGCCGTGTTGTAAGGTCCGATGAAGTTGTTGCTAAGCTAAGGGCCGGGACCCATTATGAGGTCCCAGCTTGTAGCATTCCGAGTCCTCTAGGAATCGGGGTGTTACACTCACCGTTATGTTCTTGGCATAATTTTGGACTTATGGGGAATTTTTCACTTTTCCCCCGGGTAATTATTTTTGCCCTCGGTGTTATTTGGAGTATTTGGGAGCTTCATTTAATAAAAAGGCATTTGAGAGAAATGATCACGACATCATACATGTCCTTGATATGAAATAACATGAAAAGGTAAAACGGCCAAAAGAGTCGCTATTTCGTTTCTTAGCGGCTAATAAAGACGGCTTAGGAATATGCGTTTTCCGAGGCAGTTGCGGAATAATTATCCATACAATATTCTAGATTTCTTATTCCGATTTCGAGAAGTTTAGAGAAGGGGGCTCAAACCGCCTTCGGTCGGTGAAAGGATAATTATCGACTTCGCTAAAGGACAATTATCGTCTTCGCTATAAATAGTGGAAAATCATTTATTAATTCATTTCTTTTCACGTTTCCTGATCAAAGCTCTGATTTCTCTCAACCTTCAAATTCATATCTACTCTCCATTTTTAATCCGATTTCAAATCCCTTTGAGTTTTTGGATTCCTCTGTTCTTTCTCTTCATTTTGGTACCGAGTTTCTACGTTTCCGAGCAAATAAAGATCTGGTCGAGCATATATATTACTGCCGGTTCTGTCGCTCAAATTCCGGTAAATTTGATAGTGTTTGAGCGTAGCCTGCGTCGTTGTGATCCCGAATCTTCTTTCGGATCGTTAATCGTGTTGGGAACAAACAAGTTATGAATTTATTCATTTTCCGTATTGTGATTTGGCCTAAATTGACCTTAGGCTTAACAAAATGGATGATTGGAAATTCCATTATGCTTGTTACATTATTTTGGTGATTATGAGTTGTTTGTTTGATGTGATCTGATGACAGGTGGGTTTAGAAATTGCATGCGGGTAACACGTTATTCTAGTGAAACTTAATTAATTAAAGTTTAATTAATTAAATTGGGATTAGATTTGAGTTTGAGGATGGTATATTATGTTGAATGCATTGGGCGTCTTTGAAGATATTTGATGAGATATTGAGGATTATGTTATGGTTTATATCTCGCGGGATCTTGAAGACTAGGAGGTGGAATCTCCTAACTTGTGGATAGGGATTGATATTTTTTTGCCTTGTTTATACAAGCGCTGATCGTTTCCTGAAAGAAACCGTGATTATTGTGATTGAGATTACCTTGTGACAAGTAAGTCCCTTCAGCTTACTTTGTGACTTTCATGAGTTAGCATGATTGTAATGGTGGTGTGTGTATGTGTGTTATTGTTATTGATCACCTAAACTGGACTAGGAGGACCATATATGATTAATTGGCCCAAGTGCATTATAACCGGGCGGTGACAGCTTTTCCGGCTCAAAAAGGGGGCAGTTAGGAAGTTCCTTTGCTACCATGCCAACAAGCGGTGATGATTAACACCGGTTTCAAACTTGTATGGTATTGGGGACGGGGGTGAGGTTTTGGGTGCTCCTCGTGTCACAAAATAAGTTGAATTAGTAATGGTATCACTTGATAAAGATAATAAACGGTTATTGCTTGTGAGTATGTTGTATGATATAATGTGCTTATGTGTTATATGTGTTATTACCTTTATTCTGATTTGTAGGTTGTTAGCTAAGGGTTTATACTGTGTTGTAGGGATTTTGCGGGAAAGGCCAACTACACGGTGATCCGGTGGAGTGATTAGCCGAGGGTTTCAGTACATATAGGACGTGATACGTGATAACGTGATTTATGACGATAGTTTAGACACTTAATTAGATAGTTTTTCCCGTTATTCATGCACGGTTTGACATTGGTTCATGACGTTTTCGCTCAATTCATGCATATTTCTAGAAAAGACGTCTACACGACCTTTTATCGGTTTTGTAGGTAATTCGGGGATCTATTGGACATTAATCGATACATTCGAGGGTCAAGCCTCATGGTGGTACACATTCAAAGCTTTGAAGGAGCATAATTGGAGCAACAAAGGACACAAAGACCACTATTGGTGCAAGCAATGGAGCAACTCATGGCTAGACGATCATAGCATGCTTCTGCTGAAGAAAATCGGACCAACTGCCAGGAAAATCGGCCGATTTATTCCTCTGGGTCGATTTTCCTGCCTTTGACAGCTTAAGCCACATGTCCCACGATCTCTTGATCCGGCCTTGCTCTTGGTGGAGAATATAAGTGGTCCTGCAAGCTGTTGCTGGGCATCTCTCCTCTCCCACATTCTCATTCACAGCTCATTGGATAGGAGGCAAGATTTGGAGGAAAGAAAACTCTCTCAAATTGAAGGAAGAAGAAGAACACCAAACATAGAGTGATAGTGAGGTTTTGAGTGATTTTGAGTGATTTTTGGAGTCTTGGATTGAAGAACTATTGCAAGGATTGTTAGGAACGTTTTAGAACTTCGTTTTAAGAGTTGTAAGTCTTGCTAAACTTAAATTAAGCTGAGATTTATTGATTTAACTTGCTCATCTTTCATCATCCATTTATGAAAACCATGTGTGCTTGTGTGATGATTTTGGATCTTAATATGCATACTATTGGCTAGTTTATTGTGATTCTGGAGTGATGGATTGATGGTTATGGCTTGGGTGATGATAGGATGGACTAATATGTTCGTTTAGGATGATTTGATTTCACAAAACCTTAACCAGAGAGAAAAATTGGGCTGTTCATCATGCTAGATCGGCCGATTTTTATAAGATCCACCCGATTTTCTTCTCTGTTGATCTTTAATTGATGAATCTGTATGTTACGGTGTTAGGTTGTTGAAATCCTAGGGTTTATTAAGCTTAATTTAGCTTAGGATCACCTAATGCTATCAACCTAAGTGAGGAAAGAGATCTACACGATGATTTCCGATCTTAGATACCTAAGATGATGAACTCTAGGTAGTAGTGAGCTTCATAAGCCACTATTGGATCGAGTGTGTTAGGATTATTGCTTGAGACTTCCCTATTCCGAGACTTACCCAGTAAGGAGACGGTTGCCACTTAAGTAGTATCCGGTTTGTAGAATTCCCTACTCTAACCCCCTTGAGACCTACCCTGTAATAGGAGTATGATGCGGGACTAGTGAAGTGAGAGACCTACCCGGTAATTGCTTCCATTAGTGAAATACCCTTTCCCAACACCGCAGCTTTGTCCTTGGAATCCTTAGAACCTTGAGTCCAATGCCATAACCGGAAATCTTGACGTCTAGAATCCATTTCTCTCTCTTTTATCACATAGTTTGTGCTTGCGTTACTTGTTGTTTTCGTTGATTTGTTAGCATAGTTGATTGTTCATTTTGCATGAATTGTGATCCTTGATTGATCACCTATAAACCCACCAAAAACATTTAGATTTTCATTTCTTTATTCCTTCTCTTTTCTTAACTAGATCTTCAATAAACCTAATCACAAATCGAATTAATCTCACCTTAGTCTTTGTGTTCGACCTCGGAATACTATCCCTACTACAAACGTCCCGTACACTGCGGGTTCCCTAGGAGTTAGGATAAATATAACGAGTATAAATTTAAGGCTTTTTGTGCTATACGTTTCTAGCGTAACAAGTTTTTGGCGCCGTTGCTGGGGACTAGGTCTAGATCGAGTCTATTTGTGATTGTTTATAGTGTAGATCTTTCTTGTTGCTTTTGATCTCTCTTTGGTTTGTTTCTTTGCTTTTCAGGACATCTCTTACTCTTTAGGTGTATGCGAAGATCTCGTGGCAAGGATTTAGCTCCATTCGATCCCGAACCGGAGAAAACCCTTAGATCTAGATCCAAGAGCATTAAAAAGGGAAAAGAGATGGCCGGAAGAGACCTCCAAGCTGAATTGGATGAGGCTTTAGAGCAAATAAGGCTAAGAGATGAGCTCTTGGAGGAAGAAAGGAGACTTGCCAATGAGAGGCAAGAAGCAACTAGGAGGGAGATTGATGAGATTAGGCAAGCCCTTGTACAAGGAGAGCTTAATTGTCAACAACCTCCACCTCCTCCACCACCACAACCGCAGCCGGCGGCAAATGTTAGGGTTGTACCCATTGCTATTGAAGAGCCACAAACCTTGGGGAGACGTATGGATCCGGCACAAAGAGCACACCGTCCGGGTGTGAACTTAGGAGATCCCGCAGCCCACAACTACGAACTCCGCCCTCAAGTTCTACAAATGATCCGGCATAATCAATTTGGAGGGATGGAAGGAGAGTCTTCTCATCAACACTTGATGAACTATGAGATTTTGATGGAGACTCTTAGACCGCCTAGACTAGAGAGCAACAACCATAAGCTTAGGGCTTTCTCCTTCTCTTTTAAGGACAAAGCCTTAGCTTGGTATCAATCTATTCCACAAGGGCGAGATGGTACTTGGGAGGAGATGACAACCGAGTTTTTGACTAAGTTCTTCCCACCTTCCAAGACTACCGAATTAAGAGGGAAGATCAATGCCTTCGTGATGAAGGATAGAGAGAGTTTGTTCAAGTCTTGGGAGAGATTCAAAGACCTTCTCCTAGATTGTCCACACCATGGCATACCAAAAATTGAGCTATTGGAGATCTACTTCAAGGGACTTGATGAAGATAGCCAATTCAAGCTTCAATCTCTTTCCGGTGGGACTTTCATGGATAAGCATGTGGATGATGCTTGGGAGTTTGTAGAGAAACAAGCTCTAGTGGTTGAGAAATACTCCCATAGGAAGAGTGAAGGGAGAAAGGCGGGAGCATATGAGGTGAGTGAGGTCACCATGAGCAACTTCAAGCTTGACGCCATCAACAACGAGCTAAAGTCCTTGAGGGAGTTGTGTGCTACAACTTTGAAGAACCAAGCAACTCCTCAAGTCCTTGAGGGAGTTGTGGTGAATGAAGAAGAGCCATTGCAAGAAGATGGAGGCAAGAGCAAGGATGTTGAGCCAACATATGTGGCACCGCCTCCATACAAGTCACCACTACCGTTCCCACAATCACGAGCAAGAGCTCGCTTGGACAATCATTTTAGTAAATTCCTTGAACTTATGTCTAAATTGCATATTAATATTCCGTTCATGGATGATATCTTAGGTATGTCGGCATATGGCAAGTTCTTGAAGGAGATACTCTCCAACAAAAGGAAGTTGGAGGAGTATGGGGAGATAAGAATGACAAAGAGATCCTCGGAGTTGATTCAAACAATGAAGGAGGAGATGCCTCCTAAGCTAAGGGATCCGGGATCCTTTTGTGTGCCAATCGGAGTAGGAGAAGTGAAGTATGACGCCCTATGTGATCTTGGGGCAAGTGTAAGCATCATTCCGCTTGCACTTTGCAACAAGGTTGGGCTAGGAGAGCCGAAGCCGGTCAAGATGACCCTTTACATGGCGGACCGCTCAATTACTCATCCGGTTGGAATCTTGGAAGACATTCCGGTGCAACTAGGGAAGTTCTATGTGCCCATAGACTTCGTTGTTTTGGACATCCCGGCAGACTACCCGGTTCTTATCATCTTGGGGAGACCTTTCCTAGCTACTTCCAGATGTCTAGTAGATTGCAAGAATGGGACTCTCTCTTTCAACATTGGAGAAGAGAACATCAAGTTCAAGCTGTCCACAATGATGAAAGGGCCAACCCTTGATGAAGATGTATTCAACATAGTAGAGGAAGAGGAGTCTAGAGAGGTTGTGAGCTCAATCTTGCTCAAGGATCCACTTGAGAAGGTTCTTAGCTCAAGCTTGATGGAGGAAGGAGTTGAGGAGAGTAGCAATGAAGTAATCAAGGCCTTGAATGCATTGGACGAGCTACCAAGTGTTGGATTTGAAGTGCTAGAAGAAGAGAGAAACAGGTAGAAAAATCGGACTGGAGGGATCAAATCGGCCGATTTTTGACCTTGTGCTGAAATTTCGTCCAGTTCTGCAAAAACAAAAACTCAGATCGACCTACCCTCAGGAAAATCGGCCGATTTTTCTGACTGGGCCGATTTTCCTGAGTCTTTTCAGCATCAACCACTTGATTGTTAGCAATCATCAAGGGACTTCAAGGAGGCTTCCATGGCTTTGCAATCATCTCAACCTACATTGTATGGATCGTCTCCAACCGAAAAAGGTCCTCCTCAACTTGATCTTAAACCTCTTCCTTCTCATTTAAAGTATGCTTTCCTTGGTTCAAATTCTACTTATCCGGTGATTGTGAATGCATCTTTGAATGATGATGAGCTTAATATATTGTTGAATGAATTGAAACTGCATAGAAAGGCAATAGGATACACCATTGATGACCTTGTTGGCATTAAGACCTCTTTGTGCATGCATAAGATAATGATGGAAGAAAACCATAAACCCTCTATTGAACATCAAAGAAGATTGAATCCTATAATGAAAGAGGTAGTCAAAAAGGAGATCATTAAGTGGCTAGATGCGGGAATTATTTACCCTATCTCGGATAGTAAGTGGGTTAGTTCCGTTCATGTAGTTCCTAAGAAGGGTGGGATGACCGTAGTGACCAATGAGAACAATGAACTAATCCCAACTAGGACGGTTACGGGGTGGAGGATGTGTATTGATTATAGGAAGCTTAACAATGCCTCTAGGAAAGATCACTTCCCTCTCCCTTTCATTGACCAAATGCTAGAGAGGTTAGCTCAACATTCTCATTTTTGCTATTTAGATGGCTATAGTGGATTCTTCCAAATCCCTATCCACCCCGATGACCAAGAGAAAACCCCATTTACATGTCCATGGGGTACTTTTGCATATAGGAGAATGCCATTTGGGTTGTGTAATGCACCTGCCACCTTCCAAAGGTGTATGATGGCTATCTTTTTGGAAAACATTGAAAATATCATGGAAGTGTTCATGGATAATTTCTCTGTTTATGGTTCTTCCTTTGATAATTGCTTGGCTAACTTGTCATTAGTATTGCAAAGATGTGAGGAGACAAATCTTGTCTTGAATTGGGAAAAATGCCACTTCATGGTAAGTGAAGGTATTGTGTTAGGACACTTGGTGTCTAACCGTGACATTGAGGTTGATAGAGCCAAGATTGAAACGATAGAGAAGTTGCCACCACCTACCTCGGTGAAAGGGGTAAGGAGTTTCTTAGGGCATGCCGGTTTTTACCGGAGGTTTATTCAAGACTTCTCTAAAATTTCTAAGCCTCTTACTAACCTACTAATGAAGGATGTTGAATTTGTTTTCTCCAAAGATTGCCTTGAGGCTTTTTGTAGGTTGAAGAACGCTTTGATCTCCGCACCTATCATCCAACCTCCGGATGGGAGCCTACCATTCGAGATCATGTGTGATGCAAGCGATGTAGCCGTTGGGGCTGTTTTGGGGCAAATGAAAGATGGGCGCACTCATGCCATTTATTATGCTAGCAAGACGCTAGATGATGCCCAACTTAACTATGCCACAACCGAGAAAGAGTTGCTAGCGGTAGTGTATGCCTTTGAGAAGTTTTGGTCATACCTTGTTGGAGCGAAGGTCATAGTGTATACGGATCATGCTGCGATCCGTTACCTCCTTACAAAGAAGGATGCCAAACCTAGGTTGATTCGGTGGATCCTTCTTCTTCAAGAGTTTGATTTGGAAATCCGGGACAAGAAGGGATCCGAGAACTCCGTGGCGGATCACCTTAGTAAACTCCCACCATTGGAGCTTGACAAAGATGACATCCCGATTGATGATTCATTCCGGGATGAGCAATTGTAAATGGTGGAGGAGTGCTTGTTCCAAGTGTCTAGAGGGAGTGAGCCATGGTATGCCGACATTGTGAACTACCTAGTGTATGAGGAAGTGCCTCCCGGATTAACATATGCCCAAAGAAAGAAGTTCTTCAAAGATGTGAGGCACTAATATTGGAGTGAACCACTTTTGTTCAAGAGAGGGCCGGATGGAGTCTTTAGAAGATGCATACCGGAGGATGAGGTGGAGAGTGTGATCCGCCATTGTCATTCCTTGCCATGTGGAGGGCATGCTAGCTCACACAAGACATGTGCTAAGGTGTTGCAATCGGGCTTCTTTTGGCCAAGTTTGTTCAAGGATGTACAAGGCTTTGTGGTAGCTTGTGATGCTTGCCAAAGGACGGGCAACATCTCAAGGAGAAATGAGATGCCCTTGAACAACATACAAGAGGTAGAGATATTTGATGTGTGGGGTGTGGACTTCATGGGACTATTCCCTTCTTCATGTGGCAACCTCTACATCCTATTGGCGGTTGATTATGTTTCAAGATGGGTGGAGGCAATCGCCTCTCCCACAAATGATGCCAAAGTGGTGGTGCGGTTCTTCAACCGAGTGATCTTCCCTAGGTTTGGAACACCAAGGGTGATCATAAGTGATGGAGGGAAGCATTTCACCAATAGGAATTTTGGGGCACTTTTGGCCAAGTATGGGGTGACTCATAAGGTGGCAACACCTTACCATCCCCAAACTAGTGGCCAAGTGGAGATCTCCAACCGGGAGATAAAAGGGATACTTGAGAAGACGGTCTCTAGGATGAGAAAAGATTGGGCTATGAAGCTCGATGATGCCTTATGGGCTTATAGGACCGCTTTCAAGACACCAATTGGCACCACTCCCTACAAGCTAGTCTATGGCAAGTCTTGCCACCTTCCGGTGGAGAAGGAGCATAAAGCATATTGGGCTATAAGGTGGTTGAATTTCGACCTCAAGAAAGCCGGTGAAAAGCGGTTGTTAGACATGAACGCCCTTGAGGAGATCCGGTTGGATGCTTATGAGAATGCCCGGATCTACAAGGAGAGAACCAAGCGTTGGCATGACAAGCGCCTCATCCCAAAGGAGTTGAATGAGGGTGACTTAGTGCTTCTCTTCAACTCAAGACTGCGGCTTTTCCCCGGAAAGCTCAAATCAAGATGGACGGGTCCCTATGTTGTGAAGAAGGTCTTTCCTCATGGAGCGGTAGAGATAGGAGGAGATCATTGTGGTAACTTCAAGGTGAATGGGCATCGTTTGAAGAAGTACATCCCGGAAGCCCCGGTGGAATTGATTGCCCCACTTTACCTTGATTGAAACGCTCCTGAAATTGGTCAAGCTAATGACCTTAAAGAAGCGCTTAATGGGAGGCAACCCATTGGTACATATTTTTCCCTTTTCTTTTTCTTGCTTTTGTTTGATCTTACTCTTGGTGTGCTTTGTTTTTCTTTTTTGTTTTTGAATGCTAGATCTTGTTGATTGTCATGTGTGATGAGATATTGGAGGTCATGTGAACACCTCATGGAACTGTTGAAGGTACAAAATCTAAGCACATGGACGAGGAGGAAATCACCCAGAAAAATCGGCCTGTTCTTCAGCCAGATCGGCCGATTTTCCTGGGTTGTTGAGGAAATTTTTCCTTCAGTAAAGGAAAGTGGTGATCTCCAATCGAGCATGGGTGGAGCGGACGTGGAACTTGGACGGCTTGCGGTGCCAAGCGCGGGTTCCGACACCATAATGAACATCAAGAGCTCTCTACCATCGTTGATCGATCAACCACCATCATCATTCAATGTGAACCGAAATACCAAAGCATCACCAATTTTACATTGTGAGGACTCTCTTTCACTTCTTTATTTAGTTTACACATTAGGGACAATGTGTTTCTAAGTATGGGGTGGGGTTTTCATGATCACTTGCATGATTAGCATCTAGGATAGTTTAATTTTGTCACATGTTTCATTATGTCTTGCATTAAACATACATATTTCGAAAATTCCAAAAAAATCAGAAAATTTTAAAAATTTTACTGCTTCTAAGCTTGGGAATGACCCTTATGATGAAATTGTCTTGTGAATTGGCTATGGATAGCCTTATGTGTTGAATAGATGAATGCATATGTAGACTTGAAGTACTTATCTTGAATCCCATAAATGATTTGTGATCATGAATGTTTGCCTTGATTGAATTGAGGATTGAAAGTCGAAATTACATGCTAGTTCTTGCACATCATTTAGGAGTAATTAAGGCAATTCATTTTTCTCTACTTCTCATCTTGATAATGTTGTTTGAAGCATTGATGAAAAATTTGACCTCTTTTGACTCATCCGGGACTAGGAGCATGGTAGTGTGTTGATGTGTGTGAAAAGCAAGTGTGGGGTGAAGTTGGTGATGAAAGAATGTTGTGAATGAAATGCTGAAATTGTTGTGAAAGTGTAGACAAAAATATAGGCTTGGGGACGTTGGTTTAAATGACAAGTAACTCAGCACACTTCACATAATCGGGTGTTGGTGCCTTGCCAAAGTCAAATAAACCGATAGTCCTAACGAGCTTTGGTAGGTGTGCCCGGTGTGGATGCACCTCGAAAAATAAAAAAATCCGAGGACGGCTAATCACCAAGGTTTCGGCTTTTGTACACCAATGCCATTGTCTCCAAAATAAGTGAAAAAGAAAAGAAAACAAAGAAAAGATGGAGAAAATTATGCACTTGTTGGGAAGTTGAGCAAAAACAAAATTGTGGAGTTAGTTCCTTTCCCGGATTAGCATCACATGACTTAAAAATTCCCACCTAATCACAACGTTTCTCAGCCCCTTCTTTCCTAAGTCCTAATGACCTAAATGCATGTGTGTAAGGCTTAGTGATCTAGATTGGACATGCTCATGATCATCTTGACTTCTTCATTTTCACCTCTCATGCATGACTTCTAGTTAAGTATAACTGTATTTCCATGCCCTCATTTATTTCATGCATGATTGCTTGTCCATTGCAATGAACATGACTATGAAGGTGATCCAATGCTAGAAGCACAATTCCAAAAAGATTTTGTTGTTTTTCTACATACATAAATCATGTCATCTCTTAGTCTATAGTTGGATCTTGCTTGGGGACGAGCAAATCTTAAGTATGGGGTATTTTGATAACGTGATTATTGACGATAGTTTAGACACTTAATTAGATAGTTCTTCCCGTTATTCATGCACGGTTTGACATTGGTT
Organism: Fagopyrum homotropicum; assembly: GCA_033239125.1. Lineage (NCBI taxonomy): Eukaryota > Viridiplantae > Streptophyta > Magnoliopsida > Caryophyllales > Polygonaceae > Fagopyrum > Fagopyrum homotropicum. Next base: position 8,854,812 of record BSWB01000005.1, on the reverse strand, counting down.
CATCACGTTTTCGCTCAATTCATGCATATTTCTAGAAAAGACGTCTAGATGACCTTTTATCGGTTTTGTAGGTAATTCGGGGATCTATTGGACATTAATCGATACATTCGAGGGTCAAGCCTCATGGTGGTACACATTCAAAGCTTTGAAGGAGCATAATTGGAGCAACAAAGGACACAAAGACCACTATTGGTGCAAGCAATGGAGCAACTCATGGCTAGACGATCATAGCATGCTTCTGCTGAAGAAAATCGGACCAACTGCCAGGAAAATCGGCCGATTTATTCCTCTGGGTCGATTTTCCTGCCTTTGACAGCTTAAGCCACGTGTCCCATGATCTCTTGATCCGGCCTTGCTCTTGGTGGAGAATATAAGTGGTCCTACAAGTTGTTGCTGGGCATCTCTCCTCTCCCGCATTCTCATTCACAGCTCATTGGATAGGAGGCAAGATTTGGAGGAAAGAAAACTCTCTCAAATTGAAGGAAGAAGAAGAACACCAAACATAGAGTGATAGTGAGGTTTTGAGTGATTTTGAGTGATTTTTGGAGTCTTGGATTGAAGAACTATTGCAAGGATTGTTAGGAACGTTTTGGAACTTCGTTTTAAGAGTTGTAAGTCTTGCTAAACTTAGATTCAGCTGAGATTTATTGATTTAACTTGCTCATCTTTCATCATCCATCTATGAAAACCATGTGTGCTAGTGTGATGATTTTGGATCTTAATATGCATACTATTGGCTAGTTTATTGTGATTCTGGAGTGATGGATTGATGGTTATGGCTTGGGTGATGATAGGATGGACTAATATGTTAGTTTAGGATGATTTGATTTCACAAAACCTTAACCAGAGAGAAAAATCGGGTTGTTCATCATGCTAGATCGGCCGATTTTTATAAGATCCACCCGATTTTCTTCTCTGTTGATCTTTAATTGATGAATATGTATGTTAGGGTGTTAGGTTGTTGAAATCCTAAGGTTTATTAAGCTTAATTTAGCTTAGGATCACCTAATGCTATCAACCTAAGTGAGAAAAGAGATCTACCCGATGATTTCCGATCTTAGATACCTAAGATGATGAACTCTAGGTAGTAGTGAGCTTCATAAGCCGCTATTGGATCGAGTGTGCTAGGATTATTGCTTGAGACTTCCCTATTCCGAGACTTACCCGGTAAGGAGAGGGTTGCCACTTAAGTAGTATCCGGTTTGTGTAGAATTCCCTACTCTAACCCCCTTGAGACCTACCCGGTAATAGGAGTTTGATGCGGGACTAGTGAAGTGAGAGACCTACCCGGTAATTGCTTCCATTAGTGAAATACCCTTTCCCAACACCGCAGCTTTGTCCTTGGAATCCTTAGAACCTTGAGTCCAATGCCATAACCGGAAATCTTGACGTCTAGAATCCATTTCTCTCTCTTTTATCATATAGTTTGTGCTTGCGTTACTTGTTGTTTTTGTTGATTTGTTAGCATAGTTGATTGTTCATTTTGCATGAATTGTGATCCTTGATTGATCACCTATAAACCCACCAAAAACATTTAGATTTTCATTTCTTTATTCCTTCTCTTTTCTTAACTAGATCTTCACTAAACCTAATCACAAATCGAATTAATCTCACCTTAGTCTTTGTGTTCCACCTCGGAATACTATCCCTACTACAAACCTCCCGTACACTACGGGTTCGCTAGGAGTTAGGATAAATATAACGAGTATAAATTTAAGGCTTTTTGTGCTATACGTTTCTAGCGTAACAATACGTGGGCTTGCATGTGTGATACATTGTTATACAACTTTGGATCTCAACTGTGTTTTTTGTTATACTTCGGTTTATGATATTGCAGTTTTATCTATTTGGTTTTATATTTATTTATGTCTTGTTACAAGATCCGGTGAACTTGTTAACAGGCTAGGTTCAAGACCCACTGTGAGGTTCTAACCCGTGACGCTTTGAGTCCTGCGGATTTGGGGTGTTACAATCATCCCCAAGGATTTGAATGAAGGAGACATTGTCCTTCTATTCAACTCGCGACTCCGTCTATTTCCGGGGAAGTTAAAGTCTAGGTGGACCAGACCATACATTGTCAAGAAGGTCTTCCCCCTCGGAGTGGTTGAAGTATGGAATGAGCATTCCGGAGCTTTCAAGCTGAACGGGTATAGGCTAAACAAGTATACACCGGAAGCCCGGTGGAGCGGATTGCACCTATCCACGTTGTATGAGTCACCTACGGAACTTTGTCTACCTAGCGACCTAAAACCAAGCGCTTCTTGGAAGGCAAACCACGGTGATCTCTTTTCCCTTTCTTTTTTGTATTTGCATTTGATTTTGTGTGTTTTTTCTTTGTGTGCTAGATGCTATGTACGAAAGAAGGCACAACTTTGAGGTTGCCGCTCAAGATGTCAAGATGTTTGAGATTTTGTTGTGTTTGAGGAGCAAGGAAAAAGGGCCAATATGGCTAAATCTCGGGAAATCATGGAAATATCACCCGAGGTTTTAATTAATTTAAATAATTGGGAGAGATTGTCCATGTCGAGAGCACCTGTGACCTAAATCTCGGCCAATCCAGAAAATCTCGGCCGAGATTTTGAGGCCTTGAAGAACTTCAACGTCAAATGTAAAATCTTGGTCCCGAAGAAGAAGGAATTTTCGCGCGAGATTTTCTGAATTTTGGCTGAACTATAAAAGGTGTCTTCAACCTTCTTCTTCAGCACAACGTCAACCTACTTGAGAGGGTAAGTGCCGTTTTCGCCTTAATCTTCGAGCTCCCTCAAATCTTCACAAAATCCACCGGTTTTTGTCTCAAACTTATACTTTTCTTCCCCCTGAAGTTATTCTCGCAACTATTTTGAGCGGAAATTGTCAATTTTTTGCTCAAAATCTCCCTTCCCAACTCAAATCCTAACCTAAATCCCAAAATCCTTAAAACAGCCGTTACCGGTTTGTTTGGTTCGAAAGAACGGTTGCTTTGTGTTAGAAGGGAGCTAAGGAAACTTCGGGGAGGAAAATCAGAGGTTAACGTTGAGCTTTACAGATTTGCAATTGACCGAGATTTTCAAGAAATCTCGGTCTGTTCTTGAGAAACCTCGTCCAAGATTTGGTGATTTGACTGAGATTTCTCCACTGCATTCGCCAAATGGATTGTTTGAGAAGGACAACGCGTTTGCTCACACGTTCTAGCTCCTCTAACTCGTCGATGACACCAGCCCCACCTCAAGGCCATCACAACTATTCTAGATAAGTTTAATAATCGATTCAATAAGATTAAATTCCGTCCAATAATTGAGCCTAGATATATTGTGTTGGTTCATTTTGATGAACTGTTTATTCGAGAGGATATTGAATAGATGTTAGAAAGGGTGTGGTGGACTGTTTTTATGGGTATCCGCCTATGAGGACATCACCAAAGAGTTCTTGAGATCGTTTGAGCATGATCTAAAGAAGTAGATTGTAAAATTCAGATTGATGAACGGGAATTATGAATTCTCGATAGATACATTTAGATCATTCTTTGGATTTCAACATGGTAGTACGGGAACGTTTTCTAGAAATGTGAGAGCTAAGGATTTCTGGGAGCGGATTGCTTTAGTGCAAGGAGGGGATGATATTTGGGCGGCTAGAGACTCAAAAACCACAAACATCTGTAATTTGTCTTTTAGGATAGCTCATAGGGTGATGAGTGAAATTTATTTTTCCCATTCCGAGACCCCCTAGAAGGTTCAGGCGGGAGAGCTATTCTTGCTTTGATGTATGGCTAGCGGCACACACCCTATACCGCCACTCTTTTAGCGGATCACTTGGAAAAGGTGGCCAATAAAGGCAAAGGGAACATTTGCATAGGAGGGTTGGTGACCACGATCGCTAGGGCGTTGGACGTCGATATCTCATATTGCACCATGGCAGCCACCCACCGACCTCTCTGGATCCGGAAGTTTGTGTGTCAGGGTATCCTTATATCATGAGGAAACGGAGTTCATTTTGTTTCGATGTCGTGGGATCATGAGAGGGGATCGCTTGGAAAAGCGAGCATACCATTAGAGACGAGCACAACTAGAAGACGGTGTTTTAGGAGCTCTTTGAGGATGAGGATCAAGATGACGATGAGTTTGGAGAGGACGATGAGCTTGCCATGGACACCGGGAGCGACCGTGGTGGTCCCGGTGATTCTATTGGATGATGAGGAGGAGACCGAGGAAGATCATGATGGCCCATCTGCGGGTAGAGATGAAATGGGCCTTAGATAGTTTGAGGTGCCGATGATGGGAGGTAGAGCCTCAACTTCTCATTCGCCTTGGCATGGGACTCGATGTAGACTACACTATAACGAGCTCTCTACCTAGATGGAGCGACTGCACCCGGTTTGACGGGTTTAATGAGCGTCTTGGTGGGATGTGCCACTATAATAACCATTTTACTTGTGGGATCACGCGGCCGCGCCTCGCCTTGGCCTCAGTCGCGGCGCCGCAGTCGCAACGAGGTCAGCCTACTGTTGTGGTTTTGCAAGGTAGGCGGTCAACATTTTGGCCACCATTCTTTCTTCCTTTGCCTTTTTATTTTTCCTCTTCCTTCGTGGGGAAGGTTTATGACATCTCCCATATTGTTCTTCTTCTCCTCTTACGCTCATTCTCTCCTTTTTCTTTCTTTTCTTGCTTGGATCTTCCTCTAAGATGATGTTGAAGATGTGGATAATGATGTTGATGGCTATGGATTGAAGTTGTAGCAGGTTGGGTTAATTTGGTTTCCCATCTGTTCATCTGAGAAAGAGTTGTGAGATCTCTCCCCTTCATTTCTTGCTTTTCTTCTTTTTTTCTTCTTCCTTCTTCCTTGTTTTGAAATCCAACAAGAATAATCTTGTTGTTCTTTGACGTTTGGTGTATGAATTATGCTGATGAAGTAAAGTTGGGCTTTTGGAGGAGAGGTAGAGATCGAGAAGAGCAGCTAACAGAAGTAAAGGAGCGAAGTTCTACAGCGAACCCGCACCCGCGCCGGCTTGCCACCGCACCTGGAGTGGAGCCGCCGCACCCGCGCCTTCGAGCATTGTCACTGGGCTTGCGCCTCCTTGTGGCCGCGCCCGAGCATTTTCTCAAGACATACCAAGTCCTTTGGTATGTCTTTCCTTTCCGTTTGAGTTATGGCTTCCTTGTATAAGCATGCTAGGTTGGATATATATATATATATATATATATATATATATATATATATATATATATATATATATGATGGGTTGATTATGTTGGAATTCCTTGAGAGGCTTTGAGAATTTGATGAATATGTTAAGAATGATTATGACATGTATGTTAGTGTGAGAGTTGTGAGGCTAGAAGTTAGAATCTTCTAGCATATGATTCGATATTGATATGCGTGTCTTGATTTATCAGGTGTGGTGTATATTCCTGCGGGAATCTTAGATTTGATCGGTTAAGGGATTACCTTGTAACAAGTTAGTCCCTCGGGCTTACTTAGCTACTTTTTGTATGTTGGTTTGGATGTAATGGTGGTGTGTGTTTATATGTTTATGACAATAAAACGTAATAGGATGACCATACGGATTTAATGTCTCAAGTGTATTATAACTCGGAGGTGACATCACTGCCTAGCTCTATCTAGAGTTAGGAGGTTCTCTGTGACCAGCCTTGGCAGGTATACGGGGATATATATATCAACCTATTCCTTGAAGGTACACGGGGATAAAGGAGAGGGTTGGAGGATCTTCGTGTCACAAACTAAGTTGAATTAGTAATGTGAATCAGTTAACGAAAGATAATAAACGGTTTATTTGTGAGCATGATTGTGTGATATCTGGCTTATATGTTGTGTGTGCTATTACTAATATTCTAATATATGAATTGTTAGCTAATGGTTCATAACGTGTTGTAGATGCCTTGCAGGTTAGGAAGACTGCAGAGTGATTTGGCAGTAGTAATCAGCCAAGGGTTCTCGTACATGTTAGGATGTTGGGGGCTTTTGAGATGTATAAATATATGTTGTACAGTTTTGATACTCGGTTGTGATTGTGTGTTATGTATGTATTTTCGGTTATGATATTTCCTCTTTATCGATGTTGGTTTTATATTTATTTGTGTCTTGTTGTAAGATCCAATGAACTTGTTGCCAGGCTAGGGTCAGGACCCATCGTGAGGTCCTATCTCGTAGCACTCAGAGTCCTATGGATTTGGGGTGTTACAAACATGGTATCAAAGCCTTAGGTTGACAACAATGACAATTGGAAACTTCTTGAAAGGCCAAATAGATAAAAAAAAAAACCGACCCGAAAAGGGGTAATAGTTTTGAAATGGAATTTGGTTTTAAACTTGGTACATAGTCGGTGTGGGGTAGAATATACGAGAAATATTTTACTCCTGCAAATCTCGGCAGTTTAGTTTGTATGTTGGATAATCGTTATTATTTTGGATTGGATTATATACATATAGACATACATAATATAAGTGTGGCCTTATACGTTAGTTATGGAATACCGCGGATGGCTCGTACTAGAGCAACTTTTGTAGTAGGACGGGGTAGAGGTAGACCACCACTTCCTCTGGTAGTTTTAGGTCGTGGACGAGCTGGTATTCCTCCAGTAGCTAGGGGTCCAGGTCGAGTCCCCATTGTTGACCCGCCAGAGGTGGAAGCTATAGAAGAGGAGGTCGCTGAGAGCTCAAGCAATACGGTTAGATGGGACGGATCATGTCTCGATGGGAGGACCTGAGTTTCGAGAGTACATTCGTCAAGTGGAGGAGGCAGCCAAGGCAGGTAGACGTGCCTCAAATTCACCCGTGCCAGATGCACCGACACGAGCAACTGAGATTGCCAAGGCTCAAGAGGAGCCAAGAAACCCACGACCGGATTCTTGGTTGAAGAATTTTCACTAGATAGGTGTACCCCCTTTCGTTGTAAAGGTGGACCTTGTGGTCGAGCTTTGGATTGGGCATGTGGACTCATAACTAGAGTCGATTAGATGCCTAGAGGATAGACGAGTGGAGTTAGTGCAGACTCTATTCCGGTACTTAGCACAACATTGGTGGAGGAACATGCGGAGTCGGGTCACTGGATACGATTAGATGAGGAGTCTCATTAGAGAGCGCTTCTACCCTACCTCACTGAGAAGAGAGAAATTGCAGGATTTTGTTGAGACTTTCTTTAAGGACGTTCCTGTATCCGAGGAAATTAGGAAGTTCCATGAGGAGCTGGCATTAAAAGGTCCAGCTACACCTCTAGAGGACCACCATGTATACTTGTTCCCCCGCATATTGAGGGAGGGTACCCGCGCCTATATGGCAGGTTGTCAATGTGATTCCCTAATAGATTATCAAGATCGAGCCTCGGCGTATGAGAGACGACGAGCTGGTCATAGGAGGGCTTCTCATACCGGAGGGTCTGAGAAGAGACAAAGGACGGGTCAGACCAGTGCTACTATTGGAGCATCAGGGGCAGAGTCAGATGTAGGGACGCTCGAGTGGTCCATCGACTACACGGACTTCTGATAGGAGACCGTAATGTTTTAACTGCGGAGGGTATTAACATATACGGCTTGAGTGCAGGAAGTCATCAGTGACTTGCTACACCTATGGCAAGCCAAGCCATCGAGCTACCTTTTGTTATCAAGGAAAGGCCCCTTCACAACAGGGTTCTTCCCCTACTAGTGCAGCTGGAGGTGGACAGAGATCGTCTCAGTACTAGACACCGGGATAGCAGTGAGTCCCAGATTATCCTTCTACTTAGGGTTCGACACCTAGACAAAGTATAAGTAGAAGCCGTGATGGGAGCAACACTAATACGCGATGAGCACATGCTCAAGTTTTTTAGCTGAGGAACGTTAAGGAGCCGGCAACGCCAGCCACTACAAGTACCATTCAGATTAATGGTTTATCTATTAGATTACTTTTTGATACGGGTGCTACACACTCATTTATTTTTTATACATACGTAGAGCGTTTGGCCTTAGATACGGTAGAGGGGATACCCTTCATTATAGGGTTACCCGATGGAGGTAGGGTTAGAGGTACCCGCAAGATACACGATTGTCCCGTACGTCTGGGAAATCAAGATTGGCCTGTAGACTTCTTTGTCATGTACTTATTAAATGAAGAAGTCATTTTAGGGATGGATTGGATGGACCGTCATGGTTCGGTTTTAGATATCAATAGGCGGACTGTGTCGGTCACTACTGAGATAGGTCAGATTGAGATTTTCCAAGGTTGGGACCTTGGAAAGTCGGGTACTGTCATAAAAGGCTAGAAGTTATAATCTTCTAGCATGTGATTTGATGGTTGATAGGTGTCCCTTGATATCTCAAGCGTGGTGTATATTCATGCAGGAATCTGAGATTTGATCGGTTACGGGATTACCCTGTAACAAGTAAGTCCCTTGGGCTTACTTAGCTACTTTCCGTGTGTTTGTTTGGATGTAATGTGTTTATATGTTTATGACTATAAAACATATTAGCATCACCATACGGATTTAATGGCCAAAGTGTATTATAATCGGGCGGTGACATCACTACCTAACTATGTCTAGATTTGGGAGGTTCTCTACGACCTGCCCTGGCAAGTAGATGGGACGTATATATCAACCCATTCCTCGTAGGTACACGGGGATAGAGGCAAGGGTTGGAGGATCCTCGTGTCACAAACTAAGTTGAATTAGTAATGTGAATCAATTAACGGAAGACAATAAACGGTTTGTTTGTGAGCATGATTGCGTAATATCTTGCTTATGTTTTGTGTGTAATCACTGATATTCTAATATATGGATTGTTAGCTCACGGTTCATACCATGTTGTAGATGCCTTGCAAGTAAGGAAGAATGCAGAGTGATTTGGAAGGAGTGATCAGCCAAGGGTTCCCGTACACATTAGGATGTTGTGGGGTTTTGGGATGTATAGATATATGTTGTACTATTTTGATACTTGTTTGTGAGCTATGTATGTATTTTGGGTTATGATATATGTTTTATATTTATTTGTGAGGTCCTAGCCCGTAGCACTCCGAGTCTGTGGATTTGGGGTGTTATAGTAGCGCCTTGACGCCTTTGATGGGAGTTTTTATGGGATTTCGAGTCAGCTTGACGGCTTGTCGAGACACCTCGACGGCTTTGAGGTGCGTCATTCTACCTCGGAGGGGATGTGGAGAGACATCTACCAACAGATGTTCAGTGTCCCATATGACCCACTGCATCACCATTTTCCACCACCACCGCACTAGTGAGTTGAGCTACCTAAGCATTCTTCTTACATTGTGAGTATTCTTTTCACCTATTTATTTGATTTCCACATTGGGGACAATGTGGATTTTAGGTATGGGGTGGGGTATTTGCAATACTTTTGCATGTTTCCTTTCCCCCATTATATTGCATGTAGGATAGTTTCATACTTTTAGTCACACATTTTCATTTTTGTTTTGAATTCATGTGTGAATCATGATGTTGATTTTTTCTAGAATAAATTGAGATATGATTGTCGAAAGTGCATGATAAGTTCTAGCACATCATATCGGAATGATTAAGGCATTCGACTTCCTTCCTCTCCTCATCTTGATCATGTTGCTTTAGCACCCCTTTTGATGAAAAAAATTGTATAAATAGCCTCTTTTGACCCATCCGGGAATTAAGACGCATGTTAGTGTGCAGAGTTTATGTAAAGCAAGTGTGGGGTGAAGTGTTGTGAAGGAGTTGGAAAGAGATTATGTTGTTGAAATGTGGTGAAAAATGTAATAAAAAAACAGGTTTGGAGACATTGGTTATCAAGATGAGTAACTCGGTACCATTCACATAATCGGGTGTTTGTATCTTGTCAAAATCAGATTAGCTAAATGTCCTAACGAGTTTTGGTATGTGCATCCGGTGTGAGGCACCTTAGTAAAAACCATAAGGTTTGCTAGTCACCAAGGTTTCGGATTTTGTGCACCAATGCGTCTATCTTAAAAATAAGATGAAAAAGATTGTCTTGATGGATGTTGAGCATGAATGATCGAATTTGGAGTTTGTGGATTGCGGTCGTGTTTCTATTGCGGTCGTGGTGGTGTGCTTTCATGACGGATTCTTTTGATGGGAGGCTCTTCCCGAATTCCCGTCATTCACTTCCCAAGGAGTTCGTGTTCCTGTTGTACATGCATATGGCGGTGCTATTTTGATAGTGCTTGGCTCACCCATTCCCGCTTCATCTTTGTGAGATGCTTTTCATTTCGTGGTGATAGTCCTCCTCCGGCTTAACCCTTCTTCTCTTTGGCTCCGTTTTGATCTTTTCGGACGTCTCCTCCTGGATCTCCGGTTTTGATCAGCTTTGTGCTCGCCACTTTTTCTGGGATTTCAACACCATAGCAGATTACTTGTGTTGCATGGCTCTGGGTCAGTGGTTGGTGACGAGGTGCTACCAATAGATGTTGAAGACCTCATCCGTTTGGATGCCTTTTATTTACCATAGCAGATTACTTGTGTTGCATGGCTCTAGAGATTACTTGTGTTGCATGGCTCTAGAGATTGTTCCCCCTTTTATTTACCCTTGTATTAAAAAAAAGAATATGGAGTTTGTCCTTTTTTTATTTGCACGACATTACCTATAATGCATCGTACCCTCATCACGTTTCTTGACCTCTTCTTGTTTAAGTCCTTAAGACCTTTGTGCATATGTGTATTGGCTTAGTGGTTTAGATTTGATTTTCTCATGGTTGATCTCGACACATTGGACTTGTTTTTACATGCATGAATTCCTTTGCAAAGTGTGATTATCCCTTTTTGTGCCTATTTTTGTTTAACCATTAACGGATTAGCGATCAAGCATCACTTTGAGAGTGATCTATGATTAGAAGCACATTCTAAAAATATTTTGTTTTTGTTTTCATTTGCATAAATAATGCCATCTAGTTTTTTTTAATTCAAAATACTTGTCCTAATACAAAATTTTGAAAAAAGAAAAAATAACTCATTTATACTTGGTTGTAAATTCCGAATAGTTTGATATGTAGTATTATTTCAAATAATTCCCAGTGAGTTAGTTAGTATAAATGAAGACATATAATGAAAAAATGTTAATAAATTACATTTTTCAAGATAAATGAGTAATTGACATACTAAAACGGCGGATATTGTAAGAGTTACCGGTCGGAATAATGTGTTATTCAAAACACAAAAAAACTTTCACTTGTAATATAAATAAATATTAAATGTCGTAACATTCTTTGTAGGAACACATTTGTCTTGAATCTTCGCTTCAAAATCTTTTTTATCTTTGCCAAACAATTATCCATAGGTCTTCTATGCGGCAAATATATTGTTGGACAACTTTGATTTTTCCTTTCAAGCCTGCATTTCAACAACCGATAGTGTTAGGATTTAGTTAAACCCGGTTCGTGTCAAGATTAGTGGGTCTGAGTTTAAGTGTGAGGCTGGTTGGGTTTGATGAAAGGTTAGACAGGGTACTTGTATTATATTGGTGATGGGCTGATTGCAGGGCTAGTTGGGCCTAGTTGATCGAGGTCCAATGATAAGTGCTCCAGTCCATCTCACCAGTTGATGAAGCGGTATGTACAAAGCGTTGAGTGGTCAAACGTTGCGTTGCTGATGTTCAGCTCGTGACACTGAGTGCTTAAGTTCTCTTCCTTATCTTCAACCCTAAGGTGGCCGAAACACTTCTACTGAGAACCCTAGATCTGAAAGTGAGGATAGAGAGAAACACAGTGAGAGAGAGATCAGAGTCGAGTGCTTCGTCCAAGAGTTGTCTTGAGACGTTCTCTGTTGTCTAGATCTTGCTTTGCCTCAAAGCACAGATCATTACCTTGGTGGTTTATAGACCTCTCACATATCTTCGTTCTTGTTATCTTGTTCTTGATCTCGTAAGGTTTTTCGTAGCTTTGTTTGTTCGTCCTGTAACCGTTCTACACTGTAACTCTACCTAGTGGATTGGGTTGGCTCTCCCCTCCTGAGATCCCGCAGAGTAGAGCTTAACTCGAACTGCGTCAACAAACCTTTTTTGTGTTCATCTGGTTTTGAAAGACTGGTTCGCTCTAGATCCAGTCGTTTTTTGAATCAAAATAGCGATAGAGTTTTATCAAATTGGTATCAGAGCATGTTTTTTTCGATTTAAAGTTGGAGATCTGGTTTTTTCAATCGATCTTTCCTTTTTTCCCTCTGCAAATGTTTTTTCTTATTTTGAAGATTCCTTTTAAAAACTGCTTCCGCTTTACTCTATCGTTCTTTTTCGTTTTTCATCTCAAAACTGTCTTTGAAAAATCTTCTGGCTCTTTAAAAATCCCAGAAAAGAGGATAATTCCTTCAAACACTTTTGCTTAAGGAACCCTAGATACTAGAAAAATCAAAAGAACCCAAAACTTGCAGTGTTTTGAGGATCTTTGATTATTTCTCACAAGACGGTAGGATCTTTGATTCTAAAGACTGCCCTTACATAGACCCTAAGTACGACATCTGGGATCGTGTCTTCTTAGACACGGGACTATGTCGGAAAATACAGTGAGGATTAAGCCCTTTGATGGCACCTCTGACTTTGCCATATGGAAACTGAAGCTGAAAGCGATCCTAATCAAGGAGAAGTGCTGGACCACTGTACAAGGAAAGTTCCCTCCGGATACTTCCCCAGATAGGAAACAAGAGCTTGAGGAGCAAGCTCACTCTGAGATTTTTATACGGTTAGCTGACGACGTGGCTCGTCAGGTTGTAAGTCTCACTGATCCTTCTTTGCTCTGGAAAAAATTAGAAGATCTTTATCTTAAAAAGTCTTTGCCCAGTCGTATATCTCTGTTATGTAGATTGTTCAATTTTAGAATGAATGTCAACCTGTCTTTGCATGATAATCTAGATATTTTTCTTAAATTGACACAAGACTTAGAAAGATATAATGATAAGATCTCTGATGATCATTCTGCTATACTTTAATTGAATGCCTTGCCTAACCAGTTTGACAATTTTAAAGATGTTATCCAGTTCAGTCATGATGAAATATCTAAAGACAAAATACTGGAACAAATAATACAGAAAATGAAAGTATGAAAGTCTTTAAAACTAATCATAAAACTGATGATAAATCTGATGCCCTCATGATGAAAGGAAATAAAAGAAACAAAACAAAATATAAGCAGAAATATGAACCAGAGAAGAATAAGAATACATACTCTAATGATCTTGATAAAAAGAATAAAAAATGCTTCTATTGTAGTAAACTAGGACACTACCAGGAAGAATGTAGGAAGAAAAAGAAAGATGAATCTAATAAAGATAAATCTGCTCATTCTGCATCTCTATGTGTATCTGATTATCCTAATGAACTGCTTGTATGCTCATCTAAACATGTTTGTTCTAAGTATAATATGCCTTTGTCTGCATGTTTATATCATCATGAATTACTGGTGTGTGCTTCTACTTCTAATACCATGAATGATTGGATTCTTGACTCTGGATGTACTATGCATGCTACTTCTAATAAATCTGTTTTTAGTAGTATCAACTTGTATAATGCTGGAGAAGTTATGCTAGGTGATCATACTAGTTTAGCTATAAAAGGAATTGGAAATGTACCTTTATGTATGCATGATGGTGTTACTAGAATTTTGCAAAATGTTAGATGGGTTCCCAAACTTAGGAGAAACTTATTATCAGAATCTGTCTTTGATAATTTGAACTCTACCATTGTCACTAAGAATGGTGTTAGAGATATGATTAGAGATAATGTTGTGTTAATTAGAAGTATTAATAACGGAGGTTTATACCATGTTATTACCTCACGTGAAATTAATCTGTCTAAAACAACTAATCTAATGACTCTAGCTCAAACTACTCTTCTTCACATTAGACTAGGACACATGGGAAATAAGGAAATGCTTAGTTTGTACCAACACGGTTTGATAGATAATAAACCTGCTAATCTAGATATATGTGAAACCTGTATCTTAGGAAAGAAAACCAAACATAGTTTCACAACCTCTAGTTATGTAGCCAAACAACCTCTAGAGTACATCCATTCAGATCTTTGGGGACTTGCACAGGTTGATACCATAGGTGGAAGGAGATACTTTATCTCTTTTATAGATCACTTCTCTAGGAAAGTTTGGGTCTATCTTCTTAAAACCAAAGATGAAGCCTTTGAAACTTTTAAGAAATGGAAAAACTTTGTTGAAACACAAACTAATGAGAAGATTAAATGTCTAAAAGCTGACAATGGACTTGAATTCTGTAACAAACTTTTTGATGAATTTTGTAAAGAACAAGGCATTAAAAGACATTTAACCATCCCTGGAACACCTCAGCAGAATGGAACTGCTGAAAAAATGAATAGAACCTTGCTTGAAAAAGCAAGATGCATGCTTGTTAGTGCTGGTCTCAAACCTTCCCTATGGGAAGAATCTGGTACAACAACTTCTTACCTCATCAATAGATCCCCTTCCTCAGCCATAGGTTTCAAAACTCCTTATGAATTGTGGTCTAATAGAAAACCTAATCTTAACTACCTTAGGCCCTTTGGATGCACGGCCTACACTCATGTGAGTGAAGGCAAGTTGCAACCAAGAGCTAAAAAGGGTATTATGTTGGGTTACCTAGAGGGTGTAAAAGGTTACAAACTTCTCCTTATCCAACCTGAAGGGTATAAGGTAGTTGTGTCTAGGAATGTTACCTTTAATGAAACAGATTTTCACTTTAAAAACAAACATTCCAGTGAGACTAGGAGCACTGCTGGTGAGTATGAAGAGAATTCCAATGGTGGAACCTCTTTTTACATGCCCAGTGCAAGTCACAATAATGTTGAAATAGAATTCGACATTGGTGACTATGCTGAAGGTAGTGATCTACCTAATGATGATACTACTACTAATGAAAGTAGTAGCTTCCCCTCACAACCTGAACGCAATAGTAATTCTCATAATCACCAATTAAGGGGGGTAGATGAGCCTAAGATTTCTGATAACCCTAGTATTCCCACCTTGTCCTCCAGTGATGGAACATGTCATGAAAGCCATAATGACCTGAGTTCCCCTGGTACAAGACAAGGTCACACCAACTCAGGTCATTTTGGCTTTCATGATCTGTACCAGCTAACCAGGGACAGGGCTCCTAGAACTATCATCCCAAATAAGAAATATGCTAATATTGCTGAATATGCTCTTATTACTGCTTCAGTTATGAAAAATCCCTACACTCCTGAAACTTATGAACAAGCTGTTAACTGTAAGGATTCAAAACTTTGAATAGCTGCTATGAAAGATGAAATTGACTCTATGCATGCTAATAACACTTGGACCTTAGTTAACAAACCTAAAGATTCTAAACTAGTTCAGTGTAGATGGATTTATAAAATCATAGAAGGTCTATCTCCTAATGAACCTGACAAATATAAGGCTAGACTTGTAGCTAAAAGGTTTACACAAAGAGAAGGAATAGACTACAATGATATTTTTGCCCCAGTAGTTAAGTATAAAACTTTGAGACTTATGCTTGCAATGATTGTTGTTTCTGATTGGGAATTAGAACAAATGGACGTTAAGACGGCTTTCTTGCATGGTGATTTGAATGAAACAATTTACATGTCACAGCCTAAGGGCTTCACTGATTCTAAAAATACCAATGCATGATGCTTGCTTAAAAAATCTATCTATGGATTGAAACAATCTCCTAGACAATGGAATTTAAAATTTGATTCTTGTATGTCTAAACTGAGTTTTGTCAGAAGTGAATATGATACTTGCTTATACTTTAAGAATGTAAAGAAGCATGATCCTTTGTATGTGTTACTTTATGTTAATGACATACTTATCATATCTCCTTCTAAAGTTCTTGTAGCTAGTATAAAACATGATCTTAAAAATCATTTTGACATAAAAGACCTGGGACATGCTAAGAAAATATTAGGTATTTCTATATCTAGGGATAGATCAAAGAAAACCATGTTGTTATCTCAAACTGACTATGTGCATACAGTTCTGCAGAAGTTTAATATGCTTAATTGTAAACCTGCACTTGTACCATTAGGAGGGCACCTTGAGTTGTCTAAAAAGGATTGCCCTACCTCTGATGAAAGCAAAAATAAAATGATTAATATACCATATGATGTTGCTGTTGGTTCTGTAATGTATGTCATGTTGTGTATAAGACCTGATCTTGCTTTTGGAATATCTGTCTTAAGTAGATATATGTCTAATCCTGGTATGCCTCACTGGGATGCTATGAAATATTTACTCAGATATATGTGTGGGTACAAAGGATAAATGTCTTGTATATAAAGAACATATCTCTCGTACTAACTTGATTGGATTTGTAGATTCTAATTATGCTAGTAACAAGGATAACAGGAAGTCTACTACATCTATTTACTTCACTTGGGCTGGGAACTACATTTCCTGGAAGTCTCAACAACAATCTGTTGTAGCCTTGTCCTCAACCGAAGCTGAGTACATGGCTGCTATTGAAGCTGCCAAAGAAGCTACATGGCTCAAAGGATTGTTAGAAGAAATAGAGAATAAGACCTATATTCCTGTTATATATACTGATAGTCAAAGTGCTTTGTACTTATGTAAAGATCCCATGTATCATGAAAGGACAAAACATATTGATATCAGGTACCACTACATAAGGAAGAAGATCAAGCACAAGCAACTAGTGATACAAAAAATCAAAGGAGATGTAAATCCAGCTGATTTTGGAACCAAGATTGTCCCAGCTGACAAGTTCTCATATTGCAGAGATTCTTTGCATATTGAGAATGGCTAAGAAGGACAGCAACACTGGATTGATGACGGACAGGAGTACCACTAATCCACTACTGGTAGTATGCAGTTGTAGAAACTGGTTTAGGAGGGCATTTGTTAGGATTTAGTTAAACCCAGTTCGTGTCAAACCGTAGATTAGTGGGTCTGAGTTTAAGTGTGAGGCCGGTTGGGTTTGATGAAAGGTTGGACAAGGTACTTGTGTTATATTGCTGATGGGCTGATTGCAGGGCCAGTTGGGCCTAGTTGATCGAGGTCCAACGATAAGTGCTCTAGTCCATCTCATCTGTTGATGAAGCGGTATGTACAAAGCGTTGAGTGGTCAAACGCTGCGTTGCTGATGTTCACCTCGTGACACTGAGTACTTAAGTTCTCTTCCTTGTCTTCAACCCTAAGGTGGCCGAAACACTTCTACTGAGAACCCTAGATCTGAAAGTGCGGATAGAGAGAAACACAGTGAGAGAGAGATCAGAGTTGAGTGCTTGGTCCAAGAGTTGTCTTGAGACGTT
This sequence comes from Fagopyrum homotropicum, assembly GCA_033239125.1. Lineage (NCBI taxonomy): Eukaryota > Viridiplantae > Streptophyta > Magnoliopsida > Caryophyllales > Polygonaceae > Fagopyrum > Fagopyrum homotropicum. Next base: position 8,837,609 of record BSWB01000005.1, on the reverse strand, counting down.
CTCTGTTGTTTAGATCTTGCTTTGCCTCAAAGCACAGATCTTTACCTTGGTGGTTTACAGACCTCTCACATATCTTCGTTCTTGTTATCTTGTTCTTGATCTCGTAAGGTTTTTCGTAGCTTTGTTTGTTCATCCTGTAACCGTTCTACACTGTAACTCTACCTAGTTGATTGGGCTGACTCTCCCCTCCTGAGATCCCGCAGATTAGAGCTTAACTCGAACTACGTCAACAAACCTTTTTTGTGTTCATCTGGTTTTGAAAGACTGGTTCGCTCTAGATCCAGTCGTTTATTGAATCGAAATAGCGATAGAGTTTTATCAGATAGTGACTATGAGATAGTTATTATCGACGTGGGAAAATGCCAAGATAAAATAGTAACTCACTTGTAACCAAGAAGGAAATAGTGCAGGAAGATTGATATTTCTAGTTTAGCGAGGTCTTTTCCTGGGCACAACCGACTCCCTGCCCCGAAAGGAAGAAATATTCCTGCTTTCGGCGTAAGGTCCTTCATATAACAATACCGCTACTTAGCTATGTCATTAGATAAGACTATGATTAAAATGTTTTCATGCCAATTGACAACTCACATCCCATCTTGAAGGATTGAACTCGAGCGGCTCAGGATAGACTTCTGGGTCCAAGTGAATGCTGCGAAACCATGTCAATACTTTCCATCCTTAAGGAATTGTGTATCCTGTAACAAAAAGAATAACACTAATAAAATTTCTACCTCTAAAGTCGAGAGTTTTTGAGCCTAAGTCGATAGACTACTCATCTTATAAATTGTCAAATGGTTTTGGAGTGAAACCTCACTAGACTTATGTGTTGTGCTCAAATACTAACCGTTGATATTGACGTCATTTTTGGCTTCACGGAAAACCATTAGAGAGAAAGATACCCACCAGAGTGTTTCGTCTACTACCTTGGAGAGGTACTCCATTTCTCTTATCTCTTTCAAGGTGACCCTTCTTGTGTAAGTGACCTTTTGGGCGCAATTCGCTCTGACTCGGCCTTTGCTTTTCTAAAGGCTTCGGGATGCTCTTGTAACAAAATGACGGCCCATGTTATAGTGTGACCCGACGATTCATGTCCAGCATTCAAGTACATGATCATTATATCGATGATCTCCTCATCGGTTAGTCTCCTTCCACCCTCATCGACAACGTCAAGGAGAGCATCCATCATGTCTTTCTTTGCCTTGATGGACACACCTACCCTCCTCTCCCCTCTTCGGCCATCAACAATTGATTGAAACATGGCTACAAGCCTCTTCCTAGCCTGGTAATATCCCACATCGACTAAACACAAACATAAGGCCTAGTATATAACAAAGAAAATAACAACTATTTAACTAAATCACCTTGAGTGCTTTGTGGAATGCAAAACCAGGAAGGTTAATGGCCATGGCTCTAACACCAAAGTTAAGGACAATGTACTCCTTCTCCAAGGCATCCATGATGCTCTCGCTTTCGGAGCTCAAGAAAATATGCATGATGATCTGAAACGTCATTTTCCGAATGGAGGTCAAGAACTCGAATTCTCCCATGCGAGACCACTTGTCAAGAGAAGCCTTGCAAATATCCTCGATGAAGGGAATATAATTGCTGAGAGCTTCATGGCCGTTGATCGGAGCCGCCGTTATCTTCCTCAACCTCTTGTGCTGATCGTATGGGAGCGATACAAATGACTTCTCCCCGATTAGCTTCACGGTTGACACCGGCCATCCCGGCTTGAAGTTTTTGTCGTCGGTTAGTACCTTTCGACATGTCTCCGGGGAAGTGACTATCACACTCGGGTTTCCAAACATGAAGGCTTTGTATACACCTGTTTTCCCATACCTGCATAGAAATTAATCTTCTATCACACTTACTACTATACATGCTTAAGATATGTACAATGTATCCACACGAGATGTGGTTCAAATATTAAAAATAATGCAATAACATGACACATTTTGTAGTAGGGACATAAATACAAGGCTATTTTGGATAACAATGGATCTAGCTGATGCCTCATCTTTCAACTCATACATATCTTTTAGAGATGAGTATGCGGATTTTAAATGGGGATAGGGACGACGACAATGAACATGAGATAATTTAAGGAACCCATTGAAGAATAATGCGGAAAACGACACAGGTAACCTATCATATATATATATATGAGATAATTTAAGGAACCCATTGAAGAATAATGCGGAAAACGACACAGGTAACCTATCATATATATATATATATATATATAATTAAATATATTTTCAAATTCTCGTGATAATAAACATAGAGATAATATTAAGCAGTCGAAAGAGATGAATAAAAAACGTATGGTGTCCATTTGCAAGGAATTTTGGAGGACGTGAAATAAAAGAAAAACATAAAAAGAAAGTATACCGAGTGAAGTAAGAAGACATAAATGATTCGGGATGTGTTGATCGAAAAGCTCTTAAGAAAGACCACATATTTCCCATGAAAGGCCATCCTAAATCGGGGAGATTATGCCTCTTGTAGCCTAACTTCAACACTTCATAGAAAATTGAATTGGCTCTCTTGAGAGCCTGCACAGCCACCAACACAACTAGTGCTACCCACACCAATATGCTCACCTCCATTGAACAGAGAGAAGAAAGAAGATGCGTATTGAGACTATAACCACTTAGCTCTTATTATATTTCAAGTTGGAATAGATATAATTAATTAATGTTTTGCAGCGTGCACATTTCACACTACCTACTGGTCATACATATCCATATGTTTATCATATGTTTTTCTAAAGTATCTACAAATTGTATTCAAAGAATAAGGAAAGCCCTTTAAAACTATGATTTGCAACTAAAACATTTCAATAAAAAAACTCACCTGATAGAAACCCCCACCATTGTAATCAAAGCCCATCGGCGTTCAAGGTAGGACAACAACTACCGGCGTCCCACGTAAATATATCAATCAAACCGGCTGATGCGTGAACCCGTCCCGCCCGGCACATACCCGTTGCTTTGTGCACGTGTGTAAGTTGTGGTTCACTTGCACTTTTGATGTAATTGACGTTGGAACCAATATTTTTTAATAAGTATTTGCGTCGGGTTTTTCTGGGTAAATTTCCAGTGGGTTCCAACCATTGCCAACATCAGAATAAGTAAACATTATTTTCATCTCAGTGAGCAGTGAATTGTGCTATACTTATTTGCTAAAATTGGATTCCGGGTAAATGAGATAATGATGCTCGAAGTTATGTGTACGCAATGCAAAACTTGAGAGAAAAAATGGACAAAAATGTGTAGATCCAGGAGTTACGATCTCGGAATCAATGCACAAATCTCCTACGTCTCTGAGCTTGCCTATATAAAGGTGTCTCCTCCTCTCATTCAAACACACAACAATCTCCTCCTCCCACATTCTCTGTTTTATAAAACAAAAGTATAATACATAAGCAGTTCTTCATATTTACAAAGTCATTACGAAACTTGGATCTTGTGTGGTTTTATCTTGGGATTCGGAAAGCAATTCAACCTTCGTAATCCGGGACGTTTTCTAAATCAAGGGCAGAGATCTCGTATCTCGACTCTGTGTACCTTTGCAAAGGTTGGATTAGGAACAGTCTGGCTTACCCTCTGTACCAAGCCTACGGGAAGTTTGGTACTACTAAGGAGCTCTGAACTACCTTAAAGAAAAAAATAAAGGTGTGAGGTAGCAGACACTAAAAATTACGTCGTTGATACGTTCATGAACCATTGAATGGTAAACTCAAGGCCAATCATGGAACAAGATGAAGAGATGCAACTCTTAGCTCATGAGATACTGCCTGAAGGGATGCAAATGTGTGAGACTTTTCAAGTGGCGGCCTTCATTGGGAAGCTGCCTCCATCTTGGAAAGACTTCAAGAACTACCTTATACACAAGATTAAAAAAATGTTTGTTGAAGACTTCATGGTCAAGATGCGTGTTGAGTCAAGCAACCGCAAGACTGATGGGGATCCATCTGCAAAATCCACTGTCAATGAGCATAAGACCAAAGGGATGAAACACAATTTCCAAACCCAAGGCAACAACTCAAACAAGCCACAGGCAAAGAAGTTTAGTGAGAAATATAACAAATATGGGAAGATGGGTCAATTACAAAGCTGATGAATGTCATAGCAAGGGTGATATGCGCAAGAGCAAGAACAAGATTCAAGTCCACATGATTGAAGGTGGCCTACACAAGATGATTAGTGTGCTGTTACATTTGAAGTCAACATGGTTGGAAGGAACCCGATGGACTGGTGGTATGACGCTGGTTTGTCACGCCACAACAGTTCTAACAAGGGTATGTTCACCACGTATGTCAAGAACAAGAGCAATGAGCTTCTATTTATTGGGAACTCATCCACCTCCAAGGTCGAAGGCCACGACAAGATAGTGCTGAAGATGACGTACAAGAAAGATAACCCTCGCCGACATCATGCACGTTCCAAACATCCGAAAAAACTTGATTTTTGGAACTTTACTAAGCAAGAACGGGTTTACTGTAAACATCGGTTATAACAACATGACCTTCTTGTTCAAAGATATGATATGTCCTTCTTGTTCACAAAAAAAAAAAGCTTTGCTAGAAAAGTTCTTCGAAGGCTTTGTAGAAGTAAGTCAATTCGGTTAAGATCTTTCGAAGGCTTTGTAGAAGTGGGTCGATTCAGTTAAGTTCTTTTTTTTTTGAAAATTGTAATATTAGTAACCAGAGAACATTTACAAGAGTGGTTGTTTTGCTAGACCAAAGGAAGACAGTTTACATAGCAGGATTAAACAAAATGAATGCCAAGAATGTTGCCCCACATGATGGAGTTAGAGGAGCGATCTTTCCAACTGCTAGTGGCAAAGGTTTTTGTAGCATTGATGGCGGACTGCGCACAGGCAGAAGGATGGGTGGGTGTGTTGTTGTATATTAGATCACTCCTAGCGTTCCAAACAAAGTAGACATAGCTGGTAATGGATGAGATACGGATGTGGGTTATGAGGTCATGTTTCTAAGGTTTGATGGAGCGGATCCATCCCCAAATGTTTTGATTGTAAGGGTAAGGAGGTGCGGTGCGGGTCCATCTAGAAATGAGGTCAAGAACAAGAGTGGAGAAGAAACAGTTGTGGAGTAGATGATCCCGATCTTCCTAGCGTTCCAAACAAAGTAGACATAGCTGGTAATGGATGAGATACGGATGTGGATTATGAGGTCATGTTTCTTAGGTTTGAGGAAGCGGATCCATCCCCAAATGTTTTGATTGTAAGGGTAGGGAGGTGGGGTGCGGGTCCATCTAGAAATGAGGTCAAGAACAAGAGTGGAGAAGAAACAATTGTGGAGCAGATGATCCTGATCTTCCTTATGAGAGTTACAAAGCTTGCAAGTATCATCCTGAATGATGTTCCACAGAAGGAGTTTTGAGAGAGTTGGGAGGCGGTTGTGGCTAGCGATCCAACTAATGAAGCTGCATTTAGGGACATTAGTCCCTTTCCAGATGTGGTGCAAGTCATACGGAGGAGAGGGTGAAGGGACTTTTCAGATGATGTTGTAAGCAGTAGATGTTTTGAAACGTCCATTCGTTCTAGAAGTGAGATGCATGAACTGGGGGCCGGAAGTGATACTCAGAATCTCGTCTCTGATCTTGATCATCGAGCACCAAACAGAGCTGTGCTTGTAGGATGGAGGGTAGTGCCATATCGACGTACCTTTAAGAATATTGTTGCTTATCCAATCAGCCCATAGATTTGTAGTTGGATTGAGCGAGGCAAGGTCGTAGATTTGTTTTGAGATGCAAGCTTTGTTCCAGGATAGAATCTCTTTGAAACCGAGACCCCCATCATCATAGGAGTTGCAAACGACATTTTAGGCCACCAGGGAACGGGCAGAAGACGACTTACCGACTAGAGGAAAGAGCGGAGCAGCCCTTGGATTTTGAGAATGATGGACGTAGGAATAGGCAGGACAAAGCTCCAATAGAGGTGAATTGACATGAGAATAGAAGCAACAATTTGCTTCCTTCTAGCGTAGAAGAGACATCTGGCGCTCCAAGAGTTGATTTTGCTTGTGTCTTTTAAATGAGAGGAGAGAATTCTCTGATGTTAAGGCGTTTGCTGCGCACCGAAATGCCCAGATAGGTGAATGGAAGTGAGCCAATCGGCAGACCATACGCACTTGAAAGAAGTTCACTTTCATCCGACGAGATCCCACCAAGGAAAAGGGCCGACTTGGAGGGGTTCAGGAGGAGCCCCGAATACCTGCCTAAGTGATCCAAGGTGTTCTTTAAGATGTTAATAGAAATGATATCACCCCTGCAAAAAAGTAACAGATCATCAACAAAACATAGGTGGGTGAGTCTTGGCGAGGAACATTTAGGGTGGACATTGAAGACGGGATTAGATGTGTTTGTGGTGAGCGGGGAGGAGTGCACCTCCATCGCAATGACGAAGAGAGGTGGAGAGAGAGGGCAACCCTGCCGAAGACCCCGAGATCCCTTGAAGAAACCGTGGAGGGATCCGTTAATGTTAACCGAGTAGGTTGGAGTGGAGATGCAAGAGTCAATCAATCTGATGAACTTCTTCGGAAATCTCATCCTTCTAAGGCAATAAAGAATGAATATGTGGTCGATGGTATCAAATGCCTTAGTAATATCAACTTTAAGAGCGCATCTGGGGAAAATTCTGCAATGCTTATATTTCTTGAACAATTCTTGGCAGATAAGAACGTTGTGCTTTATAGAGCTACCCTTAACAAAAGCTCCCTAGAATCTGCTAATGATGGAGGGTAGAGCAGAGTTAAGTTTTCCAGCTAGGAGCTTAGCGATGACCTTATAAGAGGTGTTACAGCAGGATATGGGCCGGAAGTCCGCGGGAGACAGCGGGTTAGGCTTCTTAGCAATCAAGGAAATCAACGTGTGGTTAATCTGGCTTGTGAATCTACCCGAATGGAAAAATTCCTTAATAGCTTTAGTGAAGTCAGAACCCGTAGTAGACCAAGTAGACTTGAAAAGGAATGCATTGAATCCGTCCGGGCCAAGGGCCTTTTGATCTCCCATACCGAAAAGGGTGCTCTTGATGTCCTCGCTCGAGACCTCATTTGAGATGAGATTGAAGATATCAGGAGGGATGTTGGGGAGGTCGCAGTCAGGGAATAGGTTTGATGGGTTATGGAAAGCGGTTGGGTTAAGCATCTCAGAGAAATGCGTAACAAGCAGTTTGGCAATCTTATCAGCATCATGGATGGGCCCGAAAATGGGTTGTTAGGATCATGGATGATTTTGATTTGATTAGATGCTCTCCTGACAGTTATATTTTTGAAGAAATAGGAGTTGCACTGATCACCGTATTTAATCCAGGATGCTTTGTGAAGCTGCTCAAGGGTAGACCGAAGGCGATCCGTCTTAGAGTTAAGGGCAAGGGTGGCGATTATCTCAGTGGTTAAGAGGGCGTGGTCCAAGGGAGCCTGTTGGAGCTTCGTTTGGAGATTCGCCAGGGTAGTCTTTTGGTTTTCAACAAACGAAAAGAGGTCCTTAATCTTCTTGCTAGGAAACTTCTTGAGGCAAAACTTAGTGCGTTTGAGCTTCATCGCAAGCATCTCCATATTGTTCCTATGAGGACGGACAGAGGGATCAGACGAGATCCAAGCGGAGGATACCGAGGGCATAAAGGACTCGTGAGAAGTCCAGCAGTTGTTGAATCGAAACTGGCGTTTGGGGTGATTGCTAACTTGGTTAAGAGAAAGAATGTCGGGGGAGTGGTCAGAGATGGATGTATTGTCAAAGAAGACAAAAGAGTTTGGGAAGGTAGTAGCCCAGGAAGAGTTTGTGAGAATCCTATCGAGCTTGCACCAGATCATGTTCCGGATTTGTTTATTGTTCCAAGTCATCTTACATCCGGAGAAATAGTGATCAAAGAGATCATTTAAAGAGAGGCAATTTGCAAGCTCAGGGGTTGGTGCAGAAGGATGAAAGGAGCCATTAGTGAGCTTTTCCTCCTGGCAAAGGATGGTGTTGAAGTCACCAAGCAGGGCCCAGGGTTCGTCATGGTTAAGAAGTTTGATCGTAGCAATGTTATTCCAAAGAGGATCATGCTCCTCCGGCAGGTTGTGGGCATAAACGAAGGTACAAGAAAGACTGTTTTGATGGTTAGGAAGGGTGAGATTGCAGTGGATGAGTTGGTCGTTTGATAATATGGGGATAAGGGTGACAACATTCGGATTCCACCAAATTCAAATCATGCACTTGTGTAAGTGGGAGAAGTTTGATATTTTGGTTCCAACTAGGGAGAAGGGAGGACAACTTGGTCATCTTTGTTTTGTTCTAGTTTCGAGGATTGCAAGGATATCAAGGTGGTGACGGTTTACTATGTCACATATGGCTCTTTGCTTGTTTGGGTGGTTTAACCCTCTAATGTTCTAGGCACAAGCGCAAAGAGAAGAGAGCGTTTTTGAAAGGGATTTGTTTTCTGTTAAGTTCTTTCCTTGCTTTATTCTTGGCTAAAGGAGTGAAATGGAAGCGGTTAAAAAAAAATGGTTATATCACCTACATTTATTAAAAGACCTCAAGCCGTCAATTTTACTTGTCAAACAAACATAATTTTTTTATTATTCACTAATATTTTAATTTCGAAAATATTATTTAACAATTCTAAACAGAATGGAAAGGGATAAGAGTCTGTTTAGCTTCCAGCAAAGAATTAAAACCATTGTTTATGCTGAATCAAGTTAATGATCGATCTCTAAGATAGATTATTGGTTAAGAAAAAACCTCACAACAGCCTTGCTTAGCTTTTTTTATTTGCTCCAGAGTAACAGTTACTAGTGTTTATACAACACGTAGGAGAAAAGAGAGCTCATACACAGAAAGCCTTTGCTTTCCAGATTTATTAAAGTGGCTGCCCAGATAGCCATCTTCTGAACATATAGTAACATTCTTTCGGTCTGTACTCCGGCGCCGTATGCCCTCCTCCCTGTGAACATAACAGTCAGTCATGCACACCATATTCAATCATCAAACTTCACAATAAGCTTGTCTCACCTTGACAGTTGCATACATCAGATTGTTAGCAAACGTCCTTGTGTAACTAATTAACAGAAGAAACACACAAAAATCAATGATTGTTCTCTAGAAAAAAAAAAAACAAGAAGAGAAACCTGCATTTTAGATTCACTCACCCTGCAACCTGGGCTTCAACCATCCATGGTCGCCAGTCATCAACAATCGAGTAGCTGAGTGATCTTATCCAAGCTTGAGTCCCTAACAATGTCACCACCATGTCATGATCGCCACTGTTTCAACAAAACAATACGTATAAATACCTCGGAACAAATCATTAAAATAGAGTTGTTGCCATGGCGAAGGACCTGTATATAAGGGCTCGGTAGCCTTTGGAGGTGAGGTGTTTGTGATACATTACACTGCTAGCTATATCCTTCGCGTAGTTCAGTCCATAGTTACATCTTATCCATACATCCACGCTTCCCTGTTTGGTTACAAAACTACGGTAAAGGCTTCGCCTTTTCATATACTACTTACACTAGGCAGAAAATTTCACCTTTTTCTTACCTTCCGGACATGAAGTGCTTCTCTAACACTCTCGTCGTTGAGCCAATATGCAGAAAACACGTATCCATCCACCTGCGTAAGCGAATTGCGTGCAGATGGAAATGTTTTTAGTTACTCTATTCACATGTTTGGTGCATGATATCTAATAGAAGGTCCATAAGCTCTTACACGGCACCAAAATGTATCCGATGATGAGTTGTGTTTATTTGTGATGATTTCAGCGTCGTCTTGGTATAGAGATCGTCTCAGTGATTCAGGAGAGCCATCTGGTGGTGTAGTTAATGACCCAGAACCACACAATGGTTCCAATATATGTGCAACATTGATTCCCTTAATGCACTACATCAATTCACAAGTCATTAGCTTACAGAAAAGTGGTCTTTGTGAAAGAGATGGAATAGGAGTGCTGGTAATTGACCTTCTGGTAGGATAGGATGTTAGATATGCACTCAACATTAGTTGGATCCTGAGATTGAAGGTTATACTTCCCTTTGCAATTTCTTTTTAGCGACTGCATGTGTGCATAAGAAAAAGAAATATATATGACAGGAAATCATTGGTATGCATATATACTGAGATGTCATCTAGGAAGGTACCTTATAGAGTTCATCAGATATCAACCCCATTCCATGAGCAAATGGTATGTCGAAATCGGCTTCAAATGTGAAATTAGTACCCGGATTCCCGAGTAAATACCCCTGAAATATTTGTTTTCCTTGAGTACCTGGAACTAGAGACGACAATGGACCGTGTGACAGGTGAATGACCTTGACCACCACCCGATCCATCACCCAAAACTATCACCCGCTAGGGCTCTCACCCGCATCCAACGAGTAGATCGGGTGCGATTTCGGGTAAGATTTCAGATGTTCTACATTTTTTTTATAATTTTGTAAAAATTTAAATATTTTATTGAAAACTAAGAGCATACTAATAGGAAAGAAATTGAATTGTTCCAAGAAAAAGCTATGAGTAATGAGGACCTTGAGGTTTATGAATGGTGGCATCCCCATATCATTTCCTGCATTATGAGATTGTGTTTCAGTTTTGGGTCTCAAAGTCAATGAAATTGAAGACAAATTATGTAAGATACCTTGAGTCATTTGTTGAAAATACACAGGAAGGGTGATGCCTGAATAGGAGTCTCCACCCAAGTAGACTGGATTTGATTGGAATTCTGGGTGATCAACCAGCCACTGCAGTAAAAAAAACAAAACCAAAATCCAGTAAAAAAAAAAAATCAGTAAATGAAGGCTGCATGCATGCCGTGATGCATCTTCACCATCTCTCGACACGTTTGCCTGCATCTGTGCAAATGGCAAGATGCATTTTTATTTTTTATTTAAAAAATAATAATACACCTTCCTAAGGAACTCATTGGCATTATGTGAAGCCTTGTGATCGCCTGAATGCGTAGCTTTAGCTGTTCTTGCATATGAGAATCCCGTCCCGACCGGCAAATCGAAGAATATTATATTTGCCACCTTGGTCCAAGAATATGGACGAAGCTCTAATCTGGGTAAGCTTCCATTATACTTCACTTCCTGAAACTGTAGAGGACCTGAATATATATATATATATAGAATCATATTACCGAATGAACTAACATATTCTTGGTGGTTACGTTGTGTAAATGGTCTGGCTTTGAATTACCTATTTCATAGAAGATAGCAGAAATGGCGGAGCAGCCTGGACCTCCGACGAGCCAAAGAAGAAGAGGGTCTTCTTTTGGATTGTTTTCTGATGGGAAGAAGTAATAGAACAACTGAACATCTTCGGATTCATCAACACCAATATATCTGAGTACCTCAAACCCATTAATCGATCACAAATATATATAATAAAAGTGATTTTAAAACAACATGCATGAGAAGTAGTTATAATTAACTAACCCAGTTTCAAGAAGAAAAGGGAGAGGCCCATCAAAGCCAGGGAGGAACTCAACTATGGAATGAAACAGTGCAGGTTGTAGTTGCAGAATCAACAGCTGCAAGAGAAGAAAGATTTTCCCACTTCCCATTTCTTTTTCTTTTTAGAAGCAACTACTATTCATTATCCCTTTGTAATCTGAATTGGAAATGCCTTCTTTTTTCTTTTTTTTTTAAGTCTAGACTTATGTGGATATCCGTAGTGGACCGACATGCTTTTTAACGGCCCGGACCGGCCGAATTTGAACAGGTCTGGGTATAAATAGCCCTCCTTCGTCACTTCAATAACCTCAACTGAGGAATAAATAGTATTCATCATGTTATACTGTTTGCTACTTAATTGAAATATTGTAACTAAATATTTTTAATGGAATTTTTATTGTGCTACCATAACTAAATTGGCAATGGTTTATGTAATGGTTTTATATGATTGACTTACTATAATGCCATGTTTGTAATGAATGTTTACTTATCTTATTATACATGTGCTAGGGTAATGGTCATATGTATCGGTTTTAAAAAAATTACAAAAATGATCCCTATTGTAATGATAATTGTAATGGTAGACTCTAAAATATTTGACGCAAAAATAAAAAATTATACCTCGCAACTCAAAAATAAAATTGGCTTACCAGATACACCACATCAAAAAAAATAACCCATCTCTTCTAAAAAAATATACCCATTTCTCTCTAAACCATCATCCCGCTCGAGTAGTGGAAGCTTACTCAAACACTACAGCCATCGCCCCACATCAAAGAGGCTTCGACGAAGCAGGAATCCGGCCAGGAAGTCGCCCCTTCCCGCGCGAAGCCAGGACGAGCTCTAAAGAAGCCAAGAAGTCACCCTCTTCCCGCGTGAAACTTCTCAGGTGTCGATCCCAACCCTAATTTTTTATTTCATCTTTCTTCAATTGCTCAATCTTTAGGGTTTTGATTCAAATTTGGTTTCATAGTGAGAAATCAGGGGAGGGGGTGACTTTTTTTCAGAAGAGATGGGTATCTTTATTTTTTTGAGGATATGGGTAAGTTCTTATCTTCTATGCTTTTTTAGATCTCTCCTACTTCCATATCAGTCAACATTGAAACGAAGGAGGAAAAGAATAGGCAAAGGCAAGGTTTGCATCTCTCTGTTTTACTAGGTTTGGTTAATTTTAATTTGGTAATTAATGTTCCATTTTTTCTAGGTTTTCTTTAACCTTCTCGTCAAGGTTTACATCTCTCTGTTTCCATTCAATTCGTGTCTAGGTTTGATTTTGAATTTGCTTCGCTTTTGTATATGCTTCTTTCGATTGCGCTTATTTTGGTAAATTGGTGCTTGATTAGGTTATTGTTTATTTGTTTTTAGTCTCAACGACTACCACTTTTCTAATTTTTCTCATGTCATGCTACATTCCTTAGGAGAAGAAGCTCTTATCATTTATTAACTTCAATTTAATTCTCGTAAACAAGCTTTGCCTTCATATGACACTACAACTTAATCATCCACCTTTAAGATAAAATGTCACTTCTCCTAATTTAGAACTAGGTTGGAGTCTTCACATCTTTGTAGAACTAAAGATAGGTTAGCAAGACAATTATCAAATGAGGAACTATAAACAGAAAAATCATCCATAAAAACCTCCATGATTTCCTCAATGTACTCCGAGAGATGGTCATCATACACCTTTGAAAGGTGGTTGGAGTGTTGCACAATCCGAATGACATCCTCCTATAAGCGAACGTACCCCACGGGCATGTGAATGTGGTCTTCTCTTGATCATCAAGATGGATCGGAATTTGAAAGAAGCCACTATAACCATCAAGATAGCAAAAATAAGAATGTTGTGCTAACCTCTCAAGCATTTAATCAATAAGGGAAACAGGAAGTGATCCTTCCTCGTTGCATTATTCAACTTGCGATAGTCTATACACATTCTTCATCCCATCACCGTTCTTGTTGGAATGAGTTCGTTGTTTTTGTTAGCTACAATGGTCATTCCTCCCTTCTTCGGGACTACTTGGACCGGGCTTACCCCTTTTCTATCGGATATTGGAAATATGATACCTGCATGAAGCAATTTAAGGATTTCTTTTTTTACGACCTCTTTCATGATCAGGTTTAACTGTTGTTGAGGTTGACGTGAAGGCTTATAATCCTCTTCTATTAGTATCTTGTGAGTACATAGTGATGGTTTAATCCCTAAAAGATCCTCTATAGTGTAACCTAAGGCTTTCCTATGTCTCCTTAGATGTTTCCAAGGATCTGGAAGTGGTAGAAGAAGGAGCTAGAACGTTTGTAGAAAGAATTGAACCTTCCTCAGAATTTTCAAAGTCCACGGCACCACTGTTACTTCCACGGCCGTGGAAAGTTATACTTTGGCCGTGGTTCCTTGTCTATTTTGAATGGTTGCTCTCGACATATATTTCCATGGGTGGAATTAATGGAACTACACCCGTGGAAAACATTGACGACCCGTGGTTTCTTGTGTTTTCTGAACTATCGTGTAATTCTTCAAAATTTTCAATTTGCACTTCTTCTAACTCTTCTAAAGCTTCAACTTCAACGTTACAACCCTCTTCTACTCCCTTTTCCATAATACTCATGCTTATAACCTTTTGTAACGGATCTTTGAGCAAGATCGAACTCACTTCCTCTCTAGAATCCTCTTCATCATATATGTTGAACATATCCTCTCCAAGTGCTAGTTCTTTTCTCAAGGTTGAGAGTACAAATTCAACTTTTTCATCTCCGATATCAAAGGCCAATTTAGCGTTCTTGCAATCAACCATACATCCGGAAGTTACAAAAAAGGTCTCCCAAGTATGATTGGGACCATCCAATCAGTTGGAATGTCAAGCACAACAAAGTCTATAGAAATATAGAAGTTACCAAGCTTAACCGGGACGTCTTCAATGATGCCAACGAGTCGACTAATGGATCGATCTTCCATATACAATGTCATCTTCACCAGTTTTGGTTCACCTAAATGTTTGCTCCAAAAGGTGTGTGCAAACATTAAATTTATAACCCAAGAAGTATGCTTGAACAAAAGATGCGAACCCGTAGTGTACGGGTCAATTGTAATAAAAAGCAAGAATTTCATGGGTCGATCTCAAGGACTTGGTGAAACAAAACACAAAATTGGTTGTCAAATATTGCAATTAACCAAAGCAATTAAAATAATCAAAGATGATATAAAGTCAAGTAAGGGAAATGCGAATTCTAGGGATTAAAGCATCTAGTTGTGGTTCCGACTAAAGATCTCAAAAGATAATGCGGACAAAGCTGAGGTTTGCAAAGTGAAGGTGTTTCTAAGATGGGAACAGATTACCGGGTAAGTCTCACAACTCACAATCCCAAACCGAAGCTCCTATTACCGGGTAAGTCTCAAGGCACTAAGGAAAGGAACTATAATCTCAAACCAACACACCATCCAAGGGAATAGAATCAACCTTTACCGGGTAAGTCTCAGGCTAACTCACAAGAATGGAATGAAGGCACACTCAAACCCCAATAAAGGATAAACCTTTATTACCTACACTCATGATCTTAGGTAAACAAGGAAAGAAATCACCAGGTAAGTCTCATCCTAGGCCTGCAGTGAACTAGGAAAGGTGTAATAAGAATAGGATTTGGCAAACTATAAATCTTAACTCTCAGTTTCGGATCAGGAAAAGGTACGCCTCGGTCAGTCAAGTTACACCTCGGTCGAGATGTTCATCGGCTGAGCGAGGTGTTCTAGGGTTAAGAAAAAGACTCGAGCTTTCAGGGTCCTGCTGGGATTAAGATCATTCTGTCATCGTCTTTCCCACAACTTTCAGCCAATCACCCAAGAATCGCAAAAGAAACTTAGCCAACTATCATCATGTCAACAATAATCAAATATATGGGAAAGGAATGAATATTTGAACAAGAAAACCTTAAGAAAAAGGCTTCAATCACTGAATCAAATAACAAAATAGCGTTCCTCAAATCACAAATTGAACAAGACAATAAACCAATAGGGAATCTAAGAAAGTCTTACGAACTCCCTATAAAGCTATCTTCAAACTATGAATCTTCCTTCCTTGATCTTCAGTCCCTCCTTCAACTCCGAAGAGTAATCTTCTGCAACTGCAGGATATTGGATGCTGCGAATGTCTAAGCATGTAAGCGTGGTTGAACTTGTGGAAAATCCAACCCTTTATATAGGAAAATTATCTTCCAAATATAATAAATCTTAAAAGATATTTTCCTATAAAATATATCCAAATAAATCAGCTGAATATCTCAACTTCCTTCCAGAAATCCAGCCCAAAAATATAAGATATCTTCTTTCCATAATTAAAAGATCTCAGCCAAAAAATATGATCTCGCGGGCGACAGGGTGTCCACCTTGGTCGGGGCGCTCCTCATGGTCACCTCGGTCGAGGTGGTACTGTATCTGACCGAGGTGACTCCTCAACTGAATGTGAAATCTCTCAAATCTGGTCCAAAGTAAATCTTCTCCATTAATTCCATGCTTCCTGGGTTCTTTCTTAAGCTCCAAAATGTAGCTCCTATGACTCCTTAGCTCCTTAGCTCCATTTTAGTCCAAAACGAGCCATTTTACCTACGATTACAACGAAACTAGATGTAGACCTCGATTCCCGCAAAGGTAGATGAAGCAACAATATAATCACATAATATACATCCATACATGCAGATTATTGAAGATAAAACGTCTAAACTAGTCCCAAAATATAGACTATAATACATGCTATCAAAATACCCCATACTTGTCCCTTGCTTGTCCCCAAGCAAGTTCCAAATCTTAGATAAGAGATAGAATGGATTATAAGTGAGAAAAGATTAATGTAAAATCTCTCAAAACTTTTTTGTGGTGTGCTCCACTCATAGATCACTCTAAGACAATGCTTCATGGCAAATAAAATCAATACATGATCAAAACATTTTACAAATATAAGAAAGTTGTTCATCTTTGCATAAAATCATAGAATGCATAATAAATCATAATTATCGAAATTAATCATGTATAATCCGGTTTAAACCACCAAGTCAATCAACAAGCTTGAGGTCTCAAGGGCTTCTAAAAGAGGTCAAGAAACATGTAGGGGTGTGATGTATATAAGGAATGTGGTACTAGAATCCGGGAAAAGGACCTTACTTTCCTTATTTTGAATCACAACATCCTCCACCAATAAGCTTTGCTTATTTTCACTTTTTTATTACTTTACTTTTTGGGATGCATGGACAGAGGTTCACAATAACCGAAGCCTACAAAATTAGCAATCATTAATTTTTTGAGATGCCTCAAACCCTTGATGCACATACCATGACCCGTTAGATATACCGTTCAATCCAACTTTGGCAAGACACAAACACCCGGCTATGTGAATGGTGGCGAGTTACTCATCATCATGATTGACTTCCCCAAACCTAATGTTTCTTTCTACACTTTCAGCCCACATCTCAACTTCACTTTCACTTGATTTTCTTTTTTGTTTGCTTCCAACTTCCCGGATAGGTAAAGGGAGACAAATATATATATGAGGGGCTAAGCATGATCAAGAAGAAGAAGAGAAGAGAATGAATTGCCTTGGTCTTTCTAGGAAGAGAGTGAGAGAACTCATCATGTGGTGTCAACCTTCAAATTCAACATAATTTTGATAAAATCGAAGAATTAAAATGCCAAAACTTCAAACAAAGCATTTTGCAACTTAAACATATCATAAAACATTTCAAGCATATAAAGATTCCAAAGTCAATTTGCAAACAAAAATCTTCACTGAGGTCATATCTAGAAAAGAAGCACAAAAATCGTTTATAAAACTTTCTCAGTTAAACCACATCGGTCGAGGTGTTCTAAGTCATCCGAGGTGTTCAGTCTCGTTTGGCCAGAACCATCCCGGTCAAGGTCAAATTTTTTTATTTAAACTAGTTTTGACGGTTTTTTCTCAAAAAAAACCTGTATGCATGCATGTAATAGGAGATAATCACATAGAGTAAGATAAAATCATAAATATCCATCAAGAGTCATACAAACATACACATAAGTCGAATAAGTACATCTGAATACCCCATACTTGGGACACATTGTCCCAATGGGTCAAAATAAGTCAAAGAACAGAGTACTCACCGGACCTCGCTGATTTGCATAAATAATACAGAAAGAAAATCCATGTTGCTAGTCCTCGCCTACTGGTGGTAGTGGTGGCGGATATGGGACAAAAGGATATTGAGATGGCTCAAATGGATGTCCCATCATGTGCTGAAACTGGATCTCCATCATCTTCTGCATGTAGTGTTGGCTCTCTCTAATCTGCAGCATCTCTAGTGTCAAAGCTGCATGTGAGTCGATCACTTGATCCGTCAGGTCTTCAATCCGTCAGTGAGCTATTGGGTCTCTCAGTCGTCGGACTCTACGTCTGGTAGGTCGTGGTGGTGCCTCTGCCTCCTCAGTTGTGGCCTCGTCATCTAGATCCATGACTGTCACACTAGGACCGGCTGTATTAGTGCCTGTCTCCATGGCAGCACCTCCATCATCGTCCTTTCCCTCAGTAGCAAGTTTATCATCTCGAGCATCCTGGATGTATGGAAGACAAGTGGAAGACCAGTATTATGGATAAAAAACTGGGAACTGTGCCGACCATAGGATACCTTGAGGGGCAGTCTGCTCCCAAGGACTCGCTACATATGGTGTAGTGAGTCAACGAGGAACCAAAATCCTCCTCGTGATCATCTCCTGAATTCCTAGCGGCTTCACAGCCGCCACCTCTATACAAGCACTCAGATCGAAACCGATGTAACTCGCTATATGAGTCACAAGTCCTCCACAATAGATGTCTCCCTTGGACTTGCCCTTGATCCGGTGCAAGTCCTCAGCTAGCATGCCTCCAAAATCAGGCACTCCACCTATCACCATACAAAATAAACTGAGCAACTCTCCCTGTCTAATCTTCTAGGGCGTCTCAGTACGCGCCAGAAGGGTCTCACTGAAGATGCGGTGGGCGAGATAGAATGCTAGGTGGAAAATGATGTGCTCCCTCGAGTCTCCAGGTCTCCATCTGTCTGCGTGCTCTACCACATGGGCAATATACCCCCAAAACTGTCGAGCCCACTGCTCGGGAAGGAAAATCGGTCACTGTAGGAGTTTGGAAGCCGAAGATGTCCCTGAAGTGGTCCAATGGTATGATGTAGTTCCGGTTCATCAACCGGAACTTGATGCTCCTCGTATAAGGGATGTGAGTCCCGGAACTCACGAACTCTATAGTGGGATCAAGGTAGACTGGAGCTCGAATCTCCATAAAGCTCTTCAGCCTACCATAAAAATCATCCTCCTCAGATCCTCTGCCACGTGGAGGCAGTCAAAAGCAAAGACGTCTAGAAAATGCGGGGCAACTATGGGTCGTCCGCATATGCGGTCAAAGTCCGCCTGGTGACGCTCATGGATCACTGGAATGGAAGGCCGAGAAGCAGAAGAAGGTGAGGAACCACTAGCAACGTTCCTCAGAACAAGCTGGCGATCAGATATGGAACTCATCTTGTTGACAGGAAGGCACCTCGGTCAGTCTGACAAGCTGAAGAACACCTCGGCCGAGGCACAGTTCGACTAGACCGAGGCAAAGAGCTATTCAATTCCACTCTCTGAATTTCAGTTCTTTTCCCCCAAAATCACTACCATTTGCTTCCTATGGGGTACTTATACTCTTTTCAGCACAAATCTATGGCAACCAAAGCCAATAATCTCTAAAATCAGTAAGGAGAAGGAAAGTTAGGGTTTTCGACAATTTACCCCAAATTATGCAGATTCGAGGCGTTTTTCTTGCATTTTCTTGCTTGAAATCTGATCCTGTTACTTTTCCTTGCGAGATCGGAGCAAAAATCGTGGAAAATGATCGAAAAACGAAGAAACGAGGTGAGGGGCTGCCGCGGTCGAGAAGGGGGTTGGGAGGGAAGAGAGAGAAATCCTTTCTCCTTTTATACCCCTCACCGATTCTGTTGTCACCTCGGTCGAGGTGGTCCCGACTAGACCGAGGTGGCTGACTAGGTTGTCAGCCGTAGTTGCCTCGGTTGCCTCAAGAACATCTCGGTCGAGGTGCTGTGACAACAACCGAGATGTGTCTCAATCAAACTCTGTCTTCTCAATTCTTCGGATCTTTTGTCCTTCTAGTGGTGCTCCTGAGTTGTAATCCTTTCTTAGAGAGTACCTCGTTTCTGTCTAGGACGCTAAAAACAAGCAAATCAAAGCAAAGCAAAAGCCAACTAAAACTAAACTACAAAAAGGGAAAAGAAAGCAATACCTTGGGTTGCCTCCCAAGAAGCGCTTGATTTAAGGTCGCTCGTTGGACCGTACGTCATCCCTAGACATGCTGGATAGTCTCTTCACCCCATACTTCTCCTTTATCATGGGGTGAGAGAAATAAATCTATCCAATGTTCCAACAAGTGCAAGTGCTCGTCGGGAAATGAATCGTCTATGGGTAGGTCATCATTCTCGCGTAAGGAGGGAGGTAGCCGGCTGAGATGATCCGCAACTGAATTCTCGGATCCCTTCTAATCGCGGATCACTAGGTCATACTCTTGAAGTAAGAGAATCCAACGAATGAGGCGCGGCTTTGCGTCTTTCTTAGCAAGCAAATAGCGGATGGCTGCATGGTCGGTGTAGACAATCACTTTTGCTCCCACTAGGTAAGAGCAAAACTTCTCAAAAGCATATACAACCGCCAATAGCTCCTTCTCGGTGGTGGCGTAGTTTTGTTGAGCTGTATCTAATGTTTTGCTAGCATAGTAAATGACATTGGTCCGGCCATCTTTCTTTTGTCATAATACCGCTCCTACGGCCACATCACTAGCATCACACATGACCTCAAAGGGCAAGGTCCAATCGTGAGGTTGAATTATGGGAGCGGTAATCAGCGCTTCCTTTATCCTATAAAACGCATCAAGGCATTCCTGCGAAAACTCAAAAACAACTTACTAATTCAAGAGTTTAGTTAGTGGTTTAGAAATTTTCGAGAAATCCTTGAAGAACCTCCTATAGAAACCTGCATGCCCGAGAAAACTCCGCACACCCTTAACAGAACAAGGGGGAAGAAGTTTCTCAATAGTCTCGATCTTAGCTCGATCGACCTCTATACCTCGATTGGAAACGAGGTGTCCTAGTACAATCCCTTCACTAACCATAAAGTGACACTTCTCCCAGATCAAAACAAGATTAGTGTGTTCACAACGTTGTAACACTAGAGACAGGTTAGATAAGCAATCATCGAAGAGGAAACTGAAAAATCATCCATAAATACCTCCATGATCTCCTCTATATACTCGGAAAAGATGGCCATCATGCAGCGCTGGAAGGTAGCGAGTGCATTACATAATCCAAATGGCATCTTCCTATAAGCGAATGTCCCCCATGGACAAGTGAAAGTGGTCTTCTCTTGATCATCCGGATGGATAGGAATATGAAAGAAGCCACTATAACCATCTAAATAACAGAAATGAGAATGTTGAGCTAACCGTTCGAGCATTTGGTTGATGATGGGAAGTTGAAAATGGTCCTTCCGAGTGGCCACGTTCAGCTTCCTGTAATCGATGCACAACCTTCATCCCGTAACGGTCCTAGTTGGAATCAGCTCATTGTTCTTATTTGTCATAACGGTCATCCCTCCTTTCTTCGGAACTACATGCACTGGGCTCACCCACTTGCTATCCGAGATAGGAAATATGGTACCTGCATCCAACAATTTAAGAATTTCCTTCTTCACAACCTCTTTCATGATCGGATTTAACCATCTTTAAGGTTTATGTGAAGTCTTATGATCGTCTTCCATTAGTATTCTATGCATGCAGAAAGAAGGCTTAATACCAATAAGATCATCAATAGTATATCCCAAAGCCTTTTGATGTTTTCTCAGGACATGCATCAATTTAGATAATCTAGTCTCGGAAAGGGAAGCACTTACAATAACGGGATATGTAGAATCTGGTCCAAGGAAAACATACCTCAAGTGACTTGGAAGCTGTTTAAGCTCCATTACTGGGGGTGCTTTCTGAGGGGGATCCTTGCTTCCTTCTTCCTGTAAAGTAGACTTGGATCGCAGAACTGGACTTTCGGAAGTCTTAGTTGACATCATCTCGCTTGTGACCTCGGTCGAGGTCTGAGGCAGGTGACCGAGATGTTCTTCAGATAAGAACACCTCGCTTGGTCCAGAAAGTGCCTCGGTCGAGGTACTGGAACTGGGACCGAAACTCAAATTTCCCCTCTCCTGGATTAGTTTCTCAATGTTAGCTCCTGTATCTGCTTCCAGCGCATTTAAGCTCCGTATATCTGCATCACAAGAAATATTTATACCTTCCTCCATTAAGCTAAAACTAAGAACTTTTTCAAGAGGGTCATTAATAAGGATAGAGCTCACCAACTCTCTTGATTCTTCTTCATCATAGATGTTAAAGATGTCATCCTCCAGCGGCTCTCCTTTCATTGCAGCAAGCAATGCAAACTCCACTTAGTCTCCACCAATGTTGAATTTTAACTTGGTGTTCTTACAATCCACATTGCAACCCGAAGTTGCTAGAAATGGTCTCCCGAGAATGATAGGGACGGGATTAATCTGCGAGTATATCAAGTACAACAAAGTCTATAGGTAAATAGAAGTTACCTAACTTAACCGGAACGTCTTCCAAGATGCCCACGGGATGGGTAATGGAGCAATCCGCCATGTATAATCTTATCTTCACCGGTTTGAGCTCTGCAAGTCCGATCTTTTCACATAGCTCCAGCGGGATGATGCTCACGTTGGCTCCTAGATCACATAATGCCTCACAAGTCACATCCCCAACTTGAATGGGAATGCAAAATGAGCCGGGATCTCTTAACTTGGGTGACATCTTCTCCTTCATGATTTGAATGAGCTCCGAGGATTTAGATGTCATCCTAACTTCACCAAAGTCTTCCAGCTTCCTCTTACTTGATAGAATTTCTTTCAAGAACTTCCCATAGGCGGGCATCCCTAGAATAACATCAAGGAAAGGGATATTAATGTGTAGTTTATTCATCAAGTCAAGGAACTTACCAAAGTGCTTGTCTAGATGTGCTCTGGCCGTTGACTGGGGGAATGGAAGTGGTGGTTTATAAGAAGGAGGTGGAACATAAACTTCAGATTTCTCCTTTGTTTTCTGGGGCTCCACCTCGGGTGGGACCTCGACCGAAGTGTTCCTCGTCTGTACCTTGACCGAGGTGTTCTTCGTCTGCACTGGCATCGACCGAGGCACTGGATCTGCTGTTTTTAGTCCACTTCTCGTCGTTATTGCCATAATCTGTCCTTTAGGGTTGCTCTCTGTCTTTGCTGGGAGGTTCCTGGATCTCTTGGTGCTTCATTCGCCTTACTAAAGTGTTGTTGCTCTAAGGCCTTTTGTGCCTTCGAAAATGAAGTCATGGATGTCCCCATGGCGTTGAGCTTGATCAAGATGGCCTCTAGCACTACATCTTTCTTTTCTGGCTGGGACGAACTTGATCCAGGCTCTTGACTCTTCAATGGAGTAGAAGAAGAAGAAGAGGGGTTAAAGGAATTATTTGATTTGGCATAAGGGTTACCCGAATTTTGTTGATTAGATCTCCAATTGTTGCTGTTGGAGCTTCCATTGTTGTTGTAATTGTTGTTCCTTGACCCTTGGTTGTTGTTTCTTCCTCCATCTTCCTTCTTCGTGTGAGCCACAAAAAGCTCCTTCAATTGCTTCACATAGTTCTTAAGGGAGATGAGTTAATTTTCATTTGATGGAGTGTCTTGGAAATTAACCCTCTTGACTCCATTTTCAGCTCCTTGATGTGAATACTTCTCCATATGCAAAGTTTGCTTTTCAATGAACTCCCAAGCTTCGTCTATCGGTACATCCATAAATGTGCCGGCAGAAAGTAGTTGAAGATTGAATTGAGTAGCTCCATCCCTTGAAGTATATCTCCAACAGTTCTATCTTTGGAATCCCATGATGTGGGAAATCCAAAAGAACATCCTTGAATCTCTCCCATGATTTGGACAAACTCTTCTTGTCCTTTATGATGAATGCATTGATCTTCCCTCTCATTTCAGCGGTCTTGGAGGGGGGAAAGAATTTTGTTAGAAACTCCGTCGTCATCTCTTCCCAAGTGTTGATCTTTCCGGGTGGAAGATATTGATACCAAGTAAGCGCCCTGTCTTTCAAAGAAAAGTAAAAAGGCCTTAGCTTGTAGTTATTGTTTTCCAGCCTTGAAGGTCTCAAGGTCTCCATTAGAATCTCGTAGTTTTGTAAATGCTGATGCGGAGACACCTTTTCTAAACCTCCAAACTGGCATTGGCGGATCATGGATAGAACTTGCGTTCGAAGTTCATAGTCATGCTCAGATGGGTCACCTAGGTTGACTCCTGGACGCCTCACTTGTTGGTTAGGGTTCATCCGTTGTCCTAGGGTTTGTGGAATTCCAGCAAATAGAACAAATCGGACAAGCATCCGAGGTGGATATATCTCGGCCAGGGCATCTAGAACGGGGTCTTCCCTCGGTCAAGGGTCTGGGACGGGATCCTGCCTTGGTCGAGGATCTGGATTCGGTCGAGGTAGAATCTGGGCTCGTAGATCGGCCATATCTGCTTCAATTTCTGCAGTTCTCGTGCGAGTCTCCTCTCTTTCTCGCTGCAGTTCTTCCCTATTGAGGCGCAGCTGTTCCAGTGTCTCCTTTAATTCAGCCTCAAGATCACGATCTTCTTGATTGGCCATCTTAGCTTCTTTCAAGCGTCATTTGTATGTCTTTTCTGGGTCGAGATTGTAAGGAACGATTTCTTTCCCAGCACGGGTTCTTCGCATAAATTAACCTAAGAAAAAGATCCTGTGAAAACACTCAAGTTGAGTGGTTAGTAGCAACAAGGGCAATTGCCCCAAAAGACAACCGCAACCGGCTCGGTCTAGACCAAGTCCCCGGCAACGGCGCCAAAAACTTGTTTGCTCCAAAAGGTGTGTGCATGCTTTAAATATATAAACTAATAAGTATGCTTGAACAAAAGATGCGAACCTGCAGTGTACGGGTCAATTGTAATAAAAAGCAAGAATTCCAGGGGTCAATCTCAGGGACTTGGTGAAACAAAACACAGAATTAGTTGTCAAATATTACAATTAACCAAAGCAATTAAAGTAATCAAAGATGATGTAATGTCAAGTAAGGGAAATGCGGATTCTAGGGATTAAATCATCTAGTTGTTGTTCCGACTCAAGATCTCAAAGGATAATGCGGACAAAGCTGAGGTGCAAAGGGAAGGTGTTTCTAAGATGGGAATAGATTACCGGGTAAGTCTCACAACTCACAATTCCAAACTGAAGCTCCTATTACCGGGTAAGTCTCAAGGCACTAAGGAAAGGAACTATAAATTCAAACCAACACACCATCCAAGGAAATATAATCAACCTTCACCGGGTAAGTCTCAGGCTAACTCACAAGAATGGAATGAAGGCACACTCAAACCCCAATAAAAGATAAACCTTTATTACCTACACTCATGATCTTAGGTAAACAAGGAAAGGAATCACCGGGTAAGTCTTATCCTAGGCCTGCAGTGAACCAGGAAAGGTGTAATAAGAATAGGATTTGACAAACTAGAAATCTTAACTCTCAATTTCGGATCAGGAAAAGGTACACCTCGGTCAGTCAAGTTACACCTCGGTCGAGATGTTCATCGGCTGAGCGAGGTGTTCTAGGGTTAAGAAAAAGATTCGAGCTTTCAGGTTCCTGCTGGGATTAAGATCATTCTATCATCGTCTTTCCCACAACTATCAGCCAATCACCCTAGAATCGCAAAAGAAACTTAGCCAACAATCATCATGTTAACAATAATCAAATATATGGGAAAGGAATGAATATTTGAACAAGAAAACCTTAAGAAAAAGGCTTCAATCATTGAATCAAATAACAAAACAGCGTTCCTCAAATCACAAATCGAACAAGACATTAAACCAATAGGGAATCTAAGAAAGTCTTATGAACTCCCTATAAAGCTATCTTCAAACTATGAATCTTCCTTCCTTGATCTTCAATCCTTCCTTCAACTCCGAAGAGTAATCTTCTGCAATTGCAGAATATTGGATGCTGCGAATGTCTAAGCATGTAAGCTTGGTTGAACTTGTGGAAAATTCAACCCTTTATATAGAAAAATTATCTTCCAAAGATAATAAATCTTAAAAGATATTTTCCTCTAAAATATATCCAAATAAATCAGCTGAATATCTCAACTTCCTTCCAGAAATCCAGCCCAAAAATATAAGATATCTTCTTTCTATAATTAAAAGATCTCAGCCAAAAAATATGATCTCGCCGGCAACAGGGTGTCCACCTCGGTCGGGGCGCTCCTCATGGTCACCTCGGCGAGGTGGTACTGTATCTGACCGAGGTGACTCCTCAACTGAATGTGAAATCTCTCAAATCTGGTCCAAAGTAAATCTTCTCCATTAATTCCATGCTTCTTGGGTTCTTTCTTAAGCTCCAGAATGTAGCTCCTATGACTCCTCAGCTCCTTAGCTCCATTTTAGTCCAAAACGTTCCATTTTACCTACGATTATAACGAAACTAGGTGTAGACCTTGATTCCCGCAAAGGTAGATGAAACAACAATATAATCACATAATATACATCCATACATGCAGATTATTGAAGATAAAACGTCTAAACTAGTCCAAAATATAAAGTATAATACATGCTATCACTAAACCAACTTTCTCACACAAAGCAAGTGGAATGATGCTCACACTTGCTCCCAAGTCACAAAGTGCATAATATGTGACTTCTCCCACTCCTACTGGTATGCAAAACGATCCCGGATCTCGCAACTTTGTGGGCATCTTTTCCGTCATTGTCTTGATGAGTTCCGATGACTCCGAACTCATCTTAAATTCACCAAAATCTTCAAGTTTCCTCTTGTTAGAGAGGATCTCCATCAAGAACTTCCCATAAGCCGGCATACCTAAAATTGCATCAAGAAAAGGTATGTTAATTTGTAGTTTGCTCATGAGATCAACAAACTTACCACAATGCTTGTCTAACGCGCTCTCGCTCTAGATTGCGGGAATGACAAAGGAGGTTTATAAGCTGGAGGAGGAACGTAGGCATCGTCCTTCTCCTTTTCTTTCTCCTTCTCAATGGGAACCTCAATGAACGTGGGCTATGGATCGGTGGTTATTACACCACTTCTTGTAGTAATTGCCATCACCCTTCCTTTCGGATTGTCCTCCATTTTTCCGGGAAGGTTCCCTTTATCTCTACGAACTTCTCCGGCTTTGCTAAACACTTGATTTTCCAAAGCTTTTTGTGCCTTAGAAATCGAAGTGATGTGATTGTCCATTCCTTGTATCTTCCCAAAGATTGTTTCCATCATCGCATCGAATTTGTCCTTCTCCGGTTGGTTTGAACTCGATGAAGCTTGTCCCTGACTTTTCAAAGGGGTGGAAGAAGAAGAAGGAGGTGTTAGTGAATTTTCAGCATGAGAATAAGGATTATCTAGATTTTGCTGATTGGATCTCCAATTATTGTTGAAATTCCTGTTGTTGTTGTTGTTGTTGTTGTTATTGTTCTAACGGTTGTTATTCCTATTCCCTTGGTTGGTCTCTCCTCCTAGATAGCCAGCGTCTTGCTCCTTTCTCGATTGAATGCTGGGCTTCAAGAGTTCTTTCAACTCCTTAATCTCATTGTTGAGAGAGAAAATTTGAGCTTTACTCGCTTGATTTAATTTCAGTCCCAGATCCCCGGAATCTCGATTCCCACCTTCAATATTCCTATGGGAATACTTCTCAATCACTTGAGCTTGCTTCTCAATAAAGTCCAAGCATCATCATCTCTCATTTCCATAAAAGTTCCTCAAGAAAGAGATTGAAGTTTGAGGTTGAGTTTCCACATCCAATCCCTTGTAGTAAATTTCCAGCAATTCCAGCTTTGAAATGCCATGGTGAGGGCAATCCAATAGGAGGTCCTTGAACCTTTCCCAAGACTTAAACAAACTTTCATTAGCTTTCATAGAAAAGGCATTGATTTTACCTCTCAATTCCGCCTTCTTGGATAACGGAAAGAACTTAGTGAGGAAATTCCGAAGTCATCTCCTCTCATGTGTTAACTCTTCTAGTTGGAAGAGATTGATACCAAGCTGAGGCCTTGTCCTTCAAAGAGAAAAAGAAATGTCTCAACTTATAATTGTTGTTGATTGCTCTTGGAGGCTTCAAAGTCTCCATGAGAATCTCATAATTCTTCAAATATTGATGCGGAGATTTCGTTTCCATTCCACCAAACTGACTTTGGCGTATCATAGTAATGACTTGAGGGCGAAACCCATAGTCATGCTCATCCGGATCTCCAAGATTCACGCCCAAACGGCGCGGTTGCCGATTCGGATTCATTTGTTGCCCAAGAGTTTGCTGTTTAGCCACAATAGAAGCAACTCTCGCCTCTCTAACAGGAGCATGAGGATTAAGTGGTGGATTAGGTGGATGAATCTCTTCAAGTTCAAACATATCATCATCGGATGATTTTTCTTTCTTAGATTGGTGGCTTTCTCGAAGTTTGCTTGTAATACCATCGCTCGGATTTCATCCATTTGAACTTGCATTCGCTCTCTATCGGCACCAGCTATAGCTTTTCCTAAAGAAGTCTTCTTTCACTTGCATTAAGAAGAGCCCAAGTTTCATCCAACTCCTCTTGAAGGCTCTTTTCACTGTGTTCAGCCATTTTTTTTCTCCCATAACCGTCTCTTGAGAGTCTTCTCCAGTCCAGGGTCAAAAGAAACGAGGTCTTTCTCAGATCGAGACCTTCGCATATACCTAAAGAGAAATATGCAAAATCACTATGGTAGATAAATCAAATAACAAGAGCAAAGCACCAAAACTAGACAACCAAAAAGCGACTTTGACCTAAACCAAATCACCGGCAACGGCAACAAAAACTTGTTCGCTCCAAAAGTGTGTGTTACTAAGTCTTAAATTTATAAAATCTGAAATCAAGCAAAGCGAACCCACAGTGTACGGATTGATATAGTAAAACAAGAATTCCAAAGTCGAACTCAGGGATTTGAGGGATCAAATTCAGTTCGTAAAATATCTAGCAAAATAATGAAGCTTTTGTAAAGATTAAAGGGGAAACAACGATTCTAAAGATTCAGGTATCCAATTGTGACAATTGATTCAAGATGTTCTAAAGATATAAGGACAGAGTTAGGATTGCAAAGGTATAGATCTAAGGTAGGGTGTTGTACGGTGATGTTCCAAACCCATATATCTCACCCAAAAGCTCTCTCAATAAAGAATGTTGAATCTATAAGATCTAAGGACAAGATTAAACTCTCAAAAACCCATGCCCAAACCCAAGGGAATCAAAGATAAGCCAAACAGGTTAAGGTTGTGACACTCGAAACCTAAGTAGAGGGTGTTGAGTCTCACTAATACCTAAAAAAGGTAAGCCAAAGCTAGTTAGGGCCAATCTTTAACTTTGGATCAAAGCAAAAGAATAGTACGTCAAACAGGAAAAACCACGGTCAGTTCTTGAGGAACCACGGCCGTGGAACTCAAGAACAAGCCGTGGAAAGGTTTGACGAGGTTTCTCACAACTCTCAAGGTCCAATTTATTTTGGTTCAATCTATCATCATCTATGCCACAACTATCAACCCTTCACCTTAGAATCACTTAAGGGCTTTAGGCAACAATCATTGTCATGAAATCAATAATCAAGTATAGAAGAGAGAAAAGATAGAACTTTGAAAACTCAATAATGAATGCAAAACCAAACTCGAATAATGCAAAATCCGTACTTGCGTTCAATGAATACATAATAGAGCTAGAAATCTCTCACAAATCTTAAATAACAAGAAGAACGGGATGTCAATCCGCCTTCAAAGTGAAACGCTAAGATCTTCCAACTTCGAATATCAAAGTGCATCTTTCTCCATATCTTCCTTCTAAAATCTCCTTCAATCCGTAGATGACAATCTCAAATGCGTAATCTTGCCAATAGCCAAGCGGGGAACCCGTTTCTCTCTTTATTCAGCCTTTTTATAGGGAAAACTAGGATTACGAAAGGCCCGTAACTGATGCTAACGTGGCAAAATGCCACGTGGCGGTCGTTTGCAAAACCACGGTCCAGACCAAATTTCCATGGCCTTGGTTTTAACCGTGGGAGCCTACGACATGATGTTCCACGACCTCAATTAAATTAATTGCCAAAACCACGGCCGTGGTTTCATGTACTTGGCCTTGCAATCTCTAAAAACGACGCACAATCCTTTGTTCTTCGAAGCTTTCCAATCATGCTCCTTCCTTAGCTACTCCAATGCATCCCCTTTATGTCTAGCATGATCAAAAGTGCTCACATGCTCCAATCCAAGCCTTTAATCACCTATAATCACAACAAAGCTTGTGTAGATCTCTATACCTACATAATAGGTGAATGTGCTCATGTATGCTTCAAACTCATATCCTTGTACACAAAAGAAGGGGAAAAACTATCAAAATATGTGCCTAAATATGTGTCATATTTCATGCTATCACCAAACCAGATGACCACAACAAGAGCTTACCTCGGTCTAGCATCTCGGTTGTCCGTACGTATCTCAACCGAAATAGGTTTCGAAAACGTGAAATTTCAGAAAAATTTGTGCTTCCAAATTGGATATGATCCCAATGATGATGTTGTTTGCTGAATTGTTTTTATGATCCTTATCTAAATGATTTATGATATGATTAAGGTATGATTAATTTGTTTGAAATTTGAGCATGGTTAGTGAGTTGTTCTATCCAAATCATGTTGAAATTGAAGGTTAAAATTGCATTGTAAGTTCTCTCACATCGTTATTGAAAAATGATTAAGGTAATTCATATTTTTTCTTCATCTTCTTGATCATGCTTTTAGCCACTCATTGATAAATTTTTCCTTCCTTTACCTATCCGGCAATTTGGAAGCAAGAAAGTGAAAAAGCGAGTCAAAGTTGGTGTTGAAGAATGGAGAAGTATTAGAAAACAATAGGTTTAGGGACGTTAGCCATGAGGATGGGTAGCTCGGCACCATTCACATAGCCGGGTGTTTGTGTCTTGCCAAATTCCAATTGATTGACAGTCCTAACGGGTCATGGTATGTGCATCAAGGTTTGAGGCATCTCGAGAAATTGAGATTAGCTGATCTCCAAGGCTTTGGTTATTGTGCACCTCTGTCCATGTTCTCAAAAAGTGAAAATTAAAGAAATATGCAGAAAAGAAGTGAAAAAAAAATCTTATTGATGGAGATGAGTTCAAATTTGTGAAGTTCTTATCTTTTTTCCGGATTTAGCACCACAATATCATTTATACATCCCATTCCTAACACACTTCTTGACCATTGATTGAAAGTCCTTGAGACCTTGAGTATGTGGTTTAAACTGGATTATCCATGATTGATTTTAATGAGTATGGTTCGCTACACATTCTTTGGTCTCATCTGAAGCATGATTAGATTTCTTATATTTATAACTTATTTTGCTCATATATTGATTCTTACTAGGTATGAAACATTCTCTAAGTCTGATCTATGAGTTGGAGCACACAACCAAAGGTTTTTAAAGAGTTTTTCATTGATCTTAACTGATTATAATTCATTTTATCTTGTATCTAAGATTTGAACTTTCTTGGGGACAAACAAGAGGCAAGTATGGGGTATTTTCATAGCATGAATTATTGTCTATATTTCGGATATGGTTTTGACATTTTCTCATCTTAATTCTGCATGCATGGATGTATATTCTTGGAGATTATGTCATTATTCGTTTACTTTGCAAGAATCAAGGTCTACACCATGTTTGATTGTTTTTGTAGGGAATAAGGCGTGTTTTGGATCAAAATGGATCATTGAAGTCTAAGGAAGCTATGGAGCTACATTATGGAGCATTAGGAAGGACAAGAAGAAAGGCAGAAACTATTTTGGAAGGATGACGGAAGAATTTAGTTGAAGAAACGAAGGCATGCACGTAGTTCACCACTTATCTCGGACCGATACGGACATGCAGCTCGACCGAGATGTTTATTGGGCCTGGATCGAGGTCAACGGCCCATAACCCAAGGGAAATAAAATATTGTTTAAAATCGTCTATAAGAATGGAGGGTGAATGTTAAGAACGACGACGGCGTAAAGCTGGTAATAGGTGATGGAATCACTATCAATTAGGTTAGTTTTTAGAATCTTTTTATCACATTAGTGTCAGTTTATGCTACTAACTCCTTAGTCCAGAAGAAGAAGACTAAAAGAAGATAAAAGAGGAGTTATAAGCACTTGGGAGTTGAAGACCATTCACGAAGTAAAGCTTCTGTTGCCTCACCGCCCCAGCGGAGCAAGGCCCCGCCCCTGCGGGTGTCACCATACCCCGGAGCGCAGCCTGCGCCTTCGCCAGCGCCAAAATGAAGATTGTCACCGCGCCTTGCGCCCCTCCCTGGCGCCCTTGCGGTGACTTGTCCTGAAGAAGCGAAGCCG
This sequence comes from Fagopyrum homotropicum, assembly GCA_033239125.1. NCBI lineage: Eukaryota > Viridiplantae > Streptophyta > Magnoliopsida > Caryophyllales > Polygonaceae > Fagopyrum > Fagopyrum homotropicum. The sequence goes on along the minus strand of BSWB01000005.1, from coordinate 8,805,688 downwards.
GCGCCCCTGCGCCTCTACCTGCATCTTACCCTGCGGAGCTGTGAAGTTGAAGAGCCAGTGTCACCGCCCTTGCGTTGACACTAGGCCGCCCCTGTGGCTCGACATTAGAAGCAACAGAAAGTTGAAGAGTCAGACATTTGAAGATCATTAAAGATCCACCCCTACGGAATTGCTAGCCCGCCCCCGCGGCCACAAAGAAGATCAAGCGTTTTCGCCAGAACCGCCCCTGCGGATCTGAAGGCTGCCCTTGCGGTTCAGCGACAAAGACTTTACTCCGGCTGTTTGCACCACCTTTATGGCTTTAAAGGTGGCTGTTTTGGCCGGCCATTTACTCCTATTAAGTGCCATTTGTAGTATAAATAGACCCATGTCTGATTGCTAGGATCATCCATCATTTTTCCCATTGTAATTCTCTCTCTTCCCTCTTGCTTCCTTTGTAATGAGCTTCTAGTCTCCTTGCTACATTGGGTTGGTTTGAAGCTGCTTTATTGCTTTGGTTGTAAGTACCTTTCTAATATAAGTTTCATTCAGAGTTGCTTTGTGTTTCTTGATCTTCATTTATCTAAATTGCATGTTTTATTATTACTTAAGATTGATCACCTTAGGTTCTAAAGTACATGCAAAGAACTATGATTAATAGATTCCGGGTTCGGGTCTTTAGTCTAGTTGTAACCTTTGAGTAATAACGGGTTGTAATTGCTTAAAGGAAAAGAAATACAAATATAAAGATTAGTTTAATGGTTTTAATCTTCTCTTTATATCCCTCAGTCTTTGTTTGAAAGCTAACTTGTGACTTATTCTTGTAGGTTTACGGAACACTAACTTGTTAAGTTGTGTTGATGCCGGTTGGCTCAACACATACATATGATCAAGACGGGAACTTTACTTGAAAACTTGTAAAAAGGAACTCACCAAAGTAGTAATAGCATGCTAAGAATCAAGCCAGTGTAGATTCACTCATCATATTCAATCTCATTTACTTGCTTTCTAGTTTTGTGTGCATCAATTCATCCAAACCCCCCCCCCCTTTTCGTTACTTTGTTCTAAAAATCAATAGTTGAATTTAATAAAAATATCATAAACTCTCTTGGGTTCGACCCTTACTTAACCGCTATACTTGTTCTAGTGTTAAGTTGGGATTTATTTTGATAAGATAAAAACGACCTTAGAAAATACTCTTGTCAAATTTTGGCGCCGTTGCCGGGGTGTTTAATATTATTTTTCTTACATTCTTTATTATTGATTATTGGTTTGGACCATTTTTATGGTTCAAACCCGTGCTACTAACTCCGGCTTTGTTCCCTTTGATCCAGAAACTGAGAGGACGCACATCCGGCGACGTAGACAACAACAATTCCAAAAAGAGATGGTTGATCGTACTCTTCGTCAACTCACTCAGCCGACTTTGGGTCAACACCCTCTTGTGGTTACTATACCGGCATTAAGGGAAGGAATCAACTTCGAGCTCAAGCCGGGTCTCATTCACTTGCTCCCATCTTTCCATGGGTTAAGTGGTGAAGACCCCATCAAGCACCTTGGAAAGTTTCATACCGTGTGTATGAGCATGAAGCCAGCCAACATCACCGAAGAGCAAATCAAGATGAGGGCATTCGGCTTCACACTCAAAGATGCAGCGGACGATTGGTATTACCACCTTCCATCCGGGAGCATCGACACTTGGGAGAATCTCCACAAGGCGTTTTTGGAGAAATACTTTCCAGCCAAGAAGGCCAAGAGCTTGAAGAAAGCTATAAGCAACATCAAGCAAGAGGCGGACGAGACTCTCTATGAGTACTTTGAACGGTTTGCACGCCTGCGATCCAGCTGTCCTTTCCACAGATATTCAACACAAGATCTAGTCTTGTACTTGTACAATGGTTTGCTTGACAATGAAAGGAGGATTGTCGATGCAGCTTGTGGAGGTAACATTCTTAACTCTACCCCTGACCTTGCTTTGGAAAAGATACAGGAACTAGTGGAAGGTACCCGGAACTTTGGAAGGACCTCTTCCAAAAGAGGAGTTCATGCGGTAAATTCCGGGAAAAGTGAAATCTCCAATGAGCTTGCTGAACTGAAGGAGATGGTGAAGAGATTAAAACTTATGGGAACCCCACAACAGCTAAAGGCATGTGGAGTTTGTGCTGACCCATATCACCCAACGGACATGTGTCCCCAAGTCCAAGATGACGATGCTGAGGTGAATGCAGTAGGTTATGGACAACCACAACATCAAAGGCCTAGGAACGATCCTTATGCGCATAATTTCATGCCAAACTGGCGTGATCAATAGAACTTTCGTTGGAGGGATCAACAAAACCAACAACAGCATCCCCGACAAGGTAAGTATCAAACAACCGAGGATATGTTGCAGGTTTTGATTAAGCATTTTGCTACTCATGTTCAAACAACAGAATCCAGCATCAAGAACCTTGAAAAACAGGTTGGGCAAATGGCGGAAGCCATAACAAGGATCGAAACTAGATTTTCCGGAGGATTGCCTTCCTAGATAGTTATAAACCCCAAGGTGGTGCTGGAGGAGGCACAAACAGAGAAGTAGAGCCCTTACGTCGAGCCAACGACGTAAAACAAAGGCGCTGTTCGGGAGGCAACCCGAAGGAATAAGAAGAGGAGTCTCTGTCAAGAAAACCGCCCCTGCGGCTTAGTGTTCCCGCCCCTACGGTGCCACATTTGCCCAGCGGCGCCCCAACGCGGGGCCTGCGTCTGGAAAAAAAACCCTTGCCACCGCCCCCGCGGTGACACTGTTCGCTCCAAATGGTGTGTGCAAGCTTTAAATTTATAACCCTAGACGTAAGCTTAAAACAAGGATGCGAACCCGCAGTGTACGGGTCAATCGTAGTAAAAAACAAGAAATTCCAGGGGTCGATCACAAGGACTTAGTGAAACAAAGTCCAATTACGGTAAGCTTTTTCAATCACTAACCACAAGCAGTTAAACACAATCAAAGATGATAAAAGTCAATAAAGGGAATATGCAATTCTAGGGATTAAAGCATCTAGTTGTGGTTCCAACTCAAGATCTAAAGATAAGCGGACAAAGTTGAGATTTTGCAAAGGGAAGGTGTTACTAAAGTGGAATAGATCACCGGGTAAGTCTCACTACTCTCTAATCCTAAACCGTAACTCCTATTACCGGGTAAGTCTCAAGGAATTAAGATAAAGAACTATAACCTCAAACTAACACACCATCTAAGGGAATAGAATCAACCTTTACCGGGTAAGTCTCAGGCTAACTCACAAAGATGTGATGAAAGCACACTCAAACCCCAATAAAGGATAAACCTTTATTACCTACACTTATGATCTTAGGTAAACAAACTAAGGAATTACCGGGTAAGTCTCATCCTAAGCTTGCTTTGAACCAGCAAAGGTGTGATAAGGATAGGATTTGGCAAACTCTAACACGTAACTCTCAGTTTGGATCAGATAAGTCACCTTGGTCAGCCAAATTCCACCCCGGCTGAGATGTTCATCGACTGAGCGAGATGCTTACGGTTAAGGTTAAAGACTCGAACTTTCAGGGTCCCACTGTGATTAAGATTATTCTATCATTGTTTTCCCACAACCTTGAGCCAATCACCCTAGAATCACACAAAGAGATTAGCCACTCATCATCATGAAAGTATCAATCAAATATATAGGAAGAAAGTGAATATTTGAACAAGAAGAATTTAATAAAAAGACTTCAATAACTGAATCAAATATCACAACAAAGCGTTCCTTGGATAGAAATCCAACAAGGCAAGACAACAAGGAAGAGAATCTAAGATAATCTTACAAAAACCCTTCAAAAGCTATAAAAAGCTACAATCTTCCTTCTTCAACCTTCAAAAAGGTTCTTCAAATCTCCCAACTAGAGAATGGCTGCAGCGGTGTATTAGGTGTAAGCGAGGTGATAGCGGATGTCGGATTTGTGGGAAATCCGACCCTTTTTATATGAAAATTACTCTCCAAAGATAAGATATCTTAGAAAGATCTCTTCTCATAAAAATAGGTAAAATATATGATCTAGCATATCTTCTTCCTTCTAGGAGCCAAGCTCAAAAATATAAGATCTCTTTCCAAAGATAAAAGATCTCAGCCAAGAATAAAATATTCTCGCCGCGTCCCAAGTGTTCGCCTCGGTCGAGTCGACTTCTCTGGATCACCTCGGTCGAAGTGAATCTGTGGTCAACCGAGGTGAGTCACAACTGAATGTGAAATCTCTCAAATCTGGTCCAAAGTGAATCTTTAATCCATGGCTATGCTTCCTGGATGTTTCTTTATGTTCCTAAATGTAGCTCCAATGACTCAATAACTCCTTTTACTCCTTTTTGATGCAAAACGTGCCATTTTACCTACGATTACAACAAAACTAGGTGTAGACCTCGATTCTCGAAAAGGTAGATGAAATGGTAATATAATTACATATTATACATACAAACATGCAGTTTATTGAAGATAAAACGTCCAAACAAACCCCAAAATATAGACTATAATTCATGCTATCAAAATACCCCATACTTAGCCCTTGCTTGTCCCCAAGCAAGTTCCGCATATAAAAGGAAAGATAGAATGGATTATGAGTCAAGAAAATCGATGAAAAGTCTTTCAAAACATTTTTATGGTGTGCTACAATCATAGATCACTCTAAGAGAATACTTCATGGAGTTTAAAATCAAAATATGAACAAAACATTTTATAAATATAAGAAAGTTGTTCATCTTTGCATAAAATCATAGAATGTGTAATAAGTCTTAATTATCGAAATTAATCATGCATAATCCAGTTTAAACCACTAAGTCAATCAACAAGCTCGAGGTCTCAAGGACTTCCCAAAAGAAAGGTCAAGAAACGTGTAGGGTAGGGATGTATGTAAGGTAATGTGGTGCTAGAATCCAGGAAAAGGATATACTTCACTTTCACTTTGACTTGCAACATCTTCCACCAATAAGCTTTGCTTATTTCACACTTTTTCTTTTTACTTTACTTTTTGGGATGCATGGACAGAGGTGCATAATAACCGAAGCCTAGGAAATCAGCAATCATCAATTTCTTGAGATGCATCAAACCCTTGATGCACATACCATGACCCGTTAGGAATATCGCTCAATCCAACTTTAGCAAGACACAAACACCCGGCTATGTGAATGGTTCCGAGTTACTCATCATCATGATTGACTTTCCCAAATCTATTATTACTTTCTAACACTTCCACTTCCAGCCAACTTCTCAAATTTAACTTCACTTGCTTTCACCACTTTGCTTGCTTCCATATTTCCGGATAGGTAAAGGGAGGCAAAATGTATATGAGGGGCTAAGCATGATCAAGAAGAAGAAGAGAGAAGAATGAATTGCCTTGGTCTTTCCAGGAAGAAAGTGAGACAACTTATCTTGCGGTGTCAACCTTCAAATTCAACATAATTTGGATAAAAACAAAGTATTAAACATGCCAATAAATTCAAACAAAGTATTTAGCAACTTAATATATTATAAAATCATTCAAACACATAAAGATTTCAAAACCAGTCAGTAAGCAAGATCTTAACTGAGATCAGATCCAGATAAGAAGCACAAAAATTGTTTCGAAAACTCTCAGTTAACCCACCTCGGTCGAGGTGTTCTTAGGTCAACCGAGGTGAAACACCTCGTTCGGCCAGAACTGCCCCGGTCGAGGTCAAAAATTTTTTTTTTTAAAACCATTTTTTTTCAGTTTCGACGTTTTTTCTCAATCAAATAACCTGTATGTATGCATGCAGTCTCAGATAAACACATAGAAGCAAACTGAAGCATAAATATAAATAAATATCCGATCAAGTAGAGTCATACATCACATAAGTGTCAAATAATACATCAATAAACATAAACACCCCATACTTGGGACACAATGTCCCAGTGGGTCAAAATAAGTCTAAGGAATAAAGTACTCACCGGATATAAAGCTGAACTGCACAAAAATAAGAAAGAAAATCCTGTAGCTCTCAATAGTCACGATCCGGTGGTGGTGGTGGTGGCACATATGGATATTGAGACGGGTCGAACGGGTAGCCCATGATGTGCTCAAACTGGATCTGAGCCATCATATGCTGGTAGTGTTGTCGCTACTACATCTCGCGGATATCCAGTGATAAGGCGGCATATGAATCAATCATCTGATCCGTCAGATCATCGATCCGACGGTGAGCCTCTGAATCTTTGTGTCGGCGTGCCCTACGCCTAGCAGGTCTCACTGGAGATGTGGCTGGTGTAGGCTCAGTATCATCATCGTCATCAAGATCAATAACTGGCGCACTCGTCCCGGCAGTATCTGTCCCTGTATCCATCGGAACTCCATCATCCCTGTCATCAGCAGTCTCCTCCTCATCTACCTCCTCCTCCTCAGCTGGTGCAGCTGCTGCCTCTCTATAATCCTCCATCAGTGGGGCTCAAGCGGTCTGCCAATAATGAGGGTCATAAACTGTAAACTGGGCTGACCACCTGATCCCCTACGGTGCAGTCAGCTCCCATGGCATAGCCACGTATGGTGTAGTCAGTCCTCGGGGAACCAGAATACGCCGAGTGATCATCTCTACAGCCCTAGCGGCTTGGCAGCCGCCACCATAGTGCAAGCGCTGAGGTCCATGTCTTGGTAGCTGGCGATGTGGGTCACAATCCCTCCGCAATAGATGTCCCCCTTCGCTTTGGCCTTGATCTTGTGCAGGTCCTCTGCCAACATCAAGCCAAAGTCGGGGATCCCTCCAGTCACCATGCAGTATAGGCTAAAAAGCTCCCCCTGTCGGACCTTCTGGGGCGTCTCAGTACGCGCCAGAAGTGTCTCACTAAAGATGCGGTGGGCTAACCTAAAAGCTAGGTGAAAAATAACCTTCTCCCTGGAGTCTCCAGGGCGCCACCTGTTTGCATGCTCAACCACGTGAGCAATCTGCCCCCAAAACTCCCTAGCTATAGTCCGGGAAGGGAAATCAACAGCGGTCGAGGCTGGGAAACCGAAAATGTCTCTCCAATACTCTAGTGGAACTATGAAGTTCCGGTTCATCAACTGGTACTTCACAGAACGCTCTGTGGGGAGGTAGGTAAAGGAGCTAATAAACTCTAAGGTGGGTTCCAAATAGGCAGGTGCGCGGATCTCAGTAAACTGATCCAATCCTACCGTCGATATCATACGTCTAAGGTCTCCATCCACATGGAGACAGTCAAAAGCCGAAACATCCAGAAAGCGTGGTGCTATCACTGGACGGGCTGCTATACGGTCGTAATCGACCTGGTGTCGCTCGTGGATCACCGGTCGATAAGGTCGGGAAGAAGAGGAGGAAGGAGAAGGAGAGGATCTATCCCTAATGGCAAGGTGTCTGTCAGAACTCATTTTCAAACTCTCACTATCAAGTCACCTCGGTCGGTCTGACAAACTGAAGAACACCTCGGCATAGGCACAGCATGTCTGGACCGAGGCGAGAAACTGCGTAACTAATTTCCTCAAAAATTCCAGTTCTTTTCCCCCAAAATCCCTACAACTGGTTCCTATGGGGTAATTAATCTGTTTCTCAGCAAATGCGGGGCAATCCAAGCCCAAATCGAAGCAAAAACAACGAGGTTAGGGTTTCGTTCTCTTTTTACCTCGTTCGGCCGTTTCGGTTCGATTTCTTCGCAGATCGACGTTGCACTAGGATCCTCTACGCTTTAATTGCAGTTTGGAAGCAAAAATCTTCGAAAACGAGCAAGAATCGAAGGGCGGGGTGAAAGGGAGCGCCGCGGTCGAGGAGGGTTGGGTAAAGTGAGGAGAGAGAAATTTCACCCCTTTTATACCTTTTCTGGAACTGCTGTCACCTCGGTCGAGGTGGTCTCGACTGGACCGAGGTGGTACGGACCGAGGTGGTTCTTCAGAAACCCTAGTCGCCTCGGTTGCTCAAGAATCATCTCGGTCGAGGTGCTCTGACAGCAACCGAGATGTGCCTCAGTCAAACTTCGTCTTCTCAAATTCTTGAACTTCTGTCCTTCCAGTTATGCTCCTGGTTTGTACTCCTTCCTTAGTTGTCACCTGTTGTTTGTCTAGAACGCCAAAAACAAAATAAAGCAAAGCAAAAGCAAAACTATCTAAGCTAGACAAGAAAAAGAAAAAAGAAAGCAATACCTTGGGTTGCCTCCCAAGAAGCGCTTGGTTTAAGGTCGCTAGCTGGACCCTCCTCCATAGAATTACTCAATGTACCTTGAACACCATGGAGTGCTCATCACATCCATCATAAAATTCTTCCAAAAAGGTTCCGATTCCTAATTTCACCGGCAAATGGTAAGATCTCCCACGTACAAGCTTGTACGGTTTGATTCTCACCGGAATCCTTCTAGCCTTCCTGCACTTCAATGGGACATAATCTAGCCTTGCGTCTCATCCTTTCCTTCATCGAGAAAACAACTTCTCGAGAATCCTAGTAGCTTCCCCATCTTTAGTATGGGGATGGTACAAGGTCCTTAGCATGCGAGGGTGTTCGCTCCAAACGGTGTGTGCAAGCTTTAAATTTATAACCCTAGACTTAAGCTTAAAACAAGGATGCGAACCCGCAGTGTACGGGTCAATCGTAGTAAAAAGCAAGAAATTCCAGGGGTCGATCACAGGGACTCGGTGAAACAAAGTCAGTAACGGTAAGCTTCGTGAATACTAACCACAAAGAGCAATTAACAAAATCAAAGATGAATAAGAAGTCAATAAGCAAACATGCAATTCTAGGGATTAAAGCGTCTAGTTGTGGTTCCAACTCAAGATCTAAAGATAAGCGGACAAAGCTGAGATTTTTGCAAGGGGAAGATGTTACTAAAGTGGAGTAGATTACCGGGTAAGTCTCACTACTCACTAATCCAAAACCATAACTCCTATTACCGGGTAAGTCTCAAGGAATTAAGATAAAGAACTATAACCTCAAACTAACACACCATCTAAGGGAATGGAATCAACCTTTACCGGGTAAGTCTCAGGCTAACTCACAAATATGGGATGGAAGCACACTCAATCCCCAATAAAGGATAAACCTTTATTACCTACACTTATGATCGTTGGTACACAAACTAAGGAATTACCGGGTAAGTCTCATCCTAAGCTTGCTTTGAACTAGAAAAGGTGTAATAAGAATAGGATTTGGCAAATTCTAACACTTAACTCTCAGTTTAGGATCAGATAAGTCACCTCGGTCAGCCAGATTCCACCCCGGCCGAGATGTTCATCGACTGAACGAGATGCTTACGGTTAAGGTTAAAGACTCGAACTTTCAGGGTCCTACTGGAATCTAAGATTATTCTATCATTGTTTTTCCCACAACCTTCAGCCAATCACCCTAGAATCACACAAGGAAATTAGCCACTTATCATCATTATGAAAGTATTAAATATATGGGAAGAAGGTGAATATTTGAACAAGAAGAATTTAATGGAAAAGAGTTCAATAACTGAATCAAATATCACAACAAAGCGTTCCTTGGATATAAATCTAACAAGACAAGACAACAAGGAAGGAAATCAAAGACAATCTTACAAAACCCTTCAAAAGCTATAAAAGCTATGATCTTCAATCTTCCTTCAACCTTCAAAAAGGTTCTTCAAAACTCCCAACTGGAGTATGGCTGCGGCGATGTATGCTAGATAAGAGGGGGTGATAGCGGATCTTTCGGTGTAAGCGGGATGTTGGATTTGTGGAAATCCAACCCTTTTTATAGGAAAATAACCCTCCAAAGATAAAATATCCTAGAAAGATCTTTTCCCATAAAAATAGGTAAAATATAAGATCTTCTTCCTTCCAGGAGCCAAGCCCAAAAATATAAGATCACCTTCTAGAGATAAAAGATCTCAGCCAAGAATAAAATATTCTCGCCGCGTCCTAGGTGTTCGCCTCGGTCGAGTCGGCGTCTCTGGATCACCTCGGTCGAGATGAATCTCTGGTCAACCGAGGTGAGTCATAACTGAATGTGAAATCTCTCAAAACTGGTCCAAAGTGAATCTTTAATCCATGGCTATGCTTCCTGGATGGTTCCTTTTGCTCCTTTTTGATGCAAAACGTGCCATTTTACCTACAATTACAGAAAAACTAGGTGTAGACCTCGATTCCCGCAAAGGTAGATGAAATGGTAATATAATCACATATTATACATGCTAACATGCAGATTATTGAAGATAAAACGTCCAAACAAACCCTAAAATATAGACTATAATTCATGCTATCAAAATACCCCATACTTAGCCCTTGCTTGTCCCCAAGCAAGTTCCGCATATAGAAGACAAGATAGAATGGATTATAAGTCAAGAAAATCAATGAAAAGTCTTTCAAAAACATTTTCATGGTGTGCAACTATCATAGATCACTCTAAGAGAATACTTCATGGAATTAAAAACTCAATATGCTCAAAACATTTTATAAATATAGGAAAGTTGTTCATCTTTGCATAAAACCATAGAATGCATAATAAGTCATAATTATCTAAATTAATTATGTATAATCCAGTTTAAACCACTAAGTCAATCAACAAGCTCAAGGTCTCAAGGGCTTCCCAAAAGAAAAGGTCAAGAAACGTGTAGGGTAGGGATGTATGTAAGGTAATGTAGTGCTAGAATCCGGGAAAAGGATGAACTTCACTTTCACTTTGACTTGCAACATCTTCCACCAATAAGCTTTGCTTATTTCACACTTTTTTACTTTACTTTTTGGGATGCATGGACAGAGGTGCATAATAACCGAAGCCTAGGAAATCAGCAATCAACAATTTCTTGAGATGCATCAAACCCTTGATGCACATACCATGACCCGTTAGGAATATCGCTCAATCTGACTTTGGCAAGACACAAACACCCGGATATGTGAATGGTGCCGAGTTACTCATCTTCATGATTGACTTCCCCAAACCTAAAATTAATTTCTAGCACTTTCACTTCCAGCCACTTCTCAACTTTAACTTCACTTTCACTTTCACCACTTCGCTTGTTTCCAAATTCCCGGATAGGTAAAGGGAGGCAAAATGTATATGAGGGGCAAAGCATGATCAAGAAGAAGAAGAAGAGAATGAATTGCCTTGGTCTTTCCAGGAAGAAAGTGAGAGAACTTATCTTGTGGTGTCAACCTTCAAATTCAACATAATTTGGATAAAAACAAAGTATTAAACATACCAATAATTCAAACAAAGCATTTAGCAACTTAAACATATTATAAAATCTTTCAAACACATAAAGAATTTAAAACCAGTCAGTAAGCAAGATCTTCACTGAGGTCATATCCAGATAAGAAGCACATAAATCGTTTTCGAAAACTCTCAGTTAACACACCTCGGTCGAGGTGTTCTAGGTCAACCGAGGTGAAACACCTCGTTCGGTCAGAACTGCCCCGGTCGAGGTCCAAAATTTTTTTTAAAAAACTAGTTTTTTTCAGTTTCGACGTTTTTCTCAATCAAATAACCTGTAGGTATGCATGTAATATCAAATAATCATATAAATGAAGAAGTGAAGCGTAAATAAAATATCCGATAAAATGTCATACATCAAAATAGTCAAATAAGTACATCAAAGTCGTCACATAAATATAAACACCCCATACTTGGGACACACTGTCCCAGTGGGTCAATATAAGTCTGGAAATAAGAGTACTCACCGGATAAATAGCTGAACTACATAATAAGTATAATAAAGAAAATCCTGCAGCTCCTCAATAGTCTCGATCCGGTGGTGGTGGTGGTGGCACATACGGATACTGCGTCGGGTCGAACGGGTAACCCATGACACGCTCGAACTGAAGCTGGGTCATGACGTGCTGATAGTGCTGTCGTTCCTGCATCTCGCGGATATCCAGCGATAATGCAGCATACGAGTCAATAACCTGATCCGTCAGGTCATCGATCCGTCTGTGGGCAGCTCGATCTCTCACTCCGCGCCTCCTGCGTCTAGCAGGTCTGACTGGAGAAGTCTCAGCTGGTGCAAGCTCAGTCTCATCGTCATCATCAAGATCTATGATCGGCGGCGCGCTCGTACCTGCAGTATCTGTCCCTGTATCCATCGGGACTCCACCATCTCTCTCGTCTACTGTCTCCTCGTCATCGTCATCCTCCTCCTCCTCAGCCGGGGCAGCTGCTGCCTCCCTATGATCCTCCATCAGTGGAGCCCAAGCTGTTTGCCAATAATGTGGATCGAAAACTGTGAACTGGGCAGACCAGCGGATCCCCTGTGGCGCAGTCCGCTCCCATGGCATAGCAACATATGGAGTGGTCAGACCACGGGGAACCAAAATCCCCCGTGTGATCATCTCCTGTAATCCAAGCGGCTTCGGAGCCGCCGCCATCGTACAAGCACTGAGGTCCATCATGTGATAAGCAGCTATATGGGTGACTAGACCTCTGCAGCAGATATCTCCCTTCGCTTTAGCCTTGATCTTGTGCAGGTCCTCTGCCAAGATCAAGCCAAAGTCTGGGAAACCCCCCGTGACCATACAGTAAAGGCTGAAGAGCTCGCCCTGTCGGATCTTCTGGGGCGTCTCAGTACGCGCCAGAAGTGTCTCGCTGAATATCCTATGGGCTAATCTGAAGGCTGGGTGGAAGATGACCTTCTCCTTGGAATCTCCAGGGCGCCATCTATCTGCATGCTCAGTAATATGGGCAATCTGCCCCCAGAACTCCCTAGCTACAGATCGGGAGGGGAAGTCAGTGGCGGTGGGCTCAGAAAAGCCAAAAATCTCTCTCCAAACCTCTAAGGGAATTATGAAGTTCCGGCTCATCAACCGGTACTTCACAGACTGCTCTGTGGGGAGGTAGGAGAAGGAGCTAACAAACTCCAAGGTCGGCTCCAAGTAGGCTGGGGCTCGGATCTCAGTAAACTGATCCAGCCCAACTGTGGTAATCATCCTCCTAAGGTCTCCATCTAACCCTAGGCAATCGAAAGCCGATACGTCCAGGAAACGTGGTGCAATAACTGGACGGCTGGCTATACGCTCATAATCTACCCGGTATCTCTCGTGGATCACCGGGCGGTAAGGTCGGGAAGAAGAAGAAGGAGGGGAAGGTGAGGATCTATCTCTGAGGGCAAGGCGACGATCGGTACTCATTTTCTCTCAACTACTATCTGATCACCTCGGTCGCTGACAACCCTCAAGAATCACCTCGGTCGAGATGCAGTTCGACTGGACCGAGGCGCAACAGTTTACGATCCCAATCTCAGAAATCCAGTTCTTTTCCCCCAAAAATCACTACAATTGCTTCCTATGGGGTACTTAAGCCTTTTCTCAGCAGATTCAAGGGCAACCAAAGCCCAAATCGAAACGAATGAACGAGTTAGGGTTTCGACTGTTTTTACCTCGTTTCGGTCGATTCGTTCGATTTCTTTGCAGATCTGTAGTTGCAATGGGATCCTCTACTCTTCAATCGTAGTTTGGAAGCGGAAATCTTTGAAAACGAGCAAAAACAGTGGAAGTGAGGTGAGGAGCGCCGCGGTCGAGTCGAAGAGAGTAAAAAGGTAAAAAATAAATTTTCCCCCCTTTTATACTGTTCCTGGATCTGCTGTCACCTCGGTCGAGATGGTCTCGACTGGACCGAGGTGGTACGGACCGAGGTGGTTCTACAGAAACCCTAGTCGCCTCGGTTGCTCAAGAATCAACTCGGTCGAGGTGCTCTGACAGTAACCGAGATGCTTCTGTCTTCTCAAAATCTCGAACTTCTGTCCTTCCAGTTATGCTCCTTCCTTAGATGTCTCCTGTTATCTGTCTAGGACGCCAAAAACAAAGCAAAGCAAAGCAAAAACAAAAGCTATCTAAACTAGACTAGAAAACGGGAAAAGAAAGCAATACCTTGGGTTGCCTCCCAAGAAGCGCTTGGTTTAAGGTCGCTAGTTGGACCATGATGCGTCTTAAACGTGATGGGAGGTGCCCTCACCCCATACTTCACCTCCATCGTGGGGTGAAGTAAGTAAATCCATCAAACGCTCCAACAAGTGTAAGTGCTCATCGGGGAATGAATCGTCTATGGGTGGGTCATCCGTCTCGCGGGAAGATTCCGGTAGCCGGCTGAGGTGATCCGCAACTGAGTTCTCGGATCCCTTCTTATCGCGGATCTCTAGGTCAAACTCTTGAAGCAAGAGAATCCATCGAATAAGGCGCGGCTTGGCATCTTTCTTAGCCAACAAGTAACGAATGGCTGCATGGTCGGTGTAGACAATGACTTTCGCCCCCACTAGATAGGAACGAAACTTCTCGAAAGCATATACAACCGCCAATAACTCCTTCTCGGTGGTAGCGTAGTTGCATTGTGTTTCATCTAGCGTCTTGCTAGCATAATAAATGGCGGTGGTCCGTCCATCCTTCTTCTGTCCAAGCACCGCTCCTACGGCTACATCACTAGCGTCACACATGACCTCAAAGGGCAAGGTCCAATCAGGAGGTTGGATAATGGGAGCGGAGATCAACGCTTCCTTAATCCTGTAAAAAGCATCAAGACATTCTTGTGAAAACTCAAAAACAACATCTTTATTCAAGAGGTTAGTTAGAGGTTTAGAAATCTTAGAGAAGTCCTTGATGAATCTCCTGTAGAAACCTGCATGCCCGAGAAAACTCCTCACACCTTTAACAGAACAAGGAGGATGGAGTTTCTCAATAGTCTCGATCTTAGCTCGATCGACCTCAATACCTCGATTAGAAACGAGGTGTCCTAGCACAATGCCTTCATTAACCATAAAATGACACTTCTCTCAATTCAAGACGAGATTAGTGTCTTCACATCTTCTAAGCACTAGCGAAAGGTTAGATAGGCAATCATCAAAGGAGGAGCCATATACAGAAAAATCGTCCATGAATACCTCCATGATTTCCTTTACGTATTCGGAAAAGATAGCCATCATGCATCGCTGGAAGGTAGCGGGTGCATTGCACAATCCAAATGGCATCCTCCGATAGGCAAATGTCCCCCATGGACAAGTGAAAGTGGTCTTCTCCTGATCATCCGGATGGATAGGAATCTGGAAGAATCCACTATAGCCGTCCAAGTAGCAAAAGTGTGAATGCTGGGCCAATCGTTCGAGCATTTGATCGATGAAGGGAAGCGGAAAATGATCCTTCCGAGTCGCCGTGTTCAGCTTCCTATAATCGATACAAACTCTCCAGCCCGTAACGGTCCTTGTTGGGATCAACTCGTTGTTTTTATTCGTCACAACGGTCATCCCTCCTTTCTTTGGAACGACATGCACCGGGCTAACCCACTTGCTGTCCGAGATAGGATAAATAATACCTGCATCCAACAACTTAAGAACTTCCTTCTTCACAACCTCTTTCATGATCGGATTTAACCGTCTTTGAGGTTCCCGTGAAGTCTTATGATTATCTTCCATTAGAATTCTATGCATGTAGAAAGAAGGCTTAATGCCAATAAGATCGTCCGTGGTATAACCTATAGCTTTTCAATGCTTTCTCAGGACATGCATTAATTTAGATAATTCAGATTCGGAAAGGGAAGAACTAACAATAACGGGATAAGTAGAATCCGGTCCAAGAAAGACATACCTCAAGTGACTAGGGAGTTGTTTAAGCTCCACGACTGGGGGTGCTTTCTGAGGGGGATCCTTGCTTCCTCTTTCCTATAGAGTGGTGTCAGAAACTGGACTCGATGAAGTCTCAGTTAGAATCGTCTCGCCATCGATCTCGGTCGAGGCGTAGAGGCGTTGACCGAGATGTTCTTCAGTCACCTCGCTTAGTCCAGAAAGTGCCTCGGTCGAGGTACTGCTACTGGAACCGAAACTGGAGATCTCCGTCTCCTGGATTAGCTTCTCAGTTTTAGCTCCTGGATCCTCTTCCAGTGCCTTTAAGCTCCGTATATCTGCATCACAAGAAGCATCTATACCTTCCTCCATTAAACTGAAGCTAATAACTCTTTCGAGTGGATCGTTAATAAGGATAGAGCTCACCAATTCTCTTGATTCTTCTTCATCGTAGATGTTGAAGATATCATCAGTTAGTTGCTCCCCTTTCATGGCTGCAAGTAGTGCGAACTCCACCTCATCGCCACCAACGTTGAATTTCAACTTGGCGTTCTTGCAATCCACGTTGCAACCCAAAGTTGCTAGAAATGGCCTCCCGAGAATAATAGGAACAGGATAATCTGCGGGAATGTCAAGTACAACAAAATCTATAGGTAGATAGAAGTTACCTAACTTGACCGGAACGTCCTCCAAGATGCCCACGGGATGGGTAATGGAGCGATCCGCCATATAAAGTCGAATCTTGACCGGCTTGGGCTCTCCAAGACCGATCTTTACGCATAGCTACAGCGGGATGATGCTCACGCTGGCTCCTAGATCACAAAGGGCTTCACAAGTGACATCCCCAACTTGAATGGGGATGCAAAATGAGCCGGGATCTCTCAACTTAGGAGGCATCTTCTCCTTCATGATTTGTATGAGCTCCGAAGATTTAGATGTCATCCTAACTTCACCAACATCCTCCAGCTTCCTCTTCCTTGATAAGATTTCTTTTAAGAACTTCCCATAGGCGGGCATACCTAAAATAGCATCAAGGAAAGGAATATTAATATGTAGCTTATTCATCAAGTCAAGGAACTTACCAAAGTGTTTGTCTAGATGTGCCCTGGCTCTGGACTGAGGGAATGGAAGTGGTGGTTTGTATGCAGGAGGTGGAATATAAGTTTCAGTCGTCCCTCCTGCTTTCTGTTGCTCCACCTCGGTTGGCATCTCGGTCGAGGTGTTCTTCGACTGGATCTGGACCGAGGTGGTCTGCGTCGAACGAGGTACTGGATCTGCAGTTTTAAGTCCACTCCTCGTCGTTATGGCCATGCACTGGCCCTTAGGGTTGCTTTCCGTCTTTGCTGGAAGCTTCCCTGGATCTCTTGGCGCTTCATTCGCCCTACTAGCAAGTTGTTGTTCGAAGGACTTTTGGGCCCTAGAAAATGAAGTCATAGAATTCTCCATAGCGCTAAGCTTGATCAAGATAGCCTCCAGAACTGCGTCTTTCTTTTCCGGCTGAGACGAACTTGATCCTTGCCCTTGGCTCTTTAATGGAGTAGAAGAAGAAGAAGAAGGGGAAGAGAGGAAAGGGTTAGAGGAATTATTAGAGTTGGAGTTAGAATAATTGTTACCAGGATTCTGGTTGTTTTGATTGTTCGTCCTCCAATTGTTGCTATTGGATCCTCTATTGTTGTTGTTGTAGTTGTTGTTATTGTTCCGGGAACCGTTGTTGTTGTTACGGTATCCATTGTTGTTGTTCCTTTGTCCTTGCTCTTCCTTCTTGGTTTGAGCAACCAAGAGTTCCTTCAATTGCTTTACGTCATTCTTCAAAGACGTGAGTTGATTGTTGTTGGATTGAGTCTCTTGAAAGTTGACTCTTTTAACTCCACCTTCAGCTCCTTGGTGGGTGTACTTCTCCATATGCAAGGCTTGCTTCTCAATGAAGTCCCAAGCCTCATCAATCGCCATGTCCATGAAGGTACCGGCTGAGAGTAGTTGGAGATTGAA
Organism: Fagopyrum homotropicum; assembly: GCA_033239125.1. Lineage (NCBI taxonomy): Eukaryota > Viridiplantae > Streptophyta > Magnoliopsida > Caryophyllales > Polygonaceae > Fagopyrum > Fagopyrum homotropicum. The sequence continues at coordinate 8,788,229 of BSWB01000005.1, read as the reverse complement.
CTGGGTGCTTCCGTCCAGTCCCTTGAAGTAGATCTCCAACAACTCGATCTTTGGAATCCCATGATGTGGGCAATCCAAAAGGATGTCCTTGAACCGCTCCCATGACTTGGACAAGCTCTCCTTGTCCTTCATAATGAAAGCATTGATCTTCCCTCTCATTTCAGCGGTCTTTCAGGGGGGAAAGAATTTGGTCAAGAATTCCGTAGTCATCTCCTCCCATGTACTAATTTTACCTGGAGGAAGAGATTGATACCAAGTAAGAGCTCTATCTTTTAAGGAAAAGTAAAAAGGTCTTAGCTTGTAGTTGTTATTTTCAATTCTGGAAGGTCGCAAGGTTTCCATCAAGATCTCGTAGTTTTGAAGATGTTGATGCGGTGATTCCTTCTCTAACCCTCCGAATTGGCATTGGCGAATCATGGATAGAACTTGCGGTGGAAGTTCGTAGTCATGGTCCGCCGGATCTCCTAGGTTGACTCCTGGACGCCTTAGTTGTTGATTAGGGTCCATCCTTTGACCTAGGGTTTGCGGGATTTCTGCAAGAAGAACATCTCGGACTGGTCTCCGAGGTAGAAGTACATTGGCCGGGGCGTCAAGTACTGGAACCTGCCTCAGTCGAGGGTCAACTACTGGATCTTGCATCGGTCGAGGATCAACAGGAGGATCTTCCCTCGGTCGAAGTAGAATCTGATTTCGTATGACTGCTATCTCCGCTTCGATTGCTGCAGTCTTGGTGCGATTCTCTTCTTTCTCTTGCCTTATTTCTTCCTTGCTGAGGCGTAGCAGCTCTAGCGCCTCTTTCAATTCGGCCACAAGATCGCGGTCGTCTTGTTGGGCCATCTTCGCTTCTCTTAAGCGTCGCTTGAATGTCTTTTCTGGTTCGGGATCGTAAGGAACGATTTCCTTCCTAGTGCGGGTTCTTCGCATATACCTAAGAAAGAACCTGCAAAAGTCACTCAAGTAGAGTGGTTAGATGACACGGGGGCAAGCGCCCCAAGAGCAAACCGTACCGGCTTGGTCTAGACCAAGTCCCCGGCAACGGCGCCAAAAACTTATTCGCTCCAAACGGTGTGTGCAAGCTTTAAATTTATAACCCTAGACTGAAGCTTAAAACAAGGATGCGAACCCGCAGTGTACGGGTCAATCGTAGTAAAAAGCAAGAAATTCCAGGGGTCGATCACAGGGACTCGGTGAAACAAAGTCAGTAACGGTAAGCTTCGTGAATACTAACCACAAAGAGCAATTAACACAATCAAAGATGAATAAGAAGTCAATAAGCAAACATGCAATTCTAGGGATTAAAGCGTTTAGTTGTGGTTCCAACTCAAGATCTTAAGATAAGCGGACAAAGCTGAGATATTGCAAAGGGAAGGTGTTACTAAAGTGGAATAGATCACCGGGTAAGTCTCACTACTCACTAATCCCAAACCATAACTCCTATTACCGGGTAAGTCTCAAGGAATTAAGATAAAGAACTATATCCTCAAACTAACACACCACCTAAGGGAATAGAATCAACCTTTACCGGGTAAGTCTCAAGCTAACTCACAAAGATGGGATGGAAGCACACTCAATCCCCAATAAAGGATAAACCTTTATTACCTACACTTACGATCGTTGGTACACAAACTAAGGAATTATCGGGTAAGTCTCATCCTAAGCTTGCTTTGAACCAGAAAAGGTGTAATAAGAATAGGATTTGGCAAATTCTAACACTTAACTCTCAGTTTAGGATCAGATAAGTCACCTCGGTCAGCCAGATTCCACCCCGGCCGAGATGTTCATCGACTGAACGAGATGCTTAGGGTTAAGGTTAAAGACTCGAACTTTCAAGGTCCTACTGGAATCTAAGATTATTCTATCATTGTTTTTCTCACAACCTTCAGCCAATCACCCTAGAATCACACAAGGAAATTAGCCACTCATCATCATTATAAAAGTATTAAATGTGTGGGAAGAAGATGAATATTTGAACAAGAAGAATTTAATGGAAAAGACTTCAATAACTGAATCAAATATCACAACAAAGCGTTCCTTGGATATAAATCCAACAAGACAAGACAACAAGGAAGGAAATCAAAGACAATCTTACAAAACCCTTCAAAAGCTATAAAAGCTATGATCTTCAATCTTCCTTCAATCTTCAAAAAGGTTCTTCAAAACTCCCAACTGGAGTATGGCTGCGGCGATGTATGCTAGATAAGAGGGGGTGATAGCGGATCTTTCGGTGTAAGCGGGATGTTGGATTTGTGGAAATCCAACCCTTTTTATAGGAAAATAACCCTCCAAAGATAAAATATCTTAAAAGATCTTTTCCCATAAAAATAGGTAAAATATAAGATCTTCTTCCTTCCAAGAACCAAGCCCAAAAATATAAGATCACCTTTGATACGGTTGAATATCTTCGAAGATCACCAATGATACAAATAGGGACGATCTAGATCGAGGAGAAACTTCAACTACTCCTTCTTGATTGTTTGATATGGATCAAATGTGAGTTTGGGTGGCGGAAGCGTTAGGTTTGATCCTTCAAAAGGATCCTCGAATGTGGAGGCTTGGATCAAAGACTAGACCCAAGCAAGAACTCTAAGAGGGTGGGAGAAGAGATGATGCCTAAACTAAGTAAGAGGGTTTTCCTTCTCAATACTTAGTATTCAACTTAGACATGTTTTTACAAATGAGCCAAGCCATCCTTATATAGTGGATGGAGGCCATACAAAGAGTCTTAACATAAATGACGGAATTAAAAGTCGGAATTAAGTTCCGAATATGAAAAGCCTAAAATATGAAAGGTCGGAATTTAATTCACGGAATTAAGTTCCGGAATTAAAGTTTCGAATACAAAAAGACTTATTATTAAATAGCCGAATAATAATAATGGTCTTCCAAAATGTGCGGGTCCTTCTAGCCGGAACACGGATGGCATCGCCATCCGGGGGCGTATCAGTGATGATAGCTTTCTATCATCTACCTATGAAGTCTACAACTCTACAATAATACTAGTGTATCACACGTATAAGTATATAGAGGTCATGCTATTACTATAATCCTAACAAGTCTAGAAACAACTTACAATCCAGCATACAACTTTAAATCAAGTCAACTAGGTTGCCGAGATCCACGGAGGTAGTGATGGTCCCGTATATTATATCCTAGCCCGACTATGTTCGTGATGTGAAAACGAAATTCATTTTGAAAACTCAAAACCCTTGCGGGTTCTGTTTGCTTGTCTATTTGGCATTTTAGAAGATTCCGAGTGTCATTGTTGTAAACCTAGAGCTCTGATACCATATTGTACCACCCCAAATCTGATAGACTCAGGATGCTACGGGCTAGGACCTCACAATTGGTCCCGACCCTTAGCTTGACAACAACTTCATCGGACCTTACAACACGGCACAAAATAAAAGCCAAATGGAAAGAGATTTAATGCATGATGAGTATCGGAAATACATATGTAAAACATAATCCCAATCGAGTTCTCAAAACAAACAACAAGAGGACGTCTGAAGTAGTAATAATAAAAGATAACTGATCCCGTCCTATAATTTGCGGAACCCCAGCTGCTCACTACCGCCGGATCACTCGACCGCCTCCCTAACCTGCAAGACATCTACAAGCGGTATAAAACCGTTAACTAAATATTCTATGCATTACAATAAAGGTAAAGGCACATAATGAACACATTCAACATGCAACACTCAAGTCAATTTATTATCTTTATTTAAGTCATATCCTTTACTAATGATACTTATTTTGTGACACGAGGAATTCCCAAACCTCGCATCCGTCCCCATTTACCAGGCAAGGAATGGTAGTAATGCATCTGACCGTCTACCTGCCTGTTCTAGTCGCAGAGAACCTCCTAGCTTTCGCAAGAGCTATACATTGATGTCACCGCCCGTTATCATACACTTGGGCCAATTACGTAATATATATAGCTCGTGCTATTCCGGTTTCGTTGTTTAACATGACTAACATACACCACCAAAACACAATATGCTAATAAGAAGAAGTCAGCTAAGTAAGTCTGTGGACTTACCAGTCCCAACGCGAAACCTGATTGAACTCTCTCAACCTCCCGTGGGAATTCACGCAACGCATGTTCAACACAAGGCACACGGATCAAACAACACTTTAGTCAACTAGAAGTCCTTAGACTTCTAGGCTCAACATCCTCTCAAGAACAACAACACTCTAGTCAACTAGAAGTATTTAGACTTCTAGGCTCAACATCCTCTCAAGAAGAATATCACTCTAATCAACTAGAAGTCCTTAGACATCTAGGATCAACATCCTCACAAGAACAATATCAGTCTAGTCAACTAGAAGTCCTTAGACTTCTAGGCTCAACATCCTCACAAGAACAACATCACTCTAGTCAACTAGAAGTCCTTAGACTTTTAGGCTCAACATCCTCACAAGAACATAAACACATAAGATAGATCGACACTTAAAACCTAACACAACTCTTCTAAACCAAACTATACTTACCCAACTTCGGAACATCCTAAATATGGAGTAAAACAACGGTTCGTTCTCAACTTTTACCACATGCTCCTATGTATATCCCTCAACAACATATACAAAAATCAAGTCCAACAGAGGTGAATAACCCATCCAAATCTACCTTACAAAACTGCATCACAAGCAGTTTTTCTAACACTTGCAATATTTCGGTAACCATCCAGAAAACTGCTTACAACCTCGACAATGAAAAATCATAACTACTAAGTGAGGAATATAACCCAATCAAATCTGTTCCACAAAACTGCATCCCAAACAATTTATTTTCTTCTCAAATTTAGAACATTCAACACTGTTCTAAAAACAGCATGAGGAACCAACTTTGGAGAATCATATCTCCTAAACTATAACTCAGAATACTCTCAAATTTCAGTATGTTATAGTTTATAACATCAACTGTAACATATCCAAAATTCAGCAACAAAGGAGGAGTCTAACATACCCAAGTATGGACACGACCCTGCAGCTGCTGTCTAGAAATGTCGACTCTTGAGTCCTTCGATTGCACAACGGCCTTCTTAAGGACCCTGAAAGCTCGAGTCTTTATCCTTAACCCTGGACTAAGGAGTTAGTAGCATAAACTGAGACTTGTGTGATAAAAAGACTCTAAAAACTAACCTAAATGATAGTGATTCTATCACCTATCAAACTCCCCCTTACTTAGACCTTTTACTCGTCCCGAGTAAAACATATGAAAGTAGTTTTTTACTCAAAGGCCTCAGGAAGCATGGGCAAGAAGCATAGGTAATGAAAACAAAAGAAAAACCAAGAAAGTAAGAAAAAGGAAACAAGAGAGAAAATGTGAGAAGCTACCATCCTTATCGCTCCAAGAGTGACCTACCCGAACAACCTCCTTATGACTCCCCTTCTTATGCCGCCAACATCGGAAGGGAAACCTACACTCGGTGTCACTCATTTTGCCAAGGTACCCTTCGGGTTTTCGGTTTATCCAAGGATTTTCATGCCTTTTTCTATTTACTTTGGCTTTTTTTTATATATGAATCACAAAATGAATTAAAACTCAAAACAAACACACTCAAACAACTTAAACAAACTATACAAGTAATGATAATTCCCTCCCCCATACTTGAAGCACACTTTGCCCTCAAAGTGGAAAATGAAGCAAAGATAAATGTGGGAAAGGGAGAAATGATGATACCCCTAGCGGGATGGTCCGGCTGGACCATCCGGACCCTCCTCCGGTGCTGCGGTGGGCATCTCCTCGTCCTCCAATATGGGCATGTGCTCCTCATAATGATCCCGGCTGGAGCTCGTAGCGTGCCTCTCAACAATGGCCACCTGAGGCCGCCTCGGCACAAAAGGATCAGCCGGGATATAAAGCTCTGAGAGCTCGTCTCCAAGTGGTAGAGGCCGGGGAAGGTATGTGATATGACTCCCATCTGCAAGTGAAAGCCAAAAAAGGTTGTCCCCGTCCTTCTTGAGGAGCTTGCACCTCCTCAGCATCCCCTCTGTGTATAGTGGGGCTTCCAACCCATCCTCTAAGCCGGAAAGGTCCATCACCTGCGAAGCGATCAAGGAGATCACCCCACCACCCACAATGTCACGTGGCTTGTTCTTCCTAATCCGCTTCAAAGCGGTAAGGAAGAGGTATGGCCAGTCCGGTACTTTATCGTTCATGGGAAGGCAGGTGTACAACAGTAGGAGGTCCTTGAGAGCGACCTTGTTCTCCTCCTTGTGTCCACGGAAGACACTCATGAAGATCTTGGAGATGAGCCTTAAGCAGGGGTGAGTGAGTTTGTTGGAGAACTCAGCCCCGGCATGAAACTCGGATCTGGTGGCGGCCTGCCAAAACTCGCAAAGGTCGAGTGTCGGGACAGGTTCCCACTAGTTATCTGAGGAGCAAATAGTTACCCCAAATGCTTCCTACAGCTGGGTGTAATCTAGTGTATACTTTCTCTTGTTGAACTTGAATGAAAGTCCAACACAAATATGGTCCTCCTTCTCCATGGTGAAGGTGGCGATGAATTGGCGGTTGAGCTTGGGGTACGTTGGAGCACTCAAACCCAGAAATTCACCGAGCCCTGCGTTTGCAAGAAATGATTGCATGCTCTCCCTCATACCCAATTTTTCCAATGTAGGAACGTGCAAAAACCGAGTTGCATACACAACCCAATCCTGCACAATCCTATACCGGTTCTTCTCAGCCTCCGATAACTTGTATTTTCTCTGTGGTTCCTTATCTTGCAATTGATCAAGTAAAGGAATTACAAATTTCAGAAATCGGAGAAAGAGACGAACCCTCTGTTGTAATTTCCGCAGGGGCGGCTGATGGAGGCGCAGGGGCGGAGAGGCGCGGGGGCGTGAGTTTGCAGGCGCGGGGGTGGGAGAACTTGTAGATGCGATTCCTGACAACTGCGAAGGTGGCGGTGCTGAGGGGCGTTCTGGCTAGTGGGAACGTCGCCGGAGGTGGTGAGAAGTGTAGTTTCTATGGTTGTTGGTCGGGGTGTCGTAGGGTTAAAGATTTGAGTGACTTGCGAGATTTGAGAAAGGTGGTGGCATGGGTGTCGGGGTCGTGGCGGTGGCGTCAGTGAGGTGGTGCAGAGGCGTGAGTGGTTGAGGGTGCAGGGGCGTTTGTGAGAGGGAGAGAGACGAGTGGTAGATGAGGTGAGAGAGAGATTTGTGGGATAGGTGTATGTTATTTTTTTTATTTTTTTATTTTGGAAAGTGTGTTTTTTCTTTCCTTTATAAAACCGCAGGGGCTGGGACTTGTCACCGCAGGGGCGGTGACAAGGAAGAGGAAGGAGCAGGTTCAGCGCCGGGGACAGCGCTGAGGATGCATCTCAAGGGTGGCCGCCACAGGGGCGTAAGAGTGTCTGATAGCATGAATTATAGTCTATATTTTAGGGTTTGTTTGGACGTTTTATCTTCAATAAACTGCATTTTTGTATGTATAATATGTGATTATATTACCATTTCATCTACCTTTGCGGGAATCGAGGTCTACACCTAGTTTTGTTGTAATCGTAGGTAAAATGACATGTTTTGCATATAAAAGGAGCAAAAGGAGCTATGGAGTCATTGGAGCTACATTCAGGAACATAAAGAAACATCCAGGAAGCATAGCCATGGATTAAAGATTCACTTTGGACCAGATTTGAGAGATTTCACATTTAGTTGTGACTCACCTCGGTTGACCACAGATTCACCTCGACCGAGGTGATCCAGAGAAGTCGATTCGACCGAGGCGAACACCTGGGACGCGGCGAGAATATTTTATTCTTGGTTGAGATCTTTTATCTTTGGAAAGAGATCTTATATTTTTGGGCTTGGCTCCTGGAAGGAAGAAGATATGCTAGATCATATATTTTACCTATTTTTATGGGAAGAGATCTTTCTAAGATATCTTATCTTTGGAGAGTAATTTTCCTATAAAAAGGGTCGGATTTCCAACAAATCCGACATCCGCTATCACCTCGCTTACACCTAATACACCGCTGCAGCCATACTCCAGTTGGGAGATTTGAAGAACCTTTTTGAAGGTTGAAGAAGGAAGATTATAGCTTTTTATAGCTTTTGAAGGGTTTTTGTAAGATTATCTTAGATTCCCTTCCTTGTTGTCTTGCCTTGTTGGATTTCTATCCAAGGAACGCTTTGTTGTGATATTTGATTCAGTTATTGAAGTCTATTCATTAAATTCTTCTTGTTCAAATATTCACTTTCTTCCCATATATTTGATTGATACTTTCATGATGATGAGTGGCTAATCTCTTTGTGTGATTCTAGGGAGATTGGCTGAAGGTTGTGGGAAAAACAATGATAGAATAATCTTAATCACAGTAGGACCCTGAAAGTTCGAGTCTTTAACCTTAACCCTAAGCATCTCGCTCAGTCGATGAACATCTCGGCCGGGGTGGAATTTGGCTGACCGAGGTGACTTATCTGATCCAAACTGAGAGTTAAGTGTTAGAGTTTGCCAAATCCTATCCTTATTACACCTTTCCTGGTTCAAAGCAAGCTTAGGATGAGACTTACCCGGTAATTCCTTAGTTTGTTTACCTAAGATCATAAGTGTAGGTAATAAAGGTTTATCCTTTATTGGGGTTTGAGTGTGCTTTCATCCCATCTTTGTGAGTTAGCCTGAGACTTACCCAGTAAAGGTTGATTCTATTCCCTTAGATGGTGTGTTAGTTTGAGGTTACAGTTCTTTATCTTAATTCCTTAAGACTTACCCGGTAATAGGAGTTACGGTTTAGGATTAGAGAGTAGTGAGGCTTATCCGGTGATCTATTCCACTTTAGTAACACCTTCTCTTTGCAAAATCTCAGCTTTGTCCGCTTATCTTTAGATCTTGAGTTGGAACCACAACTAGATGCTTTAATCCCTAGAATTGCATATTCCCTTTATTGACTTTTATCATCTTTGATTGTTTTAACTGCTTGTGGTTAGTGATTGCTAAAGCTTACCGTAATTGGACTTTGTTTCACTAAGTCCCTGTGATCGACCCCTGGATTTTTTGCTTTTTACTACGATTGACCCGTACACTGCGGGTTCGCATCCTTGTTTTAAGCTTACGTCTAGGTTATAAATTTAAAGCTTGCACACACCGTTTGGAGCGAACAAGTTTTTGGCGCCGTTGCCGGGGATTTGGTCTAGACCGAGATGGTTGCGGTTTGCTTTCGGGGCACTTGCCCCTGTTGCTACTAACTACTCTTTCTATGAGTTTTGTAGTTTTCAGGATTTCCGATGACTACATTTGATCCAGCCTGGATAGCAAGGCAAAGTGCTAGGGCGGACCATTATGAATGCTTGGAGGAGAAGTACTCCTATTGGTTCAACAATGAATGGGAAAGAGAAGAGGCCATTAAGCATGAACTTGCAATGTGGGATGAACTAAATGTCCCTAAAAAGATTTGTGAGCAACCCCTTGAAGATTCTCTTGAATCAAGATGGGAGAGGTTGATGAAGAAGGTGGAGGAGCTCAAGGAAAGCACCCTATCCTATGCTAAGCCGGAAGAGGAGCATAAGGAAGTGCTGCAAGTTCCAAGCACCCCTCCAATCAAACCAGAAGTTTCTCCTGAAGCTTTTGAGGGAGAAGAAGATTTGGAAGATTTCGATCTAACTGTTGAGACCTCGGCCGAGGTGAAAGAGAGATCGGCCGAGGTGGAGGAAGAATCTGTAGAACTGCAAGATACGGAGAACCTTGGCCAAATTACTGAGACTGTGGTCAAGGTGGAATAAAGATCAGCTGAGTGGGAGGGATTTCGTGTGTGGAATATCAACCCAACATGAAACTTGTCTCAAGCTTTGGATAACTTTACGAGGTACATTCTCCTACTTCATTTGAAATCCCTATTAAAATTTCTGAATTTTTCAGGAATGCACCGGAGAGTTGGAGGTCTCTTCCGAAAAAACCTCCTAAGATCAAGATGAAACCTCCCTTGAAACTGTTGGAAGAAGATACTCCTTGGATTATAAGGAGTGGAGTTTGCAAGCACTACACCGTTAAGGCGATGAAGTGTCTCTTGTTCAAGTATGGGGTCCCTCTGATAGCATGAATTATAGTCTATATTTTAGGGTTTGTTTGGACGTTTTATCTTCAATAATCTGCATGTTAGCATGTATAATATGTGATTATATTACCATTTCATCTACCTTTGCGGGAATCGAGGTCTACACCTAGTTTTGCTGTAATTGTAGGTAAAATGGCACGTTTTGCATCAAAAAGGAGCAAAAGAAACCATCCAGGAAGCATAGCCATGGATTAAAGATTCACTTTGGACCAGTTTTGAGAGATTTCACATTCAGTTATGACTCACCTCGGTTGACCAGAGATTCATCTCGACCGAGGTGATCCAGAGACGCCGACTCGACCGAGGCGAACACCTAGGACGCGGCGAGAATATTTTATTCTTGGCTGAGATCTTTTATCTTTGGAAGGTTGATACGCCCCCGGATGGCGATGCCATCCGTGTTCCGGCTAGAAGGACCCGCACATTTTGGAAGACCATTATTATTATTCGGCTATTTAATAATAAGTCTTTTTGTATTCGGAACTTTAATTCCGGAACTTAATTCCGTGAATTAAATTCCGACCTTTCATATTTTAGGCTTTTCATATTCGGAACTTAATTCCGACTTTTAATTCCGTCATTTATGTTAAGACTCTTTGTATGGCCTCCATCCACTATATAAGGATGGCTTGGCTCATTTGTAAGATATGTCTAATTTGAATACTAAGTATTGAGAAGGAAAACCCTCTTACTTAGTTTAGGCATCACTTCCTCTTCCATCATCTAAAGTTCTTGCTTGGATCTAGTCTTTGATCCAAGCCTCCACATTCGAGGATCCTTTTGAAGGATCAAACCTAACGCTTCCGCCACCCAAACTCACATTTGATCGATATCAAACAATCAAGAAGGAGTAGTTGAAGTTTCTCCTCGATCTAGATCACCCGTTTTTGTATCATTGGTATCAGAGCTCGGGATCGAGGTCAAGTTCTTTACTTGTGTTCTTGATTGTTCTTCATCAAAATTTTTTTTTCTTCAGTGTTCTTGAAGATCTTCAAGTTTTCTTCGGTGTTCTTCGAAGATCTTCAACTGTTCTTCGCCGTTCTTCGAAGATCTTCATCCGTTCTTCAGTGTTCTTCATCGTTCATCATGTTCTATGATGATTCTGATTCTTATGATGAGGATGAAGAATGGTTACCTCCTCCACCGAAGGCCAAGCAAACCAACCGGAGGTACCAACGGAGAGAATACTTTAAGGAGGAGGTGTGGTTACCTCTTCCGGACCCACCAAGGCCCCACCGACGGCGTCCTAGTCTCCAAGAGGAGTGGTTGCCTCCTCCGGACCCACCACGGCCGACTTATTCCATGGAAGGGCACCAACGGTATCCACACCGACAAGCTTATTTATAGGATACCTATATTGCCCCAAGACGTCATGCTCATACCAAAGAAGAGTTGGTCATGCTCAAGGCAACAAATGACGCTCTAAAGCGTGAGATTCAACTTTTGAGGGAACAACTTCTTGCCCACACGACGGTTGCCCAACAAGAAGAACCGTTGTGTGATGATCCATTAGAAGAGGCCAAGGAAGAAATCATCATTCAAGAGGTCTCCCGGGCAATTCCAATTCATTTGGTCAATCCATTACATGGCAAGTTCTTTGAAGATGACAAAGACAAGGCCATTTTTGAGCGTGAAAAAGAAGTCCACCCCGAGAACGGAACCATTTCGTTGTTGGAAAACCAATTTGAGCCGGCCGATTCGAGGTTTGTCTTTATGATGCCCACTCACTTATCCCTCATCTTGTCGTTCCATATTTTCAGCATGGCTCCGCCGTTCAAAGTCAAGACCATTGACGGCATGATAGACAAACTCCACAGCACCGCCACCTTGAGGGATTACATATTCAACAAACGCCGCAAGGCCACAATGTTGAAGGACTACAAGTCCAAGCCGCCCGACAATATGCATTCGGTGTTGATCTTCAAGGGTCTTGTTCTTCAAGTGACTCCTTTCTTTTTTTACGGTGAAACGAGGACGTTTCACATTTAAGAGGAGGAGAATGATACGCCCCCGGATGGCGATGCCATCCGTGTTCCGGCTAGAAGGACCCGCACATTTTGGAAGACCATTATTATTATTCGGCTATTTAATAATAAGTCTTTTTGTATTCGAAACTTTAATTCCGGAACTTAATTCCGTGAATTAAATTCCGACCTTTCATATTTTAGGCTTTTCATATTCGGAACTTAATTCCGACTTTTAATTCCGTCATTTATGTTAAGACTCTTTGTATGGCCTCCATCCACTATATAAGGATGGCTTGGCTCATTTGTAAAAACATGTCTAAGTTGAATACTAAGTATTGAGAAGGAAAACCTTCTTACTTAGTTTAGGCATCATCTCTTCTCCCACCCTCTTAGAGTTCTTGCTTGGGTCTAGTCTTTGATCCAAGCCTTCATACTCGAGGATCCTTTTGAAGGATCAACCAAACGCTTCCGCCACCCAAATTCTACATTTGATCCATCTCGAACGATCAAGAAGAAGTAGTTGAAGTTTCTCCTCGATCTAGATCCCCCTATTCTATCATTGGTATCAGAGCTCGGGATCGAGGTCAAGTTCTTTACTTCTGTTGTTGATTGTTCTTCATCAGAAATTTTTTTCTCTTGGTGTTCATTGAAGATCTTCAAGCGTTCTTTGGTGTTATTCGAAGATCTTCAACTGTTCTTCGGAGTTCTTTGAAGATCTTCAACCGTTCTTCAGTGTTCTTCGAAGATATTCAAGTGTTCTTCGTCGTTCATCATGCTCTATGATGATGAAGATCAATTTGATTTATATGGAGAATGGTTGCCTTCTCCTCATGAATTAAAGCTCAAAACGGCCCGACAAATCTCCCGGAGGTACCGACGGAGACAATATTTTGAGGATGAGGAGTGGTTGCCTCCTCCGGACCCACCACGACCGACTTATTCCATGGAAGGGCACCAAAGGTATTCACACCGACAAGCTTATTTGGAGGATACCTGTAGCACCCTAAGACGGCGTGCTAATCATGAACACGTTGTCAACCTTGTTCCCCAACGGCGTGCTCAAGTTGATGACATTGCCCCCAAAGTTGACAATGTTGCCCCCCGACGGAATCCTAGTCCCAAAGAGGAGTATGTTGTTCTCAAGGCAACAAATGATGCTCTCAAGCGTGAGTTAGAAGCTTTGAAGGCACAAATGGGTATCCTAACAACGGTTGCCCAACAAGAAGAACCGTTGTGTGATGATCCATTAGAAGAGGCCAAGGAAGATGTCGTCATTACAACTTGTGCCCCGGTTATTCCAATTCATCTTGTCAATCCGTTATGTGGAGAGTATTTTCAAGATGACAAAGATGAGCTCATCATCAAGGGTGAAGAAGCCATCAACCATGACAATGACACCATTATGTTGTTGGCCTACAAATTCGAGCCGGTTGACCCGAGGTTTGACTTTGTTTTGTCTAATCATTTATTTACCGGCTCACCCTTGCTTCTTTCCGGCATGCCTCCGACGTACAATGTCATAAGCTTAAAGGGCATGGAAGACAAACTCACCGGCGAGGCCATCCTCATGTACTACAAGTTTGAGCCTCCCGATTTCAACAAGCTTGGTGGCCCCAACATTCTTGTGAAAGACTACAAGTCGAAGCCGCCCGACTCCGACATTATGCATCCAAGGTTGATTTTCAAGGGTCTTGTTCTTCAAGTGACTCCTTTCTTTTTTTTTTCCCGGTGAAACGAGGACGTTTCACATTTAAGAGGAGGAGAATGATACGCCCCCGGATGGCGATGCCATCCGTGTTCCGGCTAGAAGGACCCGCACATTTTGGAAGACCATTATTATTATTCGGCTATTTAATAATAAGTCTTTTTGTATTCGGAACTTTAATTCCGGAACTTAATTCCGTGAATTAAATTCCGACCTTTCATATTTTAGGCTTTTCATATTCGGAACTTAATTCCGACTTTTAATTCCGTCATTTATGTTAAGACTCTTTGTATGGCCTCCATCCACTATATAAGGATGGCTTGGCTCATTTGTAAGATATGTCTAAGTTGAATACTAAGTATTGAGAAGGAAAACCCTCTTACTTAGTTTAGGCATCATCTCTTCTCCCACCCTCTTAGAGTTCTTGCTTGGGTCTAGTCTTTGATCCAAGCCTTCATACTCGAGGATCCTTTTGAAGGATCAACCAAACGCTTCCGCCACCCAAATTCTACATTTGATCCATCTCGAACGATCAAGAAGAAGTAGTTGAAGTTTCTCCTCGATCTAGATCCCCCTATTCTATCAATCACCCCTTGGGCAAACGCCGGATGGCTTAGGCTAGTGTACATACGACGAGGAGTATGTTCAAGTTATCAAATTGAGCATCAAGTTTTAGCGAGCACCCCGATGATTTCTTGGATCCCTTTATGAGGACGTCGAAGCAAAATACCAGAGATGACTTAACCAAAGGTTAAACAAATAAAGAGGAACTTAAGCGAAACTAAGAGGGAAACTACACATTTAAGGAGGCGACATAGGAGAGTGTTCTAAGGAAGCAAGGATGGATCATCAAGAAAGCAACAAGAGACAACGAACTGAAGGTTCTTCCCAGTGTCGCACTGATAAATTAAAGACCATAAGCAAGTGAAGACGAGTGCAGTTTCACTCAAGGATAAGATTGACGTTCCAATTGAGACGTAAGTTTCCCTAGCCGCTCCTAAGCACGAAAGTCTAGACGAAAGGTGCAAATGGACTAGTTACAAAGATCTAGGAGATATGTAAGTTAAGCTTACAGAAGGACTAGAAGGTGAAGTGCCGATTTTACGAGATCCCAAGTGGATGCTAACTAATGTTAGAGATTTTTGAGAAGACGCACTCACAAGATATCATGAAATGCGGTTAAGCCTATGAAGGTGAGTCACATGACACAACAAGGCCGAGAAGGGTATAATTATATTTAGATGGAAAAGGGAGTGTGGAGTGAAAAATTAGCTAAAGGAGTTAAGGTAGAGTACATCGAGAGACTACCCTTCATGAGAATAGTAACATAGAGAGTATAGAAGAAAGGTAAGTTGTTAACCTCAAAGAATGTCAACCATAAGCTAAGTAGTGACAACCGAGAACCCACAGTTGTAGGTTGTCTATTGATGAGTGTATATGGGAAGAGTAACTCATATCGTGGATCGTAAAGAAATGGTAACAAGAGCTTGGAATATTCCCGATGGTTCAATGTCAGCAGTAAGGAGTTATATCAACGGAAGGGCAAATGGCATAATCAAGTAGCATTGAACGGGTTCAAGGCAAGTAATAGTAAAAGACCTCTTAGGGAGGGATTATAATGAACTATGAGACCTTCTTAGGTCATGGGATTGACATGTGGAAGAACGAAATGGATCAGAACCTTTAAGGTGTGATCAGGGTTGGAAGAACTAGAGGATCAAGAGGAAGGTGAGGTTTTCATTGTGGCTTTATGCAAATGAGAATATATATAAAGGATGCATCATGTGAAATGGATGATATGTCTTCGCGATCAAGAGATGAGTCAAATTATTTCTAGACTCACCCGAAGAATCCACGAGGGCTATGTCGGGTAACGGAGAACCCGAATTAGCGCAATGCTGCAAGCTTAGTAAAGAAAGTAACGACTTGAAGTCGGGATGTCACCAGTTTAAGACAAGAAAAGAAAGTACCTACGTAAGACGGCATTTCGGACCGGTATGGTCACTACAAGTTGTAGTGAATCCGTTTGGGCACGACACACGAGAAATTGAGAAGTTATGTAAATACGTATTCATCGGTTTCTGAATCTAATAGTAGTGGTGTCACACAATTTGTGGCTTTACAGATGGTTCCAATATGGACCATAACATAATGTTAGTAACATCATCTAGTGATGTGGGAGATGTACGAATGATTCTTATGTTCTCATTTTGACGACACCTTGTTGTACTCTCGGAGTTAAGAGGAACAAGCTTGACACGGGACGATAGTAATACAATTTATGCAGGATAAGATTATGAGCAAAGTCATTGATAGCATGTATTATTGTCTATATTTTGGGATTGGTTTAGACATTTTATCTTCATAAATCTGCATGTATGGATGTATATTCTTTGATTATTATGTTGTTTTGTCTACGTTTTAGAACAAAATGGAGCAAAGAAAGCTAAGGAGTCATTGAAGCTACATTATGGAGCATTAAAGAGCTACAAGAAAGGCTCAGGAAACATGGAAATGAGATGAAATATTTATTTTGGACCAGATTGGAGAGGTTGACGCTTAATAGAGATTCACCTTGGTTGGCTACAGTTCCACCTCGGTCGAGGTGATCTTCAGGACAGGCTGGACCGAGGTGAATATTATAACGGCCACGAGATCTTTATATTTGGCTGAGATCATCTATTTTTGGAAAGAAAATTTCCAATATTTTAGGATGGATTTTCGGAAGGAAGCATATCTTTTTGGCTGATGTATTTTAGAAGATTGGAAGATATTTTAAAGAAGGAAAATGCCTTTACAGATATCTTATCTTTGGAAGGTGATTCTCCTATATAGAGAGGTTGGTTTTCTAATGAGAAATTATCTCCGAATCTCATATTCAGGAAGATCAAGGAGCAGAGTTCTCTAGAGTTTTGAAGGAAGGTTGAAGATCAAGGAAGGAAGGAAACTAGTTTAAAGGAAGGTTGAAGGAAGTTGTAAAATTTTCTTAGATTGTCTTGATTGTTCTCTTTCTAGTTGTGATTGAGGAACGTAGTTTGATTCTTTGTTTGATTGGTTGTTTGAGTTATTCAGACCTTTGTGTTAAGGTTTTCTTGTTTGAAGATTGATACCTTTCTTATATATTTGATTATTGTTATCATGATGATTGTTGGCTAAGTTCTTTATGCGATTCGAGGGTGATTGGTTGAAGGTTGTGGGAAAGACGATGAAAGAATTAGCTTTACCCCAGTGTACCGTGAAAGTTCGAGCCTTTACCTTAACCGACGAACACCTTGGTCAGTCGTGGAACATCTCGACTGAGATTGCACATGAACTGATTGAGGCGAGCCTTTTCCTGATCCTTATCTAAGTTGAGGTTTCAGGTTGCCAAATCCTATCCTTAGTATACCTTTCCTGGTTCAAAGCAAGCCTAGGATGAGATTCACCCGGTGATTGCTTTGTTTGTATACTCAAGATCATGAGTGTAGGTAATAAAGGTTTATCCTTTATTGGGGTTTGAGTGTGCCTTCATCCCATCTTTGAGAGTTAGCCTGAGTCTTACACAGTAAAGGTTGATTCTATCCCCTTGGGTGGTGTGTTGGTTTGAGATTATAGTTCCTTTCCTTAGTACCTTGAGACTTACCCGGTGAGAGGATCTTTGGTCTGGGATAGTGAGTAATGAGACTTACCCGGTGATCTATTCGCACCTCAGAAACACCTTCCCTTTGCAAACCTCAGCTTTGTCCACGTTATCTTTTGAGATCGTTAGTCGGAACCAAAACTGGATGCTTTAATCCCTAGAATCCGTATTTCTCCTTATTTGATTACATCATCTTTGATATCTTTGCTTGTTTGATTGACAACTTGATTTATTGATCTTTGTTTCACCATAGTCCCTGTGTTCGACCTTGGAATTCTTGCTTTCATTACAATCGATCCGTACACTGCGGGTTCGCTTATTTGCAATTATCCTTGTATAAATTTAAAGCTTGCACACACCTCTGGGAGCGAATAAGTTTTTGGCGCCGTTGCCGGGGACTTGGTCAAGACCAAATTCGGTATTTGGTTGTCTAACTTGGAAGCTTTTGCTTTTGATCTTTTTCCTATGAGTTTTCGAGTTTTCAGGATTTCCAATGGATGCGAGTCGCTATGAACCTGCATTTGATCCAGTTTGGAGAGCAAGACAACTTGCTAGGTTGGACCATTATGAATATTTGTTGCTCTTATTTGCATTCATAAAATTTAGTGATGAAAGAGAAACAGAAGAGGCTATTTAGGATGAGCTTGCGCTATGGGATAAGTTGAATGTCCTTAAAAAGGTTAATGAGCAACCTCTTGAAGATTCATTTGAAACAAAGTGGGAGAATATAATGGAGAAGGTGGAGAAGCTCGAAGAAAGCTTCCTACCCTATGCTAAGCCGAAAGAGGCGTATAAGGAAGAACTATAAGCTTCGAGCATTCCTCCGCTTGAATCTGAAGCTCCTCTTGAAGCCCTCATTGAAGAAGAGGAAGAAGTAGAAGTCCTCGACCCAACTGCTGAAATAGGAGTCGAGATTGAAGAAGAATCTACTAGGTTGGAAGAAGAGAAAGATGTGGAGAACCGTGGCCAAATTACTGAAACTATGGCCAAGGTTGAAGAAAGATCAGCTGAGTTGGGAGAAGTTCTATGTGTGGATTATCATCCTAACACGAAAACTGTTCCAAGCTTTGAAGAACTTCATAAGATACTTGCTCCTGCTGCCTTTAAAGTTCTAGATTTTTTCAGGGATGCACCGAAGAATTGTAGGTCTCTTCCGAAAGAACCTCCTAAGATCAAGATGATATCTCCCTTGAATTTGTTGAATGAAGATGTTCCTTGGATTACGAGGAGTGGAGTTAACAAGCGCTTCACCGCTAAGGCAACAAAGCGTCTTTTGTTCAAGTATGACGTCATTCACGTAACGAAGACCATACGTCATCCCCAAGATGGAGATGGGAAAGCTACTAGAATCCTCGAGAAGTTGTTCTCTCGATTAAGAAAGGATGGGATGAAAGACTGAGTTATGTCCCACGGAAGAATAGGAATACCGGTAGGATTATGGTGAGAACCAAATCGTACAAGCTTGTACATGGGAGATCCTACCATTTTCCGGTGAAATTAGGAACCGGAACCTTTTTGGAAGAGTTTTTATTGCGGATGTGATGAGCACTCCAAGATATTTGAGGTACATTGAGTAATTCCATGGAGAAAGGTCCAGCTAGCGACCTTAAACCAAGTGCTTCTTGGGAGGCAACTCAAGGTATTGTTTTCTTTTCCCTTTTTCTAGTTTAGTTTAGATAGTTTGCTTCGTGTTTTGTACATCCTCCTAGACAGGAACCAGGTACTCTTTCAGAAGAAATTACAACTCAGGAGCTACATGGAAGGATTGATGTTCGAGAAGTTGAGAAGACGGATATTGATTGAGATACATCTCGGTGCTGTCAGAGTGCCTCGACCGCGGTGTTCTTCGCCAATAGAGATGGTCTTATTTATTATGCAGTTCAGCTACGTCCGTTAAGTACTTTGTTTCCTTTGACTTATATTTGACCCATTGGGACAATGTGTCCCAAGTATGAGGTATTGATGTACTATTTGCACTACTTGATTATTTGCTTGTATGACTCTTATGGATATTATCGTCTTATTTTGCTCTATGTGTTTATCTGTCATTACACGCATACATACAGGTTTCTGTTTGAGAAAAACGTCAAAAACCAGTTTGAAAAAATTTTTTTTGGCTCGATCGAGACGTTCTTGGCCGAACGAGGATAAACACCTCGGATGACGTCAAAAGCCCTCGACTAAGATGGGTTTTTAACTGAAAGATTTTTGAAACGTTTTGTGCTTCTATTCTGGATATGACCTCGATGATGATATTTGTTTGCAGATTGGTTTTTAAATTTTTATATGCTCGAAAGGTTTTATGATATATTTAAGTTGCTAAATTCTTTGTTTGGAATTCTAGCATGTTTAATACTTTGTTTTTATCAAAATTATGTTGGATTTGAAGGTTGACACCACATTATGAGTTCTCTCACATTCTTCCTGGGATGATTAAGGCACTTCATTCTCTTCTTCTTCTTCTTGATCATGCTTTAACCCCTCATATACATATTTGCCTCCCACTATCTATCCGGGAATTTGGATCCAATTGACGAAAAGCGTGTGATGTGAAGTTGAGATCTTGGCTGAAAGTGTTAGAAACGAAATTAGGATTGGGGAAGTCAATCATGATGATGAGTAACTCAACACCATTCACATAGCGGGGTGTTTGTGTCTTGCTAAAGTTGGATTGAGCGATATAGGCTTCGGTTATTATGCACCTATGTCCATGCTCCCAGAAAGTAAAGTAAAAAAAAGTGAATTTAAGCAAAGCTTATTGGTGGAAGATATTGTGATTCAAAGAAAGTGAAGTAAATATCATATTCCCGGATTCTAGCACCACATTACCATATATACATCCCACCCTGACACGTTTCTTGACCACTTTTTAGACCTCTAGTATGCTGATTGACTTGGTGGTTTAAACTGGATTATACATGATTGATTACAATAAATATGATTTATTTTGCATTCTATGATTTTATGCAAAGATGAACAGCTTTCTTATATTTATAAAATGTTTTGATCATGTCTTGATTTTATTTGCCATGAAGCATTCTATTAGGTTGATTTATGAATGGAGCACAACACCAAAAGGTTTTGAAATATTTTTCATTGATCTTTTTGATG
Source organism: Fagopyrum homotropicum (assembly GCA_033239125.1). Lineage (NCBI taxonomy): Eukaryota > Viridiplantae > Streptophyta > Magnoliopsida > Caryophyllales > Polygonaceae > Fagopyrum > Fagopyrum homotropicum. Next base: position 8,767,772 of record BSWB01000005.1, on the reverse strand, counting down.
ACTTATAATCCATTCTATCTTGTATCTATGATTTGGATATTGCTTGGGGACAAGCAAGGGACAAGTATGGGGCATTTTACGAGCATGTATTATTGGCAATATTTTGGGATTGCTTTAGACGTTTTATCTTCATAATTCTTCTTGTATGGATGTATATTATTTGAAAATTATGTTGTTTTGTCTACATTTGCGAGAATCGAGGTCTACACCTAGTATCATTGTAATTGTAGGGAAAATGACACGTTTTTAGAACAAAATGGATCTAAGGAAGCTAAGGAGTCATTGGAGCTACATTATGGCGCATTGAGGAGCTACAAGAAAGGCTCTGGATACAAGTAAATGAGATGGAAGATTGATTTTGGACTAGATTGGAGAGATTGACGCTTAACTGAGATTCACCTCGGTTGGCTACAGTTCCACCTCGGCTGAGGTTATCTTTAGGACAGGCTGGACCGAGGCAAATATTATAACAGCCACGAGATCTTTATTTTTGGCTAAAAACTTCTATTTTTGGAAAGAGAATTTCCTATATTTTAGGATGAATTTCTGGAAGGAAGCATATCTTTTTGGCTGGTATATTTTGTAAGATTGGAAGATATTTTAAAGAAGGAATTTGCCTTTAAAGATATCTTATCTTTGGAAGGTGATTCTCCTATATAAAGAAGTTGATTTTCTGAAGATAAATTATCTCCAAATTTCAGATTCAAGAAGATCAAGGAGCAGAGTTCTCTAGAGTTTTGAAGGAAGGTTGAAGATCAAGGAAGGAAGAAAGCTAGTTTGAAGGAATGTTGAAGGAAGTTGTAAGATTTTCTTAGATTGTTTTGATTGTTGTCTTTCTAGTTGTGATTGAGGAACGTAGTTTGATTGTTTGTTTGAGTTATTGAGACCTTTGTGTTAAGGTTTTCTTGTTTGAAGATTGATACCTTTCTTATATATTTCATTATTGTTTTCATGATGATTGTTGGCTAAGTTCTTTATGCGATTCGAGGGTGATTGGTTGAAGGTTGTGGGAAAGACGATGAAAGAATTAGCTTTACCCTAGTGTACCCTGAAAGTTCGAGCATTTAACTTAACCGACGAACACCTTGGTCAGTCGTGGAACATCTCGACCGAGATTGCACATGAACTGATCGAGGCGAGCCTTTTCCTGATCCTTATCTAAGTTGAGGTTTCAGGTTGCCAAATCCTATCCTTAGTATACCTTTCCTGGTTCAACGCAAGCCTAGGATGAGACATATCCGGTGATTTCTTTGTTTGTATACCCAAGATCATGAGTGTAAGTAATAAAGGTTTATCTTTTATTGGGGTTTGAGTGTGCCTTCATCCCATCTTTGAGAGTTAGCCTGAGACTTACCCGGTAAAGGTTGATTCTATCCCCTTGGGTGGTGTGTTGGTTTGAAATTATGGTTCCTTTCCTTAGTACCTTGAGACTTACCCGGTGAGAGGATCTTTGGTCTGGGATAGTGAGTAGTGAGACTTACCCGGTGATCAATTCCAACCTTAGAAATACCTTCCCTTTGCAAACCTCAGCTTTGTCCACATTATCTTTTGAGATCTTGAGTCGGAACCAAAATTGTATGCTTTAATCCCTAGAATCCGCATTTCTCCTTATCTGATTACATCATCTTTGATATCTTTGCTTGTTTGATGGACAACCTGATTTACCGATATTTGTTTCACCATAGCCCCTGTGTTTGACCTTGAAATTCTTGCTTTTATTACAATTAATCCGTACACTGCGGCTTCACTTATTTACAATTATTCTCGGTATAAATTTAAAGCTTGGACACACCTCCTGGAGCAAACAGTCATCTAAGTTGGAGTTAGGACGTCTAAAGTGACTTCCTAGGACACGTAGTGACAACGAGAGAGATCAAGTTGATCCGACGAAGACCAAGGTGGTATTTCCGGAGCTACCTCCAAAGAATGTTGGGGAGATAGGGAGCTTTTAGATTGGTGGGATATAATTGCACCGTTGCGGAATGGTTTTAACGCCCTTCCTTTCCGAGGAGGTGTACTGGAATCGTATGGTCCGAGCCGTGTCGGTAGAGCTTTGAAAAGCAGAAGAGGTGATTAGCCTCTACTTAGAAGTCTTTTGCACAGACAAGAGTCTTGTGGACTTGGCGACAAACAGGGATACATCCAAGCGGGGCTTGGGATGCGGTTGAAGTAACAAGAGAGGTTTCACGTGTATGCGTTAGACAATTCTAGGCGTATGAGAGGAAGGACCCATGAACGGTTGTGAGCTAGCCGCTTAATACATGTGCTTATGAGGATGTCAGTATTTTTATGAAGCGACAGGCCAGCCTGGAGCGGCGATAAGGATTTGATGTATATATACGCTCAACAAGAGTTGAATATCCGCCACAAGTGATGGATAGGGTTGATTAAGGACTTCAGTCAGGTGTTTTTGCAATTGTATCATCCGGGGAAGGTGAGTGTAATCACTGGCACCCTTAGTATGTGGATGCCTCGACAGGAGGCAATAGCTTGACTTACGGTCCAATTTTAGTTGTAGAGGGATTTAGTATGGATGGAGATGGATATCCGGTTTCCGGATAAGGACATACCCTTGTCCGATTTTTGGAGAGGATACCATATATCTTATACAGAATGTAAGATGAATCGGGACATCATATGTTGTAGTGGTAAGGTGGGCTTAAGCCCGATGCGACTAGGTACGAAGCCAATGTGCGACCTGTCATCAGGTCAAGTGTGAGCACTATATGACGGGATGAGGATTTCATCCACTTCCACTTATGCAGTGGGAGTGGGAGGATATCTTCGTAAATGTTATTACCGATTTTAGACCGAGTAAAGTTGTTACACAATTGGGATTGTCGTAGAGCAACTGACAGGATCACGCGTTTTATAACTGTTTGGGAAACGTGACCAATGAGTCGGCTAGTGGAGGAATTCACTATGTTAAAAGTAAAATTTCGTGGGGATAACAAGTACCATCGTCTCAGATTAAGAGCATGTGTGCCAGATTGGGGAAAAGTGTGATCAGAACACTTCCCTTTGATTAAGTTTTCGTACATTATAGTTGTCATGGGTCATTTGGGATGGCCTTTGTGAGACATTATATGGGCGGATATGTCATACACCGTGGTGTAGGGATTAACCGAGTAGTAATTGTAGGATAGCCTTGAGAAGATATGTGATGACATCGCTTGATTAACGATGATCCAAGAGCAGATGCTAGCCGCACTGAGTTGCTAGCAGGCGTGTACAGATAGGAGGCACATGCCTCGAGAGTTTAGATATGGAGCAAGCCTACCTAAGTGTATCACCGACGTGAGGCGTCAGACGTTTTTGGGCGTAAAAAATGAAGTTGAGTTCCATTAGATATGGAGCAAGCCTACCTAAGTGTATCACCGACGTGAGGCGTCAGACGTTTTTGGGCGTAAAAAATGAAGTTGAGTTCCATTACATCGGACCTTTTTGAGATCTTGGCGTGAGTTGGAAAAGTGTTTTATAGGTTGGCGTTTCCACCAAGAAGTAGAATCTGTTCATCAACATTTCATGTATATCAACCAAGGGAGTACGTACATGACTTGAGATGCGTTGTCAGTCATGACAATCTAGTGGCATAGACGGGGAGCCTATGAGACTACTTGCGAGATGGAGGATAGTATCCTTGGTGGAATTTTACCCTGAGCTAGTAAGATCGACATGATCGATGAGTTAGACATATGTGCTTGCGTGATGTTATGTGTAGTTATGCCTGTGCGAGATTATGTGTTTGATCTGTATGGTTTTGATGTGTTAGCTTGATTAGATTGTGTGTGTAGATAGAAGGATTATTCCTTCATGTTCCGAGTGCATGTCTCTGCTGAGACTGAGAGGATTAGCGTTTGTTGAAGTTTCGGGACGGAACTTACTTTGAAGGGCATACGATGTAACGACCAGAATTTTTGGTTCCGTTTAGAAGAGACATTAGAAGTCTTGAGCAAGGGCTACCGCCCTTGCAGCTTAGTAGGCCCGCGACCGCGCCTTGGACGTCCCGTAGGGGCGGTGACACGCTATTGCGAGAATTCAGTATCTTCTCGCGCAACCTTTCACATTCCCACCATTAAGCTTCGTCCTATTAATGAGTGGGAGTTTCATGACTGGGGTCTTTTGGTTATCCCACTCTTTTATGCAGCCCATCTCTTCCTCTCTCATTTTCTTTTTTCACGTTACATTGTTTTCCTCTCTTCTTCCAAATCATCACCTCCATTTCCATCCTCCATTCTTGATCCATCGTCCTTTGAGGTTGCCACGTGAAGCTAGGATTGTAGAGACGTACTAGGGTAAGTTTCTCCTTCCTTCCTCTTCCTTCTTCTCCTTTCATGTTCTCCATAACTCTTGATTGGAAGATCTCCATGGATTCACACTCAAGGGCCTCTTCTTGTTCTTGCTTGTGTGATGATGTGTCTAGAACTTGAAGGAAGGCTAAGACCTTGTGTTGGAATCTAGAGGACGTCCATAGCATCAAAGGAGACCTTAAGAGGGCGGTTGTGCAATCGAAGGACTCAAGAGGCGACGTTTCTAGACAGCAGCCGCAGGGTCGGGTCCATATTTGGTTAAGTTAGACTCACCCATGGTTGCTGAACTTCGGATATGTTACTGTTGGTATTATAAAGTATAACATACTGAAATTTTAGAGTATTCTCAGTTATAGTTTAAGACATATGATTCTCCAAAGTTGGTTCCTCATGCAGTTTTTAGAACAGTGCTAAATATTCTAAGTTTGAGGAAAAAAAACTGCTTGGGATGCATTTTTGTGGAACAGATTTGATTGGGTTATATTCCTCGGTTAGACTTGAATTTTGGATATGTTATATTTAGGATTTCATGGTAGAAGATATCAAAATTTTAGAGGATTCCATTGACATGTTTAGTAGTTATGATTTTTCAAAGTCGAGTTTGTAAGCAGTTTTCTAGATGGTTGCTGAAATATTCTAAGTGTTAGAAAAACTGCTTGTGATGCAGGTTTGTAAGGTAGATTTGGATGAGTTATTGACCTCTGTTTTGATTTTTGTATATATTGTTGATGGATATACATAGGAGCATGTGGTAAAAGTTAAGAACGATCCGTTGTTTTAATCCATATTTAGGATGTTCCGAAGTTTGGTAAGTATAGTTTGGTTTAGAAGAGTTGTGTTAGGTTTTAAGTGTCGATCTATCTTGTGCCGTGTTGTAAGGTCCGATGAAGTTGTTGTCAGGCTAAGGGTCGGGACCCACTATGAGGTCCTAGCCCGTAGCATCCCGAGTATATCATATTTGGGGTGTTAAACTCTTACCAGCACCACGGTGAACTAGTAAGGGTAGTGCGAGCATCTTAGAGGCTCTATCTCAGCTCTCCGTTATAAGTACACAAAGACGCTTCTAGCGTCTCAACAAAACCGCCATCCCATTGAGGTTACTATGGGGTCTCTCCTCGGGACCTTCTATCCCGGATCTTTTCAAAGCCATTCAAATCCCACGATTCCGTCGGATCTTCCTTCACATATCATCTTCGTTAACAACTGAGGTTGAACCGTCAATTAAGTTGTTGCTTCCTCTCAAAGCGTCCATGATAGCATGAATTATAGTCTATATTTTGGGGTTTGTTTGGACGTTTTATCTTCAATAATCTGCATGTTTGTATGTATAATATGTGATTATATTACCATTTCATCTACCTTTGCGGGAATCGAGGTCTACACCTAGTTTTGTTGTAATCGTAGGTAAAATGGCACGTTTTACATCAAAAAGGAGCAAAAGGAGCTATGCAGTCATTGGAGCTACATTCAGGAACATAAGGAACCACACAGGAAGCATAGCCATGGATTAGAGATTCACTTTGGACCAGATTTGAGAGATTTCACATTCAGTTGTGACTCACCTCGGTTGACCACAGATTCACCTCGACCGAGGTGATCCAAGGAAGTCGACTCGACCGAGGCGAATACCTAGGACACGGCGAGAATATTTTATTCTTGGTTGAGATCTTTTATCTTTGGAAAGTGATCTTATATTTTTGGGCTTGGCTCCAGGAAGGAAGAAGATATTATAGATCTTATATTTTACCTATTTTTATGGGAAGAGATCTTTCTAAGATATCTTATCTTTGGAGAGTTATTTTCCTATAAAAAGGGTCGGATTTCCCACAAATCCGACAGCCGCTATCAGCGCAAAATCGTGCTTACACCCACAGCAGCCATACTTCAGTTGGGAGATTTGAAGGACCTTTTTGAAGGTTGAAGAAGGAAGATTGTAGCTTTTATAGCTTTTTGAAGGTTTTCTTGTAAGATCACCTTAGATTCTCTTCCTTGTTGTCTTGCTTGTTGGATTTCCATCCAAGGAACGCTTTGTTGTGATATTTGATTCAGTTATTGAAGTCCTTTCACTAATTCTTCTTGATCAAATATTCACCTTCTTCCCATATACTTGATTAATACCTTCATGATGATGAGTGGCTAATTTCCTTGTGTGATTCTAGGGTGATTGGCTGAAGGTTGTGGGAAAAACAATGATAGAATAATCTTAGATTCTAGTAGGACTCTGAAAGTTCGAGTCTTTAACCTTAACCCTAAGCATCTCGCTCAGTCGATGAACATCTCGGCCGGGGTGGAATTCATCTGACCGAGGTGACTTATCTGATCCTAAATTGAGAGTTAAGTGTTAGAGTTTGCCAAATCCTATTCTTATTACACCTTTCCTGGTCCAATGCAAGCCTATGATGAGACTTACCCGGTAATTCCTTAGTTTGTGTACCAACGATCATAAGTGTAGGTAATAAAGGTCTATCCTTTATTGGGGTTTGAGTGTGCTTTCATCCCATCTTTGTGAGTTAGCTTGAGACTTACCCGGTAAAGGTTGATTCTATTCTCTTAGATGGTGTGTTAGTTTGAGGTTATAGTTCTTTATCTTAATTCCTTGAGACTTACCCGGTAATAGGAGTTACGGTTTAGGATTAGTGAGTAGTGAGACTTACCCGGTGATCTATTCCACTTTAGTAACACCTTCCCTATGCAAAAACCTCAGCTTTGTCCGCTTATCTTTAGATCTTGAGTTGGAACCACAACTAGATGCTTTAATCCCTAGAATTGCATATTTCCTTTATTGACTTCTTATTCATCTTTGATTGTTTTAATTGCTTTGTGGTTAGTAATTGCTTAAGCATACCGTAATTGGACTTTGTTTCACTAAGTCCCTGTGATCGACCCCTGGAATTCCTTGCTTTTTACTACGATTGACCCGTACACTGCGGGTTCGCATCCTTGTTTTAAGCTTACGTCTAGGGTTATAAGTTTAAAGCTTGCACACACCGTTTGGAGTGAACAAGTTTTTGGCGCCGTTGCCGGGGACTTGTGATGTGATCCCCACCGGGGAAGAAATCATCGTCATCAAGCCGGAACCAATCGTTTTGCCACCAACCGTCCAAGTCAAAAGTCAGCCGGAACTTATCAAAATCAATAGTTATGTGTTGGAGGTCATGCCTAAAACTGAGCCAAAACCTATTGAAATCAAACCGAAAAATCTTGCTCCGAGCATGCCCAATGCAAGCCAATTTTCACTCTCTCCGGCTAAGCTGTCAGGTTTGCGCACTCTCAGTAAAACGACTATAACTGAGGCAATACTTGGAATTAAAATACCCATGAGTACTACTTTGAAAGGTATTTTCAATATCTACAACTTTCTAGTTTACTCAAAGTCTATATTGCAAGAGGAAGAGGGCGAAAATTACCCTACATTGCAGCAAGTACGGTACTTGTATGGATTGTTGGACAAGATCATGCATGGAGGCATGAAAGATGGTTATACAAAACATATGCACGTCCTATCATACATATTTCATGCAGCATACCATGCTCATAATATTCATATATTATGCATGAATTTTTGTATTGATCATGTGAAGGTCAACATGTCAACATTCAATCAAACATTGAAGGCATCTTCACACACATACATTGAATGGAGGCCAAGGTAGTTCAATGGTCTTCTTCTCCTTCAATATGGACGTCCAAGACTTGATTAGACCATCCTTGATGTGTTGTCCAAGTGAAGAGAATAGGATCCAAGAGTCATCTTTGATTAAAGGCCAAATGTGGCCATTTATGTTTTTGAATTTCCTAGAAAAACTCTTGAATTTCTTGCATTTCCTTTTGATAAACCTTTGATATTTCTAGCACTTAATTAGGGAGTTTTTAGGCTGAGTTTTGTGGCTATATAAAGCCTTGTATCCTCCCATTGTAAGAGAAGTGAAGTTAAATGAAGTAAGTTAGCCTTTGTGCTTTCAAAGTTGTTGTTTGCTTTAAAACAAAACCCGAATTCTAGGTGAGATGCTTAGTTTTCAAACATCTAGGTGAGATGCTTAGGTGGTTCTAAGGTGAGAGGCCGAGGAACGAAGGTTCGAACCCCAAAGTGAGATTCCGAGGGTAGTTCGTTCGAGTTGAGGGATTCCCAAAGTGAGAGGCCGAGGGAATTTGCTCTTCATATCCAAAAATACAAAATCCAAAAAAAAAAAAAGAGTTCCATTTCACCGATTCTAATCCGAGCGTGAACTTGTGCCGGTGGATCCTCGTGTTCGAATCGAGTTCGATCACATCAACTTGGTCTAGACCGAGCCGGTTACGGTTTGCTCTTGGGGCACCTGCCCCCGTGTCTACTAACCACTCTACTTGAGTGACTTTTGCAGGTTCTTTCTTAGGTATATGCGAAGAACCCGCACTGGGAAGGAAATCGTTCCTTACGATCCCGAACCAGAAAAGACATACAAGCGACGCTTAAGAGAAGCAAAGATGGCCCAACAAGACAACCGGGATCTTGAGGCCGAGTTGAAAGAGGCGTTAGAGCTGCTACGCCTCAGCAGGGAAGAACTAAGGCAAGAGAAGGAAGAAACTCGCACCAAGACCGAAGCAATCGAAGTAGAGATGGCAGCCATACGAGACCAGATTCTACTTCGACCGAGGGGAGACCCAGTTCCCGATGCTGGACCGATGCAGGTCCCAGTTGCTGACCCTCGACCGAGGCGGGTCCCAGTACCTAACGCCCCGGCCGAGGTACTTCCACCTCGGATGCCAGTCCGAGACGTTCTTCTTGCAGGAATCCCACAAACCCTAAGTCAAAGGATGGACCCCAATTAACAACTGAGGCGTCCAGGAGTTAACCTAGGAGATCCAGCGGACCATGACTACGAACTTCGACCGCAAGTTCTATCCATGATTCGCCAATGCCAGTTCGGAGGGCTGGAGAAGGAATCACCACATCAACATCTTCAAAACTATGAGATCTTGATGGAAAATTTGAGACCTTCAAGGATTGAAAATAACAACTACAAGCTAAGACCTTTTTACTTTTCTTTAAAAGATAGAGCTCTTACTTGGTATCAATCTCTTCCTCCAGGAAAAATTAGCACGTGGGAGGAGATAAATACGGAATTCTTGACCAAATTCTTTCCCCCCTCAAAGACCGCTGAAATGAGAGGGAAGATCAACGCTTTCATTATGAAGGACAAGGAGAGCTTGTCCAAGTCATGGGAGCGGTTGAAGGATATTCTTTTGGATTGCCCACATCATGGAATTCCAAAGTTACAGTTATTGGAGATATACTTCAAAGAACTGGACGGAAGCACCCAGTTCAATCTCCAACTACTCTCCGCCGATACCTTTATGGACATGGCGATTGACGAAGCTTGGGACTTCATCGAGAAGCAAGCTTTGCACATGGAGAAGTACACTCATCAAGGAGCTGAAGGTGGAGTTAAATGAGTTAACTTCCAAGAAACTCAGCCCAACAACAATCAACTCACGTCTTTGAAGAATGACGTGAAGCAATTGAAGGAACTCTTGGTTGCTCAAACCAAGAAGGAAGAGCAAGGACAAAGGAACAACAACAACGGATACCGTAACAACAACAACGGTTCCCGGAACAACAATTACAACAATAACAATAGAGGATCCAATAGCAACAATTGGAGGGCAAACAACCAAAATTCTGGTAACAATCATTCAAACTCCAACTCTAACGATTCCTCTAACCCTTTCCTCTCTCCCCCTTCTTCTTCTTCTACTCCATTAAAGAGCCAGGGGCAAGGATCAAGTTCGTCTCAGCCGGAAAAGAAAGACGCAGTTTTGGAGGCCATCTTGATCAAGCTCAACACTATGGAGACTTCGATGACTTCATTTTCGAAGGCCCAAAAAGCCTTTGAACAACAACTTGCAAGTAGGGTGAATGAAGCGCCAAGAGATCCAGGGAAGCTTCCAGCAAGGACAGAAAGCAACCCTAAGGGCCAGATCATGGCCATAACTATGAGGAGTGGACTGAAAACTTCAGATCCAGTGCCTCGGTCAGTGCCAGTACCAACGAAGACCACCTCGGTCCAGATGGCCTCCTGCATACAAACCACCACTTCCATTCCCCCAATCAAGGGCCAGAGCACATCTAGACTAAGCACTTTGGGTAAGTTCCTTGACTTGATGAACAAACTGCACATTAACATTCCTTTCCTTGATGCTATTCTAGGAATGCCCGCCTATGGGAAGTTCTTAAATGAGATCCTATCAAGGAAGAGGAAGCTGGAAGATTTTGGTGAAGTTAGGATGACATCTAAATCCTCGGAGCTCATTCAAATCATGAAGGAGAAGATGCCACCTAAATTGAGAATTCCCGGCTCATTTTGCATTCCCATTCAAGTTGGGGACGTCACTTGTGAAGCCCTTTGTGATCTAGGAGCCAGCGTGAGCATCATCCCGCTGGAGCTATGTGTGAAGATCGGACTTGGAGAGCCCAAGCCGGTCAAGATTCGACTTTATATGGCGGATCGCTCCATCACCCATCCCATGGGCATCTTGGAGGACGTTCCGGTCAAGTTAGGTAACTTCTATCTACCTATAGATTTTGTTGTACTTGATATTCCCGCAGATTATCCTGTTCCTATTATTCTCGGGAGGCCATTTCTAGCAACTTCGGGTTACAACGTGGATTACAAGAACGCCAAGTTGAAATTCAACATTGGTGGCGATGAGGTGGAGTTCACATTACTTGCAGCCATGAAAGGGGAGCAGCTGAGCGATGATATCTTCAACATCTACGATGAAGAAGAATCAAGAGAATTGGTGAGCTCTATCCTTACTAACGATCCACTCGAAAGAGTTATTAGCTTCAGTTTAATGGAGGAAGGTATAGATGCTTCTTGTGATGCAGATATACGAAGCTTAAAAGCACTGGAAGAGGATCCAGGAGCTAAAACTGAGAAGCTAATCCAGAAGATGAAGATCTCTAGTTTCGGTTCCAGTTGCAGTACCTCGACCGAGGCACTTCCTGGACTGAGCGAGGCGACTGAAGAACATCTCGGTCAACGCCTCTGCGCCTCGACCGAGGTCGATGGCGAGACGACTTCAACTGAGACTTCCGAAAGTCCATTTTCTAGATCTACTCCACTGGAAGGAGGAAGCAAGGATCCCCCTCAGAAAACACCCCCAGTTGTGGAGCTTAAACAACTCCCAAATCACTTGAGGTATGTCTTTCTTGGACAGGATTCCACTTATCCCGTTATTGTAAGTGCTTCCCTTTCCGAAACTGAATTATCTAAACTAATGCATGTCCTGAGAAAGCATCAAAAGGCTTTGGGTTATACTATAGATGATCTTATTGGCATTAAGCCCTCTTTCTGCATGCATAGAATTCTAATGGAGGATGATCATAAGACTTCACGGGAACCTCAAAGACGGTTAAATCCGATCATGAAAGAGGTTGTGAAGAAGGAAATTCTTAAGTTGTTGGATGCAAGTATCATATATCCTATCTCGGACAGCAAGTGAGTTAGCCCGGTGCATGTAGTTCCGAAGAAAGGAGGGATGACCGTTGTGACAAATAAGAACAAAGAGTTGTTCCCAACTAGGACCGTTACGGGCTGGAGAGTTTGCATTGATTATAGGAAGCTGAACACGGCCACACGGAAGGACCATTTTCCACTTCCCTTCATTGATCAAATGCTCGAGCGGTTGGCCCAGCATTCACACTTTTGCTACTTAGACGGTTATAGTGGATTCTTCCAGATTCCTATCCATCCGGATGATCAGGAGAAGACCACTTTCACTTGTCCATGGGGGACATTTGCTTATAGGAGAATGCCATTTGAATTGTGCATTGCACCCGCTACCTTCCAGCGATGCATGATGGCTATCTTTTCCGAGTACATAGAGGAGATCATAGAGGTATTTATGGATGATTTTTCTGTATATGGTTCCTCTTTTGATGATTGCCTATCTAACCTTTCTCTAGTGCTTAAAAGATGTGAAGACACTAATCTTGTTTTGAATTGGGAGAAGTGTCATTTTATGGTTAATGAAGGCATTGTGCTAGGACTCCTCGTTTGTAATCGAGGCATTGAGGTCGATCGCGCTAAGATCGAGACTATTGAGAAACTCCCTCCCCCTTGTTCTGTTAAAGGTGTGAGGAGTTTTCTCGGGCATGTAAATTTCTACAGGAGATTCATCAAGGACTTCTCTAAGATTTCTAAACCTCTAACTAACCTCTTGAATAAAGATGTTGTTTTTGAGTTTTTGCAGGAGTGTCTTGATGCTTTTTACAGGATTAAGGAAGCATTGATCTCCGCTCCGATTATCCAACCTCCGGATTGGACCTTGCCCTTTGAGATCATGTGCGATGCTAGTGATGTAGCCGTAGGAGCGGTGCTTGGACAGAAGAAGGATGGCCGGACCACCGCCATTTATTATGCTAGCAAGACGCTAGATGTAGCACAACGCAACTACGCTACCACCGAGAAGGAATTATTGGCGGTTGTGTATGCTTTCGAGAAGTTTCGTTCCTATTTAGTTGGGGCGAAAGTCATTGTCTACACCGACCATGCAGCCATTCGTTACTTGTTGGCTAAGAAAGATGCCAAGCCATGCCTTATTCGATGGATTCTCTTGCTTCAAGAGTTTGATCTAGAGATCCGCGATAAGAAGGGATCCGAAAATTCTATTGCGGATCACCTCAGCCGGCTACCTGCATCCTCACGTGAGAAGGACAACCCGCCCATAGACGATTCATTCCCCGATGAGCACTTACACTTGTTGGAGCGTTTGATAGACTTACTTACTTCACCCCACGATGGAGGCGAAGTATGGGGTGAGGGCACCTCCCATCACATTTGAGAGGCGCATAATGGTCCAGCTAGCGACCTTAAACCAAGCTCTTCTTGGGAGGCAACCCAAGGTATTGCTTTCTTTCCCTTTTTCTAGTCTAGCTTAGATAGTTTTTGCTTTTGCTTTGCTTTGTTTTGTTTTTGGCGTTCTAGACAGATAACAGGAGACATCTAAGGAAGGAGCATAACTAGAAGTACAGAAGATCGAGAATTTGAGAAGACGAAGTTCAACTGAGGCATCTCGGTTGCTGTCAGAGCACCTCGACCGAGATGATTCTTGAGCAACCGAGGCGACTAGGGTTTTTTGAAGAACCACCTCGGTCCGTACCACCTCGGTCCAGTCGAGACCATCTCGACTGTTCGCCCCTAGAGGTGTGTGCAAATAAGTTTTAAATTTATAAAACTAGAATCAAGCATGCGAACCCGCAGTGTACGGATCGACGTAGTTAAGCAAGAATTCCAGAGTATCGAACACAGGGATTTGGGTGGAACGAACTCGATTGTAGGTTATCAAGCAAGTAAATATGGGAGTTTTGCAGATATTGGGAAAACAACAATCCTAAAGTTCCGGGTATCCAGTTGCGGCAATAGATTCAAGATATACTAATGATGTAAAGACAGAGTGGAGATATGCAAAGGTATACTAATGTAAGGTAATCGTACGGTTGAGGTTCCAAATACGTTATGTAACTCACCTAAAAGACACTCCCTATACAGGTTGTTGAGGCTCAATATAGAAAGATTCTAAAGACGAGGATTAGTATCAAATACCCAAACTTATAATCTAAAGATCAAGACTAACTTAACCGATTGAGGTTGTTGAGGCTCACAATCGAGGTAGAGGTTGTTGAGGCTTCACTACCACCTAGAAAAGACAAGTCTAAACTAAGTTAAAGCAAATCTTTAACTTTGGATTAAAGTAAAAGCAGGCTCGTAAACTAGAGGGAAATTACGGTTGGATCTTGAGATTCCACGGTCGTGGAACTCAAAAACAGCCCGTAATTTAGGGTTGTCGACGATTCTCTCTAACTCTCAGGGTCTAATCTGTTTGCGATCGATCTATCATCATCTAAGCCACAACTATCAACCCTTCACCTTAGAATTGTTAAGGGTTTTTAGCCAATAACAGTCATATTGATATCAATTCAAGAATTAAAGGATAAAAGATGGGAACTTTCAAGAACTATCAATAATCTTCAAATGAATCTCAAGATCGCAATCAAGAACAAGTGTTTATCAAAAGATTCAAAACAAAGTAAACAATCACAACCTTAGGAAAGAAGAGAAACGGGATGTCAATCCGTTTTCAAATCAAACCTAAACAAGAAGAGAGATCTTCTTGCAAAATCTTCCAAGAACTTCGATCTTCCACAAATCTGAAAATCACAACAGCAACTCTCCACTAAAAGTGCGAGTTTTGAGCAACTCTCCAATACGAACTTTGATCTCCAATGAGATCTCCCAAATACCTCTAAGATGAGGGTTTGTGTGTTGCTAAGCGTTGATCCTAAGCGGCATGACGGAATCTCCTTTCTTCCGTCTTTTTATAATGCAGGGCAAAGTGTCGGCCCGGCCCGATCTTCAAAAGATCATGGCTTCGAAGTGTGGCGAAAAGATTCGCCAAGATCACGGTCGTGGAAGATTCCACGACCGTAATTCTAGGGCGTGGAAACAATTACGGTTAGTTCCACGACCGTAGAATCCCTTGGAATGAACATCGAATTCTGACTCTGAATCCACGGCCGTAATTCTGAACGTGGTTTGTGATACGGCCATATTTTAGGGCGTAATTTAGGGCAAGAACGTGATTCTTCCCTAAACTCGTGCATTCCTCAATCTAAGACTCCAAATTGCTTCCAAAAAGTGTCCTCGATCTATGGACATATCAACTCAACTCTCCTTTGCTCGATTCCGTTTGGAAATAGCTCCGAATCACCTATAATCAACATAGAACTAGTGTAGACATCCATATCGACAATATAGGCAATACTAGCTCACATATACATAAAGATCAATCAAAGACTATCAATATGAATCAAATACGATTAGAAAACGTGCCTAAAATATCACAATATTTCATGCTAACAAATAACCCCATACTTAGCACTTGCTTGTCCCTAAGCAAGGTCCTTCAAAAAGCTTTAAAACAAGAGTTAGGATGAAATATGTGTATCTTCTTTTGGTGAATGTGACTTCTAAAGAATAGATCATTCTCAAATCTTGCTTCAATCGTTCATCAAACTTTCACACACTCAATCAAAGAGTAAAAAGCAAAGAGAGTTCATGAATCAATTTAACTTCAAAACAAGCATTATAACCTTCAAACATTATCAAAATCAATCATAAGAAGCTTCAATTTAGATCACCAAGTCATATAACATTCTTTTGATCTTAAGGACTTTCAAAGAAAAGGTCTAGAGTATGGAAGGGAAGGGAAAACTTTAAGGGAAAGTGGTGCATAAATCCGGGAAAGTGGACAACTACCTTCTTCTTATGCGGTTCCCGCAACACTTCAACTTAGAGCTTCGCTCTTGCATTTCATTTTTCGACTTTACTTTTGGAGTTATGGATAGAGGTGCACAAAAACCGAAGCCTAGGAGATTGGCATTTCTCAAAATTGCAAGAGATGCCTCAAACCCTTAGCGCACATACCATAATCCGCTAGGAATATCGCTCAATCCGACTTTGGCAAGACACAAACACCCGGCTATGTGAATGGTGCCGAGTTACTCATCGTCATGATTGACTTCCCCAAACCTATAATTTCTTTCTATTCAATTGATTGCAAATAATTGCTCTCATGGCCCTCCCACATCAAACATGCCTTTTTCATTCACTTCTCCAAATTCCCGGATAGGTGAGGGAGGCTAATTTTTCAATGAGGAGTTAGATGATCAAAGAAAGAGGAAAGAAAGTATTGAATTGCCTTAATCATTTCAACAAGAAGTATAGGAACTTATAATGTGATTTCAACTTCAATTTCTCAACATGATTTAGGTAATGTTTTCACATTATAAAACTTGCAAAAGAGGTAGAATTCATTCATTCAAATTCTTTTCGATTTACAATCCTTTTAAGCATGCAATTGTCATCAAACTCAATTCGCAAGTAGTGATTATCATGGAAATCATCTCAATTCATTAGAAGCACAAAATTTTCAAAATTTTTCAATTTTTATGGGTTTTTAAAGTTCTTTTTCATGCAATGCGAAAATAAAACGTGTAACACATAATGAATATGCAATGATAGTCTTGAAATGAAAGCAACATAGAGAGTAGAGTTATTACAAACTTTTAGTACATCCCACCCCATACTTAGGACGAACATTGTCCCTAATGTTCACAAGAAAGAACAAAAGAAAGAAAAGAAAGAAAAGAAAAAGAAACTCACAAGTGGTGGCGGGAATGTCTAAAACGAACGGTCATGCATCGATCACTGCGGCGCCGGCGGAGGTGGGAATGGAGAGAAACTCGGATCATAGAACCGCCCAAACTGCTGGCGATAGACGTCCCTCATCATGTGGTCAAGGTCGTCTAGGCGTCCGTCTCTAGCATCCGCTCGGATCTCTAGTACTCCAACTCTCTCCGAAAGTCCGGTAGCCCAATCCGGCATCCTCTCTTACCATCCCGGGGCGTGATCATACCATGCGGGGGCATCGGCTGGTGCTGGTGCTGGTGGTGGCGGTGGTGCTGCTGGCTGCGTCGTGGACCAAGGAGGGGGTGTGTCGTACCAAGTGGGAGGTGTAGTCATCCACGTGGGCCTCTCACTCACGCTGGCGCGGCGAGATGACGAGCCTAAAGCTCTAGCTGGGCGTGGAGAGCGCCTAGGTACATCCGGGGTCGCCTCCGGCTGATCCGGAAACGTGCCGAACTCCTGCTCCGCTCCTCCACCACTCTCGTACTGCTCTCCCATCTCCTCCTCATCCACAACCGGTGGTGGAACGTAAGGGGGAGCTACAAGCCTGTTCGCATGCATCGCAGCGAACGTCTCCTTCTAATTGTGGCGTCCCGCCACAATGGAATACTCTTGCAGCCACTCAATACCCCTACCCGTCCTGCTCTCCCAAGGCATGCCCGCATAAGGCGGACCTCTATGTGTGGGGAAGATGAGTCCCCTAACCATGAATGCATGTAATCCTAGAGGTACGGCGGGTATGCGGGTGCAAGCTGAAAAATCTACACCAAATGTCCTAGCCATGTGGGTCACTATCCCACCATATCCAATGTTCCCCTTCGATTTGTTCTTGAGTTTACTCATCGTAGCCGCCAAAAGAGTAGCACAATCTGCGCGGCATCCATAAAGTATACTGTAAAGAAGGACTAGCTCATCCGTCTTGATCTTTTGGGGCGTCTCCGTCCTAGGAAAGAGACACTCTGAAAGAACACGGTGAGCTATCTTCAAGGCTAGATGGTACATCAATCTAGCCTTGGTATCGGCGGGTTGCCAACGGTCCTCGTCGGCGTAAATCATTGCCACTTCCCCCCAAAATTCCTTGGCGGAAACGCCTCTCGGAAGTCGAACATTGTAGGTCTCATGGAACCCGAAGATGGTCCCAAACTCAACTATACTCAACTGATAGTCTCGTTCCATGAGACGGAAGGAGACGGTCCTATCTACTGGGCTGTGCTCAAAGGACGTCACAACCTCCCGGGTAATCTCCTCATAAGCGTCTTCACGAATGTTCGTGAAGACAAGCAATCCGGCTCTATCCAAGAGCCATGTAAGATCATCAACTATGTTGAGGGGGTGTAGATCCTCCAACAACAAATACCTAGGGCCAATCACTGCCCTCTTCTCTATCTTCTCAAATGCAGCTAGGTAGTTTTCGTGTATGGTTGGGATGCTAGGGTGAGGAGGTGAAGATGGAGGTGAAGGTGAGGATGGTAGTGAGGGAGATGAGGGTGGTGGTGCCCTAGAGGTGGAGGGATTTCCTTTCCTTTTCTTACTTTGCTCCCCTTTCTTCTCCTTTATCCTTCCCGACATTCTCCTCACAAAGTCCATTTTTCAGAAAAATTACGGTCTGTTCTTGGGAAATTACGGCCGTGGTTTACCCAGAGACCGTGATTCGTCTCAGAAATTCGCGAATCTCAGAAAACTCACCAACAATCACCACAGCAAGCAGTCCTAATCTAATTCCTTCCGGTCTTTATCAGTTCTTCCTAAAAAACTATAGCAAAAACGAACTAAATCCGTGAAAATCAAGAAGAAAGAAGTAACCTCTTTTTCGGATTGAAAAATCCAAAATGTGTGTTTGTTGATCGATTTCCACTCGATTTGTTGCTTGGATTCTATTCGTGGTTGGATTTGCTGCAGTTTAGGACGAAGAATCGTTGAAAACGATTAGAAAACGAGGAATTGAGAGAGGTGGAGGGTTTTCGGTTTCTAGGTCGTGGAATTGGGGAAATTTTTGTTAAGTGTGTGAAGAATGTGGGTTTTATAGTGGCCGGCAAAATTTCCAAAAATTACGGTCTGTCGGGGCATTCCACGGCCGTGGAAGTGTACGGACCCGTGGTTTTGGTGATTTTTCAAAGGCTTTTGAAAATTACGGCCACTGTAGCTATGACGACCGTAATTTAGACCGTGGAACCTTTTGTAAAGCTTCAAAGTCCAAATTTCGTCACTCCTCTTCGACATTATCTTCCCTTTTTCCTTTTCCATCGATCCTACAACCAAAAACACGAACATACCGGAAGAAATCGAGGCAAAGTAAAGCAAAAACGTCTATTCTAAACTAGTCTATGAATCGAAAACAAAAACGAAAATGCAATACCTTGGGTTGCCTCCCAAGAAGCGCTTTGTTTAAGGTCCGTAGCTAGACCAATCTTGCACTTATTCGAGTGCGGTAGGTGCAAACTCCTCAGCTTGGAGTTCCGGCGAGTACTTCTTGAGTCGTTGGCCGTTCACCTTAAAACTTCCGTTAGCTTCACCCCATACTTCAACTGCACCATGGGGGAAAATACGCTTAATTAGAAAAGGTCCGGTCCAACGGGATTTAAGCTTACCTGGAAAGAGGCGAAGTCTTGAATTGAAGAGGAGAACTTGATTTCCTTCTTTGAAGTCCTTTGGAATGATATGCTTATCATGCCAACGCTTTGCTCTTTCCTTGTAGATCTTGGCGTTTTCATAGGCGTTCAAGCGAAGCTCATCCAGCTTGTTGATGTCTAGGAAACGCTTCTCTCCTGCTTCCTTCATGCTGATATTTAGCCACTTGATAGCCCAAAACGCTTTGTGCTCCAGCTCTACCGGAAAATGACAAGATTTCCCATACACAAGGTTGTATGGTGTGGTTCCTATGGGAGTCTTGTATGCAGTCCGGTACGCCCATAATGCATCATCTAGTTTCAAGGACCAATCCTTCCTAGTCCTTGAAACCGTCTTCTCTAGAATTCCCTTGATCTCCCTATTTGAGATCTCAACTTGTCCACTTGTTTGTGGATGGTAAGGGGTGGCGATCTTGTGAGTAACCCCATACTTGGCTAGAAGAGCTTCAAAGCGACGGGCTATGAAGTGAGAACCTCCATCACTAATGATTGTCCTTGGTGTTCCAAATCGCGGAAAGATGGTCTTGTTGAAGAACTTAACCACCACCATGGCATCATTTGTGGGAGAGGCAATTGCCTCCACCCATCTAGAAACGTAGTCTACCGCCAATAATATGTATTGGTTTCCACAAGAAGATGGGAATGGTCCCATGAAATCAACTCCCCAAACGTCGAAAATCTCCACCTCTTGGATGTTGTTGAGGGGCATCTCGTTCCTTCTAGAAATATTGCATGTTCTTTGACAAGCATCGCAACAAGAAACAAAGGATTGCACATCTTTAAATAAAGTAGGCCAATAGAATCCAGATTGCAATACCTTTGCGCTAGTTTTGTTCGAACTAGCGTGTCCTCCACAAGGTAGTGAATGACAATGGAGGATGACACTTTGCATCTCATCTTCCGGCACACATCGCCGAATGATGCCATCCGGACCTCTCTTAAAGAGGAGAGGCTCGTTCCAATAGTATTCCCGGACGTCCTTGAAGAACTTCTTCCTTTGTGCGTATGACAGTCCGGGTGGTATCTCCTGGCAAACCAAATAGTTAACGAAATCAGCAAACCATGGTTCGTTACCTTTGGAGACTACCTTGATGCACTCCTCTATGATATGTAGGTGTTCGTCCAGAAAGGAGTCATCAATGGGCAAATGGTTGTCCTCTAGATGTGTTAGACGACTCAAATGATCCGCAACAGAATTTTCCGATCCTTTCTTGTCGCGGATCTCAAGATCGAATTCTTGTAGGAGAAGAATCCATCTAATCAGCCTTGGCTTCGCATCTTTCTTCGCAAGGAGGTACCGGATCGCAGCATGATCCGTGTAGACAATCACCTTTGCACCTACAAGATAAGAGCGAAACTTGTCAATAGCGTAGACAATGGCTAGAAACTCCTTTTCCGTAGTGGCGTAGTTGAGCTGAGCTTCGTCTAGCGTCTTGCTAGCGTAGTATATGGCGTGGGTTCGTCCTTCTTTTCGTTGTCCAAGAACAGCTCCAATGGCTACGTCACTAGCGTCGCACATAATCTCGAAGGGGAGAGTCCAATCCGGGGGTTGGATAATGGGTGCTGAAATTAGAGCTTGCCGAATGGTGTTAAATGCATCCAAACATTCCTGTGAAAACTCATAACCGCATCCTTCATCAATAGATTAGTGAGAGGTTTTGATATCTTAGAAAAGTCCTTAATGAAACGTCTATAGAATCCAGCATGTCCTAGGAAACTTCTTATCCCTTTCACCGAAATTGGGGGGGGGGAGTTTCTCTATGGTCTCTATCTTAGCCCTGTCTACCTCTATCCCTCTACTAGAGACTAAGTGACCTAACACGATTCCTTCCTTAACCATAAACTGACACTTCTCCCAATTAAGAACTAGGTTAGTGTCTTCACATCTTTGCAAAACAAGAGAAAGGTTAGAAAGACAATCGTTAAAAGAGGAACCGTAAACGGAGAAGTCGTCCATGAAGACTTCCATGATTTCCTCTACGTATTCGGAGAAGATGGCCATCATGCACCGTTGAAAGGTGGCTGGGGCGTTGCAAAGCCCGAACGGCATTCTCCTATAGGCGAACGTACCCCAAGGGCACGTGAATGTGGTCTTCTCTTGATCATCCTGATGTATTGGAATCTGAAAGAAGCCACTATAACCGTCAAGGTAGCAAAAGTATGAATGTTGTGCTAACCTTTCAAGCATCTGATCGATGAATGGCAATGGAAAATGATCCTTCCGCGTTGCGTTGTTGAGCTTGCGGTAGTCTATACACATTCGCCATCCAGTTACGGTTCGGGTAGGAATGAGTTCGTTGTTCTTATTGGTGATGACCGTCATTCCTCCCTTCTTCGGAACTACTTGAACTGGGCTCACCCACTTGCTATCGGAGATAGGATAGATGATACCTGCATCAAGAAGTTTAAGAATTTCCTTCTTGACAACCTCCTTCATGGTCGGATTCAACCGCCTTTGAGGTTGTCTTGAAGTTCTAAAGTCCTCCTCCATTAGTATCTTATGCATGCATAGGGAGGGTTTAATTCCTACTAAGTCCTCAATAGTATAGCCTATGGCTTTTCTATGTTTCCTAAGGACAATCATGAGCTGTTCATGTTCATCTATGCTTAATTCGGAACTAACGATAACCGGAAAGGTAGAATTAGATCCAAGAAAAGCGTACCTTAGATGAGTAGGAAGTGGTTTGAGTTCCATCACTTTCGGAGCTTCCAATGATCCTTGAGGAGCTTCCGATGTTTCCTTAGAAGTTTCTAAGGATGTTGAATGGGTTGGAGAAGAATTAGAAGAAGTTGAAGAAGTATGCCGGTCACCTTCTTCCGCGGTCAAAATTACGGTCTCCTCTTGTGTTCCACGGCCGTAGTATCCTCTGGAATGGAAGTCGATTTTGGTCGTGGAATACAGGGTATGACCGTGGATTCTAATATTCTCAGCCTCATCGTGGAGTTTTTCAAACTCCACTCCATGCATCTCTTCTTGTGCTTCTAAGACTTCAATTTCCTTTTTGCACTCTTCTTCTTCTCCTACATTGGTTAGACTCATAGTAATAACCTTTTGTAAAGGATCGTTAAAGAGAATCGCACTTACCTCCTCCCTAGACAAACCTTCTTCATCTTGGATATTGTAAATATCCTCATCAAAGATTGGCTCCTTCACTAGAGTGGAAAGAACGAACTCTACTTTCTCTTCCCCAATATCAAAAGCGAGTCTCCCATTCTTGCAATCGACCATGCAGCCGGAAGTTGCAAGAAACGGTCTTCCGAGTATGATCGGGACCGGACTATCTGCAGGAATGTCAAGCACGACAAAATCAATAGGGACAAAGAATTTACCTAGCTTGACCCGGACGTCTTCTACAATACCGACGGGGCGAGTGATGGATCGATCCGCCATGTATAACGTCATCTTGACCGGTTTAGGATTGCCTAAACCGATCTTCCTACACAATGCAAGTGGTATGATGCTCACACTTGCTCCTAAGTCACATAAAGCGTCATATGTGACATCTCCCACTCCAATGGGAATGCAAAACGACCCCGGATCTTTCAGCTTTGGGGGCATTTTCTCCTTCATCGTCTTGATGAGATCGGAAGAATCCGAACTCATCTTGACTTCACCGAAATCTTCTAATTTCCTCTTGTTAGAGATGAGCTCCTTCAAGAACTTGCCATAAGCTGGCATACCTACAATAGCGTCAATGAAAGGTATTCACTCCGCTCCTGAGTTCTATAAACTTACCAAATTGTTTGTCTAGGCGCGCTCGCGCTCTAGATTGAGGGAACGGTAGGGGAGGTTTGAAAGCTGGAGGAGGAACATAGACATCTTCCTTCTCCTTCCCCTTTCCTTTGTCCTTTTCTACGGGGACTTCGATGAACGTAGGCTGCGGATCGGTGGTAGTCACTCCGCTCCTAGTTGTAATCGCCATTACCCTTCCTTTAGGGTTGTCCTCCGTTTTTCCTGGGAGTTTCCCTTGATTTCTAGGAATTTCCTCCGCGTGGTTGAACATTTGGTTTTCCAAAACCTTTTGAGCTTTGTCAACCTTAGAAATTTGATCATCAACCTTGATGATGCGGTTCTCCAACCCTTGAAGCTTTCCCAAGATCATTTCCAATATGGGATCGGGCTTCTCCTTTCCCGTATTGTTTTCTCCATTAGATGATTGCCCCTGGCTTTTCAAAGGAGTAGAGGAAGAGGAAGGTGGAGTTAGCGAATTGGAATTGGAAGGATAGGAGTTACCGGAATTTTGTTGATTGGAGCGCCAATTGTTGTTGTTTGAACCCCGATTGTTGTTCCAATTGTTGTTGTTCCGGTTGTTGTTGTTTCCATTCCAATTGTTATTCCGGTTATTGTTCCGGTTATTGTTGTTGCGGTTGGTGTTATCACCGCCGTTGTTGTTCCCCAAATAGCCAACATCCTTCTCTTGTTGCTTTGGGAAGTTGGTCTTGATAGCCTCCTTCAACTCTTTGATCTCATTGTTGAGGGAGAAAATCTGAGTTTGAGCTTCATGTGTGAGCTTCGCTCCTTGCTCCATACGATTTCCCTCCACTTTCCGGTGGGAATACTTCTCTATGACTCTTGCTTGCTTCTCAATGAAGTCCCAAGCGTCATCTTCTCTCATGTCCATGAACGTTCCACATGAGAGGGATTGGAGGTTGAATTGCGTTCCCGCATCCAGCCCCTTGTAGTAAATCTCCAGCAAGGCAAGCTTGGATATGCCATGATGAGGGCAATCCAAGAGCAAATCCTGAAACCTTTCCCAAGATTGAAACAAACTTTCGTTAGGTCTCATGGAAAAAGCATTGATCTTACCTCTAAGTTCCGCCGTTTTGGAAGGCGGAAAGAATTTGGTGAGAAACTCTGCGGAAAGGTCTTCCCACGTGTCTAGTTTCCCATTAGGAAGAGCTTGGTACCAAGATAACGCTTTCCCTTTCAAGGAGAAAAAGAAAGGTTTGAGCTTATAGCTGTTGGTAGTGGCGTTCTTCGGTCTCATCGTCTCCATCATACACTCAAAGTTTTGCAAGTGTTGGTGTGGAGATTCAGCGCTTGTACCGCCAAATTGGCTTTGGCGAACAAGAGTGATAACTTGAGGGTTAAAGCTAAACCCTTGCACATCTTCAGCATCAAAATTCACACCCAAGCGGCGTGGTTGTTGTGTTGGATCCATCCGCTGGCCAAGAGTTCTTGGCTCATTATCCACACGTTCGACTCTCGCATTCCTTGGTGGGATGCGGCGATTAGTAGCTCTTTGTGGATTGAAGGGATTTATATTGATTGTGGGATCAATCTCTTCTAACGGTGGCATGGAAGAATCACTATCATCAGCGGATGAGTGGCTTTTTCTTCTAGACCTTGATCTCCTTCTCGAGGACTTCTTGCCTACCTTATCTTCAAGGTCGCTCATCTTTATCCTCATTTGGAAGAGCATGTCTTGTAGACTGTTAACTTGAGATTGATGACGATCCATCTCATCCTGGCGGAGAGTCTCATTCCATCGGAGTTGAGCTTCCTTCTCCGCCAACTCTGTTTGAAGATCGCGTTCGTTTTCTTCAGCCATCTTCTTTTCCTTGCGCCTTTGTCTCAAGGTTTTCTCTAGCTCTTGATCTAGAGGTAAGAGATCTTCGGCGTTCCTAGACCTGTGCATGCACTCAAAGAAAAATCAAATAACGAGAGCAAGCTCCCAAG
Source organism: Fagopyrum homotropicum (assembly GCA_033239125.1). Lineage (NCBI taxonomy): Eukaryota > Viridiplantae > Streptophyta > Magnoliopsida > Caryophyllales > Polygonaceae > Fagopyrum > Fagopyrum homotropicum. Next base: position 8,742,925 of record BSWB01000005.1, on the reverse strand, counting down.
CTTGACGACCGGCTACCGGATTCGGACGAAACCAAATCTCCGGCAACGGCGCCAAAAACTTGTTCGCCCCTAGAGGTGTGTGCAAATAAGTTTTAAATTTATAAAACTAGAATCAAGCAAGCGAACCCGCAGTGTACGGATCGACGTAGTTAAGCAAGAATTCCAGAGTATCGAACACAGGGATTTGGGTGGAACGAACTCGATTGCAGGTTATCAAGCAAGTAAATATGGGAGTTTTGCAGATATTGGGAAAACAACAATCCTAAAGTTCCGGGTATCCAGTTGCGGCAATAGATTCAAGATATACTAATGATGTAAAGACAGAGTGGAGATATGCAAAGGTATACTAATGTAAGGTAATCGTACGGTTGAGGTTCCAAATACCTTATGTAACTCACCTAAAAGACACTCCCTATACAGGTTGTTGAGGCTCAATATAGAAAGATTCTAAAGACGAGGATTAGTATCAAATACCCAAACTTATAATCTAAAGATCAAGACTAACTTAACCGATTGAGGTTGTTGAGGCTCACAATCGAGGTAGAGGTTGTTGAGGCTTCACTACCACCTAGAAAAGACAAGTCTAAACTAAGTTAAAGCAAATCTTTAACTTTGGATTAAAGTAAAAGCAGGCTCGTAAACTAGAGGGAAATTACGGTTGGATCTTGAGATTCCACGGTCGTGGAACTCAAGAACAGCCCGTAATTTAGGGTTGTCGACGATTCTCTCTAACTCTCAGGGTCTAATCTGTTTGCGATCGATCTATCATCATCTAAGCCACAACTATCAACCCTTCACCTTAGAATTGTTAAGGGTTTTTAGCCAATAACAGTCATATTGATATCAATTCAAGAATTAAAGGATAAAAGATGGGAACTTTCAAGAACTATCAATAATCTTCAAATGAATCTCAAGATCGCAATCAAGAACAAGTGTTTATCAAAAGATTCAAAACAAAGTAAACAATCACAACCTTAGGAAAGAAGAGAAACGGGATGTCAATCCGTTTCCAAATCAAACCTAAACAAGAAGAGAGATCTTCTTGCAAAATCTTCCAAGAACTTCGATCTTCCACAAATCTGAAAATCACAACAGCAACTCTCCACTAAAAGTGCGAGTTTTGAGCAACTCTCCAATACGAACTTTGATCTCCAATGAGATCTCCCAAATACCTCTAAGATGAGGGTTTGTGTGTTGCTAAGCGTTGATCCTAAGCGGCATGACGGAATCTCCTTTCTTCCGTCTTTTTATAATGCAGGGCAAAGTGTCGGCCCGGCCCGATCTTCAAAAGATCATGGCTTCGAAGTGTGGCAAAAAGATTCACCAAGATCACGGTCGTGGAAGATTCCACGACCGTAATTCTAGGGCGTGGAAACAATTACGGTTAGTTCCACGACCGTAGAATCCCCTGGAATGAACATCGAATTCTGACTCTGAATCCACGGCCGTAATTCTGAACGTGGTTTGTGATACGGCCGTATTTTAGGGCGTAATTTAGGGCAAGAACGTGATTCTTCCCTAAACTCGTGCATTCCTCAATCTAAGACTCCAAATTGCTTCCAAAAAGTGTCCTCGATCTATGGACATATCAACTCAACTCTCCTTTGCTCGATTCCGTTCGGAAATAGCTCCGAATCACCTATAATCAACATAGAACTAGTGTAGACATCCATATCGACAATATAGGCAATACTAGCTCACATATGCATAAAGATCAATCAAAGACTATCAATATGAATCAAATACGATTAGAAAACGTGCCTAAAATATCACAATATTTCATTCTAACATCGACCGAGGTGACAGCATTTCAGAAAAGGGTATAAAAGGGCTGAAGATTTCTCTCTCCTCACTTTACTCTTCTCCCTCGACCACGGCGACAGTTTCACCTCGCTTCTCTGATTTTTGCTCATTTTTGATGATTTCTGTCTCCAAACTGCGATTAAGACTTAAAGGATCCCAGTGCATCATCGATCTGTAAGAAAATCGAACCGATTCGGCCGAACGAGGTAAAAATTAAAACTGAAATCCTACCTCACTTTTTCGCTTCGATTTGGGCTTTGGTTGCCCTTGCATTTGCTGAGAATTGGCTTAAGTACCCCTTAGGAAGCAGTTGTAGTGATTTTGGGGGAAAAGAATTGAATTTTCTGAGGAAATTAGAATCCAGTTTTTCGCCTCGGTCCAGTCGAGCTGCGCCTCGGCCGAGGTGATTCTTGAGTGTTGTCAGTCGACCGAGGTGACCTGATAGTGATCGAATTAAAAATGAGTTCTGACCGACGCCTTGCCCTCAGGGATAGATCCTCACCTTCCCCTTCTTCCTCTTCTTCCCGACCCTATCGACCGGTGATCCATGAGAGACACCAGGTCGATTATGACCGTATTTCCGGCCGTCCAGTGATTGCACCTCGCTTCCTGGACGTGTCTGCTTTTGATTGCCTCCAGGTATACGGAGACCTTAGGAGGATGATTTCTACAGTAGGGCTGGATCAATTTAATGAGATCCGAGCCCCAGCCTATTTGGAGCCGACCTTAGAGTTCATTAGCTCCTTCACCTACCTCCCCACAGAGCGATTTGTGAAGTACCGGTTGATGAACCGGAACTTCTTAGTGCCACTAGAGTACTGGAGAGAGATTTTTGGCTTTCCTGAGCCCACAGCTGTTAACTTCCCGTCCCGATCAGTAGCTAGGGAGTTTTGGGGGCAGATTGCCCATATTGTTGAGCATGCAGACAGATGGCGCCTTGGAGATTCCAGGGAAAAGGTCATCTTCCATTTAGCCTTTAGGTTAGCCCACCGGATCTTCAGTGAGACACTTCTGGCGCGTATTGAGACGCCCCAAAAGATCCGACAGGGAGAGTTTTTCAGCTTGTACTGCATGGTTACTGGGGGTATCCCGGACTTTGGCTTGATGTTGGCAGAAGATCTGCACAAGATCAAGGCCAAGGCGAAGGGAGACATCTGCTGCGGAGGGCTTGTCACCCACATCGCTAGTTATCAAGACATGGATCTCAGCGCTTGCACGATGGTGGCGGCTGCCAAGCCGCTTGGGCTGCAGGAGATGATCACTCGGCAGATTCTGGTTCCCCGAGGTTTGACTACACCGTACGTGGCTATGCCATGGGAGCTGACTGCACCACAGGGGATCAGGTGGTCTGCCCAGTTTTCTGTTTTTGACCCACATTATTGGCAGACCGCTTGGGCTCCACTGATGGAGGATTACAGAGAGGCAGCAGCTGCCCCAGCTAAGGAGGAGACGGCTGATGACAGAGAGGGTGGAGTCCTGATGGATACAGGGACGGATACTACAGGGACGAGCGCACCAATTATAGATCTGGATGACGAGGATACTGAGCCTGCACCTGCTGCATCACCTGCTAGACCTGCTAGGCGTAGGACACGCCATCATAGAGATCCAGAGGCTCATCGTCGGATCGATGATCAGACGGATCAAATGATAGACTCTTATGTTGCCCTTACTATGAACATGCATGAGAGATTTGTTGCCCAGCACCGACAGATTGACAACTGGACTCATCAGATGTTAGAGGGACAGCACTATCAGCGCAGGATGATGGAGATACAGTTCCAGCAGACTATGGGTTATCCATTTGACCCATCCCAGTATCCGTATGTGCCACCACCACCACCACCACCGGATCAGGATTATTGAGAGCTGCAGGATTTTTCTTTCTTATTTTTATGCAGTTCAGCTTATTATCCGGTGAGTACTTTTATCCTTTAGACTTATTTTGACCCACTGGGACAGTGTGTCCCAAGTATGGGGTGTTTATGTGATGTATTATTTGACACTTATGTATGACTCTTGATCAGATATTTATATTTACGCTTCAGTTGCTTCTATATGTTTATCTGAGATTGCATGCATACTTACAGGCTATTTGATTGAGAAAAACGTCGAAATTGAAAGAAAACTGGTTTTTTTAAAAAAATTTTTGGACCTCGACCGGGGCAGTTCTGGCCGAACGAGGCGATTCACCTCGGTTGACCTAAGAACACCTCGACCAAGGTGGGTTAACTGAGAATTTTTGAAAACGATTTTTGTGTTTCTTATCTGGATATGATCTCAGTGAAGATCTTGTTTACTGACTGGTTTTAAATTCTTTATGTGTTTGAAAGGTTTTATAATATGTTTAAGTTGTTAAATGCTTTGTTTGAAATTATTGGCATGTTTAATACTTTGTTTTTATCTAAATTATGTTGAATTTGAAGGTTGACACCACATTATGAGTTCTCTCACTTTTGAAAATTTTATTCTTGGCTAAGATCTTTTATCTTTGGAAAGTAATCTTATATTTTTGGGCTTGGCTCCAGGAAGGAAGAAGATATTATAGATCTTATATTTTACCTATTTTTATGGGAAGAGATCTTTCTAAGATATCTTATCTTTGGAGAGTTATTTTCCTATAAAAAGGGTCGGATTTCTCACAAATCCGACAGCCGCTATCAGCGCAAGATCGTGCTTACACCCACAGCAGCCATACTCCAGTTGGGAGATTTGAAGGACCTTTTTGAAGGTTGAAGAAGGAAGATTGTAGCTTTTATAGCTTTTTGAAGGTTTTCTTGTAAGATCACCTTAGATTCTCTTCCTTGTTGTCTTGCTTGTTAGATTTCCATCCAAGGAACGCTTTGTTGTGATATTTGATTCAGTTATTGAAGTCCTTTCATTAAATTCTTCTTGTTCAAATATTCACCTTCTTCCCATATACTTGATTAATACCTTCATGATGATGAGTGGCTAATTTCCTTGTGTGATTCTAGGGTGATTGGCTGAAGGTTGTGGGAAAAACAATGATAGAATAATCTTAGATTCCAGTAGGACTCTGAAAGTTCGAGTCTTTAACCTACCCCGGATGATATCAAACTCACAAGAACGCAGTCTTGAACTAACTTTAATTATCACCTCTAGTGGATATTCACCGCTGATAGAGAGAATATATACACATATCGTCCTCTTATCATCCATACACAAACAACATGTCGCTCATCATGCAAATACCGTCATCATCTTACGTGCGCGCACCAAAGCACCTAACTCTTGAACGTTCATCGGTCATTTTCCTTATAGGCCCAAAAATCGTCTACACACATGCGAAACCTCTCTCATTGCTTCACATGTATCCCAAGCCTTGCTTTGACGTATTCATCATGACATATAGTCCCCACGAATCAATGTTTGTGTCAAAGAAATTGACATGGAGGTCATTCACCTTTTTTGCTTCTAATAAAGCTCCATGGACACATCTCGGTCCCCACGATCTAATCGACTTCTTCGGAAAGGAAAAAAGTGTCAAAACCTCCCCGCAACTCGGCGGTTATGGTCCAACAACTTATAAGCTGCATATCCCTTCCACATACCTTGGAGGTATTACCGAAACTTATCACTTCGTTCTCATCGGGTCAACTTGATGCTCTCAACATCGTTACGTCTCTTAGGAAGTCACCTCGGACGTCCTAACCCGCTTAAATATATCTACTTATCATCTTATCTTGCATCACCTGCATCATGGTCGTGCAACTCATGCATCAACAACTGTCATTACAATCCTTAGGTTAGGATCCACCTTGGGACCACTTGTAACACCACAAGTTGTGTGACTTCATCACAACCCGATTCCGAAAGCCGAGAGATACTCATCTATATAAATTCCAAGTCATCACTCGCACTCGTGATCCCAAATGGCTTCACAGCACTTATAGTGACCCTATCGGCCCTAAATTCCACCTTATGAAGTTCCTTTCTTTCCCAAACCGGGTGACATCTCGATTTCAAGTAGATCTTATAAAAAGTAGCAATCATACGCAACTAGTCTTAACAAGTCTCTCACTACGGAGAAGATACCTCTACTTGTGATTAAGCATACACCTCTCTCGATAATTGAAGTACAACTTTTCCACCTCATACCTTTCCTCAAATGTGGCTCCTTCGTGTGAGTAAAGAAACTTGACTCATCTCTTATTCGAGATAACGTATGATCCGTTTTGTAAGAAAGAAGGTATCATCCATCTTCTTTCTTTACGTGGAAATCTGCATAAAGTACAATGGAAACCTCACCTTACTCTTAAAACACCAGTCCTCTTAACCATGCTCAAACCTTAAAGGTCCAAATCCACGCCGTTCTCTCATATGTCAATCCCATGACCGCAAAATACCACGTAAGGTCGTTACAATCTCTCCATGGGAGATCGGTTATGGTTACATGCTTTAATCTCTTCACATTATGTGACCAAGACACAAGCCCCTTAGTTGATACACCTACTTACCATTGGCATTGAACCGTTGGGCATACACCAACTCTTGACACCTTTCTGCTATATTCCACAATCTTGTTTACTCTTCGCTTCCATACTTGTCATTAGGCAATGCCGCACATGTGTGTTCTTGATTGCCACCGGTCAGATTATAGCTGGCCTCCTCGATGTCTTCAACTTAACTTTCTTCTATACTCTTCATGTTATCTTTAGCTCGAAGGCTACCCTCCTCGGGGTACTCTTATTTTAACTCCGTAAAATCAGTCTATATTGTTGAGGGGTATATATATATATACACCCACTCCATAGCTTTATAAACAAAAATTCAATTAAGGAGGTCCGGAAAATCCCTACGATGACGCCGGAAACCTTTGAGACCCGGTTTTGTAATTTGGGTTGACTACGTACACGGTGACTACCGAATCAATTTTATTGATCTTTATATTTTGTTGATCATGAAGCTATCCATGATGGATTAGTAATCCAAAAAAAATAATTTGTTAGAGAAAGAATATTTTTATTAATGGGACACGATGTGAGTGAAATGCAAATACATAACTATCCTTATACTTATTAGTCAATTGATTTGGCTTATAATTTTTGTTTATCTTATTGCTAAACCGCCTCTTAGTCTTGGTGACTCATTTGGCTAATTAAGACTAAGTTAAAGCTTCACTACCACCTACAAAAGGCAAGCCAAGACTAAGTTAAAGCAAATCTTTAACTTTGGACTAAAGTAAAAGCAGGCTCGTAAACTTAAGGGAAATTACGGGTGGATCTTGAGATTCCACGGTCGTGGAACTCAAGAACAAACCGTGATTTAGGGTTCGTCGATGATTCTCTCAAACTCTTAGGGTCTAATCTGTTTACGATCTATCTATCATCATCTTAGCCACAACTATCAACCCTTCACCTTAGAATTGTTAAGGGTTTTTAGCCAATAACAGTCATATTGATATCAATTTCAAGAATTAAAAGATTGAAAGATGAAAACTTCCGAAAACCTTCAATAAACTCCAAACCAATCTCAAAGTCACAATCAAGAACAAATATCGTCACAAGATTCGGAATAGAGCAAACAAACACAATCTTAGGAAAGAAGGAAGAACGGGATGTCAATCCGTCTTCTAAATCAAACCTAAATAAGAAGAGGAATCTCCTTGCAAATAGCCTTCCGAATCTTTGATCTTCAGCAATCTCCACCAAAAGTGCGAGATTAGGGCAACTCCAAGGATGAGTGCAAATTACGTCTTTTTCAAGAATCACCAAAAATGCGTCTAAGCGAAGGTAAGCGAGCGTAAGCGGGGATAAGCGGAGGTGACGGAATCTCCCTTCGTCCGTCTTTTTATAGGGCAAGATAAAATATCGGTCCGGCCCAATCTTTAAAAGATCATGGCTTCAAAATGTGGCGAAAAAGATCGCCAAGATCACGGTCGTGGAAGTTTCCACGACCGTAATTTAGAGCGTGGAAAGTGTCACGGTTTGAACCAAGGATTCCACGACCGTAATAGTTACTGGAATGCATCACGCCTCTCTTGCAAGGTTCCACGGCCGTGGAACTGAACGTGGTTTGTAGTACGGCCGTATTTTAGAGCGTGGTTTAGGGCAAGAACGTGATTCTTCCCTAGCCTCGTGCATTCCTGAAGTTGACATCCATTTTGCTACTAAGAATGCCCTCAATCCATGGACATACTCGATCAACTCATCTTTGCTCGATTCCGTTCGGAAATGACTCTCAATCACCTATAATCAACATAAAGCTAGTGTAGACATCCATATTGACAATATAGGCAAACTAGCTCACTAATGTAACAATGCTCAATCAAAAACTATCAATATGAATCAAATACACTTAGAAAACGTGCCTAAAGTATCAAAATATTTCATGCTAACAAATAACCCCATACTTGCAACTTGCTTGTCCCTAAGCAAGGTCTTTCAAAAGCCTTTAAAACAAGAGTTAGGATGAAATATGTGTACCTTCTCAAAGCAATACTTCTTTTGGATGAATGTGCCTTCTAAAGAATAGATCGTTCTCAAACCTTGCTTCAATCGTTTATCAAACTTTCATACACTTAATCAAAGAGTAAAAAGCAAAGAAAACTCATGAATCAATTAAACTTCTATACAAGCATCATAACCTTCAAACATTATCAAAATCAATCATAAGAAACTTCAATTTAGATCACCAAGTCATATAACATTCTTTTGATCTCAAGGACTTTCAAAGAAAAGGTCTAGAATGTGGAAGGGAAGGAAACTTTTTGGGAACGTGGTGCATGAATCCGGGAAAATAGACAACTACCCTTCTTCTTCTTTTGCGGTTTCCGCACACTTTCAACTTAGAGCTTCGCTCTCTTCCTTTCATTTTTCGACTTTACTTTTGGAGTTATGGATAGAGGTGCACAAAAACCGAAGCCTAGGAGATTGGCGTTTCTCAATTTTCATGAGATGCCTCAAACCCTTAGCGCACATACCATAATCCGCTAGGAATATCGCTCAATCCGACTTTGGCAAGACACAAACACCTGGCTATGTGAATGGTGCCGAGTTACTCATCGTCATGATTGACTTCCCCAAACCTACAATTTCTTTCTATTCTTTGGATTGCAAATAATTGCTCTCATGGCCCTCCCACATCAAACATGCCTTTTTCATTCACTTCTCCAAATTCCCGGATAGGTAAAGGAGGCTAATATTTTAATGAGGAGCTAAAGTGATCAAAGAAGGAAGAAAGAAAAATCGAATTGCCTTAATCATCTCAACAAGAAGTATAAGAACTCATAGTGTGATTTCAACTTCAATTTCTCAACATGATTTAGACAATATTCATCACATTATGAAACTTGCAAAAGAGGTATAATTCATTCATTCAAATTCTTTTCAATTCACTATTGTTTTAAGCATACAATTGTCATCAAACTCAATTCACAAGTAGTGATTATCATGGAAATCATCTCAATTCATTAGAAGCACAAAATTTTTCAAAATTTTTCAATTTTTATGGGTTTTTCAAGTTCTTTTTCATGCAATGCAATAATGAAACGTGCAACAATATAATGAACATGCAATGATAGTCTCGAATAAAAGCAAACATAGTGAGTAGAAGTTATTACAAACTTTTAGTACATCCCACCCCATACTTAAGACGAACATTGTCCCTAATGTTCAAAAGAAAGAAAGAAAAGAAAGAGAAGAAAAAGAACTCACAAAGTGGCGGTAGAATGTCTAAAGCGAACGGTCAATCATCAAATCCTCATCACTGCGGCGCTGGTGGAGGCGGGAATGGAGAGAAGCTAGGATCATAAAACCGCCCAAACTGCTGGCGGTAGACATCCCTCATCATGTGGTCGAGGTCGTCTAAGCGTCCATCTCTAGCATCGGCTCGGATCTCCAATGCTCCTACTCTCTCTGAAAGGCCAGTAGCCCAATCCGGCATCTGCTCGTACCATCCCGGAGCCTGACTGTACCATGCTGGTGCTAGTGCTGCTGACTGCTCTGCGGACCAAGGAGGGGGAACGCCATACCATGTAGGAGGTGTGGTCATCAACGTAGGTCTCTCACTCACGCTAGCGCGGCGAGAAGACGAGCCTGAAGCTCTAGCTGGACGTGGAGAACGTCTAGGTACATCGGGGGCCGCCTCCGGCTGATCCGGAAACGTGCCAAACTCCTGCTCGGCTCCTCCTCCACCCTCAAACTGATCTCTCATATCCTCCTCCTCAACAACCGGTGGTGGGACATACGGGGGAGCTACTATCCTGTTCGCATGCATAGCAGCGAACGTCTCCTTCCAATTATGGCGTCCCGCCATAATGGAGTACTCCGGCAGCCACTCTATACCCCTACCCGTCCTGCTCTCCCAAGGCATGCCCGCATAAGGCGGACCTCTATGTGTGGGGAAAATGAGACCTCTAGTCATGAAGGCATGAAGTCCTAGAGGTACAGCTGGAATACGGGTGCAGGCAGAAAAATCAACACCTAAGCTCCTAGCAATATGGGTAACTATCCCACCATATCCGATGTTGCCCTTCTTCTTGTTCTTGAGCTTGCTCATAGTAGCAGCCAAGAGAGTAGCACAATCAGTACGGATCCATACAGCATGGAGTATAGCAAAAACAGCTCATCCGTCTTGATCTTTTGGGGCGTCTCCGTCCTAGGAAAGAGACACTCCGAAAGAACACGGTGAGCAATCTTCAAGGCTAGGTGGCACATCAACCTAGCCTTGGTATCAGCAGGTTTTCAACGGTCTTCGTCGGCGTAAATCATCGCTACCTCCTCCCAAAAGTCCTTGGCGTAAACGCCACTAGGAAATCGACCGTTAAAGGTCTCCTGAAACCCGAAAAAGGTCCCAAACTCACGGATGCTAAAATGATAGTCTCTCTCCATAAGACGGAAAGAGACAGTCCTGTCTGCATGGCTGTGCTCGAAAGACGTCACAACCTCCCGTGTAATCTCCTCATAAGCGTCTTCTCGGATAGCCGAGAAGACAACTAGTCCGGCTCTATCCAAGAGCCAAGTAAGATCATCCACAATGTTGAGAGGAGCTAGATCCTCCAACAACAAGTATCTAGGACCAATCACAGCCCTCTCCTTGATCCTCTCGAGTGCATCGAGGTAATTCTCATGTATGGTCGGGACTCTAGGACTAGAAGGTGAGGGTGATGAAGGTGAAGATGGAGGTGAAGGGGAAGAGGGTGGTGGTGCTCTAGAGGATGAGGAGGAGGAGGGATTACCCTTCCTCTTCTTATTCTGATCATTCTTCTTCTCTTTAATCCTCCTCGAAACTCTCCTCACAAAGTCCATTCTGTTCAAAATTACGGGCTGTTCTATAGAAACCACGGCCGTAATTCCTCCAGAGACCGTGATTCGTCTCAGAAAGTCGCAAATCTCAGCAAATCAGCACTCAATCTCCACAAACAGGCAGTCCTAATCTAATTTCTTCCAATCTCAATCAGTTCTTCCTAAAATCTCTAACAAAAACGAACCAAATCGACAAAGATCAAGAAGAGTGGAAAAACCTATTTTTCGGATTGAAAAATCCGAATTGCGCGTTCCTTGGTGAATTTCCGCTCGATTCGTCGCTTGGATCTTGTTGGTGGTCGAATTTGCTTCAGTTTAGGAAGAAGAATAGTTAAAAACGATTAAGAAACGAGGATTTGAGAGAGGAGGCGTGGATTCGGCTTTTAGGTCGTGGAAGAGGGGTTTTGTGGGTGGTTTTTGTGAAGAACGTGGTTTATATAGTCACAGGCAAAAGTTTGAAAATCACGGTCTGTCGGGGTGTTCCACGGCCGTGGAAATGTACGGAACCGTGGTTTTGGTGATTTTCCAAAGGCTTTTGGAAATTACGGGTACTATAGCTGTCACGACCGTGGTTTAGGCCGTGGAACTCTCTGTAAAGCTCCAAAGTCCAGATTTCGTCACTTTTCTTCAACATTATCCTCCCCTTTTCCTTTCCATCGTTCCTACATCCAAAAACACAAACATACCGGAAGGAATCGAAGGCAAAAACAAAGCAAAAACGTCTATTCTAAGCTAAACTATGAATCGAAAACAAAAACAAGAATGCATTACCTTGGGTTGCCTCCCAAGAAGCGCTTTGTTTAAGGTCCGTAGCTAGACCAATCTCGCACTTATTCAAGTGCGGTAGGCGCGAACTCTTCAGTTTGGAGTTCCGGCGTATACTTCTTGAGTCGTTGGTCGTTCACCTTAAAGCTTCCGCTCGTTTCACCCCATACTTCAACTGCACCATGGGGGAAAATACGCTTAATTAGAAAAGGTCCGGTCCAACGAGATTTAAGCTTACCTGGAAAGAGACGAAGCCTTGAATTGAAGAGGAGAACTTGATCTCCTTCTTTGAAGTCCTTTGGAATGATATGCTAATCATGCCAACACTTTGCTCTCTCCTTATAGATCCTAGCGTTTTCATAAGCGTTCAAGCGGAGTTCATCCAGCTCATTGATGTCTAGAAGACGCTTCTCTCCCGCTTCTTTCATGCTGAAGTTCAACCACTTGATAGCCCAAAACGCCTTGTGTTCCAACTCTACCGGTAAGTGACAAGACTTCCCATACACAAGGTTGTATGGTGTGGTTCCTATGGGAGTCTTGTATGCAGTCCGGTATGCCCACAATGCATCGTCAAGCTTCAAGGACCAATCATTCCTAGTCCTTGAAACCGTCTTCTCTAGAATTCCTTTGATCTCCCTATTTGAGATCTCAACTTGTCCACTTGTTTGTGGATGATAAGGGGTAGCAATCTTGTGAGTAACCCCATACTTAGCTAGAAGAGCTTCAAAGCGCCGGGCAATGAAGTGAGAACCTCCTTCACTAATGATCGTCCTTGGCATCCCAAATTGCGGGAAGATGGTCTTGTTAAAGAGCTTAACCACCACCATAGCATCATTTGTGGGAGAGGCAATTGCTTCCACCCATCTAGAAACATAATCCACCGCCAATAGTATGTATTGGTTTCCACAAGAGGATGGGAAAGGTCCCATGAAATCAACTCCCCAAACGTCGAAAATCTCCACCTCTTGGATGTTGTTGAGGGGCATCTCATTCCTTCTAGAGATATTGCCTGTTCTTTGACAAGCATCGCAGCAAGAAACAAAGGATTGCACATCTCTAAACAAAGTAGGCCAAAAGAATCCAGATTGCAATACCTTTGCACTAGTCTTGTTCGAACTAGCGTGTCCTCCACAAGGTAGTGAATGACAATGGCGGATGACACTTTGCATCTCATCTTCCGGCACACATCGCCGAATGATGCCATCCGGACCTCTCTTAAAGAGGAGAGGCTCGTTCCAATAGTATTCCTGGACGTTCTTAAAGAACTTCTTCCTTTGTGCGTAGGATAGTCCGGGCGGTATCTCCTGACAAACCAAATAGTTAACAAAATCAGCAAACCATGGTTCGTTACCTTTGGAGATCACATCGATGCACTCTTCAATAAGGTGTAGGTGTTCGTCCGGGAAGGAGTCATCGATGGGCAAATGGTCGTCCTCTAGATGTGTTAGGCGACTCAAATGATCCGCAACAGAATTTTCTGAACCTTTCTTGTCGCGGATCACAAGATCGAATTCTTGTAGGAGAAGAATCCATCTAATTAGCCTTGGCTTTGCATCTTTCTTCGCAAGGAGGTACCGGATCGCAGCATGATCCGTGTAGACAATCAGCTTTGCACCTACAAGATAAGAGCGAAACTTGTCAATAGCATAGACAATGGCTAAAAACTCTTTCTCGGTAGTGGCGTAGTTGAGCTGCGCTTCATCTAGCGTCTTGCTAGCATAGTATATGGCATGGGTTCGCCCCTCTTTTCGTTGTCCAAGAACAGCTCCAATAGCTACGTCACTAGCATCGCACATAACCTCAAAGGGAAGAGTCCAATCTGGAGGTGGATAATAGGTGCTGAAATTAGAGCTTGCCGGATTGTGTTAAACGCATCCAAACATTCTTGCGAAAACTCAAAAACTGCATCCTTCATCAATAGATTAGTGAGCGGTTTTGATATCTTAGAAAAGTCCTTAATAAAACGTCTATAAAATCCAGCATGTCCTAGGAAACTTCTTATCCCTTTCACCGAAGTTGGGGGAGGAAGTTTCTCTATGGTCTCTATCTTAGCTTTATCTACTTCTATCCCTCTACTAGAGACTAAGTGACCTAATACAATTCCTTCCTTAACCATAAATTGACACTTTTCCCAATTAAGAACTAGGTTAGTGTCTTCACATCTTTGCAAAACAAGAGAAAGGTTAGAAAGGCAATCGTTAAAAGAGAAACCGTATACGGAGAAGTCGTCCATGAAGACTTCCATGATTTCCTCTATGTATTCGGAGAAGATGGCCATCATGCACCGTTGGAAGGTGGTTGGGGCGTTGCAAAGCCCGAACGGCATTCTCCTATAAGCAAACGTACCCCACGGGCACGTGAATGTGGTCTTCTCCTGATCATCCGGATGTATCGGAATCTGAAAGAAACCACTATAGCCGTCAAGGTAGCAAAAATGTGAATGTTGTGCTAACCTTTCAAGCATTTGATCAATGAACGGCAATGGGAAGTGATCCTTCCGCGTTGCATTGTTGAGCTTGCGGTAGTCTATACACATCCGCCATCCCGTCACGGTTCGGGTAGGAATGAGTTCGTTGTTCTTGTTGGTAATGACCGTCATTCCTCCCTTCTTCGGAACTACTTGAACTGGACTCACCCACTTACTATCGAAAATAGGGTAGATGATACCTGCATCAAGAAGCTTAAGAATTTCCTTTTTGACAACCTCCTTCATGGTCGGATTCAACCGCCTTTGAGGTTGTCTTGAAGTTCTAAAATCTTCCTCCATTAGTATCTTATGCATGCATAGGGAGGGTTTAATTCCTACTAAATCCTCAATAGTATAGCCTAAAGCTTTCCTATGTTTCCTAAGGACAATCATGAGCTGATTATGTTCATCTATGCTTAGTTCGGAACTAATGATAACTGGAAAGATAGAATTAGGTCCTAGAAAAGCGTACCTTAGATGAGTAGGAAGTGGTTTTAGTTCAATCGCTTTCGGAGCTTCCAACGATCCTTGAGGAGCATCCGATGTCTCCTTAGAAGTCTCTAAGGGTATTGAGTGTGGTAGAAGAATCAGAAGAAGTTGAAGAAGTGTCTCGATCACCCCTTTCCACGGCCAAAATTACGGGTGCATTATGTTCTCCACGGCAGTGGTTTAGGGCGTGGAAGGGAAATACGGTTGTCACATCTTCTCCATGACCGTATAACTCTCTGGAGTGCGACACGGTTTTGGTTGTGAAATCCACGGCCGTGGAATACAGTGTATGGCCGTGGATTCTCACGTTTTCAGCTTCATCGTGGAGTTTTTCAAACTCCACTTCATGCATCTCCTCTTGTGCTTCTAAGGCTTCAATTGCCTCATTGCACTCTTCTTCTTCCCCTACATTGGTTAGACTCATAGTGATAACTTTTTGTAAAGGATCGTTAAAGAGAATCGCACTTACCTCCTCCCTAGATAACCTTTCTTCATCTTGGATATCAAATATATCCTCATCAAAGATTGGCTCCTTCACTAGAGTGGAAAGAACGAACTCTACTTTCTCTTCTCCTATATCAAAAGCGAGTCTACCATTCTTGCAATCGACTATGCAGCCGGAAGTTGCAAGAAACGGTCTTCCGAGTATGATCGGGACCGGACTATCTGCAGGAATATCAAGCACGACAAAATCAATGGGGACAAAGAATTTACCTAGCTTGACCGGGACGTCTTCTACAATACCGATGGGGCGAGTGATGGATCGATCCGCCATGTACAACGTCATCTTTACCGGTTTAGGGTCGCCTAAACCGATCTTCCTGCACAATGCAAGTGGTATGATGCTCACACTTGTTCCTAAGTCACACAAAGCGTCATATGTGACATCTCCCACTCCTATGAGAATGCAAAATGACCCCGGATCCTTCAGCTTTGGGGGCATTTTCTTCTTCATGGTCTTGATGAGATCCGAAGAATCCAAACTCATCTTGACCTCACCGAAGTCTTCTAGCTTCCTCTTGTTGGAGAGGAGCTCCTTCAAGAACTTGCCATAAGCCGGCATACCTACAATAGCATCAATAAATGGTATATTAATATGCAGCTTGCTCATGAGTTCTATGAACTTACCGAATTATTTATCTAGGCGCGCTCGCGCTCTAGATTGAGGGAATGGTAGGGGAGGTTTGTAAGCTGGAGGAGGAACGTAGACATCTCCCTTCTCCTTCCCCTTTTCTTTGTCTTTGTCCTTTTCTACGGAGACTTCAACAAACTTAGGCTGCGGATCGGTAGTAGTCACTCCGCTCCTAGTTGTGATTGCCATAACCCTTCTCTTAGGGTTGTCCTCCGTCTTTCCTGGAAGCTTCCCTTGATTCCTAGGAACTTCCTCCGCATGGCTGAACATTTGGTTTTCTAAAACCTTTTGAGCTTTATCAACCTTGGAAATTTGATCATCAACCTTAATGATGCGGTTCTCCAACCCTTGAAGCTTTCCCAAAATCGTTTCCAACATGGGATCGGGCTTCTCCTTTCCCGAAGTGTTTTCTCTATTAGATGATTGCCCCTGGCTTTTCAAAGGAGTAGAGGAAGAGGAAGGGGGAGTTAGTGAATTAGAGTTGGAAGGATAAGAGTTACCGGAATTTTGTTGATTGGAGCGCCAATTGTTGTTGTTTGAACCTCTATTGTTGTTCCAATTGTTGTTCCGGTTGTTGTTGTTTCCATTCCAATTGTTATTCCGGTTGTTGTTCCGGTTATTGTTGTTGTCCAAATATCCAACCTCCTTGCCTTGTTGCTTTGGGAAGTTGGTTTTGATAGCCTCCTTCAACTCTTTAATCTCATTGTTGAGGGAGAAAATCTGATTTTGAGCTTCATGTGTGAGCTTTGCTCCTTGCTCCACACGATTTCCCTCCACTTTCTGGTGGGAATACTTCTCTATGACTCTTGCTTGCTTCTCAATGAAGTCCCAAGCGTCATCTTCTCTCATGTCCATGAACGTTCCACATGAGAGGGATTGGAGGTTGAATTGCGTTCCCGCATCCAGCCCCTTGTAGTAAATCTCCAGCAATGCAAGCTTGGATATGCCATGATGAGGGCAATCCAATAACAAGTCCTGAAACCTTTCCCATGATTGAAACAAACTTTCGTTAGTCTTCATGGAAAATGCATTGATCTTACCTCTAAGTTCCGCCGTTTTCGATGGCGGAAAGAATTTGGTGAGGAACTCCGTGGAAAGGTCTTCCCACGTGTCTAGTTTCCCCCTAGGAAGAGCTTGGTACCAAGACAACGCTTTCCCCTTCAAGGAGAAGAAGAAAGGCATGAGCTTATAGTTGTTGGTAGTAGCGCTCTTCGGTCTCACGTTCGTGTTCTTCAACCATCTTCTTTTCCTTGCGCTTTTGCCTTAAAGTCCTCTCAAGCTCTTGATTAAGAGGTAAGAGGTCTTCGGTGTTCCTAGACCTGCGCATGCACTCAAAAAGATATCAAATAACGAGAGCAAGCTCCCAAGCTTGACAACCGGCTACCGAATTCGGCCGAAACCAAATCCCCGGCAACGGCGCCAAAAACTTGTTCGCCCCTAAACGTGCATGCAAATAAGTTTTAATTATAAAACTAGAATCAAGCAAGCGAACCCGCAGTGTACGGATCGATATAGTTAAGCAAGGATTCTAGAGTATCGAACACAGGGATTTGGGTGGGAACAAATTCAATTGCATATTATCAAGCGAGTAAATATGAGAGTTTTTGCAAATATTGGGAAAACAACAATCCTAAAGATCCAAGTATCCAGCTGTGGCAATCGATTCAAGATTTACTATTGATATAAAGACAGAGTTAAGATATGCGAAGGTATGCTAAGGTAAGATAATCGTACGGTGAAGTTCCAAAAACCTTATATGACTCACCTACAAGACACTCTCTACACAGGTTGTTGAGACTTCAATATAGAGAGGTTCTAAAGGTAAGAATTAATGTCAAATACCCAAACTTGTAATCCAAAGGTCAAAACTAACTTAACCGATCAAGGTTGTGACACTCATAATCGAGGTAGAGGTTGTTGAGGCTTCACTACCACCTAGAAAAGGCAAGCCAAGACTAAGTTAAAGCAAATCTTTAACTTTGGACTAAAGTAAAAGCAGGCTCATAAACTTAAGGGAAATTACGGGTGGATCTTGAGATTCCACGGTCGTGGAACTCAAGAACAAACCGTGATTTAGGGTTCGTCGACGATTCTCTCAAACTCTCAGGGTCTAATCTGTTTACGATCTATCTATCATCATCTTAGCCACAACTATCAACCCTTCACCTTAGAATTGTTAAGGGTTTTTAGCCAATAACAGTCATATTGATATCAATTTCAAGAATTAAAAGATTGAAAGATGAAAACTTCCGAAAACCTTCAATAAACTCCAAATCAATCTCAAAGTCACAATCAAGAACAAATATCGTCACAAGATTCGGAATAGAGCAAACAAACACAATCTTAGGAAAGAAGGAAGAACGGGATGTCAATCCGTCTTCTAAATCAAACCTAAACAAGAAGAGGAATCTCCTTGCAAATAGCCTTCCGGATCTTTGATCTTCAGCAATCTCCACCAAAAGTGCGAGATTAGGGCACTCCAAGGATGAGTGCAAATTACGTCTTTTTCAAGAATCACCAAAAATGCGTCTAAGCGAAGGTAAGCGAGCGTAAGCGGGGATAAGCGGAGGTGACGGAATCTCCCTTCGTCCGTCTTTTTATAGGGCAAGATAAAATATCGGTCCGGCCCAATCTTTAAAAGATCGTGGCTTCAAAATGTGGCGAAAAAGATCGCCAAGATCACGGTCGTGGAAGTTTCCACGACCGTAATTTAGAGCGTGGAAAGTGTCACGGTTTGAACCAAGGATTCCACGACCGTAATAGTTACTGGAATGCATCACGCCTCTCTTGCAAGGTTCCACGGCCGTGGAACTGAACGTGGTTTGTAGTACGGCCGTATTTTAGAGCGTAGTTTAGGGCAAGAACGTGATTCTTCCCTAGCCTCGTGCATTCCTGAAGTTGACATCCATTTTGCTACTAAGAATGCCCTCAATCCATGGACATACTCGATCAACTCATCTTTGCTCGATTCCGTTCGGAAATGACTCTCAATCACCTATAATCAACATAAAGCTAGTGTAGACATCCATATTGACAATATAGGCAAACTAGCTCACTAATGTAACAATGCTCAATCAAAAACTATCAATATGAATCAAATACACTTAGAAAACGTGCCTAAAGTATCACAATATTTCATGCTAACACATCACCGTAAAGAGGAGAAAAAGGCCGCATGGGAGGACTCGTTGAGCCAGTGGCCACCCCTGCGGCCTGGGCTGGATGCTCTTGCGGCTCACTGGGCCTCCCTAGTGGCTCAGGTGCAGTGGCCGCCCCCGCGGTGGTGTCCAGCCGCGGGTGCGGTCAAACTCCAAAAAGGCGATCCCGACGAGTTCTTCGACTGGTTCTTGACATTCCAAGGTCTCATAGCTTCCTTGCTTGGCTCCATATCATCCAACACTTAGATCCGAACACAAACAACCATCCTAGACAAAGTCCGCACACAAACAACACTTAGATCCGCACACAAGCAAGCCAAAAGAGGAAGAGTGAGGATCCATGGCTTCACCATTGAAGCTTGAGGAAGAAGGAGAAGATGAAGGAGGAAGAAGAAGACTACCTACAACATCTTAGCTTGGATTCTCTGTCTTCATCTCGTATCCAAAAGGATCAGCTCACACAACAAAGGTGAAAGAGCCATGGGAGGTCAATGAAGAAGGTGAAGCAAAAGAGAGGAGAGGAGCAAGGAGGAGTAAAACTCACGTGAAAGAGGAAATGGGAAAGGAGAGGTAGAGAGGGGGTTGCATCCCTAGGGGAAAAGCAAAATCAATCAACCCCATCTCTAAAAAAACGAAGGGTCAAACGCCCAAAACAAAGGGTCACTCACCCAAACGAAGAGTCGGAACGGAAACGAGATAAAAACCCGTCATTTAGCACATCGTGCTTGCGAGAAAACTGAGTTGTGCCTGCGGAAAGACTGATAAACCGCACAACAACCGGAAGAAAAATTCCAGATGTTACATATGATTCATTATTTTCTTTATTTCAATTGAAGTTACCATTATTATGCTTTCAGATTCTTGTGGGAGAAACATTGTGACAACATTAATCACAGGTTTGGATTCCTTTGTCCGACAAGTGTTTCTCCTGGGGGATTTCACAAGACAATTACAGATCGCCAACAATATATCGCTCGAACAATAGGCGACGACATAGAAATGAAGTTGGTTTTAGCACCGTATAACATCGGGTAACCAGTCTATCTATGTTTCTCATTTATACGTATATATAGGTTTGTAAAAACTTATATTTTTCAAAGTATGCTATCACAAGTGAGAAACATATCTATATAGGATTTGTTGGTTGTTAGTTGCTATCAATGTCAAAGATGACACTATCTACGACCTTGATCCACTCGGACAAGATCTTCCATATCATATTCAAACCTTTTTTGAAACGTAAGTATTGTCTGTAAGAAATTTATTTTCTGTTTTTTTCATTGGTTTCTATCTTTGTTTTGTGCTAATATTTTTGTTTCAAATAAATGCTCGTGGTTTGAGATTAGGAGCTTAAAGATGTTTTGGGCTACAAAAGGTGGAAATAAACCTCATAAGCAAACCCGATTGGTGAAAGTAAAGGTAAAAAATATACATATCTTTTTAGAAACAAATATTTAAAATATTGAATTCTCATTCTTACCTGGTTAGAAATGTACAAACTTTTCGTTGGTGGCTCATGTATGTAGTGTCCGTCCAAGACCAAGAAAGTTGAAACTGGGTTGTATGTGTTGCGGTTTATGTGGGAGATCATTCAAAAGCGAAACAGTTTTGCGATCCTAAAAGAGGTAATAAAATGTACATATTCCTATTCATATCATTGATACAACAAGTGTTATACTTTTAATTTATTTTTCCTTCCAACTTCACAGCATTATTTGAGAGAACACAAATTATACACCCAAGAAGAGATTGATGAAATTTGAGTACAATGGATGGAGTTTTTCATTGACACAACAGATACCTAGGTATTGATACTCTTTAATTAGCCAGAAGATATTGATGGAATTGGAAGTACAATATTTTATATACAATGCTACTTTTTATCGTCTAGACAAATTATTAGTGTTGGTAAACGTCAAAGTTTGTTTTCATCATCTGAATACATGTTTGACAACTTATATAGTTGTGATCCATATGGTTTTGGTATGATTGTTGTGGAGTTTGATTCAAGTAAAGTGATTGATAAAGCCCTGATGGTGATATTGATATGAATGTTACATGTGGTTGATCGGTAATGTATGAGTACTACAAGAACCAAATCACAAATCTCAATGCTTGCAAATTAAATAGCTAAGTAACATTGAACACGCCAAGAAAAATACGTTTTCATCACGGTTGTAACCGGCCTAAAATAGTAAGTGTAACACGAAGGGTGGTCTTTCAATTTCGTTTAAGGAGCCTAATATCACAGTTATATAATCGTGATATTAGTGTCCACAGGGCACATATAGGCATTTTATCACGGTTATAACCGTGATAAAAGGTCCGTATTATGCGCACAAAGCGGTCTATTATCACGGTTTGATGATTTTGTAAGCCGAGTTATTGAACCGGAATAAAATGTCCAATAAGCGCACCAAATATAGGCTTTTTATCACGGTTATAACTGTGATAAAAAGTCCATGGGTACCGTCTGTATCGATCAAATATCACGATTTTTACACTTTTTAGGCCGGTTCCTGAACTGGGATAAAATGTTTGTTTTATCCCGGTTCAGTCTCATCTTCTCTTTTATCACGGAACCTAATATCCCGGTTCGAAACCGGGATAAAAAGTTTATTTGAATCGGGATAAAAGGCCGTTTTTGGCTTAGTGAATTGCTTGTAAGGAACTTTGTGTAAAAGGTGTAAAGATGAAAATAAAAGGTTAAAAAGTGCAAAATTTACAAGTTGCATAACTTGTTACTGCAACCTTTTAACGTGTCTCGAGAGGAGAGAAGTAACAACCCTAACTCAGCCTAATCTTCATCATTTAGTAAGGAAATTAAAAGGAAACGTCGATCGAAGGTCATAGTTAGACACAAAGCTTTGTAAGCTTACATGTGAGAGGGGGAAGGGTAAACAAGAGCCTTAGGTTGGATAAATAAAGCAACCAACACCACCACCTTGCAGCCACCACTCTCACAATCGTTCGCCTCCAGCAGGAGGCCGGAGAAATTGTCGGAGCCTCGCCGGAATCTACAGAAACAGGGGACATTTCATATAAGGTATAAAAATAGAGGTTTTGATTTGAGAGATACATTTAAGGTATCAAAACTCCATGAAAATTCACCAAACTTTAACACATACACTTTGGGATGTTAGAAACAAGAATATATTGTCGGATTTTGGTTTGGTTTTCTGAGTTGTAAGTTATAGCATGAAGAAGATAAGTCAAAAAAGTTGTTTGCGGAGTTTTCGATATGAGCAGTGATCTTGCGACGCAATTTTAAGTACCTTCTCATGGTCCGATCTTGATGAATTTTTTTATATGCTTTAGGACTAACATTCTCCTAGATTATATTAATATTTGGACTCGATACAATGGTGGGATCGAAAGTTATATGGACTTTATGTGTATGAATTTTCCGTTATAGGAGCTTAACAACTCTTTTTTTTGTTGAGTTTGGTTTTAAAAGGCTATTTTTGGCTATGCTAGATATGTTTGAAAAGGTTAAGGAGTTTTTTGGTTATAAGGTATTGATAAGGGTATATTTTTAAAGGTACGAGCAATTGGATATAGTTCAGAGCGAGAAACAAAATTAGGATTTGATCGAGAAAGCTTAGTTTTACCTTACTTGCAAGGTAAGTTTATATAAATTACACTTCCTTAATATATATTATGTATTAAATATGATATTAGTTTTACATATATATGCAAAGAAAATAAATAAATAATTATTTACATGTAATATGTCTTGATAAATGATTCAAATAATTTTAGGCATGCATGTAGACGTAGATGAATGTGGTTATTATGATATGGTGTGATATTATGATTTTTTTTCTTGCCTTGTGAATTATGTGAATAAATTGTATGTTTAAATTGATGTTATATTATATATGAATGTGAAGCATGCAATGTGATATATATATATATATATATATATATATATATATATATATATATATATATATATATATATATATATATAATGTAATGCATGCATGGTTTTATGAGATGAAAGGATGAAAAAGAAAAGTGATATGAAAGTGATAATATAGGTAGATGATTATGTAATTAGCCCAACTAGGTCCCGCATGAGTTACCGGGGCATGAGGTCGCTACCTGATTTGCAGTGGGCTTAGAGGTCGCTACTTGATCTATACTGGG
The DNA here is from genome assembly GCA_033239125.1 of Fagopyrum homotropicum. Lineage (NCBI taxonomy): Eukaryota > Viridiplantae > Streptophyta > Magnoliopsida > Caryophyllales > Polygonaceae > Fagopyrum > Fagopyrum homotropicum. The sequence goes on along the minus strand of BSWB01000005.1, from coordinate 8,719,693 downwards.
CCTCAAGATGAGAAAGATAGTCCAAGATCGCGACCTGATCCACATGGGGTATTAGACAAGATAGCCGAGGTTGCTACCTGATCTACAGGGGGCCTTACGATGCTATCGGGTTGGTCAATCAAAAGATAAAAGAATGAAAAGAAGAAAAGAAATATGATATCACATGAGAAAGTATATCGTACGATCAATTGGAGATAGTTGGTTAATTATCACATATGCATCAATGAGATCGATTTTAGCATGTTATATGTTATGTTATGGTTATTCATATGTGATGTGGATGGTTGTGGAATGTAATGTGAATGTGGATATGTATGTATGTACTTTCAAATATGAGAAAGGGTATAAAGTGTTCTTTGGGGGTGGGATATTTAATACTTATATATATAGGTGAGTGTGATTTATATATCCTTACTGAGCTTGTAGCTCAATGTTGTTATATCCATATTTTTTTAGCTACTCAAACTCAGCCTAATCAAGGCAAAGACGTCGGACCCAAAACCTAAATTTATGATCATACCAGGTGAGTTGATATAAGATGTTGCCGCCTAGGATGTTTTGTGTGGTTTTAAACAATTGTGTGTGTTTATAAGCCAAAATGAGTCTAAACAACAACCAAAAAGAGAGAAACCCTCTCTTCCACTAACTCTCTCCATTGTAGCTGGAAACCAAAAACCCTATCCGGCGAATGGTGTCACCAAATCCTGCATACAAAAACCACGCCAAATGGAAGATACTATTTCCACCACCTCACCGCCTCCAAGAACCACAAACTCAAATCTGAAGCATCTTTCCGACGCCTCATCCGTAGATGGCTTTGGCGGCTCAGATCTATGAGTTTTGCATCCCGGCCCAAATCACAAATTCAAAGCCAAAATCTTTTGATAACACTCATTTCCTCCACCTGAATCTCATCCAAAGGGTTGGCGTCCCACGGGAAATCGAGAGGAGACAAGTAACAGATGATGTTTGCTGGCCCCGAACTGGTCTTCTTCGTAATTTCGAAATCTGTAGAAAGCGAAAAGGATGGTATAGAAAGATGCTCGGAAGCTTAGGCTTCCTCACTTCCTGTATCCTCAAATCCAACATTAAAGAGGGATCTGTAGTGGATTTTGATGAAGTGTGGGCTTCTTTCTTTGGCTCTCGGATTGGAGACGTCGTTGGTACCTTCTTCTCAATTACATCCAGGCTGATAGTGGTGAGCAACTCTTTGATGTTGTGTTTGGCCCGGCCTGGCGTTAAAGACTAGATGTAAGGTCTCTTCCTGGAAGTCGTCTTTGTTTTTGCTCGATCTTTGATCCGAACACCTATCCTGTTCAAATCCAACACGAAATCGGATGTGATAAGACTACCCAGTGATTTCAAAGTCTACAATAACATAAGTCATACAAACAACTTTGTGATAGTGAAAGCTTCTAAAAGCTCCTGTGATGTCCAAGTAAATGGAAGTCGTATAAGTTTTTTTTACCCTAAATTTTGAGAGGCATATTGTCTATCAACAAACTGAGCATGTTCATACCAACATCTTTATTTGTTCTTCTGTCTTTATGGACAATTAGACATGGTAATTTGGATTTTTGTTACGCTTTATGTTTCTTTTATCATAATTCTTGGGGCACAACCCATTGATTTTGGGCTACAACCCAATCAACTTAACACTAAGGTGTTTCTAAGTGATTTTAGCTTCCTTGCTCCTCACCAAATCTCGTGGAGATTCTTATCTGAATTGAGATTCTCCTTTGTTATGTATTTAGTTCTTGTTCAATTTAGTTTACAAATTTAATATGGTTACAACCCACTTTATCAAACTTGGTTCACTACAAATCTGATTACAGGCACAACCTACACAATCATACTTAGTGCGATCAAGTTCGGGCTAACAAACCCCTTTCTTTAACCAATCTTCTTCCTCCAGGGATCAATTGGCTAAAAGAAGTCCAAAAAATTCATATTGATCCTCCACAAGTATCTATAAGCTCAAACCTACCTTTTCAAGAAAAATTATCATTTTTTAAAAAAATTATGTATCGCCATGATTTATTATCTCACCCTAAAAGTATGTCCTATTTTAAAAGTCATTTTTCACTCAATATTTATAACTCAAATGATTACATAATATGATCAACTCGTTTTTCCCTAAATCAACATCCAAATAATTCTTTAAACTTTTATAAATTGGAGTGTCGACTCCACTATCTCGCAAACCAAGGCTTTTTCCATATACTGATGAATCCGCTTTTCAATAAAACTTTTATAATTTGGAAACACTTCTCTTATGATTGTGCTACTGCAAGCATGGATGGAAATCAGCTACCATATTGAGTCTTTTGACTTGCATTTAAATTCTTTAAGATTATACCAATTTAATCCTCTATCTATGTTAACAGTATGTATAAAGTGGGCCTTAAACCCTTGCTTCATGGGAATAAAACTCCTTCAAACCAATCTACTACAAAAGAGACTTTATTATATTAACAATCTCGTTTATTTAACCACAAGTGTCTATGGAAGCAATATTTAAGAGGTGTCCACTCTACCAATGAAAACAAAATTAACTTTCTTCGTCCTCTATCTTCCATTTTTTTAAGCTTACAAAAAACACACACCAAGTTCTCAATCATTATGTACTATACCGTGGAAATAATTTTTCTGTTACCAATTTGTTATATAATTCTCTCTTAACAATGCCCTTCTTACTGCATACAAAACCCAAAAACAATCACTCCCGACAACATAAATGAACCCTCTATGAACAATCTTCTCCCTACAAATCAATTTTTTCTTATCCATTAAGTTCTACACCTTTATTCATCAAGATAACCATGTTCAGCAATCTCGTCTTCTGAGGTTTGATGTAGTAGTCATTTGCTGGCGGTTTCGTACATTTGTCGAGAAGGGGGCATGGATTTGTGATCGACTCCTGACGGCTCTGTTGCAGTCCAAATCTGAGGTGTTGTTCCCTAGGCTTCCTCACTATTTCGAACCGCTTTCCTTTTTTAAAAAAAAAAACAATTGTGTGTTTTTAAACAAGTTCTCACGAGATGTGTCAATATGTATATGTTGTAAATATGGTTGTAAGATAAAGTTTTAAAATTTTACATTTTCCGTTTTTCTGCTTATTGTTTTAAACGTGGTTAATTAACTAGTAATCAACTAGAAATGAAATAGGTGTGACATCGGTGGGTATGGAGGTGGCAAAAGTTCCTCGTCCTCAAGTCCCGGAATTAATATTCCATATAAAAAGACTATTATTAAAATGCAAATTATGAAAATGTGTCAAAACGTTGTCAACTTCACGCCATGGCATAGTGAACACAAGGCATGCCGCTAGACGGGGCCTAGAAGGGTAGAGGCACGGATGTCATCGGCCTCCAGGGGCGTATCATTAGCCAATTCTTATCTTGCCCTCGCTCGGATAATGTTCTTTCGCTTGTAAGTCTAGACCTGGTAATTGTCTCTTTTTGGGCAAAGCCCTACTTTCATGGAAGACAAAGATGCAGAAAATAGTCTCAAAATCCTCAGCGAAAAGCGAGTATAGATCCATGTCTACCACTATAGTTGAGATCATTTGGATGGAAGGCCTTCTTCGCGATCTTCATGTCCCAATCTCTCTCCTCATTCCGATGATGTGTGACAACAAGGTTGCACAACACTTGGCAGTCAACCCAGTATTTCATGAGCGAACAAAGCATATTTGTTTAATTGTCATTTTGTTCATGATGAAGTTCTCCAAGGATTAATCTCGACTATTCATGTCAACTCCTCTCTCCAAATTGTTGATCTCTTCACCAAAACATTGAGTAGATCACAACACTCGCAAACTTGGCATGGTTTCACCAACTCCAGCTTAGGGGGTACATAGAGTATATACGTATGTTTGTAAATATGAAGAATAAGAGGGTTTATTGGATAGATTATTGGTTAAGAAAAACGCCGCAGTATGCTGAACAACAAACTTGGTTAGCCTATTCTTATTTGCTTAAGTGGTAACAGTTACGGGTGTTTATATAACACCTAGGAGAAAAGAGAGCTCATACACAGAAAGCATTTGCTTTCCAGACTTATTAAAGGGATTGTCCCGATAGCCATCTTTTGAACATATAGTAACATTCCTTTGGTTTGTACTCCGGTGCCATATGCCCTCCTCCCTGTGAACATAACAGTTGGTCATGGGCAATATATTGCATCTTTAAACTTCACAGTAAGCTTCTCTTACCTTGACAGTTGCGTACATCAGGTTGTTAGCGAATATCCTTGTGTAACTAATTAACAGAAGAAACACACAAAAATCAATGGTTGTTCTCGTCAAAATTAACAAGAAACGCAAAACTAATCACTCACCCAGCAATCTGGTCTTCAACCAACCATGGTCGCCAGTCATCAACAATTGAGTAGTTGAGTGATCTTATCCAAGCTTGAGTCCCCAAGAATGTCACGTGCATGTCATGATCACCACTGGTTCAAAAAAACAGTATAAATATATACCTTGGAACAAATCTTTAAAATGGAATACGTTGTTGTCATGGCGAAACACCTGTACATCAGGGCACGGTAGCCATTGGAGGTTAGGTGTTTGTGATACATTATACTGCTACCTATATCCTTCGCGTAGTTCCGTCCATGGTTGCATCTTATCCATATGTCCATGCTTCCCTGTTTGGTTACAAAAACTACACTAAATGCTTCGCCTATTCACAAACTACTTACTGTAGAAACTTTCACCTCTTGTTACCTTTAGGACGTGGAATGCTTCTCTAACACTCTCATCATTGAACCAGTATGCAGAAAGAATATATCCATCAGTCTGCGTAAGCGAATTACGTGCAGATGGAGATGTTTTTAGTTACTCTATTCACATGTTTGGTGCATGATATCTAATAGAAGGTGAGTAAGTTCTTACACGACACCAAAATGTATCCGATGATGAGCTGTATTTATTTTTAATGATTTCATCACAAAATGGTTCCAATATATGTGGATGATTGATTCCCTTAATGCACTGCAGCAATTCACAAGTTATTAACTTACACAGAAAAGGATTTTGTACAAGAGATGGAGTAGGAAACTTGGTAAATGACCTTGTGGAAGGATAAGATGTTAGATATGCACTCAACACTAGCTGGATCTTGAGATTGAAGGTTATAGTTCCTTTTACAACTTCTTTGTAGTGACTGCGTGCACACAAAAAAAAGGGAAAAAAAAATTTATGACATGAAATCATTGGTATAAAGATTTACTAAGTTTTCAGCTAGGAAGGTACCTCATAGAGTTCATCAGATATCAACCCCATTCCATAATTTTCAGCTAGGAAGGTACCTCATAGAGTTCATCAGATATCAACCCCATTCCATAAGCAAATGGTACGGCAAAATCGGCTTCATATGTGAAATTAGTAACCCCATTCCCGAGTAAATACCCCTGAAATATTTGCTTTCCTTGAGTACGTGAAACTAGAGACGACAATGGATCGTGTGATGGGTGAATGACCTTGACCACTACCCGATCCATCACCCAAAATTATCCACCCGCTAGGGCTCTCACCCGCATCCAACGATAACGTGGATCGGGTGCGATTTCGGATGTTCTACATTTTTTTTATAATTTGTAAAAATTTAAATATTTTATTGAAAAATAAGAGCATACTTGAACTAAAAATAACTTAAAATTGTATATGATATCAAGTGTGACACTATAACCAAGCAACATGCATCTAAAATAAACAAATTACAATGAGTCAATAGTAGGACAGAGATAAATTAAGAAAAAAGCTGAATTAGGAAAGAAAATCTAGGTTTATTTTAATATAATATATAGTAAGAAAATAAATTTAAAAAATTTATAACATATATAAATTTTAAATATTAAAAAGTATATTTTTTTAACGGGCGAATGATGGATGGGTGATGCCTGGACAAAACATTCACCCGATCCTAACCACAAGTTCATCCACCACCCGCTCTCATCCGTCTTTTAACGGATGTTTACCCTTTTCGTTGGATCAGATGGCCGGGCATCCGTCGGATACGGGTGACACGGGTGAAATTGTCATCTCTAAGTAGAACATAGGTTGTTACTACTAAGTCTACTATGATGAAATCTTTATATAATAGGAAAGACATTGAACTGTTCCAAGAAAAAGCTATGAGTAATGAGGACCTTGAGGTTTATGAATGGTTGCATTCCCATATCATTTCCTGCATTATGAGATTGTGTTTCAGTTTTGGGTTTCAAAGTCGATGAAATTGAAGACAAATCGAGATGCCTTGAGTCATTTCTTGAAAATACGCAGGAAGAGTGATGTCTGTGTAGGATTCTCCACCCAAGTAGACTGGATTTGATTGGAATTCTGGGTGATCAACCAGCCACTACAGTAAAAAAAAAAACAAAACAAAATCCAGTAAAAAAAATATCAGTAAATGAAGGCGCTGCATGCATGCCCTGATGCATCTTCACCATCTCTCGACACGTTTGCGCGCCTGCATCTGTGCAAATGGCAATTGGCAAGATGTATATTTATTTTTTTTATTTTAAAAAAAATAATATTCACCTTCCTGAGGAACTCATTGGCATTATGTGAAGCCTTGAGATCGCTTGAATGCGAAGCTTTAGCTGTTCTTGCATATGAGAATCCCGTCCCGACCGGCAAATCCAAGAATATTATATTTGCCAGCTTGCTCCAAGAATATGGACGAAGCTCTAATCTGGGCAAGCTTCCATTATACTTCACTTCCTGAAACTGTAGAGGACCTGAATATATATATAGAATCATATTACCGAATGAACTAACATATTCTTGGTGGTTGTATATATGGTGTGGCTTCGAAATACCTATTTCATAGAAGATAGCAGAAATGGCGGAGCAGCCTGGACCTCCGACGAGCCAAAGAAGAAGAGGGTCTTCTTTTGGATTGTTTTCTGATGGGAAGAAGTAATAGAACAACTGAACATCTTCAGATTCATCAACACCAATATACCTGAGTACCTCAAACCCATTAATCAATCACAAATATATATAGTAAAACTGATTTTAAAACAACATGCATGAGATGTAGTTATAACTTACCCAGTTTCAAGGAGAAAAGGGAGAGGCCCATCAAAGCCAGGGAGGAACTCAACTATGGAATGAAACAGTGCTGGTTGTAGTTGCAGAATCAACAGCTGCAAGAGAAGAAAGATTTTCCCACTTCCCATTTCTTTTTCTTTTTACACCCAACTATCATTCATTATCCTCTTTTGTAATCTGAATTGGAAATGCCTCTCTTTCTTTTTTTTTTTTTTTTTTTTTTTTTTTTCTAGGATGTATCAAGATTCATTAATTCGGATCATTTGGATATTCGGATTTACCGGATATCCAAATATTACCAGTTTTAGGGCCCGTTTGTTTACAGAAGGAGAAACAAAAACGGAAACGGAATGAAGAAATAAAGGAAAGGAAACGGAAAGGATTACTTTTATTGTATGTTTGGTTATATTTAGGAATGGATTCAATGACCTCAATGATACTTTTTCTTGTTTGGTTTGAATGAAATCATTAATCTCATTCAATAAAAATGAATTTTTTTAAATTATTATTATTATTATTATTATTATTATTATTAAATTAATAATATATTAATGGAACTTAGGAAAAATAGATTACACAAAGTTGGATTAGAGCCGACTAATAAGTTGGGCCCCACAACAGATGAAACCTCTAATTTTAAATAAAACAAAATTCGTTTCCGACTTGCAAAAAACAAAATTAGCTGCACGATTTGGTAAACAGTTTCCGACTTGCAAAAACAGAAATAGTTCAATCATGTTCACAACTAAATAGAAACATTTTTTAATGTGCAAAAACATAATTAGCTGCAACAGCTTATACCATTTCCTAAAACCATCCTCTTGTGCTACCCAAAACCTCTTGTTTTTACATCTTCCTCGTATAGTACGTCCTTCAATATAGAAACAATATAGGATGTCCTTCGATCTAGAAAGAATTCACAACAGATAGTGTCAATTAAAAGAGATAGATATATACTACAGACAAAGAACACAAACATAGCATTTAGCCATTAATTGAGAACTATGATGCACGGACACTTCTAGAAGGCGGCGTGTCCCGTGTCCCGTCGTGTCGGACACACGGACACAAAGGGACATGGCTCCGACACGGTAAAATATGACCGGACACGGTCAAGACACGTCTCGGAGGTAGGACACGGCCCGGACACGTCTAGGAAGCAGATTGTATACGATCAAAACAAAGTGAACGAAAGTTTACCTTATTTTTTAAGGTAAAACTAGCCCCACATAGCCACCTGCGACATTTTGGTTGCCGGAAGTAGGACATCGATCTTCTTCTTCCGCTCTACTATTGAAATGTTGTTCCGTCGGCCGACTCTTCCCTCCATTTCTTATGATTTCATAAATTAATTTTGAATCTTTGATTACTAATTTATTGTCTAATCTTTCTTTGTTGAATATTGAGTGTGTTATTCTAATTTTTTCACTTTTTATAATTTACTAATATTGATTATTGTTTTCCTAGATTGATCATGTTAATTAGTTGTTGTTGATTTACAAAATAAATGGTTCATTATTCAGTTTTGGTATTGAGTATGTTTATTTCAGATTATAAGATTAAATATGTTTATTTTTATATTTCGTAAAACTGAAAATGTTTGTTTCCAAACTTTTGTTTCGGTTATTTTGTTATCATGTTAATATTTTTATTTCATCATATATTATTGGTTTATTTTCATATATATGTATCACATTATGATATACGAATTATATATTTCATTATCTTTAAAATAATATATTATTTGTTTTACTCGACGTGTCCCCGTTTCCTATACTTTTAAGATTGCCGCTTCCCCGTTTTTTGCCGTGTCCGTTTCCCGTATCCGTGTCCGTGTCCGTGCATCATAGATTGAGAATCCTAAAATATGAAGAGTGGAGTCAAGCTAGGTTGTCTACAAATTACATATAATTTACTGATATACACATTACACAAGCATGTAGCACAACTCACAAGCATAAAAAATGAAGAATAGTCGACTAGAGAGTGGAGTCAAGGTTGTCAAGCAATCATCCGGATTTCAACAATACATACTATAAAATTAGTTAATTACAAATAACACAAGCACTCGTTCACTCATTCGGATTCCAAAAAAAATAAGAATAGAAAGACATAAAAATGAAGAATAGTCAAGGTTGTCTAGCAATCATCAAAACCCTAAGTTCAAGCTCATAGATAGAAAGGAAACAATGGTTCAGTTCCTCCAAGCTCTCTAATTGAACAGAATAATCAATCAAACCGCAAAACAAGCATTCCAGAAATTTTCTTTTGAAAGGAATTGATGCTCCCCAAGTTTCAAACAAGTAGAGAGGATCAGAAGGACCAAAACATTGACTATTCTATGTTCACCATTGAAACAGTTCCGAAAGAACTTTTCATCCAAGTAAACATCATTACCTCAGCAATCTCTCCAGGATACAATGAAGTTCAATCAACAATCAAACTTAAGAAATTAAGGAAAAACATGAAGAAAAACTGATAAAAACAACAGCAGATTTCCAAGATAACCTTCCCCGGTTGACAAAAATCAATCTAGACACGGGTACAGCGAATTCAACACAAAACCGTATTTATAAACCTCGTCTATCAAGACCACAAGACCACGAAATACATAACAATATCCCAATCCAAAACCCTAACAGAAAACATACCCTAGAAGAGCAACCACTGCAGTTACAAACTTACAACTTCTACTTGTCATCAAACATTCAGATTTCTCAGACCATCCTTCTTCTTTTGAAGCACTAATAATTCTACACCAGCAAATCAGGCCATATTCAACTGTTTGTTGATATCTTTGACCATTTGAGCCCCTAAAGGTAATTCTAGTTTTGACTTCTGAACTATTACTAAACCATTTGTATGTTACATAGATGTATCCAATTAAAAACTGTTTATAACTGCTAAACTATATTTATCACTTCATCAATCACATGTCAGCAATCTAACAACAAGCAGCCAGAAGTGTTCATAAACCTTCATTCAAAGGCAAAATATGTGAAATCCATGTTGAGCAGAAGCCAAAAGATCCAGACAAAGGAATCCCAACCACAAAATAAAATCAACGTCCACTACCACTAGTTTGAGCAAGGAGAAATAGGAAAATCATTGATTACTTAAAATCTACCAAATACCTTTTTAACCACCAAATATTGAATTAGGTTTTGAATTCCGTTTTAAAATTTAAAAATATTTTTGTAGCACCTCAAAAATCTCAAAATATGCTTCTAAAAACCTAAATTTTTAAAGTTGTCTTTGCTATAAAAAAAATCCTTAGTTTTATACTAAAATTGGAGAGTAGCCATGGGGTTATAGCTACTAAAAAGTAGGTGAGAAGAAAGTTTAATACTAAAATCATTTTGAGAGTACTTAGCCATGTCACTCATAGAAAAGCTTCAAATATGCAAACTTTACTTCGAAAGCAAACCAATAACAAACACATGAACAAAAAAGAGAATAAAAGCAAACAAGAAATGGAGTTCAAATCATCAAGATGTGTAGACAATTAATTAATCTATGCCATTATTATCATACAGACAAGTAGACATGTCTACTCAAAATAACGGAAGGAGATTGCTCTGAAAAAGAATGAAACATCAAGTACTTGTATCAGAGGATCAATAATTTCTCTTACAAAGTAAAAGGGTCACTAGTTATGACCAAATTTTGTGTTGACAGGCTTCATTACAGTGAATTCTTTTGCATACTTATTATTGAAATGGTTAACTATGAAAACGTGAGATGTTACCAAAATTAAGTAGCTGATGTCACTGATCAATAGATTGACTACTGTCTTCTTAAACACTATAATATACCCAGTTGATTATTTTCAAGGATTAGGTTCACTTAATCATGGTGATAACTTGTGACTTATTTACAGACAAACATTTGGTTGGGGCATAATACTGACGCTTCAAGATGGCGACTGCTAGATAACACGAATTGACAAACGTGCTAGACTTGACGTCTTACATTCACATATGATCATATTTATTTACAGACAGACAAGTTGTTGAATTCAAATGAATATATGACTACACTACTAAATAAATGGTCTATTGTAACCGTTAAAATTAGTTACTTAAGGCTTCAAAATTTTTACAGTAAGGCTTTAGTAATGGATTATGCTCCGCTACAATAGTCTGTCTTGCAATAGGTATGTAGCAACGAAGATGAACTCTATTGTAACGGTTTAAAGAATCAAGTCCAAAACAATTACAATAGACACATAACTATTACTATAGGTGAAACCATTACAAAAACAAATTATTATTACAATAGATCTTACCATTACAATATTGATAGACCCGTTACCAAGGGACAATCATTACAAAACGTAGATAATGGTCGATCACCTTACATATAGAACCATTGTCATATGATCTACAACTGTTACCACAATACCTAATGTGTACAATTAATTAGATAATTTATAAATTATACAAATTTAGTACAAAATACTAATGATAATCCATAGACAAATAATACGAAGGCATAAAGTGTACATCATCATTCCCAAAATAATACGAAGTACTTGTCAAAAGTATGGGCAACAAATGTATATTAGTCTCCTAATTATAAAAATTTCCATATTTGCCCAAACACTTAACCGTTCATCACATAATCAACCCAAAAATTACTTGCAAAAAGTTAAGTTTGCCATCAATCATGCTTGAACTTCATCCTTCGTTATCTTCGTCCTGCAATAGTTCAAAAAATATCATATCAAACACTATCCCAACGCTGTAACAATAACAAGAACTCAACTTGCAAAAAGTTAAGTTAGCCATCAATCCGGCTTGAACTTCATCCTTCGTTATCTTCGTCCTACAATAGTTCAAAAAATACCATATCAAACACTATCTCAACGCTGTAACAACAACAAGAACTCAACAATAGTAAGTGATGACATGAATTATGTATCATCATATTCATGCATATTGCAACACATTATCTCTATTTACCTTGCATTTAGAGGGATTTTGCGTACCTTTTATGTTCTATTCAATCAATTGTCGGAAATAGAGGTCTACACGAGATTTTGATGAATTACAGGTAAATAGAGTTGAATTGGAAGCAATAATGGAGCAAGAAGCATCCAAGGATGTTAAGGAAGCTAAAGGAGCCTTTGAAGGATCACAAAGAGCTAAGGAATTGCAAAGGAGAAGCATAGAAAACGAAGCAAAAGAAGAACACTTTCTGTTGAAGAAAATCGTGCCAACAGATATATAAATCGGACGATTTTCACTGGATGAAATCGAACGGTTTTGCACCTAAATCGACTAGGTCGATTTTCTTCACGATTCGGCCAAATGAAAAGACGACATAAAGCCCAATTAATTTGGGCTAGATGAAAGCTTTGCCAAACGGCCCACCTGCAAGAAACTATAGAGGAGAACCCTACGAGCGAAGACGGAGAGGTCGCACCAGATAATCTTTACACGTTTGGAAGAAATCAACGATTCTTGGAGAGAGATTTGAAGAGCTTTTGCCGGAAAGTCATTCTTGATCTTTGATTGTGAGATTTCTTTGTTCCATTGTTTTGTTTGTGGTTTGTGAATACGAAATTGAGTTGTTGAGAGATACTTTGAACTGATTTGACGATTGTCTTACAGATTTGAGAGTTATAGAGTTTTTCCGTTCAAGATTTGGTTTCTTTGCGATATCTTCTTCAATAATTAATTTGATTCGATTTTGAAAATGGTTGGCTAAAAACCTTGTGATTCTGGGGAGAATAGTTGATGATTAAGGCTTAGATGATGATAGACTGAACTCATTCAAACATTAGGACCCTGAGAATTTAGATTTTAGTTTTGCGACAAACAGGAAAATCGGGCTGTTCTTGAGGAAAATCGGCCGATTTTGCTTATGAATAGGGCGATTTATCCTTCTGACGAACTTTAATTGAATCAATCTTTGATCAAAACTAATCCTTGCTTAAATCCCAATCTTGATTAACCTTTTTACCCTCTAGTTGAATGTATGAATGCACTTCAAACCTGTTTCTACATTTAATAGATTAAGATTGCAAGATTTGGGTAATAAAGAGACTCAACATCCTTTATTAAGATTTTAAACGCACTTTCTATTTATACTTTGGAGAGTCATATCCTGGAGTTTTAGATAGTTAGTTTGAACATAATTCTTGTCTTTGGATATTTCTATATCGCAGCCTCAACAACCCTTATAGACAGGATCTTTAGATTAGTTATATAGGTTTCGGAACTTCACCGTACGAATCCTACCTTTTGAACATTTAATCTTGGTAATATAAATTATGTCCTATATCTATAGAAGTGTCTTGAATCGAAAGCCTAAATCGGATACTTGAATCCTTGGAATCATTTCTCTCTTTATCATATCACAAAAGCTTTTATACTTTCGCTAGATAATTGAAATTTGGAAATTTTCTCACCAAATCCCTGAGTTCGACTCTGGAATTCTTACCTCTCTACAGCCGATCCGTACACTGCGGGTTCGCTTTGCTTTTGAGTTCTAGATATAAATATTAAGACTTTGACGCACACCCTTTTGAGCGAACAAGTTTTTGGCGCCGTTGCCGGGGATTTGGTCTAGATCAAATCCGGTTTTTGGTTGTCTAGCTTGAGAGCTCTTGCTCTTGTGATTTGATTAGTCTACTTGAGTGATCCTTGCAGGTTCTTTAGGTATATGCGAAGGACTAGATCCACTAAAGATCTAATTCCTTTCGACCCCGAATTAGAAAGAACTTTGAGGAGAAAGTTGAAGGAGAAGAAAATGGCCGAAAACGATGAGAGAAACTACAAGGCTGAATTGAACGAAGCTCAACGCCAACTCCAACTGAGTGAGAAAGCTCGAAAGGAAGCTGAAATAAGTCATCAATTTCAAATTGATGAACTAAGAGCTATGATTCTGGACATGAAGTTGGAGTCGAACGCCTCCAAGAAGAAGAAAGTCAAGACACCAACTAAGTCCATTCGAGATGACTCGTCCGATGATGACGAGATTGATCCGGATATGCCGGAACTTGAAGAGATTGATCCATCACTTCGTCCTAACCGAAACACTCCAACACCTAAGGTCGTCCCTCGCATTACGACTAGGAATGTTAGAGCTGCTAATAACGAAGATAGACCCCGAACTTTGGGGCAACGGATGGATCCTATTCAGCAACCGCGCCGTTTAGGTGTGGACTTTGGAGCTGAAGACATCCAGGAGTTTAGCTTCTCACCACAAGTCATTACTATGGTTCGCCAAAGTCAATATGGCGGAGCAAGTACTGAATCTCCGCATCAACACTTGCAGAATTTTGAGATTCTCATGGAGACTATGAAGCCGAAGAAGGCTACTACAAGCAACTACAAGATCAAGCCATTCTTCTTCTCTTTGAAGGACAAGGCTCTAGCTTGGTACCAAACACTTCCGGCTGCGAAGTTAGCTACATGGGAGGAACTGTGTTCGGAATTCCTCACCAAGTTCTTTCCGCCATCCAAAACGGCGGAATTAAGAGGTAAAATAAATGCTTTTTCTATGAAACCTAACGAAAGCTTGTTTCAATCTTGGGAAAGGTTTCAAGATCTCTTGTTGGATTGCCCACACCATGGCATTTCCAAGCTGGAATTATTGAAGATCTACTACAAAGGGTTGGATGTGGAGACACAATTCAACCTCCAATCTCTATCCTGCGGCACATTTATGGATATGAGAGAGGATGATGCTTGGGACTTCATTGAGAAGCAAGCCCAAGTGATTGAGAAGTATTCCCACCGTAAGGTGGAATCAAGTAGCCGGAATCAAGGCGATCCGGGAGCCAAGTTGAATCAAGCGGCTCAAACACAAATATTCTCCCTCAAAGATGACATCAAAGAATTGAGGGAAGTGCTCAAAACGAGTCTTCAAAGGACTCAAGAGCAAGAAGCCAACTACATGGGGCGAGACAACAATCAAAGGAATGATAACCGGAATTCCAATTGGAGCAACAACAACAATAACAACCGAAACTCCAATTGGAATAACAACAACAACAATAGGAACTCGAATAACAACAATTGGAGGTCAAATCAGCAGGGTTCAGGTAATCCTTACTCATATGCCGAAAAGGCTCTAACACCTCTATCTTCTTCTACTCCTTCTACAAGCCAAGGACAATCAAGCGGATCAAACAAGCCGGATCCTATGCTAGAAACGATCCTAGGCAAGCTACAAGGATTGGAGAGCTACATAACTTCGGTTGACAAAGCTCACAAAGCTTTAGAAAACCAAGTTTTCAACAAGGCCGGAGAAGTTCCAAGAGATCAAGGGAAGCTTCCCGGCAAGACAGAAGATAACCCAAAGGGAAGGGTTATGGCTATAACTACTAGGAGCGGGAAGACGACCGTCGACCCTCAACCCCAAGTAGTTGATACCTCCACAAAAGAAGGAGAGGCAAAAGAGAAGGAAGAAGTCTATGTTCCTCCTCCCGCTTACAAGCCACCTCTACCTTTTCCTCAATCTAGAGCGCGAGCACGCCTAGATAAACATTTCGGTAAGTTTGTTGAACTTATGAGTAAGCTCCATATTAACATACCTTTTATGGATGCGATTTTAGGTATGCCGGCTTACGGGAAATTCCTCAAGGAGATCCTCTCCAACAAGAGGAAGTTGGAAGATATAGGAGAAGTCAAGATGAGTATGGAGTCATCCGAACTCATCAAGACTATGACGGAAAATATGCCACCCAAGCTCCGCGATCCAGGATCCTTTTGCATACCCATCACCTTGGGAGAAGCTACCTATGATGCTCTTTGTGACCTTGGAGCAAGTGTGAGTATCATACCTCTAGCTCTATGCAAGACAGTTGGTCTAGGAGAGCCTAGACCGGTGAAGATCACACTCTACATGGCTGATCGTTCCACCACTAAGCCGGTGGGAATATTAGAAGACATTCCAGTAAAGCTAGGTAAGTTTTACATACCTATAGATTTTGTCGTTCTTGACATACCTGCAGATTACCCGGTTCCCATCATCCTTGGGAGACCATTCCTCGCCACATCTGGATGCATGGTAGATTGCAAGAACGGCCAGCTATCCTTCCACATCGGTGAAGAAAAGATAGAGTTCATACTATCCTCCTTAATCAAGGAGCTAGCCTTGAAAGATGACGTTTTTGAAATTGTTGAGGAAGAAGAGTCTAGAGAGATAGTAAGTTCGATCTTGATGAAAGACCCTCTTCAAAAGGTTATTAGCATGAGCATCGTGGAGGAAGGAGTAGAACATGACTGCAATGAGGATGTGAAAGCATTAAATGCTATGGAGGAAGAGCTAGAAGCAAAAATTGAAGAGCTAGAGTGGACTCCGGAAACTGTGAAGAAAATCGACCTGTCACAAATAAATCGTCCGATTTCTGAAGATTCAGCACGAATTTTTTCAACAGAAACTAAAATCGACCTACCAGAAATAAATCGTCCGATTTATGAAGAGGTAGCACGATTTTTTCCGACAGAAACTAAAATCGACCTGACGACAATAAATCGCCCGATTCATGAAGAGGTAGCACGATTTTTTCCAACAGAAAGAAAAATCGTGCAGGAGATCGACCGAATTATTACAGAGGGGGTCGATTTACTGAGTGGTTCTATGGATTCTCCGGACTTCACCGCATCCGCTTCCGAATCTAATGATGAAGTACCCAAACCTATAGAGACCTCCCCCACAACATCAGAAAATCACGATTCATCACCAACCAAGGTACCTCCATCACTAGAATTGAAGCAACTTCCCGCGTATTTAAGGTACGCATTCCTTGGCACTAACTCCACATATCCGGTTATAGTCAATGCAAATTTGAAAGATGATGAATTAGAGAAGCTCATGCATGTTTTGAAGCAACATAGGAAAGCATTAGGTTACACCATTGATGATTTAGTAGGAATAAAGCCTTCTCTATGTATGCACAAAATACTAATGGAAGAGGATTACAAACCTTCACGCCAACCTCAAAGACGGTTAAACCCGGCAATGAAGGAGGTCGTGAAGAAAGAAATCCTTAAGCTACTTGATGCAGGTATCATCTTCCCGATTTCTGATAGCAAATGGGTAAGTCCGGTACAAGTAGTACCCAAGAAAGGAGGCATTACCGTTGTTGCCAACAAGAACAACGAACTCATCCCTACACGGACAGTTACAGGGTGGCGAATGTGCATCGACTATCGCAAACTGAACGTGGCCACAAGGAAGGACCACTTTCCCCTTCCTTTCATCGATCAAATGTTGGAAAGGTTAGCCCAACATGCCTACTTTTGTTATTTAGATGGATATAGCGGTTTCTTCCAGATTCCAATTCATCCGGATGATCAAGAGAAGACAACCTTTACGTGCCCATGGTGTACGTTCGCTTATAGAAGAATGCCATTCGGCTTATGCAACGCTCCAGCCACCTTCCAAAGGTGTATGATGGCAATCTTCTCCGAATACGTAGAGAATATCATGGAAGTCTTCATGGACGACTTTTCGGTATATGGTTCTTCCTTTGATAACTGTCTCTATAACCTTTCTTCGTCCTCTACCAATGAAAACAAAATTAACTTTCTTCGTCCTCTATCTTCCATTTTTTTAAGCTTACAAAAAACACACACCAAGTTCTCAATCATTATGTACTATACCGTGGAAATAATTTTTCTGTTACCAATTTGTTATATAATTCTCTCTTAACAATGCCCTTCTTACTGCATACAAAACCCAAAAACAATCACTCCCGACAACATAAATGAACCCTCTATGAACAATCTTCTCCCTACAAATCAATTTTCTCTTATCCATTAAGTTCTACACCTTTATTCATCAAGATAACCATGTTCAGCAATCTCGTCTTCTGAGGTTTGATGTAGTAGTCATTTGCTGGCGGTTTCGTACATTTGTCGAGAAGGGGGCATGGATTTGTGATCGACTCCTGACGGCTCTGTTGCAGTCCAAATCTGAGGTGTTGTTCCCTAGGCTTCCTCACTATTTCGAACCGCTTTCCTTTTTTAAAAAAAAAAAACAATTGTGTGTTTTTAAACAAGTTCTCACGAGATGTGTCAATATGTATATGTTGTAAATATGGTTGTAAGATAAAGTTTTAAAATTTTACATTTTCCGTTTTTCTGCTTATTGTTTTAAACGTGGTTAATTAACTAGTAATCAACTAGAAATGAAATAGGTGTGACATCGGTGGGTATGGAGGTGGCAAAAGTTCCTCGTCCTCAAGTCCCGGAATTAATATTCCATATAAAAAGACTATTATTAAAATGCAAATTATGAAAATGTGTCAAAACGTTGTCAACTTCACGCCATGGCATAGTGAACACAAGGCATGCCGCTAGACGGGGCCTAGAAGGGTAGAGGCACGGATGTCATCGGCCTCCAGGGGCGTATCATTAGCCAATTCTTATCTTGCCCTCGCTCGGATAATGTTCTTTCGCTTGTAAGTCTAGACCTGGTAATTGTCTCTTTTTGGGCAAAGCCCTACTTTCATGGAAGACAAAGATGCAGAAAATAGTCTCAAAATCCTCAGCGAAAAGCGAGTATAGATCCATGTCTACCACTATAGTTGAGATCATTTGGATGGAAGGCCTTCTTCGCGATCTTCATGTCCCAATCTCTCTCCTCATTCCGATGATGTGTGACAACAAGGTTGCACAACACTTGGCAGTCAACCCAGTATTTCATGAGCGAACAAAGCATATTTGTTTAATTGTCATTTTGTTCATGATGAAGTTCTCCAAGGATTAATCTCGACTATTCATGTCAACTCCTCTCTCCAAATTGTTGATCTCTTCACCAAAACATTGAGTAGATCACAACACTCGCAAACTTGGCATGGTTTCACCAACTCCAGCTTAGGGGGTACATAGAGTATATACGTATGTTTGTAAATATGAAGAATAAGAGGGTTTATTGGATAGATTATTGGTTAAGAAAAACGCCGCAGTATGCTGAACAACAAACTTGGTTAGCCTATTCTTATTTGCTTAAGTGGTAACAGTTACGGGTGTTTATATAACACCTAGGAGAAAAGAGAGCTCATACACAGAAAGCATTTGCTTTCCAGACTTATTAAAGGGATTGTCCCGATAGCCATCTTTTGAACATATAGTAACATTCCTTTGGTTTGTACTCCGGTGCCATATGCCCTCCTCCCTGTGAACATAACAGTTGGTCATGGGCAATATATTGCATCTTTAAACTTCACAGTAAGCTTCTCTTACCTTGACAGTTGCGTACATCAGGTTGTTAGCGAATATCCTTGTGTAACTAATTAACAGAAGAAACACACAAAAATCAATGGTTGTTCTCGTCAAAATTAACAAGAAACGCAAAACTAATCACTCACCCAGCAATCTGGTCTTCAACCAACCATGGTCGCCAGTCATCAACAATTGAGTAGTTGAGTGATCTTATCCAAGCTTGAGTCCCCAAGAATGTCACGTGCATGTCATGATCACCACTGGTTCAAAAAAACAGTATAAATATATACCTTGGAACAAATCTTTAAAATGGAATACGTTGTTGTCATGGCGAAACACCTGTACATCAGGGCACGGTAGCCATTGGAGGTTAGGTGTTTGTGATACATTATACTGCTACCTATATCCTTCGCGTAGTTCCGTCCATGGTTGCATCTTATCCATATGTCCATGCTTCCCTGTTTGGTTACAAAAACTACACTAAATGCTTCGCCTATTCACAAACTACTTACTGTAGAAACTTTCACCTCTTGTTACCTTTAGGACGTGGAATGCTTCTCTAACACTCTCATCATTGAACCAGTATGCAGAAAGAATATATCCATCAGTCTGCGTAAGCGAATTACGTGCAGATGGAGATGTTTTTAGTTACTCTATTCACATGTTTGGTGCATGATATCTAATAGAAGGTGAGTAAGTTCTTACACGACACCAAAATGTATCCGATGATGAGCTGTATTTATTTTTAATGATTTCATCACAAAATGGTTCCAATATATGTGGATGATTGATTCCCTTAATGCACTGCAGCAATTCACAAGTTATTAACTTACACAGAAAAGGATTTTGTACAAGAGATGGAGTAGGAAACTTGGTAAATGACCTTGTGGAAGGATAAGATGTTAGATATGCACTCAACACTAGCTGGATCTTGAGATTGAAGGTTATAGTTCCTTTTACAACTTCTTTGTAGTGACTGCGTGCACACAAAAAAAAGGGAAAAAAAAATTTATGACATGAAATCATTGGTATAAAGATTTACTAAGTTTTCAGCTAGGAAGGTACCTCATAGAGTTCATCAGATATCAACCCCATTCCATAATTTTCAGCTAGGAAGGTACCTCATAGAGTTCATCAGATATCAACCCCATTCCATAAGCAAATGGTACGGCAAAATCGGCTTCATATGTGAAATTAGTAACCCCATTCCCGAGTAAATACCCCTGAAATATTTGCTTTCCTTGAGTACGTGAAACTAGAGACGACAATGGATCGTGTGATGGGTGAATGACCTTGACCACTACCCGATCCATCACCCAAAATTATCCACCCGCTAGGGCTCTCACCCGCATCCAACGATAACGTGGATCGGGTGCGATTTCGGATGTTCTACATTTTTTTTATAATTTGTAAAAATTTAAATATTTTATTGAAAAATAAGAGCATACTTGAACTAAAAATAACTTAAAATTGTATATGATATCAAGTGTGACACTATAACCAAGCAACATGCATCTAAAATAAACAAATTACAATGAGTCAATAGTAGGACAGAGATAAATTAAGAAAAAAGCTGAATTAGGAAAGAAAATCTAGGTTTATTTTAATATAATATATAGTAAGAAAATAAATTTAAAAAATTTATAACATATATAAATTTTAAATATTAAAAAGTATATTTTTTTAACGGGCGAATGATGGATGGGTGATGCCTGGACAAAACATTCACCCGATCCTAACCACAAGTTCATCCACCACCCGCTCTCATCCGTCTTTTAACGGATGTTTACCCTTTTCGTTGGATCAGATGGCCGGGCATCCGTCGGATACGGGTGACACGGGTGAAATTGTCATCTCTAAGTAGAACATAGGTTGTTACTACTAAGTCTACTATGATGAAATCTTTATATAATAGGAAAGACATTGAACTGTTCCAAGAAAAAGCTATGAGTAATGAGGACCTTGAGGTTTATGAATGGTTGCATTCCCATATCATTTCCTGCATTATGAGATTGTGTTTCAGTTTTGGGTTTCAAAGTCGATGAAATTGAAGACAAATCGAGATGCCTTGAGTCATTTCTTGAAAATACGCAGGAAGAGTGATGTCTGTGTAGGATTCTCCACCCAAGTAGACTGGATTTGATTGGAATTCTGGGTGATCAACCAGCCACTACAGTAAAAAAAAAAACAAAACAAAATCCAGTAAAAAAAATATCAGTAAATGAAGGCGCTGCATGCATGCCCTGATGCATCTTCACCATCTCTCGACACGTTTGCGCGCCTGCATCTGTGCAAATGGCAATTGGCAAGATGTATATTTATTTTTTTTATTTTAAAAAAAATAATATTCACCTTCCTGAGGAACTCATTGGCATTATGTGAAGCCTTGAGATCGCTTGAATGCGAAGCTTTAGCTGTTCTTGCATATGAGAATCCCGTCCCGACCGGCAAATCCAAGAATATTATATTTGCCAGCTTGCTCCAAGAATATGGACGAAGCTCTAATCTGGGCAAGCTTCCATTATACTTCACTTCCTGAAACTGTAGAGGACCTGAATATATATATAGAATCATATTACCGAATGAACTAACATATTCTTGGTGGTTGTATATATGGTGTGGCTTCGAAATACCTATTTCATAGAAGATAGCAGAAATGGCGGAGCAGCCTGGACCTCCGACGAGCCAAAGAAGAAGAGGGTCTTCTTTTGGATTGTTTTCTGATGGGAAGAAGTAATAGAACAACTGAACATCTTCAGATTCATCAACACCAATATACCTGAGTACCTCAAACCCATTAATCAATCACAAATATATATAGTAAAACTGATTTTAAAACAACATGCATGAGATGTAGTTATAACTTACCCAGTTTCAAGGAGAAAAGGGAGAGGCCCATCAAAGCCAGGGAGGAACTCAACTATGGAATGAAACAGTGCTGGTTGTAGTTGCAGAATCAACAGCTGCAAGAGAAGAAAGATTTTCCCACTTCCCATTTCTTTTTCTTTTTACACCCAACTATCATTCATTATCCTCTTTTGTAATCTGAATTGGAAATGCCTCTCTTTCTTTTTTTTTTTTTTTTTTTTTTTTTTCTAGGATGTATCAAGATTCATTAATTCGGATCATTTGGATATTCGGATTTACCGGATATCCAAATATTACCAGTTTTAGGGCCCGTTTGTTTACAGAAGGAGAAACAAAAACGGAAACGGAATGAAGAAATAAAGGAAAGGAAACGGAAAGGATTACTTTTATTGTATGTTTGGTTATATTTAGGAATGGATTCAATGACCTCAATGATACTTTTTCTTGTTTGGTTTGAATGAAATCATTAATCTCATTCAATAAAAATGAATTTTTTTAAATTATTATTATTATTATTATTATTATTATTATTAAATTAATAATATATTAATGGAACTTAGGAAAAATAGATTACACAAAGTTGGATTAGAGCCGACTAATAAGTTGGGCCCCACAACAGATGAAACCTCTAATTTTAAATAAAACAAAATTCGTTTCCGACTTGCAAAAAACAAAATTAGCTGCACGATTTGGTAAACAGTTTCCGACTTGCAAAAACAGAAATAGTTCAATCATGTTCACAACTAAATAGAAACATTTTTTAATGTGCAAAAACATAATTAGCTGCAACAGCTTATACCATTTCCTAAAACCATCCTCTTGTGCTACCCAAAACCTCTTGTTTTTACATCTTCCTCGTATAGTACGTCCTTCAATATAGAAACAATATAGGATGTCCTTCGATCTAGAAAGAATTCACAACAGATAGTGTCAATTAAAAGAGATAGATATATACTACAGACAAAGAACACAAACATAGCATTTAGCCATTAATTGAGAACTATGATGCACGGACACTTCTAGAAGGCGGCGTGTCCCGTGTCCCGTCGTGTCGGACACACGGACACAAAGGGACATGGCTCCGACACGGTAAAATATGACCGGACACGGTTAAGACACGTCTCGGAGGTAGGACACGGCCCGGACACGTCTAGGAAGCAGATTGTATACGATCAAAACAAAGTGAACGAAAGTTTACCTTATTTTTTAAGGTAAAACTAGCCCCACATAGCCACCTGCGACATTTTGGTTGCCGGAAGTAGGACATCGATCTTCTTCTTCCGCTCTACTATTGAAATGTTGTTCCGTCGGCCGACTCTTCCCTCCATTTCTTATGATTTCATAAATTAATTTTGAATCTTTGATTACTAATTTATTGTCTAATCTTTCTTTGTTGAATATTGAGTGTGTTATTCTAATTTTTTCACTTTTTATAATTTACTAATATTGATTATTGTTTTCCTAGATTGATCATGTTAATTAGTTGTTGTTGATTTACAAAATAAATGGTTCATTATTCAGTTTTGGTATTGAGTATGTTTATTTCAGATTATAAGATTAAATATGTTTATTTTTATATTTCGTAAAACTGAAAATGTTTGTTTCCAAACTTTTGTTTCGGTTATTTTGTTATCATGTTAATATTTTTATTTCATCATATATTATTGGTTTATTTTCATATATATGTATCACATTATGATATACGAATTATATATTTCATTATCTTTAAAATAATATATTATTTGTTTTACTCGACGTGTCCCCGTTTCCTATACTTTTAAGATTGCCGCTTCCCCGTTTTTTGCCGTGTCCGTTTCCCGTATCCGTGTCCGTGTCCGTGCATCATAGATTGAGAATCCTAAAATATGAAGAGTGGAGTCAAGCTAGGTTGTCTACAAATTACATATAATTTACTGATATACACATTACACAAGCATGTAGCACAACTCACAAGCATAAAAAATGAAGAATAGTCGACTAGAGAGTGGAGTCAAGGTTGTCAAGCAATCATCCGGATTTCAACAATACATACTATAAAATTAGTTAATTACAAATAACACAAGCACTCGTTCACTCATTCGGATTCCAAAAAAAATAAGAATAGAAAGACATAAAAATGAAGAATAGTCAAGGTTGTCTAGCAATCATCAAAACCCTAAGTTCAAGCTCATAGATAGAAAGGAAACAATGGTTCAGTTCCTCCAAGCTCTCTAATTGAACAGAATAATCAATCAAACCGCAAAACAAGCATTCCAGAAATTTTCTTTTGAAAGGAATTGATGCTCCCCAAGTTTCAAACAAGTAGAGAGGATCAGAAGGACCAAAACATTGACTATTCTATGTTCACCATTGAAACAGTTCCGAAAGAACTTTTCATCCAAGTAAACATCATTACCTCAGCAATCTCTCCAGGATACAATGAAGTTCAATCAACAATCAAACTTAAGAAATTAAGGAAAAACATGAAGAAAAACTGATAAAAACAACAGCAGATTTCCAAGATAACCTTCCCCGGTTGACAAAAATCAATCTAGACACGGGTACAGCGAATTCAACACAAAACCGTATTTATAAACCTCGTCTATCAAGACCACAAGACCACGAAATACATAACAATATCCCAATCCAAAACCCTAACAGAAAACATACCCTAGAAGAGCAACCACTGCAGTTACAAACTTACAACTTCTACTTGTCATCAAACATTCAGATTTCTCAGACCATCCTTCTTCTTTTGAAGCACTAATAATTCTACACCAGCAAATCAGGCCATATTCAACTGTTTGTTGATATCTTTGACCATTTGAGCCCCTAAAGGTAATTCTAGTTTTGACTTCTGAACTATTACTAAACCATTTGTATGTTACATAGATGTATCCAATTAAAAACTGTTTATAACTGCTAAACTATATTTATCACTTCATCAATCACATGTCAGCAATCTAACAACAAGCAGCCAGAAGTGTTCATAAACCTTCATTCAAAGGCAAAATATGTGAAATCCATGTTGAGCAGAAGCCAAAAGATCCAGACAAAGGAATCCCAACCACAAAATAAAATCAACGTCCACTACCACTAGTTTGAGCAAGGAGAAATAGGAAAATCATTGATTACTTAAAATCTACCAAATACCTTTTTAACCACCAAATATTGAATTAGGTTTTGAATTCCGTTTTAAAATTTAAAAATATTTTTGTAGCACCTCAAAAATCTCAAAATATGCTTCTAAAAACCTAAATTTTTAAAGTTGTCTTTGCTATAAAAAAAATCCTTAGTTTTATACTAAAATTGGAGAGTAGCCATGGGGTTATAGCTACTAAAAAGTAGGTGAGAAGAAAGTTTAATACTAAAATCATTTTGAGAGTACTTAGCCATGTCACTCATAGAAAAGCTTCAAATATGCAAACTTTACTTCGAAAGCAAACCAATAACAAACACATGAACAAAAAAGAGAATAAAAGCAAACAAGAAATGGAGTTCAAATCATCAAGATGTGTAGACAATTAATTAATCTATGCCATTATTATCATACAGACAAGTAGACATGTCTACTCAAAATAACGGAAGGA
Organism: Fagopyrum homotropicum; assembly: GCA_033239125.1. Taxonomy (NCBI): domain Eukaryota; kingdom Viridiplantae; phylum Streptophyta; class Magnoliopsida; order Caryophyllales; family Polygonaceae; genus Fagopyrum; species Fagopyrum homotropicum. The sequence goes on along the minus strand of BSWB01000005.1, from coordinate 8,694,011 downwards.
GATTGCTCTGAAAAAGAATGAAACATCAAGTACTTGTATCAGAGGATCAATAATTTCTCTTACAAAGTAAAAGGGTCACTAGTTATGACCAAATTTTGTGTTGACAGGCTTCATTACAGTGAATTCTTTTGCATACTTATTATTGAAATGGTTAACTATGAAAACGTGAGATGTTACCAAAATTAAGTAGCTGATGTCACTGATCAATAGATTGACTACTGTCTTCTTAAACACTATAATATACCCAGTTGATTATTTTCAAGGATTAGGTTCACTTAATCATGGTGATAACTTGTGACTTATTTACAGACAAACATTTGGTTGGGGCATAATACTGACGCTTCAAGATGGCGACTGCTAGATAACACGAATTGACAAACGTGCTAGACTTGACGTCTTACATTCACATATGATCATATTTATTTACAGACAGACAAGTTGTTGAATTCAAATGAATATATGACTACACTACTAAATAAATGGTCTATTGTAACCGTTAAAATTAGTTACTTAAGGCTTCAAAATTTTTACAGTAAGGCTTTAGTAATGGATTATGCTCCGCTACAATAGTCTGTCTTGCAATAGGTATGTAGCAACGAAGATGAACTCTATTGTAACGGTTTAAAGAATCAAGTCCAAAACAATTACAATAGACACATAACTATTACTATAGGTGAAACCATTACAAAAACAAATTATTATTACAATAGATCTTACCATTACAATATTGATAGACCCGTTACCAAGGGACAATCATTACAAAACGTAGATAATGGTCGATCACCTTACATATAGAACCATTGTCATATGATCTACAACTGTTACCACAATACCTAATGTGTACAATTAATTAGATAATTTATAAATTATACAAATTTAGTACAAAATACTAATGATAATCCATAGACAAATAATACGAAGGCATAAAGTGTACATCATCATTCCCAAAATAATACGAAGTACTTGTCAAAAGTATGGGCAACAAATGTATATTAGTCTCCTAATTATAAAAATTTCCATATTTGCCCAAACACTTAACCGTTCATCACATAATCAACCCAAAAATTACTTGCAAAAAGTTAAGTTTGCCATCAATCATGCTTGAACTTCATCCTTCGTTATCTTCGTCCTGCAATAGTTCAAAAAATATCATATCAAACACTATCCCAACGCTGTAACAATAACAAGAACTCAACTTGCAAAAAGTTAAGTTAGCCATCAATCCGGCTTGAACTTCATCCTTCGTTATCTTCGTCCTACAATAGTTCAAAAAATACCATATCAAACACTATCTCAACGCTGTAACAACAACAAGAACTCAACAATAGTAAGTGATGACATGAATTATGTATCATCATATTCATGCATATTGCAACACATTATCTCTATTTACCTTGCATTTAGAGGGATTTTGCGTACCTTTTATGTTCTATTCAATCAATTGTCGGAAATAGAGGTCTACACGAGATTTTGATGAATTACAGGTAAATAGAGTTGAATTGGAAGCAATAATGGAGCAAGAAGCATCCAAGGATGTTAAGGAAGCTAAAGGAGCCTTTGAAGGATCACAAAGAGCTAAGGAATTGCAAAGGAGAAGCATAGAAAACGAAGCAAAAGAAGAACACTTTCTGTTGAAGAAAATCGTGCCAACAGATATATAAATCGGACGATTTTCACTGGATGAAATCGAACGGTTTTGCACCTAAATCGACTAGGTCGATTTTCTTCACGATTCGGCCAAATGAAAAGACGACATAAAGCCCAATTAATTTGGGCTAGATGAAAGCTTTGCCAAACGGCCCACCTGCAAGAAACTATAGAGGAGAACCCTACGAGCGAAGACGGAGAGGTCGCACCAGATAATCTTTACACGTTTGGAAGAAATCAACGATTCTTGGAGAGAGATTTGAAGAGCTTTTGCCGGAAAGTCATTCTTGATCTTTGATTGTGAGATTTCTTTGTTCCATTGTTTTGTTTGTGGTTTGTGAATACGAAATTGAGTTGTTGAGAGATACTTTGAACTGATTTGACGATTGTCTTACAGATTTGAGAGTTATAGAGTTTTTCCGTTCAAGATTTGGTTTCTTTGCGATATCTTCTTCAATAATTAATTTGATTCGATTTTGAAAATGGTTGGCTAAAAACCTTGTGATTCTGGGGAGAATAGTTGATGATTAAGGCTTAGATGATGATAGACTGAACTCATTCAAACATTAGGACCCTGAGAATTTAGATTTTAGTTTTGCGACAAACAGGAAAATCGGGCTGTTCTTGAGGAAAATCGGCCGATTTTGCTTATGAATAGGGCGATTTATCCTTCTGACGAACTTTAATTGAATCAATCTTTGATCAAAACTAATCCTTGCTTAAATCCCAATCTTGATTAACCTTTTTACCCTCTAGTTGAATGTATGAATGCACTTCAAACCTGTTTCTACATTTAATAGATTAAGATTGCAAGATTTGGGTAATAAAGAGACTCAACATCCTTTATTAAGATTTTAAACGCACTTTCTATTTATACTTTGGAGAGTCATATCCTGGAGTTTTAGATAGTTAGTTTGAACATAATTCTTGTCTTTGGATCTTTCTATATCGCAGCCTCAACAACCCTTATAGACAGGATCTTTAGATTAGTTATATAGGTTTCGGAACTTCACCGTACGAATCCTACCTTTTGAACATTTAATCTTGGTAATATAAATTCTGTCCTATATCTATAGAAGTGTCTTGAATCGAAAGCCTAAATCGGATACTTGAATCCTTGGAATCATTTCTCTCTTTATCATATCACAAAAGCTTTTATACTTTCGCTAGATAATTGAAATTTGGAAATTTTCTCACCAAATCCCTGAGTTCGACTCTGGAATTCTTACCTCTCTACAGCCGATCCGTACACTGCGGGTTCGCTTTGCTTTTGAGTTCTAGATATAAATATTAAGACTTTGACGCACACCCTTTTGAGCGAACAAGTTTTTGGCGCCGTTGCCGGGGATTTGGTCTAGATCAAATCCGGTTTTTGGTTGTCTAGCTTGAGAGCTCTTGCTCTTGTGATTTGATTAGTCTACTTGAGTGATCCTTGCAGGTTCTTTAGGTATATGCGAAGGACTAGATCCACTAAAGATCTAATTCCTTTCGACCCCGAATTAGAAAGAACTTTGAGGAGAAAGTTGAAGGAGAAGAAAATGGCCGAAAACGATGAGAGAAACTACAAGGCTGAATTGAACGAAGCTCAACGCCAACTCCAACTGAGTGAGAAAGCTCGAAAGGAAGCTGAAATAAGTCATCAATTTCAAATTGATGAACTAAGAGCTATGATTCTGGACATGAAGTTGGAGTCGAACGCCTCCAAGAAGAAGAAAGTCAAGACACCAACTAAGTCCATTCGAGATGACTCGTCCGATGATGACGAGATTGATCCGGATATGCCGGAACTTGAAGAGATTGATCCATCACTTCGTCCTAACCGAAACACTCCAACACCTAAGGTCGTCCCTCGCATTACGACTAGGAATGTTAGAGCTGCTAATAACGAAGATAGACCCCGAACTTTGGGGCAACGGATGGATCCTATTCAGCAACCGCGCCGTTTAGGTGTGGACTTTGGAGCTGAAGACATCCAGGAGTTTAGCTTCTCACCACAAGTCATTACTATGGTTCGCCAAAGTCAATATGGCGGAGCAAGTACTGAATCTCCGCATCAACACTTGCAGAATTTTGAGATTCTCATGGAGACTATGAAGCCGAAGAAGGCTACTACAAGCAACTACAAGATCAAGCCATTCTTCTTCTCTTTGAAGGACAAGGCTCTAGCTTGGTACCAAACACTTCCGGCTGCGAAGTTAGCTACATGGGAGGAACTGTCTTCGGAATTCCTCACCAAGTTCTTTCCGCCATCCAAAACGGCGGAATTAAGAGGTAAAATAAATGCTTTTTCTATGAAACCTAACGAAAGCTTGTTTCAATCTTGGGAAAGGTTTCAAGATCTCTTGTTGGATTGCCCACACCATGGCATTTCCAAGCTGGAATTATTGAAGATCTACTACAAAGGGTTGGATGTGGAGACACAATTCAACCTCCAATCTCTATCCTGCGGCACATTTATGGATATGAGAGAGGATGATGCTTGGGACTTCATTGAGAAGCAAGCCCAAGTGATTGAGAAGTATTCCCACCGTAAGGTGGAATCAAGTAGCCGGAATCAAGGCGATCCGGGAGCCAAGTTGAATCAAGCGGCTCAAACACAAATATTCTCCCTCAAAGATGACATCAAAGAATTGAGGGAAGTGCTCAAAACGAGTCTTCAAAGGACTCAAGAGCAAGAAGCCAACTACATGGGGCGAGACAACAATCAAAGGAATGATAACCGGAATTCCAATTGGAGCAACAACAACAATAACAACCGAAACTCCAATTGGAATAACAACAACAACAATAGGAACTCGAATAACAACAATTGGAGGTCAAATCAGCAGGGTTCAGGTAATCCTTACTCATATGCCGAAAAGGCTCTAACACCTCTATCTTCTTCTACTCCTTCTACAAGCCAAGGACAATCAAGCGGATCAAACAAGCCGGATCCTATGCTAGAAACGATCCTAGGCAAGCTACAAGGATTGGAGAGCTACATAACTTCGGTTGACAAAGCTCACAAAGCTTTAGAAAACCAAGTTTTCAACAAGGCCGGAGAAGTTCCAAGAGATCAAGGGAAGCTTCCCGGCAAGACAGAAGATAACCCAAAGGGAAGGGTTATGGCTATAACTACTAGGAGCGGGAAGACGACCGTCGACCCTCAACCCCAAGTAGTTGATACCTCCACAAAAGAAGGAGAGGCAAAAGAGAAGGAAGAAGTCTATGTTCCTCCTCCCGCTTACAAGCCACCTCTACCTTTTCCTCAATCTAGAGCGCGAGCACGCCTAGATAAACATTTCGGTAAGTTTGTTGAACTTATGAGTAAGCTCCATATTAACATACCTTTTATGGATGCGATTTTAGGTATGCCGGCTTACGGGAAATTCCTCAAGGAGATCCTCTCCAACAAGAGGAAGTTGGAAGATATAGGAGAAGTCAAGATGAGTATGGAGTCATCCGAACTCATCAAGACTATGACGGAAAATATGCCACCCAAGCTCCGCGATCCAGGATCCTTTTGCATACCCATCACCTTGGGAGAAGCTACCTATGATGCTCTTTGTGACCTTGGAGCAAGTGTGAGTATCATACCTCTAGCTCTATGCAAGACAGTTGGTCTAGGAGAGCCTAGACCGGTGAAGATCACACTCTACATGGCTGATCGTTCCACCACTAAGCCGGTGGGAATATTAGAAGACATTCCAGTAAAGCTAGGTAAGTTTTACATACCTATAGATTTTGTCGTTCTTGACATACCTGCAGATTACCCGGTTCCCATCATCCTTGGGAGACCATTCCTCGCCACATCTGGATGCATGGTAGATTGCAAGAACGGCCAGCTATCCTTCCACATCGGTGAAGAAAAGATAGAGTTCATACTATCCTCCTTAATCAAGGAGCTAGCCTTGAAAGATGACGTTTTTGAAATTGTTGAGGAAGAAGAGTCTAGAGAGATAGTAAGTTCGATCTTGATGAAAGACCCTCTTCAAAAGGTTATTAGCATGAGCATCGTGGAGGAAGGAGTAGAACATGACTGCAATGAGGATGTGAAAGCATTAAATGCTATGGAGGAAGAGCTAGAAGCAAAAATTGAAGAGCTAGAGTGGACTCCGGAAACTGTGAAGAAAATCGACCTGTCACAAATAAATCGTCCGATTTCTGAAGATTCAGCACGAATTTTTTCAACAGAAACTAAAATCGACCTACCAGAAATAAATCGTCCGATTTATGAAGAGGTAGCACGATTTTTTCCGACAGAAACTAAAATCGACCTGACGACAATAAATCGCCCGATTCATGAAGAGGTAGCACGATTTTTTCCAACAGAAAGAAAAATCGTGCAGGAGATCGACCGAATTATTACAGAGGGGGTCGATTTACTGAGTGGTTCTATGGATTCTCCGGACTTCACCGCATCCGCTTCCGAATCTAATGATGAAGTACCCAAACCTATAGAGACCTCCCCCACAACATCAGAAAATCACGATTCATCACCAACCAAGGTACCTCCATCACTAGAATTGAAGCAACTTCCCGCGCATTTAAGGTACGCATTCCTTGGCACTAACTCCACATATCCGGTTATAGTCAATGCAAATTTGAAAGATGATGAATTAGAGAAGCTCATGCATGTTTTGAAGCAACATAGGAAAGCATTAGGTTACACCATTGATGATTTAGTAGGAATAAAGCCTTCTCTATGTATGCACAAAATACTAATGGAAGAGGATTACAAACCTTCACGCCAACCTCAAAGACGGTTAAACCCGGCAATGAAGGAGGTCGTGAAGAAAGAAATCCTTAAGCTACTTGATGCAGGTATCATCTTCCCGATTTCTGATAGCAAATGGGTAAGTCCGGTACAAGTAGTACCCAAGAAAGGAGGCATTACCGTTGTTGCCAACAAGAACAACGAACTCATCCCTACACGGACAGTTACAGGGTGGCGAATGTGCATCGACTATCGCAAACTGAACGTGGCCACAAGGAAGGACCACTTTCCCCTTCCTTTCATCGATCAAATGTTGGAAAGGTTAGCCCAACATGCCTACTTTTGTTATTTAGATGGATATAGCGGTTTCTTCCAGATTCCAATTCATCCGGATGATCAAGAGAAGACAACCTTTACGTGCCCATGGTGTACGTTCGCTTATAGAAGAATGCCATTCGGCTTATGCAACGCTCCAGCCACCTTCCAAAGGTGTATGATGGCAATCTTCTCCGAATACGTAGAGAATATCATGGAAGTCTTCATGGACGACTTTTCGGTATATGGTTCTTCCTTTGATAACTGTCTCTATAACCTTTCACTAGTTCTTAAGAGATGTGAGGACACTAACTTAGTCCTAAACTGGGAAAAGTGTCATTTCATGGTCACCGAAGGAATTGTGTTAGGTCACTTAGTGTCACAAAGGGGAATAGAGGTAGATCGATCAAAAATAGAGACCATTGAGAAGTTACCTCCCCCTTCATTAGTAAAAGGAATTAGAAGCTTCTTAGGACATGCAGGCTTCTATAGGAGATTCATAAAGGATTTTTCTAAGATTTCAAAACCCTTGACTAATCTTTTGATGAAAGATGCGACTTTCAAATTCTCGAAAGATTGTTTAGATGCCTTTTGCAGGATCAAAGAAGCATTGATTTCGGCACCAATCATCCAACCACCCGATTGGACCCTTCCTTTCGAAGTCATGTGCGACGCAAGCGATGTCGCTATAGGAGCCGTTCTTGGACAGAAGAAAGATGGTCGCACTCATGCCATCTACTACGCTAGCAAAACGCTAGATGAGGCTCAATACAACTACGCAACTACGGAAAAGGAACTTTTAGCCGTAGTATATGCATTTGAGAAATTTCGTTCCTATCTTGTAGGTGCGAAAGTGATAGTTTATACGGACCACACCGCGATCCGATACTTATTCACGAAGAAGGATGCGAAGCCAAGGCTTCTACGATGGATCTTACTCTTACAAGAGTTTGATTTAGAGATCCGTGATAAGAAAGGATCGGAGAACTCCGTCGCCGATCACCTTAGTCGTCTTCCGCAACTCACCGGCAAGTCGGATGAACTTCCGATAGACGACTCCTTCCCTGACGAGCAGCTGCACGAGATTGAAGAGTGTCTTCAACACATATCACAAGGTAATGATCCATGGTTTGCTGACATTGTAAATTACCTTGTTTGTCAGGAGATTCCACCCGGACTCTCATATGCTCAAAAGAAGAAGTTCTTGAGAGACGTCCGGCATTTTTATTGGAACGAACCTCTCCTATTCAAAAGAGGTCCAGATGGCATCTACAGGAGATGTATTCCCGAAGATGAGATAGATAGTGTCATCCGACACTGCCATTCTCTACCATGTGGCGGACATGCTAGTTCCCACAAGACTTGTGCTAAGGTACTTCGCTCCGGCTTTTATTGGCCTACACTTTTCAAAGATGTGCAAAAGTTTGTTGTTTCTTGTGATGCTTGTCAAAGGACAGGTAATATATCCAGGAGGAATGAGATGCCTCTCAACAACATACAAGAAGTAGAGATTTTTGATGTATGGGGCATCGACTTTATGGGACCTTTCCCATCTTCATGCGGCAACCAGTATATACTCCTTGCCGTAGACTATGTCTCGAGATGGGTGGAGGCGATCGCCTCGCCTACTAATGATGCATTGGTAGTGGTGAAGTTCCTCAACAAGACGATCTTCCCAAGATTCGGAACTCCCCGAACCATCATTAGTGACGGAGGAACGCATTTCACAGTCCGTCGATTCGAGACTCTATTGGCAAAGTATGGGGTGACCCATAAGATAGCTACACCTTACCATCCGCAAACCAGCGGACAAGTCGAGATATCCAATAGAGAGATTAAAGGGATTTTAGAGAAGACCGTCTCTAAAACGAGGAAAGATTGGTCAATGAAGCTTGACGATGCACTATGGGCATACAGGACAGCCTTCAAAACACCAATAGGTACGACTCCCTATAATCTCGTTTATGGTAAATCATGTCATCTTCCTGTAGAGCTAGAACACAAGGCTTATTGGGCTATCAAGTGGCTCAACTTCGACATGAAAGAAGCCGGAGAGAAACGGCTCTTAGACATCAATGAGCTAGATGAGCTCCGACTGAACGCGTATGAGAACGCAAAGATTTACAAGGAACGGACAAAGCGCTGGCATGACAAGCACATCATCCCGAAAGACTTGAAAGAAGGAGACCAAGTCCTCCTATTCAATTCAAGGCTGCGTCTATTTCCAGGTAAGCTCAAATCCCGTTGGACAGGACCTTTTGTGATTAAAAGAATTTTCCCCCATGGTGCAGTTGAAGTATGGGGTGAACAAAGCGGAAGCTTTAAGGTTAATGGCCAACGGTTGAAGAAATACACACCGGAAGCTCCAGTCGAGGAGATAGCTCCTATCCTCCTCCATTGAACACAACATCATACACCGTCTAGCTAAAGACGATAAATTAAGCGCTTCTTGGGAGGCAACCCAATGATAGTATAGTTTCCCTTCTTTCCCTCGCTTAAGTTAGAATATATTAATTGTTTTGCTTCTTCGTTTTTCGTTTTTATTTGTTCTTCGATGCACTCTTGGTTTGTCGTGTCATTAATCGCAGGAAACTAGGCTCAAATGTGAGAGATTCATGGAGAATGGAGCACAATTAAGTTATATCTTCGAGATTCAAGAAAAACAAGGAAGGAAATCGACCCACCATAAGAAGATCGTCCGATTCAGTAACAGAGCAAGTCGATTTTTCACAACAGAAACAAAAATCGACCTGAAGATCGTCCTGCCAAAATAAATCGTCCGATTTATTCAGTCAGAAGGAAAAATCGCCCCGACAAATAAATCGACCAGAAAAATCGTCCGATTTTCTTCAGAAATTGTCGACCCTATATAAGGACTTCACACTCGATCTTCTTCATTCACACACCTTCAACTCGCGATTCCCCTCTCTCAAGAACGCCGAAAAATCGCCACACCCTCAAATCCTCATTCCTTAACCATTTCAAGAGATTCTTGGCTCCAAACTGAAGCATTTTCAACAAGGAACACGGATCTAACAACAACACGCACGGCAATCGACTACTCCATCAGGAATTCAGGTTTTTCTTTCCAAAACCTAAGTTTTCTCACTTGAAATCGAAGTTGCCTAGGAAGTGCTTTGTTGTTGGAATTGATAGAGGAATTTGCTTAGGATTCATTGTAGAGAACTGTGTGTGGTGATAGATTGAACAGAACTTTACAGAATTGTGAGAATCGTTGTAATCGAGATAAAAATCGACCCAGCCCAGAAAAATCGTCCGATTTGTGTGAAGAACAGGTCGATTTTTAGTACTTAGAATGGATCTTGTCAAGAGGATAACTAGAAATACGGGGAAGAAGAAGGGATCTTCTTCCAAAGCCCCTACTCCACCTCCACCACCACCTACCAACATCCCTAAGCTCCCCCCTCCCCTATCCAAGCATAAGAAACGCTATGAACGCATTATAGATCGCCCATTCACCCCTCCTCGCTACATAGTACTTGATGACTTAGATTCGTTATATGTTCGAGAGGATGTTGATATGATGCTTGATAGAGCAGGGTTGAGACAGTTTGCTACGATCAGGGAAGATGCTTATAGGGAGATCACCCTAGAATTCCTTAGCACGTTTGAGCACGATCCTAGGGAAAGGATGGTCACTTTCCGCCTCATGAGCCAAGACCACACTTTGTCTATTGATGCTTTTGGCGACTTGTTTGGCTTTTCTTATTCAGATGCAGGCACATTTGCTAGAGGCCTCAATGCTAGTGATTTTTGGGAGGCTATTTCCGTAGGAGAGTACGGAGGGGATAAGTGGAGACCCGGAAACTCCAAGGAAACAAGCATGTACAACCTTTCCTTCAAGGTAGTGCATAGGATACTCAGTGAGAGTTTGTTTGCCCGGACTGAGACTCCACAGAAACTCAAGGCTGATGAGCTTTTCATCCTCTACTGCATGACATCCACCACCACTCCTGACATCTCCACCATGCTTGCTGACTATCTAGGAAAGATAGCCAACAAAGCCAAGGGTGACATCTGCGCAGGAGGCTTGGTCACTCATGTGGCTAGGACTCTAGGTTATGACTTCTCGGGATGCACTCTAGCTGAGAGTGCCCTTCCTTTAGGCTCGCAGAGGTTGGTGGTTCGACAGGTCTTGATTCCTCGTGGGAGAGGAACTCTTCATGTGCCGATGCCATGGCACAGGGATCCGAAGAAGAAGCCATCCGAGATCATATGGAAATCCGAATACACCATTCGGAATAAGAGGAACTGGAAGGAGACCTTTGAGGCGATGCTTGAGGAGTTCTCACCTCCTACTTATTATGATGATGATGCAGGTGACTCAGAGGAGGAGGATGGAGGACAGGAGACTATGCTCGAGTTTGAGAGCGATACCCATAGCGGGCATGCTACGGACGCCATGGACACTGACACTCATGGAGCAGGACCGAGCAGGACTAGTAGGCAGGATGAGGAGACGGAGGATGACATGCAGCCACCTCGACACTCTTATGCACATGCTCCAGGCCCTAGACGAGGACGCCGAGCTCCACGCCATTTCAGGGAGCTAGTCATTAGCTTCCAGAGCCTCAGCACCGACTACCGTGCCCTCCGCACCGACTATGACACCCTGAGCACACAGTTCAGGAGCTACAGGGAGGAGACGGACGCTAGGCATTCATCCTATGATGGCCAGATGAGGGACATGTACTACCACCAGTTCGGCCACTTCTACGATCCCTCCGCACCGATGTATCCATATCCACCACCTCCACCACCGACAGAGGATTGAGCTTCCACTTCTTTTACATTGTAAGTATTTTTCTCCTTCTTATGCTTGATTTTCACATTGGGGACAATGTGGATGTCAAGTATGGGGTGGGGGTACTTACAATACCTTATTTTTCATTCTAGCACTCTATGTACTTTCCACTACTCTTGACAAATTGGCTTGTAATAACTCTTGCACTACTTGCTTTCTTTTATCAACACTTGCATTTGCATGAATTTTTCAAAAATATGAATTTTCAAAAATTTTAAGTGCTTCTTATATGGAAATGACCTCTATGATGAATATTGTGTATATGGATAGGCAAAAAGACGCTTAGTTATGTTGAGATCTTGACTATAGCATGAATGAAATTGCTTTTGTTACTTGAATACATGAATAAGTTATATGATTTAGTTGTTTTGATGAGAGAATGAAATAATAGTCGAAGCTATATTGCAAGTTCTTTTACACCATTTAAGGATGACTAAGGCAATTCACTTCTTTTCTTTTCTCATATCTTGATCATGCTAGCTCCTCAATGAAATATGTAACCCTCCTCTTACCATCCGGGAATTAGGATAGGCGATTGAAAAAGGCATGTTTGATGTGGGAGGGCCAAGGAAAATGTATTGAAAAAGTGCAAAATTTCATAAGTTTGGGGACGTTGAACATGAGGATGAGTAACTCGGCACCATTCACATAGCCGGGTGTTTGTGTCTTGCCAAAGTCCGATTGAACGACAAGTCCTAACGGGATATGGTATGTGCATCAAGGGTTTGAGGCATCTCGAAATTGAGAAACGCCAATCTCCTAGGCTTCGGTTTTTGTGCACCGCTGTCCATACTCTCAAAAAGTAAAGTATAATGAAAGCAAAGCTTTCTACATGCGAAGCATGTGCGGTGAAGAAAATTCTTGAAAGTGTTATGTGTTTCTCTTTCCCGGATTAGCACCACAATTGCCAAAAAGAATTCCTTCCCTTAATACGTTTCTTGAACCCTTTCTTTGATTAGAAGACCTTGAGACTTTTATGCATGTGTTCAAGACTTAATGGCTTAGATTTGTTTGAATTTGATTGCCTCTACACCTCTATCATGTTCTTTATTTATGGCTTCAAGGAAGAAAAGGGAGTTTATTCGTCTTATAGTCATCATTGATACATTCTTTGCTCTTTTATGCCTTGAAATTTCACTTTGAGGGTGATCCAAAACGAAGAAGCACTACCAAAAGAAAAGTTTTTAGGTTTTCATACATACATAATCCATGACATCTTTTGTTCTAAATTTGAGTCTTGCTTAGGGACAAGCAAGAGGCAAGTATGGGGTATTTTGATGACATGAATTATGTATCATCATATTCATGCATATTGCAACACATTATCTCTATTTACCTTGCATTTAGAGGGATTTTGCGTACCTTTTATGTTCTATTCAATCAATTGTCGGAAATAGAGGTCTACACGAGATTTTGATGAATTGCAGGTAAATAGAGTTGAATTGGAAGCAATAATGGAGCAAGAAGCATCCAAGGATGTTAAGGAAGCTAAAGGAGCCTTTGAAGGATCACAAAGAGCTAAGGAATTGCAAAGGAGAAGCATAGAAAACGAAGCAAAAGAAGAACACTTTCTGTTGAAGAAAATCGTGCCAACAGATATATAAATCGGACGATTTTCACTGGATGAAATCGAACGGTTTTGCACCTAAATCGACTAGGTCGATTTTCTTCACGATTCGGCCAAATGAAAAGACGACATAAAGCCCAATTAATTTGGGCTAGATGAAAGCTTTGCCAAACGGCCCACCTGCAAGAAACTATAGAGGAGAACCCTACGAGCAAAGACGGAGAGGTCGCACCAGATAATCTTTACACGTTTGGAAGAAATCAACGATTCTTGGAGAGAGATTTGAAGAGCTTTTGCCGGAAAGTCATTCTTGATCTTTGATTGTGAGATTTCTTTGTTCCATTGTTTTGTTTGTGGTTTGTGAATACGAAATTGAGTTGTTGAGAGATACTTTGAACTGATTTGACGATTGTCTTACAGATTTGAGAGTTATAGAGTTTTTCCGTTCAAGATTTGGTTTCTTTGCGATATCTTCTTCAATAATTAATTTGATTCGATTTTGAAAATGGTTGGCTAAAAACCTTGTGATTCTGGGGAGAATAGTTGATGATTAAGGCTTAGATGATGATAGACTGAACTCATTCAAACATTAGGACCCTGAGAATTTAGATTTTAGTTTTGCGACAAACAGGAAAATCGGGCTGTTCTTGAGGAAAATCGGCCGATTTTGCTTATGAACAGGGCGATTTATCCTTCTGACGAACTTTAATTGAATCAATCTTTGATCAAAACTAATCCTTGCTTAAATCCCAATCTTGATTAACCTTTTTACCCTCTAGTTGAATGTATGAATGCACTTCAAACCTGTTTCTACATTTAATAGATTAAGATTGCAAGATTTGGGTAATAAAGAGACTCAACATCCTTTATTAAGATTTTAAACGCACTTTCTATTTATACTTTGGAGAGTCATATCCTGGAGTTTTAGATAGTTAGTTTGAACATAATTCTTGTCTTTGGATCTTTCTATATCGCAGCCTCAACAACCCTTATGGACAGGATCTTTAGATTAGTTATATAGGTTTCGGAACTTCACCGTACGAATCCTACCTTTTGAACATTTAATCTTGGTAATATAAATTCTGTCCTATATCTATAGAAGTGTCTTGAATCGAAAGCCTAAATCGGATACTTGAATCCTTGGAATCATTTCTCTCTTTATCATATCACAAAAGCTTTTATACTTTCGCTAGATAATTGAAATTGGAAATTTTCTCACCAAATCCCTGAGTTCGACTCTGGAATTCTTACCTCTCTACAGCCGATCCGTACACTGCGGGTTCGCTTTGCTTTTGAGTTCTAGATATAAATATTAAGACTTTGACGCACACCCTTTTGAGCGAACAGTAAGCAAACTCTATTCCAAACCTAAAGCAACAACAACAACAACAACAACAACAACAACAACAACAACAACAACTCAAATTGTCAAACTGATACAAAATCAAAACCTTAAGCAACATCCGAAAGTCAAAGTAGAACAATAAGTAATTTCCGGTACCATAAAACTTAAGCAAGAACTTAAGGAAACTCCATTACAGAATCAAAAATTTAAGCAATAACCACACGGATGGACAAAATTCACAGCAACCAATTCTGGCTGCACAAAATCTCAGCAGATGCACATGCAAAATGCAAAATCTGGAACGACCAACCTTAACAGGAGACTGGAAGGGTTGCCTTGGTAATCACATACACAAGATTGTATTCATACAATGTTAATCTTCGTGTTCAGCCAATAGTCTAAATATCATATTCCAAATTTCTTATATATAGACTATCAACAATACCAAACATAACTCCAAAACAGAAGAATTAGAGTTCGGTTTTCGGAACAAACATGTGAGGCGTATCACCACCAAATTTCTTCTAGTTAACATAACTAGAAATAAGTTTCATATAGCCGCCACCACATTCAATATAATGTTCAAACCTTACCGAATACTACATCGCCAATATCATGTTCTTCTTGCTAAACTCGGGTATTTTAGC
Source organism: Fagopyrum homotropicum (assembly GCA_033239125.1). NCBI lineage: Eukaryota > Viridiplantae > Streptophyta > Magnoliopsida > Caryophyllales > Polygonaceae > Fagopyrum > Fagopyrum homotropicum. Next base: position 8,678,969 of record BSWB01000005.1, on the reverse strand, counting down.
CGAAATTGCATAATGTTTAGCATCATTATGTGTTTGAATACCTAAAATGTGACACCAAGCTATCATATAACAAGCACAATCATTGACACCAAGCTATCATATATCATGTTCTTCTTGCTAAACTCGAACGGCTGCTTCTCAACTACCTCTGCTTACTACTTCCTGAAGCCTCGCCTGCCCCCCACGTCATCTAACTTGTACACCAACATTTGGAAGAGAACCAACACCCCGAAGAGCAGCTTCATCGCTTGGATTGCTTCACATCAACGACTCCCCACCCTCGTTAAGTTACTTGCCTGGAACGTCGGCCATCGCGACACTTGCTACCTCTGCAATGAAAGACCCGAAGACGAAACTCACCTGTTCCACAACTGCCGCTTCGCCACCACCACTCTAACGCTCATCTCCAGGTGGATGAGAATTCCTGCTCCTTTCCCATACATGAACAACATTTGGACCTGGCTCGCCTCGCTCAAACCTCACAAACATCATCTCATATCCCACATTAGAATTGCAACGCTTCTCAATTTCGTCTACTTCATCTGGAAGGCTCGGAACGACCTGATCTTCAATCATGTTGTGACCCACGAAACATCTTGTGCTCACAATATCATCCTTGCAACCAAAAACCACTTCACTCACCACTGGAAGGATAGATCCACGCTTACACCCTCTTGGGCTAGCACGCTCGGAATCCAACTCTTGTAATCGGTCTCTCTGGACTCGCTTATTGCTTCCTATGTCATTGTAATTGTTCTGTTCCTATGCCCTAGATGGGCCTTGTAAATCCCTTTCTTGATTCAATATATTAACTTTTCAAAAAAAAAAATAAAAAGTTTTAAATACTAAAGAACTAAAAAGAGAAAGGAACCTTCTTGAGAGCGAGGGCTAAGCATTTACTATCAAGCTTCTTGGGAGGCATGAAATCAAGATGGTCTCTTGCATACTGAAATGCCTTATTTTGCAAAGCCAAAGGCATATCACAAGCTCTAACATGTACATTAAGAAACTAAAGTTGTTGTTCGGTTGCCTTTTTCCTTTGAATAAGGCTGGTGAAGAAATTGCTTCTTCTCTCTAGCTCCATCTCTGCCACACTGTGTTGAAATTTAATCCATGAAGAACTTCAAAGGGAAGGTCATATTTGGCCTCAGACCAAGGATAGTTTATAAATCAAAACTAAAACTAATTAGCTACAATAAATGAACCAATTTGCAACCAACATAAATTGTTCATAATTTAATCGTAATACGGCCCTGTCGATCAAAGCTAGCAAAAATAAATTGAATTAAGAGTTAATTAAAGATATTTCAGTTTAGTAACTAAACCATAAGGAGTACGGCCATGTCAAGCATTTAGGGGCATACCGGAGACTGAGATCAGTACGCTAGAGAAACAGAGATTGAGAGATGATGAAGAAATGGAACTCCAAATCTGAGTATAAATCACAAAAGATAAAACAAAAGAGTAAGAAAATTTCCAGGTTAGGAACACCTTCATTTTCCACATCTATTCTCACAAATAACGCCACAAATCAACCATAAAAATAATCAAACAACAAAAAAGATCATAAATATACTATATATTCCATATATTATGACCATGAATGAAGTCTTCAAGGGTCAACTTCCTTGTATGTCAAAGACATACTCAAAAAACCAACAGATAAGAGTTATTTGCAATATCCTAACACAAGGCAAAAAGGGTAGTGCTCCGGGAGCCAATCGTACATAATTTTTTGGATTATGACTTCTCCATCAAGTCCCATGAAAGTGAGTTCACGTAGCAAAGGCTTCGATGCTTGAACCTCAACAAGAATCTTGGCAAAACCAAGTCTTTCATGGTTTGTAGAGGATTGGTCAGTAAGTAAGGGTATACGTATAGCAGATCCAATTTTTGTGAGTATGAGAGGTGACCAGAATCAGACATCGAGGTCGTGGAGCAATGCCCAGATTGGAATCGCGGATAGACTAGAGTAGTCTAACGTCATTCCATGACTCCATCGCTTGAGGAGTAAAGAGGTCGATCCATTGATAATCCAAGGGTTGCCGAGTAGAATGTTGTTTAGGTCTTCTTCAGTAGCAAATTGGAACACAAAGACACCATGCTCGTTGCGAAGGATTTTAGGCTTTGTGATCTGGTTCCATTGAAATGCAGCAAAGTTGGACATCTGTTGGTATGCCAAGGGACTACCCATTGGAAACCCAACAAGCGATCTAGACCATTTGGATAGAGTGTTAGAGATATCTTCACTGGAGAAATGAATGATGCCATTCTCAATGTCTGGGGAGTAGGCTAAAGGTACGTGGTCCCATGAGGGTGCATTGGACAAAATACTTTTGAAAGTTGCTTTAGGGAGCTCAGCCGTCTCAAAGCATTGAATGGGGGCATGAAGGGGAGTGGTTGACAAGGAGTCATATGGTTTAGGATTTGGGGTGGCAGACGAAGAGGCATTGGGGTCCTTTTCTGTCTGGGTCGTCGTCTGCAAGACATTTTGGGATGGTTGAATGAGATTGGGGATGATAGGGTCTGGCACAACCTGAGCATGAACATGCAAAGGGGAGTCCTTTAAGGACGAAGGAGAAAGAGGTGGAAAAACAATCTCAGAGGTGATGGAGGGAGGGAGGGAGGGTGGGGTTTGGCCGCCCATAGACATGGCAATGCGGTGGTTGTTGGAGCGAATGAGATCTTCCGGGACAGGTTCAAAGGGGCTATCAGGCTTAGGGGATGAGGCTGAGGCAGCTAGTCTGTTTGGGCTACAAGAGAGATCATATATCTTAATGGAGTATTTTTTTTTTTTTAGTGTTTTGATCCTCCCATAATGGAGGGTGGAAGGGACTTTTAGAGATGGTTGGGTGGGGTAGGGGCGGGGGTTGGGTGGCCACACCGGAGAAGGAAAAGGCGGGGTCTAGGGCAACGGAAAAAAGAGAGTGTAGTTGGAAGATTTGAGTTCCAAGTAATTTCTTGCTTAGTTTTACCTTACTTGCAAGGTAAGTGTATATAAATTACACTTCCATTAATATATATTATGTATTTAATATGATATTAGTTGTACATATATATGCAAAGAAAATAAGTAAATAATTATTTACGTGTAATATGTCTTGATAAATTATTCAAATAATTTTATGCATGCATGCGGACGTAGATGAATATGGTTATTATGATGTGGTGTGATATTACGAGTTTTTGTTTGCCTTGTGGATTATGTGAATAAATTGTATGCTTAAAATGATGTGATGTTATGTATGAATGTGAAGCATACAATGTGATGATATATGTGTGTGTGTAAAATGTATTGCATGCATGGTTTTGATGAGATGAAAGCGTGAAAAGGAAAAGTGATATGAAAGTGATAATATAGGTAGATGATTAAGTAATTAGCCCAACTAGGTCCCGCATGGGTTACTGGGGGACAAGGTCGCTACCTGATCTACAGGGGCCAAAGGTCGCTAGCTACCTGATCTACACAGGGCCTTAAGATGAGATAGATAGTTCGAGATCGCAACCTGATCCACAAGGGGTCATAGACAAGATAGCCGAGGTTGCTACCTGATCTACAAGGGGCCTACGACGCTATCAGGTTGGTCAACCTAAAGATAAAAGAAAGAAAAGAAGAAAATAAATACGATAGCACATGAGAAAGTATATTGTACGATCAATTGGGGCTAGTTGGTTAATTATCACATATGCATCAATGAGATCGAGTACAGCATATTATATGTTATGTTATGGTTATTCATATGTGATGTGTGATCATATGCTTGAGTATTTATGTTTATGTGATGTGGATGGTTGTGGAATGTAATGTGAATGTGGATATGTATGTATGTACTTTAAAATGTGAGAAAGGGTATAGAGTGTTCTTTTGTGGACGCGGTAATAAAACTTTTATAAATTGGGGAGTGTGATTTATATATCCTTACTGAGCTTGTAGCTCATTGTAGTTATATCCACATTTTCTCAGCTACTCAGACTCAGCCTAATCAAGGTAAGGACGTCGGACCCAACACCTGAATTTAAGATCATACAAGGTAGGTTGTTATGGGATGCTGTCGCCTAGGATGTTTTGTGTGACTTTAAGCATTTGTGTGTTTTTAAACAAGTTCTCACGAGATGTGTCAGTATGTATATGTTGTAAATATGGTTGTAAGATAAAGTTTTAAAATTTTACGTTTTCCGCTTTTCTGCTTATTCACTAGTACAGAGTTGCACATTTAACACAGTTCTGTGTGCATTATTTAACACGATTTTGAACCGTTCTAAAACTGCTTGTGGTAAATGTGTTTAACACGGTTGGGTCAGACCCGTGTTAAACGGGCTTACCACGGTTCATGTTTCAACCGTGGTAAACGTGTTTACCACGGTTCTAGCCCAACCGTGTTAAACACATTTACGACAGGCAGTTTTAGAACGGTTAGGCGTGAACCGTGTTATACGTGTTTACAAGGGTTGCGCCGAACCGTGTTAAACATGTTTAACACGCTTAAGATGGACCGTGGTAAACATGTTTACCACATGCAGTTTTACCACGGTTCAATCCCAACTGTGTTTAAAGTGTCGTGTCAATCGTGTTTACCGGTTCTCTTCGAACCGTGTTACTCGTGTTTACCACGGTTCTCCTCAAACCGTGTTAATTGTGTTTTCCACGGTTCTCTTCGAAATGTGTTTAAAGTGTTTAACACGGTGCTATAGAACCGTGGTAATAATGTTGAATCTTGATAATAATACTGAACTGTGGTAAATTAGTAGCGCGTGTTAAATGTGAATTTGACCGTGATAAATGTATTTATCACGGTTTCATCTATAACCGAAGTAATACTATATATTCTTTTTTGATTATTGAAAACTCCACCTTGATTATAAAGGTTTACAGGTGTTGATGATGGAAGATTTTAAACACAAATGTAGTAGTATGATACACTAACAATGTATTGATTATATTCTCGAGATGCTTGGTTGGTTTGGATTAAGTGCAAGTTCTGTTGAAGATCTCAAAGGCCTTGAAGACAAGGTTGCACAACGAGAAGATCTCAAAGGCCTTGAAGTGGATTTCAAAGGAACAAGAAAATTAAGGCCGCACGGTACAAGAATTCAAAATACTAATAAGATCTTCTGTGAAAGATTTGCTCAACAAGAAGATTTGATCAAGCGAAGATCTCCACCAACCAAATGTTAGCGATCTTCATGGAGAAGAAGAATCATCTTCGAACGGTCATCTCTCCAACGGCTAGAAGACCTCTCCATAGAAGATTATAAATGAAGATGACATTTGAAGAACAAAGTACAGAAGCTTACACGGAAATATCAATAGTCTTCAAAGTAACCTAAACATCTTCATTCAATATTAGTTTTTCTTTCTCTCTTTTTTCTAAAAAGCTTTATCCCCTAGAGAGAGATAAAACTCAAGAGCTCCATTGGAAGATCTAAAGAGTGTTATACTAGAGTTTGTGTTACTTTGCGAAGTAACTAGGCTATTATAGCAAGGTGAAGAGTTTGAGCTAGACCGTAGCGTTGGCTACAGTGAGAGAAGAAGGGGATTTCTTCTAGTTTGTATATAGGACTCTTTGAAGTTGATAATAGATAGTTAGATCTTAAGGCTATACCCTGGGATGGAGAGTAGGCTATTTAGAGCCGAACTTTGTAAATATATCATTGTGTCGATCTTTTACATTGCGCACTATATCTTGCTATTGTGACTAACTTTGTTTTGCAGGAGTACAAAGTCAAGGCCCTTGAAAGCTGTTTCAAAGCCCTTGAAATCAAAGTATCACAAAGAGCTCAGATTGACGTCAAGGCCCTTGAAAGGAGTTTCAAGGCCTTGAGATTGGTTTTGCGAAAAGGTCTCATACTCTATTCAACCCCCCCCCCCCCCCCTTCTAGAGTTTCTTTTAACCTTTTATTTCACCTACCGATTCTTCAATTGGTATTAGAGCTAGACTCACGTATATTGATTTAACCATCAGTGAGACTAATCATGAATCTTGTAGGTGATGGTGGATTTTCTCAACGAAGATCCTCATCTCGACCACCAATCTTCTGTGGCAACAACTTTGCTCATTGGAGAGCACTCGTGCGTATGTTCATTACTAATTAGGACATGCAGCTATGGAGTATCATTCAAAATGGACCCAAAGTTCTCATGACAATGGTTGAAGATTTCCAAGTCCCAAAGAAGGAAGCTGACTTCACACAAGCTGACGTGGACAGTGTGTTAAAGAACTACAAAGAAATGAACCTACTATACTGCGGATTAGATGCCAACGAATTCAACCGCATCTCATCATGCAAGAGTGCAAAAGAAATACGGGACAAGCTTGTTGTCACTTACAAAGGAACAAGTCAGGGATACAAAGATTAGCATCTTCCTCAGACAATACGAGCTATTCAAGATGAATTCAAATGAAACAGTCAGAGAAATGTTCACAATATTCACTGAGATCGTGAACAACTTGGATTCACTAGAAAAGATCTTCACAAATGAAGAGAAACTTAGGAAGGTTCTAAGGAGCTTACCTAAAGCTAAGTGGGAATCAAAGATGACTATTATCGAAGAAGCTCAGAATCTCTCAATTCTCCCTCTTGATGACCTCCTTGGAAAACTCATCACACATGAAATGGTTCTTGGTGAAGAAGATGGAGAGCTCCATCCAACTCCAAGAATTTAGCATTAAAATCAAGAAAAGATGAATTACCATAAGACAAGAAAGATAGTGATGATGAAGAAGATGCAATTGACATGATCTCTAAGGGTCTCGCGAGAATTCTCAAGTTAAAGAAACAATCTGCTAACAATAGAGAATGTCCACGAACATCAAAACCCCAAGGTAAGTTTTCTAACTCTAACAAGAAAACTAGAGTGTTGACTTATTTTGAATGTGGTGAAACAGATCATCTTGTGAAGGATTGTCCACAAAAAAAGAGGACCAACTTCAAGAAAAATGATCGAAAGAAGAAAGTTATGGTTGCTTCATAGAGTGATTCAGAATCATCAAATGAATCAGAAGACGAAAAAGAACAAGCAAACTTATGTCTCATGGCCGATCATGAAGAAGAATCAAATCTATATGTTGACAATATGGTAAGTACAATCTTGTCTCAACCTGAATATGACCTGAAACAATTCCTTAAATACATTATCATATGTGACAAAGAACATAGAATAAGGATAAGTTCTTTAAAAGAGAAGCTTATTGAACAAGAAAAACAACTAAGTGAAATGTCTCTAGAGATTGAAAATCTTAACACAGAAAAAGTGGACCTTGATGACAATATCAAGGCCATGGAATCTAAAAATGTGATTCTCAAGGACAACATCTTCTCTCTTCATCGAAACTATATCGATCTAGAGAAAGAGAAAGTTGATCTTACTTTAACGTGTCAAGACCAAAAGGCTGCACTTGTTAAGTTTAGTCATTCAAAAGCTAATCTTGAAAGAATGATGGGTGAACAACAATCCTCTCTTAACAAGAATGTTATAGGTTATCATAGGAGCTTTCCTAGAATACCAACTACCACTTTTGTCAAAGTCAAAGGAAGTATTCATATGCCTATTTGCTTTTACTGTTGTAAAAAGGGTCATGTTAAATCTACATGTCCTTATAGAAGAAATGATCCTTATATTATTAGAAATACCTATCCTTTATGTTTAAGGAAACAGGTCAAACAAATCTAGGTTCCTAAAGGTACCAGACCACCAAACATGTTCGAACCTGAATATGAACCAAAATATGTCATTTGGTCGACCCGGAAAGGTTGATGTTTGCTATTTTACAGGATATCACCAAGGTAAAGGATCATAAATGGATATCAGATAGTGGTTGCTCAAGACACATGAGTGGAAAAAGCTCTTTATCTCATATTTAAAGAAGCAATCATCTGGAACGATTACGCTTGGTGATAAAGAAAAGTGCAACATTATTGGCATTAGTAAAATATGTTATAATTCATCTAACTTTATTGATGATGTTTATTTGGTTGACGGTTTGAAGTATAATCTGCTTAGTATTTCTCAAATATGTGATAAAGGCAACAAAATTTTATTTGATTCAGATAGATGTGAGGTTCAAGACAAAAAGACGGGTGAAGTTGTGCTTACTTCTCCTAGATGTAACAATGTTTATTCCATGAGTACTAACCAAGTTTCAGAAACTAAGTTAAAATGTCTAAAGGCCTTGACTCATGATCCAAGGCTTTGGCATAGAAGACTTGGTCACATAAGCATGCACACTATGCAGAAGCTACTTACAAAGGATTTGGTACGTGGTTTGCCAAACCTAAATTTCAAGGTAGATGAACTATGTAAGGCTGGTACACAAGGTAAACAAACAAGAGGTTCATTCAAACCTAAGAAAGTTGTAAGTTCTTCTCGACCCATCGAACTCTTACATATGGATCTTTGTGGACCTATGCGTGTCAAATCTCCCAAAGGCAAGCAGTACATCCTTGTTATTATGGATGATTTCTCTCGTTTCACATGGATTTCTTTTCTTCGAGAAAAATCTGAAGCATTGTTTGAGTTTTCAAAATTATGTAAGGAGTTACAAACTTTGAAAAACCTATCAATCGGTTTATATTATAAGTGATCATGGTAGAGAATTTGATCAACTAAAGTTTGATTTGTTTTGTGCAAAATATGGTATTTCACATAACTTTTCAGCTCCTAGAACTCCTCAACAGAATGGAGTTGTGGAACGTAAGAACTGCACTCTTGAGGATATGTCTAGGACAATGCTTTTAGAAAATAATTTGCCTAAAAGTTTTTGGGTTGAAGCAGTAAACACTGCAAATTATATTTTGAATAGATGTTTAATTCGCCCTATCTTGAAAAAGACTCCGTATGAACTCTTTAAAGGAAGAAACCAAATATTTCATATTTCAAATCCTTTGGATGTCTTGTTTTGTTCATAACAATGGCAAAGATAACCTTGGGAAATTTGATGCACGTAGTGATGAAGCAATATTCATTGGATATGCTTCAAGTAGCAAAGCTTATCGTGTCTATAACAAACGTACCAAAATTGTAGAGGAAAGCATTTATATTATTTTTTATGAAAGCAATGATGGTACTTTGAGTGAGAGTTTTGCAGACTAAAATCTGAATCAACGAGAAGATCACAATTCGGATGAAGAGGAAGATCCTAAAGATCAAGAAAAGAATATGCAGGAAAAGATTCAAGATATCGAAGAAAACCCTCAAGACCTTGAAACACACCTTCAAGACCTTGAAACAGAAAACTGTGATGTCAGAACTCCGTTTCAAGGGCTTGAAACTCAACTTCAAGGCCTTGAGATTGAATCCAAGGGCAATATATCAACGGTACCTGAATCTAGTCAAACATATGAGGCTCCACCTTCTGGATCTGTTCCATCTGTCAAACGAAGAAAAGTTCAACACTCTTTATATCATCCACAAGAGAATGTGATCTCAGATCCAAACGTTAGAGTTCAAACTCGATCTAAAGTGAACAATCTATGTGCTTTCTCCGCTTTTGTGTCTCTTGTCGAACCAAAGAACTATGTTCAAGCTCTTCAAGAACCTAACTGGATCATTGTCATGCAAAATGAACTAAACGAATTTGAGAAAAACAAGGTTTAGACTCTTACTTCAAGGTCAAAACACCAATCTGTGATTTGCATGAAATGGGTCTTTCGAAATAAGTTGGATGAAAGTGACAAAGTCATACGAAATAAAGCACGACTTGTAGCACAAGACTATAACCAAGAAGAAGGTATTGATTATGAGGAGACTTTTGCTCTAGTTGCCAGGTTAGAAGTCATACGTATGCTACTTGCATTTCAATCTTTTATGAGCATAAAACTTTTTCAAATGGATGTAAAATGTGATTTTCTAAACGGTTTCTTAGAAGAAGAAGTCTACGTTGCTCAACCTCCTGGTTTTGAAAATGAAGAATTCCCAGATCACGTTTTTAAATTAGACAAAGCTCTTTATGGTCTTAAACAAGCTCCTAGAGCTTGGTATGAAAGATTGTCTAAATATCTTCTGGAAAATAAATTCAAAAAAGGTTTGATTGATAAAACATTATTTATCAAAACAAGGGGTAACGACATTCTAGTAGTACAAATCTACGTTGATGATATGTTATTCGGTGCTACTAATCATTCCTTTTGCAAGGAATTTTCAGATATTATGTGCAGGGAATTTGAAATGAGTTTAATGGGGGAGATTAATTTCTTTCTTGGACTTCAAGTTTCACAAGCAAAAAAAGGAATTTTTCTCAATCAAAGCAAGTATACTAGAGACTTGCTTAAGAAGTACAAAATGGATCAATCTAAGGTTGCAAAGACTCCTATGAGTTCAACACTTTCGCTTGACCATGACAAGGATGGTAAAAGTTTAGTACAAAAGGAGTATCGAGGTATGATCGGTTCATTGTTGTATCTGACTGCTAGTCGTCTTGACATTATGTTTAGCGTGTGCATGTGTGCAAGATTTCAAGCTGATCCTAAGGAGTCACACTTGATAGCTGTGAAAAGAATCTTTCGGTATCTCAATGGCACTAAGGATCTAGGGTTATGGTACCCACGTCAAAGTTCGTTTTACCTTGTTGGCTATTCAGATGCAGACTTTGCAGGTTATAAGGTCGATAGAAAAAGCACTTCTGGATGTTGCCAATTCTTAGGGTCATCCCTAATTAGTTGGCACTCCAAGAAGCAAAATTATGTCGCCCTATCCACAGCCGAAGTTGAATATATAGTTGTAGGAGCTTGTTGTGCACAAATTCTATGGATTGCTCAACAACTTCGTGATGTTGGCTTTGACTTAAAAGGTATTCCCATAAAATGTGATAATACTAGTGCTATTTCGATAACTAAAAATCATGTGCAGCATTCAAGGACTAAGCATATTGATGTAAGGCATCACTTCATACGTGATCATGTTGAGAAAGGTGATGTTTCGATTTCTTGTATATCTACTAACTTGCAGCTTGCAGATATCTTTACTAAACCTCTTCCTGAGGAACAATTTAATTTTATTAAATTGGAGCTTGGTATGTTGAACAAGGAAGGATTAACGTAGGGGGAGTAAAATATTCTATTTGTTCCTACGTATGCAGCCCAATTAATGTTTTCAAAGGCCTTAAATGATAATTCAAGGGCCTTGAAACACATTTCAAAGGGTAAATTAAAAACGGATCAATTAGGAATTCATATCTTTTAGATATGTAATTATCTAATTTTTTAAGAATTTTCTTTAAAAGGGATTTCAAAAGGCCTTATTTTCAGATTCAAAGAATTTTGAAAAGTGGATAGCAAAATTTATGGAAAGAATTTTAATCAACAATGATCCTTCCAAGATCTTGAATTTTTCAATATCTTAGTGATCTTACGTTGATGTGACTTCTTCCCTTAAATACCACCCCTCTTCTTTCTTTATCTCTTCCGCTTCATTTTCCCTTCGAAAACACGGTGCTTTACTCTTTCGTTTTTCACAAACCCTCTTCATCTTTCTCTCAAAATTTCTCATGGCATCTAAGAGATCCTCAATGGATGAAGCAACATCATCTGCTTCCAAGAGACAGAGAATAGTTCAGATTTCATCCGACTCGAACTCAGATTCAAGTTCAGGGTCCGATTCAAGCTCAATTTTCTCAGGTTATCTTAACGATGCAAATTTTTTTGCCAAGACAGGGCTTCCATCACACTGGTTTGGAAGTTAAACAACCATCAAGAAATGGATGACTGAGTTTGATGACCGAAGTGAATGCATGTGCGAACTCGTAAATAGAGAACTCTTCACCTGTTTTTCTTTACCAGGGCTTAAGGTGCTCTAAGCAAGCTCTATCTGGATTATGCTCAATCCAGGGCAAGCCTCCTTCCCACGTTTAACCAAGCTGTTCTACACAAACTTAACTGCCAGAAGAGAAAGGGGAGAACGGGTTCTGGATTTAGTTGTCAAAGGTAAGAAAATCACCATTACTACTGAGATTATTGCTGATATTTTTGGTCTTTCTCGATATGATGTTTTTGATCATCCTACCCCTGCTAGAACCATTCAATTAGCCAAAGAACAGTTTCTTCTTCCCAATACTTTACCACAACCCACTACTACTTGTCTAACCCTTGAAGCCAGAATTAATTGTGCTATTTTGGATAGATGTGTGGTACCGAGGTTTACCAACAAGGATGTGGTGACCAACACATTGTTGGCATTTGTGTATCATGTGATAAATGGGTTAAAGGTTAATCTTCCTGAAATTATATTGTTCCATATGATCAATGTGTTAAATTCTCCCAGTGATTATCACCTACCTTATGGAAATTTGCTTCCAAAGATCTTTAAGCATTTTTCTATTGACTATTCCAATGAGGTGCAACGCATTGTGTGTGGAGAATTGGATGAGATATTCTTTGACATTTTAGGGATTAAGAGAACATAAGTTGACTATAGAACAGTCCGGTTTCTAAAAGAGCAACCAGCTTGGAATTATACCACAGTGCAGTGGACTCACTGAGAACCGATCTTGTCTTTTTCCGAGAATCAGTGACAGACAAGATCGATGAAACACAAGATTTACTAGGTATTCTTAACTAGAAAATTAATCAAATGTTTCATGTTAATGCTCTTTCTCTTACAACTACCAATAGCATCAAGCCTCTATCAAAAGAAGATGGACAAGCGGCCACGAAGGATGCTGAAAAGGTCATAACACAATATCATAAGATCATCAAAGATAATCCTATTTGTCAACCTTCATCAGAGGATCCAGATATTCTAACCATTGAAGAATTTGGAGTTGTCAAAAAGTATGACAAAAATTCTGATCAGAAGGGAACAAATCTGTCTTATAAAGAACTTGACCTTACTCATGCTCGAAATCGGTGGAGGAAAATGTGCTTGAAAGAGCATTATGGAAAAGGAAGCTCATCCAGGTGGTACAAAGAAAACTGAAGCTCTCAAGATGTCATGACTGTCAAGGCCCTTGATATTAATATCAAAGGCTTGTTTTTGAAAAACTTAATTTGTTTTTGGGTTTTGTGGAAATACTCTTGGATCTGTAATGTTTTTAAAACTCGTGCTTTAACTATTTTTCTCCTTTATGTAACGACAAAGGGGGAGAAATGAATATGTGATCCGACATTCGATATTCTGCATTGTTAACTAACAAATTCAGGTATGATAAACATTTGTGTTGTCTTCCATCAAGGGGGAGATTGAAAACTCCACCTTGATTATATAGGTTTACAAGTGTTGATGATGGAAGATTTAAACACAAATGTAGTAGTTTGATACACTAACAATGTATTGATTATATTCTCGAGATGCTTGATTGGTTTGGATTAAGTGTAGGTTCTGTTGAAGATCTCAAAGGCCTTGAAGACAAGGTTGCACAACGAGAAGATCTCAAAGGCCTTGAAGTGGATTTCAAAGGAACAAGAAAGTTAAGACCGCACGGTACAAGAATTCAAAATAGTAAGAAGATCTTCTAAGAAAGATTTGCTCAACAAGAAGATTTGATCAAGCGAAGATCTCTACTAACCAAATGTTAGAGATCTTTTCAAAAGATTCTCAACCAAAAAGTGTCAAGATTCTTTCTCTTCCGGTTTACATTATTATTCAACAAAAACGAGAAGATTAAGGAGCTGAGAGATCAATGTGTTCTCAGGAGATGAAGATCTACAACGTCTATCTCATCTCAAACAGGAAGCGATCTTCTGGAAAAGAAGAATCATCTTCGAACGGTCATCTCTCCCACGGCTAGAAGACCTCTCCATAGAAGATTATAAATGAAGATGGCATTTGAAGAACAAAGTACAAAAGCTTACACGGAAATATCAATAGTCTTCAAAGCAACATAAACATCTTCATTCAATATTAGTTTTTCTTCCTCTCTTTTTTTTCTAAAAAGCTTTATCCCCTAGAGAGAGATAAAAATCAAGAGCTCCATTGGAAGATCTAAAGAGTGTTATACTAGAGTGTGTGTTACTCTGCAAAGTAACTAGGCTAATATAGCAAGGTGAAGAGTTGGAGCTAGATCGTAGCGTTGACTACAATGAGAGAAGAAGGGGATTTCTTCTAGTTTGTATCTAGGACTCTTTGAAGATGATAATAGATAGTTAGATCCTAAGGCTATATCATGGGACGGAGACTAGGCTATTTAGAGCCGAACTTCGTAAACATATCCTTGTGTCGATCTTTTACATTCCACACTATATCTTGCTATTGTGACTAACTTTGTTTTACAAGAGTACAAAGTCAAGGCCCTTGAAAGCTGTTTCAAAGCCCTTGAAATCAAAGTATCACAAAGAGTTCAAATTGACATCAAGGCCCTTGAAAGGAGTTTCAAGGCCTTGAGATTGGTTTTGCAAAAAGTTCTCATACTCTATTCACCCCTCCCCCCCCCCCCTCTAGAGTATCTTTTAACCTTTTATTTCACCTACCGGTTCTTCAATTATGATGTACTGTTGCGCATATATACCGTACACCTGTAGTAATCCAACACAATGAACAAGCTAAATGGCAGGCTAACCGACAAATAATACTCAAAGACAATCATCAACAACAACATGATGATCGATCAATCAAATATAACCATGTCAATTGACAACAATAATCATTTCGATCATCTCAAAATAGTAATCACTAAAAAACCATAAGTATTTCATAAGATACCTATCTATTTACTTCAATATCCATTCTTTCAACTTAATGAAACCAATGCAACTAGTGTACACGTATGAATTGTTGCACATAACTTACCCACTGATCTCGAACCTCATCGATTTGCTTTTGTGAATACGACACCGACTTAGCTGACTCCGAAAACCACTGTCTATTAAGGGGAAATGATTTAGTGAGAAAATATGTCATATATACATGACTACACAAGAAAAGTGAATATAGTTGATGCAAGCCATAAGTATAATGAACTTCACTAATAGAGAAGTAACTACAATTATACACATACCTTCTTAGGAACTTGATCTTCTCCTCTTGCGATAATCTCTTGAATAAATCAAAGGACATAATAACCACAATTTGCATTATTTTTCAGGTGAGGGCACTACAAAATAATCAACATTAATGAATTTAGAGAATAGTCATCACATTTTTTTATAAACTAATAAATGAAGAGTGAACCAACACATTTCATAACAAACTTTTGATAACAAAGATAACTAAAACTAACCTTTACTTCAATCCACTTTATTGCCTTGTTAGGCTTGTTGAGAGATTTGTTAGCAATTCACACCTTCATACCCCTATTTACACAAAATTACATTAATACAAGGTAGAATGGTATTAGCTTCTTAGATATATTTATAACATGTTTCATACTTACGTTTCAATTATATGCTTGATGTCGCCTGCCAATTTTTCTCCCATTGGATTGAGCCAAAAGACTACATTCTTAAATGGATTTACAACACACAACAACTAGTGTCCCCTAGACAATATTCATATAATTAAATTCCTCAAATAAACCAAATTTAACAAAATAATTGTAATATGAATAACATATCAATATTATAATCAACACTTGGTTAAATATGGAGCAAAGAACAATTGCTTTGTTTGAGCTTTTTCCATAGCATTCGCAATATATACTGATCGCGCAGTGTTGATGTCTTTAGCTTAAGATCCATCCAATTATGTGGGCTCTTCGGCAATGCTTGGGCATAGAAAACCAAATTGATCTAGTGTTTTTTCTTTTCACAAGCCTTTAGCAGATACCTATCCCATAAATTTCAAATTTTTATCACTAATAATAAAACGTTAACAATAACATATCATGTCATGTACATACATGTTAAATTAAATGAGCAAAAATCATTTACCCGGTATAGACAAACACATGTACTAGTCCAATCTCATCCTGCTTCAATAATTTGAAGATATCCTCCTTAGTAACTTGCAATTCGCCCTCATTTTTAAATGCTTTAGAAAGTGGAATCACAGTTGTGGATCTCATGATTTTGGCAATTGTATTCATCATCCCCAAAGTTGAGGTGGTAAGTTTCACAAATTTATCCATTGTCAACCACTCCTCCCCTTGTACCTTCATTGGTGGACTTTTTGTGCTCGTATTTGATGCTTCCGAAAGTCTATCAAAGTTATCACTCATCTCCATTCCATTCTTTTCATTTAGAAATGGAAGTACCTTTCACACAAATCATCATTAGATCTTTCGAAAAATAAGTAATCAAGCAATAAACTTATCAAATAGTTACCTTTTCCAAATAAATGAGTTCAAATGTTCATTCCGCAAAACCGTCCAAAGCATCAAATACAACAGAAGCTTCTTCGGTAGGTACAGGTAAAGGTGCATCAGGCACCTTAGGATCAGTGACGGTAACCTTCATGTGTCCATGTTTTAATGGCTTATTATGAACCTTTGTCACTTCCGAATCAGGGCCCTTAAATACTTTTCCTATGGCAACTATTCGATGGCCCGGATCTAGTGAAGCCAATTGGCAGTCAGTCCAACCCTAATGAGCATTGATATTGTCAACACCAATAATGTCTAAATACAAGTGAAACAAAAGTTCAAAATATCAGAGCTTACCTCGGAGAAATCTGTATCATGACAACTTTTCTTTTCACTTGTAATTTCCCCTTCTCGCTTACGCTTTTGTAGATTTTCACTTTGCAATGTTCCCACCTGCTCCTTTAGTACTCGTATTTCAACTTCCATCTTACTTATCTTTTCTTTATCTTCGGAAGGAGATGGAGTAACATTTTTACCAAAAAACTTTTCTATATTCACCCCTGACCCACCTGCTAAAGCACGACCGGGATGATCTTTCTTTCCCAAAATTGTAGCTAACCGATCTTGTCGTCCAGAAAGAACAACTTCTCCTTGATCTGCTTGTTGTGCTACCGACTCCTAGTAATTATATTAGTATTCTAGCAAAATAAAGAGTTTTAACATCGATACATTGAAGATATGAGTTA
The DNA here is from genome assembly GCA_033239125.1 of Fagopyrum homotropicum. Lineage (NCBI taxonomy): Eukaryota > Viridiplantae > Streptophyta > Magnoliopsida > Caryophyllales > Polygonaceae > Fagopyrum > Fagopyrum homotropicum. The sequence continues at coordinate 8,662,054 of BSWB01000005.1, read as the reverse complement.
AAATATAATTAAAAGTATAATACATTTACCATTTGATCAACTACATGCTTAACAGATTCATCCATGTTACCATCTTTACCGACCCTTGCCCTTTTCCACAACACATCTCGTGGTATGATAATTTGGTCAGTCGATGGTAGGCCCTCGGAATTTCTTAGCTCGTTTTGAGCCTCTAAAATCTACACAACAAATTTTAAATTATTGAATAATAATAATAATAGAATTTGTAACAAAAATATTTACTTACCATTTCTTCTTCCAAAGCAGCATATCCTTTACGAGATCCTTTGTATTTATAAATATTCTTCTTCACAATCTCTCGATGTTTTTCACTTTCCTCCTATTCAATTAAAAAACGATACAATTTGAATTGCATGTGTAGACATGATTGAAAGGTGGCAACTAATATCAAATTCATACCTGAAACTTGGGACTTTCCCTAGTTGCAATAAATTGTTTCAACATCTCTTCATCAATGAATGGATAATAGGCAGGAGGATTAGGAATAATATTTCCTTTTTTATCTTTCAAGCATCTACTTGTCAACTTTGATTTAAAAGTTCTAAACCTCTCCGAAGCCTCACTTAAAAGCCACTTTTTTGTGTTCAGAAACATCAAAAACACTTGTTCGCCCCTAAAGGTGTGTGCAAATAAGCTTTAAATTTATAAAACTAGAATCAAGCAGCGAACCCGCAGTGTACGGATCGACGTAGCTAAGCAAGAATTCCAGAGTATCGAACACAGGGATTTGGGTGGGAACAAATTCGATTGCAGATTATCAAGCGAGTAAATATGAGAGTTTTGCAAATATTGGGAAAACAACAATCCTAAAGATCCAAGCATCCAGTTGTGGCAATCGATTCAAGATATACTTAATGATATAAAGACAGAGTTGAGATATGCAAAGGTATACTAATGTAAGGTAATCGTACGGTGAAGTTCCAAAAACCTTATGTCACTCACCTACAAGGCACTCTCTATACAGGTTGTTGAGGCTCAATATAGAAAGATTCTAAAGGTGAGAATTAATGTCAAATACCCAAACTTGTAATCCAAGGATCAAGACTAACTTAGCCGATTACGGTTATGACACTCACAATCGAGGTAGAGGTTGTTGAGGCTTCACTACCACCTAGAAAAGGCAAGCCTAAACTAAGTTAAAGCAAATCTTTAACTTTGGATTAAAGTAAAAGCAGGCTCGTGGACTTAAGGGAAATTACGGTTAGTTCTTGAGGTTCCACGGCCGTGGACTCAAGAACAGGCCGTAATTTATGGTTTGTCGGCGATTCTCTCTAACTCTCAGAGTCTAATCTGTTTGCGATCGATCTATCATCATCTAAGCCACAACTATCAACCCTTCACCTTAGAATTGTTAAGGGTTTTAGCCAATAATAGTCATGTTGATATCAATTCAAGAATTTAAAAGATAAAAAAGATGAAAACTTTCAAGAACTTTCAATAATCTTCAAACCAATCTCAAAGTCACAATCAAGAACGAGTGTTGTCAAAAGATTCACAATAAAGTAAACAATCACAACCTTAGGAAAGAAAGGAAAATGGGATGTCAATCCGTTTTCCGAATCAAACCTAAACAAGAAGAGAGATCTTCTTGCAAAATCTTCCAAAAGCTTCGATCTTCCGCCAATCCGGAGATCTCAACAGCAATCTCCACCAAAAGTGCGAGATTAGGGCAATTCCCCCGATGCGAACTTCAATCTCCAATGAGATGATCAATACTTCCAAGCGATGGTGTAAAATGGGGTAGCGGCGTAAACGATCCTAAGCGTCGATAAACGGGGGTAAAAGGGGATGACGGATTCTTGCTTCGTCCGTCTTTTTATAGGGCAAGATAAAATATCGGCCCGGCCCAATCTTCAAAAGATCGTGGCTTCAAAGTGTGGCGAAAAGATTCGCCAAGATCACGGTCGTGGAAGTTTCCACGACCGTAATTTAGGGCATGGATTAGGTCACGGTTTGTACCGTGTATTCCACAACCGTAATAGTTACTGGAATGCATCACGCCTCTCTTACAGGGTTCCACGGCCGTGGAACTGAACGTGGTTCGTAGTACGGCCGTATTTTAGAGCGTAGTTTAGGGCAAGAACGTGATTCTTCCCTAGCCTCGTGCATTCCTCAAGCTAAAACTCCAATTTGCTTCCTAAGAATGTCCTCAATCCATGGACATATCAAATCAACTTTCCTTTGCTCGATTCCGTTCGGAAATAGCTCCAAATCACCTATAATCAACATAGAACTAGTGTAGACATCCATATCAACAATATAGGTAATACTAGCTCACATATGCACAATGTTAAATCAAAGACTATCAATGTGAATCAAATATGTTTAGAAAACGTGCCTAAAATATCACAATATTTCATGCTAACAAATAACCCCATACTTAACACTTGCTTGTCCCTAAGCAAGGTCTTTCAAAAAGCTTTAAACAAGAGTTAGGATGAAATATGTGTACCTTCTTTTTGGGTGAATGTGACTTCTAAAGAATAGATCATTCTCAAACCTTGCTTCAATCGTTCATCAAACTTTCACACACCCAATCAAAGTGTAAAAAGCTAAGAAAATTCATGAACCAATTTAACTTCTAGACAAGCATTATAACCTTCAAACATTATCAAAATCAATCACAAGAAACTTCAATTTAGACCACCAAGTCATATAACATTCTTTTGATCTTAAGGACTTTCAAAGAAAAGGTCTAGAATACGGAAGGGAAGGGAAACTTTAAGGTAAAGTGGTGCATAAATCCGGGAAAGTGGACAACTACCTTCTTCTTCTTATGCGGTTCCCGTAACACTTCAACTTAGAGCTTCGCTCTCTTCTTTTCATTTTTCGACTTTACTTTTGGAGTTATGGACAGAGGTGCACAAAAACCGAAGCCTAGGAGATCGGCGTTTCTCAATTTTTCAAGAGATGCCTCAAACCCTTAGCGCACATACCATAATCCGCTAGGAATATCGCTCAATCCGACTTTGGCAAGACACAAACACCCGGCTATGTGAATGGTGCCGAGTTACTCATCATCATGATTGACTTCCCCAAACCTATAATTTCTTTCTATTCATTTGATTGCAAATAATTGCTCTCATGGCCCTCCCACATCAAACATGCCTTTTTCATTCACTTCTCCAAATTCCCGGATAGGTAAAAGAGGCTAATATTTCAATGAGGAGCTAGATGATCAAAGAAAGAAGAAAGAAAGTATCGAATTGCCTTAATCATTTCAACAAGAAGTATAGGAACTTATAACGTGATTTCAACTTCAATTTCCTAGCATGATTTAGGTAACATTTTCACATTATAAAACTTGCAAAAGAGGTAAAATTCATTCATTCAAATTCTTTTCAATTCACAATCCTTTTAAGCATGCAATTGTCATCAAACTCAATTCACAAGTAGTGATTATCATGGAAATCATCTCAATTCATTAGGAGCACAAAATTTTCAAAATTTTTAAATTTTTATGGGTTTTTCAAGTTATTTTTCATGCAATGCAATAAGGAAATGTGCAACACATAATGAACATGCAACGATAGTCTCAAATGAAAGCGAACATAGTAAGTAGAGTTATTACAAACTTTTTAGTACATCCCACCCCATACTTAGGACGAACATTGTCCCTAATGTTCAAAAGAAAGAAAGAAAAGAAAGAAAAGAAAAAAGAAACTCACAAAGTGGTGGTGGGAATGTCTAAAACGAACGGTCATGCATCGAATCACTGCGGCGCCGGCGGAGGTGGGAATGGGGAGAAGCTGGAGTCGTAGGGCCGCCCAAACTACTGGCGGTAGACGTCCCTCATCATGTGGTCGAGGTCGTCGAGGCGTCCGTCTCTAGCGTCGGCCCGGATCTCTAACGCTCCAACTCTCTCTGAAAGTCCGGTAGCCCAATCCGGCATCTGCTCGTACCATCCCGGGGCGTGACTGTACCATGCGGGGGCGTCGGATGGTGCTGGTGCTGGTGGTGGTGCTGTTGGCTGCTCCGTGGACCAAGGAGGGGGAATGCCATACCATGTGGGAGGTGTGGTCATCCACGTGGGCCTCTCACTCACGCTAGCGCGGCGAGATGACGAGCCTGAGGCTCTAGCTGGACGTGCAGAGCGTCTAGGTACATCTGGGGCCGCCTCCGGCTGGTCCGGAAACGTGCCAAACTCCTGCTCCGCTCCTCCTCCACTCTCGAACTGATCTCTCATATCCTCCTCCTCCACAACCGGTGGTGGGACGTAAGGGGGAGCTACTATCCTGTTCGCATGCATCGCAGCGAACGTCTCCTTCCAATTATGGCGTCCCGCCATAATGGAGTACTCCGGCAGCCACTCTATACCCCTGCCTGTCCTGCTCTCCCAAGGCATGCCCGCATAAGGCGGACCTCCATGTGTGGGGAAAATGAGACCCCTAACCATGAATGCATGTAGCCCTAAAGGAACGGCCGGTATGCGGGTGCAAGTAGAAAAATCCACACCAAAACTCCTAGCAATGTGGGTAACTATCCCATCATATCCGATGTTTCCCTTCGCCTTATTCTTGAGCTTGCTCATCGTAGAAGCCAAGAGAGTAGCACAATCTGCACGGCGTCCATAAAGCATGCAATAGAGCAAGAATAGCTCATCCGTCTTGATCTTTTGGGGCGTCTCCGTCCTAGAAAAGAGACACTCCGAAAGAACGCGGTGAGCTATCTTCAAGGCTAGATGGTACATCAATCTAGCCTTGGTATCAGCGGGTTGCCAACGGTCCTCGTCGGCGTAAATCATTGCAACTTCCTTCCAAAAATCCTTAGGGTAAACACCACTCGGAAATCGACCATTGAAGGTCTCATGAAACCCAAAAATAGTCCCAAACTCAACGATACTCAAATGGTAGTCTCTTTCCATGAGACGGAAAGAGACGGTCCTATCTACGTGGCTGTGCTCGAAAGACGTCACAACCTCCCGGGTGATCTCCTCATAGGCGTCTTCTCGGATAGCCGAGAAGATAACTAATCCGGCTCTATCCAAGAGCCAAGTAAGATCATCAACTATGTTGAGAGGATGTAGATCCTCCAACAACAAATATCTAGGGCCAATCACTGGCCTCTTCGTGATCTTCTCGAAAGCAGCAAGGTGGTTCTCATGTATGGTCGGGATTCTAGGGTGAGGAGGTGAGGATGGAGGTGAAGGTGAAGATGGAGGTGAAGGAGATGAGGGTGGTGGTGCCCTAGAGGATGAGGAGGTGGAGGGGTTGCCTTTCCTTTTCTTATTCTGCTCACCCTTCTTCTCTTTTATCCTTCCCGACACTCTCCTTACAAAATCCATTCTGCACAAAAATTACGGTATGTTCTTCAAGAATTACGGCCGTGGTTTACCCAGAGGCCGTGGTTCGTCTCAGAATTTCACGAATCTCAGCAAATCAGCAAGCAATCACCACAACAAGCAGTCCTAGTCTAATTCCTTCCAGTCTTTTTCAGTTCTTCCTAAAAATCTATAGCAAAAACGAACCAAATTGGCGAGAATCAAGAAGAAAGAATAAACCTCTTTTTCGGATTGAAAAACCCGAAATACGCGTTTGTTGATGGATTTCCGCTCGGTTTGTCGCTTGGATCTTGTTTGTGGTTGAATTTGCTGCAGTTTAGGAAGAAGAATCGTTAGAAACGATTAAGAAACGAAGATTTTGAGGAGGTCGTGGATTTCCGGCAATTAGGTCGTGGAAAGAGGGATTTTTGGGATGAGTTTGTGAAGAACGTGGGCAAAATTTTGAAAATCACGGTCTGTCGGGGTGTTCCACGGCCGTGGAAGTGTACGGAACCGTGGTTTTGGTGATTTTTCAAAGGCTTTTGAGAATTACGGCCACTGTAGCTATGATGACCGTAATTTAGACCGTGGAACCTTCTGTAAAGCTTCAAAGTCCAAATTTCGTCACTCCTCTTCAACATCATCCTCCTCTTTTCCTTTTTCATTGATCCTACAACCAAAAACACGAACATACCGGAAGAAATCGAGGCAAAATAAAGCGAAAACGTCTATTCTAAGCTAAACTGTGAATCGAAAACAAAAACGAAAATGCAATACCTTGGGTTGCCTCCCAAGAAGCGATTTGTTTAAGGTCCGTAGCTAGACCAATCTCGCACTTATTCGAGTGCGGTAGGCGCAAACTCCTCAGCTTGGAGTTCCTGCGTATACTTCTTGAGTCATTGGCCGTTCACCTTAAAACCTCCGCTAGCTTCACCCCATACTTCAACTGCACCGTGGGGGAAAATACTCTTAATTAGAAAAGGTCTGGTCCAACGGGATTTAAGCTTACCTGGAAAGAGGCGAAGTCTTGAATTGAAGAGGAGAACTTGATCTCCTTCTTTGAAGTCCTTTGGAATGATATGCTTATCATGCCAACGCTTTGCTCTTTCCTTGTAGATCTTGGCGTTTTCATAGGCGTTCAAGCGAAGTTCATCCAGCTTATTGATGTCTAGGAGACGCTTCTCTCCCGCTTCCTTCATGCCGAAATTCAGCCACTTGATAGCCCAAAACGCTTTGTGCTCCAACTCCACCGGCAAGTGACAAGACTTCCCATACACAAGGTTGTATGGTGTGGTTCCTATGGGAGTCTTGTACGCAGTCCGGTACGCCCATAATGCATTATCTAGCTTCAAGGACCAATCCTTCCTAGTCCTTGAAACCGTCTTCTCTAGAATTCCTTTGATCTCCCTATTTGAGATCTCAACTTGTCCACTCGTTTGTGGATGGTAAGGGGTAGCGATCTTGTGAGTAACCCCATACTTAGCTAGAAGAGCTTCAAAGCGATGGCTATGAAGTGAGAACCTCCATCACTAATGATAGTCCTTGGTGTCCCAAATCGCGGGAAGATGGTCTTGTTGAAGAACTTAACCACCACCATGGCATCATTTGTGGGAGAGGCAATTGCTTCCACCCATCTAGAAACGTAATCTACCGCCAATAGTATGTATTGGTTTCCACAAGAAGATGGGAATGGTCCCATGAAATCGACTCCCCAAACGTCGAAAATCTCCACCTCTTGGATGTTGTTGAGGGGTATCTCGTTCCTTCTAGAAATATTGCCTGTTCATTGACAAGCATCGCAACAAGAAACAAAGGATTGCACATCTCTAAATAAAGTAGGCCAATAGAATCCAGATTGCAATACCTTTGCGCTAGTCTTGTTCGAACTAGCGTGTCCTCCACAAGGTAGTGAATGACAATGGCGGATGACACTTTGCATCTCATCTTCCGGCACACATCGCCGAATGATGCCATCCGGACCTCTCTTAAAGAGGAGAGGCTCGTTCCAATAGTATTCCCGGACGTCCTTAAAGAACTTCTTCCTTTGTGCGTAGGATAGTCCGGGTGGTATCTCCTGGCAAACTAAATAGTTAACAAAATCAGCAAACCACGGTTCGTTACCTTTGGAGATCACGTTGATGCACTCCTCTATGATGTGTAAGTGTTCGTCCGGAAAGGAGTCATCAATGGGTAGATGGTCGTCCCCTAGATGTGTTAGACGACTCAAATGATCCGCAACAGAATTTTCTGAACCTTTCTTGTCGCGGATCTCAAGATCGAATTCTTGTAGGAGAAGAATCCATCTAATTAGCCTTGGTTTCGCGTCTTTCTTCGCAAGGAGGTACCGGATCGCAGCATGATCCGTGTAGACAATCACCTTTGCACCTACAAGATAAGAGCGAAACTTGTCAATAGCGTAGACAATGGCTAGAAACTCTTTCTCTGTATTGGCGTAGTTGAGCTGCTCTTCGTCTAGCGTCTTACTAGCATAGTATATGGCATGGGTTCGCCCTTCCTTTCGTTGTCCAAGAACAGCTCCAATAGCTACGTCACTAGCATCGCACATAATCTCGAAGGGGAGAGTCCAATCCGGAGGTTGGATAATAGGTTGTGAAATTAGAGCTTGCCGAATGGTGTTAAACGCATCCAAACATTCCTGCGAAAACTCAAAAACCGCATCCTTCATCAATAGATTAGTGAGAGGTTTTGTTATTTTAGAAAAGTCCTTAATAAAACGTCTATAAAATCCAGCATGTCCTAGGAAACTTCTTATCCCTTTCACCGAAATTGGGGGAGGAAGTTTCTCTATGGTCTCTATCTTAGCCTTGTCTACCTCTATCCCTCTACTACAGACTAAGTGACCTAATACAATTCCTTCCTTAACCATGAATTGACACTTCTCCCAATTAAGAACTAGGTTAGTGTCTTCACATCTTTGCAAAACAAGAGAAAGGTTAGAAAGACAATCGTTAAAAGAGGAACCGTATACGGAGAAGTCGTCCATGAAGACTTCCATGATTTCCTCTACGTATTCGGAGAAGATGGCCATCATGCACCGTTGGAAGGTGGTTGGGGCGTTGCAAAGCCCGAACGGCATTCTCCTATAGGCGAACGTACCCCAAGGGCACGTGAATGTGGTCTTCTCTTGATCATCCGGATGTATCGGAATCTGAAAGAAACCACTATAACCGTCAAGGTAGCAAAAATGTGAATGTTGTGCTAACCTTTCAAGCATTTGATCGATGAATGGCAATGGAAAGTGATCCTTCCGCGTTGCGTTGTTGAGCTTGCGGTAGTCTATGCACATTCGCCATCCAGTCACGGTTCGGGTAGGAATGAGTTCGTTGTTCTTGTTGGTGATGACCGTCATTCCTCCCTTCTTCGGAACTACTTGAACTGGACTCACCCACTTGCTATCGGAGATAGGATAGATGATACCTGCATCAAGAAGTTTAAGAATTTCCTTCTTGACAACCTCCTTCATGGTCGGATTCAACCGCCTTTGAGGTTGTCTTGAAGTTCTAAAGTCCTCCTCCATTAGTATCTTATGCATACATAGGGAGGGTTTAATTCCTACTAAGTCCCCAATAGTATAGCCTATGGCTTTTCTATGTTTCCTAAGGACAGTCATGAGCTGCTCATGTTCATCTATGCTTAATTCGGAGCTAACAATAACCGGAAAGGTAGAATTAGATCCAAGAAAAGCGTACCTTAGATGAGTAGGAAGTGGTTTGAGTTCCATCACTTTCGGAGCTTCCAATGATCCTTGAGGAGCATCCGACGTTTCCTTAGAAGTTTCTAAGGGTGTTGAGTGAGTTGGAGAAGAATCAAAAGAAGTTGAAGAAGTATGCCGATCACCCTCTTCCACGGTCAGAATTACGGGCTCTCCATATGTTCCACGGCCGTGTAATCCACTGGAATGGAGGTCGATTTTGGTTGTGAAATCCACGGTCGTGGAATATAGGGTATGACCGTGGATTCTAACATTCTCAGCCTCATCGTGGAGTTTCTCAAACTCCACTTCATGCATCTCTTCTTGTGCTTCTAAGGCTTCAATTTCCTCTTTGCACTCTTCTTCTTCCCCTACATCTGTTAGACTCATGGTAATGACTTTTTGTAAAGGATCGTTAAAGAGAATCGCACTTACCTCTTCCCTAGATAAACCTTCTTCATCTTGGACATCGTAAATATCCTCGTCGAAGATCGGCTCCTTCACTAGAGTGGAAAGAACAAACTCTACTTTCTCTTCTCCAATATCAAAAGCGAGTCTTCCATTTTTGCAATCGACTATGCAGCCGGAAGTTGCAAGAAACGGTCTTCCGAGTATGATCGGGACCGGACTATCTGCAGGAATGTCAAGCACGACAAAATCAATGGGGACAAAGAATTTACCTAGCTTGACGGGGAAGTCTTCTACAATACCGACGGGGCGAGTGATGGATCGATCTTCCATGTATAACGTCATCTTTACCGGTTTAGGGTCGCCTAAACCGATCTTCCTACATAATGCAAGTGGTATGATGCTCACACTTGCTCCTAAGTCACATAAAGCGTCATATGTGACATCTCCCACTCCAATGGGAATGCAAAATGACCCCGGATCTTTCAACTTTGGGGGCATTTTCTCCTTCATGGTCTTGATGAGATCCGAAGAATCCGAACTCATCTTGACCTCTCCGAAATCTTCTAGCTTCCTCTTGTTAGAGAGAAGCTCCTTCAAGAACTTACCATAAGCCGGCATACCTACAATAGTATCAATGAAGGGTATATTAATATGCAGCTTACTCATGAGTTCTATGAACTTACCGAATTGTTTGTCTAGGCGCGCTCGCGCTCTAGATTGAGGGAATGGTAGGGGAGGTTTGTAAGCTGGAGGAGGAACATAGACATCTTCCTTCTCCTTCCCCTTTTCCTTGTCCTTTTTTACGGGGACTTCAACGAACGTAGGCTGCGGATCGGTGGTAGTCACTCCGCTCCTAGTTGTAATCGCCATCACCCTTCCCTTAGGGTTGTCCTCCGTCTTTCCTGGAAGTTTCCCTTGATTTCTAGGAACTTCCTCCGCGTGGTTGAACATTTGGTTTTCCAAAACCTTTTGAGCTTTGTCAACCTTAGAGACTTGATCATCAACTTTGATGAGGCGGTTCTCCAAGCCTTGAAGCTTTCCCAAGATCGTTTCCAACATGGGATCGGGCTTCTCCTTCCCCGAAGTGTTTCCTCCATTAGATGATTGCCCTTGACTTTTCAAAGGAGTAGAGGAAGAGGAAGGTGGAGTTAGTGAATTAGAATTGGAAGGATAAGAGCTACCGGAATTTTGTTGATTGGAGCGCCAATTGTTGTTGTTTGAACCCCTATTGTTGTTCCAATCGTTGTTCCGGTTGTTGTTGTTTCCATTCCAGTTATTATTCCGGTTGTTGTTCCGGTTATTGTTGGTGCCGCCATTGTTGTTGCCCAAATAACCAACATCCTTCCCTTGTTGCTTTGGAAAGTTGGTCTTGATAGTCTCCTTCAACTCTTTGATCTCATTGTTGAGGGAGAAAATCTGATTTTGAGCTTCCTGTGTGAGCTTTGCTCCCTGCTCCACACGATTTCCCTCCATTTTCCGGTGGGAATACTTCTCTATGACTCTTGCTTGCTTCTCGATGAAGTCTCAAGCGTCATCTTCTCTCATGTCCATGAACGTTCTACATGAGAGGGATTGGAGGTTGAATTGCGTTCCCGCATCCAGCCCTTTGTAATAGATCTCCAGCAAGACAAGTTTGGATATGCCATGATGAGGGCAATCCAAGAGCAAGTCCTGAAACCTTTCCCAAGATTGAAACAAACTTTCGTTAGGTCTCATGGAAAAAGCTTTAATCTTACCTCTAAGTTCCGCCATTTTGGAGGGCGGGAAGAATTTGGTGAGAAACTCCGCGGAAAGGTCTTCCCACGTGTCTAGTTTCCCATTAGGAAGAGCTTGGTACCAAGACAACGCTTTCCCTTCAAAGAGAAAAAGAAAGGCTTGAGCTTATAGCTGTTGGTAGTAGCGTTCTTCGGTCTCATCGTCTCCATCATACACTCAAAGTTTTGCAAGTGTTGGTGTGGAGATTCAGCGCTTGTACCGCCAAATTGGTTTTGGCGAACAAGAGTAATAACTTGAGGGTTAAAGCTAAACCCTTGCACATCTTCAGCATCAAATTTCACGCCCAAGCGGCGTGGTTGTTGTGTTGGATCCATCCGCTGGCCAAGAGTTCTTGGCTCATTATCCACACGTTCGATCCTCACATTCCTAGGTGGAATGCGGCGATTAGCAGCTCCTTGTGGATGGAAAGGATTCATATTGATCGTGGGATCAATCTCCTCTAACGGTGGCATGGAAGAGTCACTATCATCAGCGGACGAGTGGCTTCTTCTTCTAGTTCTTGATCCCCTCCTCGAGGATTTCTTGCTTCCTTTATTCTTAAGGTCGCTTAACTCCATCCTCATTCGGAACATCGCATCCTGCAGTTTGCTAACTTCAGATTGATGACGATCCATTTCATCCCGGCGGAGGTTCTCGTTCCATTGGAGTTGAGCTTCCTTCTCCGCCAACTCCGTTTGAAGATCACGTTCGTGTTCTTCGGCCATCTTCTTTTCCTTGTGTTTTTGCCTCAAGGTTTTCTCTAGCTCTTGATCAAGAGGTAAGAGATCTTCGGTGTTCCTAGACCTGCGCATGCACTCAAAGTAATATCAAATAACGAGAGCAAGCTCCCAAGCTTGACAACCGGCTACCGAATTCGGCCGAAACCAAATCCCCGGCAACGGCGCCAAAAACTTGTTCGCCCCCTAAAGGTGTGTGCAAATAAGCTTTAAATTTATAAAACTAGAATCAAGCAGCGAACCTGCAGTGTACGGATCGACGTAGCTAAGCAAGAATTCCAGAGTATCGAACACAGGGATTTGGGTGGGAACAAATTCGATTGCAGATTATCTAGCGAGTAAATATGAGAGTTTTGCAAATATTGGGAAAACAACAATCCTAAAGATCCAAGCATCCAGCTGTGGCAATCGATTCAAGATATACTTAATGATATAAAGACAGAGTTGAGATATGCAAAGGTATACTAATGTAAGGTAATCGTACGGTGAAGTTCCAAAAACCTTATGTCACTCACCTACAAGGCACTCTCTATACAGGTTGTTGAGGCTCAATATAGAAAGATTCTAAAGGTGAGAATTAATGTCAAATACCCAAACTTGTAATCCAAGGATCAAGACTAACTTAGCCAATTACGGTTATGACACTCACAATCGAGGTAGAGGTTGTTGAGGCTTCACTACCACCTAGAAAAGGCAAGCCTAAACTAAGTTAAAGCAAATCTTTAACTTTGGATTAAAGTAAAAGCAGGCTCGTGGACTTAAGGGAAATTACGGTTAGTTCTTGAGGTTCCACGGCCGTGGACTCAAGAACAGGCCGTAATTTATGGTTTGTCGGCGATTCTCTCTAACTCTCAGAGTCTAATCTGTTTGCGATCGATCTATCATCATCTAAGCCACAACTATGAACCCTTCACCTTAGAATTGTTAAGGGTTTTAGCCAATAACAGTCATGTTGATATCAATTCAAGAATTTAAAAGATAAAAAAGATGAAAACTTTCAAGAACTTTCAATAATCTTCAAACCAATCTCAAAGTCACAATCAAGAACGAGTGTTGTCAAAAGATTCACAATAAAGTAAACAATCACAACCTTAGGAAAGAAGGGAAAACGGGATGTCAATCCGTTTTCCGAATCAAACCTAAACAAGAAGAGAGATCTTCTTGCAAAATCTTCCAAAAGCTTCGATCTTCCGCCAATCCGGAGATCTCAACAGCAATCTCCACCAAAAGTGCGAGATTAGGGCAATTCCCCCGATGCGAACTTCAATCTCCAATGAGATGATCAATACTTCCAAGCGATGGTGTAAAATGGGGTAGCGGCGTAAACGATCCTAAGCGTCGATAAACGGGGGTAAACGGGGATGACGGATTCTTGCTTCGTCCGTCTTTTTATAGGTCAAGATAAAATATCAGCCCGGCCCAATCTTCAAAAGATCGTGGCTTCAAAGTGTGGTGAAAAGATTCGCCAAGATCACGGTCGTGGAAGTTTCCACGACCGTAATTTAGGGCATGGATTAGGTCATGGTTTGTACCATGTATTCCACGACCGTAATAGTTACTGGAATGCATCACGCCTCTCTTGCAGGGTTCCACGGCCGTGGAACTGAACGTGGTTCGTAGTACGGCCGTATTTTAGAGCGTAGTTTAGGGCAAGAACGTGATTCTTCCCTAGCCTCGTGCATTCCTCAAGCTAAAACTCCAATTTGCTTCCTAAGAATGTCCTCAATCCATGGACATATCAAATCAACTTTCCTTTGCTCGATTCCGTTCGGAAATAGCTCCAAATCACCTATAATCAACATAGAACTAGTGTAGACATCCATATCGACAATATAGGTAATACTAGCTCACATATGCACAAAGTTAAATCAAAGACTATCAATATGAATCAAATATGTTTAGAAAACGTGCCTAAAATATCACAATATTTCATGCTAACAACACCCTACAATATACATGCAACAATGGTATACTAAAACAGCCTCAAAAACAACAATTAAACTCTCAAAAAACATATCAACAAGTTGTCACAAAAGAGCCTTAAAACAATGAGTAAACTATATCAAAAAAGCCTAAAAACATCACAAACTAGTTCATCCTGTCTAAAAAACAGCAGTTGAACTATCTAAAACTATTAATAAAACATCAAATAAACAACTTAGTTATCTAAAAAAACATCTAACTCTTAACGACTCAAAACCAAATAAATCACAACATCACTAATATTGTAAGAAAACTAGCAACCAAAATGATTCCGACAGTACGTGTGCATCAATTTATCAAAAAAATAACTCAATTTAGGTCAGAAAGCTTAAAGTCATCAATTAGAGTCAAAACTATATATAGAGACTTGTATCAAAATAATTTATTAAAAGTGGTAAAGATTGGCTAATATTATAAACATTACCGATACATCTATCCAAATAGCTTCTTTGATATGATCCGGCACTTGATCTCATCTCGAGTAATTGATATTCACTCGAGTACGTGTAGACACCCCAATGTAACTCTTTAAATTAGCACGAGTTTTCTCTATCACTTGTCCTTTGGCATTCCATTCGACCTTCATCTTCTCTCCCTTATTCCTTAGCCGCATAATCCTTGGTACAAGAGAGCGCGATGATTTGATTTTGTTAGTGTCTTCTTCAACATCTGATTGCTCTCTCTCGGAATCTTCGCCGGATGAATCCATTAGCCTATAAAAAAAACATCACAAATGAGTAAATTTATAGAATAGTAATGACATTTTTAAATATGTAACAAATCAACTAATATCAAATTAAGCAAATAGTTCCAATTAATTTAGAAGAAGTAGCTACATATTTATTTATCATTTATTTTCAATTAGTATAAATATATTCACACAATCATGGAAGAAATAAATTTGCTACTTACTTATGTATTCTTTCTTTTACGTTTGGTTTTACGACGTTTGTTAGAGGTAGCAACATCTACAGAATTTGTTTATTCGACATATATACCTTCATGGTGACCTTCTCGTACATAAATTTCTTGCCAAAAGTTAGCATCATCCATAGTTGGAACCGTAGAGCAAATATTTCCTTCAATGTTATCATCGACTACGTCATTTTGAATGTCATCACTAGAAAACCTTTTCTTTGATGATAAAACAATTGACCATTTCTTGTTCGGTAGATCTGAGACAAAGAACACCTGATTTGCTTGTGACGCCAATATGAATGGATCTTCTTTTTTACCTAACCGATTAAGGTCTACCATAGTAAACCTCAACTCCTCATCCTTCACTCCACTGTTACTATTAACCCAATTACAAGCAAAATTTGGGACTTTGAACGCATTATATTCCAATTCAAAAATATGATTGATCACCCCATAATATTGCATTCTTTTATATTCTGGATTTGGATTTGTAGAAGTCAAAATATGGAGGGCATCAAATGCAAGAGTAACCCCACTACTTTGCATTGGACTAGTATCATCGCGATCCTTTGTATAAAATGTGTAACCATTGATAGCATAAGAAGAAAAGTGGTACGCGTTCATACTTGGCCCATAAGATAACCATTTCAACTTATCGGATACAAGAGTAACCCCATTATTCTGCTCTAACTCAACTGATATCTTTTGTTCAAACCACTTAACAAAAGTTCGATTATGTTCTTTCATAATCCATTGCTCATTTCTGCCATGATTAAGGTTTCTCAACGTATTTTTGTGTTGATCCGCAAATGGAAGAACATCATCAACATTATGAAGGACATAAAGATGTACTTTCTGTAGCATATCATGATCCATGGTGATCACTTTACGGCATGTGATGCCTTCCCCTTCCGTTGTGTTTAATCGTCGATGGTTAGGTAGGCCAATTGCATCAACATCAGGCAAATATTCAATACAAAACTCAATAGCCTCTTCAATTATATATCTTTCAGCAATTGATCCTTCTAGATGATATATGTTCATTACATACCCTTTTAACACCTTCATATGCCTTTCAAAAGGGTACATCCATCTAAGAAATATTGGCCCATATAACCTGATCTCCCTCACAAGGTGAACGGTCAAATGTATCATGATATCAAAGAAGGCTGGCGGGAAATACATCTCAAGCTCGCACAAGGTTACAATGATACTATTTTGTAACGATGTCAGATGAGAAGGAGCAATTTCTTTGCTACAAGTAGCTTTAAAAAAGAAACATAATCTGATTACTGCATGGCGGACATGTTGTGGTAGAACGGCACGCAAAGCTATCGGCAATAACTCTTGCATTAAAATATGACAATCATGAGACTTGAGGTCCACTAACTTCAGATCAATCAATGAAACAAGACTTTAATGTTAGATGAATATCCTTCCGGAACCTTAACTCCAGCTAGAAACTTACAAAATTCTTTTTTCTCCTTCTTAGAAAGAGTATGGCATGCTGGAGGCAAATAAGTGCGGTTTACCCTTGGTTGAGGTAACAATTCTGGCCTAATGCCCATATCTTTTAAATCATTTATAGCCTTTTTGCCATCTTTTGTCTTCCTTGGCATATTGAGCAATGTGCCAACGATACTATCACAAACATTCTTCTCAATATGCATAACATCGAGACAATGCCTCACAAATAAAAATCTCCAATAGGGAAGGGTGAAAAATATGGAGTTTTTCTTCCAACCATTTATTGTTTCAAGTTTTTTTTTCTTCCAAATTCATCATTCTTTCCGAATGTTGTTTTGATGTCTTTCACCACTTCATATATCTGCTCACCATTTAAAGGTGCTTTTGCTACCTCCTTCCCAATTTTTCCATTGAACTTTGTAGCCATATTACGAAACTCATGTCAACTGAGTATATCAAGTGTTCATGTTGCACACAAGGCAAGCATGATGACCTTTGACACTATATCCAGAAACATTCCCAAGAGCCGGAAAATTATTTATCGTGCAAAACAAAGCCGCTCGCAACCTAAATGTTTCCTGCTTATGTGCGTCAAAAGCTTCAACACCTTCTCCCCATAATAATTTCAAATCTTCGATTAGAGGTGTCAAATAGACATCTATATCATTACCGGGTTGTTTTGGCCCAAAAACTAGCATTGACAACATCATATACTTGCGTTTTATGCACAACCATGGGGGTAAGTTATAGATTACTATGAGAATAGGCCACATACTATAGGTTTTGCTAGTAGTATTATTCGGACTCATTCCATCGGTTGATATTGCAAGACGTAGGTTTCTACCATCTTTAGCAAATTCTGGATACTTAGCATCTATATATCGCCACTGCAGGGAATCTACAGGGTGCCTAAGTTTACCATTCTTTATCCTATCAGCGTCATGCCACATGAAATTCTTTGCAGTTTCTGGGATTCTAAACATACATTTCAATCTCGGTTTATAGGAAAATACCAAAGCACTTTTGAAGGAACATTTTCTTTCTTGTATCGTGGTTCTTTACGACTAGGACAATTACTCAGCGATAAGTACTCTTTCCGATACAGAATGCAATCATTCAGACAAGCGTGTATCTTCTCATAGCTCATTCCCATATAGAACAACATTTTTTTCGCCTCATACGTCCGAGAAGGAAGAACATTATCATTTGAAAGCACGTCTTATAAAAATTCTAACAAAGGTGTAGAACTTTTATCACTCCACCCATTACCCGCTTTTAGGTTATACAACTTTAAGACAAAGGATATATGAGTAAATTTTGAGCATCCGGGATAAAGTGGTACTTTTTCATCATTAAACAGATGGTCAAATTCATTTCCCGAGTCATGTATATTGTCTTCAATATCATGTATCATATCTTCTAACATCTCACCCTCATGATCCTCCTTCTCCTCCTCCTCATCATCATCATCCTCTCTAAGATTCAAGCTAATATTATCTGTCTCACCATGCCATATCCATCTTTGGTAACTTCTATCAATCCCATATATTATTAGATGTCCTTTCAATTGATCACTACTGACTATCTGAATAATTTTGCACCTTAAACATGAACATGGTATTTTCTTACCCTCTCCGTAATATCCAACTACTTGATTTACAAATTGTGTAACACCATTTTCATATTCTTGGGACAATCGATTTGCAGTCATCCAAGTTTTATCCATGATAAGAGACTGTATTTCTATGCATAAAAACCAAAAAGGATACTTTAATCTAATCTACTTATACTAAGTGCACTAACAAGAAAAGGGTACTTTAAACTATATCGATCTAACAAAATCAAAATTAATAATAAAGATTGTTCAATTCAACATACCTTAAGTTTTGAAGGAGAAACTCCTTGAGCTATAAAATGCAAAAATAACCTCTCTAGGATCGATTTCTGCAAAAAAAAACATATATGTTGCTTAGTTTAATAATGTCTAATTCGGTAGTTTTCACAATAAGTAGAAGGATTATAAAACACAAATTGATTTCCAAAACTAAGATCCTAAGGGTTGTTGGTTTGAACTTAAGAAGCAAGAAAAAACAACATATAGTACATCTTCCTAAAGCTTTCTAGTATGACAATCGATCATAAAGGCACCATTATTAATCTCACATTAAATATTTATGTTTCTATTGTTGTCTTACAAAACCCAAATCATAAAACTAAATTACGACACAAAATTGTGTTTTTCTTGTGTTTTTCTTTGAGATAGGAGTCAAAAAGCACAACATTGTACTCTTCTTTTACACCCCTCAGTTTCATTTGATAAAATGCATAATCAATATTTTATTAGTAATATCAGCTTCATTTCTTGTGTTTTCTGTGAGATAGGAGTTAAAAAAACAACACAAAATTGTACTCTTCTTTTACACCCCTCAATTTAAAACCAAACAAATAAAGTATGAAATCTTGACATGGAGTGTGGACTGCAGTCATAGCATTGTACAATGTTCAATGAAAAGATTCAAATCATTTGAAGAAAAAAGCCAACTTTTTCCACTCTTCATTATAATATATATGAACCCGTGTTGTTTTAAACATGGTAAATTAACTAGTAATCGACTAGAAATGAAATAGGTGTCACATCGGTGGGTATGGAGGTGGCAACTATTCCTCGTCCTCGAGTCCCGGAACTAATATTCCAAAATAAAAAGACTATTATTATAATGCAAATTATGGAAATGTGTCAAAACGTTGTCAAACTTCACATCATGGCGTAGTGAAGACAAGGCATGCCGCTAGACGGGCCGAGAGGGGTAGAGGCACGAATGTCATCGGCATCCAGGGGCGTATCATCAGCCAATTCTTATCTTGCCCTCGCTCGGATAATGTGCTTTCGCTTGTAAGTCTACATTTGGTAATTGTCTCTTTTTAGCCAATTCTTATTTGAATGGAAGGCCTTCTTCGAGATCTTCATGTCCCAATCTCTTCCCATTCCATTCACATGATGTGTGACAACAAGGTTGCACAACACTTGGCAGCCAACCCATTATTTCATGAGCGAACAAAGCATATTCACATTGATTGTCATTTTGTTACATTGATTGTCATTTTGTTTGTGATGAAGTTTTCAAAGGATTCATCTCGACTATTCATGTCAACTCCTCTCTCCAAATTGTTAATCTCTTTGCCAAGACATTGATTACATCACAACACTAATTATCTCGCAAACTTGGCATGGTTTCACCAACTCCAGCTTGAGGCGGTATATAGAGTGTATACGTATGTTTGTAAATATGAAGAATAAGTGGGTTTATTGGATAGATTATTGGTTAAGAAAAACGCCACAGTATGCTGAACAATAGACTTTCTTAGCCTATTCTTATTTGCTTAAGTGTAACAGTTACTGGTGTTTATACAACACCTAGGAGAAAAGAGAGCTCATACACGTACAGAAAGCATTTGCTTTCCAGACTTATTAAAGGGACTGTCCCGATAGCCATCTTTTGAACATATAGTAACATTCTTTTGGTTTGTACTCCGGTGCCGTATGCCCTCCTCCCTGTGAAGTGTGAACATAAGAGTTGGTCATGGACAATATATTACATCTTTAAACTTGACAGTAAGCTTCTCTCACCTTGACAGTTGCATACATCATGTTGTTAGCGAATGTCCTTGTGTAACTAATTAACAGAAGAAACACACAAAAATCAATGGTTCTTCTCGACAAAATTAACAAGAAACGCAAAACTAATCACTCACCCGGCAATCTGGTCTTCAACCAACCATGGTCGCCAATCGTCAACAATTGAGTAGTTGAGTGATCTTATCCAAGCTTGAGTCCCCAAGAATGTCACTTGCATGTCATGATCGCCACTGGTTCAAAGAAACAGTATAAATATATACCTTGGAACGAATCAATAAAATGGAGTACGTTGTTGTCAAGGTGAAGGACCTGTATATCAGGGCTCGGTAGCCATTGGAGGTTAGGTGTTTGTGATACATTATACTGCTACCTATATCCTTCACGTAGTTCCGTCCATGGTTGCATCCTATCCATATGTCCATGCTTCCCTGTTTGGTTACAAAAACTACACTAAATGCTTCTCCTATTCACAAACTACTTACACTGTAGAAAATTTCACCTCTTGTTACCTTTCGGATGTGGAGTGCTTCTCTAACACTCTCATCATTGAACCAGTATGCAGAAAGAACATATTTATAAGTCTGCGTAAGCGAATTACGTGCAGATGGAGATGTTTTTAGTTACTCTATTCACATGTTTGGTGCATGATATCTCATAGAAGGTGAATAAGTTCTTACACGACACCAAAATGTATCTGATGATGAGCTGTATTTATTTTTAATGATTTCAGAGTCGTCTTGGTATAGAGATCGTCTCAATGATTTGGGAGAACCGTGTGGTGGTGTATGTGATGTCTCAAGATCACACAATGGTTCCAATATATGTGCATGATTGATTCCCTTAATGCACTGCAGCAATTCACAAGTCATTAGCTTACAAAGAAAAGGATTTTGTCACTACAACATTTAGAAGCATTCATAGTGTTTGAAAAACGCTATGATACTCATTAATAGCGTTTTTATAAACGCTATGACAGAGGCCTTATAATAGGGTCACAACTTTTCATAGCGTTTGCACAAACGCTGTGAAAAATATATAGCGCTCTATAGAAAAAATTAGCATGCACCGGCGCTAAGTATATTTGATAGCGTTAGTGTAGCAGTAAAACGCCGTTAAAAACTTATCCCCTATAAATTATAGCATTCACCGGCGCTAAGTATATTTGATAGCGCTAAGTATATTTGGAAGGATAAGATGTTAGATATGCACTCAATACTAGCTGGATCTTGAGATTGAAGGTTATAGTTCCTTTTACAACTTCTTCGTAGTGACTGCGTGCACACAAACAAAAAAAAAAAAAATTTATGACTTGAAATCATTGGTATAAAGATTTACTAAGTTTTCAGCTAGGAAGGTACCTCATAGAGTTCATCAGATATCAACCCCATTCCATAAGCAAATGGTACGGCAAAATCGGCTTCATATGTGAAATTAGTAACCGGATTCCCGAGTAAATACCCCTGAAATATTTGCCTTCCTTGAGTACGTGGAACTAGAGACGACAATGGATCGTGTGACGGGTGAATGACCTTGACCACCACCCGATCCACCACCCAAAATTATCCATCCGCTAAGGCTCCCACCCGCATCCAACGAGTGGATCGGGTGCGATTTCGGATGTTCTACATTTTTTTTTATAAATTTGTAAAAATTTAAATATTTTATTGTAAAATAAGAGCATACTTGAACTAAAATAACTTGAGATTGTGTATGATATCAAGTATGACACCATAACCAAGCAACATGCATCTAAATAAACAAGTTACAATGAGTCAATAGTAGGACCGAGATAAATTAAGAAAAAAGCTGAATTAGGAAAGAAAATCTAGGTTTACTTTAATTTAATATAATATATATATATATATATATATATATCATAAGCAAATAAATTTATAACATATATAAATTATAAATATTAAAAAAAAAAAATTAAGTTGGTGAATACTGGTCGGATGATGGATGGGTGATGGTTGGACAAAACATTATCATAACCACATGTTTCATCCACCGCCCGCTTTCATCCGTCTTTTAACGGATTTTTACCCTTTTCGTTGGATCTGATGGTCGGGCATCCGTCGGATACCGGTGACACGGGTGAAATTGTCATCTCTAAGTTTTTTTTTATGAAATTGTCATCTTTAAGTAGAACATAGGTTGTTACTACTAAGCCTACTATGATGAAATCTTTATATAATAGGAAAGTCATTGAATTGTTCCAAGAAAAAGCTATAAGTAAATGAGGACCTTGAGGTTTATGAATGGTGGCATTCCCATATCATTTCCTGCATTATGACATTGTGTTTCAGGATTGGGTCTCAAAGTCGATGAAATTGAAGACAAATCGAGATACCTTGATTCATTTCTTGAAAATACGCAGGAAGAGTGATGCCTGTGTAGGATTCTCCACCCAAGTAGACTGGATTTGATTGGAATTCTGGGTGATCAACCAGCCACTGCAGTAAAAAAAAACAAAATTCAGTAAAAAAAAACTCAGTAAATTAGCCTGCATGCCTGCCCTGATGCATCTTCACCATCTCTCGACACGTTTGCCTGCATGCTGTGCAAATGGCAATTGGCAAGATGTATATTTATTTATTTTATTTTAAAAAAAATAATATTCACCTTCCTGAGGAACTCATTGGCATTATGTGAAGCTTTGAAATCGCTTGAATGCGAAGCTTTAGCTGTTCTTGCGTATGAGAATCCCGTCCCGACCGGCAAATCCAAGAATAATACATTTGCCACCTTGGTCCAAGAATATGGACGAAGCTCTAATCTGGGCAAGCTTCCATTATACTTCACTTCCTGAAACTGTAGAGGACCTGAATATATATATAGAATCATATTACCGAATGAACTAACATATTCTTGGTGGTTGTATATATGGTGTGGCTTCGAAATACCTATTTCATAGAAGATAGCAGAACTGGCGGAGCAGCCTGGACCTCCGACGAGCCAAAGAAGAAGAGGGTCTTCTTTTGGATTGCTCTCTGATGGAAAGAAGTAATAGAACAACTGAACATCTTCGGATTCATCAACACCAATATACCTGAGTACCTCAAACCCATTAATCGATCACAAATATATATAATAAAAGTGATCTTACAACAACATGCATGAGAAATAGTTATAATTAACTAACCCAGTTTCAAGAAGAAAAGGGAGAGGCCCACCAAAGCCAGGGAGGAACTCAACTATGGAATGAAACAGTGCTGGTTGTAGTTGCAGAATCAATAGCTGCAAGAGAAGAAAGATTTTCCCACTTCCCATTTGTTTTTCTTTTTACACCCAACTGTCATTCACTATCCTCTTTTGTGTCAAGATATGCTATTTAACGGGCCGGACCGGCCGAATTTGAAGAGATCTAGGTATAAATAGCCCTGCTTCGTCACTTCAATAACCTCAACTAAGGTATAAATAGTATTCATCATGTTATATTATCTGTTGCTTAATTGAATCCAATAGAGATATCATTCAACAGCATCTATATATTTATTAACATTAAATTCGAATGAATTCTTAGCCGTTATAAACGAAATTATAAAACTTTTTCCGAAACTAGGCTCGGGTGAAAGTTTATTCCGAAAATACACGAGGTGGTCAGGTCCGGAATAGAAGCGCGGTGACTCACCGCGTTTCTTCCGTAAAGAAACGTTATGCATAACCGTCATCCTAAAAAAAATAAACAGAAAATTAAAAAAAATAAAATAAAGGGGAGAAACGCGGTGACTCACCGCGTTTCTCTCATAAAAAAAAATAAATACTAGAAGCGCGGTGAGTCACCGCGCTTCTTAAATAAAATAAAATAAAATAATAGAAGCACGGTGACTTACGGCGCTTCTATGCTTTTTCTGTACTTTTTATGTACTTTTTCTATGCTTTTTCCGTGCTTTTCCTGCGCTTTTTCACTGCTTTTTTTTGCCAGGCAGAAACGCGGTGACTCAAGCGTTTCTCCCCTTTATTATCTTTTTTTATTTTTCGTTTGATTTTTTAGGATGACGGCTATGCATGACGTTTCTTTACGGAAGAAACGCGGTGAGTCACCGCGCTTCTATTCCGGACCTCACCACTTCGTGTATTTTCGGAATAAACTTTCACCCGAGCCTAGTTTCGGAAAAAGTATTAAAACTTCGTTTATAACGGCAAAGAATTCGAATAGAATTGGCTACAATTTCAAGATTAACATATTAATGCAAAATAAAAAATAAATAAAAAAGTTTTTTGGTATTACGGACATGGTTCAAGATTCCGTGAATGCACAACGTATACGCAATGCGTGACCGTGACGGTCACGCATTGCGTATACGTGAAAAATGTGACCGTTGAGATTCGAACGTTGTGTAACATTAATAAAAGTGACGTTGTAATTTGAACATTATTGATTTCAATCGGTTATATATATAGATATAGTAATAGAAGAGGTGAATAACGCTCACAACATCTTCCAAAAAACAGCTGAGAGGATGTCAACACACGAGGATGATCGATGAGATGATGATTCCGTTCAACGATACAAATTTAGTGACCCAGGAAGTACTTTATAACCGAAAAATATAGAAAACCCAGAAATATTATATAT
Source organism: Fagopyrum homotropicum (assembly GCA_033239125.1). Lineage (NCBI taxonomy): Eukaryota > Viridiplantae > Streptophyta > Magnoliopsida > Caryophyllales > Polygonaceae > Fagopyrum > Fagopyrum homotropicum. The sequence continues at coordinate 8,637,574 of BSWB01000005.1, read as the reverse complement.
AATGTATGTTTATGTTAGAAACATTAGACATAATTGCAATTTATGTTAGAAACATTTGATATAATTTGCGTTTTTATGATTTGAAATTATTGTTTTGTAAAGCTATTGAGGATTAAACAGAAAAGTAAAAATCTTATAGTTTTTTTTTCTATGTGAACTAGGGTCTTCCGAATTATTCTCGTGACGAAGGGATTGATTATCCGCGAATGTTTGAAATTCGCGGTTTTTTCCAAGATCGCGAGACAATGGTGGATTGGGCTCGATTCATGGGAGGAACTGTAACACCCCAAGTTCTCGGAACTCGGGAAGCTACTGGTTGGGACCTCACAATGGGTCCCGATTTTGGTTTAACAACAAAATTACTTGGATCTTACAACAAGGCACAAATGTACTTAAAACAATTTCGATACATAATATTTTTATTGTATGAATGTACACATGTGACAGCCTTACAAAACATAAACATATACATAACATGCATGCTGTATGGGAAACTCCCCCGTCCCCATCTAATGAGTACGTGGACCCGGCTGACCATCCGTTTCGGATCACTCTGCAACTGTCTATCTCTACAAATCTACAACACGGATAAACCGTTAGCTAACAATCCAAAAATAAGCAGAATAAAAATAGCACAAACACACTCAAGATAACATAAAACAATCATCATGCTGACACACAAACCGGTTATTATCTGTTCATTAAGTGAGTCACCTTATTCCATTTTACAGTTGTGGCACGAGAAATCTTAAGAGTTCTCGCCTCCGTTCCTTATCCAACTGGGTGTAGGTCAAGCTTACCTCCGCCGGTAGCATCACTACAAACCGAGTGTGGACTAGTCCCTAAAGAAACCCCCAGTGCCCTCAAGCTAACTGAGCAGAATGTCATCGCCCGTTACTCTTAGGCCAAGGTATAAGTCGGTATATAAATATTACTAAAATATAACTATAAGCATCTCATTCACACACCACTACCATTATTCATACTCATATCTAGAAGTCAGCTAAGTAAGCCCAAAAGACTTACCTGAATTCAAACATAATCTCGTTATCTCGACTCGGTCTGTAACCGCAGGAACTCAACCGCCTGTTATAAAAGGCAAGTGGATCAATAATATATCCCACTTAATTAGAAGACTCTGACTTCTAAGATATTTAACTCTATCATCATCTAAATTACCAAAATACCCTTATACGGATAAATGACTGTTTTACCCCTGGTCCCGAAACTTTATAAAATTCCATAACAAAGTTCCAAACTATTCTTTGGAACTCAAAACCACACTCAAACTCTCAAAGGAAGGTTTGCTAAAGATTTAGAAGAGTTAACTACATTTTTGACTTTCATAAAAAGTTGCTAACGTCCGACTTTGGCTTAAGATATGAAAACCGAATAAAAATATAAAAAGTCTAACAAAAATCTCTAAGTCTTTTATGCTATGCACTCTATCCATAGTATCCAGAATTTCTCAAAAATACATAATAATCACTTCTACACAAATTCTCAAAATCTATTCCAAAACCAGAAATTTATACTTAGCCAATTTCTGAGTTCTTTCTCAAACAGCTCAACTAGTCTACTTTGAGCTCCTATGGATCCAGATCCGACCGTTGGATCGGTCTCAACTTTTGATATGTTGAACTATGTATGACACTCTATAACATACTAAAAACTGAACGGTGGATTATGTTTTTAAGGTATCCAAACCTAAGCTCAAACATGACTGCACAACCCAGAAAATTCCAGTACTTAACAATTTCAGCACATCCAGAAAACTGTTTAAGGTCTCAACTTCAAAAATTCACAACTCCTAAACCACTAGCTGGATTCATCCCAAATTTTAATATGTTCCACCACAATATGCCAACTATATCATATCCAAAATTCAAGTCAAACAGAGATCAAACTCTTATTCAAAACTATCTCTCAAACAGCATCACATGTTGTTTTTCCCAACACTCAGCACAGTCATAAAAACTGTATGAGGAGTCAACTTTGAGACACCATAACTCTCAAACCGTAGCATGGATTCCTCTAAAATTTTAGTATGATCTACTATACTATATCAACTATAACTTGTCAGAGATTCAAGTCTAACAGAAGTCAATAACCCCTCCAAATGCATTCCACAAAACTGCATCTCAAGCAAATTTCCTCAAACTAAGCACACTAAAAAAAAACTGCATGAATAACCAACTTCGGGATACTATAACTCTCACACTGTAACTCCGATTATTCCCAAATTTTAGTATGATATACTATGCCACACTGACTACAACATATCCGAAATTCAGCAAGAAAGGAGGAGTCTAACTTACCCAAATCTGGACCCAAAGTTGGATGCTCGACAAAGTCGGAAAAAGCTGAGAAAATGTAATAGTTCCTTGAGTTGCTTCTTAGCTGTAGTATGTGGGTTTCAACAATGGTTCAGAGACAAAAATAGCACATATATATATATATATATATATATATATATATATATATATATATATATATATATATATATATATATATATATATATATATATATATGGAGTGAAGCAAGGGGAGTGGTATGGATCTTACTCGGCTTACAAGGCTCAAAGTGCTTTCGTGCAAGACCAAAAAGGGAGGCTCTTGCTACTGTTATTGATGTCTCGTGCAGTAGGGAAGTGAAGGCCATCTGCTTGCTGGTGTTTATGTCCATGAAGATGGCTACTGTGTGCAGAAACATATGGTGTGCAGAAAGGTTGCAGCAGCAAGATCTCGTTGAAGAGAACCGGTTCAAGGGGGAGGCGAGAGCTTTGGATCTGGTGTCGACGAAGAGGAGAAGGGAGGACGCGAGGTAGGTTCAACTGTCCTGGCATCTGCGTTTCTGGCGCGACAAAGAGACCAGTGAGGCTGCAACTGATCGTGGAGGGGACCGGAATTGCTGGCTGCTACGTGACGACCCTAGTAGAGAAGGACCAACCTCCGCCTGATGTGGTTGTGCCAGCCCCAACGCACGCGAGGAGGATGCCTGCTGTCGGTGGACTCATGTTCTGAGTTGTGTTGCGACCGGAGAAGAGGAGACCCGTGCTTTGAGGGCTGCTGTCGACGGTTGGAAAGGAAGGACGAAACAGTCCGGTTGAGAGCTGTGTGGTTGAGAGTTGCGTGTAGAAACGAGAGAGACAATCCGGTTGTTGCTCGGTGTACGAAGACGGAGGAGACGAGAGGGCGTAGGTCGTCGTGTGTGATCTTGTCAAAATGGGCCCGGATGGCCTTGTCATGACTTAGTCATGAGCTTGTCAAGCGGGTCAATTACTATAAGGCTTGCAAGAGTGTTTTAAGAATGATTTTGTATGATTAAATTTCACATAAAATCATAGAAGTTGGGAAAATTGACATTTTATGTGATTATCTCTTCACATAAAATGACAAGATTTAAGTTGACTCGTGATTTACCGAAAATTAAAATTTCCGGGTATTACAGGAACTATGAACATGGTGTTGGTTACTAGTAGGTCGTGAAAAAACTCATGGGGATTTGTTACGTTTCGTTTGACATGCGAACGTTTCGGAGCCCCTCGTAAGAAGAAAGACGTTGATCTTGATGTCAAATCGTCTTCTAGCCGAGCACACAAATCAAAGAAAGGCGGATGTTGTTTTGAGCTTGAGGGTGTACAAAGCGAGGTTGAGAAATGAAGGTTGCATGTTATAAACGGAGTGCACAATCATACACTTCCCAAGCAGTTAAAGGGGAACACATATGCCCGCCGATTGACGGAGAAACAGTTTCGGAGGATGGGACGTGAGCTTGGGTCGGGTTTCAAGCCGAGAAATATTTTGAAGTCAATAAAGTTAGATGATCCCTACAACGTCAGCACAATAGCACAAATATACAATGTTGGACTTAAGATTAGGAAGATACAAGCCAAAGGGCGAAGTCCTCTCCAACAAGCACTACATATGTTAGAGCAACGTCGTTATTACATCAATGTGAGAAGGTGCTCGGAATCGGAAGAAATTTCAGATTTTTTCATCATGCATCTGGATTCAAGACATCTTCTCAACCTATTTCCTTATGTCATCATAATGGACACGGCGTACAAGACGAACGAGTAAGTTTTATTATACATGTTTTTACGACTCTTTTTATATTTCATCCACTTTTGGTATAAAGTCGAACAAAACTCTTAATATGCCCTTTATAGGTACAAGATGCCGTTGTTAGAGATTGTCGGTATCACTAGCACGAGGTTGATGTTTGCAATAGCATTTGTTTCCATGGCCAAGGAAAACGCCAATCATTACGAGTGGCATTACGGAGACTCCGACATTTGTGCGGAAATGTTACACCGGGGGTGATTATGATGGACAGTGAGCTAGGACTCATAAGTGCACTCGGTGTTGTTTTTCCGGATATGAAGCACATGATTTGCACCTTTCATATAAAGTGCAACATTCAACATAAATCTTGGGCGGTGACACAGTCAAAGGAATTGCAAGCAATTTTTGCATCACACTACCATGCTCTTATTGAATTTAGATCTCCTGAGGTATTCATTGATGAGGTTACTGCTTGTTTCCTCTATAGATACAACTCTTGGTTGACCTCAACTTGAAAAAAACACCACCGTTAGTGACAATAGTGAGGTATTGACTTCCACCAAAGAAACTTCATTTTCCTGAGACTATTGAAACTAAATTCATTTGGAAGGATGTAGAAGAGTTGATGAGTCTATCGCTAGAAAAGATCTTGTTGAGGTGGATGAACTTATAGCTCAGGAAAACTAGTTATAAGAAAGTAGTCACAAACTTTTCAACAGACATCTTGCTAACTGTTAGCAGCTTCATATCACATTCCCTTTTGTTTTAAAAATCTTTTTTGGTTTTTGGATGTCCAAAACACTCATTACTTACAAAGAATTTACTATCTCTTAAATGTTCTTGCATCTGAGTCCACCAATCCTTCAATATTAACTACAAAATATCCTCTAAAGAAAGTAACCTTAGTTCTTGAGCATGCTGAGATAGTTGAAAGAGATATTTAAATGCAGTAGTTTGAAAGTGCAGCCAAAATGGACTATTCTTCTTCTCCCAATCTTAAAAAGGAACATAGAGAGGGAGAAAAACATATTATTGAGCTTTATATAACAGAGAAAGAACTTCATTCTTAATCATCAACAACAGAGATTAAGGGCCCGTTAGGTTTAAACTCCGGAAACGAAGACGGAATGAAAACGAATATAGTCCATACGTATATCTTTGTGCATGAAACTTTTTGGAATCATTCCTTGTGGCTTGAACTGATTGAAGTTGAATTTGATTACTTTTGATAGGGAAACAAACTAGGAGAATCAAACAAAATGCATGAGACCACAAGGAATGATTCCAAAATAATTCATGAACAATGTACACAAATAGACTAGATTTATTTTCATTCCGTATCCGTTTCCGGAGTTACAACCAAACGGGGTAAGTCTGCTATCACCCTTAAGTACTCAAATACTCAATAACATAGTTTTTTTCATTCCGTTTAAAAAAGACCGAGCACAATTACATGCACCAATTGATGTTGGAGGACATGAACGGATCGTTAAGAAGAATCAAACAAAAACTATGTAGACACCTTGACAAGATCGTAAACGCCCTCCAAGCATCTCAAAGCAACCACATCTTAAGAATAGAGAATAGAGAAACCAATATCACCTGCGAAATCCTTTCTAGATGACAGTAAGAAAAAATACCTTATTACAGGAGGAGTTGAGCGAGTGAATTTTAAATCTAAAACGGTGACACTGAATAATGACAAAGAAAAAGAGGTAAGACGGTTTAAAGCGATCTGAAAATTGTGAGACATGATAAATGGAATACAAAAGGAGATGTAGGGGAACTCACATGGAAATCGAAACCGAAGCTCCATATATTGACGTTGAACGGATGAACCGACGTGGACAAAATAGATAAAATACATCAGAAGAAGAAGAGGGCACCCATGAAGACGAAAAGACGAAGAGAAGAAGATGAAGCATGAAGAAGAGAGAGATAGACAAACTTAATTCGATAGATCCGGCGATATGGAAGCTCCATGCCACCGCTCACCTATTTGGGACGAAGGAAGACACTACAAACCAATCAAACGGATCTGATAAAGAAGAATGGTAACAAAGCACTAAAATACAAAAGAAGAAAGGAGAAGTGGAATCAGACAATAGTTACAAGGCAAAACGATTAGAAGACACGTTAGGAGAGCGGACATGCATTTAACGATGGCGTTTGGAGATTGTACGTGTACATGAGCATTGCCAAGGTGGGCAACCATTTATTCACCGAATCAAGCAGTTGGAGCATGAAAAAATAGGCCGTCAAATATTCAATAAACCTAGCCGGTGGAACCAAGAAGCTGGACAAGCCCACTTATGTGATTAAACGGTCCAATGCTCTGCACTGTACGAAAGGGCAAACTCTCATTTATATTGTATAATATAAAGGATATCCAAAGCTCTATTCCTTAACGATTATCAACTATCTCTTTTTTTTTTGACACGCAAAATTAGTGGTAGACACAAATCCCACATATTATGATCCATTCCAATCCTATCCTAACCTAGTGGGGTTTCATCAAAAAAATTACAATCCCGTCCCGACCAAAATATATTGGAACATGATGTAGGCCTTAACTTCTTTGTGCCGCTATACCTATCCTACATGTAACTAATTTTAACTTAAACTTAAATCTAATAGTCTCAATCTTTTGCCTTGTAATATCACCTTCTGAATATAGGGTTACAATAATTCTGAATATAGGGTTACAATAGTGACTATTGTTATTCGCTCCTATAAATTTGTACCTTTTTTGTGCTGACAAATAATATTGTAGGCACTCTTTTCTTTCCACACAACAACAATAACAACAAGGTTCATCCCGACCGTAATAACCGGGATTGATCACGTCTCATCTCATCCCGATTCCAATCATAATAAGGTCCGCCGAAATTCAATAAAGCAACTACAATGCCCATCCGCCAAGGATTCCAAGATGACGTCAATCCCGGCCTGTGCCCGAACCTACATAGAATGTCACTATACTCTAGAGACTCTAAACTTGTGTAAGCGGCCCGAGACACACACCGAGGTTCAACGCTTATTCACTCGACGTCGTATTTCATCCTTCCGAAACTAGTTTCCACTATAGAATTGGTCGCCTCTTTTACGCCTCATTCCGCTGATTTTGACTCTCTCTTCCGCTACAGACATACACTGAGGTTCAGTGCTTATTCTCTTCTCTATCGCATTTCAATTCCGTGTTCAGCTCTTTCGCCTTTCGATTCCATGTCTTCTTCAGTTTGCATCGTCTTTAAACTTTATCTGCATCTTTTCGACTGCTTAGGTTTCGCAATTTTGTACTAAAGAGATCAGAGGTATACTGGAATAACCTGCTTCAGTTTTCACCTCCACCTTTCCGACCACAGATAATGGTGGCCGGGACCCTAATTCGCTCTATCTTGTCCGCCGCTACAAGGCGTCATTTCTCCCCTCACGCTTTCACGATCCCGCGCGCTTTTTCCACCTCGGCCGCCGCTGCCCCATCCGCTCCCGATGCCGCCTTAGATCCCAACCGCCTTCGCAATGTCGCCGTTATTGCTCACGTCGATCACGGTAAGACCACTCTCATGGACCGCATCCTCCGCCAGTGCGGCGCCGACATCCCCCATGAGCGTGCCATGGATTCCAACAGCCTCGAGCGCGAGCGTGGCATCACTATCGCTTCCAAGGTCTGTCTAGAAATCTTGTACCTACTCTTTTAAACGGCCATAGAGCTATTGACCTTATAATGCCCCAAATATACAATACAATGGAGGCTAGTCGTGCATAATTGTTTTGGTATGTTTATTCTGGCTTTATACATGGACTAACGAAAAGTGGAATGACTGTTGTGTGATAAAGTTGTTTTGAGTTCTGTTAGAATAAGGTCCCTAGAATAAGGTCCCTAGTTTATAGGACTATTTTGTTATCTTGATTTCAGCTAGAACATAGGGCTAGTTTGTTCAGTTTGTTTCTACTTTCGATTAAGGAGTCTGTAACAGCTATATAATAGCTTTTCTATCAATTGAATAAGGAAGTCAGTTTTCACCATTCAAGCTCTGAATTCTAACAATCTGGTATCAGAGCACAGAAAAGTGAGGAGAGAATACTACTGACTAAAATTAAAAGGAGGAAAAAGAGAGAGGAGAGAAAAAGAGTGCTCAAATGGCGTCAGAAGGAAACAACGGAGGTTTTGCCCAACCATCAATTCCCAAATTTGATGGAGATTATGACCATTGGAGCATGGTCATGGAGAATCTTCTCCGTTCCAAGGAGTATTGGACTGTCGTGGAAACAGGATTCAAGGAGGCTACTGACGAAGAAACCTTGACGCCGGCGCAAAAGAAGACCTTGGAGGAGATGCGATTGAAAGATTTGAAAGCCAAGAATTACTTGTTTCAATCAATTGACAAGCAGATTTTGAAGACGATCTCGCTGAGGGACACGTCGAAGCAACTGTGGGACTCCATGAAACTGAAGTATCAAGGGAATGCTCGTGTCAAAAGGGCTCAACTCAATCGCCTTCGCAGAGAGTTTGAGATTTTGGCTATGAAGCAAGGAGAGTCAGTCAACTATTACTTTGGTCGAGTCATGGTGATCGCAAATGACATGAGGAACTATGGAGAAGAAATGCCCGATGTCAAAATTGTTGAGAAGATCTTGAGGACTCTGACCGAGAAATGGAACTATATAGTATGTTCCATTGAAGAGTCAAAGGATATTGATACACTCTCTGTTGATTCTCTACAAAGTTCACTTCTTGTTCATGAGCAGAAGTTTAAGAAGGAAGGAGATGAAGAGCACGCACTGAAGGTGTCACACGATGAGGGTTATGGAAGCAGAGGACGTGGGAGAGGCAACTTCCAAAAAGGAAGAGGTAGAGGACGTCAAAACTATAGTAAGGCTACTATAGAATGTTATAGATGCCATCAACTCGGTCACTTCCAATACGAGTGTCCAAATGCAGCTAAACAAGCCAACTATGCTGAGATGGAAGAGACAGAAGAAATGTTGCTGATGGCCTATCTTGATTCATCTGGGCAGAATCGTGATGTGTGGTTTCTGGACTCGGGATGCAGCAACCACATGTGTGGTGACCTAACTCTTTTCTCTGAGTTGAAAACGAGGTGTATTAAGACGGTTAAACTTGGGAACCACACACAGATGAACGTAGTTGGAACAGGAACCGTGAAAGTGCTCTTTGCAGGAGAAACTTATCTCTTGCAAAATGTTTTTTATGTGCCAGAGTTGAAGACAAATCTTCTCAGCGTCGGGCAACTACAAGAAAAGGGTCTAGCCATCCTAATGCAGTCAAATCAGTGTCGCATTTATCACCCTACGAAGGGATTGATAATTCAAACCAACATGACAGCAAATAGGATGTTCATACTAACCTCAAACATTCAACCCTCAAAGCAAGAACATAAGGAGGTATGTCTTCAGGCAAGCACTCAAGATCTAGCATTTCTCTGGCACTGCAGGTATGGGCATCTTAACTTTAAAGGACTAATGGCTTTGAAGAACAAAGAAATGGTGAAAGGTCTGCCTAACTTTGCCAAATGTGAAGCTGTTGTCTGCACTAATTGTTTAAAGGGGAAGCAACACAGAGAAATCATTTCAAAGAAGAGCATGTGGAGAGCATCAGAACGGTTGGAGCTCGTTCATGCAGACATCTGCGGTCCAATATCACCAATCTCCAACAGTCAAAAGAGGTACCTTATATGCTTCATTGATGACTTTAGTCGAAAAGCTTGGGTACAATTTCTTGCTTCAAAGGCAGATGCATTGGCTTCCTTTAAAACATTTAAGAACTCTGTTGAAAAGGAATCTGGTGTGTTCATTAAGTGTTTGAGAACAGACCGTGGAGGAGAATTCACATCCAACGAATTCAATGCTTATTGCAGAGAGAGTGGCATCAAGAGGCAGTTGACAACATCTTATACACCCCAACAGAACGGCGTCGCTGAACGGAAGAACAGAACGGTCATGAATATGGTCAGAACTCTATTGGTTGAGAAAGCTGTTCCAAGATCATTTTGGCCAGAGGCTGTGAATTGGGCATTTTATGTTCTCAATAGATGTCCAACCTCATCATTAAAGGATAAGACACCGGAGGAGGCTTGGAGTGGGGTGAAGCCATCCATTGAACACTTCAGAGTGTTTGGATGTTTAGCTCATGCCCATGTGCCAGATGCTCGTCGTACAAAGCTTGATGACAAAAGCCGAAGTTGTGTCTTATTTGGTGTGAGTACAGAATCAAAAGGATATCGGCTCTATGATCCTATAGCAAAGAAAATTATCATTAGCAGAGATGTAATCTTTGAAGAAAGTAAGAAGTGGGATTGGAATGGAAGTCCTGAAGAATCAACTAAGCTAGATTTAGAGTGGGAAGAAGATGAACAATGTGTACAAGAGGAAGAAAATGAAGGCACAGAAGCTGTGGTTGCTGCTACTGATGCTCAAGAAGCAGAAAATGAAGGCGCTGGAGTTGTGATGGATGCTACTGATGTGCAAGTACAGACCAATATGCAGACTGCTGATGTCATTACTACTGATGAGGAGCAATCAGAACAGGCGGATAACTCAAGTGGAAGACAAAGTCGCAATAGGAGAGCACCTGTATGGATGAGCGACTACGTAACTGGTGATGAAGATGAAGATGAGCAAAATCATTTTGCTCTGTTTAATAATTCTGATGATCCAACCAGATTTGAGGAAGCGGTGAAATACGAAGAATGGAGACAGGCTATGGATTCAGAAATAAATTCAATTGAGAAAAATAATACCTGGTTTTTGACTGATTTGCCTCAGGGAGCTAAGAGTATAGGAGTCAAATGGATTTACAAGACTAAACTCAATCAGCTTGGAGAAGTTGAGAAGCACAAGGCCCGCCTAGTTGCAAAAGGCTATGCTCAAGAGCATGGAGTTGATTATGAAGAGGTGTATGCACCAGTGGCACGTATGGATACAATACGAATGATCCTAGCTCTAGCTGCTCAGAGAAGCTGGACAGTGTATCAACTTGACGTAAAATCTGCCTTTCTTCAAGGAGATTTAACCGAAGATGTTTACATTGAGCAGCCTAAAGGATATGAGTTGAAGAACAAAGAGAATAAAGTGTACAAGCTTAAGAAAGCTTTGTATGGGCTCAAGCAGGCCCCAAGGGCATGGTTCAACCGAATAGAGTCATATTTCGAGAAAGAAGGATTCAAGAAAGATGTCAGCGAGCAGACTCTATTTACTAAGGTCACCAACCAAGGTAAATATCTCATCATTAGTCTCTATGTTGATGATTTAATATATACTGGAAATGATGAGGAGATGATGAGCACCTTTAAGAACTCCATGATGAAGGAGTTTGATATGTCAGATTTGGGCAAAATGAAGTATTTTCTGGGCATAGAGGTCGTACAGTTTGATGGAGGTATTTTCATCAGCCAGAAGAAATATGTGAGGGAAGTTTTGAAGAAATTCGGTATGGAAAATTGCAATTATGTTCAAAATCCAATTGTTCCAGGATTTAAGATTCATAAAGATGATAATGGTGCAAAGGTGAATAGTTCATTTTTCAAACAATTAGTTGGGAGCATGATGTATTTAACAGCCACGAGACCGGATGTAATGTATGCTGTGAGTTTGATCAGCAGATACATGTGTAATCCCACTGAGCTGCATCTCTTAGCAGCTAAAAGGATCCTGCGTTATCTACAAGGAACTAGTGACTATGGTATCCTTTATCAAATGGCAGGAAATCAAGAACTAATCGGCTTCAGTGATAGTGATTATGCTGGTTGTTTGGAAGATCGGAAGAGCACATCAGGATATACTTTTATTCTGAGTGGAGCAGCTGTAGCTTGGTCCTCTCGGAAGCAGCCTATTGTTACACTAAGTACAACGGAAGCTGAATTTGTTGCAGCAGCAGCTTGTGCCTGTCAGTTGGTGTGGATGAAAAGAGTGCTGAAGAAACTCAGTTACATCGGAAGTGAGACTCCTGTCATATTCTGCGACAACAGCTCAACAATCAAGCTATCCAAAAATCCAGTGATGCATGGCAAGAGTAAGCATATCGATGTACGATTCCATTTCTTACGTGATCTTGTAAACGAGGGGAAAATACAGTTAAAATTTTGTGGCTCAAAACAGCAAGTAGCAGACATATTTACCAAGCCACTCAAGCTTGAGACTTTTCAGGAACTCAGGAAGAAATTAGGAGTCTCAGTTGCACCAGTGATAAACTAGCTATGGGGATAGTCTAGTTTAGGAGAGGAAATGATAAAGTTGTTTTGAGTTCTGTTAGAATAAGGTCCCTAGAATAAGGTCCCTAGTTTATAGGACTATTTTGTTATCTTGATTTCAGCTAGAACATAGGGCTAGTTTGTTCAGTTTGTTTCTACTTTCGATTAAGGAGTCTGTAACAGCTATATAATAGCTTTTCTATCAATTGAATAAGGAAGTCAGTTTTCACCATTCAAGCTCTGAATTCTAACATTGTGCTCCTAATGTAGAATCTCAGCGTTTATTTGGTTGTTGATCTAGTCAGGTTTCTGTTTTTGATTTTTATACAATTAATCGCTGATTACGATGATTATGTTAATGCCTCACTTAGCGGTTATACATTTTGCGAAACACTCTTCTGTTTACTGACAATAACCTTCATTTTGTCACCCCTTAAACTACAATTTTCCAAACAATGTAGTAGTAGTAGAAATCTGTGCCTAGGTTTTCTATCAAAATTACAGAGATCATGAGGTGTATAGATATATGTATTCTGACTTTGAAATTTGCAGGTTACTGCTGTTGCGTGGAAAGAAAATGAGCTCAACATGGTTGATACCCCTGGACACGCAGACTTTGGTGGTGAGGTATGCCATACTTCTTCCTATTTGTTTGTACTTGTAGCTCAAAATATCAATTTTGAAGCCCTTTTTGAAATGCCATCTTCAAGAAATCTGTTTTCTGCATTCATCTTAACTCAAGCAATTGTAATTTTTAGGATATGGAGGACATCCAGAATATCATTTTTAGCATATTGTTTTGAGTACATCCTATTTTGTAACGCATAGTTTCATACTTTCATCCGAAATAACGTTCATGAGTTGAAAAGGTTTCTTTGCTAAACGGCCTAACCCTTTTTGAACCGACAATAGGCTACCAAGACGCCTATTAATAATATCACGGATTTCAAGTTTCTCAACTCTCTTCTTAGATCACTTGCCTCTACTATAAATGATCAATCCTGGTCATTGTACAATATTATGCTTATTCCCATAAAACATCTTCCATTCACTTTCTAATTTGACATCTAAACTGTTTTATCAAGTACTTTATAGTTGGTACCTTTGTCTACATGTGTTATTTCATTTATCATTTTTTCCGTTTGACAAATAGGTTGAGCGAGTGGTAGGTATGGTTGAGGGTGCAGTTCTGGTTGTAGATGCTGGTGAGGGCCCCCTAGCACAGACAAAGTTTGTCCTTGCAAAAGCGCTAAAGTATGGTCTGCGGCCTATACTTCTTTTGAACAAAGTGGACCGACCTTCAGGTAGGCTCATCTTTGAATATTCTGTCATAGTGTTCTTCTTACTAAGAGTGTATGCATATATTCAAACATTACCACTATGCAGGAGATTTTGAACTTTGCATGTAGGTTTCAAACTTTTCTATCTCCCTCTCCTTGAAAAAAAGAGAGAAAATAAGGGTAAAGGAATACATAAAAAGAAATAAAGAGCAATTCCCTCATACAAAATTCCCTAGAGCTCTTACCTAGCTTATTGCCTTGAAATAGATCGAGAAATTGGCTGAAAGGGTCAGTTTTGATTATCAATAAAACAAACTAGGCCCTTTTAATTTGGGTATTAAGTTTTGGATATCAAAGTTATTGGATTTCAGATATTATAATTCAGGTAGTAGGTTTCGGGTGATCATTATTCAGACATAACTTATATTTTCGAAAAGAAGAAAACATCATAAGGTGCAACTTGCCCAATTGGTAACAAGGCTTGTGTTGGAGACCTTCCAACCAAGGTTCGTAACCCACTACTAGATAATCTAATACTTTTCTATATCCGAATTAACCTACTCATGACTCGTCCAACTGGTACCAGTTGTAATATGCACCACTTTTGTTATATGTTTAAATGAACTTGATAAAGAAATTTCCCATACGATAATTTGTATTGTTATGGTTATGTTGTTTCTAGGAATGTTCAGATAATTCTGTGAACTTTATAATACCTTCCTTTATTTTGAGAACATACTTGTTTTTTGCATATTCTGCACTACATGGTCATTTTCATTAGCTATCTCCACCATACTTCATTTTTTGCTATTGCAGTTTCTGAGGAAAGATGTGATGAAGTTGAGAGCCTAGTGTTTGATCTATTTGCAAACCTTGGAGCTACAGGTTCATGAAACACCGACAATGAAATGACTCTTTGGTGATGTTTTGCATTATTTATGGTCAACTGTATCTCATACCTTTCCTTTCCTTGCCAACAGAGGAACAGTTGGACTTTCCCGTTCTTTATGCCTCTGCGAAAGAGGGGTGGGCTTCCTCAAAGTTCACAAAAAGCCTTCCTGCAGACGGAACTAATATGTCAGTGTTGCTTGATACAATAGTTAAACATGTTCCTCCACCTAAAGCAAGTGTTGATGCTCCATTCCAGATGTTGGTTAGTGTTGAATTTTTCATTGAGGCCTTCCTAATCTGATTTATGTGTTCCACTGCTGGTAACAAACCAGGAGCATAATAGCAGGCCGGTGAACTGTTTATAGTTATATTCTTGTGGTCATTCCAAGTCAGTCACTGACCTTAACCAACCTGCATATAAATAGATGAATTCTCTCTTGACCTCTCTGGTCCTGCAGTCCTCTGCCTTTACCTCCTAATTAACTTGGACTAAGCTTAAAAATTGTGAACTCAACAACAATTCCTTCGCGTGTTTCCTATACCTCTCTTGATAAGTTTCACTTTACTTTTTATTGGCTGGTCACTGGCCTCGTGTGTTTCTTATATTTATTAAAGTTTGTTAGGTATTTTTTGCTACTTTAGTAGAAAAGGTTTCTTGTTGTAACTGTCTGTTTAAACCCTTAGAAGAGATTCCACAAAAGCATTTAGAGGAATGTAAGGAAATGAGAAGTAGAATATTGAATTTTGTGATCTTTTTGAAGCAAAAGATTTATTCTGTTCTGCAATTAGGCATCTTTGGCTTACTTAGCAACCTTGAAAAAGATGCTTGACTATGCCTTTTAGGTGTCAATGATGGAACGAGACTTCTATCTTGGGAGGATTTTAACGGGCCGCATTGCCTCCGGAATTGTCCGTGTTGGTGATAAAGTACATGGGTTGCGCAGCACAGATACCGGGGTTCAAAAGATTGAAGATGGAAAGGTTTTGTTCTTTAGAATATCCTTTACTTGGACTAGATACCAGATATTATTTTCGTTCAGTCTTCTTAACATAATTTGAAAAATGCCAATTTGTATGCCTTTTTTCTGCATCTATAATTGGAGTTGTGTATTTATTTTAAAAAAAAAACCCTGGTTTGAACTTGGTAATGGATTGTAGGTCATAAAGCTGATGAAAAAGAAAGGAACTAGCATAGTCCTGATTGATAGTGCTGGTGCTGGTGATATTGTGTCAATGGCTGGCTTATCAAGCCCAGCAATAGGGCATACAATTGCAACTACTGAGGTAGGTGCATTTTGTCCAACAACTTCATTTTCATTTATTTTCCTCTCAAGTATGAACAAGTTTATGAATATGATGACTAGATAATTTTTGGTTAGTCAATTAGGGAGCAAGTTTTATCCAGGCATGTTGCTTCCTGTGGATAATTGTTTCATTTCAGAGGCCAAGTTGCATAATAGTATCATTAATTAAATGCTTGTTTAAGTATGACTTCATTTGTATGCGGTTATGCTGTAAGTGCATGTGGATGGATACCTTCTTGGGGGTAGTGTGGTGGACCGGTGTCCTCATTTCAAAGGTACATGCTAATTGACATATCATGATGTGATCGACAATATTTAGTATAAGAGACATGGAATTTTTTTCTATAGCTGCATGCATCCCGGAGTAGCTGGTTTTGAGCTGTCTGCTGTGTAGTAATTACTAAATTATCCCATGTTCCCACCTTCTTTTGCTATATTTTTCCTTCAGTTGTGTGTCATTGGACCAAGCCTTTTTTTCATCTTATGATTGATTGGATGTAGAGCAAAAAAAGGATTCATCTGTCTTATCAAGATTTTTCAAAACTAATAGGACCTACAACCCTGCAGAACATTTTCTTGCTTCTTCAGAGGGATGCTGGCTTCTTCTGTACTACGATTGGTGGATAAATTCTATAATTTTCTTGATTTTGGTTTTTTTGAGAGCACAAGTTTGAATACAATTTGGTTAAGTGTTTGAAATTTAAAGGTTTTACTTCTTAAGTGTTAGAATTTAGCTGGCTGCAATGCATACGATGGATTATCCCTTGGCCATTAGCTTGTTTTTATGCATTGTGCACGTGCTTATCAAATAAATGCATTGTATAGGTCATGGATGTATTGCCAGCTGTGGAGTTGGACCCACCAACCATATCAATGACCTTTGGCGTGAATGATTCACCACTGGCTGGCAAGGATGGTACTCATGTAAGCATCAGTTTCGCCTTTTGCTTTGACCACTCATCTGTCCTGTAATATGTATGCTCTCATTGTAGTTTTATAGGCAAAGCAAATAACACATCATGATTTATCTTTGTTTGCCTCCCTCCTATCTCAAGTTGAACTGAAAAGATCTGTTGTCTCTCCAAACTGGCAAACTTTTTCCAGCCTCTGATTTCAGCTCATTTATGCAGTCTTGAATTTAAATGTCTTCTTCACGCACCATTCTTTATGTCAGTAGAATTCTTGCTCATTTCCTTCCATAATGAGTCAAATTTAGCATATTTTGGACGGTGAGATCTTCAGATTTTTGGCTGTTACACTGGCTTTTGCATTTGTATTCAACTCTGTATAACTCCAGAGAAATATGGTAATTATTTTTAATCATTTGTCATGCCTAAGCTATTTGTTAGTGTAAACTATTTTTACTTTCACTTTGGCATTACAACATTGTGATGATAGGTGAATATAGAAGCTTGATGTTGCCAGGATTTTGTATCTTTTTCTTGCCCTGAAGCCTGAATTTCTGACAAGAAGTTGTCATATCACTCAAGAGTCAAATGTACATAAAAGCCTCATAAATCTTCTAATATTGTCCAACTGAATGCTTCTGTGTTGTCTTGTCTATGGAATAATTGCTCACTGTCTAAAATTAAATCATTTGACTGTTGTAGTTGACTGGTGGAAAAATTGGTGAGCGTTTAATGGCTGAAGCAGAGACAAATCTTGCCATAAATGTGATCCCAGGTTTATCAGAGTCTTATGAGGTACAAGGAAGGGGAGAGCTACAATTAGGTTAGTTTATCATCACCTCATAAAAATGTATTATTTATAATGAGATCTTCATAAGTTCATTCTAAGACATGCTCACTTTTTACTTTAAACAGGTATCTTAATTGAGAACATGAGGCGTGAAGGTTTTGAGCTGTCTGTCTCACCACCTAAAGTCATGTGAGCTGTCTAGTATATATATGTGTGCGCTAACTTGCTTTCTTGTTTAAATAACTGGACCTGTCCAGTTAAAAGGTGCAATGATTGTTATCACATTCATGCAACGACGTAGCTAGGTTTATTTCAGTTCATGAATAGCTGTTGCAATGTGGCTAGAGCATAGTCGTTGTATAGAAACTGCCGAACCTTATACTAGTACTTATAACTTGTTAACTTATAGTAGAGAAATCATGGATCTCGTCCCTTTCTGTCTCTATCAGTATTTCTATATGCTTCATATTGGGCTGTTGGTCTGTGATTGTGCGGTGTGAACAAGCCTTTGCACCTTTGTTTCTTATGTTAGTGGGAGTTACTGCATTTTTCAGCATTGCATTAGTTTGAGTTATTTTTGTATGCCTATAGGTATAAAACCGAGAAGGGTCAGAAGCTTGAGCCCCTAGAGGAAGTGACTATTGAGGTGAGGGGCGCTGGTGTTTGCCTGTCTATTAAAAGTTCCATTCTTGGAATGCTTGCAAGTAAAGTCAGCGTTTTCAGGTTAATGAAGAGCACGTGGGTTTAATTATGGAAGCGTTGTCTCATAGGCGAGCAGAAGTTGTTGATATGGGACCTGTTCCTGGACATGTTGGAAGAACGAGATTGTGTCTTACTTGCCCATCAAGGTTAGTCAACTCTTATCTACCTACAATTTTTGGTACCCCACCCCCTTCGAGGAAAATGGCCAAATGGGGGAGGAATACGGTAAAATAAAATTTTTTATAGGTTCTTATCTATACGACGAAGCGAAATTGATTCACAATATGCACTAACTTCTATTTCAGGGGTTTAGTTGGCTACAGAAGTGTGTTCTACAGTGCCACACGCGGAACGGGATTTATGCACCGCGCTTTCCTGGGTATGCTAAATGCCCCTTTCTATTGTTTTTTTCTTATTCTTTCAATATATTTTTAAAGTTATCACGTTTGTTTATTTTTTATCATGCACTTCGTTATGTTTCAGCCCACTATTAGCCTACACGTATCTTAGGTCTAACTAATTCTGTCTGAAGCAGATGTCATATGCTTATGAAGATTTTTTGTCTTATGTTTGGATTTTCACAGCCTATGCGAAACACCGAGGTGCTCTGGGGAATGTCAGGAAGGGAGTTTTGGTAAATCACTCAACTCTTTACATTTGTCAAGTTCTGTAAGGGATGAATGTTGTGTTTTTTTTAGAAGTTATGGATTGTTTTCTCTGCATCATTGTAAGGATGGGAATAAACGGAATAACGTATAGGTTATGCTTGGAGCCGAAACTTTGGACTAACTTCTTTGTGATTAAACAGGTGTCAATGGGTAATGGAACAATAACAGCTCATTCGCTGATGGGTCTAGAAGCTCGTGGAACCCTTTTCGTAACTCCAGGAATGGAGGTACTTGTGTTTACAACCGAGAGCATAGCAATTTTTCATGAAGGAGTTTTTAAAACTAAAATATTACCTCCAAACCTCTGAGAGCATTTTGGATGTTCCATTATCAATATAGCTAAGCTATGAAGCTGTGTGGAGTTGGCTTTTAATTTCTATTCCCATCTCAGCACCATATTCTCTATAGGTTTGAAATTTGGAGGGATCACACAATTGAGTGAAGCGATCTATCCTGTGTTGGATTTGTATTTTTGGTTTTACGTTTGATTGACCTTTCTTCATGTTCTGCAGACATATGACGGGATGATCATTGGTGAGCATTCGCGAGATAGTGATCTAGATGTATGTGGAATATCATTACGTAATTTTGTTTAGTAGTATTTATGTATGTGCCCTTCATATCATCTTGTGTTATGCTGTTGTGAAGGTGAACCCTGCACGTGCGAAGGAGCTTAACAATATACGTGCTGCATCCAAGGATGAAAATGTGAAATTATCTCCACCACGCCTAGTATGTATTCTTCAGAGCCTGGTTTCATTTGTTTTTTTTTCTGTTATGCTTCAGGATCACTGTAAATGTCCCTTCAGTCCTTGAAAGATTATAAAAAGTTGAAGTACTTTTACTCATAATATTTAGCTTTGTTCCCTATATTCAATTTTCTGCTTTCATTGGTGGTTAATTGATTATGGATCTATGATTCTTTATTTTCTTGTATAATGTTTATGCATGTGGCTATGGAGTGTCCAAATGTCTTCTTAGCATTGAAGTTTACAGTTAGGAGTGATTGGATATTTTTTTACAATAGCTCCTTCTACTGTATGATAGCCATGGTGGGGTGGGGGCGGAGGACCAGGGAGGGGATTGGAAAGTAGAGATATAGGGTCCGTTTGGTTCTCCGGAAACGGAATCGAATCTAATTTACTTGTATGTCATTGTTCATTTATAAAATCAATCCTTTAAGTGAATGCTTTTACATTTTCAATCTAAAAAAGTTGATCAAATTCTAGTTAATTCACTTGAAACCACATGTAATGATATGCAGGAGGATGTATGTGTTTTAGGGTTTAGAAGATTTGGGTGTATTGCTTTCATGAATGTAATTTTATGTTTTTTCCCATTTTTATTAACTATTCCTAGCTTGTGGAGAAGTTTATGTTATGATTTGTTCTTTTCTACTTTTGGGCTACCAAGTAATTTCTAAACGGTTTGACCTTCAGATTACTCTTGAGGAAGCAATCGGATATGTTGCATCAGATGAACTGATTGAGGTACAAATTTACAAAATACTGTTGGTTTAGCTATTTTGAAATAGTTCCATTCTAATGTCTTTGTTTGTGCTTGCTAATTATTGGCCTCATTATTCTACTATAGTTTTAGGTTATGCTATAAATTGTAGGCGTTATTTTAATTAGACAAAGCTTTGCAGCCTTTCTTTTACAGACTTTTGTAGCACCTCTTGTAAGCTTCAGAGGCCAACTTCTTGTCTTTAAATAGTTGGTTTCTCTTGGACTGATAGAAAAAAAGTATGGTGAATCTCTTAGACGTCTCCCTCGGTTCTTCCTCAAAGTTCTCCTTCTAGGATGTGTTAATCTCCACTGTGTTGATTCCGATTTAGTAATCTATCACCTGCTACAACCATTAGACCCCTCTACTGGTGATCACATTTTTGTCCAATGTGTTTGAAGGCCCCTTGATGCGCCCAACAATATTGTTCAATGTTCAATTTATGGTGATCTGTGTATGTTTGACCGGGGGGTCCATCTTAATTTTGTTTACTTGTAGCCGGATAGCATTTATTAAATTGACAAGTACATTTCTCTAAATGCCCCTAAAATTTATTTAGGGAGCTAGGAACTAGTAACATCTGGGGTGGGTGTATAACATCAGATATGGCTTTTTAGATGTGGATTTATTGGTTTCACATCTACATTATCCTAGAGCTCTTCCGTTTCCATGAACCTCACTGTTAATATTATCCATCTCATGTTGTAGGTTACTCCAAAATCCATTCGGTTGAGGAAGAAATATCTAGATGTGAACAAGCGGAAGACAATGAGCAAGAGGACCAAGGAGTAACCCGTATGAGACTGTTTGTTACCATTTTTGCCATAGAGTTGATGCATAAAACAGGCAAGGGGAATTAGGGTTAAGTCCTTGAACCTGAATTTGGAAAATCCAAATCCTATACAACATAGGCATTTTTGAAGTGTAATATGTATAACTATTAGTCTTGTGCTATTGAGAAGAGAAAACTTCACTAAACCACCCGTAGTTGTTATTCTATTACAACAAACCACCCTTATTATATTACAACAAATCACCCTTTGTTAAAAAAAGTTTCATAAAACCAGCCTTAAAAATAGCCCCGTTTTAAGAGTGATATTGCATTTTGTTTGTCGACGCTTACATTTGAGCAAGCGTTGGACGAAGATGGTATTGCAGCTTCTCTGATAACCAAGAGTGGTGCACCTGGTGCTGAAGTATCTAGATGGTTTGTTTTTATATTTTGATGCATATATTTTTTGTTCTTGTTTTCTTTTGGGCCAATAATAATCTGATATAATTTATGCAATGCAGCATTGCAGCCATTATAGTCCAACACCATTTATACACTGAAGCTGCTGGACAAGAAGCTACTCTGGAGCGTGTGGGTTTTTGTACAGCAGGAAGATTTCCCAGGTATGTACACTAGTGAATAATAAATCTCTTTGCCTTTTTTTCCCCTCTTCCTGTAAGGCATGATTTCAAAAGTATAAAGAGAGGAAGGAGTATGGTGTTATAGTTCCTACTAATAAAATATGTAAAAAAGAAAAAAAATTATAAATTTATTTTTGGGATAAATAAAGAGCATGGAACTACAAAATTACAAAAGTCATTTTACAATAAATAGACAAGGCTTGAATGAAGAGTGCCATAGGCAGCTTTTTGGTGTGGCCACTTCTACACAAGCTTACCAATTTCCTTTATTCCCTTCGTGTCTAGCGCCTGCAACATCACTCCTGTATTGCATTTTCCTTCAATTAAAGTTAATTGTTGTTTTCAATCCAGCATGATATTGAAAGAATTAAGAAAATGGGTGGCTATTTGCAAGCAGTATAATATTGACGGTGGTTTTATGAAATTGTTTTATAAAGGGTAAACGAGTAATATTATGGGTAGTTTAGTGGAGTTTTCTCGATTGAGAATAAGCTGTGTTGTAACATTTATACAAGCATAAATACAAAATCTTATGTCAGAATTTGTTACCCTTTTTAAGCATTAGAGAAGGGGTACTGATATTGTGTAGTTCGGAACATAAAAAATGTAACACCACGTTATAAATCCGAGATGTTACGAGCTAGGATCTCACAACTCACAAATCACAATGGGATTTGACAACAATTTCACCAAATTTTTCATCAAGGCACAAGTGTAGAAGGAAAACAAAAGTTAACTTAGAGCATGTTGAAATAATGTCACGATAGTGCATAGTATGAAAAAACCTTTGATAAAACTTGGTTGCCAACATATAATTCTAATGTAAATCTCGTTACATGAATGTAATGGCCCAAAGAAAACCGTTCCTAACAAGTATGTGGACCGATACTCCGTAGCTTTTGTCCTCTAGGTGATTCCCTATTTTCAACTTATGTTGTGACAGGAAGGGTCACCGATCCTCTCTCCTGCATGAGTGTTTTCATGTATACCATGATTCGAAGTGATTTAGGTGTCATGACCATCTTATACATACACCGGATTTTAATAATACTGTGATGTTATTCTACTCGATTCCGTATTTAATATTTAATAATTTAATAAACACACCGCTATCATCACAACACAAACAAACACAAATAAAGTTAATCAAGTACATAAGACCGTGATTAAATTGAAAACTCACATGATTTAGGTGTCACGACCATCTTATACATACACCGGATTTTAATAATATTGTGATGTTATTCTACTCGATTCCGTATTTAATATTTAATAATTTAATAAACACACCGCTATCACCACAACACAAGCAAACACAAATAAAGTTAATCAAGTACATAAGACCTTGATTCAATTGAAACTCGATGTTGTTATGTCACAACCTACTCATGTATATACATCGAATACCTGGTCAAACGGGTAATCGTATCTCATTATTACATTTTCATCTTCTAGAAGGTTCTAATAGTTGGTTACAACCTATTAAGGAAAATCTCTAATAGGTTTCAAAACACATGGCACTTCCCAAAAACCATAACCTCTTATTCTAAGTAGCTAGATCAAGAAAGTTACAAATGATTTTACTCAGCACGTATACCGTCATCCTAATTTTTCTCGAGAACAAAACCTACCCAAAACAAACTCACAACAAACATTATCCAACTTGACAACAAAAACAGATTTTTGAGACAAATCTAAACGTTGGAGTGACATGAAGGCCTAAACATATCCAGGAATGACGTATAAAAAGTTCAACCAGATGGGATGAGTAACTCAAATCTACCTAAGGTATACCAGAAAGTTATCAAGCTCGAAAGACAAGTCTATATGTGTTAATATATTTTGGGTCTATTTAATTATGGATTAACTAGACTTGATTGTGTTTATTTGGGTCCAAATCTAAAAGGAAAAAGAAATGCAAATAGAATGGAGAATTCTAGAGGTTTGAAGAAAGTAATTATTCATTAGCTTTAGAATAATCTAGACTAGTGCTACTATTTAGATAAGTATTAGAAATTGGCGGTTGTCATTAGTCTAGAATAATCATTACAATAATCTGCCTAGTTTATAGTGTATGTCGGTGCTTTAAGCTTGTGTAATAGCCGACATACAACACTATATATATGTAATTGATGTTTGTATATTGGTAATGTAAGAAAGGAAGTTTCGATCCAAAAAAAAAGCTATACAATAAAGTGAGGTTGTACGGGTGTGAGTGCAGTGCACAACAAAATACCCGCTTATATATACTCGGTGAGAGTCGTGAACGTGCGATTTTCCAACAATTGGTATCAGAGCCGAGGTTACGGTAGTGGTGTTCGTGTAAAGTTTGTTACTTAAAGAATCTCGTATTGGCGTGATGGCGGCCGAGGCGATGAGGGCGTTCGAGATTCCACTCTTCGATGGGATGATCAACTTCACTTTGTGGCAGAGTCCGATTCAAGACCTATTGGTGCAGGAGGGTCTTGACCAAGCTCTGGAGGAGAAGTCTGGATCGATGAGCGAGGAGAAGTGAAGAAGCATCTAGAGGAAGGCGGTAAGTACAATTCGGTTGGATCAGTAATATAATGACAACCTCCTCCTTAATTCTCTCATCCGTCACCACTCTCTCCTTAATCTCCTCCATGATCATCTCTATGATCTGAACTCATCTGTAGCTCAGTTTTCTATATGTCCATTTCATGGATCAGTAATATAATGACAATTACAAATTATATCTCTTACATGATATTAGAGCTCATCTCGATCCAACCCTAAACTCAACCCTAAACTCAATTTTCACCTCCATCCAGTGATGGCCGCACCCTCTTCAAGCCAGATTCCGAACCCTTCTGAACTCACCAAGCCTTTCTAAGTTATCTACTTTCAAAACAACCTCAAACTCACATCCACAAATTACCTTACTTGGCTCAACCCGGTGCAGTCGCTCCTCATCGGCCATGGCCTTCTCTCCTTCGTCGATGGCACATCGGGGGAACCTCCCAAGACCCTCCCTGACAACGGCACCATCAAACCTAACCCAACCCACATGACTTGGCTTCGTCAGGACCAACTCTTAAAGGGAGGTCTCATCGGCACCCATTCACCAACGGTCGTTTCCCTTGTTACAAGAGCGGCTACCCGTCAAGTGTGGTCTATCTTGGGGGAGACCTACGCCAAGCCCTCCCGGACACACATCAGTCTCCTTCGGAAAAACTCTCACTAAGGGATCTCAATCGGTCACTGAGTATATGCAACATATCTCAGAAATTACCGATCTCCTTGCCTCCCTAGGCAAGCCTCAGGACAAAGAAGATATCATCGACACAATTCTAAAAGGACCGGATTCATCTTTCCATTTCATCATCATCGACGGAATCAAAGCTCGTGATGAATCTATTGATTTCACAGCCCTCCATGAAAAACTCCTAGCTCATGAAACTTTCCTCATATATAAAGCCTTCTCTTCCTCTACACTTGCGTCCGTCATGGTCGCCCATTCATCTCCTTCCCGTCCCCCCAAGAACAAAGCCAAATCAGCCCCTGCAGCCCCCTCCCAGCCGTGGTCTCCTCACCTACCGTCCCAGCCTTGGCCCTCCAACACATCCTCCGCCCACCAACGTCCTCCCCCTCGCTCGTTCCTTGGAAAATGCCAATGGTCCAATACCCAGGGTCACGTCTTGGCCTATTGTCCCATCTTCACCCAAATAGAACCCTTCCTTCGTCCTTCATCTCACTACCGATCCCCTTATCACAACCCTAACGCTCAGCCGCAAGCTCACATGGCCGGCCTACCTCCCAACCCACACACTAATCCCAACCCCCAATGGTTGATTGACTCCGGCGCTACCCACCATGTCACAAGCGACATTGACAACCTCTCCTAACACAACCCCTATGACAGACCCGACGCCCTCCAAGTTGGTAATGGAACCCCTCTACCTATCAGGATGAAATGATAAGTTAGTGCAACGTGCTTCATCCTTGAGTGAAAGATTGGATTGGTGCTGAGATGCTTTGCTCCAAGGTTATCGCAATAGATCACGGAATGGGGAGAAGAAGCAACACCAAGTTCCTTGATAGTGCTGAAATCCACGACAGTTCTGAGACCGAGTCCGCAAGAGCTTTGTACTCCGATTTAGTCGAAGTTCTGGCGACGATTTTCTATTGAATAAGTACACTGCTGTTGAAAAGGCAAGATGCATAATTTGTGGGGCATATTGGAGTGGGAAAGGAGGGATAAGCCCGTTTCTACAATATGTCTATGCCGGCGTTCGGCGTAGCCATTATGTTGAGGAGTGTGAGGGGGAGATGTGAGATGTGAAATTCCATTTTCAGTGAGGAAGGACTTTAAAGCAATATATTCACCACCGTTGTCAGAATAGAGGGTTTTGATTTTTGTGTTGAATTTATTTTCGACAAGCTCTTTGAATGTGACAAAATATTCTTTGTTTGGACTTGTGTTTAAGAGGATAGAACCATATGTACTTTGTAAAGTGATCTACAAAAATAACATAATATTTATATTCGTTAAACACAAGTTGAACACAAAGAGTATTTTTGTCACATTCAAATCGCTTGTCGAAAATAAATTCAACACAAAAATAAAACCCTCTATTCTCACAACGCTGGCGAATATATTGCTTTAAAGTCCTTCCTCGCTGAAAATGGAATTTCACATCTCACATCTCCCCCTCACACATCTCAACATAATGGCTACGCCGAACGCCAACATAGACATATTGTAGAAACGGGCTTATCCCTCCTTTCCCACTCCAGCATGCCCCACAAATTCTGGCCTCTCGCCTTTTGAATAGCAGTGTATTTAATCAATAGAAAACCGTTGCCAGATCTTCGACTGAATCGGAGTACAAAGCTCTTGCGGACTCGGTCTCAGAACTGTCGTGGCTCTTGCGGACTCGGTCTCAGAACTGTCGTGGATTTCAGCACTACTCAAGGAACTTGGTGTTGCTTCTTCTCCCCATCCAGTGATCTATTGCGATAACCTTGGAGCAAAGCATCTCAGCGCCAATCCCATCTTTCACTCAAGGATGAAGCACGTTACACTAGCCTATTATTTCATCCAAGAAAAGGTTCAATCCGGAGAAGATCGTGTTGAACATACGTCGGATCAACTTGCGGATTGTTTAACCAAACCTCTCAACCGGTCACGTCATCAACTTCTTCTTTCTAAGATTGGCCTCTCTCAACCGACGCCCATCTTGTGGGGGAATATTAAGGATCATAATATGTAATTATTGTATGTGTATTATATATTCTGTATGTTGTAATTAGTATAGGTGAGAATAGGTCAAAACTAACTCTCACAACCTCCTCCTTAATTCTCTCATCAGTCACCACTCTCTCCTTAATCTCCTCCATGATCATCTCTATGATTTGAACTTATCTGTAGCTCAGTTTTCTATATATCCATTTCATGGATCAGTAATAGAATGTCAATTACAAATTATATCTCTGACAGGTCGGTGCTTTAAGCTTGTGATATAGCCGACATACGACACTATAAATATGTAATTGATGTTTGTACGTTGGTAATGTAAGAGAAAAAGTTTGGAACAAAATAAAAGGTTATACACTAAAGTGAAGTTGTAGTGAGTGTGAAATAAAATACCCGCTTATATATACTCGGTGAGAGTCGGGAATGCGTGATTTTCCCAACAAGATGCAATGAAAACACCTCTTTTGTGGATGTTGTTATGACCTTAAGAAGAGGCCTATACTGCAGATACGAGGGGTGTCTCAATGGCTGCAACAATGCCTAAGTCCGCAACTTCCAGCTTCTCAAGTTTGGGCGCACCGGCGAGCGTCTTCTATAAAGAGAAGAGAGAAGAGAGAATTATTAAAGAGGTGCAAGGTAGATTGCTTTCGCATGATCTTCCTGGTGCTGTACATGCAAGGACAAGACCATAAATGAAAGAACACTCCTATCTATAGTAGATTAATTTTGGGATTTATCTTCATTTTTTTATTTGAGCCAGTTTTGTCGATGGACTTTCATAAATTTACAATAGAATTGTTCTTTAAGCTTCATTAAACAACTCTTAGCTTGTAATACAACTATTTGAAGAATGATGAACGGTTTCAATGGATTTCATGGGTTCACCGCAACACCTTCTTCGTTGGCTTGCGTGAGAGCACGTACGACAGCGTTTGTTCTTCCAGGGGCGTTCGCTCCTTCTTCTAGTGCTCCGCTCATTTCTAGCCCGTAGAAGATGTAGATCTATGCACGTCTTCGTTTTCTCCATTTTACAACACCAACCACTTACAGAAGCTTCATCCTTGCCAAAGGGATGGATAGAGACCCTAATTGCTCTCCAGAGTTAAGCGTCTTCCAATTAGTAATATTTTGTTTTTTTTTTCAATAGGCTAATGGGAGGAGTTTAGTTTGTTTTCAATAAAAAAAAAGTTTTATTTGCCTAATTATCTCAATAAAATTTAAAATAAGATATTATCAAAGGGAAAAATACAAATTTTTAGAATTTAAAATACACTATTAAATTTATTGGAATAATTAAAGATTTAATTTACTATAAATTTAGTTATTTTGAACTAAAATTTGTAAGGCAATTTCTATTTAAAAGATGCAAATGCAGAAAGCTGCATGCATTTCTCATCTCTGGACCGAGGAAGCAGAAAACACACAAAAAACCCTTGCCAAGGAGTATGTCTTCATCATCCGAAAAGCCCTAAAACACTTTCACCCTCATTTACAATAGATATAATACCTTCGATCCTTAAAACACTTTCATCTCTTCAGAATTTGTTATATATATATATATATATATATATATATATATATATATATATATAGATTTTAGTTCAAGTGAGGAGAGAGTTTGTAGATAGGAATTAGGAGGGATGTAAACCATTGGATGGATTTAAATCAAGGGCTTTCACACGCTCATCATTAATGACATTTTTGTAAATTGACTAAAAATTTGGAAAAATACCCTTACGTTCAAAATAGTCATTGGTGTTCATACTTTTATATGTCATTGTTCATATTTCTATACATCGGTGTTCATAGTATTTTTATTCATCAAAGTGTCATGTCCATTTATTTTTTTGTGTTCATTTTATAATACATAGATGTTCATTTACAGTATATAACCACAAAAAATAAAAAAAAAACTCATCACAAAACGTTAAAAGATTATCATAATATGTTATGTATGTGTCAAAGTTATAGATAAGTAATTGGTGTTCATACTTTTATACGTCATTGTTCATATTTTTATTCATCAGTGTTCATACTTTTTATATCATTGTTCCTGTAAATATTATAAATTATTTTTTATAAGACATTTTACCGAACAGTTTGTGTGCACACTAAAAGGAACATATAGATTATTCAATTGGAGCTATTAGACCAACTCAACATATGTATATGCATGTATTTTCTCAATCAAACTTATCAAACACAAAATGATTCAAACAAATTTGATTTCAAAACATCAATCATAATGAAACCTAAACCTTAAGAATGGAAATCTAAACAGTGAGAGTAGAAATTCGAAGAAACAAAATCTGAATCGTCTTGTATTCTCTTTGATTTCACAATTTTTTATGTAATCGATCTTTGAATATTATAAACACGATTTTAAAGAAAAGTATAATTTTCAAAAAAAATGAACATTATATTATAAACACCATAACTGTAAAAAAATGAATACATACTTGTAAGAAAATGACCATCATATTTTATTAACACGATTTGAAAGAATAGTATAATTTAAAAAAAAAATGTTTTACAAAAATACAAAAATAAACAATTAATGTTAAAAAACGAATAGTTAGTGTTGGGAAAAAATGAATATTTATTGATAAAATATGAACAATGACTATTTTAAAAATGAACACATACTCATAAAAATATGAACACCAATTTTTATTTACAAAAAAGAAAAGCTGGAAGAAAAAAAAGGTGACGTGGCATGCCACATGTCACCACCCCGGCTCTCCTCATTCCTATCTGCAAGGGTCCTCCTCACCGGAATTGGACCCTATATATATATATATATATATATATATATATATATATATATATATATATATATATATATATATATTATGGACACTATGATATCATGAAACCTCTTTACTACTGCAAAACTACATCCACGTATGCGTGCTTCGATGATACTTCAAACAAATGGAAACTGAACAAAGAAATCTTCAGTTTCATAACTCTTTTCACTTGTTCTATAACTTTGGATTTGTTTTCCTTGAACCCTTTTGTTAGTCCATGATTGTGATAACAAAATGATGAACAAACGAAGGAGAGAAGTGAGAAGAGATTATAATGCAGCAAAAAGTAATTTTGTTGTATTATCCTCTTTGGTTTTATACAGAAGTTTGTTACATTTCTATTACAGAAAATGAATGGCTCTAAACATACCATCTGTCATGTATTGGCTATCCTTGTCACCCCCCCTCAAGCTTGGGGTGGAGAGGATCGAGCCATTCCAAGCTTGGGGTGGAGAGGATAAGAAGAACATCTTGGTGCTGAGATGGTACAATCTTAGTGAAGATATCAATCAACTGAGTTTCTGTACGGGTAAAGTGAAGCTCAAGCAAACCTTCCATCACTTTATCACGTGTAAAGTGACAATCGATTTCTATGTGTTTCGTTCGTTTGTGGAACACAGGATTATTGGCTATTTGAATAGCTGATTTGCTATCACAATATAGATGAACTAGAGATGTAGTGGAGACACCTAAATCACTGAGCAAACGAACAAGCCAAGTGACCTCAGTAGCAGCACTAACATGACTCTATATTCAGCCTCAAAAGAGCTGCGAGAGACAAAGCCTCCCACAAAGCGTCTAGAAGATGGGCAAGCAGCCCAGTCAGAATTTGTGTAAGCTAGAAAGGTTGGAGTGTCACTACCATTGAGTAAGATGCCATCACCAATGGTACCTTGTACATAACGAAGAGTGTGATGAAGAGCATGAAGATGAGAACTGTGTGGAGTCTGCATGAACTGGCTAAGATATTGCACAACATAACATAAATCTGGACGAGTGTTGGTAAGGAAATTGAGTTTCCCTACTAGACATCTATAGATTGAAGGATCTAGAAGAAGATCACCATCATCAAGGAGGAGCTTCAGATTAAGAGGAAGAGGTGTACAAGTGGGTTTGCCTTCTGGTAGCTTAGCATCATGCAGAAGCTCTAGAGTAAATTTCCTTTGTGATAGAATGACTCCAGTGGGTACATAAGTGACTTCTAGACCCAGAAGGTAGTACAATATACCTAGATCCTTAATGCTAAAAGTCTTGTCGAGATGCAATTTAATTCGAGCAATTTCATCACTGTCAGATCCTGTGATGAGAAGGTCATCAACATAGATGAATATTATGGTAGTAAGAGATTATCTTCGTTTGATGAATAAAGAATAGTCGTTCTTGGACGAACTAAAGCCTTGTGTGATTAGAGATGTAGTAAGCCTATGAAGCCATTGTCTAGAGGCTTGTTTGAGGCCATAAAGTGACTTTTGGAGCTTGCAAACTAAAGACAAGGGATTGGGAATGCCCGGAGAAAGCTTCATATAGACGTCCTCGTGAAGATCTCCATACAAAAATGCATTATTTACATCCAATTGGTGTAAGATCCAACGTTTGGAAGCAACAATAGCAATGATGCTACGGATGGTTGTCATCTTGACAACTGAAGAAAAGGTCTCGTGATAATCGATCCCTGCTTGTTGGGTAAAACCTTGTGCCACCAGCCTTGCCTTATATCGTTCTAAAGAACTATCAACTTTTAACTTAACCTTAAAGACCCACTTAGAACCAATGACCTTTTTATGAGAAGGTAAGGGCATAAGATCCCATGTGTGATTGGTTTGGAGGGCATGATATTCTTGTTGCATGGCATACATCTAGTGAGGGTTTTTGGAAGCTTCTTGGTATGTGGTAGGTTCAACATAAGATGATAAGGAAGTGATAAAGGCAAAATGAGAAGAAGGGTAAAGGGAAGAATGAAACATACCTACTGAAGATAAGCTACTCGACCCAAAGTTGCAGACAAAGTCACGAAGATAAGGTGGGGTTTGATGAGGTCAAGTAGACCTTCTGAGTGGTATAGAAGAATGAGATGGGGATAAAATGGGTAAAGGAGTGGGACAAGGTAAAGTAGGAGATGATGAAGAAGTGGAAATGATATTGTGATTATCATCTGTGGTGGGACTTGTAGGATCATTGTTGGAAGGAGGAGCACATGAGGAAGTTGAAGGTGTTGATGAGGGTATAAAGATGGAAGTATCAAATGAAGAAGAAGATGATATAGTTGGAAGAGTAGGACAATATGAATCAATGTGGTGGAAGGGAAAGACTGTCTCGTGGAAGATAACAACTCTAGAGAATAAGATTTCTCGAGATGATAGTGTGAGTACTTTATAACCTTTCTTGCCAAATGGATATTCTAGAAAAATACAAGGGATGACTCAAGGCTGAAACTTGTCTCGATGAGCAGGTGTGGTATTTGCAAAGCATAAGCAACTAAATACCCGAAGGATAGAGTAATCCGGAGAGGTGTTGAACAAGAGTTCAAAGGGAGATTTATTGTGGAGGACAGGTAATGGACATCTGTTTAAAATGTGTGTGGCAGTTAGTATACACTCACCCCAGTACATGAGGGGAACTTTGGATTGATGAAATAGAGCACGAGCAACTTCTAAAACATGCCTATGTTTGCGTTCAACAACGCCATTCTGTTGAGGTGTATAAGGGCAAGAGGATTGATGAATAATACCATTTTGTGTGTAGAAAAGCTTGGCAGGGGAACTAGAAAACTCAAGAGCATTATCAGAACGTATGATCTTGATTTTAATATGAAAATGAGTATGAACAAGGGAATTAAAGGATTGTAGTATGGATAAGGCATTGCTTTTGTGTGCCATAAGGTAGGTCCAGGTACACCTAGTAAAATCATCAACTAAGGTGAGAAAATAAGCAAAGCCATTATATGTACTTTGTTTATATGATCCCCAGGTGTCAATATGCAAAAGATCAAATGGTTGGCTAGTTGTAGTAGTAGATATGGGAAAGGATTGACGAGTTTGCTTAGCTTGTGGATAAATTTGACAAATATCATGAGATTTAGGACTAGAAAGAGAATCAATAAAATGTAATTGATTGAAAGGTAAGTGTCCCAACCTATAGTGCCATATTTCAGGACTGAGTTTACATGACATATGAGAATATGAAAGAGGAACAACATGTTCAGATGCAAGAGTATTATTACAGACAAGAGTAAATTGGGATGATGAAGATGACTTGTCCACAACATAAAGGCCTTTGCATGCTTTACCAATCACCAAGGGCAGCTTCATTGAAGGGGCTTGAAGAGAGCAACTATTGGATGAGAAATGACATTTGTGGATAAAGCAGTGGCAAGTTTCTGGACAGATAATAAATTATAATGAAAATCTAGAACATGAATCACTTGTTGTAAAGTTATAATTATAGTGCCAATATGAGCAATATAGGCATTCTTGCCATTAGGCATAGTGATGAAAATGGAATGGTCAACTAGTTATAGGAGGAGAAAAGTTCAAGATGTGGAGTAATGTGATTTGTAGCTCCATTGTCAATGATCCAATGGGAAGTAATACTAGTTGACATAAAACATAAAGACATACCAGCAAGAAAAGCTCCATGAGATTCAGAATTATGTTCTGAAGTATTTGGTTTGTCAAGCAGAGACAAAAGACGAGTGAGTTGATATGAAGATAGAGAAGTTGTAGCAGTGGCTGCTAGTTTATGGCCAGGAGGATAACCATGCACCTTCCAACACTTAGCAAGAGTATGTCCAACCATTTTGCAATGGTCACAAAAAGGAATACCAGGAGCAGGTGATGTTGGATATCCATGTAAATACCAACATCGATCCACAATATGATTTTTAGCCTTACAATGTTCACATAATAGATTCTTGCCAGAAGGAGATTTGTTATCAATATTACCTCGTTGCTGAGAGGAATTGTGTTTGTGTTGAGAATAGAGAGCCACAACATCATCAGTAGAAGAATGGGATGAATTCAAGCCTCGTTGTGCTTCATCCATAAGCACCAATTTGTAAACTTCTCCAAGATCCAATGTAGTGGTCATCATAAGTACATTGGACCTCACACTTGAAAAATTCTCATTCAAACCAGTGAGAAATTGAATAATCTGTTGATCTTTAATAAGAGAGAGAGCCAACTCATTCGAGCCACAACTGCATACTTGATCTTCCAAAGCTAAAGCATACTCATCCCAGAGTTTCTTGATTTTGGTAAAATACACAGTGACAAAAGAATTACCTTGAGTGATAGAACTCAATTCTCTCTGTAGTTGATAGATGTTGGTGCGATTTGTCTTGCCAAATCGAGCGGCAAGCTCCTTCCAAATTTGTACAGCGGTTTTACAATACATAATGGATTCAACTATTTCTTTATCAAAATAATGAGCCAACCAAGAGATGATCATATTATTGCACTACTCCCACTTGTGTATGAGTTTGAGATTTGTAGCTGGCCGTTTGCATTCTCCAATAACAAAGCTAAGCTTGTTTTTAGCCAAAAGTGACACTTCTACAGATCACTTCCAACGATTGTAGTTAGTGTAATTGAGCAAAGTTGTTGAAAGATTAAGAGAAGGTGGATCTGAGTGATGAAGTTGCATATGCGCCATGAGAATAGAAGCAGTAATAGGCGATTGAACAGGAGAATGAGGATTAGAATTGACATTTGTTGGAGACAAAAGAGAATCAAAAGAGGAATCATACATGGAACTAGAATCTGGTACCATGTTAGTCCATGAATGTGAGAACAGAATGGTGAACAGACGAAGGAGAGAAGAGAGAAGAGATTAGAATGCAACAAAAAGTAATTCTGTTGTATTATCCTCTTTGGTTTTATACAGAAGTTTGTTACAGAAAATGAATGACTCTAAACATGCCATCTGTCATGTACCGGCTATCTTTGTCACCTTTCATCATGTTTTATGGTCTTTGCGCTTACTGAAAGGATAAGTTTTAAACAAAACTACATTGTTTGTCCTGCATTAGATCGGTAGCTACTGACTTCTTTTCTATTTCTTTGCGGGTGATGGAGCAGCGTAAACTGAAGAACAAAAATGGACCCACCAACATTTCGATATATGAGAATACAAACTCAACCAAAACTATGATGAACTACTTGGAATAGCACATCACGAAATCTAGCAAACAGACTTCTCTCCTTACAAAAATCCCTATGTAAACAACAATATTTAAATGATTTGATCTAATTAATCTGACAACAATTTACCCCCCTACTACAGGATGTCCTAGTCTCAATTCCTCGATTGAATCGAGAAGAGAAATTCAACAAAGGGAAGATATCATAATAATATGAACTTTGATCAAAAGAAGATGCTAAATACTTTAACAATGTGATAACAATAGAAGAAACATTTGAAAGTCTTTCTATACCTATTCTAATGTATTTGACCAATTTGATCAATGTGAGTGTCCATATTTGGTTTATATTCACGTGTGCAATGGTGAACAAAGAATCTAGGATGAAAACTATTATACAAGAACAACCACGAAATCACCCAACATTACTATTATGTATAAGAAAGAAAAAATCGGCTTTCAATATATACTTCCGAGCTATTGGAAATCATACTTGGTTTATATTCATCAATCGATAATTTGTTGGGATGAATATCCTTTTTCAAGATGTTTCTTGAGTAAGGTCTAAACGAATATTCCGGAAGATACCATAGTCGCATGCCCTTGTTGATCGTGGTTGCAAAATGGCTTGAACCGTTTTTTAACCGGCTTTTAAGACACACTTGATTTTGAACCGGGTTTACGGTTGGCCCGTTGGTTCATTAATGCCAACAACGTCGTTTGAAGAAGAGGGAGAGGTAAAAAAATTGGTGAGCAACTGCTCACCTAAATTCTAATTTTTGATTCTTCTCCTCTCCTCTTTTATCTGTCGCTCTCCTTCACCTCTGAGTGTACTTGAGTGAAGAGGTGGCTTCTCCTTCCGAGAGCTATCTTCATCTAAGTGTTAGCTTCCACAATATAAAGAAAGATCGAGTGCCGGAGTCTTTAACAGTATCTAGCTTGAAGAATTTCGAACCACCTTTGTGTTGACCACAAAGAAGATCCTTGAAACTTTAGACTCGTGTGTTTTAGTGTTCATCCAATTTTCAATCTCTTCTTGCTTTCTTTGTTTGGTTTTACGCTTACTCTTTCTCCTCCGTAACTTCTTGCTTGTATTAGTTGTGAAAGTATAGTGGATTGGGTCTGACTGAGATGCCGGGATGTAAGACTTGATCCGAACCTTGTCAACAAATATATTGTGTTCTTGTTACTTTTAGAGACAATCACTCTAAGTTGTTCTCCGTATGAGTGTTTTTTTTTCTTTAGATCGGTTTTATTACATTTTACAACCTCCTACTTTTTACCCTTTTGCTAATTTTATATGTTAGTGTAGTACCACACTTGAAATGCCTTATATTGTACATATACTTTGTAATAAGGCAGTGATAAATGGCCTCTTTCTCTACATATACACTTTGAGATATTTTGACCGCTATTTCTCTTAAAATTATTGAGGGCTTGTTTGGAAGAGCTAAAATCATTTCCGATAACGAAATAATTTCGAATTAATTAAAAACTATGTTTGTTTAAAGGTTTTTTAACACATGAAAGTAACCCATCATTTCCATTTTCTTTTTTTATCCTTTTTTAATTCCATTTTATTTCTATTCCAACCAAATAGACATTGAATGTTTTCTAAATATGTATATATCTCTACTGATGTGTTTCTAAATCTTTACATTTCTTCATTTGATCCAATGATAACTCCTCAAACAATCTCGTACAATTACAAACTTCTCTTAGAGTACTTCATCTCCCACGTGCTTCTGCTCACAGGCGCTCAATATCTAACACTATTATACCTTTTCTCGTATTGAGATCAAATATGGTCAAACTTTATCACAACCACATAAAACCTTTTACTTATTATACAAAATATAATACACCAGTCGCTTCAAAAGAAAAAAAAAAGTACATAACATTAATAACCAAATATAACCAGGCGAGACCAACAAGCTTACAAGGTACACTTTTGAAAATTTTACATTTGTTTTATTTTCAATAAACGTTATAGAGTATGAAGTTGACGAGGTTTTACCATAAATTTAGTTAAGCATGTGGAGGACCTTGATAACAACCTCGTGTGTACCTTGTACAAGGCCTCTCGGGCAAAATTTCTGGGACAGTAATGCATTTTGAGTACTTTTTTGCGCTACAAAAAGACGATAACGCTGGGATGCTGATTGGATGAGTGACGGTACTCATCAAGTTCCGTTGTGCATGAGGAAACCCTAACAGAATAATCCATTAATGAGTAAAAGATAGGTATATACGATTAATGATAAAGCTTCCATAATAACCCTGTTGAGTATGAAAAGCAGCGAGATCTCGAGCATCTCCGAAAAGGCAAAGTCCAACCAAGAGAAATACTCCGAGTAATAGTTTAGGATGAGTGACCATCATTTGATAATGGTACGTACGAAGATATAGCAACATGGAATGATCAATGAGCTGCTTTTATAATTGCATTCTGGTTAACTTTCTAACACTACTGCCCCACGGTGCACAATAGCATCACTCTTCGATTTTCCAACACAAGAATCCAAAAATGGATAAATCAAAGCTTGTGTTATTAATAAATATTGTAACCCTCGTAGACTATGAGCAATTGTATGAACGGATTGAGGATTAAAAGTTTTAGGTAGATCGTTCTTGGATGAATTTTATTTTTTAAGAGATGACTATTTGTTTGTTTTTTTTAAAAACGGAAAGCGGTTAGGAAGGCTATCTTATAGAGGTAGTCCTTCCTAAAACATCCTTGCGGATGAGAACACGAAGTTCGGGATCGTCAGAAAAGGGTGTGTTGGGGTTAGACATTTCCAAATTGGTCAATCGGTTAGCAACACAGTTGATTTCTTTGAACACATCCTGACTTGGACTTCCTCAAAGAAGCGAAAATCCAGTCTAGAGTCGGATACAATCATCTCGATCTCCCAAGAACAACACCAAAGTCCTTGGAGTGCCTTGATAACACATAGATTATCACCCCAAATTTCGATCTTTTTAATATAAATGCATTATTGCTTCCTTAAGACCAGCTATTAGAGCGAAAGCTTTTAATTTGATTACCGAGTTAAAGTTATTTTTCTTAGCATCCAAACTAATAACTTTACCGTTATTATTTCGAATAACATAACTAATAGACGTTATACCCAAATCAAGTTTTGAACCATCAAAATTAAGTTTATGAAATCGAGGTTTTGGTTTGTCCCATTTATTGTTATTTTTCTATGACTATTTGGTTGTTGTTTTTGCGTTTGTGTGAATAATAAATTAGTGGCAAAATTTTCTTCATATTAAATTTAAAGAAAGTGAAAGATTTTATTGTATATTGTATTGTATTAATTATATACAATAAAGCAATGATAACGACAAGTTTATTATTCAATATTCAAGTTCACATAAATATTCTTTTTTTTTTTTTTTTTTGCTGAAAACATAAATATTCTTTTGCTTATATAGATGAAAAGACTCAAATAATATAAATTTACATTCATAAAATTATTATATACAAAGTTTAGATTTTTTAAATTTCTATAAATTTTTTTTTATCTACTGTGAGATTATTATTAAATTAAAGACTTCAATAAAACATACATTTGATTAATATAACTAATATAAAGCATTCATACAATAAAAAATACATTTGAGTTATATAATTAATATAAAACATATGTTAGTCAATTATTTCAAAGTATAAAATATATAAAAAGAAAAAATCTACCAACTAGAAAATGAACTCGTGACCATTAAACTTCCTAAGTGCATCATTACCATCAAGATATGAAACAACTTGTGACTTTTTTTACATACTTTAATATATTATCTTACTTATTGTAGTGTGCTAGAATAATCATATCCGACCCTAGATTCGTGTATGCGCAAATGTAACGAAAGAAAAATGTTGGAAAATTTCGCATGGTACACTCGTGGTTTGGGGTATTTTGAATTTTGCCAACAATTTTTTCAAGTTCTGATGGATTTTTCCCAAATTCATTACACTTTTTTAAATTCCATTAAAAACATACAAAAGAAAATAAATTAAAATCGAAAAACATATTAAAATAGAAAGAATCGTTTATTTATTTTAAAAATAAAGTAAAACAAACTTTTTTTAAAAAATATTTTATATTAATTTAAAAATAAATAAATTAGATAATTTTTAAAAAATTTCAAAAAAAATCAGTGTTTTATTTATTTTAAAAATAAATAAATTGTATTAGCATTTTTTTAATAAAATATAAAAACATAAGTGTTATACTTTATTTAAAAAATTAATAAAATAAGGACTCTTTTAAAAAAAATCAAAAAAAATCACTGTTTTAATTTATTATAAAAATAAATTTTCTATTTATTAATTTCCCAAAACTAAAAGAAAGAATATAAAGTAATATTAAAAAATAAAAAAAAATAGAAAACTGATTTATTTATTTTAATAATAAATTAAAATAGTAATTTTTTTTAAATTTTTAAAAGAATCCTTGTTTTATTTATTTTTTTATATAAAGTATAACACTTATATTTTTAGATTTTGTTAAAAAATACTAACCCAATTTATTTATGTTTAAAATAAAATAAAATACTGATTTTTTTGAATTTTTTAAAAATTATCTAATTAATTTATTTTTAGATTAATATAAATCATTTTTTTTATAAAAAAGTTACTGATTTACTTTAGTTTTAAAATAAATAAATCTTTCTTTCTATTTTTTTTTTAATTTTAATTTTTTTTTTATGTTTTGAATAGATTTTAAAAAAATTTAATGAATTTGGGCAAAATCCGGAAAACAATATAAACTTAAGGGTACCATCCGAATTTGAAAAAACTGTTGGGCAAAATCCGAAATACCCCAAACCACGAGGGTACCTCAGGAATTTCCTAAAAATGTTTCACACCTCTTACGCAAGAAAAACAAATCCCCACACAACATATAAAGGTCCGCTTGTTTAAAACTCCGGAAACGAAAACAGAATAAAAACGAATCTATTCTATACATATATCTTTGTTGTTCATGATTTGTTTTTTTTGGAATCATTCCTTTTGGTTTGAACTAATTGAAGTATAATTTAATTACTTTTGATAACCTATAAGAAAACAAAATAGGAGTTTTTGCATGATATCACAAGAAGTGATTCCAAATAAATTCATGAACAATGTATATATGTGGACTAGATTTATTTCCATTCCGTTTCCTTTTTTTCAAAGTTTAAAAATAAACGGGCCTTAAATATTATGTGCTTATTCGGTGTGTGCACCCCTTCACGTTACTATACCTATCAAATACATATTTCCCATTAACATTGTTTTGTTACGATATCCTTATTCAACTTAATTATCCTTTCAGCATGCACTCCATGACGCGTATCTGTAGGTACAATAATTGTTTGTCTAGACATCTAGATGGAAGATAATAAATCGAAATAGAATGATAAATGGCTTAATCTGATCCATAAAATATGTGATTGAGTAAACATTTTTATACCATATTAAATAAGAACATAATGTTTACGTATCGCGCTCATATTTATTTTGCTTACGTGTCGCACTTGTAACACCCCAAATTCTCAGAACTCTTGATGCTATGGATTAAAATCTCACAATGAGTCTTGATTCTAGTCCAACAACAAGTTCACCAGATCTTGTAAAAGACACAAATAAAATAAAACCAAAATAAATAAAAATGCAAAAATTTCAAAAACCAATAACAAAGGACAAGACTCTATCCCAAGTACTACAATCTATAATGTCAAAATGAAAAAGGAGAACTGAAATAAAGAACCCAACATCCTGTCCTATAATGTGCGGGAACTCGTCTGACCACTCCGTCCTGATCACTCAGCAACGTCTCTATCCTACAAAAAATCTACAACGACGGATAAAACCATTAGCTAACAACCGACATGTTAGAATAACTGTAACAACACACACACGTCATTGCAAATATAAAACACTCATCATGCTTACACATAAGTTCATTTATTACCTTATATTACGTCATACATACACTTTCTAACTCAACTTATGTTGTAACACGAGGATCTCCCGAACCTCACATCTCTCCCCGTGTACCAACAAGACTAGATCCGATGCACCTCACCATGTATCTGTCTAGACTAGTCGCAAAGAACCTCCCAGTCCCATGTCAAAGCTAGACAGTGATGTCACCGTGCGTTATACATACACTTGGGTCACAATACAATAAAGGTCGTACTACTCAAGTTTTAGTGATTAAACACTCAAAGCAAACATTGGTATCACCGGTCATGCTAACACGCAAAAGTAAGCTAAATAAGCTCAAGAGACTTACTTGTATTAAGGTAATCCCAACTAATCAATACTCTCAAATTCAGTTGGAATAAACTTCACCGCCTGATAAGTGATAACAAGGACACATGGATTAACACCTCTTCACCACTAACTAGCATTCACGCTAGCTTTGCTAGGTTCCAACCTAACATGATACTAACAACTAACAACCTTAAACAACGAGAGAGGAATCAACGTACCAAACTTGGTACTTTATGGAAAAAAAGATGCGACCGCGGAACAAAGAGGCGCAATCGCAGAGAGAAAGAGTCAGCATGACCGCAACTGAAAAGGGGGGCGACTGTAGTGAAAAAGGATAGGCGCGACCGCGGAAAGGCGTGACCACGACGACAGGTACTCAATGCGATCTCAAACTTCATGTAGAAACCCTAGGTTGAGCAACAG
Source organism: Fagopyrum homotropicum (assembly GCA_033239125.1). Taxonomy (NCBI): domain Eukaryota; kingdom Viridiplantae; phylum Streptophyta; class Magnoliopsida; order Caryophyllales; family Polygonaceae; genus Fagopyrum; species Fagopyrum homotropicum. The sequence goes on along the minus strand of BSWB01000005.1, from coordinate 8,595,975 downwards.
TTTTGTAATAACTTGTTGCAATGGTGATGAGGAGATCCAACCATAAACAAACACTTGAATACGTGAAGAAGAATTAAAGGGATAAAGAACAATATCGATCTTACCCTTCTCGCACGTTCCACCAAAGACTGAACTCGATTTGCCGAGTAAGGAACGAAGAACAACGACGGCCTCCTCCGGTTTACAGCTGTCACTCGATCAATGAAGGTGGAACGATGTACCACTGATGTCTAAAGGAAGAGAGTGAGAGAAAGGAGAGGGGAAAGAGAAGATGAGGTAGAGAAGAGAAAACTTACGTGAGAGGAATCTGCAATAAGGGTTTCGAATGGAGAAAAAAGAATGAGGTTCGGAGTATAAGAACGGAAAAAATTCGGGTTTAACCCCACAAGGAAAAAAATTACTCGACGATTACAAAAGATCATACGGATATATTATCTTACCGCGACCGCAGCGGCACGATTACGGTGCGCACCCGCGGGTAGACAAACATACGCAATCGCGGGGTGCGGCCACGTTGACTCACAACAAAACAACGGAATAAAAATTTTGGTTGTTACAACACTAATATTTAAATTATATTTGTACGTCAATTGTAATTACAAGTTCTATTTAAACTGGTTTTTACGTCTGTATTTTACACATATGTTCGGATATTTATGATACACAAATTTAATTCCAAAATTCTAGAAAAATAAAATAATTTGTCTATATTAGACCAACTTGTACAATATACAAAAATTAAACTAGTAGAAATTTAACGTGTAGGTTTTTACGTCGTGCGCTTGTCGCTTGGTCTTCTGTATGTACCTCCAAAGAAGTTGGAGGTCTTGGTTTTCCCGATCTTACTGCCAGGAACAAAGCCTCTCTTGCTAAGCTTATCTATGACATTGACAGGGGGTGGAAGCAACATCTGGAAGCTTTGGACTGAACGCCACATCACCAAGGGAAGGAGCATCTGGAGCTGTACTCCCAAAACATACCAAAGCTACTTCAAGAAGCCTCTACTCAAGATCAAGGATGAGATCCCTCCGCCTAGCACTGGTCACAACCACTTAGACACAATATCTAATGCCAATGGTACCTTCTCCCCCAAAAAAACCTATGCTCTTTTTGAACCCGACCCCTTACCTAACCAACATAACCTCTTCAAAGCCATTTGACTTCAAAGCAACATTCCAAAATGCCGCTACATCTCCTGGCTTGCCTCCCTCAAATGTCTCCCTACCTTGGCCAAAATTAAGCTGTGGAACATGATAGAGAGCGACACTTGTAAACTTTGCTGCTGCATGCCTGAAAATGACGACCATCTGTGGATGGGTTGTAGCTATGGCTCCCTGGTGCTCGACATTGTCTCCCGCTGGACCCGAGTCCCCTATCCTGCCCCATACTTAAATAAAGCCTGGAGCTGACTCAGCTACAGACCCAATGCTAAAAGTAACCTCATGGAAAGTATCCGGACCGCCTCAATTACCACTTTCATCTACTTCGTGTGGAAGGTTAGGAATAACTTGGTCTTCAACCAACCTTCACTAGAGATGTGGACTGTGCCCACGAGATCATAAGAGTCATTTAGCTCCACTTTGAACATACCTGAAAGGACTGCTCTCCCCTCTCCCATGCTACTGCCCAAATGCTGAACTGCAATCTTGTCTAGTCCTCCCCCTCACTCTCCAATTCCCTTCTGTGCTTGTTCTTCCCTCTCTCTTTCTTTTAATTTTTCTCATGAACTCCTTTGTATATTCTTTCCCCTCAATGAAAGTAATTTTTTAAAATAATAATAATAATAATAATAATAGAATCATTCATTCCAATTCAATGTTTTCTATCCGAACGAAAATTGATTTTAAAATTTGAAAACCGATTTACGAACTTTACGAGAATCATGTCAAGCAATTTCTAATAGTTTCATCAAAATTTCTATTCGTATCACATGAGACATTCTAATCGTACCTTAACTACGCCTACGACAAGCGTACTCGTATACGTTTAAAATTAAACTTCAGCAAAAAACAACTATACTTCTGGGAAGCATAGACGTAAGAGTTTGAAAGTGGATTTCACTTAACATATACGCAAAAAGAAACTACGCGTTAAGGAAGTGTAGACATAATCTTTATCCGTACGAGAAAAAGCAACTACGCGTCCACAACGCGTAGCCTGGAGACTTCTTAGTGTACAAAACGCGTACACACAAATCTTCTTCTCCATCGCAACCAAAACACTCAAGCTCTCGCCAGTGATTTCCAAAGTACCCTGAAAAGACCACCATCTCACAACCACCACCAAACCACCATACCACCAAAGTACCACGACACCACCACCACCATTCTTTGACGATGGTTAGTAGCCGAGAGAGAGATGTGGGTAGAGCCGCTCCGGCAGCCGCGACGGAGACTCCTCTGGCAGTGTCTCCAGCGATGGCCGAGGACGAGCCGCTTCCGATGTTAGCGTTGGCTAAGGATGAGGCGCACGTGGAGCGCGCTTAGAGGAGGGTCATTCCGAGGATGTGCGACATCTCACGCTTCCTCCAACGTTGGGGTACGAGTTTATTGTTTTTTTAATACTTTATTTAGTTTATCGTGATTTATCGTAGAATTATTATTAGTTGCCAAAAATTATCGTTAGAAATGTTATTAATTGTCGATAAATTAGTAAATTATTTTGTACGATAATTAGATAATTAGTCGAGAATTAGTGAATTATTTATTTAATGTATAAATGCAAACTATATAGGTTGCGATGATGAGTACACTGGGGTGGGATGATACGGTTTTGAACCATAAGTAGCGGTTGATAGAGATAGGATGAGTAAATGAGGACGAGGACAAGGATGTTGGGCGAGATGCCGAGGGGGATGGGTGAGATGCTGATTCTCGATGGGAGGAGGGGGGAGTTGCGGGAGCCTCAAGAGCATGTGGATGAGCGGGTGGACCTGCTGTTTGGTTCATTGGACGTTTTTGGCGGGCAGATTCTACCGGAGGAGAACGTCGACGCCTATGTGGTGGAGCTGCATGAGTTGATGGATCGTCCTTCTCTTGCCCCCGCTCACTCCGAGAGCTCTGCTGCCGGGGCGAGGTGAGTCACCGGTCAGTCTGCACAGAAGGGTGGACCGCCTCATTCTCCACCTCTGCCTCCGCTTCCGCCTCCGCCTCAAGCTGCACAGGATGATGACTGTTCGCCTCGAAGCGTGCGTGCAAATAAGCTTTAAATTTATAAAACTAGAATCAAGCAAGCGAACCCTCAGTGTACGGATCGGCGTAGTAAAGTAAGAATTCCAGAGTGTCGAACTCAGGGATTTGGGGGGAACAAATTCAGTTCGCAAATCGTCAAGCAAGTAAATTTAATAAGCTTTGCAAATATTGGGAAAACAGAAACCCTAAAGATCCAGGTATCTAATTGTTGCAATCGTATCAAGATATACTAAAGAATTAAGGACAGAGTTAAGAGTTGCAAAGGTATACTAAGGTAAAGTAATGTACGGTGAAGTTCCAGAACTTTATATGACTTATCTAAAGACACTCTCTATAAAGGTTGTTGAGGCTTCAGTATAGAAAGGATTTAAAGACAAGAATTAATCTCAAATACCCAAACTAGTAACCCAATGATCAAAACTAACTAAAACGATTAAGGTTGTGACACTCGAAATCTAAATAGAGGGTGATGAGTCTCACTACTACCTAGAAAAGGGCAAGCCAAGACTAGATTAAAGCTAATCTTTAACCTTGGATCAAAGTAAAAGCAAAGTTCGTAAACTAGGGTAAATCATAGGCAGATCTTGAGTTCCACGGCCGTGGAAGCTCAAGAACAGACCGTGATCTTGGTTCGTCGACGAGATCTCTCTAACTCTCAGGGTCCAATTAATTTACGATCGATCTATCATCATCTAAGCCACAACTATCAACCCTTCACCTTAGAATTGCTAAAGGGTTTTAGCCAATAACCATTGTCATGATATTAAAAATCAATTTAAGAAGAATGAAAGATGAAAACCTTCGAAAACTCAAATATAACTCAAAGGCAATCTCAAATCCAATCACAAATTGGAATACTCAATGGATTCAAAATATAACACAAAACCTCACAAGATCTAAGGCAAGTATGAAGAACGGGATGTCAATCCGTCTTCAATAACAAAACCTAGAAAAAGGGCGCAACTTCCGCCACACACGATCTTCGGGAATCCCAATTGCCGGCGTTTCCGCAACATACCTCGCGAAACCCTAAGGTTGACTCTTCCAAGTGAGGTTGTCCCCTAAAGCCTCCAGCGAGTCCCTCAAAGCGATGATACCGAAAACTCTCTCCTCCCGCCTTTTTATAAGACGGGGCAAAATAACCGTACCGGCCCACTACGTAAATGATGTGGCAATAATTGGTTCGTCAAAAGATCGCCTAAATCACGGTCTCAAGGGATTCCACGACCGTGGTTTAGGGCGTGGAATTGGGTTACGGTCTTATATGACTTCCACGACCGTACTTTAGGCCGTGTAACTCTCTGGAATGCTCCACGCTCATGATGCCAAGATCCACGGCCGTGCTTTAGGGCGTGGACTCTTCTACGGCCGTATTTTAGGGCGTGGAAGTGTAAATTGCTTGTGATTTCCTTTGTGTCGTGCCATTCCTCATCCTAGCATCTCCCTTGCCTCCTTTGATATGTTCCTAATCCATGAGAATGCTCAAATCCTCTCTTATCTCTCTCAAATGGTCCGGTTTGAGCTCTTATTCACCTATAATCAACACAAAGCTAATGTAGACCTCCATATCAGAAATATAGATGAACAAGCTAACAAATGCTTCAATACCTTATTCATGAACACTATAATGAATGAAAAACAACTAGAAAAAGTGCCTAGAATATCGCAATATTTCATGCTAACAAAATACCCTATACTTGCCACTTGCTTGTCCCCAAGCAAGGTCTTTTGAAAGCTTAGAACATAAGTTAGGATGAAATATGCATGCAAACTCAAAAACAAAACATCTTTTAGGTAAATTTGCTTCTAGTCAATAGATCATTTTCAAACCTTGCTTCATTCACTCTTGAAACGCTTATATACATAACCAAAGAATGTAAAGGAAAGAAACATCATGAACTGGTCAAACTTCAATGTAAACATCATAACCTTCAAGCATTATCAAAATCAAGCATAAAAAACTTCAATTTAGACCACTAAGTCAAATAACATTCTTTTGATCTTAAGGACTTCCAAGTAAGGTCTAGAATGCGGAAAGGAGGGAAACTTATAAAGGATGTGGTGCATGAATCCGGGAAAGTGGACAACTAACTTTTTTCTTTTTATTTTGACACCATCAACTTTGAGCTTTGCTCTCTTCTTTTCATATCATTTTTCGACTTTACTTTTGGAGTTATGGACAACGGTGCACAAAAACCGAAGCCTAGGAGATTGGCGTTTCTCAATTTCGAGATGCCTCAAACCCTTGATGCACATACCATAATCCGTTAGGAATATCGCTCAATCCGACTTTGGCAAGACACAAACACCCGGCTCTGTGAATGGTGCCGAGTTACTCATCGTCATGATTGACTTCCCCAAACCTATTAATTCTATTCTTTGAATGCAAAAAATTGCTTTCATGGCCCTCCCACATCAAACATGCCAAAACATAACTCCTCCAAATTCCCGGATAGGTAAGGGAGGCAATTATTTCATTGAGGGGCTAAATGAACAAAGAAAGGAGAAAGAAAGGTCGAATTGCCTTAATCATTTCATAAAGAAGTATAGGAACTTATCATGTGATTTCAACTTTGATTTCTCAATATGATTTAGATAAAACTCTTCACAATATGAAACTTGCTAGAAAGAATAATCAACACATTCAATTCCTTTTCAATTTATTATTCGTTTAGGCATACAATTGTCATCAAAGGCTCAATCCTCAAGTAGGAATTATCATAGAAATCATCTCAACTCTTAGAAGCACAAAACCTTTTAAAATTTTCAAAATTTTTCACATTTTTATGGGTTTTTCAAAAGCTTTTTCATGCAATGTGATAATGAAACATGTGACAATGAAATGAAACATGCAAAGTGTTGAATCATGGCAAGCAAAGTGAGTAGAGTTATTACAAACGATAGTCACACCCCACCCCATACTTGAGACAAACATTGTCCCTAATATTCAAAAAGAAATAAAGAAAAGAAAGAAAAGAAAAATGAACTCACAAGACGGCGGTGGAGCGGCTGAAACTGTCAATCATAAACCTCGTCACTACGGTGGAGGTGGTGGTGGGAAAGGGAAGAAGCTGGAGTCGAAGTTCCGCCCAAACTACTGGCGGTAGATGTCCCTCATCATCCTATCGTGCTCATCGGCTCGTACGTCCCTAGCGTCCTGCCGGATCTCCAAATCTCCTACTCTCCTGGAGAGGTCGGTAGCCCAATTCGGCAGCTGCTCATACCACTCCGGTGCCTGGCCGTACCAAGCTGGTGCATCCTGTGGGGCCGGCGCTGATGGCGGTTATGCATACCATGATGGCGTAGCTCCCATCCACTCTGGCTGTGCTCCATACCACGCAGGAGTGGTATCCATCCATGTAGGTCTCTCGCTCACACTAGCGCGGCGAGAGGAAGAACCGGACGGTCTAGAAAGGTGTCCAACTTGTCCGGAAAGGTACCAAAATCATGCTGATCACCCCTCCTACATCCTCATCATCATCAGCAGCTGGGATCTCATTGGGAATGTAAGGAGGTGGGCTAGCCTATTCGCATGCATAGCAGCGAATGTCTCCTTCCAATTATGGCGTCCAGCCATAATGGAATACTCGGGAAACCATGGAATGCCTCTACCTCCTCTATCCTCCCATGACATAGCAGCGGTAGGTGGACCTCTATGCATAGGAAAGATCAAACCTCTAGTCATGAGGCTCTTGAGACCCAACGGTCTTGTCGCTATCCTAGTACAAGCACAGCAGTCAATCCCGAGCTGTGTAGCAATGTGGGTCACTATCCCACCATATCCAATGTTCCCGGCCCTCTTGTTCTTAAGTTTACTAATGGTGGAGGCTAAGAGGGTGGCACAGTCGGCGGGTCTACCGTAAAGCATGGCATAGAGGAGAAACAGCTCATCGGTCTTAATTTTCTGCGGGGTCTCGGTCCTAGGAAATAGGCACTCGGAAAGGACCTTATGAGCTATCTTCAAGGCTAAGTGGTAGATGAGCTTAGCCTTGGTATCAGCAGGCTGCCAGCGGTCTTCGCTAGCATAAATCATAGCAATCTCCTCCCAAAAATCCTTAGCGTATACACCGCTAGGGAAACGACCATTGAAGGTCTCATGGAACCCAAAGAAGTCTCCGAACTGCTGGATGGAGAACTCATAGTCCGTCTCCATCAATCTAAAGGACACCGTCCTATCAACATGACTATGCTCGAAGGAGATGACAAACTCTCTCGTAATCTCCTCATAAGCATCCGCTCTAATAGTGGAGAAAATAATCAATCCGGCTCTATCCAAGAGCCATGTCAAATCATTAACCACATTAAGTGGCTCTAACTCCTCTAGCAAGAGGTATCTTGGTCCAATGATTGGTCTTTCCTCGATCTTTTCTAAGGCATCGAGGTAGTTAGGAGGAATGGTGGGGATTCTAGGGCGTGGAGGTGATGGTTCACTAGGAGGGTTATGGGAAGAGGAGAAACTATCACCCTTTCTCTTCTTTTTCTTTCCTGCACTTCGTGTAAACATTTTTCCCAACAACAGAAAAAACCACGGTCTGTTCTAAGCTTTCCACAGCCATGGAACTTCCAAAGACCGTGATTTGTCTCAGAAATGCTCAAATCTCAATCAAATCAACAGCAAACTCAACAGAACCTATCCTAGACTAGTTCCAATCTCAATCCTATGCAAATGTTCTAAGTTTTTGCGGAAATTTAGCCCAAATTGACAAAGAAGAGAAGAAGAGTAAAAACCTAAGTTTTTGGTTCTTTGAATCCAAATTCTGCTTTCTTGATGGATTGTTCACTTGTTTTGTTGATTGGATCTTGTAGAGGAATGAATTTGCTCCACTTTTGCACCAAGAATCGTTCGAAACGATTACCGAACGAAGAATTGTGAGTTGGGGAAGGTTGTCGGCGTTTAGGGCGTGGAAATAGGGGTTTTGTGGTGTTTTTCTGAAGGAAGGTGGTTTATATAGTGGCCGTAAAATTTTTTGAAAATCATGGTCAATCGGGGGTTTCCACGGTCGTGGAATTGTACGGAACCGTGGTTTTGGTGATTTTTCTCAGATTTTGAAGAATTACGGTCACTGTAGCCTCCACGACCGTGGTTTAGGGTGTGGAACTCTCTGTAATGTGCCAAAATCCAAGTTTCGTCAATTTCCTTCAACTTTTTCCTCTCCCATTGCTTATTTCATTGCTCCTACATCCAAAAACACAACATACCGGAAGGTATCGAAGGTAAAACAAAACAAAAAATTGTCCAAACTAATCTAATCTATGAATGACAAACAAAAGCATAAGTGCAATACCTTGAGTCGTGCACCTATTCGAGTGAGGTAGGTGCGAACTCCTCAGCTTGGAGTTCCGGTGAGTACTTCTTGAGTCGTTGACCGTTCACCTTGAAGCTTCCGCTCTTTTCACCCCATACTTCAACAGCACCATGGGGAAAAACATGTTTGATTAGATAAGGTCCGGTCCAATGAGATTTAAGCTTACCTGGAAAGAGCCGAAGTCTCGAATTGAAGAGGAGAACTTTGAATTCTCGGATCCTTTCTTATCGCGAATCTCTAGGTCAAACTCTTGAAGCAAGAGAATCCATTGAATAAGACGCGGCTTCGCATCCTTCTTAGCAAGCAATTAACGAATAGCTGCATGGTCAGTGTAAACAATAACTTTCGCTCCCACTAAGTAAGAGCGAAATTTCTTAAAAGCATATACAACCGCCAAGAGCTCCTTTTCGGTGGTGGCGTAGTTCAGTTGAACTTCATCTAGCGTCTTGTTAGCATAGTAAATGGCGTTGGTCCGGCCATCCTTCTTTTGTCCAAGTACCGCTCCTACGGCCACATCACTAGCATCACACATGATCTCAAAGGGAAAAATCCGGTCGGGAGGTTGAATGATGGGAGCGGTGATCAATGCTTCCTTTATCCTATAAAACACATCAAGGCATTCCTGCAAAAACTCAAAAACAACATCCTTATTCAAGAGATTAGTGAGTGGTTTAGAAATAATCGAGAAATCCTTGATGAACCTCCTGTAGAAACCTGCATGCCCGAGAAAACTCTGCACACCCTTAACAGAACAAGGGGGAGGAAGTTTCTCAATAGTCTCGATCTTAGCTCGATCGACCTCAATACCTCGGTTGGAAACGAGGTGTCCTAGCACAATTCCTTCACTAACCATAAAGTGACACTTCTCCCAATTCAAAATAAGATTAGTGTCTTCACAACGTTGCAACACTAAAGAAAGGGTAGTCAAACAATTATCAAAAGAGGAACAATATACCGAAAATTCATCCATGAATACCTTCATGATCTCCTCAATGTACTCGGAAGAGATAGCCATCATACAGCGCTGGAAGGTAGCGGGTGCATTACACAATCCGAATGGCATCCTCCTATAAGCGAATGTCCCCCGTGGACAAGTGAAAGTGGTCTTCTCTAGATCAAAGAACTGGACTTTCAGAAGTCTCAGTTGACATCATCTCGCTTGTGACCTCGGTCGAGGTCCAAGGTGGGTGACCGAGATGTTCTTCAGATAAGAACACCTCGCTTGGTCCAGAAAGTGCCTCGGTCGAGGTACTAGAACTGGGACCGAAACCTAAATTGCTTTTCTTCCCCTGAATTAGTCTCTCAATCTTAGCTCCTGGATCTACTTCCAATGCTTTTAAGCTCCGTATATCTACATCACAAGAAACATCTATACCTTCCTCCATTATGCTAAAACTAAGAACTCTTTCAAGAGGATCGTTAATAAGGATAGAGCTCACCAATTCTCTTGATTCTACTTCATCATAGATGTTGAAGATATCATCCTCCAACAGCTCTCCTTTCATTGCAGCAAACAATGCATACTCCACTTGATCTCCACCAATGTTGAATTTCAACTTGGTATTCCTACAATCCACATTGCAACCCGAGGTTGCTAGAAATGGCCTCCCAAGAATGATAGGAACGGGATAATCTGCGGGTATGTCAAGTACAACAAAATCTATAGGTAAATAGAAAAATACCTAACTTGACGGGAACGTCTTCCAAAATGCCCACTTGATGGTAATGGAGCGATCCGCCATGTATAACCTTATCTTCACAGGCTTGGGCTCTCCAAGTCCGATTCTCTCACATAGCTCCAGCGGGATGATACTCACGCTAACTCCTAAATCACACAATGCCTCATAAGTTACACCCCCAACTTGAATGGGAATGCAAAATGAACCGGGATCTCTCAATTTTCGTGGCATCTTCAACTTCATTATTTGAATGAGTTCTGAGAACTTAGATGTCATCCTCACTTCTCCAAAATCTTCTAGCTTACTCTTCCTTGATAGGATTTCTCTCAGAAACTTCCCATAGGCGGGCATCCCTAGAATAGCATCAAGGAAAGGGATGTTAATGTGTAGTTTATTCATTAGGTCTAGAAACTTACCAAAATGCTTGTCAAGATGCGCTCTCGCCCTTGACTGGGGAAATGGAAGTGGTGGTTTATAAGCTGGAGGTGGAACATAAACTTCAGATTTATCCTTCGCTTTCTGGGGTTCCACCTCGGTTGGAACCTTGACCGAAGTGTTCCTCGTCTGATCCTGGACCGAGGTGTTCTTTGTCTGTTCTGGCACCGACCGAGGTACTGGATCTTCAGTTTTCAGTCCACTTCGTGTCATTATTTCCATAATCTATCCCTTAGGGTTGCTCTCTGTCCTTGCTGGGAGCTTCCCTTGATCTCTTGGTGCTTCATTCGCCTTGTTGAAGAATTGTGGCTCTAAAGCTTTTTGTGCCTTCGAAAATGAAGTCATCAATGTCTCCATAGCGTTCAGCTTGATCAAAATTGCCTCCAGCACTGCATCCTTCTTCTCTGGCTGGGACAAACTCGATCCAGGCTCTTGGCTTCTCAATGGAGTAGAAGAAGAAGAGGATGGGTTAAAAGCATTATTAGCATGAGAATAAGGGTTACCCGGATTTTTTTGATTAGATCTCCAATTGTTGCTGTTGGAGTTTCTATTGTTGTTGTTATTGTTGTTCCGCGGCCCTTGATAGTTGTTTCCTCTTTGATATCCTCCATCCTGCTCCTTCATCGTTTGAGCTACTAAAAGCTCTTTCAATGCCTTTACCTCATTGCTAAGCGAGGTGAGTTGAGCTCCATTTGATGATGTTTCCCGGAAGCTAACTGTCCTTGCTTCATTATCGGTTCCTTGGGTGGGAGTCCTTCTCCATATACAAAGCTTTCTTTTCAATGAACTCCCAAGCTTCGTCTATGGGCATATCCATGAATGTGCCGGCTGAAAGTAGTTAGAGATTTAATTTAGTAGCTCCATCCAACCCCTTGAAGTAGATTTCCAACAACTCTATCATTGACATCCTATGATATGGGCAATCCAATAGAACATCTTTGAATCTCTCCCATGACTTGGACAAACTCTCCTTGTCTTTCATGATGAATGCATTGATCTTCCCTCTCATTTCAGCTATCTTAGAGGGAGGAAAGAACTTAGCTAGAAACTCCATCGTCATCTCTTCCCAAGTGTTGATCTTTCCGGGCGGAAGAGATTGATACCAAGCATGCGCCTTGTCTTTCAAGAAGAAATAGAAAGGCCTTAACTTGTAGTTGTTGTTCTCCAGTCTCAAAGGTCTTAAGGTCTCCATCAGAATCTAATAGTTTTGCAAATGCTGATGCGGAGACTCATTGCCTAAACCTCCTAATTGACATTGTCGGATCATGGATAGAACTTGCGGTCGAAGTTCGTAATCATGCTCAGCTAAATCACCTAGGTTGACTCTTGGACGCCTCACTTGCTGATTGGGGTCCATTCTCTGTCCTAGGGTTTGTGGAACTCCAGCAAAAAGAACATCTCGGATAGGCATCCGAGGTGGTAGTGCACATCGTCCGGGGTAACTGCTTCTCTCTCTCGCTGCATTTCTTCTCTCTTGAGGCGTAGCTGTTCCAATGCCTCCTTCAATTCGGCCTCAAGATCGCGATCGTCTTGATTGGCCATCTTAGCTTCTCTTAATCTTCTCTTGTAAGTCTTTTCTGGTTCGGGATCGTAAGGAATGATTTCCTTTCCAGCACGGGTTCTTCGCATAAACCTAAGAAAACATCCCGCGAAAATACTCAAGTAGAGTGGTTAATAGCAACAAGGGAAATAGCCCCGAAAGACAACCGAAACCGGCTTGGTCTAGACCAAGATCCCCGGCAACGGCGCCAAAAACCTGTTCGCTCCAAAAGGTGTGTTCAGGCTTTAATAATTATAACCCAAGAAGTATGCTTGAACAAATATACGAACCCGCAGTGTACGGGTCAATTGTAATAAAAGCAAGAATTCCAAGGGTCGATCACAAGGACTTAGGTGAAACAAAGCACATAATCAGTTAACTAAAAGCAATTAAAGCAATCAAAGATGATGTATAAAGTCAAGTAAGGGGAAATGCGGATTCTAGGGATTAAAGCATCTAGTTGTAGTTCCGACTCAAGATCTCAAAGGATAACAAGGACAAAACTGAGGTTTTCAAAGGGAAGGTGCTTCTATGGTGTGAATAGATCACTGGTTAAGTCTCACTACTCACTATCCCAAACCAAAGCTCCTATCACCGGGTAAGTCTCAAGGAACTAAGGAAAGGAACTATAATCTCAAACCAACACACCACCCAAGGGAATAGAATCAACCTTTACCGGGTAAGTCCCAAGCAAACTCACAAAGATGGGATAAAGGCGCACTCAAACCCCAATAAAGGATAAACCTTTATTACCTACACTCATGATCTTAGGTAAACAAACAAAGGAATCACCGGGTAAGTCTCATCCTAGGCTTGCATTGAACCAGGAAAGGTGTAATGAGGATAGGATTGGGCAAACTTAAACACTTAACTGAGAATAGATTCAGGAAAGGTCACCTCGTTAAGTCAGATTCCACCCGGCCGAGATGTTCAACGACTGAGCGAGGTGTTCTAGGGTTTAGGTAAAGACTCGAGCTTTCAGGGTCCTACTGGGATTAAGATAATTCTATCATCGTCTTCCTCACAAATTTCAGCCAATCACCCTAGAATCGCATAAGAAACTTAGCCAATAATCATCATGATAACAATAACTAAATTAAAGGGAAAAGAATCAATATTCGAACAAGAAAACCTTAAGAAAAAAGGTCTCAATAACTGAATCAAATAACAAACAAACTGCATTCCTCATTCACAAATCAGCAAAGACAATAAACCAAAAAGACATTCTAAGAAAGTCTTACAAACTCCTTCTAAAGATAACTCCAACTATGATTCCTTCCTTCCTTGAACTTCAATCCTTCAATACTTCCTTCAAAAACTCCAGAAATCCTTCAGAAAATCCTTGATCCGAAGATGGCTGAATTGTAGAAAATCCAACCCTTTATATAGGAGAATTATCTTGCAATGATAAATTATCTTAAAAAGATAATTTCCTATAAAATATATCTCTCTCTCAAAAGAAATCTGCCAGAAATAATATCTTCCTTCCAAAAATCCAGCCAAAAATTTAAGATACGTTCTTTCCAAAAATAAAAGATCTCAGCCAAAAATAAAGATCTCGCCGGCGACAGGGTGTTCGCCTCGGTCGGGACGCTCATCAAGATCACCTCGGTCGAGCTGGTACTGTAGCTGACCGAGGTGAATCTCAACTAAATGTGAAATCTCTCGAATCTTGTCCAAATTCAATCTTCTTAATCATTTCTATGCTTCCTGAGGTCTTTCTTAAGCTCTAGAATGTAGCTCCAATGACTCCTTAGCTCCCTTAGCTCCATTTCGATGCAAAATGTGCCATTTTACCTATAAATACAACGAAACTAGGTGTAGACCTAAATTCCTACAAAGGTAGACAAAACAACAATATAATCAAAGAATATATATCCATACATGCAGATTATTGAAGATAAAACGTCTAAACTAGCCCCAAAATATAGACTATAATACATGCTATCATCGCACAATGGAAGATTTACGAGTTCTTGCGGAATTAAGGATTCTTGGAGAAGAGGATTGAAGGAATGAAACAAAATTCAAGATTTAAGAAAGTTGTGAGGTCTTTTGTTTCTTTTTTGTTACTATTATTTGTGAACACATTGCTGAGTGTTTTGAGAGATTCCTTGCAAGATTTTGAGTTTTGATTACAGATTTGGAGATTCTTTGGTTTTTATGCAAAGTTTGATTTTTATTTGGTTTTCTTTATTCAATCCTGATTTTGATTTGAATATGAATATGATTGGCTAAAAACCTTGTGATTCTGGGGAGAATAGTTGATGATTGAGGCTTATATGATGATAGATTGAACTCATTCAACCAATTGGACCCTGAGAGTTGAGATTTAACTTTGCGACATCAGAAAATCGGACTGTTCTTGAGCAGATCAGCCGAGTTTTACCAAGAACAACCCGAGTTTTCCTTCTGATGTTCTTTAATTGCTTTATCTTTTAACCAAAGTTAAACCTTGCCTAAGTCCTACCTTGTCTAACCTTTCTAACCCCTATCCAAGTGTAAGAAGAGACTTCATCATTAATTCTTCACTTGGTAGCCAAAGTTTACAAGATTTGGGTAATAGAGAGACTCAACATCCTTTATTAAGGTTTGAGTGTGCCATTCATCCTTACCTTCGAGAGTCATATCCTTGGTTTTGTGTGGATAGTTTGCGTGTTAATCCTTTCTTTCAGTACTCTTCTTGATGAGACTCATCATCCTTTGGGTTAAGAGCTTCTAAGTTGGGATAAGTGAGTAGTGTAACTTCACCGTACACTATTCCTTTCTTCGAAACACATAACCTTATTCGATCTAGTGAGCCTTATCTTACCTTAAGTTATGCTTAGAGTTATTATCATGCTAGGATGCCTTAACATAACCTTGTGGAATACCAACTAGTGGCTTTGGACCTTACTTGAGTTGTGAGGATTGTGGATTGTTTTTGAACATGAGGTGTTGTGATATCTTGTGAGGTTTGTTAAGACCTTGAGTTATCGATTTTGATCTTATGAGAATCTTAGGCTTGAGGTTGTGGTTATATGATTGTTGAGATTGTTGAGATTTGGATTACATTATCCTAGCACATGTGGTGATGGTTGTGATCTTGCAAGATCCTGAGGACTAGGAGTCTTAACCTAGCTTGTGAGTTGTATGACCTTGTAAAGATCATTAGGACTAGAAGTCTAAAGACTTCTTGCTTGTGAGAGAGATGTTGATATTGTGCCTTGTTTTGACCAGTCGTTGAGTACCTTCCTACGGGAAATTGAGAACGGTTATTAACGGGTTTAGCTTTGAGATAGGTAAGTCCGCAGACTTACTTAGCTAAATTTTATGTCTTGGTTTGATGTGTGATGGTTTTGTGTGTTTAAGTTTCGTTATAATAATGGAACCGGACTAGGACGACCTTGATATATTATAATTGCCCCAAGTGTATGATAACTAGGCCGTGACATCACTGTCTAGCTCTTGCGAGAGCTAGGAGGTTCTCTACGACTAGACCAGGCGGGTAGACGGTTAGATGCATCAAAACCATTCTTTGCTGATATATGGGGTCAGAGGCGAGTTTTGGGATTCTCGTGTCACAAACTGAAGTTCAATTAGTAATGAGAATAACGTAAATGAAAAATAATAAACCGGATTGTGGTTTTGTGTGAGTAACTATGTATTTATGTTAACTTATGTGGGTATGTGCCTTTACCATATTTATAATGCTTAGAATGTTATCTAACGGTTTTATACCGATGTTGTAGATGCCCATGCAGGTTAAGGATGCCGCAAAGTGATCTAGAGGAGGGGCATCCGGGTTTCCCGTAAATTATAGGACGGGATTAGAGTTTATATTATTGTTGTCGTTCGAACGATTGTTGTTTATTGTTATTTTGTAAGAACTCGGCTGTGAGTCTTTTGTTCGTTTTTTTTGGGATAATTTCATTTGCATTAAAACTATATTTCGGTTTTGCCTTTTATTTGGGCCTTGTTGCAAAATCCGGTGAAATTGTGGTCAGGCTAAGGGTCGGGACCCATTGTGTGGTCCTAGCCCGTAGCGCTCCGAGTCTTGTAGAGTCGGGGTGCTACATAGACTATGTGCATATCATTCTTCTTGATATCCACAACTTGCAATTCTACAAAAGAACTCACTCGCTTCCTCTTGGAAAACAGTGCAAGCTTAAGATCTCCAATAAATAATGTTTCTACAAAGTCAAGGAAATGTGAAGAATACAACACTCTAGGCAACCACAAACTGCTATCAACAATATCATGCATAACATACTTCTCATGTGAATATAACAATGCCACAACTTGAGGATGCACTACATAAAACTATTTATGCTTCTCCCTAGGGGTTTTAAAAGGCTTTATGTATGGACTTAAAAGCAAAACAATAGATAGATCACTAGGAAGTTGTCCGAAAGAACAATTCAAAGATGAATGCAACAACTTAGGCTCATGCACAACAAAATTAAAAGAGTCATCACAATTCAACTTAGGCAAATGCTCATTGCTAACAAGAGAATGCTCATCCACGCTAGTATCTATGTCATGCTCATCATCACCAATCAAATCATATTCATGCATAGGGGTTTCCACACTAGTTTCATCATGTAATATAATAGTAGATTCTGATTTCAATAAATCCAAATGATCATGCATATAAATAGACGGTTTAGATTCATTAACCCTTTTAGTTTGGGTAACCTCCGTCGACGGTTTCTCCTTTTAGGAATGGAGAATTTGGGATTCTATTGCACTTGACTATTTACGCATTTCTCCCTACTCATTTCGGAGCTTCTTTACAAGTTCATCAACCTAAATCGAAAGATGTCTAGGTGTTTCATAATCTCGTTCTCTAGAATGTTGATTATACCTAGAATAATTCATCTCATCCTTGAAATCCCAAAAATGAACAAATTTTAAAGCATTAGGCATATCATAATATTGACTTAGATATCTCATACCATGTTCACAATGGACTTCTGGATATGGCTCCGGAGTTGGAGATCTGTATGGGATAGGTGAACGCCCATCATCCTCATTCATGGATTAGTGCTGAGGAATGTAATTATTAAGTCTCGATTGGGGCATATGATAGCATGTTTTTATTAGGTTTTAGATCATGTTTTTAGGATTAGTTTTAGCATATTTTGACAGGAGTTTGTATTCTTTGTTACTATTTTTGTTACATTTCTGGTATTGAGGTCTACACACGTTTGGTCTTTGTTCTCAGGAGGATTGTTGGTGTTTTGGTGAATAATAGAGACGTTATGATTGATCTTTGAAGACTTGATGAAGAGGCTTTGAATTTGGGGAGATCTAGTCAAAGTTGATCATGAAGAGCCATACAAGTTGCTCGTGGAAAGGAAGCGCTGAAAGCGCACATTCCTGAGCTGACAGCGCACGTTCCTGCACTTTCAAGAATATATGTCCTGAAGCCGCTGCCGGGTTTCACGATCCCGCAGTCCTAGTGCACTAGCACACAACCTCCATTTAATGCACGTCTTTAATAGACATTTAACCAATTTGGCTCTTTAAAATCATCTATATTAAGACAGTTTTGGGGGTTAGAAAGAGGATATTCAACCTAGGTTTATGAGGACTTTTTAGAACTTTGGAAATTGGAGAGAACTTAGAGAAAAGGAGATTTGAGAAGGGATTTGAGAGTTCTACCATTCTTCTTCTTCTTCTTCCTCATTGAACCTTGTAAGTGATGATTTTTATTGTTAATTTCATTTCTTATATCATGTCCAGCTAATTCACTAAGTTCTAGGTTTGGAGTGAATCAAACTGTGTTGAGATAGACTAGGTTCTCATAATTTCTTGAATATATATATTTGATTATTTTGATTGATTTATACCTTAAGTGTTTCGATATATACCTAGATGATTGCTAGTGACCGAAAGGTAATAGGAATCGTTGGAAAATAAGGTATAAACTTGATATTAATTTGTGCGAAAGTGACTTAGATCTCTTGAGGAGAAATAGGTTTCCACATATACATGTCTTATTTGTTTAAGCTGAGACCGAAAGGAGATGTTGAAATCAAATAGGTTTGTTGTATCTAAGAGCTTAAAGGGTTTTGAGTTATTTAACTTTGTGCGAAAGTGAATGTTAAATTGTTAAGGCACTTTACTTTGAGCCCGAAAGGGGATTAGTAATACTTTAGGCAGCTTAACTTCATGATTATAGTCGAATATTGTTAGAATAGAAAATGTTTTAGGTCTATCGATGATTCATAGTTGATGAAATCTCCAACCCTGGGATATAACTCTCATATATTTTAAATCGATTTTAAGTCATTATTTTTACCCACTTTGGATATTAAAAACCCACAAACATTTCCCACTTTTATTTTACCGCTTTTGGTATTGAGAACCGGTTTACGGTTGTGATTTATACTCCTAAAGTCCCTGAGATTCGACACTCGTTTATACTCACACCAAATTTTGGCGGCGTTTCCAGGGACTTTAGTTAGTATTAGTCATTTCTAAATACTAGTTCTCAAAGTCTTTTTGTCGCTTTTATTTTTCTTTCTTTTTGTATTTTTTGTAGGAATGATCAATAGCCTAGCTGACTTATGGGCTTCAAGAGAAGAGGCACACCGAAGGCAAACTTGTAACACCCCAAATCCTAGAGGACTCGAAATGCTACGAGCTGGGACCTCACAATGGGTCCCGTCCCTTAGCCTGGCAACAACTTCATCGGACCTTACAACACGACACAAATAAAAAAGCAAAACATAGAGTTTTATAACATGAGCGAAATAAAAATGCAAATCTGAAAACAATATAGCCAAGTCTCAAAACCAAAAATACCAACATCAGTCTCAATAGTCATAAAATAAAATATAACAGTCCCGTCCTATAATGCGCGGAACCCCGGCTGCCCACTACCGCCGGATCACTCGATCGCCTCCCTAACCTGCAAGGCATCTACAAGCGGTATAAAACCGTTAGCTAACATTCTATGCATAAGTATAAAGGTAGAAGCACAAAAACACAACATACGCAATCAGCATGCAACACTCATTCCTTTTTATTATCTTTAATTAAGTGATACGTCATTACTAATGATACTTATTTTGTGACACGAGGGATTTCCAAACCTCGCCCCTGTCCCCGTTTACCAACGCGGAATGGTACTAATGCATGTGACCGTCTACCGGACTGGGCTGGTCGCAGGGAACCTCCTAGACTCTCGCAAGAGCTAGGGAGATGATGTCACGACCCGTTATCATACACTTGGGTCAATTATACAATATACTACAGTCGGCCTATTCCGGTTTTGTTATTTATCTTAACTATCAAACACCACTCATACACATCACACACATGCAAGAAGCCAGCTAAGTAAGTCAGTGGACTTACCAAAATCAAATCTCGTCTCTCTTAACAACACTCACTCAATAACTGCAGGAACTCACTTGCCTGTCAAAGGAGGCACGTGGGTCAACACTTTTCCTTGGATACTTAGAAGTCTAAAACTCCTAAGATGTACGATTCTATGTGCAGAAGTTATTACAGTGTTTATTTGAGGTAAAATGACTATTTTACCCTTGGTCCCGAGACTTCCAAAAACTCGTAATATGTACTTAAATTCATACTTGAGGCTAACTAATCATATTCTACTCCCTAGGATGATTTTAGGTAACAACTAGAAAAACTACCCATTTTCTATTTCCCGAAAAGTCACTAAAGTCCAACTACAAGTTCAAATATGAAATTAAAATAAACTTATAAAAATTCTATAATAAATTTCTAAATTATGTAGGATATCTAATCTACTCATAGGAGAAAGAATCTTTAAAGTTCAATCGTTAATCCTACAAAAATCTTTAAAGTTGGCTACAACACTAAAAATGTTCCCATACTTAGTCAAAATTTGCTGCTGGAAAAACAGCTCAACTATTCTACTTTGAGACCCTATAACTTTCAATCCGACCGTTCATTTATTCTCAAATTTTAACACAGTAAACTACGTATATCCATCTATGATCTATCAAAAATTCAACGGTGGATCTTCGACTAATCGTTTTAACACTGATTCACAATAGTGACCATTCTTGACCTACCAAACTAATGTTTAAGAAAAGTTTCTCACTTCTATTTTGGATGTTCACCTTTACAGCCACAACACACTCCTATAGGTCTCTAGTTCGAATCCACTTATCAGTATAACTCACCCTTTACACTACCCCTAAGTCCTTAGTTCGTATCTTTCAAGGCACCACCTAAACATCGACCTAAATATAACATCCTAATGTCTTTTCTAGTGCAGTCATCCTTGTATGCATACATGATTAATCTATCTGCTGTGCCAGCTTATCATCGTAGCGGTTTTACTTACTGGACTAAATAGAAAGAGAACAACTAGAGAGTGACAGACCAACCGAACGTATGCAGAAACGTATGCTGTAAAGGTGCTCCTGGAGTCGACTAGGGTGTGTAGAATGTCCTCGCTGCTGTGCTGATGGCCGTCCACAACCAGCCTTCGACTACCCCTGCAGAAGGTCTCGTTCAGATGGGTAAGGACGACAGAATAGTAGGTGAAGAGAGGGTCGAAGGATTTATACTCACCACAGCCGCTGTGTGAAGGAATATGTGCAGAACGTGGGCAACAGAAGGACGGCTTGGCTGCGTAAATCTGGAAGCAAGGAAGAGCAATCTAGCTGCGTGAATCTGGAAGCAGGAAAAACGACTGGCTACGTGAATCGGGGAGCAAGGGAGGACGATCTGGCTGCGTGAATTTGGAAGCAGAATCGGCGTTGCAGTTTCTTCTCTTCTGTCGTGAATATAGGGTGGTTACAACTCTTTAATTATCTCATTTATGCAACTGTTACAAGCAGATGGGGAGAGAGGGCATCTGATGATTCTGGCGTGATTTCTTGAGCTGCTCCTGGCTGGACTTAAGCAAGAGCTGGGGCTGTTGTGGGTAAGCAAACTGGGCTGAGATTAAGGTAGGAATAGTGGGCTGAAAAATACAAGAAAGATGGCTGAAATAATTGCAAGAAAAATGGGCTGCATTGTTTGTCAAAAATCTGTCAAAACTCGTCATGGCCTTGTCAGGCGTATGAATGAGTTTGTCACAGATTTGTCGGGCTTTGTCATGACCTCGTCTCAGCTTAGTCATGGTCTCGTTATAGCTTGTCATGATCTCGTCTAAAGTCATCGATAAGAATGAATTATAATAACTAGGGTTTGATATAAATCTATCATTTTATGTGAATTAAATTCTACATAAAATAATAAATAATTATAAGAATTAGAGCTTGATAAAATTTTATCATTTTATGTGAATTAAATTCTACATAAAATAATAAAATTTGTGAAGAAAGAAGTACTAGATAGAATGGGAAACCGTCAACGGCTCGAAGTCCAATTTGATTCGGAATTAGACGGAATAAAAATTCCGGATATTACATTAGTACCCCCTTAAAATAAGTTTCGTCCCGAAACTTAGGACAAGGTACTTAATTAAACAACTTCCATAAATAAAGTGGTATGTCCTAGTCTCACTAAAAAATTTAATTTCCTTTTCTAAACTTCTCTAACCTTATCAGAGCATAACAAAAAAAAACTGGTCGTTACATCAGATCCCCCTCAAAAATAAGTTTCGTCCCAAAACTTAACGTAGTTGTCAAGATCATAAAACGTAAGCAAGCCCTATGACTAACAAGTTACTACATCCAGACACCTATGGTTCACACACAAGCACATCAAACCTATCACACATACAATTACTAAAAGTAACCAAACAAGGATGTAGAACTACCTAACGGTCCTATAGACGTCTCTAGATCCGCATAAAACTCGGGATAATTCCGCCGGATACTATCCTCCGTCTCCCAAGTGACCTCGTCAATCCCCCGTCTCGACCACTGTACTCTCAATATCGGTATTACTTTCGATCGAAGGCGCCTCATATCTCTCTCCAAAACTGCTATCGGGTGCTCAGGAAATGTATGATCCGGCTCGACCACTAGGTCGTCATGGCTCACTATGTGTCTCGGGTCGTGCACATACTCTCTCAACTGGGACACATGGAAAACTGGGTGGACTCCCTCAAATCGAGGTGGCAATGCTAATCTATAGGCCACTTCTCCTATCCGCTCCAGGATCTCAAAGGGCCCGACATATCGGGGACTTAACTTCCCTTTAATGCCGAAACGTCGAACACCCCTTGTCGGTGACACCTTCAACCATACCTGGGCACCAACCCTGAACTCCAGAGGCCTGCGCCTCTTATCAGCATAAGATCTGTGACGGCTCTGTGCGGTCAATATCCGCTCTCGAATCAATGCTACCCGAGCCATTTCATCCTGCACCTGCTCGGGCGCTACACCACTCATCCTCCCAGGCTCATCCCAACACAAAGGGGTACGACACCTCTGCCCATATAGTGCCTCGTAAGGAGCCATCCCAATAGTCGCGTGCCAACAATTGTTATAAGAAAACTCCACCAAAGGGAGGTGGTCGGGCCATACCTGCCCCCAATCAAGCACACACGCCCTCAACATGTCCTCAAGGGTCTGAATAGTCCTCTCAAACTGTCCGTCCGTCTGGGACTGGTATGCCGTGGTGAACTATAAGCTCATCCCTAAGGCGGCGTGTACCTGCTGCCAAAACCTCAAGGTAAAACGCCCATCCCTATCTGAAATGATCGTCATCGGCACTCCATGGAATCTCACAATCTGTCGGGTAAACTCCTCGGCTAAACGAGACACCGGCCATGTTTCCTTAATAGGAATGAATGGTGCCGTCTTCGTCAACCGGTCCACTACAACCCATATCGCATCAAAGCTTCTACTCAACCTCAGGCCAGTAACGAAGTCCATGGAAATGTCCTCCCACTTCTACTGTGGAACCGGAAGTGGTTTAAGCTCTCCTTCGGGCCTGCGGTGCTCAATCTTGACCTGCTGACAGGTCGCACACTGGGCTACATATCTCGCCACATCGGGCTTGAGCCCGCCCCACCAATAAGATCGTCGTATATCCTGATACATCTTACTCGCGCCGGGGTGGACGGAGTAAGGTGTAGAATGGGCCTCCTGCAGTATACGCTGCCTCAAGTCTCTGTCAGAGGGTACACATATGCGCTCCTGGCGCCTCAAAATCCCATCTGCACCCACCACAAACTGTGGTGCCTCCCCTCTGGACATCCTATCCCTAATCCTCGATAGTGCGGGACAACCCTCATGCTTCTGCCGGATCTCTTCCGTCAGATCAGGTGAGACCTCTAACGCAGACAAATGCCCGTCAGTATCTGGAAACCGGATGTCTACCTCCAACAAAATCAAATCTCTTTGCAATTGGGTCTGAACAGTCAATCTAGCAATCGCAGCCTCGCGAGGTGTCCTCCTACTAAGGGCATCGGCGACCACATTCGCCTTCCCCGGATGATAAAGGATCTCTAAGTCAAAATCCTTAATCAGCTCTAGCTATCTCCTCTGGCGGTTATTCAACTCCCGCTGAGTGAATATGTACTTCAGACTCTTGTGGTCTGTGAAGATCTGACAGGTGGCCCCGTAGAGGTAATGACGCCAGATCTTCAAGGCATGAATGACTACAGCTAGCTCAAGGTCATGAGTAGGGTAATTCTCCTCATACGTCTTCAGCTGTCGAGACGCATATGCAATGACCCTACCCCTCAGCATCAGGACGCATCCCAAGCCTAGATTGGATGCATCACTATAAACGACATAGTCCTCAACGCCCTCTCGCTGTGCTAACACCGGAGCAGAAGTCAATCTCTCCTTTAGCTCCTCAAAGCTCCGCCGACAGGGCTCGGTCCATGCGAATCTGATGGACTTCCTTAACAAGGAAGTCAGTGGTTTGGCAATCATAGAAAAACCCTTCACAAACCTAAGGTAGTATCCGGCCAGAACTAGAAAACTACGTACCTCCTTGACCGTCTTAGGGGCGGCCATGATGCAACTGACTCTATCTTTGCCGGGTCCACCTTGACTCCTTCGGCGGAGACAATGTGGCCAAGGAAGGAAACCTCAGGCATCCAGAACTCACACTTAGAGAGCTTAGCATAGAGCTCTCTATCCTGTAAAACACGTAACACCGTCCTCAGGTGTCCGGCGTGCTCCTCCCTACTCCGGGAGTATACTAAGATGTCATCGATGAAAACTACCACAAACTGATCTAAGAAGTCAATGAAATGCCATTCATCAACTCCATGAAGATAGCAGGAGCATTGGTGAGCCCGAAAGGCATCACCACGAACTCATAATGACCGTATCTGGTCCGAAATGCAGTCTTCGATATGTCCTCTTCCCGTACTCTCAGCTGATGATATCCTGACCTCATGTCAATACGTGAAAACACCGTAGCTCCCTGTAATTGATCCAGCAAATCATCAATACGTGGAAACGGGTACTTGTTCTTGACGGTGACTTTGTTCAACTCTCGATAGTCGATACAAAGCCTCATGGATTCGTCCTTCTTCCTGACGAAGAGGACTGGTGCACCCTAGGGAGACACACTGGGTCGGATGAATCCCTTCTCTGCCAAATCCTCGAGTTGCTTCTTAAGATCAAGCATCTCGACTGGTGTCATGCGGTATGGGGCCTTGGAGATCGGCCTCGTGCCGGGCTCCAACTCAATCCCAAAATCTACGCTCCTCTGTGGTGGTAAGCCAAGCGGCTCGCCAAAAACATCCTCGAACTCACAAGCTACCGGGGTCTCTGCTAATGATGAACTCGTCTCCTCCTTCATGGCGTAACACCAGAAGGCCTCACATCCCTGACCTATGAGCTTTGTGGCTCGGACCGCACTAATGACTGTCCCGATCTTTCCAAGGTCCCACCCTCGAAAGACTTCCTCCTGTCCAGACTCCGTAGTGACCGTCACTGTCCTCCTCCTGACGTCCAGAACAGCTCTATGGCGATCCATCCAGTCCATCCCTAGTATGACTTCTTCATGTACTAAGTGCATGACGTGAAAGTCGGCTAGCCAGTCACGACCTCCCAAGTGGATAGGACAATCGTGAATCTCCCGAGTACCACGAACCCTACTCCCATCGGGTAACCTTATAAGGAAAGGTTCCCCCTCTACTGTATCTAAGGTCAACCTATCTATGCAATCATCAGATATGAAAGATTGCGTCACACCCGTATAAAAAAGTACTCGGACTGGAAAGCCATGAACCGTGATAATACATGTGGATGCGGGCGCTGCTGGCTCTAGGGCACTCCTTAACTCAAAGACTCGAGCCTGAGTACCCCTAGTCTCTGAAGTGCCTCCACCACTCCCTCTACCTGTAGCTGGAATCTGAGCAGAACCCTGTGAATATGCCTGACCAGGAGCCCGCTATTGCTGACCCCGAGCGTGATACTAAGACTGCCTCTGTCCTACTCTTGAGGTACCAGCAGGTGAGGACCCCTGCTGTGATGTTACCTTGCCCTGTCGGCAAAATGTAGCTCTGTGGCCCAGCTGGCCGCAAGTAAAACATGTAACTGGTGGCCTCCTACACTCCGGCTTAATGTGTCCCTGCTCCCCACAATTGTAGCACTGACGTACTCTAGCTCCCATCGGCGGTACCACCAGGTAACTAGAACGGCCCTGGGACTAACCACGCCTATGACCTGACCCTCCTACTCCAGTGCTGACTGGTCCGGTCCTCTGTCTCTTGTCTGACCCTCGAGACTGCATAGCTCTCCTGTGACCCAGTCGGTCCCTCTCATACGCTGAAGCCCGATCCTGACAATCAACTAAGGAATCACAGCGGAAGCTGCTAGATAGGAGCGGGTAGTCTCCCTCAGTCTCCGGGAGAACATATACACGTGCTGGCCCACAGGTGGTGCAGCAGGACACAACAGTGACAACTCCTCCCGGAACCTCCTAATAGCCTCAGCTATCGGAACATCCTCAAAACCTGCCTCCAAGAAGTCCTACACTCGGTCCCTTCTCAGTGAGGTAGGACAAAAGGTCTCTCTCACGAGACTCAACAACTGCTCAAATCACGACACTCCGCCCATCACTGTCCTCCACCAGTATTGTGCCTGGTCCCTAAACAATGTTAGAACCAGCTCCACCTTACGAGTGAATCGCCTCTAGCGCGGACTCCACATGACTGATCTAATGTTCCACCTCAAGTCCAACGTTCCCGTCGAAGGTGGGAACTCGTTGATGGTTGAATGTCTTCAACCATTCATCTAGTCTCGGTACCCTCAGCTCGTCTCTCACTCGGTCATCCTCGACAACCCTCACTGGTGCAGCTACCACCGGTGAGACTACCACCTGAGTCACCCTCTGAGAGACTTTTGCTGACCTAGCTGGCAGTGGTGGTGCTGGAGGTGGTGCTCCGGCCTTGTATGCCTCTTGCACTTGCTGGACATAAGCTCGATATTCCGATGCTCTAATCGATACGCGACCAGAATCAGCAAGCCCTGCACTCCGTACTCCGGACCTAGTAGCAGTCTCATCCCTAACCTCTGGAACAATACTCTCGGCCACCTCCTCAGCAGATACATCCACAGCTGGCGGATCTACAACAGGAACACATACTCGACCTCGGCCCCTCTGAGGCCTGCCCACACGTCCCTATCTTGGAGCTCCAGGAGGAAGGGGAGGTCGGCCCTCTCCTCGTCCAACGTAAGCTGTCGCTCTCGTACGTGCCATCTGGTAATGACGTGATCAATATAAGACTACTTTAGTTCCTAGTAAGGGCATAACTATCTTATTACTTTAGGTCACTTCTAAAGGTCACAATGTTACTAAAATTACAAGTTATAGCAGAAGTCCAATAAACTATGCTATCGAGTTTAGCGGAGGTAGTGGCGGTCCGTGCATTCTATCCCAACCCGTTTAGGCTCATGGTTTGGAAAACAAAAATTCAATTTAAAAGTTCGGAACCCTTGCGGTTTCCGTTTATTTGTTTATTCGGCCTTTTTTAAGATAGCGAGTGCCGTTGTTGCCAACCTAGGGATCTGATACCATATTGTAACACCCCGAATCCTAGAGGACTCGAAATGCTACGAGCTGGGACCTCACAATGGGTCCCGGCCCTTAGCTTGGCAACAACTTCATCGGACCTTACAACACGGCACAAATAAAAAGGCAAAACATAGAGTTTTATAACATGAGCAAAATAAAAATCCAAATCTGAAAACAATACAGCCAAGTCTCAAAACCGAAAATACCAACATCAGTCTCAATAGTCATAAAATAAAATATAACAGTCCCGTCCTATAATGCGGGGAACCCCGGTTGCTCACTACCGCCGGATCACTCGATCGCCACCCTAACCTGCAAGGCATCTACAAGCGGTATAAAACCGTTAGCTAACATTCTATGCATAAGTATAAAGGTAGAAGCACAAACACACAACATACACAATCAGCATGCAACACTCATTCCTTTTTATTATCTTTAATTAAGTGATACGTCATTACTAATGATACTTATTTTGTGACACGAGGGATTTGCAAACCTCACCCCTGTCCCCGTTTACCAACGCGGAATGGTACTAATGCATGTGACCGTCTACCGGACTGGGCAGTCATTCCTTTTTATCAGCATGCAACACTCATTCCTTTTTATTATCTTTAGTTCGTATCTTTCAATGCACCACCTAAACATCGACCAAAATCTAACATCCTAAGGTCTTTTCTAGTGCAGTCATTCTTGTATGCATACTTGATTAATCTATCTGCTGTGCCAGCTTATCATCGTAGCGGTTTTACTTACTGGACTAAATAGAAAGAGAACAACTAGAGAGTGACAGACCAACTGAACGTATGCAGAAACGTATGCTGTAAAGGTGCTCCTGGAGTCGACTGGGGTGTGTAGAATGTCCTCGCTGCTGTGCTGATGGCCGTCCACAACCAGCCTTCGACTACCCCTGCAGAAGGTCTCGTTCAGATGGGTAAGGACGACAGAATAGTAGGTGAAGAGAGGGTCGAAGGATTTATACTCACCACAGCCGCTGTGTGAAGGAATATGTGCAGAACGTGGGCAACAGAAGGACGGCTTGGCTGCGTAAATCTGGAAGCAAGGAAGAGCAATCTAGCTGCGTGAATCTAGAAGTAGGAAAAACGACTGGCTACGTGAATCGGGGAGCAAGGGAGGACGATCTGGCTGCGTGAATTTGGAAGCAGAATCGGCGTTGCAGTTTCTTCTCTTCTGGCGTGAATATAGGGTGGTTACAACTCTTTAATTATCTCATTTATGCAACTGTTACAAGCAGATGGGGAGAGAGGGCATCTGATGATTCTGGCGTGATTTCTTGAGCTGCTCCTGGCTGGACTTAAGCAAGAGCTGGGGCTGTTGTGGGTAAGCAAACTGGGCTGAGATTAAGGTAGGAATAGTGGGCTGAAAAATACAAGAAAGATGGCTGAAATAATTGCAAGAAAAATGGGCTGCATTGTTTGTCAAAAATCTGTCAAAACTCATCATGGCCTTGTCAGGCGTATGAATGAGTTTGTCACAGATTTGTCGGGCTTTGTCATGACCTCGTCTCAGCTTAGTCATGGTCTCGTTACAGCTTGTCATGATCTCCTCTAAAGTCATCGATAAGAATGAATTATAATAACTAGGGTTTGATATAAATCTATCATTTTATGTGAATTAAATTCTACATAAAATAATAAATAATTATAAGAATTAGAGCTTGATAAAATTTTATCATTTTATGTGAATTAAATTCTACATAAAATAATAAAATTCGTGAAGAAAGAAGTACTAGATAGAATGGGAAACCGTCAACGGCTCGAAGTCCGATTTGATTCGAAATTAGACGGAATAAAAATTTCGGATATTACAAAACTGTATATGATCAATGCTGTGCCCAAGAAGAGGAGCTTCTAAGGAGGATAATACGGAGGCTCTAAGGACTGAGTTGAGATCTACACAAGAGAGAGAAGCAGTTGCAAAAGAGAGAGAAGCAACACAAGTAGCTAAATTGAGAGCTTCACAAGAGAGGATAGCAGCTCAACAAAGGAAAATTGAGGAGATCCAAGAGAAAATGTGCAACCTAATGCAATATGTGTGTTCGCCCTCAGACTTGTGTGTAGTCGTGAACGATATAACTTTGAATTTATAACCTAAAATATAAGTCTGAAACAATATGCGAACCCGCAGTGTACGGATCAATTGTAGTAACAACAAATACTCAAGGGTCGAACACAAGGACTATGGTGAAACAAAGCACGACAATTCAGGTTGTCAATCAAAAGCAAGCAACAAAGCAAGAATATCAAAGATGACGTAATAATTAGATAAAGGAATGCAGATTCTAGAGGTCAAAGCATCCAGTTGTGGTTCCGACTCAAGATCTCAAAGGATAACGTGGACAAAGCGGAGTTTGCTAAGGAAGGTATTTCTAAGGTGGGAATAAATCACCGGGTAAGTCTCACTACTCACTATCCCAAAGCAAAGATCCTCTCACCGGGTAAGTATCAAGGAACTAAGGAAAGGAACTATAGACTCAAACCAACACCCCACATTAGGGGATAGAACTAACCTTTACCGGGTAAGTCTCAGGCTAACTGACACAGGTAGGATGAAGGCACACTCAAACCCTAAAAAGGATAAACCTTTATTACATAACAATCATCATCATCGGTATACAAACAAAGGAATCACTAGGTAACTCTCATCCTAGGCTTGCGTATGGACCAGAAAAGGTACAACAAGGATAGGATTTGGAAAACTGCAACTTAAACTCAAGTATGGATCAGAAAAGGTCACGCCTCGCTCAGTTCATGTCCCATCTCGGTCGAGATGTTCTATGAACCGACCGAGGTGAGGTTCAGCTACGGTTTGGCTCGAGCTTTCAGGGTCCACTAAGGTAAATGATCATTCTTTCATCATCTTTCCCACAACCTGCAACCAATCACCCTAGAATCACACAAGAATTTAGCAAATAATCATCGGGATAACAATAATCAAATATATAAGAAAAGAAGCAATATCCAAACAAATAAACCTTAACGCCATGGTCTCAATAATCACTCAATCAAACAAACAAACAAACAAATCAAACAACTTGCAAATTATTTTCCTCAATCACAAACCAAAAGACACCAATCAAAGAATCTAAGAAAACCTTACAAATTCCTTCCTTCCTTGGAATATCTTCAATCTTCCAAACTAACCAACCAACTAGACATCCTTCCATCCAGAAAATATCTTCCAATATATAGGAGAATCACTTTCTGAAAATAAAAGATCTCATGGGCCATGGGTCGTCCGTCTCGATCCTGCCCAACGAAATCACCTCGGTCGAGGTGGTATTGTAGCCATCCGAGGTGATCCTCACCTTACGTGCAAATCTCTCAAAACTGGTCCAAAATCAAACTTCTTTCCAACTTCCATGATTCCTAAGCCTTTCTTGTAGCTCCTCAAAGTTCTATAATGTAGCTCCGATGACTCCTTAGATCCCTTAGCTCCAAATTGCTCCAAAACATTTTATTTTCCCTACAATTACAACAAAACTAGGTGTAGACCTCGATTCTTGCAAAGGTAAACAAAACAACATAATATTCAAGAATATACATCCATGCATGCAAATTTATGAAGATAAAACGTCCAAACCAATCCCTAAATATAGACTATAATACATGCTATCAAAATACCCCATACCTGTCCCTTGCTTGTCCCCAAGCAATGTTCAAATCTTAGATACAAGATAGAATGAATTATAAGTCATCAAAAAGATCATTGAAAAACATTTTCCAATACCTTTTGGTGGTGCGCTCCATTAATAGATCACCCTAAGAGAATGCTTCATAGCAAATAAAATCAACACATGGTCAAAATATTTTATAAATATAAGAAAGCTGATCATCTTTGCATAAAATCATAGAATGCATAATAAATCTTATTTATCGAAATCAATCATGTATAATCCAGTTTAAACCACAAAATCAATCAACATACTCAAGGTCTCAAGGGCTTTCAAAGAGGCCAAGAAACGTGCTAGGGTGGGATGTATATAGGATAATGTGGTACTAGAATATGGGAATAAGATCTTTACTTCAGTTCTTTGAATCAAAAACATCTTCCACTAATAAGCTTTGCTTATTTTCACTTTTTGCTCCATTTTTGAGAACATGGAAAGAGGTGCACAATAACCGAAGCCTAGGAAATCAGCAATCATCAATTTCTCGAGATGCCTCAAACCCTTGATGCACATACCATGACCCGTTAGGACTATCGAGCAATCCGACTTTGGCAAGACACAAACACCCAGCTATGTGAATGGTGCCGAGTTACTCATCATCAAGATCAACGTTCCTAAACCTATTTTTTCTAACACTTTCAGCCATAATCTCAACTTCACTTCACACGCTTTTCATCAACTGCATAAAATTCCCGGATAGGTAAAGGGAGGCAAATATGTATATGAGGGGCTAAAGCATGATCAAGAAGAAGAAGAAGAAGAGGAGGAATGAAGTGCCTTAACCATCCCATGAAGAATGTGAGAGAACTCATAATGTGGTGTCAAACTTCAAATCCAACATAATTTTGATAAAAACAAAGTATTAAACATGCTAGAATTTCATACAAAGCATTTACCAACTTAAGCATATCATAAAACCTTTCGAGCATATACAGATTTCAATGCTAATCTGCAAACAAATATCTTCATCAAGTTCATATCTGAAATAGAAACACAAAACGTTTCGAAAATCTTTTCAGTTTTAAACCTATCATGGTCGAGGTGATTTGATAGCGCCTGAGGTGTTCAACCGAGATGAATCTCAGTTTTCACGACCTCGTTTGGTCAAAAACATCTCGGTCGAGCAAAAAAAAAATTTTCAAATTGGTTTTTGACGTTTTTCTCAAACAGAAACATGTATTCATTGCATGTAAATGACATATAAGCAATGTAAGCCAAATAAGATGAAATCCGATAGTCAAGAGAGTCATACCAACAAGTCAAGTAGGTCAAATAGATACAAACACCCCATACTTAGGACACATTGTCCCAATGTGTCAAATAAAAGTCATCAGAACAATGTACTCACCGGACATAAGTTGAACTGCATAAAATAAAAAAGGAAACAAATCCCAGATAAGACCATCTCGGTTGGCAAAGAACATCTCGGTTGAGGCGCTCTGACAGCATCCGAGATGTGTCTCGGTCAACTCCGTCTTTTCAATATTTCGGACTTCAGTCCTTCCATTTAGCTCCTGAGTTGTAATTTATTCTTAGAGAACACCTGATTCATGCCTAGGAGGACACACAAAACGCAAAGCAAACTATCTAAACAAAACTAGAAAAGGGAAACGAAAACAATACCATGTGTTTCCTCCCAAGAAGCACTTGGTTTAAGGTCGCTAGCTGGACCGTGCGTCACTCTCAAACAAGATAGGTGGTGGCCTCACCCCATACCTCAACTGCACCATGGAGAAAGACATTTTTCACAAAGTACGGTCCTTTTCATCTAGATTTTAACTTACTTGGAAAGAGGCAGAGACGGGAGTTGAAGAGTAGATCGAACATGATCTCCTTCTTTAAGTTCCATAGGGACGATATGCTTGTCATGTCATCTCTTCGTTCTTTTTTTTGTAGATTTTGGCGTTCTCATAAGCAGTTAAGCGTAACTCTTCCTGATCAATGATGTCTAAAAGTCTCTTCTCTCCAGCTTCCTTGATGTCGAAATTTAGCCATTTGATCGCCCAATATGCCCTGTGTTCCAGCTCAACGAGAAGATGACAAGACTTCCCATATACCAAATTCTAAGGGGTGGTATCAATGGGAGTCTTGAATGCGGTCCTATAAGCCCAAAAAACATCGTCCAACTTCATGGACCAATCCTTCCTTGTCCTCGAAACGGTCTTCTCCAAAATTTCCTTGATTTCTCTATTAGAGATCTCCATCTGCCCACTAGTTTGAGGGTGATAAGGGGTTGCAACCTTGTGGGTCACCCCATACTTCGATAGAAGTGCCTTGAACTTCCGGTTGATGAAACGTGTCCCTCCATCGCTGATGATGATGCGCGGTGTCCCAAAACGTGGAAAGATAGTTCTATTGAAGAACTTCACAACCACCATGGCGTCATTAGTGGGAGAAGCAATGGCTTCCACCCATCTAGAGACGTAATCAAGAACAAAGAGAATGTAGAGGTTTCCTGCGGACGATGGGAAAGGTCCCATGAAATCAACTCCCCACACATCAATGATCTCAACTTCCTTAACATTTTTGAGTGGCATCTCGTTCCTCTTAGATAAATTTCCCGTTCTTTGGCATCCATCAAAAGAGAAAAAAAATGCTTGCACATCCTTAAATAATGTAGGCCAAAAGAAACCAGACTGTAATACCTTAGCGCAAGATTTGTGAGCACTAGCATGCCCTCCACAAGGAAGTGAGTGGCAATACCGTATGACACTAGCAGTTTCATCTTCCGGAATCTATCGTCGAAGCATCTCATCCGGACCTCTCTTGAAGAGTAGAGGTTCATTCCAATATTAGTGACGTACGTCTTTGAAGAATATCTTCCTTTGAGCGTATGTCAATCCCGGAGGTACTTCCTGACAAACAAGATAGTTAACAATATTATCATACCAAGGCTCTTTACAATCAGAAACTTGGCGAAGCCAATGCTCCACCAAATGTGAATGTTCATCAGATAATGAATCATCAATGGACAAATTGTCCTTCTCGAGGCATCTAGGGTTAGACCGAGGTGCTGGACCGAGGTTGTCTTCAGTTGACCCCATCTCCCTTGCTTTGGAAGTTGTTGCAGTCGCGGACCGAGATGATGGACCAAGGTGCTTTCTAGAGAAGGGAACCTTGCTCGCTCCGGAAACCATTTCGGTTGAGGTAGTGGGCCTGTGACCGAAACCTAATGTGATTTTCATCTGCTGAATGACTTTGTCAAATCCAGCTTCTAGATCCGCTTCTAATGCTTCCAAGCTGCGTACATCTGCAACACACAAAACATCTACACCTTCCTCCATCATACTAAAACTCAAAACTACTCAAGAGGATCTTTAACTAGGATAGAGCTCACCAATTCTCGAGAATCTTCTTCATCATAGATGTTGAAGATATCATCCTCCAAAGTCTCTCCTTTCATTGTAGCTAAAAGTGCAAACTCCACATGATCGCCACCAATGTTGAATGGCAACTTGGCGTTCTTACAATCAACGTTGCAACCTGATGTTGCGAGAAATGGTCTCCCTAGAATGATGGGAATAGGATAATCTGCGGCAATGTCGAATACCAAAAAATCTATAGGTATATGTAGAAATTACCTAGCTTGACGGGAATGTCCTCTAAGATTCCAACGAGACGAGTAATGGAACGATCCGCCATGTATAACTTCATCTTCACGGGCTTGGGATCTCCAAGGCCGATCTTCTCACAAAGTTCTAGAAGAATGATGCTCACACTAGTCCCTAGATCACAAAGTTCATCATAAGTCACATCCCCAACTTGTATGAGAATGCAAAATGAACCGGGATCTCTCTACTTAGTCGGCATGTTTGCATTCATGATTTGGATGAGCTCCGAAGATCTAGAGGTCATCCACACTTCTCCAAAATATTCCAGTTTCCTCTTCCTTTACAAGATTTCTTTCAGAAACTTCACATAGGCGGGCATTCCTAGGATAGGATCAATGAAAGGGATGTTAGTATGTAGCTTATTCATAAGGTCAAGAAACTTACCAAAGTGCTTGTCCAGATGTGCCCATGCCCTAGACCGAGGGAACGGGAGTGGAGGTTTGTAAGCAAGTGGTGGAACATAAACATCAGCCTTCTCTTTCGCTTTCTGGGGCTCCATCTCGGTTGGCACCTCGACTGAGGTATTCCTCGTCTGATCGTGGTCCGATAGAGGTACTAGATTTGTTGTCTTCAATCCACTTCGTGTGGTGATTTCCATGACCTACCCTTTTGGGTTGTTCTCTGTCCTTACCGTATGTTTTACCAAGATTTCTTGGTGCTTTATTAGCCTTGTTTAAAACTTGATGTTGTAAGGCTTTTTGTGCCTTCGAAAATGTGTTCATAGAGTTCTCCATAGAGTTGAGTTTTGTCACAATAGCGTCCAACACAACATCCATCTTCTTCTTGGGGTGCTGGGATGAGCTTGATGACAGTTGTTGACTCTTCAATGGAGTAGAAGAAGAAGGAGAAGGGGGATTTAGAGCATTTTCAGCATGAGAATAAGGGCTACCGGGATTTTGTTGATTTGATCTCCAATTGTTGTTGAAATTTCTGTTGATGTTGTTGTTGTTGTTGTTGTAATTGTTGTTCCTTGGCCCTTGATAGTTTCCTCTCCCCAAATATCCAACATCTTGCTCCTTTGATGCTTTAGTTTGAGCTAATAAAAGCTCCTTCAAATCCTTGACTTCATTGTTGAGTGTAGTGAGTTGAGCAACGCTTGAACTTTTAAGATTAGGATCCGGAAAGCCAACTCGCTTCACTTCATCTTCAACTCTTCGGTGGGAGTATTTCTCCAGATGTAAAGCTTGTTTCTTGATAAACTCCCAAGCTTCATCAACCGGTGTATTCATAAAAGCTCCAGCATAAAATGATTGGAGTTTGACCTGAGTTTCCTCATCCAACCCCTTGAAGTAGATCTCTAGAAACTCAATATTTGGAATACAATGGTGAGGGCAATCCAATAAAAGGTCCTTGAACCTTTCCCATGACTTAAACAAAATTTCTTTATCTTTCATGACAAAAGCATTAATCTTACCCCTCAATTCAGCAGTTTTTGATGGGGGGAAAGAACTTAGTAAGAAAATCCGAAGTCATCTCTTCCCATGTGTTAACTCTTCTAGCTGTAAGAGATTGATACCAAGCTAGCGCCTTGTCTTTCAAATAGAAGTAGAAAGGCCTTAGCTTGTAGTTGTTGTTCTCCACTCTTGATGGTCTCAACGTCTCCATAAGAATCTCATAGTTTTGAATGTGTTGATGTGGAGATTCTCTTTCTGTGCCTCCAAATTGACATTGTCAAATCATTGTGAAGATTTGAGGTCGAAGCTCATAATCATGCTCAGCTGGATCTTCTAGATTAACTCCGGGACGCCGCACTTGTTGATTCGGGTCCATCCGCTGACCTAGGGTTTGTGGTTATCCTGCGAAAAAGTAACCTCTGCCAACCATATCCGGAAACCGAGGTGGTGCATGTATCTCGACTAGTGCAACTAGGGCAGGATCCTGCCTCGGTCCAACAACTGGGTTTTGTCGAGGTAAGATCTGAGCTCGTAGTACGGCCATATCATCTTGGATCTCTTCTGTTCTTGCACGAGTTTCTTCCTCTTCTATTTGTAACTCTTCTTTACTCAGCCGGAGTTGTTCTTAAGCATCCTTCATTTCGGCTTCAAGATCTCGATCATCTTGGTCAGCCATATTAGCTTCTTTCAATCTCCTTTTGTATGTCTTTTCTGGTTTGGGGTCGTAGGGAACGACTTCTTTCCCAGCATGAGTTCTTCGCATAAACCTAAAGAAAGATCCTGCGAAATCACTCAAGTAAAGTAATCAATAGCAACAAGGGCAGCAACCCAAAAAAGACAACTAAAAGCCGAACTTGGTCGCCAAAAACTTTGTTCGCTCTCAGACGTGTGTGTAATTGTGAACGATATAGCTTTAAATTTATAGCCTAAAATATAAGCCTGAAACAATATGCAAACCCGCAGTGTACGGATCAATTGTAATAACAAAATATACCCAGGGTCGAATACAGGGACTATGGTGAAACAAAGATCAACAATTCAGGTTGTCAATCAAAAGCAAGCAACAAAGCAAGAATATCAAAGATGATGTAATAATCAGATAAAGCAAAGTAGATTCTAGAGGTCAAAGTATCCAGTTGGGGTTTGACTCAAGATCTCAAAGGATAACGTGGACAAAGCTGAGGTTTGCAAGAGAATGTATTTCTAAGTTGGGAATAGATCACCGGGTAAGTCTCACTACTGATTATCCCAAACCAAAGATCCTCTCACCGGGTAAGTCTCAAGGAACTAAGAAAAGGAACTATAGACTCAAACCAACACACCACCTAAGGGGATAAAACTAACCTTTACCGGGTAAGCCTCCGGCTAACTCAAAATGGTAGGATGAAGGCACACTCAAACCCTAATAAAGGATAAAAATTTATTACCTAACACTCATCATCATCAGTATACAAACAAAGGAATCATCGGATAAGTCTCTTCCTAGGCTTGCGTATGGACTAGAAAATGTACAACAAGGATAGGATTTGGCAAACTAAAACCTAAACTTAAGTATGGATCAGAAAAGGTCACGCCTCACTCAGTTCATGTCTGATCTCGGTCGAGATGGTATATGAACCGACCAAGGTGAGGTTCAGCTAAGGTTTGGCTCGAGATTTCAGGGTCCACTAAAGTAAAGGATCATTCTTTGATCGTCTTTCTCACAACCTTCTTCCAATCACCCTAGAACCGCAGAAGACTGTAGCCAATAATCATCATGATAACAATAATCAGATATATAAGAAAAGAAGCATATCCAAACAAATAAACCTTAACGCCAAGGTCTCAATAATCAGTCAGTAAAACAAACAAACAAATCAAACAACGAGCAAAATGTGTTCCTTAATCACAAACCAAAAGACAACAATCAAAGAATCTAATAAAACCTTACAACTTCCTTCAAAAGCTTTCAACTTTAACTTCAAATCCAACTTCCTTCAACTTCCTTCCTTCCTTGGAATATCTTCAATCTTCCAAACTAACCAACCAACCAACCAGACATCCTTCCATCCAGAAAGTATCTTCCAATATATAGAAGAATCACTTTCCAAAAATAAAAGATCTCACTAGCCATGGGTCGTCCGTCTCGATCCATCCTAGCGAAATCACCTCGGTCGAGGTGGTATTGTAGCCATCCGAGGGGATCCTCAACTTACGTGCAAATCTCTCAAAACTGCTCAAAAATCAAACTTCTGTCCAACTTCCATGATTCCTATGCGTTTCTTGTAGCTCCTCAATGTTCCATAATGTTGCTCCAATGACTCCTTAGATCCCTTAGCTCCAAATTGCTCCAAAACGTATTATTTTCCCTACAATTACAACAAAACTAGGTGTAGACCTCGATTCTTGCAAAGGTAAACAAAACAACATAATGATCAAGAATATACATCCATGCATGCAGATTTATGAAGATAAAACGTCCAAACCAATCCCAAAATATAGAATATAATACGTGCTATCAATGTGCAAAACCAAAATGATAGTGCTATTTTGGCAACTATTCCGGTTGACCCACGAACACTTAAAGAGCGTATGGATCCCTCTCAATTTTTTCCTCGTCCAAGAGTTGAGGAGCTAAGTGAAGAAGAGCCACTTAAGGAGATAGTCACCCGAGAAGAGGCTAGGGGAAGAGACTTGGAAGTAGAGAGTGATATTGAGGACATGGTTATCATGAATAACCTCATTCGGAAGCTCCATGACGATCCCCCAAAAACTAATGAAGATCATTGTTCAACGAAGGAATGGGTTAAGTAAATGGCGAATGTTGTAAATCAACTCACCCCATGGGATCGTTTCTTTCTAAGGAATTACAAGACATGTATGGGGTCGAGGTCTTAGATGAAATAAGACCTAAGGAGGATGAAGCAACAAGGCATGGAGGAAATGTATCCATGTCCAAAGTTCAAAAGACGCTCCTACAAGATCCTCTCACTATATATTCAAAGGGAAAGATCACATGGTTGATAAGACCTCTTGTTCGCTCAAAAATGTGTGCGTCAAAGTCTTCAAATTTATATCTAGAACTTATGCAAAAGAGAACCCACAGTGTACGGATCAGTTGTAGTAAGTCAAGAAATTCCAGAGTCGAACTCAGGGATTTGGTGAGAATAAAATCGATTTCAAATTATCTAGCAAAGTGTAAAAGCTTTTGTGGTTGATAAGGAGACAAATGATTCCAAGGATTCAAGTATCCGACTACGGCTTTCGATTCAAGACACTTCTAAAGATTATATGACAGAGTTGATGTTGCCAAGGTTATGCATTTCAAGGGAAGGCATTGTACGGTGAAGTTCCAAAACCTATATGTCTAATCCAAAGGCTATCTATAAGGGTTGATGAGGGTGCAATATAGAAAGGAATAAGGATAAGAATTACACTCAAACTAACCACCCAAGACCCAAGGATATGACTCTCAAAGGTAAAGATGGAAAGCAAACTTAAACCTTAATAAATGATGTTGAGTCTCTCTATTACCCAAATCTTGTAAACTTTAGCTATCAAATGAAGAATCAATGATGAAGTCTCTTCTCACACTTGAACAGATGTTAAAAAGGTTAAGCAAGGTTGGGATTTAGGCAAGGATTAACTTTTTATTAGAATAAATCAATTCAAGATCGTCAGAGGAATACATCGTCATGTTCTTCATTAAATCGGACGATCTCACCAAGAACAACCCGATTTTCCTGTTGTCGCAAAGTTAAATCTCAACTCTCAGGGTCCAATTGGTTAAATGAGTTCAGTCTATCATCGTCTAGGCCTCAATCATCAACTATTCTCCCCAAAATCACAAGGTTTTTAGCCAACCATTTTCATATTCAAATCAAGATTGAATGAATAAAACCGAATAAAACTCGAATTTTGAATAAAAACCAAATAATCTCTACATCTATTATGAAACCTTAAAATCTTTCAAAGAATCTCTGAAAACACTCAACAATGTGTTCACAAATCACAATAACAAGTAGGGAAACAAAAGATCTCACAAACTTCTTTGAATCTTTACTTCTTGTTTTCCTTCAATCCTTCCTCCAAGAACTTGTGATTCCGTTTAATCTTGTAAATGTTCCCGCTGCGAACCCCCAAATTTCGTTCCTAGGATTCCAATGTATACTTTCTTGCTAATAGATGGCTTGGCATATCACTTCTCAAGCCCACAAGTGATGGGATTTGGGTCGAAATATTTTTAGTCGAGTGATAGCATGGATTATTGTCTATATTTTGGGGTTTTTTAGACGTTTTATCTTCAATAATCTGCATGTTTGTATGTATATTATGTGATTATATTACCATTTCATCTACCTTTGCGGGAATCGAGGTCTACACCTAGTTTTGTTGTAATCGTAGGTAAAATGGCACGTTTTGCATCAAAAAGGAGCAAAAGGAGCTAAGGAGTCATTGGAGCTACATTCAGGAACATAAGGAAACATCCAGGAAGCATAGCCATGGATTAGAGATTCACTTTGGACCAGATTTGAGGGATTTCACATTCAGTTGTGAATCACCTCGGTTGACTACAGAGTCACCTCGACCGAGGTGATCCAGAGGAGTCGAATCGACCGAGGCGAACACCTGGGACGTGGCGAGAATATTTTATTCTTGGCTGAGATCTTTTATCTTTGGAAAGAGGATCTTATATTTTTGGGCTTGGCTCCTGGAAGGAAGAAGATATGATAGACCATATATTTTACCTATTTTTATGGGAAGGGATCTTTCTAAGATATCTTATCTTTGGAGAGTAATTTTCCTATAAAAAGGGTTGGATTTTCCACAAATCAATATCATGCTATACATCTCGCATAGATCCGAATACACCGCTG
Organism: Fagopyrum homotropicum; assembly: GCA_033239125.1. NCBI lineage: Eukaryota > Viridiplantae > Streptophyta > Magnoliopsida > Caryophyllales > Polygonaceae > Fagopyrum > Fagopyrum homotropicum. The sequence continues at coordinate 8,555,356 of BSWB01000005.1, read as the reverse complement.
CAACCATACACCAGTTGGGAGATTTGAAGAACCTTTTTGAAGGTTGAAGGAAGAAAGTCTATAGCTTTTATAGCTTTTTGAAGGGTTTTTGTAAGATCATCTTAGATTCCCTCCTTTGTTGATTGTCTTTGTTGGATTTCTATCCAAGGAATGCTTGTTTGATAATTGATTCAGTTATTGAAGCCTTTCTCTTAAGGTTTTCTTGTTCAATTATTCTCTTTCTTCCCATATATTTGATTAATACTTTCGTGATGATGAGTGGCTAATCTCTTTGTGTGATTCTAGGGTGATTGGCTGAAGGTTGTGGGAAAAACAATGATAGAATGATCTTAATCACAGTAGGACCCTGAAAGTTCGAGTCTTTAACCTTAACCCTAAGGCATCTCGCTCAGTCGATGAACATCTCGGCCGGGGTGGAATTCTTCTGACCGACGTGACTTATTTGATCCGAAACTGAGAGTTAAGTGTTAGAGTTTGCCAAATCCTATTCTTATTATACCTTTCCTGGTTCCATGCAAGCCTAGGGTGAGACTTACCCGGTAATTCCTTTGTTTTTTACCCATGATCATAAGTATAGGTAATAAAGGTTTATCCTTTATTGGGGTTTGAGTGTGCTTTCATTCCATCTTTGTGAGTTAGCCTGAGACTTACCCGGTAAAGGTTTATTCTATTTCCTTAGTTGGAGTGTTAGTTTGAGGTTATAGTTGTTCATCTTAATTCCTTGAGACTTACCCGGTAATAGGAGTTACGGTTTGGGATTAGTGAGTAGTGAGACTTACCCGGTGATCTATTCCACTTTAGTAACACCTTCCCTTTGCAAAAACCTCAGCTTTGTCCGCTTATCTTTAGATCTTGAGTTGGAACCACAACTAGATGCTTTAATCCCTAGAATTGCATATTTCCTTTATTGACTTTTATCATCTTAGATTGTTTTAATTACTTGTGGTTAGTAATTACTAAAGCTTACCTATTCCGACTTTGTTTCACTAAGTCCTTGTGATTGACCCCTGGAATTTCTTGCTTTTTACTACGATCGACCCGTACACTGCGGGTTCGCATCCTTGTTTTAAGCTTACATCTAGGGTTATAAATTTAAAGCTTGCATACACCGTTTGGAGCGAACATCGAGAGCTAAAGAAAATCGTCTGATTAAATGATGGAAAAATAGTTTGATTTTCTATGAAGAAAATCGTCCGATTTATAGGGCAACTGACTCAATTTTTTTCAACAGAAAGTGCTCGCCTCTTGGCCTGTTTCCTTCCTTTTTTTTAGTGAATCTTTTTCCCACTTCCTTTGCTCTTTATGATTCCTCTAGGTTCCTTAAGCATCCTTATTGACCTTAGATACTCTTTGCTCCACTTTTGCTTCCAATTCCACCAAATTCACCTATAATTCAACCAAAACTCGTGTAGACATCTATTTCCGGAATATAAATGAAATGAACCTTAAAGGTACACAAATCTCTCTAAATACAAGGTAAAGTTGAGGTAAACATCCAAAATATGCATGATTATAATGGTATATAATTTATGTCATCAAAATACCCCATACTTACCTCTTCCTTGTCCCCAAGCAAGGTTCAAACTTAGAATACAAGATGTCATGGATTATATGATGCGAAAAACTCAAAAACCTTTTGAAAAGTGCTTCTTCTTATTGGATCACCCTCAAAGTAATGTTTCAAGACATAAGAAGACAAAGTATGCATCAATAATAATCGTATCATGAACAAATCATCCTTCCTTTCAAAGACACAAATAAAGGATATGATAAGGATGTAAAGATAATCAAAGTCAAACAAATCTAAGCCATGATGCCTTAAACATGTGCACAAAGGTCTCAAGGTCTTCCATTCAAGGAAAAAGGTCAAAGAAACGTGTAAAGGGTAGGAAATCTTTAAGGTAATGTAGTGCTAATCCGGCAAAGAGGAATAACAGAATAAAAACTGTAAGAACACAACTTAACCACACATGCTTTGCATGTAAAATTTTTTCTTTCTTTTTACTTTACTTTTTGAGAGTATGGACAGCGGTGCACAAAAACCAAAGCCTAGGAAATTGGCGTTTCTCAACTTTCGAGATGCATCAAACCCTTGATGCACATACCATATCTCGTTAGGACTTGTCGTTCAATAGGACTTTGGCAAGACACAAACACCCGGCTATGTGAATGGTGCCGAGTTACTCATCCTCATGTTCAACGTCCCCAAACCTATAATTTGCTAAATTTTCACTTAACACTTTTACAATGGCCCTCCCACATTAAGCATGCCTTTTATAACTACTTATCCTAATTCCCGGATGGTCAAAAGGAGGTCAAATATTTCATTGAAGAGCTAGCATGAACAAGATGTGAACAAGAAAAGAAGCGAATTGCCTTGGTCATTCCTATATGATGCAAAAGAACTTATAATATAACTTCGATTATTATTTCATTATCCTATCAAGACATCAAGATCTTATGAATCATTCATGCATTTAAGTAAGACAATCAATTTCATTCATGCTACAATTAAAATCTCAACGTGACTAAGTAATCTTTTGCCTTTCCACATCACAATTCTCATCATAGAGATCATATCCATCATAAGAAGCACTAAAATTTTTGAAAAACTCACAATTTTCGAATGAAAGCATGCAAATGCGAATGTCATAGTAGGAAGCAAATAGTGCAAGAGTTATTACAAACCAAATCATCTAGTGCAACACAAAGTACATAGAGTGCAAAAAAAATAAAAGAGATTGTAAGTACCCCCATCCCATACTTAACCTTCACATTGTCGCCAATGAGAAAAGTCAAGCATAAGATGGAGAAAAATACTTACAATGTAAAATGGAGTGGAAACACAAACTTCAGTCGGTGGCGGTGGTGGATATGGATATCTCGGAGTGCTGGGATTATAGAAGTGGCCAAACTGATGATAGTACATGTCCCTCATCTTGCCATCGTAGCAAGAGTGTTTAGCATCCGTCTCCTGGCGGTACTCCGTGAATTGAGTGTTCAGGGCGGCGTAGTCGGTGTGGAGGGCCTCGTAATCTGTGCGAAGACCTTGATAGTCGGTACATAGACCATGAAAGCTAGAAATCAATGCTACAATCTATCGGTGGAGCCTAGATCCACGCCCACGTCCTCGACCATGGCTGGGAGCATGTGCAAAAGAATGACGGGACGGCTGCATCTCATCCTCCGTCTGCTCTGTACCGCAACTCATCCTGCTAGGTCCAGCACCATGAGTATCAGTGTCCATAGCGCCCGTAGCATGGCCGATGTTGGTGTCGCTTTCAAACTCTAGCATGGGTCCCTGATAAGCTTAAGCTCCATCCTCGTAGTCCTCCTCCTCCTCCATCTCATCTTCATCATTATAATAAACAGGCGGAGGGGCCATCTCATCAAACATAAGCACGAAAGTCTCCTTCCAGTTTCTCTTATTCCGAATAGTGTATTCGGACTTCCACTCAATTTCAGCTGGCTTCTTGGATGGGATCCTTGCCCATGGAATAGGCACATACAAAGCTCCTCTACCTCTAGGAATCAAAACCTTTCTCGCAACCAATCTTTGTGAGCCAAGAAGATGGGCGCTCTCCGCTAAGCTGCAATCTGAAAAGTCTAACTCTAACGCCTTCTCCACGTGAGTGACAAGGCCTCCAGCACAAAGATCACCCTTCGACTTGTTGTCTATCTTCCCAAGATAGTCAGAAAGCATGGTGGTGGTGTCGGTGATAGTACCGCTAGTCATACAGTAAAGTAAGAAAGGCTCATCTGCCTTGAGCTTCTGCGGAATCTCTGTCCGTGCAAACAAACTTTCACTAAGGATCCTATGAACTACCTTGAAGGAGAGGTTGTACATGCTCGCTTCCTTGGAGTTCCCCGGTGTCCACTTATCTTCTCCAACATCTCCAACGGATATACTTTCCCAGAAAGCACTAGCACTCACCCCTCGTGGGAATGTGCCTGCAGAAGATGAGGGAAAGCCAAACAAATCTCCAATGGCAGGATGAAGGCACACTCAAACCCTAATAAAGGATAAAAATTTATTACCTAACACTCATCATCATCAGTATACAAACAAAGGAATCATCGGATAAGTCTCTTCCTAGGCTTGCGTATGGACTAGAAAATGTACAACAAGGATAGGATTTGGCAAACTAAAACCTAAACTTAAGTATGGATCAGAAAAGGTCACGCCTCACTCAGTTCATGTCTGATCTCGGTCGAGATGGTATATGAACCGACCAAGGTGAGGTTCAGCTAAGGTTTGGCTCGAGATTTCAGGGTCCACTAAAGTAAAGGATCATTCTTTGATCGTCTTTCTCACAACCTTCTTCCAATCACCCTAGAACCGCAGAAGACTGTAGCCAATAATCATCATGATAACAATACTCAGATATATAAGAAAAGAAGCATATCCAAACAAATAAACCTTAACGCCAAGGTCTCAATAATCAGTCAGTAAAACAAACAAACAAATCAAACAACGAGCAAAATGTGTTCCTTAATCACAAACCAAAAGACAACAATCAAAGAATCTAATAAAACCTTACAACTTCCTTCAAAAGCTTTCAACTTTAACTTCAAATCCAACTTCCTTCAACTTCCTTCCTTCCTTGGAATATCTTCAATCTTCCAAACTAACCAACCAACCAACCAGACATCCTTCCATCCAGAAAGTATCTTCCAATATATAGAAGAATCACTTTCCAAAAATAAAAGATCTCACTAGCCATGGGTCGTCCGTCTCGATCCATCCTAGCGAAATCACCTCGGTCGAGGTGGTATTGTAGCCATCCGAGGGGATCCTCAACTTACGTGCAAATCTCTCAAAACTGCTCAAAAATCAAACTTCTGTCCAACTTCCATGATTCCTATGCGTTTCTTGTAGCTCCTCAATGTTCCATAATGTTGCTCCAATGACTCCTTAGATCCCTTAGCTCCAAATTGCTCCAAAACGTATTATTTTCCCTACAATTACAACAAAACTAGGTGTAGACCTCGATTCTTGCAAAGGTAAACAAAACAACATAATGATCAAGAATATACATCCATGCATGCAGATTTATGAAGATAAAACGTCCAAACCAATCCCAAAATATAGAATATAATACGTGCTATCAATGTGCAAAACCAAAATGATAGTGCTATTTTGGCAACTATTCCGGTTGACCCACGAACACTTAAAGAGCGTATGGATCCCTCTCAATTTTTTCCTCGTCCAAGAGTTGAGGAGCTAAGTGAAGAAGAGCCACTTAAGGAGATAGTCACCCGAGAAGAGGCTAGGGGAAGAGACTTGGAAGTAGAGAGTGATATTGAGGACATGGTTATCATGAATAACCTCATTCGGAAGCTCCATGACGATCCCCCAAAAACTAATGAAGATCATTGTTCAACGAAGGAATGGGTTAAGTAAATGGCGAATGTTGTAAATCAACTCACCCCATGGGATCGTTTCTTTCTAAGGAATTACAAGACATGTATGGGGTCGAGGTCTTAGATGAAATAAGACCTAAGGAGGATGAAGCAACAAGGCATGGAGGAAATGTATCCATGTCCAAAGTTCAAAAGACGCTCCTACAAGATCCTCTCACTATATATTCAAAGGGAAAGATCACATGGTTGATAAGACCTCTTGTTCGCTCAAAAATGTGTGCGTCAAAGTCTTCAAATTTATATCTAGAACTTATGCAAAAGAGAACCCACAGTGTACGGATCAGTTGTAGTAAGTCAAGAAATTCCAGAGTCGAACTCAGGGATTTGGTGAGAATAAAATCGATTTCAAATTATCTAGCAAAGTGTAAAAGCTTTTGTGGTTGATAAGGAGACAAATGATTCCAAGGATTCAAGTATCCGACTACGGCTTTCGATTCAAGACACTTCTAAAGATTATATGACAGAGTTGATGTTGCCAAGGTTATGCATTTCAAGGGAAGGCATTGTACGGTGAAGTTCCAAAACCTATATGTCTAATCCAAAGGCTATCTATAAGGGTTGATGAGGGTGCAATATAGAAAGGAATAAGGATAAGAATTACACTCAAACTAACCACCCAAGACCCAAGGATATGACTCTCAAAGGTAAAGATGGAAAGCAAACTTAAACCTTAATAAATGATGTTGAGTCTCTCTATTACCCAAATCTTGTAAACTTTAGCTATCAAATGAAGAATCAATGATGAAGTCTCTTCTCACACTTGAACAGATGTTAAAAAGGTTAAGCAAGGTTGGGATTTAGGCAAGGATTAACTTTTTATTAGAATAAATCAATTCAAGATCGTCAGAGGAATACATCGTCATGTTCTTCATTAAATCGGACGATCTCACCAAGAACAACCCGATTTTCCTGTTGTCGCAAAGTTAAATCTCAACTCTCAGGGTCCAATTGGTTAAATGAGTTCAGTCTATCATCGTCTAGGCCTCAATCATCAACTATTCTCCCCAAAATCACAAGGTTTTTAGCCAACCATTTTCATATTCAAATCAAGATTGAATGAATAAAACCGAATAAAACTCGAATTTTGAATAAAAACCAAATAATCTCTACATCTATTATGAAACCTTAAAATCTTTCAAAGAATCTCTGAAAACACTCAACAATGTGTTCACAAATCACAATAACAAGTAGGGAAACAAAAGATCTCACAAACTTCTTTGAATCTTTACTTCTTGTTTTCCTTCAATCCTTCCTCCAAGAACTTGTGATTCCGTTTAATCTTGTAAATGTTCCCGCTGCGAACCCCCAAATTTCGTTCCTAGGATTCCAATGTATACTTTCTTGCTAATAGATGGCTTGGCATATCACTTCTCAAGCCCACAAGTGATGGGATTTGGGTCGAAATATTTTTAGTCGAGTGATAGCATGGATTATTGTCTATATTTTGGGGTTTTTTAGACGTTTTATCTTCAATAATCTGCATGTTTGTATGTATATTATGTGATTATATTACCATTTCATCTACCTTTGCGGGAATCGAGGTCTACACCTAGTTTTGTTGTAATCGTAGGTAAAATGGCACGTTTTGCATCAAAAAGGAGCAAAAGGAGCTAAGGAGTCATTGGAGCTACATTCAGGAACATAAGGAAACATCCAGGAAGCATAGCCATGGATTAGAGATTCACTTTGGACCAGATTTGAGGGATTTCACATTCAGTTGTGAATCACCTCGGTTGACTACAGAGTCACCTCGACCGAGGTGATCCAGAGGAGTCGAATCGACCGAGGCGAACACCTGGGACGTGGCGAGAATATTTTATTCTTGGCTGAGATCTTTTATCTTTGGAAAGAGGATCTTATATTTTTGGGCTTGGCTCCTGGAAGGAAGAAGATATGATAGACCATATATTTTACCTATTTTTATGGGAAGGGATCTTTCTAAGATATCTTATCTTTGGAGAGTAATTTTCCTATAAAAAGGGTTGGATTTTCCACAAATCAATATCATGCTATACATCTCGCATAGATCCGAATACACCGCTGCAACCATACACCAGTTGGGAGATTTGAAGAACCTTTTTGAAGGTTGAAGGAAGAAAGTCTATAGCTTTTATAGCTTTTTGAAGGGTTTTTGTAAGATCATCTTAGATTCCCTCCTTTGTTGATTGTCTTTGTTGGATTTCTATCCAAGGAATGCTTGTTTGATAATTGATTCAGTTATTGAAGCCTTTCTCTTAAGGTTTTCTTGTTCAATTATTCTCTTTCTTCCCATATATTTGATTAATACTTTCGTGATGATGAGTGGCTAATCTCTTTGTGTGATTCTAGGGTGATTGGCTGAAGGTTGTGGGAAAAACAATGATAGAATGATCTTAATCACAGTAGGACCCTGAAAGTTCGAGTCTTTAACCTTAACCCTAAGGCATCTCGCTCAGTCGATGAACATCTCGGCCGGGGTGGAATTCTTCTGACCGACGTGACTTATTTGATCCGAAACTGAGAGTTAAGTGTTAGAGTTTGCCAAATCCTATTCTTATTATACCTTTCCTGGTTCCATGCAAGCCTAGGGTGAGACTTACCCGGTAATTCCTTTGTTTTTTACCCATGATCATAAGTATAGGTAATAAAGGTTTATCCTTTATTGGGGTTTGAGTGTGCTTTCATTCCATCTTTGTGAGTTAGCCTGAGACTTACCCGGTAAAGGTTTATTCTATTTCCTTAGTTGGAGTGTTAGTTTGAGGTTATAGTTGTTCATCTTAATTCCTTGAGACTTACCCGGTAATAGGAGTTACGGTTTGGGATTAGTGAGTAGTGAGACTTACCCGGTGATCTATTCCACTTTAGTAACACCTTCCCTTTGCAAAAACCTCAGCTTTGTCCGCTTATCTTTAGATCTTGAGTTGGAACCACAACTAGATGCTTTAATCCCTAGAATTGCATATTTCCTTTATTGACTTTTATCATCTTAGATTGTTTTAATTACTTGTGGTTAGTAATTACTAAAGCTTACCTATTCCGACTTTGTTTCACTAAGTCCTTGTGATTGACCCCTGGAATTTCTTGCTTTTTACTACGATCGACCCGTACACTGCGGGTTCGCATCCTTGTTTTAAGCTTACATCTAGGGTTATAAATTTAAAGCTTGCATACACCGTTTGGAGCGAACATCGAGAGCTAAAGAAAATCGTCTGATTAAATGATGGAAAAATAGTTTGATTTTCTATGAAGAAAATCGTCCGATTTATAGGGCAACTGACTCAATTTTTTTCAACAGAAAGTGCTCGCCTCTTGGCCTGTTTCCTTCCTTTTTTTTAGTGAATCTTTTTCCCACTTCCTTTGCTCTTTATGATTCCTCTAGGTTCCTTAAGCATCCTTATTGACCTTAGATACTCTTTGCTCCACTTTTGCTTCCAATTCCACCAAATTCACCTATAATTCAACCAAAACTCGTGTAGACATCTATTTCCGGAATATAAATGAAATGAACCTTAAAGGTACACAAATCTCTCTAAATACAAGGTAAAGTTGAGGTAAACATCCAAAATATGCATGATTATAATGGTATATAATTTATGTCATCAAAATACCCCATACTTACCTCTTCCTTGTCCCCAAGCAAGGTTCAAACTTAGAATACAAGATGTCATGGATTATATGATGCGAAAAACTCAAAAACCTTTTGAAAAGTGCTTCTTCTTATTGGATCACCCTCAAAGTAATGTTTCAAGACATAAGAAGACAAAGTATGCATCAATAATAATCGTATCATGAACAAATCATCCTTCCTTTCAAAGACACAAATAAAGGATATGATAAGGATGTAAAGATAATCAAAGTCAAACAAATCTAAGCCATGATGCCTTAAACATGTGCACAAAGGTCTCAAGGTCTTCCATTCAAGGAAAAAGGTCAAAGAAACGTGTAAAGGGTAGGAAATCTTTAAGGTAATGTAGTGCTAATCCGGCAAAGAGGAATAACAGAATAAAAACTGTAAGAACACAACTTAACCACACATGCTTTGCATGTAAAATTTTTTCTTTCTTTTTACTTTACTTTTTGAGAGTATGGACAGCGGTGCACAAAAACCAAAGCCTAGGAAATTGGCGTTTCTCAACTTTCGAGATGCATCAAACCCTTGATGCACATACCATATCTCGTTAGGACTTGTCGTTCAATAGGACTTTGGCAAGACACAAACACCCGGCTATGTGAATGGTGCCGAGTTACTCATCCTCATGTTCAACGTCCCCAAACCTATAATTTGCTAAATTTTCACTTAACACTTTTACAATGGCCCTCCCACATTAAGCATGCCTTTTATAACTACTTATCCTAATTCCCGGATGGTCAAAAGGAGGTCAAATATTTCATTGAAGAGCTAGCATGAACAAGATGTGAACAAGAAAAGAAGCGAATTGCCTTGGTCATTCCTATATGATGCAAAAGAACTTATAATATAACTTCGATTATTATTTCATTATCCTATCAAGACATCAAGATCTTATGAATCATTCATGCATTTAAGTAAGACAATCAATTTCATTCATGCTACAATTAAAATCTCAACGTGACTAAGTAATCTTTTGCCTTTCCACATCACAATTCTCATCATAGAGATCATATCCATCATAAGAAGCACTAAAATTTTTGAAAAACTCACAATTTTCGAATGAAAGCATGCAAATGCGAATGTCATAGTAGGAAGCAAATAGTGCAAGAGTTATTACAAACCAAATCATCTAGTGCAACACAAAGTACATAGAGTGCAAAAAAAATAAAAGAGATTGTAAGTACCCCCATCCCATACTTAACCTTCACATTGTCGCCAATGAGAAAAGTCAAGCATAAGATGGAGAAAAATACTTACAATGTAAAATGGAGTGGAAACACAAACTTCAGTCGGTGGCGGTGGTGGATATGGATATCTCGGAGTGCTGGGATTATAGAAGTGGCCAAACTGATGATAGTACATGTCCCTCATCTTGCCATCGTAGCAAGAGTGTTTAGCATCCGTCTCCTGGCGGTACTCCGTGAATTGAGTGTTCAGGGCGGCGTAGTCGGTGTGGAGGGCCTCGTAATCTGTGCGAAGACCTTGATAGTCGGTACATAGACCATGAAAGCTAGAAATCAATGCTACAATCTATCGGTGGAGCCTAGATCCACGCCCACGTCCTCGACCATGGCTGGGAGCATGTGCAAAAGAATGACGGGACGGCTGCATCTCATCCTCCGTCTGCTCTGTACCGCAACTCATCCTGCTAGGTCCAGCACCATGAGTATCAGTGTCCATAGCGCCCGTAGCATGGCCGATGTTGGTGTCGCTTTCAAACTCTAGCATGGGTCCCTGATAAGCTTAAGCTCCATCCTCGTAGTCCTCCTCCTCCTCCATCTCATCTTCATCATTATAAACAGGCGGAGGGGCCATCTCATCAAACATAAGCACGAAAGTCTCCTTCCAGTTTCTCTTATTCCGAATAGTGTATTCGGACTTCCACTCAATTTCAGCTGGCTTCTTGGATGGGATCCTTGCCCATGGAATAGGCACATACAAAGCTCCTCTACCTCTAGGAATCAAAACCTTTCTCGCAACCAATCTTTGTGAGCCAAGAAGATGGGCGCTCTCCGCTAAGCTGCAATCTGAAAAGTCTAACTCTAACGCCTTCTCCACGTGAGTGACAAGGCCTCCAGCACAAAGATCACCCTTCGACTTGTTGTCTATCTTCCCAAGATAGTCAGAAAGCATGGTGGTGGTGTCGGTGATAGTACCGCTAGTCATACAGTAAAGTAAGAAAGGCTCATCTGCCTTGAGCTTCTGCGGAATCTCTGTCCGTGCAAACAAACTTTCACTAAGGATCCTATGAACTACCTTGAAGGAGAGGTTGTACATGCTCGCTTCCTTGGAGTTCCCCGGTGTCCACTTATCTTCTCCAACATCTCCAACGGATATACTTTCCCAGAAAGCACTAGCACTCACCCCTCGTGGGAATGTGCCTGCAGAAGATGAGGGAAAGCCAAACAAATCTCCAATGGCAGGATGAAGGCACACTCAAACCCTAATAAAGGATAAAAATTTATTACCTAACACTCATCATCATCAGTATACAAACAAAGGAATCATCGGATAAGTCTCTTCCTAGGCTTGCGTATGGACTAGAAAATGTACAACAAGGATAGGATTTGGCAAACTAAAACCTAAACTTAAGTATGGATCAGAAAAGGTCACGCCTCACTCAGTTCATGTCTGATCTCGGTCGAGATGGTATATGAACCGACCAAGGTGAGGTTCAGCTAAGGTTTGGCTCGAGATTTCAGGGTCCACTAAAGTAAAGGATCATTCTTTGATCGTCTTTCTCACAACCTTCTTCCAATCACCCTAGAACCGCAGAAGACTGTAGCCAATAATCATCATGATAACAATACTCAGATATATAAGAAAAGAAGCATATCCAAACAAATAAACCTTAACGCCAAGGTCTCAATAATCAGTCAGTAAAACAAACAAACAAATCAAACAACGAGCAAAATGTGTTCCTTAATCACAAACCAAAAGACAACAATCAAAGAATCTAATAAAACCTTACAACTTCCTTCAAAAGCTTTCAACTTTAACTTCAAATCCAACTTCCTTCAACTTCCTTCCTTCCTTGGAATATCTTCAATCTTCCAAACTAACCAACCAACCAACCAGACATCCTTCCATCCAGAAAGTATCTTCCAATATATAGAAGAATCACTTTCCAAAAATAAAAGATCTCACTAGCCATGGGTCGTCCGTCTCGATCCATCCTAGCGAAATCACCTCGGTCGAGGTGGTATTGTAGCCATCCGAGGGGATCCTCAACTTACGTGCAAATCTCTCAAAACTGCTCAAAAATCAAACTTCTGTCCAACTTCCATGATTCCTATGCGTTTCTTGTAGCTCCTCAATGTTCCATAATGTTGCTCCAATGACTCCTTAGATCCCTTAGCTCCAAATTGCTCCAAAACGTATTATTTTCCCTACAATTACAACAAAACTAGGTGTAGACCTCGATTCTTGCAAAGGTAAACAAAACAACATAATGATCAAGAATATACATCCATGCATGCAGATTTATGAAGATAAAACGTCCAAACCAATCCCAAAATATAGAATATAATACGTGCTATCAATGTGCAAAACCAAAATGATAGTGCTATTTTGGCAACTATTCCGGTTGACCCACGAACACTTAAAGAGCGTATGGATCCCTCTCAATTTTTTCCTCGTCCAAGAGTTGAGGAGCTAAGTGAAGAAGAGCCACTTAAGGAGATAGTCACCCGAGAAGAGGCTAGGGGAAGAGACTTGGAAGTAGAGAGTGATATTGAGGACATGGTTATCATGAATAACCTCATTCGGAAGCTCCATGACGATCCCCCAAAAACTAATGAAGATCATTGTTCAACGAAGGAATGGGTTAAGTAAATGGCGAATGTTGTAAATCAACTCACCCCATGGGATCGTTTCTTTCTAAGGAATTACAAGACATGTATGGGGTCGAGGTCTTAGATGAAATAAGACCTAAGGAGGATGAAGCAACAAGGCATGGAGGAAATGTATCCATGTCCAAAGTTCAAAAGACGCTCCTACAAGATCCTCTCACTATATATTCAAAGGGAAAGATCACATGGTTGATAAGACCTCTTGTTCGCTCAAAAATGTGTGCGTCAAAGTCTTCAAATTTATATCTAGAACTTATGCAAAAGAGAACCCACAGTGTACGGATCAGTTGTAGTAAGTCAAGAAATTCCAGAGTCGAACTCAGGGATTTGGTGAGAATAAAATCGATTTCAAATTATCTAGCAAAGTGTAAAAGCTTTTGTGGTTGATAAGGAGACAAATGATTCCAAGGATTCAAGTATCCGACTACGGCTTTCGATTCAAGACACTTCTAAAGATTATATGACAGAGTTGATGTTGCCAAGGTTATGCATTTCAAGGGAAGGCATTGTACGGTGAAGTTCCAAAACCTATATGTCTAATCCAAAGGCTATCTATAAGGGTTGATGAGGGTGCAATATAGAAAGGAATAAGGATAAGAATTACACTCAAACTAACCACCCAAGACCCAAGGATATGACTCTCAAAGGTAAAGATGGAAAGCAAACTTAAACCTTAATAAATGATGTTGAGTCTCTCTATTACCCAAATCTTGTAAACTTTAGCTATCAAATGAAGAATCAATGATGAAGTCTCTTCTCACACTTGAACAGATGTTAAAAAGGTTAAGCAAGGTTGGGATTTAGGCAAGGATTAACTTTTTATTAGAATAAATCAATTCAAGATCGTCAGAGGAATACATCGTCATGTTCTTCATTAAATCGGACGATCTCACCAAGAACAACCCGATTTTCCTGTTGTCGCAAAGTTAAATCTCAACTCTCAGGGTCCAATTGGTTAAATGAGTTCAGTCTATCATCGTCTAGGCCTCAATCATCAACTATTCTCCCCAAAATCACAAGGTTTTTAGCCAACCATTTTCATATTCAAATCAAGATTGAATGAATAAAACCGAATAAAACTCGAATTTTGAATAAAAACCAAATAATCTCTACATCTATTATGAAACCTTAAAATCTTTCAAAGAATCTCTGAAAACACTCAACAATGTGTTCACAAATCACAATAACAAGTAGGGAAACAAAAGATCTCACAAACTTCTTTGAATCTTTACTTCTTGTTTTCCTTCAATCCTTCCTCCAAGAACTTGTGATTCCGTTTAATCTTGTAAATGTTCCCGCTGCGAACCCCCAAATTTCGTTCCTAGGATTCCAATGTATACTTTCTTGCTAATAGATGGCTTGGCATATCACTTCTCAAGCCCACAAGTGATGGGATTTGGGTCGAAATATTTTTAGTCGAGTGATAGCATGGATTATTGTCTATATTTTGGGGTTTTTTAGACGTTTTATCTTCAATAATCTGCATGTTTGTATGTATATTATGTGATTATATTACCATTTCATCTACCTTTGCGGGAATCGAGGTCTACACCTAGTTTTGTTGTAATCGTAGGTAAAATGGCACGTTTTGCATCAAAAAGGAGCAAAAGGAGCTAAGGAGTCATTGGAGCTACATTCAGGAACATAAGGAAACATCCAGGAAGCATAGCCATGGATTAGAGATTCACTTTGGACCAGATTTGAGGGATTTCACATTCAGTTGTGAATCACCTCGGTTGACTACAGAGTCACCTCGACCGAGGTGATCCAGAGGAGTCGAATCGACCGAGGCGAACACCTGGGACGTGGCGAGAATATTTTATTCTTGGCTGAGATCTTTTATCTTTGGAAAGAGGATCTTATATTTTTGGGCTTGGCTCCTGGAAGGAAGAAGATATGATAGACCATATATTTTACCTATTTTTATGGGAAGGGATCTTTCTAAGATATCTTATCTTTGGAGAGTAATTTTCCTATAAAAAGGGTTGGATTTTCCACAAATCAATATCATGCTATACATCTCGCATAGATCCGAATACACCGCTGCAACCATACACCAGTTGGGAGATTTGAAGAACCTTTTTGAAGGTTGAAGGAAGAAAGTCTATAGCTTTTATAGCTTTTTGAAGGGTTTTTGTAAGATCATCTTAGATTCCCTCCTTTGTTGATTGTCTTTGTTGGATTTCTATCCAAGGAATGCTTGTTTGATAATTGATTCAGTTATTGAAGCCTTTCTCTTAAGGTTTTCTTGTTCAATTATTCTCTTTCTTCCCATATATTTGATTAATACTTTCGTGATGATGAGTGGCTAATCTCTTTGTGTGATTCTAGGGTGATTGGCTGAAGGTTGTGGGAAAAACAATGATAGAATGATCTTAATCACAGTAGGACCCTGAAAGTTCGAGTCTTTAACCTTAACCCTAAGGCATCTCGCTCAGTCGATGAACATCTCGGCCGGGGTGGAATTCTTCTGACCGACGTGACTTATTTGATCCGAAACTGAGAGTTAAGTGTTAGAGTTTGCCAAATCCTATTCTTATTATACCTTTCCTGGTTCCATGCAAGCCTAGGGTGAGACTTACCCGGTAATTCCTTTGTTTTTTACCCATGATCATAAGTATAGGTAATAAAGGTTTATCCTTTATTGGGGTTTGAGTGTGCTTTCATTCCATCTTTGTGAGTTAGCCTGAGACTTACCCGGTAAAGGTTTATTCTATTTCCTTAGTTGGAGTGTTAGTTTGAGGTTATAGTTGTTCATCTTAATTCCTTGAGACTTACCCGGTAATAGGAGTTACGGTTTGGGATTAGTGAGTAGTGAGACTTACCCGGTGATCTATTCCACTTTAGTAACACCTTCCCTTTGCAAAAACCTCAGCTTTGTCCGCTTATCTTTAGATCTTGAGTTGGAACCACAACTAGATGCTTTAATCCCTAGAATTGCATATTTCCTTTATTGACTTTTATCATCTTAGATTGTTTTAATTACTTGTGGTTAGTAATTACTAAAGCTTACCTATTCCGACTTTGTTTCACTAAGTCCTTGTGATTGACCCCTGGAATTTCTTGCTTTTTACTACGATCGACCCGTACACTGCGGGTTCGCATCCTTGTTTTAAGCTTACATCTAGGGTTATAAATTTAAAGCTTGCATACACCGTTTGGAGCGAACATCGAGAGCTAAAGAAAATCGTCTGATTAAATGATGGAAAAATAGTTTGATTTTCTATGAAGAAAATCGTCCGATTTATAGGGCAACTGACTCAATTTTTTTCAACAGAAAGTGCTCGCCTCTTGGCCTGTTTCCTTCCTTTTTTTTAGTGAATCTTTTTCCCACTTCCTTTGCTCTTTATGATTCCTCTAGGTTCCTTAAGCATCCTTATTGACCTTAGATACTCTTTGCTCCACTTTTGCTTCCAATTCCACCAAATTCACCTATAATTCAACCAAAACTCGTGTAGACATCTATTTCCGGAATATAAATGAAATGAACCTTAAAGGTACACAAATCTCTCTAAATACAAGGTAAAGTTGAGGTAAACATCCAAAATATGCATGATTATAATGGTATATAATTTATGTCATCAAAATACCCCATACTTACCTCTTCCTTGTCCCCAAGCAAGGTTCAAACTTAGAATACAAGATGTCATGGATTATATGATGCGAAAAACTCAAAAACCTTTTGAAAAGTGCTTCTTCTTATTGGATCACCCTCAAAGTAATGTTTCAAGACATAAGAAGACAAAGTATGCATCAATAATAATCGTATCATGAACAAATCATCCTTCCTTTCAAAGACACAAATAAAGGATATGATAAGGATGTAAAGATAATCAAAGTCAAACAAATCTAAGCCATGATGCCTTAAACATGTGCACAAAGGTCTCAAGGTCTTCCATTCAAGGAAAAAGGTCAAAGAAACGTGTAAAGGGTAGGAAATCTTTAAGGTAATGTAGTGCTAATCCGGCAAAGAGGAATAACAGAATAAAAACTGTAAGAACACAACTTAACCACACATGCTTTGCATGTAAAATTTTTTCTTTCTTTTTACTTTACTTTTTGAGAGTATGGACAGCGGTGCACAAAAACCAAAGCCTAGGAAATTGGCGTTTCTCAACTTTCGAGATGCATCAAACCCTTGATGCACATACCATATCTCGTTAGGACTTGTCGTTCAATAGGACTTTGGCAAGACACAAACACCCGGCTATGTGAATGGTGCCGAGTTACTCATCCTCATGTTCAACGTCCCCAAACCTATAATTTGCTAAATTTTCACTTAACACTTTTACAATGGCCCTCCCACATTAAGCATGCCTTTTATAACTACTTATCCTAATTCCCGGATGGTCAAAAGGAGGTCAAATATTTCATTGAAGAGCTAGCATGAACAAGATGTGAACAAGAAAAGAAGCGAATTGCCTTGGTCATTCCTATATGATGCAAAAGAACTTATAATATAACTTCGATTATTATTTCATTATCCTATCAAGACATCAAGATCTTATGAATCATTCATGCATTTAAGTAAGACAATCAATTTCATTCATGCTACAATTAAAATCTCAACGTGACTAAGTAATCTTTTGCCTTTCCACATCACAATTCTCATCATAGAGATCATATCCATCATAAGAAGCACTAAAATTTTTGAAAAACTCACAATTTTCGAATGAAAGCATGCAAATGCGAATGTCATAGTAGGAAGCAAATAGTGCAAGAGTTATTACAAACCAAATCATCTAGTGCAACACAAAGTACATAGAGTGCAAAAAAAATAAAAGAGATTGTAAGTACCCCCATCCCATACTTAACCTTCACATTGTCGCCAATGAGAAAAGTCAAGCATAAGATGGAGAAAAATACTTACAATGTAAAATGGAGTGGAAACACAAACTTCAGTCGGTGGCGGTGGTGGATATGGATATCTCGGAGTGCTGGGATTATAGAAGTGGCCAAACTGATGATAGTACATGTCCCTCATCTTGCCATCGTAGCAAGAGTGTTTAGCATCCGTCTCCTGGCGGTACTCCGTGAATTGAGTGTTCAGGGCGGCGTAGTCGGTGTGGAGGGCCTCGTAATCTGTGCGAAGACCTTGATAGTCGGTACATAGACCATGAAAGCTAGAAATCAATGCTACAATCTATCGGTGGAGCCTAGATCCACGCCCACGTCCTCGACCATGGCTGGGAGCATGTGCAAAAGAATGACGGGACGGCTGCATCTCATCCTCCGTCTGCTCTGTACCGCAACTCATCCTGCTAGGTCCAGCACCATGAGTATCAGTGTCCATAGCGCCCGTAGCATGGCCGATGTTGGTGTCGCTTTCAAACTCTAGCATGGGTCCCTGATAAGCTTAAGCTCCATCCTCGTAGTCCTCCTCCTCCTCCATCTCATCTTCATCATTATAATAAACAGGCGGAGGGGCCATCTCATCAAACATAAGCACGAAAGTCTCCTTCCAGTTTCTCTTATTCCGAATAGTGTATTCGGACTTCCACTCAATTTCAGCCGGCTTCTTGGATGGGATCCTTGCCCATGGAATAGGCACATACAAAGCTCCTCTACCTCTAGGAATCAAAACCTTTCTCGCAACCAATCTTTGTGAGCCAAGAAGATGGGCGCTCTCCGCTAAGCTGCAATCTGAAAAGTCTAACTCTAACGCCTTCTCCACGTGAGTGACAAGGCCTCCAGCACAAAGATCACCCTTCGACTTGTTGTCTATCTTCCCAAGATAGTCAGAAAGCATGGTGGTGGTGTCGGTGATAGTACCGCTAGTCATACAGTAAAGTAAGAAAGGCTCATCTGCCTTGAGCTTCTGCGGAATCTCTGTCCGTGCAAACAAACTTTCACTAAGGATCCTATGAACTACCTTGAAGGAGAGGTTGTACATGCTCGCTTCCTTGGAGTTCCCCGGTGTCCACTTATCTTCTCCAACATCTCCAACGGATATACTTTCCCAGAAAGCACTAGCACTCACCCCTCGTGGGAATGTGCCTGCAGAAGATGAGGGAAAGCCAAACAAATCTCCAATGGCAGGATGAAGGCACACTCAAACCCTAATAAAGGATAAAAATTTATTACCTAACACTCATCATCATCAGTATACAAACAAAGGAATCATCGGATAAGTCTCTTCCTAGGCTTGCGTATGGACTAGAAAATGTACAACAAGGATAGGATTTGGCAAACTAAAACCTAAACTTAAGTATGGATCAGAAAAGGTCACGCCTCACTCAGTTCATGTCTGATCTCGGTCGAGATGGTATATGAACCGACCAAGGTGAGGTTCAGCTAAGGTTTGGCTCGAGATTTCAGGGTCCACTAAAGTAAAGGATCATTCTTTGATCGTCTTTCTCACAACCTTCTTCCAATCACCCTAGAACCGCAGAAGACTGTAGCCAATAATCATCATGATAACAATAATCAGATATATAAGAAAAGAAGCATATCCAAACAAATAAACCTTAACGCCAAGGTCTCAATAATCAGTCAGTAAAACAAACAAACAAATCAAACAACGAGCAAAATGTGTTCCTTAATCACAAACCAAAAGACAACAATCAAAGAATCTAATAAAACCTTACAACTTCCTTCAAAAGCTTTCAACTTTAACTTCAAATCCAACTTCCTTCAACTTCCTTCCTTCCTTGGAATATCTTCAATCTTCCAAACTAACCAACCAACCAACCAGACATCCTTCCATCCAGAAAGTATCTTCCAATATATAGAAGAATCACTTTCCAAAAATAAAAGATCTCACTAGCCATGGGTCGTCCGTCTCGATCCATCCTAGCGAAATCACCTCGGTCGAGGTGGTATTGTAGCCATCCGAGGGGATCCTCAACTTACGTGCAAATCTCTCAAAACTGCTCAAAAATCAAACTTCTGTCCAACTTCCATGATTCCTATGCGTTTCTTGTAGCTCCTCAATGTTCCATAATGTTGCTCCAATGACTCCTTAGATCCCTTAGCTCCAAATTGCTCCAAAACGTATTATTTTCCCTACAATTACAACAAAACTAGGTGTAGACCTCGATTCTTGCAAAGGTAAACAAAACAACATAATGATCAAGAATATACATCCATGCATGCAGATTTATGAAGATAAAACGTCCAAACCAATCCCAAAATATAGAATATAATACGTGCTATCAATGTGCAAAACCAAAATGATAGTGCTATTTTGGCAACTATTCCGGTTGACCCACGAACACTTAAAGAGCGTATGGATCCCTCTCAATTTTTTCCTCGTCCAAGAGTTGAGGAGCTAAGTGAAGAAGAGCCACTTAAGGAGATAGTCACCCGAGAAGAGGCTAGGGGAAGAGACTTGGAAGTAGAGAGTGATATTGAGGACATGGTTATCATGAATAACCTCATTCGGAAGCTCCATGACGATCCCCCAAAAACTAATGAAGATCATTGTTCAACGAAGGAATGGGTTAAGTAAATGGCGAATGTTGTAAATCAACTCACCCCATGGGATCGTTTCTTTCTAAGGAATTACAAGACATGTATGGGGTCGAGGTCTTAGATGAAATAAGACCTAAGGAGGATGAAGCAACAAGGCATGGAGGAAATGTATCCATGTCCAAAGTTCAAAAGACGCTCCTACAAGATCCTCTCACTATATATTCAAAGGGAAAGATCACATGGTTGATAAGACCTCTTGTTCGCTCAAAAATGTGTGCGTCAAAGTCTTCAAATTTATATCTAGAACTTATGCAAAAGAGAACCCACAGTGTACGGATCAGTTGTAGTAAGTCAAGAAATTCCAGAGTCGAACTCAGGGATTTGGTGAGAATAAAATCGATTTCAAATTATCTAGCAAAGTGTAAAAGCTTTTGTGGTTGATAAGGAGACAAATGATTCCAAGGATTCAAGTATCCGACTACGGCTTTCGATTCAAGACACTTCTAAAGATTATATGACAGAGTTGATGTTGCCAAGGTTATGCATTTCAAGGGAAGGCATTGTACGGTGAAGTTCCAAAACCTATATGTCTAATCCAAAGGCTATCTATAAGGGTTGATGAGGGTGCAATATAAAAAGGAATAAGGATAAGAATTACACTCAAACTAACCACCCAAGACCCAAGGATATGACTCTCAAAGGTAAAGATGGAAAGCAAACTTAAACCTTAATAAATGATGTTGAGTCTCTCTATTACCCAAATCTTGTAAACTTTAGCTATCAAATGAAGAATCAATGATGAAGTCTCTTCTCACACTTGAACAGATGTTAAAAAGGTTAAGCAAGGTTGGGATTTAGGCAAGGATTAACTTTTTATTAGAATAAATCAATTCAAGATCGTCAGAGGAATACATCGTCATGTTCTTCATTAAATCGGACGATCTCACCAAGAACAACCCGATTTTCCTGTTGTCGCAAAGTTAAATCTCAACTCTCAGGGTCCAATTGGTTAAATGAGTTCAGTCTATCATCGTCTAGGCCTCAATCATCAACTATTCTCCCCAAAATCACAAGGTTTTTAGCCAACCATTTTCATATTCAAATCAAGATTGAATGAATAAAACCGAATAAAACTCGAATTTTGAATAAAAACCAAATAATCTCTACATCTATTATGAAACCTTAAAATCTTTCAAAGAATCTCTGAAAACACTCAACAATGTGTTCACAAATCACAATAACAAGTAGGGAAACAAAAGATCTCACAAACTTCTTTGAATCTTTACTTCTTGTTTTCCTTCAATCCTTCCTCCAAGAACTTGTGATTCCGTTTAATCTTGTAAATGTTCCCGCTGCGAACCCCCAAATTTCGTTCCTAGGATTCCAATGTATACTTTCTTGCTAATAGATGGCTTGGCATATCACTTCTCAAGCCCACAAGTGATGGGATTTGGGTCGAAATATTTTTAGTCGAGTGATAGCATGGATTATTGTCTATATTTTGGGGTTTTTTAGACGTTTTATCTTCAATAATCTGCATGTTTGTATGTATATTATGTGATTATATTACCATTTCATCTACCTTTGCGGGAATCGAGGTCTACACCTAGTTTTGTTGTAATCGTAGGTAAAATGGCACGTTTTGCATCAAAAAGGAGCAAAAGGAGCTAAGGAGTCATTGGAGCTACATTCAGGAACATAAGGAAACATCCAGGAAGCATAGCCATGGATTAGAGATTCACTTTGGACCAGATTTGAGGGATTTCACATTCAGTTGTGAATCACCTCGGTTGACTACAGAGTCACCTCGACCGAGGTGATCCAGAGGAGTCGAATCGACCGAGGCGAACACCTGGGACGTGGCGAGAATATTTTATTCTTGGCTGAGATCTTTTATCTTTGGAAAGAGGATCTTATATTTTTGGGCTTGGCTCCTGGAAGGAAGAAGATATGATAGACCATATATTTTACCTATTTTTATGGGAAGGGATCTTTCTAAGATATCTTATCTTTGGAGAGTAATTTTCCTATAAAAAGGGTTGGATTTTCCACAAATCAATATCATGCTATACATCTCGCATAGATCCGAATACACCGCTGCAACCATACACCAGTTGGGAGATTTGAAGAACCTTTTTGAAGGTTGAAGGAAGAAAGTCTGTAGCTTTTATAGCTTTTTGAAGGGTTTTTGTAAGATCATCTTAGATTCCCTCCTTTGTTGATTGTCTTTGTTGGATTTCTATCCAAGGAATGCTTGTTTGATAATTGATTCAGTTATTGAAGCCTTTCTCTTAAGGTTTTCTTGTTCAATTATTCTCTTTCTTCCCATATATTTGATTAATACTTTCGTGATGATGAGTGGCTAATCTCTTTGTGTGATTCTAGGGTGATTGGCTGAAGGTTGTGGGAAAAACAATGATAGAATGATCTTAATCACAGTAGGACCCTGAAAGTTCGAGTCTTTAACCTTAACCCTAAGGCATCTCGCTCAGTCGATGAACATCTCGGCCGGGGTGGAATTCTTCTGACCGACGTGACTTATTTGATCCGAAACTGAGAGTTAAGTGTTAGAGTTTGCCAAATCCTATTCTTATTATACCTTTCCTGGTTCCATGCAAGCCTAGGGTGAGACTTACCCGGTAATTCCTTTGTTTTTTACCCATGATCATAAGTATAGGTAATAAAGGTTTATCCTTTATTGGGGTTTGAGTGTGCTTTCATTCCATCTTTGTGAGTTAGCCTGAGACTTACCCGGTAAAGGTTTATTCTATTTCCTTAGTTGGAGTGTTAGTTTGAGGTTATAGTTGTTCATCTTAATTCCTTGAGACTTACCCGGTAATAGGAGTTACGGTTTGGGATTAGTGAGTAGTGAGACTTACCCGGTGATCTATTCCACTTTAGTAACACCTTCCCTTTGCAAAAACCTCAGCTTTGTCCGCTTATCTTTAGATCTTGAGTTGGAACCACAACTAGATGCTTTAATCCCTAGAATTGCATATTTCCTTTATTGACTTTTATCATCTTAGATTGTTTTAATTACTTGTGGTTAGTAATTACTAAAGCTTACCTATTCCGACTTTGTTTCACTAAGTCCTTGTGATCGACCCCTGAAATTTCTTGCTTTTTACTACGATTGACCCGTACACTGCGGGTTCGCATCCTTGTTTTAAGCTTACATCTAGGGTTATAAATTTAAAGCTTGCATACACCGTTTGGAGCGAACATCGAGAGCTAAAGAAAATCGTCTGATTAAATGATGGAAAAATAGTTTGATTTTCTATGAAGAAAATCGTCCGATTTATAGGGCAACTGACTCAATTTTTTTCAACAGAAAGTGCTCGCCTCTTGGCCTGTTTCCTTCCTTTTTTTTAGTGAATCTTTTTCCCACTTCCTTTGCTCTTTATGATTCCTCTAGGTTCCTTAAGCATCCTTATTGACCTTAGATACTCTTTGCTCCACTTTTGCTTCCAATTCCACCAAATTCACCTATAATTCAACCAAAACTCGTGTAGACATCTATTTCCGAAATATAAATGAAATGAACCTTAAAGGTACACAAATCTCTCTAAATACAAGGTAAAGTTGAGGTAAACATCCAAAATATGCATGATTATAATGGTATATAATTTATGTCATCAAAATACCCCATACTTGCCTCTTCCTTGTCCCCAAGCAAGGTTCAAACTTAGAATACAAGATGTCATGGATTATATGATGCGAAAAACTCAAAAACCTTTTGAAAAGTGCTTCTTCTTATTGGATCACCCTCAAAGTAATGTTTCAAGACATAAGAAGACAAAGTATGCATCAATAATAATCGTATCATGAACAAATCATCCTTCCTTTCAAAGACACAAATAAAGGATATGATAAGGATGTAAAGATAATCAAAGTCAAACAAATCTAAGCCATGATGCCTTAAACATGTGCACAAAGGTCTCAAGGTCTTCCATTCAAGGAAAAAGGTCAAAGAAACGTGTAAAGGGTAGGAAATCTTTAAGGTAATGTAGTGCTAATCCGGCAAAGAGGAATAACAGAATAAAAACTGTAAGAACACAACTTAACCACACATGCTTTGCATGTAAATTTTTTTCTTTCTTTTTACTTTACTTTTTGAGAGTATGGACAGCGGTGCACAAAAACCAAAGCCTAGGAAATTGGCGTTTCTCAACTTTCGAGATGCATCAAACCCTTGATGCACATACCATATCTCGTTAGGACTTGTCGTTCAATAGGACTTTGGCAAGACACAAACACCCGGCTATGTGAATGGTGCCGAGTTACTCATCCTCATGTTCAACGTCCCCAAACCTATAATTTGCTAAATTTTCACTTAACACTTTTACAATGGCCCTCCCACATTAAGCATGCCTTTTATAACTACTTATCCTAATTCCCGGATGGTCAAAAGGAGGTCAAATATTTCATTGAAGAGCTAGCATGAACAAGATGTGAACAAGAAAAGAAGCGAATTGCCTTGGTCATTCCTATATGATGCAAAAGAACTTATAATATAACTTCGATTATTATTTCATTCTCCTATCAAGACATCAAGATCTTATGAATCATTCATGCATTTAAGTAAGACAATCAATTTCATTCATGCTACAATTAAAATCTCAACGTGACTAAGTAATCTTTTGCCTTTCCACATCACAATTCTCATCATAGAGATCATATCCATCATAAGAAGCACTAAAATTTTTGAAAAACTCACAATTTTCGAATGAAAGCATGCAAATGCGAATGTCATAGTAGGAAGCAAATAGTGCAAGAGTTATTACAAACCAAATCATCTAGTGCAACACAAAGTACATAGAGTGCAAAAAAAATAAAAGAGATTGTAAGTACCCCCATCCCATACTTAACCTTCACATTGTCGCCAATGAGAAAAGTCAAGCATAAGATGGAGAAAAATACTTACAATGTAAAATGGAGTGGAAACACAAACTTCAGTCGGTGGCGGTGGTGGATATGGATATCTCGGAGTGCTGGGATTATAGAAGTGGCCAAACTGATGATAGTACATGTACCTCATCTTGCCATCGTAGCAAGAGTGTTTAGCATCCGTCTCCTGGCGGTACTCCGTGAATTGAGTGTTCAGGGCGGCGTAGTCGGTGTGGAGGGCCTCGTAATCTGTGCGAAGACCTTGATAGTCGGTACATAGACCATGAAAGCTAGAAATCAATGCTACAATCTATCGGTGGAGCCTAGATCCACGCCCACGTCCTCGACCATGGCTGGGAGCATGTGCAAAAGAATGACGGGACGGCTGCATCTCATCCTCCGTCTGCTCTGTACCGCAACTCATCCTGCTAGGTCCAGCACCATGAGTATCAGTGTCCATAGCGTCCGTAGCATGGCCGATGTTGGTGTCGCTTTCAAACTCTAGCATGGGTCCCTGATAAGCTTAAGCTCCATCCTCGTAGTCCTCCTCCTCCTCCATCTCATCTTCATCATTATAATAAACACGCAGAGGGGCCATCTCATCAAACATAAGCACGAAAGTCTCCTTCCAGTTTCTCCTATTCCGAATAGTGTATTCGGACTTCCACTCAATTTCAGCCGGCTTCTTGGATGGGATCCTTGCCCATGGAATAGGCACATACAAAGCTCCTCTACCTCTAGGAATCAAAACCTTTCTCGCAACCAATCTCTGTGAGCCAAGAAGATGGGCGCTCTCCGCTAAGCTGTAATCTAAAAAGTCTAACTCTAACGCCTTCTCCACGTGAGTGACAAGGCCTCCAGCACAAAGATCACCCTTCGACTTGTTGTCTATCTTCCCAAGATAGTCAGAAAGCATGGTGGTGGTGTCGGTGATAGTACCGCTAGTCATACAGTAAAGTAAGAAAGGCTCATCTGCCTTGAGCTTCTGCGGAATCTCTGTCCGTGCAAACAAACTTTCACTAAGGATCCTATGAACTACCTTGAAGGAGAGGTTGTACATGCTCGCTTCCTTGGAGTTCCCCGGTGTCCACTTATCTTCTCCAACATCTCCAACGGATATACTTTCCCAGAAAGCACTAGCACTCACCCCTCGTGGGAATGTGCCTGCAGAAGATGAGGGAAAGCCAAACAAATCTCCAAAATCATCAATGGACATGGCATGGTTCTGGTTCATGAGCCGGAAAGTGACCGTCCTATCTCGAGGATCATGCTCAAATGTACTCAGGAACTCGAGAGTTCTCTCGGTGTAACCATCCTCCCTAATCAGCGCAAACTGACTTAGCCCCACTCTATCTAACATCATATTTGTAAGAGCCTAGTTGCTGAGTTGTTGAGAGAGTGAGCAGAGAGCCAGAGTTTAGCCTAGACCGCACCTACCTGAGCCTGGAACCGCCCCTGCGGTTTGTCTAGGCCGCCCCTGGGCTCAAAGACTCCGCCCCCGCGGCTCTGTGTGCTGCAACCGTCTTCATTGAACCTTTGACCCATGCTTTACCCTTTTACCTTTCTCTGTCTCTCTCTCTCTCTCTCTATATATATATATATATATATATATCTTCTTCTTTTACCTCTTGATGAGGGTTTACCATTCTCAAACCTCTCTCTCTCCTTACGTACACTTTCTTCTCCTCTTCTCTCTTGGATCACTTTGGTTGATCTTGTTTGAGTTTTGTGAGTTTTGTGAGAAATCTTACATAACCTTACTTGGCTTTAATGTTGTTGATGTTGCAGTGCCTTGTTGAGCCATCTTGAGGTGTTGTTGGTGCTGTGTTGATCCCCTGGAGAGCTCAGCTTGGTGAGTTCCATTGCTTCTCCTCTTCCTTTCTTCTTTTCTTCATTCTTTCCTTCCTTTCCTTAGTTTAGTATAGTTTCCTTAGGGTTGGATCATGTTCAACCATGTTTTGGCTTGTGTTGATGTATATTTATGTAGGTGATATATGTATGCTGTTGTTGAAGTGAAGAAGAGTAGAGGACCGAAGGAAGAAGTGAAGAAAGGAGTTGAAGTAGTGTCTTCTTCACACCAGTCGCCCCTGCGTCTGTCTTGAGTCGCCCATGCGCCTTTCTTGAGCCGCCCCTGCGCCTGTCTTGAGCTCAGCTTGGTGTACCATCTTGGTGTTTCACTGGGTTCTGCAGGTGTGTGTTGCTTCTAGGCCTTCCTTAGGGTGCCTTTGTTCCCTTCTTTCCTAGTGTAAGTGCTTAGGATCATGCTAGATGTGTGAGGTTGAGTTTTGATAAGGTTGTGATCGGTTAAGGCCTTGCATGGCTTTTGAGGTTCTTTAGATTGTGAGTGAGGTTGAGGTTGATCCTTTGGATCCCTTTGGGTCTAGGTGTGAGCCTTATGATGTTAGGACATTGATATATCTCTTTATGCCTGCTTATAGGTTGTGTTGTCCCTCCAGTGTAGAGGTGATCTTGGTTTAGTTGTGATCGAGGTTGAGGTAAGTCCGTAGGACTTACTTAGCTTCCATCCTTATATTGGGTGTTTGCATGAGTGGTGTGTGTTTTGTATGTTTGCTATGATGTGATGTCGTATATACCGACCTATGTTTTGTTGATTGCCCCGTATGCGTGGATGTGATAACCTTTCCCTTTCATCCCGCCGTGGAGGTTGGGAGGTTCTCTTTAGTCAAGCAAGACCGGTTTACAGGAAGGGAGCAATCCACTTCCATAGGGCACACGGATTGTGTGACGATACTAGTACGACTGGCTAGCAGGCTTAGAGGCGAGGATGTATCGGTCCTCGTGTGACATAGTTTTATACATATGATATATATACGATTTGAGTAAATGACCATTATATTGAGATGATTAAATGGGTAAATATGTGAAAGCATGATGATGTGTTTATCTTACCGTGAGTGGGATTGTGCTTATGCATTACTCTGTATATGTATATGGATAGCTGATGGTTTATTACCATGTTGTAGATGCCCCACAGGATAGGCATGCTGCTGGGTGATCCAGCAGAGTGGCAAACCGAGGACGTCTCGTACATAGGTTGTTGTCGGCTTTTGGGTTTGTTTATCTTTTCCCTCCTATGTGAGGATGATCTTTTGTTTCCTCTTGTGTGAGGTGTTGTGTTTGTACTCGGCTATGTTGTCTTACTTTTGGTTGTACAATTTATACCGTTTTATGTATTTGTTTTTATATCTTTCAGTGCTATGTTGTAAGGTCCAGTGAACTTGTTGTGAGGCTTGGGTCATGATCCATTGTGAGATCCTAGCGCAATGTGGCACTTTAAGTCCCGCGGATTCGGGGTGTTACAGAGTTGGTATCAGAGCCTTAGGTTGAAAACAGTGGCACTTGCTACCTACAAAGATGTCTGATAGGTAAAATAAACAGAACCCACTTGGGGTCTGACATTTTCAAAGGTTTTGGTTTTAAATGTGGTTTTGGGTTAGATGTACGAGAAGTCGTCACTCCTACTATGGACCTCTGTAGTATAGATATGTATATGTATGATGGAGTGTTGAATATATATATATATATATGTATATATATATACTTATGGACTATATAGAGCCTTATAAGTTAGATGTACATACCCCACAGATGGCTCGGACTAGAGTTACTATCGCTGTAGGCAGAGGTTGAGGTAGACCACCCCGTCCTCCAGGTGTGGTAGGTGAGGGACCAGTTCCCGCTGATGATCCCCTAGTGATGGAGGAGATACATAATGAGGTTGCAGAGAGTGTCGTCTCCAAGACGAGGAGTGGTGGATCTGTCAGTCATCATTCACATCGAGCTCAGTCTAATGACGTTGACCGTGTGTCCATGGGAGGACCGGAGTTCAAAGAGTACCTCCGACGTTTCAAGGAGGATATTAGGGCTGGCATATGGGCCCCTGATTTACTAGTGCATGAGGGATCTTCTGAGAGATCTCAGGGAGCAACACAAGTGCCAGTTGCACCTACACGAGTTGTTGAGTCAGTTCGAGTCTCAGTGGAGACTAGAGGGCCTCAACCAGATGCCTGGTTGAAGGCATTTCATCATCAGGGAGTGTCACCTTTCTCAGGAGAGTTTGGTTTAGAGACCGAGGTGTGGATTGGGCATGTAGACTCAGCTTTAGAGTCTATCAGATGTCCTGAGGACAGACGGATAGAGCTGGTTCAATCTTTATTCCGTGACCTCACACACCAGTGGTGGAGGACTGTACGGACCAAAGCCACTAGTTATGACCACATGAGGCACATGATTCGAGAGCAATTCTGCCCTGCCTCATTAAGGAGGGAAAAGCTGCAGGATTTCATGGAGGCTGGCTTTGAGGACGTGGCCATTACAGATGCCATCCGCTGCTTCCAGACCGAGTTAGCTTTGTTGGGTCCAACTGTAGCATCTAAGGACCAGCACGTGTATCCGTTCTCTTGCCGCCTGAGTGAGAGCATACGTTCATACATGGCGGGATTCCATTGTGAGTCCCTAGCTGATTACCAGGACTGGGCTTATGCTTTTGAGAGGGAGCTAGCCAGCCAGAGGAGACCTTCTCAGACAGGACGGTCTGAGAAGAGGCAGCGCACTTGGCAGACCAGTGAAGTTGGAGGAGCATCTAGGTCCAAACGAGATCAAAGACGCCAAAGCTACCCCTCATCTGCAGCGACTACAGATAAGGGATGGCAGTGTTACAACTGTGGTGATCCTAGCCATCTGAGGTCAGCTTGTCCTAGACCAGTTGTTACTTGCTTTACTTATGGTAGACACAGACATCGAGCTGCCTTCTGTAGGTAGGATGGAGTGGCATCTCCATAGGGTTCTTCTCCTGCCAGTGTAGCAGGAGGTGGTCAGAGGACACCTCAGTAGTAGACACCGGGACAGTAGAGAGTCCTAGAGCGTCCATCTACTAAGGGTCCTGTTCCAGGACCGAGTAGAGGCAGAGGTAGAGATGTTTGCACTAGTGATGCTAGAGGAGCCCGAGGGAGAGCTTTTGAGTTGAGGAGTGCAGAGGATCCACCTACACCGGTTGCTATAGGTACCATTCTGCTTCATGGTTTACCTGTTAGAGTCTTGTTTGATATTGGTGCTACGCATTCATTTATTTATGATACATGTGTTGAGCATTTGAGTTTAGATACCATAAAGGGTATACCCTTTACTATAGAGTTACCTGATGGTAGTCGGGTCAGAGGTACCCGTGAGATACGTAGTTATCCCCTTCGTTTAGGGACTCGTGATTTACTTGTTGACTTCTTAGTCATGCCATTGATGCATGAAGAAGTCATCTTAGGTATGGAGTGGATGCGTAGACACCATGCGATTTTGGATGTTGGTAGACGGACTGTTATAGTCTCTGCCGAGGTTGGTCAGATTGAGGTCTTCCGGGGTTGGGACCTTGGGAAGACAGGTTCTGCCATCAGTGCCGCACGAACAGCTAGATTGATGGAACAGGGATGTGATGCCTTCTATTGCTACACCATGAAGGATGGAGAGAGTCCAGTTGTGGAGGATATTCCAGTGGTCTGCGAGTTTGTAGATGTGTTTGCTGAGCCATCGAGCTTGCCGCCTTAGCGGAGTGTGGACTTCAGCTTAGAGTTAGAGCTTGGCACGAGACCCATCTCAAAAGCCCCATACCGTATGGCACCTGCCGAGATGTTGGAGTTGAAGAAGCAACTCGAGGAGTTGGCTAAGAATGGCTTCATATGCCCTAGCGTTTCACCATGGGGTTCACCTCTCCTCTTCGTGCGGAAAAAGGACAAATCTTTGAGGTTATGCATTCATTACAGAGAGCTGAACAAGGTGAGCATCAAGAACAGGTATCCACTACCTCGTATTGATGATCTACTTGATTAGCTTCGGGGAACTAGAGTTTTCTCCCAAATTGATTTGCGCTCAAGATATCACCAGCTGAGGGTGAGAGAGCAGGATGTACACAGGACTGCATTTCGTACCCGTTATCGACACTACGAGTTTGTAGTGATGCCATTCGGGCTGACGGAAACCCCAGCAGTCTTTCTGGAGTTGATGAACAGTATATTCACCGACTTCGTTGATCAGTTTGTGGTGGTCTTTATTGACGATATTTTGGTGTACTCTCGTAGCAAAGAGGAGCATGCCGGTCATTTGAGGATGGTTTTGCATATTCTAAGGGATAGAGAGTTGTATGCCAAGCTCTCTAAGTGCGAATTTTGATTGTCTGAGGTTGCTTTCCTTGGTCATATCGTCTCCGCCGATGGGATTATGGTAGATCCGGCGAAGATCGAGTTTGTTGCTGCGTGGACGACGCCGATGAATGTGAAGGAAGTGCGTCGCTTTCTTGGCTTAGCCGGTTACTACAGACGCTTTATGGAGGGATTTTATGTGATTGCCCGTCCACTGACGAGTCTTCTGAGGAAGACTACCAGGTTTGTGTGGACCGACCAGTGTGCTAAGAGTTTTGAGAAGTTGAAGAGGCCTTTGACTTCTGCTCCTGTCCTGGCACAACTAGAGGGTTTTGATTACTTTGTGGTCTATAGTGATGCATCCAAGCTAGGCTTGAGATGTGTGTTGATGCAAAGAGGCAAAGTGATTGCTTATGCGTCTCGACAGCTGAAGCCGTATGAGGAGAACTACCCGACTCATGATCTGGAGTTAGCAGCGGTGGTTCGTGCTTTGAAGATCTTGAGACATTACCTGTATAGTGCTACATGTCAGATCTTCACAGACCATAAGAGAAATTGATGTATATTTTCACGCAGCGGGAGTTGAATAACCGCCAGCGCCCATGGCTTGAGTTGATCAAGGACTTCGAACTTGAGATTTTGTATCATCCTGGAAAGGCGAATGTTGTAGCTGACGCCTTGAGCAAGAAGACGCCTCAAGAGAAAGTGATTGCCAGGTTCACTGTCCTATAATTGCTAGGATTTCTGAATTCTAAATAACGTTGATTAATCAGTGATAGTAATTGACATATAACTTGCGAAGATTGCGCAAGTGTTGAGTATAAGTCCCACCGTTATGTTCCTAGCGTAATTTTGGGCTTATGGTGAAATTTTAACTTTTTTCCCCGGGTAACTATTTTTGCCCTCCGGTATTATTTGGAGCATTTGGGAGCTCCAATTAATAAAAATGCAGTTGAGAGAAATGATCAGGACATCGGACATGTCGTAGATATGAAATAACATGGAAAGGTAAAACGGCCAAAAGAGTCACTATTTCGTTTCTTAACGGCTAAGAAAGACGGCTTAGGAATACATGTTTTCCAAGGCAATTGTGGAATAATTATCCCTACAATATTCAAGATTTATTGTTCCAATTTCAAGAAGTTTGGAGAAGGGGGTTCAACCTGCCATTGGATCGGTTAAAGGATAATTATCAACTTCGCTAAAGGATAATTATTGACTTCACTACAAATAGCGGAAAATCGTTTATTAATTCATTTCCTTTCACGTTTCCTCGTAAAAGCTCTGATTTCTCTCAAACTACAAACTCAGATATACTCTCCGTTTCAAATCCGATTTCAATTCAATTTGATTTTCTGGATTCCTCTCTTCATTCTCTTCATATCGGTACCAAGTTTCTGCATTTCCGAGCAAATGAAGACCTGGTCGAGCATATATGTCACAAGGACAGTTCCATCGCTCAGATTCCGGTGAATTTGATGTTGTACATGCGTAGCCTGCGTCATTGTGATTCCGAATCTTCTTTCAGATCGTCAATCGGGTTAGTAACGAATAAGTTATGAATTTATTCGTTTTCCGTACTGCGATTTGGCCTAAATTAACCTTATGCTTTTCAAAATGGATAATTAGAAATTCCATTATGATCACTATATTATTCTGGTGTTATGGGTTGTTTATTTGATGAAATTTGATGACAGGTGGGTTTAGAAATGGCCTGCGGGCAAAATGTTATTCTGACAAAATTTAATTAATTAATTAAAGATTAATTAATTAAATTAGGATTAAATTTGAGATTGAGGAATACTAATTAGATGCATGCTAGGTGTCAGAATGATTTGAGGATCATGATGATGTTATGGATATCGGTTATGGTTTTAAGGTTTAGTATGTGTACGAGTATGATGAGATGTTATGTTGAGGATATGCCTTAGGCATTTATGAATGTGTTGAGGATCTGAGGTTTAGATTTAAGATATAGGTTGATTGTGGTTAGTGAGACGAGTCTCATAACCTTTGCTTTATGTGATTGTGTGTGCCTTGCTATTGCAGTTGTTTATTACTTCCCCAAGGAGAAGCTGTGACGTGGTACCGGTTTAGAGTATATCAGGTAAGTCAATAGGACTTGATTAGCGTGCAGTTGTGGATTGTATGATTGTGATGGTTGTGTGTACGTGTTCATATGATTGTGCATTTATAACCTAAACCGGACTAGGATGACCATTCATTACATTTTTTTGGCCCAAGTGTATTATAACGGGCGGTAACCGCCGGTCTCCGCCTGCTGGTTAGGAGGAGGTGCCCCGAAGATGATCTCACAGGAGGGGATGAGTGAAGGTCACCCCCATGCAAAACTCCTGTGTTACGTTGGATGGGACGGGGTTCTTGAGGGTCCTCGTGTTACAAAAGAAGTTGAATTAGTAATGGAATAATGTAATGAAAGATAATAAATGAATGTGTGTGGCATTGCATGTTTGAGATGTTGATGTGTGGTTGTGCTATTACCTTCATGCTTTTCATTGTTGTAGCTAACGGTTTTCATACCGTGTTGTAGTGTTCTGCAGGTTAGTAATACGGCAGAGTGAGCCAGATGGTGTGACAAGCCGAGGACTTCTGTACATTAGGATGCGTGGGATGTGGGATTTTTTGTGGTTGTGGTTTATGTTGTTGTATTGTACTCGGCTATGAGTTTGTAAACTCTTTTGATGTATCATACTCAGCTTTTATGTATTTGATTTTAATCTACCTATGCCTTGTTGTAAGATTCTGTGAACTTGTTGTCAAGCTAGGGTCAGGATCCATTGTGAGATCCTAGCCCAATGTGACACTCCAAGTCCCGCGGATTTGGGGTGTTACATGTATAGCCTTAACTTCAGAGGGATCTAGTCTGGCTAGAGATGGACATCCAGTTTCTTGATGAGGATGCCCAACTGTATGTATTACAGGTTTTACCTGGTCTGTTGGATGAGATCCAACAGAAGTAGGGGACCAGTCGGACCCTGATGAGGATTAGAGAGAGGACGTCTCGTGGAGAGGCACCAAAGTTTTCTGTTGGAGTTGATGGAGTTATGAGGCGACATGATCGCATATGTGTTCCTGGAAATGTAGAGTTAAGACAGAGGATCTTACAAGAGGCTCACTGTACACCTTACTTTGTACATCCAGGTACGAGTAAGATGTACCATGATGTGAGACATTCACATTGATGGGGAGGGCTGAAGCCCGATGTAGCCAGATTTATGGCTCAGTATTGCAGACCTGGAGGTAAGCTCCATCCACTACCAGTGCCGCGGTGGAAGTGGGAGGATGTCTCCATGGATTTTGTGACCAGTTTGAGACCCAATAGGAGTTTTGATGCCATCTAGGTTTGTTGTTGATAGACTGATGAAGACGGCACGTTTCATTCCTATCAGATAGACATTGCCAGTGAGTAGATTGGCTGAGGAGTACACTAGACAGATAGTGAGACTCCATGGTGTACCAAGGACGATCGTCTCTGATCGAGATGGACGGCTTACCTCGAGGTTTTGGCAGCAGATTCAAACGTCTTTGGGGACGAGTGTACACTTTACGACTGTGTTTCACTCCCAGACAGATGGTCAGTCTGAGAGGACCATCCAAACCCTAGAGGATATGTTGTGAGCTTATGTGTTGGATTGGAGACAGGGATGGTCTGACTACCTTCCAGTTGTAGGGTTCTCATACAACAACAACTGGCATGCATCTATTGGGATGACTCCTTATGAGGCATTGTATGGACGTAGGTGCCATACACCTTTATGTTGGGTTGAGCCTAGCAGTATTAGTAGGATAGCGCCAGAGCAGATTCACGATGATATGGCTCGAGTAGCGCTAATTAAAGAGAGGATGCTGGCTGCACAGAGTCGCAAGAAGTCATATGCAGACAAGAGGTGTCGGCCTCTAGAGTTCAAGGAAGGAGCTCATGTCTGGTTGAGAGTATCTCCGACGCGTGGCGTCAGACATTTTGTCATAAAGGAGAAGTTAAGTCCCCAATATGTCGGTCCTTTTGAGATACTAGATAGAGTTAGGAGAGCAGCCTAAAGATTAGCTTTGCCTCCGAGGTTAGAGGGTAATCACCATGTCTTTCATGTGTCCTAGCTGAGAGAGTACATACCAGATCTGAGGGAAATTGTGAGTTATGATGATTTGGTGGTGGAGCCAGACCACACCTTTGTTGTGCATCCTATTGCAGTCCTAGAGGGAGGTGAGAGACACGTGCGTTCAAAGGACATACCTGTGATGAGGATACCATAGTCTAGACGTGGACCTGAGGAGGCTACATGGGAGACTGAGGATAGTATCCAGAGGAACTATCCAGAGTTTTATGCTATGATAGATGCATCTAGGGTCGAGGAGTAGATCTTAGTGCTATCTTGATGCTTATGTGCTTATGTGCTTACATGCTTTGATGTGCTTTTCCATGCTAGTTATGATATGTGTTATGATCTTATTAGATCTTGCTATACTAGCATGATGTATGTTATAGATGGAGATGATTATTCCCTCCATGCTATTTGAGCATGACTTATGTTTATAGCTGGAAATGGTTTTTTACTCCACGCTATCTGAGTGATTAGGGTTTAGTTGAAGATGGTTCTTTCATCCATGCTACTTTGATGGATATAGTTTCAATGGAGATGTGATTCCTCTATGCGATGTATACGTTGATGGTCTGGCTAGAGACATATTTCCTCTATGCTTGTATTATGTTTTGGCTACAGATGTGCTTCCTTTATGCCCTGTGTTGCGGTATGGCGAGAGATGTGATTCCTCTAAGCCTTTGGGTAGCGTTACGGCCCTGTTTTCTGGAGTTGATGATTCATCCATGTTGATGTTTGAGGTTGTAGATTTGTTATAGGTTTTGACATTCTGAGTGGAGATGTGACACCTCCGATAGAGAGTGTGAGTTATACCTCGGCTTATGGGTCCGAGAGGCTTTGGGATCTTGCAAGTTTCGGGACAAAACTTGTTTTTAGGGGGGTGAGATGTAAGAGCCTAGTTGATGAGTTGTTGAGAGAGTGAGCAGAGGGCCTACGTGAGCCTGGAACTGCCCCTACGGCTCACAAAGTCCGCCCCCGCAGCTCTGTGTGCTGCAGCCGTCTTCTTTGACCCTTTGACCCTTTGACCCGTGCTTTACCCTTACCTCTATATATATCTTCTTCTTTTACCTATTGATGAGGGTTTACCATTCACAGACCTCTCTCTCTCTTTACGTACACTTTCTTCTTCTCTTCTCCCTTGGATCACTTTGGTTAATCTTTTGTGAGTTTTGTGAGAGATCTTGCATAGCCTTGCTTGGCTTTGATGTTGTTGATATTGTTGTGCCTTGTTGAGCCAGCTTGAGGTGTTGTTGGTGCTGTGTTGATCCCCTGAAGAGCTCAGCTTGGTGAGTTCCATGGCTTCTCCTCTTCCTTTCTTCTATTCTTCATTCCTTTCCTTAGTTCAATATAGTTTCCTTAGGGTTGGATCATGTTCAACCATGTTTTGGCTTTTGTTGACGTATATATATGTATGTGATAAATGTATGTTGTTGTTGGAGTGTAGAAGAGTAGAGGACCGAAGGAAGAAGTGTAGAAAGGAGCTGAAGTGGTGTCTTCTGCACACCAGCCGCCCCTGCGGCGGCCAGTGGACCGCCCCTGCGGTGGCAAGTGGACCGCCCCTGCGCCACCTCCTAGCCGCCCCTGCGGCCACTTGTACCAGCTTGGTGTTTCACTCGGTTTTGCAGGTGTGTGTTGCTTCTAGGCCTTCCTTAGGGTGCCTTTGTTCCCTCCTTTCCTAGTGTGAGTGCTTAGGGTCATGCTAGATGTGTGAGGTTGAGTTTTGATTAGGTTGTGATCGGTTTAGGCCTTATATGGTTTTGAGGTTCTTTGGATTGTGAGTGAGGTTTAGGTTGATCCTTTGGATCCCTTTGGGTCTAGGTGTGACCCTTATGATGTTTGAAGATTGATATATCTCTTTATGCCTGTTTAAAGGTTGTGTTATCCCTCCAGTGTAGAGGTGATCGTTGTTGAGTTGTGATCGACGTTGAGGTAAGTCCGTAGGACTTACTTAGCTGTCATTCTTATATTGCGTGTTTGCATGAGTGGTGTGTGCTTTGTATGTTTTCTATGATAGCATGTGATGTTGTATATACCGACCTATATTTTATTGATTGTCCTGTATGCGTGGTTGTGACAAACTTTCCTTTTCATCCCGCCGTGGAGCCTGGGAGGTTCTCTTGAGTCAGGCCAGACCGGTTTACAGGAAGGGTGCAATCCACTCCCATAGGGTACACGGATTGTGTGACCGATACTAGTACGGCTGGCTAGCAAGCTCAGAGGCGAGGATGTATCGGTCCTCGTGTCACATAGTTTCATATATATGATATATATATCCGATTGGAGTAAATGACCATTATATTGAGATGATTAAATGGGTAAATGTGTGAAAGCATGCTTATGTGTTTATCTTACCTTGAGTGTGATTGTGCTTATGCATTACTCTATATATGTGTATGGATTGCTAATAGTTTATTACCATGTTATAGATGCCCCACAGGATAGTCATGCTGCTAGGTGATCTAGCAGAGTGGCAGGCCGATGACGTCTCGTACATAGGTTGTTATTGGCTTTTGGGTTTGTTTATCTTTTCCCTCCTGCGTGAGGATGATCTTTTGTTACCTCCTGTGGGATGTGTTGTGTTTGTACTCGGCCATGTTGTCTTACTTTTGGTTGTACAATTTATACCGTTTTATGTATTTGTTTTTATATCTGTCAGTGCCATGTTCTAAGGTCCAGTGAACTTGTTGTCAAGCTAGGGTCAAGATCCATTGTGAGATCCTAGCCCAATGTGGCACTCCGAGTCCCGCGGTTTCGGGGTGTTAAAATATCCACATCCTCTCTCACAAACAATGCATCTAAGTCATCTAAGACAATGTATCGAGGAGGGGTGAAGGGACAATCTAAGAGACGTTCATATCTCTTCTTATGTTTGGAAAGGGGGGGGGGGAGGAAGGTTTGGTCGGGCTTGAGGAGGTTGTGGGGGTGGGGGAGGTTCTTTGGAAGAAGATCCATTCTTCTTGCTTGCATTTCTTGTGATTCTCTTCAAAGTCTCCATTCTGCACACAAAAATCGACTTGTTCTTCACAAAAATCAGACGATTTTTCTAGGTTGAGTCGATTTTTCTGTCGATTTCAACACAACTCACCAATTTGTAAAGCTCTGAGCAAATCAACACCTCAAACAGTCTCCTAGGGGTATTTCTAAGCAAACCCCTCAATCAAACTCAACAATCTAACAACTTATAGGCAAGAATAAAATCGAGCGGAAAACTTAGGTTTTGGATTGAAAAACCTGAATTTCGGATGGATGAGCACTTTGCCAAGCTTGTTCTTGCTAGATCCGTCTTCCTTGTTGAAAGTGCTTTAGTTTGGACTCAATAATCACTCAAAATGGTTACAATTTGAGGAGATTCGAGATTGGCGATTTTTCGGCTCTTCGGGACGAAGAGAGAACGAAAATGGTTAAGTGTGGAATGAAGGAAGCTAGGGGAGAAGGCTTTATATAGGCCGTCCAAATTTCAAAGAAAATCGGACGATTTTTTTGGTCGATTTTGTTGTCGGTCCGATTTTTCTTCACTTTCTCAGCTCAAGGAGATAAATAGAACGATTTTCTTTTGGTAAGTTGATTCTTGACTCGATTTTTCCTCCTGTTGCCAAAAATCGTCTTGCTCTGCAACCTGAATCGATCGATTTACTTGTTGTAGGTCGATTTGCTTCCTTTTTCTCCTTGAAAAGTGCATTTGACCCATTTTATATCCACATTCTTCATTAATTCTCTATGGTTGAACCTAGTTCCTGCGATTTTTGACACAAACAAACCAAGAGCGTATCGAGAAACAAACAAAGCTAAACCAAAAGCAAACAAACAACTAACCTAAACTATTCTAAGATGAAAAGAAGGGAAAAGAACTACACTACCATGGGTTGCTTCCCAAGAAGCGCTTGATTTATCGTCTTTAGCTGGACGTTGCTTGTTTTGATGCTCAATGGAGGAGGATAGGAGCTATCTCCTCAACCAGAACTTCCAGTATGTACTTCTTCAACCGTTGGCCATTGACCTTGAAACTTCCGCTTTGTTCACCCCATACTTCGACTGCACCATGGGGGAAAACACGTTTAATTACATAAGGTCATGTCCAACGGGTTTTTAAGCTTACCTGGAAAGAATCGAAGCCTTGAGTTGAATAGAAGAACTTGATCTCCTTCCTTCAAGTCCTTTGGGATGATATGCTTATCATGCCACCACTTCGTTCTTTCCTTGTAGATCTCTGCGTTCTCGTACGCATTCAGCCGGATCTCCTCTAGCTCATTGATGTCCAATAGCCTTTTCTCTCCGGCTTCTTTCATGCTGAAGTTGAGCCACTTGATGGCCCAATATGTGTTATGCTCTAGCTCTACAAGAAGGTGAAAAGACTTTCCATACACAAGGTTGTATGGAGTTGTACCTATGGGTGTCTTAAAAGCGGTCTTGTATGCCCATAATGCATCATCTAGCTTCATTGATCAATCCTTTCTTCTTCTAGACATAGTCTTCTCTAGAATTCCTTTGATCTCTCTATTAGATATCTCAACTTGTCCGCTTGTTTGCGGATGGTATGGTGTGGCAATCTTATGGGTTACCCCATACTTAGCCAATAGAGCCTCAAATCGACCGGCTGTGAAGTGCGTCCCTCCATCACTAATGATGGTTCGAGGAGCCCCGAACCTTGGGATGATCGTTCTATTGAAGAACTTCACCACTACCATTGCATCATTGGTATGAGAGGCGATTTCTTCTACCCATCTTGAGACATAGTCTACGGCTAGAAGTATGTATTGGTTTCCACAAGAAGATGGGAATGGTCCCATGAAGTCTACTCCCATACATCGAATATCTCTACTTCTTGTATGTTGTTGAGGGGCATCTCATTCCTCCTTGAAATATTAGTTGTCCTTCGACAAGCATCATAAGCAACAACATAGTTCTGCACATCTTTAAATAAGGTAGGCCAAAAGAAACCGAATTGGAGTACCTTAGCACACGTCTTGTGGGAACTAGCATGTCCTCCACAAGGCAAATAATGGCAATGGCGGATAACGCTTTCCACCTCATCCTCCGGAACAAATCTTCTGTACACGCCATCGGAACCTCTCTTGAAGAGTAGAGGTTCGTTCCAATAGAAGTGCCGGACGTCTTTAAAGAACTTCTTCCTTTGAACATATGAAAGTCCGGGTGGAAATTCTTGACAAACAAGGTAATTGACTATATCAGCAAACCATGGGTCATTACCTTTTGAGATTTGTTGAAGGCATTCTTCAATCTCGTGCAGCTGCTCATCGGGGAATGAGTCGTCGATAAAAAGCTCATCTGTCTCATCGGTGAGGTGTGGGAGACGGCTAAGTTGATCGGTGACTGAATTTTCCGAGCCCTTCTTGTCACGGATCTCTAGATCGAACTCTTGTAAGAGCAAGATCCATCTTAGAAGACTAGGTTTTGTATCCTTATTTGTGAACAAGTAACGGATTGCTGAATTATCCGTGTAGACTATCACTTTCGCACATACAAGATAGGAACGAAATTTCTCAAATGCATAAACTACAGCAAGAAGCTCCTTCTCCGTGGTTGCATAATTTAGTTGAGCTTCGTCTAGCGTCTTGCTAGCATAGTAGATGGCGTGAGTGCGACCATCTTTCTTCTGTGCAAGTACAGCTCCTATACCTACGTCACTTGTGTCGCACATGATCTCGAAAGGAAGAGTCCAATCGGGTGGTTGGATGATAGGGGCTGAAATCAAAGCTTCCTTGATCCTGCAAAAGGCATCTAAACATTCTTTCGAAAATTCGAAAGTTATGTACTTCATAAAAAAATTAGTCAAAGGCTTTGAAATCTTAGAAAAATACTTTATGAACCTCCAATAGAAACCTGCATGTCCTAAAAAGCTTCTAACTCCTTTCACCAAAGATGGAGGTAGCTTCTCTATAGTTTCAATCTTAGCCCTATCAACTTCTATTCCTCTATTTGAAATCAAATGACCTAACATAATTCCTTCGGTGACCATAAAATGACACTTCTCCCAGTTTAAGACTAGGTTAGTTTCAAAGGAAGAACCATATACCGAAAAGTCGTCATTGAAAACTTCCATGATGTTCTCTAAATACTCCGAAAAGATTGCCATCATGCACCTTCGGAAGGTGGTTGGAGCATTGCATAAACCAATGAGCCTTCTGCATTCCATAAGGTGGCTGGAGACAGTTGTCTTCTCTTGATCATCCGGGTGAATAGAAATCTGAAAGAAACCGCTATATGCATCTAGATAACAAAAGTAAGAGTGTTGGGCTAACCTTTCCAACGTTTGATGATTGAAAGGAAGGGGGAAATGGTCCTTCCTTGTGGCAACATTCAGTTTACGGTAGTCGATGCACATTCTCCATTTCGTAACTGTCCTTGTGGGAATAAGTTCTTTGTTCTTGTTTGCAACAACTGTAATGCCTCCTTTCTTTGCAACCACTTGTACGAGGCTCACCCATTTGCTATCAGAAATAGGGAAGATGATACTTGCATCAATTAGTTTAAGGATTTCTTTCTTTACGACCTCTTTCATGATCGGATTTAACCGTCTTTGAGTTTGACGTGAAGGTTTGTAATCCTATTCCATCAAGATCTTATGCATACAAAAAGAAGGTTTAATGCCTACTAAATCATCAATAGTATAGCCTAATGTTTTCCTATGGTGTCTCAAAACATTCATAAGCTTCTCAAGTTCATCATCACTCAATTGTGCACTAACTATAACAGGATATGTAGAGTTAGGCCCAAGGAATGCATACCTTAAATATGTAGGAAGTGGTTTCAACTCCAATGAAGGTGGTGCCTTGGTTGATGGTTCATGATCATCTAGTGTAATTGGAGAAGCCTCTGAAGGTGGAGGAAGTGTGCTACTACAGTTAAGAACAGCTGCAATCGAGTTCGTAGCAGTTGGAGAAATTGCTGGAAAATCGACCTACCCTGACGTAAATCGGCCAATTTTTTGTCCGATTTTTCTTCCTGTTGTAAAAAATCGACTTGTATTTTCATAAATCGTGTGATTTTCATTGTGTAGGTCAATTTTTCCAACAGATTCCGGGGCTCTTTCCAACTCTTCAAATCTTGCCTCCGGCTCTTTCTCTGCATCTTCCAATGCTCTAATCTCATCATCACAATCATGCTCCACTCCTTCCTCCTTTATACTCATGCTAAGAACCTTTTGAAGTGGATCTTTGACCAATATTGAATTCCCCACTTCTCTAGACTCTTCTTCATCAAAGATGTTAAAAACATCTTCTCTCAAAGTTGGCTCTTTGATTAAGGAGGAGAGCACAAATTCCACTTTCTCTTCCCCTATATTGAAGGATAGTTGTCCATTCTTATAATCAACCATTCAACCGGAGGTTGCAAGGAATGGTCTCCGAAGTATGATGGGAACTGAATAATCTGCAGGAATGTCAAGAATGACATAATTTATAGGAATGTAAAACTCACCAAGTTTCACGAGAATGTGCTCTATGATTCAAACAGGCCTAGTGATTGATCGATCGGCCATGTAGAGTGTCATCTT
Organism: Fagopyrum homotropicum; assembly: GCA_033239125.1. Classification (NCBI taxonomy): domain Eukaryota; kingdom Viridiplantae; phylum Streptophyta; class Magnoliopsida; order Caryophyllales; family Polygonaceae; genus Fagopyrum; species Fagopyrum homotropicum. The sequence continues at coordinate 8,512,391 of BSWB01000005.1, read as the reverse complement.
CACCGTCTAGGCTCTCCTAGACCAACTGCCTTACACAAAGCAAGTGGTATGCTGCTTACACTTGCTCCAAGGTCGCAAAGTGCATCATAGGTGACCTATCCTAAGGTGATGGGTATGCAAAACGATCCTGGATAATGCAGCTTAGGTGACATGTTCTCCGTCATAGTTTTAATAAGTTCGGATGACTCCGTACTCATCTTGACTTCACCGATATCTTCTAATATCCTCTTGCTAGAGAGGATCTCCTTTAGGAATTTCCCATAAGCTGACGTACCTAAAATTGCATCCAAAGAAGGTATATTAATGTATAGCTTACTCATAAGATCTATGAACTTACCGAAGTATTTACCTAGACGCGCTCTTGCTCTAGATTGGGGAAAAGGTAGAGGTGGTTTGTAAGCAGGAGGATGAACATAGACATCTTCCTTCTCTTTTTCCTTTTTCTTTTCAGCGGTGACTTCAACTAAATTGGGTTGTGGATCGGTGGTTGTTACACCACTCTGAGTAGTAATCGCCATTACTCGCCCCTTTGGGTTGTCCTCCGTCTTTCCAGGAAGTTTCCCTTGATCTCTAAGAACTTCTGCGGCCTTGCTGAACACTTGATTTTCTAAAGCTTTTTGTGGCTTATCAACCGAAGTGATATGATTCTCTAGTCCTTGGAGCTTCCCAAGATTGTCTCTAGCATAGCATCATGCTTATCCTTCTCCGGTTTGCTCGAGCCATTTGACGTTTGACCCTGGCTTTTCAAAGGAGTAGAAGAAGAAGAAGAAGAAGAAGAAGAAGAAGAAGAAGAAGAAGAAGAAGGAGGAGGTGTTAGTGCATTTTCAGCTTGTGAATAGGGATTACCGGAGTTTTGTTGGTTTGATCTCCAGTTGTTGTTGTTGGAGTTCCTGTTGTTATTCCAGTTATTGTTCCGGTAGTTGTGCCTATTGCCTTGGTTGTTGTTCCTTCCTAGGTAGCGAACATCTTGCTCCTTCGTCCTTTGAAGGCTAGTTTTTATGACTTCCTTCAACTCCTTGATCTTATTATTGAGGGAAAATATTTGTGTTTGTGCAGCATGAGTCAACTTTGCTCCTGGATCTCCTGAATTCCGATTCCCAGCATCCATCTTCCTTTGGCAGTACTTCTCAATCACTTGGGCTTTCTTCTCGATGAAGTCCCAAGCGTCGTCTTCTCTCATGTCCATGAATGTACCACGAGAAAGAGATTGGAGTTTGAATTGTGTCTCCACATCCAATCCCTTGTAGTAGATCTTCAGCAATTCCAACTTTGAAATGCCATGGTGTGGGCAATCCAATAGAAGATCTTGAAACATTTTCCCAAGATTGAAATAAACTTTCGTTAGGTTTCATAGAAAAAGCATTAATCTTACCTCTCAATTCCGCTGTTTCGTATGGCGGAAAGAACTGAGTGAGAAACTCCGAAGTGAAGTCCTCCCATATGTTAAGCTTTGCAGCCGGAAGAGCTTGATACAAAGCTAATGCTTTGTCCTTCAAAGAGAAGAAGAACGGTCTCAACTTGTAGTTGTTGTTATTGACCCTTTGAAGTTTCAAAGTTTCCATGAGAATTTCAAAATTTTGCAAGTGTTGATGCGTTGATTCAGCTTCCGTTCCACCAAACTGAATTTGGCGGATCATAGTGATTACTTTTGGACGCATCCCAAATTCATGATCATCTTGTTGTCTAAGATTCACACCTAGATGGATTGGTTGTTGAATTGGGTCCATTCGTTTCCCAAGGGTTCGTGGTTCAACCACAATATCAGCAGCTCTCGCCTCTCTAGCACGAGGACGAGGATCAAGATAGGGTCGAAAACGTGGATCGACATTAGCATGAGGATTAAGTGGTGGTTTGTCCTCTAGCTCCGGTATCTCATCATCATCGCACAATTCAGCTATGGACACCTTAGCCTTCTTCTTCTTCTTAGTGTCATTCCTCTCTAGTTTCATGTCTAGAATCATCACCATAAGCTCTTCTATTTGAAATTAATTACGTTCTTTTTCCTCCAAGCGAGCCTTCTCACTCAATTTGAGTTGAGCTTGAGCTTTATCCAACTCCTCTTGGATGTTTCTCTCATTATTTCCAGCCATCGTTTTCTCTTTTAGCTTTCTTCTCAAAGTTTTCTCCAATTCGGGATCAAAAGGAACGAGATCTTTGGTAGATCTAGTCCTTCGCATATACGTAAAAGAATTCTTGCAAAAATCACTCAAGTAGACAAATCAAATCACAAGAGCAAAAGCTCCCAAGCTAGACAACCGAAAACCGAATTTCGTCTAGACCAAATCCCCGGCAACGGCGCCAAAAATATGTTCGCTCAAAAGTGTGTGCGTTAAAGTCTTAAAATTTAAATCTAGAACTTATGCAAAAGCGAACCCGCAGTGTACGGATCACCTGTAGTAAGGCATGAAATTCCAGAGTCGAACTCAGGGATTTGGTGAGAGTAAAATCGATTTCAAATTATCTAGCAAAGTGTAAAAGCTTTTGTAATTGATAAGGAGACAAATGATTCCAAAGATTCAAGAATCCGACTGCGGCTTTCGATTCAAGACACTTCTAAAGATTAAAGGACAAAGTTGATGTTGCCAAGGTTATGTATTTCAAGGGAAGGTATCGTACGGTGAAGTTCCAAAACCTATATGTCTAATCCAAAGGCTCTCTCTATAAGAGTTGTTGAGGCTGCAATATAAAAAGGTATAAGCATAAGAATTACACTCAAACTAACCACCCAAGACCCAAGGATATGACTCTCAAAGGTAAAGATGGAAACCACACTTAAACCTTAATAAAGAATGTTGAGTCTCTCAATTACCCAAATCTTATAAATGGTAGCTATCAAATGAAGAATCAATAATGAAGTCTCTTCTCACACTTCAATAGAGGTTAAAAAGGTTAAGCAAGGTTGGGATGTAGCAAGGATTAACTTTGGTTAAAAAACAAATCAATTAAAGATCGTCAGAGGAATAAATCGTGTTGTTCTTGAGTAAATCGGACGATTTCTTTTGGAACAGGTCGATTTTCCTGTTATCGTAAAGTTAAATCTTAACTCTCAGGGTCCAATTGTTTAAATGAGTTCAGCCTATCATCATCTAGGCCTCAACCATCAACTATTCTCCCCAGAATCATAAGGTTTTTAGCCCACCATTTTCATATTCAAATCCAAATCAAGATTGAATGAATAAAACCGAATAAAACTCGAACTTTGAATAAAAACCAAATAATCTCTAAATCTGTTATCACACCTTAAAATCTTTCAAAGAATCTTTCAAAACACTCAACAATGTGTTCACAAATCAGAGTAACAAGAAGGGAAACAAAAGATCTCACAAACCTCTTTGAATCTTGACTTCTTGTTTTCCTTCAATCCTTCCTCCAAGAACCTTTGATTCCGTTCAATCTAGTAAATCTTTCCCGCTACGAACCCCCAAATTTCGTTCCTAGGGTTCCAATGTATACTTTCTTGCTAATGGGCTGCTTGGCATATCACTTCTCAAGCCCACAAGTGATGGGCTTTGGGTCGCAACATTTTTAGTCGAGAGCTGAAGAAAATAGTGTGATTAAATGATAGAAAAACCGTTCGATTTTCTATGAAGAAAATCGTCCGATTCATAGGGCAATTGACTCGATTTTCTTCAACAGAAAGTGCTCGTCTCTTGGCTTGTTTTCTTCCTTTCTTTAGTGACACTTTTTTCCACTTTCTTTGATCCACTTGTGCTTCCAATTCCACCGAATTCACCTATAATTCAACCAAAACTCGTGTAGACCTTTATTTTCGGAATATAAATGAAATAAACCTTAAAGGTACACAAATCTCTCTAAATACAAGGTAAAGTTGAGGTAAACCTCCACAATATGCATGATTATAATGGTATATATTTCATGTCATCACCTCTCTTGATGAGAAAGATCTTGCCCGAAGATGTGATAAAGTTACCAAATAGAAGCTATGAAGGGTCAAGCTAAGACCTTAAAATAGCGCTTCCCGGGACGCAACCCGAGGTAATAAGTATTTGATTATTCAATAAATGAATCTTATCTTTTATGTTTTGTGTTTTGTAGGGTTAAAGACAAATGTAAGGAAGAAAAAAAAAAGAGTCTCGGGCAAATTATGAGCATTATTGCAAATTATGACCTTGCAAAGGTCGTAGAGAAGTTTTCGGCACCCATGATACTTATATGGAGACACCCTTGACAAAACAACTCCATTCCAATTCGAAGAACCTCTTTGAGATCCCAACTAGCATCCGGATCTTACTTGAATCCGGATTGTAAGTACATCTAAACTTCTCTTAATCCTGATGATCATAGTTATGGCTTGTTCTTTCAAATTTAATACCTGATCATGTTAATATGATTTGTTGTTAATGTTACTTCTAAAAGGCCACTTTGAAAATATGGGATTTGGAATAAGTATGGGGTATGACTTTAGTGTTAACATATGATATGTAGTTGGAATTGCTGTTGTTTTGTGTTGTTGGCTTGTTTTTGTTGCTTGCCTTGGATAAAGTCAATTTACAAAGTAAGCTCCGGAAAATTTTCCTAAAACTCTTGGAGTTCTTCTCAAGTCTCATCAATATCCTCCTTAGTACCTCTCTTTTAGCTATTTCCATTGCCTCTTTTTTGTGCTACATTGGGGACAATGTAGGATTTAATTGTGGGGTGAGAATATTTGCATCTTAGTTTCATGTAGTTTAGTTGCATGGAGTTTTAGTTTGTTTTTATTTTTTTTTGTTCAAAAAAAACGTGCTTTGGTATATGATATGATCTCAATGATGAAATCATGGCATGTTTGTGGATGTAGGACATTAAGCATGAATAGCATGACATATGTGAGATTTTTTATACTTTGTTATAAACTCGTGAAATGATGAAAGTGTTTTTTTGTCTTATGCTTGCTTAGATGACTCTTTTCAAAATCACATGACATAGCTCTTGTGCATTTCATGAAGATGATTGTGGGATTTCACTTCTTGTATTTCATTCTTCCAAGATCATGTATTTGCTCCTCCAAATGGTTTACTAATGCCCTCCCTTTTACCCATCCGGGAATTTGGAATTGATGTTCTAAAGGAGTTGCTTGAAAATATGTATGGGGTGATTTGCTTGAAGTTAAAAAAAAGAGATAAAAAGAAATAAAGAAGATTTTTGGGTCATGGGTTGACTCGTTGAGTAACCGGGTACACTCATCGCAAATGACTTGTATTCGCATCAAAAGGCGGCTTGATCTGTGAAAGATGGAGATTTGAGTATATGCATGTGATGTGAGGCATCTTAGGGCACTAAGGTTTGCTAATTATTGAGGTTTCGGCTACTGTGCACAATTGCTCAATCTCCCAAGTAGAAGAAGTTTATAAAAGCAAATAAAAAGGTGTGGATGCATTGGTTGAAAGTTTGGGTAATGTTGGGTTGAAAATTGATAACACGGTTTATGACGTAGGTTTAGGAATCCATTTAGATAGTTTTTCCCGTTAATCATGCATGGTTTGACATTAGTTCGTGACGATTTGCACTTAATTCATGTATTTTGTCGAGATAGACGTCTACACGGACGTTTGCATGTTTTGTAGGTATTTTGGGAGCTATTGGAGCTTAATCGATACATTCGAGGATCATTCCTCGTGATATCACACTTCTGGACTCATTGGGAAGCAAGCTAGGGGCTAAGGGGAACACATAGACCATGTGGGTGCATGCCTTGCACCAACTCATGGCTCAACAATCAAAAGACGGTTGAAACACCAAAACCACGGTCACTAGCACTTCCACGGCCATGGAATTGGACCGTGATTCCCTCTGGACAGCTGGGACAGCTGACCCACGATCTCCATAACCGACTCTTGCTCTTGGTGGAGGCTATAAGTAGTCTTGTAGGCTGATTCTAAAGGGGACCTGACACACACACCTTCTCCCACATTCTCTCATTCAACAACATTGGATTGGAGCTACTCTTGGAGGAGAAATAACACTCTCATTTTTTTGGGAAGAAAAGAAGAACACAATAGTCTTAGAGTTTTGCTAATTTTTGAGTGGATTTTGAGTGAGTTTTGTTGAGAACATTTGTAAAGATTGTGAGGAACAGATTGAACCTTCTTTTGAAGGGTTGTAAGTCCTTCTTAACATTTATTCAGCTTGTTTTCTTGTTCTACTTGTCTTATCTCTCTTTCATTTCATATTCTTGCTATAGAAGCCATGGATGTATGCTTGTTGAGTTTGATTGTTAAGATGCATGTTGTTGGCTAAATAGATGCGATTCTAGGGTAAGGGAATGATGATTATGACTTGGACTATGATAGAATAGACTTAAATGTATCTTTGGATGATTTTCTTGCTCGTACTTCAGTGCTGTTAGAAATCACGGTTTGTTCTTATGAAACCACGGTCGTGGTTCTTATGATCTGCCCGTGGTTTGCCTCTGTTACGCTTGTATTGATAAATCTGCATGTTAGGATGTTAGATTGTTGAAATCCTAGTGTTTGTTAAGCTTAATCTAGCCTAGGGTGACCTAATGCTAGCAACCAAAGTGAGGAAAGAAACCTACCCGGTGATTTCCGATCTTAAGTACCAAAGATGATTAACTCTAGGTAGTAGTGAGCCTCATAAGCCGCTATTGGATTGAGTGTGCTAGGATTGATGTTTAGGACTTGCCTTCCCGAGACTTACCCGGTAAGGAGATGTTAGATCCCTAGATTGAAATCCGGTTTGTGTAAGATTTCCCAACCTTAGGTTCCTAGAGACTTACCCGGTAATAGGACCCTTAGTTGCGGGATTAGTGGATCATGAGACCTAGCCGGTGATTGGTTCCATTTATGAAACACCCTTTCCTAACATACTATAGCCAGTCCAAGTTTGATTAGAAGCTTGAGTCCAATGCCATAACCGGAATTCCTAACCCCTAGAATCCGCTTTTCTCTCTTTGATTACCTATCTCTTGTTTGTGTTTGTTTATTTTTGTTGCTAGCTTAGTTGTTTGTTAATCTTGCATGAATTGTGATCCTTGATGGATCACCACAAAACCAATCCAAAAACATTGAGATTTTCATTTCTTTATTCCTTTCTCTTTTCTTAGCCTAGATTTACACTATCCTTAGTCACTATTTGATTCAATTTCACCTTAGTCTTTGTGTTTGACCTCGGAATACTATCCTTACTACAAAACGACCCATTCACTGTGGGTTCGTTAGGAGTTAGGAAAAATATATCGAGTTATAAATATAAGACTTTTGCGTGCTACAATTCTAGCGTAACAAAAATCCTTTTTCCCGGATTAGTACCACAAAGCTAAATATTTTCCCAACTTAACATCTCTTCTTGACCTCATCTTCTAAAGTCCTTATGATTTATATACATATGTACTTGGCTAATTGATGGAGATTTGGTTGTTTTTGCAAGCTATGTGTAACACCCCAAATCCGTGGGACTCGGAGTGTCACATTGGGCTAGGATCTCACAATGGATCCTGACCTTAGCTTGACAACAAGTTCACTGGACCTTGCAACATGACACTGTCAGATATAAAACAAATACATAAAACTGTGTAAACTGTACAACCAAAGGTAAACAACATCATAGCTGAGTATATAAAACAACATCCTCACACAGGAGGTACAAAAGATCATCCTTACGCAGGAGGGAAACATAACAACCCCAAACTAACCACCTAATGTATGAGATTCCTCGGCCTTTCACCCTGCCAGATCACTCAGTAGCGCCTATCGTGCAAACATCTACAACATGGTATGAAACCGTTAGCTAACCATACATATATGAGGTAATGCATAAGCAAGCACGAGCACAATCATGAAAGATGAATACATCAGCATGCTATCACACATTTACCCATTTATTATCTTTATATAATAACCATTCACTCAAAATCGTATATATATAGATAGATGAAAGTATGTAACATGAGGACCGTATCACAACCTCACCTCTGAGTGCAATGTCCAGCTGTACGAGTATCGGTCACACAATCCATGTACCCTATGGGAGTGGATTGCGTCCTTCTTGTTAACTAGTCTGGCCCGATGTCAGAGAACCTCCCAGACTCCACGGCGGGATGAATGGGAAAGGTTATCACAGCCACGCAGTGGGGCAGTCAATGGAACATAGGTCGATATAAACGACATATCATGCTATCATAGCAAACAGATGAAACACCCAATATAGGGATGGTAGCTAAGTAAGTCCTACGGACTTACCTCAACCTCGTACACAGCTCACCACAAACAACCTCCAATCCTGTGAGAGGGGCACTGCCTAATAACAAGGCATAGAAAGATATCAACCTCTATTCATCAAAGGGGTCACACCTAGACCCAAAGGGATCCATAGGGATCATACTCAACCTCAAACCTTAACCAACATATACCTAAGTCCTTAAAACCGTACAAGGCATAAACCGATCATAACCTCAACCAAACATATCCTCACACCTCTAGCATGATCATATACACTCACACTAGGAAAGGAGGGAACAAAGGCATCCTAAAGCAAGCCTAGAACCAACACACACCTGCAGAACCAAGTGCAACTCCAAGTTGATGCAGGTGGCCGCAGGGGTGGCTAGGAGGTGGCGCCGGGAAGGCTGCCAGACATTGCAGGGGGCGGTTGTAGGTGGCGCAAGGGCGGTTCGTCGTGCAGAAGACACACCTACAGCTACTCCTTGCTTCTTCACTCGATCTTCTTCACTCCAACATTATTATACATATAGAACATACATATATATACATCAACACAAGCCAATTAAGGCTGAAACAAGATCCAACCCTAAGGGATCAAGGCTAGACTAAGGAAAGAGATGAAAAGATGAAAAGAGAGGGAAGGAAAGAAGGAAAGCCATGAAAGCTTACCCACTGAGCTTCCTAGGAGATCAGCACAACACCAACACAACCTCAAGCTGGCTCATAAAGCTCAGCAACAACAACGATCAACAACATCAAGCAAAGCGATCAAAGATCTCTCACAAACTCAACAAAACTTGAAGAAAGATCAAAGATGATCCAAGGAAAAGAGAGGAGAAGAAGAAGAGCGTAAGGAGAGAGAGATGAAACAGGAAAGAGATTGAGGAAACCCTCATCTGAAGGAAGAAGGAAATATAAAAGAGAAGGGGTCAAAAAGCAAAGCTCGGGTAAAAAAAGACGGCTGTAGTCCACCACAAACCGCAAGGGCGGCTGGCCTGGCCGCTGGGGCGGCTCACAAACCCATAGGGACGGCCAGCCAGGGGCACAGGTGCGGCCCACTGCAGCTCCAAAAGAGGATGGCAGCCGTGTCTCAGCTGAGCCGCATGTGCAAGATCTTTCGAAGGCTAAGGCTCTTACACTATGACTATCTTGAAATTGAGTAGATAACATTAGGGTATGTGCAATGCATAATTTTTTTTCTTGTAAGGCTTGCTTCAAATGCTTTTGTCCCGATGTGATATAACAATCATATTGAGACTGATCATACTTGAAGCACTATTATGATATTTTATATTTATTTTTGATATTTTACATCTTTACGTCGTCGGATTATTTTGGATTTAGATCTTGCTTGAGGACAAGCAAGGTCAAGTATGAGGTATTTTGATAGCATGTTTTTATTAGATTTTAGATCATGTTTTTAGGATTAGTTTTAGCATATTTTGACACGAGTTTGTATGCTTTGTTACTAGTTTTTGTTACATTTTTGGTATGGAGGTCTACATTCCTTTTGTCTTTGTTCTCAAGAGGATTGTTGGGGAGATCTTGTCAAAGTTGATCATGAAGAGCCATATAAGTTGCTCGTGCAAAGGAAGCGCTGAAAGCGTACATTCTTGTGCTGACAGCGCACGTTCCTGCGCTTTCAAGAATGTATGTCCTGAAGCTGCAGCCGGGTTGCACGATCCCGCAGTCCCAGTGCACGAGCATGCAACCTCCATTCAATGCACGCATTTAAGAGACATTTAACCAATTTGGCTGCTTAAAATCATCTCTATTAAGACATTTTTGGGATTATAAAGAGGATATTCAGCCTAGGTTTATGTGGACTTTTTGGAACATAGGAAATTAGAGAGAACTTACATAAAAGAAGATTTGAGAAGGGATTTGGGAGTTCTACCATTCTTCTTCTTCTTCTTTCTCATTGAACCTTGTAAGTGATGATTTTTATTGTTAATTTCATTTCTTATATCATGTCCACCTAATTTTCGAAGTTCTAGGTTTGGAGTGGATCAAACTATGTTGAGATAGACTATGTTCTTATATTTTCTTGAATATATATATTTGATTATTTTCATTGATTTATACCTTTAGTGTTTAGATCTATACCAAGATGATTGGTAGAGACCGAAAGGTAATAGGAATCGTTGGAAAATAAGGTATAAACTTGAGATTTATTTGTGCGAAAGTGACTTAGATCTCTTGAGGAGAAATAGGTTGTCATAGATGCATGTCTTATTTGATAAAATTGAGACCGAAAGGATATGTTGGAATCGAATAGGTTTGTAGTATCTAAGAGCTTAAATGGTTTTGATTTATTTAACTTTGTGCGAAAGTGAATGTTAAATTGTTAAGGGACTTTACTTTGATCGCGAAAGGGATTAGTAATACTTTAGGCAACTTACCTTCATGATTATAGTCGAATTTGTTTAAGAAAAGAAAATGTTTTAGGTCTATCCATAATTCATAGTTGATGAAATCTCCAATCCTGGGGTATAACTCTCATATATTTTAAATCAATATTAATTCAGTATTTTTAGCCACTTTGGATATTAAAAACCCAAAAACATTTCCCACTTTTATTTTACAACTTTTGGCTTTGAGAACCAATTTAAGGTTGTGATTTATACTCCTAATGTCCCTGAGATTCGACACTCGTTTATACACACACAAGCAATCTCGGCCAAATCTCGGCCGATACTTTGCACTGGGGGCCGAGATTTGCCATTGACCGAGATTCTATGTTATCCAATCCTTCATTCAAATTTGTAACAGTGGATTGGATTTCCCTTACTCTTAACTTTGTGTCTAGGGCCTTAAGAGTGTTTGAAAGTTACTTTAATATGCCCCTGAATTTGGGACCATCCAAATCGCTCCTTTTCGAACTAGTCATTCTGCACAATCACATAAAGTAAAAACAAACGCGTGAACTTAGAGATAACAAGGGTTTCTTACTTGTTTTCTCTCGCACAGAGTCGCGAGAAGTCATATACAGACAAGAGGCGTCGACCTCTAGAGTTCAGGGTAGGATCTCATGTCTGGTTGAGAGTATCTCCGACGCTAGGCGTCAGATGTTTTGACATAAAGGGGAAGCTCAATCCCCGATATGTCGGTCCTTTCGAGATACTAGAAAGAGTCGGGAGAGCAGCCTACAGGTTAGCATTGCCTCCGAAGTTAGAGGGTGTTCACCCTGTGTTTCACGTGTCTCAGCTGAGGGAGTACATACCAGATCCGAGGCACACTGTGAGTTATGATGATCTAGTGGTTAGGCCATATCACACCTTTGCAGAGCACCCAATTGCAGTCTTAGAGCGAGGTGTGAGACGCTTGCGTTCGAAGGACATTCCTATGATGTGGATACAGTGGTCTAGACGAGGACTTGAGGAGGCTACATGGGAGACTGAGGATATTATCTAGAGGAACTATCCAAAGTTATACGCCGAGATAGATGCACTTGTAGGATCCACGAGTAGATCTTAGTGCTATCTTGGTGTGTGCATGTTATGCTATGTGTTCATGTGATGTGTTGTGTTTTCGTGCTAGTTGTGATATGTGTATATGATCTGTTAGATCTTGTTTGCTAGCGCGAGATAGATATAGCTAAAGATGGTTCTTTCCTCCATGCTATGATGCGTGTGTTAGGTTTAGCAAGAGATGGATCTTTCCTCCATGCTATCATTGATGGACATAGTGTGAGTGGAGATGGCTTTCCTCCACAGAGTAGTGTCATGTGTACGTTTTGGATGGAGACGGCTTTTCTCCATGCCAGTGTGATGTGGTTAGTGTTCGGCTAGAGATGATTTTTCCTCTAGGCCTTGTTTAGGGTTGTTGATGATATGCTGGAGTGATGATTCCTCCATGTTGCATTTGAGGATGTTGAATGTTATAGGTTGTGAGATGATGTCTCTGAGAGGGAGAGTTATACCTCGGCTTATGGGTCCGAGAGGATTTGGGATCTTGTAAGTTTTGGACGAAACTGGTTTTTAGGGGAGTGTGATGTAAGAGCTTTAGGTTTTATGGACTGAGTTGAGCTGAGCCAAGGCTGAGCCGCCCCTGCACCTCAGGAGGGCCGCCCCTGCACCTTGCCTGGTCCACCCCTGCGGGTTTGTGCGGCTGCAGACAACTTTGTTGACCTCTTAACCTTGCTTTTGGCAAGCTTCCTATATAAGCTTCCTATTTCTTAAAATGAAGGGTTCTTTATCTCTCTAGCTTCTCTCTTCCTCTTCTCGTTCATCTTCTCCTCTCTTTGTTCGCTCAAAAGTGTGTGCGGCAAAGTCTTAAATTTATATCTAGAACTTATGCAAAAGCGAACCCGCAGTGTACTGATCAACTGTAGTAAGGTAAGAAATTCTAGAGTCGAGCTCACGGATTTGATGAGAATAAAATCGATTTCAAATTTTCTGGAAAAGTATAAAAGTTGTTTTGATTAATTAAGGAGACAAATGATTCCAATGATTCAAGTTTCCGACTGCGGCTTTCGATTCAAGACACTTCTAAAGATCAAAGGACAGAGTTGGTGTTGCCAAGGTTATGTGTTTCAAAGGAAGGTATCGTACGGCGAAGTTCCAAAACTTATATATCTAATCCAAAGGCTCTCTCTGTAAGGGTTGTTGAGGCTGCAATATAGAAAGGTCTAAGGATAAGAATTTTAATCAAACTAACCACCCAAAACCCAAGGATATGACTCTCAAAGGTAAACATGGAAAGCACACTCAAATCTTAATAAAGGATGTGGAGTCTATCTATTACCCAAATCTTGTAAACTTTAGCTATCAAATGTAGAATCAATGATGAAATCTCTTCTCACACTTTAATAGAGGTTAAAAAGGTTAAACAAGGTTAAGAATTAGGCAAGGATTAACTTTGGTTAAAGAATAAATCAATTCAAGATCGTGAGGGGAATAAATCGTCCTGTTCTTCATTAAATCGGACGATCTCACCAAGAACAACCCGATTTCCTTGTTGTCGCAAAGTTAAATCTCAACTCTCAGGGTCCAAATGGTGGAATGAGTTCAGCCTATCATCATCTAAGCCTCAATCATCAACTATTCTCCCTAGAATCACAAGGTTTTTAGCCAACCATTTTCATATTCAAATCAAAATCAAGATTGAATGAATAAAACCAAATAAAACTCGAACTTTGAATAAAAACCAAATGATCTCCAAATCTGTAATCAAATCTCAAAACAGTTCAAAGAATCTCCCAAAACACTCAACAATGTGTTCGAAAATCACAAGAATCAGACGGGAAACAAAAGATCTCACAAACTTCTTGAATATTGACTTCTTGCTTCTTTCCTTCAATATCCTATCCAAGAACCTTCAATCCCGCAAAATTCTGTAAATCTTTCCCGCTGCGAACTCTTCGATTTCGTTCCTAGGGTTCCAAATTATACTTTCTCGCTAATGGGCCGCTTGGCATATCACTTCTCAAGCCCATAAGTGATGGGCTTTGGGTCGTAATATTTTTAGTCGAAAGATAAAGAAAATCGTGCTAATTAATGAAAGAAAAACCGTTCGATTTTCTATGAAGAAAATCGTCCGATTTATGGGGCAATTGACACGATTTTCTTCAATAGAGAATGCTTTTCTCTTGGTTTTTTTCCTTCCTTCCTTTAGTGACTCTTTTTCCCACTTCCTTTGCTCTTTATGATTCCTCAAAGATTACTTAAGCATCCTTATTGACCTTAGCTACACTTTGCTCCACTTTCGCTTCCAATTCCACCGAATTCACCTATAATTGAATCAGAACTCGTGTAGACATCTATTTTCGGAATATAAATGAAATAAACCTAAAGGTACACAAATCTCTCTAAAACAAGATGTCATCGATTATATGATGCGAAAAACTCAAAAACCTTTTGAAAAGTGCTTCTTTTTATTGGATCACCCTCAAAGTGATGTTTCAAGAAATAGCAAGACAAAGTATGTATCAATAATAACCATATATGAACCAACTATCCTTTCTTTCTCAAAGACACAAATAAAGGACATGATAAAGATGTAAAGACAATCAAAGTCAAACAAATCTAAGCCATGAAGCCTTAAACATGTGCACAAAGGTCTCAAGGTCTTCCAATTAAAGAAAAAGGTTATAGAAACGTGTTAAGGGTGGGAAATCTTTAAGGTAATGTGATGATAATCAGGGAAAGAGGAACAACACAATAAAAACTTTAGGAGCTTAACTTCACCACACATGCTTTGCATGTAAAATTTTTGCTTTCTTTTACTTTACTTTTTGAGAGTATGGACAGCGGTACACAAAAACCGAAGCCTAGGAGATTGGCGTTTCTCAATTTTCGAGATGCCTCAAACCCTTGATGCACATACCATATCCCGTTAGGACTTGTCGTTGAATCGGACTTTGGCAAGACTCAAACACCCGGCTATGTGAATGGTACCGAGTTACTCATCCTCATGTTCAACGTCCCCAAACCAAAAATTTCATAAATTTTTCACTTAACACTTTCACAATGGCCCTCCCACATCAAGCATGCCTTTTTACCACTACTTATCCTAATTCCCGGATGGTCAAAAGGAGGCGAAATTTTCCGTTCAAGACCTAACATGAACAAGATATGAACAAGAAAAGAAGCGAATTGCCTTGGTCATTCCTATATGATGCAAAAGAACTTATAATATCGCATCGATCATTATTTCATTCTCCTATCAAGACATCAAGATCATATGAATTATTCATGCATTCAAGTAAGATATTCAAGTTCATTCATGCTACAATTAAAATCTCAACATAACTAAGTCATCTTTTTGCCTTTTCCACATCATAATTCTCATCATAGAGGTCATTTCCATCATAAGAAGCACTAAAATTTTTGAAAAACTCACAATTTTCGAATGAAAACATGCAAATGCGAATGTCATAGTGGAAAGCAAATAGTGCAAGACTTATTACAAACCAAATCATCAAGTGCAACACAAAGTACATAGAGTGCGAAAAAGGTAAAAAAAATTGTAAGTACCCCCACCCCATACTTAACCTTCACATTGTCCCCAATGGGAAAAATCAAGCATAAGATAGAGAAAAATACTTACAATGTAAAATGGAGTGGTAACTCAATCCTCAATCGGTGGTAGTGGTGGATATGGATATCTCCGAGTGCTGGGATCATAGAAGTGGCCAAATTGATGATAGTACATGTCCCTCATTTGGCCATCGTAGCAAGAGTGTCTAGCATCCGTCTCCCGGTGGTATGTTGTGAACTGAGTGTTCAGGGCAGCGTAGTCGGTGTGGAGGGCCTAATAATCTGTGCGAAGACCCTGATAGTCGGTATGTAGACCCTGGAAGCTAGAAATCATTACTCCAATCTGTCGGTTGAGCCTAGGTCCGCGCCCACGTCCTCGACCATGGTTGGGAGTATGTGCAAAAGAATAACGGGGAGGCTGCCTCTCATCCTCCGTCTCCTCAGTACCGCGATTCATCCTGCTAGGTCCGGCACAATGAGTACTAGTGTCCATAGCGTCCGTAGCGTGGCCGCTGTGGGTGTCGCTCTCGAACTCTAGCATAGGTCCCTGATAAGCTGCATCTCCATCCTCGTAGTCCTCCTCCTCCTCTATATCATCTATATCATCGTAATAAATAGGTGGAGGGGCCATATCATCAATCATAAGCACAAAAGTCTCCTTCTAGTTCATCCTATTCCGAATAGTGCATTCGGACATCCATTCTATCTCAGCCGGCTTCTTGGACGGATACTTTGCCCATGGTATAGGCACATGCAAAGCTCCTCTACCTCTAGGAATCAAAACTTGTCTCGCAACCAATCTCTGTGAGCCTAGAGGCTAGGCGCTCTCAGCTAAGCTGCATTCTAAAAAGTCTAACTCTAACGCCTTCGCAACGTGAGTGACAAGGCCTCCAGCACAAAGATTACCGTTTGACTTGTTGGCTATTTTCCCAAGATAGTCAGCAAGCATGGTGGTGGTGTCCGGGACAGTACCGCTAAGTTATACAGTAGAGTAAGAAGAGCTCATCGACCTTGAGGTTTTGCGGAGTCTCTTTCCGTGCAAACAAACTCTCACTAAGGATCCTATGAACTACCTTGAAGGAGAGGTTGTACATACTCGCCTCCTTGGAGTTCCCCGGTCTCCACTTATCTCCTCCATCATCCCCAACGGATATACTTTCCCAGAAAGCACTAGCACTCACTCCTGTTGGAAATGTGCCAGCAGAAGATGCTGGAAAGCCAAACAAATCTCCAAAATCATCAATGGACATAGCATGGTTCTAGTTCATGAGCCGGAAAGTGACCGTCCTCTCTCTAGGATCATGCTCAAATGTACTCAAGAACTCTAGAGTGATCTCGGTATAGGCATCCACCCTAATCAGCACAAACTGACACAATACCACTCTATCTAACATCATAACCACATCCTCTCTAACAAACAATGCATCTAAGTCATCTAAGAAAATGTATCGGAGGGGTGAAGGGATGATCTAAGAGACGTTCATATCTCTTTTTAAGTTTGAAAAGGGGAGGAGGAAGGTTTGGTCGGGCTTGAGGATGTGGTGGGGGTGGGGGAGGGGCTTTGGAAGAAGACCCCTTCTTCTTGCTTGCATTTCTAGTGTTTCTATTTAAAGTCTCCATTCTGCACACAAAAATCGACCTGTTCTTCACAAAAATCGGAGGATTTTTGTAGGTTGGGTCGATTTTTCTGTCGATTTCAACACAACTCACAAATCTGTAAAGCTTTGAGCAAATCAACACCACACACAGTCTCCTAGGGTTATTTCTAAGAAAACCCCTCAATCAAACCCAACAATCTAACAACTTATTGGCAAGAATCAAAATCGAGCGAAAAACTTAGGTTTTGGATTGAAAAACCTGAATTCCGGATGAATGAGCAGTTTGCCAAGCTTGTTGTTGCTAGATCCATCTTCCTTGTTGAAAGTGCTTCAGTTTGGGTTAAAGAAAACTCAAAATGGTTACAATTTGTGGATATTGGAGATTGGTGGTTTTTCGGCTCTTTGGGACAAAGAGAGGACGAAAATGGTGAAGTGTGGAATGAAGGAAACGAGTGGAGAAGGCTTTATATAGGCCGTCTAAATTTCAAAGAAAATCGGACGATTTTCTTGGTCGATTTATTTGTCGGCCCGATTTTTCTTCACTTTCTCATCTCAATACCAATAATCGAACGATTTTTTCTAGTGAGTCGATTTTTTACTCGATTTTTACTCTTGTTTCCAAAAATCGTCTTGCTCTGCACCTGAATCGATCGATTTAATTATTGTAGATCGATTTTTCTTCCTTGTTTTCCTTGAAAAGTGCATTTGACCCATTTTATGTCCACTTTCTTCATTAATTCTCCAAAGTTGAACCTAGTTCCCGCGATTTTTGACACAAACAAACCAAAAGCATATCGAGGAACAAACAAAAATAAAACAAAAGCAAACAAACAACTAAACTAAACTATTCTAAGATGAAAAAAGGGAAAAGAACTACACTACCATGGGTTGCCTCCCAACAAGCGCTTGATTTATCGTCTTTTAGGTGGACGTTGCTTGTTTTGATGCTCAATGGAGGAGGATAGGAGCTATCTCCTCAACCGGAACTTCCGGTATGTACTTCTTCAACCGTTGGCCATTGACCTTGAAACTTCCGCTTTGTTTACCCCATACTTCAACTGCACCATGGTGAAAAACACGTTTAATTACGTAAGGTCCTGTCCAACGGGATTTAAGCTTACTTGGAAAGAGTCGAAGCCTTGATTTGAATAGAAGAACTTGATCTCCTTCCTTCAAGTCCTTTGGAATGATAT
Source organism: Fagopyrum homotropicum (assembly GCA_033239125.1). Taxonomy (NCBI): domain Eukaryota; kingdom Viridiplantae; phylum Streptophyta; class Magnoliopsida; order Caryophyllales; family Polygonaceae; genus Fagopyrum; species Fagopyrum homotropicum. The sequence goes on along the minus strand of BSWB01000005.1, from coordinate 8,494,440 downwards.
GCTTATCATGCCACCGCTTCGTTCTTTCCTTGTAGATCCTTGCGTTCTCGTACGCATTCAGCCGGATCTCCTCTAGCTCATTGACGTCCAATAGCCGTTTCTCTCTAGCTTCTTTCATGCTGAAGTTGAGCCACTTGACGGCCCAATATGCTTTATGCTCTAGCTCTACAGGGAGGTGACAAGACTTTCTATACACAAGGTTAGATGGAGTTGTACCTATGGGTGTCTTAAAAGCGGTCTTGTACGCCCATAATGCATCATCTAGCTTCATTGCCCAATCCTTTCTTGTTCTAGTGACAGTCTTCTCTAGAATTCCTTTGATCTCTCTATTAGATATCTCAACTTGTCCGCTAGTTTGCGGATTGTATGGTGTGGCGATCTTATGGGTTACCCTATACTTAGCCAATAAAGCCTCAAATCAAAAGGGTTGTGAAGTGCGTCCCTCCATCACTATTGATAGTTCGGGGAGTCCCGGACCTTGGGAAGATCGTTATTTGAATAACTTCACCACTACCATTGCATCATTAGTAGGAGAGGCGATTGCTTCTACCCATCTTGAGACATAGTCTACGGCTAGATGTATGTATTTGTTTCCACAAGAAGATGGGAATGGTCACATGAAGTCTACTCCCCATACATCAAATATCTCTACTTCTTGTATGTTGTTGAGGGGCATCTCATTCCTCCTTGAAATATTACCTCTCCTTAGACAAGCATCACAAGCAACAACATAGTTCTGCACATCTTTAAATAAGGTATGCCAAAAGAAACCGGATTGGAGTACCTTAGCACACGTCTTGTGGGAACTAGCATGTCCTCCACAAGGTAAAGAATGGCAATGGTGGATAACACTTTTCACCTCATCCTCCGGTACACATCTCCTATATACGTCATCGGGACCAATCTTGAAGAGAAGAGGTTCGTTCCAATAGAAGTGCCAGACGTCCTTAAAGAACTTCTTTCTTTGAGCGTATGAAAGTCCGGGTGGGAGTTCCGGACAAACAAGGTAATTGACAATGTCAGCAAACCATGGATCATTACCTTTCGAGATTTGTTGAAGACATTCTTCAATCTCGTGGAGTTTTTCTTCGGGAAATGAGTCGTCAATAGGTAGCTCATCCGTCTCATTGGTGAGGTGTGGGAGACGACTAAGTTGATCGGCAACTGAATTTTCCGAGCACTTCTTGTCACGGATATCTAGATTGAACTCTTGTAAGAGCAGGATCCACTTTAGAAGCCTAGGCTTCGCATCCTTCTTCGTGAACAAGTAACGGATTGCTGAATGATCCGTGTAGACTATCACTTTCGCACCTACAAGATAGGAACGGAATTTCTCAAATGCATAAACTACGGCAAGAAGCTCTTTCTCCGTCGTATCATAATTTAGTTAAACTTCATCTAGCGTCTTGCTAGCATAGTAGATGACGTGCGTACGACCATCTTTCTTCTGTCCAAGTAAAACTCCTATAGCTACATCACTTGCGTCGCACATGATCTCGAAAGGAAGAGTCCAATCGGGTGGTTGGATGATAGGGGATGAAATCAAAGCTTCCTTGATACTACAAAAGGCATCTAAACATTCTTTTGAAAATTCAAAAGTTATGTCCAAAGGTTTTGAAATCTTAGAAAAATCCTTTATGAATCTCCTGTAGAAGCCTACATGTCCTAAAAAGCGTCTAACTCCTTTCATCGAAGATGGAGGAGGTAGCTTCTCTATAGTTTCAATCTTTGCCCTATCAACTTCTATTCATCTATTCAAAATCAAGTGACCTAACACAATTCCTTCGGTGACCATAAAATGACACTTCTCCCAATTATCAAAGGAAGAACCATATACCAAAAAATCGTCCATGAATACTTCCATGATGTTCTCTACATACTCCGAAAAGATTGCCATCACGCAGCTTTGTAAGGTGGCTGGAGCGTTGCATAAACCAAACGGTATCCTTCTATAGGAAAACGTACCCCAAGGGCACGTGAAAATTGTCTTCTCTTGATCATCCGGGTGAATGGGAATCTGAAAGAAACCGCTATATCCATCTAGAGAACAAAAGTAAGAGTGTTGGGCTAACCTTTCCAACATTTGATCAATGAAAGGAAGGTGGAAATGGTCCTTCCTTGTTGCAACATTCAATTTATGGTAGTTGATGCACATTCTACATCCCGTAACTGTCCTTGTAGGAATAAGTTCGTTGTTCTTGTTTGCAACAACTGAATTTTCCGGGGTCACCAATTTGCTATCAGAAATAGGGAAGATGATACGTGCATCAAGTAGCTTAAGGATTTCTTTCTTCACGACCTCTTTCATGATCATATTTAACTATCTTTGAGGTTGACGTGAAGGTTTGTAATCCTCTTCCATCAAGATCTTATGCATACATAGAGACGGTTTAATGCCTACTAAATCATCAATAGTATAGCCTAATGCTTTCCTATGTTGTTTTAGAACATTCATAAGCTTCTCAAGTTCATCATTACTCAATTGTGCACTAACTATAACATGATATGTAGATTTAGGCTCAAGGAATACATACCTTAAATGTGCAGGAAGTGGTTTCAATTCCAATGAAGGTGGTGCCTTGTTTGATGGTTCATGATTATCTCGTGTCATTAGAGAAGCCTCTGAAGGTAGAGGAAGTGTGCTATTGCAGTTAAGAACAAATGTAATCGAGTTTGTAGAAGTTGGAGAAATTTCCGAAAACTTGACCACCCCTTTCATAAATCGTCCGATTATGTTGTCCGATTTTTCTTCCTGTTGTCAAAAATAGACTTGAATTTTCCGAAATCGTGTGATTTTCTTTCTGTAGGTCGATTTTTCCAACAGATTCCGGGGTGTTTTCCAACTCTTCAAATCTTGCCTCTGGCTCTTCCTCTACATCTTTCAATGCTCTAACATTATCATCACAATCATGCTCCACTCCTTCCTCCATGATACTCATGCTAAGAACCTTTTGAAGTGGATCTTTGATCAAGATTGAACTCACCACTTCTCTAGACTCTTCTTCATCAAAGATGTTAAAAACATCTTCTCTCAAAGCTGGCCCATTGATTAAGGAGGAGAGCACAAATTCCACTTTCTCTTCCCCTAGATTAAAGGATAGTTGTCCATTTTTGCAATCAACCATACAACCGGAGGTTGCAAGGAATGGTCTCCCAAGTATGATGGTAACTGGATAATCTGCAGGAATGTCAAGAACGACAAAATCTATAGAAATGTAAGACTTACCGAGTTTCACGGGAATGTCTTCTATGATTCCAACAGGCCTAGTGATGGAACGATCGGCCCTGTCAAGTGTCATCTTCACCGGTCTAGGCTCTCCTAGACCAACCGCCTTACACAAGGCAAGTGATATCATGCTTACACTTGCTCGAAAGTCGCAAAGTGCATCATTGGTGACCTCTCCTAAGGTGATGGGTATGCAAAATGATCCTGGATCACGTAGCTTAGGTGGAATTTTCTCCGTCATAGTCTTGATAAGTTCGGATGACTCCGTACTCATATTGACTTCACCGATATCTTCTAATTTCCTCTTGTTAGAGAGGATTTCCTTTAGGAACTTCCCATAAGCTGGCATTCCTAAAATTACATCCATAAAAGGTATATTAATGTGCAGCTTACTCATAAGATCTATGAACTTACCGGAGTGTTTATCTAGACGCGCTCTTGCTCCACATTGGGGAAAAGGTAGAGGTGGTTTGTAAGCGGGAGGACATACATAGACATCTTCCTTCTCTTTTTCCTTTTCCCTTTCGGCGGGGGCTTCATCTGATTTGGGTTCTGGATCGGTGGTTGTTACGCCACTCCTAGTAGTAATCGCCATTACTCGACCCTTTCGGTTATCCTCCGTCTTTCCGGGAAGCTTCCTTTGATCTCTAGGAACTTCTCCGGCCTTGCTAAACACTTGATTTTTTAAGGCCTTTTGTGCCTTATCAACCGAAGTGATGTGCTTCTCAATGAAGTCCCAAGATTCGTCTTCTCTCATATCCATGAATTTACCACAAGAAAGAGATTGGAGTTTGAATTGTGTCTCCACATCCAATCCCTTGTAGTAGATCTCCGACAATTCCAGCTTTGAAATGCCATGGTGTGGGCAATGCTATAGAAGATCTTGAAACCTTTTCTAAGATTTAAAAAAAGCTTTCGTTAGGTTTCATAAAAAAAGCATTAATCTTACATCTCAATTCTGCCATTTTGGATGGAGGAAAGAACTTAGTGAGAAACTCTAAAGTCAAGTCCTCCCATGTGTTAAGCTTCGCAGCCGGAAGAGCTTGATACCAACCTAAGGCTTTGTCCTTCGAAGAGAAGAAGAACGGTCTCAATTTGTAGTTGTTGTTGTTAACCCTTTGAGGTTTCTAAGTTTCCATGAGAATCTCAAAATTCTGCAAGTGTTGACACGGAGATTTAGCTTCCGTTCTACCAAACTGATTTTGGCAAATCATAGTGATGACTTGTGGACGCATCCCAAAGTCATGATCATCTTGCTCTCCAAGATTCACACCTAGATGGTGTGGTTGTTGAATTGGGTTCATTCGTTGCCCAAGGGTTCGTGGCTTACCCACGATATCAACAACTCTCGCCTCTCTAGCATGAGGACGAGGATCAACATAGGGTCGAGGACGTGGATCGACAAGAGCATGATGGTTAACTGGTGGTATGTCCTCTAGCTCCGGCATCTCATCATCATCGGACAATTCAGCTATGGACACCTTAGCCTTCTTCTTCTTAGCGTCATTCTTCTCTAGTTTCAAGTCTAGAATCATCGCCCTAAGCTCATCTATTTGAAACTGGTTGCGTTCCTTCTCCTCCAATCGAGCCTTCTCACTCAATTTGAGTTGAGCTAGAGTTTCATCCAACTCCTCTTGGATGTTTCTCTCATTATTTTCAGCCATCTTTTCTCTTTTACCTTTCTTCTCAAAGTTTTCTCCAATTCGGGATCAAAAGGAACGAGATCTTTGGTAGATCTAGTCCTTCGCATATACCTAAAAGAATTCCTTCAAAAAATCACTCAAGTAGACAAATCAAATCACAAGAGCAAAAGCTCCCAAGCTAGGCAACCGAAAACCGAATTTGGTCTAGACCATATCCCCGACAATGGCGCCAAAAACTTGTTTGCTCAAAAGTGTGTGTATCAAGATCTTAAATTTATATCTAGAACTTATGCAAAAGCAAACCCGTACTGTACGGATCAACTGTAGTAAGGCAAGAAATGACAGAGTCAAACCCAGGGATTTGGTGAGAATAAAATCGTTTTGAAATTATGTGGCAAAGTATAAAATTTGTTGTGATTAATTAAGGAGACAATTGATTCCAAGGATTCAAGTATCGGATTGTTGCTTTCGATTCAAGACACTTCTAAAGATCAAAGGACACAGTTTGTGTTGCCAAGGTTATGTGTTTGAAATGAAGGTATCGTACAGCGAAGTTCCAAAACCTATATGCCTAATCCAAAGGCTCTCTCTATAAGAGTTGTTGAGGCTGCAATATAGAAAGGTCTAAGGATAAGAATTTCAATCAAACTAACAACCCAAAACCCAAGGATATGACTCTCAAAGGTAAAGATGGAAAGCACACTCAAACCCTAATAAAGGATGTTGAGTCTCTCTATTACCCAAATCTTGAAAACTTTAGCTATCAAATGTATAATCAATGATGAAGTCTCTTCTCACACTTGAATAGAGGTTAAAAAGGTTAAGCAAGATTAGGATTTAGGCAAGGATTAACTTTTGTTAAAGAATAAATCAATTCAAGATCTTCAGAGAATAAATCGTCCTGTTCTTCATTAAATCGGACGATCTCACCAAGAACAACCCGATTTTCCTGTTGGGGCAAAGTTAAATCTCAACTCTCAGGGTCCAAATGGTTAAATGAGTTCGGTCTATCATCATCTAAGCCTCAATCATCAACTATTCTCCCCAGAATCACAAGGGTTTTAGCCAACCATTTTCATACTCAAATCAAAATCAAGATTGAATGAATAAAACCAAATAAAACTCGAACTTTGAATAAAAACCAAATAATCTCCAAATCTGTAATCAAATCTCTAAACCTTTCAAAGAATCTCCCAAAACACTCAACAATGTGCTGACAAATCACAAGAATCATAAGAGAAACAAAAGATCTCGCAAACTTCTTGAATATTGACTTCTTGCTTCTTTCCTTCAATCTCCTCTCCAAGAACCTTTAATCCCGCAAAATTCTGTAAATCGTTCCCGCTGGGAACTCTCCAATTTCGTTCCTAGGGTTCCAAGGTGTACTTTCTCGCTAATGGGCCGCTTGGCATATCCCTTCTCAAGCCCATAAGTGAAGGGCTTTGGGTCGTAATATTTTTAGTCGAAAGCTGAAGAAAATCGTGCGAATTAATGAAAGAAAAACCATTCGATTTTCTATGAAGAAAATCGTCCGATTTATAGGGCAAGTGACACGATTTTCTTCAACAGAGAATCCTCGTCTCTTGGCTTGTTTCCTTCCTTCCTTTAGTGACTCTTTTTCCCACTTTATTTGCTCTTTATGATTCCTCTAAGATTCTTTAAGCATCCTTATTGACCTTATCTACTCTTCGCTCCACTTTCGCTTCCAATTCAAGCGAATTCACCTATAATTCAACCAAAACTCGTGTTGACCTCTATTTCCGGAATATAAATGAAATAAACCTAAAGGTACACAAATCTCTCTAAATACAAGGTAAAGTTGAGGTAAACCTCCACAATATGCATGATTATAATGGTATATAATTCATGTCATCACTCTTCTTCCTTGATCTTCTTTGATCTCTCCTTGATCTTGTGTGAGAGAATTTGAGAGTTTGGTTGTGGTTTTGGCTTTGGATGATCATGAGCTTGTTGCTGAGAGTCTTTGCGGATGTGTTAAGGTGGTGAGGTGTGTTGTCCCTCTTCGCTGCTTAGGGTTCTAGTTGTGGTAAGCCAACTTTCCTTTCTTTCTTCCATTCCTTCCTCTTCCTTGCTTCTTCCTTCTTCTTTAGCTTAGGATCAAAAGTTACACTTGTGTTGGATCCTTTCCTGGACGTTTTTGATGTTCATACATGTGTATATATGTATGTGTGTGTTACTGTGTGAAGAAGAAGTGTAGGTTGTCAAGAGAAAGATCGAAGAGAAGTCGGGGCCAACCATCTACACAGTTCGCCGCCCCTGCGCCTGAACTGGGCCGCCCCTGCGCCTCACTGGTTCACCGCCTGCGTCCTTTGTTTCCACTTGTGCGTCCAGGGCATACCTTGTTGGTATGATACCTTCTTTCCTTTCCTTTGGCCTTGGCTTTAGTTGTTGAGCTAGGCTAGCTTGGTTAGGATGAGATGATGAGTTGCCTGATAGAGATGTTCCTTAGGCACTTGGGTTTTATGATGAGGATATGTCTTAGACATTTGTGAGCATGTTATGATCTCGAGGTTTAGATTGAGGTTATAGGATGGTTGTGGTTATGGAGACATACGAGTCTTCTAATCGTCGTAGTGTAGATGATGTGTGCCTTGTTATTGCAGGTGTTGATTACTTCCCCAAGGGGAAGCTGTGACGTGGTACAAGTTACGAGTATTACAGGTATGTCCATAGGACTTACTTAGCGTTCAGTTGTTGATTGTGTGATTGTGATGGTTGTGTGTGTTTATATGATTGTACATTTATAACCTAAACCGGACTAGGATGACCATTTGTGATATTAAATGGCCCAAGTGTATTATAACGGGTCGTGACCACTTGCCTCCACCTGCTGGTAGGAAGAGGTGCCATGAAGATGATCTCACAAGGGGGGTGATAGGTGATGGAATCACTATCATTTAGGGTAGTTTTTAGAGTCTTTTTATCACATTAGTGTCGGTTTATGCAACTAACTCCTTGATCCAGAAGAAGAAGACTAAAAGAAGATAAAAGGGGAGTTTTAGCACTTCGGAGTTGAAGACCATTCACGAAGCAAAGCTTATGTTGCCTCACCGCCCCCGCAGAGTAGTGTCACCACCCCTGCGGGTGACACCACTGTAATAGCCGGAATTTTTATTCAGTTTAATTCCGAAGCAAATCGGACTTCGAGCCGTTGACGGTTTTACATTCTATCTAGTATTTCTTTCTTCACGAATTTTATCATTTTGTGTAGAATTTAATTCACATCACATGATAAATTATATCAAGTTCTAATTCTTATAATTATTTATCACTTTATGTAGAATTTAATTTACATAAAATGATAGATTTATATCAAACCATAGTTATTATAATTCATTCTTATCGATGACTTTAGACGAGATCATGACAAGCTGTGACGAGATCATGACTAAGCTGAGACGAGGCCATGACAAAGGCCGACAAACCTGTGACAAACTCATTCATGGACCTGACAAGGCCATGACGAGTTTTGATAGGTTTTTGACAAACTATTTAGCCCATCTTTCTTACCTTAACTCAACCCACTCTTTCTACATAGTCTATGCCCAACTTTGCCATTGATCCAGCCAGATGTTTTCTCGATCGTGTGCTGGCCCAGCGGCACATCCAGCCCAGCCTTGTCCTTGCGGTTGTACTGGCCCAGCGGCACTTCTAGCCCAGCAAGAACAGAAGAGCAGCCGACCTTCACGCTTCCTCTTGACTCCAACGTAACGGCTGCTGAGTAAGTGAAGATCTCCCCCTTAACTGCCGGAAATCACACTGCCCATATCGCTCCTTTCCTTCCGCCTGGCCACAGCTTGCAATCTTCCCCTCTGCGTCGCCTTCTGCATCTCACCCAGCAGGCCCTCCTTTGGTCACTCGCAGCAGACGAAGGACGCACCAAAGAGAAGCAGGACGGCCAAACATCTGCACCAACGCCGTCTGAGTAGGTTAACCTTGGCTTGCTCCCTTCTTCACGTCCCAGCCAGTGCAGACTAGGTGCCAGCAAACGCCCGACCTTCTGCACACGCTCAGCTGCCTCCAGGAATCTCTTCTGCATAGGCTATTCGTCTCCAGGACTTGGTTTTGCATACAATCAACCCTAGAATCGAGTAAGACCATACCTCTTTTGGTTACCTTTCCCTCCATACATATGAGCTATTAGATGTTATAAAATCTGTCCTAAACTCACTCAGGTCGAGCAGGGAGAAGCACTGTAAAAGGATTTACTGTTCTGAATTTTCAAAACTGTGTCCAGTACCCAACTTCAGAATCAGATTAAGGTATGAAATACTCCTCCTTTTTGACTGAAATTTTAATATGATATAGTTGGAAGATTTTTGTAGAACATATTAAAATTTGAGAAGAATCCAGCGAGTGGTTTGGGATTTATGAATTTTCAAAGATTGAGTCGTAAGCAGTTTTTCTATTGTGCTGAAATTCGGTTTTGTGAGATAGTTTTAAATAGGATTTTGATCTCCTTTGCGGCTGAATTTTAGATATATTACAGATAAGATTTTATAGTCGAACATATCAAAATTTGGGGTAAATCCAGCGAGTAGTTTAGGAGTTGTGATTTTTCAAAGTTAAGACAATGTGCTATTTGTTAAGTGATGTAACCAACTTTGGAAATTGTTGTAGAAGTGATGGTTGAACAGTTTAAAGAAATTATTGCTCCTATGAGTAGATGAGATATCATAGATGATCTAGGGAATTATTTCGGAATTTTTATAAGATTATACGAATTTTATATTTGAAGCCGAAGTTGGACCTTAACGCTCTTTCCGAAAATAGGGAAATGGGTAAATTGCCAGTTTGTAACCAAACTCATCTTTAGGAGTTAGAATATGACTCTTTAGTCTCAAATAAGAGTTTATGCATGAATTAGGGAATTTTTGGAAGTTTCGAGATCAAGGGTAAAATAGTCATTTTACCATAAATTAATATTGTAATCAATTCCGTTCTATTAAGACCTACTATCTTAGAAGTCTTAGACTTCTATTCACCTAGAAAGTGTGATGACACACTTGCCTCCTTTGACAGGCCATGACTTCCTACTGTACAAATCGATTTGCGAATAAGAAAGTCGGGATCTGATTCAGGTAAGTCCACGGACTTAATTAGCTGGCTTCTTGTATGAGTGTAATGTGTATGAGTGGTGTTTGTTAGTTATAATAAATAACAAAACCGGATTAGGCCGACTTTATTATTTACATAATTGACCCAAGTGTATGATAACGGGTCGTGACATCATCTGCCTAGCTCTTGCGAGAGTCTAAGAGGTTCCCTGTGACCAACCCAGTCAGGTAGACGGTCAGATGCATTAGTACCATTCCGCGTTGGTAAACGGGGATAGGGGCGAGGTTTGGGAATCCCTCGTTTCACAAAATTAGTATCATTAGTAATGACATATCACCTAATTAAAAGATAATAAAAAGGATTGAGTGTTGCATGTTGATTGTGTATGTTATGTGTTTGTGCTTTTAGCTTTATACTTATACAAAAAATGTTAGCTAACGGTTTTATCCGTGTTGTAGATTTGTAGAGATAGACAGTTGCAGAGAGATCCGGAACGGATGGTCAGCCGGGTCCACGTATTCATTAGATGGGGACAGGGGGTCTCTCATACGACATGCATGTTGTGTATATATATATATATGTTTTATAAGGGTGCCACATATGTACATTCATACATTAAAAATAATATGTTTTGAAATTGTTTTAAATACATTTGTGCCTTGTTGTAAGATCCAAGTAAAATTGTTGTTAAACTAAGGTCGGGACCCATTGTGAGGTCCTAACCAGTAGCTCCCCGAGTTCTCAGAATTTGGGGTGTTACAACCACGTTCCGGAGCACAGCCTGCGCCTTCGCCAGCGCCAGGAACAAAGACTGTCGCCACCCCTGCGCCACTCCTTGGCGCCCCTGTGGTGACTTTTCTTGGAGAAGCGAAGACCGGCGCCCCTGCGCCTGTACTTGCGTCTCACCTTGCGAAGCTGTGAAGCTGAAGAGTCGGTGTCAACGCCCCTGCGTTGACATTGGGCCACCCCTGCAGCTCGGTATCTGAAGCGACAAAAAGTTGAAGAGTCAGACGTTTGAAGATCATTAATGATCCGCCCCTGCGGAACTGTCAGGCCGCCCCTGCGGCTATGAAGAAGATCAACCGTTTTTGCCTGAACCGCCCCTGCGGATCTGAAGGTCGTCCCTGCGGTTCAGCGATAGAGACTTTACTCCGGCTGTTTACACCACCTTTAGGGCATTAAAGGTGGTTGTTTTGGCCGGCCATTTACTCCCATTTAGTGCCATTTTTAGTATAAATTGACTCATGGCTGATTGCTAGAATAATCCATCATTTCCCACTTTTATTCTCTTTTGCTTCCTTTGTAATGAGCTTCTAGTCTTCTTGCTAAATTGGGTTGGTTTGAAGCTGCATTATTACTTTGGTTTTAAGTTCCTTTTTAATATAAGTTTTATTCAGTAATGTTTTGGGTTTCTTGAGCTTCATTTATCTAAATTGCATGTTTTCATTATCACTTAAGATTGATCACCTTAGGTTCTAAGTGCATGCAAACAACTAGGATTAATAGATTCCGGGTTCGGGTCTTTAGTCTAGTAGTAACCATTAAGTAATAACGGGTTGTAATTGCTTGAAGGTAAAGAAACACAAATATAAAGATTAGTTTAACGGTTTTAATCTTCTCTTCTCTTTATGTCCCTTAGTCTTTGTTTGAAAGCTAACTTGTGACTTGTTCTTGTAGGTTTACGGAACACTAACTTGTTAAGTTGCGTTGATGCCGGTTGGCTCAACACATACATATGATCAAGACGGGAACATTACTTGAAAACTTGTAGAAAAAGGAACTCACCACAGTAGTAATCGCATTCTAAAAATCAACCTAGTGTAGATTCACTCATCATCATCATGTCAATCTCATTTACTTGCTTATTAGATTTTGTGTGCATCAATTAGACCAACCCCCCCCCCCCCCCGCCCGCCCTTTGTTACCTTGTTGTATAATCAATAATTGTATTTAATAAAAATATCATAAACTCTATTGGGTTCGACCCCTACTTAACCGCTATACTTGTTTTAGTGTTGAGTTCGGATATTACTTTTAAAGGATTTAAACGACCTAAGGAAATATCCTCGTTCAAATTTTGGCGCCGTTGTCGGGGAGTTTACGTATTTTTTATTTTATTTTTATTATACGTTATTGGTTTGGACCATTTTTATTGTTCAAACCCGTGCTACTAACTCCGGCTTTGTTCCCTTTGATCCAGAAATTGAGAGGACAAACATCCGGCGACGTAGACAACAACTCCAACAAGAAATGGCTGAGCGTACTCTTCGTCAACTCACTCAGCCGACTTTGCCTCAATACCCTCTTGCGGTTACTATACACGCATTAGGAGAAGGAATCAACCTCGAGCTCAAGCCGGGTCTCATTCACTTGCTCTCATCTTTCCATGGGTTAAGTGGTGAAGACCCTATCAAACACCTTGGGAAGTTCCATACCGTATGTATGAGCATGAAGCCACCCAACATTACCGAAGAGAAAATCAAGATGAGGGCATTCGGCTTCACACTCAAGGATGCAGCGGACAATTGGTATTACCACCTTTCATCCTGGAGCATCGGCACTTGGGAGAATCTCCACAAGGCGTTTTTGGAGAAATACTTTCCAGCCAAGAAGGCCAATGAGCTTGCTGAACCGAAGGAGATCTCCAATGAGCTTGCTGAACCGAAGGAGATGTTTAAAAGATTAACACTCATGGGAACCCCACAACAGCTAAAGGCATGTGGAGTTTGTGCTGACCCATATCACCCAACGGACATATGTCCCCAAGTCCAAGATGACGATGCAATGGTGAATGCAGTAGGTTACGGACAGCCACAAAAGCAAAGGCCTAGGAATGATCCTTATGCACAGAATTTCATGCCTAACTGGCGTGATCAACAAAATTTTCGTTGGAGGGATCAAAAAAACCAACAACAACAGCCCTGACAAGGTAAGTATCAATCAACTGAGGATATGTTGCAGGTTTTGACAAAGCATTTTTCTACTCATGTCCAAACAACAGAATCCAGCATCAAGAACCTTGAGAAACAGGTTGAGCAAATGGCGGAAGTCATAACAAAGATCGAAGCTAGATCCTCCGGAGGATTGCCTTCCCAGACGGTTAAAAATCCCAAGGAGAATGTTAGTGCCCTAATATTGAGGAGTGGGAAGCAAATCCAACAGAAACCAACAAAAGAATTACAAGACAAACATTCTGTCGAGTGTGCCGCTCCCACAGCCGCCCCTACGATTGTAACTGCGCCCAGCTCTGAGCAAACGCCGCCCCTGCGGCTGGAGGTCCCCGCCCCTGCGGTGACAACCCTTGAGCCGCCCCTGCACCTCCACTCGGGCGCCCTTGCGGAAAGCTCGACAGAGAGTTCTGCTGAGAAGGATTCTTACATCCGACCTGAGTTTCCACCACTGTACTCTGAGAAACCACCAGCTCCTTTTCCTGAGGCACTAAAGGAGAGTAGAATCATTGAGGACAAGGATCTCTTTGAGACCTTCTCTAAATGTGAGGTAAACATCCCTCTCCTTAAGTTAGTGAAAAGTATTGCTGAATATGCTCGTTTCTTGAACGAACTTTGCACTATCAAGAGGAATTAGAAGGTGAAGGGGAAGCAAAAAGTGCAAGTGAGTGAGCATGTTTTTGCCGTTTTTCAACGTAGAATACCCAAGAAATGCAGCAATCCGGGCACGGTAAGCATTCCTTGTGCTATAGGGGAAACCCGTTTTGACAAAGCCATGCTTGACCTTGGTGCTTCTATAAATATTTTGCCATATTCTATTTACAAATCACTTGGTCTTGGACCATTAATGGAAACTAGGATTGTAGTACAACTTGCTGATAGATCTAATGTGTATCCGAAGGGGATAATTGAAGATGTATTAGTAATGGTGGACTATCTAATTTTTCCTGCTGATTTCTTCATAATGGACATGAAAAATGATTGACATGCTGCACCGATATTGTTAGGTAGACCATTTTTGAAAACTGCTAGGACTAAAATTGATTATGTTAGTGGCAAACTAACCATGGAGTTTGATGGTGAAGTAGTGGAATTTGACATCTATGATGCAATGAAATTTCCTAGTGATGATCATTCTTTATGTGCTGTTGATATTGTTGAACCTTTTGTGCAAGATGTGTTTGATAATTCTGATATTGATGAGTAGAAAAATATAATTGAGCATGACATTGATAATTTCAAATCAAAATATGTATTAACATCCAGCATGAAAGAGGTCCTAGCCCAATTAGATGGGCATAAGAGGTGACCTATCTCCAATTTGGCCATTGGGCGCACTTTACTAACCCCAAGCGAGAAGCTTGTTCCATCTATAGTGCAGGCACCGGTAATAGAATTGAAGGAACTTCCATCTCACCTCAAGTACGTTTTTCTTGGAGACAACAATACCTCGCCGGTGATCATCTCCAACAAGTTGACTACCGGTCAAGAAGACAAGTTGGTGAAAGTGTTGAAAGAACATAAGACGACCCTTGGATGGACCATTGTGGACATCAAAGGGATAAGTCCATCAACTTGCATGCATCGGATCATACTTGAGGATGAATCCAAGCCCTCTTGGCAACCTCAACGAAGGTTGAATCTGCCAATGATGGATGTGGTCAAGAAGGAGGTGTTGAAGCTCCTCCAAGCGGATATGATCTTTCCTATTTCGGATAGCACTTGGTTTAGTCCAACTCAAGTAGTTCCAAAAAAGGGAGGCATCACATTGGTGGAAAATCAACATGGAGAAATGGTCCCGAGTAAAACGCAAACCGGATGGAGAGTTTGCATTGACTACCGCAAACTCAACAAGGTAGCACGTAAAGACCATTTCCCATTTCCTTTTATTGACCAAATGTTGGAACGTCTTGTAGGTCATCCGTACTACTGCTTCCTTGATGGATATTCGGGTTACTTCCAAATAGCCATTGCTCAAGAAGATCAAGAAAAGACGACCTTCACTTGCCCATTTGGCACTTTTGCGTACCGCAAAATGCCATTTGGACTTTGTAACGCACCTGGCACCTTCCAACGATGAATGATAAGTATTTTCTCCAAGTACATAGAAAACTTTATTGAAGTCTTCATGGATGATTTTACCGTCCATGGAGAAGGTTTTGATGCATGTCTAGGACATTTAAACTTGTTCTTGAAAAATGTGTTGAAACCAATATAGTTCTTAATTCGGAAAAATGCCATTTCATGGTGGAACAAGGAATCGTGCTAATACATGTAATATCCTCCAAAGGGATAGAGGTAGATAAGGCAAAGGTTGATGTAATTCAAAGCTTACCTTATCCTACTAACATTCGGGAAATCCGATCTTTTCTTGGTCATGCAGGTTTCTACCGACGGTTCATCAAAGACTTCTCGAAGATCTTGGCACCACTATGTGAATTTCTCAAGAAAGACATCACCTTCATAGTTGATGAAAGTTGCAAAAGAGCTTTCGACACTTTGAAGGCGTGTCTTACTAGTGCACCAATCATCCGTTCTCCGGATTGGGAGAAACCTTTCGAAATCATGTGTGACGCCAGCGACTACACTGTAGAAGCTGTCTTAGGATAGAAGGATGGGCGAGCCTCACACGTGATCCGTTATGCGTCTATGACACTCAACGGAGCGCAAAGGAACTACTCTACCACCGAGAAGGAGATGCTAGCGGTGGTTTTTGCCCTTGAGAAATTCAGACGGTACCTACTTGGCGTAAAGGTGATTATTTTTACTGACCATGCAGCTCTTAGGTACCTCATGGCGAAGAAGGAGGCAAAGCCACGATTGATCCGATGGGTGCTCCTTCTAAGTGAGTTCAACCTAGAGATACGGGACAAGAATGGGGCTGAGAACCTGGTGGCCGATCATCTGAGCAGATTGGGGAAGGAAGAAGAAGATCCAGAAAAAGGAAAGGAGATAGCTGGAAGCTTTCCAAATGACACATTCTACACAACCCTGCGCCTCAAACTTCCCGCCCCTGCGGCCAGCCACCCCCCGCGGCTCAGTCTAGGCGCCCTTGCGGAATTGTCGACAGAGGTTTGTCTTAAGCTCTAGTCTTTTAAGCCTTGGTTTGCTGACATTGTGAACTTCATTGTCAAGAAGGAGTACCCTCCAGACATCACCAAGGCACAACGAGAGAAGGTAAAGGTTGAAGCTCGACACTACGTTTGGGACGACCCTTCCCTCTGGAAGCATTGTAGTGACCAAGTGATCCGCCGTTGCATTCCAGATAATGAGGTACAATCTTTCCTAACCTTCTGTCATTCTAAAAGCATGTGGGGGGCACTTTGGGGCAAAAAAAATTGCAAGAAAAGTTTTGGATGCCGGTTTCTTTTGGCCACACAACTTTAGAGACGCTTTTGCATTTTGTAAAGTGTGTGATAGATGCCAAAGGGTAGGAAACATTTTAAGGAGACATGAAATGCCCCAATCCTCGCTTATATTTTGCGGAATATTTGATGTTTGGGGAATTGATTTCATGGGGACTTTTCCTACTTCAATTGGGCATACATATATTTTACTTGGGGTGGACTATGTTTCCAAGTGGGTGGAATCAAAGGCCACCAAAACTGATGATGCAAAAGTGGTTAAAGCTTTCCTTAAGGAAAATATCTTTGCAAGATTTGGAATTCCGAAAGCCTTAATCAGTGATAGAGGTACCCATTTCGGCAACAAGACGATCACGGCCCTCCTTAAGAAGTACCACGTCGACCAACGAGTGTCAACCACTTATCATCCACAAACAAATGACCAAGCCGAGGTATCCAACCGTGAAATTAAGACCATCCTCGAAAAGACGGTCTCTCCCGGAAGTAAGGATTGGAGTGCAAGGCTAAACGACGCTTGATGGGCATATCGGACAGCCTACAAGACTCCTATAGGGATGTCTCCCTTCAGGCTCGTGTTTGGGAAAGCTTGCCACCTTCCGGTGGAGCTAGAGCACAAGGCTTGGTGGGCGGTAAAGAAGTGCAACACGAACATAGAGGAAGTGGGAGAATTCCGTAAACTCCAATTGCAAGAATAGGAGGAATTGAGATTAGATGCATATGACCATGCCACTGCATACAAAGAAAAAACCAATACATGGCATGACCGAAACATTCTCCGGAAAGATTTCAAGGTAGGTAATAAGGTACTTCTCTTTCAATCACGTTTGAAACTTTTTGCAAGAAAGCTGCGTTCAAGGTTGACGGGGCCGTTCGTGATAGCCGAAGTATACCCTCATGGCGCTGTGGATCTCTATGATCCCCAAATGCACAAGGTCTTCAAGGTAAACGGACAAAGGCTAAAACCCTACCTTGAAGGAGTAAAGAACGATCCAATTGATGAGATGGTGTTGGAGGAGGCACAATCAGAGAAGAAAAACCCTTACGTCGAGCCAACGACGTAAAATAAAGGCGTTGTTCGGGAGGCACCCTAAAGGAATAAAGAAGAGGAGTCTCTGTCAAGAAAACCGCCACTGCGGCTTTGTGTCCCGCCCCTGCGGTGACACCCCTGCCCAGCGCCGCCCCCGGCGTTGGGCCTGCGATGGCAACACACTGATTACCGCCCCCCGCGGTGACACCCTTACGCCCCTGCGGCGGCCACCCTTGAAACACATCCTTAGCGCCGCCCCCGGCGCTGAGCCTGCACCCTGCTCTTCCTTGTCACCGCCCCCGCGGTGACAAGTCCCTGCCCCTGCGGTTTTACCCAGAAAAGAAAAAAAAAGAAAACCAAAAATGCCTTATACCAACCCCCCACTCATCCTCTCTCCTCACTAACCACAACTCTCTCTCGAACCTCACCTCTCTCAAGCCCCGACGCCCCTGCGCCCTCATCACTCTCTCGCAACTCCACTGCTCCGACGTCCCTGCACCACCAAGTCAGCACCACCACCACCAGCCCCAACGCCCCTGCGCCAGTGTCCCCCGCTCCCTATCACCACCTCCCTCAATCTCTCAAAACCCTAATCCTACAACCCTTTCCCCCTCACACTCTCTTCCCTCCACTACTCATCACCTCCGGCAATGTCTCCACCAACAAGAAGCCAACAAAATGCTCCCCAGCTCCACCACCTTCGTCGCTGTCAGAGATCACCCTCTTTACTTCTCCTATCCCTGCGCCTGCAAGCTGCCGCCCCTGCGCCTCACCGCCCCTGCGCATCCTCCAACCGTCCCTGCGGAAATATCAATAGAGGGTTCGTTTCTTTCTCAAATTTGTGAACTTTCTAATTCATTGGTTGATTACCTGCAAGAATGGAGCCACAAAGGAAGTATAAGATGTCTGAGGCTGAAAAGAGCCGTTATAGGATTGTGCAAGATCGGGTTGTGTATGCAACTCGGTTTTTGCATATTCCTACTTTAGAGAAGTTGAAAATGTTGGAGAGCATGTAGTCATTTCTTACCAATGCTAGGCTCAAAGACTTTCTACAAAGGATTTCTCCAACATATCCCGAGCTCAGCCGCCAGTTCATATCCACCTTCACAATGGAGAAGGAGGATCACGTGTGTGTTGGACTTACCTTCAAGTTCAACAAGCAAAAGTACACCGTCGATTACCTCCAAATGCAGGCGGCCTTTGGAGTGACTCTCAACCCCTCAGAAAATTGGTGGGAGACCGTTCCGACACCCGACCTTTGTGAGTTTTGGCAGGCCGCCACACGGTCCGAGTTTCATGTCGGGGGTGAGTACTCCAACAAACTCACTCACCCTTGCTTGAGGCTCCTGTCAAAGATCATCATGAGTGTCTTCTGTGGACACACGGAGGAGAAAAAGGTCGCTCTCAAGGACCTTCCACTGCTCTATTCCTGCCTTCCGATGAGCGAGAAGGTGATGGATTGACCGTTCCTCTTCCTTACCGCTTTGAAGCGGATTAGGAAGAACGAGCCAAGGGACATTGTTGGCGGTGGGGTGATCTCCTTGATCGCCTCACAAGTTATGGATCTTTCCGGCCTAGAGGATGGGTTGGAGGCGCCTCTCTACACGGAGGGGATGTTGAGGAGGTGCAAGCTCCTCAAGAGGGATGCGGACAACCTATTTTGGCTCTCATTTGCAGATGGGAGCCATATCACACACCTTCCCTTGCCACTTCCACTTGGAGACGAGGTCTCCGAGCTTTTCATCCCTGCTGATCCTTTCGTGCCGAGGCGGCCTCAGGTGACAATTGTTGAGAGGCACGTTCCGAGCTCCAGCCGGGCTCATTATGAGCACCACATGCCCATACCGGAGGACGAGGAGATGCCCACCATAGCACCGGATGAGGATCCGGCACTTGCGAGCCTTCAGGCTCAGATGGCGGCCTTGACCACCCAACATCAGGCATAGCAGACCGAGTACCAGCGGACCATGCTTGAGCAACAGCAGAGTTGGCAGACGAGCTTCGCCTCCTCCATGACCTCCCACTTCGACCAGAGGCAGGATGCGTGGCAGGAGGCTCAGCAACAGCAGCTCGAGGCTCAGCAGTTGGCTTGGCAAGCCGGCTTTCAGACCTCATTTGGGAAGAGGATGGATGCTCAGCAGGCCCGCATCGACACACTCTACCGCCGACAGGAACACTTCTTCAGCCACTTCCCGTACCCACTGAAGGAGGGTCCGGATGGTCCAGCCGGACCATCCCACTAGGGGTATCATCCTTTATTCCTTCTCCACATTTATCTTTGCTTTCATTTTCCACTTTGAGTGCAAAGTGTGCTTCAAGTATGGGGGAGGAAATATCTTTGCATGTACAATTTATTTGAGTATTTTTAGTGTGTTTGCTTTGAGTTGTAGTTTAAAATTCAAAAAAAAAGCCAAAGAAAATAGAAAAAGGCATGAAAATCCTTGGATAAACCGAAAACCCGAAAGGGTGGTTTAGGCAAAAAGAAGGTAGTCCGACCAACCTTAGGTTGGTGCAAAATTGGACTTGAGGGATGTGAGTTCCAATTGAGATCATCAAAGAAAAGAAGAAGAGTGGCAAGGTGAAAACCCGAAAGGGTACCTTGGCAAAATGAGCGGCACCGAGTGTAGGTTCTCTTTCTGACGTTTGACGACATAAGAAGGGGAGTCATAAGGAGGTTGTCCGGATATGTTGCTCTTGGAGCAATAAGGATGGTAGTTTTCTCACCTATTTCTCACATTTTCTCTCTTTTTCCTTCTTTCTTGGTTTTTCTTTTCCATTGTCTATGCCTCTTACCCATGCTTCCTGAGGCCTTTGAGTCTAAAAATTACTGTCATGTGTTTTACTCGGGATGAGTAAAAGGTCTAAGTATGGGGGAGTTTGATAGGTGATGGAATCACTATCATTTAGGGTAGTTTTTAAAGTCTTTTTTATCACATTAGTGTCGGTTTATGCTACTAACTCCTTGATCCAGAAGAAGAAGACTAAAATAAGATAAAAGAGGAGTTTTAGCACTTGGGAGTTGAAGACCATTCATGAAGCAAAGCTTCTGTTGCCTCATAGCCCCCGCGGAGCAGTGTCTCCGCCCCTGCTGGTGACACCACGTTCCGGAGCGCAACCGCCGCCTTTGCCAGCGCTAGGAACGAAGATTGTCGCCGCCCCTGCGCCACTCCTTGGCGCCCCTGCGGTGACTTATCCTGAAGAAGCGAAGACCGGCGCCCCTGCGCCTCTACCTGCGTCTCACCCTATGGAGCTGTGAAGCTAAAGAGTCAGTGTCACCGCTCCTGCGTTGACATTGGGCCGCCCCTACGGCTCAGCATCTGAAGCCACAAAAAGTTCAAGAGTCCAACGTTTGAGAATCATTAATGATCCTCCCTGCGGAACTGCCAAGCCGCCCCTACAGCCATGAAGAAGATCAAATGTTTTCGCGTGAACCGCCCCTGCGGATCTGAAGGCCGCCCCTGCGGTTCAGCGACAGAGATTTTACTCCGGCTGTTTACACCACCTTTAGGGCATGAAAGGTGGCTATTTTTGCCGGCCATTTACGCCCATTTTGTGCCATTTGTAGTATAAATGGACCAATGGCTGATTGCTAGAATCATCCATCATTGCCCACTTTTATTCTCTCTTGCTTCCTTTGTAATGAGCTTCTAGTCTCCTTCTCTTCTGGTGTGAATGTAGGGCTTTTTCAACTGTGGATTTGCCTCATTTATTCACTATTGTTACATGATATAGGGAAGGGAAAGAGCTGGCTGTTACAACGTGGAAGATAGGGCAGCATCTCACGGAGTTATGGGTTGGAATTAACACTCTTCTGGGCTGCCGCAAGCCTCATTAAGCAGCTGAGTGTGTGGGCTGCTGAAGGTGTGATTGCTGGGCCTCCTGGGCTGCTTGATCCGCCAGCAAAGGTTAAGGTAAGGGCTGGGAACAATCAATCCAATTAAGAAACAATGGGCTGAAATATGGCAAGAAACAAGTGGCCTGAAAGTTTGTCAAAAATCTGTCAAAACTCGTCATGGCCTTGTCAGGCCCATGAATGAGTTTGTCACAGATTTGTCGGGCTTTGTCATGGCCTCGTCTCAGCTTACTCATGATCTCGTCACAGCTTGTCATGATCTCGTCTAAAGTCATCGATAAGAATGAATTATAATAACTAGGGTTTGATATAAATCTATCATTTTATGTGAATTAAATTCTACATAAAATAATACATAATTATAAGAATTAGAGCTTGATATAATTTTATCATTTTATGTGAATTAAATTCTACATAAAATAATAAAATTTGTGAAGGAAGAAATACTAGATAGAATGGGAAACCGCAACGGCTCGAAGTCCGATTTGATTGGAAATTAAACTGAATAAAAATTCCGGATATTACATCAGTACCCCCTTAAAATAAGTTTCGTCCCGAAACTTAGGACAAGGTACTTAATTAAACGACTTCTATAAATAAACTAGTATGTCCTAGTCTCACTAAATTTTTATTCATTTCCTAAACTTCTCTAACCCTATCAAAGCGTAACGGAAAAAAAAAAACTGGTCGTTACATCAGATCCCCCTCAAAATAAGTTTCGTCCCGAAACTTAGGGTAAGACAATCCTGATCGGCCTTTAAGACACCTAATGGGTGTTTTTGATCACTACACAAAAGTCTCGTCGTTTCCACATCCAAGTATCCCACACATCAAGGTTATCAAAAGCACACATCACTGACTAAGCACTCAATCATGAAATAAACAAGTAGTCAAACAATATCACACGTCTAAGGTCAAGCCCTAACTCGTCACTCTCGAGGTTACAACTATCACTACATAGGCCTTTGAAATGTTACGTCTCTTGCTATCCCCAATGTCTTAGGTAGCCTTATCGGCTTCTCATAAAACCACTAAATCTTAGATCTTTTCAGGTACTTAGATCACAAGCGCCTGCTGCTACCACGTTCTAGAGTGGTTACCGGATATCTCATTGGTATTATCCTGCTCAACTGTTTGATCCTCTAATATGATAACCTAACCCGTGTCTGGTAGGTATCTCCCCACTAAAATTTACAAACTCAGTTCCCAAACTTAGTCTCCGTGGAAAACTGAAGCTACCCTCTCCAATAGGGTGAGGAAACTAGTCCATCAGTCACTTTTAAACCGCTTTAAAACTTCCAATGGTTGTCTTACATAACTCACTTCCAAATCCTTTGATGACTTTACGGAAAATAATCTATTCAACTTTCTTCCCTTTGTTATGACCACTTGCTTACGACCTTCTGAAGAGGTTTTGACTACCCACTCAGGCCAAAGGTCTTTGACATCCACCAACACTTACCAAGTTCCCCATGCTCTTCGTATCACGACCCACATGGTCTTGTCTTTTAATATTACTTAGTCATCATGTTCCTCACGTACGGAATTGTCACCCTTACCCTTTCAGGTCTAATACTCAAGACAATTAAAAATCAAATCTAGTGGTTATCCTCTTTGTTCACTTGGTTTTATTATATTATTTATAGATCTCTAATATATTATTTGCTCATACTTAGGCTTCTCACACATTTTCTAAGATCTTAAATGAAATAGAATAAGTCCGAAATGACGGTATTAGACACAAAGTGATCTCATATCACCGGTATTTGTTAATAACTACTCAATAAATGTTAACATATCATCAACAGTGCGCTCTTTTATCCACCATTGTTACCAGCCCGATAGTATCTCCCTAACTCAAAACGCAACTAGGCTCTGTTCCGACATAACATTACACATAAAATCTACTCCGAGATTATGCTTTCTTTAAGCACTGTTACTAGGTTGCAAGTATGCTCCTGTCGCTTCTCTTTCTTATGTATCTTCGACTCAGGATGGCAGTTACACACTTGGAGCTTTCTAGTGCGGGACATGCACAATACTTTTATTACCTCATTAATTCTTTCCTAATCCATCCCGAAAACTCACTCTAGAGTATTCCCTTAGTATGAAATTCCAAAACTACTTGTCTGGCAACCTGTAGCAAAGCAGTCGCTCTTCACTCGGATCCATAATAGGGTACCAGTCTCCTTCTATTACCTCTACATGCACATAAGTTTCCGTACAACATTTTCAGTACTCCACATAGCCTCTCTCACGTCTCTTCCAACTAGAATGCATTTCACAAACTATCACCATCTTAAACTCGACACGACATCCCTCAACGCCCTTGAGCTTCTTGCTTTGTGGGTTAGGACCCACCACTCTTCCGCTGCGCTACTCTGATTATTTTGTTGTCACCCCGTAATCATAAGGACGTGTTCTATCAGTCCAAAATGATTAACCGGATGAAGTACCAAGTACTTTCCTTACTTTGTCCTCTTGAAATAAAATCATGATGGGAAAACACTCATCTTCCATTTATTTCCTTAATTCTTTTAACACGGATCCAAACTACTAGACTCGACCGGAGGTTGATCTTACCCAGCCTAGAAGTAACCTCTAACACGATTCTCTATACCCTTAGTTGTCTAAGAAGATTGTTGTTGCATACTTGAGGAAATCCTTCCAGGCGTCGGTAAAACTACCCCATAAATCCACAATCGCAATTATCCTTTCTTAATGGTATATAACTCGTCAATACCAAACAACACTTACACATCCTCAGCTGACGTCGGTCAGTCTATAGTTGACTCATCTCAGTATCCCGAATTTACTCTTCTCATACCCCGTCTGGTATTAAAATTCTTTGGTAAGCATCACCTACTCAATTAATCCTTTTATACTGCTTTAGTTTATTCAATCATTCACACTTATCTAGCGTACATAGTTCTTTCCAGTCTTCCATGATAGCTTGTAAGCACTTCCTTGCGGTTCCTATGACCTTAATTATCCTCTATTTACCGTTCTTCTGGTATGGATTGCGGGTGTTTATGACTTAAGACCTGTTATAATTTTCGAGGTTACCCCGGACTCTTGAGTCCACCACACTGTTCTGACATACACATGTTCCTTAAGAAACAATGGGCTGAAATATGGCAAGAAATAAGTGGGCTGAAAGTTTGTCAAAAATCTGTCAAAACTCATCATGGCCTTGTCAGGCCCATGAATGAGTTTGTCACAGATTTGTCAGGCTTTGTCATGGCCTCGTCTCAGCTTACTCATGATCTCGTCACAACTTGTCATGATCTCGTCTAAAGTCATCGATAAGAATGAATTATAATAACTAGGGTTTGATATAAATCTATCATTTTATGTGAATTAAATTCTACATAAAATAATACATAATTATAAGAATTAGAGCTTGATATAATTTTATCATTTTATATGAATTAAATTCTACATAAAATAATAAAATTTGTGAAGGAAGAAATACTAGATAGAATGGGAAACCGTCAACGGCTCGAAGTCCGATTTGATTCGAAATTAAACGGAATAAAAATTCCGGATATTATAGAAACAGATGGAGGAAATTCAAGGTTCTTAAATGTGAGAAAAGAATGGATACTAGGGCCATCTCGGTTGCCTACATGAATCTAGACCGAGATCAATCTCATCCAACATAGATTTATGCTACCATTGCTCGGGGAATGATTCGCTTTGCATGATTCGGCATGTTAGATTGTGAGTATCCTTTTCCACCTTTTCTTTTCTTCACATTGGGGGCAATGTGTGTATTAAGTATGGGGTGGAGGTATTTGCAATACCTTTTGCATGTTTCTTGTCTAGCTACTACATTGCATATGATTTTGAAAAATTCAAAAATTTGAAAATTTTTAAAAAAAATGTGCTTCTAGGATGGATTTGATCTCTATGATGATATTGTTTTGTGGAATAGCTATGATGATTCTTATATGTTTGAATTGATTTATGACATATGTGGGATATGACTTCTTTGTTTGAATTTCATGCATGTTTGATATTTTGCTTTCATTCCAAATCATGTTGAGTGTTGAAGGTTGGAACCGCGTGATAAGTTCTTACACATCTTTTTGGAATGATTAAGGCAATTTGATTCTTTTTCTCTCTTCATCTTGATCATGCTTAGCACCTCTTATATTGTTTTTCCTTCCTTTTACCTATCCGAGAATTAGGAAGCATGTTAGTGAAAAGCAATGTGAAGTTGAAGTTGAAAAGTTAAAAGTGAAAGTGTGTTGTGTAGAAAAATAGGTTTTGGGAAGTTTATCTTGGTGATGAGTAACTCGGAACCATTCACATAGGTCGGGTGCTTGTGTCTTGCCAATGTCTAATTGATCGATAGTCCTAACGAGTCTTGGTATGTGTATCCGGTTTGAGGCACCTCGTAAAATTGAGGCTTGCTGATCTCCAAGGTTTCGGCTACTGTGTGCCTCTATCCATGTTCTCAAAAAGTGAGAAGTAAAGAAAAATGCAAAAAGAAGTGAAAAAGTACCTATTTGGTGGATGTGTTATTGTTATTGATGTTGTGGAGTTTGTTCCTTTTCCCTGATTTTTTGCAACACATATCCTATATACATCCTACCCATAACACGTTTCTTGGCCTTTATCTTTGAAAAGGATTAAGACCTTATTGGACATGTGTTTTGACTTAGTGATTTATATTGAACTCCTCATGATCTATTTTCACATACTGCAAGTTATGATGCATGGTATGACTTTGTTATAAAGTGTGATTATCCTTTCTATCCTATATTTCTCTTTGATCATATGATGGTTGTTATTATCTATGAAGCAATTGTTTGATGGTGATCTATGAATCGAAGTACAGCCAAAAATATTGTGTTTTTTCTTTGTTTATGCATATTCATAATTCGTATCATCTTGTATCTTAAGTTGAACCTTGTTTGGGGACAAGCAAGAGGCATGTATGGGGTATCTTGATGACATGAATTATGCCCAACATTTAAGCATGCATTTATGTAGATTTTCCCTTTATTTTGCATGCATAAGACATACATTCATATCAATTATGTTGTTATTCACCTACTTTGCGAGAATATAGGTCTGCACATAGTTTTGTTGCAATTGTAGGGAATATGGCACATTTTGGATCAAAAGGGAGCATGAAAGTGCAAGGAGTCCAAAGGATAGCAATTGGGCTACATTGGAGCATAAAAAGGAGCAAAGAAAGTCAAGAACACGCACCAGAGTGAACTCTCATACCCCAAAGTAATCTCTCATACCTCGGAGCGGGCTCTGATACCATATCTCGTCCGAGATGATCCAAGGTCAACCGAGATGGACATAACAAGGAGTCACCTCGACCCACATCTCGACCGAGATGTTTGCAGAAGAGTGGGCTCTAATACCAGCGGGCTCAACATTCTTTTTCGGCCAAAATTTTTAGGGTTTATCGTTAAGGCTGTAAACCCTAGATTTATTTGTCTACAAATATCTCATAGCCTTCAACATTGAAGAGGACTCCCCATTGACGTGGATTGACACCCCACGAAGGTTGGATCTTAGATATCTCGAAACAACGGCTAGTTGGAGAGGATTGAAGGGAAGAAGATTTGAAGGAAGGATAGGTTAGGGTTCAAGGAACCTTAGATTGTGAGTATTTCTTCGGGGATTGCTTGTGAGTTTGTTGTTATCTCTTTAGGAACACATTGCATGATAGTCTTGTTGGTTTGTTTACTTTGATAATTGAGACATATTTGTTGATTGACTATTCACCTTTTCTTCATATTCTTGATATATTTGATATTTCATTGATAATGATGATTGTTGGCTAAACACCCATGCGATTCTAGGGTGATTAGTGGAAGGTTGTGATTCAGACAATGAAAGAATGAACCTTATTCTGAGTGGACCCTGAAAGCTCGAGTTAACCCTAAACCAAAACCCGTCTCAGGCTTTTCATTGAGCATCTCGACCGAGATCGATATAGAAAAGTACGAGATGGTCCACTTAATTACCTATCTTGAGTTCAGGTTATTGGTTGCCAAATCCTATCCTTGTTGTACCTTTCCCAGTTTACACGCAAGCCTAGAATGATACTTACCCGGATTCCTTTGCTTGTATACCGATGATGATGAGTGTTAGGTAATAAAGGTTTATCCTATAATAGTGTTTGAGTTGGCCTTCATCCTACCTTTGAGAGTTAACCTAAGACTTACCCGATGATGGTTAGTTCTGTACCCTTAGGCGATTGATGTTGGTTTGAGCGCTTTTACCTTTCCCTACTTACTTGAGAGTTATCCGGTGATAGGAGCTTTGGTTTGGGAAAGTGGGTAGTGAGACTTACCCGGTGATCTATCCCATAGTCAAAAACCTTCCCTCATCAAACATCAGCTATTTCCACGTTACCTTTAGAAATCTTGAGTCGAAACCACAACTGGATACTATGATCTTTAGAATCTGCATTTCCCCATCTTGTTATACATCTTTGCTTTTGCTTTTGATCAATACTATTGCATGCTTCTTAAGTTAGATTGTTTTACTGTGATTATTCTCACCAATTCCCTGAGATCGACTCCGGATTATAAGTCCTTACTTACTACGATTGATTCGTACACTGCAGGTTCGCTTATCGTTAGGTTTATTATTCGGAATATAAGTTTAAGGCTTTGTCTACACACACCTTTTGAGCGAACAAAATCCTTATCCTAACATGTTGAGATCTTTAGCGATCATTGAGACTAGAAGTAGGGAACTTCTAGCATGTTGCTGTGAATCTCTTAGAGATCATTGAGACCAGAAGTATGTACACTTCTAGCATTCATTCAATTTCTTACTCTTGATGCCTTGTTTGAGTAGGCATTCTTTCTTTCCTTAGAGAAGTTGAGAAGTAGCGGATTTATGAGTTTACCTTTGAGTGAGGCAAGTCCCTTGGACTTACTTAGCTGCATTCCGTTTATTGGTTTCACTATATTGGTGGTTTTTGTTGCTTTATCTTCTTATCTTTCCATATCGTTCACTAATCCGTATTCTGAGTTTGTCAAAAAATCGACTTGTTCTTGAGGAAAATCACCCGGTTTTCTCTGTAAAACATCCATATTTTTATCTCAGTTAAGGACTTTCAAACTAGATTGGGAATTGCGGTTTATCCTAGTATCATCAAGCATGGTTGAGAGTATCCCCAACACGAGGTGTTAGACGTTTCGGCGTGAAAGGGAAGTTGAATCTGAAATACATCGGACTTTTCGAGATTCTTGAGTGAGTTGGAGAGGTAGCATACAAACTTACCTTGCTACCGGGACTAGAGGGTGCTCACCTAGTCTTCCATGTGTCTCTGTTACGGGAGGACGTACCAGAACCGAGACACATCGTCAGTCCTGAGGATCTAGTTGTCGAGTCAGACCACACGTTCGTTGAGCACCCGGTAGCTGTCTTAGAGCGTATTACGAGACGCTTGCGATCGAAGGACATACCGATGATGAATATTCAATGCTTGATGTGAGGAGTTGATAAGGCGACTTGGGAGACCGAAGATAGTATCCAAAGGAACTATCCGGAGTTTTATGTTGAGTTCAATGTACCTATAACATAGACTTTGAGTTTCGGTGTCTTTGTTGAGTTGTGGATACGTTTATGTGACGTTTTGATTTATGTTCCCCGCGTAGGAATATGAGTTGAGATCAGTGTTTCTGCGTCATTCTTGTCGTTGTGTGATCTTGTGGTTTGTTACAAGTTTCAAGACAAAACTTCTTTTTAGGGAATCTGATGTAACGCCCCAGTTTTGGTTGTCACTGCCCCCACGGTGACAATGGCTGCCCCTACGGATGACTCCAGATCGCGCCCGATGTAATAACCGGAAATTTATTTACGTTCATTCCCGAGTCAAACCGGATTTCGACAACTCTATAATTTACACAATAATCATTATCATAATCTTCAAGAGATTTTTATTAATTTTGTGTGAGAATTATAACTATATAAAAGACACATATCAACCTAAATCTAACTCCAAATACCAGGCCCATCGATATAAGTTGCCGGGCCATCAAGTCGGGCCAGCAACAAGGGAGATTGACCAGCCTATCTTGCTCCTCAATATATGTTTTGTAAGGCTGTCACATGTGTGTATATATATATATATATATATATATATATATATATATATATATATATAT
Source organism: Fagopyrum homotropicum (assembly GCA_033239125.1). Classification (NCBI taxonomy): domain Eukaryota; kingdom Viridiplantae; phylum Streptophyta; class Magnoliopsida; order Caryophyllales; family Polygonaceae; genus Fagopyrum; species Fagopyrum homotropicum. The sequence continues at coordinate 8,465,146 of BSWB01000005.1, read as the reverse complement.
GTTTTGTAAGGCTGTCACATGTGTACATTCACACAATAAAATATTATGTATTGAAAATTGTGTTAAATACATTGGTCTCTTGTTGTAAGATCCTACTAAAGTTGTTGTTAAACCAAGGTCAGGACTCATTGTGAGGTCCTAACCAGTAGCTCCCCGAGTTCCGAGAACTTGGGGTGTTACAACATGGTATCAGAGGTCTGGCTTGGCAACAATGGCACTTGGAATCTTTTGAAAGACCGAATGTAGAAAATAACTAGAACCCGAAAGGTGTCAAAGAATTTCAAAATGAATTTCTAGTTTTACACATGCGCATAGTCGGGTTGTTGGATTAGTAGTACCTCGGACCACCATCATTTTCCGTGGATCTCTACCACTTAGAATAATAGGTGAGTTAGTATAGAGATTTATTATGATGTGTATTGATGTATGTCCTATATATGTATATGTGTATCATATTAGAATCATAAAGGAGATTTTATATCCTTTAGTTGTGCCATCATAAAGTGAAAACCGCTTCATGATAATCAGTAACGGACTTGAAGAGTTTTCAACACGAGACAATGGACTAAGACCTTGGATTGAGTATTATACTAGAGTGGGCATCCCGGTGACCCTATAAATCATCCGAAGAACGGTTGGACAAAGAAGTAAAGATATTGAGATAATTTTCATCACAAGTACAACCCGATGAGAAAGAAATTCCCGAGTCAGCTCAGATTGAAGGAATAGGAAGTCATGCAAGGGACTTGGTCGTATGAAGCCGAGAGATGAATTAGAAGAACCGTGTAAGAGACGACAAGAGATCGGATTAGAGATAACAATATGGGAACAAGAATCATATAGAACGGAGTTCAACGAAAATTGAGGAGTAAAGGACGTTACCATCGAGGCGGACGCGCCATATGTAAGCATGGGCATGAGAGTACAAATAAGATAGGGTGTTGACCAATTATGAGGATTAAAGGGTGCAAAGACAGACAATGAGTTTAAAGACGAGATATAAATGTTATAACCATGGAAGCATGTGGAGTCCTTCAAGGATACGAGAATTTTGAAAGAACATTGACGTAAGTATCAAAGAAACTTGAAGTCAAAAGCTGAGACAACAGAATTCTATACAGGTAGCATGACCAAAATTACATCAATTAAATGGAAGAATGTGGGAAAATGATTTTGGTGGACTAGAGAGTCCGCAATAACTCCACTTACACCTAAAGATTTAAGTTACCAACGCTAATGATTCATATCAGATGAATGCTACGATTGGACTCAGAAGAGTATAGTGATATCATAAGACTTGATAAACTTAGTGACGATAGATGAATGCTACGATTGGACTCAGAACAGTATAGTGATATCATAAGAGAACAAGAGAGGTAAAGACGGTGGAAGGAGCTAAAGGGGTATAAACAAAGAAATTGGAGGAGATAGATTTTCACCGAGTGTACCAGACCACAAAAAAAATAAGAAGAAGAAAAGTATGTCCGTGATCTTGTAGATCGTCAACTACACATTGATTGGTAATAGCTGAGACATAAAACATGCGGGTTAACTAGTGGTAACTGGTTGGCAGATAAGAAGAATAACCACAGATTTACGAAATAATTTTATGGACATTTGGAGGACCCTTCAAGAGATCAATGGCGACAAATATGAAGCTAAATTGGTACCAATACTAATATCCTCAATAGTAATATGAAGGGAGTTCAAAGCCATAAATTTTAATTAAGACTTTAAGAAGAAAGACTGGATGACCAAGAATGACCCCCCTTATGTCATTTAAGTTCAAGGGAATTGTGTGAGTGGGTTACATCCTACTTGCTAGGAAAAGGATACATATCACAATTAGTATAGATGGTTTGTAAAAGAAGAACTAGAAGAGTAACAATTATACGATTTTGCTAAGCTTCAATTTCAATCAAGACACAGTGTACGTAGCATTCCATAGAAGGGAGAATGATGATTCTCTTCCGATATTTTCTGAGGAAAACCCTTGTGACTAAGAGGTAAACGGAATGGAGTCTTATAATTTAGTGTAAGGGCGAAAGGTAGAAGGCCGGTAGTAGAGTCAACAGAGTTAGGAGAGCAATATTAACAACAACGTTAATGAAGGAACATGGTAGAATGACCTTGGTAGACTCGTGAGTCCAAGGTAATCCCAACTATAACAAAACATAGGTCATCAACACAGACGGTCCATGTAAAGGGACTGCAAGTGGGAGGTAATTAAAAGCCATCGGAACTACAAAGACGCTTACCATCTACCGTGGAGGACTGGAAACGACTTTTGACGTCAGGCGAATGATACAGTGAGATTCGAGAAAGAGAGTTGCCCCTAAGGAAAATGGAAGTGTGGAATATAGAACGAACTAACGAAGGGTAAAAGGATTAACCGAGTAGTTGATGCTTACCAAGATTTTTATTCAAGTAGAGGTATGAGAAGAGTGAGTACGAGATACTGAGGTAAGTCAAATATAGTCTAACCAATGTCAACGGAGGACGTGCCAGTATCGCTTGGTATTGATGAGTTATGTGCCATTAAGAAGAGATATTTGTGACTGTGGATTTATGAAGTAGCTTTATTGATTCCTTGGAGGATTTCCTCGAGTAGGCAATGACAACCTTCTTGGATGAACTAAAGATATAAAGAGAATTGTGTTGGAAATTTCTTACTAGCTAGTTACGATTAAACTCCGGTCGAGTGAGAGAGTTTGGGTCCGAGTTAGAAGATTTCAAAAAGTAGAGAGAAGAGGTTATCTTCCAACCGTTATATTATTTCCTTAAGGCAAGTAAGGAATATACTTGGTACTTCATCCGGATAGGACTTATGGTATCATTGGGAGAAAGAGTTTTGGGATCAATCACTTTGGACCCACGAAAAAAATGTCCTTAGGATTAATGGGTGACAAGAGAACTAGTAGGGTGGCGCAACGGAAGCATGGTGGCCCATAACCCACAAAGCTGGAAGCTCCATGGTTAAAGTATATATATATATAATAAATAAATAAATAATGTGGAGTTTAAGATGATGATAATTGGTGAAATGCATCTCGTTTGGATGGAACGTGAGATCAGATGCGGAGTGAATGGAAATATTGTACTGGAGTACACTTATAATTCATTAACCGTGCATAGAGGAAGCATAATCTCAAAGTGGAGTATATGTGGAATTTTATATCGGAACAGAGCCGAGTTGCGTTTGAGTCAGATGGATGTTCTCGGTCCGGTAAACCTGATGGATATATGTGTGCGATGTTGATGGTGTGTTAGCATTTATTGAGTAGTTATGATCAAACAACGGCGATTTGGGATCACCTTGTGTCTAGTGTTGTCATTGCGGACACATCCTATGTCACCTAAGATCTTGGATACTGTGCTTGAAGTTTGAGTTGAGTTAGAGATCTATGAATTAATATGATGACGTCGCTAGAACGCAGGGTTTGGCCACCGGATTTTTGATTGTTAAATTATATCAAGTTTAAGGACAAAAATGAGCAAAAGATGATTCTTTAATGGAGGAACCATATGACTGAGTCATATTATAGGACAAGACCAAGTGAGTTAAGATACAACTAACGTTATGCACTTAGTAAAGTGCCGGGAGATGTATAAAGGTGATATCCTAGATCGGATACTCGGAACCTTTTTTCAGAACACTAGAAGGGAAGCGAGATAAATAAATTATCCTCAATAGGGTTATCAAAAGATTCGGAGGTGAGTTGTGTAAGACAACCATGTGAGATTTTAAAGCGGTTTAAAAGTGATCAATGGACTAGTATTCCTCACCCTATTGGGAAGTGTAACCCTAGCGTTACACGGATTCAGTTGGAGAGATACCTACAAGATACGAGTTAGGTCATCAGATTGAAGATCGGACAGTTGAGCCGGATGATACCGGTTAGATATCGGTAGCTATTCCAGAGCATAGTAACAAACGCTTGTGATGTAAGTACGTAAAAAGATTTTGGAGTCAGTGGATTTAAGAAAAGACGACGAGGCTACCTGAGATACGGAGATAGTATAAGACGTAACCTTTCAAAGACCTATGTAGAGATAGTTGTAACCTCGAGAGCGACGAGACCCTGTATTTGCGTGATATTGTTTGACTTCTTGTTTATTTAATGCTTGAGTGCTTAGTCAGTGATGTGTGTTTTATTAGTGACCTTGATGTGCGGGATACTTAGATGAGGAAACGATGAGACTCTTGCTGTAGTGATTAGATACACTAGACTTGTACCTTTGATGTGCCTTGAGGACCGACCTTATGATTGACGTATTTTAAGCTTCGGGGCGAAACTTATTTTAAGGGGGATTGATGTAATACCCGGAAAACTTTCTTCGGGATGTTTTAGAAATAAATCACAACCTGACCGATTGTGACTTTTTCTGGCACTTTATTTCTTTTGTATGAACTCCGACTTTAGGTTGTCTTCTTTTAAGTTTCGGGAAGAAATTTATTTAAGGGGGTACTAATGTAATATCCGGAAATTTATTTACGTTCATTCCCGAGTCAAACCGGATTTCGACCATCTCTATATTTTACACAATAATCATTATCATAATCTTCAAGAGATATTTATTAATTTTGTGTGAGAATTATAACTACATAAAATACACATATCAACCTAAATCTAAGTCTAGATACCAGGCCCATCGATATAAGTTGCCGGGCAATCAAGTCGGGCCAGCAACAAGTTAGATTGACCAGCGTATCCTGCTCCTCAATTACGCCAGTTGGGCCGGGAGTTTTGGGCCGTTCCTTTCTTCATCAGACCTTAACGGAGAATCAGACATCACCCTTATTTCATATCTTCAACCTTCTCTCCATAGTCATGATAATAGCGCCCCATCCCGTAAATGCTACGGAGGATCTCAGACCCAAACCGCAAGATTTTATTACCTTCTCAAGATCTGAATCGCATCCTTGACCAAATTTCATCCCTTCCGAATCCGTTTGTTTCATTCCTCACCAAAAGTCTTAGCCATTTCTCCTTCCTATCCGTATTGTATCTCCTTCTACATAGATACCGGCGGCAACATCTTCATCGACTACAAGCAGCCGTGGTAGCGACCTTCTTCACCTTGCAGCATCGACCTAGGAGGACTACGGTCGTTTTCCCTCCCTCTTGCGCAACGAGCCTTCCCCGTTGTGAGAGCCTAGTTGCTGAGCTGCTGAGAGAGTGAGTAGAGGGCCAGGAATTAGCCTGGATCGCCCCTGCGTGACCCAGAGGGCGCCCCTGCGGTTTGCTTGGGCCGCCCCTACGGCTCACAGAGTCCGCCCCCGCGGCTATATGTGCTGCAGCCGTCTTCTTTGACTCTTTGACCCGTGCTTTACTCTTTTTACCCCTTTATATACTTCATCTTCTCCTCTTTGATGAGGGTTACCATTCTAAACATCTTTCTCTCCTTACATACATCTTCTTCTCTCTTCTCCCTTGGATCATCTTTGTTGATCTTCTCTTGAGTTTTGTGAGTTTGTGAGAGTTTTGGATAGCCTTGCTTCGCTTTGATGTTGGTTGATGTTGATGTGCCTTGTTGAGCTAGCTTGAGGTGATGATGGTGTGGTGTTGATCTCCTAGAGAGCTTGTTTGGTAAGTTTCCATGGCTCCTCTTCTTTCTTTCTTCTTTTCTTCTTCTTTTCCTCTCTTTCCTTAGCCTAGGTTAGTTTTCTTAGGTTTGGATCATGTCTCAACCATGTTTGGCTTGTGTTGATGTATATATATGTATGTCCTACATGTCTGTTGTTGTTGGAGTGAAGAAGGGTAGAGAATCGAAGGAAGAAGTGAATAAAGGGCTAAGGTGGTGTCTTCTGTTGTCCAGCCGCCCCTGCGCCACCTTGCAGCCGCCCCTGCGCCGGCCAAGATTCGCCCCTACGCCACAAGTGAGCCACCCCTGCGCCACCTACATCAGCAAGGGTCTTCTCTTGGTTCTGCAGGTGTGTGTGCTTTTTGGCTTTCCTTAGGATGCCTTTGTTTCCTCCATTCCTAGTATGAGAGTATAGGATCATGCTAGATATGTGAGGATGAGTTTTTGATGAGGTTGTGATCGGTTTATGCCTTGTACGGTTTTAAGGACTTAGGTTGTTGTTGGTTGAGGTTTTGAGGTTGAGTTTGATCCTTTGGATCCCTTTGGGTCTAGGTGTGACCCTTGTGTTGTTAGGAGATTGATATATCTCTATATGCCGTGTTTATAGGTTGTGTTGTCCCTCTAGTATAGAGGTGATCGTGGTTGAGTTTGATCGAGGTTGAGGTATGTCCGTAGGACTTACTTAGCTTCCATACTTATATTCGGTGTTTGCATGAGTGTTGTGTGCTTTATATGATTTGCATTGATAGCATGAGATGTCATTTATACCGACCTATGTTTTATTGATTACCCGTATGCGTGGATGGAAAAACCTTTCCCTTTCATCCCGCCGTAGAGTCTGGAAGGTTCTATGATGTCAGGCCAGTCTGACTTTATAGGAAGGGCGCAATCCACTCCCATAGGGTACACAGATTGTGTGACCGATACTTGTGCAACTAGCTAGGAGGCTCAGAGGCGAGGATGTATCGGTCCTCGTGTCACATACTTAAATATATATATATATATATATATATATATATATATATACTACTTGAGGGAATGACCATTATATGGAGATGATGAAGTGGGTAAATGTGTGAAAGCATGCTGATATGTTTATCTTTCCTTGATTGTGATTGTGCTTATGCATTACTCTATATATGTGTATGGATAGCTAGTGGTTTATTACCATGTTATGGATGCCATACTGGATAGGCATGCTGCTGGGTGATCTAGCAGGGTGGCAGGCCGAGGACCTCTCGTACATAGGTTGTTGTGGGCTTTTGGGTTTGTTTACCTTTCCCTCCTGCGTGAGGATGATCTTTTGTTACCTCCTCTGTGAGAGTGTTGTGTTTTATACTTGGTTATGTTGACTTACCTTTTTTGTTGTATAGTTTGTACAGTTTTATGTATTTTTTTTATATGTGTGAGTGCCATGTTGTATGGTCCAGTGAACTTGTTGTCAGGCTAGGGTCAGAATCCATTGTGAGATCCTAGCTCAATGTGGCATCCCGAGTCCCGCGGATTCGGGGTGTTACTCCCGTATTCGCCGGTGTCTGCGACCGCGATCGGAGAAGTATTGACCACGTCCCCAACGAGCGAGAACAGACTTCATTCTTAAAAGTTAGAATATGAAATTAAGTCTAGTTGTTTTGGTAATATTAATGATAGGATATGCCTGGTGCAAACAATCACTAAACTAGAGTGATCCATAATAGCAAAATTGAGATCTAAGTGTAGAATGGATCGATAGTGTAGTGTCTTTCTTGTATCATTTTGTTGGAACCGTCATATGTAGAGATTATGTTACTTTATGGACCTTAATATCACCTCTATGTGGTTATATTAGGATAAATCCTAGTAGTGCTTCCTATAGGTAAATTATGTACATATGAGATCAAATTCTGCTTGTTAGAGGCTCTTAGGTTAAACGTTAGTGTAGGCTATACTACCTAATGCCTTGTCAAGTTATGTAGTGCATTTATTAGGAATAAAGTAGGCGTGGTGAGATCGATCTAATAAAAGATGGTAGGTTTAAGCCTTCTTAGAGATTTAGTGGAAGCTTTGGCTAAGTCAAAATTTCTGATTTTGGGAACCGACTTTGGGAATTTGTGTAGAAGTGGTTATTAGGTATTTTTGGGAAATTCTTGCTTCTATGGATAGAGTGCATAGCATATAAGACTTAGAGATTTTTGTTAGAATTTTATATTTTTATACGGCGCTCGTATCATAGGCTAAAGGTGGATCCTAGTGACCTTTTTGGGAAGTGAGAAGAAGGTGTGTTTTCTTTCTAGTTTCTACCTAAACTCAATCTTAAAAGTTAGAATATGAAATTATGTCCCAGAGAAGAGGTTAGACATACTTTATGGGATTTTTGGAAGTTTCGGAACCAAGGGAAAAATGGTCATTTTACCTTAGGAAGGTATTTTAGTAATTTCTCTTCTATTAGAATCTCACATCTTAGAAGTCATATACTTATAGGTGTATAGGAAATATTTTGATCCACTTGTCTCTTGTGACAAGCAATTGAGTAATCTACGGTTGTTGAACGGGCTGAGATTTGAGAGTCGAGATTTGTTCAAGTAAGTCCCTTGGGCTTACTTAGCTAGCTTCTGGATATGAATGTGAATAATGAAAGTGGTGTTTGAATGATGTGTTTATAATCATAATTATTATTAATTATCGACCGACCTACATATTTGGCCTAAGAGTAACGAGTTGTGGCATTCTGCTCAGTTAGCCCGAGGGCGTTGGGGGTTTCTTTAGGGACTATTCCATACTTGGTTTGTAGGGATGCTACCGGCGGAGGTGTGCTAGACCTGCACCAGTTGGATAAGGAAAGGAGGCGAGAAATCTTATGATTTCTCGTGCCACAACTTTAAAAATGGAATGAAGTGAATCACCTAAGCTGTCAAATAATAACCGGATTGTGTGCCGGCAAGATGAGTGTTTATGTTACCTTGGATCTGTTTGTGCTATCTTTATTCTATTTATATTTGGATTGTTAGCTAACGGTTATTCCGTATTGTAGTTATTATAGAGATATACAGTTGTAGAGAGGTCCGGAAAAGATGGTCAACCGGGTCCACACACTCATTAGATGAGGACGGGGGAGTCTTCCATTTGACATGCATGTTATATATATATATATGTATGTTTTGTAAGGTTGTCACATGTGTATTATGTTTTGAAATTTTTTTAAATACATTTTTGCCTTATTGTAAGATCCTAGTAAAGTTGTTGTTAAACCAAGGTCGGGACCCATTGTGAGGTCCTAACCAATAGCTCCCCGAGTTCCGAGAACTTGGGGTGTTACACCCGATCTGTGTTTATCCCGTTTTATTTGTTTCCTTAGATAGAAGATCCAATCTTCTATCTTTTGGGTCGGCTTTCGTTTGATCTTCTAACCCTAAACGTCCTTTCTTACCTTTTTCCAACCGTTCCCTATATAATCCCGCTTTCTCTTCCTTTTTCCATTTCTTGCTTACGTTTCTTCAACCTCGAGCAAAGTTGTAGGCTTTCCCTTGTGATCTTCTACAGAACGTGTAAGTCTTCATCCCCTTTGATCTCTCTCACATTCATGAGCCAGTTGCATGCTTCTTCCTACTATTTCTCTTTCTCTTTTCGTTCTTCTTCTTCTTCTTCTTCTTCTTCTTCTTCACAAGGATCAAGATCGAGTCTTGATCCTTATTGGTCTCTCCGTTGCTGATGCGTTGATGTTCACAGACTCCCTTGGTTGAGTTTTGAAGTAGCTGTAACAAAGATTCAAGCTTTGGTTGCTTAATTGTGACGTGTTGTCAAAAAGGAGTCATGACAGTCACTTTTGTCAAGCGATCACCCCCGTGCCTGCTTAGTGCCACCCCCACGCCTCTGTTTGGCCGCCCCCGCGGTTCTTCTGCGGTAACTCCCGTTCTTGGTGAGTTGATTCCTTCCTTGCTTCCTTTGCCCTTCATTATGCTAGATCATGCTAGGCTGGACATAAATGATTAGTGTAAATTCCATTTAGTGGCTTGTTGATCCCCATGAGTTGGTTACGCCTTTGAGTTTTGTTGTTGATGATGTTCCTTGCGAACCTTGAGACTAGGAATCCTTATCCTAACATGTTGAGATCTTTAGTGATCATGGAGACTAGAAGTAGGGAACTTCTAACACACTACAGTGGATTTGTTAGAGATCATTGAGACTTGAAGTATGTAGACTGATAACACGATTTATAACGTTAGTTTAGACATCCATTTAGATAGTTTTTCCCGTTATTCATGCATAGTTTGACATTAGTTCATGACGTTTACGTTTAATTCATGCATATTGTCGAGATAGACGTCTACACAAACTATTGTCAGTTTTGTAGGTATTTTGGGGAGCTTTTGGAGCTTAATAGATACATTCGAGGATCATTCCTCGTGATGACACACTTCCGAACTCATTAAGAAGCAAGCTAGGAGCTAAGGAGAACACATAGGACGTTGTTGGTGCATGCCTTGCACCAACTCATGGCTTAACGATCAAAAGAGAGCTGTTTCACCAAAACCACGGCCCAAAGGCCATTTCCACGCCCGTGGTTTTGGCCATGGTTCTCTCTGGACAACTGTGACAACTATCACATGATCTCCATAACCGACTCTTTCCCTTGATGGAGGATATAAGTGGTCCTGCAGGCTGATGCTAGGGGAATCGCTCTCAAACTCTCTCATTCTACATCATTCCATTGGAGGCTACTCTTGGAGAGGAAGAAAACACCCTCATTCTGGGGAAGAAGAAGAATCAACATCATCTTAGAGTTTTTACGTAGCTTTTGAGAGATTTTTGAGTGAAATTATTGAAGACAATTGCAAGGATTTGTAAGGAACGATTTCTACCTTCTTTTGAAGGGTAGTAACTCTCTCTTAACATATATTCAGCTTGACTTTCTTGTTTTACTTGTTTTGCTTCTCTTTCATTTCATTTTCTTGCTATGGAAGCCATGAATGTTTGCTTGTTGATGTTGAATCTTAAGATGCATTGTGTGGCTAAATAGTTGCGATTCTAGGGTAATGGAATGATACTTATGGCTTGGACTATGATAGAATAGACTAAAATGTATCCTTGAATGATTTGCTTGCTCGAACTTAAATGCTGTTACAAATCACAACCTGTTCTAGCATAACCACGGCCGTGGTTCTGATTATCAGCCCGTGGTTTTGTTCTGTTGTGCTTGTATTGATAAATCTAAATGTTAATATGTTAGGTTGTTGAAATCCTAGAGTTTATTAAGCTTAATCTAGCCTAGGGTGACCTAATGCTAGTAAACTAAGTGAGAGAAGAGACCTACCGGGTAATTCTCGATCTTAGATACCGATGATGATGAACTCTAGGTAGTAGTGAGCCTCATAAGCCGCTATTGGACTGAGTGTGCTAGGATTGATGTTTAGGACTTGCCTTCCCGAGACTTACCCGGTAAGGAGAGGTTAGATCCCTAGATAACAATCCGGTTTATGTAGAATTCCCATCCTTAGGTTTCTAGAGACTTACCCGGTGATAGGACTTTAGGTGCGGGATTAGTGGACCATGAGACCTACCCGGTGATTGATCCCACTTGAGAAATATTCCTTCCAAACATACCATAGCTAGTCCAAGGTTGATTAGAAGCTTGAGTCCAATGCCATAACTAGAATTCCTAACCCCTAGAATCCGCTTTTCTCTCTTTGTTCACATATCTCGTGTTTGTGTTGCTTGTTTGTGTTGCTAGCAAGATTTGTTAGTTTGTTTTATAATCTTGCATCAATTGTGATCTTTTTTGATCACCACAAAACCAACCCAAAAACATTATGGTTTTCATTTCTTTATTCCTTTCTCTTTTCTTAGACTAGATTCGCATTATCCAGAAGCATGAAGCTCTTGCATTTTTTAATATTTTGTGGATTTTATTCTTCATTTCCATCATTGAACATAAAACAATTGGATATTATGCATTTAATCCTAATTGTCAAATCAAAAAGTGATCATCAGAAGGTCTGATGTTTTTATTTTGTGGTCCTTTAGGATATGAAGACGAAACTTTAAAAACACAACAAAGCCTTGCATTTCTGAACTTTTGACAAAATTTAAAATATTTAGCATTTCTCTTCCAACTGCTATAGGGTATTTGCTAAAATTTAGATAATTTAGATTATAGCCTAAACATATTGTAGAGTTTGATGTATTTTGAGCAATTATCTCTATTTTAATACTTATAAATATGTGTAAAAAATATGTGTGGCTAAAAGTGATTCAATGACAACAAGCAAAGAAGCCGATTTTGAAGCTCTTTTTTATAATAGGGAATATTCTCATTTATTCATTCAATTGTGTTTTCTATTGCCTTCAGTAATCGATTTGTCTTTTGATTGGGATCAGGTTGAAGCCTTTTCTAGGCAGGGTGATGGTTCATTGTTCAGCTGGTGTGAGCGTTATTGTTGCTACAATTTCTTGTTATGTGGAACAGTGAGTATCCTTTTCGTATTGTTTGTTTATCTTGTTCAGTATAGAATAGTATGATTCGTACGACATTTGTTCTTGTTCAGTATAGAATAGTATGATGAAGCAACTTCTTGTTCATGTACTTTCTTTAAATGCCCTCTTCCATTTGTTAACATCGGTTTCTTATCGAACTATTGGCATCAGCTCTTGTCATAAAGTTGAAATGGAGAACTAAAGAAGTTTTGTTTTGCGAATCTCCGACTTGCAAATCAGCGGATTGTCAACTTGAGTCCCCATATGATGTTAGCATCTCCTCTGAAGACAAAGTGAAGTCTTAACAGGGGCAACACCTAACAGTATGGGATGGACAATATAAAGGCTTAAGGTTACCAAACCATTTTCCTATTTTTATTTATCTTGCTTCTTTGTTTTTCCAAATCTTTAAATGATAGGAAATGGCTCACAAAAGACAAAGTGAAGTCTTAACTGAGAGCATATTTACCAAGAAGCTATTCTTTATTGAAGCCCACTACAAGTCACCTGGCCAAGCGGAATCAACTAGGAGCCTTTTCAGCTAAATCTAACGGAAGGTATCATTTTATCATAATGCTAAGAAAGAGTCTTTTGCAAATGATGATGAAGGTGTTTCAGTTTGTTGTTGACACTACTATTGTTTAATCCTCTATTCCTTCAAGTCTTCTCCTACTTATGAATTTTGTCTTCCTTTTTCTTTAGTTCATGTCCATGAAGCTTGTAGTGGTTAATTCAGGAATAAAGTAGTTCGAGTAATATGTAACCTGCAATGATTTTCTAATTTGATTTTATGTTGATTTTGTGTTGTTATCATCTACATTTTTCATACGCAATTTAGCATGATTGTTCATGACTGATTTGGATGAACTACTTGTACATTTGTTTTGAAGGATGAGCGGGTGGAAGCACTGAGTAAGCTAAAATTTGTGGAGAAAAAATACAATGAAATTAAGATTTTTTTCCCACTGAAGGAAGAGTTAAGAGTAGAAGTCATTGAAGATGTAACTCGAAAAGTCACTGAAGACGTAACATCAAAATTGACAAAGCACTTTAAGTTGAAGTATGAGAATTGAAGAAACTTCTTTTGCAATCGGAGGGCAATGATGGGAGAAGCTCGCATTCACTTACATAGGTTAGTTTTGGTAATCTAGAATTTAAAATTTTTTTAAAAAAATTTCATGTTTAATAAGTAAATGTTCATCTATGTGTATAAGACTTTTTTCCCACCTAAACTATTGTTATTATTTCATATTTTATAGGTTGCAACTAGTGCACATAAAAAAGAGTCTATTGGAGATGAAGATCATGTACCATCAGAAAAGGAACCAATTAGCGAAAATAATGCAGCTGATGAAGAATTTGTCCAAGTAGAAGATCTTTAGATCGTGGAAGTGTGTGATTGTGAAATTCATTACCACTTTGTTAAAGATTAAGGACAGCTAGGTTTTGTACTTTCAAATTGTGAACTTATTTACACTTAGAATCGTTCTATTTTGATTGTTTTGAATGTTAAATATTCTTTTGGTTTATGAAAATTGTTGTTGCATCTTGATGTAATCATTTAAATGTTTTCAAATAATACAGGTTGTGATATAGTTCTACATCTGGTAGAATTTTCCCACCAAATTTACAATTTGTCACGGCAAGTTACCGTTGCCATAAATTAATACTTTAAACACATTTTCAAATTTTGCAACGGCTCAATGCCGTCGCCAAAAGTAAAAAATTTCTCATCAAATATACATTTAGCGACGGTTTCTTGCTGTTGCCAAAAATACAAATTTCCCACAAAATTTCAAAGTTTGCAACACACTGAAAGGCGACTGCTTTAGCCGACGCGAAAATTTGGCGACGTATATTAACCGTCGCAAATAGGTGACGCTATTTTGGTGAAGGCAAAATGCCGACGCAAAAAACTTTTGCGTTGCCTGTTCTGGCTACGCCCTGTTTTGCCGACGCCAAGCCGTCGCCGTTGATTATTGGCGCCGGCAAATAGCTTTTTTTCCGTCGCCAACAACCGTCGCCAATTGAATTGTTTTTTGTAGTGAAGGACCTCCTCCTTGATTGTCCATATCATGGGATACCGAAGATAGAGCTATTGGAGATATATTTCAAGGGGCTTGATTATGATAGTCAATTCAAGCTCCAATCGCTTTCCGGAGGAACATTCATGGAGAAGAATGTGGATGAGGCTTGGAAGTTTGTAGAAAATCAAGCCTTGGTGATAGAGAAGTACTCCCATAAGAAGAGTGGTGGGAGGAAACCGGGAGTGTATAAAGTGAGTGAAGTCACCATGAGCAACTACAAACTCGATGCAATCAACAATGAGCTTAAGTCTTTGAGGGAGTTGTGTGCCACAACCTTGAAGAATCAAGCTAGTCCTCAAGTGCAAGCCAACTTGTCTTCCAAAGAGGAGGACATTAACTACATGGGAAGGGGCAACTTCAACAATTATCAAGGCCCTAGGAACTTCAACAACAACAGCCGGCAATACAACAATTACCGGCCTAATCACAACTATCCCGGGTTCTCCTATTCTAATCCGGATGGTGCCTTGAACCCTTCCGCTTCCACAAGCACAACACCACCACCTAAGGCTTCACAAGAGCCTCCACCCGGTTTTGCTCAACCTCCAAAGGATAGAACCGAGATGATGTTTGAACAATTGCTTGGAAGGTTGAGTGGACTTGAGAGCACGGTGACTTCCATTTCTAAAGCTCAAAAGGTGCTAGAAGCACAAGTGTTCCAAAAGGCGGGCGAAGCAAAAAGGGAACCAAGAAAGCTTCCCAGATGGACCGAGGACAATCCAAGAGGCCAAGTTTTGGATATTACCACAAGGAGTGGCCTGAGCATGAGTGATCCCTTACCTAAGAGGAATGACAAGGGAAAGCAAGTAGTAGTGGAGGAAGAACCATTGCAAGAAGGAGGCAAGAGCAAGGATGATAAGCCAACATATGTGGCACCACCTCCATACAAGCAACCACTACCATTTCCATAATCGCAAGCAAGAGCTCGTTTGGACAAACATTTTGGTAAATTCCTTGAACTCATGTCTAAATTGCATATTAACATTCCGTTCATGGATGTTATTCTAGGTATGCCGGCCTATGGAAAATTTTTGAAGGAGATACTCTCCAACAAGAGGAAGTTGGAGGAGTATGGGGAAGTGAGGATGACAAAAAGATCTTCCTAGTTGATTCACACCATGAGGGAGGAGATGCCTCCTAAGCTAAGAGATCCTGGATCTTTTTGTGTGCCAATTAGGGTTGGAGAAGTGCAATATGAAGCCTTATGTGATCTTGGAGCAAGTGTAAGCATTATCCCGCTTGCACTTTACAACAAGGTTGGGCTAGGAGAGCCAAAGCCGGTCAAGATGACCCTCTACGTGGCGGACCGTTTAATCACTCACCCCGTAGGAATCCTAGAGGACATACCGGTTCAGCTTGGGAAGTTCTATGTGCCAATTGACTTCGTTGTTTTGGACATCCCGGCGGACTACCCGGTTCTTATCATTTTCGGAAGGCCATTATTAACCACATCCGGATGTTTAGTGGATTGCAATAATGGAACCCTCTCTTTCAATATTGTCAAGCAAGATGAGTCTAGAGAAGTTGTGAAGAAATCAAGGCTTTGGATGCATTGGAAAAGGAGACAAGTGTTGAATTTGAAGTGCACGAAGTTATTCTGAACCACTATAGGAATCACGGCCAGGGGGGAGAACCACGGCCGTAATTTTACCCGTGGAACTCTCTGGAATGTTCAAATGTGCCAGCTTCTCAAATTCCACGCCCGTGGTTGTGCCAGAGGTCGTGGTTTTGCCCGTGGTTTCTCTGGAAAGTGCCTTAGTTGATGATCAAGCTTCAAGGATTCTTGGAGAGTCTTCCATGGATTTAGAATCATCTCAACCTACATTGTATGGATCGTCTCCAACCGATAAAGGTCCTCCTAAACTTGAACTTAAGCCCCTCCCCTCTCATTTAAAGTATGCTTTTCTTGGTGAAAATTCTACTTACCCCGTGATTGTAAATGCATCTTTGAATGATGATGAGCTTGATAGATTATTGAATGAGTTGAAATTGCATAGGAAAGCTATTGGTTACACTATTGATGACTTAGTTGGCATTAAACCTTTCTTGTGCATGCATAACATCTTGATGGAAGATAATCATAAACCTTCAATTGAACCTCAACGAAGATTGAATCCCAAAATGAAAGAGGTAGTCAAGAAAGAGATCCTTAAATTGCTAGATGCGGGAATCATCTTCCCGATTTCGGATAGTATGTGGGTTAGTCCCGTACATGTTGTTCCTAAGAAGGGTGGTATGACCGTAGTAACTAATGAGAACAATGCACTAATCCCAACTAGGACAATTATGGGGTGAAGAATGTGTATTGACTATAGGAAACTAAATGTGTCCTCTAGGAAAGATCATTTCCCTCTTCCCTTCATTGACTAAATGCTAGAGAGATTAGCTCAACATTCAAACTTTTGTTACTTAGACGGATATAGTGGGTTTTTCCAAATCCCTATTAACCCGGATGACCAAGAGAAAACATCATTCACATGTCCTTGGGGAACATTTGCATATAGGAGAATGCCGTTTTGGTTGTGTAATGCACCCGCTAACTTTCAAAGGTGTATGATGGCCATTTATTCTGAATATACTGAAAACATCATGGAAGTGTTTATGGATGATTTCTCGGTGTATGGATCTTCATTTGATGATTGCTTAGCTAACTTGTCTTTGGTGTTGAAAAGATGTGAGGAAACTAACCTTGTTTTGAATTGGGAGAAATGCAACTTCATGGTGAGCGAAGGCACAGTGTTGGGACACTTGGTTTTCCAACGAGGCATTGAGGTTGATAGGGCAAAGATAGAAATGATAGAGAAGTTGCCACCACCTACCTCGGTGAAGGGGGTAAGGAGTTTCTTAGGGCATGCCGATTTTTACCGGAGGTTTATTAAAGATTTCTCTAAAATTTCTAAGCCTCTCACTAACCTACTAATGAAAGATGTTGAGTTTGTTTTCTCCAAGGATTGTCTTGAAGCATTTTGTAGGTTAAAGAATGCCTTGATCTCCGCTCCTATCACGCAACCTCCGGATTGGAGCCTTCCGTTTGAGATAATGTGTGATGCAAGTGATGTGGCCGTTGGGGCTGTTTTGGGACAAAGGAAATATGGGCTTACACATGCCATCTATTATGCTAGCAAGACGCTAGATGACGCCCAACTCAACTATGCCACAACCGAGAAAGAGTTGTTAGCGGTGGTGTATGCCTTTGAGATGTTCCGGTCATATCTTGTGGCATCCAAGGTCATTGTGTACACGGATCATGCTGTGATCCATTATCTACTCACAACGAAGGATGCCAAGCCTCGGTTGATTCGTTGGATCCTTCTCCTCCAAGAATTTGACTTGGAAATTCGGGACAAAAAGGGTTGCGAAAATTCAGTGGCGGACCATCTTAGTAAGCTCCCACCATTGGAGATTGAGAGAGATGACATCCCGATTGATGACTCATTCCGGGATGAGCAATTGCAAATGATGGAGGAGTGCTTACTTCAAGTGTCTAGAGGGAGTGAGCCATGGTATGCGGACATAGTGAACTACCTTGTGTGTGAGGAGGTGCCACCCTGTTTATCATATGCCCAAAGGAAAAAGTTCTTCAAGGATGTGAGGCATTACTATTGGAGTGAGCCTCTCTTGTTCAAGAGAGGACCGGATGGAGTCTTTAGGAGGTGCATTCCGGAGGATGAGGTAGAGAGTATGATCCGCCATTGTCATTCATTGCCATGTGGAGGCCATGCTAGCTCACACAAGACGTGTGCAAAGGTATTGCAATCTGGCTTTTATTGGCCTAACTTGTTTGGGGATGTGTAGAATTTTGTAGTGGTATGTGATGCTTGCCAAAGGACGGGCAACATCTCAAGAAGGAATGAGATGCCCTTGAACAACATACAAGAGGTTGAGATATTTGATGTGTGGGGTGTAGAGTTCATGGGGTCATTCCCCTCTTCATGTGGCAACCTCTACATTCTCTTGGCGGTGGACTATGTGTCGAGATGGGTGGAGGCAATCGCCTCTACCACAAATGATGCCAAGGTTGTGGTGCGGTTCTTCAACCGAGTCATCTTCCCTAGGTTTGGAACACCAAGATGAATCATAAGTGATGGAGGGAAGCATTTCACCAATAGGAACTTTGGGACACTTTTTGCTAAGTATGGGGTGACTCATAAGGTGGCAACACCTTACCATCCCCAAACTAGTGGCCAAGTGGAGATCTCCAACTGGGAGATAATGGGGATACTTGAGAAGATGGTTTCTAGGAAAAGGAAAGATTGGGCTATGAAGCTCGATGATGCTTTGTGGGCTTATAGAACCGCCTTCAAGACACCGATTGACACCACTCCCTACAAGCTAGTTTATGGCAAGTCTTGCCACCTTCCGGTGGAGATGGAGCATAGGGCGTATTGGGCCATAAGGTGGCTGAATTTTGACCTCAAGAAATCTGGTGAGAAGAGGTTGCTAGACATCAATGCTCTTGAGGAGATCCGGTTTGATGCCTATGAAAACACCCGGATTTACAAGGAAAGGATCAAGCGTTGGCATGACACGCGTCTCATCCCAAAGGAGTTGAGTGAAGGTGGCCTTGTCCTTCTCTTCAACTCAAGGCTACGGCTCTTCCACGGAAAGTCAAAGTCAAGATGGACGGGCCCTTATGTGGTGAGGAAAGTCTTTCCCCATGGAGCGGTTGAGATAGGTAGGGAGCATTGTGGAGATTTTAAGGTGAATGAGCACCGGTTATATCCCGGAAGCTCCGGTGGATATGATTGCCCCACTTCACCTTGAGGGAAACGCCCCCAAATTGGGTCAAGCTAATGACCTTAAAGAAGCGCTTAATGGGAGGCAACCCATTGGTAGATGTCTTTCCCTTTTCGTTTTTGTTTTTGTTTTTAGTTTTTTGCTTTTGTCTTTGTTTTGGTGTGTTTGTGTGTTTGGTGTTTGTGTGCTACAGTCTAAGTAGCATGGAAGCCTTGCAAGGCATGAGGAAGGTGATGATGATGATGCCGCATCAAACGGGGGTGGAGCGGACATGGGACTTGGACGGCTAGCGGTGCTTAGCGCGGGTCCCGACGCCATATTGAACATCAAGAGCTCTCTACCACCTTTGATTGATCATCCACCATCACTCCACATGAGTGAACCAAAATACCAAAGCAACACCATATTTACATTGTGAGGACTCTCTTTCACTCTTCTTTACTTGATTTCCACATTGGGGATAGTGTATTTCTAAGTATGAGGTGGGGTTTTCATGATCACTTGCATGATTGCATCTAGGATAGTTTCATATTGTCATATGTTTCATTAGCTTTTGCATTGTACATATATATTTCGAAAATTCCAAAAAAAATCAGAAAATTTAAAAAAAGTTTAGTGCTTCTAAGTTTGGGTATGACCCTTATGATGAGATTGTCTTGTGAATTGGCTATGGATGGCCTTGTGTGTTGAATGGATGCATGCATATGTGGACTTGAAATACTTATCTTAAATCCCATGTATAATTTGCGATTATGATGCTTGTCTTGATTGGATTGAGGATTGATGGTCGAAATTACATGCTAGTTCTTACACATCATCTAGGAATGATTAAGGCAATTCATTTTTCTCTACTTCTCATCTTGATCATGTTGTTTGAAGCACCTCAATTGATATAAAATTTGACCTCTTTTGACCCATCCGGGAATAGGAGCATGCTAGTGTGTTGATGTGTGTGAAAAACAAGTGTGGGGTGAAGTTGTTGATGAATGAATCTTGTTAATGAAGTGCTGAATTTGTTGTGAAAAGTGTAGAAAAAAATATAGGTTTGGGGACTTTGGTTTTGATGACGAGTAACTCGGCACCATTCACATCATCGGGTGTTTGTGCCTTGCCAAAGTCGGATAAACCGAATGTCCTAACGAGCCTTGGTATGTGTACCCGATGTGAGGCACCTCGGAAAAATCCCGAGGTCCGCCAATCACCAAGGTTTCGGCTTTTGTACACCAATGTCATCGCATCAAAAATAAGTGAAAGAAAAAGAAAGTGAAAAAGAAAATAAAACAAAGAAAAGATGGAGAAAAATATACACTTGCGGGACGTTGATCAAAATGAAATTGTGGAGTTAGTTCGTTTCTCGGATTAGCATCACATGACCTAAAAATTCCCACCTATTCACAACGTTTCTTGGCCTCTTCTTTCCTAAATCCTTGTGACCTATTTGCATGTGTGTAAGACTTAGTGATCTAGATTGGATATACTCATGATCATCTTGACTTCTTCATTTTCACCTTTCATGCATGCTTTCGAATTAAGTATAATTGTCTTTACATGCCTTCATTCATTTGATGCATGATTGTTTGTCCATTGCCATGAAACATGACTATAAAGGTGATCCAGTTTTAGAAGCACAATTCTAAAAGATTTTCTGTTTTTCTGCATTCATAAATCATGTCATCTCTTAGGCTATAGTTAGACCTTGCTCGGGGACGAGCAAATCTTAAGTATGGGGTATTTTGATAACACAATTTATGACGTTAGTTTAGGCATCCATTTAGATAGTTTTTTCGTTATTCATGCATAGTTTGGCATTAGTTCATGACGTTTACGTTTAATTCATGCATATTGTCGAGATAGACGTCTACACGAACTATTGTCGGTTTTGAAGGTATTTTGGGGAGCATTTGGAGCTTAATCGATACATTCGAGGATCATTCCTCGTGATGACACACTTCCGGATTCATTAAGAAGCGAGCTAGGAGCTAAGGAGAACACATAGGAACTTGTTGGTGCATGCCTTGCACCAACTCATGGCTTAACGATCAAAATAGAGTTGTTTCACCAAAACCACGGCCGGCCTAAAAGCCATTTCCACGCCCGTGGTTTTGGCCGTGGTTCTCTCTGCACAGCTGTGACAGTTGTCCCACGATCTCCATAACCGACTCTTGCCCTTGATGGAGGATATAAGTGGTCCTGCATGCTGATGCTAGGGGAATCTCTCCCACACTCTCTCATTATACATCATTCCATTGGAGGCTACTCTTGGAGAGGAAGAAAACACTCTCATTTTGGGGAAGAAGAAGAATCAACATCATCTTAGAGTTT
Organism: Fagopyrum homotropicum; assembly: GCA_033239125.1. Classification (NCBI taxonomy): domain Eukaryota; kingdom Viridiplantae; phylum Streptophyta; class Magnoliopsida; order Caryophyllales; family Polygonaceae; genus Fagopyrum; species Fagopyrum homotropicum. The sequence goes on along the minus strand of BSWB01000005.1, from coordinate 8,443,964 downwards.
TTTCATAGCTTTTGAGAGATTTTTGAGTTAACTTGTTGAAGACAATTGCAAGGATTTGTAAGGAACGATTTGTACCTTCTTTTGAAGGGTTGTAAGTCTCTCTTAACATATATTTAGCTTGGCTTTCTTATTTTACTTGTTTTGCTTCTCTTTCATTTCATTTTCTAGCTATGGAAGCCATGAATGTTTGCTTGTTGATGTTGAATCTTAAGATGCATGTTGTTGGCTAAATAGTTGCGATTCTAGGGTAATGCAAAGATGGTTATGGCTTGGACTATGATAGAATAGACTTAAATGTATCCTTGGATGATTTACTTGCTCTAACTTAACTGCTGTTACAAATCACGGCCTGTTCTAGCATAACCACGGCCGTTGTTCTGATTATCAGCCCGTGGTTTTGTTCTGTTGTGCTTGTATTGATAAATCTCGATGTTAGGATGTTAGATTGTTGAAATCCTAGAGTTTATTAAGCTTAATCTAGCCTAGGGTGACCTAATGCTAGTAAACTAACTGAGAGAAGAGACCTACCCGGTAATTCTCGATCTTAGATACCGATGATGATGAACTCTAGGTAGTAATGAGCCTCATAAGCCGCTATTGGACTGAGTGTGCTAGGATTGATGTTTAGGACTTGCCTTCCCGAGACTTACCCGGTAAGGAGAGGTTAGATCCCTACATAACAATCCGGTTTGTGTAGAATTCCCAACCTTAGGTTCCTAGAGACTTACCCGGTGATAGGACCTTAGGTGCAGGATTAGTTGACCATGAGCCCTACCTGATGATTGATCCCACTTGAGAAATATTTCTTCCCAACATACCATAGCTAGTCCAAGGTTGATTAGAAGCTTGAGTCCAATGCCATAACCGGAATTCCTAACCCCTAGAATCCGCTTTTCTCTCTTTGTTCACATATCTCGTGTTTGTGTTGCTTGTTTGTGTTGCTAGCTAGATTTGTTAGTTTGTTTTATAATCTTGCATCAATTGTGATCTTGTTTGATCACCACAAAACTAGCCCAAAAACATTATGGTTTTCATTTCTTTATTCCTTTCTCTTTTCTTAGACTAGATTTGCACTATCCATAATCATTTATTTGATTCGATTTAACCTTAGTCTTTGTGTTCGACCTCAGAATACTATCCTTGCTACAAAACGACCCATACACTGTAGGTCGCTAGGAGTTAGAAAAATATATTGAGTTATAAATTTAAGACTTTTGTGCTACACAATCTTAGCGTAACATAGACTTCTAGCATTTATTCAGTTTCTGATTCCCGATGCCTTGTTGGAGCAGTAATTCTTTCTTTCCTTCGGGAATTTGAGCATTAGAGGATTGGTTTGAGAGTATTGGTGGTGTTTGTTGCTTTATCGTTAGGATTGACCTTTATACCTTATTTGGCCCAAGTGTTTTATAATCAGACGGTGACCACTTCTCTAGTTCTTTAGGAGACTAGGAGGTGCTCTTGCTACCCAGGCCCAAATGTAACAGGTAGTAATGATCTATTCTTGTCGGAATGTGGAATCGGAGGTGAGTTTTGGGAGATTCTCGTGTGACAAAAGAAGTTGAATTAATAATGGTTAACTTAACAGAAGATAATGACCGATTGTGTTAGAGTATGATATGTGTTTACCTTCTTATGTGTGTTTATGCCTTTATGCCTTTATTGTCTTTTTGAGTGATCCGGACGGTGTTGTCAGTTGGGGTTCCCGTACATTATAGGACGGGATCAGGTTTATTTTTCTGTTCTTGTTCTTTCCCTTTTGTTTTGAACTCGGCTGCGTGTTTTTGACGCTTCCCTTTGTTATAACCCTTGGTTTTATTAAGTTTTGGTTTTAATTTATTTGTGCCTTGTTGTAAGATCCGATGTTACTGTTTCTACTCTGAGGGTCGGGACCCATTGTGAGGTCCTAGCTCGTAACGCTTTGAATTCCCAAAACTTGTGGTGTTACACCCCTGCTCTTGGATTAGTGAGAGGTCCATGTAACATTGGTGCTAAAAATGATCCCACTTCAATTTGCATCAAGGTTGTTGCTGATCTAGGGCGGGTACAAAAATGGTGAACCGGCAAGGCTCATTATGATCCCATAGGTAGCTATGCGAATGAGTTCTAGAAAGGATCTTGATAACAAAAACATTTGGGCTACAAGTATGAACTTAGGTACAAGCTAAATCTTTTGCTTGTGAAGGTTGGAGATGTGTTTTGTACATTTTATTTTTGGGTGTTAAAGTTAGGTTATCGAAGTTCTAGTATTAGATTTTGGATTTAAAGTGTATTGAATTTTACTTATAATAAATCGAATGTTATAATTTGAGGATTGGGATTCAATTATAAAAATTTGGGTTGAAGGTTTTGGGCTTTATGATTATAATTTGAAAAATAATAAAAGCTATGACGGTTCAACTTGTCATGTTGGTAATAGGGTTGTAGTTATTAAAACTCACAAACTACTCTTTTCATATATATATATAGATCATGACTCATATGTAAACAGCTCTTACCATGTGAACATGTAAACACAGAATATATGTGACTATACCACCAAATATATGTGACTAAACCGCCGAATATTTCTTCCACTAATCACACGATTTTTTTCCCCTTTAATTTCGCCTAATCTCAGCCATCTATTTAACGATCTAATGAATACAATTTGTTCTCATTTTACATGGTAAGAGGTGTTGACATGGGAGTCAACCTCTCTCTCTCTCTCTATATATATCCTATGAGAATAGGCCTTATTGTTTAATATATTATTCGTAGTTATTATTAGTTTGTTACGAATGTGTCATATCGTTTAATGTATTGTTCGTAGTTATTGTTGGATGAATGGATTATTCGTAGTTATTATTAATTATGATATCTACGCTAAATCTCGACCCTTAATACTTCCCATCCGACGGTATGAGATTGTTCTCATGATACGCAATAAGATACCCTATATGTATATTCCCAAAGCACATACCTAAAACTAAGGTATTCACATAATAACTATTTAACGGGTTTTTATCCCGGAATAAAACTTATATTTTCGCATTTCCTCGATATCAATTAATGCCGATAAGTTGTTTATCCTTATATCTTTCATGACTAAAGCTAATCCAACTCATCAAATTAAAATTTAAAACACCGTATTAAAAAATTGATAATATCATCTCCATAGAAAACCATAATATTTTACTTGAAATCATAAAATCCAATTTTACTACGCATACACCAAAATATATAGAAACCAATACTTAAATATAAAATAGATGTTCTTACATTTCTGGTAAATTAGTTACACTCGATCAATTCACCGATTGTAATCTAAAACTCGTTACACATTAGTAGCCATATCAAAATATATAGAAACCAATACTTAAATATAAAATACTTACTTTCATTATTAATTTAACAAACTAATTAATTCTTGCAAGCATTGATATCACTAAAAAGAAAAGTTCTAGATTTTCATTTCTAAAATTTCTGTCTTACACAATCATTTGCAATATCTCCAATTTTACTACGCATACACCAAAATTATTCTTAACAACACTAGAATGAAGTAAAAGTAAAGCATAAAAATATAAAAAGATAAACTAACATAAGAAAAAAAAATCATACTTTTCAGTTATCTCTCCACGTTTTCCTTTCATAAAATCACCAATAATTTTCCATTAATCATGGCTCATCTCTTCTTCTTTTTGATTGATCTTCTACTGCATCGGGTTGAGTACCAAATGACGTAGAACTTCAACATTTATGTGTTCAGCAAAATAATGACACGTCTCACCACATGCATCGGCTTCATTCTTGTTATGAGCCTTACTTGTTTTCTCCTCCTCCAAGGTTAATAAATGTAACATTTTTTGAAACCCATAAGTGCTTGTGTGGGATGCACCAGGTTCACTAACTTCATCAAACTTCGGTGGTTTCACCTCACCGAAGGATGGAGGAACTCCCACAGCAAATTGTGTTGGTGACGACAATTGAGGAGCTTGTGTGGTTTGATAAGATGGATTTTGTAGGTTGGCCCCCCCAAAAGATTCAAGATTATGATTGGATGATTCATCAGAACCTGATTTTTTGAAGAGAAAATGATAGTATTTAGTTCACAGAAATGGCTAAATTGTCTTTCAAAACTAGAAGAGTCGATCCAAGATGATAAAAATGGCTACAATCCTTCCGACACAGAAAATAAAGGATTCAGACTCAACATTGAGTTTAGACCCATCAATTTCAACTGAATCGGTAACATTAATCGACATCAATCATTTACTAACCAAAACGTTATAACATGGGTTGTTACCTCGAATTCTCTTTGACGGTTGTGGGTTGGTCTCTGATTGGGATGAGCTTGATCCATCCTTGTTATTCAAAGCAACACGTTTGTGTCGCAAGATCGATTTCCAATGGTTCTTGATCTGACTGTCGGTCCGTCCTACCAACTCCTTGGCTATGCGGGACCATTGGCTTCCAAACTTAGCATGGGCCTTGATGATGACCGCATCTTCTTCATCGGTAAACTTTCCTTGTATGAGTTTTGGTGCAAAATTGTTCAGCCATCGATGCCTACACGATTTCTCTGTTCGACCCGGGATGGATTTACTGATTTGAGCCCAATTAGCCCCATCATATTTGTTTGCCATCTTTTTTAGCATTGTATCTTCATCAGTGGTCCATCGAGGTCGGATGATGTGAGATGGATTATCTCTTGAAATTGGAGGAGCCATGAATTTGTTTAGAAAGAATTGAGAAAGGACGATATGGCTTATCGCAAAAAAACTCTTTGTTTTTATCATGTATTTGGTTCACGCATTTGGGTTGAAATGGGAAGGATAGTGTGGAAATATATTTATGGTAAAGGAGAGGGGAGACGTTGGGGGCGATAATCTATGAGCTGTAAATTTCAAGTAATAAAATGGTGGTGGGCCAAGAGCAGCTTCTAGTACACCTCTCGTTTGATTCAGTGTATGAGCCGATTCAAATATAATTTATTGCTTGTAATCTAATTGAAGTTTTAATAATAAATATCCAACTTTAGTATAATATTTTTATAACATTTAATTGTCGGTTTAGTTAACAAGTATGATTTTAATCTTACGTCGTATCTAGTTGTAAATGAAGATTTATGTAACATCCAGAATTTTTATTCCGGATGGTGAGCGCGTTTCGACCCTTCCCGCGTTAACAGCTCTGTTTTCCTGCAGACACGAGATGCTGAGTGACGGGATTTTATTCCTAATTCCGTCCCGACCTTCCCTTTTCTCCTTTTGGTTTTCGACCCCTCGGTCTATAGAGTGAGGGAACATATGGGGCACCTGACCCTTGGGTCCCCCACCCCTATTTACAGCTGCTTGTCCCCTCCTTCTCTCTTCACTCTTCTTCATTCACGCTTATGCTTTTCCTTTCTCACCTTTAAGCTTCGTCTCAACCATCTTTTTTGAGATCTTGCTTGTGTGTGAGCCACAGTGGTGGAGAAGGATCGAAGTGATGTTTTGGTAAGCTTCTTCCCCTTCCTTCCTTCTCCTTCTTTTGCTGGTTATCTCTTCTTCCCCTCCCCTTTCTCCATTGTCATGGATTATGCTTTTGAGGAAGCTTTTCCTTAGATCCGTTGGATGTGCTTGTTCTTAGCTCGATTATGTCGGGGAGAGGTGTACAAGATCAGAGGTTGGTGTTTTGAGAAGGCCCAACAAGAAGATCAAAGCATTAGAGTCAAGGATCCACAGTCGAAGACGAAGAAGAGGATGTTTGCTGCTCAAACCGCGAGGACGGGACAGGGCGCCGCGGGGGTGGAATCTAGCCAGCCGTAGGGGCGGTGAGCAGCGCCGCGGGGGCGGCTACTAGCGCCGCGGAGGCCGTGACCTTCAGCACGCAGTCGCGCCTTTTGTTTTCGCGGCTGCATTTCTTCAACAGTAGGCTCTTCTTCTCCCTTCTTTTTCGTTCGTTCCTTTGTTGTGAGGTTGTTTTATGTTAGTATCATGCCTAGGATGGACCTAGGGTAGTTGTGAATGCGATCTAGTGGTTGTGAACCTAGGAGCCCTTAAGGCTTGTTGGAGTTTGATGGATTTGTGTATGATTAGCATGTTGGACCTTCTAGGCTAGATTGCTCCTTCTTGGCTGTTGTTTATGTTTATGGGGGGTTATAGACTATTGTGAGGTTCTTCCTTATGTTGAGAATGTGTGAGCTTGAGGGATTCTATGATGCAGTCCTAGAATGAGAGTCAAATGATCTTGCGTAGTTCATTTGTGTTGAAGTCTAAGACTTCTTTTGTTGAGTGAAAAGTTGATGTATATGCTCTTGTGAGCAGGTTATGGGATTCTTCCCAAAGGAAGCGAGAGTGTTGTGAGTTGAGTATCGAGACGAGGTAAGTCTCCGGAATTACTTAGCTTGTATTCGTCGTATTAGTTTCAATGTGTGGTTGGTGGTGTTTGTTTATCGTTTATATTATAACAACTAAACCTGAAATAGGATTACCGACCTTTATATTATTTGGCCCAAGTTTATGATAACGGGCGGTGACAACTTTTCTAGCTCTTGCATAGAGATAGGTGGTTACTGGAGAGTAGCCCGTGTTGGTAGACGGTTGGATGCATCAGTAACATTCCATGCCGGTAAGTGGGGATCAAGGCGAGTTTCGAGAGATTCTCGTGTCACAAAAGAAGTTGAATCAGAACGAGATATGACTTAATAATAAAAAGATAATAAACCGAATTTGTGTGATTTGGAGTATAGTGTGTGTTTATGATGATTTACTTGTATTTGTACCTTTCACCTTGATCCTAATGCTTCGAATATTAGCTAACGGTTTTATACTGATTGTTGTAGATTGCCTTTCAGGTTTGGAATGCGGTCGAGAGATCCGGAAGAGTGGAAAACCGGGGTTCCATACATTTTAGGAGGGGTTTTGAGTTGGAGTCATGTTTGAAGTTTTGTATCTTGTATCATTGTATGCCGCGTGTACGGCGTTTGGTCTGTGGAGTTGTTTTCGGGTGAAGTCCATTGTTTGCATTCTTTCGGGTTTCCTTTCATTGCATAAAAATGCATTTTGGTTTTGGCCTTTTATTTGTGCCTTGTTGCAAGATCCGGTGAAATTGTTGTCAAGCTAAGGATCGGGACCCATTGTGAGGTCTCCGCCTGTAGCATCCCAAGTCCCGCGGATTTGGGGTGTTACAAAATGGTATTGAACCCTCTCAAGGGTTCTAAGTTTAAAATGATTTTTCGTTTTCAAAATCACGAGCATAGTCATACGGGGTAAAATGTACGGACCACCACCCCTTCCGCGGATCTCGACAACATAGTTTATTGGATTTTGATATATATATATATATATATATATATATATATATATATATATATATATATATATATATATGTATATGTATATTATGTAGATATGTATAGTATATGTGGATTGTAGTTACATGATGGACCTGATTTATATGTATAGTAATATATGTGAACTATAGTACATGTTTGGACCTTGTATTGTTATAATGGATTGCCGGATGTGTTATATCAGTAGCAATATGGACATAGGACTTATATAGTCTTACATACGGAATCTTATTATATAGTAGCATATGGAGATATGGGACTGATAACATGTATTATAGTCTATATTTGGGCTAGTTTAGACGTTTTATCTTCAATAATCTACATGTATGAATGTATATTCTTTGATTATATTGTTGTTTTGTCTACCTTTTGTGGGAATCGAGGTCTACACCTAGTTTCGTTGTAATTGTAGGTAAAATGGCATTGCATGGAAATGGAGCTAAGGGAGCTAAGGAGTCATATGAGCTACATTCTGGAGCTGGAGAAAGACCTCAAGAAGCATGGAAATGATTAAGAAGATTGACTTTGGACCAGATTCGAGAAATTTGACATTCCATTGAGATTCACCTCGGTCACCTACAGTATCACCTCGACCGAGGTGATCTTGAGGAGCTTCCCGACCGAGGCGAACACCCTGTCTCCGGCGAGATCTTTATTTTTGGTTGAGATCTTTTATTTTTGGAAGAAGATATCTTATATTTTTGCCTGGATTTCTGGAAGGAAGATATTATTTTCTACAATTCAGCCATATTCGGATCAAGAGATTTCTGGAGTATTTTATGAGAATTTGAAGGAAGAATTGAAGGAAGTATTGAACGATTGAATTTCAAGGAAGGAAGGAATCATAGTTAGAGTTAGCTTTTAAAGGAGTTTGTAAGAGTTTCTTAGGTTGTCTTTTTGGTTGATTGTCTTTGCTGATTTGTGATTGAGGAACGTAGTTTGTTTGTTATTTGATTCAGTTATAGAGACGTTTTTCTTAAGGTTTTCTTGCTCGAATATTGATTCCTTTCCCTTTATTTTGATTTTTGTTATGATGATGATTGTTGGCAAAGTTTCTTATGCGATTCTAGGGTGATTGGCTGAAAGTTGTGGGGAAGACGATGATAGAATGATCTTAATCCAAGTAGGACCCTGAAAGCTCGAGTCTTTACCTTAACCCTAGAACACCTCGCTCAGTCGTTGAACATCTCGGATGGGGTGGAATATGACTGAACGAGGTGACCTTTCCTGAATCTATTCTGAGTTAAGTGTTTAAGTTTGCCAAATCCTATCCTTATTACACCTTTCCTGGTTCAATGCAAGCCTAGGATGAGACTTACCCGGTGATTCCTTTGTTTGTTAACCTAAGATCATGAGTGTAGGTAATAAATGTTTATCCTTTATTGGGGTTTGATTGTGTCTTTATCCCATCTTTGTGAGTTAGCATGAGACTTACCCCGTAAAGCTTGATTCTATTCCCTTGGGTGGTGCGTTGGTTTGAGATTATAGTTCCTTTCCTTAGTACCTTGAGACATACCCGGTAATAGGAGCTTTGGTTTGGGACAATGAGTAGTGAGACTTACCCGGTGATCTATTCCCACCATAGAAGCACCTTCCCTTTGCAAACCTCAGCTTTGTCCTTGTTATCCTTTGACATCTTGAGTCGGAACCACAACTAGATGCTTTAATCCCTAGAATCCGCATTTTCCCTTACTTGACTTGATACATCATCGTTGATTGCTTTAATTTCTTTTAGTTAATTGCAATATTTGACAACCTGATTTCGTGCTTTGTTTCACCTAAGTCCCTGTGATCGACCCCTGGAATTCTTGCTTTTATTACAATTGATCCGTACACTGCGGGTTCGCATATTGTTCAAGCATACTTCTTGGGTTATAAATTTTAAAGCTTGCACACACCTTTTGGAGCGAACAAGTTTTTGGCGCCGTTGCCGGGGATCTTGGTCTAGACCAAGCCGGTTTCGGTTGTCTTTCGGGGCTATTGCCTTGTTGCTATTAACCACTCTACTTGAGTGTTTTCGCAGGATCTTTTCTTTGGTTTATGTAAATAACCCGTGCTGGAAAGGAAATCGTTCCTTACGATCCCGAACCAGAAAAAACTTACAAGCAAAGATTAAGAGAAGCTAAGATGGACAATCAAGACGATCGTGATCTTGAGGCCGAATTGAAGGAGGCATTGGAATAGCTACGCCTCAATAGAGAAGAACTGCAGCGAGAGAGAGAAGAAACTCGCGCCAGAACTGAAGGAATTGAAGCAGATATGGCCGCTCTAAGGGCCCAATTTCTGCCTGGACCGATGCCAGATCCTTGACCGAGGCAGGACCCAGTCCCAGTTTCCCCGGCCGATGTACACCTACCACCTCAGATGTTTATCCGAGATGTTCTTTTTACTGGAGTTCCACAAATCCTAGGACAGAGGATGGACCCCAATCAGCAAGTGAGGCTTCCAGGAGTCAACCTGGGTAATACAGCTGAGCATGATTACGAACTTGGCTGCAAGTTCTATCCATGATCCGACAATGTAAATTTGGAGGTTTAGACAGCGAGTCTCCGCATCAACATTTGCAAAACTATGAGATTCTGATGGAGACCTTGAGACCTTCGTGACTGGAGAACAACAACTACAAGTTAAGGCCTTTCTATTTCACCTTGAAAGACAAGGCGCTTGCTTGGTATCAATCTCTCCCGCCCGGAAAGATCAACACTTGGGAAGAGATGACGACGGAGTTTCTAACCAAGTTCTTTCCTCCCTCTAAGACCGTTGAAATGAGGGGAAATATCAATGCTTTTATCATGAAGAACAAGGAGAGGTTGTCTAAGTCATGGGAGAGATTCAAGGATGTTCTATTGGATTGCCCACATCATGAGATTCCAAAGATAGAGTTTCTGGAAATCTACTTCCAGGGGTTGGATGGAGCTACTCAATTCAATCTCCAACTACTTTCAGTCGGCATATTCATGGATACGCCGATAGACGAAGCTTGGGAGTTCATTGAAAAGAAAGCTTTACATATGGAGAAGTACTCCCATCAAGGAATCGAGAATGGAGCAAGGAGAGTTAGCTCCAGGAAATATCATCAAATGGAGCTCAACTCACCTCGCTTAGAAATGAGGTAAAGGCATTGAAAGAGCTTTTAGTAGCTCAAACGAAGAAGGAGGAAGATGGAGGATATCAAGGAAGAAAAAAATATCAAGGGCCGTAGAACAACCATTACAACAATAATAGAAACTCGAACAACAACAATTGGAGATCTAATCAACAAAATCCGGGTAACCTTTATTCTCATGCGAATAATGCTTTTAACCCCCCCTCTTCTTCTTCTACTCCATTGAGAACCCAGGAGCCTGGATCGAGTTCGTCCCAGCCAGAAAAGAAGGATGTAGTGCTGGAGGCAATTTTGATCAAGCTCAACGCTATGGAGACATCGATGACTTTATTTTCGAAGGCACAAAAAGCCTTAGAGCAACAATTCTTCAACAAGGCAATGAAGCGCCAAGAGATCTAGGGAAGCTCCCAGGAAGGACAGAGAGCAAACCTAAGGGACAATTTATGGCAATAACGACACGAAGTGGGCTGAAAACTGCAGATTCAGTACCTCGGTAGAGCCAAGGCCAGAAGAACACTTCGGTCGAGGTGCCAACCAAGGTGGAGCCCCAGAAAGCAAAGGATAAATCTGAAGTTTATGTTCCACCTCCTGCTTATAAACCACCACTTTCATTCCCCTAGTCAAGGGCGAGAGCACATCTAGACAAGTATTTTGGTAAGTTTCTAGACCCAATGAATAAACTACACATTAACATCCCTTTCGTTGATGCTATTCAAGGGATGCCCGCCTATGGGAAGTTTCTTAAAGAAATCCTATCAAGGAAGAGGAAGCTGGCAAATTTTTGAGAGATCCCGGTTCATTTTGCATTCCCATTCAAGTGGAGGATGTAACTTATGAGGCATTGTGTGATCTAGGAGTCAGCGTGAGTATTATCCCGCTGGAGCTATGTGAGAGAATCGGACTTGGAGAACCCAAGCCGGTGAAGATAAGGCTATACATGGCGGATCGCTCCATTACCCATCCCGTGGGCATTTTGGAAGACGTTCCCGTCAAGTTAGGTAACTTCTATTTACCAATAGATTTTATTGTACTTGACATACCCGTAGATTATCCCGTTCCTGTCATTCTCGGGAGACCATTTCTAGCAACCTCGGGTTGCAATATGGATTGTAAGAACGCCAAGTTAAAATTCAACATTGGTGGAGATCAAGTGGAGTTTGCACTGCTTGTTGCAATGAAAGGAGAGCCGCTAGAGGATGATATCTTCAACATCTACGATGAAGAAGAATCAAGGGATTTGGTGTGCTCTATCCTTATTAATGACCCTCTTAAAAGAGTTCTTAGTTTTAGTTTAATGGAGGAAGTTATAGATGTTTTTTGTGATGTAGATATACGGAGGTTAAAGGCATTGGAAGCAGATCCAGGAGCTAAGATTGAGAGACTAATTCAAGGGAAGAAGAGCAACTTAGGTTTCGGTCCCAGTTCTAGTACCTCGACTGAGGCACTTTCTGGACCAAGCGAGCTGTTCTTATCTGCAGAACATCTCGGTCACCCACCTCGGACACTGCCCGAGAGAGCAAGCGAGATGTTGTCATCTGAGGACAACAAACTTCCTAATCCTTTTTCTCAGAATCATTTACAGTTGGTGGAGCACTCGCTCCACCAAGCTTCTGATGGTAAAGAGCCTTGGTATGTTGACACCCCACGGAGGCTGGATCTTAGATATATCGAAACAATGGCTAGTTGGAGAGGATTGAAGGGAAGAAGATTTGAAGGAAGGATAGATTAGGGTTCAAGGAACCTTAGATTGTGAGTATTTCTTTGGGGATTGCTTGTGAGTTTGTTGTCATCTCTTTTGGAACACATTGCATGATAGTATTGTTGGTTTGTTTACTTTGATAATTGAGACATCTTTGTTGATTGACTATTCACCTTTTCTTCGTATTCTTGATATATTTGATATTTCATTGATAATGATGATTGTTGGCTAAACACCCATGTGATTCTAGGGTGATTACTAGAAGGTTGTGATTCAGACAATGAAAGAATGAACCTTATTCTGAGTGGACCCTGAAAGCTCGAGTTAACCCTAAACCAAAACCCGTCTCAGGCTTTTCATTGAGCATCTCGACCGAGATCGATATTGAAAAGTACGAGATGGTCCACTTCATTACCTATCTTGAGTTTAGGTTATTGGTTGCCAAATCCTATCCTTGTTGTACCTTTCCCGGTTTACACGCAAGCCTAGGATGAGACTTACCCGGATTCCTTTGCTTGTATACCGATGATGATGAGTGTTAGGTAATAAAGGTTTATCCTGATTAGTGTTTGAGTTGGCCTTCATCCTACCTTTGAGAGTTAACCTAAGACTTACCCGATGATGGTTAGTTCTATACCCTTAGGCGATTGATGTTGGTTTGAGCGCTTTTACCTTTCCCTAGTTACTTGAGAGTTATCCGGTGATAGGAGCTTTGGTTTAGGAAAGTGGGTAGTGAGACTTACCCGGTGATCTATCCCATAGTCAAAAACCTACCCTCATCAAACATCAGCTATTTCCACGTTACCTTTAGAAATCTTGAGTCGAAACCACAACTGGATACTATGATCTTTAGAATCTGCATTTCCCCATCTTGTTATACATCTTTGCTTTTGCTTTTGATCAATACTATTGCATGCTTGTTAAGTTAGATTGCTTTACTGTGATTATTCTCACCGATTCCCTGAGATCGACTCCGGATTATAAGCCCTTACTTACTACGATTGATTCGTACACTACAGGTTCGCTTATCGTTAGGTTTATTATTCGGAATATAAGTTTAAGGCTTTGTCTACACACACCTTTTGAGCGAACAGAATCCTTATCCTAACATGTTGAGATCTTTAGCGATCATTGAGACTAGAAGTAGGGAACTTCTAGCATGTTGCAGTGGATCTCTTAGAGATCATTGAGACCAGAAGTATGTACACTTCTAGCATTCATTCAATTTCTTACTCTTCATGCCTTGTTTGAGTAGGCATTCTTTCTTTCCTTAGAGAAGTTGAGAAGTAGCGGATTTATGAGTTTACCTTTGAGTGAGGTAAGTCCCTTGGACTTACTTAGCTGCATTCCGTTTATTGGTTTTACTGTATTGGTGGTTTTGTTGCTTTATCTTCTTATCATTCCATATCGTTCACTAATCCGTATTCTGAGTTTGTCAAAAAATCGACTTGTTCTTGAGGAAAATCACCCGGTTTTCTCTGTAAAACATCCATATTTTTATCTCAGTTAAGGACTTTCAAACTAGATTGGGAACTGCGGTTTATCCCAGTATCATCAAGCAAGGTTGAGAGTATCCCCAACACGAGGTGTTAGACGTTTCGGCGTGAAGGGGAAGTTGAATCTGAAATACGTCGGACCTTTCGAGATTCTTGAGTGAGTTGGAGAGGTAGCATACAAACTTACATTGCTACCGAGACTAGAGGGTGCTCACCTAGTCTTCCATGTGTCTCTTTTACGGGAGTACGTACCAGAACCGAGACACATCGTCAGTCATGAGGATCTAGTTGTCGAGTCAGACCACACATTCGTTGAGCACCCGGTAGCTGTCTTAGAGCGTATTACGAGAAGCTTGCGATCGAAGGACATACCGATGATGAATATTCAGTGGTTGTTGTGAGGAGCTGATAAGGCGACTTGGGAGACCGAAGATAGTATCCAAAGGAACTATCCGGAATTTTATGTTGAGTTCAATGTACCTATAGCTTAGACTTTTAGTTTCGGTGTCTTTGTTGAGTTGTGGATACGTTTATGTGACATTTTGATTTATGTGCCCCGCGTGGGAATATGAGTTGAGATCAGTGTTTCTGCGTCATTCTTGTCGTTGTGTGATCTTGTGGTTTGTTGCAAGTTTCAGGACAAAACTTCTTTTTAAGGGATCTGATGTAACGCCCCAGTTTTGGTTGTCACTGCCCCTGCGGTGACAAAGGTTGCCCCTGCAGATGACTCCAGATCGCGCCCGATATAATAACCGGAAATTTATTTACGTTCATTCCCGAGTCAAACCGGATTTCGACAACTCTATAATTTACACAATAATCATTATCATAATCTTCAAGAGATTTTTATTAATTTTGTGTGAGAATTTGAACTATATAAAAGACACATATCAACCTAAATCTAAGTCCAAATACCAGGCCCATCGATATAAGTTGCCGGGCCATCAAGTCGGGCCAGCAACAAGGGAGATTGACCAGCCTATCTTGCTCCTCAATTACGCCAGCTGGGCCGGGAGTTTTGGGCCGTTCGTTTCTTCATTAGACCTTAACACATGATCAGACATCACCCTTATTTCCTATCTTCAACCTTCTCCCCGTAGTCACGATAGTAGCACCCATCCCGTAAATTCTACGGAGGATCTCAGACCCAATAACCGCAAGATTTCCTTACGTTCTCAAGATCGGGATTGCACCCTTGACAGAATTTCATCCGTTCCTAATCCGTTTGTTTCATTCCTCACCAAGAGTCTTAGCCATTTCTCCTTCCAATCCGTATTGTATTTCCTTCTACATAGATACCGGCGGCAACATCTTCATTGACTACGAGCAACTGTGGTAGCGACCTTCTTCGCCTTGCAGCATCGACCCAGGAGGACTACGGTCATTTGCCCTACCTCCTGCGCAATGAGCCTTCCCCGTATTCGACGGCGTCCGCGACCGCAATCGCAGAAGTCTGGACCATGTCCCTAACGAGCAAGTTCAGACATCAATGTTGCGGTCCCGGCATCGAGTCGAGCCATCCTTTATTTCACCGGATCCTGGATTGTCACCGGAGGGTCGATCGAGCGATAACCATACCGCCATAACCATATCGGTGAGTCTCTCTTCCACCTTTTCTGCGGGTGTTGGGTTGTAACAATTGTGGCTGCTTTTGGTCGACTGGTTCACGTAGGTTAGTAAGAGAGTTGGCTTGATTAGGGAAGGTGAGATACGAGTGCTTAGTATCAAAAGAGGTAAACGGAATGGAGTCTTATAATTTAGTGTAAGGGCGAAAGGTAGACTTCACAAGCATGGAGACGTTTTGTCTTCTTCGAATATATCCGAATTCTGAAAGAAATCACGATGTCAGTATCAAAAGAGTAGAAGGCCGGTAGTAGAGTCAACAGAGTTCAGGAGAGCAATATTAACAACAACGTTAATGAAGGAACATGGTAGAATGACCTTGGTAGACTCGTGAGTCCAAGGTAATCCCAACTATAACAAAACATAGGTCATCAACATAGACGGTCCATCTACCGTGGAGGACTGGGAACGACTTTTGACGTCAGGCGAATGATACGGTGAGATTCGAGAAAGAGAGTTGCCCCTAAGGAAAACGGAAGTGTGGAATATAGAACGAACTAACGAAGGGTAAAAGGATTAACCGAGTAGTTGATGCTTACCAAGATTTTTATTCAAGTAGAGGTATGAGAAGAGTGAGTACGAGATACTAAGGTAAGTCAACTATAGTCTAACCAATGTCAACGGAGGACGTGCGAGTATCGTTGGGTATTGATGAGTTATGTGTAACACCCCAAATCTGCGGGACTCGGGGCGCTACGGCGGAGACCTCACAATGGGTCCCGACCCTTAACTTGACAACAATTTCACCGGATCTTGCAACAAGGCACAAATAAAGGCCAAAACCGAAATAACTTTTTTATGCAATGTTATGAAACCCGAAAACAAAAGAAAGGAAAGACTTCAGCCGTCCTTACAACAACATCAATATAATAAAAAAACAACATAAATACAAGGATTCCAAAACCCAACTCAACCTAAGATGTACGGAACCCCGGCTGCCCACTCCCCCGGATCACTCGGCCACATACTATCCTGCACATCAACTACAACAATATTAATCGGTATAAAACCGTTAGCTCACATTCTAGGCATTATAAAGATAATATGGCACAAACACACACATAACAACACATAACACACAACATGCTCATATACATACACATCCGGTACTTATTATCTTTTTAGGCTATTCCATATCTAATTCATTCGTTCAAAGTGTAATACCCGGAATTTTTATTCCGTTTATTTCCGGATCAATTCGGACTTCGAGTCGTTGACGGTTTCCATTCTATCTAGTATTTCTTCCTTCACAAATTTTATTATTTTTTGTAGAATTTATTTCACATAAAATGATAAAATTATATCAAGCTCTAATTCTTATAATTATGTATTATTTTATGTAGAATTTAATTCACATAAAATGATAGATTTATATCAAACCCTAGTTATTATAATTCATTCTTATCGATGACTTTAGACGAAATCATGACAAGCTGTGACGAGATCATGACTAAGCTGAGACGAGGCCATGACAAAGCCCGACAAATCTGTGACAAACTCATTCATGAGCCTGACAAGGCCATGACGAGTTTTGACAGACTTTTGACAAATATTTCAGCCCACCTTTCTTGCCACTACTCAGCCCACCTTTCCCTCATTTTGCTTTAGCCCAAGCACAAACTTCTTCAGCCTTGCAACAGCCCTCTCCAGCCCAGGAATGTACAGTCCACGATGACAACAACATATCCACCTCTCGGACGGGCCAGTCCAGCGTGGAAGAACAGCCTCCCATACCCGCCAGATCAGGGAGATCTCCTTGCTTCTACAACCCGGATTTGCAGCCTCCTCCTTCCTACCTTTTCACGTCCAGGTGCAGCTTGTCAAGGATGTTGTACACACCTTCCTTAAACAACTGTTCACATTACAGGAGACGTTCATTCAGCCGTCTTTCACGTTGATCTATCTCCTCCCCACGCCAAAACCCTTTTGTGCAGATGGAACCCTAGCCACCGCCTTTTTGCACGCCACCACCGGTTTGGCTCTCCTCTCCAGCCTTTTGCACGCAACTGTCAAGGCTCCCATCCCCTTCGTCTTCGCCTCCATGCCAGCGAGCCGCAGGCGCCTTCGACCGAACAGCCTCGCACCCCCTCTGTCGTCGAGCAAGCACGCATCCTATCCTCGCTTCCGTCGAGCCAGCACATAGTCTTCTCCTCCCAATCTCAGCAACACCTCTCCTCCTGTGGAAGTGCACGCAACAGCAGCGCATGAGCCGCCTTCTGTCTTCTTCCTCGTACTAGTTTGCTTGCCGAGTCACTCTTGTCTGGTAAATACCGCATCTCCCTTCACTGCATTACCTTGTATCTATATGTGCTGATTAGAACCCCTGTTGTGTCGGGAAACCTGCTAGAACAGCCTCGGAAGATAGCTTGAAGAGCTGAGGCGTTTGCTGAGTTTTCGGAAGTGAAGAACAATCAACTTCAGCCCCAGTTTTGGGTAGGTTAGACTCCACCTTTACTGCTGATTTTCGGATATCTTTTAATCGATATTGTATAGTCTAACATACTAAAATTTCAGAGGAATCCATGTTATGGTTTGAGAGATATGGGGTTTCAAAGTTGACTCTTCATACAGTTTTTATAAATGTGCTGAGTTGAGAAAAACAGCATGGGATGCTGTTTTGTGGGATAGTTTTTAAAAGACTCTTGATCTCCGTTGGGCTTGAATTTTGGATATGATATATT
The DNA here is from genome assembly GCA_033239125.1 of Fagopyrum homotropicum. NCBI lineage: Eukaryota > Viridiplantae > Streptophyta > Magnoliopsida > Caryophyllales > Polygonaceae > Fagopyrum > Fagopyrum homotropicum. The sequence continues at coordinate 8,426,041 of BSWB01000005.1, read as the reverse complement.
CGATACATTTTTGTAGAACATATTAAAATTTGGGAGGCATCCAGCGAGTGGTTTGGGAATTATGAATTTTCAAAGATTGAGTCGTAAGCAGTTTTTTTGTTGTGCTGAAATTCGGTTTTGTGAGATAGTTTTAAATAGGATTTTGATCTCCTTTGCAGATGAATTTTGGATATATTATAGATAAGATTTTATAGCAGAACATATCAAAATTTGGGATAAATCCAGCAAGTAGTTTAGGAGTTATGATTTTTCGAAGTTAAGACAGTGTGTTGCTTGTTAAGTGTTGTAACCAACTTTAGAATTTTTTGTAGAAGTGATGTTTTAACAGTTTTAAGAAATTCTTTCTCCTATGAGTTGATGGTATATCATAGATGATCTAGGGAATTATTTCGGAATTTTTATAAGATTATTCAAATTTTATATTTGAAGCTGTAGTTGGACTTTAGTGACTTTTCGAGAAATAGAAAATGGGTAGTTTTTCTAGTTGTTACCTAAAATCATCCTAGAGAGTAGAATATGGTTAGTTAGCATCAAATTATAATTTAAGTACATATTCCGAGTTTTTGGAAGTTCCGGGACTAAGGGTAAAATAGTCATTTTATCTTAAATAAACACTGTAATAAGTTCTACACATAGAATCGTATATCTTAAGAGTTGTAGACTTATAAGTATCCAGGGAAATGTGTTGACCCACGTGCCTCCTCTGACAGGCAACTGAGTTCTGCACTTACGGATTTAGTGGTGGTTAAGAGAGAGTAGAGATTTGATTCTGGTAAATCCACGGACTTACTTAGCTGGCTTCTTGCATGTGTGTGATGTGTATGAGTGGTGTTTGCTAGTTAAGATAAATAACGAAACCGGAATAGGCCGACTCTAGTATATTGTGTAATTGACCCAAGTGTAAGATAACGGGTCGTGACATCATCTGCCTAGCTCTTGCGAGAGTCTAGGAGGTTCCCTGCGACCAGCCCAGTGCGGTAGACGGTCAAATGCATTAGTACCATTCCGCGTTGGTAAGCGGGGACAGGGGCGAGGTTTGGGAATCCCTCGTGTCACAGAATAAGTATCATTAGTAATGACATATCACCTAATTAAAGATAATAAAAGGATTGATTGTTGCATGTTGATTGTGTATGTTGTGTGTTTGTGCTTTTACCTTTATACTTATGCATAGAATGTTAGCTAACGGTTTTATACCGCTTGTAGATGCCTTGCAGGTTAAGACAGTTGTAGAGAGATCCGGAGGGAATGGTCAGCCGAGTCCACGTACTTATTTAGTTAGGGACGGGGATGTCTTCTGTTCTTCTTATGTGTCGTTTTGGTACCATTGCTTTGTAAGGCTGATACATATTCTTCATGTATATATTGTTTAAAGTTTTCAAATGTTTTAAATACTTTTGTGCCTTGTTGTAAGATCCATGTAAAATTGTTGTCAAACTATGGTCGGGACCCATTGTGAGGTCCTAACTAGTAGCTCCCCGAGTTCTCAGAATTTGGGGTGTTATACAAAGTGTGACACGAGAGTCTTATAACTCTCGCCTCTGTCCCCGTGTAACCAACAAGAGTGTGGCGGTGCCCAACCCGTATACCCTGAGGGAGTGATGAAGAAGCCCGCCCGTATACCGTTTATGGCCTGGTCACAGAGATCTCACCAAGTCTCCCTCGGGAAACTGAGCGGTGATGTCACCGCCCGATAATAATAGTAACAATGGGCCAAATAATATATACTCAAGTAGTCCTAATCCGGTTTAATGATCAAAAGCGATAAAACACACACCACCATAATGTATCCAAATAATGCATAAAAGCGGCTAAGTAAGTCCGAGGACTTACCTCGTCTCAAAGCTAACCGAACCGATAACACTCCCCGAAAGAATATAACCAAAGCCTGTTCAAAACAAGGCACGACAATCAACAACCACTCACGCAAGCTAGAAGTCCTTAGACTTCTAGTACTATATACGCTTACAAGATCGTACACTCCGATAAACTAGGATAGCATTCCTAATCCTCACAACGTACAAGATCATGACTACAACCACAAGTGTTAGGATACTCTCATCGTAAACTCCACAAATTTCAAATAAAGTATAAATACCACCTCAAGTCTCACAAGATCAACCACGAGGGTCACAACCGTATAATAACTCAAGATCAACACACCACATGTCAAAGAACATCAATAACCTCAAACACTCACCTAAAGGTTGCAAGCCACTACTTGGCATTTGCCCTAAGTTATGCTAAATCCAACCTAGCATGATTCTACCACTAAATATAACTAGATAGAGGAAGAAGTTACTCACACACAATCCAAGGTTGAAGAGGATCTACGGATGTCGAGATTGGATACGTTGGTCTATAACGGCCGCTTCCGGACCTAAACCAAAGTTAAGGAAATTTAGCTCATACGCTAAATTTGATAGTAATATATACGATATACTAATTTGAGGTAAAACTCTTTCTCAAAAGCCAACATTAAAAACCCATAATATATTTTCCGGGCAATTTATACGAACATAGGACTTGGTCATAAACCACAATTAAAATCTTTAAGGTCATAATCCAAAATTAATCCAACAAGGGCATAATTGATAATTTGTAAAACCGGGTTAATATATGTAATTAATTTTCTGCAGAGGGCATAAATGCAACTTCCAAGAAAGTGGGTCCAAAACTGCAATTATAAAAAAATGTAGGTACATTCTGTAATTATACCAAAATAGAGGGGTCCCGATTTTAATTAACTGAAGGGTTTTAAAACCCATTTCAGATCTCTGTTGGGGAAGGGAGAGTAGTGGCGGCGGCGGCCAGGGCACTCCAGCGGTGGCGAGCAGGCAGGCTCTCCGGCAAGGGCGAGGGAGATGGTGTCTGCGGCGTTGGATTCTCCGGCAAGGGCGACGGAGGTGGCAGAGATTCGAGAGTCTGCTGAGCGGAATTGCAGAGAAGGACAGAGGGAAAATAACGATTCGGACAGGGCTTGGACGCGTGGGAGGGTGAGGGAAGCGGTAGAACTCTCTGGCGATAGTGATGGCGAGGTGACGGTGCTCCAATCCGGTTCCGACGACATGTTCGAGAGGGTGAAGATGGATATTGCAAGAGTGGTGTCCGGAAAGAGCGAGAGAGAGAACCGGAGAGGGGGATGGTGAGTGCAGGAGAAGGTTGATGACAGGGGATGGAGATAGGGCACAACAAAGGGCATTGTATAGAGGCTGTAGAAATGAGAGGTCGGGTGAGGTCGAGAGGACGGTTGCAGAGGTCCAAAGCAAGAATGCGTGTTGCGGCTCTTCACCAGCCAGAGAAATCAGAGGTAGCATCTAGGTGGGCTTCGAAAGTATAAGGAACACGCCAGGAAGAAAGAAAAAAAAAGAATGAAGGGGAAAGAGAAATAAAATATGATAAAATAACTCCATCTAAAATAATTGGAACGGGATTTTCGAGTCGGGAAGATTTTCCAAACCTTTCCGAAAGTTAACCAAAAAAAATAATGAACTCGGAAAGCTATTTTTAAGTCGTAAAAATACTTTAAATAAAATATTTAATCTAATAAAATATCGATAGAAGTACACGAGAGGGGAAAAGTCAAAACCGGATGTTTCATTATGTGCCATTACGAAGAGATATTTGTGACTGTGGGTTTATGAAGTAGCTTTATTGACGCCTTGGAGGATTTCCTCAAGTAGGCAATGACAACCTTCTTGGATGAACTAAAGATATAAAGAGAATTGTGTTGAAAATTTCTTACTAGCTAGTTACGATTAAACTCCGGTCGAGTGAGAGAGTTTGGGTCCAAGTTAGAAGATTTCAAAAAGTAGAGAGAAGAGGTTATCTTCCAACCGTTACATTATTTCCTTAAGGCAAGTAAGGAATATACTTGGTACTTCATCCGGATAGGACTTATGGTATAATTGGGAGAAAGAGTTTTGGGATCAATCACTTTGGACCCACGAAAAAAATGTCCTTAGGATTAATGGGTGACAAGAGAACTAGTAGGGTGGCGCAACGGAAGCATGGTGGGCCCATAACCCACAAAGCTGGAAGCTCCATGGTAAAAGTATATATATATATAATAAATAAAAAAATAATGTGGAGTTTAAGAATATGATAATTGGTGAAATGCATCTCGTTTGGATGGAACGTGAGATCAGATGCGGAGTGAATGGAAATATTGTACTGGAGTACACTTATAATTCATTAACCGTGCATAGAGGAAGCATAATCTCAGAGTGGAGTATATGTGGAATTTTATATCGGAACAGAGCCGAGTTGCGTTTGAGTCAGATGGATGTTCTCGGTCCGGTAAACGTGATGGATATATGTGTGCGATGTTGATGGTGTGTTAGCATTTATCCAGTAGTTATGATCAAACGACGGCGATTTGGGATCACCTTGTGTCTAGTGTTGTCATTGCGGACACATCCTATGTCACCTAAGATCTTGGATACTATGCTTGAAGTTTGAGTTGAGTTAGAGATCTATGAATTAATATGATGACGTCGCTAGAACGCAGGGTTTGGCCACCAGATTTTTGATTGTTAAATATATCAAGTTTAAGGACAAAAATGAGCAAAAGATGATTTTTTTAATGGAGGAACCATATGACTGAGTCATATTATAGGACAAGACCAAGTGAGTTAAGATACAACTAACGTTATGCACTTAGTAAAGTGCCGGGAGATGTATAAAGGTGATATCCTAGATCGGATACTCGGAACCTTTTTTCAGAACACTAGAAGGGAAGGGAGATGAATAAATTATCCGCAATAGGGTCATCAAAAGATTCGGAGGTGAGTTGTGTAAGACAACCATGTGAGATTTTAAAGCGGTTTAAAAGTGATCAATTGACTAGTATTCCTCACCCTATTGGGAAGTGTAACCCTAAAGTTACACAGATTCAGTTGGAGAGATACCTACAAGATACGAGTTAGGTCATCAGATTGAAGATCGGACAGTTGAGCCGGATGATACCGGTGAGATATCGGTAGCTATTCCAGATCATAGTAACAGACGCTTGTGATGTAAGTATGTAAAAAGATTTTGAAGTCAGTGGATTTAAGAAAAGACGACGAGGCTACCTGAGATACGGAGATAGTATAAGATGTAACCTTTCAAAGACCTATGTAGAGATAGTTGTAACCTCGGGAGCGACGAGACCCTGTATTTGTGTGATATTGTTTGACTTCTTGTTTATTTAATGCTTGAGTGCTTAGCCAGTGATGTGTGTTTTATTAGTGACCTTGATGTGCGGGATACTTAGATGAGGAAACGATGAGACTCGTGCTATAGTGATTAGATACACTAGACTTGTACTTTTGATGTGCCTTGAGGACCGACCTTATGATTGACGTATTTTAAGGTTCGGGGCGAAACTTATTTTAAGGGGGGATTGATGTAATACCCGAAAAACTTTCTTTGGGATATTTTAGAAATAAATCACAACCTGACCGATTGTGACTTTTTCCGGCACTTTATTTCTTTTGTATGAACTCAAACTTTAGGTTGTCTTCTTTTAAGTTTCGGGACGAAATTTATTTTAAGGGGTACTAATGTAATATCCGGAAATTTATTTACGTTCATTCCCGAGTCAAACCGGATTTCGACCATCTCTATATTTTACACAATAATCATTATCATAATCTTCAAGAGATATTTATTAATTTTGTGTGAGAATTATAACTACATAAAATACACATATCAACCTAAATCTAAGTCCAGATACCAGGCCCATCGATATAAGTTGCCGGGCAATCAAGTCGGGCCAGCAACAAGTTAGATTGACCATCGTATCCTGCTCCTCAGTTACGCCAATTGGGCCGGGAGTTTTGGGCCGTTCCTTTCTTCATCAGACCTTAACGGAGAATCAGACATCACCCTTATTTCATATCTTCAACCTTCTCCCCATAGTCACGATAATAGCGCCCCATCTGTAAATGCTACGGAGGATCTTAGACCCAATAACCGCAAGATTTTATTACCTTCTCAAGATCGGAATCGCACCCTTGACCGAATTTCATTCCTTCCTAATCCGTTTGTTTCATTCCTCACCAAGAGTCTTAGCCATTTCTCCTTCCTATCCGTATTGTATCTCCTTCTACATAGATACCGGCGGCAACATCTTCATCGACTACAAGCAGCCGTGGTAGCGACCTTCTTCACCTTGCAGCATCGACCTAGGAGGACTACGGTCGTTTTCCCTCCCTCCTGCGCAACGAGCCTTCCCCGTTGTAAGAGCCTAGTTGCTGAGTTGCTAAGAGAGTGAGCAGAGGGCCAGGAATTAGCCTGGATCGCCCATGTATGACCCAGAGGGCGCCGCTGCGGTTTGCTTGGGTCGCCCCTGCGGCTCACAGAGTCCGCCCCCGCGGCTATGTGTGCTGCAGCCGTCTTTTTTGACTCTTTGACCCGTGCTTTACTCTTTTTACCCCTTTATATACTTCATCTTCTCCTCTTTGATGAGGGTTACCATTCTAAACATCTCTCTCTCCTTACATACATCTTCTTCTCTCTTCTCCCTTGGATCATCTTTGTTGATCTTCTCTTGAGTTTTGTGAGTTTGTGAGAGTTTTGGATAGCCTTGCTTCGCTTTGATGTTGGTTGATGTTGATGTGCCTTGTTGAGCTAGCTTGAGGTAATGATGGTGTGGTGTTGATCTTCTAGAGAGCTTGTTTGGTAAGTTTCCATGGCTCCTCTTCTTTTTTTCTTATTTTCTTCTTCTTTTCCTCTCTTTCCTTAGCCTAGGTTAGTTTTCTTAGGTTTGGATCATGTCTCAACCATGTTTGGCTTGTGTTGATGTATATATATGTATGTCCTACATGTCTGTTGCTGTTGGAGTGAAGAAGGGTAGAGAATCGAAGGAAGAAGTGAATAAAGGGCTAAGGTGGTGTCTTCTGTTGTCCAGCCGCCCCTGCACCGGCCAAGATTCGCCCCTACGCCACAAGTGAGCCACCCATGCGCCACCTACATCAGCAAGGGTCTTCTCTTGGTTCTGCAGGTGTGTGTGCTTTTAGGCTTTCCTTAGGATGCCTTTGTTTCCTCCGTTCCTATTATGAGAGTATAGGATCATGCTAGATATGTGAGGATGAGTTTTTGATGAGGTTGTGATTGGTTTATGACTTGTACAGCTTTAAAGACTTAGGTTGTTGTTGGTTGAGGTTTTGAGGTTGAGTTTGATCCTTTGGATCCCTTTGGGTCTAGGTGTGACCCTTGTGTTGTTAGGAGATTGATATATCTCTATATGCCGTGTTTATAGGTTGTGTTATCCCTCTAGTATAGAGGTGATCGTGGTTGAGTTTGATCGAGGTTGAGGTATGTCCGTAGGACTTACTTAGCTTCCATCCTTATATTCGGTGTTTGCTTGAGTGTTGTGTGCTTTATATGATTTGCATTGATAGCATGAGATGTCATTTATGCCGACCTATGTTTTATTGATTGCCCGTATGCATGGATGGGATAACTTTTCCCTTTCATCCCGCCGTGGAGTCTGGGAGGTTCTATGATGTCAGGCCAGTCAGACTTTATAGGAAGGGCGCAATCCACTCCCATAGGGTACACAAATTGTGTGACCGATACTTGTGCAGCTGGCTAGGAGGCTTAGAGGCGAGGATGTATTAGTCCTTGTGTCACATACTTACATATATATATATATATATATACATACATATATATATATATATAGGGTGTTGGTTCCCATGAGAACATCCCCTAACGTGAGAACATGAGAACAATCGTACACCGTTGGATGTGAGTATTAAGGGTTGAGATTTAGAGTAGATATAAAAAATAATACTAACTACGAATAATAATAATTAGGAATCCAACAATAACTACGAATAATCCACTCAACCAACAATAACTACGAATAATACATTAAACGATATGGCACATTCGTAACAAAACTAATAATAATTACGAATATGTTCTCATGTTCTCACGTTAGGGAGTGTTCTCATAGGATCTATACTCTATATATATATATATATATATATATATATATATATATATATATATATATATATATATATATATATATATATATACTACTTGAGGGAATGACCATTATATGGAGATGATGAAATGGGTAAATGTGTGAAAGCATGCTGATATGTTTATCTTTCCTTGATTGTGATTGTGCTTATGCATTACTCTATATATGTGTATGGATAGCTAATGGTTTATTACCATGTTATGGATGCCCTACTGGATAGGCATGCTGCTGGGTGATCTAGCAGAGTGGCAGGCCGAGGACCTCTCGTGCATAGGTTGTTGTGGGCTTTTGGGTTTGTTTACCTTTCCCTCCTGCGTGAGGATGATCTTTTGTTACCTCCTGTGTGAGGGCGTTGTGTTTTATACTCGGCAATGTTGACTTACCTTTTTTGTTGTACAGTTTATATAGTTTTATGTATTTTTTTTATATCTGTTAGTGCCATGTTGTATGGTCCAGTGAACTTGTTGTCAGGCTAGGGTCAGGATCCATTGTGAGATCCTAGCCCAATGTGGCATCCCGAGTCCCGCGGATTCGGGGTGTTACACCCGTATTCGCCGGTGTCTGCGACCGCGATCGGAGAAGTCTTGACCACGTCCCCAACGAGCGAGAACAGACTTCATTCTTAAAAGTTAGAATATGAAATTAAGTCTAGTTGTTTTGGTATTATTAATGATAGGATCTGCCAAGTGCAAACAATCACTAAACTGGAGTGATCCATAATAGCAAAATTGAGATCTAAGTGTAGAATGGATCGATAGTGTTGTGTCTTTCTTGTATCATTTTGTTGGAACCGTCATATGTAGAGATTATCTTACTTTATGGACCTTAATATCACCTGTATGTGGTTATATTAGGATAAATCCTAGTAGTGCTTCCTATAGGTAAATTATGTACATATGAGATCAAATTCTGCTTGTTAGAGGCCCTTAGGTTAAACGTTAGTGCAGGCTATACTACCTAATGCCTTGTCAAGTTATGTAGTGCGTTTATTAGGAATAAAGTAGGTGTGGTGAGATCGATCTAATAAGAGATGGTAAGTTTAAGCCTTCTCAGAGATTTAGTGGAAGCTTTGGCTAAGTCAAAATTTCTGATTTTGGGAACCGACTTTGGGAATTTGTGTAGAAGTGGTTATTTGGTATTTTTGGGAAATTCTTGCTTTTATAGATAGAGTGCATAGCATAGAAGACTTAGAGATTTTTGTTAGAATTTTATATTTTTATACAGGGCTCGTATCATAGGCTAAAGGTGGATCCTAGTGACCTTTTTGGGAAGTGAGAAGAAGGTGTGTTTTCTTTCTAGTTTCTACCTAAACTCATTCTTAAAAGTTAGAATATGAAATTATGTCCTAGAGAAGAGGTTAGACATACTTTATGGGATTTTTGGAAGTTTCAGAACCAAGGGCAAAATGGTCATTTTACCTTAGGAAGGTATTTTAATAATTTCTCTTCTATTAGAATCTTACATCTTAGATGTCATATACTTATAGGTGTATAGGAAATATTTTGATCCACTTGTCTCTTGTGACAGGCAATTGAGTAATCTACGGTTGTTGAACGGGCTGAGATTTGAGAGTCGAGATTTGTTCAAGTCCCTTGGGCTTACTTAGCTAGCTTCTGGATATGAATATGAATAATGAAAGTGGTGTTTGAATGATGTATTTATAATCATACTTATTATTAATTATCGACCGACCTACATATTTGGCCTAAGAGTAACGAGCTGTGGCATTCTGCTCAGTTAGCCCGAGGGCGTTGGGGGTTTCTTTAGGGACTAGTCCATACTTGGTTTGTAGGGATGCTACCGGCGGAGGTGTGCTAGAACTGCACCAGTTGGATAAGGAAAGGAGGCGAGAAATCTTAAGATTTCTCGTGCCACAACTTTAAAAAATGGAATGAAGGGAATCACCTAAGCTATCAAATAATAACCGGATTGTGTGCTGGCAAGATGAGTGTTTATGTTACCTTGGATCTATTTGTGCTATCTTTATTCTATTTATATTTGGATTGTTAGCTAACGGTTATTCCGTGTTGTAGTTATTATAGAGATAGACAGTTGCAGAGAGGTCCGGAAAAGATGGTCAACCGGGTCCACATACTCATTAGATGAGGACGGGGGAGTCTTCCATTTGACATGCATGTTATATATATATATGTATGTTTTGTAAGGTTGTCACATGTGTATTATGTTTTGAAATTTTTCGAAATACATTTGTGCCTTGTTGTAAGATCCTAGTAAATTTGTTGTTAAACCAAGGTCGGGACCCATTGTGAGGTCCTAACCAATAGCTCCCCGAGTTCCGAGAACTTGGGGTGTTACACCCGATCTGTGTTTATCCCGTTTTATTTGTTTCCTTAGATAGAAGATCCGATCTTCTATCTTTTGGGTCGGCTTTCGTTTGATCTTCTAACCCTAAACGTCCTTTCTTAACTTTTTCCAACCATTCCCTATATAATCCCGCTTTCTCTTCCCTTTTCCATTTCTTGCTTACGTTTCTTCAACCTCAAGCAAAGTTGTAGGCTTTCCCTTTTGATCTTCTACAGAATGTGTAAGTCTTCATCCCCTTTGATCTCTCTCACGTTCATGAGCCAGTTGCATGCTTCTTCCTACTATTTCTCTTTCTCTTTTCGTTCTTCTTCATCTTCTTCTTCTTCACAAGGATCAAGATCGAGTCTTGATCCTTATTGGTCTCTCCGTTGCTGATGCGTTGATGTTCACAGACTCCCTTGGTTGAGTTTTGAAGTAGGTGGAACAAAGATTCAAGCTTTGGTTGCTTAATTGTGACGTGTTTTCAAAAAGGAGTCATGACAGTCACTTTTGTCAAGCGATCACCCCGTGCCTGCTTAGTGCCGCCCCCACGCCTCTGTTTGGCCGCCCCCGCGGTTCTTCTGCAGTAACTCCCGTTCTTGGTGAGTTGCTTCCTTCCTTGCTTCCATTGCCCTTCATTATGCTAGATCATGCTAGGCTGGACATAAATAATTAGTGTAAATTCCATTTACTGGCTTGTTGATCCGCATGAGTTGGTTACGCCTTTGAGTTGTGTTGTTGATGATGTTCCTTGCGAACCTTGAGACTAGGAATCCTTATCCCAACATGTTGAGATCTTTATTGATCATGGAGACTAGAACTAGGGAACTTCTAACACACTACAGTGGATCTCTTAGAGATCGTTGAGACTAGAAGTATGTAGACTGATAACACGATTTATGACGTTAGTTTAGGCATCCATTTAGATAGTTTTTCCCGTTATTCATGCATAGTTTGGCATTAGTTCATGACATTTACGTTTAATTCATGCATATTGTAGGTATTTTGGGGAGCTTTTGGAGCTTAATAGATACATTCAAGGATCATTCCTCGTGATGACACAATTTTGGACTCATTAAGAAGCAAGCTAGGAGCTAAGGAGAACACATAGGACGTTGTTGGTGCATGCCTTGTACCAACTCATGGCTTAATGATCAAAAGAGAGTTGTTTCACCAAAACCACGGCCCATAGGCCATTTCCACGCCCGTGGTTTTGGCCGTGGTTCTCTCTGGAAAGTAGTGACAACTGTCACACGATCTCCATAACCGACTCTTGCCCTTGATGAAGGATATAAGTGGTCCTGCAGGCTGGTGCTAGGGGAATCGCTCTCAAACTCTCTCATTCTACATCATTCCATTGGAGGCTACTCTTGGAGAGGAAGAAAACACTCTCATTCTGGGGAAGAAGAAGAATCAACATCATCTTAGAGTTTTTTCGTAGCTTTTGAGAGATTTTTGATTGAACTTGTTGAAGACAATTGCAAGGATTTGTAAGGAACGATTTCTACCTTCTTTTGAAGGGTAATAACTCTCTCTTAACATATATTCAGCTTGACTTTCTTGTTTTACTTGTTTCGCTTCTCTTTCATTTCATTTTCTTGCTATGGAAGCCATGAATGTTTGCTTGTTGATGTTGAATCTTAAGATGCATTTTGTGGCTAAATAGTTGCGATTCTAGGGTAATGGAATGATACTTATGGCTTGGACTATGATAGAATAGACTGAAATGTATCCTTGGATGATTTGCTTGCTCGAACTTAAATGCTGTTACAAATCACAACCTGTTCTAGCATAACCACGGCCGTGGTTCTGATTATCAGCCCGTGGTTTTGTTCTGTTGTGCTTGTATTGATAAATATGAATGTTAGGATGTTAGATTGTTGAAATCCTAGAGTTTATTAAGCTTAATCTAGCCTTGGGTGACCTAATGCTAGTAAACTAAGTGAGAAGAGACCTACCGGGTAATTCTCGATCTTAGATACCGATGATGATGAACTCTAGGTTATAGTGAGCCTCATAAGCCGCTATTGGACTGAATGTGCTAGGATTGATGTTTAGGACTTGCCTTCCCGAGACTTACCCGGTAAGGAGAGGTTAGATCCCTAGATAACAATCCGGTTTGTGTAGAATTACCAACCTTAGGTTCCTAGAGACTTACCCGGTGATAGGACCTTTGGTGCGGGATTAGTGGACCATGAGACCTACCCGGTGATTGATCCCACTTGAGAAATATTCCTTCCAAACATACCATAGCTAGTCCAAGGTTGATTAGAAGCTTGAGTCCAATGTCATAACTGGAATTCCTAACCCCTAAAATCCGCTTTTCTCTCTTTGTTCACATATCTCGTGTTTGTGTTGCTTGTTTGTGTTGCTAGCTAGATTTGTTAGTTTGTTTTATAATCTTGCATCAATTGTGATCTTTTTTGATCACCACAAAACCAACCCAAAGACATTATGATTTTCATTTCTTTATTTCTTTCTCTTTTCTTAGACTAGATTCGCATTATCCAGAAGCATGAAGCTCTTGCATTTTTTAATATTTTGTGGATTTTATTCTTCATTTCCATCATTGAACATAAAACAATTGGATATTATGCATTTAATCCTAATTGTCAAATCAAAAAGTGATCATCAGAAGGTCTGATGTTTTTATTTTGTGGTCCTTTAGGATATGAAGACGAAACTTTAAAAAGACAGCAAAGCCTTGCATTTCTGAACTTTTGACAAAATTTAAAATATTTAGCATTTCTCTTCCAACTGCTATAGGGTATTCGCTAAAATTTAGATAATTTAGATTATAGCGTAAACATATTGTAGAGTTTGATGTATTTTGAGCAATTATCTCTATTTTAATACTTATAAATATGTGTAAAAAATATGTGTGGCTAAAAGTGATTCAATGACAACAAGCAAAGAAGCCGATTTTGAAGCTCTTTTTTATAATAGGGAATATTCTCATTTATTCATTCAATTGTGTTTTCTATTGCCTTCAGTAATCGATTTGTCTTTTGATTGGGATCAGGTTGAAGCCTTTTCTAGGCAGGGTGATGGTTCATTGTTCAGCTGGTGTGAGCGTTATTGTTGCTACAATTTCTTGTTATGTGGAACAGTGAGTATCCTTTTCGTATTGTTTGTTTATCTTGTTCAGTATAGAATAGTATGATTCGTACGACATTTGTTCTTGTAAGAAAAAAATATTATGATCTTCGACTTGCAATGAACTGCTTCCTGTAGAGGAACTGCATTTATCAATACATCTTTTGGCTTGTTTATAAATTTATCACTAAATGGCAACGGGCTATTTTTCTCCTATCCCATTTTTTATTATTATTTGTGTAGTAATGTTGAGCCTGAGACATACTTAAGCTAATGAACTCGTTCTTCAACATATCATTTTTATAGAAAGTTTATCACCGCGTTATTCTTTCTTCCATATCTTGTCAATATATTATTGTTTCTTAAGTGATGGTGTATTTCCATACTTAAGCTAATGAACTCGTTCTTCAACGGGCTGTTTACTATCTTGTTCAGTATAGTTGTCACTTGAAATTGTTGAATAACATGCCCTTGCCTTATAACATGCCCTTGCCTTATAACAGGGGCAACACCTAACAGTTTAGCCATACTATATTGTCATCACCTCTTGCTCATGCCCAAAATATGCAGAATGATGAAGCAACTTCTTGTTCATGTACTTTCTTTAAATGTCCTCTTCCATTTGTTAACATCGGTTTCTTATCGAACTATTGGCATCAGCTCTTGTCATAAAGTTGAAATGGAGAACTAAAGAAGTTTTGTTTTGCGAATCTCCGGCTTGCAAATCAGCGGATTGTCAACTTGAGTCTCCATATGATGTTAGCATCTCCTCTGAAGATATTAAGTTTTCAAGTTCAGGTATGGGATGGACAATATAAAGGCTTAAGGTTACCAAACCATTTTCTCATTTGTTTTGCCTTGATTAAATAAATGGAACCGATTTTTGTATTTTATCTAAGTAGCATATTGGGTACTCCCTACAATCGAGTATATAAGACATTTTGCCTTTAAAACACCTTCATCATCATTTCTTTAAATGATAGGAAATGGCTCACAAAAGACAAAGTGAAGTCTTAATTGAGAGCATATTTACCAAGGAGCTATTCCTTATTGAAGCACACTACAAGTCACCTGGCCAAGCGGAATCAACTAGGAGCCTTTTCAGCCAAATCTAACGGAAGTATCATTTGATCATAATGCTAAGAAAGAGTCTTACTGCTGCTATTTTTCTAACATTTATAGGAAATGCCTTCCTGTAAGGGTACAGGGACAGATGCTAAGAAATAGTCTTGCTTCTTTGGTTTTCATTACCCTAGGCAGTATGTTGTCTTTTGCAAATCATGATGAAGGTGTTTCAGTTTGTTGTTGACACTACTATTGTTTAATCCTCTATTCCTTCAAGTCTTCTCCTACTTATGAGTTTTGTCTTCCTTTTTCTTTAGTTCATGTCCATGAAGCTTGTAGTGGTTAATTCAGGAATAAAGTAGTCCGAGTAATATGTAACCTGCAATGATTTTCTAATTTGATTTTATGTTGATTTTGTGTTGTTATCATCTACATTTTTCATACGCAATTTAGCATGATTGTTCATGACTGATTTGGATGAACTACTTGTACATTTGTTTTGAAGGATGAGCGGGTGGAAGCACTGAGTAAGCTAAAATTTGTGGAGAAAAAATACAATGAAATTAAGATTTTTTTCCCATTGAAGGAAGAGTTAAGAGTAGAAGTCATTGAAGATGTAACTCGAAAAGTCACTGAAGACGTAACATCAAAATTGACAAAGCACTTTAAGTTGAAGTATGAGAATTGAAGAAACTTCTTTTGCAATCGGAGGGCAATGATGGGAGAAGCTCGCATTCACTTACATAGGTTAGTTTTGGTAATCTAGAATTTAAAATTTTTTTAAAAAAATTTCATGTTTAATAAGTAAATGTTCATCTATGTGTATAAGACTTTTTTCCCACCTAAACTATTGTTATTATTTCATATTTTATAGGTTGCAACTAGTGCACATAAAAAAGAGTCTATTGGAGATGAAGATCATGTACCATCAGAAAAGGAACCAATTAGCGAAAATAATGCAGCTGATGAAGAATTTGTCCAAGTAGAAGATCTTTAGATCGTGGAAGTGTGTGATTGTGAAATTTATTACCACTTTGTTAAAGATTAAGGACGGCTAGGTTTTGTACTTTCAAATTGTGAACTTATTTACACTTAGAATCGTTCTATTTTGATTGTTTTGAATGTTAAATATTCTTTTGGTTTATGAAAATTGTTGTTGCATCTTGATGCAATCATTTAAATGTTTTCAAATAATACAGGTTGTGATATAGTTCTACATGTGGTAGAATTTTCCCACCAAATTTACAATTTGTCACGGCAGGTTACCGTTGCCATAAATTAATACTTTAAACACATTTTCAAATTTTGCAACGGCTCAATGCCGTCGCCAAAAGTAAAAAATTTCTCATCAAATATACATTTAGCGACGGTTTCTTGCTGTTGCCAAAAATACAAATTTCCCACAAAATTTCAAAGTTTGCAACACACTGAAAGGCGACTGCTTTAGCCGACGCGAAAATTTGGCGACGTATATTAACCGTCACAAATAGGTGACGCTATTTTGGTGAAGGCAAAATGCCGACGCAAAAAACTTTTGCGTCGCCTGTTCTGGCTACGCCCTGTTTTGCCGTCGCCAAGCCGTCGCCGTTGATTATTGGCGCCGGCAAATAGCTTTTTTTCCGTCGCCAACAACCGTCGCCAATTGAATTGTTTTTTGTAGTGAAGGACCTCCTCCTTGATTGTCCATATCATGGGATACCGAAGATAGAGCTATTGGAGATATATTTCAAGGGGCTTGATTATGATAGTCAATTCAAGCTCCAATCGCTTTCCGGAGGAACATTCATGGAGAAGAATGTGGATGAGGCTTGGAAGTTTGTAGAAAATCAAGCCTTGGTGATAGAGAAGTACTCCCATAGGAAGAGTGGTGGGAGGAAACCGGGAGTGTATAAAGTGAGTGAAGTCACCATGAGCAACTACAAACTCGATGCAATCAACAATGAGCTTAAGTCTTTGAGGAAGTTGTGTGCCACAACCTTGAAGAATCAAGCTAGTCCTCAAGTGCAAGCCAACTTGTCTTCCAAAGAGGAGGACATTAACTACATGGGAAGGGGCAACTTCAACAATTATCAAGGCCCTAGGAACTTCAACAACAACAGCCGGCAATACAACAATTACCGGCCTAATCACAACTATCCCGGGTTCTCCTATTCTAATCCGGATGGTGCCTTGAACCCTCCCGCTTCCACAAGCACAACACCACCACCTAAGGCTTCACAAGAGCCTCCACCCGGTTTTGCTCAACCTCCGAAGGATAGAACCGAGATGATGTTTGAACAATTGCTTGGAAGGTTGAGTGGACTTGAGAGCACGGTGACTTCCATTTCTAAAGCTCAAAAGGTGCTAGAAGCACAAGTGTTCCAAAAGGCGGGCGAAGCAAAAAGGGAACCAAGAAAGCTTCCCAGATGGACCGAGGACAATCCAAGAGGCCAAGTGTTGGATATTACCACAAGGAGTGGCCTGAGCATGAGTGATCCCTTACCTAAGAGGAATGACAAGGGAAAGCAAGTAGTAGTGGAGGAAGAACCATTGCAAGAAGAAGGAGGCAAGAGCAAGGATGATAAGCCAACATATGTGGCACCACCTCCATACAAGCAACCACTACCATTTCCATAATCGCGAGCAAGAGCTCGTTTGGACAAACATTTTGGTAAATTCCTTGAACTCATGTCTAAATTGCATATTAACATTCCGTTCATGGATGTTATTCTAGGTATGCCGGCCTATGGAAAATTTTTGAAGGAGATACTCTCCAACAAGAGGAAGTTGGAGGAGTATGGGGAAGTGAGGATGACAAAAAGATCTTCCTAGTTGATTCACACCATGAGGGAGGAGATGCCTCATAAGCTAAGAGATCCTGGATCTTTTTGTGTGCCACTTAGGGTTGGAGAAGTGCAATATGAAGCCTTATGTGATCTTGGAGCAAGTGTAAGCATTATCCCGCTTGCACTTTACAACAAGGTTGGGCTAGGAGAGCCAAAGCCGGTCAAGATGACCCTCTACGTGGCGGACCGTTTAATCACTCACCCCGTAGGAATCCTAGAGGACATACCGGTTCAGCTTGGGAAGTTCTATGTGCCAATTGACTTCGTTGTTTTGGACATCCCGGCGGACTACCCGGTTCTTATCATTTTGGGAAGGCCATTATTAACCACATCCGGATGTTTAGTGGATTGCAATAATGGAACCCTCTCTTTCAATATTGTCAAGCAAGATGAGTCTAGAGAAGTTGTGAAGAAATCAAGGCTTTGGATGCATTGGAAAAGGAGACAAGTGTTGAATTTGAAGTGCACGAAGTTATTCTGAACCACTATAGGAATCACGGCCAGGGGGGAGAACCACGGCCGTAATTTTACCCGTGGAACTCTCTGGAATGTTCAAATGTGCCAGCTTCTCAAATTCCACGCCCGTGGTTGTGCCAGAGGTCGTGGTTTTGCCCGTGGTTTCTCTGGAAAGTGCCTTAGTTGATGATCAAGCTTCAAGGATTCTTGGAGAGTCTTCCATGGCTTTAGAATCATCTCAACCTACATTGTATGGATCGTCTCCAACCGATAAAGGTCCTCCTAAACTTGAACTTAAGCCCCTCCCCTCTCATTTAAAGTATGCTTTTCTTGGTGAAAATTCTACTTACCCCGTGATTGTAAATGCATCTTTGAATGATGATGAGCTTGATAGATTGTTGAATGAGTTGAAATTGCATAGGAAAGCTATTGGTTACACTATTGATGACTTAGTTGGCATTAAACCTTTCTTGTGCATGCATAAAATCTTGATGGAAGATAATCATAAACCTTCAATTGAACCTCAAAGAAGATTGAATCCCAAAATGAAAGAGGTAGTCAAGAAAGAGATCCTTAAATTGCTAGATGCGGGAATCATCTTCCCGATTTCGGATAGTATGTGGGTTAGTCCCGTACATGTTGTTCCTAAGAAGGGTGGTATGACCGTAGTAACTAATGAGAACAATGCACTAATCCCAACTAGGACAATTATGGGGTGAAGAATGTGTATTGACTATAGGAAACTAAATGTGTCCTCTAGGAAAGATCATTTCCCTCTTCCCTTCATTGACTAAATGCTAGAGAGATTAGCTCAACATTCAAACTTTTGTTACTTAGACGGATATAGTGGGTTTTTCCAAATCCCTATTAACCCGGATGACCAAGAGAAAACATCATTCACATGTCCTTGGGGAACATTTGCATATAGGAGAATGCCGTTTTGGTTGTGTAATGCACCCGCTAACTTTCAAAGGTGTATGATGGCCATTTAATCTGAATATACTGAAAACATCATGGAAGTGTTTATGGATGATTTCTCGGTGTATGGATCTTCATTTGATGATTGCTTAGCTAACTTGTTTTTGGTGTTGAAAAGATGTGAGGAAACTAACCTTGTTTTGAATTGGGAGAAATGCAACTTCATGGTGAGCGAAGGCACAGTGTTGGGACACTTGGTTTTCCAACGAGGCATTGAGGTTGATAGGGCAAAGATAGAAACGATAGAGAAGTTGCCACCACCTACCTCGGTGAAGGGGGTAAGGAGTTTCTTAGGGCATGCCGATTTTTACCGGAGGTTTATTAAAGATTTCTCTAAAATTTCTAAGCCTCTCACTAACCTACTAATGAAAGATGTTGAGTTTGTTTTCTCCAAGGATTGTCTTGAAGCATTTTGTAGGTTAAAGAATGCCTTGATCTCCGCTCCTATCACGCAACCTCCGGATTGGAGCCTTCCGTTTGAGATAATGTGTGATGCAAGTGATGTGGCCGTTGGGGCTGTTTTGGGACAAAGGAAATATGGGCTTACACATGCCATCTATTATGCTAGCAAGACGCTAGATGACGCCCAACTCAACTATGCCACAACCGAGAAAGAGTTGTTAGCGGTGGTGTATGCCTTTGAGATGTTCCGGTCATATCTTGTGGCATACAAGGTCATTGTGTACACGGATCATGCTGTGATCCATTATCTACTCACAACGAAGGATGCCAAGCCTCGGTTGATTCGTTGGATCCTTCTCCTCCAAGAATTTGACTTGGAAATTCGGGACAAAAAGGGTTGCGAAAATTCAGTGGCGGACCATCTTAGTAAGCTCCCACCATTGGAGATTGAGAGAGATGACATCCCGATTGATGACTCATTCCGGGATGAGCAATTGCAAATGATGGAGGAGTGCTTACTTCAAGTGTCTAGAGGGAGTGAGCCATGGTATGCGGACATAGTGAACTACCTTGTGTGTGAGGAGGTGCCACCCTGTTTATCATATGCCCAAAGGAAAAAGTTCTTCAAGGATGTGAGGCATTACTATTGGAGTGAGCCTCTCTTGTTCAAGAGAGGACCGGATGGAGTCTTTAGGAGGTGCATTCCGGAGGATGAGGTAGAGAGTATGATCCGCCATTGTCATTCATTGCCATGTGGAGGCCATGCTAGCTCACACAAGACGTGTGCAAAGGTATTGCAATCTGGCTTTTATTGGCCTAACTTGTTTGGGGATGTGTAGAATTTTGTAGTGGCATGTGATGCTTGCCAAAGGACGGGCAACATCTCAAGAAGGAATGAGATGCCCTTGAACAACATACAAGAGGTTGAGATATTTGATGTGTGGGGTGTGGAGTTCATGGGGTCATTCCCCTCTTCATGTGATGATGATGATGCCGCATCAAACGGGGGTGGAGCGGACATGGGACTTGGACGGCTAGCGGTGCTTAGCGCGGGTCCCGACGCCATATTGAACATCAAGAGCTCTCTACCACCTTTGATTGATCATCCACCATCACTCCACATGAGTGAACCAAAATACCAAAGCAACACCATATTTACATTGTGAGGACTCTCTTTCACTCTTCTTTACTTGATTTCCACATTGGGGATAGTGTATTTCTAAGTATGAGGTGGGGTTTTCATGATCACTTGCATGATTGCATCTAGGATAGTTTCATATTGTCATATGTTTCATTAGCTTTTGCATTGTACATATATATTTCGAAAATTCCAAAAAAAATCAGAAAATTTAAAAAAAGTTTAGTGCTTCTAAGTTTGGGTATGACCCTTATGATGAGATTGTCTTGTGAATTGGCTATGGATGGCCTTGTGTGTTGAATGGATGCATGTATATGTGGACTTGAAATACTTATCTTAAATCCCATGTATAATTTGCAATTATGATGCTTGTCTTGATTGGATTGAGGATTGATGGTCGAAATTACATGCTAGTTCTTACACATCATCTAGGAATGATTAAGGCAATTCATTTTTCTCTACTTCTCATCTTGATCATGTTGTTTGAAGCACCTCAATTGATATAAAATTTGACCTCTTTTGACCCATCCGGGAATAGGAGCATGCTAGTGTGTTGATGTGTGTGAAAAACAAGTGTGGGGTGAAGTTGTTGATGAATGAATCTTGTTAATGAAGTGCTGAATTTGTTGTGAAAAGTGTAGAAAAAAATATAGGTTTGGGGACTTTGGTTTTGATGACGAGTAACTCGGCACCATTCACATCATCGGGTGTTTGTGCCTTGCCAAAGTCGGATAAACCGAATGTCCTAACGAGCCTTGGTATGTGTACCCGATGTGAGGCACCTCGGAAAAATCCCGAGGTCCGCCAATCACCAAGGTTTCGGCTTTTGTACACCAATGTCATCGCATCAAGAATAAGTGAAAGAAAAAGAAAGTGAAAAAGAAAATAAAACAAAGAAAAGATGGAGAAAAATATACACTTGCGGGACGTTGATCAAAATGAAATTGTGGAGTTAGTTCGTTTCTCGGATTAGCATCACATGACCTAAAAATTCCCACCTATTCACAACGTTTCTTGGCCTCTTCTTTCCTAAATCCTTGTGACCTATTTGCATGTGTGTAAGACTTAGTGATCTAGATTGGATATACTCATGATCATCTTGACTTCTTCATTTTCACCTTTCATGCATGCTTTCGAATTAAGTATAATTGTCTTTACATAACTTCATTCATTTGATGCATGATTGTTTGTCCATTGCCATGAAACATGACTATAAAGGTGATCCAATTTTAGAAGCACAATTCTAAAAGATTTTCTGTTTTTCTGCATTCATAAATCATGTCATCTCTTAGGCTATAGTTGGACCTTGCTCAGGGACGAGCAAATCTTAAGTATGGGGTATTTTGATAACACAATTTATGACGTTAGTTTAGGCATCCATTTAGATAGTTTTTCCGTTATTCATGCATAGTTTGGCATTAGTTCATGACGTTTACGTTTAATTCATGCATATTGTCGAGATAGACGTCTACACGAACTATTGTCGGTTTTGTAGGTATTTTGGGGAGCATTTGGAGCTTAATCGATACATTCGAGGATCATTCCTCGTGATGACACACTTCCGGATTCATTAAGAAGCGAGCTAGGAGCTAAGGAGAACACATAGGAACTTGTTGGTGCATGCCTTGCACCAACTCATGGCTTAACGATCAAAATAGAGTTGTTTCACCAAAACCACGGCCGGCCCAAAAGCCATTTCCACGCCCGTGGCTTTGGCCGTGGTTCTCTCTGCACAGCTGTGACAGTTGTCCCACGATCTCCATAACCGACTCTTGCCCTTGATGGAGGATATAAGTGGTCCTGCATGCTGATGCTAGGGGAATCTCTCCCACACTCTTTCATTATACATCATTCCATTGGAGGCTACTCTTGGAGAGGAAGAAAACACTCTCATTTTGGGGAAGAAGAAGAATCAACATCATCTTAGAGTTTTTTCATAGCTTTTGAGAGATTTTTGAGTTAACTTGTTGAAGACAATTGCAAGGATTTGTAAGGAACGATTTGTACCTTCTTTTGAAGGGTTGTAAGTCTCTCTTAACATATATTTAGCTTGGCTTTCTTGTTTTACTTGTTTTGCTTCTCTTTCATTTCATTTTCTTGCTATGGAAGCCATGAATGTTTGCTTGTTGATGTTGAATCTTAAGATGCATGTTGTTGGCTAAATAGTTGCGATTCTAGGGTAATGCAAAGATGGTTATGGCTTGGACTATGATAGAATAGACTTAAATGTATCCTTGGATGATTTGCTTGCTCGAACTTAACTGCTGTTACAAATCACGGCCTGTTCTAGCATAACCACGGCCGTGGTTCTGATTATCAGCCCGTGGTTTTGTTCTGTTGTGCTTGTATTGATAAATCTCGATGTTAGGATGTTAGATTGTTGAAATCCTAGAGTTTATTAAGCTTAATCTAGCCTAGGGTGACCTAATGCTAGTAAACTAACTGAGAGAAGAGACCTACCCGGTAATTCTCGATCTTAGATACCGATGATGATGAACTCTAGGTAGTAATGAGCCTCATAAGCCGCTATTGGACTGAGTGTGCTAGGATTGATGTTTAGGACTTGCCTTCCCGAGACTTACCCGTTAAGGAGAGGTTAGATCCCTACATAACAATCCGGTTTGTGTAGAATTCCCAACCTTAGGTTCCTAGAGACTTACCCGGTGATAGGACCTTAGGTGCGGGATTAGTTGACCATGAGCCCTACCTGATGATTGATCCCACTTGAGAAATATTTCTTCCCAACATACCATAGCTAGTCCAAGGTTGATTAGAAGCTTGAGTCCAATGCCATAACCGGAATTCCTAACCCCTAGAATCCGCTTTTCTCTCTTTGTTCACATATCTCGTGTTTGTGTTGCTTGTTTGTGTTGCTAGCTAGATTTGTTAGTTTGTTTTATAATCTTGCATCAATTGTGATCTTGTTTGATCACCACAAAACCAGCCCAAAAACATTATGGTTTTCATTTCTTTATTCCTTTCTCTTTTCTTAGACTAGATTTGCACTATCCATAATCATTTATTTGATTCGATTTAACCTTAGTCTTTGTGTTCGACCTCGGAATACTATCCTTGCTACAAAACGACCCATACACTGTGGGTCGCTAGGAGTTAGAAAAATATATCGAGTTATAAATTTAAGACTTTTGTGCTACACAATCTTAGCGTAACATAGACTTCTAGCATTTATTCAGTTTCTGATTCCCGATGCCTTGTTGGAGCAGTAATTCTTTCTTTCCTTCGGGAATTTGAGCATTAGAGGATTGGTTTGAGAGTATTGGTGGTGTTTGTTGCTTTATCGTTAGGATTGACCTTTATACCTTATTTGGCCCAAGTGTTTTATAATCGGACGGTGACCACTTCTCTAGTTCTTTAGGAGACTAGGAGCTGCTCTTGCTACCCAGGCCCAAATGTAACAGGTAGTAATGATCTATTCTTGTCGGAATGTGGAATCGGAGGTGAGTTTTGGGAGATTCTCGTGTGACAAAAGAAGTTGAATTAATAATGGTTAACTTAACAGAAGATAATGACCGATTGTGTTAGAGTATGACGGGATCAGGTTTATTTTTGAGTGATCCGGACGGTGTTGTCAGTTGGGGTTCCCGTACATTATAGGACGGGATCAGGTTTATTTTTCTGTTCTTGTTCTTTCCCTTTTGTTTTGAACTCGGCTGCGTGTTTTTGACGCTTCCCTTTGTTATAACCCTTGGTTTTATTAAGTTTTGGTTTTAATTTATTTGTGCCTTGTTGTAAGATCCGATGTTACTGTTTCTACTCTGAGGGTCGGGACCCATTGTGAGGTCCTAGCTCGTAACGCTTTGAATTCCCAAAACTTGTGGTGTTACACCCCTGCTCTTGGATTAGTGAGAGGTCCATGTAACATTGGTGCTAAAAATGATCCCACTTCAATTTCCATCAAGGTTGTTGCTGATCTAGGGCGGGTACAAAAATGGTGAACCGGCAAGGCTCATTATGATCCCATAGGTAGCTATGCGAATGAGTTCTAGAAAGGATCTTGATAACAAAAACATTTGGGCTACAAGTATGAACTTAGGTACAAGCTAAATCTTTTGCTTGTGAAGGTTGGAGATGTGTTTTGTACATTTTATTTTTGGGTGTTAAAGTTAGGTTATCGAAGTTCTAGTATTAGATTTTGGATTTAAAGTGTATTGAATTTTACTTATAATAAATCGAATGTTATAATTTGAGGATTGGGATTCAATTATAAAAATTTGGGTTGAAGGTTTTGGGCTTTATGATTATAATTTGAAAAATAATAAAAGCTATGACGGTTCAACTTGTCATGTTGGTAATAGGGTTGTAGTTATTAAAACTCACAAACTACTCTTTTCATATATATATATAGATCATGACTCATATGTAAACAGCTCTTACCATGTGAACATGTAAACACAGAATATATGTGACTATACCACCAAATATATGTGACTAAACCGCCGAATATTTCTTCCACTAATCACACGATTTTTTTCCCCTTTAATTTCGCCTAATCTCAGCCATCTATTTAACGATCTAATGGCATGTTCTATTCGTACCCACATAAACATGCTATTCGTACCCATTACCCGACTACGCTTATCGTAGTCGAAGTTATTCTCTTTTTTCATCATCAGAAAGTGATTTCGACTACGCTTCTCGCAGGCGTAGTCACTTTCTGATGATGAAAAAAGAGAATAACTTCGACTACGCTTCTCGCAGGCGTATACTGGGTACGAATAGCATAGATAGGTGGGTACGAATAGCAAATGGGCGATCTAATGAATACAATTTGTTCTCATTTTACATGGTAAGAGGTGTTGACATGGGAGTCAACCTCTCTCTCTCTCTCTATATATATATCCTATGAGAATAGGCCTTATTGTTTAATATATTATTCGTAGTTATTATTAGTTTGTTACGAATGTGTCATATCGTTTAATATATTATTCATAGTTATTGTTGGATGAATGGATTATTCGTAGTTATTATTAATTATG
The DNA here is from genome assembly GCA_033239125.1 of Fagopyrum homotropicum. NCBI lineage: Eukaryota > Viridiplantae > Streptophyta > Magnoliopsida > Caryophyllales > Polygonaceae > Fagopyrum > Fagopyrum homotropicum. Next base: position 8,400,799 of record BSWB01000005.1, on the reverse strand, counting down.
ATATCTACGCTAAATCTCGACCCTTAATACTTCCCATCCGACGGTATGAGATTGTTCTCATGATACGCAATAAGATACCCTATATGTATATTCCCAAAGCACATACCTAAAACTAAGGTATTCACATAATAACTATTTAACGGGTTTTTATCCCGGAATAAAACTTATATTTTCGCATTTCCTCGATATCAATTAATGCCGATAAGTTGTTTATCCTTATATCTTTCATGACTAAAGCTAATCCAACTCATCAAATTAAAATTTAAAACACCGTATTAAAAAATTGATAATATCATCTCCATAGAAAACCATAATATTTTACTTGAAATCATAAAATCCAATTTTACTACGCATACACCAAAATATATAGAAACCAATACTTAAATATAAAATAGATGTTCTTACATTTCTGGTAAATTAGTTACACTCGATCAATTCACCGATTGTAATCTAAAACTCGTTACACATTAGTAGCCATATCAAAATATATAGAAACCAATACTTAAATATAAAATACTTACTTTCATTATTAATTTAACAAACTAATTAATTCTTGCAAGCATTGATATCACTAAAAAGAAAAGTTCTAGATTTTCATTTCTAAAATTTATGTCTTACACAATCATTTGCAATATCTCCAATTTTACTACGCATACACCAAAATTATTCTTAACAACACTAGAATGAAGTAAAAGTAAAGCATAAAAATATAAAAAGATAAACTAACATAAGAAAAAAAAATCATACTTTTCAGTTATCTCGCCACGTTTTCCTTTCATAAAATCACCAATAATTTTCATCTCTTCTTCTTTTTGATTGATCTTCTACTGCATCGGGTTGAGTACCAAATGACGTAGAACTTCAACATTTATGTGTTCAGCAAAATAATGACACGTCTCACCACATGCATCGGCTTCATTCTTGTTATGAGCCTTACTTGTTTTCTCCTCCTCCAAGGTTAATAAATGTAACATTTTTTGAAACCCATAAGTGCTTGTGTGGGATGCACCAGGTTCACTAACTTCATCAAACTTCGGTGGGTTCACCTCACCGAAGGATGGAGGAACTCCCACAGCAAATTGTGTTGGTGACGACAATTGAGGAGCTTGTGTGGTTTGATAAGATGGATTTTGTAGGTTGGCCCCCCCAAAAGATTCAAGATTATGATTGGATGATTCATCAGAACCTGATTTTTTGAAGAGAAAATGATAGTATTTAGTTCACAAAAATGGCTAAATTGTCTTTCAAAACTAGAATAGTCGATCCAAGATGATAAAAATGGCTACAATCCTTCCGACACAGAAAATAAAGGATTCAGACTCAACATTGAGTTTAGACCCATCAATTTCAACTGAATCGGTAACATTAATCGACATCAATCATTTACTAACCAAAACGTTATAACATGGGTTGTTACCTCGAATTCTCTTCGACGGTTGTGGGTTGGTCTCTGATTGGGATGAGCTTGATCCACCCTTGTTATTCAAAGCAACACGTTTGTGTCGCAAGATCGATTTCCAATGGTTCTTGATCTGACTGTCGGTCCGTCCTACCAACTCCTTGGCTATGCGGGACCATTGGCTTCCAAACTTAGCATGGGCCTTGATGATGACCGCATCTTCTTCATCGGTAAACTTTCCTTGTATGAGTTTTGGTGCAAAATTGTTCAGCCATCGATGCCTACACGATTTCTCTGTTCGACCCGTGATGGATTTACTGATTTGAGCCCAATTAGCCCCATCATATTTGTTTGCCATCTTTTTTAGCATTGTATCTTCATCAGTGGTCCATCGAGGTCGGATGATGTGAGATGGATTATCTCTTGAAATTGGAGGAGCCATGAATTTGTTTAGAAAGAATTGAGAAAGGACGATATGGCTTATCGCAAAAAAACTCTTTATTTTTATCATGTATTTGGTTCACGCATTTGGGTTGAAACGGGAAGGATAGTGTGGAAATATATTTATGGTAAAGGAGAGGGGAGACGTTGGGGGCGATAATCTATGAGCTGTAAATTTCAAGTAATAAAATGGTGGTGGGCCAAGAGCAGCTTCTAGTACACCTCTCGTTTGATTCAGTGTATGAGCCGATTCAAATATAATTTATTGCTTGTAATCTAATTGAAGTTTTAATAATAAATATCCAACTTTAGTATAATATTTTTATAACATTTAATTGTCGGTTTAGTTAACAAGTATGATTTTAATCTTACGTCGTATCTAGTTGTAAATGAAGATTTATGTAACATCCAGAATTTTTATTCCGGATGGTGAGCGCGTTTCGACCCTTCCCGCGTTAACGGCTCTGTTTTCCTGCAGACACGAGATGCTGAGTGACGGGATTTTATTCCTAATCCCGTCCCGACCTTCCCTTTTCTCCTTTTGGTTTTCGACCCCTCGGTCTATAGAGTGAGGGAACATATGGGGCACCTGACCCTTGGGTCCCCCACCCCTATTTACAACTCCTTGTTCCCTCCTTCTCTCTTCACTCTTCTTCATTCACCCTTATGCTTTTCCTTTCTCACCTTTAAGCTTCGTCTCAACCATCTTTTTTGAGATCTTGCTTGTGTGTGAGCTGCAGTGGTGGAGAAGGATCGAAGTGATGTTTTGGTAAGCTTCTTCCCCTTCCCTCCTTCTCCTTCTTTTGCTGGTTATCTCTTCTTCCCCTCCCCTTTCTCCATTGTCATGGATTATGCTTTTGAGGAAGCTTTTCCTTAGATCCGTTGGATGTGCTTGTTCTTAGCTCGATTATGTCGGGGAGAGGTGTACAAGATCAGAGGTTGGTGTTTTGAGAAGGCTCAACAAGAAGATCAAGGCATTAGAGTCAAGGATCCACAGTCGAAGACGAAGAAGAGGATGTTTGCTGCTCAAACCGCGGGGACGGGACCAGGCGCCGCGGGGGTGGAATCTAGCCAGCCGTAGGGGCGGTGAGCAGCGCCGCGGGGGCGGCTACTAGCGCCGCGGAGGCCGTGACCTTCAGCACGCAGTCGCGCCTTTTGTTTTCGTGGCTGCGTTTCTTCAACAGTAGGCTCTTCTTCTCCCTTCTTCTTCGTTCCTTCCTTTGTTGTGAGGTTGTTTTATGTTAGTATCATGCCTAGGATGGACCTAGGGTAGTTGTGAATGCGATCTAGTGGTTGTGAACCTAGGAGCCCTTAAGGCTTGTTGGAGTTTGATGGATTTGTGTATGATTAGCATGTTGGACCTTCTAGGCTAGATTGCTCCTTCTTGGTTGTTGTTTATGTTTATGGGGGGTTATAGACTATTGTGAGGTTCTTCCTTATGTTGAGAATGTGTGAGCTTGAGGGATTCTAGGATGCAGTCCTAGAATGAGAGTCAAATGATCTTGCGTAGTTCATTTGTGTTGAAGTCTAAGACTTCTTTTGTTGAGTGAAAAGTTGATGTATATCCTCTTGTGAGCAGGTTATGGGATTCTTCCCAAAGGAAGCGAGAGTGTTGTGAGTTGAGTATCGAGACGAGGTAAGTCTCCGGAATTACTTAGCTTGTATTCATCGTATTAGTTTCAATGTGTGGTTGGTGGTGTTTGTTTATCGTTTATATTATAACAACTAAACCTGAAATAGGATTACCGACCTTTATATTATTTGGCCCAAGTTTATGATAACGGGCGGTGACAACTTTTCTAGCTCTTGCATAGAGATAGGTGGTTATTGGAGAGTAGCCCGTGTTGGTAGACGGTTGGATGCATCAGTAACATTCCATGCCGGTAAGTGGGGATCAAGGCGAGTTTCGAGAGATTCTCGTGTCACAAAAGAAGTTGAATCAGAACGAGATATGACTTAATAATAAAAAGATAATAAACCGAATTTGTGTGATTTGGAGTATAGTGTGTGTTTATGATGATTTACTTGTATTTGTGCCTTTCACCTTGATCCTAATGCTTCGAATATTAGCTAACGGTTTTATACTGATTGTTGTAGATTGCCTTTCAGGTTTGGAATGCGGTCGAGAGATCCGGAAGAGTGGAAAACCGGGGTTCCATACATTTTAGGAGGGGTTTTGAGTTGGAGTCATGTTTGAAGTTTTGTATCTTGTATCATTGTATGCCGCGTGTACGGCGTTTGGTCTGTGGAGTTGTTTTCGGGTGAAGTCCATTGTTTGCATTCTTTCGGGTTTCCTTTCATTGCATAAAAATGTATTTTGGTTTTGGCCTTTTATTTATGCCTTGTTGCAAGATCCGGTGAAATTGTCAAGCTAAGGATCGGGACCCATTGTGAGGTCTCCGCCTGTAGCATCCCAAGTCCCGCGGATTTGGGGTGTTACAAAATGGTATTGAACCCTCTCAAGGGTTCTAAGTTTAAAATGATTTTTCGTTTTCAAAATCACGAGCATAGTCATACGGGGTAAAATGTACGGACCACCACCCCTTCCGCGGATCTCGACAACTTAGTTTATTAGATTTTGATATATATATATATATATATATATATATATATATATATATATATATATTATGTAGATATGCATAGTATATGTGGATTGTAGTTACATGATGGACTTGATTTATATGTATAGTAATATATGTGAACTATAGTACATGTTTGGACCTTGTATTGTTATAATGGATTGCCGGATGTGTTATATCAGTAGTAATATGGACATAGGACTTATATAGTCTTACATACGGAATCTTATTATATAGTAGCATATGGAGATATGGGACTGATAACATGTATTATAGTCTATATTTGGGCTAGTTTAGACGTTTTATCTTCAATAATCTACATGTATGAATGTATATTCATTGATTATATTGTTGTTTTGTCTACCTTTTGTGGGAATCGAGGTCTACACCTAGTTTCGTTGTAATTGTAGGTAAAATGGCATTGCATGGAAATGGAGCTAAGGGAGCTAAGGAGTCATATGAGCTACATTCTGGAGTTGGAGAAAGACCTCAAGAAGCATGGAAATGATTAAGAAGATTGACTTTGGACCAGATTCGAGAAATTTGACATTCCATTGAGATTCACCTCGGTCACCTACAGTATCACCTCGACCGAGGTGATCTTCAGGAGCTTCCTGACCGAGGCGAACACCCTGTCTCCGGCGAGATCTTTATTTTTGGTTGAGATCTTTTATTTCTGGAAGAAGATATCTTATATTTTTGCTTGGATTTCTGGAAGGAAGATATTATTTTCTACAATTCAGCCATATTCGGATCAAGAGATTTCTGGAGTATTTTATGAGAATTTGAAGGAAGAATTGAAGGAAGTATTGAACGATTGAATTTCAAGGAAGGAAGGAATCATAGTTAGAGTTAGCTTTTAAAGGAGTTTGTAAGACTTTCTTAGGTTGTCTTTTTGGTTGATTGTCTTTGCTGATTTTTGATTGAGGAACGTAGTTTGTTTGTTATTTAATTCAGTTATAGATACGTTTTTCTTAAGGTTTTCTTGCTCGAATATTGATTCCTTTCCCTTTATTTTGATTTTTGTTATGATGATGATTGTTGGCAAAGTTTCTTATGCGATTCTAGGGTGATTGGCTGAAAGTTGTGGGGAAGACGATGATAGAATGATCTTAATCCAAGTAGGACCCTGAAAGCTCGAGTCTTTACCTTAACCCTAGAACACCTCGCTCAGTCGTTGAACATCTCGGACGGGGTGGAATATGACTGAACGAGGTGACCTTTCCTGAATCTATTCTGAGTTAAGTGTTTAAGTTTGCCAAATCCTATCCTTATTACACCATTCCTGGTTCAATGCAAGCCTAGGATGAGACTTACCCGGTGATTCCTTTGTTTGTTAACCTAAGATCATGAGTGTAGGTAATAAATGTTTATCCTTTATTGGGGTTTGATTGTGTCTTTATCCCATCTTTGTGAGTTAGCATGAGACTTACCCCGTAAAGCTTGATTCTATTCCCTTGGGTGGTGCGTTGGTTTGAGATTATAGTTCCTTTCCTTAGTACCTTGAGACATACCCGGTAATAGGAGCTTTGGTTTGGGACAATGAGTAGTGAGACTTACCCGGTGATCTATTCCCACCATAGAAGCACCTTCCCTTTGCAAACCTCAGCTTTGTCCTTGTTATCCTTTGACATCTTGAGTCGGAACCACAACTAGATGCTTTAATCCCTAGAATCCGCATTTTCCCTTACTTGACTTGATACATCATCGTTGATTGCTTTAATTTCTTTTAGTTAATTGCAATATTTGACAACCTGATTTCGTGCTTTGTTTCACCTAAGTCCCTGTGATCGACCCCTGGAATTCTTGCTTTTATTACAATTGATCCGTACACTGCGGGTTCGCATATTGTTCAAGCATACTTCTTGGGTTATAAATTTTAAAGCTTGCACACACCTTTTAGAGCGAACAAGTTTTTGGCGCCGTTGCCGGGGATCTTGGTCTAGACCAAGCCGGTTTCGGTTGTCTTTCGGGGCTATTGCCTTGTTGCTATTAACCACTCTACTTGAGTGTTTTCGCAGGATCTTTTCTTTGGTTTATGTAAATAACCCGTGCTGGAAAGGAAATCGTTCCTTACGATCCCGAACCAGAAAAAACTTACAAGCAAAGATTAAGAGAAGCTAAGATGGACAATCAAGACGATCGTGATCTTGAGGCCGAATTGAAGGAGGCATTGGAATAGCTACGCCTCAATAGAGAAGAACTGCAGCGAGAGAGAGAAGAAACTCGCGCCAGAACTGAAGGAATTGAAGCAGATATGGCCGCTCTAAGGGCCCAATTTCTGCCTGGACCGATGCCAGATCCTTGACCGAGGCAGGACCCAGTCCCAGTTTCCCCGGCCGATGTACACCTACCACCTCAGATGTTTATCCGAGATGTTCTTTTTACTGGAGTTCCACAAATCCTAGGACAGAGGATGGACCCCAATCAGCAAGTGAGGCTTCCAGGAGTCAACCTGGGTAATACAGCTGAGCATGATTACGAACTTGGCTGCAAGTTCTATCCATGATCCGACAATGTAAATTTGGAGGTTTAGACAGCGAGTCTCCGCATCAACATTTGCAAAACTATGAGATTCTGATGGAGACCTTGAGACCTTCGTGACTGGAGAACAACAACTACAAGTTAAGGCCTTTCTATTTCACCTTGAAAGACAAGGCGCTTGCTTGGTATCAATCTCTCCCGCCCGGAAAGATCAACACTTGGGAAGAGATGACGACGGAGTTTCTAACCAAGTTCTTTCCTCCCTCTAAGACCGTTGAAATGAGGGGAAATATCAATGCTTTTATCATGAAGAACAAGGAGAGGTTGTCTAAGTCATGGGAGAGATTCAAGGATGTTCTATTGGATTGCCCACATCATGAGATTCCAAAGATAGAGTTTCTGGAAATCTACTTCCAGGGGTTGGATGGAGCTACTCAATTCAATCTCCAACTACTTTCAGTCGGCATATTCATGGATACGCCGATAGACGAAGCTTGGGAGTTCATTGAAAAGAAAGCTTTACATATGGAGAAGTACTCCCATCAAGGAATCGAGAATGGAGCAAGGAGAGTTAGCTCCAGGAAATATCATCAAATGGAGCTCAACTCACCTCGCTTAGAAATGAGGTAAAGGCATTGAAAGAGCTTTTAGTAGCTCAAACGAAGAAGGAGGAAGATGGAGGATATCAAGGAAGAAAAAAATATCAAGGGCCGTAGAACAACCATTACAACAATAATAGAAACTCGAACAACAACAATTGGAGATCTAATCAACAAAATCCGGGTAACCTTTATTCTCATGCGAATAATGCTTTTAACCCCCCCTCTTCTTCTTCTACTCCATTGAGAACCCAGGAGCCTGGATCGAGTTCGTCCCAGCCAGAAAAGAAGGATGTAGTGCTGGAGGCAATTTTGATCAAGCTCAACGCTATGGAGACATCGATGACTTTATTTTCGAAGGCACAAAAAGCCTTAGAGCAACAATTCTTCAACAAGGCAATGAAGCGCCAAGAGATCTAGGGAAGCTCCCAGGAAGGACAGAGAGCAAACCTAAGGGACAATTTATGGCAATAACGACACGAAGTGGGCTGAAAACTGCAGATTCAGTACCTCGGTAGAGCCAAGGCCAGAAGAACACTTCGGTCGAGGTGCCAACCAAGGTGGAGCCCCAGAAAGCAAAGGATAAATCTGAAGTTTATGTTCCACCTCCTGCTTATAAACCACCACTTTCATTCCCCTAGTCAAGGGCGAGAGCACATCTAGACAAGTATTTTGGTAAGTTTCTAGACCCAATGAATAAACTACACATTAACATCCCTTTCGTTGATGCTATTCAAGGGATGCCCGCCTATGGGAAGTTTCTTAAAGAAATCCTATCAAGGAAGAGGAAGCTGGCAAATTTTTGAGAGATCCCGGTTCATTTTGCATTCCCATTCAAGTGGAGGATGTAACTTATGAGGCATTGTGTGATCTAGGAGTCAGCGTGAGTATTATCCCGCTGGAGCTATGTGAGAGAATCGGACTTGGAGAACCCAAGCCGGTGAAGATAAGGCTATACATGGCGGATCGCTCCATTACCCATCCCGTGGGCATTTTGGAAGACGTTCCCGTCAAGTTAGGTAACTTCTATTTACCAATAGATTTTATTGTACTTGACATACCCGTAGATTATCCCGTTCCTGTCATTCTCGGGAGACCATTTCTAGCAACCTCGGGTTGCAATATGGATTGTAAGAACGCCAAGTTAAAATTCAACATTGGTGGAGATCAAGTGGAGTTTGCACTGCTTGTTGCAATGAAAGGAGAGCCGCTAGAGGATGATATCTTCAACATCTACGATGAAGAAGAATCAAGGGATTTGGTGAGCTCTATCCTTATTAATGACCCTCTTAAAAGAGTTCTTAGTTTTAGTTTAATGGAGGAAGTTATAGATGTTTCTTGTGATGTAGATATACGGAGGTTAAAGGTATTGGAAGCAGATCCAGGAGCTAAGATTGAGAGACTAATTCAAGGGAAGAAGAGCAACTTAGGTTTCGGTCCCAGTTCTAGTACCTTGACTGAGGCACTTTCTGGACCAAGCGAGCTGTTCTTATCTGCAGAACATCTCGGTCACCCACCTCGGACACTGCCCGAGAGAGCAAGCGAGATGTTGTCAACTGAGGACAACAAACTTCCTAATCCTTTTTCTCAGAATCATTTACAGTTGGTGGAGCACTAGCTCCACCAAGCTTCTGATGGTAAAGAGCCTTGGTATGTTGACACCCCACGGAGGCTGGATCTTAGATATATCGAAACAATGGCTAGTTGGAGAGGATTGAAGGGAAGAAGATTTGAAGGAAGGATAGATTAGGGTTCAAGGAACCTTAGATTGTGAGTATTTCTTTGGGGATTGCTTGTGAGTTTGTTGTCATCTCTTTTGGAACACATTGCATGATAGTATTGTTGGTTTGTTTACTTTGATAATTGAGACATCTTTGTTGATTGACTATTCACCTTTTCTTCGTATTCTTGATATATTTGATATTTCATTGATAATGATGATTGTTGGCTAAACACCCATGTGATTCTAGGGTGATTACTAGAAGGTTGTGATTCAGACAATGAAAGAATGAACCTTATTCTGAGTGGACCCTGAAAGCTCGAGTTAACCCTAAACCAAAACCCGTCCCAGGCTTTTCATTGAGCATCTCGACCGAGATCGATATAGAAAAGTACGAGATGGTCCACTTCATTACCTATCTTGAGTTTAGGTTATTGGTTGCCAAATCCTATCCTTGTTGTACCTTTCCCGGTTTACACGCAAGCCTAGGATGAGACTTACCCGGATTCCTTTGCTTGTATACCGATGATGATGAGTGTTAGGTAATAAAGGTTTATCCTGATTAGTGTTTGAGTTGGCTTCATCCTACCTTTGAGAGTTAACCTAAGACTTACCCGTTGATGGTTAGTTCTATACCCTTAGGCGATTGATGTTGGTTTGAGCGCTTTTACCTTTCCCTAGTTACTTGAGAGTTATCCGGTGATAGGAGCTTTGGTTTAGGAAAGTGGGTAGTGAGACTTACCCGGTGATCTATCCCATAGTCAAAAACCTACCCTCATCAAACATCAACTATTTCCACGTTACCTTTAGAAATCTTGAGTCGAAACCACAACTGGATACTATGATCTTTAGAATCTGCATTTCCCCATCTTGTTATACATCTTTGCTTTTGCTTTTGATCAATACTATTGCATGCTTGTTAAGTTAGATTGCTTTACTGTGATTATTCTCACCGATTCCCTGAGATCGACTCCGGATTATAAGCCCTTACTTACTACGATTGATTCGTACACTACAGGTTCGCTTATCGTTAGGTTTATTATTCGGAATATAAGTTTAAGGCTTTGTCTACACACACCTTTTGAGCGAACATAATCCTTATCCTAACATGTTGAGATCTTTAGCGATCATTGAGACTAGAAGTAGGGAACTTCTAGCATGTTGCAGTGGATCTCTTAGAGATCATTGAGACCAGAAGTATGTACACTTCTAGCATTCATTCAATTTCTTACTCTTCATGACTTGTTTGAGTAGGCATTCTTTCTTTCCTTAGAGAAGTTGAGAAGTAGCGGATTTATGAGTTTACCTTTGAGTGAGGTAAGTCCCTTGGACTTACTTAGCTGCATTCTGTTTATTTGTTTTACTGTATTGGTGGTTTTTGTTGCTTTATCTTCTTATCATTCCATATCGTTCACTAATCCGTATTATGAGTTTGTCAAAAAATGGACTTGTTCTTGAGGAAAATCACCCGGTTTTCTCTGTAAAACATCCATATTTTTATCTCAGTTAAGGACTTTCAAACTAGATTGGGAACTGCGGTTTATCCCAGTATCATCAAGCAAGGTTGAGAGTATCCCCAACACGAGGTGTTAGACGTTTCGGCGTGAAGGGGAAGTTGAATCTGAAATACGTCGGACCTTTCGAGATTCTTGAGTGAGTTGGAGAGGTAGCATACAAACTTACATTGCTACCGAGACTAGAGGGTGCTCACCTAGTCTTCCATGTGTCTCTATTACGGGAGTACGTACCAGAACCGAGACACATCGTCAGTCATGAGGATCTAGTTGTCGAGTCAGACCACACGTTCGTTGAGCACCCGGTAGCTGTCTTAGAGTGTATTACGAGAAGCTTGCGATCGAAGGACATACCGATGATGAATATTCAGTGGTTGTTGTGAGGAGCTGATAAGGCGACTTGGGAGACCGAAGATAGTATCCAAAGGAACTATCCGGAATTTTATGTTGAGTTCAATGTACCTATAGCTTAGACTTTTAGTTTCGGTGTCTTTGTTGAGTTGTGGATACGTTTATGTGACATTTTGATTTATGTGCCCCGCGTGGGAATATGAGTTGAGATTAGTGTTTCTGCGTCATTCTTGTCGTTGTGTGATCTTGTGGTTTGTTGCAAGTTTCAGGACAAAACTTCTTTTTAAGGGATCTGATGTAACGCCCCAGTTTTGGTTGTCACTGCCCCTGCGGTGACAAAGGCTGCCCCTGCGGATGACTCCAAATCGCGCCCGATATAATAACCGGAAATTTATTTACGTTCATTCCCGAGTCAAACCGGATTTCGACAACTCTATAAGTTACACAATAATCATTATCATAATCTTCAAGAGATTTTTATTAATTTTGTGTGAGAATTTGAACTATATAAAAGACACATATCAACCTAAATCTAAGTCCAAATACCAGGCCCATCGATATAAGTTGCCGGGCCATCAAGTCGGGCCAGCAACAAGGGAGATTGACCAGCCTATCTTGCTCCTCAATTACGCCAGCTGGGCCGGGAGTTTTGGGCCGTTCGTTTCTTCATTAGGCCTTAACACATGATCAGACATCACCCTTATTTCCTATCTTCAACCTTCTCCCCGTAGTCACGATAGTAGCACCCATCCCGTAAATTCTACGGAGGATCTCAGACCCAATAACCGCAAGATTTCCTTACGTTCTCAAGATCGGGATTGCACCCTTGACAGAATTTCATCCGTTCCTAATCCGTTTGTTTCATTCCTCACCAAGAGTCTTAGCCATTTCTCCTTCCAATCCGTGTTGTATTTCCTTCTACATAGATACCGGCGGCAACATCTTCATTGACTACGAGCAACTGTGGTAGCGACCTTCTTCGCCTTGCAGCATTGACCCAGGAGGACTACGGTCATTTGCCCTACCTCCTGCGCAACGAGCCTTCCCCGTATTCGACGGCGTCCGCGACCGCAATCGCAGAAGTCTGGACCACGTCCCTAACGAGCAAGTTCAGACATCAATGTTGCGGTCCCGGCATCGAGTCGAGCCATCCTTTATTTCACCGGATCCTGGATTGTCACCGGAGGGTCGATCGAGCGATAGCCATACCGCCATAACCATATCGGTGAGTCTCTCTTCCACCTTTTCTGCGGGTGTTGGGTTGTAACAATTGTGGCTGCTTTTGGTCGACTGGTTCACGTAGGTTAGTAAGCGAGTTGGCTTGATTAGGGAAGGTGAGATACGAGTGCTTAGTATCAAAAGAGGTAAACGGAATGGAGTCTTATAATTTAGTGTAAGGGCGAAAGGTAGACTTCACAAGCATGGAGACGTTTTGTCTTCTTCGAATATATCAGAATTCTGAAAGAAATCACGATGTCAGTATCAAAAGAGTAGAAGGCCGGTAGTAGAGTCAACAGAGTTCAGGAGAGCAATATTAACAACAACGTTAATGAAGGAACATGGTAGAATGACCTTGGTAGACTCGTGAGTCCAAGGTAATCCCAACTATAACAAAACATAGGTCATCAACATAGACGGTCCATGTAAAGGGACTGCAAGTGGGAGGTGATTAAAACCCATCGGAACTACAAAGACGCTTACCATCTACCGTGGAGGACTGGGAACGACTTTTGACGTCAGGCGAATGATACGGTGAGATTCGAGAAAGAGAGTTGCCCCTAAGGAAAACGGAAGTGTGGAATATAGAACGAACTAACGAAGGGTAAAAGGATTAACCGAGTAGTTGATGCTTACCAAGATTTTTATTCAAGTAGAGGTATGAGAAGAGTGAGTACGAGATACTAAGGTAAGTCAACTATAGTCTAACCAATGTCAACGGAGGACGTGCGAGTATCGCTGGGTATTGATGAGTTATGTGTAACACCCCAAATCTGCGGGACTCGGGGCGCTACGGCGGAGACCTCACAATGGGTCCCGACCCTTAACTTGACAACAATTTCACCGGATCTTGCAACAAGGCACAAATAAAGGCCAAAACCGAAATAACTTTTTTATGCAATGTTATGAAACCCGAAAACAAAAGAAAGGAAAGACTTCAGCCGTCCTTACAACAACATCAATATAATAAAAAAACAACATAAATACAAGGATTCCAAAACCCAACTCAACCTAAGATGTACGGAACCCCGGCTGCCCACTCCCCCGGATCACTCGGCCACATCCTATCCTGCACATCAACTACAACAATATTAATCGGTATAAAACCGTTAGCTCACATTCTAGGCATTATAAATATAATATGGCACAAACACACACATAACAACACATAACACACAACATGCTCATATACATACACATCCGGTACTTATTATCTTTTTAGGCTATTCCATATCTAATTCATTCGTTCAAAGTGTAATACCCGGAATTTTTATTCCGTTTATTTCCGGATCAATTCGGACTTCGAGTCGTTGACGGTTTCCATTCTATCTAGTATTTCTTCCTTCACAAATTTTATTATTTTTGTAGAATTTATTTCACATAAAATGATAAAATTATATCAAGCTCTAATTCTTATAATTATGTATTATTTTATGTAGAATTTAATTCACATAAAATGATAGATTTATATCAAACCCTAGTTATTATAATTCATTCTTATCGATGACTTTAGACGAAATCATGACAAGCTGTGACGAGATCATGACTAAGTTGAGACGAGGCCATGACAAAGCCCGACAAATCTGTGACAAACTCATTCATGAGCCTGACAAGGCCATGACGAGTTTTGACAGACTTTTGACAAATATTTCAGCCCACCTTTCTTGCCACTACTCAGCCCACCTTTCCCTCATTTTGCTTTAGCCCAAGCACAAACTTCTTCAGCCTTGCAACAGCCCTCTCCAGCCCAGGAATGTACAGTCCACGAAGACAGCAACATATCCACCTCTCGGACGGGCCAGTCCAGCGTGGAAGAACAACCTCCCATACCCGCCAGATCAGGGAGATCTCCTTGCTTCTACAACCCGGATTTGCAGCCTCCTCCTTCCTACCTTTTCACGTCCAGGTGCAGCTTGTCAAGGATGTTGTACACACCTTCCTTAAACAACTGTTCACATTACAGGAGACGTTCATTCAGCCGTCTTTCACGCTGATCTATCTCCTCCCCACGCCAAAACCCTTCTGTGCAGATGGAACCCTAGCCACCGCCTTTTTGCACGCCACCACCGGTTTGGCTCTCCTCTCCAGCCTTTTGCACGCAACTGTCAAGGCTCCCATCCCCTTCGTCTTCGCCTCCATGCCAGCGAGCCGCAGGCGCCTTCGACCGAACAGCCTCGCACCCCCTCTGTCGTCGAGCAAGCACGCATCCTATCCTCGCTTCCGTCGAGCCAGCACATAGTCGTCTCCTCCCAATCTCAGCAACACCTCTCCTCCTGTGGAAGTGCACGCAACAGCAGCGCATGAGCCGCCTTCTGTCTTCTTCCTCGTACTAGTTTGCTTGCCGAGTCACTCTTGTCTGGTAAATACCGCACCTCCCTTCACTGCATTACCTTGTATCTATATGTGCTGATTAGAACCCCTGTTGTGTCGGGAAACCTGCTAGAACAGCCTCGGAAGATAGCTTGAAGAGCTGAGGCGTTTGCTGAGTTTTCGGAAGTGAAGAACAATCAACTTCAGCCCCAGTTTTGGGTAGGTTAGACTCCACCTTTACTGCCGATTTTCGGATATCTTTTAATCGATACTGTATAGTCTAACATACTAAAATTTCAGAGGAATCCATGTTATGGTTTGAGAGATATGGGGTTTCAAAGTTGACTCTTCATACAGTTTTTATAAATGTGTTGAGTTGAGAAAAACAGCATGGGATGCTGTTTTGTGGGATAGTTTTTAAAAGACTCTTGATCTCAGTTGGGCTTGAATTTTGGATATGATATAGTCGATACATTTTTGTAGAACATATTAAAATTTGGGAGGCATCCAGCGAGTGGTTTGGGAATTATGAATTTTCAAAGATTGAGTCGTAAGCAGTTTTTCTGTTGTGCTGAAATTCGGTTTTGTGAGATAGTTTTAAATAGGATTTTGATCTCTTTTGCAGATGAATTTTGGATATATTATAGATAAGATTTTGAAGTAGAACATATCAAAATTTGGGATAAATCCAGCAAGTAGTTTAGGAGTTATGATTTTTCGAAGTTAAGACAGTGTGCTGCTTGTTAAGTGTTGTAACCAACTTTAGAATTTTTTGTAGAAGTGATGTTTTAACAGTTTTAAGAAATTCTTTCTCCTATGAGTTGATGGTATATCATAGATGATCTAGGGAATTATTTCGAAATTTTTATAAGATTATTCAAATTTTATATTTGAAGCTGTAGTTGGACTTTAGTGACTTTTCGACAAATAGAAAATGGGTAGTTTTTCTAGTTGTTACCTAAAATCATCCTAGAGAGTAGAATATGGTTAGTTAGCATCAAATTATAATATAAGTACATATTCCGAGTTTTTGGAAGTTCCGGGACTAAGGGTAAAATAGTCATTTTACCTTAAATAAACACTGTAATAAGTTCTACACATAGAATCGTATATCTTAAGAGTTGTAGACTTATAAGTATCCAGGGAAATGTGTTGACCCACGTGCCTCCTCTGACAGGCAACTGAGTTCTGCACTTACGGATTTAGTGGTGGTTAAGAGAGAGTAGAGATTTGATTCTGGTAAATCCATGGACTTACTTAGCTGGCTTCTTGCATGTGTGTGATGTGTATGAGTGGTGTTTGCTAGTTAAGATAAATAACGAAACCGGAATAGGCCGACTCTAGCAAATTGTGTAATTGACCCAAGTGTAAGATAACGGGTCGTTATATCATCTGCCTAGCTCTTGCGAGAGTCTAGGAGGTTCCCTGCGACCAGCCCAGTGCGGTAGACGGTCAAATGCATTAGTACCATTCCGCGTTGGTAAGCGGGGACAGGGGCGAGGTTTGGGAATCCCTCGTGTCACAAAATAAGTATCATTAGTAATGACATATCACCTAATTAAAGATAATAAAAGGATTGATTGTTGCATGTTGATTGTGTATGTTGTGTGTTTGTGCTTTTACCTTTATACTTATGCATAGAATGTTAGCTAACGGTTTTATACCGCTTGTAGATGCCTTGCAGGTTAAGACAGTTGTAGAGAGATCCGGAGGGAATGGTCAGCCGGGTCCACGTACTTATTTAGTTAGGGACGGGGATGTCTTCTGTTCTTCTTATGTGTCGTTTTGGTACCATTGCTTTGTAAGGCTGATACATATTCTTCATGTATATATTGTTTAAAGTTTTCAAATGTTTTAAATACTTTTGTGCCTTGTTGTAAGATCCATGTAAAATTGTTGTCAAACTATGGTCGGGACCCATTGTGAGGTCCTAACTAGTAGCTCCCCGAGTTCTCAGAATTTGGGGTGTTATACAAAGTGTGACACGAGAGTCTTATAACTCTCGCCTCTGTCCCCGTGTAACCAACAAGAGTGTGGCGGTGCCCAACCCGTATACCCTGAGGGAGTGATGAAGAAGCCCGCCCGTATACCATGTATGGCCTGGTCACAGAGATCTCACCAAGTCTCCCTCGGGAAACTGAGCGGTGATGTCACCGCCCGATAATAATAGTAACAATGGGCCAAATAATATATACTCAAGTAGTCCTAATCCGGTTTAATGATCAAAAGCGATAAAACACACACCACCATAATGTATCCAAATAATGCATAAAAGCGGCTAAGTGAGTCCGAGGACTTACCTCGTCTCAAAGCTAACCGAACCGATAACACTCCCCGAAAGAATATAACCAAAGCTTGTTCAAAACAAGGCACGACAATCAACAACCACTCACGCAAGCTAGAAGTCCTTAGACTTCTAGTACTATATACGCTTACAAGATCGTACACTCCGATAAACTAGGATAGCATTCCTAATCCTCACAACGTACAAGATCATGACTACAACCACAAGTGTTAGGATACTCTCATCGTAAACTCCACAAATTTCAAATAAAGTATAAATACCACCTCAAGTCTCACAAGATCAACCACGAGGGTCACAACCGTATAATAACTCAAGATCAACACACCACATGTCAAAGAACATCAATAACCTCAAACACTCACCTAAAGGTTGCAAGCCACTACTTGGCATTTGCCCTAAGTTATGCTAAATCCAACCTAGCATGATTCTACCACTAAATATAACTAGATAGAGGAAGAAGTTAGTCACACACAATCCAAGGTTGAAGAGGATCTACGGATGTCGAGATTGGATACGTTGGTCTATAACGGCCGCTTCCGGACCTAAACCAAAGTTATGGAAATTTAGCTCATACGCTAAATTTGATAGTAATATATACGATATACTAATTTGAGGTAAAACTCTTTCTCAAAAGCCAACATTAAAAACCGATAATATATTTTCCGGGCAATTTATACGAACATAGGACATGGTCATAAACCACAATTAAAATCTTTAAGGTCATAATCCAAAATTAATCCAACAAGGGCATAATTGATAATTTGTAAAACCGGGTTAATATATGTAATTAATTTTCTGCAGAGGGCATAAATGCAACTTCCAAGAAAGTGGGTCCAAAACTGCAATTATAAAAAAATGTAGGTACATTCTGTAATTATACCAAAATAGAGGGGTCCCGATTTTAATTAACTGAAGGGTTTTAAAACCCATTTCAGATCTCTGTTGGGGAAGGGAGAGTAGTGGCGGCGGCGGCCAGGGCACTCCAGCGGTGGCGAGCAGGCAGGCTCTCCGGCAAGGGCGAGGGAGATGGTGTCTGCGGCGTTAGATTCTCCGGCAAGGGCGACGGAGGTGGCAGAGATTCGAGAGTCTGCTGAGCGGAATTGCAGAGAAGGACAGAGGGAAAATAACGATTCGGACAGGGCTTGGACGCGTGGGAGGGTGAGGGAAGCGGTAGAACTCTCTGGCGATAGTGATGGCGAGGTGGCGGTGCTCCAATCCGGTTCCGACGACATGTTCGAGAGGGTGAAGATGGATATTGCAAGAGTGGTGTCCGGAAAGAGCGAGAGAGAGAGAACCGGAAAGGGGGATGGTGAGTGCAGGAGAAGGTTGATGACAGGGGATGGAGATAGGGCACAACAAAGAGCATTGTATAGAGGCTGTAGAAATGAGAGGTCGGGTGAGGTCGAGAGGACGGTTGCAGAGGTCCAAAGCAAGAATGCGTGTTGCGGCTCTTCACCAGCCAGAGAAATCAGAGGTAGCATCTAGGTGGGCTTTGAAAGTATAAGGAACACGCCAGGAAGAAAGAAAAAAAAAGAATGAAGGGGAAAGAGAAATAAAATATGATAAAATAACTCCATCTAAAATAATTGGAACGGGATTTTCGAGTCGGGAAGATTTTCCAAACCTTTCCGAAAGTTAACCAAAAAAAATAATGAACTCGGAAAGCTATTTTTAAGTCGTAAAAATACTTTAAATAAAATATTTAATCTAATAAAATATCGATAGAAGTACACGAGAGGGGAAAAGTCGAAACCGGATGTTTCATTATGTGCCATTACGAAGAGATATTTGTGACTGTGGGTTTATGAAGTAGCTTTATTGACGCCTTGGAGGATTTCCTCAAGTAGGCAATGACAACCTTCTTGGATGAACTAAAGATATAAAGAGAATTGTGTTGAAAATTTATTACTAGCTAGTTACGATTAAACTCCGGTCGAGTGAGAGAGTTTGGGTCCAAGTTAGAAGATTTCAAAAAGTAGAGAGAAGAGGTTATCTTCCAACCGTTACATTATTTCCTTAAGGCAAGTAAGGAATATACTTGGTACTTCATCCGGATAGGACTTATGGTATAATTGGGAGAAAGAGTTTTGGGATCAATCACTTTGGACCCACGAAAAAAATGTCCTTAGGATTAATGGGTGACAAGAGAACTAGTAGGGTGGCGCAACGGAAGCATGGTGGGCCCATAACCCACAAAGCTGGAAGCTCCATGGTAAAAGTATATATATATATAATAAATAAAAAAATAATGTGGAGTTTAAGAATATGATAATTGGTGAAATGCATCTCGTTTGGATGGAAAGTGAGATCAGATGCAGAGTGAATGGAAATATTGTACTGGAGTACACTTACAATTCATTAACCGTGCATAGAGGAAGCATAATCTCAGAGTGGAGTATATGTGGAATTTTATATCGGAACAGAGCCGAGTTGCGTTTGAGTCAGATGGATGTTCTCGGTCCGGTAAACGTGATGGATATATGTGTGCGATGTTGATGGTGTGTTAGCATTTATCCAGTAGTTATGATCAAACGACGGCGATTTGGGATCACCTTGTGTCTAGTGTTGTCATTGCGGACACATCCTATGTCACCTAAGATCTTGGATACTATGCTTGAAGTTTGAGTTGAGTTAGAGATCTATGAATTAATATGATGACGTCGCTAGAACGCAGGGTTTGGCCACCAGATTTTTGATTGTTAAATATATCAAGTTTAAGGACAAAAATGAGCAAAAGATGATTTTTTTAATGGAGGAACCATATGACTGAGTCATATTATAGGACAAGACCAAGTGAGTTAAGATACAACTAACGTTATGCACTTAGTAAAGTGCCGGGAGATGTATAAAGATGATATCCTAGATCGGATACTCGGAACCTTTTTTAAGAACACTAGAAGGGAAGGGAGATGAATAAATTATCCTCAATAGGGTCATCAAAAGATTCGGAGGTGAGTTGTGTAAGACAACCATGTGAGATTTTAAAGCGGTTTAAAAGTGATCAATTGACTAGTATTCCTCACCCTATTGGGAAGTGTAACCCTAAAGTTACACGGATTCAGTTGGAGAGATACCTACAAGATACGAGTTAGGTCATCAGATTGAAGATCGGATAGTTGAGCCGGATGATACCGGTGAGATATCGGTAGCTATTCCAGATCATAGTAACAGACGCTTGTGATGTAAGTATGTAAAAAGATTTTGAAGTCAGTGGATTTAAGAAAAGACGACGAGGCTACCTGAGATACGGAGATAGTATAAGATGTAACCTTTCAAAGACCTATGTAGAGATAGTTGTAACCTCGGGAGCGACGAGACCCTGTATTTGTGTGATATTGTTTGACTTCTTGTTTATTTAATGCTTGAGTGCTTAGCCAGTGATGTGTGTTTTATTAGTGACCTTGATGTGCGGGATACTTAGATGAGGAAACGATGAGACTCGTGCTATAGTGATTAGATACACTAGACTTGTACTTTTGATGTGCCTTGAGGACTGACCTTATGATTGACGTATTTTAAGGTTCGGGGCGAAACTTATTTTAAGGGGGGATTGATGTAATACCCGGAAAACTTTCTTTGGGATATTTTAGAAATAAATCACAACCTGACCGATTGTGACTTTTTCCGGCACTTTATTTCTTTTGTATGAACTCCAACTTTAGGTTGTCTTCTTTTAAGTTTCGGGACGAAATTTATTTTAAGGGGTACTAATGTAATATCCGGAAATTTATTTACGTTCATTCCCGAGTCAAACCGGATTTCGACCATCTCTATATTTTACATAATAATCATTATCATAATCTTCAAGAGATATTTATTAATTTTGTGTGAGAATTATAACTACATAAAATACACATATCAACCTAAATCTAAGTCCAGATACCAGGCCCATCGATATAAGTTGCCGGGCAATCAAGTCGGGCCAGCAACAAGTTAGATTGACCATCGTATCCTGCTCCTCAGTTACGCCAGTTGGGCCGGGAGTTTTGGGCCGTTCCTTTCTTCATCAGACCTTAACGGAGAATCAGACATCACCCTTATTTCATATCTTCAACCTTCTCCCCATAGTCACGATAATAGCGCCCCATCTATAAATGCTACGGAGGATCTTAGACCCAATAACCGCAAGATTTTATTACCTTCTCAAGATCGGAATCGCACCCTTGACCGAATTTCATTCCTTCCTAATCCGTTTGTTTCATTCCTCACCAAGAGTCTTAGCCATTTCTCCTTCCTATCCGTATTGTATCTCCTTCTACATAGATTCCGGCGGCAACATCTTCATCGACTACAAGAAGCCGTGGTAGCGACCTTCTTCACCTTGCAGCATCGACCTAGGAGGACTACGGTCGTTTTCCCTCCCTCATGCGCAACGAGCATTCCCCGTTGTAAGAGCCTAGTTGCTGAGTTGCTGAGAGAGTGAGCAGAGGGCCAGGAATTAGCCTGGATCGCCCATGTATGACCCAGAGGGCGCCGCTGCGGTTTGCTTGGGTCGCCCCTACGGCTCACAGAGTCCGCCCCCGCGGCTATGTGTGCTGCAGCCGTCTTTTTTGACTCTTTGACCCGTGCTTTACTCTTTTTACCCCTTTATATACTTCATCTTCTCCTCTTTGATGAGGGTTACCATTCTAAACATCTCTCTCTCCTTACATACATCTTCTTCTCTCTTCTCCCTTGGATCATCTTTGTTGATCTTCTCTTGAGTTTTGTGAGTTTGTGAGAGTTTTGGATAGCCTTGCTTCGCTTTGATGTTGGTTGATGTTGATGTGCCTTGTTGAGCTAGCTTGAGGTGATGATGGTGTGGTGTTGATCTTCTAGAGAGCTTGTTTGGTAAGTTTCCATGGCTCCTCTTCTTTTTTTCTTCTTTTCTTCTTCTTTTCCTCTCTTTCCTTAGCCTAGGTTAGTTTTCTTAGGTTTGGATCATGTCTCAACCATGTTTGGCTGGTGTTGATGTATATATATGTATGTCCTACATGTCTGTTGCTGTTGGAGTGAAGAAGGGTAGAGAATCAAAGGAAGAAGTGAATAAAGGGCTAAGGTGGTGTCTTCTGTTGTCTAGCCACCCCTGCACCGGCCAAGATTCGCCCCTACGCCACAAGTGAGCCACCCATGCGCCACCTACATCAGCAAGGGTCTTCTCTTGGTTCTGCAGGTGTGTGTGCTTTTAGGCTTTCCTTAGGATGCCTTTGTTTCCTCCGTTCCTAGTATGAGAGTATAGGATCATGCTAGATATGTGAGGATGAGTTTTTGATGAGGTTGTGATCGGTTTATGGCTTGTACAACTTTAAGGACTTAGGTTGTTGTTGGTTGAGGTTTTGAGGTTGAGTTTGATCCTTTGGATCCCTTTGGGTCTAGGTGTGACCCTTGTGTTGTTAGGAGATTGATATATCTCTGTATGCCGTGTTTATAGGTTGTGTTATCCCTCTAGTATAGAGGTGATCGTGGTTGAGTTTGATTGAGGTTGAGGTATGTCCGTAGGACTTACTTAGCTTCCATCCTTATATTCGGTGTTTGCTTGAGTGTTGTGTGCTTTATATGATTTGCATTGATAGCATGAGATGTCATTTATGCCGACCTATGTTTTATTGATTGCCCATATGCATGGATGGGATAACCTTTCCCTTTCATCCCGCCGTGGAGTCTGGGAGGTTCTATGATGTCAGGCCAGTCAGACTTTATAGGAAGGGCGCAATCCACTCCCATAGGGTACACAAATTGTGTGACCGATACTTGTGCAGTTGGCTAGGAGGCTTAGAGGCGAGGATGTATTAGTCCTTGTGTCACATACTTACATATATATATATATACATACATATATATATATATATATATATATATACTACTTGAGGGAATGACCATTATATGGAGATGATGAAATGGGTAAATGTGTGAAAGCATGCTGATATGTTTATCTTTCCTTGATTGTGATTGTGCTTATGCATTACTCTATATATGTGTATGGATAGCTAATGGTTTATTACCATGTTATGGATGCCCTACTGGATAGGCATGCTGCTGGGTGATCTAGCATAGTGGCAGGCCGAGGACCTCTCGTGCATAGGTTGTTGTGGGCTTTTGGGTTTGTTTACCTTTCCCTCCTGCGTGAGGATGATCTTTTGTTACCTCCTCTGTGAGGGCGTTGTGTTTTATACTCGGCAATGTTGACTTACCTTTTTTGTTGTACAGTTTATATAGTTTTATGTATTTTTTTTATATCTGTTCGTGCCATGTTGTATGGTCCAGTGAACTTGTTGTCAGGCTAGGGTCAGGATTCATTGTGAGATCCTAGCCCAATGTGGCATCCCGAGTCCCGCGGATTCGGGGTGTTACACCCGTATTCGCTGGTGTCTGCGACCGCGATCGGAGAAGTCTTGACCACGTCCCCAACGAGCGAGAACAGACTTCATTCTTAAAAGTTAGAATATGAAATTAAGTCTAGTTGTTTTGGTATTATTAATGATAGGATCTGCCAAGTGCAAACAATCACTAAACTGGAGTGATCCATAATAGCAAAATTGAGATCTAAGTGTAGAATGGATCGATAGTGTTGTGTCTTTCTTGTATCATTTTGTTGGAACCGTCATATGTAGAGATTATCTTACTTTATGGACCTTAATATCACCTGTATGTGGTTATATTAGGATAAATCCTAGTAGTGCTTCCTATAGGTAAATTATGTACATATGAGATCAAATTCTGCTTGTTAGAGGCCCTTAGTGTAAAATCCGGAATTTTTACTCCGTCTTCATACGTTAATAAATAGATCCCGATCTATTAATTCATATCCGTTTACTTAGTTAGACATTAGGATAAAAAGTATCATTTTATGTAGACCTCTTTCACATAAAATGTTGGAACGTTTTATAAGTTTATCATTTTATGTGACTTACCTTCACATAAAATGATAGAGTTCGTAACTAATACCAAACTGTAAAATATTCCGTGGCCGGTTATCCCGTACATTAAATTCGACTTCTCGATTCCGGACTACAGTTTGTACCGGATTACATTTTCCTTTGTCCAGCCGCAGCCAGCTGCTTGTCCGCCCAGCGCCGCAGCCCAGCTGCTTGCCTGTCGCAGCCCAGCTGCTTGCCTGTCGCAGCCCAGCTGCTTGCCTGTCGCAGCCCAGCTGCTTGCCTGTCGCAGCCCAGCAGCTTGCCTGTCGCAGCCCAGCGCTACAGCCCAACGTCGCAGCCAGCACTCCAGCCCAGCCCGGAACGCGCCAGCCTGCAGACGCTTACCTTCCTTGCTGAGGGTTAATACGTAACAGCCAAATCTGGCAGTTTTTCTTTCCACATAATTGCCGAATTAATAGGGGAAGGAGATCTCGTAACTGCCTAAATTAAATCACGCCAGTGCAACGTCCGATCTCCTGCCATATACGCCTCTCACGTTCAGTCTGCATCCCTCCCATCTACACGCACGTCCCAGCTTCTCCCATTCTGCGTCCTTGCCTACTGCACACGTCTCGGCTGAGCAAAGTGAAGACTCGACCCATTTCCGTCCGATTCCGTCCATTCGGTAAGAGCATATCTATCTCCCTGTACTCATCTTCTTCTTGTACCCTCCTCAAAGACTCACGTGATTTTCTGCTGTGCCGGACAACGCCATTTCGGCCACTCCATGACAGCAGTGGGCTGGAAGGAGTTCGTCCTGTCACTGCAGTGGTAGAGCCGAGCCAATCTCGACGGTCCGCCTGCTGGATCGTCACACAAAGGAGCCAGAAAAGCATCCGGAACTATACTAACGACGCCTCAGCCAGTAGAGGTGAGTCATAGTTTCTGCATCCCAATTCCTTACCCCTAGAAGTAATATTTAACATTATGTATATACGCTATTTACGTAATGCTAGAAGGACGAACTGCTGTAGTCGAGTTTGAACTTAGGCTAGGTTGACCTTAGTAGCTGCTGAGCATATAGATCTAAGGAGAGGAATGATGGGCTGCTGCATTTTATGAACAAAGGAAAGTCAGTAGCTGCTGTAAATGCGTTTTACCCCTTCAGCGTTCAGTTTGCGAACAGCCATCTTGTCGATCAATTATAAAACGTTTGGATAAAGATCCACCGTTGAATTTTTGATATGTTGTAGACAGATATATGTAGTTTAGCATATTAAATTTTGGTGAGAAATGAACGGTCGGATTGAAAGTTACGAGCTCCAGAAGTTAGGTAGTTGAGCAGTTTTTCTGAACTTATAAATTTGACTAAGTATAAGAAAGTAGAGTGAGGAACCGACTTTGGGAATTATTATAAAAATATCGGCTGAACAGTTTGGAGAAATTCTTTCTTCTAAGGCTAGATAGAACCTCATAGATGATCTAGATAGTAAATTCGGAAATTTTATAAGCCGTTAAGAATTTTATATTTAGAGCCGAAGTTAAACCTTTTTCGGTTCTTCCGGAAAATAGAAACATAAGAAAAATGTTAGTTTCGCACCTAATAAAATTCTAAGAGTTAAGATATATTTTAGAACTTCAAATAGGAGTTTGGACATGAATTTTAGGGTCTTCGGGAAAATCGGAACCAAGGGCAAAATGGTCATTTTACCCTAAAACTAATAATGTAACTAGTACGTCTTAATACTTATTTAATCTCAGAAGTTTTAGACTTCTATCTACGTGAAAGTGTGCTAATACACTTATCGCCTTTAACAGGCAACTGAGTGAGTACAGTTACAGAGCAAGTGATTACTAAAGAGTCGAGCGTTATAACAGGTAAGTCCTTTGGCCTTACTTAGCTGACTGCTAAATATGAGTATAAATGATGATGGTGGTGTGTGATTGACATGTTAGAAAGATAGGTTGTGATATATAAATACCGACCTGTATTTTGGCCTAAGAGTAACGGGCGGTGGCATTCCGCTCAGTAGCTCGCAGGGCGCTGGGGGTTTCTTTCGGGACTAGTCCACACATGGTTTGTAGTGATGCTACCAAAGGAAGTCAGCTATACCTACACCAGTTGGATAAGGAACGGAGGCGAGAACTAATAATAGTTCTCGTGCCACAACTTAAATTGAATAATGTGAATCACTAAAATAACAGATAATAATTGGTTGAGTGCCAGCATGTTGTTTGTTTATTTTTGTTTCTGCTTGTGTTTGTGCTGTTATCATTTTGCTTATATTTGGTTAGTTAGCTAACGGTTGATATGTTGTTTAGATTTGACACAGGTTAGAGCAGATGCCGAGTGATCCAGATGGTAGTGGTCAGCCGGGGTGTCGTACTTTAGGACGTTTTGCAGTTTTTGCTTTTGTGGGTTTTTCAGTTGAACATCGTTTCCTTCCGTACTTTGATATATTACTTTTCCGGCTGTAGTTGATCTGGTCACATTCATGCATTGATAAAAACCATTTTATGATTTTTAGTTTTTCCTTATCTGTGCCTTGTTGTAAGATCATGTTAAGTTGTTGTCAAACTAAGGTCGGGACCCACTGTGCGGTCCTAACCAGTAACTCCCTAAGTTGTAAAATTTGGGGTGTTACAACATGGTATCAGAGCTCTAGGTTGGCAACAATGGCACTTGAATCTTTTAAAAGGTCGTATAAGTAAATAAACAGAACCCGAAAGGGGTCTTAGTTTTCCAACGAAAAATTTTGGTTTTAAATGCATACAGAGTCGGGTTGGGATAGAAAGTACGGACGACCACCACTACCTCTGCGGATCTCGGTAATCTTAGAATAATTATGGACTTGTACTGTTATGATAGATTAGCTAGTTTATAACGGTAGTTATTACTATTCGTGCAGATGGCACGTACTAGGGCTGCACAAGTGACGGGCCGAGGTAGGGGTCGTCCCCCCCTTCCCCCAGTCAGACAGGATCGAGCTGATAGCACCCCTGCTGTCAGAGGGCGTGGCCGTGTGGGTAGACCTCCACTAGGGAGAGGTCGAGGACGAGTTCCTCAAGATGACCCACCTGCAGCAAGCGTACCAGAGATAGCTGTAGAGGAAGTAGCTGAGAGTGTAGGCCCCGAGGTCAGGCCGGTGTCCGCCGCTAGGTCTGGAGCGCAGAGAGCTCGTTCTACTGAGTCGGGACGTGTCTCTATTGGAGCATCAGAGTATAGAGAGTTCAGAGCCTACGTTGAGCGCAGGGAGGAAGCTGCCAGAGTGGAGAGGCTTACTCAGGTACCACCAGTGGAGCCGGCTAGGTCAGCTCAGGTGACACAGGGAGTGTCTCAGGTGCCGGTTGTATCTGAGAGGAGGGCTGGTGTTGATAGAGCACCTACTGGGGTCAGAGCACCGAGACCGGATGAGTGGTTGAAGGCTTTCAACTCTCAGAAGGTCCCCTCATTCAGTGGAGAGATAGGGCTAGAGGTGGAGCACTGGATAGGGAAGATTGAGACTGCTTTGGAGGCAATACGTTGCCCCGTGGACCGACAGGTGGATTTGATACAGACCTGCTTCACAAATGATGCTCATTCATGGTGGCGTACCATTCGTAGCCGAGTCACCAGCTGGGAGCAGATGAAGACCATTGTTAGAGACAGGTACTGCCCAGTTTCGCTGAGGAGGGAGAGATTCCAAGATTTCATTGAGGCGGGATTCGAGGATATCCCGATTGCTGCAGCCATAAAGAAGTTTCAGAAGGAGTTGACTTTGCTTGGACCGTCTGCACCTCCAGAAGAGCAGCATGTTTATCTTTTCTCCAGGAGGTTGAGAGAGAGTACCCGATCCTACCTGGCTGGATTCCGCTGTGAGACCTTGTCTGATTATCAGGATAGGGCCTCTGCTTATGAGAGAGATAGGCCAGCTTCTAGGAAAGCAGCACAGTCTGGTGGG
Source organism: Fagopyrum homotropicum (assembly GCA_033239125.1). Classification (NCBI taxonomy): domain Eukaryota; kingdom Viridiplantae; phylum Streptophyta; class Magnoliopsida; order Caryophyllales; family Polygonaceae; genus Fagopyrum; species Fagopyrum homotropicum. Next base: position 8,373,099 of record BSWB01000005.1, on the reverse strand, counting down.
CCGGATAAGCGGCAGAGGACAGGACATGCTGGTAGCAGTGGAGCAGTAGCAGGCTATAGTAGAGGACAGACTCAGGGGAGGTCCAGCTACCACTCTACAGTTCGGACACCCAGTGGAGATCGACAGTGCTTTAACTGTGGTGGCCGTGATCACATTAAGCCGGACTGCCCGAAACCACTGGTCACTTGCTTTACTTCTGGGAAGCCGGGACACAGGGCTACTTTCTGCCGTCAGGGCAAGGCTTCTTCTCAGCAGGGATCTTCTCCTGCAGGTGCTGAGAAGAGTGTACAGAGACCCCCTCAGTACCGAGCTCCGAGTCAGCAGCAGCAGCAGTACCGGGCTCCAGGACATCCTGCTTCATACAGTGCTGCACAGGAGTCAGGTCGTGGCAGAGGACGTGGTAGTACCACTGACACTAGAGGAGGACCATCGAGAGTGTTTGAGCTGAGGAGTACTGAGCAGCCTGCAACACCTCCGACCACAGGTACCATTTGGATCCATGACTTACCTGTGCGTGTTTTATTTGATACGGGTGCCACGCACTCCTTTATATCAGATGCATGTGTAGATAGGTTGTCCTTAGCTACAGTAGAGGGTGTACCTTTCGTGGTTGGGTTACCAGATGGGGGTAAGGTTAGAGGATCTCGAGAGATTTATGACTGCCCTATTCACCTGGGAGGCCGGATTTGGTTAGTAAATTTTCTAGTCATGCCCCTAGCACATGAGGACGTGATACTAGGGATAGATTGGATGACTAGACATGGAGCCGTCTTGGATATTGGTAGGAGGACTGTGACTGTTGCCACGGAGGAGGGCCACAGAGTTATATTCCGAGGTTGGGACCTCGGAAAGTCAGGCACAGTCATCAGTGCAGTGAGGGCAGCCAGATTGATAGCACAGGGTTGCGAGGCCTTCTGGTGTTATGCCATGAAGGAGCGCAAGAGCCTGACAGTAGAGGAGATACCAGTCGCATGTGAGTTTGCAGAGGTCTTCAGGGACGACTTACCAGGGCTACCCCCACAGAGGAGTGTGGATTTTAGCATCGAGTTAGAGCCGGGCACGAGACCGATCTCGAAGGCCCCGTACCGCATGGCCCCGATAGAGCTGCTTGAGCTGAAGAAGCAGTTAGAGGAGTTAGCAGAGAAGGGCTTCATACGCCCTAGTGTTTCTCCCTGGGGCGCACCAGTACTGTTTATGAGGAAGAAGGATGGATCGATGAGACTGTGTATCGACTACAGAGAGTTGAACAAGGTCACCATCAAGAATAAGTATCAATTGCCTCGCATAGATGATCTGCTGGACCAGCTGCATGGAGCGTCAGTGTTCTCGAGGATAGATTTGAGATCGGGTTATCACCAGCTGAGGGTGAGAGATCAGGACATACCTAAGACGGCATTCCGGACTAGGTATGGTCATTATGAGTTTGTAGTGATGCCATTCGGGCTCACTAATGCGCCAGCAGTATTTATGGAGTTGATGAATGGGATTTTCATCGACTTCTTAGACCAGTTTGTAGTGGTCTTCATCGACGACATTCTAGTTTACTCTAGAAGTCGAGAGGAGCATGCCGGACACTTGAGGACAGTGCTGCAGATTTTACAGGATAGTCAGCTATATGCTAAACTATCCAAGTGTGAGTTCTGGATGTCAGAGGTGGCATTCCTTGGCCATGTAGTGACTGCCGAGGGGATTAAGGTCGACCCGGCGAAGATTGAGTCAGTGTCTTCTTGGCAACCTCCGAAGAACGTAAAGGAGGTTCGCAGTTTCCTTGGATTGGCAGGGTATTACCGTAGGTTTGTGGAAGGGTTTTCCCTGATCGCCCGACCACTTACTTCCCTCCTAAGGAAGACTACTCGATTCGTCTGGGCTGAGCCGTGTCAGCAGAGTTTTGATGAGCTGAAGAGGAGATTGACGTCTGCTCCGATCTTAGCACAACCTGAGGGTACAGAGGACTTCGTAGTGTACAGTGATGCATCCAAGCTGGGCTTGGGGTGTGTCTTGATGCAGAGGGGTAAGGTTATAGCATATGCGTCTCGACAGCTGAAGACGTATGAAGAGAACTACCCCACTCATGACCTGGAGTTAGCAGCAGTAGTGCACGCTCTTAAGATCTGGCGTCATTATCTCTATGGAGCGACCTGTCAGATCTTCACAGATCATAAGAGTCTGAAGTACATATTCACTCAGCGGGAGTTGAATAACCGCCAGAGGCGGTGGCTAGAGTTGATCAAGGATTTTGACCTTGAGATTCTTTACCACCCCGGAAAGGCGAATGTAGTTGCCGACGCTTTGAGTCGGAAGACGCCTCAGGAGAAGGCGATAGCCCGGTTGACAGTACAGCCACAGCTACAGAGAGACTTCGCTTGGTTAGAGATAGAGATCCAGTTCCCGGATACAGCTCATCAGTTAGCCACCATAGAGTTACTCCCTGACCTGTTGGGTGAGATCCGACAGAAGCAGGAGACCTGTCCGATGTTGACCCGGATCCGGGACCGGATGACACGAGATGAGGCACCTCAGTTCACTGTTGGTGCCGATGGAGTGATGAGACGACAGGACCGTGTTTGTGTGCCATCAGACCGTGAACTGAGGCAGAGGATACTAGGTGAGGCTCATACTACCCCTTACTCCGTACATCCAGGAGCGAGTAAGATGTATAGGGACTTGACACGTTCCTTCTGGTGGGGTGGTTTGAAGCCTGATGTGGCCCGTTATGTAGCTCAGTGTGCGACCTGTCAGCAGGTCAAGATTGAGCACCGTAGATCCGGAGGAGAGCTACACCCACTTCCAGTACCACACTGGAAGTGGGAAGACATTTCTATAGATTTTGTCACTGGATTGAGACTCAGCAGAGGCTTTGATGCCATTTGGGTGGTAGTAGACCGTCTGACGAAGACCGCACGTTTCATTCCGATTAAGGAGACGTGGCCGGTAAGTCGTCTAGCAGAGGAGTTCACCAGGCATATTGTGAGACTCCATGGAGTACCGAGGACTATCGTATCCGACAGGGATGGACGTTTTACCTCGAGGTTCTGGCAGCAGGTACATACTGCTCTGGGTACGAGTCTTCACTTTACCACTGCCTACCACCCACAGACAGACGGTCAGTCAGAGAGGACCATCCAGACCCTGGAGGACATGTTACGGGCATGTGTGCTAGATTGGGGACAGGTATGGCCAGATCACCTCCCACTCGTAGAGTTTTCATATAATAACAGCTGGCATGCGTCTATTGGGATGGCACCTTATGAGGCTTTGTACGGACGGAAATGTCGTACACCGCTATGTTGGGATGAGCCTAGCAAGGCTGATGGAGTAGCACCAGATCAGATACAGGACGACATCGCCCGGATTGCCTTAGTCCGGGAGAGGATGTTAGCAGCTCAGAGTCGTCAGAAGTCTTACGCCGACAAAAGGCGTCGACCTTTGGAGTTTAGAGTAGGTGCACAGGTGTGGTTGAGGGTGTCACCTACGAGGGGAGTTAGACGTTTCGGCATTAAGGGGAAGCTGAGTCCCCGGTATGTCGGACCATTCGAGATCGTAGAGAGAGTCGGAGAGGTTGCCTACCGACTAGCACTGCCACCGAGATTAGAGGGAGTACACCCAGTTTTTCATGTATCTCAGCTGCGAGAGTACATTCCGGATCCGAGACACGTCATCAGCCATGAGGATCTGATAGTGGAGCCTGACCATACATTTGTAGAGTACCCCGTAGCTGTCTTGGAACGCAGTACCAGACGTCTGCGATCCAAGGAGATACCTATGCTGAGGATCCAGTGGTCTAGGAGAGGAGCTGATGAGGCCACCTGGGAGACAGAGGAGAGCATTAGACGTAATTATCCTGAGTTCTTTGCGGAGTTAGCCGCTACCTCAGTACCGATGGGTTAGTACTAAGACGAGACCTTATATGATTTCTGTGATTATATGTTTACATAATTATTTATATGCTTGATGAAGTGAGTAGTTGCTTGCTAGAATATGTGCCTCGAAGGGAAAGGTATGGGGTAGGTATCTTACTCCCAAGTTTCGGGACGAAACTTTTTTTTTAGGGGGTACTGATGTAAAATCCGGAATTTTTACTCCGTCTTCATACGTTAATAAATAGATCCCGATCTATTAATTCATATCCGTTTACTTAGTTAGACATTAGGATAAAAAGTATCATTTTATGTAGACCTCTTTCACATAAAATGTTGGAACGTTTTATAAGTTTATCATTTTATGTGACTTACCTTCACATAAAATGATAGAGTTCGTAACTAATACCAAACTGTAAAATATTCCGTGGCCGGTTATCCCGTACATTAAATTTGACTTCTCGATTCCGGACTACAGTTTGTACCGGATTACATTTTCCTTTGTCCTGCCGCAGCCAGCTGCTTGTCCGCCCAGCGCCGCAGCCCAGCTGCTTGCCTGTCGCAGCCCAGCTGCTTGCCTGTCGCAGCCCAGCTGCTTGCCTGTCGCAGCCCAGCTGCTTGCCTGTCGCAGCCCAGCAGCTTGCCTGTCGCAGCCCAGCGCTACAGCCCAACGTCGCAGCCAGCACTCCAGCCCAGCCCGGAACGCGCCAGCCTGCAGACGCTTACCTTCCTTGCTGAGGGTTAATACGTAACAGCCAAATCTGGCAGTTTTTCTTTCCACATAATTGCCGAATTAATAGGGGAAGGAGATCTCGTAACTGCCTAAATTAAATCACGCCAGTGCAACGTCCGATCTCCTGCCATATACGCCTCTCACGTTCAGTCTGCATCCCTCCCATCTACACGCACGTCCCAGCTTCTCCCATTCTGCGTCCTTGCCTACTGCACACGTCTCGGCTGAGCAAAGTGAAGACTCGACCCATTTCCGTCCGATTCCGTCCATTCGGTAAGAGCATATCTATCTCCCTGTACTCATCTTCTTCTTGTACCCTCCTCAAAGACTCACGTGATTTTCTGCTGTGCCGGACAACGCCATTTCGGCCACTCCATGACAGCAGTGGGCTGGAAGGAGTTCGTCCTGTCACTGCAGTGGTAGAGCCGAGCCAATCTCGACGGTCCGCCTGCTGGATCGTCACACAAAGGAGCCAGAAAAGCATCCGGAACTATACTAACGACGCCTCAGCCAGTAGAGGTGAGTCATAGTTTCTGCATCCCAATTCCTTACCCCTAGAAGTAATATTTAACATTATGTATATACGCTATTTACGTAATGCTAGAAGGACGAACTGCTGTAGTCGAGTTTGAACTTAGGCTAGGTTGACCTTAGTAGCTGCTGAGCATATAGATCTAAGGAGAGGAATGATGGGCTGCTGCATTTTATGAACAAAGGAAAGTCAGTAGCTGCTGTAAATGCGTTTTACCCCTTCAGGGTTCAGTTTGCGAACAGCCATCTTGTCGATCAATTATAAAACGTTTGGATAAAGATCCACCGTTGAATTTTTGATATGTTGTAGACAGATATATGTAGTTTAGCATATTAAATTTTGGTGAGAAATGAACGGTCGGATTGAAAGTTACGAGCTCCAGAAGTTAGGTAGTTGAGCAGTTTTTCTGAACTTATAAATTTGACTAAGTATAAGAAAGTAGAGTGAGGAACCGACTTTGGGAATTATTATAAAAATATCGGCTGAACAGTTTGGAGAAATTCTTTCTTCTAAGGCTAGATAGAACCTCATAGATGATCTAGATAGTAAATTCGGAAATTTTATAAGCCGTTAAGAATTTTATATTTAGAGCCGAAGTTAAACCTTTTTCGGTTCTTCCGGAAAATAGAAACATAAGAAAAATGTCAGTTTCGCACCTAATAAAATTCTAAGAGTTAAGATATATTTTAGAACTTCAAATAGGAGTTTGGACATGAATTTTAGGGTCTTCGGGAAAATCGGAACCAAGGGCAAAATGGTCATTTTACCCTAAAACTAATAATGTAACTAGTACGTCTTAATACTTATTTAATCTCAGAAGTTTTAGACTTCTATCTACGTGAAAGTGTGCTAATACACTTATCGCCTTTAACAGGCAACTGAGTGAGTACAGTTACAGAGCAAGTGATTACTAAAGAGTCGAGCGTTATAACAGGTAAGTCCTTTGGCCTTACTTAGCTGACTGCTAAATATGAGTATAAATGATGATGGTGGTGTGTGATTGACATGTTAGAAAGATAGGTTGTGATATATAAATACCGACCTGTATTTTGGCCTAAGAGTAACGGGCGGTGGCATTCCGCTCAGTAGCTCGCAGGGCGCTGGGGGTTTCTTTCGGGACTAGTCCACACATGGTTTGTAGTGATGCTACCAAAGGAAGTCAGCTATACCTACATCAGTTGGATAAGGAACGGAGGCGAGAACTAATAATAGTTCTCGTGCCACAACTTAAATTGAATAATGTGAATCACTAAAATAACAGATAATAATTGGTTGAGTGCCAGCATGTTGTTTGTTTATTTTTGTTTCTGCTTGTGTTTGTGCTGTTATCATTTTGCTTATATTTGGTTAGTTAGCTAACGGTTGATATGTTGTTTAGATTTGACACAGGTTAGAGCAGATGCCGAGTGATCCAGATGGTAGTGGTCAGCCGGGGTGTCGTACTTTAGGACGTTTTGCAGTTTTTTGATATATTACTTTTCCGGCTGTAGTTGATCTGGTCACATTCATGCATTGATAAAAACCATTTTATGATTTTTAGTTTTTCCTTATCTGTGCCTTGTTGTAAGATCATGTTAAGTTGTTGTCAAACTAAGGTCGGGACCCACTGTGCGGTCCTAACCAGTAACTCCCTAAGTTGTAAAATTTGGGGTGTTACACTTAGGTTAAACGTTAGTGTAGGCTATACTACCTAATGCCTTGTCAAGTTATGTAGTGCGTTTATTAGGAATAAAGTAGGTGTGGTGAGATCGATCTAATAAGAGATGGTAGGTTTAAGCCTTCTCAGAGATTTAGTGGAAGCTTTGGCTAAGTCAAAATTTCTGATTTTGGGAACCGACTTTGGGAATTTGTGTAGAAGTGGTTATTTGGTATTTTTGGGAAATTCTTGCTTTTATAGATAGAGTGCATAGCATAGAAGACTTAGAGATTTTTGTTAGAATTTTATATTTTTATACAGGGCTCGTATCATAGGCTAAAGGTGGATCCTAGTGACCTTTTTGGGAAGTGAGAAGAAGGTGTGTTTTCTTTCTAGTTTCTACCTAAACTCATTCTTAAAAGTTAGAATATGAAATTATGTCCTAGAGAAGAGGTTAGACATACTTTATGGGATTTTTGGAAGTTTCAGAACCAAGGGCAAAATGGTCATTTTACCTTAGGAAGGTATTTTAATAATTTCTCTTCTATTAGAATCTTATATCTTAGATGTCATATACTTATAGGTGTATAGGAAATATTTTGATCCACTTGTCTCTTGTGACAGGCAATTGAGTAATCTACGGTTGTTGAACGGGCTGAGATTTGAGAGTCGAGATTTGTTCAAGTAAGTCCCTTGGGCTTACTTAGCTAGCTTCTGGATATGAATATGAATAATGAAAGTGGTGTTTGAATGATGTATTTATAATCATACTTATTATTAATTATCGACCGACCTACATATTTGGCCTAAGAGTAACGAGCTGTGGCATTCTGCTCAGTTAGCCCGAGGGCGTTGGGGGTTTCTTTAGGGACTAGTCCATACTTGGTTTGTAGGGATGCTACCGGCGGAGGTGTGCTAGAACTGCACCAGTTGGATAAGGAAAGGAGGCGAGAAATCTTAAGATTTCTCGTGCCACAACTTTAAAAATGGAATGAAGTGAATCACCTAAGCTATCAAATAATAACCGGATTGTGTGCTGGCAAGATGAGTGTTTATGTTACCTTGGATCTGTTTGTGCTATCTTTATTCTATTTATATTTGGATTGTTAGCTAACGGTTATTCCGTGTTGTAGTTATTATAGAGATAGACAGTTGCAGAGAGGTCCGGAAAAGATGGTCAACCGGGTCCACATACTCATTAGATGAGGACGGGGGAGTCTTCCATTTGACATGCATGTTATATATATATATGTATGTTTTGTAAGGTTGTCACATGTGTATTATGTTTTGAAATTTTTCGAAATACATTTGTGCCTTGTTGTAAGATCCTAGTAAATTTGTTGTTAAACCAAGGTCGGGACCCATTGTGAGGTCCTAACCAATAGCTCCCCGAGTTCCGAGAACTTGGGGTGTTACACCCGATCTGTGTTTATCCCGTTTTATTTGTTTCCTTAGATAGAAGATCCGATCTTCTATCTTTTGGGTCGGCTTTCGTTTGATCTTCTAACCCTAAACGTCCTTTCTTACCTTTTTCCAACCATTCCCTATATAATCCCGCTTTCTCTTCCCTTTTCCATTTCTTGCTTACGTTTCTTCAACCTCAAGCAAAGTTGTAGGCTTTCCCTTTTGATCTTCTACAGAATGTGTAAGTCTTCATCCCCTTTGATCTCTCTCACGTTCATGAGCCAGTTGCATGCTTCTTCCTACTATTTCTCTTTCTCTTTTCGTTCTTCTTCATCTTCTTCTTCTTCACAAGGATCAAGATCGAGTCTTGATCCTTATTAGTCTCTCCGTTGCTGATGCGTTGATGTTCACAGACTCTCTTGGTTGAGTTTTGAAGTAGGTGGAACAAAGATTCAAGCTTTGGTTGCTTAATTGTGACGTGTTTTCAAAAAGGAGTCATGACAGTCACTTTTGTCAAGCGATCACCCCGTGCCTGCTTAGTGCCGCCCCCACGCCTCTGTTTGGCCGCCCCCGCGGTTCTTCTGCAGTAACTCCCGTTCTTGGTGAGTTGCTTCCTTCCTTGCTTCCATTGCCCTTCATTATGCTAGATCATGCTAGGCTGGACATAAATGATTAGTGTAAATTCCATTTACTGGCTTGTTGATCCGCATGAGTTGGTTACGCCTTTGAGTTGTGTTGTTGATGATGTTCCTTGCGAACCTTGAGACTAGGAATCCTTATCCTAACATGTTGAGATCTTTATTGATCATGGAGACTAGAACTAGGGAACTTCTAACACACAACAGTGGATCTCTTAGAGATCGTTGAGACTAGAAGTATGTAGACTGATAACATGATTTATGACGTTAGTTTAGGCATCCATTTAGATAGTTTTTCCCGTTATTCATGCATAGTTTGACATTAGTTCATGACATTTACGTTTAATTCATGCATATTGTAGGTATTTTGGGGAGCTTTTGGAGCTTAATAGATACATTCAAGGATCATTCCTCGTGATGACACAATTCTGGACTCATTAAGAAGCAAGCTAGGAGCTAAGGAGAACACATAGGACGTTGTTGGTGCATGCCTTGTACCAACTCATGGCTTAATGATCAAAAGAGAGTTGTTTCACCAAAACCACGGCCCATAGGCCATTTCCACGCCCGTGGTTTTGGCCGTGGTTCTCTCTGGAAAGTAGTGACAACTGTCACACGATCTCCATAACCGACTCTTGCCCTTGATGAAGGATATAAGTGGTCCTGCAGGCTGGTGCTAGGGGAATCGCTCTCAAACTCTCTCATTCTACATCATTCCATTGGAGGCTACTCTTGGAGAGGAAGAAAACACTCTCATTCTGGGGAAGAAGAAGAATCAACATCATCTTAGAGTTTTTTCGTAGCTTTTGAGAGATTTTTGATTGAACTTGTTGAAGACAATTGCAAGGATTTGTAAGGAACGATTTCTACCTTCTTTTGAAGGGTAATAACTCTCTCTTAACATATATTCAGCTTGACTTTCTTGTTTTACTTGTTTCGCTTCTCTTTCATTTCATTTTCTTGCTATGGAAGCCATGAATGTTTGCTTGTTGATGTTGAATCTTAAGATGCATTTTGTGGCTAAATAGTTGCGATTCTAGGGTAATGGAATGATACTTATGGCTTGGACTATGATAGAATAGACTGAAATGTATCCTTGGATGATTTGCTTGCTCGAACTTAAATGCTGTTACAAATCACAACCTGTTCTAGCATAACCATGGCCGTGGTTCTGATTATCAGCCCGTGGTTTTGTTCTGTTGTGCTTGTATTGATAAATATGAATGTTAGGATGTTAGATTGTTGAAATCCTAGAGTTTATTAAGCTTAATCTAGCCTTGGGTGACCTAATGCTAGTAAACTAAGTGAGAAGAGACCTACCGGGTAATTCTCGATCTTAGATACCGATGATGATGAACTCTAGGTTATAGTGAGCCTCATAAGCCGCTATTGGACTGAATGTGCTAGGATTGATGTTTAGGACTTGCCTTCCCGAGACTTACCCGGTAAGGAGAGGTTAGATCCCTAGATAACAATCCGGTTTGTGTAGAATTACCAACCTTAGGTTCCTAGAGACTTACCCGGTGATAGGACCTTTGGTGCGGGATTAGTGGACCATGAGACCTACCCGGTGATTGATCCCACTTGAGAAATATTCCTTCCAAACATACCATAGCTAGTCCAAGGTTGATTAGAAGCTTGAGTCCAATGTCATAACTGGAATTCCTAACCCCTAAAATCCGCTTTTCTCTCTTTGTTCACATATCTCGTGTTTGTGTTGCTTGTTTGTGTTGCTAGCTAGATTTGTTAGTTTGTTTTATAATCTTGCATCAATTGTGATCTTTTTTGATCACCACAAAACCAACCCAAAGACATTATGATTTTCATTTCTTTATTTCTTTCTCTTTTCTTAGACTAGATTCGCATTATCCAGAAGCATGAAGCTCTTGCATTTTTTAATATTTTGTGGATTTTATTCTTCATTTCCATCATTGAACATAAAACAATTGGATATTATGCATTTAATCCTAATTGTCAAATCAAAAAGTGATCATCAGAAGGTCTGATGTTTTTATTTTGTGGTCCTTTAGGATATGAAGACGAAACTTTAAAAAGACAGCAAAGCCTTGCATTTCTGAACTTTTGACAAAATTTAAAATATTTAGCATTTCTCTTCCAACTGCTATAGGGTATTCGCTAAAATTTAGATAATTTAGATTATAGCGTAAACATATTGTAGAGTTTGATGTATTTTGAGCAATTATCTCTATTTTAATACTTATAAATATGTGTAAAAAATATGTGTGGCTAAAAGTGATTCAATGACAACAAGCAAAGAAGCCGATTTTGAAGCTCTTTTTTATAATAGGGAATATTCTCATTTATTCATTCAATTGTGTTTTCTATTGCCTTCAGTAATCGATTTGTCTTTTGATTGGGATCAGGTTGAAGCCTTTTCTAGGCAGGGTGATGGTTCATTGTTCAGCTGGTGTGAGCGTTATTGTTGCTACAATTTCTTGTTATGTGGAACAGTGAGTATCCTTTTCGTATTGTTTGTTTATCTTGTTCAGTATAGAATAGTATGATTCGTACGACATTTGTTCTTGTAAGAAAAAAATATTATGATCTTCGACTTGCAATGAACTGCTTCCTGTAGAGGAACTGCATTTATCAATACATCTTTTGGCTTGTTTATAAATTTATCACTAAATGGCAACGGGCTATTTTTCTCCTATCCCATTTTTTATTATTATTTGTGTAGTAATGTTGAGCCTGAGACATACTTAAGCTAATGAACTCGTTCTTCAACATATCATTTTTATAGAAAGTTTATCACCGCGTTATTCTTTCTTCCATATCTTGTCAATATATTATTGTTTCTTAAGTGATGGTGTATTTCCATACTTAAGCTAATGAACTCGTTCTTCAACGGGCTGTTTACTATCTTGTTCAGTATAGTTGTCACTTGAAATTGTTGAATAACATGCCCTTGCCTTATAACATGCCCTTGCCTTATAACAGGGGCAACACCTAACAGTTTAGCCATACTATATTGTCATCACCTCTTGCTCATGCCCAAAATATGCAGAATGATGAAGCAACTTCTTGTTCATGTACTTTCTTTAAATGTCCTCTTCCATTTGTTAACATCGGTTTCTTATCGAACTATTGGCATCAGCTCTTGTCATAAAGTTGAAATGGAGAACTAAAGAAGTTTTGTTTTGCGAATCTCCGGCTTGCAAATCAGCGGATTGTCAACTTGAGTCTCCATATGATGTTAGCATCTCCTCTGAAGATATTAAGTTTTCAAGTTCAGGTATGGGATGGACAATATAAAGGCTTAAGGTTACCAAACCATTTTCTCATTTGTTTTGCCTTGATTAAATAAATGGAACCGATTTTTGTATTTTATCTAAGTAGCATATTGGGTACTCCCTACAATCGAGTATATAAGACATTTTGCCTTTAAAACACCTTCATCATCATTTCTTTAAATGATAGGAAATGGCTCACAAAAGACAAAGTGAAGTCTTAATTGAGAGCATATTTACCAAGGAGCTATTCCTTATTGAAGCACACTACAAGTCACCTGGCCAAGCGGAATCAACTAGGAGCCTTTTCAGCCAAATCTAACGGAAGTATCATTTGATCATAATGCTAAGAAAGAGTCTTACTGCTGCTATTTTTCTAACATTTATAGGAAATGCCTTCCTGTAAGGGTACAGGGACAGATGCTAAGAAATAGTCTTGCTTCTTTGGTTTTCATTACCCTAGGCAGTATGTTGTCTTTTGCAAATCATGATGAAGGTGTTTCAGTTTGTTGTTGACACTACTATTGTTTAATCCTCTATTCCTTCAAGTCTTCTCCTACTTATGAGTTTTGTCTTCCTTTTTCTTTAGTTCATGTCCATGAAGCTTGTAGTGGTTAATTCAGGAATAAAGTAGTCCGAGTAATATGTAACCTGCAATGATTTTCTAATTTGATTTTATGTTGATTTTGTGTTGTTATCATCTACATTTTTCATACGCAATTTAGCATGATTGTTCATGACTGATTTGGATGAACTACTTGTACATTTGTTTTGAAGGATGAGCGGGTGGAAGCACTTTGTAAGCTAAAATTTGTGGAGAAAAAATACAATGAAATTAAGATTTTTTTCCCATTGAAGGAAGAGTTAAGAGTAGAAGTCATTGAAGATGTAACTCGAAAAGTCACTGAAGACGTAACATCAAAATTGACAAAGCACTTTAAGTTGAAGTATGAGAATTGAAGAAACTTCTTTTGCAATCGGAGGGCAATGATGGGAGAAGCTCGCATTCACTTACATAGGTTAGTTTTGGTAATCTAGAATTTAAAATTTTTAAAAAAAAATTTCATGTTTAATAAGTAAATGTTCATCTATGTGTATAAGACTTTTTTCCCACCTAAACTATTGTTATTATTTCATATTTTATAGGTTGCAACTAGTGCACATAAAAAAGAGTCTATTGGAGATGAAGATCATGTACCATCAGAAAAGGAACCAATTAGCGAAAATAATGCAGCTGATGAAGAATTTGTCCAAGTAGAAGATCTTTAGATCGTGGAAGTGTGTGATTGTGAAATTTATTACCACTTTGTTAAAGATTAAGGACGGCTAGGTTTTGTACTTTCAAATTGTGAACTTATTTACACTTAGAATCGTTCTATTTTGATTGTTTTGAATGTTAAATATTCTTTTGGTTTATGAAAATTGTTGTTGCATCTTGATGCAATCATTTAAATGTTTTCAAATAATACAGGTTGTGATATAGTTCTACATGTGGTAGAATTTTCCCACCAAATTTACAATTTGTCACGGCAGGTTACCGTTGCCATAAATTAATACTTTAAACACATTTTCAAATTTTGCAACGGCTCAATGCCGTCGCCAAAAGTAAAAAATTTCTCATCAAATATACATTTAGCGACGGTTTCTTGCTGTTGCCAAAAATACAAATTTCCCACAAAATTTCAAAGTTTGCAACACACTGAAAGGCGACTGCTTTAGCCGACGCGAAAATTTGGCGACGTATATTAACCGTCGCAAATAGGTGACACTATTTTGGTGAAGGCAAAATGCCGACGCAAAAAACTTTTGCGTCGCCTGTTCTGGCTACGCCCTGTTTTGCCGTCGCCAAGCCGTCGCCGTTGATTATTGGCGCCGGCAAATAGCTTTTTTTCCGTCGCCAACAACCGTCGCCAATTGAATTGTTTTTTGTAGTGAAGGACCTCCTCCTTGATTGTCCATATCATGGGATACCGAAGATAGAGCTATTGGAGATATATTTCAAGGGGCTTGATTATGATAGTCAATTCAAGCTCCAATCGCTTTCCGGAGGAACATTCATGGAGAAGAATGTGGATGAGGCTTGGAAGTTTGTAGAAAATCAAGTCTTGGTGATAGAGAAGTACTCCCATAGGAAGAGTGGTGGGAGGAAACCGGGAGTGTATAAAGTGAGTGAAGTCACCATGAGCAACTACAAACTCGATGCAATCAACAATGATCTTAAGTCTTTGAGGAAGTTGTGTGCCACAACCTTGAAGAATCAAGCTAGTCCTCAAGTGCAAGCCAACTTGTCTTCCAAAGAGGAGGACATTAACTACATGGGAAGGGGCAACTTCAACAATTATCAAGGCCCTAGGAACTTCAACAACAACAGCCGGCAATACAACAATTACCGGCCTAATCACAACTATCCCGGGTTCTCCTATTCTAATCCGGATGGTGCCTTGAACCCTCCCGCTTCCACAAGCACAACACCACCACCTAAGGCTTCACAAGAGCCTCCACCCGGTTTTGCTCAACCTCCGAAGGATAGAACCGAGATGATGTTTGAACAATTGCTTGGAAGGTTGAGTGGACTTGAGAGCACGGTGACTTCCATTTCTAAAGCTCAAAAGGTGCTAGAAGCACAAGTGTTCCAAAAGGCGGGTGAAGCACAAAGGGAACCAAGAAAGCTTCCCGGAAGGACCGAGGACAATCCAAGAGGCCAAGTGTTGGATATTACCACAAGGAGTGGCCTGAGCATGAAAGATCCCTTACCTAAGGGGAATGACAAGGGAAAGCAAGTAGTAGTGGAGGAAGAACCATTACAAGAAGAAGGCGGCAAGAGTAAGGATGATGAGCCAACATATGTGGCACCACCTCCATACAAGCAACCACTACCATTTCCACAATCGCGAGCAAGAGCTCGTTTGGACAAACATTTTGGTAAATTCCTTGAACTCATGTCTAAATTGCATATTAACATTCCGTTCATGGATGTTATTCTAGGTATGCCGGCCTATGGAAAATTTTTGAAGGAGATACTCTCCAACAAGAGGAAGTTGGAGGAGTATGGGGAAGTGAGGATGACAAAATGATCTTCCGAGTTGATTCACACCATAAGGGAGGAGATGCCTCCTAAGCTAAGAGATCCTGGATCTTTTTGTGTGGCAATTGGGGTTGGAGAAGTGCAATATGAAGCCTTATGTGATCTTGGAGCAAGTGTAAGCATTATCCCGCTTGCACTTTGCAACAAGGTTTTGCTAGGAGAGCCAAAGCCGGTCAAGATGACCCTCTACATGGCGGACCGTTTAATCACTCACCCCGTAGGAATCCTAGAGGACATACCGGTTCAGCTTGGGAAGTTCTATGTGCCAATTGACTTCGTTGTTTTGGACATCCCGGCGGACTACCCGGTTCTTATCATTTTGAGAAGGCCATTATTAACCACATCCGGATGTTTAGTGGATTGCAAAATTAGAACCCTCTCTTTCAATATTGGAGAAGAGAATATTAAGTTCAAGTTGTCCACAATGATGAAGGGGTCAACCCTTGGTGAAGATGTCTTCAACATTGTCGAGCAAGATGAGTCTAGAGAAGTTGTGAACTCGATTTTGATCAAGGACCCCTTGGTTAAGGTTCTTAGCTTGAGTTTGATGGAGGAAGGAGTTGAGGATGATTGCAATGAAGAAATCAAGGCTTTGGATGCATTGGAAAAGGAGACAAGTGTTGAATTTGAAGTGCACGAAGTTATGCTGAACCATTATAGGAACCACGGCCAGGGGGGAGAACCACGGCCGTAATTTTACCTGTGGAACTCTCTGGAATGCTCAAATGTTCTAGCTTCTCAAATTCCACGCCCGTGGTTGTGCCAGAGGTCGTGGTTTTGCCCGTGGTTTCTCCAGAAAGTGCCTTAGCTGATGATCAAGCTTCAAGGATTCTTGGAGAGTCTTCCATGGCTTTGGAATCATCTCAACCTACATTGTATGGATCGTCTCCAACCGATAAAGGTCCTCCTAAACTTGAACTTAAGCCCCTCCCCTCTCATTTAAAGTATGCTTTCGTGGTGAAAATTCTACTTACCCCGTGATTGTAAATGCATCTTTGAATGATGATGAGCTTGATAGATTGTTGAATGAGTTGAAATTGCATAGGAAAGCTATTGGTTACACTATTGATGACTTAGTTGGCATTAAACCTTCCTTGTGCATGCATAAAATCTTGATGGAAGATAATCATAAACTTTCAATTGAACCTCAAAGAAGATTGAATCCCAAAATGAAAGAGGTAGTCAAGAAAGAGATCCTTAAATTGCTAGATGTGGGAATCATCTTCCCGATTTTGGATAGTAAGTGGGTTAGTCCCGTACATGTTGTTCCTAAGAAGGGTGGTATGACCGTAGTAACTAATGAGAACAATGAACTAATCCCAACTAGGACAGTTATGGGGTGGAGAATGTGTATTGACTATAGGAAAATAAATGTGTCCTCTAGGAAAGATCATTTCCCTCTTCCCTTCATTGACCAAATGCTAGAGACATTAGCTCAACATTCACACTTTTGTTACTTAGATGGATATAGTGGGTTTTTCCAAATCCCTATTCACCCGGATGACCAAGAGAAAACAACATTCACATGTCCTTGGGGAACATTTCCATATAGGAGAATGCCGTTTGGGTTGTGTAATGCACCCGCCACCTTTCAAAGGTGTCTGATGGCCATTTTTTATGAATATATTGAAAACATCATGGAAGTGTTTATGGATGATTTCTCGGTGTATGGATCTTCATTTGATGATTGCTTAGCTAACTTGTCTTTGGTGTTGAAAAGATGTGAGGAGACTAACCTTGTTTTGAATGGGGAGAAATGCCACTTCATGGCGAGCGAAGGCACAGTGTTGGGACAATTGGTTGCCTAATGAGGCATTGAGGTTGATAGGTCAAAGATAGAAACGATAGAGAAGTTGCCACCACCTACCTCGGTGAAGGGGGTAAGGAGTTTCTTAGGGCATGCCGATTTTTACCGGAGGTTTATTAAAGATTTCTCTAAAATTTCTAAGCCTCTTACTAACCTACTAATGAAAGATGTTGAGTTTGTTTTCTCCAAGGATTGTCTTGAAGCATTTTGTAGGTTAAAGAATGCCTTGATCTCCGCCCCTATCACGCAACCTCCGGATTGGAGCCTTCCGTTTGAGATAATGTGTGATGCAAGTGATGTGGCCGTTGGGGCTGTTTTGGGACAAAGGAAATATGGGCTTACACATGCCATCTATTATGCTAGCAAGACGCTAGATGACGTCCAACTTAACTATGCCACAACCGAGAAAGAGTTGTTAGCGGTGGTGTATGCCTTTGAGATGTTCCGGTCATATCTTGTGGCATCCAAGGTCATTGTGTACACGGATCATGTTGTGATCCATTATCTAATCACAACGAAGGATGCCAAGCCTCGGTTGATTCGTTGGATCCTTCTCCTCCAAGAATTTGACTTGGAAATTCGGGACAAAAAGGGTTCCGAAAATTCAGTGGCGGACCATCTTAGTATGCTCCCACCATTGGAGATTGAGAGAGATGACATCCTGATTGATGACTCATTCCGGGATGAGCAATTGCAAATGATGGAGGAGTGCTTACTTCAAGTGTCTAGAGGCAGTGAGCCATGGTATGCGGACATAGTGAACTACCTTGTTTGTGAGGAGGTGCCACCCTGTTTATCATATGCCCAAAGGAAAAAGTTGTTCAAGGATGTGAGGCATTACTATTGGAGTGAGCCTCTCTTATTCAAGAGAGGACCGGATGAAGTCTTTAGGAGGTGCATTCCGGAGGATGAGGTAGAGAGTGTGATCCGCCATTGTCATTCATTGCCATGTGGAGGCCATGCTAGCTCACACAAGACGTGTGCAAAGGTATTGCAATCTAGCTTTTATTGGCCTAACTTGTTTAGGGATGTGAAGAATTTTGTAGTGGCATGTGATGCTTGCCAAAGGACGGGCAACATCTCAAGAAGGAATGAGATGCCCTTGAACAACATACAAGAGGTTGAGATATTTGATGTGTGGGGTGTGGAGTTCATGGGGTCATTCCCCTCTTCATGTGGCAACCTCTACATTCTCTTGGCGGTGGACTATGTGTCGAGATGGGTGGAGGCAATCGCCTCTCCCACAAATGATGCCAAGGTTGTGGTGCGGTTCTTCAACCGAGTCATCTTCCCTAGGTTTGGAACACCAAGAGTAATCATAAGTGATGGAGGGAAGTATTTCACCAATAGGAACTTTGTTACACTTTTGGCTAAGTATGGGGTGACTCATAAGGTGGCAACACCTTACCATCCCCAAACTAGTGGCCAAGTGGAGATCTCCAACTGGGAGATAAAGGGGATACTTGAGAAGATGGTTTCTAGGATAAGAAAAGATTGGGCTATGAAGCTCGATGATGCTTTGTGGGTTTATAGAACCGCCTTCACGACACCGATTGACACCACTCCCTACAAGCTAGTTTATGGCAAGTCTTTCCACCTTCCGGTGGAGATGGAGCATAGGGCGTATTGGGCCATAAGGTGGCTGAATTTTGACCTCAAGAAAGCCGGTGAAAAGAGGTTGCTAGACATCAATGCTCTTGAGGAGATCCGGTTTGATGCCTATGAAAACACCCGGATTTACAAGGAAAGGACCAAGCGTTGGCATGACAAGCGTCTCATCCCAAAGGAGTTGAGTGAAGGTGACCTTTTCCTTCTCTTCAACTCACGGCTATGGCTCTTCCCCGGAAAGTCAAAGTCAAGATGGACGGGCCATTATGTGGTGAGGAAAGTCTTTCCCCATGGAGCGGTTGGATAGGTGGGGAGCATTGTGGAGATTTTAAGGTGAATGGGCACCGGTTATATCCCGGAAGCTCCGGTGGATATAATTGCCCCACTTCACCTTGAGTGAAACGCCCCCGAATTGGGTCAAGCTAATGACCTTAACGAAGCGCTTAATGGGAGGCAACCCATTGGTACATGTCTTTCCATTTTCGTTTTTGTTTTTGTTTTTAGTTTTTTGCTTTTGTCTTTGTTTTGGTGTGTTTGTGTGTTTGGTGTTTGTGTGCTACAGTCTAAGTAGCATGGAAGCCTTGCAAGGCATGAGGAAGGTGATGATAATGATGCCGCATTAAACGGGGGTGGAGCGGACGTGGGACTTGGATGGCTAGCGGTGCTTAGCGCGGGTCCCGACGCCATATTGAACATCAAGAGCTCTCTACCACCTTTGATTGATCATCCACCATCACTCCACATGAGTGAACCAAAATACCAAAGCAACACCATTTTTACATTGTGAGGACTCTCTTTCACTCTTCTTTACTTGATTTGCACATTGGGGACAATGTATTTCTAAGTATGGGGTGGGGTTTTCATGATCACTTGTCTGATTGCATCTAGGATAGTTTCATATTGTCACATGTTTCATTAGCTTTTGCATTGTAAATATATATTTCGAAAATTCCAAAAAAAATCAAAAAGTTTAAAAACTTTTAGTGCTTCTATGTTTGGGTATGACCCTTATGATGAGATTGTCTTGTGAATTGGCTATGGATGGCCTTGTGTTTTGAATGGATGCATGCATATGTGGACTTGAAATACTTATCTTAAATCCCATGTATGATTTGCGATTATGATGCTTGTCTTGATTGGATTGAGGATTGATGGTCGAAATTACATGCTAGTTCTTACACATCATCTAGGAATGATTAAGGCAATTCATTTTTCTCTACTTCTCATCTTGATCATGTTGTTTGAAGCACCTCAATTGATAGAAAATTTGACCTCTTTTGACCCATCCGGGAATAGGAGCATGCTAGTGTGTTGATGTGTGTGAAAAACAAGTGTGGGGTGAAGTTGTTGATGAATGAATATTGTGAATGAAGTGCTGAATTTGTTGTGAAAAGTGTAGAAAAAAATATAGGTTTGGGGACTTTGGTTTTGATGACGAGTAACTCGGCACCATTCACATAATCGGGTGTTTGTGCCTTGCCAAAGTCGGATAAACCGAATGTCCTAACGAGCCTTGGTATGTGTACCCGGTGTGAGGCACCTCGGAAAAATCCCGAGGTCCGCCAATCACCAAGGTTTTGGCTTTTGTACACCAATGTCATTGCATCAAAAATAAGTGAAAGAAAAAGAAAGTGAAAAAGAAAATAAAACAAAGAAAAGATGGAGAAAAATATACACTTGTGGGGAAGTTGATCGAAATGAAATTGTGGAGTTAGTTCGTTTCTCGGATTAGCATCACATGACCTAAAAATTCCCACCTATTCACAACGTTTCTTGGCCTCTTCTTTCCTAAATCCTTGTGACCTATTTGCATGTGTGTAAGACTTAGTGATCTAGATTGGATATACTCATGATCATCTTGACTTCTTCATTTTCACCTTTCATGCATGCTTTCGAATTAAGTATAATTGTCTTTACATGCCTTCATTCATTTGATGCATGATTGTTTGTCCATTGCCATGAAACATGACTATAAAGGTGATCCAATTTTAGAAGCACAATTCTAAAAGATTTTCTGTTTTTCTGCATTCATAAATCATGTCATCTCTTAGGCTATAGTTGGACCTTGCTCGGGGACGAGCAAATCTTAAGTATGGGGTATTTTGATAACACAATTTATGACGTTAGTTTAGGCATCCATTTAGATAGTTTTTTCCGTTATTCATGCATAGTTTGGCATTAGTTCATGACGTTTACGTTTAATTCATGCATATTGTCGAGATAGACGTCTACACGAACTATTGTCGGTTTTGTAGGTATTTTGGGGAGCTTTTGGAGCTTAATCGATACATTCGAGGATCATTCCTCATGATGACACACTTCCGGACTCATTAAGAAGCAAGCTAGGAGCTAAGGAGAACACATAGGAACTTGTTGGTGGATGTCTTGCACCAACTCGTGGGTTAACGATCAAAAGAGAGTTGTTTCACCAAAACCACGGCCCAAAAGCCATTTCCACGCCTGTGGTTTTGGCCGTGGTTCTCTCTGCACAGCTGTGACAGATGTCCCACGATCTCCATAACCGACTCTTGCCCTTGATGTAGGATATAAGTGGTCCTGCAGGCTGATGCTAGGGGAATCTCTCCCACACTCTCTCATTCTACATCATTCCATTGGAGGCTACTCTTGGAGAGGAAGAAAACACTCTCATTTTGCGGAAGAAGAAGAATCAACATCATCTTAGAGTTTTTTCATAGCTTTTGAGAGATTTTTTAGTGAACTTGTTGAAGACAATTGCAAGGATTTGTAAGGAACGATTTGTACCTTCTTTTGATGGATTGTAAGTCTCTCTTAACATATATTCAGCTTGGCTTTCTTGTTTTACTTGTTTCGCTTCTCTTTCATTTCATTTTCTTGCTATGGAAGCTATGAATGTTTGCTTGTTGATGTTGAATCTTAAGATGCATGTTGTTGGCTAAATAGTTGCGATTCTAGGGTAATGGAATGATGGTTATGGCTTGGACTATGATAGAATAGACTTAAATGTATCATTGGATGATTTGCTTGCTCGAACTTAACTATTGTTACAAATCACGGCCTGTTCTAGCATAACCACGACCGTGGTTCTAATTATCAGCCCGTGGTTTTGTTCTATTGTGCCTGTATTGATAAATCTGAATGTTAGGATGTTAGATTGTTGAAATCCTAGAGTTTATTAAGCTTAATCTATCCTAGGGTGACCTAATGCTAGTAAACTAAGTGAGAGAAGAGACCTACCCGGTAATTCTCGATCTTAGATACCGATGATGATGAACTCTAGGTAGTAATGAGCCTCATAAGCCGCTATTGGACTGAGTGTGCTAGGATTGATGTTTAGGATTTGCCTTCCCGAGACTTACCCGGTAAGGAGAGGTTAGATCCCTAGATAACAATCCGGTTTGTGTAGAATTCCCAACCTTAGGTTCCTAGAGACTTACCCGGTGATAGGACCTTAGGTGCGATATTAGTGGACCATGATGTAACACCCCAAATTCTGAGTACTCGGGGAGCTACTGGTGAGGACCTCACAATGGGTCCCGACCATAGTTTGACAACAATTTTACTTGGATCTTACAACAAGGCACAAAAGTATTTAAAACATTTGAAAACTGTAAACAATATATACATGGAGAATATGTATCAGCCTTACAAGAAAAGTTACTAAAATGATGCATATAAAGAACAGAAGACATCCCCGTCCCCAACTAAATGAGTACGTGGACCCGGCTGAACATTTCCTCCGGATCTCTCTACAACTGTCTTAACCTGCAAGGCATCTACAAGCGGTATAAAACCGTTAGCTAACATTCTATGCATAAGTATAAAAGGTAAAAGAACAAACACACAACATACACAATCAACATGCAACACTCAATCCTTTTATTATCTTTAATTAGGTGATAGGTTATTACTAATGATACTTATTTTGTGACACGAGGGATTCTCAAACCTCGCCCCTGTCCCCGTTTACCAACGCGGAATGGTACTAATGCATCTGACCGTCTACTGGACTGGGCTGGTCGTAGGGAACCTCCTAGACTCGCAAGAGCTAGGCAGATGATGTCACGACCCGTTATCATACACTTGGGTCAATGATACAATATACTATAGTCGGCCTATTCCTGTTTCGTTATTTATCTTAACTATCAAACACCACTCATACACATCACACACATGCAAGAAGCCAGCTAAGTAAGTCCGTGGACTTACTTGAATCAGATCTCGATTCTCTTAATCACAACTTAATCTGTAATTGTATAACTCGGTTGCCTGTCAAAGGATGCAAGTGTGTCAGCACACTTTCTAGGTGATTAGAAGTCTAACACTTCTAAGATAGTAGGTCTTAATAGAACGGAATTGATTACAATATTAGTTTATGGTAAAATGACTCTTTTACCCTTGGTCCCGAAACTTCTAAAAAAATACATAATTTATGTCTAAACTCTTATTTGAGACTAAAGAGTCATATTCTAACTCCTAAAGATGAGTTTGGTTACAAACTGGCAATTTACCCATTTCCCTATTTTCGGAAATCGTTAAGGTACAACTTCACCTTCAAATACAAAATTCGAATAATCTTATAAAAATTCCGAAATAATTCCCTAGAATATCTATGATATCTCATCTACTCCTAGGAGCAAGAATTTCTTAAAACTGTTCAACTATCACTTCTACAAAAATTTCTAAAGTTGGTTACAACACTTAACAAACAACACACTATCTTAACTTTGAAAAATCATAACTCCTAAACCACTCACTGGATTTATCCCAAATTTTGATATGTTCTACTATAAAATCTTACCTATAATATATCGAAAATTCAGCCGCAAAGGAGATCAAAATCCTATTTAAAACTATATCACAAAACCGAATTTCAGCACAACAGAAAAACTGGTTACGACTCAATCTTTGAAAAATCGTAAATCCCAAACCACTCGCTGGATTCCTCTCAAATTTTAATATGTTCTACAACAATATGTCAACTATATCATACCCAAAATTCAAGCCCAACGGAGATCAAAAGCCTATTCAAAACTATCTCACAAAACAGCATACCATGCTGTTTTTCTCAACTCAGCACATTTATAAAAACTGTATGAGGAGTCAACTTTGAATCCCCATATCTCTTAAACCGTAACATGGAATACTCCGAAATTTTAGTATGATTTACTATGCAATACCATCTACAACGTATCCGAAAATCAGCCAAAAAGAAGTAGTTTAGCTTAAATAAAACTGGCCCAGAAGTTGGATCCTCGACACAGTTTCGAAAATTCAGAAAAAGGCTGAAACTTCACAGATCTACAGATAGTAACTCCAAGTCAGGTTAAGGGAGGTTTAAATCTCGATCAGGACCCGAGGAAGAAGGGAAGTAGGAGAGGAGAAGGAAGGACCCACCCTGTTGCAACTGCCGTGATGTACAAGGTCTTGGGGAGACCGGTTGTCCTTCACTGTCGACGCACAAGGATCTCATGTTCTGGTTGCTGTTGCGAGGCTTGCTGTCCGGACAGAAGAGTTGCAAGGTCCCCCTGTTGGCCACGAGGTAAGATCGTTGTGCTGGAGAGGAGAAGACTCGTCCGCTCACTACTGCTGTCTACGGTTGGAAGAAAGGGCGAGGTTGGGCACGCCATGGCGCCGGTGAGGGAGAGACGGGTTTAGCGAGGGGATGAGACTCGGAGCTGCGTGTAGGAGGCATTGGTTGGTGCCGGAACTGCTTGATGAGACGACCCTCAAAGTGAGCAACGGGGGAGAAGGCTTCTAGGGTTTCTGACGTGAAAGAGGGAACGTGAAAGAGGGAGCTACGTTGCTTCTGGCTGTTGTACGGGCTGCAGCAAGGAATGGGCTGAAGAACAGCAGTTGAACGTTACTGGGCTGGCAGGCCATACTCGAGATCAGGCCTTGTCTGGGCCTTGTCAGTTGCTTGTCTAGGCCTTGTCAACTGCTTGTCTGGGCCTCGTCAACTGCTTGTCTGAGCCTCGTCAACTGCTTGTCTGAGCCTCGTCAACTGCTTGTCTGGACCTCGTAAACTGCTCGTTTGGGCCTTGTCAACTGCTTGTTTGGGCCTCGTCAACTGCTTGTTTGGGCCTCGTCACAGCATTGTCATGATCTCGTCTAAAGTCGTCGTTAAGAATTAATTATAAGAATTAGGGTTTGATATAATTCTATCCTTTTATGTGAATTAAATTCTACATAAAATGATAAATAATTATAAGAATTAGGGTTTGATATAATTCTATCATTTTATGTGAATTAAATTCTACATAAAATGATAAAATTTGTGAAGAAAGAAATACTAGATAGAATGGGAAACCGTCAATGACTCAAAGTCCGAATTGATTCGGAATTAAACGGAATAAAAATTCCGGATATTACACATGAGACCTACCCGATGATTGATCCCACTTGAGAAATATTTCTTCCCAACATACCATTGCTAGTCCAAGGTTGATTAGAAGCTTGAGTCCAATGCCATAACCGGAATTCCTAACCCCTAGAATCCGCTTTTCTCTCTTTGTTCACATATCTCGTGTTTGTGTTGCTTGTTTGTGTTGCTAGCTAGATTTGTTAGTTTGTTTTATAATCTTGCATCAATTGTGATCTTGTTTGATCACCACAAAACCAGCCCAAAAACATTATGGTTTTCAATTCTTTATTCCTTTCTCTTTTCTTAGACTAGATTTGCACTATCCATAATCATTTATTTGATTCGATTTCACCTTAGTCTTTGTGTTCGACCTCGGAATACTATCCTTGCTACAAAACAACCCATACACTGTGGGTCGCTAGGAGTTAGGAAAATATATCGAGTTATAAATTTAAGACTTTTGTGCTACACAATCTTAGCGTAACATAGACTTCTAGCATTTATTCATTTTCTGATTCCCGATACCTTGTTGGAGCAGTAATTCTTTCTTTCCTTCGGGAATTTGAGCATTAGAGGATTGGTTTGAGAGTATTGGTGGTGTTTGTTGCTTTATCGTTAGGATTGACCTTTATACCTTATTTGGCCCAAGTGTTTTATAATCGGACGGTGACCACTTGTCTAGTTCTTTAGGAGACTAGGAGGTGCTCTTGCTACCCAGGCCCAAATGTAACAATATAATAATGATCTATTCTTGTCAGAATGTGGAATCGGAGGTGAGTTTTGGGAGATTCTCGTATGACAAAAGAAGTTGAATTAATAATGGTTAACTTAATAGAAGATAATGACCGATTGTGTTAGAGTATGATATGTGTTTACCTTCTTATGTGTGTTTATGCCTTTGTGCCTTTATTGTCTTTCTGAGTGATCCGGACGGTGTTGTCAGCTGGGGTTCCCGTACATTATAGGACGGGATCAGGTTTATTTTTCTGTTCTTGTTCTTTCCCTTTTGTTTTGAACTCGGCTGCGTGTTTTTGACGCTTCCCTTTGTTATAACCCTTGGTTTTATTAAGTTTTTGTTTTAATTTATTTGTGCCTTGTTGTAAGATCCGATGTTACTGTTTCTACTCTGAGGGTCGGGACCCATTGTGAGGTCCTACCTCGTAACGCTTTGAATTCCCAAAACTTGTGGTGTTACACCCCTGCTCTTGGATTAGTGAGAGGTCCATGTAACATTGGTGCTAAAAATGATCCCACTTCAATTTGCATCAAGGTTGTTGCTGATCTAGGGCGGGTACAAAAATGGTGAACTGGCAAGGCTCATTATGATCCCATAGGTAGCTATGCGAATGAGTTCTAGAAAGGATCTTGATAACAAAAACATTTGGGCTTCAAGTATGAACTTAGGTACAAGCTAAATCTTTTGCTTGTGAAGGTTGGAGATGTGTTTTGTACATTTTATTTTTGGGTGTTAAAGTTAGGTTATCGAAGTTCTAGTATTAGATTTTGGATTTAAAGTGTATTGAATTTTACTTATAATAAATCGAATGTTATAATTTGAAGATTGGGATTCAATTATAAAAATTTGGGTTGAAGGTTTTGGGCTTTATGATTATAATTTGAAAAATAATAAAAGCTATGACGGTTCAACTTGTCATGTTGGTAATAGGGTTGTAGTTATTAAAACTCACAAACTACTCTTTTCATATATATATATATATAGATCATGACTCATATGTAAACAGCTCTCACCATGTGAACATGTAAACACAGAATATATGTGACTATACCACCAAATATATGTGACTAAACCGCCGAATATTTCTTCCACTAATCACACGATTTTTTTTCCCTTTAATTTCGCCTAATCTCAGCCATCTATTTAACGATCTAATGAATACAATTTGTTCTCATTTACATGGTAAGAGGTGTTGACATGGGAGTCAACCTCTCTCTCTCTCTATATATATATCCTATGAGAATAGGCCTTATTGTTTAATATATTATTCGTAGTTATTATTAGTTTGTTACGAATGTGTCATATCGTTTAATGTATTATTCGTAGTTATTGTTGGATGAATGGATTATTCGTAGTTATTATTAATTATGATATCTACGCTAAATCTCGACCCTTAATACTTCCCATCCGACGGTATGAGATTTTTCTCATGATACGCAATAAGATACCCTATATGTATATTCCCAAAGCACATACCTAAAACTAAGGTATTCACATAATAACTATTTAACGGGTTTTATCCCGGAATAAAACTTATATTTTCGCATTTCCTCGATATCAATTAATGCCGATAAGTTGTTTATCCTTATATCTTTCATGACTAAAGCTAATCCAACTTATCAAATTAAAATTTAAAACACCGTATTAAAAAATTGATAATATCATCTCCATAGAAAACCATAATATTTTACTTGAAATCATAAAATCCAATTTTACTACGCATACACAAAAATATATAGAAACCAATACTTAAATATAAAATAGATGTTCTTACATTTCTGGTAAATTAGTTACACTCGATCAATTCACCGATTGTAATCTAAAACTCGTTACACATTAGTAGCCATATCAAAATATATAGAAACCAATACTTAAATATAAAATACTTACTTTCATTATTAATTTAATAAACTAATTAATTCTTGCAAGCATTGATATCACTAAAAAGAAAAGTTCTAGATTTTCATTTCTAAAATTTCTGTCTTACACAATCATTTGCAATATCTCCAATTTTACTACGCATACACCAAAATTATTCTTAACAACACTAGAATGAAGTAAAAGTAAAGCATAAAAATATAAAAAGATAAACTAACATAAGAAAAAAAAATCATACTTTTCAGTTATCTCTCCACGTTTTCCTTTCATAAAATCACCAATAATTTTCCATTAATCATGGCTCATCTCTTCTTCTTTTTGATTGATCTTCTACTGCATCGGGTTGAGTACCAAATGACGTAGAACTTCAACATTTATGTGTTCAGAAAAATAATGACACGTCTCACCACATGCATCGACTTCATTCTTGTTATGAGCCTTACTTGTTTTCTCCTCCAAGGTTAATAAATGTAACATTTTTTGAAACCCATAAGTGCTTGTGTGGGATGCACCAGGCTCACTAACTTCATCAAACTTCGGTGGGTTAACCTCACCGAAGGATGGAGGAACTCCCTTAGAAAATTGTGTTGGTGACGACAATTGAGGAGCTTGTGTGGTTTGATAAGATGGATTTTGTAGGTTGGCCTCCCCAAAAGATTCAAGATTAAGATTGGATGATTCATCAGAACCTGAATTTTGAAGAGAAAATGATAGTATTTAGTTCACAGAAATGGCTAAAATTGTTTTCCAAAACAAGAAGAGTCGATCCAAGATGATAAAAATGGATACAATCCTTCCGACACAGAAAATAAAGGACTCAGACTCGACATTGAGTTTAGACCCATCAATTTCAACTGAATCGGTAACATTAATCGACGTCAATCATTTACTAACCAAAACGTTACAACATGGGTTGTTACCTCGAATTCTCTTCGACGGTTGTGGGTTGGTCTCTGATTGGGATGAGCTTGATCCACCCTTGTTATTCCAAGCAACACGTTTCTGTCGCAAGATCGATTTCCAGTGGTTCTTGATCTGACTGTCGGTCCGTCCTACCAACTCCTTGGCTATGCGGGACCATTGGCTTCCAAACTCAGCATGGGCCTTGATGATGACCGCATCTTCTTCATCGGTAAACTTTCCTTGTATGAGTTTTGGTGCAAAATTGTTCAGCCATCGATGCCTACACGATTTCTCAGTTCGACCCGGGATGAATTTACTGATTAGAGCCCAATTAGCCCCATCATATTTGTTTGCCATCTTTTTTAGCATTGTATCTTCATCAGTGGTCCATCGAGGTCGGATGATGTGAGATGGATTATCTCTTGAAATAGGAGGAGCCATGAATTTGTTTAGAAAGAATTGAGAAAGGACGATATGGCTTATCGCAAAAAAGACTCTTTGTTTTTATCGTGTATTTGGTTCACGCATTTGGGTTGAAATGGGAAGGATAGTGTGGAAAGATATTTATGGTAAAGGAGAGGGGAGAAGTTGGGGGCGATAATCTATGAGCTGTAAATTTCAAGTAATTAAATGGTGGTGGGCCAAGAGAAGCTTCTAGTACACCTCTCGTTTGATTCAGTGTATGAGCCGATTCAAATATAATTTATTGCTTGTAATCTAATTGAAGTTTTAATAATAAATATCCAATTTTAGTATAATACTTTTATAACATTTAATTGTCGGTTTAGATAACAAGTGTGATTTTAATCTTACGTCGTATCTAGTTGTAAATGAAGATTTATGTAACATCCAGAATTTTTATTCCGGATGGTGAGCGCGTTTTGACCCTTTCCGCGTTAGCGGCTCAGTTTTTCTGCAGACACGAGATGCTTAGTGACGGGATTTTATTCCTAATCCCATCCCGACCTTCCCTTTTCTCGTTTTGGTTTCCGACCCCTCGGTCTATAGAGTGAGGGAATATATGGGGCACCTGACCCTTGGGTCCCCGACCCCTATTTGCAGCTCCTTGTCCCCTCCTTCTCTCTTCACTCTTCTTCATTCACGCTTATGCTTTTCCCTTCTCTCCTTGAAGCTTCCTCTCAACCTTCTTTTTTGAGATCTTGGTTGTGTGTGAGCTGCAGTGGTGGAGAAGGATCGAAGTGATGTTTTGGTAAGCTTCTTCCCCTTCCTTCCTTCTCCTTCTTTTGCTGGTTATCTCTTCTTCCCCTCCCCTTTCTCCATTGTCATGGATGATGCTTTTGAGGAAGCTTTTCCTTAGATCCGTTGGATGTGCTTGTTCTTAGCTCGATTAGGTCGGGGAGAGGTGTACAAGATCAAAGGTTGGTGTTTCAAGAAGGCCCAACAAGAAGATCAAGGCATTAGAGTCAAGGATCCACAGTCGAAGACGAAGAAGACGATGTTTTGCTGCTCAAACCGCGGGGGCGGGACCAGGCGCCGCGGGGGTGGAATCTAGCCAGCCGTAGGGGCGGTGAGCAGCGCCGTGAGGGCCGTGACCTTCAGCACGCAGTCGCGTCTTTTGTTTTCGCGGTTGCGTTTCTTCAACAGTAGGTTCTTCTTCTCCCTTCTTCTTCGTTCCTTCCGTAGTTGTGAGGTTGTTTTATGTTAGTATCGTGCTTAGGATGGACCTAGGGTAGTTGTGAATACGATCTAGTGGTTGTGAACCTAGGAGCCCTTAAGGCTTGTTGGAGTTTGATGGATTTGTGTATGATTAGCATGTTGGACCTTCTAGGCTAGATTTGTCGTTCTTGGCTGTAGTTTATGTTCATGGGGGGGGGTTATAGACTATTGTGAGGTTCTTCCTTATGTTGAGAGTGTGTGAGCTTGAGGGATTCTAGGATGCAGTCCTAGAATGAGAGTCAAATGATCTTGTGTAGTTCAAATGATCTTGCATCACTAACATTCCATGCCGGTAAGTGGGGTCAAGGCGAGTTTTGAGAGATTCTCGGGTCATAAAAGAAGTTGAATTAGAACGAGATATGATTTAATAATAAAAAGATAATAAACCGAATTTGTGTGATTTGGAGTATAGTGTGTTTATGATGATTTACTTGTGTTTGTGCCTTTCAACTTGATCCTAATGCTTCGAATATTAGGTAACGGTTTTATACTGATTGTTGTAGATTTCCTTTCAGGTTAGGAATGCAGTCGAGAGATCCGGAAGAGTGGGAAACCGGGGTTCCATACATTTTAGGAGGGGTTTTGAGTTGGAGTCATGTTTGAAGTTTTGTATCTTGTATCATTGTATGCCGCGTGTACGGCGTTTGGTCTGTGGAGTTGTTTTCGGGTGAAGTCCATTGTTTGTATTCTTTCAGGTTTCCTATCCTTGCATAAAAATATATTTTGGTTTTGGCCTTTTATTTGTGCCTTGTTGCAAGATCCGGTGAAATTGTTGTCAGGCTAAGGGTCGGGACCCATTGTGAGGTCTTCGCCTGTAGCATCCCGAGTCCCATGGATTTGGGGTGTTACAAAATGGTATTGAACCCTCTCAAGTGTTCTAAGTTTAAAATGATTTTTTCGTTTTCAAAATCACGAGCATAGTCATTCGGGGTAAAATGTACGGACCACCACCCCTTCCGCGGATCTCGATAACTTAGTTTATTGGATTTTGATATATATATATATATATATATATATATGTATATATATATATTATGTAGATATGTATAGTACATGTGGATTATAGTTACATGATGGACCTGATTTATATGAATAGTAATATATGTGAACTAAAGTACATGTTTGGACCTTGTATTGTTATAATGGATTGCCGGATGTGTTATATCAGTAGTAATATGGACATAGGACTTATATAGTCTTACATACGGAATCTTATTATATAGTAGCATATGGAGATATATGACTGATAACATGTATTATAGTCTATATTTTGGGGCTAGTTTAGACGTTTTATCTTCAGTAATCTGCATGTATGAATGTATATTCTTTGATTATATTGTTGGTTTGTCTACCTTTGCAAAATCGAGGTATACACCTAGTTTCGTTGTAATTATAAGTAAAATGACATTGCATGAAAATGGAGCTAAGGGAGCTAAGGAGTCATGTGAGCTACATTCTGGAGCTGGAGAAAGACCTCAGGAAGCATGGAAATGATTAAGAAGATTGACTTTGGACCAGATTCGAGAGATTTGACATTCCGTAGAGATTCACCTCGGTCAGCTATAGTATCACTGTCACGCTAAGAACGTGTGCATGCAATAAGCTTTAAATTTATACTCGTTATATTTCTCCTAACTCCTAGCGAACCCGCAGTGTACGGGTCGTTTGTAGTAGGGATAGTATTCCGAGGTCGAACACAAAGACTAAGGTGAGATTGATTCGATTAGTGATTAAGTCTAGTGAAGATCTAGGTTAAGGAAAAGAGAAAGAAATAAAGAAATGAAAATCTCAATGTTTTTGGTGGGGTTTTTAGGTGATCAATCAAGGATCACAAATCATGCGAAATAAACAATCAACTAAGCTAACAAATCAACACAAACAAACAAGCTAAAACGAAATACGAGATCAAAGATAGAAAAGCGGATTCTAGGGGTTGGAAATTCCGGTTATGGCATAAGACTCAAGTTATCTAATCATTCCTTGGATTAACTATGGTGTGTTGGGAGTGAGTGTTCCTAGATTGGGATCAATCACCGGGTAAGTCTCATGGTCCACTAGTCCAATCCTAAGGTCTTATCACCGGGTAAGTCTCAAAGAGCCTAAGGAACGGAATTCTATTCAAACCGGATTGTCACCTAGGGATCTACCCTATCCTCACCGGGTAAGTCTCGGAAGGGTAAGTACTAAACAACTATCCTAGCACACTCAGTCCAATGGCGGCTTACGAGGCTCACCACTACCTAGGGTTTGTCATCTTTGAAATCTAAGAGTAAGAATCACCGGGTAGTTCTCTTCTAATCACTTAGTTGCTAACACTAGGTCACCCTAGGATAGATTTAACTCAACAAATACTAGGATTTCAACATTCTAACATTCTAGAACTTAGATCAATCAAACCAAACGAACCAAGTAAATCACGGTCTGTTCTACCACTTCCACGACCGTGGATTGGCAAGAACAAACCGTGGACTCAAATAGAGGTTTCGTTCAAATAAACAAGTCATCTAAAGGCAAATCTAAGTCCATCCTATCATAGCCTTAGCCATAACCATCCTTACCTCACCCTAGAATCGCATCTATTTAGCCTACAACATTCATCATAACAATCGAGACAATTAAACATAAAATCATAGCTTCCATTTGCAAGATAATGAAGAGAAAGAGATGAACAAGTGAAGCAAGCAAAACCAAGCTGAAAGTAAGATTAGAAAGACTCACAACCCTTCCAAAAGAAGGTTTAAACGATTCTTACAACTCTAGAAATCGTTTCCGAAAATCTTCACTACAAATACTTATCAAAGACTAGCAAATGGTGTGTTCTTCTCTTCTTCTCCAATGGAGCTCTTCTCCTCCTCTAATGGTAGCTCTCCTCTTATCTTCTAATTGAGAGAATCTTTCTTGTTGAGAGTGTGGGAGAGAATGGGAGTGAGGGGTCTGTCCTTTCAACCTTGCAGGACCACCTATTTATCCTACAAATTTGCAAGAGTCGGCCATGAAGATCGTGGCACAGCTGTCACAACCGTCTGGCAAAAACCACAGTCCAATTCCACGCCCGCGGAAGTCCCAGTGACCGTGGTTTTGGTGCCTCAGCTTGTTTTGGATCATTAAGCTACAATTTGGTGCATGACATGCACCAACAAGGTCCCAAGTGTCCTCCTTAGCTCCTAACTTGCATCCCAATGAGTCCGAAGGTGTGTCATCTCGAGGAACGATCCTCAAATGTATCGATTAAGCTCCTAAATCTCCCAAAATACCTACAAAGCAATGCAAAAGTCCGTGTAGACGTCTATCTCGACAAAATACGTGAATTGAGTGCAAACGTCGTGAACTAGTGCTAAACCATGCGTGAATGAGTGAGAAATCTATCTAAATAATTACCTAAACCTAAGTCATAAATCGTGTTATCAAAAATACCCCATACTTAAGGTTTGCTCGTCCCCGAGCAAATTCCCAACTATAGACTAAGAGATGACATGATTTATGTATGCAGAAAAACAACAAAATCTTTTTGGAGTTGTGCTTCTAATATTGGATCACCTTCATAGTCATGTTTCATGGCAATGGACAAGCAGTCATGCATCGAAATAATGAAGGCACGGAAAGACAATTATACTTAACTCGAAAGCATGCATGAAATGTAAAAATGAAGAAGTCAAGATGATTATGAGCATATTCAATCTAGATCACTAAGTCTTACACAAATGCAAATAGGTCACAAGGGCTTGTGTTACGCTAAGATCTTGATGCGCAATGGGTTATAAATTTATAACTCGAACTAAATCCTAAACTACCTAGCGAAACCCGCAATGTACGGGACGTTTGTAGTAGGGATAGTATTCCGAGGTCGAACACAAAGACTAAGGTGAAATTTATTCGATTTGTGATTGAGTTTAGTAAAGACCTAGGTTGAAAGAAAAGAAAGAAATAAAGAAATGAAAAATCTCAAATGTTTTTGGTTGGTTTTTAGGTGATCAATCAAGGATCACAAATCATGCGAAATAAACAATCAACTAAGCTAACAAATCAACACAAACAAACAAGCTAAAACGAAATACGAGATCAAAGATAGAAAAGCGGATTCTAGGGGTTGGAAATTCCGGTTATGGCATAAGACTCAAGTTATCTAATCATTCCTTGGATTAACTATGGTGTGTTGGGAGTGAGTGTTCCTAGATTGGGATCAATCACCGGGTAAGTCTCATGGTCCACTAGTCCAATCCTAAGGTCTTATCACCGGGTAAGTCTCAAAGAGCCTAAGGAACGGAATTCTACTCAAACCGGATTGTCACCTAGGGATCTACCCTATCCTCACCGGGTAAGTCTCGGAAGGGTAAGTACTAAACAACTATCCTAGCACACTCAGTCCAATGGCGGCTTACGAGGCTCACCACTACCTAGGGTTTGTCATCTTTGAAATCTAAGAGTAAGAATCACCGGGTAGGTCTCTTCTTATCACTTAGTTGCTAACACTAGGTCACCCTAGGATAGATTTAACTCAACAAATACTAGGATTTCAACATTCTAACATTCTAGAACTTAGATCAATCAAACCAAACGAACCAAGTAAATCACGGTCTGTTCTACCACTTCCACGACCGTGGATTGGCAAGAACAAACCGTGGACTCAAATAGAGGTTTCGTTCAAATAAACAAGTCATCTAAAGGCAAATCTAAGTC
The DNA here is from genome assembly GCA_033239125.1 of Fagopyrum homotropicum. NCBI lineage: Eukaryota > Viridiplantae > Streptophyta > Magnoliopsida > Caryophyllales > Polygonaceae > Fagopyrum > Fagopyrum homotropicum. The sequence goes on along the minus strand of BSWB01000005.1, from coordinate 8,338,334 downwards.
CATCCTATCATAGCCTTAGCCATAACCATCCCTACCTCACCCTAGAATCGCATCTATTTAGCCTACAACATTCATCATAACAATCGAGACAATTAAACATAAAATCATAGCTTCCATTTGCAAGATAATGAAGAGAAAGAGATGAACAAGTGAAGCAAGCAAAACCAAGCTGAAAGTAAGATTAGAAAGACTCACAACCCTTCCAAAAGAAGGTTTAAACGATCTTACAACTCTAGAAATCGTTTCCGAAAATCTTCACTACAAATACTTATCAAAGACTAGCAAATGGTGTGTTCTTCTCTTCTTCTCCAATGGAGCTCTTCTCCTCCTCTAATGGTAGCTCTCCTCTTATCTTCTAATTGAGAGAATCTTTCTTGTTGAGAGTGTGGGAGAGAATGGGAGTGAGGGGTCTGTCCTTTCAGCCTTGCAGGACCACCTATTTATCCTACAAATTTGCAAGAGTCGGCCATGAAGATCGTGGCACAGCTGTCACAACCGTCTGGCAAAAACCACAGTTCAATTCCACGCCCGCGGAAGTCCCAGTGACCGTGGTTTTGGTGCCTCAGCTTGTTTTGGATCATTAAGCTACAATTTGGTGCATGGCATGCACCAACAAGGTCCCAAGTGTCCTCCTTAGCTCCTAACTTGCATCCCAATGAGTCCGAAGGTGTGTCATCTCGAGGAACGATCCTCAAATGTATCGATTAAGCTCCTAAATCTCCCAAAATACCTACAAAGCAATGCAAAAGTCCGTGTAGACGTCTATCTCGACAAAATACGTGAATTGAGTGCAAACGTCGTGAACTAGTGCTAAACCATGCGTGAATGAGTGAGAAATCTATCTAAATAATTACTAAACCTAAGTCATAAATCGTGTTATCAAAAATACCCCATACTTAAGGTTTGCTCGTCCCCGAGCAAATTCCCAACTATAGACTAAGAGATGACATGATTTATGTATGCAGAAAAATAACAAAATCTTTTTGGAGTTGTGCTTCTAATATTGGATCACCTTCATAGTCATGTTTCATGGCAATGGACAAGCAGTCATGCATCGAAATAATGAAGGCACGGAAAGACAATTATACTTAACTCGAAAGCATGCATGAAATGTAAAAATGAAGAAGTCAAGATGATTATGAGCATATTCAATCTAGATCACTAAGTCTTACACACATGCAAATAGGTCACAAGGGCTTGTGTTACGCTAAGATCTTGATGCGCAATGGGTTTTAAATTTATAACTCGAACTAAATCCTAAAATACCTAGCGAAACCCGCAATGTACGGGACGTTTGTAGTAGGGATAGTATTCCGAGGTCGAACACAAAGACTAAGGTGAAATTGATTCGATTTGTGATTGAGTTTAGTAAAGACCTAGGTTGAAAGAAAAGAAAGAAATAAAGAAATGAAAAATCTCAAATGTTTTTGGTTGGTTTTTGGCGATCAATCAAAGATCACAATTCATGCAAGGTAAACAATCAACTAAACTATGAATCACCACAAATAAACAAACTAAACAAGATAATGATCAAAGAAAGAAAAGACGGATTCTAGGGGTTGGAAGTTCCGGTTATGGCATAGGACTCAAGCTATCTATTCGTTTCTTGGATAAACTACGATATGTTGGGATTAAGTGTTTCTAGATTGGGATCAATTACCGGGTAGGTCTCATGGTCCACTAGTCCATTCCTAAGGTCTTATCACCGGGTAAGTCTCTAAGAACCTAAGGGACAGAATTCTACACAAACCGGAATGTTACCTAGAGATCTTAACCTATCCTTACCGAGTAAGTCTTGGAAAGGGAAGTCCTAAACAACTATCCTAGCACACTAAATCCAATGGCGGCTTATTAGGCTCACCACTACCTAAAGTTTGTTATATTTGGAATCTAAGAGTAAGGATTACCGGGTAAGTCTCTCCTAACACTTAGTTGCTAACACTAGGTCACCCTACGATAGATTCAACTCAACAAACACTTAGGATTTCAACATTCTAACAATCTAAGACAAGATCCATCAAACCAGGGAAAATCACGGTTTGTTTTACCTAAACCACGGCCGTGGTTAGGCAAGAACTACCCGTGATTTCTAACAGCAGCTACGTTATGCACACAAGTCATCCAAAGATAATTCTTAGTCCGTCCTATCATAGCCCTAGCCATAACCATCCTTTCCTTACCCTAGAACCTCATCTATTTAGCCTACAACGTTCATAATAGAAATCGAAACAAACAAACATAAAATCATAACATCCATTGCAAATGATGAAGGAAAAGAGATGAACAAGTGAACTAAAACAAAACCAAGCTGAAAATAGAATTAGAGTAACTCACAATCCTTCCAAAAGAAGGTTCAAATGATTCATACAACTCTAGAAATAGAATCCGGAATTCTTCAATACAAAACTATCAAGTGTGGTAATGGTGTGTGTTCTTCTTCGCCTCTTCAATGGAGCTCTTCTTCTTCCTCTTTGACACTTTCCTTCCTAGAAAGACTTCTTGTTGAGAGAATATTTTTTGTTAGAGGGTAATAGATAATGGAGAGCTGCTCCAAGATACTCTTCTCAGCCAATGAAGGACCACTTTTATAACAAATTTTGCATGAGCTGGCCATGAGAGTCGTGGCACAGCTGTCTCAAGAATCTGGCAAAATCCACGGGTGATTGCACGGCCGTGGAGTGTCAGAGAACCGTGATTTGCTCCAGAAACTTCGCTTTGGATCATTAAGCTGTGATTTGGTGCATGGCTTGTGTTGGCAAGGCCTCATGAGTCCTCCTTTGCCTTTAGCTTGTGTCCTAATGAGTCCGAGGGTGTGTCATCTAGATGAACGATCCTCAAACGTATCGTTTTAGCTCCTAAATCTCCCGAAATACCTATAAAACACGCACAAGTCTGTGTAGACGTCTATCTCGGCAAAATACATGAATTGAGTGCAAAACGTCGTGAACTAGTGCTAAACCATGCATGAATGAGTGAGAAATTTATCTAAATGATTACCTAAAACTAATTCATAAATCGTGTTATCAAAATACCCCATACTTAAGGTTTGCTCGTCCCCGAGCAAATTCCCAATTATAGACTAAGAGATGACATGATTTATGTATGCAGAAAAATGGCAAAAATCTTTTTGGGTTTGTGCTTCTATTATTGGATCACCTTCAAAGTCATGTTTCATGGAAAAGGACAAGCAATCATGCATCAGACAAATGAAGACATGGAAAGACAATTGTACTTAACTCAAAAGTATGCATGAAATGTAAAGATGAAGAAGTCAAGAAGATCAAGAGTACATCCAATCTAAATCACTAAGTCTTACAAACATGCAAATAGGTCATAAGGTTTTGTGAAATAAAAGGGCCAAGAAATGTAGTGATTGGTTGGGGATTTCTAGGTTATGTGATGCTAATCCGGGAACGGAACTAACTCCACAATCTTATCCTCGATCAACTTCCCTCATGTGTATATTTTCCTCTATCTTTTCTTTTGTTTTCTTTTTCTTTGACTTATTTTTGAGACAATGGCATTGGTGTACAAAAGCCGAAACCTTGGTGATTAGCCGTCCTCGGGCTTTTTCTTAGTTTTCGAGGTGCATCCACACCGGGCACACATACCAAAGCTCGTTAGGATTATTGGTTCATTTGACTTTGGCAAGGCACCAACACCCGATTATGTGAAGTGTACCGAGTTACTTGTCATTTAAGCCAATGTCCCCAAGCCTATTTTTGGCTACACTTTCACAACAAATTCAGCATTTTATGCATGATATTCTTTTCATCAACAACTTCACGCCACACTTGCTTTTCGCACACATCAACACACTAGCATGCTCCTATTCCCGGATGGGTTAAAAGAGGTCAAATTTATCTCAATTGAGGTGCTCAAGCAATCATGATTAAGATGAGAAGTAGAGAAAGATGAATTGCCTCATTCATTCCTAGATGGTATGCAAGAACTATCATGTAATTTCGATCTTCACTACTCAATCCTTTCTAGGCAAACATCATGGTTACAAATCATTCATAGAATTTCAAGAAAAGTACTTCAAGTCCACATATGTGTTCATCAATCCTAACACATGAGGCCATCCATAGCCATTTCACAAGACAAGATTCATCATTAGGATCATATCCAAGCCTAGAAAGCACAAAATTTTTTTAAAATTTTTTGATTTTTATGGTATTTTCGATTTAAGTATGTACAATGCAAGACATGTGAAGATTTTAAACTATCCTAGATGCTCATCATGCAAAGGATCATGCAAACCCCACCCCATACTTAGAAACACATTGTCCCCAATGTGGTATACAAGTAAAGAGAGTGAAAGAAGGTTCTCACAATGTAAAAATGGCTTGCTATGGTATTTGGGATTGCTCAATAGTGAATTGATGTTTGATGATCCTATCAACCATGGTAGAGAGCTCTAAGCATCCATCAAAGCTTCGGAACCCGCGCTAGGCACCGCTAGCCGTCCAAGTTCCGCGTCCGCTCCACCCATAATTGGTTAGGGGTTCATCATCGTCATTCCTATGTCAAGCAAGGCTTCCAACGCCACTAATGTTCTAGCATACACACAAAGTAGACAAAATACACACAAAGATAGAAAAATCTAAAAACGAAAACAAAATGAAAAAGGAAAAATGTTACCAATGGGTTGCCTCCCACCAAGCGCTTCTTTAAGGTCATTAGCTTGACCAAACTCGGGGGCGTCTACTCAAGGTGAAGTGGGGCAATTATCTCCACCGGAGCTCCCGGGATATACTTCTTCAACCGGTGCCCATTCACCTTAAAGTTCCCACAATGTTCCCCTCCTATCTCAATGGCTCCATGGGAAAAAATCTTCTTCACCACATATGACCCGGTCCATCTTGATTTGAGCTTTCCGGGGAAGAGCCTTAGCCTTGAGTTGAAGAGAAGCACAAGATCTCCTTCACTCAACTCCTTGGGGATGATCCTCTTGTCATGCCATCTTTTGGTTCTCTCCTTGTAAATCCGGGCATTCTCATAAGCGTCCAACCGGATCTCCTCAAGGGCATTCAATCCAAGCAATTTCTTTTGTCCCGCCTCCTTGAGGTCAAAATTTAGCCACTTAATGGCCCAATAAGCTCTATGCTCCATTTCCACCGGAAGATGGCAAGACTTTCCATAGACCAACTTGTACGGAGTGGTTCCAATTTGTATCTTGAAAGCGGTCCTATACGCCCACAATGCGTCATTGAGCGTCATAGCCCAATCCTTTCTAGTCCTAGACACCGTCTTCTCAAGGATGGCTTTGATCTCCCGGTTAGATATCTCCACTTGGCCACTAGTTTGGGGATGGTAAGGTGTTGCCACCTTGTGAGTCACCCCATACTTGGCCAAAAGCGCTCCAAAATTCCTATTGGTGAAGTGCTTTCCTCCATCGCTAATGATCACCCTTGGTGTTCCAAACCTAGGTAAGATCACTCGGTTGAAGAACCGCACCACCGCCTTGGCATCATTTGTAGGAGAGGCGATTGCCTCCACCCATCTTGTCACATAGTCCACCGCCAATAGGATGAAGAGATTTCCACATGAAGAAGGGAATGGTCCCATGAAGTCCACACCCCACACATCAAATATTTCGACTTCTTGGATGTTGTTCAAGGGCATTTCATTCCTCCTTGAGATGTTGCCCGTCCTTTGGCAAGCATCACATGCCGCTACAAAAGCTTGCACATCTCTAAACAAGTTAGGCCAATAAAAACCGGATTGCAATACCTTCGCACACGTTTTGTGTGAGCTAGCATGGCCTCCACATGGTAAGGAGTGACAATGCCGGATCACACTCTCTACTTTATCTTCTGGTATGCATCTCCTAAACATTCCATCCGGGCCTCTCTTGAACAAGAGTGGCTCACTCCAATAGTAATGCCTCACATCGTTGAAGAACTTCTTTCTTTGTGCATATGTCAATCCGGGAGGCACCTCCTCACACACTAAGTAGTTCACAATGTCGGCATACCATGGCTCATTTCCTCTAGACACTTGGAACAAGCATTCCTCCACCATTTGCAATTGCTCATCTCGGAATGAGTCATCAATTGGAATGTCATCTCTTCCAAGCTCCAATGGTGGGAGTCTACTAAGGTGATCCGCCACCGAGTTCTCGGATCCCTTCTTGTCCCGGATCTCCAAATCAAATTCCTGTAGAAGAAGGATCCACCGAATCAACCTAGGCCTGGCATCCTTCTTGGTAAGTAGATAACGGATCACTGCATGATCCGTATAAACTATGACCTTCGCTCCAACAAGATATGAGCGGAACTTCTCAAATGCATACACAACCGCTAGCAGCTCCTTCTCGGTGGTAGCATAATGAGTTGGGCATCATCGAGCGTCTTGCTAGCATAATAAATAGCATGACTTTTCCCATCTTTCCTTTGCCCCAAAACAGCCCCAACGGCTACATCGCTTGCATCACACATGATCTCAAACGGTAAACTCCAATCCGGAGGTTGCATTATAGGTGCGGAGATCAAGGCGTTCTTCAACCTACAAAAAGCTTCAAGACAATCTTTGGAAAAGACAAAATCAACATCCTTCATTAGTAGGTTAGTGAGAGGCTTAGAAATTTTAGAGAAATCTTGAATAAACCTCCGGTAAAAACCGGCATGCCCTAAGAAACTCCTTACCCCTTTCACTGAGGTAGGTGGTGGCAATTTCTCTATCGTTTCAATTTTGGCCCTATCAACCTCAATGCCACGGTTAGACACCAAGTGTCCTAACACAATGCCTTCACTTACCATGAAGTGGCATTTTTCCCAATTCAAGACAAGATTTGTCTCCTCACATCTTTGCAATACTAATGACAAGTTAGCCAAGCAATTATCAAAGGAAGAACCATAAACAGAGAAATTATCCATAAACACTTCCATGATATTTTCTATGTATTCCGAAAAGATAGCCATCATACACCTTTGGAAGGTGGCGGGTGCATTACACAACCCAAATGGCATTCTTCTATATGCAAAAGTACCCCATGGACATGTAAAGGTTGTTTTCTCTTGGTCATCGGGGTGGATAGGGATTTGGAAGAATCCACTATAGCCATCTAGATAGCAAAAATGAGAGTGTTGAGCTAACCTTTCTAGCATTTGGTCAATGAAGGGGAGAGGGAAGTGATCTTTCCTAGAGGCCATGTTCAGTTTCCTATAATCAATGCACATCCTCCACCCCGTAACTGTCCTAGTCGGGATTAGTTCATTGTTCTCATTAGTTACTACGGTCATCCCACCCTTCTTAGGAACTACATGAACGGGACTAACCCACTTACTATCCGAGATAGGGTAGATAATTCCCGCATCTAGCAACTTAATGATTTCCTTTTTGACTACCTCTTTCATTATAGGATTCAATCTCCTTTGATGTTCAATAGAGGGTTTGTGGTTATCATCCATCATTATCTTATGCATGCACAAAGAAGGCTTAATGCCAACCAAATCATCAATAGTATAGCCAATGGCTTTCCTATGCAATCTTAGTTCATGCAACAACCTAGCAAGTTCATCATCACTCAAGCATGCATTCACAATTACCGGATATGTAGAATCAACACCAAGGAAAGCATACTTTGAATGAGAGGGGAGGGGTTTGAGTTCAAGTTTAGGAGGACCTTTATCGATTGGAGACGATCCAAACAATGTTGGATGAGATGAATCCAAAGCAAATGAAGACCCTCTTAGGCTCCTTGAAGCTTGATCATCAACGAGGTCTGATTCAGGGTAAACCACGGTCGAATTCACGGTTGGTTCAACAACCACGGCCGTGGTTCTTGCTAAGCTTGCTTCCCGGAGTTGTCCAAAAAGTTTGACGGCCGTGGAACATAAATCTCGACCGTGGAACTTGCAGCTGTTCAACACCTCTTCGTGGCTTTCAAATCCGACTCTTGGCTCCTCTTCCAATGCTTCCAAGGCTTTGATCTCCTCATTGCAAGCCTCCTCAACACCTTCCTCCATCATGCTTAAGGTAAGAACCTTCTCCAAGGGATCCTTGATCAAGATCGAGCTCACAACTTCCCTAGATTCTTCTTGCTCGACTATGTTGAACACATCTTCATCAAGGGTTGGTCCTTTCATCATTGTGGATAATTTGAATTTGATGTTCTCTTCTCCAATGTTGAAGGAGAGAGTTCCATTCTTGCAATCCACTAGGCATCCGGAGGTGGCTAGGAAAGGCCTTCCCAAGATGATGGGAACTGGATAGTCCGCCGGAATGTCCAAGACTACAAAATCGATTGGCACATAGAATCCTCCTAGTTGCACCGGGATGTCTTCTAGGATCCCAACTGGATGAGTGATAGAGCGGTCCGCCATGTAGAGGGTCATCTTGACCGGTTTCGGCTCTCCTAGCCCCACCTTGATGCTAAGTGCAAGCGGTATGATGCTTACACTCGCTCCAAGATCACAAAGAACCTCATACTTCACATCTCCCACTCCAATTGGGACACAAAAGGAGCCCGGATCTCTTAGCTTGGGAGGCATTTCCTCCTTCATTGTTTGGATCAATTCCGAGGATCTCTTGGTCATTCTTATCTCCCCGTACTCCTCCAACTTCCTTTTGTTGGAGAGTATTTCTTTCAAAAACTTGCCATATGCCGGCATTCCTAAAATGGACTCCATGAACGGAATGTTAATATGTAATTTGGACATTAGTTCAAGGAACTTACCAAAGTGATTGTCCAAACGAGCTCTTGCTCTTGATTGTGGGAACGGTAGTGGTGGCTTGTATGGAGGCGGTGCCACATAGGTTGGCTCTACATCCTTACTCTTGCCTCCATCTTCTTGCAACTTTCCCTCTTCTACAACTACTTTCCTTCCCTTCGCATTGTCCTTGGGCAAGGGATCTTTCATACTCAACCCACTCCTTGTTGTAATAGCCAACACTTGGCACCTTGGGTTATCTTCGGTTCTTCCGGGAAGTTTTCCCGGATCTCTATGGGCTTAACCTACCTTTTGGAACACTTGTGCTTCCAAAACCTTTTGAGCCTTAGAAATTGAAGTCACCGTGCTCTCAAGACCACTCAACCTTCCAAGCAATTGCTCTAACATTATCTCGGTTCTATCCTTTGGAGGTTGAGTAAATCCGAGTGGAGGTTCTTGTGAAGCTCTTGATGGTGGAGTTGTGCTTGTGGAGGAGGAAGGGTTCAAGGCTCCATCCGGGTTAGAGTAAGAAAATCCGGGATGGTTGTGGTTGTGCCGGTAATTGTTGAATTGCCGGTTGTTATTGAAACTCCTTGGGCCTTGGTAATTGTTGAAGTTGCCCCTTCCCATATAATTCACATCCTCCTCCTTGGAAGACAAGTTGGCTTGTGGAAGCACTTGAGGAGTTGCTTGGTTCTTCAAAGTTGTAGCACACAACTCCCTCAAGGACTTCAACTCGTTGTTGATGGCGTCAAGCTTGAAGTTGCTCATGGTGACTTCACTCACCTCATAAGCTCCCGCCCTTCTCCCTTCACTCTTCCTATGGGAGTACTTCTCAATCACTAGAGCTTGCTTCTCCACAAACTCCCAAGCTTCATCTACATGCTTCTCAATAAATGTCCCACCGGAAAGAGATTGGAGCTTGAATTGGCTATCTTCATCAAGTCCTTTGAAGTAGATCTCCAATAGCTCAATTTTTGGTATGTCATGGTGTGGACAATCAAGGAGAAGATCTTTGAACCTCTCCCAAGACTTGAATAAACTCTCTCTATCCTTCATCACGAAGGCATTGATCTTCCCTCTTAACTCGGTAGTCTTGAAAGGTGGGAAGAACTTAGTCAAAAACTCGGTTGTTGTTCGCTCCAAACGGTGTGTGCAAGCTTTAAATTTATAACCCTAGACTTAAGCTTAAAACAAGGATGCGAACCCGCAGTGTACGGGTCAATCGTAGTAAAAGCAAGAAAATTCCAGGGGTCGATCACAGGGACTCGGTGAAACAAAGTCAATACGGTGTGCTTATGTCAATACTAACCACAAGAGTGATTAACACAATCAAAGATGAATAAGAAGTCAATAAAGCAAACATGCAATTCTAGGGATTAAAGCATCTAGTTGTGGTTCCAACTCAAGATCTAAAGATAAGCGGACAAAGCTGAGATTTTTGCGTGGGGAAGGTGTTACTAAAGTGGAGTAGATCACCGGGTAAGTCTCACTACACACTAATCCTAAACCGTAACTCCTATTACCGGGTAAGTCTCAAGGAATCAAGATAAAGAACTATAACCTCAAACTAACACGCCATCTAAGGGAATAGAATCAACCTTTACCGGGTAAGTCTCAGGCTAACTCACAAAGATGGGATGGAAGCACACTCAAACCCCAATAAAGGATAAACCTTTATTACCTACACTTATGATCGTTGGTACACAAACTAAGGAATTACCGGGAAAGTCTCATCCTAAGCTTGCATTGAACCAGGAAAGGTGTAATAAGAATAGGATTTGGCAAACTCTAACACTTAACTCTCAGTTATGGATCAGATAAGCCACCTCGGTCAGCCAATTTCCACCTCGGCCGAAATGTTCATCGACTGAACGAGATGCTTAGGGTTAAGGTTAAAGACTCGAACTTTCAGGATCCGACTGGAATCTAAGATTATTCTATCATTGTTTTTTCCACAACCTTCAGCCAATCACCCTAGAATCACACAAGGAAATTAGCCACTCATCATCATTATGAAAGTATTAAATATATGGGAAGAAAGTGAATATTTGAACAAAGAAGAATTTAATGAAAAGACTTCAATAACTGAATCAAATATCACAACAAAGCGTTCCTTGGATAGCAATCCAACAAGACAAGACAACAAGTAAGGGAATTGAAAACAATCTTACAAAACCCTCCAAAAAGCTATAAAAGCTATAGACTTCTATCTTCCTTCAACCTTCAACAAGGTTCTTCGAATCTCTCCCAACTGGAGTAGGCTGCTGCTGCTGCGTGCTATAACCCCTGATCGACGGTATAGCGTGATGTCCAGCTCTAAGCGGATGCGGTGATCCGAAGATCCGATGATGGTTGAATTGTGGAAAATCCAACCCTTTATATAGGAGAATTATCTTCCAAAGATAAGATATCTTACAAAGATAATTTCCTAATAAAATATATCTTATCTCTCAAAATAAATATCTTCCTAAGATAATTTTATAGGAAATATCTATTAAGATAATTTCCTAATAAAATATATCTTATCTCTAAAATAAATATCTTCCTAAGATAATCTTATAGGAAATATCTAAAAAGATAATTTCCTAATAAAATATATCTTATCTCTAAAATAGATCTCCCAAATATATGATCTTCCTTCCAGAAATCCAGCCCAAAAATATTAGATCCTCCTTCCAATTTTAAAAGATCTTATCCATGAATAAAATATTCTCGCCGCGTCCTAGGTGTTCGCCTCGGTCGAGTCGGCGTCTCTGGATCACCTCGGTCGAGATGAATCTCTGGTCAACCGAGGTGAGTCAGAACTGAATGTGAAATCTCTCAAAACTGGTCCAAAGTAAATCTTTAATCCATAGCTATGCTCCCTGGATGTAGCTCCAAATGACTCATGACTCCTTTTGCTCCTTTTTGATGCAAAACGTACCAAATTACCTGCAATTACAACAAAACTAGGTGTAGACCTCGATTCTTGCAAAGGTAGATGAAATGGTAGTAAAATCACATAATGCACATACAAACATGCAGATTATGAAAGATAAAACGTCCAAACAAACCCCAAAATATAGACTATAATTCATGCTATCAAAATACCCCATACTTAGCCCTTGCTTGTCCCCAAGCAAGTTCCTCACATAGAAGACAAGATAGAATGGATTATAAGTCAAGAAAATCAAAGAAAAACATTTTTATGGTGTGCAACTATCATAGATCACTCTAAGAGAATACTTCATGGAATTAATAAAAACTCAACATGATCAAAACATTTTATAAATATAGGAAAGTTGTTCACCTTTGCATAAAATCATAGAATGCATAATAAATCACAATTATCAAAATTAATCATGTATAATCCGATTTAAACCGCTAAGTCAATCAACAAGCTCAAGGTCTCAAGGGCTTCCCAAAAGAAAGGTCAAGAAACGTGTAGGGTAGGGATGTATGTAAGGTAATGTGGTGCTAGAATCCGGGAAAAGGATGAACTTCACTTTCACTTTGACTTGCAACATCTTCCACCAATAAGCTTTGCTTATTTAACACTTTTTCTTTTACTTTACTTTTTGGGATGCATGGACAGAGGTGCACAATAACCGAAGCCTGGGAGATTAGCAATCATCAATTTCTCGAGATGCATCAAACCCTTGATGCACATACCATGACCCGTTAGGAATATCGCTCAATCCGACTTTGGCAAGACACAAACACCCGGCTATGTGAATGGTGCCGAGTTACTCATCTTCATGATTGACTTCCCCAAACCTATTATTACTTTCTAGCACTTTCACTTCCAGCCAACTTCTCAACTTTAACTTCACTTGCTTTCACTGCTTCGCTTGCTTCCAAATTCCCGGATAGGTAAAGGGAGGCAAAATGTATATGAGGGGCTAAGCATGATCAAGAAGAAGAAGAAGAAGAAGAGAATGAATTGCCTTGGTCTTTCCAAGAAGAAAGTGAGAGAACTTAACCTGCGGTGTCAACCTTCAAATTCAACATAATTTGGATAAAAACAAAGTATTAAACATGCCAATAATTTCAAACAAAGCATTTAGCAACTTAAACATATTATAAAACCTTTCAAACACATAAAGAATTTAAAACCAGTCAGTAAACAAGATCTTCACTAAGATCATATCCAGATAAGTAACACAAAAATCATTTTCGAAAACTCCCAGTAACCCACCTCGGTCGAGGTGTTCTTGGTTCAACCGAGGTGAAATGCCTCGTTTGGCCAGAATCTCCCCGGTCGAGGTCAAAAATTTTTTTTTTTTTCTTTTTCGGTTTCGACGTTTTTCTCAATCAAATAACCTGTAGGTATGCATGTAATATCAGATAATCATATAAAAGCAACTGAAGCATAAATATGAAATATCCGATCAAATGTGCGTCATACATCAAAGTAGTCAAATAAGTACATCAAAGTCATCACATAAATACAAACACCCCATACTTGGGACACACTGTCCCAGTGGGTCAAAATAAGTCTAAGGACAGAATACTCACCGAACATAGCTAAACTGCATGAAGAAGTAAGAAACAGCTCCCAAATAAGACCATCTCGGTTGGCGAAGCACATCTCGGTCGAGGTGTTCTGACAGTACCCGAGATGTATCTCAGTAAAGCTCGTTTCCTCAACTTCTCGAAATTTTGTTCTCCTAGTGTAGCTCCTGAACTGTGATCCTTCCTTTTGGAATACCTGATTGTTGTCTAGAGGAAAACAAAAACAAAGCAACTATCTAAACTAAACTAGAAAAGGGAGAAGAAAGCAATACCTTGGGTTGCCTCCCAAGAAGCGCTTGGTTTAAGGTCGCTAGCTGGACCATTCTCCATAGAATTGCTCAATGTACCTTGAACACCATGGAGTGCTCATCACATCCATCATAAAATTCTTCCAAAAAGGTTCCGGTTCCTAATTTCACCGGCAAATGGTAAGATCTCCCACGTACAAGCTTGTACGGTTTGATTCTCACCGGAATCCTCCTAGCCTTCCTGCACTTCAATGGGAAATAATCTAGCCTTGCGTCCCATCCTTTCCTTGATCGAGAAAACAATTTCTCGAGAATCATAGGAGCTCCCCCATCTATAGCTTGGGGATGGTACAGGGTCCTGAGCATGCGAGGTACCCCATACTTGAACAAGAGACACTTCATCGCCTTAACGGTGTAGTGCTTGCAAACTCCACTCCTTATAATCCAAGGAGTATCTTCTTCCAACAGTTTCAAGGGAGGTTTCATCTTGATCTTAGGAGGTTCTTTCGGAAGAGACCTCCAACTCTCCGGTGCATTCCTGAAAAATTCAGAAATTTTAATAGGGATTTCAAATGAAGTAGGAGAATGTACCTCGTAAAGTTCTCCAAAGCTTGAGACAAGTTTCATGTTGGGTTGATAATCCACACACGAAATCTCTCTCAATTCAGCTGGTCTTTCTTCCACCTCGACCACAATCTCAGTAATGTGGCCAAAGTTCTCTGCATCTTCCACTTCTGGTTTTGCAGATTCTTCCATCTCGGCCGAGATCTCTTCCACTTCGACCGAGGTCTCAACAGTCAGATCGAGACCTTCCATATCCTCCTCTTCCTCAGAAGTTTCAGGAGAAATTTCTGGTTTGACTGGGGGAATGCTTGGAACTTGCAGCACTTCCTTATGCTCCTCTTCTAGCTTAGCATAGGATAGGGTGCTTTCCTTGAGCTCCGCCACCTTCTTCATCAACTTCTCCAATCTTGATTCAAGAGAGTCTTCAAAAGGTCGCTCATAAATGTTTTTAGGGACATTCTTTTCATCCCATATCATAAGTTCATGTTCAATGGCGTCTTCTCTTTCCCATTCATTGTTGAACCAATAAAAGGAGTACTTATCCTCCAAGTATTCATAATGGTCCGCCCTAGCACTTTGCCATGCTATCCAGGCTGGATCAAATGTAGTCATCGGAAATCCTGAAAACTACAAAACTCATAGAAAGAGTAGTTAGTAGCAACAGGGGCAAGTGCCCCGAAAGCAAACCGCAACCGGCTCGGTCTAGACCAAGTCCCCGGCAACGGCGCCAAAAACTTGTTCGCTCCAAACGGTGTGTGCAAGCTTTAAATTTATAACCTTAGACTTAAGCTTAAAACAAGGATGTGAACCCGCAGTGTACGGGTCAATCGTAGTAAAAGCAAGAAAGTTCCAGGGGTCGATCACAAGGACTCGGTGAAACAAAGTCAATACGGTGTGCTTATGTCAATACTAACCACAAGAGTGATTAACACAATCAAAGATGAATAAGAAGTCAATAAAGCAAACATGCAATTCTAGGGATTAAAGCATCTAGTTGTGGTTCCAACTCAAGATCTAAAGATAAGCGGACAAAGCTGAGATTTTTGCGTGGGGAAGGTGTTACTAAAGTGGAGTAGATCACCGGGTAAGTCTCACTACACACTAATCCTAAACCGTAACTCCTATTACCGGGTAAGTCTCAAGGAATCAAGATAAAGAACTATAACCTCAAACTAACACGCCATCTAAGGGAATAGAATCAACCTTTACCGGGTAAGTCTCAGGCTAACTCACAAAGATGGGATGGAAGCACACTCAAACCCCAATAAAGGATAAACCTTTATTACCTACACTTATGATCGTTGGTACACAAACTAAGGAATTACCGGGTAAGTCTCATCCTAAGCTTGCATTGAACCAGGAAAGGTGTAATAAGAATAGGATTTGGCAAACTCTAACACTTAACTCTCAGTTATGGATCAGATAAGCCACCTCGGTCAGCCAATTTCCACCTCGGCCGAAATGTTCATCGACTGAACGAGATGCTTAGGGTTAAGGTTAAAGACTCGAACTTTCAGGATCCTACTGGAATCTAAGATTATTCTATCATTGTTTTTCCCACAACCTTCAGCCAATCACCCTAGAATCACACAAGGAAATTAGCCATTCATCATCATTATGAAAGTATTAAATATATGGGAAGAAAGTGAATATTTGAACAAAGAAGAATTTAATGAAAAGACTTCAATAACTGAATCAAATATCACAACAAAGCGATCCTTGGATAGCAATCCAACAAGACAAGACAACAAGTAAGGGAATTGAAGACAATCTTACAAAACCCTCCAAAAAGCTATAAAAGCTATAGACTTCTATCTTCCTTCAACCTTCAACAAGGTTCTTCGAATCTCTCCCAACTGGAGTAGGATGTTGCTGCTGCGTGCTATAAACCATGATCGACGGTATAGCGTGATGTCCAGCTCTAAGCGGATGCGGTGATCCGAAGATCCGATGATGGTTGAATTGTGGAAAATCCAACCCTTTATATAGGAGAATTATCTTCCAAAGATAAGATATCTTACAAAGATAATTTCCTAATAAAATATATCTTATCTCTCAAAATAAATATCTTCCTAAGATAATTTTATAGGAAATATCTATTAAGATAATTTCCTAATAAAATATATCTTATCTCTAAAATAAATATCTTCCTAAGATAATCTTATAGGAAATATCTAAAAAGATAATTTCCTAATAAAATATATCTTATCTCTAAAATAGATCTCCCAAATATATGATCTTCCTTCCAGAAATCCAGCCCAAAAATATTAGATCCTCCTTCCAATTTTAAAAGATCTTATCCATGAATAAAATATTCTCGCCGCGTCCTAGGTGTTCGCCTCGGTCGAGTCGGCGTCTCTGGATCACCTCGGTCGAGATGAATCTCTGGTCAACCGAGGTGAGTCAGAACTGAATGTGAAATCTCTCAAAACTGGTCCAAAGTAAATCTTTAATCCATAGCTATGCTCCCTGGATGTAGCTCCAAATGACTCATGACTCCTTTTGCTCCTTTTTGATGCAAAACGTACCAAATTACCTGCAATTACAACAAAACTAGGTGTAGACCTCGATTCTTTCAAAGGTAGATGAAATGGTAGTAAAATCACATAATGCACATACAAACATGCAGATTATGAAAGATAAAACATCCAAACAAACCCCAAAATATAGACTATAATTCATGCTATCAGTTGTCATCTCCTCCCAAGTACGAACTCGCCCTTGTGGAATAGATTGATACCAAGCCAAGGCTTTATCCTTAAGAGAGAAGGAAAAAGCCCTAAGCTTATGGTTGTTGCTCTCCAATCTTGGCGGTCTAAGAGTCTCCATCAAGATCTCATAATTCATCAAATGTTGATGAGGAGACTCTCCTTCCATCCCTCCAAATTGATTATGCCGGATCATTTGTAGAACTTGAGGGCGGAGCTCATAGTTGTGGGCTGCGGCATCTCCTAAGTTCACACCCGGACAGTGTGCTCTTTGTGCCGGATCCATACGTCTCCCTAGGGTTTGTGGCTCTTCAATGGCAATGGGCACAACCCTAACATTAGCCGCCGGCTGCGGTTGTGGTGGAGGAGGTGGAGGTTGTCGGCAATTAAGCTCTCCTTGAACAAGGGCTTGCCTAATCTCATCAATCTCCCTCCTAGTTTCCTCTTGCCTCTCATTGGCAAGTCTCCTTTCTTCCTCCAAGAGCTCATCTCTTAGCCTTCTTTGCTCTAAGGCCTCATCCAACTAAGCTTGGAGATTTCTACCGGCCATCTCTTTCTCTTTTCGGATGCTCTTGGATCTAGATCGAAGGGTTTTCTCCGGTTCGGGATCGAATGGAGCTAAATCCTTGCCACGAGATCTTCGCATACACCTAAAGAGTAATAGATGTCCTGAAAAGCAAAGACACAAACCAAAAAGAGATCAAAAGCAACAAGAAAGATCTACACTAGAAACAATCACAAAATAGACTCAATCTAGACCTAGTCCCCGGCAACGGCGCCAAAAACTTGTTACGCTAAGATCGTGATGCGCAATGGGTTTTAAATTTTTAACTCGAACTAAATCCTAAACTACCTAGCGAAACCCGCAGTGTATGGGACGTTTGTAGTAGGGATAGTATTCCGAGGTCGAACACAAAGACTAAGGTGAAATTGATTCGATTTGTGATTGAGTTTAGTAAAGACCTAGGTTGAAAGAAAAGAAAGAAATAAAGAAATGAAAAATCTCAAATGTTTTTGGTTGGTTTTTGGTGATCAATCAAAGATCACAATTCATGCAAGGTAAACAATCAACTAAACTATGAATCACCACAAATAAACAAACTAAACAAGATAATAATCAAAGAAAGAAAAGACGGATTCTAGGGGTTGGAAGTTCCGCTTATGGCATAGGACTCAAGCTATCTATTCGTTTCTTGGATTAACTACGATATGTTGGGATTAAGTGTTTCTAGATTGGGATCAATTACCGGGTAGGTCTCATGGTCCACTAGTCCATTCCTAAGGTCTTATCACCGGGTAAGTCTCTAAGAACCTAAGGGACGGAATTCTACACAAACCGGAATGTTACCTAGAGATCTTAACCTATCCTTACCGGGTAAGTCTTGGAAAGGGAAGTCCTAAACAACTATCCTAGCACACTAAATCTAATGGCGGCTTATTAGGCTCACCTCTACCTAAGGTTTGTTATCTTTGGAATCTAAGAGTAAGGATTACCGGGTAAGTCTCTCCTAACACTTAGTTGCTAACACTAGGTCACCCTAGGATAGATTCAACTCAACAAACACTTAGGATTTCAACATTCTAACAATCTAAGACAAGATCCATCGAACCAGGGAAAATCACGGTTTGTTCTACCTAAACCACGGCCGTGGTTAGGCAAGAACTACCCGTGATTTCTAACAGCAATTACGTTATGCACACAAGTCATCCAAAGATAATTCTAAGTCCGTCCTATCATAGGCCTAGCCATAACCATCCTTTCCTTACCCTAGAACCTCATCTATTTAGCCTACAACGTTCATAATAGAAATCGAAACAAACAAACATAAAATCATAACATCCATTGCAAATGATGAAGGAAAAGAGATGAACAAGTGAACTAAAACAAAACCAAGCTGAAAATAGAATTAGAGTAACTCACAATCCTTCCAAAAGAAGGTTCAAATGATTCATACAACTCTAGAAATAGAATCCGAAATTCTTCAATACAAAACTATCAAGTGTGGTAATGGTGTGTGTTCTTCTTCTCCTCTTCAATGGAGCTCTTCTTCTTCCTCTTTGACACTTTCCTTCCTAGAAAGACTTCTTGTTGAGAGAATATTTTTTGTTAGAGGATAATGGATAATGGAGAGCTGCTCCAAGATACTCTTCTTAGCCAATGAAGGACCACTTTTATAACAAATTTTGCATGAGCTGGCCATGAGAGTCGTGGCACAGCTGTCACAAGAATCTGGCAAAATCCACGGGTGATTCCACGGCCGTGGAGTGTCAGAGAACCGTGATTTGCTCCAGAAACTTCGCTTTGGATCATTAAGCTGTGATTTGGTGCATGGCTTGTGTTGGCAAGGCCTCATGAGTCCTCCTTAGCCTTTAGCTTGTGTCCTAATGAGTCCGAGGGTGTGTCATCTATATGAACGATCCTCATACGTATCGTTTTAGCTCCTAAATCTCTCGAAATACCTATAAAACACGCACAAGTCCGTGTAGACGTCTATCTCGGCAAAATACATGAATTGAGTGCAAAACGTCGTGAACTAGTGCTAAACCATGCATGAATGAGTGAGAAATCTATCTAAATGATTACCTAATACTAAGTCATAAATCGTGTTATCAGCTTGTGAAATAAAAGGCCAAGAAACGTTGTGATTAGGTGGGAATTTTTCTAGGTTATGTGATGCTAATCCGGGAATGGAACTAACTTCAACTTCACATTTTTTTTTATCAACTTCCCAATAGTGTATATTTTCCCAACTTTTCTTTTCTTTTTCTTGCACTTATTTTTGAGACAATGGCATTGGTGTACAAAAGCCGAAACCTTGGTGATTAGCCGTCCTCGGGCTTTTTTATTTTTCGAGGTGCATCCACACCGGGCACACATACCAAAGCTCGTTAGGACTATCGGTTTATTTGACTTTGGCAAGGCACAAACACCCGATTATGTGAATGGTGCCGAGTTACTCGTCTTTTAAACAAACGTCCCCAACCTATAGTTTTGTCTACACTTTCACAACAAATTCAGCATTTTATTCATGACATTCTTTCATCAACATCTTCACCCCACACTTGCTTTTCACACACATCAACACACTAACATGCTCCTATTCCCTGATGGGTCAAAAGAGGTCAAATTTATATCAATTGAGGTGCTGAAACATCATGATCAAGATTGTTAGGCTCACGATGTGTGTGTGATGCGCAATATGTTTTAAATTTATACTCGTTATATTTCTCCTAACTCCTAGCAAACCCGCAGTGTACGGGACGTTTGTAGTAGGGATACTATTCCGATATCGAACACAAAGGCTAAGGTGAGATTAATTCGATTTGTGATTAAGTTTAGTGAAGATCTAGTTAAGAAAAGAGAAGGAATAAAGAAATGAAAGTCTAAATGTTTTGGTGGGTTTTTAGGTGATCAATCAAGGATCACAATTCATGCAAAATGAACAATCAACTATGCTAACAAATCAACGAAGACAACAAGTAACGCAAACACAAACTATGTGATAAAAGAGAGAGAAATGGATTCTAGAGGTCAAGATTTCCGGTTATGGCATTGGACTCGAGGTTCTAAGGATTGTAAGGACAAAACTGCGGTGTTGGGAAAGGGTGTTTCACTAATGGAAGCAATTACCGGGTAAGTCTCTCACTTCACTTGTCCCGCATCAAACTCCTATTACCGGGTAGGTCTCAAGGGGTTAAAGTAGGGAATTCTACACAAACCGGATACTACTTAAGGGGCAACCCTCTCCTTACCGGGTAAGTCTCGGAATAGGGAAGTTTCAAGCAATAATCCTAGCACACTCGATCCAATAACGGCTTATGAAGCTCACTACTACCTAGAGTTCATCATCTTAGGTATCTAAGATCAGAAATCATCGGGTGGATCTCTTTCCTCACTTAGGTTGATAGCATTAGGTGATCCTAAGCTAAATTAAGCTTAATAAACCCTAGGGTTTCAACAACCTAACACCCTAACATACAGATTCATCAATTAAAGATCAACAGAGAAGAAAATCGGGTGGATCTTATAAAAATCGGCCGATCTAGCTGATGATCAGGGCGATTTTTCTCTCTGGTTTGGGTTTCGTGCATACAAATCATCCTAAACTAACATATTAGTCCATCCTATCATCACCCAAGCCATAACCATCAATCCATCACTCCAGAATCACAATAAACTAGCCAATAATATGCATATCAAGATCCAAAATCATCATACAAGCATACATGGTTCTCATAGATGGATGATGAAAGATAAGCAAGTAAAAACAATAAATCTCAGCTGAATCTAAGTTTAAGCAAGACTTACAACCCTTCAAATGGAGTTCCAAAACGTTCCTAATAATCCTTGCTATAGTTCTTCAATCAAGGACTCCAAAAATCACTCAAAACCTCACTATCACTCTATGTTTGGTGTTCTTCTTCTTCCTTCAATTCTTGAGAGTTTTTCTTCTCCTCCAAGTCTCCCCCCATCCAAATGAGCTGTGAATGAGAATATAGGAGAGGAGAGATGCTCAGCAACAGCTTGCAGGACCACTTATATTCTCCACCAAGAGCAAGGCCGGATCAAGAGATCGTGGGACACGTGGCTTAAGCTGTCAAAGGCAGGAAAATCGACCCAGAGGAATAAATCGGCCGATTTATATGTTAGTTGGTCCGATTTTCTTCAACAGAGGCATGCTATGATCGTTTAGCCATGAGTTGATCCATTGCTTGCACCAATAGTGGTCTTTGTGTTCTTTGTTGCTCCAATTATGCTCCTCCAAAGCTTTGGATGTTTACCACCATGAGGCTTGGCCCTCGAATGCATCGGTTAATGTCCAAAAGACCCCCGAAATACCTACAACACCGACAAAGGCTCATGTAGACGTCTATTCTAGAATTATGCATGAAATGAGTGTAAACACCGTGAACTAATGCCAAAACCGTGCATGAATAATGGAAAAACTATCTAAATGTATGCCTATACTAACGTCATAAATCACGTTATCAAAATACCCCATACTTAAGATTTGCTCGTCCCCGAGCAGGATCCAACTATAGACTAAGAGATGACATGATTTATGTATGCAGAAAAACAACAAAAATCTTTTTGGAATTTGTGCTTCTAGCATTGGATCATCTTCATAGTCATGTTCATAGCGGTGGACAAGCAATCATGCATGAAATAAATGAAGGCATGGAAAGACAATTATACTTAACTAGAAGTCATGCATGAGAGGTGAAAATGAAGAAGTCAAGATGATCATGAGCAACTTCCAATCTAGATCACTAAGCCTTACACACATGCAATTAGGTTACAAGGACTTAGGAAAGGAAAGGCCAAGAAACGTGATGATAAGGTGGGGATTTTCTAATGCCATGTGGTGCAAATCCGGGAAAGGAACTAAACAACCACAACTTTTACGTTTATACTTCATCCACCAAAGTGTATTTTTCTCCTTCTTTTCTTTTCTTTTCACTTATTTTTGAGACAATGGCATTGGTGAACAAAAGCCGAAACCTTGGTGATTAGCCGTCCTCGGGTTTTTTTCTATTTTTCGAGGTGCATCCACACCGGGCACACATACCAAAGCTCGTTAGGACTATCGGTTTATTTGACTTTGGCAATGCACAAACACCCGATTATGTGAATGGTGCCGAGTTACTCGTCATTTAAACCAACGTCCCCAAACCTATATTGTTTTTCTACACTTTTCACAACAAATTCAGTACTTCATTCACATCATTCATTTATCAACAACTTCACCCCACACTTGCTTTTCACACACATCAACACACTAGCATGCTCCTATTCCCGGATGGGTCAAAAGAGGTAAAATTTTTCATCAATTGAGGTGCTCAAACAACATGATCAAGATGAGAAGTAGAGAAAGATGAATTGCCTTAATCACTCCTAAATGATGTGCAAGAACTATCATGTAATTTCGACTTTCAATCCTCAATTCAATCAAGGCAAACATTCATGATCACAAATCATTCATAGGATTCAAGATAAGTACTTCAAGTCCACATATGCATTCATCTATTCAACACATAAGGCTATCCATACCCAATTCACAAGACAATTTCATCATAAGGGTCATTCCCAAGCTTTAGAAGCACTACAATTTTTTTAAATTTTCTGATTTTTTTGGATTTTTCGAAATATGTATGTACAATGCAAGACATAATGAAACATGTGACAAAATTAAACTATCCTAGATTCTAATCATGCAAGTGATCATGAAAACCCCACCCCATACTTAGAAACACATTGTCCTCAATGTGGAAGCTAAATAAAGAAGTGAAAGAGAGTCCTCACAATGCAAAAATGGTGATGCTTTGGTATTTCGGTTCACATTGAATGATGATGGTGGATGATTAATCAAGGATGGTAGAGAGCTCTTGATGTCCATTATGGTGTCGGAACCCGCGCTTGGCACCGCAAGCCGTCCAAGTTCCACGTCCGCTCCATCCATGCTTGATTTGAGATCATCACTTTCCTTTACAGAAGGAAAAATCGCCCCTGTTGCCCAGGAAAATCGGCCGATCTGGCTGAAGAACAGGCCGATTTTTCTGGGTGATTTCCTCTTCGTCCATGTGCTTGGATCTTGTACCTTCAACAGTTCCACGAGGTTTTCACATGACCTCCAATATCTTATCACACACGACAATCAACAAGATCTAGCACTCTCAAACACGAAACAAAAACATAGCACACCAAGAGTAAGATCAAACAAAAGCAATAAAAAGAAAGGGAAAAATATGTACCAATGGGTTGCCTCCCATTAAGCGCTTCTCTAAGGTCATTAGCTTGACCAAATTCAGGAGCGTTTCACTCAAGGTGAAGTGGGGCAATCACTTCCATCGGGGCTTCCGGGATGTATTTCTTCAAACGGTGCCCATTCACCTTGAAGTTGCCACAATGATCTCCTCCTATCTCTACCGCTCCATGAGGAAAGACTTTCTTCACAACATAGGGACCCGTCCATCTTGACTTGAGCTTTCCGGGGAAAAGTCGCAGCCTTGAGTTGAAAAGAAGCACCAAGTCACCCTCATTCAACTCCTTTGGGATGAGGCGCTTGTCCTGCCAACGCTTGGTCCTCTCCTTGTAGATCCGGACATTCTCATAAGCGTCCAACCGGATCTCTTCAAGGGCGTTCATGTCTAGCAACCTCTTCTCACCGGCCTCCTCGAGATCAAAATTTAACCACCTTATAGCCCAATATGCTCTATGCTCCATCTCTACCTGAAGGTGGCAAGACTTGCCATAGACTAACTTGTAAGGAGTGGTGCCAATTGGTGTCTTGAAAGTGGTTCTATAAGCCCACAAAGCATCATCGAGCTTCATAGCCCAATCCTTACTTGTTCTAGAGACCGTCTTCTCAAGTATCCCTTTTATCTCCCGGTTGGAGATCTCCACTTGGCCACTAGTTTGGGGATGGTAAGGTGTCACCACCTTATGAGTCACCCCATACTTAGCCAAAAGTGCCCCGAAGTTCCTATTGGTGAAGTGCTTCCCTCCATCACTTATGATCACCCTTGGTGTTCCAAACCTAGGGAAGATCACTCGGTTGAAGAACCGCACCACCACCTTGGCATTATTTGTGGTAGAGGCGATTGCCTCCACCCATCTCGAAACATAATCTACCGCCAATAGGATGTAGAGGTTGCCACATGAAGAAGGGAATGGTCCCATGAAGTCCACACCCCACACATCAAATATCTCCACTTCTTGTATGTTGTTCAAGGGCATCTCATTCCTCCTTGAGATGTTGCCCGTCCTTTGGCAAGCATCACAAGCTACCACAAAGCTTTGCACATCCTTGAACAAACTTGGCCAAAAGAAGCCCGATTGCAACACCTTCGCACATGTCTTGTGTGAGCTAGCATGCCCTCCAGATGGCAAGGAATGACAATGGCGGATCACACTCTCCACCTCATCATCCGGTATGCATCTTCTAAACATTCCATCCGGCCCTCTCTTGAACAAAAGTGGTTCACTCCAATAGTAGTGCCTCACGTCTTTGAAGAACTTCTTTCTTTGGTCATATGTCAATCCGGGAGGCACTTCCTCATACACTAAGTAGTTCATAATGTCGGCAAACCATGGCTCACTTCCTCTAGATAATTGGAACAAGCATTCTTCCACCATTTGCAATTGCTCATCCCGGAATGAATCATCAATCGGGATGTCATCTCTTTCAAGCTCCAATGGTGGGAGTCTACTAAGGTGATCCGCCACGGAGTTCTCGGATCCCTTCTTGTCCCGGATTTCCAAATCAAACTCTTGAAGAAGAAGGATCCACCGAATCAACCTAGGCTTTGCATCCTTCTTGGTAAGGAGATAACGGATTGCAGCATGATCCGTATAAACAATGACCTTCGCTCCAACAAGGTATGACCGAAACTTCTCAAAGGCATACACTACCGCTAGCAACTCTTTCTCGGTTGTGGCATAGTTAAGTTGGGCATCTAGCGTCTTGCTAGCATAATAAATGGGATGAGTGCGCCCATCTTTCCTTTGCCCCAAAACAGCCCCAACGGCTACATCGCTTGCAATACACATGATCTCAAATGGTAGGCTCCAATCCGGAGGTTGCATGATAGGTGCGGAGATCAAAGCGTTCTTCAACCTACAAAAAGCCTCAAGGCAATCTTTGGAGAAAACAAATTCAACATCCTTCATTAGTAGGTTAGTAAGAGGCTTAGAAATTTTAGAGAAGTCTTGAATAAACCTCCGGTAAAAACCGGCATGCCCTAAAAAGCTCCTTACCCCCTTCACCGAGGTAGGTGGTGGCAACTTCTCTATCGTTTCAATCTTGGCCCTATCAACCTCAATGCCACGGTTAGACACCAAGTGTCCTAACACAATACCTTCACTTATCATGAAGTGGCATTTTTCCCAATTTAAGACAAGATTTGTTTCCTCACATCTTTGCAATACTAATGACATGTTAGCCAAGCAATTATCAAAGGAAGAACCATAAACAGAAAAATCATCCATAAACACTTCCATGATATTTTCAATGTATTCCGAAAAAATAGCCATCATACACCTTTGGAAGGTGGCGGGTGCATTACACAACCCAAATGGCATTCTCCTATATGCACAAGTACCCCATGGACATGTAAATGTGGTTTTCTCTTGGTCATCGGGGTAGATAGGGATTTGGAAGAATCCACTATAGCCATCTAAATAGCAAAAATGAGAATGTTGAGCTAACCTCTCTAGCATTTGGTCAATGAAAGGGAGAGGGAAGTGATCTTTCCTAGAAGCCATGTTAAGCTTCCTATAATCAATACACATCCTCCATCCCGTAACCGTCCTAGTCGGGATTAGTTCATTGTTCTCATTGGTAACTACGGTCATCCCACCCTTCTTAGGTACTACATGAACGGGACTAACCCACTTACTATCCGATATAGGGTAGATAATTCCCGCATCTAGCAACTTAATGATCTCCTTTTTGACTACCTCTTTCATTATAGGATTCAATCTTCTTTGATGTTCAATAGAGGGTTTATGGTTTTCTTCCATCATTATCTTATGCATGCACAAAGAGGGCTTAATGCCAACAAGGTCATCAATGGTGTATCCTATTGCCTTTCTATGCAGTTTCAATTCATTCAACAATCTATTAAGCTCATCATCATTCAAAGATGCATTCACAATCACCGGATAAGTAGAATTTGAACCAAGGAAAGCATACTTTAAATGAGAAGGAAGAGGTTTAAGATCAAGTTGAGGAGGACCTTTTTCGGTTGGAGACGATCCATACAATGTAGGTTGAGATGATTGCAATGCCATGGAAACCTCCTTGAAGTCCCTTGATGATTGCTCACAATCAAGTGGTTGATGCTGAAAAGACTCAGGAAAATCGGCCCAGTCAGAAAAATCGGCCGATTTTCCTGAGGGTGGGTCGATCTGAGTTTCTGTTTTGGCAGAACTGGACGAAGCTTCAGCACAAGGCAAAACATCGGCCGATTTGGTCCCTCCAGTCCGATTTTTCTGCCTGTTTCTCTCTTCTTCTAGCACTTCAAATCCAACACTTGGTAGCTCGTCCAATGCATTCAAGGCCTTGATTACTTCATTGCTACTCTCCTCAACTCCTTCCTCCATCAAGCTTGAGCTAAGGACCTTCTCAAGTGGATCCTTGAGCAAGATTGAGCTCACAACCTCTCTAGACTCCTCTTCTTCAACTGTGTTGAATACATCTTCATCAAGGGTTGGCCCCTTCGTTATTGTGGAAAGCTTGAACTTGATGTTCTCTTCTCTAATGTTAAAGGAGAGGGTCCCATTCTTGCAATCTACTAGACATCCGGAAGTAGCTAGGGAAGGTCTCCCCAAGATGATAGGAACCGGGTAGTCCGCCGGGATGTCCAAAACAACGAAGTCTATGGGCACATAGAACTTCTCTAGTTGCACCGGAATGTCTTCCAAGATTCCAACCGGATGAGTGATTGAGTGGTCCGCCATGTAAAGAGTCATCTTGACCGGCTTTGGCTCTCCTAGCCCAACCTTGTTGCAAAGTGCAAGCGGGATGATACTTACACTTGCCCCAAGATCACATAGGGCGTCATACTTCACTTCTCCTACTCCGATTGGCACACAAAAGGATCCCGGATCCCTTAGCTTAGGAGGCATCTCCTCCTTCATTGTTTGAATCAACTCCGAGGATCTCTTTGTCATCCTTATCTCCCCATACTCCTCCAACTTCCTTTTGTTGGAGAGTATCTCCTTCAAGAACTTGCCATATTCCGGCATACCTAAGATAGCATCCATGAACGGAATATTAATATGCAATTTAGACATAAGTTCAAGGAATTTACTAAAATGATTGTCCAAGCGAGCTCTTGCTCGTGATTGTGGGAACGGTAGTGGTGGCTTGTATGGAGGTGGTGCCACATATGTTGGCTCAACATCCTTGCTCTTGCCTCCATCTTCTTGCAATGGCTCTTCTTCATTCACCACTTGCTTCCCTTTAGCATTCTCCTTGGGCAAGGGAACCTTCATGCTCAACCCACTCCTCGTTGTAATGGCCAACACTTGGCCTCTTGGGTTGTCTTCGGTCCTTCCGGGAAGCTTTCCCGGATCTCTATGGTCTTCACCCGCTTTTTGGAACACTTGTGCTTCCAACACTTTTTGAGCTTTGGAAATGGAAGTCACCGTTCTCTCAAGACCACTCAACCTTCCAAGCAATTGCTCAAACATCATTTCGGTTCTATCCTTTGGTGGTTCTTGTGAATCTTTTGGTGGTGGAGTTGTGCTTGTGGAAGCGGGAGGGTTCAAGGCTCCATCCTGGTTAGAATAGGAAAACCCGGGATGGTTGTGGTTGGGCCGGTAATTGTTGAATTGCCGGTTGTTGTTGAAGTTCCTTGGGCCTTGGTAGTTGTTGTAATTGCCCCTTCACATGTAATTGACATCCTCCTCCTTGGAAGATAAGTTAGCTTGTGGAAGCACTTGAGGAGTTGCTTGGTTCTTCAAAGTTGTAGTACACAACTCCCTCAAGGATTTTAGCTCGTTGTTGATGGCGTCAAGCTTGAAATTGCTCATGGTGACCTCACTCACCTCATATGCTCCCGCCTTTCTCCCTTCACTCTTCCTATGGGAGTATTTCTCAATCACTAGAGCTTGTTTCTCTACAAACTCCCAAGCATCATCCACATGCTTCTCCATAAAAGTCCCACCGGAAAGAGATTGAAGCTTGAATTGGCTATCTTAATCAAGTCCCTTGAAGTAGATCTCCAATAGCTCAATTTTTGGTATCCCATGGTGTGGACAATCTAGGAGAAGGTCTTTGAATCTCTCCCAAGACTTGAACAAACTCTCTCTATCCTTCATCACAAAGGCATTGATCTTTCCTCTTAATTCGGTAGTCTTGGAAGGTGGGAAGAACTTAGTCAAAAACTCAGTTGTCATCTCCTCCCAAGTACCAACTCGCCCTTGTGGAATAGATTGATACCAAGCCAAGGCTTTATCCTTAAGAGAGAAGGAAAAAGCCCTAAGCTTATGGTTGTTGCTCTCCAATCTTGGCGGTCTAAGAGTCTCCATCAAAATCTCATAGTTCATCAAGTGTTGATGAGGAGACTCTCCTTCCATCCCTCCAAATTGATTATGCCGGATCATTTGTAGAACTTGAGGGCGGACTTCATAGTTGTGGGCTGCGGGATCTCCTAAGTTCACACCGGGACGGTGTGCTCTTTGTTGTAACACCCCAAATCCGCGGGATATCGGGATGCTACGGGCGGGGACCTCACAATGGGTCCCGACCCTTAGCCTGACAACAATTTCACCGGATCTTGCAACAAGGCACAAATAAAGGCCAAAACTGAAATACATTTTTATGCAATGTTATGAATGCCGAAAACAAAAGAAAGGAAAGACTTCAACCGTCCTTACAACAACATCAATATAATACAAAAACAACAACAACACAAGGACTCCAAAACCCAACTCAACCTAAAATGTACGGAACCCCGGCTGCCCACTCCTCCGGATCACTCGGCCACATCCTATCCTGCACATCAACTACAACAATCGGTATAAAACCGTTAGCTCACATTCTAGGCATTATAAAGATAATATGGCACAAACACATATAGGAGAACACAAGGCACACAACATGAACATTCATTTCATAACATCTTTTTAGGTCGTTCCATATCTAATACATTTGTTTCAAGTGTGACACAAGAGTCTTATAACTCTTGCCTCTGTCCCCGTGTAACCAACAGGAGTGTGGCGGCGCCCAACCCGTATACCCTGAGGGAGTGATAAAGAAGCCTGCCCGTATACCGTGTATGTCCTAGTCGCACAGATCCCCCCAGTCTCCCTCGGGAAACTGAGCGGTGATGTCACCGCCCGATAATAATAATAGTAGTGACGATGGGCCAATAAATAAGGTCAAGTAAATCCTAATCCATTTTCATGCTTAAAAGCGGCAAACACACACCACCATATATATCCAAATAAGGCATAAAAGCGACTAAGTAAGTCCGAGGACTTACCTCGTTTCAAAGCTGCTAAAAACCGATCTCACTTCTCGTAGGAAAATTACCAAAGCCTGTTCAAGACAAGGCACAATAATCAACAACTACTCACGCAAGCTAGAAGTCCTTAGACTTCTAGTACTATATACTCTTATTAGGTCATACACTCCCACAAACTAGGATACTCTCCTAGCCCTCATAAACTCACGAGATCTCAACTATAACCACATGCTAAATACTTCCATACTAACTCCACAATCTCAACAAGCACATACTCACAACCTCAACAAATCTCACATGATAACATACACACCTCAATCCTTATAACGTTCAAACCAACCTTAAATCCTCACCTAAAGTTCCAAGCCACTACTTGGCATTTGCCCTAAGATATGCTAGATCCAACCTAGCATGGTACTATTACTAAACATAACTAGATCGAGGGAGAAGGTACTCACACAAGATCCAAGGCGGAAGACGATATACGAATGACGAGTTTGGGTTCAATGGCCTTAATCGGAGCGCTTCCGGACCTAAAACCAAAGCTAAGAAAATTTAGCTTATACGCTAAATTTGAACAGAAAGTTACTTATAAAAATCTAAGTTAAAAACCCGTTTTCAAAACCAAGGTTAAAACAAAACCAATCAAACATTTTCCGGGCAAAAATATACACTTAGAGTCATAATCCGCAAATAAATCGTTGTGTCATACTCCGAATATTAAAACACGAAAGCCATAATTGATAATTTGTAAAATTGAGTCATAAACTATAATAATAAATATGGCCCATATAAGTAAATAATTTCTGCAAGGATATAATTTCAAACTTCTAAAATGTGGGTTAAAAATGCAATTATAAAAATATGGGTACATATGGTAATTATACTCAAACTCGCTGCAAGGAGAAGCAGGGCAGTGGCGGCCTTCGATAGTTTCGGATAGGTCGAAGCAAGGGAGCGACGCGGCGGCACAACCAGGTGGTGATGATTCTCCGGCGAGGCTTGCAAGAGGAGAAGATGAACAGAGGGGAGGAGGGTCGAAAGAGGGCTTCTTCCTGCAAGTTTGTTTGAAGGCATGGTGGTGAGGTTTGGTCCGACCTCCGGCGACGAAGGGCAGAGGAGGCAACGGATCTCGCAACCTAGCGGAGCTCCCTTGAGCAAGGGAGGCTACGCAGAGGAGCTCAGTAGATCCGGAGGTGAGAAGCGAGAGAGGGAGATCGAAGGTTGCAGATCCGGTGGTTCGAGGCGGTTTTTGGACGTGTCTCCCCTACCTTCCTTCGGTTCCCAACGGTGCAGCTCCTCTCCGGCGGCGTTGCAGCTTCTCAACGGTATCAATAGCTGCAATCAGCGAGGAAAGATGCAACCCAGGGAGGCTGGCTTCGATCGATTGTCACCGGGGTATGAGACAGGTAAGAAGGTTGTTTACTGTTGTTGAGAAAATAGAGGAGGAGAGAGTGGCAGGAGGTAAGGGGTAGGTTGTTGAGGCACCAACGAAGGTCACTTCAGAGCCAAGACCGAGGGGTCGGGGAGGGCCAGAGGTTGGTTTGCAGGAAGGAAGCTAGGGGTCAGTTACATCCCTTCACAGGTCGGAGGAGAGTGTGCAGCAGAGCTCTCACCAAGAGAGAGAAAAATAAAATTAATTAAAAAAAATAAAGAGGGATAGAATTTGAAGAAGAGAAAGAGGAACAAAATAAAAGGGTAGGCTCGTTTAAGTATACGGAACGCAATTTTCGAATCGAGAATTTCCGACTTTTCTGATTAAAATAAAATACGGAAATACGTATATGTACACCAAAATATTAAATTACCCGGGGGTTATTTTTATGTCGAAATATATATATATATATATATATATATATATATATATATATATATATATATATATATTTTAAATATAATATTAAAAAGAAATCTCGTGCTACGAACGAATTGAAGGTAGGGGAGAATATAAAAAAATCGGAACGCACCCAAAAGAACAGGGCGTTACATCAGGTCCTCCTAAAAACAAGTTTCGTCCCGAAACTTGCTAAACACGAACTCTCGAACACTCACATCTCGCTAACCGCTCGGAACACTATAATGTGGCAACTACAGCCCTCTAAACTAAAGCCTACTTTCATAAACACATCAAGACCCCGCAAGGAACACACACAAAGAGAGAGAAAAAAAAAAGAAAAATTCACGTCACAATTCACATAAGCACAACCAAGAAAGATCTCGGGATTAACCCGACAGTCCTATAGATGTCGCTAACCTGCGTAAAACTCGATCAAAGGTACTATCTTACGTCTTCCAGTTAGCCTCATCGGCTCCTCGTCTCGACTAGATCATCACAACGGTCTACATGTCTCGAGTCATATATGTACTCCCTCGACTGATGCACATGAACCCCAGGTGAACACCTTCTACTCTCGACGGTCACGCCAACCAGTAAAACCAATTTCCCAACTCGCGCTATGATTCCATAAAGGTCTGATATATCGGAATCTCAACTTTATCCTCGGGTCTTTCTTAGTACAGTATTTTCATTATGTGTCTCTTTTATTGTCTCTAACAAAGAAGATCGGATTTCCAACTTACACCGTTGGCTATGGTTCTTGTCAAACCAAACTTTGATGTTACGCTTTCTCATTCCTTGTTGCGAGTTTCAAGTAATGAAGGTAGTACTTTACTTCACATTGCTTCTACTCACGAGACACGTATGCTATTACTTTTACATCGTTCCTCAATACTCCATTAAAAACTTGTCTAGAAGAACCACTTGTACACTTCAAACCCATCATACCTCGAGACCATTTCAAAACAGTAGCCCCAGTGAATCTCTTCTTAACTCTCAACAACCCTATTGTCAATTTTCGTCCACTTATACTTATTTGTCTTCCGAAGTGGGTTGACCATAGATGGTGTTACTTTGGAGGATATCTCCACATATCCGGTAATGACCGGCATGACCAAAAAAACTTGTAACTTCTTCACATCCTTCGGGATTGACATCCCGACACAACTTGTCATACAACTTTTTCTCTTCTTTTAGAGTAGATCCAAATATCTTATCCAGGCATTAGTGATCTCATATGGAATCACTAAAACTCATAGTGACCATAGTTGTCCGGAATGCCGTATTTGCAATATCCGAGTCCCGAATTCTCAAACGGTGACAATCAAATCTTAGTTAATCTTAGAAGAAACTACCGTCCCTTGCAACTGATCGAGTAGGTCCCCCATTCATTGTAAGGGATACTCGTCCTTCATGTCATCTTGCTCAACTTATAATAATCAATGTGCAAACGGAGATAGCCGTCTCTCTCTTCGCAGATTGGTGTCCTCTATAATAACTTCAAATCAAGAATTTAAGATACACTTCCAACGTGAACTTCAAATCTTCTTAATGGTAAATTCGCCTCCCGAAGCATTGGAATCCGTTGTACCTCAGGTTCTAGCTTTTCTTCTCCCATCACATATCGTAAGATATCAACACAATCTTGTCTTAACATTGGTCAAGTGGTCCACCCCGATCTGTTGAGGTGACGTCCATCGAACACGTGATTTATTTTATTTTTTTATTTTTTTATTTTTTTTTTTAATTTTTTGCTGCAATGTTCACCGTCCTCTTCTAAAGATCCTTCATCTCCAAAACTCGGGAGACTTGCTCTAATAATCTTTTTAAGGTTTCACACTTATGTGAAGGCATGAAGGTCCTAACTGCAGGACTTAATCACGCCTTATAATATATTAGTATTACCTTCTTCGTATTCTATCAAAGCTCGCATTATTCCTTCGAGTAGGTGTAGAAGTTAATCCCTTTTCTTATGTAACGTCCAATCGATCGTAGAGGTTCTATCCTCAATATTTCATGTACTTCTTGTACATCTCACATCGACTTCAAACTTCAAAACTTCAGTCTTCCCATACTATTGGTGGTCACCTTATGTATTTCTCGGTATTCTATGTACAACTACAATGGAAGCCTCATCTTAAGGTTGATCCACTAGCTCCCCTTACCTTGATCAACCTTAAAAGTTGTAACCCGTGGCGTTCCTCCATATGTCAATCTCATGACCTAAGAAGGGCGTAAGATCGTTACAATCTCCTTCTCGGAGATCTTGTTATAACTACTTACTTGAACTCGTTCAACAATTATTTGATTTAAGACAAAAGCACGTCAATTGATGTACCTCCTCACTATTGACATTGATCCACCCCGAATACTCCAAGCTCTAGTTCCCGATCCTATATGTTTCCATAATTTTGTTTACTCTTCCCGTCTACACACATTAATAGACAACCCGCACTTGTGCGTTCTCAGTTGTCACCGATTAATTTGTATCCGCCCTTCTCCGAAGTTAACGACTTGCCCTCCTACCATACTTCTATGCTACCATACTCTTGAAAAGATACCCTCTCGGGGTACTTTATCTTAACTTCACTAGCTTATTTTATTTTTCTTCAACTCCGTTAGCTCTTTCTACGCTCCTTTCTTCCCTCCGCTTCTGTAAGATAACCATACCTACCCAATACTCTCGTCTCATATGTCCCGCCTTTATAGGCTTAACCGCTCTTCATAATGTTTAGCAAATGCACTCTTCGAATATTTTGACATTTATTAGCCTCCACTAGCATCCTTCTAGGTTGATAACTTAAGTTCTTCCATCCAGCTCCTTGTTTCCTCTTTCATCTTCTGAAGATCATCCTCCTCACACACTTCCTCCTTCTTAGTGTTGATTAGTGTCATCACAATGACGGAAGTCGATTGACTCTCACAGTAATTCCACTATGTGAGTTTTCACCATGTGATCCTCCTCGTAACTCTCAACTTCCGAATAAATCACCCACTTAGGATCTTGCAAAGATCGTCATTTCACCCTATGGTATCTCCGTAAGCTTAACTTACGGTTCTCATAAATCTTTCCCAATGTCTTTTCATCTTGACCCCCATGCTTAAGGGATCCTATTGAAAACTTGTCTTACTTATAACGCCGCTTTTATCCTTGAGCGA
Organism: Fagopyrum homotropicum; assembly: GCA_033239125.1. Lineage (NCBI taxonomy): Eukaryota > Viridiplantae > Streptophyta > Magnoliopsida > Caryophyllales > Polygonaceae > Fagopyrum > Fagopyrum homotropicum. The sequence goes on along the minus strand of BSWB01000005.1, from coordinate 8,303,689 downwards.
GAATGTAGTCCTCTCTACTTGATTCGCACCTTCAGTTCATCGGCACCATACTTGGAAAAACTTTATGTTCGTTGTCTCTAGTTTCTTCATTGATGCTCCATCACGGCTTCTTCATAAGTTCATATCACTCCATACCTTCATGTTGCTTTTATATTGGTATAGTCTCCATCTTGGCTTCGCTTAAGTTGACACGAGGTTTTCTTTTATTTGTTTGTCCTTTGGTTACGTCATCCCTGGTCTTCTTCTTCTTCGACTTCCTCTTAAAGGAGTCTGGGAAATCACCGGGGTGCTTGCGAAAACTTGATGCTCAACTTGATAACTTGAGCATACTCATATTCGTATGTATACAATCCTAAGTCAAAAGGTGTTGTCCAAGCGGGCGATGATAGCTTTCTATCATCTTAGCTATAAGGTCCTCTATCACTAATATGATATAAGCATACCATATGTTTATATATAAATATATATAATGATATAAACGTCAAGCTACTACTATAAATATAATCATTCCATAAACAATTTACAACTCAATATATAAGTATAGTCTAAAACATCCTAAGTCCACTTATAAATATCTACATATATATATATATATATATATATATATATATATATATATATATATATATATATATATATATATATATATATATATACATAATATAATAATCAATAACTACGTCGCCGAGATCCGCGGAGGAAGTGGTGGTCCCGTACATTCTACCCCAACTGACTCATGCACATGATTTGAAAACGAAATTCATTTCTTTAAAACTCAAAACCCTTGAGGGTTTTGCTTATTTTTATTCGGCCTTTAGAAGATTGCGAGTGCCATTTTTGTCAACCTAGGGCTCTGATACCACTTTTGTAACACCCCAAATCCGCGGGATATCGGGATGCTACAGGCGGGGACCTCACAATGGGTCCCGACCCTTAGCCTGACAACAATTTCACCGGATCTTGTAACAAGGCACAAATAAAGGCCAAAACTGAAATACATTTTTATGCAATGTTATGAATCCTGAAAACAAAAGAAAGGAAAGACTTCAGCCGTCCTTACAACAACATCAATATAATACAAAAACAACAACAACACAAGGACTCCAAAATCCAACTCAACCTAAAATGTACGGAACCCCGGCTGCCCACTCCTCCGGATCACTCGCCCACATCCTATCCTGCACATCAACTACAACAATCGGTATAAAACCGTTAGCTCACATTCTAGGCATTATAAAGATAATATGGCACAAACACATATAGGAGAACACAAGGCACAAAACATGAACATTCATTCCATAACATCTTTTTAGGTCGTTCCATATCTAATTCATTTGTTTCAAGTGTGACACAAGAGTCTTATAACTCTTGCCTCTGTCCCCGTGTAACCAACAGGAGTGTGGCGGCGCCCAACCCGTATACCCTGAGGGAGTGATGAAGAAGCTCGCCCGTATACCGTGTATGGCCTGTTCGCAGAGATCCCCCCAGTCTCCCTCGGGAAACTGAGCGGTGATGTCACCGCCCGATAATAATAATAGTAGTGACGATGGGCCAATAAATAAGGTCAAGTAAATCCTAATCCATTTTCATGCTTAAAAGCGGTAAACACACACAACCATATATATCCAAATAAGGAATAAAAGCGGCTAAGTAAGTCCGAGGACTTACCTCGTTTCAAAGCTAGCTAAAAACCGATCTCACTTCTCGTAGGAAAATAACCAAAGCCTGTTCAAGACAAGGCACAATAATCAACAACTACTCATGCAAGCTAGAAGTCCTTAGACTTCTAGTACTATATACTCTTATTAGGTCATACACTCCCACAAACTAGGATACTCTCCTAGCCCTCATAAACTCACGAGATCTCAACTATAACCACATGCTAAATACTTCCACACTAACTCCACAATCTCAACAAGCACATACTCACAACCTCAACAAATCTCACATGATAACATACACACCTCAATCCTTATAACATTCAAACCATCCTTAAATCCTCACCTAAAGTTCCAAGCCACTACTTGGCATTTGCCCTAAGTTATGCTAGATCCGACCTAGCATGGTACTATTACTAAACATAACTAGATCGAGGGAGAAGGTACTCACACAAGATCCAAGGCGGAAGACGATATACGAATGACGAGTTTGGGTTCAATGGCCTTAATCGGAGCGCTTCCGGACCTAAAACCAAAGCTAAGCAAATTTAGCTTATACGCTAAATTTGAACGGAAAGTTACTTATAAAAATCTAAGTTAAAAACCCGTTTTCAAAACCAAGGTTAAAACAAAACCAATCAAACATTTTCCGGGCAAAAATATACACTTAGAGTCATAATCCGCAAATAAATCGTTGTGTCATACTCCGAATATTAAAACACGAAAGCCATAATTGATAATTTATAAAATTGAGTCATAAACTATAATAATAAATATGGCCTATATAAGTAAATAATTTCTGCAAGGATATAATTTCAAACTTCTAAAATGTGGGTTAAAAATGCAATTATAAAAATATGGGTACATATGGTAATTATACCAGAATAGGGGGATGCCCAATTTAATTTTGTAATTAGGGTTTTCTGCAACTGATACTCAAACTCGCTGCAAGGAGAAGCAGGGCAATGGCGGCCTTCGATGGTTTCGGCTAGGTCGAAGCAAGGGAGCGACGCGGCGGCACAACCAGGTGGTGATGATTCTCCAGCGAGGCTTGCAAGAGGAGAAGACGAACAGAGGGGAGGAGGGTCGAAAGAGGGCTTCTTCCTGCAAGTTTGTTCGAAGGCATGGTGGTGAGGTTTGTTCCGACCTCCGGCGACGAAGGCCAGAGGAGGCAACGGATCTCGCAACCTAGCGGAGCTCCCTGGAGCAAGGGAGGCTACGCAGAGGAGCTCGGTAGATCCGGAGGTGAGAAGCGAGAGAGGGAGATCGAAGGTTGCAGATCCGGTGGTTCGAGGCGGTTTCTGGAGGTGTCTCCCCTTCCTTCCTTCGGTTCCCAACGGTGCAGCTCCTCTCCGGCGGCATTGCAGCTTCTCAACGGTATCAATAGCTGCAATCAGCAAGGGAAGATGCAACCCAAGGAGGCTGGCTTCGATCGATTGTCACCGGGGTATGAGACAGGTAAGAAGGTTGTTTACTGTTGTTGAGAAAATAGAGGAGGAGAGAGTAGCAAGAGGTAAGGGGTAGGTTGTTGAGGCACCAACGAAGGTCACTTCAGAGCCAAGACCGAGGGGTCGGGGAGGGCCAGAGGTCGGTTTGCAGGAAGGAAGCTAGGGGTCAGTTACATCCCTTCACAGGTCAGAGGAGAGTGTGCAGTAGAGCTCTCACCAAGAGAGAGAGAGAAAAATAAAATTAATTAAAAAAAATAAAGAGTGATAGAATTTGAAGAAGAGAAAGAGGAACAAAATAAAAGGGTACACTCGTTTAAGTATACGGAACGGAATTATCGAATCGAGAATTTCCGACTTTTCTGATTAAAATAAAATACGGAAATACGTATATGTACACCAAAATATTAAAATACCCGGGGGTTATTTTTATGTCGAAATATATATATATATATATATATATATTTTAAATATAATATTAAAAAGAAATCTCATGCTACGAACGAATCGAAGGTAGGGGAGAATAAAAAAAAATTGGAACACCCAAAAGAACAGGGCGTTACATTTGTGCCGGATCCATACGTCTCCCCAATGTTTGTGGCTCTTCGATAGCAATGGGTACAACCCTAACATTCGCCTCCGGCTGCGGTTGTGGTGGTGGAGGAGGTGGAGGTTGTTGACGATTAAGCTCTCCTTGTACAAGGGCTTGCCTAATCTCATCAATCTCCCTCCTAGTTGCTTCTTGCCTCTCATTGGCAAGTCTCCTTTCTTCCTCCAAGAGCTCATCTCTGAGCATAATTTGCTCTAAGGCTTCATCCAACTCAGCTTGGAGATCTCTTCCGGCCATCTCTTTTCCCTTTTTAATGCTCTTGGATCTAGATCTAAGGGTTTTCTCCGGTTCGGGATCGAATGGAGCTAAATCCTTGTCACGAGATCTTCGCATACACCTAAAGAGTAAGAGATGTCCTGAAAAGCAAAGACACAAACCAAAGAGAGATCAAAAGCAACAAGAAAGATCTACACTACAAACAATCACAAAATAGACTCAATCTAGACCTAGTCTCCGGCAACGGCGCCAAAAACTTGTTACGCTAAGGATGTGTGTGTGATGCGCAATATGTTTTAAATTTATACTCGTTATATTTCTCCTAACTCCTAGCTAACCCGCAGTGTACGGGATGTTTGTAGTAGGGATAGTATTCCGAGGTCGAACACAAAGACTAAGGTGAGATTAATTCGATTTGTGATTAAGTTTAGTGAAGATCTAGTTAAGAAAAGAGAAGGAATAAAGAAATGAAAGTCTAAATGTTTTGGTGGGTTTTTAGGTGATCAATCAAGGATCACAATTCATGCAAAATGAACAATCAACTATGCTAACAAATCAACGAAGACAACAAGTAACGCAAACACAAACTATGTGATAAAAGAGAGAGAAATGGATACTAGAGGTCAAGATTTCCGGTTATGGCATTGGACTCAAGGTTCTAAGGATTCTAAGGACAAAGTTACGGTGTTGGGAAAGGGTGTTTCACTAATGGAAGCAATTACCGGGTAGGTCTCTCACTTCACTTGTCCCGCATCAAACTCCTATTACCGAGTAGGTCTCAAGGGGTTAAAGTAGGGAATTCTACACAAACCGGAAACTACTTAAGGGCCAACCCTCTCCTTACCGGGTAAGTCTCGAAATAGGGAAGTTTCAAGCAATAATCCTAGCACACTCGATCCAATAGCGGCTTATGAAGATCACTACTACCTAGAGTTCATCATCTTAGGTATCAAAGATCGGAAATCATCGGGTGGATCTCTTTCCTCACTTAGGTTGATAGCATTAGGTGATGCTAAGCTAAATTAAGCTTAATAAACCCTAGGGTTTCAACAACCTAACACCCTAACATACAGATTCATCAATTAAAGATCAACAGAGAAGAAAATCGGGTGGATCTTATAAAAATCGGCCGATCTAGCTGATGATCAGGGCGATTTTTCTCTCTGGTTTGGGTTTCGTGCATACAAATCATCCTAAACTAACATATTAGTCCATCCTATCATCACCCAAGCCATAACCATCAATCCATCACTCCAGAATCACAATAAACTAGCCAATAATATGCATATCAAGATCCAAAATCATCATACAAGCATACATGGTTCTCATAGATGGATGATGAAAGATAAGCAAGTAAAAACAATAAATCTCAGCTGAATCTAAGTTTAAGCAAGACTTACAACCCTTCAAATGGAGTTCCAAAACGTTCCTAATAATCCTTGCTATAGTTCTTCAATCAAGGACTCCAAAAATCACCCAGAATCACTCAAAACCTCACTATCACTCTATGTTTGGTGTTCTTCTTCTTCCTTCAATTCTTGAGAGTTTTTCTTCTCCTCCAAGTCTCCCCCGATCCAAATGAGCTGTGAATGAGAATGTAGGAGAGGAGAGATGCTCAGCAACAGCTTGCAGGACCACTTATATTCTCCACCAAGAGCAAGGCCGAATCAAGAGATCGTGGGACACGTGGCTTAAGCTGTCAAAGGCAGGAAAATCGACCCAGAGGAATAAATCGGCCGATTTATCTATTAGTTGGTCCGATTTTCTTCAACAGAGGCATGCTATGATCGTTTAGCCATGAGTTGATCTATTGCTTGCACCAATAGTGGTCTTTGTGTTCTTTGTTGCTCCAATTATGCTCCTCCAAAGCTTTGGATATTTACCACCATGAGGCTTGGCCCTCGAATGCATTGGTTAATGTCCAAAAGACCCCCGAAATACCTACAACACCGACAAAGGCTCGTGTAGACGTCTATTCTAGAATTATGCATGAAATGAGTGTAAACGCCGTGAACTAATGCCAAAACCGTGCATGAATAATGGAAAAACTATCTAATTGTATGCCTATACTAATGTCATAAATCACGTTATCAAAATACCCCATACTTAAGATTTGCTCGTCCCCGAGCAGGATCCAACTATAGACTAAGAGATGACATGATTTATGTATGCAGAAAAACAACAAAAATCTTTTTGGAATTTGTGCTTCTAGCATTGGATCACCTTCATAGTCATGTTCATAGCGGTGGACAAGCAATCATACATGAAATAAATGAAGGCATGGAAAGACAATTATACTTAACTAGAAGTCATGCATGAGAGGTGAAAATGAAGAAGTCAAGATAATCATGAGCAACTTCCAATCTAGATCACTAAGCCTTACACACATGCAATTAGGTTACAAGGACTTAGGAAAGGAAAGGCCAAGAAACGTGATGATAAGGTGGGGATTTTCTAAGGCCATGTGGTGCAAATCCGGGAAAGGAACTAAACAACCACAACTTTTACGTTTATACTTCATCCACCAAAGTGTATTTTTCTCCTTCTTTTCTTTTCTTTTCACTTATTTTTGAGACAATGGCATTGGTGAACAAAAGCCGAAACCTTGGTGATTAGCCGTCCTCGGGTTTTTTTCTATTTTTCGAGGTGCATCCACACCGGGCACACATACCAAAGCTCGTTAGGACTATCGGTTTATTTGACTTTGGCAAGGCACAAACACCCGATTATGTGAATGGTGCCGAGTTACTCGTCATTTAAACCAACGTCCCCAAACCTATATTGTTTTTCTACACTTTTCACAACAAATTCAGCACTTCATTCACATCATTCATTTATCAACAACTTCACCCCACACTTGCTTTTCACACACATCAACACACTAGCATGCTCCTATTCCCGGATGGGTCAAAAGAGGTAAAATTTTTCAAGAGTAGGATCAAACACGAAACAAAAACATAGCACACCAAGAGTAGGATCAAACAAAAGCAAGAAAAAGAAAGGGAAAAATATGTACCAATGGGTTGCCTCCCATTAAGCACTTCTTTAAGGTCATTAGCTTGACCAAATTCAGGAGCGTTTCACTCAAGGTGAAGTGGGGCAATCACTTCCATCGGGGCTTCCGGGATGTATTTCTTCAAACGGTGCCCATTTACCTTGAAGTTGCCACAATGATCTCCTCCTATCTCTACCGCTCCATGAGGAAAGACTTTCTTCACAACATAGGGACCCGTCCATCTTGACTTGAGCTTTCCGGGGAAAAGTCGCAGCCTTGAGTTGAAAAGAAGCACCAAGTCACCCTCATTCAACTCCTTTGGGATGAGGCGCTTGTCCTGCCAACGCTTGGTCCTCTCCTTGTAGATCCGGGCAGCCGGATCTCTTCAAGGGCGTTCATGTCTAGCAACCTCTTCTCACCGGCCTCCTTGAGATCAAAATTCAACCACCTTATAGCCCAATATGCTCTATGCTCCATCTCTACCGGAAGGTGGCAAGACTTGCCATAGACTAACTTGTAAGGAGTGGTGCCAATTGGTGTCTTGAAAGCGGTTCTATAAGCCCACAAAGCATCATCGAGCTTCATAGCCCAATCCTTTCTTGTTCTAGAGACCGTCTTCTCAAGTATCCCTTTTATCTCCAAGTTGGAGATCTCCACTTGGCCACTAGTTTGGGGATGGTAAGGTGTCGCCACCTTATGAGTCACCCATACTTAGCCAAAAGTGCCCCGAAGTTCCTATTGATGAAGTGCTTCCCTCCATCACTTATGATCACCCTTGGTGTTCCAAACCTAGGGAAGATCACTCGGTTGAAGAACCGCACCACCACCTTGGCATCATTTGTGGGAGAGGCGATTGCCTCCACCCATCTCGAAACATAATCTACCGCCAATAGGATGTAGAGGTTGCCACATGAAGAAGGGAATGGTCCCATGAAGTCCACACCCCACACATCAAATATCTCCACTTCTTGTATGTTGTTCAAGGGCATCTCATTCCTCCTTGAGATGTTGCCCGTCCTTTGGCAAGCATCACAAGCTACCACAAAGCTTTGCGCATCCTTGAACAAACTTGGCCAAAAGAAGCCCGATTGCAACACCTTCGCACATGTCTTGTGTGACCTAGCATGCCCTCCACATGGCAAGGAATGACAATGGCGGATCACACTCTCCACCTCATCCTCCGGTATGCATCTTCTAAACATTCCATCCGGCCCTCTCTTGAACAAAAGTGGTTCACTCCAATAGTAGTGCCTCACGTCTTTGAAGAACTTCTTTCTTTGGGCATATGTCAATCCGGGAGGCACTTCCTCACACACTAAGTAGTTCACAATGTCGGCAAACCATGGCTCACTTCTTCTAGATACTTGGAACAAGCATTCTTCCACCATTTGCAATTGCTCATCCCGGAATGAATCATCAATCGGGATGTCATCTCTTTCAAGCTCCAATGGTGGGAGTCTACTAAGGTGATCCGCCACGGAGTTCTCGGATCCCTTCTTGTCCCGGATTTCCAAATCTAACTCTTGAAGAAGAAGGATCCACCGAATCAACCTAGGTTTTGCATCCTTCTTGGTAAGGAGATAACGGATTGCAGCATGATCCGTATAAACAATGACCTTCGCTCCAACAAGGTATGACCGAAACTTCTCAAAGGCATACACTACCGCTAGCAACTCTTTCTCGGTTGTGGCATAGTTAAGTTGGGCATCATCTAGCGTCTTGCTAGCATAATAAATGGCATGAGTGCGCCCATCTTTCCTTTGCCCCAAAACAGCCCCAAAGGCTACATCGCTTGCAATACACATGATCTCAAATGGTAGGCTCCAATCCGGAGGTTGCATGATAGGTGCGGAGATCAAAGCGTTCTTCAACCTACAAAAAGCCCCAAGGCAATCTTTGGAGAAAACAAATTCAACATCCTTCATTAGTAGGTTAGTAAGAGGCTTATAAATTTTAGAGAAGTCTTGAATAAACCTCCGGTAAAAACCGGCATGCCCTAAAAAGCTCCTTACCCCCTTCACCGAGGTAGGTGGTGGCAACTTCTCTATCGTTTCAATCTTGGCCCTATCAACCTCAATGCCACGGTTAGACACCAAGTGTCCTAACACAATACCTTCACTTACCATGAAGTAGCATTTTTCCCAATTTAAGACAAGATTTGTTTCCTCACATCTTTGCAATACTAATGACATGTTAGCCAAGCAATTATCAAAGGAAGAACCATAAACAGGAAAATCATCCATAAACACTTCCATGATATTTTCAATGTATTCCGAAAAAATAGCCATCATACACCTTTGGAAGGTGGCGGGTGCATTACACAACCCAAATGGCATTCTCCTATATGCACAAGTACCCCATGGACATGTAAATATGGTTTTCTCTTTGTCATCGGGGTGGATAGGGATTTGGAAGAATCCACTATAGCCATCTAAATAGCAAAAATGAGAATGTTGTGCTAACCTCTCTAGCATTTGGTCAATGAAAGGGAGAGGGAAGTGATCTTTCCTAGAAGCCATGTTAAGCTTCCTATAATCAATACACATCCTCCATCCCGTAACCTTCCTAGTCGGGATTAGTTCATTGTTCTCATTGGTCACTACGGTCATCCCACCCTTCTTGGGTACTACATGAACGGGACTAACCCACTTACTATCCGAGATAGAGTAGATAATTCCCGCATCTAGCAACTTAATGATCTCCTTTTTTACTACCTCTTTCATTATAGGATTCAATCTTCTTTGATGTTCAATAGAGGGTTTATGGTTTTCTTCCATCATTATCTTATGCATGCACAAAGAGGGCTTAATGCCAACAAGGTCATCAATGGTGTATCCTATTGCCTTTCTATGCAGTGACAATTCATTCAACAATCTATTAAGCTCATCATCATTCAAAGATGCATTCAAAATCACCGGATAAGTAGAATTTGAACCAAGGAAAGCATACTTTAAATGAGAAGGAAGAGGTTTAAGATCAAGTTGAGGAGGACTTTTTTCGGTTGGAGACGATCCATACAATGTAGGTTGAGATGATTGCAATGCCATGAAAACCTCCTTGAAGTCCCTTGATGATTGCTCACAATCAAGTGGTTGGTGCTGAAAAGACTCAGGAAAATCGGCCCAGTCAGAAAAAATCGGCCGATTTTCCTGAGGGTGGGTCGATCTGAGTTTCTGTTTTGGCACAACTGGACGAAGCTTCAGCACAAGGCAAAACATCGGCCGATCTTGTCCCTCCAGTCCGATTTTTCTGCCTGTTTCTCTCTTCTTCTAGCACTTCAAATCCAACACTTGGTAGCTCGTCCAATGCATTCAAGGCCTTGATTACTTCATTGCTACTCTCCTCAACTCCTTCCTCCATCAAGCTTGGGTTAAGGACCTTCTCAAGTGGATCCTTGAGCAAGATTGAGCTCACAACCTCTCTAGACTCCTCTTCCTCAACTATGTTGAATACATCTTCATCAAGGGTTGGCCCCTTCATCATTGTGGACAGCTTGAACTTGATGTTCACTTCTCTAATGTTGAAGGAGAGGGTCCCATTCTTGCAATCTACTAGACATCCGGAAGTAGCTAGGAAAGGTCTCCCCAAGATGATAGGAACCGGGTAGTCCGCCGGGATGTCCAAAACAACAAAGTCTATGGGCACATAGAACTTCCCTAGTTGCACCGGAATGTCTTCCAAGATTCCAACCGGATGAGTGATTGAGCGGTCCGCCATGTAAAGAGTCATCTTGACCGGCTTTGGCTCTCCTAGCCCAACCTTGTTGCAAAGTGCAAGCGGGATGATGCTTACACTTGCCCCAAGATCACATAGGGCGTCATACTTCACTTCTCCTACTCCAATTGCCAAACAAAAGGATCCCGGATCCCTTAGCTTAGGAGGCATCTCCTCCTTCATTGTTTGAATCAACTCCGAGGATCTCTTTGTCATCCTTATCTCCCCATACTCCTCCAACTTCCTTTTGTTGGAGAGTATCTCCTTCAAGAACTTGCCATATGCCGGCATACCTAAGATAGCATCCATGAACGGAATATTAATATGCAATTTAGACATAAGTTCAAGGAATTTACTAAAATGATTGTCCAAGCGAGATCTTGCTCGTGATTGTAGGAACGGTAGTGGTGGCTTGTATGGAGGCGGTGCCACATATGTTGGCTCAACATCCTTGCTCTTGCCTCCATCTTCTTGCAATGGCTCTTCTTCATTCACCACTTGCTTCCCTTTAGCATTCTCCTTGGGCAAGGGATCCTTCATGCTCAACCCACTCCTCGTTGTAATGGCCAACACTTGGCCTCTTGGGTTGTCTTCGGTCCTTCCGGGAAGCTTTCCCGGATCTCTATGGGCTTCACCCGCTTTTTGGAACACTTGTGCTTCCAACACTTTTTGAGCTTTTGAAATAGAAGTCACCGTGCTCTCAAGACCACTCAACCTTCCAAGCAATTGCTCAAACATCATTTCGGTTCTATCCTTTGGAGGTTCTGGTGAAGCTTTTGGTGGTGGAGTTGTGCTTTTGGAAGCGGGAGGGTTCAAGGCTCTATCCGGGTTAGAATAGGAAAACCCGGGATGGTTGTGGTTGGGCCGGTAATTGTTGAATTGCCGGTTGTTGTTGAAGTTCCTTGGGCCTTGGTAGTTGTTGTAATTGCCCCTTCCCATGTAATTGACATCCTCCTCCTTGGAAGATAAGTTAGCTTGTGGAAGCACTTGAGGAGTTGCTTGGTTCTTCAAAGTTCTATCACACAACTCCCTCAAGGATTTTAGCTCGTTGTTGATGGCGTCAAGCTTGAAATTGCTCATGGTGACCTCACTCACCTCATATGCTCCCGCCTTTCTCCCTTCACTCTTCCTATGAGAGTATTTCTCAATCACTAGAGCTTGTTTCTTTACAAACTCCCAAGCATCATCCACATGCTTCTCCGTGAAAGTACCACCGGAAAGAGATTGAAGCTTGAATTGGCTATCTTCATCAAGTCCCTTGAAGTAGATCTCCAATAGCTCAATTTTTGGTATGCCATGGTGTGGACAATCTAGGAGAAGGTCTTTGAATCTCTCCCAAGACTTGAACAAACTCTCTCTATCCTTCATCACAAAGGCATTGATCTTCCCTCTTAATTCGGTAGTCTTGGAAGGTGGGAAGAACTTAGTCAAAAAGTCGGTTGTCATCTCCTCCCAAGTACCAACTCGCCCTTGTGGAATAGATTGATACCAAGCCAAGGATTTATCCTTAAGAGAGAAGGAAAAAGCCCTAAGCTTATGGTTGTTGCTCTCCAATCTTGGCGGTCTAAGAGTCTCCATCAAAATCTCATAGTTCATCAAGTGTTGATGAGGAGACTCTCCTTCCATCCCTCCAAATTGATTATGCCGGATCATTTGTAGAACTTGAGGGCGGAGTTCGTAGTTGTGGGGTGCGGGATCTCCTAAGTTCACACCCGGACGGTGTGCTCTTTGTGCCGGATCCATACGTCTCCCCAAAGTTTGTGGCTCTTCAATAGCAATGGGTACAACCCTAACATTCGCCTCCGGCTGCGGTTTTGGTGGTGGAGGAGGTGGAGGTTGTTGACGATTAAGCACTCCTTGTATAAGGGCTTGCCTAATCTCATCAATCTCCCTCCTAGTTGCTTCTTGCCTCTCATTGGCAAGTCTCCTTTCTTCCTCCAAGAGCTCATCTCTTAGCATAATTTGCTCTTGGATCTAGATCTAAGGATTCTAAGGACAAAGTTACGGTGTTGGGAAAGGGTGTTTCACTAATTGAAGCAATTACCGGGTAGGTCTCTCACTTCACTTGTCCCGCATCAAACTCCTATTACCGAGTAGGTCTCAAGGGGTTAAAGTAGGGAATTCTACACAAACCAGAAACTACTTAAGGGCCAACCCTCTTCTTACCGGGTAAGTCTCGAAATAGGGAAGTTTCAAGCAATAATCCTAGCACACTCGATCCAATAGCGGCTTATGAAGCTCACTACTACCTAGAGTTCATCATCTTAGGTATCTAAGATCGGAAATCATCGGGTGGATCTCTTTCCTCACTTAGGTTGATAGCATTAGGTGATCCTAAGCTAAATTAAGCTTAATAAACCCTAGGGTTTCAACAACCTAACACCCTAACATACAGATTCATCAATTAAAGATCAACAGAGAAGAAAATCGGGTGGATCTTATAAAAATCGGCCGATCTAGCTGATGATCAGGGCGATTTTGCTCTCTGGTTTGGGTTTCGTGCATACAAATCATCCTAAACTAACATATTAGTCCATCCTATCATCACCCAAGCCATAACCATCAATCCATCACTCCAGAATCACAATAAACTAGCCAATAATATGCATATCAAGATCCAAAATCATCATACAAGCATACATGGTTCTCATAGATGGATGATGAAAGATAAGCAAGTAAAAACAATAAATCTCAGCTGAATCTAAGTTTAAGCAAGACTTACAACCCTTCAAATGGAGTTCCAAAACGTTCCTAATAATCCTTGCTATAGTTCTTCAATCAAGGACTCCAAAAATCACCCAGAATCACTCAAAACCTCATTATCACTCTATGTTTGGTGTTCTTCTTCTTCCTTCAATTCTTGAGAGTTTTTCTTCTCCTCCAAGTCTCCCCCCATCCAAATGAGCTGTGAATGAGAATGTAGGAGAGGAGAGACGCTCAGCAACAGCTTGCAGGACCACTTATATTCTCCACCAAGAGCAAGGCCGAATCAAGAGATCGTGGGACACGTGGCTTAAGCTGTCAAAGGCAGGAAAATCGACCCAGAGGAATAAATCGGCCGATTTATCTGTTAGTTGGTCCGATTTTCTTCAACAGAGGCATGCTATGATCGTTTAGCCATGAGTTGATCTATTGCTTGCACCAATAGTGGTCTTTGTGTTCTTTGTTGCTCCAATTATGCTCCTCCAAAGCTTTGGATATTTACCACCATGAGGCTTGGCCCTCGAATGCATCGGTTAATGTCCAAAAGACCCCCGAAATACCTACAACACCGACAAAGGCTCGTGTAGACGTCTATTCTAGAATTATGCATGAAATGAGTGTAAACGCCGTGAACTAATGCCAAAACCGTGCATGAATAATGGAAAAACTATCTAATTGTATGCCTATACTAACGTCATAAATCACGTTATCAAAATACCCCATACTTAAGATTTGCTCGTCCCCGAGCAGGATCCAACTATAGACTAAGAGATGACATGATTTATGTATGTAGAAAAACAACAAAAATCTTTTTGGAATTTGTGCTTCTAGCATTGGATCACCTTCATAGTCATGTTCATAGCGGTGGACAAGCAATCATACATGAAATAAATGAAGGCATGGAAAGACAATTATACTTAACTAGAAGTCATGCATGAGAGGTGAAAATGAAGAAGTCAAGATAATCATGAGCAACTTCCAATCTAGATCACTAAGCCTTACACACATGCAATTAGGTTACAAGGACTTAGGAAAGGAAAGGCCAAGAAACGTGATGATAAGGTGGGGATTTTCCAAGGCCATGTGGTGCAAATCCGGGAAAGGAACTAAACAACCACAACTTTTACGTTTATACTTCATCCACCAAAGTGTATTTTTCTCCTTCTTTTCTTTTCTTTTCACTTATTTTTGAGACAATGGCATTGGTGAACAAAAGCCGAAACCTTGGTGATTAGCCGTCCTCGGGTTTTTTTCTATTTTTCAAGGTGCATCCACACCGGGCACACATACCAAAGCTCGTTAGGACTATTGGTTTATTTGACTTTCGCAAGGCACAAACACCCGATTATGTGAATGGTGCCGAGTTACTCGTCATTTAAACCAACGTCCCCAAACCTATATTGTTTTTCTACACTTTTCACAACAAATTCAGCACTTCATTCACATCATTCATTTATCAACAACTTCACCCCACACTTGCTTTTCACACACATCAACACACTAGCATGCTCCTATTCCCGGATGGGTCAAAAGAGGTAAAATTTTTCATCAATTGAGGTGCTCAAACAACATGATCAAGATGAGAAGTAGAGAAAGATGAATTGCCTTAATCACTCCTAAATGATGTGCAAGAACTATCATGTAATTTCGACTTTCAATCCTCAATTCAATCAAGGCAAACATTTATGATCACAAATCATTCATAGGATTCAAGATAAGTACTTCAAGTCCACATATGCATTCATCTATTCAACACATAAGGCTATCCATACCCAATTCACAAGACAATTTCATCATAAGGGTCATTCCCAAGCTTTAGAAGCACTACAATTTTTTTAAATTTTCTGATTTTTTTGGATTTTTCGAAATATGTATGTACAATGCAAGACATAATGAAACATGTGACAAAATTAAACTATCCTAGATGTTAATCATGCAAGTGATCATGAAAACCCCACCCCATACTTAGAAACACATTGTTCTCAATGTGGAAGCTAAATAAAGAAGTGAAAGAGAGTCCTCACAATGCAAAAATGGTGATGCTTTGGTATTTCGGTTCACATTAAATGATGATGGTGGATGATTGATCAAGGATGGTAGAGAGCTCTTGATGTCCATTATGGTGTCGGAACCCGCGCTTGGCACCGCAAGCCGTCCAAGTTCCACGTCCGCTCCATCCATGCTTGATTTGAGATCATCACTTTCCTTTACAGAAGGAAAAATCGCCCCTGTTGCCCAGGAAAATCGGCCGATCTGGCAGAAGAACAGGCCGATTTTTCTGGGTGATTTCCTCTTCGTCCATGTGCTTGGATCTTGTACCTTCAACAGTTCCATGAGGTTTTCAAATGACCTCCAATATCTTATCACACACGACAATCAACAAGATCTAGCACTCTCAAACACGAAACAAAAACATAGCACACCAAGAGTAGGATCAAACAAAAGCAAGAAAAAGAAAGGGAAAAATATGTACCAATGGGTTGCCTCCCATTAAGCGCTTCTTTAAGGTCATTAGCTTGACCAAATTCAGGAGCGTTTCACTCAAGGTGAAGTGGGGCAATCACTTCCATCGGGGCTTCCGGGATGTATTTCTTCAAACGGTGCCCATTCACCTTGAAGTTGCCACAATGATCTCCTCCTATCTCTACCGCTCCATGAGGAAAGACTTTCTTCACAACATAGGGACCCGTCCATCTTGACTTGAGCTTTCCGGGGAAAAGTCGCAGCCTTGAGTTGAAAAGAAGCACCAAGTCACCCTCATTCAACTCCTTTGGGATGAGGCGCTTGTCCTGCCAACGCTTGGTCCTCTCCTTGTAGATCCGGGCAGCCGGATCTCTTCAAGGGCGTTCATGTCTAGCAACCTCTTCTCACCGGCCTCCTTGAGATCAAAATTCAACCACCTTATAGCCCAATATGCTCTATGCTCCATCTCTACCGGAAGGTGGCAAGACTTGCCATAGACTAACTTGTAAGGAGTGGTGCCAATTGGTGTCTTGAAAGCGGTTCTATAAGCCCACAAAGCATCATCGAGCTTCATAGCCCAATCCTTTCTTGTTCTAGAGACCGTCTTCTCAAGTATCCCTTTTATCTCCAAGTTGGAGATCTCCACTTGGCCACTAGTTTGGGGATGGTAAGGTGTCGCCACCTTATGAGTTACCCATACTTAGCCAAAAGTGCCCCGAAGTTCCTATTGGTGAAGTGCTTCCCTCCATCACTTATGATCACCCTTGGTGTTCCAAACCTAGGGAAGATCACTCGGTTGAAGAACCGCACCACCACCTTGGCATCATTTGTGGGAGAGGCGATTGCCTCCACCCATCTCGAAACATAATCTACCGCCAATAGGATGTAGAGGTTGCCACATGAAGAAGGGAATGGTCCCATGAAGTCCACACCCCACACATCAAATATCTCCACTTCTTGTATGTTGTTCAAGGGCATCTCATTCCTCCTTGAGATGCTGCCCGTCCTTTGGCAAGCATCACAAGCTACCACAAAGCTTTGCGCATCCTTGAACAAACTTGGCCAAAAGAAGCCCGATTGCAACACCTTCGCACATGTCTTGTGTGAGCTAGCATGCCCTCCACATGGCAAGGAATGACAATGGCGGATCACACTCTCCACCTCATCCTCCGGTATGCATCTTCTAAACATTCCATCCGGCCCTCTCTTGAACAAAAGTGGTTCACTCCAATAGTAGTGCCTCACGTCTTTGAATAACTTCTTTCTTTGGGCATATGTCAATCCGGGAGGCACTTCCTCACACACTAAGTAGTTCACAATGTCGGCAAACCATGGCTCACTTCTTCTAGATACTTGGAACAAGCATTCTTCCACCATTTGCAATTGCTCATCCCGGAATGAATCATCAATCGGGATGTCATCTCTTTCAAGCTCCAATGGTGGGAGTCTACTAAGGTGATCCGCCACGGAGTTCTCGGATCCCTTCTTGTCCCGGATTTCCAAATCTAACTCTTGAAGAAGAAGGATCCACCGAATCAACCTAGGTTTTGCATCCTTCTTGGTAAGGAGATAACGGATTGCAGCATGATCCGTATAAACAATGACCTTCGCTCCAACAAGGTATGACCGAAACTTCTCAAAGGCATACACTACCGCTAGCAACTCTTTCTCGGTTGTGGCATAGTTAAGTTGGGCATCATCTAGCGTCTTGCTAGCATAATAAATGGCATGAGTGCGCCCATCTTTCCTTTGCCCCAAAACAGCCCCAAAGGCTACATCGCTTGCAATACACATGATCTCAAATGGTAGGCTCCAATCCGGAGGTTGCATGATAGGTGCGGAGATCAAAGCGTTCTTCAACCTACAAAAAGCCCCAAGGCAATCTTTGGAGAAAACAAATTCAACATCCTTCATTAGTAGGTTAGTAAGAGGCTTATAAATTTTAGAGAAGTCTTGAATAAACCTCCGGTAAAAACCGGCATGCCCTAAAAAGCTCCTTACCCCCTTCACCGAGGTAGGTGGTGGCAACTTCTCTATCGTTTCAATCTTGGCCCTATCAACCTCAATGCCACGGTTAGACACCAAGTGTCCTAACACAATACCTTCACTTACCATGAAGTAGCATTTTTCCCAATTTAAGACAAGATTTGTTTCCTCACATCTTTGCAATACTAATGACATGTTAGCCAAGCAATTATCAAAGGAAGAACCATAAACAGGAAAATCATCCATAAACACTTCCATGATATTTTCAATGTATTCCGAAAAAATAGCCATCATACACCTTTGGAAGGTGGCGGGTGCATTACACAACCCAAATGGCATTCTCCTATATGCACAAGTACCCCATGGACATGTAAATATGGTTTTCTCTTTGTCATCGGGGTGGATAGGGATTTGGAAGAATCCACTATAGCCATCTAAATAGCAAAAATGAGAATGTTGTGCTAACCTCTCTAGCATTTGGTCAATGAAAGGGAGAGGGAAGTGATCTTTCCTAGAAGCCATGTTAAGCTTCCTATAATCAATACACATCCTCCATCCCGTAACCTTCCTAGTCGGGATTAGTTCATTGTTCTCATTGGTCACTACGGTCATCCCACCCTTCTTGGGTACTACATGAACGGGACTAACCCACTTACTATCCGAGATAGAGTAGATAATTCCCGCATCTAGCAACTTAATGATCTCCTTTTTTACTACCTCTTTCATTATAGGATTCAATCTTCTTTGATGTTCAATAGAGGGTTTATGGTTTTCTTCCATCATTATCTTATGCATGCACAAAGAGGGCTTAATGCCAACAAGGTCATCAATGGTGTATCCTATTGCCTTTCTATGCAGTGACAATTCATTCAACAATCTATTAAGCTCATCATCATTCAAAGATGCATTCAAAATCACCGGATAAGTAGAATTTGAACCAAGGAAAGCATACTTTAAATGAGAAGGAAGAGGTTTAAGATCAAGTTGAGGAGGACTTTTTTCGGTTGGAGACGATCCATACAATGTAGGTTGAGATGATTGCAATGCCATGAAAACCTCCTTGAAGTCCCTTGATGATTGCTCACAATCAAGTGGTTGGTGCTGAAAAGACTCAGGAAAATCGGCCCAGTCAGAAAAAATCGGCCGATTTTCCTGAGGGTGGGTCGATCTGAGTTTCTGTTTTGGCACAACTGGACGAAGCTTCAGCACAAGGCAAAACATCGGCCGATCTTGTCCCTCCAGTCCGATTTTTCTGCCTGTTTCTCTCTTCTTCTAGCACTTCAAATCCAACACTTGGTAGCTCGTCCAATGCATTCAAGGCCTTGATTACTTCATTGCTACTCTCCTCAACTCCTTCCTCCATCAAGCTTGGGTTAAGGACCTTCTCAAGTGGATCCTTGAGCAAGATTGAGCTCACAACCTCTCTAGACTCCTCTTCCTCAACTATGTTGAATACATCTTCATCAAGGGTTGGCCCCTTCATCATTGTGGACAGCTTGAACTTGATGTTCACTTCTCTAATGTTGAAGGAGAGGGTCCCATTCTTGCAATCTACTAGACATCCGGAAGTAGCTAGGAAAGGTCTCCCCAAGATGATAGGAACCGGGTAGTCCGCCGGGATGTCCAAAACAACAAAGTCTATGGGCACATAGAACTTCCCTAGTTGCACCGGAATGTCTTCCAAGATTCCAACCGGATGAGTGATTGAGCGGTCCGCCATGTAAAGAGTCATCTTGACCGGCTTTGGCTCTCCTAGCCCAACCTTGTTGCAAAGTGCAAGCGGGATGATGCTTACACTTGCCCCAAGATCACATAGGGCGTCATACTTCACTTCTCCTACTCCAATTGCCAAACAAAAGGATCCCGGATCCCTTAGCTTAGGAGGCATCTCCTCCTTCATTGTTTGAATCAACTCCGAGGATCTCTTTGTCATCCTTATCTCCCCATACTCCTCCAACTTCCTTTTGTTGGAGAGTATCTCCTTCAAGAACTTGCCATATGCCGGCATACCTAAGATAGCATCCATGAACGGAATATTAATATGCAATTTAGACATAAGTTCAAGGAATTTACTAAAATGATTGTCCAAGCGAGATCTTGCTCGTGATTGTAGGAACGGTAGTGGTGGCTTGTATGGAGGCGGTGCCACATATGTTGGCTCAACATCCTTGCTCTTGCCTCCATCTTCTTGCAATGGCTCTTCTTCATTCACCACTTGCTTCCCTTTAGCATTCTCCTTGGGCAAGGGATCCTTCATGCTCAACCCACTCCTCGTTGTAATGGCCAACACTTGGCCTCTTGGGTTGTCTTCGGTCCTTCCGGGAAGCTTTCCCGGATCTCTATGGGCTTCACCCGCTTTTTGGAACACTTGTGCTTCCAACACTTTTTGAGCTTTTGAAATAGAAGTCACCGTGCTCTCAAGACCACTCAACCTTCCAAGCAATTGCTCAAACATCATTTCGGTTCTATCCTTTGGAGGTTCTGGTGAAGCTTTTGGTGGTGGAGTTGTGCTTTTGGAAGCGGGAGGGTTCAAGGCTCTATCCGGGTTAGAATAGGAAAACCCGGGATGGTTGTGGTTGGGCCGGTAATTGTTGAATTGCCGGTTGTTGTTGAAGTTCCTTGGGCCTTGGTAGTTGTTGTAATTGCCCCTTCCCATGTAATTGACATCCTCCTCCTTGGAAGATAAGTTAGCTTGTGGAAGCACTTGAGGAGTTGCTTGGTTCTTCAAAGTTCTATCACACAACTCCCTCAAGGATTTTAGCTCGTTGTTGATGGCGTCAAGCTTGAAATTGCTCATGGTGACCTCACTCACCTCATATGCTCCCGCCTTTCTCCCTTCACTCTTCCTATGAGAGTATTTCTCAATCACTAGAGCTTGTTTCTTTACAAACTCCCAAGCATCATCCACATGCTTCTCCGTGAAAGTACCACCGGAAAGAGATTGAAGCTTGAATTGGCTATCTTCATCAAGTCCCTTGAAGTAGATCTCCAATAGCTCAATTTTTGGTATGCCATGGTGTGGACAATCTAGGAGAAGGTCTTTGAATCTCTCCCAAGACTTGAACAAACTCTCTCTATCCTTCATCACAAAGGCATTGATCTTCCCTCTTAATTCGGTAGTCTTGGAAGGTGGGAAGAACTTAGTCAAAAAGTCGGTTGTCATCTCCTCCCAAGTACCAACTCGCCCTTGTGGAATAGATTGATACCAAGCCAAGGATTTATCCTTAAGAGAGAAGGAAAAAGCCCTAAGCTTATGGTTGTTGCTCTCCAATCTTGGCGGTCTAAGAGTCTCCATCAAAATCTCATAGTTCATCAAGTGTTGATGAGGAGACTCTCCTTCCATCCCTCCAAATTGATTATGCCGGATCATTTGTAGAACTTGAGGGCGGAGTTCGTAGTTGTGGGGTGCGGGATCTCCTAAGTTCACACCCGGATGGTGTGCTCTTTGTGCCGGATCCATACGTCTCCCCAAAGTTTGTGGCTCTTCAATAGCAATGGGTACAACCCTAACATTCGCCTCCGGCTGCGGTTTTGGTGGTGGAGGAGGTGGAGGTTGTTGACGATTAAGCACTCCTTGTATAAGGGCTTGCCTAATCTCATCAATCTCCCTCCTAGTTGCTTCTTGCCTCTCATTGGCAAGTCTCCTTTCTTCCTCCAAGAGCTCATCTCTTAGCATAATTTGCTCTTGGATCTAGATCTAAGGATTCTAAGGACAAAGTTACGGTGTTGGGAAAGGGTGTTTCACTAATTGAAGCAATTACCGGGTAGGTCTCTCACTTCACTTGTCCCGCATCAAACTCCTATTACCGAGTAGGTCTCAAGGGGTTAAAGTAGGGAATTCTACACAAACCAGAAACTACTTAAGGGCCAACCCTCTTCTTACCGGGTAAGTCTCGAAATAGGGAAGTTTCAAGCAATAATCCTAGCACACTCGATCCAATAGCGGCTTATGAAGCTCACTACTACCTAGAGTTCATCATCTTAGGTATCTAAGATCGGAAATCATCGGGTGGATCTCTTTCCTCACTTAGGTTGATAGCATTAGGTGATCCTAAGCTAAATTAAGCTTAATAAACCCTAGGGTTTCAACAACCTAACACCCTAACATACAGATTCATCAATTAAAGATCAACAGAGAAGAAAATCGGGTGGATCTTATAAAAATCGGCCGATCTAGCTGATGATCAGGGCGATTTTGCTCTCTGGTTTGGGTTTCGTGCATACAAATCATCCTAAACTAACATATTAGTCCATCCTATCATCACCCAAGCCATAACCATCAATCCATCACTCCAGAATCACAATAAACTAGCCAATAATATGCATATCAAGATCCAAAATCATCATACAAGCATACATGGTTCTCATAGATGGATGATGAAAGATAAGCAAGTAAAAACAATAAATCTCAGCTGAATCTAAGTTTAAGCAAGACTTACAACCCTTCAAATGGAGTTCCAAAACGTTCCTAATAATCCTTGCTATAGTTCTTCAATCAAGGACTCCAAAAATCACCCAGAATCACTCAAAACCTCATTATCACTCTATGTTTGGTGTTCTTCTTCTTCCTTCAATTCTTGAGAGTTTTTCTTCTCCTCCAAGTCTCCCCCCATCCAAATGAGCTGTGAATGAGAATGTAGGAGAGGAGAGACGCTCAGCAACAGCTTGCAGGACCACTTATATTCTCCACCAAGAGCAAGGCCGAATCAAGAGATCGTGGGACAC
This sequence comes from Fagopyrum homotropicum, assembly GCA_033239125.1. Classification (NCBI taxonomy): domain Eukaryota; kingdom Viridiplantae; phylum Streptophyta; class Magnoliopsida; order Caryophyllales; family Polygonaceae; genus Fagopyrum; species Fagopyrum homotropicum. The sequence continues at coordinate 8,281,174 of BSWB01000005.1, read as the reverse complement.
GTGGCTTAAGCTGTCAAAGGCAGGAAAATCGACCCAGAGGAATAAATCGGCCGATTTATCTGTTAGTTGGTCCGATTTTCTTCAACAGAGGCATGCTATGATCGTTTAGCCATGAGTTGATCTATTGCTTGCACCAATAGTGGTCTTTGTGTTCTTTGTTGCTCCAATTATGCTCCTCCAAAGCTTTGGATATTTACCACCATGAGGCTTGGCCCTCGAATGCATCGGTTAATGTCCAAAAGACCCCCGAAATACCTACAACACCGACAAAGGCTCGTGTAGACGTCTATTCTAGAATTATGCATGAAATGAGTGTAAACGCCGTGAACTAATGCCAAAACCGTGCATGAATAATGGAAAAACTATCTAATTGTATGCCTATACTAACGTCATAAATCACGTTATCAAAATACCCCATACTTAAGATTTGCTCGTCCCCGAGCAGGATCCAACTATAGACTAAGAGATGACATGATTTATGTATGTAGAAAAACAACAAAAATCTTTTTGGAATTTGTGCTTCTAGCATTGGATCACCTTCATAGTCATGTTCATAGCGGTGGACAAGCAATCATACATGAAATAAATGAAGGCATGGAAAGACAATTATACTTAACTAGAAGTCATGCATGAGAGGTGAAAATGAAGAAGTCAAGATAATCATGAGCAACTTCCAATCTAGATCACTAAGCCTTACACACATGCAATTAGGTTACAAGGACTTAGGAAAGGAAAGGCCAAGAAACGTGATGATAAGGTGGGGATTTTCCAAGGCCATGTGGTGCAAATCCGGGAAAGGAACTAAACAACCACAACTTTTACGTTTATACTTCATCCACCAAAGTGTATTTTTCTCCTTCTTTTCTTTTCTTTTCACTTATTTTTGAGACAATGGCATTGGTGAACAAAAGCCGAAACCTTGGTGATTAGCCGTCCTCGGGTTTTTTTCTATTTTTCAAGGTGCATCCACACCGGGCACACATACCAAAGCTCGTTAGGACTATTGGTTTATTTGACTTTCGCAAGGCACAAACACCCGATTATGTGAATGGTGCCGAGTTACTCGTCATTTAAACCAACGTCCCCAAACCTATATTGTTTTTCTACACTTTTCACAACAAATTCAGCACTTCATTCACATCATTCATTTATCAACAACTTCACCCCACACTTGCTTTTCACACACATCAACACACTAGCATGCTCCTATTCCCGGATGGGTCAAAAGAGGTAAAATTTTTCATCAATTGAGGTGCTCAAACAACATGATCAAGATGAGAAGTAGAGAAAGATGAATTGCCTTAATCACTCCTAAATGATGTGCAAGAACTATCATGTAATTTCGACTTTCAATCCTCAATTCAATCAAGGCAAACATTTATGATCACAAATCATTCATAGGATTCAAGATAAGTACTTCAAGTCCACATATGCATTCATCTATTCAACACATAAGGCTATCCATACCCAATTCACAAGACAATTTCATCATAAGGGTCATTCCCAAGCTTTAGAAGCACTACAATTTTTTTAAATTTTCTGATTTTTTTGGATTTTTCGAAATATGTATGTACAATGCAAGACATAATGAAACATGTGACAAAATTAAACTATCCTAGATGTTAATCATGCAAGTGATCATGAAAACCCCACCCCATACTTAGAAACACATTGTTCTCAATGTGGAAGCTAAATAAAGAAGTGAAAGAGAGTCCTCACAATGCAAAAATGGTGATGCTTTGGTATTTCGGTTCACATTAAATGATGATGGTGGATGATTGATCAAGGATGGTAGAGAGCTCTTGATGTCCATTATGGTGTCGGAACCCGCGCTTGGCACCGCAAGCCGTCCAAGTTCCACGTCCGCTCCATCCATGCTTGATTTGAGATCATCACTTTCCTTTACAGAAGGAAAAATCGCCCCTGTTGCCCAGGAAAATCGGCCGATCTGGCAGAAGAACAGGCCGATTTTTCTGGGTGATTTCCTCTTCGTCCATGTGCTTGGATCTTGTACCTTCAACAGTTCCATGAGGTTTTCAAATGACCTCCAATATCTTATCACACACGACAATCAACAAGATCTAGCACTCTCAAACACGAAACAAAAACATAGCACACCAAGAGTAGGATCAAACAAAAGCAAGAAAAAGAAAGGGAAAAATATGTACCAATGGGTTGCCTCCCATTAAGCGCTTCTTTAAGGTCATTAGCTTGACCAAATTCAGGAGCGTTTCACTCAAGGTGAAGTGGGGCAATCACTTCCATCGGGGCTTCCGGGATGTATTTCTTCAAACGGTGCCCATTCACCTTGAAGTTGCCACAATGATCTCCTCCTATCTCTACCGCTCCATGAGGAAAGACTTTCTTCACAACATAGGGACCCGTCCATCTTGACTTGAGCTTTCCGGGGAAAAGTCGCAGCCTTGAGTTGAAAAGAAGCACCAAGTCACCCTCATTCAACTCCTTTGGGATGAGGCGCTTGTCCTGCCAACGCTTGGTCCTCTCCTTGTAGATCCGGGCAGCCGGATCTCTTCAAGGGCGTTCATGTCTAGCAACCTCTTCTCACCGGCCTCCTTGAGATCAAAATTCAACCACCTTATAGCCCAATATGCTCTATGCTCCATCTCTACCGGAAGGTGGCAAGACTTGCCATAGACTAACTTGTAAGGAGTGGTGCCAATTGGTGTCTTGAAAGCGGTTCTATAAGCCCACAAAGCATCATCGAGCTTCATAGCCCAATCCTTTCTTGTTCTAGAGACCGTCTTCTCAAGTATCCCTTTTATCTCCAAGTTGGAGATCTCCACTTGGCCACTAGTTTGGGGATGGTAAGGTGTCGCCACCTTATGAGTTACCCATACTTAGCCAAAAGTGCCCCGAAGTTCCTATTGGTGAAGTGCTTCCCTCCATCACTTATGATCACCCTTGGTGTTCCAAACCTAGGGAAGATCACTCGGTTGAAGAACCGCACCACCACCTTGGCATCATTTGTGGGAGAGGCGATTGCCTCCACCCATCTCGAAACATAATCTACCGCCAATAGGATGTAGAGGTTGCCACATGAAGAAGGGAATGGTCCCATGAAGTCCACACCCCACACATCAAATATCTCCACTTCTTGTATGTTGTTCAAGGGCATCTCATTCCTCCTTGAGATGCTGCCCGTCCTTTGGCAAGCATCACAAGCTACCACAAAGCTTTGCGCATCCTTGAACAAACTTGGCCAAAAGAAGCCCGATTGCAACACCTTCGCACATGTCTTGTGTGAGCTAGCATGCCCTCCACATGGCAAGGAATGACAATGGCGGATCACACTCTCCACCTCATCCTCCGGTATGCATCTTCTAAACATTCCATCCGGCCCTCTCTTGAACAAAAGTGGTTCACTCCAATAGTAGTGCCTCACGTCTTTGAATAACTTCTTTCTTTGGGCATATGTCAATCCGGGAGGCACTTCCTCACACACTAAGTAGTTCACAATGTCGGCAAACCATGGCTCACTTCTTCTAGATACTTGGAACAAGCATTCTTCCACCATTTGCAATTGCTCATCCCGGAATGAATCATCAATCGGGATGTCATCTCTTTCAAGCTCCAATGGTGGGAGTCTACTAAGGTGATCCGCCACGGAGTTCTCGGATCCCTTCTTGTCCCGGATTTCCAAATCTAACTCTTGAAGAAGAAGGATCCACCGAATCAACCTAGGCTTTGCATCCTTCTTGGTAAGGAGATAACGGATTGCAGCATGATCCGTATAAACAATGACCTTCGCTCCAACAAGGTATGACCGAAACTTCTCAAAGGCATACACTACCGCTAGCAACTCTTTCTCGGTTGTGGCATAGTTAAGTTGGGCATCATCTAGCGTCTTGCTAGCATAATAAATGGCATGAGTGCGCCCATCTTTCCTTTGCCCCAAAACAGCCCCAAAGGCTACATCGCTTGCAATACACATGATCTCAAATGGTAGGCTCCAATCCGGAGGTTGCATGATAGGTGCGGAGATCAAAGCGTTCTTCAACCTACAAAAAGCCTCAAGGCAATCTTTGGAGAAAACAAATTCAACATCCTTCATTAGTAGGTTAGTAAGAGGCTTATAAATTTTAGAGAAGTCTTGAATAAACCTCTGGTAAAAACCGGCATGCCCTAAAAAGCTCCTTACCCCCTTCACCGAGGTAGGTGGTGGCAACTTCTCTATCGTTTCAATCTTGGCCCTATCAACCTCAATACCACGGTTAGACACCAAGTGTCCTAACACAATACCTTCACTTACCATGAAGTGGCATTTTTCCCAATTTAAGACAAGATTTGTTTCCTCAAATCTTTGCAATACTAATGACATGTTAGCCAAGCAATTATCAAATGAAAAACCATATACAGAAAAATCATCCATAAACACTTCCATGATATTTTCAATGTATTCCGAAAAAATAGCCATCATACACCTTTGGAAGGTGGCGGGTGCATTACACAACCCAAATGGCATTCTCCTATATGCACAAGTACCCCATGGACATGTAAATATGGTTTTCTCTTTGTCAACGGGGTGGATAGGGATTTGGAAGAATCCACTATAGCCATCTAAATAGCAAAAATGAGAATGTTGAGCTAACCTCTCTAGCATTTGGTCAATGAAAGGGAGAGGGAAGTGATCTTTCCTAGAAGCCATGTTAAGCTTCCTATAATCAATACACATCCTCCATCCCGTAACCTTCCTAGTCGGGATTAGTTCATTGTTCTCATTGGTCACTACGGTTATCCCACCCTTCTTGGGTACTACATGAACGGGACTAACCCACTTACTATCCGAGATAGGGTAGATAATTCCCGCATCTAGCAACTTAATGATCTCCTTTTTGACTACCTCTTTCATTATAGGATTCAATCTTCTTTGATGTTCAATAGAGGGTTTATGGTTTTCTTCCATCATTATCTTATGCATGCACAAAGAGGGCTTAATGCCAACAAGGTCATCAATGGTGTATCCTATTGCCTTTCTATGCAGTGACAATTCATTCAACAATCTATTAAGCTCATCATCATTCAAAGATGCATTCACAATCACCGGATAAGTAGAATTTGAACCAAGGAAAGCATACTTTAAATGAGAAGGAAGAGGTTTAAGATCAAGTTGAGGAGGACTTTTTTCGGTTGGAGACGATCCATACAATGTAGGTTGAGATGATTGCAATGCCATGAAAACCTCCTTGAAGTCCCTTGATGATTGCTCACAATCAAGTGGTTGGTGCTGAAAAGACTCAGGAAAATCGGCCCAGTCAGAAAAATCGGCCGATTTTCCTGAGGGTGGGTCGATCTGAGTTTCTGTTTTGGCACAACTGGACGAAGCTTCAGCACAAGGCAAAACATCGGCCGATCTTGTCCCTCCAGTCCGATTTTTCTGCCTGTTTCTCTCTTCTTCTAGCACTTCAAATCCAACACTTGGTAGCTCGTCCAATGCATTCAAGGCCTTGATTACTTCATTGCTACTCTCCTCAACTCCTTCCTCCATCAAGCTTGGGTTAAGGACCTTCTCAAGTGGATCCTTGAGCAAGATTGAGCTCACAACCTCTCTAGACTCCTCTTCCTCAACTATGTTGAATACATCTTCATCAAGGGTTGGCCCCTTCATCATTGTGGACAGCTTGAACTTGATGTTCACTTCTCTAATGTTGAAGGAGAGGGTCCCATTCTTGCAATCTACTAGACATCCGGAAGTAGCTAGGAAAGGTCTCCCCAAGATGATAGGAACCGGGTAGTCTGCCGGGATGTCCAAAACAACAAAGTCTATGGGCACATAGAACTTCCCTAGTTGCACCGGAATGTCTTCCAAGATTCCAACCGGATGAGTGATTGAGCGGTCCGCCATGTAAAGAGTCATCTTGACCGGCTTTGGCTCTCCTAGCCCAACCTTGTTGCAAAGTGCAAGCGGGATGATGCTTACACTTGCCCCAAGATCACATAGGGCGTCATACTTCACTTCTCCTACTCCGATTGCCAAACAAAAGGATCCCGGATCCCTTAGCTTAGGAGGCATCTCCTCCTTCATTGTTTGAATCAACTCCGAGGATCTCTTTGTCATCCTTATCTCCCCATACTCCTCCAACTTCCTTTTGTTGGAGAGTATCTCCTTCAAGAACTTGCCATATGCCGGCATACCTAAGATAGCATCCATGAACGGAATATTAATATGCAATTTAGACATAAGTTCAAGGAATTTACTAAAATGATTGTCCAAGCGAGATCTTGCTCGTGATTGTAGGAACGGTAGTGGTGGCTTGTATGGAGGCGGTGCCACATATGTTGGCTCAACATCCTTGCTCTTGCCTCCATCTTCTTGCAATGGCTCTTCTTCATTCACCACTTGCTTCCCTTTAGCATTCTCCTTGGGCAAGGGATCCTTCATGCTCAACCCACTCCTCGTTGTAATGGCCAACACTTGGCCTCTTGGGTTGTCTTCGGTCCTTCCGGGAAGCTTTCCCGGATCTCTATGGGCTTCACCCGCTTTTTGGAACACTTGTGCTTCCAACACTTTTTGAGCTTTTGAAATAGAAGTCACCGTGCTCTCAAGACCACTCAACCTTCCAAGCAATTGCTCAAACATCATTTCGGTTCTATCCTTTGGAGGTTCTTGTGAAGCTTTTGGTGGTGGAGTTGTGCTTGTGGAAGCGGGAGGGTTCAAGGCTCTATCCGGGTTAGAATAGGAAAACCCGGGATGGTTGTGGTTGGGCCGGTAATTGTTGAATTGCCGGTTGTTGTTGAAGTTCCTTGGGCCTTGGTAGTTGTTGTAATTGCCCCTTCCCATGTAATTGACATCCTCCTCCTTGGAAGATAAGTTAGCTTGTGGAAGCACTTGAGGAGTTGCTTGGTTCTTCAAAGTTCTATCACACAACTCCCTCAAGGATTTTAGCTCGTTGTTGATGGCGTCAAGCTTGAAATTGCTCATGGTGACCTCACTCACCTCATATGCTCTCGCCTTTCTCCCTTCACTCTTCTTATGAGAGTATTTCTCAATCACTAGAGCTTGTTTCTTTACAAACTCCCAAGCATCATCCACATGCTTCTCCGTGAAAGTACCACCGGAAAGAGATTGAAGCTTGAATTGGCTATCTTCATCAAGTCCCTTGAAGTAGATCTCCAATAGCTCAATTTTTGGTATGCCATGGTGTGGACAATCTAGGAGAAGGTCTTTGAATCTCTCCCAAGACTTGAACAAACTCTCTCTATCCTTCATCACAAAGGCATTGATCTTCCCTCTTAATTCGGTAGTCTTGGAAGGTGGGAAGAACTTAGTCAAAAAGTCGGTTGTCATCTCCTCCCAAGTACCAACTCGCCCTTGTGGAATAGATTGATACCAAGCCAAGGATTTATCCTTAAGAGAGAAGGAAAAAGCCCTAAGCTTATGGTTGTTGCTCTCCAATCTTGGCGGTCTAAGAGTCTCCATCAAAATCTCATAGTTCATCAAGTGTTGATGAGGAGACTCTCCTTCCATCCCTCCAAATTGATTATGCCGGATCATTTGTAGAACTTGAGGGCGGAGTTCGTAGTTGTGGGTTGCGGGATCTCCTATGTTCACACCCGGACGGTGTGCTCTTTGTGCTGGATCCATTCGTCTCCCCAATGTTTGTGGCTCTTCGATAGCAATGGGTACAACCCTAACATTCGCCTCCGGCTGCGGTTGTGGTGGTGGAGGAGGTGGAGGTTGTTGACGATTAAGCTCTCCTTGTATAAGGGCTTGCCTAATCTCATCAATCTCCCTCCTAGTTGCTTCTTGCCTCTCATTGGCAAGTCTCCTTTCTTCCTCCAAGAGCTCATCTCTTAGCATAATTTGCTCCAAGGCTTCATCCAACTCAGCTTGGAGATCTCTTCCGGCCATCTCTTTTCCCTTTTTAATGCTCTTGGATCTAGATCTAAGGGTTTTCTCCGGTTCGGGATCGAATGGAGCTAAATCCTTGCCACGAGATCTTCGCATACACCTAAAGAGTAAGAGATGTCCTGAAAAGCAAAGAGACAAACAAAAGAGAGATCAAAAGCAACAAGAAAGATCTACACTACAAACAATCACAAAATAGACTCAATCTAGACCTAGTCCCCGGAAACGGCACCAAAAACTTGTTACGCTCAGGATGTGTGTGTGATGCGCAATATGTTTTAAATTTATACTCGTTATATTTCTCCTAACTCCTAGCAAACCCGCAGTGTACGGGACGTTTGTAGTAGGGATAGTATTCCGAGGTCGAACACAAAGACTAAGGTGAGATTAATTCGATTTGTGATTAAGTTTAGTGAAGATCTAGTTAAGAAAAGAGAAGGAATAAAGAAATGAAAGTCTAAATGATTTGGTGGGTTTTTAGGTGATCAATCAAGGATCACAATTCATGCAAAATGAACAATCAACTATGCTAACAAATCAACGAAGACAACAAGTAACACAAACACAAACTATGTGATAAAAGAGAGAGAAATGGATTCTAGAGGTCAAGATTTCCGGTTATGGCATTGGACTCAAGGTTCTAAGGATTCTAAGGACAAAGCTGCGGTGTTGGGAAAGGGTGTTTCACTAATGGAAGCAATTACCGGGTAGGTCTCTCACTTCACTTGTCCCGCATCAAACTCCTATTACCGGGTAGGTCTCAAAGGGTTAAAGTAGGGAATTCTACACAAACCGGATACTACTTAAGGGGCAACCCTCTCCTTACCGGGTAAGTCTCAGAATAGGGAAGTTTCAAGCAATAATCCTATCACACTCGATCCAATAGCGGCTTATGAAGCTCACTACTACCTAGAGTTCATCATCTTAGGTATCTAAGATCGGAAATCATCGGGTGGATCTCTTTCCTCACTTAGGTTGATATCATTAGGTGATCCTAAGCTAAATTAAGCTTAATAAACCCTAGGGTTTCAACAACCTAACACCCTAACATACAGATTCATCAATTAAAGATCAACAGAGAAGAAAATCGGGTGGATCTTATAAAAATCGGCCGATCTAGCTGTTGATCAGGGCGATTTTTCTCTCTGGTTTGGGTTTCGTGCATACAAATCATGCTAAACTAACATATTAGTCCATCCTATCATCACCCAAGCCAAAACCATCAATCCATCACTCCAGAATCACAATAAACTAGCCAATAATATGCATATCAAGATCCAAAATCAACATACAAGCATACATGGTTCTCATAGATGGATGATGAAAGATAAGCAAGTAAAAACAATAAATCTCAGCTGAATCTAAGTTTAAGCAAGACTTACAACCCTTCAAATGGAGTTCCAAAACGTTCCTAATAATCCTTGCTATAGTTCTTCAATCAAGGACTCCAAAAATCACTCAAAATCACTCAAAACCTCACTATCACTCTATGTTTGGTGTTCTTCTTCTTCCTTCAATTCTTGAGAGTTTTTCTTCTCCTCCAAGTCTCCCCCCATCCAAAAGAGCTGTGAATGAGAATGTAGGAGAGGAGAGATGCTCAGCAACAGCTTGCAGGACCACTTATATTCTCCACCAAGAGCAAGGCCGGATCAAGAGATCGTGGGACACGTGGCTTAAGCTGTCAAAGACAGGAAAATCGACCCAGAGGAATAAATCGGCTGATTTATCTGTTAGTTGGTCCGATTTTCTTCAACAGAGGCATGCTATGATCGTTTAGCCATGAGTTGATCCATTGCTTGCACCAATAGTGGTCTTTGTGTTCTTTGTTGCTCCAATTATGCTCCTCCAAAGCTTTGGATGTTTACCACCATGAGGCTTGGCCCTCGAATGCATCGGTTAATGTCCAAAAGTCCCCCGAAATACCTACAACACCGAAAAAGGCTCGTGTAGACGTCTATTCTAGAATTATGCATGAAATGAGTGTAAACGCCGTGAACTAATGCCAAAACCGTGCATGAATAATGGAAAAACTATCTAATTGTATGCCTGTACTAACGTCATAAATCACGTTATCAAAATACCCCATACTTAAGATTTGCTCGTCCCCGAGCAACATCCAACTATAGACTAAGAGATGACATGATTTATGTATGCAGAAAAACAACAAAAATCTTTTTGGAATTTGTGCTTCTAGCATTGGATCACCTTCATAGTCATGTTCATAGCGGTGGACAAGCAATCATGCATGAAATAAATGAAGGCATGGAAAGACAATTATACTTAACTAGAAGTCATGCATGAGAGGTGAAAATGAAGAAGTCAAGATGATCATGAGCAACTTCCAATCTAGATCACTAAGCCTTACACACATGCAATTAGGTTACAAGGACTTAGGAAAGGAAAGGCCAAGAAACGTGATGATAAGGTGGGGATTTTCTAAGGCCATGTGGTGCAAATCCGGGAAAGGAACTAACCAACCACAACTTTTACGTTTATACTTCATCCACCAAAGTGTATTTTTCTCCTTCTTTTCTTTTCTTTTCACTTATTTTTGAGACAATGGCATTGGTGAACAAAAGCCGAAACCTTGGTGATTAGCCGTCCTCGGGTTTTTTTCTATTTTTTGAGGTGCATCCACACCGGGCACACATACCAAAGCTCGTTAGGACTATCGGTTTATTTGACTTTGGCAAGGCACAAACACCCGATTATGTGAATGGTGCCGACTTACTCGTCATTTAAACCAACGTCCCCAAACCTATATTGTTTTTCTACACTTTTCTCAACAAATTCAGCACTTCATTCACATCATTCATTTATCAACAACTTCACCCCACACTTGCTTTTCACAAACATCAACACACTAGCATGCTCCTATTCCCTGATGGGTCAAAAGAGGTCAAATTTATATCAATTGAGGTGCTGAAACATCATGATCAAGATTGTTACGCTCAGGATGTGTGTGTGATGCGCAATATGTTTTAAATTTATACTCGTTATTTTTTTCCTAACTACTAGCGAACCCGCAGTGTACGGGACGTTTGTAGTAGGGATAGTATTCCGAGGTCGAACACAAAGACTAAGGTGAGATTAATTCGATTTGTGATTAAGTTTAGTGAAGATCTAGTTAAGAAAAGAGAAGGAATAAAGAAATGAAAGTCTAAATGTTTTGGTGGGTTTTTAGGTGATCAATCAAGGATCACAATTCATGCAAAATGAACAATCAACTATACTAACAAATCAACGAAGACAACAAGTAACGCAAACACAAACTATGTGATAAAAGAGAGAGAAATGGATTCTAGAGGTCAAGATTTCCGGTTATGGCATTGGACTCAAGGTTCTAAGGATTCTAAGGACAAAACTGCAGTGTTGGGAAAGGGTGTTTCTCTAATGGAAGCAATTACCGGGTAGGTCTCTCACTTCACTTGTCCCGCATCAAACTCCTATTACCGGGTAGGTCTCAAGGGGTTAAAGTAGGGAATTCTACACACACCGAATTCTACTTAAGGGGAAACCCTCTCCTTACCGGGTAAGTCTCGGAATAGGGAAGTTTCAAGCAATAATACTAGCACACTCGATCCAATAGCGGCTTATGAAGCTCACTACTACCTAGAGTTCATCATCTTAGGTATCTAAGATCGGAAATCATCGGGTGGATCTCTTTCCTCACTTAGGTTGATAGCATTAGGTGATCCTAAGCTAAATTAAGCTTAATAAACCCTAGGGTTTCAACAACCTAACACCCTAACATACAGATTCATCAATTAAATATCAACAGAGAAGAAAATCGGGCGGATCTTATAAAAATCGGCCGATCTAGCTGATGATCAGGGCGATTTTTCTCTCTGGTTTGGGTTTCGTGCATACAAATCATCCTAAACTAACATTTTAGTCCATCCTATCATCACCCAAGCCATAACCATCAATCCATCACTCCAAAATCACAATAAACTAGCCAATAATATGCATATCAAGATCCAAAATCATCATACAAGCATACATGGTTCTCATAGATGGATGATGAAAGATAAGCAAGTAAAAACAATAAATCTCAGCTGAATCTAAGTTTAAGCAAGACTTACAACCCTTCAAATGGAGTTCCAAAACGTTCCTAATAATCCTTGCTATAGTTCTTCAATCAAGGATTCCAAAAATCACTCAAAATCACTCAAAACCTCACTATCACTCTATGTTTGGTGTTCTTCTTCTTCCTTAAATTCTTGAGAGTTTTTCTTCTCCTCCAAGTCTCCCCCCATCCAAATGAGCTGTGAATGAGAATGTAGGAGAGGAGAGATGCTCAACAACAGCTTGCAGGACCACTTATATTCTCCACCAAGAGCAAGGCCGGATCAAGAGATCGTGGGACACGTGGCTTAAGCTGTCAAAGGCAGGAAAATCAACCTAGAGGAATAAATCGGCCGATTTATCTGTTAGTTGGCCCGATTTTCTTCAATAGAGGCATGCTATGATCGATTAGCCATGAGTTGATCCATTGCTTGCACCAATAGTGGTATTTGTGTTCTTTGTTGCTCCAATTATGCTTCTCCAAAGCTTTGGATGTGTACCACCATGAGGCTTGGCCCTCGAATGCATCGGTTAATGTCCAAAAGACCCCCGAAATACCTACAACACCGACAAAGGCTCGTGTAGACGTCTATTCTAGAATTATGCATGAAATGAGTGTAAACGCCGTGAACTAATGCCAAAACCGTGCATGAATAATGGAAAAACTATCTAATTGTATGCCTATACTAACGTCATAAATCACGTTATTAAAGATGAGAAGTAGAGAAAGATGAATTGCCTCATTCATTCCTAGATGATGTGCAAGAACTAGCATGTAATTTCGACTTTCAATACTCAATCCAATCAAGGCAAACATCATGATCACAATCCATTCATGGGATTCAATATAAGTACTTCAAGTCCACATATGCAATTCATAAATTTAACACATAAGGCCATCCATAGCAAATCCACAAGACAAGATTCATCATTAGGGTCATATCTAAGCCTAGAAAGCACAAAGTTTTTTAAATTTTCTGATTTTTTTTTTTTGATATTTTTAGAAATGAGTATATACAATGCAAGACATGTGATAATATTAAACAACCCTAGATGCTAATCATGCAAAGGATCATGCAAACCCCACCCCATACTTAGAAACACATTGTCCCCAATGTGTAAATGAAGTAAAGAAGAGTGAAAGAGGGTTCTCACAATGTAAAAATGGTTTGCTTCGGTATTTGAGATTACTCAAGTGGGTTGAAGGAGGATGATCCTATCAACAATGGTAGAGAGTTGTAAGTGTCCATCAAGGCGTCGGGACCCGCGCTAGGCACCGCTAGCCGTCCAAGTTCCGCGTCCGCTCCACCCATAATTGATGAGGGGTTCATCATCATCATTCACATGCCATGCAAGGATTCCAATGCTACCAAGACTCTAGCACACACACAAAGCGCACCAAACACACAAAAACAGAAAAATAAAAACAAAAACAAAAACGAAAAGGGAAAAACGTTACCAATGGGTTGCCTCCCATCAAGCGCTTCTTTAAGGTCATTAGCTTGACCAAACTCGAGGGCGTCTCACTCTAGGTGAAGCGGGGCAATCATGTCCACCGGAGTTTCCGGGATATACTTCTTCAATCGGTGCCCATTCACCTTGAAATCTCCACAATGCTCCCCTCCTATCTCAATTGCTCCATGGGGAAAGATCTTCTTCACCACATAAGGCCCGGTCCACCTCGACTTAAGCTTTCCGGGGAAGAGCCGCAGCCTTGAAATGAAGAGAAGGACAAGGTCGCCTTTACTCAAATCCTTCGGGAGGAGGCGCTTATCATGCCAACATTTGGTCCTCTCCTTGTAGATCCGGGCATTCTCATATGCATCCAACCGGATCTCCTCAAGGGCGTTCATATCAAGCAAACTCTTCTCTCCGGCCTCCTTGAGGTCAAAATTTAGCCACTTAATGGCCCAATAAGCTCTATGCTCCATCTCTAGCGGAAGGTGGCAAGACTTGCCATAGACTAACTTGTAAGGAGTGGTGCCAATCGCTGTCTTGAAAGCGGTTCTATATGCCCACAAGGCATCATCGAGCTTCATAGCCCAATCCTTTCTCGTCCTAGAGACCGTCTTCTCAAGAATTCCCTTTATCTCCCGGTTGGAGATCTCCACTTGGCCACTAGTTTGGGGATGGTAAGGTGTTGCCACCTTATGAGTCACCCCATACTTAGCCAAAAGTGCCCCAAAGTTCCTATTAGTGAAGTGCTTCCCTCCATCACTTATGATCACCCTTGGTGTTCCAAACCTAGGGAAGATCACTCGGTTGAAGAACCGCACTACAATCTTGGCATCATTTGTGGGAGAGGCGATTGCCTCCACCCATCTCGAAACATAGTCAACCGCCAATAGGATGTAGAGGTTGCCACATGAAAAAGGGAATGGTACCATGAAGTCCACACCCCACACATCAAATATCTCCACTTCTTGTATGTTGTTCAAGGGCATCTCATTCCTCCTTGAGATGTTGCCCGTTCTTTGGCAAGCATCACAAGCTACTACAAAGTTTTGCACATCCCTGAACAGACTTGGCCAAAAGAAACCCGATTGCAACACCTTCGCACATGTCTTGTGAGAGCTAGCATGCCCTCCACATGGCAAGGAATGACAATGGCGGATCACACTCTCCACCTCATCCTCCGGTATGCATCTTCTAAACACTCCATCCGGCCCTCTCTTGAACAAAAGTGGTTCACTCTAATAGTAGTGCCTCACATCTTTGAAGAACTTCTTTCTTTGGGCATATGACAAACCGGGAGGCATTTCCTCTCACACAAGATAGTTCACAATGTCGGCATACCATGGCTCACTTCCTCTAGACACTTGGAACAAGCACTCTTCCACCATTTGCAATTGCTCATCCCGGAAGGAGTCATCAATCGGGATGTCATCTCTCTCAAGCTCCAATGGTGGGAGTCTACTAAGGTGATCCGCCACAGAGTTTTCGGACCCCTTCTTTCCCGGATTTCCAAATCAAACTCTTGAAGGAGAAGGATCCACCGAATCAACCTAGGTTTGGCATCCTTCTTTGTAAGGAGATAACGGATCGCAACATGATACGTATATACAATGACCTTCGCTCCAACAAGATATGAGCGGAACTTCTCAAAAGCATATACCACCGCTAGCAAATCTTTCTCGGTGGTAGCATAATTGAGTTGGGCATCATCTAGCGTCTTGCTAGCATAATAAATGGCATGTGTGCGCCCATCTTTCTTTTGCCCCAAAACAGCCCCAACGGCTACATCACTTGCATCACACATGATCTCAAACGGTAAACTCCAATCCGGAGATTGCATGATAGGTGCGGAGATCAAGGCGTTCTTCAACCTACAAAAAGCCTCAAGGCAATCTTTGGAGAAAACAAACTCAACATCCTTCATTAGTAGGTTAGTAAGAGGCTTAGAAATTTTAGAGAAGTCTTTAATGAACCTCCGGTAAAAACCGGCATGCCCTAAGAAACTCCTTACCCCTTTCACCGAGGTAGGTGGTGGCAACTTCTCTATCGTTTCAATCTTGGCTCTATCAACCTCAATGCCACGGTTGGACACCAAGTGTCCCAACACAATACCTTCACTTACCATGAAGTGGCATTTTTCCCAATTCAAGACAAGGTTTGTCCCCTCACATCTCCTAAGTACTAATGACAAGTTAGCTAAGCAATTATCGAAGGAAGAACCATAAACAGAAAAATCATCCATAAATACTTCCATGATATTCTCAATGTATTCCGAATAGATAGCCATCATACACCTTTGAAAGGTGGCGGGTGCATTACACAACCCAAATGGCATTCTCCTATATGCAAAAGTTCCCCATGGACATGTAAAGGTGGTTTTCTCTTGGTCATCGGGGTGGATAGGGATTTGGAAGAATCCACTATAGCCATCTAAGTAGCAAAAGTGAGAATGTTGAGCTAACCTTTCTAGCATTTGGTCAATGAAAGGAAGGGGGAAGTGATCTTTCCTATACTCAATACACATCCTCCATCCCGTAACCGTCCTAGTTGGGATTAGTTCATTGTTCTCATTAGTCACTACGGTCATCCCACCCTTCTTAGGAAGTACATGAACGGGACTAACCAACTTACTATCCGAGATAGGGTAGATTATTCCCGCATCTAGCAACTTAATGATCTCTTTCTTGACTACCTGTTTCATTATAGGATTCAATCTTCTTTGATGTTCAATAGAGGGTTTATGGCTATCTTCCATCAATATCTTATGCATGCACAAAGAGGGCTTAATGCCAACTAAATCATCAATAGTATAGCGAATGGCTTTTCTATGCAATCTTAGCTCATGCAACAACTTAGCAAGTTCATCATCATTCAAGCATGCATTCACAATAACCGGGTATGTAGAATTATCACCAAGAAAAGCATACTTCAAATGAGAGGGGAGGGGTTTATGTTCAAGTTTAGGGGGACCTTAATCGAGCGGAGACGATCCAAATAACATTGGTTGAGATGAATCCAAAGCAAATGAAGACCCTCCAAGGCTCCTTGAAGCTTGATCATCAACAAGGGCTGCTTTTGGGGAAACCTGGCACATCCACGGCCATGGAAGTTGCCAAGTTTGCTCTTTGGAGCTTTCCAGAGAGTTCTACGGCCGTGGAACACCTTTCACGACCGTGGTTCCTACAGGAACTCAGCACACTCTCGTGGTCTTAAATTTCAGCTCTTGTCTCCTTCTCTAATGCTTCTAAGGCCTTGATTTCTTCGATGCAAGCCTCCTCAACACCTTCCTCCATTAAGCTTAAGCTAAGAACCTTCTCCAAGGGGTCCTTGATCAAGATCGAGCTCACAACTTCTCTAGACTCCTCTTGCTCGACAATGTTGAATACATCTTCATCAAGGGTTGACCCTTTCATCATCGTGGACAGCTTGAATTTGATATTCTCTTCTCCAATGTTGAAGGAGAGAATTCCATTCTTACAATCTACCAAGCATCCGGAAGTGTCTAGGAAAGGTCTCCCTAAGATGATGGGAACCGGATAGTCCGCCGGAATGTCCAAGACTACAAAATCAATCGGCACATAGAACTTCCCTAGTTGCACCGGAATGTCCTCCAAGATCCCAACCGGGTGAGTGATCGAGCGGTCCGTCATATAGAGGGTCATCTTGACCGGCTTTGGCTCTCCTAGCCCAACCTTGTTGCATAGTGCAAGCGGTATGATGCTTACACTTGCCCCAAGATCACAAAGGGCTTCATACTTCACTTCTCCCACTCCGATTGGCACACAAAAGGAACCCGGATCTCTTAGTTTAGGAGGCATTTCCTCCTTCATCGTTTGAATTAATTCAGAGGACCTCTTAGTCATCCTTACTTCCCCATACTCCTCCAACTTCCTTTTGTTGGAGAGTATTTCCATCAAGAACTTGCCATATGCCGGCATACCTAAGATAGCATCCATGAACGGAATGTTAATATGCAATTTAGACATAAGTTCAAGGAATTTACCAAAGTGCTTGTCCAAGCGAGCCCTTGCTCGTGATTGAGGGAACGGTAGTGGTGGTTTGTATGGAGGCGGTGCCACATATGTTGGCTCAACATCTTTGCTCTTGCCTCCATCTTCTTGCAATATCTCTTCTTCCACAATTACTTGCTTTCCCTTAGCATTATCCCTTGGCAAGGGATCCTTCATACTCAACCCACTCCTCGTTGTAATGGCCAACACTTGGCCTCTTGGGTTGTCTTCGGTTCTTCCGGGAAGCTTCCCCGGAAATCTATGAGCTTCACCCGCCTTTTGGAACACTTGTGTTTCCAACACCTTTTGAGATTTAGAAATAGAAGTCACCGTGCTCTCAAGACCACTCAACCTTCCAAGCAATTGCTCAAACATCATTTCGGTTCTATCCTTTGGAGGTTCAGTAAATCCGGGTGGAGGTTCTTGTGAAGCTTTTGGTGGTGGAGCTGCGCTTGTGGAAGCGGGAGGGTTCAAGGCTCCATCCGAGTTAGAATAGGAAAACCCGGGATGGTTATGGTTGGGCCGGTAATTGTTGAATTGCCGGTTATTGTTGAAGTTCCTTGGGCCTTGATAGTTGTTGTAGTTGCCCCTTCCCATATTGTGCCACATATGTTGGAAGACAAGTTTGCTTGCACTTGCACTTGAGGAGTTGCTTGGTTCTTCAAAGTTGTAGCACACAACTCTCTCAAAGACTTTAGCTCGTTGTTGATGGCGTCAAGCTTGAAATTGCTCATGGTGACCTCACTCACCTCATATGCTCCTGCCTTTCTCCCTTCACTCTTCCTATGGGAGTACTTCTCAATCACTAGAGCTTGTTTCTCTACAAACTCCCAAGCTTCATCCACATGCTTTTCCATGAAAGTCCCACTGGAAAGAGATTGGAGCTTGAATTGGCTATCTTCATCAAGTCCTTTGAAGTAGATTTCCAATAGCTCAATTTTCGGTATTCCATGGTGTGGACAATCTAGGAGAAGGTCCTTGAACCTCTCCCAAGACTTGAACAAACTCTCTCTATCCTTCATCACGAAGGCATTGATCTTCCCTCTTAATTCGGTAGTCTTGGAAGGTGGGAAGAACATAGTCAAGAACTCGGTTGTCATTTCCTCCCAAGTACCAACTCGCCCTTGCGGAATAGATTAATACCAAGCTAAGGCTTTGTCCTTAAGAGAGAAGGAGAAAGCCCTAAGCTTATGGTTGTTGCTCTCCAATCTAGGCGGTCTAAGAATCTCCATCAAGATCTCATAATTCATCAAGTGTTGATGAGGAGACTCTCCTTCCATCCCTCCAAATTGATTATGCCGGATCATTTGTAGAACTTGAGGGCGGAGCTCGTAATCATGGGCTGCGGGATCTCCAAAGTTCACACCCGGACGGTGTGCTCTTTGTGCCAGATCCATACGTTGTCCTAACGTTTGTGGCTCTTCCATAGCAATGGGCACAACCCGAATGTTGACCGCCGGCTGCGGTTGTGGTGGAGGTGGAGGCGGTTGTTGACGGTAAAGCTCTCTTTGCACAAGAGCTTGCCTAATCTCCTCAATCTCCCTCCGAGTTGCCTCTTGCCTTTCACTGGCAAGTCTCCTTTCATTCTCCAAAGCTTCATCCCTTATCCTAATTTGCTCTAAAGCCTCATCCAACTCAGCTTGGAGATCTCTTCCGGCCATCTCTTTTCCCTTTATAATGCTCTTGGATCTAGATCTAAGGGTTTTCTCCGGTTCGGGATCGAATGGAGCTAATTCCTTGCCACGAGATCTTCGCATACACTTAAAGAGTGAGAGATGCCTTGAAAAGCAAAGACACAAACCAAAAAGAGATCAAAAGCAACAAGAAAGACCTACACTATAAACAATCACAAAATAATAACTCAATCTAGACCTAGTCCTCGGCAACGGCGCCAAAAACTTGTCACGCTAAGAACGTGTGCACGCAATAAGCTTTAAATTTATACTCGTTATATTTCTCCTAACTCCTAGCGAACCCGCAGTGTACGGGTCGTTTGTAGTAGGGATAGTATTTCGAGGTCGAACCCAAAGACTAAGGTGAGATTGATTCGATTAGTGATTAAGTCTAGTGAAGATCTAGGTTAAGGAAAAGAGAAAGAAATAAAGAAATGAAAATCTCAATGTTTTTGGTGGGTTTTTAGGTGATCAATCAAGGATCACAAATCATGCGAAATAAACAATCAACTAAGCTAACAAATCAACACAACAAACAAGCTAAAACGAAATACGAGATCAAAGATAGAAAAGCGGATTCTAGGGGTTGGAAATTCCGGTTATGGCATAAGACTCAAGCTATCTAATCATTCCTCGGATTAACTATGATGTGTTGAGAGTGAGTGTTTCTAGATTGGGATCAATCACCGGGTAAGTCTCATGGTCCACTAGTCCAATCCTATGGTCTTATCACCGGGTAAGTCTCAAAGAGCCTAAGGAACGGAATTCTACTCAAACCGGATTGTCACCTAGGGATCTACCCTATCCTCACCGGGTAAGTCTCGGAAGGGTAACTCCTAAACAACTATCCTAGCACACTCAGTCCAATGGCGGCTTACGAGGCTCACCACTACCTAGGGTTTGTCATCTTTGAAATCTAAGAGTAAGAATCACCGGGTAGGTCTCTTCTAATCACTTAGTTGCTAACACTAGGTCACCGTAGGATAGATTTAACTCAACAAATACTAGGATTTCAACATTCTAACATTCTAGAACTTAGATCAATCAAACCAAACGAACCAAGTAAATCACGGTCTGTTCTACCACTTCCACGACCGTGGATTGGCAAGAACAAACCGTGGACTCAAACCGAGGTTTCGTTCAAATAAACAAGTCATCCAAAGGCAAATCTAAGTCCATCCTATCATAGCCTTAGCCATAACCATCCTTACCTCACCCTAGAATCGCATCTATTTAGCCTACAACATTCATCATAACAATCGAGATAATTAAACATAAAATCATAGCTTCCATTTGCAAGATAATGAAGAGAAAGAGATGAACAAGTGAAGCAAGCAAAACCAAGCTGAAAGTAAGATTAGAAAGACTCACAACCCTTCCAAAAGAAGGTTTAAACGATTCTTACAACTCTAGAAATCGATTCCGAAAATCTTCACTACAAATACTTATCAAAGACTAGCAAATGGTGTGTTCTTCTCTTCTTCTTCAATGGAGCTCTTCTCCTCCTCTAATGGTAGCTCTCCTCTTATCTTCTAATTGAGAGAATCTTTCTTGTTGAGAGTGTGGGAGAGAATGATAGTGAGGGGTTTGTCCTTTCAGCCTTGCAGGACCACCTATTTATCCTACAAATTTGCAAGAGTCGGCCATGAAGATCGTGGCACAGCTGTCACAACCGTCTAGCAAAAACCACGGTCCAATTCCACGCCCGTGGAAGTCCCAGTGACCGTGGTTTTGGTGCCTCAGCTTTTTTTGGATCATTAAGCTACGATTTGGTGCATGGCATGCACCAACAAGGTCCCAAGTGTCCTCCTTAGCTCCTAACTTGCATCCCAATGAGTCCGAAGGTGTGTCATCTCGAGGAACGATCCTGAAATGTATCGGTTAAGCTCCTAAATCTCCCAAAATACCTACAAAGCAATGCAAAATTCCGTGTAGACGTCTATCTCGACAAAATACGTGAATTGAGTGCAAACGTCGTGAACTAGTGCTAAACCATGCGTGAATGAGTGAGAAATCTATCTAAATGATTACCTAAACCTAAGTCATAAATCGTGTTATCAATCACGTCGACCGAGGTGATCTTGAGGAGCTTCCCGACCGAGGCGAACACCCTGTCGCCGACGAAATCTTTATTTTTGGCTGAGATCTTTTATTTTTGGAAAGAAGATATCTTATATTTTTGGCTGGATTTCTGGAAGGAAGATATTATTTCAGGATGATTTATTTTGAGAGAGAGATATATTTTATAGGAAATTATCTTTTTAAGATATTTTATCTTTGGAAGATAATTCTCCTATATAAAGAGTTGGATTTTCTACAATTCTGCCATCTTCGGATTAAGAGATTTCTGGAGTATTTTCTAAGAATTTGGAGGAAGAATTGAAGGAAGTATTGAACGATTGAATTTCAAGTAAGGAAGGAATCATAGTTGGAGTTAGCTTTTGAAGGAGTTTGTAAGACTTTCTTAGGTTGTCTTTTTGGTTGATTGTCTTTGCTGATTTGTGATTGAGGAACGCAGTTTGTTTGTTATTTGATTCAGTTATTGAGACCTTTTTCTTAAGGTTTTCTTGCTCGAATATTGATTCATTTCCCTTTATTTTGATTATTGTTATCATGATGATTTTTGGCTAAGTTTCTTATGCGATTCTAGGGTGATTGGCTGAAATTTTTGGGGTAGACGAGATAGAATGATCTTAATCCAAGCGGACCCTGAAAGCTCGAGTCTTTACCTTAACCCTAGAACACCTCGCTCAGTCGTTGAACATCTCGGACGGGGTGGAATATGACTAAACGAGGTGACCTTTCCTGAATCTATTCTGAGTTAAGTGTTTAAGCTTACCAAATTCTATCCTTATTACACCTTTCCTGGTTCAATGCAAGCCTAGGATGAGACTTACCCGGTGATTCCTTTGTTTGTTTACCTAAGATCATGAGTGTAGTTAATAAATGTTTATCCTTTATTGGGGTTTGATTGTGCCTTCATCCCATCTTTGTGAGTTAGCCTGAGACTTACCTGGTAAAGCTTGATTCTATTCCCTTGGGTGGTGCGTTGGTTTGAGATTATAGTTTCTTTCCTTAGTACCTTGAGACTTACCCGGTAATAGGAGTTTTGGTTTGGGACAATGAGTAGTGAGACTTACCCGGTGATCTATTCCCACCTTAGAAACACCTTCCCTTTGCAAACCTCAGCTTTGTCCTTGTTTTCCTTTGACATCTTGAGTCGGAACCACAACTAGATGTTTTAATCCCTAGAATCCGCATTTTCCCTTACATGACTTGATACATCATCGTTGATTACTTTAATTGCTTTTAGTTAGTTGTAATATTTGACAACCTGATTTCGTGCTTTGTTTCACCTAAGTCCCTGTGATCGACCCCTTGAATTCTTGATTTTATTACAATTGATCCGTACACTGCGGGTTCGCATATTGTTCAAGCATACGTCCTTGGTTATAAATTTTAAAGCCTGCACACATCTTTTGGAGCGAACAAGTTTTTGGCGCCGTTGCCGGGGATCTTGGTCTAGACCAAGCCGGTTTCGGTTGCCTTTCGGGGCTATTGCCCTTGTTGCTATTAACCACTCTACTTGAGTTTTTTCGCAGGATCTTTTCTTAGGTTTATGCGAATAACCCGTGCTGGAAAGGAAATTGTTCCTTACGATCCCGAACCAAAAAACACTTACAAGCGAAGATTAAGAGAAGCTAAAATGGACAATCAAGACAATCGCAATCTTGAGGCCGAATTGAAGGAGGCATTGGAACAACTAAGCCTCAATAGAGAAGAACTACAGCGAGAGAGAGAAGAGACTCGCGCCAGAACTGAAGGAATTGAAGCAGATATGGCCGCTCTAAGGGCCCAGTTTCTGCCTAGACCGATTCCAAATCCTCGACCGAGGCAGAACCCAGTCCTAGTTTCCCCGGCCGATGTGCACCTACCACCTCAGATGCCTATCCGAGATGTTCTTTTTGCTGGAGTTCCACAAACCCTAGGACAGAGGATGGACCCCAATCAGCAAGTGAGGCATCCAGGAGTCAACCTAGGTGATCCAGCTGAGCATGATTACGAACTTGGACTGCAAGTTCTATCCATGATCCGACAATGGAAATTTGGAGGTTTAGACAGCGAGTCTCCGCATCAGCATTTGCAAAACTATGAGATTCTGATGGAGACCTTCAGACCTTCGTGACTGGAGAATAAAAACTACAAGTTAAGGCCTTCTATTTCACCTTGAAAGACAAGGTGCTTGCTTGGTATCAATCTCTCCCGCCCGGAAAGATCAACACTTGGGAAGAGATGACGACGGAGTTTCTAACCATGTTCTTTCCTCCCTCTAAGACCGCTGAAATAAGGGGAAATATCAATGCTTTTAACATGAAGGACAAGGAGAGTTTGTCTAAGTCATGGGAAAGATTCAAGGATGTTCTATTGGATTGCCCACATCATGAGATTCCAAAGATAGAGTTTCTGGAAATCTACTTCCGGGGGTTGGATGGAGCTACTCAATTCAATCTCCAACTACTTTCAGCCGGCATATTCATGGATACGCCGATAGACGAAGCTTGGGAGTTCATTGAAAAGAAAGCTTTACATATGGAGAAGTACTCCCATCAAGGAATCGAGAATGGAGCAAGGAGAGTTAGCTTCCAGGAAACATCATCAAATGGAGCTCAACTTAACTCCCTTAGCAATGAGGTAAAGGCATTGAAAGAGCTTTTAGTAGCTCAAACAAAGAAAGAGCAAGATGGAGGATATCAAGGAAGAAACAACTATCAAGGGCCGTAGAACAACAATTACAACAACAATAGAAACTCCAACAACAACAATTGGAGATGTAATCAACAAAATCCGGGTAACCTTTATTCTCATGCGAATAATGCTTTTAACCCCCCTCTTCTTCTTCTACTCCATTGAGAAGCCAGGAGCCTGGATCGAGTTCGTCCCAGCCAGAAAAGAAGGATGTAGTGCCAGAGGCAATTTTGATCAAGCTCAACGCTATGGAGACATCAATGACTTCATTTTCGAAGGCACAAAAAGACTTAGAGCAACAATGCTTCAACAAGGCAAATGAAGCGCCGAGAGATCTAGGGAAGCTCCCAACAAGGACAGAGAGAAACCCTAAGGGACAAATTATAGCAATAACGACACGAAGTGTGCTGAAAACTGCAGATTCAGTACCTCGGTAGAGCCAAGGCCAGAAGAACACTTCGGTCGAGATGCCAACAAAGGTGGAGCCCCAGAAAGCAAAGGATAAATCTGAAGTTTATGTTCCACCTCCTGATTATAAACCACCACTTTCATTACCCCAGTCAAGGGCGAGAGCACATCTAGACAAGCATTTTGGTAAGTTTCTAGACCCAATGAATAAACTACACATTAACATCCCTTTCCCTGATGCTATTCAAGGGATGCCCGCCTATGAGAAGTTTCTGAAACAAATCCTATCAAGGAAGAGGAAGCTGGCAGATTTTTGAGAGATCCCGGTTCATTTTGCATTCCCATTCAAGTATGGGATGTAACTTATGAGGCATTGTGTGATCTAGGAGCCAGCGTGAGTATCATCCCGCTGGAGCTATGTGAGAGAATCGGACTTGGAGAGCCCAAGCCGGTGAAGATAAGGCTATACATGGCGGATCGCTCCATTACCTATCCCGTGGGCATTTTGGAAGACGTTCCCGTCAAGTTAGGTAACTTCTATTTACCAATAGATTTTGTTGTAGTTGACATACCCGTAGATTATCCCGTTCCTGTCATTCTCGGGAGACCATTTCTAGCAACCTCGGGTTGCAATATGGATTGTAAGAACGCCAAGTTGAAATTTAACATTGGTGGAGATCAAGTGGAGTTTGCATTGCTTGTTGCAATGAAAGGAGAGCTGCTAGAGAATGATATCTTCAACATCTACGATGAAGAAGAATCAAGGGAATTGGTGAGATCCATCCTTATTAATGACCCTCTTGAAAGCGTTCTTAGTTTTAGTTTGATGTTTCTTGTGATGAAGATATACGGAGCTTAAAGGCATTGGAAGCAAATCCAGGAGCTAAGATTGAGAGACTGATTCAAGTGAAGAAGAGCAATTTAGGTTTCGGTCCCAGTTCCAGTACCTCAACTGAAGCACTTTCTGGACTAAGCCAGGTGTTCTTATCTGCAAAACATCTCGGTCACCCACCTCGGACACTGCCCGAGACAACAAGCGAGATGTTGTCAACTGAGGACAACAAACTTCCTAATCCTACGTCAGGCGAATCATTTACAATTGGTGGAGAACTAGCTCGACCAAGCTTCTAATGGTAAAGAGCCTTGGTATGTTGATATTGTCAAATATCTTGTTTGCCAGGAAATACCGCCCGGATTGACGTACGCTTAAAGGAAGAAGTTCTTTAAGGATGTATGTCACTACTACTGGAATGAACCTCTACTGTTCAAGAGAGGTCCGGATGGGATTCTTCGACGATGCATTATGGAGGATGAATTTTCTAGTGTTATACGGCATTGCCACTCGCTTCCTTGTGGAGGACATGCTAGCGCACACAAGACGTGCGCTAAGGTATTACGTTCTGGTTTCTTTTGGCCTACATTATTTAAGGATGTGCAAACGTTTGTTGTTTCTTGTGATGCATGCCAAAGAACAGGGAACTTGTCTAGAAGAAACGAGATGCCACTCAACAATATTAAGGAGGTTGGGATCTTTGATGTGTGGGGAGTTGATTTTATGGGACCTTTCCCATCATCCGCATGGAACCTCTACATTGTCCTAGCCGTTGATTACGTCTCTAGATGGGTAGAAGCCATTGCCTCACACACTAATGACGCCATGGTGGTTGTGAAGTTCTTCAATCGGACTATCTTTCCACGTTTTGGGACATCACGCATCATCATCAGCGATGGAGGAACACATTTCATCCACCGGAAGTTTAAAGAACTTTTATCGAGGTATGGGGTAACCCACAAGGTAGAAATCCCTTATCACCCTCAAACTAGTGGACAAGTCGAGATCTCGAATAGAGAAATCAAAGCAATTTTGGGGAAGACTGTCTCTAGGACGAGGAAGGATTGGTCCATTAAGTTGGACGATGCTCTTTGGGCTTATAGGACCGCATTCAAGACTCTCATTGGTACAACCCCTTACAATTTGGTATATGGGAAATCTTGTCATCTACCCGTTGAGCTAGAACACAAAGCATGTTGGGCAATCTAGTGGTTGAATTTCGATATCAAGGAAGCCGGAGAGAAGATACTATTGGACATCAATGAGTTGGAAGAGTTGCACTTAAACGCTTATAAAAATGCCCAGATCTACAAGGAAAGAACAAAGAAATGGCATGACAAGCATATCATTCCTATGGAATTCAAAGAAGGAGATCTAGTTTTACTCTTCAAGTCCAGCCTCCGCCTCGTTCCACATAAGTTGAAATCTAGATGGACAAGACCTTACATTGTGAAAAATGTTTTCCCCTATGGTGCAGTTGAGATTTGGGGAGAAACAAGCGGAAGCTTTAAGGTCAACGGTCATAGGCTGAAGAAGTACCAACCGGAAGTCCAGGTTGAGGAGATTGCACCACTACACATTGTTTAGGGATGATGTACGGTCCATCTAGCGACATTAAATCAAGCGCTTCTTGGGAGGAAACCCAATGTATTATTTTCTTTTCCCTTTTTTCTAGCTTAGTTTTAGATAGTTTACTTTGCTTTGCTTTTGGCGTCCTCTAGACAAAAACCAGGTACTTTCAAAGGAAGGATTACTGCTCAGGAGCTACACTAGAAGGACAGAAGTTCGAGAATTTGAGAAGACGAAGTTTGACTGAGACACATCTCTGTTGCTATCACAGCACCTCGACCGAGATGTTCTTGGGGCAACCGAGGCGACTAGGTTTGACATCCAGTCAGACACCTTGGTCCTGCCGGGACCACCTCGACCGAGGTGAAATCAAATTCAGCGAGGGGTATAAAAGATGAGACGGTTTTCTCTCTCATCACTTTTTCCCTCCCACGACTCAACCTCGACAGCGGCGGTGTTGTCCCTCAAATCTTCAAATCTTGCTTGTTTCTTGCTATTTTTGGTTCAATTTCACCGGAGGAAGCAAGAGGATCGGTTTTCAAGCATCAAACAGCGAGGAAAACGCTCCATTTCTGCAGAATCTGGGTATTTCTTCAAAAAATCCTAACTCCTCTTCTTTCACTGATTAAGGACAGATCTGACTCTGGTTTCCATAGTTTCTTGCAGAAAAGGATATAAGTACCCTATAGGAAGCAATTGGTAGTGATTTGGAGGAAAAGAACATGCAAATCAGAGAGTATGGGGTATTTGGATGTATTATTTGACTATGTGTGTATGATTGTATGACTCTATCGGATATTTATGATCCTATTATGCTTTACTTGGCTCTATGTGTTTATCTGCTATTACATGCATACATACAGGTTTTTGTTTGAGAAAAACGTCGAAAGTTGGTTTGAAAAAACAAAATTTATGACCTTGACCGGGATGTTCATGACTGGACGAGGTAGACACCTTGGATGACGTCAGAACTCCTCAACCGAGGCAGGTTCTTAACTGAGAATTTTTCGAAACGATTTTGTGCTTCTTCTCTAGATATGACTTCAGTGATGATTTTGATTGCAGATTGGTTTTGAAATCTTTATATGCTCGAAAGGTTTTATGATATGTTTAAGTTGCAAAATGCTTTGTTTGAAGTTTTAGCATGTTTAATACTTTGTTTTTATCAAAATTATGTTTGATTTGAAGGTTGACACCACTTGATGAGTTCTATTACATTCTTCTTGGGATGATTAAGGAAATTCATTCTCTTCTCTTCTTCTTCTTGATCATGCTTATCCCCTCATATACATATTTGCCTCCCTTTACCTATCCGGGAATTTGGAAGCAAGCAAAGAAAAGAAAGTCAAAGTGAAGTTGAGATGTTGGCTGAAAGTGTTAGAAAGAAACAAATAGGTTTGGGGAAGTCAATCACGATGATGAGTAACTCGACACCATTCACATAGCCGGGTGTTTGTATCTTGCCAATGTCGGATTGAGCGATATTCCTAACGGGTTATGGTATGTGCATCAAGGGTTTGAGGCATCACGAGAAATTGATGATTGCTGATTTTCTAGGCTTCGGTTATTGTGCACCTCTGTCCATGCATCCCAAAAAGTAAAGTAAAATAAGCAAAGCTTATTGGTGGAAGATGTTGTGATTCAAAGAAAGTGAAGTAAGATGCTTTTCCCAGATTTTAGCACCACATTACCCTATATACATCCCACGCTGACACGTTTCTTGACCTTCTCTTGGAAAGCCCTTGAGACCCCGAGCTTGTTGATTGACTTGGTGGTATAAACTGGATTATACATGATTAATTTCGATAAATATGATTTATTATGCATTCCATGATTTAATACAAAGATGAACGACTTCCTTATATCTATAAAATGTTTTGATCATGTCTGGATTTTATTTGCCATAAAGCATTCTCTTAGAGTAATCTATGAGTGGAGCACACCACCAAAAATGTTTTGAAATGCTTTTCCTTGATTTTTCTGACTTATAATCCATTCTATCTTGTATCTAAGATTTAGAACTTGCTTGGGGACAAGCAAGGAACAAGTGTAACATCCGGAATTTTTACTTCCGAGTTATTCCGAAGCAAACCGGACCTTGACCGGTTTTTGGATTTTCCCGACTTCTTACTATATCCTATGTGACACCGGATTCTTATCCTTTGATCATTTTTATCATTTTATGTGAGGACCTTACTCATATAAAATGCACAAGTTAATCTACCTTCTTTATTCTTTAAATTGGACCCATCTGGGCCCATCTGTAGCATGCCTTCCTGGCCTTTACAAAGCTGAGTATTTTGGGCCTTTGTAACCCTACCATCTGGGCCCTTCATGGACATCCAGCTGGGATGTGAGCTCTCCCTTCTCTCCTGCGTGTACACCTTACTCTCTCACGCCATCAGCTCCTCTGTAACCCTAGCCCCGCTTCTCTTGTTCCGTACACACCAGCAACGCAACCATGGATGCTGACTTCCTCCACCCCTCTCCTCCTCCATCGTGCCATCCATCATACAGCAGCAGACGAGCCTTATCTCCAGCTTTGCAGTGCACAAGTTCGAGTCATCTTCGGAATCCAACAACCTTGCGTTCTCTCCCGCATACCACGCTAACTACGACGCCGGAATGGTTCGCGCCCCCCTTTTCTATCGACTCTAACACCTGCTATAATGGTGGCTTGCCCTCCTCTTCTGTGGACTCTAACAGGTTGGTAATACCGTCGAGCGCAGATCCGCTATAGCAGCCGAAAACAACGCAACAAACAGGAGTTTGCGAGAGCTGTTACAATTCGAAACCATTGGGGCGGCAACCCAGATCCATTGGGGCAGCAACCCAGATCCGTAGGGGAGCGGAGCAGCGACCGCTGTTGCTGTTGGGAACCCAGACCGCTGGTGCGTGGCTGCTCTCTCACGGGTGCGTCCAAGTGACAGTGATCTCGGCCCTTCTCCTTCAGCCTACACGCGAGCTTGTTGAGTCCGTCTAGTCGGGTAAGGACCTCGACCTTCTTCTCTACGTTACCCTCTTTGTGTATATGCTGATGAGAATATCCATGTATGTCTTTTGACCCTTCATAGCTGTCGTGGCAGATGACTAGAAGAGCTGTTGCAATTCCGAGTTTTCAAAGTTGACGAGCAGTCAATTTTGGGACCAGAATTGAGTAAGTTATACTCCTCCTTTGCTATTGAATTTTGGATATCTTATATATAATATTTTATAGTAGAACATATCAAAATTTGGGATAAATCCAGCTAGTGGTTTACAAGTTATGATTTTTCAAAGTTAAGACAGTGTGTTGTTTTGTTAAGGGTTTGCTGAATTTCCTAAGTGTAGAAAACTGCATGTCGATACAATTTTGTGATCCAGATTTGGACAAGTTAGACTCGTCATTAAGTGCTTATTTATGGATATGTTGTAGTTAGGACTATATAGTATAACATATTGAAATTTGAGAATATACCGAGTTATAGTTAAGGAGATATGATTCTCTAAAGTTGGTTCCTCATGCAGTTTTTAGGTTATGCTGATATATTCTAAGTATGAGAAAAACTGCTTGTGATGCAGTTTTGCGAAATAGATTTGGAGGGGTTATTAACCTCTGTTGGTCGTGATTTTTGGATATGTTGTTTATGGATATATATATATATATATATATATATATATATATAGGAGGATGTAGTAGAAGTTGAGAGCGATCCGTTGGGTTAATCTAGATTTAAGATATTCCGAAGTTGGGTTTAAGTATAGTTTAGTTTGGAAGAGTTGTGTTAGGTTTTAAGTGTCGATCCATGTTATGCGTTTATGTTCTTGTGAGGATGTTGAGCCTAGAA
This sequence comes from Fagopyrum homotropicum, assembly GCA_033239125.1. NCBI lineage: Eukaryota > Viridiplantae > Streptophyta > Magnoliopsida > Caryophyllales > Polygonaceae > Fagopyrum > Fagopyrum homotropicum. The sequence goes on along the minus strand of BSWB01000005.1, from coordinate 8,250,719 downwards.
GACTAAGAACTTCCAGTTGACTAGAGCATTGTTTGATTCGTGTGCCTTGTCTATAACAGGCGTTGTGCGTTTTCCCGAGGGGAACTTGAGAGTGTGCTGATCGGTTGCTCTTAAAAACTGGTAAGTCCACGGACTTACTTTGCTGGCTTTTTGTATGAGTATAATGTATATGAGTGGTGTTTGTTAGTTTTGATAAACAACGAAACCGGATTAGGCCGACTTTATTGTATTATGTAATTGACCCAAGTGTATGATAACGGGTCATGACATCATCTGCCTAGCTCTTGCGAGAATCTAGGAGGTTCCCTGCGACCAGGCCAGTCAGGTAGACGGTCAGATGTATTAGTACCATTCCTCGTTGGTAAACGGGGACAAGGGCGAGGTTTGGGAATCTCTCGTGTCACAAAATAAGTATCATTAGTAATGACTTATCACCTAATTAAAGATAATAAAAGGATTGAGTGTTGCATGTTAATTGTGTATGTTGTGTGTCTGTGCTTTTACCTTTATACTTATGCATAGAATGTTAGCTAACGGTATTATACCGCTTTGTAGATGCCTTGCAGGTTAAGACAGTTGTAGAGAGATCCGGAGGGAATGGTCAGACGGGTCCATGTACTCATTTAGTTGGGGACGAGGTTGTCTTTTGTTTTTCATATGCGTCATTTTAGTACCGTTGCTTTGTAAGGCTGATTCATATCCTTCATGTATATATTGTTTAAAGTTTTCAAATGTTTTTAATACTTTTGTGCCTTGTTGTAAGATCCTAGTAAAATTGTTGTCAAACTATGGTCGGGACCCATTGTGAGGTCCTAACTAGTAGCTCCCCGAGTTTTGAGAATTTGGGGTGTTACAATATGGTATCAAAGCTCTAGGTTTGCAACAATGGCACTTGAAATCTTCTGAAAGACCGAATGTGTAAAATAACTAGAACCCGAAAGGGGTCTAAAATTTTCAAAATGGATTTCTGTTTTTACACACACGCATAGTCGGGTTGCTAGGTTAGTAGTACGTCGGACCACCATCGCTCTCCGTGTATCTCTGCAACTTGGATCGATAGGAGTTAGTATATAGACTTTTTATGATGTTTCTTATTATATGTTATATACATGTGTATGCTTAGCTTGTTAGTATCCGAGAGGATATTTTATATCCTTTAGTCGTGATATCACGAAGTGATTATCGCCTCATGATAAATCAACTGCGGACATGAAGAATCTCCAACACGAGGCAATGGAATCGGACCTTGAATTGAGTATTATACTCGGGTAGGCTGCTTTGTGATCCTTACAAATTATCCAAAGAACAAGTGAGCAAGGAAGTAAAGTTGTGAAGATAATTTTTACCACACGCACAATTAGATGAGGAAGAAATCCATGAGTCAGTTTAGTTAGAAGGAATAGAAGGTCGTACAAGGAACTCGGGCATACGAGATCGAGAGACAGAATTAGAAGAACCATGCAAGAGACGACAAGAGTGCGGAGTAGAGATAACAATATTGGAACAAGACAAGTAGAATTAAGTACAACCAAGATTGCGGCATCAAGGACATTATAATCGAGGTGGATGCCCCATAGAGCATTAGGGCCATGAGAAACCAGAAGAGACAAAGTGTCAATGCGGGTGTGAGAATCTAAGGTGCACAAAATGAAGACTTACAATTGAGTGTAAAAGCGAAAAGGCAGACCCCACAAGCGTGGGGAGGTTTTGACCTCCTCAGAGATATAAGAAGTTTGTAAGAAACCGCGACGCCAATATCCAAAGAATGGAAGCCTGTAGCACGGTCAACGGAGTTTCACGAAGGCGATATTAGCACCAACACCAGTGAAGAAATATGTATGGGAGAACGGCCTTGCTAGACTCGAGAGTCTAGGGTAACCCGAATTATCATGGGACCTAATCCATCAATATAGACGGTCCCTGTAAAGGGACTACAATTGGGAGGTAATTAAAAGTCATCGGAACTACAAGACGCTTACCATCTATCGTGGAGTGTTAGGAACAACTTCTGACGTCAGGCGAATGGCACAGTGAGACTTGAGAAAGGGAGTTCTCCCAAAGGAAGCAGAAAAGTGAAAGATAAGACGAACTAAAGAAGGATAAAAGGATTAATCTAGTAGGTGATGTGCACCAAAAGTTTAATACCAGTAGAGGTATGAAATTGAGATAAGTCAATTATAGACTGACCGATGTCAACCAAAAACGTGCAAGTACTGTTTGGTATTGACGAGTTATGTGCCGTTAAGAAGAGATATTTGTGACGGTGGATCTATGGAGTAGCTTTACCGACGCCTTAAATGATTTCCTTAAGTAGGCAACATCAACCTTCTTGGATGAATTAAAGGTATAAAGAGAAACGTTTTAAGGGTTACTTTTTGGCTAGTTAAGATCAAACTCCGGTCAAGTCAGGGAGTTTGGATCCGTGGTAGAAGAATTAAGAAAGTAAGCGAAAGAAGTTGTTTTTCAATCGTTGTTTTATTTTCTTAATGCAAGTAAAGAAGGTACTTGGTACTTCATCCGTATAAGACTCATGGTGTAATTGGAAGAAAGAGTTTGGGGTCAATCATTTTATACTTACAAAAAAGGTCCTTAGGATTAATGAGTGACAACAGGATAAGCAGAGTAGCGCAGCGGAAGCGTGGTGGGTCTTAACCCACAAAGCAAGAAGCTCATGGGTACTGATGGATGTCGTGTCGAGTTTAAGATGGTGATAGTTGGTGAAATGCATTCTAGTTGGAAGAAACGTGAGTTAGGCTATGTGAGTGACTGGAATGTTGTACGGGAACTTATGTGCATGTAGAGGTAATAGAAGGAGACTGGTACCCTATTATGGATCCGAGTGAAGAGTGATGGCTTTGTTACATGTTGCTAGACAAGTAGTTTTAGAATTCTATACTAATGGAATACTCTAGAGTTAGTTTTCCGGATGGATTAGGAAAGAATTAATGATGTAATAAAAGTATTGCGCATGGCCTGCACTAGAAAGCTCAAAGTGAGTAACTACCGTCCTGAGTCGAAGATACATAAGAAAGAGAAGCGACAGGATCATACTTGCAACCTAGTAACCGTGCTTAAAGAAAGCATAATCTCGGAGTAAATTTCATGTGTAATGTTATGTCAGAACAGAGCCTAGTTGCATTTGAGTTAGAGGGATATTACTAGTCCGACAAAAGTGGAGGATACAAGAGTTCAATGTTGATGGCGTGTTAGCATTTATCGAGTATTTATGATCAAATAACGGTGATATAAGATCACTTTGTGTCTAATACCGTCATTCCGGACATATTCTATGTCACTTAAGATCTTGGGAAATGCGTGGGAAGCCTAGGTTAGAGCTAACGATATATTAGAGATCTATAAATAATATAATAATGTCAAGTGAACAAAGAGGATGGCCACTGGATTTGATTTTAGTTGTCTCGAGTGTTAGACATGAAAAGGGTAAAGGTGACGATTCTTTACCTGAGGAATAAGATGACTGAGTAATATTAAAAGACAAGACCAAGTGGGTCGTGATACGAAGAGCATTGAGCACTTGGTAAGTGTTGGTGGATGTCCAAGACCTTGGACCTGATGGTTTGGTCGGAACCTTTACAGAAGGGCGGAAGCAAGTGGTCATAACGAAGGGAAGAAAGTTGAATAGATCATTTTCCGTAGAGTCATCAAAGGATCTAGAAGTGAGTTGTGTAAGGCAACCATTAGAAGTTTTAAATCGGTTTAAAAGTGATTGATGGACTAATATTCCTCACCCTATTGGAGAGTGCAGCTTCAGTTTTCCACGGAGACTAAGTTTGGGAACTGAGTTGAGAATTTAAGTTGGAGAGATACCTACCAGACACGAGTTAGGTCATCATATTAGAGGATCAGACAGTTGAGTCGGATGATACCGGTGAGATATCCGATAACCACTCTAGAACGTCGTAGCAGACGCTTGTGATCTAAGTACCTTAAAAGATTTAAGATTCAGTGGTTTTATGAAAAGCTAATAAGGCTACCAAAGACATGGGGGATAGTAAGAGACGTAACCTTTCAAAGACCTATGTAGTGATAGTTGTAACCTCGAGAGTGATGAGTTAGGGCTTGACCTTGTATGTGTGATACTGTTTGACTGCTTGTTTATTTCATGATTGAGTGTTTAGTCAGTGATGTGTTCTTTTGGTAACCTTGATGTGCGAGATACATGGATGTGGAAACGACGAGACTTTTGTGTAGTGATGAAACACACCCATTTGGTGCCTTAAAGCCCGATCAGGAATGTCTTACCCTATGTTTTGGGATGAAACTTATATTGAGGGGGATCTGATGTAACGACCGGATTTTTCGTTACGCTTTGATAGGGTTACAGGAGTTTAGAAAACGAAATTAAAATTTAGTGAGATTAGGAGATATAAGTTTAATTTTGGAAGTCGTTTGATAAAATACCTTCTTTTAAGTTTCGGGACGAAACTTATTTTAAGGGGGAACTGATGTAACATCCGGAATTTTTACTTCCGAGTTATTCCGAAGCAAACCGGACCTTGACCGGTTTTGGGATTTTCCCGACTTCTTACTATATCCTATGCGACACCGGATTCTTATCCTTTGATCGTTTTTATCATTTTATGTGAGGACCTTACTAACATAAAATACACAAGTCAATCTACCTTCTTTATTCTTTAAATTGGACCCATCTGGGCCCATCTGTAGCATGCCTTCCGGGCCTTTACAAAGTTGAGTATTTTGGGCCTTTGTAACCCTACCATCTCGGCCCGTCATGGATAGCCAGCTGGGCTATGAGCTCTCCCTTCTCTCCTGCGTGTACGCCTTACTCTTTCAGGCCATCAGCTCCTCTGTAACCCGAGCCCCGCTTCTCTTGTTCCGTACACAACAGCAACGCAACCATGGATGCTGACTTCCTCCTCCCCTCTCCTCCTCCATCGTGCCATCCTTCACACAGCAGCAGACAAGCCTTTTTCTCCAGCTTTGCAGTGCATAAGTTCGAGTCATCTTCGGAATCCAACAGCCTTGCGTTCTCTCCCGCAGACCACGCTAGCTACGACGCCGGAATGGTTCGCTCCCCCCTTTTCTGTCGACTCTAACACCTGTGATAATGGTGGCTTTCCCTCCTTCTCTGTCGACTACAATAGATCGGTAATACCGTCGAGCGCAGATCTGCAACCAAAGCCGACAACAACGCAGCAAACAGGAGTTTGCGAGAGCTGTTACAAGTCCAAACGATTGGGGTAGCAACCCAGATCCGCTGGGGCAGCAGCCCAGATCCGCAGGGGCGGGGAGCAGGGCCCGTTGGTGCGGTTGGGAACCCAGACCGCTGGTGCGTGGCTGCTCTCTCGCGGGTGCGTCCAAGTGACAGTGATCCCGGCCGTTCTCCTTCAGCCTACACGCGAGCTTGTTGAGTTCGTCTAGTCGGGTAAGGACCTCGACCTTCTTCTCTACGTTACCCTCTTTGTATATATGCTGATGAGAATATCCATGTGTGTCCTTTGACCCTTCATAGCAGCCATGGATGATGACTAGAATAGCTGTTACAATTCTGAGTTTTTAGAGTTGACGAGCAGTCTGTTTCGGGACCAGGTTTGAGTAAGGTATACTCCTCCTTTGGTTCTGAATTTTGTATATCTCATAGATAAGATTTTATCGTAGAACATATCAAAATTTGGGATAAATCTAGCGAGTGGTTTACGAGTTATGATTTTATAGTAGAAAACTACATGTCGATACAGTTTTGTGATCAAGATTTGGATAAGTTAGATTCCTCATTTAGTGCTGATTTTTGGATATGTTATAGTTAGTACTATATAGTATAACATACTGAAATTTGAGAATATACCGAGTTATACTTAAGGAGATATGATTCTCCAAAGTTTGTTCCTCATGCAGTTTTTAGGTTATGCTGATATATTCTAAGTATGAGAAAAACTACTTGTGATGCAGTTTTGCGAAATAGATTTGGAGGGGTTATTAACCTCTATTGGTCGTGATTTTTGGATATATTGTTGATGGATATATATAGGAGCATGTAGTAGAAGTTGAGAGCGATCCGTTGGGTTAATCCAGATTTAGAATATTCCGAAGTTGGGTTTAAGTATAGTTTAGTTTGGAAGAGTTGTGTTAGGTTTTAAGTGTCGATCCATCTTATGCGTTTATGTTCTTGTGAGGATGTTAAGCCCAGAAGTCTAAGGACTTCTAGTTGACTAGAGCGTTGTTTGATTCGTGTGCCTTGTCTAGAACAAGCGTTGTGCGTTTTCCCGAGGGGAACTTGCGAGTGTGTTGATCGGTTGCTCTTGGAGACTGGTAACTCCACGGACTTACTTAGCTGGCTTTTTATATGAGTGTAATGTGTATGCGTGGTGTTTGTTAGTTATGATAAACAACGAAACTGGATTTGGCCGACTTTATTGTATTATGTAATTGACCCAAGTGTATGATAACGGGTCGTGACATCATCTGCCTATCTCTTGCGAGAGTCTAGGAGGTTCCCTGCGACCAGCCCAGTCAGGTAGACGATCAGATGCATTAGTATCATTCCTCGTTGGTAAACGGGGACAGGGGCGAGGTTTGGGAATCACTCGTGTCACAAAATAAGTATCATTAGTAATGACTTATCACCTAATTAAAGATGATAAAAGGATTGAGTGTTGCATGTTGATTGTATATGTTGTGTGTTTGTGCTTTTACCTTTATACTTATTCATAGAATGTTAGCTAACGGTATTATACCGCTTTGTAGATGTCTTGCAGGTTAAGACAGTTGTAGAGAGATCCGGAGGGAAAGGTCAGCCGGGTCCACATACTCATTTAGTTGGGGACGAGGTTGTCTTATGTTTTTCATATGCGTTGTTTTAGTATCGTTGCTTTGTAAAGCTGATACATATCCTTCATGTATATATTGTTTAAAGTTTTCAAATGTTTTTAATACTTTTGTGCCTTGTTGTAAGATCCTAGTAAAATTGTAGTCAAACTAAGGTCGGGACCCATTGTGAGGTCCTAACTAGTAGCTCTCCGAGTTCTGAGAATTTTGGGTGTTACAACAAGTATCGGGTATTTTGATAGCATGTATTATAGTCTATATTTTGGGGCTAGTTTAGACGTTTTATCTTCGATAATCTGCATGTATGGATGTATATTCTTTGATTATATTGTTGTTTTGTCTACCTTTGCGGGAATCGAGGTCTACACCTAGTTTCGTTGTAATTATAGGTAAAATGGCATTGCATCGAAATGGAGCTAAGGGAGCTAAGGAGTCATGGGAGCTACATTCTGGAGCTTGAGAAAGACATCATGAAGCATGAAAATGATTAAAAAGATTCACTTTGGACCAGATTCGATAGATTTGATATTCAGTTGAGATTCACCTCGGTCAGCTAAAGTATCACCTCGAACGTGGTGATCTTCAGGAGCTTCCCGACCGAGGCGAACACCTTGTTGCCGGCGAGATCATTATTTTTGGCTAAGATATTTTATTTTTGCAAAGATGATATCTTATATTTTTGGCCGGATTTCTGGAAGGAAGGTATTATTTCTGGCTGATTTATTTTGAGAGAGAGATATATTTCATAAGAATTTATCTTTTTAAGATATTTTATCTTTGTAAGATAATTCTCCTATATAAAGGGTTGGATTTTCTACAATTCAGCCATATTCGGATCAAGAGATTTGTGGAGTATTTTCTGAGCATTTGGAGGAAGAATTGAAGGAAGTATTGAACGATTGAATTTCAAGGAAGGAAGGAATCATAGTTGGAGTTAGCTTTTGAAGGAGTTTGTAAGACTTTCTTAGGTTGTCTTTTTGGTTGATTGTCTTTGCTGATTTGTGATTGAGGAACGCAATTTGTTTGTTATTTGATTCAGTTATTGAGACCTTTTTCTTAAGGTTTTCTTGCTCGAATATTGATTCCTTTCCCTTTATTTTGATTATTGTTATCATGATGATTGTTGGCTAAGTTTCTTATGCGATTCTAGGGTGATTGGCTGAAATTTGTGGGGTAGACGAGATAGAATGATCTTAATCCAAGCGGACCCTGAAAGCTCGAGTCTTTACCTTAACCCTACAACACCTCGCTCAGTCGTTGAACATCTCAGACGGGGTGGAATATGACTGAACGAGGTGACCTTTCCTGAATCTATTCTGAGTTAAGTGTTTAAGTTTACCAAATTCTATCCTTATTACACCTTTCCTGGTTCAATGCAAGCCTAGAATGAGACTTATCCGGTGATTCCTTTGTTTGTTTACCTAAGATCATGAGTGTAGGTAATAAAGGTTTCTCCTTTATTGGGGTTTGAGTGTGCCTTCATCCAATCTTTGTGAGTTAGCATGGGACTTACTCGGTAAAGGTTGATTCCATTCCCTTGGATGGTGCGTTGGTTTGAGATTATAGTTCCTTTCCTCAGTACCTTGAGACTTACCCGGTAATAAGAGCTTTGGTTTGGGACAATGAGTAGTGAGACTTACCTAGTGATCTATTCCCACCTTAGAAACACCTTCCCATTGCAAACCTCAGCTTTGTCCTTGTTATCCTTTGAGATCTTGAGTCAGAACCACAACTAGATGCTTTAATCCCTAGAATCCGCGTTTCCCCTTACTTGACTTTATATATCATCTTTGATTGCTTTAATTGCTTTTAGTTAATTACAATATTTGACAACCTGATTTCCTGCTTTGTTTCACCTAAGTCCCTGTGATCGACCCCTGAAATTCTTGCTTTTATTACAATTGATCCGTACATTGCCGGTTCGCATATTGTTCAAGCATACTTCTTGGGTTATATATTTTAAAGCTTGCACACACCTTTTGGGGCGAATAGGGACCTAAGGTGATTGTATGGTATCATCGACTTGGAGAAGACGTAAACAAAGGATGTCATGATCGAACGACAGCGAGACCAATGGAGATAACGAACTTAAACTTCTTCAAGAAGACGCGTGGATAACTAAAGATGCGAATTGAGGAAGAGATGGGTGCATTCTAAGAAGGTTAAAGGTAGTGTTCCATTACGAGAAGTGAAGCTTCCCTTAGCCGCTCCTAAGTTTTGGAGACAAATGAGAAGAGTGATCGAACCAGGTGTGAAAGATGTAAGATACCATAAGTTAAGCTTACGAGGAACCATTAAGTAAAGAGTCAACATGTTTGCTCCAAATGGTGTGTGCAAGCTTTAAATTTATAACCCTAGATGTAAGCTTAAAACAAGGATGCGAACCCGCAGTGTACGGGTCAATCGTAGTAAAAAGCAAGAAATTCCAGGGGTCGATCACAGGGACTTAGTGAAACAAAGCAGGAATAGGTTGTCAATGTCGCAACTAACCACAAAAGCAATTATGGCAATCAAAGATGATAAAAAATCAATTAAAGGAAATATGCAATTCTAGGGATTAAAGCATCTAGTTGTGGTTCCAACTCAAGATCTCAAGGTAAAGCGGACAAAGCTGAGATTTTGCATAGGGAAGGTGTTACTAAAGTGGAATAGATCACCGGGTAAGTCTCACTACTCACTAATCCCAAACCGTAACTCCTATTACCGGGTAAGTCTCAAGGAATTAAGGAAAATAACTATAACCTCAAACCAACATAGCACCTAAGGGAATAGAATCAACCATTACCGGGTAAGTCTCAGGCTAACTCACAAAGATGGGATGAAAGCACACTCAAACCCCAATAAAGGATAAACCTTTATTACCTACACTTCGGATCTTTGGTAAACAAACAAAGGAATTACCGGGTAAGTCTCATCCTAGGCTTGCATTGAACCTAGAAAGGTGTAATAAGAATTGGATTTGGCAAACTCTAACACTTAACTCTCAGTTACGGATCAGATAAGTCACCTCGGTCAGACGAATTCCACCCCGGCCGAGATGTTCATCGACTGAGCGAGATGCTTTAGGGTTAAGGATAAAGACTCGAGCTTCAGGGTCGTACTAGGATTTAAGATTATTCTATCATTGTTTTTCCCACAATCTTCAGCCAATCACCCTAGAATCACACAAGGAAATTAGCCACTCATCATCATGAAAGCAATAATCAAGTATAAGGGAAGAAAGTGAATAATTGAACACAAAAACCTTAATAAAAAGGCTTCAATAACTGAATCAAATATCACTCAAACAAGCGTTTCTTGGATCACAATCCAACAAGACAATCAACAAAGAAGGGAATCTAAGAAAGTCTTTCAAAACCCTTCACAAAAGCTATCAAAGTTATCAACTTTCTTCCTTCAATCTTCCTTCAACCTTCAAAAAGGTTCTTCAAATCTCCTACCTGGTGGAGTGTATGCGACTTTTCGGGTGATAGCGGATGTTTTGGGCGATCCGAAGTTGGTTGAATTGTGGAAAATCGAACCCTTTATATAGGAGAATTATCTTCCAAAGATAAGATATCTTAAAAAGATAATTTCCTAATAAAATATATCTTATCTCCTAAAATAAATATCTTCCTAAGATAATTTTATAGGAAATATCTTAAAAGATAATTTCCTAATAAAATATATCCATATCTCCTAAAATAAATATCTTCCTAAGATAATCTTATAGGAACTATCTTAAAAGATAATTTCCTAATAAAGATATATCTTATCTCTAAAATAGATCTCCCAAATATATGATCTTCATTTCAAAAATCCAGCCCAAAAATATAAGATCTCTCCTTCCAAAAATAAAAGATCTTAGTCAAATAAAATATATCTCGCCACGTGCTAGATTGTTCGCCTCGGTCGAGACGCTCCTCAAGATCACCTCGGTCGAGATGACACTGTAGCTGACCGAGGTGAATCTCAGCTGAATGTGAAATCTCTCAAATCTGGTCCAAAGTTAATCTTTAATCCATTTCCATGCTTCCTGGATTCTTCCTTAAGCTCCTGAATGTAGCTCCAATGACTCCTTAGCTCCTTTAGCTCCATTTTGATGCAAAACGTGCCATTTTACCTACGATTACAACGAAACTTGGTGTAGACCTCGATTCCCGCAAAGGTAGATGAAACGACAATATAATCACATAATATACATCCAAACATGCAGATTATTGAAGATAAAACGTCTAAACAAGTCCCAAAATATAGACTATAATTCATGCTATCAAAATACCCCATACTTAGCCCTTGCTTGTCCCCAAACAAGTTCCAAATCTAAATTCTAGATAGAATGGATTATAAGTCATAAAAATCAATGAAAAAATCTTTCAAAACATTTTAGTGGTGTGCTCCGATCATAGATCACTCTAAGAGAATGCTTCATGGAATTTAAAATCAAAATATGATCAAAAACATTTTATAAATATGAGAAAGTTGTTCATCTTTTCATAAAATCATAGAATGCATAATAAATCATAATTATCAAAATTAATCATGTATAATCCAGTTTAAACCACCAAGTCAATCAACAAGCTCGAGGTCTCAAGGTGTTTTCAAGAGAAGGTCAAGAAACGTGTGGGGGTGGGATGTATATAGGGAATATGGTGCTAGAATCCGGGAAAAGGATCTTTACTTCACTTCCTTTGAATTTCAACATCTTCCACCAATAAACTTTGCTTATTTTACTTTACTTTTTGGGATGCATGGACAGAGGTGCACAATAACCGAAGCCTAGGAGATCAGCAATCATCAATTTCTCGAGATGCCTCAAACCCTTGATGCACATACCATGATCTGTTAGGAATATCGCTCAATCCGACTTTGGCAAGACACAAACACCCGGCTATGTGAATGGTGCCGAGTTACTCATCATCATGATTGACTTCACCAAACCTATTTGTTTCTTTCTAATTTTCTGCAAACATCTCAACTTTTCTTTCACTTGCTTTTCACTTGCTTGCTTCCAAATTCCCGGATAGGTAAAGGAAGGCAAATATGTATATGAGGGGCTAAGCATGATTAAGAAGAAGAAGAGAAGAGAATGAATTGCCTTAATCATCCCAAGAAGAAAGTGAGAGAACTCATCATGTGGTGTCAACCTTCAAATTCAACATAATTTGGATAAAAACAAAGTATTAAACATGCCACAAATTTTAAACAAAGCATTTAGCAACTTAAACATATCATAGAACCTTTCAAACATATAAAGATTTCAAAACCAGTCTGCAAACAAGATCTTCACTGAGGTCATATCCAGATAAGAAGCACAAAAATCGTTTCGAAAACTATCTCAGTTAAACCACCTCGGTCCGGATGTTCTAAGTCAACCGAGGTGAAGTACCTCGTTTGGCCAAAATCATCCCGGTCGAGGTCAAATTTTTTTTTTCTTAACTAGTTTTTTTTTTGACGTTTTTCTCAATCAAATAACCTGTATGCATGCATGTAGTCTCAGATAAGCACGTAGAGCATAATTAAATAATATCCGAAAGAGTCATACAAATCATCCACATACCCAATACTTGGGACACATTGTCCCAATGGGTCAAAGTAAGTCTAAAATAAGAGAACTCATCGGACATAGCTGAACTGCATAAAGAAATAAGAAACAGGTCCCAGATAAGACCGTCTCGGTTGGCGAAGAACATCTCGGTCGAGGTCCTGTGACTGAACCCGAGATGTGTCTCAGTCAAGCTCCGTTCTCTCAATTTCTCGAACTTTTGTCCTTCTAGTGTAGCTCCTGGGTTGTATTCCTTCCTTAGAGATTACCTGTTGTTTGTCTAGGACGCCAAAAGCAAAGTAAAGCAAAGCAAAAGCAAACTATTTAAAGCTAAGCTAGAAAAGGGAAAAGAAAGCGATACCTTGGGTTGCCTCCCAAGAAGCGCTTGGTTTAAGGTCGCTAGCTGGACCTTTCTCCATAGATTTACTCAATGTACCTCGAACACTTTGGAGTGCTCATCACATCCATCATAAAACTCTTCCAAAAAGGTTCCGGTTCGTAATTTCACCGGCAAATGGTAAGATCTCTCACGTACAAGCTTGTACGGTTTGATTCTCACCGGAATCCATCTAGCTTTCCTACACTTCAATGGAGCATAATCTAGCCTTGCGTCCCATCCTTTCCTTGATCGAGAAAACAACTTCTCAAGAATCCTAGTAGCTTCCCCATCTATAGCTGGGGGATGGTACAAGGTCCTTAGCATGCGAGGGACCCCATACTTGAACAAAAGACACTTCATCGCCTTAACGATGAAGTGCTTGCAAACTCCACTCCTTATAATCCAAGGAGCATCTTATTCCAACAATTTCATGGGAGGTTTCATCTTGATCTTAGGAGGTTCTTTCGGAAGAGACCTCCAACTCTTCGGTGCATCCCTAAAGAAATCTAGAACTTTAGTAGGAATTTCAAAGGGAGTAAGAGAAGGCACCTTATAACGTTCTCCAAAGCTTGGAACAAGTTTCATGTTAGGTTGATAATCCACACATGAAATCTTTCCCAACTCAGCTGATCTTTCTTCCACCTTGGCCACAATTTCAGTAATTTGGCAAAGGTTCTCTACATCTTCCACTTCCAGTTCTACAGATGCTTCTTCCATCTCGACCGATCTCTCTTCCTCCTCGGCCGATCTCTCTTTCACCTCGGCCGAAGTCTCAACAGTTGGATCGAGACCTTCCACATCTTCCTCTTCCTCAAAAGTTATAGGAGAAACTTCAGGTTCGATTGGGGGAATGTTTGAAACTTGCAGCACTTCCTTATGCTCCTCTTCCGGCTTAGCATAGGATAGGGTGCTTTCCTTGAGCTCCTCCACCTTCTTCATCAACTTCTCCTATCTTGATTGAAGAGAATCTTCAAGAGGTTGCTCATAAATCTTTCTAGGGACATTCATCTCATCCCATATCGCAAGTTCTTTCTCAGTGGCCTTTTCTCTTTCCCTTTCATCGTTAAACAAATAAAAGGAGTATTTTTCTTCCAATTATTCATAATGGTCCGCCCTAGCACTTTGTCTTGCTATCCAGGCTGGATCAAATATAGTCATCGTATATCTTGAAAACTACAAAACTCATAGAAAGTGTGGTTAATAGCAACAAGGGCAATAGCCCCGAAAGACAACCGCAACCGGCTCGGTCTAGACCAAGTCCCCGGCAACGGCGCCAAAAACTTGTTCGCTCCAAATGGTGTGTGCAAGCCTTAAATTTATAACCCTAGATGTAAGGTTAAAGGAAGGATGCAAACCCGCAGTGTACGGGTCAATCGTAGTAAAAAGCAAGAAATTCCAGGGGTCGATCACAAGGACTTAGTGAAACAAAGTAGGAATAGGTTGTCAATGTCGCAACTAACCACAAAACCAATTATGGCAATCAAAGATGATAAAAAGTCAATTAAAGGAAATATGCAATTCTAGGGATTAAAGCATCTAGTTGTGGTTCCAACTCAAGATCTCAAGGTAAAGCGGACAAAGCTGAGATTTTGCATAGCGAAGGTGTTACTAAAGTTGAATAGATCACCGGGTAAGTCTCACTACTCAGTAATCCCAAACCGTAACTCCTATTACCGGGTAAGTCTCAAGGAATTAAGGAAAAGAACTATAACCTCAAACCAACACACCACCTAAGGGAATAGAATCAACCTTTACCGGGTAAGTCTTAGGCTAACTCACAAAGATGGGATGAAAGCACACTCAAACCCCAATAAAGGATAAACCTTTATTACCTACACTTATGATCTTTGGTAAACAAACAAAGGAATTACCGGGTAAGTCTCATCCTAGGCATGCATTGAACCAGGAAAGGTGTAATAAGAATAGGATTTGGCAAACTCTAACACTTAACTCTCAATTACGGATCAGATAAGTCACCTCGGTCTGACGAATTCCACCCCAGCCGAGATGTTCATCGACTGAGCGAGATGTTTTAGGGTTAAGGATAAAGACTCGAGCTTCAGGGTCCTATTGGGATTTAAGATTATTCTATCATTGTTTTTCCTACAACCTTCAGCCAATCACCCTAGAATCACACAAGGTAATTAGCCACTCATCATCATGAAAGCAATAATCAAGTATAAGGGAAGAAAGTGAATAATTGAACACAAAAACCTTAATAGAAAGGCTTCAATAACTGAATCAAATATCACTCAAACAAGCATTCCTTGGATCACAATCCAACAAGACAATCAACAAAGAAGGGAATCTAAGAAAGTCTTACAAAACCCTTCACAAAAGCTATCAAAGCTATCAACTTTCTTTCTTCAATCTTCCTTCAACCTTCAAAAAAGTTCTTCAAATCTCCTAGCTCGTGGAGTGTATGCGGCTTTTCGGGTGATAGCGGATGTTTGCGGCGATCCGAAGATGGTTGAATTGTGGAAAATCCAACCCTTTATATAGGAGAATTATCTTCCAAAGATAAGATATCTTAAAAAGATAATTTCCTAATAAAATATATCTTATCTCCTAAAATGAATATCTTCCTAAGATAATTTTATAGGAAATATCTTAAAAGATAATTTCCTAATAAAATATATCCATATTTCCTAAAATAAATATCTTTCTAAGAAAATCTTATAGGAACAATCTTAAAAGATAATTTCCTAATAAAAATATATCTTATCTCTAAAATAGATCTCCCAAATATATGATCTTCATTCTAGAAATCCAGCCCAAAAATATAAGATCTCTCCTTCCAAAAATAAAAGATCTCAGCCAAATAAAGTATATCTTGCCGCGTGCCATAGTGTTCGCCTCGGTCGAGACGCTCCTCAAGATCACCTCGGTCGAGATGACACCGTAGCTGACCGAGGTGAATCTCAGCTGAATGTGAAATCTCTCAAATCTGGTCCAGAGTTAATCTTTAATCAATTTCCATGCTTCCTGGATTCTTCCTTAAGCTCTTGAATCTAGCTCCAAGGACTCCTTAGCTTCTTTAGCTCCATTTTGATGCAAAACGTGCCATTTTACCTACGATTACAACGAAACTTGGTGTAGACCTCGATTCCCGCAAAGGTAGATGAAACGACAATATAATCACATAATATAAATCCAAACATGCAGATTACTGAAGATAAAACGTCTAAACAAGTCCCAAAATATAGACTATAATTCATGCTATCACAACATTACGAGAGTTATGAGACGAATGGCATGGTGGGGATTCACGTGGAGTTGATTGATTCCCGTTTCGGATGATAAGGCTAAGAAACGCCAAGTAGATTGAAGTATGAGTAGACGAGATTCCGAGAAGAGGAGTGACGCAACAAGGAGCTTTAGTTATGAAAAGACTTAAGACTACAATCAAGAGAAATGCGAGCGGCTACCGAGTAACGGTAGAAATTTTGATGAGACACACTTACAACGGCTAATCGGTAAATATATTGAAAATGAAACTATACCCCAAAACAAGGTAACTCCGAGTCACAAACGAGGAGCCATTACAAATCATACCTCACAAAACACAATCACTCACCAAATAAGGCAAGGTACATAAGTTAAACAATCATGGCATCAACTTTGCTAAGGCAACTTTAATAAAAGGACCTAAACAAACCAGATTACAAACAGGGATAGACATATATCATGTCTTCAATCCACCACTGGTCTTCTTCTTTTGCCTTTAACTGCAGGGATAGGCATTTCTCATGCCTTCAATCCACCACACTATAGCATTTCTTCCATTGCTGCAGGGATAGACAGATTTTGTCTTCAATCCACCGTTCAACTTCCTCTTTACCATAGAGATAGACATATTTCGTCTTTAATCCACCAATGACCCTCGTGATTCCCTACTTTCATTCAGTTTGAATTCTAGAAACAAGATTTGATAAACATGAAGTCGCACAAGCCTAACAGTTCTTGCTGAATGCACATATTCTTCTTCAAACATCATCAAATTTCTGGCTTTCCACAAAAAGTATATATTGCTAATTACTGCAAGCTTCTTCCTCTAACTTTGCCACCTCGTGCCTTTCACATTTCTCTTCAACCATGACACACACTGTTCTATTGTTCGAATCTGACCTTCATCCCAACCCATCTTTGGATTTAATCCCATACTCTCTTTGAATAGTCACACCAGAAAAATACATGATCATGATTTTCTTCTTCAGTTTGACACTATCTACACACTGTATCCAAACATAGAAAATGAAGTTTATCACAAGTACTCAGCCTGTTTTTAAGTTCCATCCATGCAATGAAGCAATGCTTTGGCGCCTGTAAGGAATTCCAGATGATATTACACCAGTCAACCTTCTCTGCTTCACCTCTTATTCTTTCATAAACTGCAACAATAGAAAGTTACCTCCATGCTCCCACTTATCTATTTCATTAACTGCAACTTGATGATCTTGGAACTCGTGAACCACATAATCTCTAGCATTTATTAACTGCTTAATCAATCAAGAGTCCCTTTCCTTGGGTTGCCATTCAAGCACATTTTGATCACCTATCAGTTCAGCTTTGATCCATCTTACCCAAAGGTTATCATAGCCTTTATAGATGCTCTAGAAACATCTAAACATGAATGTCAGATTCCACTTTGTCAATTGAATTAGCCCAAGCCCACCTTCATCCTTTGGCAAGCATAATGTAGCCCATGCTACCTTTGGCCATTTCCATAGGAAGTTTCTGCACAACACAATCAACTGGTCCATCACTGGCACTAGCACTGGCAACATACCAATCTAGAATGCCTCAATCCTTTGCAATACAGATTTAATCAATTTAATTATGCCTGCAAATGATAGGCCTGCCCTTCTCAAGCTATTAATTCTATCTGATACCTTTTTAATTAGAGGCAAGTATTGTATTACTCTTAACTGCACAGGAGAGATTGGAATTCCAAAGTATCTGAAAGGAAAGACCCCTACTGCATATCCTGTCAATCTTTGCAACTGATCTCTCTCTTCTTGACTGAGGGATGCCATGAAGATCCTGGATTTTACTTTACAAACACACAACCCAGATAAACTTTGAATCTCATTAAGACAATTCAGAAGAATCTCCACTGATCTCACTTCCCCCTTACTTAACAAAATCAGATCATATGCATACGCCAAATGAGTAATCTTCAGCTTGCCACATTTTTTATGATAATTAAACTCTGATTCAACTATTTCTTTCTTTATCAATCTCGACAGAAACTCCATACATATAACAAAGAGTAATGGCAACATTGGATCTCCTTGCCTCAATCCTCTCTTGCCCTTAAAAAATCCATGAATCCCTCCATTAATTTTCAATGAACATGTAGCAGTCTACACACACTTCATTACCCATTCCACAAATCTATTAGGAAATCCTAAAGATTGCAAAGCATACTTTAAAATTTTCCAAGAAACTGTGTCATATGCTTTAGCTATATCCAAATTCAACATGCATCTCTTTGGTCCTCTTTTAATGTCATATGTTCTAACAATCTCTTGTGCCAACATAACTTGATCTGCTAAGTGTCTGCCATGTACAAACCCTGCTTGAACCCCATCAATGACTACTGCAACATGGTTTTCATTCGACAAACCATAATTCAAGATATGACTTTGTATATGACATTACAGCAAGATATGGGCCTGAACTGTTCAACTCTAACTGCATTTTCCCCTTTAGCAATAACAGACAAGACTGTATGATTCCACTACTTCAATAATTTCCCATAAGAGAAAAATTCTTTCACTGCTATACAGAGATCTTCCCTAGTGTAATTCCACGTTTTCTTAAAAAACTTTGTTGTGTATCCATCAGGTCCTGTTGCTCTACTATCCCCCATACTCCATAAAGCTTCTTTAATCTCCCTATTAGAAACTGGACTTACCAAGACCTCACCATCTTCAGCTGTTAAACAAGGCCCAGGTTGTCCCAACAACTTTGGAGGCTCAATAACCTCACTTTCAGTCCCTAGCAACTACAAGTAAAACCTGAGAAAATTATCCACTACTTGTTGCCCATCAGTAGTACGATTATTATTTCCATCCATTACAAAAGCTATAAAATCTCTTTTCAAATTACTCTTCATAATACCATGGAAGAAAGCAATGGTTCTGTCTCCTTGAAGATTATACTTTGCTTTTTCTTGCTGTGCTAAAAACTGATGATCCCATCTCTGATATTGTCTGGCCTTCTGTCTTGCTATGTTAAACTCCTTCCTAGTAATTCTGCAATCAGGTTTGTTAAGAAACTTTACACTTACTGCATTATACTTCTCAACAGCTTCCCTAGCTCTAGAGGAGATATGAGAAAAATACTTTTTATTCAACTGCTTCAAATGCACTTTTAACCCTCTTAACATTTTACTTAATTTGTAATGCTTTGTTCCTTGCTCTATACAACTCCACCCATCTTTGACCACTTGATTAAATTTTTCATGCTCACTCCACATGTTATAAAACTTTAAGCTCCTCTCACCAATGAACTGCCTTCTTCTATAACTAACCATCATAGGCTTATGATCTGACATTTCTAGCTTGTCAAAGAATTGAGCAGTACACAAGATATCTGAGGCCCTACATTCCTCATTTACCATCACTCTATCAATTCTACTCCAGGTTTTACCATCTGTTCTTCTAAAGATACTAGACCCACTTGCTTGAACATCTTTCAATCCAAGGTTTTGACAACATTCAAAAAAACCTTGACATTCATACATAGACACAGGCTCACCATTTATTCTCATTAAGCAAATTATTGAAATCACCCAATACCATCCATGGTCTATCATAACTTGGCAACATATTAGCTAGCTCACTCCATAAATCCTTCCTGTGAGATACCCTATGCAGCCCATACACTGAAGCTAATCCAAACTTGAAATTCATAGTCTTGCACACAACCAAGCAACCAATACATTGAGGAGTGATCATAACTACCTCCACCTCAAACATTTGAGGATTCCAACCAATAAGTATTCTTCCAAATTCATGCATCTAAAAATTAGAAGCTACCTCCCATCCTGGTAAAATACCATTTATCAGTTGCACTATCCATTCTTGTTTCCAAAATATTCACAAAGCCAGCCTTATATCTCTTTATTAACTTACATAAGCCTTTTTGTTTTAGAGGTGAAGCAAAGCCTCTAATATTCCATGCAATAATACTCATTTACTCTGCCCAACAATAGCAGACACTACACTACTTCTAGTTTGGACCCTTCTTGCTGATATATCATTGGATCCTACTCTGCCTCCTCCTCCATGATTCCTTACTGCCATAGAGGTCTTCTGTACCTCCTCCTTTCCAGGAATAACCTCACTACCACTTTCCATAAGGCCAACTCCTATGTTACTCTCCACCTGTCTTCCCTCTATCAACAAAATAGACTTCTCTTTATTAATAAGCCCCATAACAGGCATATCAATCTCACAGAAATCAAGTTGTTGCATAATCTGTCTTGTTTCAACATTAAACAAATCTCTATCCATCAACCCAACTAACTCCTCAACATTATCACCAACTTCATAAATTGGTCTATCAATCACACACACATTATCCAACTCCTTATCAAGTGGAACCTTCTTATCATTTTCCATTCGAGCAACCATACTCCCTTGCTGCAACTCAATTCCATGATCATCAACAAACCCCTCTGCATCCTTAGCA
Source organism: Fagopyrum homotropicum (assembly GCA_033239125.1). Taxonomy (NCBI): domain Eukaryota; kingdom Viridiplantae; phylum Streptophyta; class Magnoliopsida; order Caryophyllales; family Polygonaceae; genus Fagopyrum; species Fagopyrum homotropicum. Next base: position 8,230,308 of record BSWB01000005.1, on the reverse strand, counting down.
TTCTCTTTGGATATCTCTTTACCAGGCCCTTGCAATAGATCATCTTGCTTATTTACAACATCATCCTCAATATCAATCTGAACATTTCCCCCCTTTTGAGTCTGCTCTTTTACCAGATCATTTATCTTCTCATTTTCCTGCATTGTATCACTTTGCTTTTTTCATTACAGTCTCTACTTCACTGCCAACCTCCGCACCAGTCACAGGCTTCTCATTCCCAACTTTATCTCCTTCTGTAACACTCTTCTTTCCACCACTTTTATCCTTCAATCTTGGACATACTTCAATCTTGTGCCCAAAACAATAGCAATGTTTACAAAAACGAGGCTCATTCTCATATAACACCTCACTCTCAAAACTTTCTCCATCATCATATGCTATAGCAACAGATCTTAACACTTCTTTTGCAAAATTTACTTCCACCAGAACTCTAGCATAAGTGCCCATCTTTCTCTGGTCAGTAATTGGATCCATGTATAGTAGAGTACCAAGCTGGGAAGCAATAAGACTGACCACCTCCACTATCCAATAATCTTTAGTCACCTCATGCAATCTCACCCATATTGGCATAATAGCCATGCTTTCTTTTGTAAAAGCAAACTTCTCAGGCATCAACTTAACCAATAGTGGCCTATTGAAGATAAAGCACGGCCCCTGCAATAATACTTTATCTCTGTCCTCTGGATTATCAAAAGTAAAAAACATAAGACAAGTCTCATACTTATAGTATGACTTCACTCCCAAATTTCATCTTACATTATTCACAACTTTGTGCCCTGGAAATCTCCCCACAAATCTTCCTATTAGACAATATCCCCATACCTTCTCCATTGGAATTGCATAAGATCTTTTAAGGATAACAGGTTTATCCTTGATTAATCTCAATTTAGCACCTACTCCAGCATTCATGAAGTTTCGTTTGCTATCTCCCTTCCACGCAGCTGACTTTTGCTTCTCAAACGAAGCCTTCTGTTTTGAAGTCGAGGGCCTATCATGCATCTTAGGAAACTCCTTGTCATATTCAGTCTCATCGACAACATTTTTCCCTTTCTCAGCTTGTATATCAATCACCACCAGTTGCATATCATTGACACCATTCCCTATCCAATTCATAGCATCCTGTACTATCTCATTAATACACGAAGAATACAACACTCCATCTTGACTCATCTCTTTGCCCGCAACATCTTCTTCAGGTACATGAGCATCATAAGCAACATTAATATCTGTAATTTCCCCTTCCATAACTTGAGCAATTCCAACTGATGATCCGAGTGCCATAATCTGACCATTCCAGCCTTACTCTCCTCTAATTATATGCTCTTCTTACCAGCCATATGGAACACCCTGGTTCCACTTCCAAGTAAACGATACTAGAATTCTCAAGTCCTCCTTGAGATAAACGAAACAAAAATCTCAAGTCCACCTTGAGATGAAACGAGTAATCGAAGAGAACTTACTAGAAATCCTTGTTAGCATAGACTAACTTCCTCCTAGACTGAATCCGATGCCTAACAAGGATTAAAGTGATTTATAATCCAGATCCAAAGAGTACCTAGAAGACAATCAATCCAAACGTTAGCAGACGAGTGCTATTCAGAAGAAGTATTTCAAAGCAAAATAACAGCAATGAACCAGTAATCGAACAGAATCAAGAACAGCTACATTAATCCGCGCGTAATTCCCAATTGGTTTCAAAAGAGAGGACGAATGCGGCCAACCAACGTAAGCCAAAAAAGAGATTCTCTCTCTACATTCTCTCTCTATAAGCTAACCGGTAAAGGATATTTATACGGCGTGCGAGGCCGAGAAGAGTATGGTTATTGTTCGCCCCTAATGGTGTGTGCAAATAAGCTTTAAATTTATAAAACTAGAATCAAGCAAGCGAACCCGCAGTGTACGGATCGACGTAGTTAAGCAAGAATTCCAAAGTATTGAACACAGGGATTTGGGTGGGAACAAATTCAATTGCAGATTATCAAGCGAGTAAATATGAGAGCTTTGCAAATTATTGGGAAAACAACAATCCTAAAGATCCAAGTATCCAGCTGTGGCAATCGATTCAAGATATACTAATGATATAAAGACAGAGTTGAGATATGCAAAGGTATACTAATGTAAGGTAATCGTACGGTGAATTTCCAAAAATCTTATGTGACTCACCTACAAGACACTCTCTATACAGGTTGTTGAGGCTTCAATATAGAAAGGTTCTAAAGGCAAGAATTAATGTCAAATACCCAAACTTGTAATCCAAGGATCAAGACTAACTTAACCGATTACGGTTGTGACACTCACAATCGAGGTAGAGGTTGTTGAGGCTTCACTACCACCTAGAAAAGGCAAGCCTAACTAAGTTAAAGCAAATCTTTAACTTTGGATTAAAGTAAAAGCGGGCTCGTAAACTTAAGGGAAATTACGGGTAAATCTTGAGACTCCACGGCCGTGGAACTCAAGAACAAACCGTGATTTAGGGTTCGTCGGCGATTCTCTCAAACTCTCAGGGTCTAATCTATTTACGATCGATCTATCATCATCTAAGCCACAACTATCAACCCTTCACCTTAGAATTGTTAAGGGTTTTTAGCCAATAACAGTCATGTTGTATCAAATTCAAAGATTAAAAGATTGAAAGATGAAAACTTCCGAAAACTTCCAATAAACTTCAATCCAATCTCAATGTCACAATCAAGAATGAATGTTGTCAATAGATTCAAAATAAGGCAAACAAACACGATCTTAGGAAAGAAAGAAGAACGGGATGTCAATCCGTTTTCCAAATCAAACCTAAACAAGAAGAGAAATCTTCTTGCAACAATCTTCCAAAAGCTTCGATCTTCCGCCAATCCGGAAATCTCAACAGCAATCTCTACCAAAAGTGCGAGATTAGGGCAAATCCCCACACGAACTTCAATCTCCAACGAGATGTAAATGCCGCTAAGCGAAGGCGTAAGCCAAGGTCTAAAGCGAGGTCGCAAAAATGCGTCTAAGCGGGGATGACGGAATCTTGCTTCGTCCGTCTTTTTATAGGGCAAGATAAAATATCGGCCCGGCCCAATCTTCAAAAGATCGTGGCTTCAAAATGTGGCGAAAAAGATCGCCAAGATCACGGTCGTGGAAGGTTCCACGACCGTAATTTAGAGCATGGAAAGTGTCACGGTTTGAACCATGGATTCCACGACCGTAATAGTTACTGGAATGCATCACGCCTCTCTTTGCAAGGTTCCACGGCTGTGGAACTAAACGTGGTTTGTAGTACGGCCGTATTTTAGAGCGTGGTTTAGGGCAAGAACGTGATTCTTCCCTAGCCTCGTGCATTCCTCAAGTTTGAACTCCATTTTGCTCCTAATAATGCCCTCAATCCATGGACATACTCAATCAACTCTTCTTTGCTCGATTTCGTTCGGAAATGACTCTCAATCACCTATAATCAACATAAAGCTAGTGTAGACATCCATATCGACAATATAGGCAAACTAGCTCACAATTGCAACAATGCTAAATCAAAGACTATCAATATGAATCAAATACACTTAGAAAACGTGCCTAAAATGTCACAATATTTCATGCTAACAAATAACCCCATACTTAACACTTGCTTGTCCCTAAGCAAGGTCTCTCAAAAAGCTTTAAACAAAAGTTAGGATGAAATATGTGTACCTTCTCAAAGCAATACTTCTTTTGGAGGAATGTGCCTTCTAAAGAATAGATCATTCTCAAACCTTGCTTCAATCGTTTATAAGACTTTCATACACTTAATCAAAGAGTAAAAAGTAAAGAAAATTCATGAATTAATCAAACTTCTAAACAAGCATCATAACCTTCAAACATTATAAAAATCAATTAAAGAAACTTCAATTTAGATCACCAAGTCATATAAAATTCTTTTGATCTTAAGGACTTTCAAAGAAAAGGTCTAGAATGTGGAAAGGGAAGGAAACTTTTTAAGGAATGTGGTTCATGAATCCGGGAAAGTGGACAACTACCCTTCTTCTTCTTTTGTGGTTTCCGCAACACTTCAACTTAGAGCTTCGCTCTTCTTCCTTTCATTTTTCGACTTTACTTTTGGAGTTATGGATAGAGGTGCACAAAAACCGAAGCCTAGGAGATTGGCGTTTCTCAATTTTTGTGAGATGCCTCAAACCCTTAGCGCACATACCATAATCCGTTAGGAATATCGCTCAATCTGACTTTGGCAAGACACAAACACCCGGCTATGTGAATGGTGCTGAGTTACTCATCATCATGATTGACTTCCACAAACCTAGAATTTCTTCTATTCTTTTGATTGCAAAAAATTGCTCTCATGGCCCTCCCACATCAAACATGCCTTTTTCATTCACTTCTCCAATTTCCCGGATAGGTAAAGGAGGTCAATATTTCAATGAGGAGCTAGAATGATCAAAGATAGAAGAAAGAAAAATCGAATTGCCTTAATCATCTCAACAAGAAGTATAAGAACTTATAGTGTGATTTCAATTTTAATTTCTCAACATGATTTAGGTAACATATCACATTATGAAACTTGCAAAAGAGGTAAAATTCATTCATTCAAATTCTTTTCAATTCACTATTCTTTTATGCATGTAATTGTCATCAAACTCAATTCACAAGTAGTGATTATCATAGAAATCATCTCAATTCATTAGAAGCACAAAATTTTCAAAATTTTTCAATTTTTATGGGTTTTTCAAGTTTTTTTCCATGCAATGCAATAATGAAACATGCAACAATGTAATGAACATGCAATGATAGTCTCGAATAGAAGAAAGCATAGTGAGTAAGAGTTATTACAAACTTTTAGTACATCCCACCCCATACTTAGGACGAACATTGTCCCTAATGTTCAAAAGAAAGAAAGAAAAGAAGAAAATAAAAAGAAACTCACAAAGTGGTGGCGGAATGTCTAAAGCGAACGGTCAATCATCAAATCCTCATCACTGCGGCGCTGGTGGAGGCGGGAATGGAGAGAAGCTAGGATCAAAGAACCGCCCAAACTGCTGGCGGTAGACATCCCTCATCATGTGGTCGAGGTCGTCTAAGCGTCCATCTCTAGCATCGGCTCGGATCTCCAATGCTCCTACTCTCTCTGAAAGTCCAGTAGCCCAATCCGGCATCTGCTCATACCATCCCAGAGCCTGACTGTACCATGCTGGAGTGTCGGATGGTGCTGGTGGTGGTGCTGGTGCTGCTGTCTGCTCTGTAGACCAAGGAGGGGGAACGCCATACCATGTAGGAGGTGTGGTCATCCACGTAGGCCTCTCGCTCACGCTAGCGCGGCGAGAAGACGAGCCTGAAGCTCTAGCTAGACGTAGAGAACGTCTAGGTGGATCGGTGGCCGCCTTTGGCTGATCCGGAAACGTGCCAAAATCCTGCTCGGCTCCTCCTCCACCCTCAAACTGATCTCCCATCTCCTCCTCCTCAACAACTGGTGGTGGGACATATGGGGGAGCTGCTATCCTGTTCGCATGCATAGCAGCGAATGTCTCCTTCCAATTATGGCGTCCTGCCATAATGGAGTACTCCGGTAGCCACTCTATACCCCTACCCGTCCTGCTCTCCCAAGGCATGCCCGCATAAGGCGGACCTCTATGTGTGGGGAAAATGAGACCCCTAGTCATGAAAGCATGTAGTCCTAAAGGTACGGCCGGTATACGGGTGCAAGCAGAAAAATCAACACCAAAGCTCCTAGCAATGTGGGTAACTATCCCACCATATCCTATGTTGCCCTTCTTCTTATTCTTGAGCTTGCTCATAGTAGCAACCAAGAGAGTAGCACAATCAGCACGGCGTCCATACAACATGGAGTAGAGTAAAAAGAGCTCATCCGTCTTGATCTTTTGGGGCGTCTCCGTCCTAGGAAAGAGACACTCCGAAAGAACACGATGAGCAATCTTCAAGGCTAGGTGGTACATCAACCTAGCCTTGGTGTCAGCGGGCTGCCAGCGGTCCTCGCTAGCGTAAATCATCGCCACCTCCTCCCAAAAATCCTTGGCGTAAACGCCACTAGGAAAGCGACCGTTAAAGGTCTCCTGAAACCCGAAAATGGTCCCAAACTCACGGATGCTAAGATGATAGTCTCTTTCCATGAGACGGAAAGAGACGGTCATGTCCACATGGCTGTGCTCAAAAGATGTCACAACCTCCCGTGTAATCTCCTCATAAGCGTCTTCTCGGATAGCCGAGAAGATAATAAGTCCGGCTCTATCCAAGAGCCAAGTAAGGTTATCAACTATGTTGAGAGGAGGTAGATCCTCCAACAACAAGTATCTAGGACCAATCACTGGCCTCTCCTTGATCCTCTCGAGTGCATCGAGATGATCGTCGTGTATGGTCGGGACTCTAGGGTGAGGAGGTGAGGATGGAGGTGAAGGTGAGGATGGAGGTGAAGGGGAAGAGGGTGGTGGTGCCCTAGAGGATGAGGAAGAGGAGGGATTACCCTTCCTTTTCTTATTCTGATCATTTTTCTTCTCTTTGATCCTCCCCGAAACTCTCCTTACAAAGTCCATTCTGTTGAAAATTACGGGCTGTTCTATGGAAACCACGGCCGTAATTCCTTCAGAGACCGTGATTCGTCTCAAAAAGTCACAAATCTCAGCAAATCAGCAATCAATCTCCACAACAGGCAGTCCTAATCTAATTTCTTCCAATCTCAATCAGTTCTTCCTAAAAATCTCTAACAAAAACGAACCAAATCGGCAAGAATCAAGAAGAGAGGAAAAACCTATTTTTCGGATTGAAAAATCCGAATTGCGCGTTCGTTGGTGAATTTCCGCTTGATTCGTCGCTTGGATCTTGTTTGTGGTTAAATTTGCTTCAGTTTACGAAGAAGAATCTTTGAAAACGATTAGGAAACGAGGAATTGAGATAGGGTCATGGATTTCGGCTATTAGGTCGTGGAAGAGGGGTTTTGGGATGATTTTTGTGAAGAATGTGGGTTATATAGTCGCAGGCAAAATTTTTGAATATCACGGTCTGTCGGGGTGTTCCACGGCCGTGGAAGTGTACGGAACCGTGGTTTTGCTGATTTTTCAAAGGCTTTTGGAAATTACGGTCACTGTAGCTGTCACGACCGTGGAACTCTCTGTAAAGCTCCAAAGTCCAAATTTCGTTACTTTTCTTCAACATTATTCTTCCCTTTCCCTTTTCCATCGTTCCTACATCAAAAAACACGAACATACCGGAAGGAATCGAAGGCAAAAACAAAGTAAAAACGTCTATTCTAAGCTAAGATATGAATCGAAAACAAAAACAAAAATGCAATACCTTGGGTTGCCTCCCAAGAAGCGCTTTGTTTAAGGTCCGTAGCTAGACCAATCTCGCACTTATTCGAGTGCGGTAGGCACGAACTCCTCAGCTTGGAGTTCCGGCGTATACTTCTTGAGTCGTTGGCCGTTTACCTTAAAAGTTCCGCTCGCTTCACCCCATACTTCAACTGCACCATGGGGGAAAATACGCTTAATTAGAAAAGGTCCGGTCCAACGAGATTTAAGCTTACCTGGAAAGAGACGAAGCCTTGAATTGAAGAGGAGAACTTGATCTCCTTCTTTGAAGTCCTTTGGAATGATATGCTTATCATGCCAACGCTTTGCTCTCTCCTTATAGATCTTACCGTTTTCATAAGCATTCAAGCGGAGTTCATCCAGCTCATTGATGTCTAGGAGACGCTTCTACCCCGCTTCCTTCATGCTGAAGTTCAACCACTTGATAGCCCAAAACGCTTTGTGCTCCAACTCTACCGGCAAATGACAAGATTTCCCATACACAAGGTTGTATGGTGTGGTTCCTATGGGAGTCTTGTATGCAGTCCGGTATGCCCACAATGCATCGTCAAGCTTCAAAGACCAATCCTTCCTAGTCCTTGAAACCGTCTTCTCTAAGATTCCTTTGATCTCCCTATTTGAGATCTCAACTTGTCCACTCATTTGTGGATGGTAAGGGGTAGCGATCTTGTGAGTAACCCCATACTTAGCTAGAAGAGATTCAAAGCGCCGGGCAATGAAGTGAGAACCTCCATCACTAATGATCGTCCTTGGCGTCCCAAATCACGGGAAAATGGTCTTGTTGAAGAACTTAACCACCACCATGGCGTCATTGGTGGGAGAGGCAATTGCTTCCACCCATCTAGAAACATAATCCACCGCCAATAGTATGTATTGGTTTCCACAAGAGGATGGGAATGGTCCCATAAAATCAACTCCCCAAACGTCGAAAATTGCCACCTCTTGGATGTTGTTGAGGGGCATTTCATTCCTCCTAGAGATATTGCCTGTTCTTTGACAAGCATTGAAGCAAGAAACAAAGGATTGCACATCTCTAAACAAAGTAGGCCAAAAGAATCCAGATTGCAATACCTTTGCGCTAGTCTTGTTCGAACTAGCGTGTCCTCCACAAGGTAGTGAATGACAATGACGGATGACACTTTGCATCTCATCTTCCGGCACACATCGCCGAATGATGCCATCCGGACCTCTCTTGAAGAGGAGAGGCTCGTTCCAAAATTATTCCCGGACGTCCTTAAAGAACTTCTTCCTTTGTGCGTAGGATAGTCCGGGTGGTATCTCCTGACAAACCAAATAGTTAACAAAATCAGCAAACCATGGTTCGTTACCTTTGGAGATCACATCGATGCACTCCTCAATAAGGTGTAGGTGTTCGTTCGGGAAGGAGTCGTCGATGGGTAAATGGTCGTCCTCTAGATGTGTTAGGCGACTCAAATGATCCGCAACAGAATTTTCTGAACCTTTCTTGTCGCGGATCTCAAGATCGAATTCTTGTAGGAGAAGAATCCATCTAATTAGCCTTGGCTTCGCATCTTTCTTCGCAAGGAAGTACCGGATCGCAGCATGATTCGTGTAGACAATCACCTTTGCACCTACAAGATAAGAGCGAAACTTGTCAATAGCATAGACAATGGCTAAAAACTCTTTTTCGGTAGTGGCGTAGTTGAGCTGCGCTTCATCTAGCGTCTTGCTAGCATAGTATATGGCATGGGTTCGCCCTTCCTTTCGTTGTCCAAGAACAGCTCCAATAGCTACGTCACTAGCATCGCACATAATCTCAAAGGGAGAGTCCAATCCGGGGGTTGGATAATAGGTGCTGAAATTAGAGCTTGCCGAATGGTGTTAAACGCATCCAAACATTCCTGCGAAAACTCAAAAACCGCATCCTTCATCAATAGATTAGTGAGAGATTTTGATATCTCAGAAAAGTCTTTAATGAAACGTCTATAAAATCCAGCATGTTCTAGGAAACTTCTTATCCCTTTCACCGAAATTGGGGGAGGAAGCTTCTCTATGGTCTCTATCTTAGCTTTGTCTACTTCTATCCCTCTACTAGAGACTAAGTGGCATAATACAATTCCCTCCTTAACCATGAATTGACACTTCTCCCAATTAAGAACTAGGTTAGTGTCTTCACACCTTTGCAAAACAAGAGAAAGGTTAGAAAGGCAATCGTTAAAAGAGGAACCGTATACGGAGAAATCGTCCATGAAGACTTCCATGATTTCCTCTACGTATTCGGATAAGATGGCCATCATGCACCGTTGGAAGGTGGCTGGGGCGTTGCAAAGCCCGAACGGTATTCTCCTATAAGCGAATGTACCCCATGGGCACGTGAATGTGGTCTTCTCTTGATCATCTGGATGTATCGGAATCTGAAAGAAACCACTATAACCGTCAAGGTAGCAAAAATGTGAATGTTGTGCTAACCTTTCAAGCATTTGATCAATGAATGGCAATGGGAAATGATCCTTCCACGTTGCATTGTTGAGCTTGCGGTAGTCTATGCACATCCGCCATCCCGTCACAGTTCGGGTAGGAATGAGTTTGTTGTTTTTGTTGGTGATGACCGTCATTCCTCCCTTCTTCGGAACTACTTGAACCGGACTCACCCACTTACTATCGGAGATAGGGTAGATGATACCTGCATCAAGAAGCTTAAGAATTTCCTTCTTGACAACCTCTTTCATGGTCGGATTCAACCGCCTTTGAGGTTGTCTTGAAGTTCTAAAATCTTCCTCCATTAGTATCTTATGCATGCATAGGGAGGGTTTAATTCCTACTAAGTCCTCAATAGTATAGCCTATAGCTTTCTTATGTTTCTTAAGGACAATCATGAGTTGATTATGTTCATCTATGCTTAGATCGGAACTAACAATAACCGGGAAGGTAGAATTAGATCCTAGAAAAGCGTACCTTAGATGAGTAGGAAGTGGTTTGAGTTCCATTGCTTTCGGAGCTTCCAACGATCCTTGAGAAGCATCCGATGTCTCCTTAGAAGTTTCTAAGGGTGATGAGTGTGTGGGAGAAGAGTTAGAAGAAGTTGAAGAAGTGTCTCGATCACTCCTTTCCACGCCTAGAATTACGGGTTCCTCATGGCCTCCACGGCCGTGGTTTAGGGCGTGGAAGGGAAATACGGTTGTCACATCTTCTCCACGACCGTATAACTCCCTGGAGTGAGACACGATTTTGGTTGTGAAATCCACGGCCGTGGAATACAGAGTATGACCGTGGATTCTCACGTTTTCTGCCTCATCGTGAAGTTTTTCAAACTCCACTTCACCTATCTCTTCTTGTGCTTCTAAGGCTTCAATTGCCTCATTGCACTCTTCTTCTTCCCCTACATTGGTTAGACTCATAGTGATAACCTTTTGTAAAGGATCGTTAAAGAGAATCGCACTTACCTCCTCCCTAGACAAACCCTCTTCATCTTGGATATCGAAAATATCCTCATCAAAGATTGGCTCCTTCACTAGAGTGGAAAGAACGAACTCTACATTCTCTTCTCTTATATCAAAAGCGAGTCTACCATTCTTGCAATCGACTATGCAGCCGGAAGTTGCAAGAAACGGTCTTCCGAGTATGATCGGGACCGGACTATCTGCAGGAATGTCAAGCACGACAAAATCAATGGGAACAAAGAATTTACCTAGCTTGACCGGGACGTCTTCTACAATACCGACGGGGCGAGTGATGGATCAATCCGCCATGTATAACGTCATCTTAACCGGTTTAGGGTCGCCTAAACCGATCTTCCTACACAATGCAAGTGGTATGATGCTCACACTTGCTCCTAAGTCACATAACGCATCGTATGTGACATCTCCCACTCCTATGTGAATGCAAAATGACCCCGGATCCTTTAGCTTTGGGGGCATTTTCTCCTTCATGGTTTTGATAAGATCCGAAGAATCCAAACTCATCTTAACCTCTCCGAAGTCTTCTAGCTTCCTCTTGTTAGAGAGGAGCTCCTTCAAGAACTTGCCATAAGCCGGCATACCTACAATAGCATCAATAAATGGTATATTAATATGCAGCTTGCTCATGAGTTCTATGAACTTACCAAATTGTTTATCTAGGCGCGCTCTTGCTCTAGATTGAGGGAATGGTAGGGGAGGTTTATAAGCTGAAGGAGGAACGTAGACATCTTCCTTCTCCTTCCCCTTCTCTTTCTCCTTGTCCTTTTCTACGGAGACTTCAATAAACTTTGGCTGCGGATCGGTGGTAGTCACTCCGCTCCTAGTTGTGATTGCCATAACCCTTCCCTTAGGGTTGTCCTCCGTCTTTCCTGGAAGCTTCCCTTGATTCCTAGGAACTTCCTCCGCATGGTTGAACATTTGATTTTCCAAAACCTTTTGAGCTTTGTCAACCTTGGAAATTTGATCATCAACCTTAATGATGCGGTTCTCCAACCCTTGAAGCTTTCCCAAAATTGTTTCCAACATGGGATCGGGCTTCTCCTTTCCCGAAGTGTTTCCTCCATTAGATGATTGCCCCTGGCTTTTCAAAGGAGTAGAGGAAGAGGAAGGTGGAGTTAGTGAGTTAGAATTGGAAGGATAAGAGTTACCGGAATTTTGTTGATTGGAGCGCCAATTGTTGTTGTTTGAACCCCTATTGTTGTTCCAATTGTTGTTCCGGTTATTGTTGTTTCCATTCCAATTGTTATTCCGGTTGTTGTTGTTGTTGTTGCGGTTGGTGTTATCACCGCCATTGTTGTTACCCAAATAGCCAACATCCTTCTCTTGTTGCTTTGGGAAGTTTGTCTTGATAGCCTCCTTCAACTCCTTGATCTCATTGTTGAGGGAGAAAATCTGATTTTGAGCTTCATGTGTGAGCTTTGCTCCTTGCTCCACACGATTTCCCTCCACTTTCCGGTGGGAATACTTCTCTATGACCCTTGCTTGCTTCTCAATGAAGTCTCAAGCGTCATCTTCTCTCATGTCCATGAATGTTCCACATGAGAGGGATTGGAGGTTGAATTGCGTTCCCGCATCTAACCCCTTGTAGTAGATCTCTAGCAATGCAAGCTTGGATATGCCATGATGAGGGCAATCCAATAACAAGTCCTGAAACCTTTCCCATGATTGAAACAAACTTTCGTTAGACCTCATGGAAAATGCATTGATCTTACCTCTAAGTTCCGCCGTTTTGGATGGCGGAAAGAATTTGGTGAGGAACTCCGCGGAAAGGTCTTCCCACGTATCTAGTTTCCCACTAGGAAGAGCTTGATACCAAGACAACGCTTTCCCCTTCAAGGAGAAGAAGAAAGGTTTAAGCTTATAGCTGTTGGTGGTAGCATTCTTCGGTCTCATTGTCTCCATCATACACTCAAAGTTTTGCAAGTGTTGGTGTGGAGATTCAGCGCTTGTCCCGCCAAATTGGTTTTGGCGAACAAGAGTAATGACTTGATGGTTGAAGCTAAACCCTTGCACATCATCAGCATCAAAGTTCACGCCCAAACGGCGCGGTTGTTGTGTTGGATCCATCCGCTGGCCAAGAGTTCTTGGCTCTTCATCTACACGTTCGATCCTCGCATTCCTAGGTGGAACACGACGATTGGCAGCTCCCCGTGGATGGAAAGGATTCACATTGATCGTGGGATCAATCTCCTCTAACGGTAGCATGGAAGAATCACTATCATCAGCGGATGAGTGACCTTTTCTTCTAGACCTTGATGCTTTCCTTGGGGATTTCTTGCTTCCCTTATTCTTAAGGTCGCTTAGTTCTATCCTCATTTGGAAGATCATGTCTTGTAGATTGTTAACTTGAGATTGATGACGATCCATCTCATCGTGGCGGAGGGTCTCATTCCATTGGAGTTGAGGTTCCTTCTCCTTCAACCCCGCTTGAAGATCACGTTCGTGTCCTTCAGCCATCTTCTTTTCCTTGCGCTTTTGCCTTAAAGTTTTCTCTAGCTCTTGATCAAGAGGTAAGAGATCTTCGGTGTTCCTAGACCTACTCATGCTCTCAAAGTAATATCAAATAACGAGAGCAAGCTCCCAAGCTTGACAACTGGCTACCAAATTCGGCCGAAACCAAATCCCCGGCAACGGCGCCAAAAACTTGTTCGCCCCTAAAGGTGTGTGCAAATAAGCTTTAAATTTATAAAACTAGAATCAAGCAAGCGAACCCGCAGTGTACGGATCGTCGTAGTTAAGCAAGAATTCCAGAGTATCAAACACAAGGATTTGGGTGGGAACAAATTTAATTGCAGATTATCAAGCGAGTAAATATGAGAGCTTTGCAAATTGTTGGGAAAACAACAATCCTAAAGATCCAAGTATCTAGCTGTGGCAATCGATTCAAGATATACTAATGATATAAAGACAGAGTTGAGATATGCAAAGGTATACTAATGTAAGGTAATCGTACGGTGAAGTTCCAAAAACCTTATGTGACTCACCTACAAGACACTCTCTATACAGGTTGTTGAGGCTTCAATATAGAAAGGTTCTAAAGGCAAGAATTAATGTCAAATACCCAAACTTGTAATCCAAGGATCAAGACTAACTTAACCGATTACGGTGGTGACACTCACAATCGAGGTAGAGGTTGTTGAGGCTTCACTACCACCTAGAAAAGGCAAGCCTAAACTAAGTTAAAGCAAATCTTTAACTTTGGATTAAAGTAAAAGCAGGCTCGTAAACTTAAGGGAAATTACGGGTAAATCTTGAGACTCCACGGCCGTGGAACTCAAGAACAAACTGTGATTTAGGGTTCGTCGGCGATTCTCTCAAACTCTCAGGGTCTAATCTGTTTACGATCGATCTATCATCATCTAAGCCACAACTATCAACCCTTCACCTTAGAATTGTTAAGGGTTTTTAGCCAATAACAGTCATGTTGATATCAAATTCAAAGATTAAAAGATTGAAAGATGAAAACTTCCGAAAACTTCCAATAAACTTCAAACCAATCTCAATGTCACAATCAAGAATGAATGTTGTCAATAGATTCAAAATAAGGCAAACAAACACGATCTTAGGAAAGAAAGAAGAACGGGATGTCAATCCGTTTTCCAAATCAAACCTAAACAAGAAGAGAAATCTTCTTGCAACAATCTTCCAAAAGCTTCGATCTTCCGCCAATCCGGAAATCTCAACAGCAATCTCTACCAAAAGTGCGAGATTAGGGCAAATCCCCACATGAACTTCAATCTCCAACGAGATGTAAATGCCGCTAAGCGAAGGCGTAAGCAAAGGTCTAAAGCGAGGTCGCAAAAATGCGTCTAAGCGGGGATGACGGAATCTTGCTTCGTCCGTCTTTTTATAGGGCAAGATAAAATATCGGCCCGGCCCAATCTTCAAAAGATCGTGGCTTCATAATGTGGCGAAAAAGATCGCCAAGATCACGGTCGTGGAAGGTTCCACGACCGTAATTTAGAGCGTGGAAAGTGTCACGGTTTGAACCATGGATTCCACGACCTTAATAGTTACTGGAATGCATCACGCCTCTCTTTGCAAGGTTCCACGGCCGTGGAACTAAACGTGGTTTGTAGTACGGCCGTATTTTAGAGCGTGGTTTAGGGCAAGAACGTGATTCTTCCCTTGCCTCGTGCATTCCTCAAGTTTGAACAAGATATAAGGACCTAGTAGATAGGAGGAAAGTGAAGTTTCCCGAGTTACTTTAAGCAAATGGGAAGATGCGGAAAGTAGATGCATGGTACTTCGTTATTAAGGAACGAATGATATGTTGTCGCGACCAAGGCATCAGTCAAAGTTACTACACTCACCCGAAGGAGCTACCGAGCTTATGGTAACGTCGTAAGCTTCAAGGTTAAGGTGATGGTACTTGAGATCCATGATTTAGAAGTTTTGGCGGTTCGGAATGGGGAATTGCTTCCGGTCTTCCCCTCAGGGCCTTCAAGTACATGTTTTGAGGAAGGATACGAGTCAGGAATTTGTACTTTGGCTATCGGGAATGGTGTAAGGCTACCAATGAGGATAAATACCTTCGTTCCATAGTGGACAACTCGTTAGAACAAGTTGCATGTGGTTACAATGTTTGATTAGATCGACTTGAAGTCGAGATGTCACCAGATTTGGGTGGAGAGAAGAAAGTACCTCCGTAAGGCGGCATTTAGGGCCGATATGGTCACTACAACTGTAGTAAAACCATTTGAGATTACAAGAGTGATTGATGAGTGGGAAGTTACATAGATGAGTATCCATCGGCTTTCGGAATCGAGTTGTGATGAGGTCGAACAATTTGTAGTGTTTCAGGCGGTTCCGAGGTGGACCCTAAACTAAGGATTGTAATGAAAGTATTGATGCATCAGTTGCACAAGTGATTACTATGTTCAGATTTAACGATGCCTTGTTGTACTCTTAGAATTGGGAGGAACACACTTGACATGGGATGACGATAATACCTGTTATGCGGGATGTGCAAAGTTACATAAGCGGGTTGGGACGTCCGAGCTGACCTCCTAAGAGACGTAGCGGTTTTGGGAATATCTAGTTGATCAGGTGAAGTCGAGATGATAGTTTCGGTAATACCTCTAAGGTATGTGATAACGTGATTTATGATGTTAGTATAGGCATACATTTAGATAGTTTTTCCCGTTATTCATGCATGGTTTGTGATAGCATGAATTATAGTCTATATTTTGGGGTTTTTTTGGATAGTTTTTCCCGTTATTCATGCATGGTTTGTGATAGGCATACATTTAGATAGTTTTTCCCGTTATTCATACACCTAGTTTTGCTGTAATTGTAGATAAAATGGCACGTTTAGCATCAAAAAGGAGCAAAAGGAGTCATGAGACATTTGGAGCTGCATCCAGGGAGCATAGCCATGGATTAAAGATTTACTTTGGACCAGTTTTGAGAGATTTCATATTCAGTTATGACTCACCTCGGTTGACCAGAGATTCATCTCGACCGAGGTGATCCAGAGACGCCGACTCAACCGAGGCGAACACCTAGGACGCGGCGAGAATATTTTATTCTTGGCTGAGATCTTTTATCTTTGGAAGGTGATCTTATATTTTTGGGCTTGGCTCCTGGAAGGAAGAAGATCTTATATTTTGCCTATTTTTATGGGAGAAGATCTTTTTGAGATATTTTATCTTTGGAGAGTTATTTTCCTATAAAAAGGGTCGGATTTCCCACAAATCGGGGATCCGCTATCACATCCCGCTTACACCGAATAATCAACATTCAATTGGGAATCACGCAGCAGCCATACCCCAGTTGGGAGTTTTGAAGAACCTTTTTGAAGGTTGAAGGAAGATTGAAGGTCATAGCTTTTATAGCTTTTTGGAGGGTTTTTGTAAGATTGTCTTCAATTCCCTTCCTTGTTGTCTTGTCTTGTTGGATTGCTATCCAAGGAACGCTTCGTTGTGATATTTGATTCAGTTATTGAAGTCTTTTTCATTAAATTCTTCTTGTTCAAATATTCACCTTCTTCCCATATATTTAATACTTTCATAATGATGATGAGTGGCTAATTTCCTTGTTTGATTCTAGGGTGATTGGCTGAAGGTTGTGGGAAAAACAATGATAGAATAATCTTAGATTCCAGTAGGATCCTGAAAGTTCGAGTCTTTAACCTTAACCCTAAGCATCTCGTTCAGTCGATGAACATCTCGGCCGGGGTAGAATCTGGCTGACCGAGGTGACTTATCTGATCCTAAACTGAGAGTTAAGTGTTAGAGTTTGCCAAATCCTATTCTTATTTCACCTTTCCTTGTTCAAAGCAAGCTTAGGATGAGACTTACCCGGTAATTATTTAGTTTGTGTACCAACGATCATAAGTGTAGGTAATAAAGGTTTATCCTTTATTGGGGTTTGAGTGTGCTTTCATCCCATCTTTGTGAGTTAGCCTGAGACTTACCCGGTAAAGGTTGATTCTATTCCCTTAGATGGTGTGTTAGTTTGAGGTTATAGTTCTTTATCTTGATTCCTTGAGACTTACCCGGTAATCGGAGTTACGGTTTAGGATTAGTGAGTAGTGAGACTTACCCGGTGATCTAGTCCACTTTAGTAACACCTTCCCCTTGCAAAAATCTCAGCTTTGTCCGCTTATATTTAGATCTTGAGTTGGAACCACAACTAGATGCTTTAATCCCTAGAATTGCATGTTTGCTTATTTGACTTCTTATTCATCTTTGATTGTGTTAATTGCTCTTTGTGGTTAGTATTCACGAAGCTTACCGTTGCTGACTTTGTTTCACCGAGTCCCTGTGATCGACCCCTGGAATTTCTTGCTTTTTACTACGATTGACCCGTACACTGCGGGTTCGCATCCTTGTTTTAAGCTTAAGTCTAGGGTTATAAATTTAAAGCTTGCACACACCGTTTGGAGCGAACAGTTTGACATTAGTTCACGACGTTTACACTCATTTCGTGCATATTTCTAGAAAAGACGTCTATACGAGCTTTTGTCGGTTTTATAGGTATTTCGGGGATCTTTTGGGCATTAATCGATACATTCGAGAGTCAAGCCTCATGGTGGTACATATCCGAGACCTTGAAGGAATATAATTGGAGCAATGAAGGACACAAGGACCCTTGTTGGTGCAAGCAATGGAGCAACTCATGGCTAGATGATCATAACAAGTCTCTGTTGAAGAAAATCGACCTACACCTAGGAAAATCGGCCGATTTTTCCTACTGGGTTGATTTTTGGGCCTTTGACAGCTTAAGCCACGTGTCCCACGATCTCTTGTCCGGCCTTGCTCTTGGTGGAGAATATAAGTGGTCTTGAAGGCTGATTTGGGGATCTTTCTCTTTCTTTTGGACCCTTCTAGCATCTTCCCAAAGACTCTTCCAATTGGGAGCTCTCTTCAAGACACCCTTGTGGGTGTTCTTGAGGGAGATTAGTGTAGATTTCAATTTTATAGTGAGATTTGAGTGATTTTTGTGAAGAAGATTTGTTGAAGGTTGTAAGATCCGACTTGGAGCTACATTTGGTGTATTGAAAGACTTGTTTTGAACTCAAATCGAGCTAAGTTTCATTGCTTTCATTTCCTTACTTCATCTTCTTGCTATGGATTCCATGTATGCTTGTATGATGATTCTAGATCTTGAAATGCATGCTATCGGCCTGTTCTTCAGGTAAATCGGCCGATTTTTACTATGATCCACCCGATTTTTCCTTCTGTTGCTCTTTAATTGATAAATCTATATGTTAGGATGTTAGATTGTTGAAATCCTAGTGTTTGTTGAGCATGATATAGCTTAGGGTGACCTAATGCTATCAAACTAAGTGAGGAAAGAGACCTACCCGGTGATTTCCGATGTTGGATACCTAAGATGATGAATTCTCGGTAGTAGTGAGCCTCACAAGCCGCTATTGTATAGAGTGTGCTAGGATTATTGCTTGAGACTTACCTTTTCCGAGACTTACCCGGTAAGGAGAGGTTTGCCCCTTAAGTAGTGTCCGGTTTGTGTAGAATTCCCAGCCTTACCTCCTTGAGACTTACCCGGTAATAGGAGTTTGGTGCGGGATTAGTGAAGCGAGAGACCTACCCGGTAATTGCTTCCCTTAGTGAAACACTCTTCCCCGAACACCGCAGCTTTGTCCTTAGAATCCTTAGAACCTTGAGTCCAATGCCATAACCGGAAATCTTGACCTCTAGAATCCATTTTTCTCTCTTAAATCTCATATCTTGTGTTTGTGTCATTTGTTTGTTTGCTAGCTTGAGTTGTTAGTTTGTTTTATTACCTTGCTTGATTTGTGATCTTTGCTTGATCACCATAAAAACCCAACCAAAAATATCATCATTTTCATTTCTTTATTTCTTTCTCCTTTCTTAGACTAGATTTGCACTATCTTTGATCATTGAATGACTTGATTTTGCCTCAGTCCTTGTGTTCGACCTCGGAATACTTTCCTTCCTACATAACGATCCGTACACTGTGGGTTTCGCTAGGTAGTTTAGGAGATTAGATCGAGTTTATAAATGTAAAGCTTTTTGTGCTATTTCCTAGCGTGACAAGTTTTTGGCACCGTTGCCGGGGACTAGGTCTAGATTGAGTCATTTGCTTTTGATCGTTTTTAGTGTTTATCTTTCTTGTTACTTTTGATGTTGTGTTGTTTTTGTCTTTGCCTTTTCATGTTTGCCATGGGCGGATTGTACTTCCAAGACGACCTTGACAACATGGAGTATGAGGAGTGGATGGAAAGCCAAGATCTAGGACCTCTCCATGATGAGTTTGAGTATTGGGAGGAGTTTAATGCCTATCATGAGTCCCATGATCAAGCTCACATGACTACATTGCCTTATGTGGAACCTCACCATAAACCTCACAATGACCGAGTGGAATCAATGCTAGAAGAAATGTTGAGGAAGATGGATGATCTAGAGAGCAATCTTGCTTCCATTTCGAGTTCCCATATGGTGCTTGAAGAGGAAGTATTTCAACAAGAGGAGGTTCACCATGAGGAGATCCAAGAATTACCCGGTTCAACCATAGCCAATAGAAACCTTGAGGAAGAGTTGAATGAAGCTCGGGAGCAATTGTGGCTAAGGGATTTGGCCCTGGAGGATGCAAGAAGATTGAATGTTGAGAGAGAAGAACAAATGAGGATGGAGATTGAGGAGATTAGGCATGCTCTTATGCTAGGAGATCCTACCATCCTTCAAGGCTTACCTCCACCTCCTTCACCTTTGGAGGAGTGCAATGAAGTATTCTTACCCCCGGACATCCTTGCCATCAACCCCGGAACCACACTTGAAGAGCTCACGAGGGAGAGCCCTAAGTTAACTTCAACTCCTTCCAATCCTTTCTTGCTTGCCCGGAGTACACACGAAGATTGGAGTCCCTTTCCTAAGGAGTATCCCATGTTGAATGATGGAGGCAAGCATGATGGATCCATGATGGTTATGGAGCACCTCAATGAAGAATTCTTTCCAAGAATCGGCTTTCTTCGGATTATGGAGGATGAGGGTGACAAGCATCTCACCGGTGTGACCGTGGAGTACCAATTGTCTAAGTATGGGGCGGCACCTATGGTTGCAACTCCACACTATCATCAAGGGAGCAGTGATGAAGGAGTCTACTACTCACCGGTGAAGAGAGAACTTAAAGCTTATTTGGGCATCAAGTGGCCCTTGCGTGTCATCATTGATGCCGGAAAGCGATGGTTGCTTGGACTCCTCAAGCAAACCATGGTATTCGAGGTGGATTGACACATCCTCGGAGTTTGGTCAAGCTAATAACCTAAAAGAAGCGCTTCTTGGAGGCAACCCAAGGGTAACAACTCTTTCCCTTTTCTCTTTCATTTTCGTTTTTGCTTTTGTTTTTGATGTGCTTTGTTTTTCTTTTGTGTTTTTGGGTGCTAGATCTTGTTGTTGTCATGTGTGATGAGATGCTGGAGGTCATGTGAAAGCCTCATGGAACTGTTGAGAAGAAGGTGCAAGATCCGAGCACATGGACAAGGAAGAAAGCACCCAGGAAAATCGGAATGTTCTTCACAAAAATCGGCCGATTTTCCTGGGATATGGTCCGATTTTTCCTCTGTCAAGGAAAGTTATGATCTCCAATCAAGCATGGGTGGAGCGGACGTGGAACTTGGACGGCTTGCGGTGCCAAGCGCGGGTTCCGACACCATAATGAACATCAAGAGCTCTCTACCATCCTTGATCGATCATCCACCATCATCATTCGATGTGAACCGAAATACCAAAGCATCACCAATTTTACATTGTGAGAACTCTCTTTCACTTCTTTATTTAGCTTCCACATTGGGGACAATGTGTTTCTAAGTATGGGGTGGGGTTTTCATGATCACTTGCATGATTAGCATCTAGGATAGTTTAATTTTGTCACATGTTTCATTATGTCTTGCATTGTACATACATATTTCAAAAAATCCAAAAAAAAGTCAGAAAATTTTAAAAATTTTAGTGCTTCTAAGCTTGGGAATGACCCTTATGATGAAATTGTCTTGTGAATTGGCTATGGATAGCCTTATGTGTTGAATAGATGAATGCATATGTAGACTTGAAGTACTTATCTTGAATCCCATAAATGATTTGTGATCATGAATGTTTGCCTTGATTAAATTGAGTATTGAAAGTCGAAATTACATGCTAGTTCTTGCACATCATTTAGGAATGAATGAGGCAATTCATTTTTCTCTACTTCTCATCTTGATCATGTTGTTTTAGCACCTCAATTGATGAAAAATTTTACCTCTTTTCACCCATCCGGGACTAGGAGCATGCTAGTGTGTTGATGTGTGTGAAACACAAGTGTGCGGTGAAATGGTTGATGAAAGAATGATGTGAATGAAGTGTTGAATTTGTTGTGAAAGTGTAGACAAAAATATAGGTTTGGGGACGTTGGTTTAAATGACAAGTAACTCGTCACACTTCACATAATCGGGTGTTGGTGCCTTGTCAAAGTCAAATAAACCGATAGTCCTAACGAGCTTTGGTATGTGTGCCCAGTGTGGATGCACCTCAAAAAATAGAAAAAGCCCGAGGACGGCTAATCACCAAGGTTTCGGCTTTTGTACACCAATGCCATTGTCTCAAAAATAAGTGAAAAAGAAAAGAAAACAAAGAAAAGATGGAGAAAATTATACACTTGTTGGGAAGTTGAGCAAAAACAAAATTGTGGAGTTAGTTCCTTTCCCGGATTAGCATCACATGACTTAAAAATTCCCACCTAATCACAACGTTTCTTAGCCCTTTCTTTCCTAAGTCCTAATGACCTAAATGCATGTGTGTAAGGCTTAGTGATCTAGATTGGACATGCTCATGATCGTCTTGACTTCTTCATTTTCACCTCTCATGCATGACTTTTAGTTAAGTATAACTGTCTTTCCATGCCTTCATTTATTTCATGCATGATTGCTTGTCCATTGCTATGAACATGACTATGAAGGTGATCCAATGCTAGAAGCACAATTCCAAAAAGATTTTGTTGTTTTTCTGCACACATAAATCATGTCATCTCTTAGTCTATAGTTGGATCTTGCTCGGGGACGAGCAAATCTTAAATATGGGGTATTTTGATAACATGATTTATGATGTTAGTATATGCATACATTTAGATAGTTTTTCCCGTTATTCATTCACGGTTTGACATTAGTTCACGACGTTTACACTCATTTCGTGCATATTTCTAGAAAAGACGTCTACACGAGCTTTTGTCGGTTTTATAGGTATTTCGGGGATCTTTTGGGCATTAATCGATACATTCGAGAGTCAAGACACATGGTGGTACATATCCGAGACCTTGAAGGAACATAATTGGAGCCATGAAGGACACAAGGACCCTTGTTGGTGCAAGCAATGGAGCAAGTCATGGCTAGATGATCATAACAAGTCTCTGTTGAAGAAAATCGACCTACACCCAGGAAAATCGGCCGATTTTTCGTACTGGGTCGATTTTTGGGCCTTTGACAGCTTAAGCCACGTGTCCCACGATCTCTTGTCCGGCCTTGCTCTTGGTGGAGAATATAAGTGGTCTTGCAGGTTGATTTGGGGATCTTTCTCTTTCTTTTGGACCCTTCTAGCATCTTCCCAAAGACTCTTCCAATTGGGAGCTCTCTTTAAGACACCCTTGTGGGTGTTCTAGAGGGAGATTAGTGTAGATTTCAATTTTATAGTGAGATTTGAGTGATTTTTGTGAAGAAGATTTGTTGAAGGTTGTAAGATCCGACTTGGAGCTACATTTGGTGTGTTGAAAGACTTGTTTTGAACTCAAATCGAGCTAAGTTTCATTGCTTTCATTTCCTTACTTCATCTTCTTGCTATGGATTCCATGTCTGCTTGTATGATGATTCTAGATCTTGAAATGCATGTTATTGGCTAGTTTGTTGTGATTTTGGAGTGATGGATTGATGGTTATAGCTTGGGTGATGATAGAATGGACTTATATGTTAGTTTAGTATGATTTGTATGCACGGAACCTAACTCAGACAGAAAAATCGGCCTGTTCTTCAGGTAAATCGGCCGATTTTTACTATAATCCACCCGATTTTTCCTTCTGTTGCTCTTTAATTGATAAATCTGTATGTTAGGATGTTAGGTTGTTGAAATCCTAGTGTTTGTTGAGCATGATATAGCTTAGGGTGACCTAATGCTAGCAAACTAAGTGAGGAAAGAGACCTACCCGGTGATTTCCGATCTTGGATACCTAAGATGATGAATTCTAGGTACTAGTGAGCCTCACAAGCCGCTATTGGATAGAGTGTGGTAGGATTATTGCTTGAGACTTACCTTTTCCGAGACTTACCCGGTAAGGAGAGGTTAGCCCCTTAAGTAGTGTCCGGTTTGTGTAGAATTCCAAGCTTTACCTCCTTGAGACTTACCCGGTAATAGGAGTTTGGTGCGGGATTAGTGAAGCGAGAGAACTACCCGGTAATTGCTTCCCTTAGTGAAACACTCTTCCCCGAACACCGCAGCTTTGTCCTTAGAATCCTTAGAACCTTGAGTCCAATGCCATAACCGGAAATCTTGACCTCTAGAATCCATTTTTCTCTCTTAAATCTCATATCTTGTGTTTGTGTCATTTGTTTGTTTGCTAGCTTGAGTTGTTAGTTTGTTTTATTACCTTGCTTGATTTGTGATCTTTGCTTGATCACCATAAAAACCCAACCAAAAATATCATCATTTTCATTTCTTTATTTCTTTCTCCTTTCTTAGACTAGATTTGCACTATCTTTGATCATTGAATGACTTGATTTCGCCTCAGTCCTTGTGTTCGACCTCGGAATACTTTCCTTCCTACATAACGATCCGTACACTGCGGGTTTCGCTAGGTAGTTTAGGAGATTAGATCGAGTTTATAAATGTAAAGCTTTTTGTGCTATTTCCTAGCGTGAGAGTATGTGGAGGAGATATGAAGGTTATAAGTTGATGGGCCATAACTGCCGAGTTGCGGGATGGTTTGACACCTTTTTCCTTTCTAAAGAAGATGATTAGATCGTGGAATCAAAAACGGGTCCATGGACCTTTAATAGAAGCATAAGAGGTAAGTGTATCATGATAACACGATTTATGACTTAGGATTAGGCACTCATTTAGATAGTTTATCTACTCATTCATGCATGGTTTAGCACTAGTTCACGACATTTGCACTCAATTCATGTATTTTCTTGAGATAGACGTCTACACGGACTTTTGCATGCTTTGTAGGTATTTTGGGAGATTTAACAGCTTAATCGATACATTCGAGGATCATTCCTCAAGATGAGACACCTTCGGACTCATTAGGATGCAAGCTAGAGGCTAAGGAGGACTCATGGGACAATGTTGTTGCATGCCATGCACTAAATCGTAGCCTAATGATCCAAAACAAGTTGAAGCACCAAAACCACGGTCACTGGCACTTCCACGGCTGTGGAATCTGACCATGGTTTTTCCCAGACGGTTGTGACAGCTATGCCACGATCTCATGGCCGACTCTTGCAAAGTTGTAGTATAAAAGTGGTCCTGCAAGGCTGGGAAAAAAATGATCATCTATTCTCACTCCCATTCTCTACCACATTCACAACAAGAAGATTCTCTAAATAGGAAGCTTGGATTGGAGCAACTCTTGGAGGAGAAGAAAAGCTCCATTGAAGAAGAAGAGAAGAGCACAACACCATAGCTCTTGATAGATTTTTAGAAGTGAAGATTTTCGGAATCATTTTGTAGGGTTGTAAGAATCGATTAAACCTTCTTTTGAAGGATTGTGAGTCTTTCTAAATCTCGTATTCAGCTTGTTTACTTTGATTCACTTGTTTATCTCTTCCTCTTCATTATCTTACAAATGGATGCCATGGTTTTATGTTTGATGATTTTGATTATGATGATGAATGTTGTTGGCTAGGTAGAAGCGATTCTAGGGTAAGGAAAAGAGGGTTATGGATGGGACTATGATAGGATGGACTTAGATTTGCCTTTGGATGATTCGTTCACTTGGACAGAGCCACTGTTGAAGTCCACGTTTTGTTCTTGCCAGTCCACGGCCGTGGAAGTAGATCAACAGCCCGTGGTTTGCCTGGTTCGTTTTTTGATGAGTCTAAGTTCTAGAATTATAGAATGTTGAAATCCTAGTGTTTGTTGAGTTAAATCTATCCTAGGGTGACCTAGTATTAGCAACTAAGTGTTAGAAGAGACCTACCCGGTGATTCTTACTCTTAGATATCGAAGATGACAAACTCTAGGTAGTAGTGAGCCTCATAAGCCGCTATTGGACTAAGTGTGCTAGGATAGTTGTTTAGGACTTGCCTTTCCGAGACTTACCCGGTAAAGAGAGGTTAGATCCCTACAATACTATCCGGTTTGGGTAGAATTCCTATCCTTAGGCTCTTTGAGACTTACCTGGTGATGAGACCTTAGGAACGGACTAGTGGATCATGAGACTTACCCGGTGATTGATCCCAATCTAGAAACATTTACTCCCAACATACTTTAGTAATCAAAGGAAAGATTAGATAGCTTGAGTCCCATGCCATAACCGGAATTTCCAACCCCTAGAATCCGCCTTTTCTCTATTTGATCATATACTTCGTGTTTGTTTTGTTTACTTGAAAATCTAAATGTTTTTGGGTGGTTTTTAGGTGATCAATCAAGGATCACAGATCATGCGAAATATAATAATCAACTAAGCTAAAAAATCAACACAAACAAACAAGCTAAACACGAGATATAGATCAAAGAGGGAAAAACGGATTTTAGGGGTTGGAAATTCCGGTTATGGCATAGGACTCAAGCTATCTAATCATTCCTTGGATTAACTATGATATGTTTGGAGTGAGTGTTTCTAGGTTGGGATCAATCACCGGGTAGGTCTCATGGTCCACTAGTCCGTTCCTAAGGTCCACTAGTCCGTTCCTAAGGCCTACACAAACCGGATTGTCACCTAAGGATCTAACCCATCCTCACCGGGTAAGTCTCGAAAGGGTTAGTCCTAAACAACTATCCTAGCACACTTAGTCCAATGGCGGCTTATGAGGCTCACCACTACGTAAAGTTTGTCATCTTTTAAATCTAAGAGCAAGAATCACCGGGTAGGTCTCTTCTAACACTTAGTTGCTAACACTAGGTCACCCTAGGATAGATTTAACTCATCAAACACTAGGATTTCAACATTCTAACAAGCTAGAACTTAGATCCATCGAACCAGGGAAACCACGGGTTGTTCGACAACTTCCACGGCCGTAGAATGGCAAGAACAAACCGTGGACTCCAACAAAGGCTTCGTTAAAGTAAACAAGTCATCCAAAGGTAAATCTAAGTCCATCCTATCATAGTCCTAGCCATAAACATCCTTTCCTTACCCTAGAATCGCATCTATTTAGCCTACAACTTTCATCATAACAATCGAAATCATCAAACATAAAATCATGGCTTCCATTTGCAAGATAATGAAGAGAAAGAGATGAACAAGTGAAGCAAACAAAACCAAGCTGAAATTAAGATTGGAAAGACTCACAACCCTTCCAAAAGAAGGTTTAATCGATTCTTACAACCCTAGAAAACGATTCCGAAATTCTTCACTACAAAGCCTATCAAGTGCTAGCAATGATGTGTTCTTCTCTTCTTCTCCAATGGAGCTCTTCTCCTTCCTTCAATGGTAGCTCTCCTCCTTTGGGAATCTTCTTCTTGAGAGAGTGTGGGAGAGAATGGTAGTGATGGTGGATGGAAGATGAAAGATCCTTCTCTCAGCCTTGCAGGACCACTTTTATACTACCACCATGCTAGAGAAGGCCAAGAGATCGTGGCACAGCTACCACAACCGTCTGGCAAAAACCACGGTTGGTTCCACGGCCGTGGAAGTGCCAGCAACCGTGGTTTGGTGCGCTTCAGCTTCGCCTTGGATCATTAAGCTATGATTTGGTGCATGGCTTGTGTTGGCAAGGTTCCATGAGTCCTCCTTAGCCTCTAGCTTGCATCCTAATGAGTCCGAGGGTGTGTCATCTTGATGAACGATCCTCAAACGTATCGATTAAGCTCTTAAATCTCCCAAAATACCTACAAAGCAATGCAAAAGTCCGTGTAGACGTCTATCTCGACAAAATACGTGAATTGAGTGCAAACGTCGTGAACTAGTGCTAAACCATGCATGAATGAGTGAAATATCTATCTAAATGATTACCTAAACCCTATTCATAAATCGTGTTATCACTTTTCAGGACATCTCTCACTTCTTAGGTGTATGCAAAGATCTCGTGGCAAGGATTTAGCTCCATTCGATCCCGAACCAGAGAAAACCCTTAGATCTAGATCCAAGAGCATTTGAAAAGAAAAAGAGATGGCCGGAAGAGACCTCGAAGCTGAGTTGGATGAGGCTTTAGAGCAAATTAGGATAAGGGATGAAGCTTTGGAGAATGAAAGGAGACTTGCCAATGAGTGGCAAGAAGCAATTAGGAGGGAGATTGAAGAGATTAGGCAAGCTCTTGTGCGAAGAGAGCCTAACCCTCAAGATCCTCCACCTCCACCACCGGTACCGCAGCCGGCGGTCAATGTTCGGGTTGTGCCCATTGCTATTGAAGAGTCACAAACCTTAGGGCGACGTATGGATCCGGCACAAAGAGCACACCATCCGGGTGTGAACTTAGGAGATCCCGCAACCCACAATTACGAGCTCCGCCCTCAAGTTCTACAAATGATCCGGCATAATCAATTTGGAGGGATGGAAGGAGAGTCTCCTCATCAACACTTGATGAATTATGAGATCTTGATGGAGACTCTTAGACCGCCTAGATTGGAGAGCAACAACCATAAGCTTAGGGCTTTCTCCTTCTCTCTTAAGGATAAAGCCTTATCTTGGTATCAATCTATTCCACAAGGGCGAGTGAGTACTTGGGAGGAGATAACAACCGAGTTTTTGACTAAGTTCTTCCCACCTTCCAAGACTACCGAGTTAAGAGGGAAGATTAATGCCTTCATGATGAAGGATAGAGAGAGTTTGTTCAAGTCTTGGGAGAGGTTCAAAGACCTTCTCCTAGATTGTCCACACCATGGTATACCAAAAATTGAGCTATTGGAGATCTACTTCAAAGGACTTGATGAAGATAGCCAATTCAAGCTCCAATCTCTTTCCGGTGGACGTTCATGGAAAAACATGTGGATGAAGCTTGGGAGTTTATAGAGAAACAAGCTTTGGTGATTGAGAAGTACTCTCATAGGAAGAGTGATGGGAGGAAAGCGGGATCATATGAGGTAAGTGAAGTCACCATGAGCAACTTCAAGCTTGATGCCATCAACAATGAGTTGAAATCTTTGAGGGAGTTGTGTGCTACAACTTTGAAGAATCAAGCAACCTATCAAGTGCAAGTGCAAGCTAATTTGTCTTCCAAGGAGGAAGATGTGAACTATATGGGAAGTGGCAATTATAACTATCAAGGCCCAAGGAACTTCAACAACAACCGGCAATTCAACAATTACCAGCCAAACCACAACCATCCCGGGTTTTCCTATTCTAACCCGGATGGAGGCTTGAACCCTCCCGCTTCCACAAGCGCAGCTCCACCACCAAAAGTTTCACAAGAACCTCCACCCGGATTTACTCAACCTCCAAAGGATAGAACCGAGATGATGTTTGAGCAATTGCTTGGAAGGTTGAGTGGTCTTGAGAGCACGGTGACTTCTACTTCCAAGGCTCAAAAGGTATTGGAAGCACAAGTGTTCCAAAAGGCGGGTGAAGCGCATAGAGATCCGGGAAAGCTTCCCGGATGAACCGAAGACAACCCAAGAGGCCAAGTGTTTGCCATCTCAACAAGGAGTGGACTGAATATGAAGGATCCCTTACCCAAGGAGAATGCTAATGGAAAGCAAGTAGTGGTTGAGGAAGACACCTTGCAAAAAGATGGAGGCAAGAGCAAGGATGATGAGCCAACTTATGTGGCACCAACTCCATACAAGCCACCACTACCATTCCCACAATCACGAGCAAGAGCTTGTTTGGACAAACACTTTGGTAAATTCCTTGAACTTATGTCTAAATTGCATATTAACATTCCGTTCAAGGATGCTATCTTAGGTATGCCGGCGTATGGCAAGTTCTTGAAGGAAATACTCTCCAACAAAAGGAAGTTGGAGGAGTAAGAGGAAGTGAGGATGACAAAGAGATCCTCGGAATTGATCCAAACAATGAAGGAGGAGATGCCTCCTAAGCTAAGAGAGCCGGATCCTTTTGTGTGCCAATTCGAGTGGGAGAAGTGAAGTATGAAGCCCTATGTTATCTTGGGGCAAGTGTAAGCATCATCCCGCTTGCACTTTGCAACAAGGTTGGGCTAGGAGAGCCAAAGCCGGTCAAGATGACCCTCTACATGGCGGACCATTCTATCACTCACCCGGTTGGAATATTGGAAGACATACCGGTGCAACTCGGGAAGTTCTATGTGCCGATTGATTTTGTTGTCTTGGGCATCCCGGCGGACTATCCGGTTCCCATCATCTTAGGGAGACCTTTCCTAGCCACTTCCGGATGCTTGGTGGACTGTAAAAATGGAGTTCTCTCCTTCAACATTGGAGAAGAGAATATCAAGTTCAAGCTATCCACAATGATAAAAGGACCAACCCTTGATGAGGATGTATTCAACATTGTCGAGCAAGAGGAGTCTAGAGAAGTTGTGAGCTCGATCTTGATCAAGGACCCCTTGGAGAAGGTTCTTAGCTTAAGTTTGATGGAGGAAGTTGTTGAGGAGGCTTGCAATGAAGAAATTAAGGCCTTGGAAGCATTACAAAAGGAGACAAGAGTTGAATTTGAAGTCCACGTGAGTATGCTGAGTTCTTGTAGGAACCACGGTCGTGAAGGGACTTCCACGGCCGTGGAACTCTCTGGAATGCTCCGAAGAGCAAGCTTTGCAAAGTCCACGGCCGTGGATGTGCTAGAATTCGTGGATTTGCCTGTGGTTTCCGCAGAAGCAACCCTCGTTGTTGATCAAGCTTTAAGGAGTCTTGGAGAGCCTTCATTTGCTTTGGATTCATCTCAACCAACGTTATTTGGATCGTCTCCACTCGATAAAGTGTTAAAAAGATGTGAGGAGACAAACCTTGTCTTGAATTGGGAGAAATGCCACTTCATGGTAAGTGAGGGAATTGTGTTGGGACACTTGGTGTCCAACCGTGGCATTAAGGTTGATAGGGCCAAGATTGAAACTATAGAGAAATTGCAACCACCTACCTCGGTGAAGGGGGTAAGGAGTTTTCTAGGGCATGCCGGTTTTTACCGGAGGTTTATTAAAGACTTCTCTTAGATTTCTAAGCCTCTTACTAACCTACTAATGAAAGATGTTGAGTTTGTTTTCTCCAAGGATTGCCTTGAAGCTTTTTGTAGGTTGAAGAACGCTTTGATCTCCGCACCTATCATGCAACCTCCGGATTGGAGTATACCGTTTGAGATCATGTGTGATGCAAGTGATGTAGCCGTTGGGGCTGTTTTGGGGCAAAGGAAAGATGGGCGCACACATGCCATTTATTATGCTAGCAAGACGCTAGATGATGCCCAACTCAATTATGCTACCACCGAGAAGGAGTTGCTAGCGGTTGTGTATGCATTTTAGAAGTTCCGCTCATATCTTGTTGGAGCGAAGGTCATTGTTTATACGGATCATGCTGCGATCCGTTATCTCCTTACAAAGAAGGATGCCAAGCCTAGGTTAATTCGGTGGATCCTTCTTCTTCAAGAGTTTGATTTGGAAATCCGGGACAAGAAGGGGTCCGAAAATTCTGTGGCGGATCACCTTAGTAGACTCCCACCATTGGAGCTTGAGAGAGATGACATCCCGATTGATGACTCGTTCCGGGATGAGCAATTGCAAATGGTGGAGGAGTGCTTGTTCCAAATGTCTAGAGGAAGTGAGTCATGGTATGCCGACATTGTGAACTATCTTGTGTGTGAGGAAGTACCTCCCTGATTGTCATACGCCCAAAGGAAGAAGTTCTTCAAGGATGTGAGACACTACTATTGGAGTGAACCACTTTTGTTCAAGAGAGGGCCGGATGGAGTCTTTAGAAGATGCATACCAGAGGATGAGGTGGAGAGTGTGATCCACCATTGTCATTCCTTGCCATGTGGAGAGCATGATAGCTCACACAAGACATGTGCGAAGGTGTTGCAATCGGGCTTCTTTTGGCCAAGTTTGTTCAAGGATGTGCAAAACTTTGTGGTAGCTTGTGATGCTTGCCAAAGGATGGGCAACATCTCAAGGAGGAATGAGATGCCCTTGAACAACATACAAGAAGTGGAAATATTTGATGTGTGGGGTGTGGACATCATGGGACCATTCCCCTCTTCTTGTGGCAACCTCTATATCCTATTGGAGGTGGATTACGTTTCGAGATGGGTAGAGGCAATAGCTTCTCCTACAAATGATGCCAAGGTTGTGGTGCGGTTCTTCAACCGAGTGATCTTCCTAGGTTTGGAACACCAAGGGTGATCATAAGTGAGGGAGGGAAGCACTTCACTAATAGGAACTTTTGGCTAAGTATGGGGTGACTCATAAGGTGGCAACACCTTACCATCCCCAAACTAGTGGCCAAGTAGAGATCTCTAACCGGGAGATAAAGGGAATTCTTGAGAAGACGGTCTCTAGGACGAGAAAGGATTGGGCTATGAAGCTCGATGATGCCTTGTGGGCATATAGAACAACTTTCAAGACACCGATTGGCACCACTCCTTACAAGCTAGTCTATGGCAAGTCTTGCCACCTTCCGGTAGAGGTGGAGCATAGAGCATATTGGGCCATTAAGTGGCTAAATTTTGACCTCAAGGAGGCCGGTGAGAAGAGATTGCTTGATATGAATGCTCTTGAGGAGATCCGGTTGGATGCTTACGAAAATGCCCGGATCTACAAGGAGAGGACCAAACGTTGGCATGATAAGCGCCTCATCACGAAGGAGTTGAGTGAAGGCGACCTTGTCATTCTCTTCAACTCAAGGCTGCGGCTCTTTCCCGGAAAGCTAAAGTCAAGGTGGACCGGGCCTTATGTGGTGAAGAAGATCTTTCCCCATGGAGCAATTGAGATAGGAGGGGAGCATTGTGGAGATTTCAAGGTGAATGGGCACCGTTTGAAGAAGTATATCCTGGGAGCCCCGGTGGATATGATTGCCCCACTTCACCTAGAATAAGACGCCCCCAAGTTTGGTCAAGCTAATGACCTTAAAGAAGCGCTTGATGGGAGGCAACCCATTGGTAACGTTTTTCCCTTTTTCGTTTTTGTTTTGATTTTTCTGTTTTTGTGTGTTTGGTGTGCTTTGTTGTGTGCTAGAGTCTTGGTAGCATTGGAGGCCTTGCATGGCACATGGATGATGATGATGATGAGTCCCACATCAATTATGGGTGGAGCGGACGCGGAACTTGGACGGCTAGCGGTGCCTAGCGCAGGTCTCGATGCCATGATGAACATTTAGAGCTCTCTACCATTATTGATAGGATCATCCACCATCAATCCACTTGAGAAATCCCAAATACCAAAGCAGACCATTTTTACATTGTGAGAACCCTCTTTCACTCTTCTTTACTTGAATGCCACATTGGGGACTGTTACGCTCAGGATATGTGTGATACGCAATAGGTTTTAAATTTATACTCGTTATAATTATCCTAACTCCTAGCGAACCCGCACTGTACGGGACGTTTGTAGTAGGGATAGTATTCCGAGATCGAACACAAAGACTAAGGTGAAATCGAGTCAAACAATAGTCATAGATAGTGTGAATCTAGGCTAAGATAAGATGAGGAACAAAGAAAATGGAAAACTCAATGTTTTGGAGGTTTTTGTGGTGATCAACAAAGATCACAAAGCAAGAAAGGTAATAAAACAACTAACAACTTAAGCTAGCAAACAAACAGGTAACACAAAGCACAAAGTATATGATCAAGAGAGAAAAGTGGATTCTAGAGGTCAAGATTTCCAGTTATGGCATCGGACTCAAGGTTCTAAGGATTCTAAGGATAAGCTGCGGTGTTGGGGAAAGAATGTTTCACTAATGGAAGCAATTACCGGGTAGGTCTCTCACTTCATTAATCCCGCATCAAACTCCTATTACCGGCTAGGTCTCAAGGGGTTAGAATAAAGAATTCCACACAAACTAGATACTACTTAAGGGGTAACCCTCTCCTTACCGGGTAAGTCTCGGAATAGGGAAATCTCAAGCAATAATCCTAGCACACTCGATCCAATAGCGGCTTATGAGGCTCACTACTACCTAGAATTCATCTTCTAAGATATCTAAGATCGGGAATCATCTGGTAGATCTCTTCCTTCACTTAGGTTGATAGCATTAGGTGATCCTAAGCTAAATTAGGCTTAATAAACACTAGGATTTAACAACCTAACACCCCAATCATACAGATTCATCAATCAAAGACCAACAGAGAAGGAAATCGGGTGGATCATAGGGAAATCGGCCGATTTACCTGTAGAATAGGTCGATTTTCCTCTCTGGTTAAGGTTTGGTTCAATCAATTCATCCTAAACTAACATATAAGTCCATCCTATCATCACCCAAGCCATAACCATCAATCCATCACTCCAGAATCACAAGAAACTAGCCAATTGTATGCATATCAAGATCCAAAATCATCAAACAAGCATACATGGTGTTCATAGATGGATAATGAAAGATAAACAAGCAAAATCGACAAATCTCAACTGAATCTAAGTTATAGCAAGACTTACAGACTCGTTAATGACGATCCAAAACGTTCCTAACAACCCTTGCAATAGTTCTTCAATCCCAAAACTCTAAAAATCACTCAAAACCTCACTTTCCTTCCTCAAATGGTGTTCTTCTTCTTCCTTCAATCCTTGAGAGCTTTTTCTTCCCCTCCAATCTTTTCCCCCAAATTGATGAGCTGTGAATGAGAGTGTGGGATAGGAGAGATGGTCAGCAACAACCTGGAGGACCACTTATATTCTCCACCAAGAGCAAGGCCGGACAAGAGATCGTGGGACACGTGGCTTAAGCTGTGAAAGGCCCAAAAATCGACCCAGTAGGATTAAATCGGCCGATTTAGCTGCTAGTTGGTCCGATTTTCCTCAGCAAAAACATGTTATGCTCGTTTAGCCATGATTTGATCCATTGCTTGTACCAATAGTGGTCTTTGTGTCCTTTGTTGCTCCAATTATGCTCCTCCAAGGCTTTGGATGTGTACCATCATGAGGCTTGGCCCTCTAATGTATCGGTTAATGTCCAAAAGACCCCCGAAATACCTACAAAGCAACGCACAAGTCCGTGTAGACGTCTATCTCGACAAAATACGTGAATTGAGTGCAAACGTCGTGAATTAGTGCTAAACCATGCATGAATGAGTGAGAAATCTATCTAAATGATTACCTAAACCTAAGTCATAAATCGTGTTATGAAAAATACCCCATACTTAAGGTTTGCTCGTCCCCGAGCAAATTCCCAACTATAGACTAAGAGATGACATGATTTATGTATGCAGAAAAATGGAAAAATCTTTTTGGGTTTGTGCTTCTAATATTGGATTCATAGTCATATTTCATGGCAATGGACAAACAATTATGTATCAAATAAATGAAAGCATGGAAAGACAATTACACTTAACTTGATAGCATGCAATTAAATGTAAAGATGAAGAAGTCAAGATGATCATGAGCATATCCAATCTAAATCACTTAGTCTTACACACATGCAAGTAGGTTATAAGGACTTGTAAAATAGAAGGCCAAGAGACGTTGTGATTAGGTTGGAATTTTCTAGTCTATGTGATGCTAATCCGGGAAAGGATCTAAACAACCACAACTTCAAATTTTCTTATCAACTTCCCTCAAGTGTATATTTTTCTTCATTTTCTTTTCTTTCTTTTATTTTTGAGACAATGGCATTGGTGTACAAAAGCCGAAACCTTGGTGATTAGCCATTCTCGGGCTTTTTCTATTTTTCGAGATGCATCCACACCGGGCACACATACCAAAGCTCGTTAGGACTATCGGTTTATTTGACTTTGGCAAGGCACCAACACCCGATTATGTGAAGTGTACCGAGTTACTTGTCATTTAAACCAACGTCCCCAAACCTATATTTTTGTCTACACTTTCACAACAATTTCAGCATTTCATTCACATCATTATTTCATCAACAACTTCACCCCACACTTGCTTTTCACACACATCAACACACTATCATGCTCCTATTCCCGGATGGGTCAAAAGAGGTCAAATTTTTCGTCAATTGAGGTGCTCAAACAACATGATCAAGATGAGAAGTAGAGAAAGATGAATTGCCTCATTTATTCCTAAATGATGTGCAGGAACTAGCATGCAATTTCGACTTTTAATCCTCAATTCAATCAAGGCAAACATTCATGATCACAAATCATTCATGGGATTCAAGATAAGTACTTCAAGTCCACATATGCATTCATCTATTCAACACATAAGGCCATCCATAGCCAATTCACAAGACAAGATTCATCATTAGGGTCATATCCAAGCCTTAGAAGCGCTAAGAATTTTTAAAATTTTCTGATCTTTTTGGAATTTTCGAAAAATGTATGTACAATGCAAGACATAATGAAACATGTGACAAAATTATACTATCCTAGATGCTAATCATGCAAGTGATCATGAAAACCCCACCCCATACTTAGAAACACATTGTCCCTAATGTGTAAACTAAATAAAGAAGTGAAAGAAAGTCCTCACAATGTAAAATTGGTGATGCTTTGGTATTTCTGTTCACATCGAATGATGATGGTGGATGATCGATCAAGGATGGTAGAGAGCTCTTGATGTTCATTTTGATGTCGGAACCCGCGCTTGGCACCGCAAGCCGTCCAAGTTCCACGTCCTCTCCACCCATGTTTGATTGGAGATCATCACTTTCCTTTGTATAGAGGAAAAATCGCCCCATAGCCCAGGAAAATCGGCCGATCTGTCTGAAGAACGGGCCGATTTTTCTGGGTGCTTTCCTCCTTGTCCATGTGCTTGGATCTTGTACCTTCAACTGGTCCATGAGGCTTTCACATGACCTCCAACATCTCATAACTCATGACAATCAACAAGATCTAGCACCCAAAAACACAAAGGAAAAACAAAGCACACCAAGAGTGAGATTAAACAAAAGCAAGAAAAACAAAAGGGAAAAATATATACCAATGGGTTGCGTCCCATTAAGCGCTTCTTTAAGGTCATTAGCTTGACCAAAATCAGGAGCGTTTCAATCAAGGTGAAGTGGGGCAATCACTTCCACCGGGGCTTCCGGGATGTACTTCTTCAAACGATGCCCATTCACCTTGAAGTTACCACAATGATCTCCTCCTATCTCTACCGCTCCATGAGGAAAAAATTTCTTCACAACATAGGGCCCGGTCCATCTTGATTTGATTTTTCCGGGGAAGAGCCGCAGCCTCGAGTTGAAGAGAAGGACAAGGTCGCCTTCACTCAACTCCTTTGGGATGAGGCGCTTGTCATGCAATCATTTAGTCCTCGCCTTGTAGATCCGGGCATTCTCATAAGCATCCAACCGGATCTCCTCAAGGGCGTTCATGTCTAGCAACCGCTTCTCTCCTGCCTCCTTGAGGTCAAAATTTAGCCACTTAATGGCCCAATAAGCTCTATGCTCCATCTCTACCAGTAGGTGGCAAGACTTTCCATAGACCAACTTGTAAGGAGTGGTGCCAATTGGTGTCTTGAAAGCGGTCCTATATGCCCACAAGGCATCATCGAGCTTCATAGCCCAATCCTTTCTCGTTCTTGAGACCGTCTTCTCGAGAATCCCCTTGATCTCCCAGTTGGAGATTTCCACTTGGCCACTAGTTTGGGGATGGTAAGGTGTTGCCACCTTATGAGTCACCCCATACTTAGCCAAAAGTGCCCCAAAGTTCCTATTGGTGAAGTGTTTCCCTCCATCACTTATGATCACCCTTGGTGTTCCAAACCTAGGAAAGATCACTCGGTTGAAGAACCGCACCACAACCTTGGCGTCATTTGTAGGAGAGGCGATTGCCTCCACCCATCTCGAAACATATTCAACCGCCAATAGGATGTAGTGGTTGCTACATGAAGAAGGGAATGGTCCCATGAAGTCCACACTCCACACATCAAATATTTCTACCTCTTGTATGTTGTTCAAGGGCATCTCATTTCTCCTTGAGATGTTGCCCGTCCTTTGGCAAGCATCACAAGCTACCACAAAGCCTTGCACGTCCTTGAACAAGCTTGGCCAAAAGAAGCCCGATTGTAGCACCTTCGCACATCTCTTGTGTGCGCTAGCATGCCCTCCACATGGCAAGGAGTAACAATGGCGGATCACACTCTCCACGTCATCCTCCGGTATGTATCTCCTAAACATTCCATCCGGCCCTCTTTTGAACAAAAGTGGCT
The DNA here is from genome assembly GCA_033239125.1 of Fagopyrum homotropicum. NCBI lineage: Eukaryota > Viridiplantae > Streptophyta > Magnoliopsida > Caryophyllales > Polygonaceae > Fagopyrum > Fagopyrum homotropicum. The sequence continues at coordinate 8,192,776 of BSWB01000005.1, read as the reverse complement.
CGCTCCAATAGTAATGCCTCACATCTTTGTAGAACTTCTTCCTTTGGGCATATGTCAAACCGGCAGGCACTTCCTCACACACTAGGTAGTTCACAATGTCGGCAAACCATGGCTCGCTTCCTCTAGACACTTGGAACAAGCATTCCTCCACCATTTGCAATTGCTCATCCCGGAATGAGTCATCAATCGGGATGTCCTCTCTTTCAAGCTCCAATGGTGGGATTCTACTAAGGTGATCCGCCACGGAGTTCTCGGTTCCCTTCTTGTCCCGGATTTCCAAATCAAACTCTTGAAAAAGAAGGATCCACCGAATCAACCTAGGCTTTGCATCCTTCTTGGTAAGGAGGTAACGGATCGCAACATGATCCGTATAAATTATGACCTTCGCTCCAACAAGATATGAGCGGAACTTCTCAAAAGCATACACCACCGCTAGCAACTCTTTCTCGGTGGTAGCATAGTTAAGTTGGGCATCATCTAGCGTCTTGCTAGCATAATAAATGGCATGAGTTCGCCCATCTTTCCTTTGCCCCAAAACAGCCCCAACGGCTACATCGCTTGCATCACACATGATCTCAAACGGTAAACTCCAATCCGGAGGTTGCATTATAGGTGCGGAGATCAAGGCGTTCTACAACCTACAAAAAGCCTCAAGGCAATCTTTGGAGAAAACAAATTCAACATCCTTCATTAGTAGGTTAGTAAGGGGCTTAGAAATTTTAGAGAAGTCTTGAATAAACCTCCGGTAAAAACCAACATGCCCTAGAAAGCTCCTTACCCCCTTCACCGAGGTAGGTGGTGGCAACTTCTCTATCGTCTCAATCTTGGCCTTATCAACCTCAATGCAACAGTTAGACACCAAGTGTCCTAACACAATACCTTCACTTACCATGAAGTGGCATTTTTCCCAATTCAAGACAAGATTTGTCTCCTCACATCTTTGCAATACTAATGACAAGTTAGCCAAGCAATTATCAAAGGAAGAACCATAAACAGAGAAATCATCCATGAACACTTCCATGATATTTTCAATGTATTCCGAAAAGATAGCCATCATACACCTTTGGAAGGTGGTGGGTGCATTACATAACCCAAATGGCATTCTCCTATATGCAAAAGTACCCCATGGACATGTAAAGGTTGTTTTCTCTTGGTTATCGGGGTGGATAGGGATTTGGAAGAATCCACTATAGCCATCTAAGTAACAAAAATGGGAAAGTTGAGCCAATCTCTCTAGCATTTGGTCAATAAAGGGAAGGGGGAAGTGATCTTTCCTAGAGGCCATGTTAAGCTTCCTATAATCAATGCACATTCTCCACCCCGTAACCGTCCTAGTCGGGATTAGTTCATTGTTCTCATTGGTCACTACGGTCATCCCACCCTTCTTAGGTACTACTTGAACGGGACTAACTCACTTACTATCCGAGATAGGGTAGATAATTCCCGCATCTAGCAACTTAATGATATCCTTTTTGACTACCTCTTTCATTATGGGATTCAATCTTCTTTGATGTTCAATAGAGGGTTTATGATTATCTTCCATCATTATCCTATGCATGCACAAAGATCGTTTGATGCCAACAAGATCATCAATGGTGTATCATATTGCCTTTCTATGCAGTTTCAATTCATTCAACAGTCTATTAAGCTCATCATCATTCAAAGATGCATTCACAATCACCGGATAAGTAGAATATGAACCACGGAAAACATACTTTAAATGAGAAGGAAGAGGTTTAAGATCAAGTTGAGGAGGACCTTTTTCGGTTGGAGACGATCCATACAATGTAGGTTGAGATGATTACAAAGCCATGGAAGCCTCCTTGAAGTCCCTTGATGATTGCTCACATTCAAGTGGTTGGTTTTGAAAAGACTCAGGAAAATCGACCCAGGAGGAAAAATCGGACGATTTTTCTGGCAGTGGGTCGATCTGAGTTTCTGTTTTTGCAAAACTAGCTGAAATTTCAGCACAATGACAAAAATCGGCCGATTTTGCCCAGGCAGGCCGATTTTTCTGGCTGTTTTTCTCTTCTTCGAGCACTTCAAATCCAACAATTGGTAGCTCGTCCAATGTATTCAAGGCCTTGATTACTTCATTGCTACTCTCCTCAACTCCTTCCTCCATCAAGCTTGAGCTAAGAACCCTCTCAAGTGGATCCTTGAGCAAGATTAAGCTCACAACCTCTCTAGACTCCTTCTCTTCAACTATGTTGAATACATCTTCATCAAGGGTTGGCCCTTTCATCATTGTGGACAGCTTGAACTTGATGTTCTCTTCTCCAATGTTGAAGGAGAGGGTCCCATTCTTGCAATCTACTAGACATCCGGAAGAAGCTAGGAAGGGTCTCCCCAAGATGATAGGAACTGGATAGTCCGCCGGGATGTGCAAAACAACGAAGTCTATGGGCACATAGACCTTCCCTAGTTGCACCGGTATGTCTTCCAAGATTCCAACCGGATGAGTGATCGAGCGGTCCGCCATGTAGAGGGTCATCTTGACCGGCTTTGGCTCTCCTAGCCCAACCTTGTTGCAAAGTGCAAGCGGAATGATGCTCACACTTGCCCCAAGATCACATAGGGCGTCATACTTCACTTCTCCTACTCCGATTGGCACACAAAAGGATCCCGGATCCCTTAGCTTAGGAGGCATCTCCTCCTTCATCGTTTGAATCAACTCCGAGGATCTCTTTGTCATTCTTATCTCCCCATACTCCTCCAACTTCCTTTTGTTGGAGAGTATTTCCTTCAAGAACTTGCCATATGCTGGCATTCCTAAAATAGCATCCATGAACGGAATGTTAATATGCAATTTAGACATTAGTTCAATGAACTTACCAAAGTTATTGTCCAAGCGAGCTCTTGCTCGTGATTGAGGGAACGGTAGTGGTGGCTTGTATGGAGGCGGTGCCACATAGGTTGGCTCTACATCCTTGCTCTTGCCTCCATCTTCTTGCCATGGTTCTCCTTCATTCACCACTTGCTTCCCTTTAGCATTGTCCTTGGGCAAAGGATCTTTCATACTCAACCTACTCCTCGTTGTAATGGCCAACACTTGGCCTCTTGGGTTTTCTTCGGTTCTTCCGGGAAGCTTTCCCGGATCTCTATGTGCCTCACCCGCCTTTTGGAACACTTGTGCTTCCAAAACATTTTGAACCTTTGAGATAGAAGTCACCGTGCTCTCAAGACCACTCAACCTTCCAAGCAATTGCTCAAACATCATTTCGGTTCTATCTTTTGGAGGTTGAGTAAATCCGGGTGGAGGTTCTTGTGAAGCTTTTGGTAGTGGAGTTGTGCTTGTAGAAGCGGGAGGGTTCAAGGCTCCATCCGGGTTAGAGTAAGAGAACCCGGGATGGTTATGGTTGGGCCGGTAATTGTTGAATTGCCGGTTGTTGTTGAAGTTCCTTGGGCCTTGGTAGTTGTTGTAGTTGCCCCTTCCCATATAGTTCACATCCTCCTCCTTGGAAGACAAGTTAGCTTGTGGAAGCACTTGAGGGGTTACTTGGTTCTTCAAGGTTGTAGCACACAACTCCCTCAAGGACTTTAGCTCGTTGTTGATGACGTCAAGCTTGAAATTGCTCATGGTGACCTCACTCACCTCATACGCTCCCGCCTTTCTCCCTTCACTCTTCCTATGGGAGTATTTCTCAATCACTAGAGCTTGTTTCTCTACAAACTCCCAAGCATCATCCACATGCTTCTCCATGAAAGTCCCACCGGAAAGGGATTGAAGTTTGAATTGGCTATCTTCATCAAGACCCTTGAAGTAGATCTCCAAAAGCTCAATTTTCGGTATGCCATGGTGTGGACAATCTAGGAGAAGGTCTTTGAATCTCTCCCAAGACTTGAACAAACTCTCTCTATCCTTCATCACAAAGGCATTGATCTTCCCTCTTAACTCGGTAGTCTTGGAAGGTGGGAAGAACTTAGTCAAGAACTCGGTTGTCATCTCCTCCCAAGTACCAACTCGCCCTTGTGGAATAGATTGATACCAAGCCAAGGCTTTGTCCTTAAGAGAGAAGGAGAAAGCCCTAAGCTTATGGTTGTTGCTCTCCAATCTTGGCGGTCTAAGAGTCTCCATCAAAATCTCATAGTTCATCAAGTGTTGATGAGGAGACTCTCCTTCCATCCCTCCAAATTGATTATGCCGGATCATTTGTAGAACTTGAGGGCGGAGCTCATAGTTGTGGGTTGCGGGATCTCCTAAGTTCACACCCGGACGGTGTGCTCTTTGTGCCGGATCCATACGTCTCCCCAATGTTTGTGGCTCTTCAATAGCAATGGGTACAACCCTAACATTCGCCGCCGGCTGCGGTTGTGGTGGTGGAGGAGGTGGAGGTTGTTGGCGATTAAGCTCTCCTTGAACAAGGGCTTGCCTAATCTCATCAATCTCCCTCCTAGTTGCCTCTTGCCTCTCATTGGCAAGTCTCCTTTCCTCCTCCAATAGCTCATCTCTTAGCCTTATTTGCTCTAAGGCTTCATCCAATTCATCTTGGAGGTCTCTTCCGGCCATCTCTTTCCCCTTCTTGATGCTCTTGGATCTAGATCTAAGGGTTTTCTCCGGTTCGGGATCGAATGAAGCTAAATCCTTGCCACGAGATCTTCGCATACACCTAAAGAGTAAGAGACGTCCTGAAAAGCAAAGACACACACCAAAGGGAGATCAAAAGCAACAAGAAAGATCTACACTATAAACAATCACAAAATGACTCAAACCTAGACCTAGTCCCCGGCAACGGCGCCAAAAACTTGTTACGCTGAGGATATGTGTGATACGCAATAGGTTTTAAATTTATACTCGTTATAATTATCCTAACTCCTAGCGACCCGCAGTGTACGGGACGTTTGTAGTAGGGATAGTATTCCGAGATCGAACACAAAGACTAAGGTGAAATCGAGTCAAACAATGGTCATAGATAGTGTGAATCTAGGCTAAGATAAGATGAGGAACAAAGAAAATGGAAAACTCAATGTTTTGGAGGTTTTTGTGGTGATCAACAAAGATCACAAAGCAAGAAAGGTAATAAAACAACTAACAACTTAAGCTAGCAAACGAACAGGTAACACAAAGCACAAAGTATATGATCAAGAGAGAAAAGTGGATTCTAGAGGTCAAGATTTCCGGTTATGGCATCGGACTCAAGGTTCTAAGGATTCTAAGGATAAGCTGCGGTGTTGGGGAAAGAATGTTTCACTAATGGAAGCAATTACCGGGTAGGTCTCTCAATTCATTAATCCCGCATTAAACTCCTATTACCGGCTAGGTCTCAAGGGGTTAGAATAAGGAATTCCACACAATCTAGATACTACTTAAGGGGTAACCCTCTCCTTACCGGGTAAGTCTTGGAATAGGGAAATCTCAAGCAATAATCCTAGCACACTCGATCCAATAGCGGCTTATGAGGCTCACTACTACCTAGAATTCATCTTCTAAGATATCTAAGATCGGGAATCATCGGGTAGATCTCTTCCTTCACTTAGGTTGATAGCATTAGGTGATCCTAAGCTAAATTAGGCTTAATAAACACTAGGATTTAATAACCTAACACCCCAATCATATAGATTCATCAATCCAAGACCAACAGAGAACGAAATCGGGTGGATCATAGGGAAACCGGCCGATTTACCTGTAGAACAGGTCGATTTTCCTCTCTGGTTAAGGTTTGGTTCAATCAATTCATCCTAAACTAACATATAAGTCCATCCTATCATCACCCAAGCCATAACCATCAATCCATCACTCCAGAATCACAAGAAACTAGCCAATAGTATGCATATCAAGATCCAAAATCATCAAACAAGCATACATGGTGTTCATAGATGGATAATGAAAGATAAACAAGCAAAATCAACAAATCTCAACTGAATCTAAGTTATAGCAAGACTTGCAAACTCGTTAATGAAGATCCAAAACGTTCCTAACAACCCTTGCAATAGTTCTTCAATCCCAAAACTCTAAAAATCACTCAAAACCTCACTTTCCTTCCTCAAATGGTGTTCTTCTTCTTCCTTCAATCCTTGAGAGCTTTTTCTTCCCCTCCAATCTTTTCCCCCAAATTGATGAGCTGTGAATGAGAGTGTGGGATAGGAGAGATGGTCAGCAACAACCTGGAGGACCACTTATATTCTCCACCAAGAGCAAGGCCGGACAAGAGATCGTGGGACACGTGGCTTAAGCTGTCAAAGGCCCAAAAATCGACCCAGTAGGATTAAATCGGCCGATTTAGCTGCTAGTTGGTCCGATTTTCCTCAGCAGAAACATGCTATGCTCGTTTAGCCATGAGTTGATCCATTGCTTGCACCAATAGTGGTCTTTGTGTCCTTTGTTGCTCCAATTATGCTCCTCCAAGGCTTTGGATGTGTACCATCATGAGGCTTGGCCCTCTAATGTATCGGTTAATGTCCAAAAGACCCCCGAAATACCTACAAAGCAACGCACAAGTCCGTGTAGACGTCTATCTCGACAAAATACGTGAATTGAGTGCAAACATCGTGAATTAGTGCTAAACCATGCATGAAAGAGTGAGAAATCTAGCTAAATGATTTCCTAAACCTAAGTCATAAATCGTGTTATCAGGGACAATGTGTTTTTAAGTATGGGGTGGGGTCTTGCATGATCTTTTGCATGACTAGCATCTAGGGTAGTTTCTTTTAGTCACATGTTCTATTAGGTCTTGCATTGTACATAAATATTACGAAAATTCCAAAAAAATCAGAAAATTTAAAAAAATTTTGTGCTTTCTAGGCTTGGATATGACCCTAATGATGAATCTTGTCTTGTGGATTGGCTATGGATGGCCTTATGTGTTGAATTGATGAATGCATATGTGGACTTGAAATACTTATCTTAAATCGCATGAATGAATTGTGATCATGATGTTTGCCTTGATTAGATTGAGTATCGAAAGTCGAAATTACATGCTAGTTCTTGCACACCATCTAGGAGTGATTCAGGCAATTCATCCTTCTCTACTTCTCATCTTGATCATGTTGTTTGAGCACCTCAATTGATATAAATTTGACCTCTTTTGACCCATCCGGGAATAGGAGCATGCTAGTGTGTTGATATGTGTGAAAAGCAATTGTGGGGTGAAGTTGTTGATGAAAAGAATGTTATGAATGAAGTGCTGAATTTGTTGTGAAAGTATAGACAAAAATATAGGTTTGGGGACGTTGGTTTAAATGACGAGTAACTCGGCACCATTCACATAATCGGGTGTTTGTGCCTTGCCAAAGTCAAATAAACCGATAGTCCTAACGAGCCTTGGTATGTGTGTCCGGTGTGGATGCACCTCAAAAAAAAAAACCGAGGATGGCTAATCACCAAGGTTTCGGCTTTTGTACACCAATGCCATTGTCTCAAAAATAAGTGAAAAAGAAAAGAAAAGAAAACAAACAAAAGATGGAGAAAATATACACTTGTGGGAAGTTGATAAAAATGTAAAAATTGTGGAGTTAGTTCCATTCCCGGATTAGCATCACATAGCCTAGAAAAATTCCCACCTAATCACAACGTTTCTTGGCCTTTTATTTCACAAGCTCTTATGACCTACTTGCATGTGTGTAAGACTAAGTGATCTAGATTGAACATGCTCATGATCATCTTGACTTCTTCATTTTTACACTTCATGCATGCTTTCAAGTTAAGTATAATTGTCTTTCCGTGCCTTCATTCATTTGATGCATGATCCCTTGTCCATTACCATGAAATACGACTATGAAGGTGATCCAATATTAGAAGCACAACTCCAAAGATTTTGTTATTTTTCTGCATACATAAATCATGTCATCTCTTAGTCTATAGTTGGGAATTTGCTCGGGGACGAGTAAACCTTAAGTATGGGGTATTTTTGATAACACGATTTATGACTTAGGATTAGGCACTCATTTAGATAGTTTATCTACTCATTCATGCATGGTTTAGCACTAGTTCACGACGTTTGCACTCAATTCATGTATTTTCCGAGATAGACGTCTACACGGACTTTTGCATGCTTTGTAGGTATTTTGGTAGATTTAAGAGCTTAATCGATATATTCGAGGATCGTTCCTTGAGATGACACACCTTCGGACTCATTAGGATGCAAGCTAGAGGCGAAGGAGGACTCATGGGACAATGTTGTTGCATGCCATGCACCAAATCGTAGTCTAATGATCCAAAACAAGTTGAAGCACCAAAACCACGGTTACTGGCACTTCCACGGCCGTGGAATCTGACCGTGGTTTTTTCTAGACGGTTGTGACAGCTGTGCCATGATCTCATGGCCGACTCTTGCAAAGTTGTAGTATAAAAAGTGGTCCTGCAAGGCTGGAAAATAAAATGATCATCTATTCTCACTCCCATTCTCTACCACATTCACAACAAGAAGATTCTCTCAATAGGAAGCTTGGATTGGAGCAACTGTTGGAGGAGAAGAAAAGCTCCATTGAAGAAGAAGAGAAGAGCACAACACCATAGCTCTTGATAGATTTTTAGAAGTGAAGATTTTCGGAATCATTTTCTAGGGTTGTAAGAATCGATTAAACCTTCTTTTGAAGGATTGTGAGTCTTTCTAAATCTCGTATTCAGCTTGTTTACTTTGATTCACTTGTTTATCTCTTCCTCTTCATTATCTTATAAATGGATGTCATGGTTTTATGTTTGATGATTTTGATTGTGATGATGAATGTTGTTGGCTAGGTAGAAGCGATTCTAGGGTAAGGAAAAGAGGGTTATGGATGGGACTATGATAGGATGGACTTAGATTTGCCTTTGGATGATTCGTTCACTTGGACAGAGCCACTGTTGAAGTCCACGGTTTGTTCTTGCCAGTCCACGGCCGTGGAAGTAGATGAACAGCCCGTGGTTTGCCTGGTTCGTTTGATTTGATGAGTCTAAGTTCTAGAACGATAGAATGTTGAAATCCTAGTGTTTGTTGAGTTAAATCTATCCTAGGGTGACCTAGTATAAGCAACTAAGTGTTAGAAGAGACCTACCCGGTGATTCTTACTCTTAGATATCGAAGATGACAAAATCTAGGTAGTAGTGAGCCTCATAAGCCACTATTGGACTAAGTGTGCTAGGATAGTTATTTAGGACTTGCCTTTGAGAGACTTACCCGGTAAAGAGAGGTTAGATCCCTAGAATACTATCCGGTTTGGGTAGAATTCCTATTCTTAGGCTCTTTGAGACTTACCCGGTGATGAGACCTTAGGAACGGACTAGTGGATCATGAGACTTACCCGGTGATTGATCCCAATCTAGAAACATTTACTCCCAACATTCTTTAGTAATCCAAGGAAAAATTAGATAGCTTGAGTCTCATGCCATAACCAGAATTTCCAACCCCTAGAATCCGCCTTTTCTCTCTTTGATCATATACTTCGTGTTTGTTTTGTCTACTTGTGGTGTTAACTAGTTGATTGTTTATTTCACATGATTTGTGGTCCTTGATTGATCACCTAAAAACCAACCAAAAACATTGAGATTTTCATTTCTTATTTCCTTTCTCCTTTCTTAGCCTAGGCTTTCACTATCTTTAGTCACTAATCGAATCAATCTCACCTAAGTCTTTGTGTTCGACCTCGGAATACTATCCCTACTACGAAACGTCCCGTACACTACGGGTTCGCTAGGAGTTAGGAGAAATATAACGAGTATAAATTTAAGGCTTATTGCGTGCACACGTTCTTAGCCTAACATATCACATTATGGATACCTTCAAGCGGGGCTTTGGATGGGTATGAAGTAACAAGTGAGGTTACGTGCGTATGTGGACAATTGTGGGCATATAATAAGACTGACCGATGAAGGGTCAAGAGTAAGGGGCTTTTATACACGCAGTTATGATGAAGTCGGTATCTTATTATGAGAGACATGCTAGTTTGGTACAGACAAAGAGTATGTCATGGATGTATATTCACACCGCAAGAGATGAATATCCGCCAAAGGTGATGGTTAGAGTTAGTTAAGGACTTCGGTCTTATGGTTTTGGAATTGTTCAAGGAAAGGTAAATGTGGTCACCAACACCCTTAGTATGTGGACACATTGAGAAGAAGCAGCAACCTAACTGGCGGTTCAGCCTGAGTTTGTTAACGTAGATGGCATGGGAAAGACCCGATAGAATCGCTGAATGTGAAAGGCTTTGAGAAAGATCCTAGATAGAAGGTCCCAAGGAGAGACCCCATAGTTACCATTATGGGTTGGTGGTTTATTGAAACGCCAGAAGTGTTTAAGTGTACTTATAATGGAGAGATGAGATAGAGTCTCAGGAGGCTCACACCACCTTACTACTGCACCGTAGTGCTGGTAAGAGGTATTTGGATTGGTGATGTTCCCATTAGTGAGACGGGCTTAAGGCCGAGGTGGCTAAGTGCATAGACAGTAAGAGACCGTTGTCAGGTCAAGCTTGAGCACCCTAAGATGGGAAGAAGACTTCATCCACCGCGAGTTACGCAGTGGGAGTGGGAAGATACCTCCATTGAGGTTATTACCGGTTTGAGACCAAGTAACAGTTGTGACGTGTTATGGTCATTGTGGACCGACCGACGGACACGACACGTTTTTACCTTTTGGGAAAACAGGGCCGAGGAGTCGGCCAGTTGTGAAATCCACTAAGTGATAGTGAGTGTACCTGGGATACCGAGTATCGTTATCTCCGATCGAGATGAGCGATTCATCTCGGGATTTGTTGGGCGGCGGGATCGTGCCGCGAAGGAGACTAGTTGTCTTTCATGACAATTTCACCCTCAGATAGTTGGTCACTTAGAGAGGACTTTTGTGATCTTGGATGCGTGTAGAGAGCATATGTGCGAGGTAGGGGGTAAGGGCGGACATGATACCTCCCCTTAGATCGAGCTTTCCTATTAAAATAATGAGATGTGTCATTTGAGATGGGCCTTGGAGGCACTTTGTGGACGGAAGTATAGTACACCGTGGTGTCGGTATTTGGATAGTATATGCAGGGTTAGCCCTGAGCGAATATGGAACGACATCGCCCGAGTAGCGATGGTCCAAGGGCGGATGATGGCCGAGCTAAGTCACCAGAAGGCGTAGATAGATAAGAGGTACGGACCTCTCGGGTTCAGATACGAGACGAGTCTTGTTAAGGGTATCACGGACGGGAGGCGTCATATGTGTTGGTCATTAGAAGTTAGTTGAGTCCTAATATATGTCGGACCTTTTTGGAGATCTTGACACGAGTTGGGAAGTGGTTTACCGGTTGGCATGGCCACCGGGAGTGGAGGATGTTCATTATATTTCAGGTGTGACGGTCGAAGGAATACATGTACGACTCGAGATATGATGCTAGTTGTGATGATCTAGTGATAGAACAAGAGACGATGAGGCTACCGGGAGGATGTAGTGTAGTATTTTGTTGGAGTTTTACGATGATCTAGTTACATCGAGTTGGGTTAGATATTATGTGCATGTGCGAGTTATGTGTTTTGTTCCCCGAGCGGGAATGTGTTGTATGATTGATTAGCTTTTGACTTTTATGCGAGATGCGGTTCATGCAATTATGTTTAGGCCTTGTAAGGTCTTGACGCGGTTATACGAGTGTGTTCGGTTATCCAATAGGGAGTTGGCATGTTATGGTATGAGTGTTCTGCATTAGCAAGTTTTTGGACAAAACATGTTTTTAGGGGGTAAGATGTAACATCCAGAATTTTTATTCCGGATGATGAGCGGGTTTCGACCCTTCCCGCGTTAGCGGCTTAGTTTTCCCGTAGGCACAAGATGCTGGTGACGGGATTTTATTCCTAATCCCATCCCGACCTTCCGTTTTCCCCTTTTTCTTTCCGAACCCTCGGTCTATGGAGTGAGGGGAAATATGGGGCAGCTGACCCTTGAGTCTCCCTACCCCTTTTTGCAGCTCCTTTTTACCTTCCCTCTTTCTTTACTCTTCCATATTCACGCTTATGATTTTCGCTTATCTCCTTTGAGCTTCCTCTCAACCTTCTTCTTGGAGATCTTGCTTATGTGTGAGATGTAGTGGTCGAGAAGGATCAGAGTTAGTTTTGGTAAGCTTCTTTCACTTCCTTCCTTCTCCTTCTTTTGCGGTTTATCTCTTCTTCCCCTCCCCTTCATCCAATGCCATGGATGAAGCTTTTGAGGAAGATTTTCCTTAGATCCGTTGCATGTGCTTGTTCTTAGATAGATTAGGTCGGGGATAGGTGTACAAGATCCGAGGTTGGTGTTTGGAGAAGGCCCAGCAAGAAGAGGAATCCATTAGAGGCAAGGATCCACAATCGAAGACTAAGAAGACGACGTTCTACTGCTCAAACCGCGGGGGCGGGACCAGGTGCCGCGGGGGCAGAATCTAGCCAGCCGCAGGGGTGGTTAGCAGCGTTTCTTCCATAGTAGGCTCTTCCTCTCTGTTCTTCTTCGTTCCTTCCTTAGTTGTGAGGTTGTTTCATGTTAGTATCATGCCTAGGATGGACCTAGGGTAGTTGTTAATGCCAATAGTGGTTGTGAACCTAGGAGCCCTTAATGCTTGTTGGAATTTGATGGATTTCTGTATGATGAGCATGTTGGACCTTCAAGGCTAGATTGCTCCTTCATGGTTGTGGTTTATGTTCATGTGAGGTTATAGGCTATTGTGAGGTTCTTCCTTATGTTCAGAGTATTTTGAGCTTGTGGAATTCCAAGATGCGGTCCTAGAATGAGATTCAAATGATCTTGCGTAAATCATTTGTGTTGAAGTCTAAAACTTCTTTAGTTGAGTGAGATGTTTATGTATATCCTCTTGTGAGCCATGTTGTGGGCTTCTTCCCGAGGGAAGCGAGAGTTTTGTGAGTTGAGTGTGGAGAAGAGGTAAGTCTCCGGACATACTTAGCTTGTATTCGTCTTATTAGTTTCGATGTGTGTTTGGTGGTGTTTGTTTATCGTTTATGTTATAACAACTAAACCGGAAATAGGATTACCGACCTTTATATTATTTGGCCCAAGTGTATGATAACGGGTGGTGACAACTTGTCTAGCTCTTGCGTAGAGCTAGGAGGTTCTTGGCGACTAGCCCGTGCTGGTAGACGGTCCGATGCAACAGTACCATTTTATAACATCCCAAATCCGCGGGACTCGGGATGCGACATTGGGATATGATCTCATAGCGGATCCTGACCCTACCCTTACAAAAAGTTCACTGGACCTTACAACATGACACTGAGAGATTTAAAATAAATACATAAAACTGTATAAACTGTGCAGCCAAAAGATAAAAAAGATCTTAGCCGAGTATCAAATATAACCCTCACACAGGAGGTATACAAAGCATCATCCTCACGCGGGAGGGAGCATAAACATATCCAAAACCCTAACATCCTAATGTACGAGAGTCTTCAGCCTATCACCCTGCCAGATCACTCAGAAGCACGCCTATCGTGCAACGCATCTACAACATGGTATGAAACCATTAGCTAACCATACAAATATAAGGTAATGCATAAGCACAAGCACAGTCATGAAAGATAAGCACATAAGCATGCTATCACACATTTACCCATTTTATTATCTTTGTATTGTAATAGCTAGAATTTCCGAATTCTAATTAATGTTGATTAACTTAATCATTTATAGTAATTGACATATAACTTGCAAAGATTGCGCAAGTGATGAGTATGACTCCCACCATTATGTTCCTGTGTAATTTTGGACGCATGGGGAAATTTTCACTTTTTCCCCCGGGTAATTAATTTTACCCTCCAGTGTTATTTGGAGCATTTGGGAGCTCCAATTAATAAAAATGCAGTTGAGAGAAATGATTAGGACATCGGATATGTCCTAGATATGAAATAACATTAAATGGCAAAATGGCCAAAAGAGTCGATATTCCGTTTCTTAGCGGCTAAGAAAGGCGTCTTAGGAATACATGTTTTCCGAGGCAATTGTGGAATAATTATCCCTATATTATTCCAAATTTATTATTCCAATCTCGAGAAGTTTGGAGAAGGGGGTTCGACCCGCCTTTGGATCGTCTAAAGCATAATAATCGACTTCGCTAAAGGATAATTATCGTCTTCACTATAGTAGCGGAAAATTCTTTATTAATTCATTTCCTTTCACGTTTCCTCGTAAAAGCTATAATTTCTCTCAACCTTCAAACTCATATCTACTCTCCGTTTCTAATCAGATTTCAATTCCGTTGGAGTTTTTGGATTCCTCTCTTGATTCTTTTAATATCGGTACCGAGTTTTTGCTTTTCCGAGCAGATGAAGAGCTGGTCGAGCATATATGTCCCCAGCCAGGTTCCGTCGCTCAAATTTTGTTGAATTTAATGTTGTCCATGTGTAGCCTGTGTCGTTATGATTCCGAATCTTCTTTCAGATCGTCAATCGGGTTAGTAACGAATAAGTTATGAATTTATTTGTTTTCTGAACTGCGATTTGGCGTAAATTGACTGTAGGCTTGTCAAAATGGATAATTACAAATTCCATTATGGTCGTTATATTATTCTGGTGATTATGGGTTGTTTGTTCGATGAAATCTGATGACAAGGGGTTTAGAAATTGTCTGCGGGCAAAACGTTATTCTAGTGAAATTTAATTATTTAATTAAATTAGAATTAGAATTGAGATTGAGGAATGTTGATTGGATACTACCTTGGGATTTGAGGAATTGTGAGTTATGATGAGATATTGAGGTTTAGTTCGTTGTGAGACTTATAGATTATTGTTCATCCTTATGGATCCCTTGGGTCTAGGTGTGACCTTTTTGATTGATAGGAGTATTGATATCCTTTTCTGCCTTGTTATTAGGCAGTGGCCTCGAGTTTCGAGAATATATACGCCAAGCACAAGAGGCTGCAAGAGCAGGTAGACCTACACTGGCTTGACTAGTATCGGTGGGATCGACTGAAGCTTCTGGATTAAAGAAGGAACAACGAACTGAACTATTAAGTGATGAACCAGATCCTTCAGGCGTTAGACACAGTCTGGCACATGGACGCTCGAGTGATCCCTTTTCCACATGGACTTCTGGTAGGATGAGATCTTGTTCAACTGTGGGGAGACTACACACCTACGACCGAAGTGGAAGAGACCTTTAGTGACATGTTTTACTTGTGGTAAGATCGGACATCGATTGATTTTTTTTTGACAAAACAAGATACCGCATAAGCAAGTTTCATCCGATGCTAAGGTTACTAAGGCTGAACGAAGAAGATCGAGTTTCCCTTCAGCCCCATAGGTTGTGAAGACGGGACAACCGTGTTTCAACAATGGTGATCCAGGCCATTTAACCTCTGAGTGTTCTTTAGCACCGATAGCTTGCTTCACATGTGGTGAACTAGGTCATTTGGCTCCCTTTTGTCAGCAAGGCAATGTTCTTTCTCAGATGGACTCTCCTCTTTCCGTTGTAGATGGAGTAGAGGAAGATATCATGAAGATGACGTCAATGATACCTGAAGAGCGTAGAGTCGAGTTATGAGCGGTGAGGTGTAGTGGAGTTGTTAAATTTAGTTGTTTTCTGGTACCATTCTTAGTAATGGTTTACCCTTTTTGAGTTCTTTTGGTGCTAGTTTTATGCCCTCTTTTTTATGTATGTGTTGAACGTGGGTTTAGATGTGATATACGGAGTACCCTTTACTTAGGGTTACTCAGTTGTTTTGGTGTCAGAGGTACCCGCAAGATGTGAGTTAGCCCGATTATATCGGGACTTGTGATTTTCTCTTGTAGACTTCTTTGTTATGTCTTTGAACGTGAGGAAATAGTGGATCGAGTAGATCGCTATAAGTGTAGTCTGAACTATGATAGATGAACCATATTGACCACTATTATGATGGATTAGATTGTGACCTTTCTTGTGATAGAGATCTTCAAGGATGTGTACTATTATCGGCGACAAGGCTGATTGCGTGAGCCTATGAGGCCTTTTGATGTATGTAATGAGGAATACGAGAGTCTTGGTTATACGAGGATTTGTGAATATGTTGGATATATCATCTAGTCTATGGTATGGAAGAGCGTGGATTCCGGCATCAAGTTGTAGCCGGAGCATGTGAATGATTTTGAATATATCCATGTTTTCATATGCAAGAAGGAATGTTGTGGTTGTGCACGAATTTTCGAGAGTAAGTAAGATGATTATTAAGAACGAGTGTTCATTACCCCACATGGAAGAATTGATAGATTTGTTGCAATGAACTTCTGAGTTTTCTAGATAAGAGTGGAGACTTGGATATCACCGGATGAGAATGAGTGAATGAGCGAATAGGATTTGTTGCAAGGAACTTCTAATTATTAAGAACGAGTGTTCATTACCCATTTTATTATCTTTGTATTGTAATAGCTAGGATTTTCAAATTCTAATTAATGTTGACTATTAATCATTGATAGTAATTGACATATAACTCGCGAAGATTGCGTAAGCGATAAGTATGAGTCTCACCTTTATGTTCCTGGCGTAATTTTGGACGTATGGGTAAATTTTCACTTTTTCCCCCGGGTATATATTTTTACGCTCCAGTGTTATTTGGAGCATTTGGAAGCTCCAATTAATAATAATACAGTTGAGAGAAATGATCAGGACATCGGATATGTCCTAGATATGAAATAACATGGAAATGCAAAATGGCCAAAAGAGTCGTTATTTCGTTTCTTAGCGGCTAAGAAAGACGGCTTAGGAATACACGTTTTCCGAGGCAGTTGTGGAGTAATTATCCCTACAATATTCCAGATTTATTGTTCCAATCTCGAGAAGTTTGGAGAAGGGGGTTCGACCCGCCTTTGAATCGCTTAAAGGATAATTATCAACTTAACTAAAGAATAATTATCGTCTTCATTATAAATAGCAGAAAATCCTGTATTAATTCATTTCCTTTCACGTTTCCTCGCAAAAGTTCTGATTTATCTCAACCTTCAACCTCAGATCTACTCTCCGTGTCTAATCCGATTTCAATTCCGTTTGAGTTTTTTAATTCCTCTCTTCATTCTCTTCATATCGGTACCGAGTTTCTGCATTTCCGAGCAGAGGAAGAGTTGGTCGAGCATATATGTCACCAGGCAGGTTATGTCGCTCAGATTCCACTGAATTTGATGTTGTCCATGCGTAGCCTGCGTCGTTGTGATTCTGAATCTTCTTTCAGATCGTCAATTGGGTTAGTAACAAATAAGTTATGAATTTATTCGTTTTTCGAACTGCGATTTTGCCTAAATTGACTTTAGGGTTGTCAAAATGGATAATCATAAATTTCATTATGGTCGTTATATTATTCTGGTGAATTATGGGTTGTTTGTTTGACGAAATCATGATGATAGGGGGTTTAGAAATTTTCTGCGGGCAAAACGTTATTCTGGTGAAATTTAATTAATTAATTAAAGGTTAATTAAAATTGAGATTTAGGAATGTTGATTAGACACTACCTTGAGATTTGAAGAATTGTGAGTTATGTTGAGATATTGAGGTTTAGTTGGTTGCGAGGCTTATAGATTAATTATGATCCTTATGAATCCCTTGGGTCTAGGTGTGACCTTTTTTATTGATAGGAGTATTGATATCTTTTTCTGCTCTGTTATTAGGTAGTGTCCCTCTAAGGATTGGAGGTTGATCGTGGTTGTGATTTAACGAGGTTGAGGTAAGTCCGCAGGACTTACTTAGCTACCATCCTTATATTGGGTGTTTGTATAAGTGATGTGTGTCATGTGATTGATAGCATGCGATAATTGATTATTACCAATCTATGTTTTAGTTACCGCCCATTGTAGTGGCCGAGGTAACCCTTCCCTTGCATCCTGCTATTCACTCCTTCTTCATCCAACAGTCATACACACACATATACATACATATATACATCAATTGAAGACAATCAAAGCTACCACAAGATCAAACTTGTGGAACCTAAGCTAGAATGGAAGGGAAGAAGGAAAGAAGAAGGAAAGAAGAAAGATAGGAAGAGATGGGAGAAAAACTCACCAAGCTAAACCCATCTCAACAACTAGGCTCTTACACTCATCTCAACAACTCAATAACTAGGTCCTCAGCACTTATCTCAACAACTCATTGATCAAATGCTTGAACGGTTACCATCAACACTTCAAGGGTTGTTCCAACACATGCACAACAACAACATCATGCATCAATCAACAACAAAGCCAAGCTCATAAGCTCTCAAACTCACACAAACTCAAACAAAGATCAAGAAGAGATCCAAGGGAGAAAGAAGGAGAAGATGAACGTGAGGAAGGAGATGGAGCTGCAAATGAAGAACCCTCATCAGGAGGGAGAGAGAATAAGCTTATAAAGGGAGGAAAAGGATAAAGCACGGGTCAAGGGGTAAACAAAGACGGTTGCGGCCACAGGGGCGGACCCTGTGAGGCGCAGGTGCGACCCAGGCAAACCGTAGGGGCGGTTCTGGCTCACACAGGGGCGGATCAGGAACAAAACTGGGTCCTCAACACTCATCTCAACAACTCAGCAGCTAGGCTCTTTCACTTATACAAAGAGAAGACCGCCTACATGTGCCCTTGGGGTTCCTGTAGGTGGTCTTACACTCATCACAAAAACTGGGTCCTCAGCACTCATCTCAGCAACTCATCTCAACAACTAGGCTCTTACACTCATCTCAACAACTCAATAACTAGGTCCTCAGCACTTATCTCAACAACTCATTGATCAAATGCTTGAACGGTTAGCACAACACTCCCATTTTTGCTACTTGGATGGTTATAGTGGATTCTTTCAAATCTCTATTCATCCGGATGATCAAGAGAAGACCTCCTACAGGTTCCCTTAGGGTGCATTTGCTTATCGGAGGATGCCATTCGGATTGTGTAACGCACCCGCCACATTCCAACGCTGCATGATGGCTATCTTTTCCAAGTATATAGAGGACATCATAGAGGTATTCATTGATGATTCTTCTGTTTATGGATCTTCTTTCGATAATTGCTTATCTAACCTTTCTCTAGTGTTGCAACGATGTGAAGACACTAATCTCATTTTGAATTAGGAGAAGTGTCATTTTATGGTTAGTGAGGGCATTGTGCTAGGTCACCTCGTTTCAAACCGAGGTATTGAAGTTGATCGAGTTAAGATCGAAACTATAGAAAAACTTCCTCCACCTTGTTTTGTTAAGGGGGTGTGGAGTTTTCTAGGGCATGCAGGATTCTACAAGAGGTTCATCAATTACTTTTCTAACATCTCTAAACCATTGACTAACTTGTTGAATAAGGATATGGTTTTTGAGTTTTCACGGTATTGTGTAGATGCGTTTTACTAATTAAAGGAAGCGTTGATATCCGCTCCTATCATTCAACATCCCGATTGGAGTTTTCCCTTGAGATCATGTGTGACGCAAGTGATGTGGAGGTAGGAGTAGTTCTTGGACAGAAAAAGAATGACCACACTAACGCCATCTACTACGCTAGCAAGACGCTAGATGAAGCTCAACTGAATTACGCCACGACTGAAAAGGAGCTTTTGGTGGTGGTTTTTGTGTTCGAGAAGTTTCGTTCCTACCTCATAAGGGCAAAGGTCATTGTCTACATTGACCATGCAGCTATTTGGTATTCTCTTACTAAAAAGGATGCAAAACCGCGTCTTATTCGATAGATTCTCCTACTTCAAGAGTTCGACTTGGAGATACGCGACAAGAAGGGATCAAAGAATTCAGTTACAAATCACCTTATCCGGTTACCTCCCATCACTTTGGAGGGAGACGAGCTGCCCATCGCATTGGCTTCATCAGATTTCTGAAAGTAACAAACCTTGGCATGCTGATATTGTTAATCATCTTGTTTGCCAAGAAGTACCTTCGGGAATGTCTTACACACAAAAGAAGAAATTTTGTAAGGTTATGTGTCACTACTATTGGAACGAACATCTACACTTCAAGAGAGGTCTAGATGGGATGTTACAGAGATGCATTCCGGAAGATGAAGCGGAGAGTGTGATCAGGCATTTTCATTCATTGCCTTGTGGAGGACATGCTAGCGCCAAAAAGACTAGCGCTAAGGTATTACGTCCCGGTTTCTTTTGGCTTGCATTATTTAAGGATGTGCAAACGTTTGTTGTTTCTTGTGATGCATGCCAAAGAATAAGAAACTTGTCTAGAAGGAACGAGATGCCCCTCAATAGCGTTCAGAAAGTCTATATATTTGACGTATGGGGAGTTGACTTCATGGATCAACTGCAGGGAATCTATACATACTTTTGGCGGTTGATTATGTATCGAGATGGGTAGAAGCCATTTCTTGACGCCACGGTAGTAGTAAAGTTCTTCAACTGGACCATTTTCCCAAGATTTGGGACACCTCGAGTCATCATTAGTGATGGAGGGACGCACTTCACAGCCCGGAACTTTGAAGCACTTCTATCAAAGTAAGGGTAACCCATAAGGTAGCAACTCCTTACCATCCTCAAACTAGCGGACAGGTTGAGATATCAAATAGAGAAATCAAAGGAATATTTGAAAAGACCGTCTCTAAAACGAGGAAGAATTGGTCTGTAATATCCGGAATTTTTATTCCGTTTAATTCTGAATCAAATCGGACTTCGAACCGTTGACGGTTTCTCATTCTATCTAGTATTTCTTTCTTCATAAATTTTATTATTTTATGTAGAATTTAATTCACATAAAATGATAAAATTATATCAAGATCTAATTCTTATAATTATTTATTATATTATGTAGAATTTAATTCACATAAAATGATAGATTTATATCAAACCCTAGTTATTATAATTCTTTCGTATCGATGACTTTACACGAGATCATGACAAGCTGTGACGAGATCATGACTAAGCTGAGACGATGCCATGACAAAGCCCGACAAATCAATGACAAACTCATTCATGGGCCTGACAAGGCCATGACGAGTTTTGACAGATTTTTGACAAACAATTCAGCCCATCTTTCTTACAATTATTTCAGCCATCTTTCTCGTATTTTTCAGCCCACAACAGCCCAACAATTCTCACAACCCACAACAGGCCCAACAATTCTCGCAGCCCACAACAGCCCCAACAATTCTCGCAGCCCACAACATGGTCCTTGGGAGAACACTCGGCCCAACACGTCCAGCAGCAGTTCAACACGCCCAGCAGCAGCCCAGGAGCCCAACACATCCAGCAACAGTCCAACACGCCCAGCAACAGCCCAGGAGCGATCTGTAGGTGACGGGGAACGACAGATTATAACGGCTGTAATCACGCTACCTCCCTTGATACCTTCCTTCGTAACAACTGCAGATCTTCAATCGGTTCTCTCACTTCACCTCTACCTTCTGAGCGTCTAGATTCGTCCTTCCCCGCACTTGGATTCCGCTTGCTGCAGTACCACCCATACGCCCCTACACCAGGAACTTCCTTCCCCCATCACCTTCTTCTGGCATCACACACCATAACAGCAAGGAACGCTCGTGCTTTCCCCTTCTGTGCTCGCTCACGCCTCTACACTCTCCCTTCCTAACTTTTCTGCGTATAGAACTTCATCCCAAATACACAGCGACACTCTCAGACAAAGCCGGGCACTCCTTGCTGTGAGATCCATACGATAGCGAGGTGCTGCACACGATGTTTTGGCCAAGCGAGCCTTCTGTACAAACGAGTGTTTTACATTGGTGAGTCTGGGTATGCTAATTTATTTCCCTTCTTCCTGCTGAGCCTAATCTCGTCGTTGAATGCTGCATTCACGTGCAGAAGGCTTGAGTTTCACAATCTCAGACCATTGAATCGAGCACACCAAACGGAAACAATCCTTCTTCAAATCTGAGAAAGGTAGTAAGGAATGCCGGCACAACTGCAACTCGCCCAATCTTCACTCCAGTCCGGTAGTCCAGAACTCAGTAGCCAAGGTTGGATAAAGGGATTATTACGTCCCTCAATTACTGCAGACTCGTGGGTAAGAGTTCGTCTTCCTACTTTGATAGTAGGGGTATACTTTGTTGTTGAGATACAATTGGGTTGAAACTTGAGTAGTGAGTTGTGAGATAAGTAGAGAGTATTTGGTGAGTGAGCTGTCAAAAATAGTTGTGACCATAAACTGCTGTAAATGAATTTTAATCGCTTCAATTTCGAAGTGGGAAATTGCCGATCTTGTAGACCAGTGTTAAGGAGTTACATTGAAGATCCACCGTTGAAATTTTTATAGGTCATAGACGGGATTGCATAGTAAATCATACTAAAATTTTAGACAAATCCATGTTACAGTTTGAAAGTTATTGTGTTCCAAAGTTTACGCCTCATGCAGTTTTTATATATGTGCTGAGTGTTGGGGAAAACAGCAAGTGACGCTGTTTTGTGAGATGGTTTTGAATAAGCTCTTGATCTCCGTTGGGCTTGAATTTTGGATATGATATAGTTGACATATTTTTGTAGAACATATTAAAATTTGAGAGGAATCCAGCGAGAGGTTTGGGATTTATGATTTTTCAAAGATTGAGTCGTAAGCAGTTTTTCTGTTGTGCTGAAATTCGGTTTTGTGAGATAGTTTTAAATAGGATGTTGATCTCTTTTGCGGCTGAATTTTGAATATATTATAGATAAGATTTTATAGTAGAACATATCAAAATTTGGGATAAATCCATCGAGCAGTTTAGGAGTTATGATTTTTCAAAGTTAAGACAATGTGCTATTTGTTAAGTGTTGTTACCAACTTTAGAAATTTTTGTAGAAGTGATGCTTTAACAGTTTTAAAAAATTATTTCTCCTATGAGTAGATTGGATATCATAGATGGTCTAGATAATTATTTCGGAATTTTTATAAGTTTATTTTAATTTCATATTTGAAGTTGTAGTTGGACTTTAGTGAGTTTTCGGGAAATAGAAAATGGGTAGTTTTTTTAGTTGTTACCTAAAATCATCTTAGGGATTAGAATATGATTAGTTAGCCTCAAGTAAGAATTTAAGCACATATTACGGGTTTTTGGAAGCCTCGGGACCAAGGGTAAAATAGTCAATTTACCTTAAATTAATACTGTAATCAATTCTGTTCTATTAAGACCTACTATCTTAGAAGTCTTAGACTTCTAATCACCTAGAAAGTGTGCTGACACACTTGCCTCCTTTGACAGGCCACTGAATTCCTACTGTGCAGATCGATTTGCGAATTAGAAAGTCGAGATCTGATTCAGTTAAGTCCACGGACTTACTTAGTTGGCTTCTTGTATGAGTGTAATGTGTATGAGTGGTATTTGTTAGTATTGATAAACAACGAAACCGGATTAGGCCGACTTTATTATTTATGTAATTGACCAAGTGTATGATAACGGCTCGTGACATCATCTGCCTAGCTCTTGCGAGAGTCTAGGAGGTTCCCTGCGACCAGCCCAATCCGGTAGACGGTCAGATGCATTAGTACCATTCCGCGTTGGTAAACGGGGACAGGGGCGAGGTTTGGGAATCCCTCGTGTCACAAAATAAGTATCATTAGTAATAACCTATCACCTAATTAAAGATAATAAAAGGATCGAGTGTTGCATCTTGATTGTGTATGTTGTGTGTTTGTGCTTTTACCTTTATACTTATGCATAGAATGTTAGCTGACGGTTTTATACCGCTTGTAGATGCATTGCAGGTTAAAACAGTTGTAGAGAGATCCGGAGGAAATGGTCAGCCGGGTCCACGTACTCATTTAGTTGGGAACGGGATGTCTTCTGTTCTTCATATGCATCATTTTAGTAGCGTTTCTTGTAAGGCTGATACATATTCTCCATGTATATATGGTTTAGAGTTTTCAAATGTTTTAAATACTTTTGTGCCTTGTTGTAAGATCCAAGTAAAATTGTTGTCAAACTATGGTCGGGACCCATTGTGAGGTCTTAACCAGTAGCTCCCCGAGTTCTCAGAATTTGGGGCGTTATAATATGGTATCAGAGTACTAGGTTGGCAACAATGGCACTTGAAATCTTCTGAAAGACCAAATGTATAAAATAACTAGAACCCGAAAGGGGTCTAAAGTTTTCAAAAACGGATTTCTGTTTTTACACACACGCATAATCGGGTTGTTGGGTTAGTAGTACGTCGGACCACCATCGCTCTCCGTGCATCTCTGCAACTTGGATCGATAGGGGTGAGTATATAGACTTTTTGTGAGGTTTACTATTATATGTTATATACAAGTGTATGCGTAGCTTGTTAATACCCTAAAGGATACTTTATATCCTTTAGTCGTGATATCACGAAGCGATTATCGCCTCATGATAAATCAGTAGCGGACTTGAAGAGTCTCCAAAACAAGGCAATGGAATCAGACCTTGAATTGAGTATTATACTCGGGTGGGCCGCTTGGTAATCCGTACAAATCATCCAGAGAACAAGTGAGCAAGGAAGTAAAGTTGTGAAGATAATTTTTACCACAAGCACAATCAGATGAGGAAGAAATCGCTGGGCCAGTTCAGTTAGAAGGAATAGAAGGTTGTACATAGAACTCGGGCATACGAGGCCGAGAGACGGAATTAGAAGAACCATGCAACAGACTACAATAGTGCGGAGTAGAGATAACAATATTGGAACGGGACAAGTAGAATTGAGTACAACCAAGATTGCGGAATCAAGGACATTATAATCGAGGCGGATGCCGCATAGACCATTGTGGGCATGAGAAACCAGAAGAGACAAACTGTCAATCCGGGTGTGAGAATCTAAGGTGCACGGAATGAAGACTTACAATTGAGTGTAAAAGCGAAAAGGCAGACCCCACAAGCGTGGAGGGTTTTGACCTCCTCAGAGATATAAGAAGTTGGAAAGAAACCGCTACGCCAATATCCAAAGAATGGAAGCCGGTAGCAGGCAACGGAGTTTCAGGAAGGCGATATTACCACCAACACTAGTGAAGAAATCTGTACGAGAGAACGGCCTTGCTATACTCGGGAGTCTAGGGTAACCCGAATTATCACGGGACCTAAGCCATCAACACAGACGCTCCATGCAAAAGGAACTACAAGTGGATGATCATTACGGCCATAAGAATTTCAAAGACGCTTGCAAGCTATCGTGGAAAGTTGAAATGACTATTTATGCCAAATGAATGAGACAAGCGGACTAGAGAAATAGAGTTAGCCATAAGAAGCGGAAGGGTGGAAGGTAGAACGAACTAAAGAAGTATAAAAGGATTGTGGTGAGCAACTGTTTACCTACTAGCTAAGGAAATTTTGACAGATCACAATTAACACGGAATGGAGACTTACAACTTAATGTAAGAGCAAAGGGTAGACTTCACAAGCCTGGAGACGTTTTGTCTTCTTTAAAGATAAGAATTTTAAGAGGAATCACAACGCCAGTATCGAAAGGATCGAAGGCCTGTAACATAGTCAACAGAGATTTGGGAGGAAATATTACAAACAACGCCGATTAAGAAACATGTGCTTGTGAGAATCGTGTGGCGGACTCAAGAGTCCAGGGTAACCCCATTTATAACAGAACATAGGTCATCGACACAGACGGTCCTTGTAAGGGGACTACCATTGGGAGGTAATTAAAAATCATCGGAATTACAAGACGCTTACCATCTATCGTGGAGTGTTAGGAATGACTTTTGACGTCAGGGGAATGGCACCATGAGACTTGAGAAAGATAGTGTCCCAAAGGAAGCAGAAGAGGGAAAGATAAGACGAACTAAAGAAGGACAAAAGGATTAATCTAGTAGGTGGTATGCACCAAAAGTTTAATATCAGTAGAGGTATGAAATGGTGGTAAGTCAATTATAGACTGTCCGATGTCAACCAAGGACGTGCAAGTATTATTTAGTATTGACGAGCTATGTGCCGTTAAGAAGAGATAATTGTGACGGTGGATCTATGGAGTAGCTTTACCGACGCCTTGGAGGATTTCCTCCAGTAGGCAACGTCAACCGTCTGGGATGAGGAAAAGGTATCGAGAGGATTGCGTTAAAAGTTATTTCTTGTCTGGTTAAGATCAAACTCTGGTCGAGTCAGGGAGTTTGGATCGGTGTTGCAAGAATTAAGGAAGTAAACGGAAGATGGTTGCTTTCCAACAATCATTTTATTTCAGGAAAACAAGTAAGGAAAGTACTTGGTACTTCATCTAGTTAATCATTTTGGACTCACAGAACACGTCCTTATGATTAAGGGGTGACAATAAAATAATCAAAGTAGCGCAGCGGAAGCGGAGTGGGTCCTAACCCACAGAGCAAGAAGCTCAATGGTACTGATGGATGTCGTGTCGAGTTTAAGATGGTGATAGTTGGTGAAATGCATTCTAGTTGGAAGGAACGTGAGATAGGCCATGTGAAGTGACTAGAAATGTCGTACGGAAACTTATGAGCATGTAGAGGTAATAGAAGGAGACTGGTACCCTTTTATGGATCCGAGTGAAAAGTCATGGCTTTGTACATGTTACCATGCAAGTAGTTTTGGAATTATATACCTAACGGAGTACGTTAGTGTAACACCCCAAATTCTCGGAACTCGGGGAGCTACTGGTTAGGACCTCACAATGGGTCCCGACCTTGGTTTAACAACAACATTACTTGGATCTTACAACAAGGCACAAATGTATTTAAAACAATTTCTAAAACATAATATTTTTAATGGTATAAACGTACACATGTGACAGCCTTACAAACATATATAAAGATAAATAACATGCATGACGTATGGAAGACTCCCCCGTCCCCATCTAATGAGTACGTGGACCCGGCTGACCATCCGTTCCGGATCTCTCTGCAACTGTCTATCTCTACAGATCCACAACACGGATAAACCGTTAGCTAACTATCCAAATATAAGCAAAAATGATAACAGCACAAACACAAGCAGAAACAAAATAAACAAACATCATGCTGGCACTCAACCGTTTATTATCTATTATTTAAGTGATTCACATTATTCAATTTAAGTTGTGGCACGAGAATTATTATTAGTTCTTGCCTCCGTTCCTTATCCAACTGGTGTAGGTCTAGCTGACTTCCACTGGTAGCATCACTACAAACCACGTATGGACTAGTCCCGAAATAAACCCCCAGCGCCCGCAAGCTACTGAGCAGAATGCCACCGCCCGTTACTCTTAGGCCAAAATATAGGTCGGTAATTATATATCACAACCTATCTCCATAAACATTTCAATCACACACCACCATCATCATTTATACTCATATTTAGAAGTCAGCTAAGTAAGCCCAAAGGACTTACCTGATATAAAGCTCGACTCTCTGTAAACCAACTCGCTCTGTAAACTGTAGCAACTCAGTTGCCTGTCAAAGGAGATAAGTGCATTAGCACACTCCTACGTAGTTAGAAGTCTAAGACTTCTAAAATAGAATAATGTATTAAGACATAAGTAGTTGCAGTATTAATTTAGGGTAAAATGACCATTTTACCCTTGGTCCCGAAATTCCCGAAAATTCTAAAATTCATGTCTAAACTCCTATTTGAGATTCAAAAATCATATTCTAATTCCCAAAGCTTCGTTTGGTTCCAAGCTAACATTTTTCCTATGTTTTTATTTTCCGGGAAATCGTAAAGGTCTAACTTCGATTCCAAATATAAAATTCATAACCGCTTATAAAAATTCCGACTTAAATCCCTAAATTATCTATGATGTCCTATCTAACTTTAGGAGAAAGAATTTCTCCAAACTGTTCATTCAACAGTTTTATAAAAATTCCTAAAGTTGACTACTCCCTTTACAAATTCTATACTTAGCCCAAATCTGAGTAGACTTTGAAAAATTATAACTCCTAAACCACTCACTGGATTTATCCCAAATTTTGATATGTTCTACTATAAAATCTTATCTATAATATATTCAAAATTTAGCTGCAAAGGAGGTCAAAATCGTATATTAAAACTATCTCCCAAAACCGAATTTCAGCACAACAGAAAAACTGCTTACGATTCAATCTTGGAAAAATCGTAAATCCCAAACCACTCGCTGGATGCCTCTCAAATTTTAATATGTTCTACAAAAATATGTAAACTATATCATATCCAAAATTCAAGTCAAACGGATATCAAGAGCTTATTCCAAATCATCTCACAAAACAGCATCACTTGCTGTTTTCCCCAACACTCAGCACATATAAAAACGTCAACTTTGAAACACAATAACTCTCAAACCGTAACTCCGATTCTTCCCAAATTTTAATATGATCTACAACAAGATGTCAACTATATCATATCAAAAATTCAAGCCTAACAGAGATCAAAAGCCTATTCTAAACTATCTCACAAAACAGCATCCCATGCTGTTTTTCTCAACTCAGCACATTTATAAAACTGAACTTTGAAACCTCATATCTCTCAAACCGTAACATGGATTCCTCTGAAATTTTAGTATGTTCTACTACAATATCTCATCTATAACGTATAAAAATTTCAGCCAAAAAGGAGGAGTCTTGCATACCCAAATCTGGCCCCGAAGTTGGATCCTCAACATAGTTTTGAAAACTCAGAAAATGAAACTGCTTCTTGAGATTGCTCCTAGGTTGTTATATATATTGATTCAAAACAGATTGGGACGACTATCAACATCTGTATATATGGAGGGGAAACATAAAGAAGATAGGTATGGGTCTTACTCGACCGACAGGGACGAGAGGAGGCATCTACAGCAAGTCATGTGGTTCCTCGAATGATGCAAGGCGAAGGCTAGACGCAGGGGAAGAGGCTGCATCTTTTGTTGTTGCTTGCTGGCATGACAGAAGGTCTTCTCCCTTGCTCCTGTTGGTGGTTACTCAGCACAAACAGAGAGATTAGTTTCTCTCACATGACAAGGGACGAAGGAGATAGAGGAGGTCGAAGGTCTTACTCGTTCGATCAGACTGGAGGCTCTAACTGGTCCTTTGTGTGCACATATGAGGAGGAAGATAGTCGACCACTGCTGCACATGAGCGAGGAGATCTACAGCATCCATTCGAGCATGAATCTGGACACCAAAGGAAGCCGTTGCTGCGTGATTTCAGGGCAATTGATGAGGAAGATCTCTAACGCTCCTCCGGCATACAAACGTGCGTAGAAGGGCTTCTGGGGAATGGGCTGCACGGCTGAAGAGGAGGACACGTGAGGCTGGGCTTCTTGGGCTGGCTAGGTTGGAAGCTACTGGGCTGGCTGAGGGCATCAGGCGCTACTGGGCTGCAGCAGCTGGGCTGCAGAGGGCTGAAGCTGGCAAGCTGAAAGGAGATCACGAACTGGGCTGTACAAGGCAAGCAGTGGCCGGCTGGGCTTGTCACAAACTCGTCACAGACTTGTCTGGCCTTGTCACAGACTCGTCAAAGACTTGTGTGGCCTTGTCACAGCTTCGTCACAGACTTGTCCAGACCTTGTCACAGCTTCCTCACAGACTTGTCCAGACCTTGTCACAGCTTCGTCACAGACTTGTCAACGACGAGTCATACTCTAAATTAGGGTTTGGGCTAAACTTATTATTTTATGTGAAGTCAAGGGATCGGAACTGGTAGGCTACGGAATAGACGGATACGGATCATGTTATAGTTTAGGATTGGTTATAACAATCCTATCATTTTATGTGAAGGTAAGCTACATAAAATGATAAAATTTTATAAAGATCCTATCATTTTATGTGAAGGGAAGCTACATAAAATGATAAATTTTATAATAATGTGTCTAACTAAGTAGACGGATATGGGTCAACTGATCGAGATCGGGTTTGTTACAGAAATAAACGGAATAAAAATTCCGGATATTAAATCAGTACCCCCTTAAAATAAGTTTCGTCCCGAAACTTAAAAGAAGACTCGTAATGTCGGAGTCCATGCAAAAGAACTAGAGCGCCGGAAAGAGGTCACAACTGTCGAGTTCTAATTTGTTTCCGAAATAGCCTAAAGAAATATTTCCGGGTATTACATAAATCCCCCCTTAGAATAAGTTTCGCCCCGAAACTTAAAGTACGCCAGTCAGAAGGTCAACTCTCAAGGTACGAATCTAATGTATCAACTTGTTATTGCACAAGAGTCATCATTTCTACATATAAGTATCCCGCATATCAAGGTCATCAATAACACACATCCTGACTAAGCACTCAAGCATGAATTAAACAAGCAGTCAGACAACATAACACATATATAGGGTCAAGCCCTAGCTCGTCGTTCCTTAGATTACAACTATCTCCACAAAGGTCTCTGAAAGGTTATGTCTCATACTATCCATAGTATACTTGGTAGCCTTGTCGGCTTTTTATAAACCACTCACTCTGAAATCTTTTCAAGTACAGACCTCACAAGTGCCTACTACACGTTCTAGTGTGGTAACTAGATATCTCACCGGTATCATCCGGCTTCATTGCCCGATTCTCTAAGCCGATGTCCTAACCTTTGTCTGGTAAGTATCCCTCAAACTGAATCCGTATAAAACTAGGGTCACACCCTCCAATAGGGTGAGGGTTACTAGTCGCTCAATCACTTATAAACTACTTTACAGCCTCAAGTGGTCACATTTTGCAACTCGCCTCCAGGTCCTTTGATGACCGTACAGAAAATAACCTAGTCAACTTTCTTCCCTTCGTTGTGTTTACTTGACTACACACTCAGGACAAAGGTCTTGAGTGACATACAATATGTCTGGAATGACGGTATTAGTTACAAGGTGATCTCACATCACCGTCATTTGCTCACACTACTCAATAGTTGTTAACATTGCATTGTGTCCTATAATATCCCTCTTACTCAAAACACAACTCGACTCCGTTCCGAGATAAAAATTTTTCTTATACTCCACTCTTGAGATTCTGTTTTCTATATGTACGAGTACTGGTCTGTAAGTACACTCCCATAGCTTTTTTTTTTTTATCTGTCTTTCGATTCAACTTGATAGTTACTCACCTTGAGCTTGTTAGTGCAGGCCCTACACACACCCTTATTACTTCGTTACTTCCTTTCTTATTTTATCAAGAAACTCGTTCTAAAGTACCATGCTAGGTATTAAATTCCAAATTTACTGGTCTTCCAACATGTGACTAGGTCGGCATGCTTCACTTGGATCTATAATGGGGTATCACTCTCTTTCTATACTTCTACATGAACATACTTTCTCGTCTATCTAGTTGGTGATACAGTTCCTCGACAAAAATTCTTGTCACTCCACGTAGCCTATTTCACGTTCCTTCTAAACGAAACGCATTTCACCAATTATCATCGTCTTAAACTCGACACGTCATTTGTTGTACTCTCGAGTTTCCGGTTCTGTGGGTTAGGACTCATCACGCTTTCGCTGCTCTACTTTGATAATTATGTTGTCACCCGCTAATCGTAAGGACATTTTCCGTGAGTCCAAATTGATGGACCCAACACTCTCCCTCTCAATTACACCATAAGTCCTATCCGGATGAAGTACCAAATACCTTCCTTTCTTGCCTTAAGGGACTAAGATAAAGGTTGGAAAACGACCTCTTCCGTTTACTTTTGGAATTCTTCTAACACGGATCCAAACTTCCTGACTCGACTGAAGTTTGATCTTAACCAACCGAGAAGTAACCTCTAACACGATTCTCTCTATACCTTTAGTTGTCTAAGTAGATTTTCGTTGTCTACTGGAGGAACTCCTCCAAAGCATCGGTATAGTTAAATCAATAATCCTCAATCACAAATATCTCTTCTTAACTGTACATAGCTCGTCAATCCCCAAACAACTCTTGCACGTCCTCAGTTGATGTCGGTCAGTCAATAGTTGACTTATCTCCATTTCCGGGACTTACTTTTCTCATACCTCTTTTGCCGTTGAATTTCCTGGCGAGCACTACTTACTTGAGTTCATCCATTTATACTCCTTTAGCTCCCTCTACATTACCAACTTCCAGTTCCCCCATGAACTAACTCCATTTCTCGAGTCCAACTGTGTCATCCATCTGATATCAATGGTCCTTTCTAGATCTTCTACTATAGCTTGTAAGCACGTCTACGCGACTCTCATGACCTTAACTTCCCTCCACTTGCAGTTTATCTCGTATGGAATGCTACCACACTATGTCTTCATTGGCATAGAACCTTATCAAAATCATATGCTTCTTATTCCTCTAGTTCTTCTTTTACAATCCATATGTTCTAGCTGTGATGTGTACCCTTTTCTTAGCCAGTAGATAGTAATTCACTCACACAATTTCCTTGGTCTCAAATGACATAAGGGGTCATCCCTGGCCATCTAGTCTTTCTTCTTAAGTTCTTAATTAGAGTTACTAGTTCGAACTCACTTCATGTTACTATTAAGGGTATTAGCACTGGTATCTATTTAACTTCACATTTGTCGCCGTTGATCTCTTGAAGGGTCCTCCAGATGTCTATAAAATTATTTCATAGGTCTATGGTTATTCTCCTTATATGCCAACCAGTTACCACTAGTTGACCCGCACGTTTATGTCCCAGTTACTACCAACTAGTCTGTAGTTGACCTTCTATAAGATCACGAACTTATTGTTCTTCAATCTCTTTTGAAGTTTGATAGACTTGGTCAAAATCTATCTCCTCTAGTTTCTTTGTTAATACTCTTTTAGTTTCTTCCATAGTCTGCACTTTTCTTGTTCTCTTATGAGGTCACTATACTCTTCTGAGTCTAGTCCTAGCATTCATCTGTCGCCAATGAGTTCATCAAGTCTTCCACATTAGCTTGTAAGCGTGTCTTCGCGATTCTCCTTACTTTAGTCATCATCTGTTTGCGGTTCTTTGGTATGAACCGTTAGTGTTGGTAACTTAAATCTCTTTGTAAATGAGAAATTATTGCGGACCCTTGAGTCCACCAAATCACTTTTCCACATTCTTCCCCTTGTTTAGTTTTGTCTTGATCATGTCGCCTTTATAAAAATTCGTTGTCTCAATTTTAGACTTCTAGTTTCTTGGATACTTATGTCGGACTTTCATTCAAAACTCTCATATCCTTGAAGGACTCCACACGCTTCCATGGTTATAGGATTTATTTCTCGTCATCAAACTCACTCTTTATCTTTGTACCTTTTAACTTCTCACAACTGGGTCGACACTCTATCTTCTTTGTACTCTCATGTCCATGCTTGCTTATGGCGGCGTCCGTCTTGACAGTCACGTCCTTTACACCGAAATTCTTGGTTGTACTTCGTTCTATATGATTCTTGTTTCTCCTTTTTTATCTCCATTCTACGCTCTCGTCGTCTCTTGCATGGTTCTTCTAATTCATCTCTCGACTTCATACGACAAAGCCCCTTGCATGATTCTCAATTTCTTCTATCTAAGCTGACTCGGGAACTTCTTTCTCATCCGGTTGTACTGGCGGTAAAAATTTTCTAAACATCTTTACTGCTTTGCCCACCCGTCCTTCGGATGATTTATAAGTCACCAGGACGTCCATCAGAGTATCATACTAATTCTTGGTCTGAATCCCATATCTCGTGTGGAAAACTCTTCAAACTCGTTACCGATTTATCATGAGGCGCTAATCGCTTCATGATATCACAACTAAAGAATACAAGATATCCTTTAGGATACTAGCATACTACACACACACAGATATATAATTTACACTAAAACCTATCGATATAAGTCTATATACTAACTCACCTATCGTTCCAAGTTGCAAAGATCCACGGAGAACGATGGTGGTCCGATGTACTACTAACCCAACAACCCGACTATGCACGTGTGTAAAAACAGAAATCCGTTTTGAAAATCTTA
This sequence comes from Fagopyrum homotropicum, assembly GCA_033239125.1. Taxonomy (NCBI): domain Eukaryota; kingdom Viridiplantae; phylum Streptophyta; class Magnoliopsida; order Caryophyllales; family Polygonaceae; genus Fagopyrum; species Fagopyrum homotropicum. The sequence goes on along the minus strand of BSWB01000005.1, from coordinate 8,159,251 downwards.
GACCCCTTTCGGGTTCTAGTTATTTTATACATTCGGTCTTTCAGAAGATTTCAAGTGCCATTGTTGCCAACCCAGAGCTCTGATACCATGTTGTAACACCCCAAATTCTCGGAACTCGGGGAGCTACTGGTTAGGATCTCACAATGGGTCCCGACCTTGGTTTAACAACAACATTACTTGGATCTTACAACAAGGCACAAATGTATTTAAAACAATTTCTAAAACATAATATTTTTAATGGTATAAACGTACACATGTGACAACCTTACAAACATATATAAAGATACATAACATGCATGACGTATGGAAGACTCCCCCGTCCCCATCTAATGAGTACGTGGACCCGGCTGACCATCCGTTCCGGATCTCTCTGCAACTGTCTATCTCTACAGATCTACAACACGGATAAACCGTTAGCTAACTATCCAAATATAAGCAAAAATGATAACATCACAAACACAAGCAGAAACAAAATAAACAAACATCATGCTGGCACTCAACCGTTTATTATCTATTATTTAAGTGATTCACATTATTCAATTTAAGTTGTGGCACGAGAATTATTATTAGTTCTAGCCTCCGTTCCTTATCCAACTGGTGTAGGTCTAGCTGACTTCCACTGGTAGCATCACTACAAACCACGTATGGACTAGTCCGGAAAGAAACCCCCAGCGCCCGCAAGCTACTGAGCAGAATGCCACCGCCCGTTACTCTTAGGCCAAAATATAGGTCGGTAATTATATATCACAACCTATCTCCATAAACATTTCAATCACACACCACCATCATCATTTATACTCATATTTAGAAGTCAGCTAAGTAAGCCCAAAGGACTTACCTGATATAAAGCTCGACTCTCTGTAAACCAACTTGCTCTGTAAACTGTAGCAACTCAGTTGCCTGTCAAAGGAGATAAGTGCATTAGCACACTCCTACGTAGTTAGAAGTCTAAGACTTCCAAAATAGAATAATGTATTAAGACATAACTAGTTGCAGTATTAATTTAGGGTAAAATGACCATTTTACCCATGGTCCCGAAATTCCCGAAAATTCTAAAATTCATGTCTAAACTCCTATTTGAGATTCAAAAATCATATTCTAACTCCCAAAGCTTCGTTTGGTTCCAAGCTAACATTTTTCCTATGTTTCTATTTTCCGGGAAATCGTAAAGGTCTAACTTCAATTCCAAATATAAAATTCATAACCGCTTATAAAAATTCCGACTTAAATCCCTAAATTATCTATGATGTCCTATCTAACTTTAGGAGAAAGAATTTCTCCAAACTGTTCATTCAACAGTTTTATAAAAATTCCTAAAGTTGACTACTCCCTTTACAAATTCTATACTTAGCCCAAATCTGAGTAGACTTTGAAAAATCATAACTCCTAAACCACTCACTGGATTTATCCCAAATTTTGATATGTTCTACTATAAAATCTTATCTATAATATATTCAAAATTTAGCTGCAAAGGAGGTCAAAATCCTATATTAAAACTATCTCCCAAAACCGAATTTCAGCACAACAGAAAAACTGCTTACAACTCAATTTTGGAAAAATCGTAAATCCCAAACCACTCGTTGGATGCCTCTCAAATTTTAATATGTTCTACAACAATATGTAAACTATATCATATCCAAAATTTAAGTCCAACGGATATCAAGAGCTTATTCAAAATCATCTCACAAAACAGCATCACTTGCTGTTTTCCCCAACACTCAGCACATATAAAAACGTCAACTTTGAAACACAATAACTCTCAAACCGTAACTCCGATTCTTCCCAAATTTTAATATGATCTACAACAAGATGTCAACTATATCATATCAAAAATTCAAGCCTAACAGAGATCAAAAGCCTATTCTAAACTATCTCACAAAACAGCATCCCATGCTGTTTTTCTCAACTCAGCACATTTATAAAACTGAACTTTGAAACCTCATATCTCTCAAACCGTAACATGGATTCCTCTGAAATTTTAGTATGTTCTACTACAATATCTAATCTATAACCTATAAAAATTTCAGCCAAAAAGGAGGAGTCTTGCATACCCAAATCAGGCCCCGAAGTTGGATCCTCAACATAGTTTTGAAAACTCAGAAAATGAAACAACTTCTTGAGATTGCTCCTAGGCTGTTATATATATTGATTCAAAACAGATTGGGACGACTATCAACATCTGTATATATGGAGGGGAAACATAAAGAAGATAGGTACGGGTCTTACTCGACCGACAGGGACGAGAGGAGGCATCTACAGCAAGTCATGTGGTTCCTCGAATGATGCAAGGCGAAGGCTAGACGCAGGGGAAGAGGCTGCATCTTTTGTTGTTGCTTGCTGGCGTGACAGAAGGTCTTCTCCCTTGCTCCTGTTGGTGGTTACTCAGCACAAACAGAGAGATTAGTTTCTCTCACATGACAAGGGACGAAGGAGATAGAGGAGGTCGAAGGTCTTACTCGTTCGATCGGACTGGAGGCTCTAACTAGTCCTTTGTGTGCACATACGAGGAGGAAGATAGTCGACCACTGCTGCACATGAGCGAGGAGATCTACAGCATCCATTCGAGCATGAATCTGGACGCCAAAGGAAGCCGTTGCTGCGTGATTTCAGGGCGATTGATGAGGAAGATCTCTAACGCTCCTCCGGCATTCAAACGTGCGTAGAAGGGCTTCTGGGGAATGGGCTGCACGGCTGAAGACGAGGACACGTGAGGCTGGGCTTCTTGGGCTGGCTAGGTTGGAAGCTACTGGGCTGGCTGAGGGCATCAGGCGCTACTGGGCTGCAGCAGCTGGGCTGCAGAGGGCTGAAGCTGGCAAGCTGAAAGGAGATCACGGACTGGGCTGTACAAGGCAAGCAGTGGCCGGCTGGGCTTGTCACAGACTCGTCACAGACTCGTCACAGACTCGTCACAGACTTGTCTGGCCTTGTCACAGCTTCGTCACAGACTTGTCCAGACCTTGTCACAGCTTCGTCACAGACTTGTCCAGACCTTGTCACAGCTTCGTCACAGACTTGTCAACGACGAGTCATACTCTAAATTATGGTTTGGGCTAAACTTATTATTTTATGTGAAGTCAAGGGATCGGAACTGGTAGGCTACGGAATAGACGGATACGGATCATGTTATAGTTTAGGATTGGTTATAATAATCCTATCATTTTATGTGAAGGTAAGCTACATAAAATGATAATATTTTATAAAGATCCTATCATTTTATATGAAGGGAAGCTACATAAAATGATAAATTTTATAATAATGTGTCTAACTAAGTAGACGGATATGGGTCAACTGATCGAGATCGGGTTTGTTACAGAAATAAACGGAATAAAAATTCCGGATATTACAGTTAGAGTGATTTCGGACATGGGATCACTTTGTGTCTAATGCTTTTATTTCGGATATATTCTATTTTACTTAAGATCTTGGAAAATGCGTGAGAAACCTAAGTTTGAGCTAACGATGTATTAGAGATCTGTAAATAATATAACAATGCCAAGTGAACAAAGAGGATGACCAATAGATTTGATTCTTAGTTGCCCCGAGTGTTGACCAGAAAAGGGTAAAGGTGACGATTCCTTACCGGAGGAATAAGACGACTGAGTAATATTAAACGACAAGACCAAGTGGGTCGTGCTGCGAAGAGAATTGGGTACTTGGTAAGTGTTGGTGGATGTCTAAGACCTTTGGCTTGAGTGTGTAGTCAGAACCTTTTCAGCAGGCTGGAAGCAAGTGGTCATAACGAAGGGAAGGAAGTTGAATAGATTATTTTCCGTAGGGTCATCAAAGGATCTGTAAGTGAGTTGTGTAAGGCAACCATTGGAAGTTTTAAAGCGGTTTAAAAGTGACTGATGGACTTATATTCCTCACCCTATTGGAGAGTGCAGCTTCAGTTTTCCACAGAGACTAAGTTTGGGAACTGAGTTTGAGATTTTCAGTTGGAGAAATACATACCAGACACGAGTTAGGTCATCAGATTAGAAGATCAGACGGTTGAGCCGGATGATATCGGTGAGATACCCGGTAACCACTCTAGAACGTGATAGTATATGCTTGTGATCTAAGTACCCGAAAAGATTTAAGATTTAGTGGTTTTTGGAAAAGCTGATAAGGCTACCTAAGATATGCGGGATAATAAGAGACATAACGTTTCAAAGACCTATGTTGCGATAGTTTCAACCTTGGGAGTGACTAGTTAGGGTTTGACCTTGTACGTGTGATATTGTTTGACTGCTTGTTTATTCCATGATTGAGTATTTAGTTAGTGATGTGTTCTTTTGGTAACCTTGATGTGCGGGATACTTAGATGTGGAAACGACGAGACTTTTGTATAGCGATCAAAAACACCCACTCGGTGCCTTAAAGGCCGATCAGGATTGTCTTACCCTAAGTTTCGGGACGAAACTTATTTTGAGGGGGATCTGATGTAACGACCGAATTTTTTCGTTACGTTTTGATAGGGTTACAGGAGTTTAGAAAACAAAATTAAAATTTAGTGAGACTAGGATATACAAGTTTATTTATGGAAGTTGTTTAATTAAGTACCGTGTTCTAAGTTTTGTGACGAAACTTATTTTAAGGGGGTACTAATGTAATATCCGGAATTTTTATTCCGTTTAATTCTGAATCAAATCGGACTTCGAACCGTTAACGGTTTCCCATTCTATCTAGTATTTCTTTCTTCATAAATTTTATTATTTTATGTAGAATTTAATTCACATAAAATGATAAAATTATATCAAGCTCTAATTCTTATAATTATTTATTATTTTATGTAGAATTTAATTCACATAAAATGATAGATTTATATCAAACCCTAGTTATTATAATTCTTTCGTATCGATGACTTTAGACGAGATCATGACAAGCTGTGACGAGATCATGAATAAGCTGAGACGACGCCATGACAAAGCCCGACAAATATGTGACAAACTCATTCATGGGCCTAACAAGGCCATGACAAGTTTTGACATATTTTTGACAAACAATTCAGCCCATCTTTCTTACAATTATTTCAGTCATCTTTCTTGTATTTTTCAGCCCACAGCAGCCCCAACAATTCTCGCAGCCCACAGCAGCCCCAACAATTCTCGCAGCCCACAGCAGCCCCAACAATTCTCGCAGCCCACAGCAGCCCCAACAATTCTCGCAGCCCACAGCATGGTCCTTGGGAGAACACTTGGCCCAGCACGTCCAGCAGCAGTTCAACACGCCCAACAGCAGCCCAGGAGCCCAACACATCCAGCAGCAGTCCAACACGCCCAACAGCAGCCTAGGAGCGATCTGTAGGTGACGGGGAACGACAGATTGTAAGGGCTGTAATCACGCTACCTCCCTTGATACCTTCCTTCGTAACAGCTGCAGATCTTCAATCGGTTCTCTCACTTCACCTCTACCTTCTGAGCGTCCAGATTCGTCCTTCCCCGCACTTGGATTCCGCCTACTGCAGCACCACCCATACGCCCCTACACCAGGAACATCCTCCCCCCATCACCTGCTTCTGGCATCACACACTATAACAGCAAGGGACGCTCGTGCTATCCCCTTCTATGCTCGCCCACGCCTCTACACTCTCCCTTCCAAACTTTTCTGCGTACAGAACTTCATCCCAAATACACAGCGACACTCTCAGACAAAGCCGGGCACTCCTTGCTGTGAGATCCAAACAATAGCGAGGTGTTGCACACAATGTTTTGGCCAAGCGAGCCTTCTGTACAGACGAGTGTTTTATACTAGTGAGTCTGGGTATGCTAATTTATTTCCCTTCTTCCTGCTGAGCCTAATCTCGTGGTTGAATGCTGCATTCACGTGCAGAAGGCTTGAGTTTCACAATCTCAAACCATTAAATCGAGCAAACCAAACAACAACAATCCATCTTCAAATATGAGAAAGGTAGTAAGGACTGCCGACACAACTGCAGCTCGCCCAATCTTCACTCCAGTCCGGTAGTCCAGAACTCAGTAGCCAAGGTTGGATAAAGGGATTATTACGTCCCTCAATTACTGCAGCCTCGTGGGTAAGAGTTCGTCTTCCTACTTTGATAGTAGGGGTATACTTTGTTGTTGAGATACAATTGGGTTGAAACTTGAGTAGTGAGTTGTGAGATAAGCAGAGAGTATTTGCTGAGTGAGCTGTCAAAAATAGTTGTGACAATAAACTGCTGTAAATGAATTTTAATTGCTTCAGTTTTGAAGTGAGAAATTGCCTATCTTGTAGACCGATGTTAAGGAGTTACATTAAAGATCCACCGTTGAAATTTTTATAGGTCATAGACGGGATTGCATAGTAAATCATACTAAAGTAATAGACGAATCCATGTTACAGTTTGAAAGTTATTGTCTTCCAAAGTTGACGCCTCATGTAGTTTTTATATATGTGCTGAGTGTTGGGGAAAACAGCAAGTGATGCTGTTTTGTGAGATGGTTTTGAAGAATCTCTTGATCTCCGTTGGGCTTGAATTTTGGATGTGATATAGTTGACATATTGTTGTAGAACATATTAAAATTTGAGAGGAATCCAGCGAGTGGTTTGGGATTAATGATTTTTTAAAGATTGAGTCGTAAGCAGTTTTTCTGTTGTGCTGAAATTCGGTTTTGTGAGATAGTTTTAAATAGGATGTTGATCTCCTTTGCGGCTGAATTTTGGATATATTATAGATAAGATTTTATAGTTAAACAAATCAAAATTTGGGATAAATCCAGCGAGTAGTTTAGGAGTTATGATTTTTCAAAGTTAAGACAGTGTGTTGTTTGTTAAGTGTTGTAACCAAATTTAGAAATTTTTGTAGAAATGATGCTATAACAGTTTTAAGAAATTCTTTCTCCTATGAGTAGATTGGATATCATAGATGATCTAGATAATTATTTCAGAATTTTTATAAGTTTATTTTAATTTCATATTTGAAGTTGTAGTTGGACTTTAGTGACTTTTCGGGAAATAGAAAATGGGTAGTTTTTCTAGTTTTTATTTAAAATCATCTTAGGGAGTAGAATATGATTAGTTAGCCTCAAGTAAGAATTTAAGTACATATTACGGGTTTTTGGAAGCCTCGGGACCAAGGGTAGAATAGTCAATTTACCTTAAATTAATATTGTAATCAATTTTGTTCTATTAAGACCTACTATCTTAGAAGTCTTAGACTTCTACTCACCTAGAAAGTGTGCTGACACACTTGCCTCCTTTGACAGGCCACTGAATTCGTACTGTACAGATCGATTTGCGAATTAGAAAGTCGAGATCTGATTCAGGTAAGTCCACTGACTTATTTAGCTGGCTTCTTGTATAAGTGTAATGTGTATGAGTGGTGTTTGTTAGTTTTGATAAACAACGAAACTGGATTAGGCCGACTTTATTATTTATGTAATTGACCCACGTGTATGATAACGGGTCGTGACATCATCTGCCTAGCTCTTGCGAGAGTCTAGGAGGTTCCCTGCGACCAGCCCAGTCCGGTAGACGGTCAGATGCATTAGTACCATTCCGCGTTGGTAAACAGGGACAGGGGCGAGGTTTGGGAATCCCTCGTGCCACAAAATAAGTATCATTAGTAATAACCTATCACCTAATTAAAGATAATAAAAGGATTTAGTGTTGCATGTTGATTGTGTATCTTGTGTGTTTGTGCTTTTACCTTTATACTTATGCATAGAATGTTAGCTAACGGTTTTATACCGCTTGTAGATGCATTGCAGGTTAAGATAGTTGTAGAGAGATCCGGTGGAAATGGTCATCCGGGTCCACGTACTCATTTAGTTGGGGACGGGATGTCTTATGTTCTTCATATGCATCATTTTAGTAGCGTTTCTTGTAAGGCTGATACATATTCTCCATGTATATATTGTTTACAGTTTTCAAATGTTTTAAATACTTTTGTGCCTTGTTGTAAGATCCAAGTAAAATTGTTGTCAAACTATGGTCGGGACCCATTGTGAGGTCCTAACCAGTAGCTCCCCGAGTTCTCAGAATTTGGGGCGTTACATGGTCAATGAAATTGGATGACGCTCTTTGGGCGTATAGGACCGCATACAAGACTCCCGTCGGAACAACCCCTTACAACTTGGTTTATGGGAAGTCTTGTCATCTTCCGGTAGAGCATGAGCATAAAAGTTATAGGGCGATCAAGTGGCTGAATTTCGATATCAAGGAAGCTGGGGAAAAGCGACTCTTAGACATCAATGAGTTGGAAGAACTACGCTTAAATGCCTACGAGAATGCTAAAATCTACAAGGAGAGAGCAAAGAGATGGCATGACAAGCTTATTATTCCAAAGGATCTCAAAGAAGATGACTTTGTTCTTCTCTTCAGTTCCCGTATTTGCCTCTTTCCCGGTAAGTTAAAATCTAGATGGACCAGCATACCTTATATTGTGAAACATGGCTTTCCTCATGGTGCAATTGCATTATGGGGTGAACATAGCGGAAATTTCAAGGTGAACGATCATAGGCTGAAGAAGTATATACCGGAAACTCCGGTAGAGGATATTGCTCCGCTGCATCTCACATAATCGTGACGAAGTACGGTCCAGCTAGCGACCTTAAAACAATCGCTTCTTGGGAGGCAATCCAAGGTATTGCTTTCCTTTAGCTTTCTAGATTAGTTTAGTATAGTTTTTGCGTTTTTGTGTCCATGATGACAAGAGCTAGGTACAATTCAAAGAAAACGAATCATAGAAGCAAGTGGAGGAAACTCAAGGCTCGAGCAATTGAGAAAAGAATGAAAACTAGAGCCATCTCGGTTGCCTAAGGGCATCTCGACCGATATCAACCTCGGTCAACAGAAATGAAAACAACAGGGACTCACCTCGGTCGACCATCTCGGTCCAGCCCAACCATCTCGGCCGAGATGTAGTTCAAATTTTTTACAGGTATAAAAAGGAAAAGACATATTCTCTCTCTTCACAAACCCTACTCTTCCACGCCTCCTCGACCGAAACGGCCCCCAAATTGCTCAATCTTCGTTTCTTGCTCGTTTCGCTCGTTCTTGGATCTAAATCGATGGGAAGGGCACTACATCAACTTCTCCAGGATCAATCAGGACTTCAAACAGCCAGAATCTATAGAAATTGGGTATTTTCAATCCAAAAACTCTAAAGCTAGGTTTACTTAATTACGATCGATTTTGGTTGTTGTTGTTGTGTTGCTGAGTTAAATCTAGGACAAGATCCCCTTAGGAAGTTGTTTATAGTGATTTTGTGGGGAAAGAGTTACATATTTGAAGGTTTCGATCGAAATAGGTCCATCTCGGTCAAGCCTAGTCATCTCGGCCGAGATACTCCAAGAACTACCCGAGATACACTATTGTTATGGAGACTTTGTGTCGATCAGAGAGACAGATTGTAGTTCGTGGCCGTACTGGTTCCCGGCAACCTTCTCCTTCACCCCCACCACCTCCACCATTGCCCATTATCCAAGAACATCACCAAGAGAAATATGATCGGATTTGCTCCCGGCCCCATTATCTCTCCTCAATACATCGATATCGAGGACTTTGCTTGCCTTCATGTGGTAGATGATTTGCACAGGATGATTTCAATTGTTGGATTAGAGGGGTTGGTCGCCCTCAGGGAGCCGGCGTACGTAACTCCTACGTACGAGTTCTTGAGTTCCTTCACCTATGTGCCGGAACACAAAGAAGTCAAGTTCCGGTTGATGAACAAGAACTACGGGTTCACTTTGGAGAACTTTGGAGCCGTGTTTGGTTTTTCACCCCCAACCGCCACTGACTTCCCCTCTAGGTTCAAAGCGAGAGTATTTTTGGAAATCATAGCCTCCACTCCTACTAGTGCAGATAATTGGCAACCGGGACATTTGATAACACGATTTATGACTTAGGTTTAGGTAATCATTTAGATAGATTTCTCACTCATTCATGCATGGTTTAGCACTAGTTCACGACGTTTGCACTCAATTCACATATTTTGTCGAGATAGACGTCTACACGGACTTGTGCATTGCTTTATAGGTATTTTGGGAGATTTAGGAGCTAAATCGATACGTTTGAGGATCGCTCATCAAGATGACACACCCTCGGACTCATTAGGATGCAAGCTAGAGGCTAATAAGGACTCATGAAACCTTGCCAACACAAGCAATGCACCGAATCGAAGCTTAATGGTCAAAGGCAAAGCTGAAAGTCCAAACCACGGTTAAATGGAAGTGCACGGCCGTGGAACTGTCCGTGGATTTTGTCAGGTTTTCGTGACAGCTTTGCCACGATCTCTTGGCCAGCTCTTGCAAAGTTCTAGTATAAAATTGGTCCTGCATTGGCCGAGAGAATCATCTTGGAGCAGCTCTCCATTATCCACTATCATCCAATCAAAAATACTCTCTCAACAAGAAGATTCTCAAGGAGGAAAACACCATTGGAGGGTTTGAAGAGCTCCATTGGAGAGGAAGAAGAAGAACACACCATTGATAGACTTGATAGCTTGTAGTGAAGATTTTCGGAATCGATTTCTAGAGTTGTATGAACCATTTAAACCTTCTTTAAGAAGGATTGTGAGTTATTATAATTCCATTTTCAGATTGGTTTTGTTTACTTCACTTGTTCATCTCTTTCTCTTCATTATCTTGCAAATGGATGCCATGATTTTATGTTTGATGATTTCGATTGCTATGATGAATGTTGTAGGCTAAATAGATGTGGTTCTAGGGTAAGGAAAGGATGGTTATGGCTAGGACCATGATAGGATGAACTTAGATTAGCCCTTGGATAAGTCACTCACTTGGACGTAGCCTCTGTTAGGATCCACGGTTTGTTCTTGCCAAACCACGGCCGTGGACTTGGTAGAACACCCCGTGATTCTCCCTGGTTCGATGGATCTAGCTTTAGATTGTTAGAATGTTGAAATCCTAGTGTTTGTTGAGTTAAATCTATCCTAGGGTGACCTAGTGTTAGCAACTAAGTGTTAGGAGAGACTTACCCGGTAATCCTTGCTCTTAGATTCCAAAGATGACAAACCCTAGGTAGTGGTGAGCCTCATAAGCCGCCATTGGACTAAGTGTGCTAGGATAGTTGCTTAGGACTAACCCTTTCGAGACTTACCCGGTAAGAATAGGTTAGATCTCTAGGTAACAATCCGGTTTGTGTAGAATTCCGTCCCCTAGGTTCTTAGAGACTTACCCGGTGATGAGACCATAGGGATGGATTAGTGGACCATGAGACCTACCCGGTGATTGATCCCAATCTAGAAACACTTACTCCCAACATATCATAGTTAATCCAAGGAATGATTAGATAGCTTGAGTCCTATGCCATAACCGGAATCTCTAACCCCTAGAATCCGCTTTTCTATCTTTGATCTATATCTCGTGTTTAGCTTGTTTGTTTGTGTTGATTTGTTAGCTTAGTTGATTATTATATTTCGCATGATTTGTGATCCTTGATTGATCACCTAAAAACCACCCAAAAACATTTAGATTTTCATTTCTTTATTTCCTTCTCTTTTCTTAGGCTTAGATCTTCACTAAACTTAATCACAAATCGAAACAATCTCACCTTAGTCTTTGTGTTCGACCTCGGAATACTATCCCTACTACAAACGTCCCGTACACTGCGGGTTCGCTAGGAGTTAGGAGAAATATAATGAGTATAAATTTAAAGCTTATTGCGTATGCACATCACACGATCTTAGCGTAAAAAGTTTTTGGCGCCGTTGCCAGGGACTAGGTCTAGATTGAGTCTATTTTGTGATTGATTGTAGTGTAGATCTTTCTTGTTGCTTTTGATCTCTTTTTGGTTTGTGTCTTTGCTTTTCAGGACGTCTCACTCTTTAGGTGTATGCGAAGATCTCGTGGCAAGGATTTAGCTCCATTCGATCCCGAACCGGAGAAAACCCTTAGATCTAGATCCAAGAGCATCAAAAAGGGGAAAGAGATGGCCGGAAGAGATTTCCAAGCTGAATTGGATGAGGCTTTAGAGCAAATTAGGATAAGGGATGAAGCTTTGGAGAATGAAAGGAGACTTGCCAATGAGAGGCAAGAGACAACTAGGATGGAGATTGAGGAGATTAGGCAAGCTCTTGTGCAACGAGAGCTTAACGGTCAACAACCTCCTCCACCTCCACCTCAACCGCAGCCGGCGGCGGTGAATATTAGGGTTGTGCCCATTGCTATGGAAGAGCCACAAACGTTGGGGCAACGTATGGATCCGGTACAAAGAGCACACCGTCCGGGTGTGAACTTAGGAGATCCTGCAACCCATGATTACAAACTCCGCCCTCAAGTTCTACAAATGATCCGGCATAATCAATTTGGAGGGATGGAAGAAGAGTCTCCTCATCAACACTTGATGAATTATGAGATTTTGATGGAGACTCTTAGACCGCCTAGATTGGAGTGCAACAACCATAAGCTTAGGGCTTTCTCCTTCTCTCTTAAGGATAAAGCTTTGGCTTGGTATCAATCTATTCCACAAGGGCGAGTAGGTACTTGAGAGGAGATGACAACCGAGTTTTTGACTAAGTTCTTCCCACCTTCCAAGACTACCGAGTTAAGAGGGAAGATCAATGCCTTCGTGATGAAGGATAGAGAGAGTTTATTCAAGTCTTGGGAGAGGTTCAAAGATCTTCTCCTAGATTGTCCACACCATGGCATACCGAAAATTGAGCTATTGGAGATCTACTTCAAGGGACTTGATGAAGATAGCCAATTCAAGCTCCAATCTCTTTCCGGTGGGACTTTTATGGAGAAGCATGTAGATGAAGCTTGGGAGTTTGTGGAGAAACAAGCTCTAGTGATTGAGAAATACTCCCATAGGAAGAGTGAAGGGAAAAAGGCGGGAGCATATGAGGTGAGTGAGGTTACCATGAGCAATTTCAAGCTTGACGCCATCAACAACGATCTAAAGTCCTTGAGGGAGTTGTGTGCTACAACTTTGAAGAACCAAGCAACCCCTCAAGTGCTTCCACAAGCTAACTTATCTTCCAAGGAGGAGGATGTGAATTACATGAGAAGGGGAAATTACAACAATTATCAAGGCCCAAGGAACTTCAACAACAACCGGCAATTCAACAATTACCGGCTCAACCACAACCATCCCGGGTTTTCCTATTCTAATCCGGATGGAGCCTTGAACCCTCCCGCTTCCACAAGCACAACTCCACCACCGAAAGCTTCACAAGAACCTCCACCCGGATTTACTCAACCTCCAAAGGATAGAACCGAAATGATGTTTGAGCAATTGCTTGGAAGGTTGAGTGGTCTTGAGAGCACGGTAACTTCCATTTCTAAAGCTCAAAAGGTATTGGAAGCACAAGTGTTCCAAAAGGCGGGTGAAGCCCATAGAGATCCGGGAAAGCTTCCCGGAAGGACCGAAGACAACCCAAGAGGCCAAGTGTTGGCTATCACTAAAAGGAGTGGGTTGAGCATGAAAGATCCTCTGCCCAAGGAGAATGCTAAAGGGAAACAAGTAGTGGTAGAAGAGGAAAAATTGCAAGGAGATGGAGGCAAGAGCAAGGATGTTGAGCCAACATATGTGGCACCGCCTCCATACAAGCCACCACTACCGTTCCCACAATCACGAGCAAGAGCTCGCTTGGACAATCACTTTGGTAAGTTCCTTGAACTAATGTCTAAATTGCATATTAACATTCCGTTCATGGATGCTATTTTAGGAATGCCGGCATATGGCAAGTTCTTGAAGGAGATACTCTCCAACAAAAGGAAGTTGGAGGAGTATGGGGAGATAAGAATGACCAAGAGATCTTCGGAATTGATCCAAACAATGAAGGAGGAGATGCCTCCTAAGCTAAGAGATCCGGGTTCCTTTTGTGTCCCAATTGGAGTGGAAGATATGAAGTATGAGGCCCTTTGTGATCTTGGAGCAAGTGTAAGCATAATACCGCTTGCACTTTGCAACAAGGTTGGGCTAGGAGAGCCAAAACCGGTCAAGATGACCCTCTATATGGCTGACCGATCTATCACTCATCCGGTTGGGATCTTAGAAGACATTTCGGTGCAACTAGGAGGATTCTACGTACCAATTGATTTTGTTGTCTTGGATATACCGGTGGACTATCCGGTTCCCATCATCTTAGGAAGACCTTTCCTAGCCACCTCCGGGTGCCTAGTGGATTGCAAGAATGGGACTCTTTCCTTCAACATTGGAGAAGAGAACATGAAGTTCAATTTGTCCACAATGATGAAAGGGCCAACCCTTGATGAGGATGTCTTCAACATAGTCGAGCAAGAGGAATCTAGAGATGTTGTGAGCTCGATCTTGATCAAGGACCCCTTGGAGAAGGTTCTTACCCTAAGTATGATGGAGGAAGGTGTTGAGGAGGCTTGCAATGAAGAAATCAAGGCCTTAGAAGCATTAGAAAAGGAGACAAGAGTTGAAGATGAAGACCACGAAGAGGTGCTGAACAACTGCAAGTTCCACGGGCGTGGAAGTGGTTCCACAGCCGTAGAACTCTCTGTAAAGCCTCAACAAACGAGCCAGGCAAGGTCCACGGCCGTGGAAGTAGATCAAACCGTGGATTTGGCCGTGATTCTCCTAGAAGCAGCCTCCATTGATGATCAAGCTTCAAGGAGCCTTGAAGGGACTTCATTTGCTTTGGATTCATCTCATCCAACACTATTTGGATCGTCTCCAATCGATAAAGGTCCTCCTAAACTTGAACTTAAACCCCTCCCCTCTCATTTGAAGTATGCTTTTCTTGGTGAAAATTCAACATATCCGGTGATTGTTAATGCATGCTTAAATGATGATGAACTTGCTAAGTTGTTGCATGAACTAAGATTGCATAGGAAAGCCATTGGCTATACTATTGATGATTTGGTTGGCATAAAACCTTCTTTGTGCATGCATAAGATATTGATGGAAGATAATCATAAACCCTCTATTGAACATCAAAGGAGATTGAATCCCATAATGAAGGAGGTAGTCAAAAAGAAAATCATTAAGTTGCTAGATGCGGGAATTATCTACCCTATCTCGGATAGTAAGTGGGTTAGTCCCGTTCATGTAGTTCCTAAGAAGGGTGGGATGACCGTAGTGACCAATGAGAACAATGAACTAATCCCAACAAGGACGGTTACGGGGTGGAGAATGTGCATTGACTGTAGGAAGTTGAACATGGCCTCTAGGAAAGATCACTTCCCTCTCCCCTTCATTGACCAAATGCTAGAGAGGTTAGCTCAACATTCTCATTTTTGCTATTTAGATGGCTATAGTGGATTCTTCCAAATCCCTATCCACCCCGATGACCAAGAGAAAACAACATTTACATGTCCATGGGGTACTTTTGCATATAGGAGAATGCCATTTGGGTTGTGTAATGCACCCGCCACCTTCCAAAGGTGTATGATGGCTATCTTTTCGGAATACATTGAAAATATCATGGAAGTGTTCATGGATGATTTCTCTGTTTATGGTTCTTCCTTTGATAATTGCTTGGCTAACTTGTCATTAGTATTGCAAAGATGTGAGGAGACAAATCTTGTCTTGAATTGAGAAAAATGCCACTTCATGGTAAGTGAAGGTATTGTGTTAGGACACTTGGTGTCTAACCGTGGCATTGAGGTTGATAGGGCCAAGATTGAAACGATAGAGAAATTACCACCACCTACCTCGGTGAAAGGGGTAAGGAGTTTCTTAGGGCATGCCGGTTTTTACCGGAAGTTTATTCAAGACTTCTCAAAAATTTCTAAGCCTCTTACTAACCTACTAATGAAGGATGTTGAATTTGTCTTCTCCAAAGAATGCCTTGATGCTTTTTGTAGGTTGAAGAACGCCTTGATCTCCGCACCTATCATGCAACCTCCGGATTGGAGCTTACCATTTGAGATCATGTGTGATGCGAGCGATGTGGCCGTTGGGGCTGTTTTGGGGCAAAGGAAAGATGGGCGCACTCATGCCATTTATTATGCTAGCAAGACGCTAGATGATACCCAAATCAATTATGCTACCACCGAGAAGGAGTTGCTAGCGGTTGTGTATGCATTTGAGAAGTTCCACTCACATCTTGTTGGAGCGAAGGTCATAGTCTATACGGATCATGCTGCGATCCGTTATCTACTCACCAAGAAGGATGCCAAGCCAAGGTTGATTCGGTGGATCCTTCTTCTTCAAGAGTTTGATTTGGAAATCCGGGACAAGAAGGGATCCGAGAACTCCGTGGCGGATCACCTTAGTAGACTCCCACCATTGGAGCTTGAAAGAGATGACATCCCGATTGATGACTCGTTTCGGGATGAGCAATTGCAAATGGTGGAGGAATGCTTGTTCCAAGTGTCTAGAGGGAGCGAGCAATGGTTTGCCGACATTGTGAACTACTTAGTGTGTGAGGAAGTTCCTCCCGGTTTGACATATACCCAAAGAAAGAAGTTCTTCAAAGATGTGAGGCACTACTATTGGAGTGAACAACTTTTGTTCAAAAGAGGGCCGGATGGAATGTTTAGAAGATGCATACTGGAGGATGAGGTGGAGAGTGTGATCCGCCATTGTCATTCCTTGCCATGTGGAGGGCATGCTAGCTCACACAAGACATGTGCTAAAGTGTTGCAATCGGGCTTCTTTTGGCCAAGTTTGTTCAAGGATGTGCAAAGCTTTGTGGTAGCTTGTGATGCTTGCCAAAGGACGGGCAACATCTCAAGGAGGAATGAGATGCACTTGAACAACATACAAGAGGTGGAAATATTTGATGTGTGGGGTGTGGACTTCATGGGACCATTCCCTTCTTCATGTGGCAACCTCTACATCCTATTGGCGGTTGACTATGTTTCGAGATGCGTGGAGGCAATCGCTTCTCCTACAAATGACGCCAAGGTTGTGGTGCGGTTCGTCAACCGAGTGATCTTTCCTAGGTTTGGAACACCAAGGGTGATCATAAGTGATGGAGGGAAGCACTTCACCAATAGGAACTTTAGGCCGCTTTTGGCTAAGTATGGGGTGACTCATAAGGTGGCAACACCTTACCACCCCCAAACTAGTGGCCAAGTGGAGATCTCCAACCGGGAGATAAAGGGAATTCTTGAGAGGACGGTATCTAGGACAAGAAAGGATTGGGTTATGAAGCTCGATGATGCCTTGTGGGCATATAAGACCGCTTTCAAGACACCAATTGGCACCACTCCTTACAAGTTGGTCTATGGCAAGTCTTGGCACCTTCCGGTTGAGATGGAGCATAGAGCTTATTGGGCCATTAAGTGGCTAAATTTTGACCTCAAGGAGGCGGGAGAGAAGAGTTTGCTTGATATAAACACCCTTGAAGAGATTCGGTTGGATGCTTATGAGAATGCCCGGATCTACAAGGAGAGGACCAAACGGTGGCATGACAAGCGCCTCATCCCGAAGGAGTTGAGTGAAGGCGACCTTGTCCTTCTCTTCAACTCAAGGCTGCGGCTTTTCCCCGGAAAGCTAAAATCGAGATGGACCGGGCCATATGTGGTGAAGAATATCTTTCCCCATGGAGCTATTGAGATAGAAGGGGAGCATTGTGGAAACTTTAAGGTGAATGGGCACCGGTTGAAGAAGTATATCCCGGGAACTCCGGTGGATATGATTGCCCCACTTCATCTAGAATGAGACGCCTTCGAGTTTGGTCAAGCTAATGACTTTAAAGAAGCGCTTGGTGGGAGGCAACCCATTGGTAATGTTTTCGCTTTTTCGTTTTTGTTTTTGTTTTAGATTTTTCTGTTTTTGTGTGTGTGCTTTGTGTGTGCTAGAGTCTTGGTAGTATCGGAAGCCTTGCTTGGCAAGTGAATGATGATGATGAACCCCTCATCAATTATGGGTGGAGCGGACGCGGAACTTGGACGGCTAGCGGTGCCTAGCGCGGGTCCCGACGCCTTGATGAATACTTAGAGCTCTCTACCATGGTTGATAGGATCATCCAACATCAATTCCACTTGAGAATCCCAAATACCATAGCAAACCATTTTTACATTGTGAGAACCTTCTTTCACTCTTCTTTACTTCATTTACACATTGGGGACAATGTGTTTCTAAGTATGGGGTGGGGTTTGCATGATCCTTTGCATGATGAGCATCTAGGGTGGTTTAATAATTGCACATGTCTTGCATTATATATATTCATTTCGAAAATCCCATAAAAATCAGAAAATTTAAAAAAAATTTGTGCTTTCTAGGCTTGGATATGACCCTAATGATGAATCTTGTCTTCTGGATTGGCTATGGATGACCTTATGTGTTAAATTGATGAATGCATATGTGGACTTGAAATACTTCTCTTGAATCCCATGAATGATTTGTGATCATGATGTTTGCCTAGAATGGATTGAGCATTGAAGGTCAAAATTACATGCTAGTTCTTGCACACCATCTAGGAATGAATGAGGCAATTCATCTTCCTCTAATTCTCATCTTGATCATGATTGTTTGAGCACCTCAATGGATATAAATTTGACCTCTTTTGACCCATCCGGGAATAGGAGCATGTTAGTGTGTTGATGTGTGTGAAAAGCAAGTGTGGGGTGAAGATGTTGATGAAAGAATGTCATGAATAAAATGCTGAATTTGTTGTGGAAGTGTAGACAAAAACATAGGTTTATGGACGTTGGTTTAAATGACAAGTAACTCGGTACACTTCACATAATCGGGTGTTGGTGCCTTAAGTCAAATAAACCAATAGTCCTAACGAGCTTTGGTATGTGTGCCCGGTGTGGATGCACCTCGAAAAATAGAAAAAGCCCGAGGATGGCTAATCACCAAGGTTTCGGCTTTTGTACACCAATCCATTGTCTCAAAAATAAGTCAAAGAAAAAGAAAAGAAAGAAAAGATAGAAAAAAATATACACTTGAGGGAAGTTGATCGAGGACAAGATTGTGGAGTTAGTTCCATTCCTGGATTAGAGCATCACATAGCCTAGAAAAATCCCCACCTAATCACAACGTTTCTTGGCCTTTTATTTCACAAGACCTTATGACCTATTTGCATGTTTGTAAGACTTAGTAATCTAGATTGGATGTGCTCTCGATCATCTTGACTTCCTCATTTTTACATTTCATGCATGCTTTTGAGTTAAGTACAATTGTCTTTCCATGCCTTCATTTATTTGATACATAATTGCTTGTCCGTTGCCATGAAACATGACTATGAAGGTGATCCAATAGTAGAAGCACAAACCCAAAAAGATTTTGCCATTTTTCTGCATACATAAATCATGTTATCTCGTAGTCTATAGTTGAGAATTTGCTCGGGGCGAGCAAACCTTAAGTATGGGGTATTTTTGATAACACGATTTATGACTTAGGTTTAGGTAATCATTTAGATAGATTTCTCACTCATTCATGCATGGTTTAGCACTAGTTCACGACGTTTGCACTCAATTCACATATTTTGTCAAGATAGACGTCTACACGGACTTGTGCATTGCTTTGTAGGTTTTTTGGGAGATTTAGGAGCTAAATCGATACGTTTGAGCATCGCTCATCAAGATGACACACCCTCGGACTCATTAGGATGCAAGCTAGAGGCTAATGAGGACTCATGGAACCTTGCCAACACAAGCCATGCACCGAATCGAAGCTTAATGATCAAAGGCAAAGCTGAAGGTCCAAACCACGGTTAAATGGAAGTCCACGGCCGTGGAACTGTCCGTGGATTTTGCCAGGTTTTCGTGACAGCTGTGCCACGATCTCTTGGCCAGCTCTTGCAAAGTTGTAGTATAAAAGTGGTCCTAAATTGGCTGAGAGAATCATCTTGGAGCAGCTCCATTGGAGGGTTTGAAGAGCTCCATTGGAGAGGAAGAAGAAGAACCATTGATAGACTTGATAGCTTGTAGTGAAGAATTTCGGAATCGATTTCTAGAGTTGTATGAACCATTTAAACCTTCTTTAAGAAGGATTGTGAGTTATTCTAATTCCATTTTCAGCTTGGTTTTGTTTACTTCACTTGTTCATATCTTTCTCTTCATTATCTTGCAAATGGATGCCATGATTTTATGCTTGATGATTTCGATTGCTATGATGAATGTTGTAGGCTAAATAGATGTGGTTCTAGGGTAAGGAAAGGATGGTTATGGCTAGGACCATGATAGGATGAACTTAGATTAGCCCTTGGATAAGTCACTCACTTGGACGTAGCCTCTGTTAGGATCCACGATTTGTTCTTGCCAAACCACGGCCGTGGACTTGGTAGAACACCCCGTGATTCTCCCTGGTTCGATGGATCTAGCTTTAGATTGTTAGAATGTTGAAATCCTAGTGTTTGTTGAGTTAAATCTATCCTAGGGTGACCTAGTGTTAGCAACTAAGTGTTAGGAGAGACTTACCCGGTAATCCTTGCTCTTAGATTCCAAAGATGACAAACCCTAGGTAGTGGTAAGCCTCATAAGCCGCCATTGGACTAAGTGTGCTAGGATAGTTGCTTAGGACTAACCCTTTCGAGACTTACCCGGTAAGAATAGGTTAGATCTCTAGGTAACAATCCGGTTTGTGTAGAATTCAGTCCCCTAGGTTCTTAGAGACTTACCCGGTGATGAGACCTTAGGGATGGATTAGTGGACCATGAGACCTACCCGGTGATTGATCCCAATCTAGAAACACTTACTCCCAACTTATCATAGTTAATCCAAGGAATGATTAGATAGCTTGAGTCCTATGCCATAACCGGAATCTCTAACCCCTAGAATCCGCTTTTCTATCTTTGATCTATATCTCGTGTTTAGCTTGTTTGTTTGTGTTGATTTGTTAGCTTAGTTGATTATTATATTTCGCATGATTTGTGATCCTTGATTGATCACCTAAAAACCACCCAAAAACATATAGATTTTCATTTCTTTATTTCTTTCTCTTTTCTTAGGCTTAGATCTTCACTAAACTTAATCACTAATCGAATCAATCTCACCTTAGTCTTTGTGTTCGACCTCGGAATACTATCCCTACTACAAACGTCCCGTACACTGCGGGTTCGCTAGGAGTTAGGAGAAATATAACGAGTATAAATTTAAAGCTTATTGCGTATGCACATCACACGATCTTAGCGTAACAAGATTCAAAGGAGAAGAACATCTATCACCTTGCATTCAAGATAGCTCACCGGATTCCGAGTGAGACGCTGCTAGCCCGCACTAAGACGCCACAAAAGATCCGGCAAGGTGAACTCGTTACATTATGGTGTATGACTGTAGGAGATATTCCAGTTTTTGCTATCATGTTGCACAAGATCGAGAGTAAGAGCAAGGGGGATATATGTGTAGGGGGCATGGTGACCTACATCGCCAACTTCATGGACATCGACCTATCTTCTTGTACCTTAGCCGTTGAAACAATGTTTTTAGGGCTGCAACCTAGCGCTCTAATACCATACTGTAAGACCCCATGTTTTGGGAACTCGAAGCGTTACGGGATAGGACCTCACAATGGGTCGTGACCCTCGGAGTAACAACAATAACATCGGATCTTGCAACAAGACACAAATAAATGAAAAACCAAAACTGTATAAAAAGTCATAAGGTATAACAAAGGGAAAAGCAAAGGACTCGCAGACAAGTTCAACAACAAACCTGAAACAACAACAACAACAACAACAACAACAACAACAACAATAGAAATATGAACTCGATCCCGTCGTATAATGTACGCGGACCCCGGCTGACAACTCTATCCGGATCACTCAGCAACATCCTTAACCGTTAGCTAACATTCTAGATATCAACTAGAAAGACAGTAAAGACACAAACATAAACATATAGCATGCTCGAACACAACCAATTATTATCTTTCATTAAGTTATCGATTATCAATTCAACTTCTTTTATCACACGAGAATCTCTCAAAACTCGCCTCCGTTTCCATTACCGATAGGAATAGATCAGATGCATATTATCCGTTACATGTGGGCCAGGTCACAAGAGCACCTCCCAGTATCCTGCAGAATTGGACAAGTGGTCACCACCCGGTTATAATACACTTGGGCCAATTAAGGTATAATGTCATCCTAGTCCGGTTTTCTGTTATAATGATAAACACAAACACAAACAATACTATCAAACCAATATACGGAACGCAACTAAGTAAGTCCAAGGGACTTACCTCACTTGAATGAAAACTCAAGAATTAGCTAACTGCTCAACTTCCCGAAGGAAAGGGTAAATGCCTGCGCACACAAGGCATTGTGAATCAGAAACTATACAAATGCTAGAAGTCTACATATTTCTAGTCTCAATAATCTCTATCAGATCTACTTCAACGTTCGAAAAGTTTCCTACTTCTAGTCTCGATGATCGCTAACTGATCTCAACATGCTAGGAGAAAGATTCCTAGTCTCAAGATTCACAAGGAACATCATCAACAACACAACTCAAAAAGCATAACCAACTCATGGGGATCAACTAGCTACTAATTCGCATTCACACTAATCATCTAGGTTCAGCCTAGCATGATCTAGCATAAGGAAAGGTCAAAGGAAGAAAGGATGGTCGCTAACTGATCTCAACATGCTAGGAGAAAGATTCCTAGTCTCAAGGTTCACAAGGAACATCATCAACAACACAACTCAAGAAGCATAACTAACTCATGGGGATCAACAAGCCACTAATTGGCATTCACACTAATCATCTAGGTCCAGCCTAGCATGATCTAGAATAAGGAAAGGGAAAAGGAAGAAAAGATGGAAGTAACTCACCAAAGGTGGGAGTTATTACAAGTAAACCGCATATAACACCCCAAATCCAATGGACTCGGGATGCTACAGGTTAGGACCTCACAATGGGTCCCGACCCTTAGCCTGACAACAACTTCACCGGACCTTACAACACGGCACAAATAAAAGCCAAATGGAAAGAGTTTTTTATGCGTGAAGAGTATCTGAAATACAACTGAAAAACATAAATCTAACCGAGTTCTCAAAACCAACAAAATGACAACATCTAAAACAATAATAAAAGATAAATTGATCCCGTCCTATAATTTACGGAACCCCGGCTGCTCACTACCTCCGGATTACTCGACCGCCTGCCTAACCTGCAAGGCATCAACAAGCGGTATAAAACCGTTAGCTAAACATTTTATGCATTAGAATAAAGGTAAAGGCACATAAACACATAACGAACACATACAACATGCAAACACTCAAGTCCATTTATTATCTTCATTTACGTTATTCCTTACTAATGATACTTATTTTGTGACACGAGGGATTCCCAAGCCTCGCCTATGTCCCCGTTTATCAGCAAGGAATGGTAGTAATGCATCTGACCATCTACCTGCCTGATCCAATTATGTAATATATATATATAGGTCGTCCTATTCCGGTTTCGTTGTTTAGCATAACTAACACACACAACCAAAACACAATATGCTAATACAAAGAAGTCAACTAAGTAAGTCCGTGGACTTACCAGTCCCAAAGCGAAACCCGATCAAACTCTCTCAACCTCCTGTGGAAGAACACGCAACGCTTGTTCAACACAAGGCACATGGATCAAACAACACTCTAGTCAACTAGAAGTCCTTAGACTTCTAGGCTCAAAATCCTCACAAGAACAACATCACTCTAGTCAACTAGAAGTCCTTAGACTTCTAGACTCAACATCCTCACAAGAACAACAACTCAAGATAGATCAACACTCTAGTCAACTAGAAGTCCTTATAGTTCTACTGCTCACAATCCTCACAACTCATAAACACACAAGATACGTGATCACTCTCAGTCCACTGCCTTAAAGGCTTCCAACATGACAACTCAGTCCCAAACCGACAACCTCAAAGATCTCAAGAGATCATGCAACAATATCACAACCAACATACCCTCAACTCTCACAAGATAACCCTAAGGGTCAAGCCACTACTTGGCATTCCATATCACCTATGTTAAGCCATCCTAGCCTGCTACTAAGATGGATCAAGATCAAGGAAACGGAAAGGGAATAAAGGAACAAGAGATTGGAGGCTTACTGGTGCAAAAACCGCCCCTATGGTGTCAAGACGTCGTCCCTACGATGTGCAGCACCCAGAGTCCGCCCCTGCGGGTTGCAGAGGCCGCCCCCGCGGTTTACAAGATTCACCCCGGTGGCTACAGTCCAAAAACAAAAGACTTCTTCGGTTATTTGATCTACAACAGCCTTCCTATTGCCTCATTTGATGTTGTGAACAGCTCCTAGCCTCCAACATAAGATCCTTGCCCTCCTCCACGGACTAAGTATGCCATCAACACAATGAAACACAAGAGGAGCCTCCTTTAGGTGGATCCATGGATTCCTACCATTTAAGGTAGCAATAAGAAGAAGGACGAACAAGGAAGGAAAGGGGAGGAAGAAACTTACCCTGGAGCACGTCTCTACAGTCCGAACTCCATGTGACAACCTCAAGAAAAGAGAGAAGCAAAAGATGGAGAATAACGTGAAGGAGATGAGGAAGAAGAAGGGAGAGAATGAAGTAACGTGAAAATAAATGAAGGAGAGGAAGTTAGACTGCATAAATGGAAGGTATGTGACCGAAGGTATTTCTATGGTCATTTATACCCAATCAAAAGTAAATCCCGACTTAGCACTAAGAAAAAGTATAGTGATTAAGTAAGGGTTGAACCCAAGAGAGTTAAGGTGTTTTAGATGCGATTATCGATTATAGTGACAAGTAACACAAGGAGGGAGTTTGGTTGAATTGATGCACAAAAACTTATGAAAATGATTAATGCGACAAGTAAGACAATAGTGGATGAATCTACACTAGGTTGATTCTAAGCATGAAATTGCTACTTTGGTGACTTCTTTTTACAAGTTTTCAAGTAATCTCCCGTATCGATCGTATATATGTGTTGAGCCAACCGGCATCAACACAACTTAACAGGTTAGTGTTCCGTAAACCAACAAGAACAAGTAACAAGTTAGCTTTCAAACAAAGACTAAGGGATATAAAGGGAAGATTAAAACCGTTAAACTTATCTTTATATTTGTGTTCCCTTTCTTTAAGTAATCACAACCCATTATTACTTAAAGTTGCTACTAGATTAAAGACCCGAACCCGGAAATTATTAATCCTAGTTGTTTACATCCACTTTAGAACCTAAGGTGATCAATCTCACGCAATAGTAAACATGCAATTAGACAATGGAGATCAAGGAGACACAAAGTATTACTGAATGAAAACTTATATTATAAAGAACTTACAACCAAAGTAACAATGCAGCTTTAAACCAACCCAATGTAGCAAGGGAGTTTGCAACTCATTACAAGGTAGCAAGACAATCTAAGTGGATAATTTGTTGGCTAAAAAGATGATAAGATGGATTATTCTAGCAATCAACCATGGACTATTTATACTACAAAAGACACTAAATAGGAGTAAATGGCCGGCCCAAAACAGCCACCTTAAATGCCATAAAGGTGGTGTAAACAGCCGGAGTAAAGCTTCTGGCGTTAAACCGCAGGGGCGGCCTTCAGGAACCGCAGGGGCGGTTTAGGAAGAATCGGTTGATCTTCTTTAGAGCCGCTGGGGCGGCTACACAATTCCGCGGGGGCGGATCTTCAATGCTCTTCAACGTCTGACCTTTTGCCTTCTTGACGTTTCTGATGCCAAGCCGCCGGGGCGTCCCTATGTCGACGCAGGGGCGGTGACACAGCCTCTTCGCCTTCTAGCTCCCAGGTTGAGGCGCAGGCAGGGGCGCAGTGGGAGATGCAGGGGAGCTGGTCTTCATTTCTTTATTGCAGGTCACCGCAGGGGCGCCAAGGAGTGGCACAAGGGCGGTGGCATACTTCATGGCAGGCACTAGCGAAGACGCAAGGAGCGCTCTAGTGGAAAACATCATCCGCAAGGGCGGCTACAAGGACCTGTTGGGGCGGTGAGGCAACAGAAGCTTTGCTTCGTGATCGATCTTCACTCCTAAGTGCTTATAACTCCTTCTTTAGCTTCTTTTAGTCTTCTTCTTCAGGACCAAGGAGTTAGTAGCATAAACCGACACTAATGCAATAAAAAGACTCTAAAAACTACCCTAATTGATAGTGATTCCATCACCTATCAAACTCCCTCATACTTAGACCTTTTACTCGTACCGAGTAATAACAAATGACATCAACTAGACTCAAAGGCCTCAGGAAGCATGAGAAAGCATAAAGACAATGAAAAACAAGAGAAAAGCAAAGAAAGAAAGAAGGAAAAGAGAGGAAATGTGAGAAAAAGAAATACTACCATCCTTATCGCTCCAAGAGTGGCCTACCCGGAAAACCTTCTTATGACTCCCCTTCTTATGTCGCCAAAATGCCGGAAGGGAAACCTACGCTCGGTGTCGCTTATTTTGCCAAGGCGCCCTTTCGGGTTTTCACCTTGCAACTCTTCTTCTTTTCTGACTTTAACTCACATCCCTCAAGTCCAATTTTGCACCAACCTAAGGTTGGTCGGACTACCTTCTTTTTACCTAAACCGCCCTTTCGGGTTTTTGGTTTATCTAAAGATTTCATGCCTCTTTTCATTTCTTTGGCTTTTTCTTTGTTTTTTTTTTTACAGAATATCAAAATGAATTCAACAATGCAAAAATAACTCAATGAACTGTACAAGCAATGATATATCCCTCCCCCATACTTGAAGTACACTTTGTACTCAAAGTGGAAATAAGTCAAAGATAAATGTGGGAGAAGGGAAAAGAAATGTACCCCTCAGTGGGGTGGTCCGGATGGACCACCAGGACCCTCCTCCGGTGGGTAAGGAACATGGCAGAAAAAGTGCTCTTGCTGGCGGTAGATGTCATCTATGCGGTCCTGCTGGGCTGTCATCCGGCGGCCAAAAGAGGTCTCAAAACTAGCCTGCAAAGCCAGTTGTTGAGCCTCAAGGTGCTGTTGTTGGGCGGCCTACCAAGCCTCCTACGTCTGGTCAAAGTGTGAGGTCATAGAGGCAGCAAACTCATCTGCCAGCTCTCCTGCAGCTCCAACATGATCCTCTGATACTCCGTCTTCCATCTGAGGCTGAAGGCTCGCCATGGTTTGGTCCTAGAGCCATCTGAGACTGAAGGCTCACCATGGCTGGGTCCTCCTTTGGCGCCGCAGTGGGCATCTCCTCGTTATCGTCGGGAATGGGCAAGTGCTCCTCCTGATGAACCCGGCTGGAGCTGGCAACATGCCTCTCCACAATGGTCACTAGTGGCCTCCTCGGCACGAAAGGATCTGCCGGAATGTAGAGCTCGGAGAGCTCACCTCCTAATGGTAGAGACCGGGGGAGGTAGGTGAGGTGGCTCCCATCTGCAAGAGAGATCCAAAATAGGTTCTCCCCGTCCCGCCGGAGGAGCTTGCACCTCCTAAGCATCCCCTCAGTGTAGAGAGGAGCCTTCATCCCGTCATCTAACTCGGACAGGTCCATCACTTGTGAGGCGATCTAAGATATCACCCCACCGCCGACAATATCCCTCGGCATGTCCCTCCTAATCCGCTTCAAAGCGGCAAGGAAGAGAGAGGGCAAATCCATCACCTTCTCGCTTTGTGGAAGGCAGGAGTAGAGTAGTGGGAGGTCCTTGAGGGCGACCTTGTTTTCCTCTTTGTGTCCATAGAAGACACTCATGAGGATCTTTGAAATGAGCCTCAAGCTGGGGTGAGTGAGTTTGTTGGAGTACTCACCCCTAGCATTAAATTCCGACCTGGTAGCTGCTTGCAAAAACTCGCACAGGTCCGGGGCCGGGATTGGATCCCACCAGTTTGCAGAGGGGTTTAGAGTCACCCCAAAGGCCTCCCGTAGATCAGCGTAGTCAAGAGTGTATTTCACCTTGTTGAACTTGAAGGTGAGACCGATACACACGTGATCTTCCTTCTCCATTGTGAAAGTGGAAATAAACTGTGTGTTGAGCTCGGGATATGTTGGAGCACTCTTCTGAAGGAAGTCTCCGAGCCCGGCATTCGACAAAAAAGCTTACATGCTCTTTAGCATGCCTAGTTTCTCTAGAGTAGGAATATGCAAAAATCGAGTTGCATACACAACTCGATCCTGCACAATCTTGTAACGCTCCTTCTCTGCGTCGGTCATCTTGTATTTCCTTGGGGAATCCATTCTTGAAAGTAATTGAAGCAAAGGATTAGCAAATGTCGAAATAAGGAAAAGAAAACGACCTCTCTGGTGTGATTTCCGAAGGGGCGGCTGTGCAGGCGCGGGGGTGGTGAGGCGCAAGGGCGGATGCTTGCAGCCGTAGGTGCGGGAGAAGTGCAGAGGCGATTTCCGGGGAGCGATGGAAAGGGTGTTGTTGAGGCTGCTCCGGTGACGTCCTTGGTGGTTTAGTCTCGCCGGCGGTGTAGCTGGAGTGAAATGTGTGAAGTGGGTGAGGAGGAAGATCGTAGGACTGTGAGAAAGTATGGGGGTAGTGGGAGAGGGTGGCGCAGGGGCGTTGCGACTGGTGGCTGGCTGTCGGAGGCGGCGCAGGGGCGTCGGTGAGATTGTTGGTGGACAGAGGGCGCAGGGGCGTGAGAGTGTTTCTGAAGGAGAGGGGTTTGGAGGGTTTGTGTGTTTGGTGAAGAAGGTTGGTGGGTGGTGCGTGGTAGGTGTAGGCGTTTTTGAGATCCTCTTTTTTTTTCTTTTCTGGGTAAACCCGCAGGGGCGGGAGTTTTACGCCGCGGGGGACAAGGGAGAGGGGCACGCAGGCTCAGCGACGGGGGTGGCGTTGGGAATTCGTGTCAAGGATGGCCGCTGAAGGGGCGTAGGGATGTCACCGCAGGGGCAGTGACAGGTGTGTTGCAGGCGCAGGCCCAGCGTCGGGGCGGCACTGGGCATGAGTGTCACCGCAGGGGCAGGGATACAAAGCCGCAGTGGCGGTTTCCTTGACAAAAGCTCCTCTTCTTATTCCTTCGCGTTGCCTCCCGAGAAGCGCCTTTGTTTTACGTCGTTGGCTCGACGTTAGATCTCTACTTCTGTGACTGTGCTTCCTCCAGCACCATCTCGTCAATCGGATCGTTCTTGACTCCTTCAAGGTAAAGCTTTAGCCTTTATCCGTTCACCTTAAACACCTTGTGCGATTAGGGATCATAGAGATCCACAACCCCGTGAGGGTATACTTCGGCTACTATGAACGGCCCTGTCCATCTTGAACGTAGCTTACCTGCAATGAGTTTCAAACGGGATTGAAAGAGAAGTACCTTATTACCTACTTTGAAGTCCTTTCGGAGGATGTTCCGGTCATGCCATGCTTTGGTCTTTTCTTTGTATGTGGTAGCATGGTCATACGCATCTAGCCTTAGTTCCTCCAACTCTTGCAATTGGAGTTTCTTGAATTCTCCTACTTCTTCTATGTTCATGTTGCACTTCTTTACCGCCCACCAAGCCTTGTATTCTAACTCCACCGGTAGGTGACAAGCCTTCCCAAACACGAGCCTAAAAGGAGACATTCCGATGGGAGTTTTGTAGGATGTCCGATATGCCCATAGGGCGTCATTTAGCCTTTCACTCCAATCCTTCCGCCCGGGAGAAACCGTCTTTTCAAGGATGGTCTTTATTTCCCGGTTGGATACCTCCGCTTGGCCATTTGTTTGAGGATGATAGGCTGTTGATACTCGTTGGTGTACATGGTACTTCTTAAGGAGAGCCGTGATCGTCTTGTTGCAGAAATTGGTCCCTCTATCAATGATTAAGGCCTTCGGAATTCTATATCTAGCAAAGATATTTTCCTTAAGAAATGCTGCAACCACTTTTGAATCATCAGTTTTGGTGGCCTTTGCTTCCACCCACTTGGAAACAAATTCCACCGCAAGCAAAATATATGTGTTCCCGAATGACGTAGGAAATGGCCCCATGAAATCAATTCCCCAAACGTCAAATATTTCACAAAATATAACAGAGGTTTGGGGCATTTCATGTTTCCTTGAAAGATTTCCCACCATTTGGCATCTATCACACACTTTACAAAACGCAAAAGCGTCTCGAAAAATGTGTGGCCAAAAGAAACCGGCATCCAAAACTTTTCTTGCAGTTTTGTTTGCTCCAAAGTGTCCCCCACATGCTTTAGAATGACAGAACGTTAGGACGGATTGTACCTCATTGTCCGGAATGCAACGCCGGATCACTTGATCACTACAATGTTTCCAAAGGTAAGGATCGTCCCAAACGTAGTGTCGAGCCTCAGCTTTGACTTTCTCTCGTTGTGCCTTGGTGAATTCTGGAGGATACTCCTTCCTAACAATGAAATTCACTATGTCAGCAAACCAAGGCTTAAAAGATTGAAGCTTAAGACAACCTTTTGTTGACAATTCCGCAGGGGCGCCTAGACAGAACTGCAGGGGCGGTTGGCCGCAGGGGCGGTTGGTGTGAGGCGCGGGGGCGGTTACACAACAGAGAGTTGTGTAGAATGTGTCGTCTGGAAAGCTGCCGGCTATCTCTCTTTCTTTCCCTGGTTCTTCCCCCTCTTGCACTAGTCTACTCAAATGACCTGGCACCAGGTTCTCAGCTCCCTTTTTGTCCCTTATTTCTAAGTTAAATTCGCTTAGGAGGAGCACCCAACGGATTAAACGTGGCTTTGCCTCCTTCTTTTCCATGAGGTACCTAAGGGTTGCATGGTCAGTGAAAATAATTACCTTTATCCCAAGTAAGTATTGCCTGAACTTCTCAAGGGCAGAAACCACTACTAACATCTCCTTCTTGGTGGTAGAGTAATTCCATTGCGCTCCAATGAGTGTTATTGACGCATAATGGATCACATGAGAGGCCCGTCCGTCTTTTTGTCCTAAGACAGCTCCGACAACGTAGTCACTAGCGTCACACATGATTTCAAAAGGTTTCTCCCAATCCGGGGAACGGATGATTGGTGTGGTGGTGAGACATGCCTTCAAAGTGTCGAAAGCTTTCTTGTAATCCTCATTCACTATGAAGGTGACATCTTTCTTGAGCAATTCACACAGGGGTGCCGAGATTTTTGAAAAATCTTTGATGAACCGTCGGTAGAAACCTGCATGACCAAGAAAAGATCGGATTTCCCGAACATTAGTAGGATAAGGTAAATTTTGAATAACATCAACTTTTGCCTTATCTACCTCTATCCCTTTTGCGGATATTACATGTCCTAGCACAATTCCTTGTTCGACCATGAAATGACATTTTTCCGAATTAAGAACTAAGTTGGTTTCAACACATTTTTCAAGAACAAGTTTCAAATGCCCTAAACATGCGTCAAAACTATCTCCACGGATGGTAAAATCATCCATGAAGACTTCAATGAAATTTATTATGTATTCGGAGAAAATACTTATCATGCACCGTTGGAAAGGGCCTGGTGCGTTGCAAAGTCCAAATGGCATTCTGCGATATGGGAAAGTGCCAAATGGGCAAGTGAACGTCATCTTCTCTTGATCCTCTGGTGCGATGGCTATTTGAAAATAGCCCGAATATCAATCCAGGAAACAGTAGTACTAATGACATGCAAGACGTTCCAACATTTGATCAATAAAAGGTAATGGAAAATGGTCTTTTCGTATTACCTTATTGAGCTTGCGGTAGTCAATGCAAACTCTCCATCCGGTTTGTGTTTTGCTTGGGACCATCTCTCCATGTTGATTTTCCACCAAGGTAATGCCTCCCTTCTTTGGAACTACTTGGGTCGGGCTAACCCAAGTGCTATCCGAGATAGGAAAGATCATATCCGCTTGGAGGAGTTTCAACACTTCCTTTTTTACTACATCCATCATTGGCGGGTTCAACCTCCTTTGAGGTTGCCTAGAGGGCTTGGCTTCATCCTCAAGTAGAATCCTATGCATGCAAGTGGAAGGACTTATCCCTTTGATGTCCGCAATCGTCCATCCAAGGGCCGTCTTGTGCTCTTTTATTACTTTCACCAACTTGTCTTCTTGTCCGGTGGTCAACTTGTTGGAGATAATCACCGGCAAGGTATTGTGTTCTCCAAGGAAAACGTACTTGAGGTGTGACGGAAGGTCCTTCAATTCTATTTCAAGTGCCTGCACTATGGACGGAACAAGCTTCTCGCTTGGGGTTAGTAAAGTGGGCCCAATGGCCAAATTGGAGATAGGTAGTCTTTTATGCCCATCTAACTGGGCTAGGACCTCTTTCATGCTAGATGTTAACACATAATCTGATTTGAAACCATCAATGTCATGCTCAATCACATTTCTTAATTCATCCACGTCAGAGTTATCAAAAACATCTTGCACAAAAGGTTCAACAACGTCAATAGCACATAGAGAATGATCATCGCTAGGAAATTTCATTGCATCATAAATGTCAAATTACACTACTTCTCCATCAAACTCCATGGTCAATTTACCACTAACATAATCAATTTTTGTCCTAGCCGTTTTACGAAATGGCCTACCTAACAGAATGGGTGCAGCATGCGAGTCATTTTCCATATCCCTTACAAAGAAATCAGCAGGAAACATTAGGTTGTCTACCATTACTAACACATCTTCAATTATCCCTTTCGGATACACATTAGATCTATCAACAAGTTGTACTACAATCCTAGTTTCCATTAGTGGCCCAAGGCCAAGTGATTTGTAAATTGAATATGGAAAAACATTAATAGAAGCACCGAGATCAAGCATTGCTTTGTCAAAGAGGGTTTCCCCTATAACACAAGGGATGCTTACCATGCCCGAATCGTTGCATTTCTTGGGCATTCTCTTTTGGAAAACTGCCAACACATGCTCACTCACTTGCAATTTTTGTTTCCCCTTTAGCTTTTGATTTCTTTTGATAGTGCAAAGTTCCTTCAAAAACCGAGCATACTTAGGAATACTTTTCACCAACTTAAGGAGGAGAATGTTTACCTCGCATTTAGAAAAAGTCTCAAAAAGGTCCTTGTCCTCTATGATTCTTCGCTCCTTTAATGCTTTAGGAAAAGGGGTTAGTGGCTTTTCGGAGTACAGCAGCAGAAAGTTAGGCCGGACGTAAGTATCCTTTTCAGCAGGACCTTCTGTTGTGTTTTCCGCAGGGGCGTCGGCTTGAAGGCGCAGGGGCGGCTCAGGAGCTGTCACCACAGGGGCGGGGGCAGCCAGCCACAGGGGCTTCCATCCTTCTAGGCTCGGCGCAGCTGCAGCCGCAGGGGCGGTTGTGGGTGCGGAAATAACAACAGAGGGTTCGCTTTTTGGCTCTTTCGTTGGTTCTTGTCGAATTTGCTTCCCACTTCTTAATGTTAGGGCACTAACATTCTCCTTGGGGTTTATAAACACCTGGGAAGGCATTCCCCCGCAAAGCCTTGATTCGGTCCTCAAAATTGTTCCGCCATTTGACCAACTTGTTTCTCAAGGTTCTTGATGCTTGATTCTGTTGTTTGGACATGGGTAGCAAAGTGTTTAGTCAAAACCTGCAACATATCTTCATTTCAGTGATACTTACCTTGGCAGGGCTGCTGTTGTTGGTTTTGTTGATCCCTCTGATAACAAGATTTATGACTTAGGATTAGGTAATCATTTAGATAGATTTCTCATTCATTCGTGCAAGTTTTGGCATTGGTTCATGACGTCTTCGCTCAATTCATGCACATTTCTAGAAAAGACGTCTACACTACCTTTTATCGGTTTTGTAGGTAATTCGGGGATCTATTGGACGTTAATCGATACATTTGAGGGCCAAGCCTCATGATGGTACACATCCAAAGCCTTGGAGGAGCATAATTGGAGCCACAAAGGACACAAAGATCACTAATGGTGCAAGCAATGGAGCAACTCATGGCTAGACGAACATAGCATGTTTCTGCTGAAGAAAATCGGACCAACTAGCAGCTAAATCGGCCGATTTTATTCACTGGGTCGATTTTTGGGGCTTTGACAGCTTAAGCCACGTGTCCCACGATCTCTTGTCCGGCCTTGCTCTTGGTGGAGAATATAAGTGGTCCTGCAGGTTGTTGCTGAGCATCTCTCCTCTCCCACACTCTCATTCACAGCTCACCAATTTGGTGAAGATAGGAGGAGAAGAAAAGCTCTCAAGGATTAAAGCAAGAAGAAGAACACCATTCTAGGAGTTGAGTGAGATTTTGAGTGACTTTTGAGTGATTTTTGTAATCTTGGATTGAAGAACTTTAGCATGGATTGTTAGGAACGTTTTGGATCTTCATTTAAGAGTTTGTAAGTCTTGCTACAACTTGGATTTTGCTGAGATTTATTGACTGGGTCGATTTTTGGATCTTCATTTAACAATGCCATAACCGGATTTCTTGACCTCTAGAATCTACTTTTCTCTCTTGATCATATACTTTGTGCTTTGTGTTACTTGTTTGTTTGCTAGCTTGAGTTTTTAGTTGTTTTATTATCTCGTTTGACTTATGATCTTTGTTTGATCACCACAAAAACCAACAAAAACATTGTGTTTTCCATTTTTTTTGTTCCTCATCTTATCTAGTTTAGATTCACACTATCTTTGATCATTGTTTGACTCGATTTCACCTTAGTCTTTGTGTTCGACCTCGGAATACTATCCCTACTACAAACATCCCGTACACTGCGGGTTCGCTAGGAGTTAGGATAAATATAACGAGTATAAATTTAAAGCTTATTGCGTGCACATCACACGATCTTAGCGTAACAAGTTTTCAACAAAAATTTTGTTGGTCACGCTAATTTGGCATGAAATTCTGTGTATAGGGATCGTTCTTAGGTCTTTGCTGTTGTGGTTGTCCATAACCCATTGCATTAACTTCAGCCTCGTCATCTTGAACTTGTGGACACATGTCCGTTGGATGATATGGGTCGGCACAAACTCCACAAGCTTTTAGCTGTTGTGGTGTTCCCATAAGTGTTAGCCTCTTCACCATTTCCTTCAGTTCCGCTAGCTCGGTGGAAATCTCGCTCTTCCCAGAGCTCACGTCATGAACTCCTTTCTTAGCCGGGGTCCTTCCAAATTCCGAGTCCCTTCCGCTAGTTCTCGTATCTTTTCCAAAGCAAGGTCAGGAGTAGAGTTAAGAATGTTACCTCCGCAAGCCGCATCGACGATCATCCTTTCATTGTCTAGCAAGCCATTGAACAAGTACAAGACTAGATCTTGAGTTGAATATCCGTTGAAAGGACAGCTGGATTGGAGGCGTGCAAACCTTTCGAAGTATTCATAGAGAGTTTCGGTTGCCTCTTGCTCGATGTTGCTTATAGCTTTCTTCAAGCTATTGGCCTTTTTAGCTGGAAAGTATTTCTCCAAGAATGCTTTGTGAAGGTTTTCCCAAGTGTCAATGCTCCCGGATGAAAGGTGGTAATACCAATCATCTGCCGAATCCTTGAGTGTTAAGCCGAATGCCCTCATCTTAATTTGTTCTTCGGTAATGTTGGCCAGCGTCATACTCATACAAACGGTGTGGAACTTCCCAAGGTGCTTGATGGAGTCTTCACCACTTAGCCCATGGAAGGATGGAAGTAAGTGAATAAGGCCCGGTTTGAGCTCAAAGGTGACTCCTTCCCCTAGTGCCGGTATAGCGACCACAAGAGGGTTTTGAGCCAAAGTGGGCTGCGTAAGTTGACCTAGAGTACGGTAATCCATCTCTTGTTGTAGTTGTTGTTGTCTTCGTTGCCGGATGTGCGTCCTCTCAATTTCTGGATCAAAAGAAGCAAAGCCAGAATTAGTAGCACAGGTTTGAACCATAAAATGGTTCAAACCAATAATCAATAATAACAATAAAACACAAAAACTCCCGGCAACGGCGCCAAAATTTGACCGGTGATATTTCTATGGTCGTCTATACCCAATCAAAAGTAAAATCCCGACTTAGCACTAAGAACAAGTATAGTGAGTAAGTAGGGGTCGAACCCATTGAGGTGTTTTAGATGCAATTATTGATTATAATGACAAGTGACACAAAGGGGAGGGGGTTTGGTTGAATTGATGCACAAAAACTTATGAAAATGATGAATACGACAAGTAAGACAATAATGGGTGAATCTACACTAGGTCGATTCTAAACATGCAATTGCTACTTTGGTGTATTCCTTTTTCAAGTTTTTAAGTAATCTCCCGTCTCGATCATACATATGTGTTGAGCCAACCGGCATCAATACAACTTAACCTATTAAAGTTCCGTAAACCTACAAGAACAAATAATAAGTTAGCATTCAAATAAAGACAAAGGGATATAAAGAGAAGATTAAAACCGTTAAACTTATCTTTATATTTGTTTTCCTTTTCTTTAAGTAATTACAACCCGTTATTACTTAAAGTTGCTACTAGATTAAAGACCCGAACCCGGAACCTATTAATCCTAGTTGTTTACATGCACTTTAGAACCTAAAGTGATCAATCTCAAGTAATAGTTAACATGCAATTAAACAATGGAGATCAAGGAAACACAAAGCATTACTGAATAAAAACTTATATTAAAAGGACTTACAACAAAAGTAACAAAGGAGCTTCAAACCAACCCAATGTAGGGAGGGAGTTAGCAACTCATTACAATGGAAAACTCAAGTCTAAAAGTGGATTTTGTGGGGAAAAGTATGGATAATTCTAGCAATCAGCCATAGACTATTTATACTACAAAAGACACTTAATTAGGAGTAAATAGCCGGCCTAACACAGCCACCTTTAATGCCATAAAGGTGGTGTAAACAGCCGGAGAAAAGCTTTTGGCGTTACACCGCAGGGGCGGCCTTCAGGACCCGCAGGGGCGGTTTAGGCAAAATCGGTTGATCTTCTTCATAACCGCTGAGGCGGCTACACAACTCCGCTGGGGCAGATCTTTAATGCACTTTAATGTCTGAACTTTCGCCTTTCTGACGTTTCTGATGTCAAGGTGCAGGGGCGCCTCAAGGCCAACGCAGGGGCGGTGACACAGACTCTTCGCCTTCCAGCTCCAAAGGCGAGGCGTAGGCAGGGCGCGGTGGGAGGCGCAGGGGAGCTTGTCTTCGTCTTGTCACCACAGGGGCGGCTGCAAGGGCCCGCGGGGGCGGTGGAGCAACAAAAACTTTGCTTCTTGATCGATCTTTACTCCTAAGTGCTTATAACTCCTTCCTTAGCTTCTTTTGATCTTCTTCTTCTGGAGCAAGGAGTTAGTAGCATAAACTGACACTAATGAATAAAAAGACTCTAAAAACTACCCTAAATGATAGTGATTCCATCACCTATCACATATCCATGTACACATCTAAAAGAGAAAAACAATCAAAACAAGTGCCTAAAATATAGTCATATTTCATGCTATCAAAATACCTCATACTTGTCTCTTGCTTGTCCCTAAGCAAGGTTTTCAAAAGCTTAGAATATAAGGTAGAATGAAATATGAATGCAAATCAAAGCAAAAACAATCTTTTTGGTAATGTGCTTCTAGTAAATACATCATCCTCAAATCTTGCTTCATGCTTTCTCGAAAACATCCATACACATGAACCAAAAAATGTAGAGCAAAGGAAACATCATAAATTGCATAAACTTCAAAACAAACATCATAACCTTCAAGTAATGTCAAAATCAAGCATGTGAAACTTCAATTTAGATCACCAAGTCAAACAACATTCTTATGATCTCAAGGACTTTCAAGTAAGGTTAAGAATATGAAAAGGTGGGAAACTTGTAAGGGAATGTGGTGTATGAATCCGGGAAAAAGGAACAACACAAACTCTTTTCTTTTTACCATTTGAACTAACACCAATTTTTAGAGCTTTGCTCTTTACTTTTTGAACAAAATTTTTCGACTTTACTTTTGGAAATATGGACAACGGTGCAAAAAAACCGAAGCCTAGGAGATCGGCGTTTCTCAATTTCGAGATGCCTCAAACCCTTGATGCACATACCATAATACGTTAG
Organism: Fagopyrum homotropicum; assembly: GCA_033239125.1. Lineage (NCBI taxonomy): Eukaryota > Viridiplantae > Streptophyta > Magnoliopsida > Caryophyllales > Polygonaceae > Fagopyrum > Fagopyrum homotropicum. The sequence goes on along the minus strand of BSWB01000005.1, from coordinate 8,121,661 downwards.
GAATATCGCTCAATCCGACTTTGGCAAGACACAAACGCCCGGTGTTACGCTCAGGATGTGACACGCAATGGGTTTTAAATTTATATTCTCGTTATATTTATTCTAACTCCTAGCGAAACCCGCAGTGTACGGGACGTTTGTAGTAGGGATAGTATTCCGAGGTCGAACACAAAGACTAAGGTGAGATTGATTCGATTAGTGATTAAGTCTAGTGAAGATCTAGGTTAAGAAAAGAGAAAGGAATAAAGAAATGAAAATCTCAATTGTTTTTGGTTGGTTTTTCGATGATCAATCAAAGATCACAAATCATGCGAAATATAATAATCAACTAAGCTAACAAATCAACGCAAACGAGCAAGCAAAAATACGAGATATAGATCAAAGATAGAAAAGCGGATTCTAGGTGTTGGAAGTTCCGGTTATGGCATAGGACTCAAGCTATCTATTCTTTCCTTGGATTAACTATGATATGTTAGGGTTAAGTGTTTCTAGATTGGGATCAATCACCGGGTAGGTCTCATGGTCTACTAGACCATCCCTAAGGTCTCATCACCGGGTAAGTCTCTAAGAACCTAAGGGACGGAATTCTACACAAACCGGATTGTTACCTAGAGATCTAACCTATCCTTACCGGGTAAGTCTCGGAAGGGTTAGTCCTAAACAACCATCCTAGCACACTTAATCCAATGGCGGCTTATGAGGCTCACCACTACCTAGGGTTTGCCATCTTTGAGATCTAAGAGCAAGGATTACCGGATAAGTCTCTCCTAACACTTAGTTGCTAACACTAGATCACTCTAGGATAGATTTAACACAACAAACACTTAGGATTTCAAGATTCTAACAATCTAAGATTAGATCCATCGAACCAGGTAAGATCACGGTTTGTTCTACCTTTCCACGGCCGTGGTTTGGCAAGAACTGGCCGTGATTCCTAACAGAAACTTCGTTCATGCACACAAGTCATACAAAGGTAAATCTAAGTCCATCCTATCATAGCCCTAGCCATAACCATCCTTTCCTTATCCTAGAACCACATCTATTTAGCCTAAAACATTCATAACAGAAATCGAAACAATCAAACATAAAATCATGGCATCCATTTGCAAGATAATAAAGAGAAAGAGATGAACAAGAGAAGTAAACAAAACCAAGCTGAAAAATGGAATTAGAATGACTCACAACCCTTCTTAAAGAAGGTTCAAATGGTTCATACAACTCTAGAAACCGATTCCGAAATTCTTCACTACAAAGCAATCAAATCTATCAAATATGTGTTCTTCTTCTTCTCCAATGAAGCTCTTCTCCAATGGTGGCCTTCTTCTACCTCCTTCTAAGAATCTTCTTGTTGAGAGAATATATTTGTTAGAGGATAGTGGATAATGGAGAGCTGCTCCCAGATGATTCTCCCAGCCAATGCAGGACCACTTTTATACTACAAATTTGCAAGAGCTTGCCAAGAGATCGTGGCACAGCTGTCACGAAAACCTGGCAAAATCCACGGTTGAAACCACGGCCGTGGTTTACCAGTGAACCATGATTTTGTGCTTCAGCTTTGCCTTTGATCATTAAGCTTCGATTTCGTGCATGGCTTGTGTTGGCAAGGTTCCATGAGCTCTCCTTAGCCTTTAGCTTGCATCCTAATGAGTCCGAGGGTGTGTTATCTTGATGAACGATCCTCAAACGTATCGTTTTAGCTCCTAAATCTCCCAAAACACCTACAAAGCAACGCACAAGTCCGTGTAGACGTCTATCTCGACAAAATACGCGAATTGAGTGTAAACGTCGTGAACTAGTGCTAAACCATGCATGAATGAGCGGGAAATCTATCTAAATGATTACCTAAACCTAAGTCATAAATCGTGTTATCAAAGATACCCCATACTTAAGGTTTGCTCGTCCCCGAGCAAATTCCCAACTATAGACTACGAGATAAAATGATTTATGTATGCAGAAAAATGGTAAAATCTTTTTGGTTTTGCGCTTCTACTATTGGATTACCTTCAAAGTCATGTTTCATGGCAAAGGATAAGCAATCATGCATCAAATTAATAAAGGCATGAAAAGACAATTGTACTTAGCTCGAAAGCATGCATGAAATGTAAAAATGAAGAAGCCAAGAAGATCAAGAGCATATCCAATCTAGATTACTAAGTCTTACAAACATGCAAATAGGTCATAAGGTCTTATGAACTAAAAGGCCAAGAAACGTTGTGATTAGGTGGGGATTTTTCTAGGCTATGTGGCGCTAATCCGTGAATGGAACTAACTTCACAATCTTGTCCTCGATCAACTTCCCTCAAGTGTATATTTTTCTCTATCTTTTCTTTCTTTTCTTTTCTTTTTCTTATTTTTGAGACAATGGAATTGGTGTACAAAAGCCGAAACCTTGGTGATTAGCCATCCTCGGGCTTTTTCTTATTTTTCGAGGTGCATCCACACCGGGCACACATACCAAAGCTCGTTAGGACTATTGGTTTATTTGACTTTGGCAAGGCACCAACACCCGATTATGTGAAGTGTACCGAGTTACTTGTCATTTAAGCCAACGTCCCCAAGCCTATATTTTTGGCTATACTTTCACAACAGATTCAGCATTTTATGCATGATATTCTTTCATCAACATTTTCACCCCATACTTGCTTTTCACACACATCAACACACTATCATGCTCCTATTCCCGGATGGGTCAAAAGAGGTCAAATTATATCCATTGAGGTGATCAAACAATCATGATCAAGATGAGAAGTAGAGAAAGATGAGTTGCCTTATTCATTCCTAGATGGTATGCAAGAACTAGCATGTAATTTCGATTTTCAATACTCAATCCATCCTAGGCAAACATCATGATCACAAATCATTCATGGGATTCAAGAGAAGTATTTCAATTCCACATATGCATTCATCAATTTAACACATAAGGCCATCCATAGCCAATCCACAAGACAAGATTCATCATTAGGGTCATATCCAAGCCTAGAAAGCACAAAAAATTTTAAATTTTCTGAATTTTTATGGGATTTTCGAAATGAATATGTACAATGCAAGACATGTGAAAGTATTAAACTACCCTAGATGCTCATCATGCAAAGGATTATGCAAACCCCCCCCCCCCCATACTTAGAAACACATTGTCCCCAATGTGTAAATGATGTAAAGAAGAGTGAAAGAAGGTTCTCACAATGTAAAAGTGGTTTGCTATGGTATTTGGGATTGCTCAAGTGAATTGATGTTGGATGATCCTATCAACCATGGTAGAGAGCTCTAAGTATTCATCAAAGCGTCGGGACCCGCGCTAGGCACCGCTAGCCGTCCAAGTTCCGCGTCCGCTCCACCCATAATTGATGAGGGGTTCATCATCATCATTCTTATGCCAAGCAAGGCTTCCAATGCCACTAATGTTCTAGCACACACACTAAGCACACGAAACACGCACAAAGATAGAAAAATCTAAAACAAAAACAAAACGAGAAAGGGAAAATGTTACCAATGGGTTGCCTCTCACCAAGCGCTTCTTTAAGGTCATTAGCTTGACCAAACTCGGGGGCGTCTACTCAAGGTAAAGTGGGGCAATCATATCCACCGGAGCTCCCGGGATATATTTCTTCAACCGGTGCCCATTTACCTTAAAGTTTTCACAATGCTCCCCTCCTATCTCAATAGCTCCATGGGGAAAGATCTTCTTCACCACATATGGCCCGGTCCATCTTGATTTGAGCTTTCCGGGGAAGAGCCGCAGCCTTGAGTTGAAGAGAAGGACAAGGTCTCCTTCACTCAACTCCTTGGGGATGATCCTCTTGCCATGCCACCGCTTGGTCCTCTCCATGGAGATCCGGGCATTCTCGTATGCATCCAACCGGATCTCCTCAAGTGCGTTCATATCAAGCAACCTCTTCTCTCCGGCCTCTTTGAGATCAAAATTTAGCCACTTGATGGCCCAATGTGCTCTATGCTCTATTTCCACCGGAAGGTGGCAAGACTTGCCATAGACCAACTTGTAAGGAGTAGTGCCAATTGGTGTCTTGAAAGCGGTTCTATATGCCCACAAGGCATCATGGAGCTTCATAGCCCAATCCTTTCTAGTTCTAGATACCGTCTTCTCGAGAATGGCCTTTATCTCCCGGTTGGAGATCTCCACTTGGCCACTAGTTTGGGGATGGTAAGGTGTTGCCACCTTATGAGTCACCCCATACTTAGCCAAAAGTGCCCCAAAGTTCCTATTGGTGAAGTGCTTCCCTCCATCACTTATGATCACCCTTGGTGTTCCAAACCTAGGAAAGATCACTCGGTTGAAGAAGCGCACCACAACCTTGCCATCATTTGTAGGAGAAGCGATTGCCTCTACCCATCTTGATACATAATCAACCGCCAATAGGATGTAGAGGTTGCAACATGAAGAAGGGAATGGTCCCATGAAGTCCACACCCCACACATCAAATATTTCCACTTCTTGTATGTTGTTCAAGGGCATCTCATTCCTCCTTGAGATGTTGCCCGTCCTTTGGCAACCATCACAAGCTACCACAAAGCTTTGCACATCCTTGAACAAACTTGGCCAAAAGAAGCCCGATTGCAACACCTTCGCACATGTCTTGTGGGAGCTAGCATGCCCTCCACATGGCAAGGAATGACAATGGCGGATCACACTCTCCACCTCATCCTCCGGTATGCATCTTCTAAACATTCCATCCGGCCCTCTCTTGAACAAAAGTGGTTCGCTCCAATAGTAATGCCTCACATCTTTGAAGAACTTCTTCCTTTGGGCATATGTCAAACCGGGAGGCACCTCCTCACACACTAAGTAGTTCACAATGTCGGCAAACCATGGCTCACTTCCTGTAGACACTTGGAATAAGCACTCCTCCACCATTTGCAATTGCTCATCCCGGAACGAATCATCAATCGGGATGTCATCTCTTTCAAGCTCTAATGGTGGGAGTCTACTAAGGTGATCCGCCACGGAGTTCTCGGATCCCTTCTTGTCCCGGATTTCCAAATCAAACTCTTGAAGAAGAAGGATCCACCGAATCAACCTTGGCTTGGCATCCTTCTTTGTAAGTAGATAACGGATCGCAGCATGATCCGTATAAACTATGACCTTTGCTCCAACAAGATATGAGCGGAACTTCTCAAATGCGTACACAACCGCTAGCAACTCTTTCTCGGTGGTAGCATAATTGAGTTGGGCATCATCTAGCTTCTTGCTAGCATAATAAATAACATGAGTGTGCCCGTCTTTCCTTTGCCCCAAAACAGCCCCAACGGCTACATCGCTTGCATCACATATGATCTCAAATGGTAGACTCCAATCCGGAGGTTGCATAATAGGTGCGGAGATCAAGGCGTTCTTCAACCTACAAAAAGCCTCGAGACAATCTTTGGAAAAGACAAAATCAACATCCTTCATTAGTAGGTTAGTAAGAGGCTTAGAAATTTTAGAGAAGTCTTGAATAAACCTCCGGTAAAAACCGGCATGCCCTAAGAAACTCCTTACCCCCTTCACCGAGGTAGGTGGTGGCAACTTCTCTATCGTTTCAATTTTGGCTCTATCAACCTCAATGCCACGGTTAGACACCAAGTGACCTAACACAATGACTTCACTTACCATGAAGTGGCATTTTTCCCAATTTAAGACAAGATTTGTCTCCTCACATCTTTGCAATACTAATGACAAGTTAGCCAAGCAATTATCAAAGGAAGAACCATAAACAGAGAAATCATCCATGAACACTTCCGTGATATTTTCAATGTATTCCGAAAAGATAGCCATCATACACCTTTGGAAGGTGGCGGGTGCATTACACAACCCAAATGGCATTCTCCTATATGCAAAAGTACCCCATGGACATGTAAAGGTGATTTTCTCTTGGTCGTCGGGGTGGATAGGGATTTGGAAGAATCCACTATAGCCATCTATATAGCAAAAATGAGAATTTTGAGCTAACCTCTCTAGCATTTGGTCAATGAAAAGAAGAGGGAAGTGATCTTTCCTAGAGGCCATGTTAAGCTTCCTATAATCAATGCACATTCTCCACCCCTTAACCGTCCTAGTCGGGATTAGTTCGTTGTTCTCATTAGTCACTACGGTCATCCCACCCTTCTTAGGAACTACATGAACGGGACTAACCCACTTACTATCCGAGATAGGGTAGATTATCCCCGCATCTAGCTACTTAATGATCTCCTTTTTTACTACCTCTTTCATTATTGGATTCAATCTCCTTTGATGTTCAATAGAGGGTTTGTGGTTATCTTCCATCATTATCTTAGGCATGCACAAAGAAGGTTTTATGCCAACCAAATCATCAATAGTATAGCCAATGGCTTTCCTATGCAATCTTAGTTCATGCAACAACTTAGCAAGTTCATCATCACTCAAGCACGCATTCACAATCACCGGATATGTAGAATTATCACCAAGGAAAGCATACTTTAAATGAGAGGGAAGGGGTTTGAGTTCAAGTTTAGGAGGACCTTTATCGAGTGGAGACGATCCAAATAAGGTTGGATGAGATGAATCCAAAGCAAATGAAGGCTCTCCATGGCTCCTAGAAGCTTGATCGCCATCAAGGGCTGATCCAGGGGAAACCACGGCCAACTCCACGGTCGGCTCCAAGTCCACGGCGGTGGAAGTTGCCTGGCTCATTTTCTGTGGCTTTACAGAGAGTTTGACGGCCGTGGAACACAAATCTCGACCGTGGAACCTACAGCTGTTCAGCTCTTTTTTGTAGCCTTCATCTTGAGCACTTGTCTCCTCTTCTAATGCTTCTAAGGCCTTGATCTCTTCATTGCAAGCCTCCTCGATACCTTCCTCCATCATACTTAAGGTAAGAACCTTCTCCAAGGGATCCTTGATCAAGATCAAGCTCATAACTTCTCTAGATTCTTCTTGCTCGACTATGTTGAAGACATCCTCATCAAGGGTTGGCCCTTTCATCATTGTGGACAATTTGAACTTGATGTTCTCCTCTCCAATGTTGAAGGAGAGAGTCCCATTCTTGCAATCCAGTAGGCATCCGGAGGTGGCTAGGAAAGGTCCTCCTAAGATGATGGGAACCGGATAGTCCGCCGGAATATCCAAGACGACAAAGTCAATTGGCACATAGAATCCTCCTAGTTGCACCGGGATGTCTTCTAAAATCCCAACCGGATGAGTAATAGAACGGTCCGCCATGTATAGGGTCATCTTGACCGGTTTTGATTCTCCTAGCCCAACTTTGTTGCAAAGTGCAAGCGGTATGATGCTTACACTTGCCCCAAGATCACAAAGGGCCTCGTAACTCACATCTCCCACTCCAATTGGGACGCAAAAAGAACCCGGATCTCTTAGCTTGGGAGGCATTTCCTCCTTCATCGTTTGGATCAATTCCGAGGATCTTTTGGTCATTCTTATCTCCCCATACTCCTCCAACTTCCTTTTGTTGGAGAGTATCTCTTTTAAGAACTTGCCATATGCCGGCATTCCTAAAATAGCATCCATGAACGGAATGTTAATATGCAATTTAGACATTAGTTCAAGGAACTTACCAAAGTGATTGTCCAAACGAGCTCTTGCTCGTGATTGAGGGAACGGTAGTGGTGGCTTGTATGGAGACGGTGCCACATATGTTGGCTCAACATTCTTGCTCTTGCCTCCATCTCTTTGCAAAGTCTCTTCTTCTATCACCACTTGTTTCCCTTTAGCATGATCCTTGGGCAAAGGATCCTTCATGCTCAACCCACTCCTTGTAGTGATGGCCAACACTTGGCCTCTTGGGTTATCTTTGGTCCTTCCGGGAAGCTTTCCCGGATCTCTATGGGCTTCACCCGCCTTTTGGAACACTTGCGCTTCCAATACCTTTTGAGCCTTAGAAATCGAAGTCACCGTGCTCTCAAGACCACTCAACCTTCCAAGCAATTGCTCAAACATCATTTCGGTCCTATCCTTTGGAGGTTGGGTAAATCCGGGTGGAGGTTCTTGTGAAGCTTTTGGTGGTGGAGTTGTGCTTGTGGAAGCGGGAGGGTTCAAGGCTCCATCCGGGTTAGAGTAAGAAAATCCGGGATGGTTTTGGTTGGGCCGGTAATTGTTGAATTGCCGGTTGTTGTTGAAGTTCCTTGGGCCTTGATAATTGTTGTAATTGCCCCTTCCCATGTAATTCACATCCTCCTCCTTGGAAGATAGGTTGGCTTGTGGAAGCACTTGAGGACTTGCTTGGTTCTTCAAAGTTGTAGCACACAACTCCCTCAAGGACTTTAGCTCATTGTTGATGGCGTCAAGCTTGAAATTGCTCATGGTGACCTCACTCACCTCATATGCTCCGGCCTTTGTCCCTTCACTCTTCCTATGGGAGTATTTCTCAATCACTAGGGCTTGCTTCTCCACAAACTCCCAAGCTTCATCTACATGCTTCTCCATGAAAGTCCCACCGGAAAGAGATTGAAGCTTGAATTGGCTATCTTCATCAAGTCCCTTGAAGTAGATCTCCAATAGCTCAATTTTCGGTATGCCATGGTGTGGACAATCTAGGAGAAGGTCTTTGAATCTCTCCCAAGACTTGAACAAACTCTCTCTATCCTTCATCACGAAGGCATTGATCTTCCCTCTTAACTCGGTAGTCTTGGAAGGTGGGAAGAACTTAGTCAAAAACTCGGTTGTCATCTCCTCCCAAGTACCAACTCGCCCTTGTGGAATAGATTGATACCAAGCTAAGGCCTTATCCTTAAGAGAGAAGGAAAAAGCCCTAAGCTTATGGTTGTTGCTCTCCAATCTTGGCGGTCTAAGAGTCTCCATCAAGATCTCATAATTCATCAAGTGTTGATGAGGAGACTCTCCTTCCATCCCTCCAAATTGATTATGCCGGATCATTTGTAGAACTTGAGGGCGGAGCTCGTAATCATGGGCTGCGGGATCTCCTAAGTTCACACCCGGACGGTGTGCTCTTTGTGCCGGATCCATACGTTGCCCCAACGTTTGTGGCTCTTCCATAGCAATGGGCACAACCCTAATATTCACCGCCGCTGGCTGCGGTTGTGGTGGAGGTGGAGGAGGTTGTTGACGGTTAAGCTCCCTTTGCACAAGAGCTTGCCTAATCTCCTCAATATCCCTCCTAGTTGCCTCTTGCCTCTCATTGGCAAGTCTCCTTTCATTCTCCAAAGCTTCATCCCTTATCCTAATTTGCTCTAAAGCCTCATCCAATTCAGCTTGGAGGTCTCTTCCGGCCATCTCTTTTCCCTTTTTGATGCTCTTGGATCTAGATCTAAGGGTTTTCTCCGGTTCGGGATCGAATGGAGCTAAGTCCTTACCACGAGATCTTCGCATACACCTAAAGAGTAAGAGCTGTCCTGAAAAGCAAAGACACAAACCAAAAAGAGATCAAAAGCAACAAGAAAGATCTACACTAATAAACAATCACAAAATAGACTCAATCTAGACCTAGTCCCCGGCAACGGCGCCAAAAACTTGTTACGCTCAAGATGTGACAGGCAATGGGTTTTAAATTTATATTCTCGTTATATTTATCCTAACTCCTAGCGAAACCCGCAATGTACGGGACGTTTGTAGTAGGGATAGTATTCCGAGGTCGAACACAAAGACTAAGGTGAGATTGATTCGATTAGTGATTAAGTCTAGTGAAGATCTAGGTTAAGAAAAGAGAAAAGAATAAAGAAATGAAAATCTCGATTGTTTTTGGTTGGTTTTTCGATGATCAATCAAATATCACAAATCATGCGAAATATAATAATCAACTAAGCTAACAAATCAACGCAAACGAACAAGCAAAAATACGAGATATAGATCAAAGATAGAAAAGCGGATTCTAGGGGTTGGAAGTTCCGGTTATGGCATAGGACTCAAGCTATCTATTCTTTCCTTGGATTAACTATGATATGTTGGGGTTAAGTGTTTTTAGATTGGGATCAATCACCGGGTAGGTCTCATGGTCCACTAGACCATCCCTAAGGTCTCATCACCGGGTAAGTCTCTAAGAACCTAAGGGACGGAATTCTACACAAACCGGATTGTTACCTAGAGATCTAACCTATCCTTACCGGGTAAGTCTCGGAAGGGTTAGTCCTAAACAACCATCCTAGCACACTTAATCCAATGGCGGCTTATGAGGCTCACCACTACCTAGGGTTTGTCATCTTTGAGATCTAAGAGCAAGGATTACCGGATAAGTCTCTCCTAACACTTTTTTGCTAACACTAGATCACTCTAGGATAGATTTAACTCAACAAACACTTAGGATTTCAACATTCTAACAATCTAAGATTAGATCCATCGAACCAGGTAAGATCACGGTTTGTTCTACCTTTCCACGGTCGTGGTTTGGCAAGAACTGGCCGTGATTCCTAACAGAAACTTCGTTCATGCACACAAGTCATCCAAGGGTAAATCTAAGTCCATCTTATCATAGCCCTAGCCATAACCATCCTTTCCTTACCCTAGAACCACATCTATTTAGCCTAAAACGTTCATAATAGAAATCGAAACAATCAAACATAAAATCATGGCATCCATTTGCAAGATAATGAAGAGAAAGAGATGAACAAGAGAAGTAAACAAAACCAAGCTGAAAAATGGAATTAGAATGACTCACAACCCTTCTTAAAGAAGGTTCAAATGGTTCATACAACTCTAGAAACCGATTCCGAAATTCTTCACTACAAAGCAATCAAATCTATCAAATGTGTGTTCTTCTTCTTCTCCAATGAAGCTCTTCTCCAATGGTGGCCTTCTTCTACCTCCTTCTTCTAAGAATCTTCTTGTTGAGAGAATATTTTTGTTAGAGGATAGTGGATAATGGAGAGCTGCTCCCAGATGATTCTCCCAGCCAATGCAGGACCACTTTTATACTACAACTTTGCAAGAGCTGGCCAAGAGATCGTGGCACAGCTGTCACGAAAACCTGGCAAAATCCACGGTTGAAACCACGGCCGTGGTTTACCAGTGAACCGTGATTTTGTTCTTCAGCTTTGCCTTTGATCATTAAGCTTCGATTTGGTGCATGGCTTGTGTTGGCAAGGTTCCATGAGCTCTCCTTAGCCTTTTGCTTGCATCCTAATGAGTCCGAGGGTGTGTCATCTTGATGAACGATCCTCAAACGTATCGTTTTAGCTCCTAAATCTCCCAAAACACCTACAAAGCAACGCACAAGTCCGTGTAGACGTCTATCTCGACAAAATACGCGAATTGAGTGCAAACGTCGTGAACTAGTGCTAAACCATGCATGAATGAGCGGGAAATCTATCTAAATGATTACCTAAACCTAAGTCATAAATCGTGTTATCACCCGGATATGTGAATGGTGCCGAGTTACTCATCATCATGATTGACTTCCCCAAACCTATTTTCCTACACTTTGAATTCAAACAATTGCTTTCATGGCCCTCCTACATAAAGCATGCCAAAATTAACTTTTCCTAAATCCCGGATAGGTAGAGGAGGCAAACATTCTCATTGAGGGGCTAGATGATCAAAGAATGAAAGTAAGAAAATTGAGGTTCCTCAATCATTTCATAAAGAAGTGTAAGAACTTATATTGTGACTTCAACCTTCATTCCTCAATATGATTTAGATAAAACTTTCACATTATGAAATTTGCAAGAAAGGTTAAACAACATACTCAATTTCTTCACAATTCACAATTCAATTCAAGCATACAAATGTCATCAAAAATTCATTCCACAAGTAGATTCATCATAGAAATCATCTCCAATCTTAGAAGGACAATAATTTTCAAAATTTTTTCAAACTTTTTATGGGTTTTTCAAAGCTTTTCAATGCAATGCAATAATGAAACGTGTGACAATGAAAGAAAGATGCAAGTGTTCATGGAAATAAAGCGAAGCAAGCGTATCGAGTTATTACAAACGAGAGACACACCCCACCCCATACTTAACATACACATTGTCCTCAATGTTCAAGAAAAATAAAGAAAAGAAAAGGAAACAAAGAAAAAATCGCTAATGGTGGTGGAGTAGCTCGGACATCCATCGTCAATCACTGTGAAGGAGGTGGCGGGTATGGAAAGAAGTCCGAACTGAAGGGTCGCCCAAACTGTTGGCGGTAGACATCATGGAGGATCCTCGCGTTCTCTTGCCTCTCCACATCATGCGCCTGCTGGTGGATCTCTAAGTCTCCCACCCTCCTGGAAAGATCACTCACCCATGCTGGCTGCTATCCATACCATGCGGGAGGTTGCTGCAACCACTCCGGTTGCTGCCGCTGAGGAGGTGTCGGTGCAACTAATGGCTGGCCATACCAAGGAGGTGGAGCTCTCATCCAAGATGGTTGTTGTCCATGCCAAGAAGGTGGGGCATCCATCCATGTCGGGCGCTCACTAACACTAGCTCGGCGAGAGGAAGAAAAACCGGAAGGCTTCGACTGGTGGGGGGATCTCCTAGGTGGCTCCGGGAAGTCAGCTGGCTGCTCCAGGAATGATCCAAAGTCCTTCTCATCCCCTCCTGCATCCGGATAGTCTCTTCCTCCCATCTCATCATCATCTGCAGCTGCAATTGGGACCTCATTGGGAACATAAGGAGGAGCTACTAACTTGTTAGTATGCATCGGAACAAAGGTCTCGTTCCAGTTATGGCGACCAAGCATAAGAGAGTACTCCGGGAGCCATGGAATACCTCTACCGCCTCTCTCCTCCCAAGGCATGGTTGCGGTAGGTGGACCACGGTGGCGAGGAAAGATAACTCCTCTAGTCATGAGACCATTGAGACCCAAAGGTCTCGCAGCTATCCTCCTACAAGCAGAATAATCAAGATCCAGCTGGTTGGCAATATGTGTCACCATACCTCCATATCCTATGTTCCCGGCTAATTTGTTCTTCACTTTACTAAGGGTGGAGGCAAGCAAAGTGGCACTATCCGCGGGATGAACGGAAAGCATACAATAGAGAATGAAGAGATCATCGGCTTTGTTCTTTTGGGCTGTTTTGGTTCTAGGGAAAAGGCATTCCGAGAGGATCCTATGGGCTATCTTGATGGCCAAATGGTAGATAGCTTGGCCTTAGAACTGGATGGTTGCCAACGGTCCTCTGAAGCTACAATCATGGCTATCTCCCTCCAAAACTCTTTAGCTTTCACTCCTCTAGGAAATATTCCATTGAACGTCTCATTGAACCCAAACATGGTCCCAAACTGCACAATGGAGAACTTATAGCTACGCTCCATCAACCTAAAGGACACCGTTCGGTTAACGGTGCTATGCTCGAAGAAAGTTATGAACTCCCTTGTAATCTCTTCATACGCATCCTCCCTAATGGCGGAGAATATGATCAATCCAGCTCTATCTAAGAACCAAGTCAAATCATTAACTACATTAAGCTCTTCAAGCTCCTCCAAGACAATGTACCTAGGTCCTATCACATCTCTCTTAGAAATCTTATCCATGGCTCTAATGTAATCTTCATGGATTATAGGGACTCTGGGGGATGGTGGTGATGGTGGTTCATTGGGAGGGGGTTTGGAAGAAGACCCAGCACCTTTCTGCTTCTTATTTCTATTAGATTTCCTTGTTCCAAACATTTTTTCTCAATTGAGAGGAAACCACGGTATGTTCTTCAGAAACCACGGCCGTAGTTTTGTACGGCACCCGTGGAATTGTTCGAAATTCCTCAAAAACTCAGAAAATGCACAGCAAACTCAGCAATCACAGTCCTAAACTACTTCTATTTCCAATTTCGTTCAGTTCTCCTAGAAACTTGCAAGAAAAACGAACAAAATCAACCAAGAGGAGATAGACATAAAAGCTAGGGTTTGGATTAGAAAAAAACCAAAATCTTCCCAATTGTTGATTGATTGCTCATTTTGTTGATGGGATCTTGTAGAGGAATCGATTTGCTCCACTTTTTGTTTAAGAATCGTTCGAATCGGTCTCCGGATGAGGGATCACGAGAAAGGGGCGAATTCCGGCATTTAGAGCGTGGTTTGGGGCATGGTTTGGGAAGAAGAATGAGTTTTTGTGAAGGAGAGGGAAATATATAGTGGCCGTAAAAATTTGGAAAACCACGGCCAGTCAGAGTGTTCACGGCCGTGGTTTTGCCCGTGGAATCCTATTATCTGTGCCAAAAATCCAAGTTATGTCAATCTTTCGGCTTTTCCACCCTTCCTTTGCTCATTCCTTATTCCTGGCATCCAAAAACACAACATATTGGAAGGTATCGAGGGGAAAACAAACAAAAACAACTAAACTAAACTAATCTAAGAAAGAAAGAAAAACAAAAACGACAATGCAATACCTTGGGTTGCCTCCCAAGAAGCGCTTTGTTTTGGGTCCGTAGCTAGACCGTTCCTATATTTAAATGAGGACAATCGGAGCGATTTCCTCAGCTTGGAGCTCCGGTGAGTACTTCTTAAGTCGTTGACCAGTCACCTTGAAACTTCCGTACTTCTCACCCCATACTTCAACTGCGCCATGGGGAAAAACACGTTTAATAACATAAGGTCCCGTCCAACGAGGTTTAAGCTTACCTGGAAAGAGTCGAAGTATAGAATTGAAGAGGACAACTTGATCTTCTTCTTTGAGGTCTTTTGGAATGATATGCTTATCATGCCAACGTTTCGCCCTTTCCTTGTAAATCTTGGCGTTCTCAAAGGCGTTCAAGCGGAGTTCTTCTAGCTCGTTAAGATCCAAGAGGCACTTCTCGCCCGCTTCTTTCATGCTTAAGTTCAACTACTTTACAGCCCAATACGCCTTGTGTTCCAGCTCTACCGGGAGATGATAAGACTTCCCATACACAAGGTTGTATGGTGTTGTGCCGTTGGGAGTCTTGTATGTTGTCCTATACGCCCAAAATGCGTCATCCAGCTTTAGTGACCAATCCTTCCTCGTTTTTGACACCTAGCTTCTTCTCAAGGATTCCTTTGATTTTTCTATTCGAAATCTCCACTTGTCCACTTGTTTGCGGATGGTATGGAGTGGCGATCTTGTGAGTCACCCCATACTTAGCTACTAGAGCTTCGAATCGTCGGGATATGAAGTGTGAACCTCCGTCACTAATGATGGTTCGTGGTGTCCCAAACCTTGGGGAAATAGTTCTATTAAAGAACTTGACAACCACCATAGCATCGTTAGTTGGAGAGGCAATAGCTTCAAATCATCTCGAAACATAATCTACAGCGAGAAGTATGTATTGGTTTCCGCAAGATGATGAGAATGGTCCCATAAAACCAACTCCCCAAACGTCAAAGATTTCCACCTCTTGAATGTTGTTGAGAGGCATCTTATTCCTCCTAGAGATATTTCTTGTTCTTTGACAAGCATCGCAACAAGCAACAAAGGTTTGCACATCCTTAAATAAGGTAGGCCAAAAGAATCCGGATTGCAATACCTTAGCGCTAGTTTTATGGGAACTAGCGTGTCCTCCACAAGGAAGTGAATGACAATGACGAATGACGCTTTGCATTTCGTCTTCCGGCACACATCTCCTAATGATGCCGTCGGGACCTTTCTTGAAGAGTAGAGGTTCATTCCAATGATATTGGCGGACATCTCGAAAGAACTTCTTTCTTTGTGCATAGGATATTCCGGGAGGTATTTCCTGACAAACTAAGTAATTTACAAAATCAGCAAACCAAGGTTCAATACCTCTAGAAATCTTATCGATGCATTCTTCCATTATGTGCAAGTGTTAGTCCAAGAAGGAGTCATTTATGGGTAGGTCGTCGTCTTCGGTGTGTGGTAGACAACTTAGGTGATCCGCAACAGTATTTCGGAGCCTTTCTTATCGCGAATCTCTAGATCAAATTCTTGGAGAAGAATAATCCATCTAATCAGCCTCGGCTTGCATCTTTCTTGGTGAACAAATACCGTATTGCTGAATGGTCCGTGTATACAATCACCTTCGCTCCTACAAGATAAGAACGAAACTTTTCAAAAGCATATACAACGGCTAAAAATTCCTTTTTCGTCGTGGCGTAGTTGAGCTGCGCTTCATCCAGCGTTTTGCTAGCATAGTAGATGGCATGAGTACGGCTTTCCTTCTTTTGTCCAAGCACCACTCCAACAGCTACGTCACTTGCATCACACATAACCTCGAATGGAAAATTCCAATCCAGAGGTTGAATTATCGGGGCTGAGATGAGAGCTTCTCGAATCTTATAGAAGGCATCTAAACATTCCTGCAAAAATCAAAAACAGCATCCTTCATCAATAGACTATTTAGTGGTTTCGAAATTTTCAAGAAATCTTTGATGAATCTCCTATAAAACACTACATGTCCTAGGAAACTTCTTATCCCCTTCACTGAAGATGGAGGAGGAAGCTTCTCTATCGTCTCTATCTTAGCCTTGTCAACTTCGATCCCTCTATTAGAGATCAAGTTTCCCAGCACAATGCCTTCCTTAACCATGAATTGACACTTCTCCCAATTTAGAACAAGGTTAGTGTCTTCACATCTTTGCAAAACAAGAGAAAGGTTAGCAAGACAATTGTCAAATGAGGAACCATAAACTGAAAAATCGTCCATAAAAACCTCCATGATTTCCTCAATGTATTCCGAGAAGATGGCCATCATGCACCTTTGAAAGGTGGCTGGAGCGTTGCAATGTCCGAATGGCATCCTCCTATAAGCAAACGTACCCCATGGGGACGTGAATGTGGTCTTCTCTTGATCGCCCGGGTGAATCGGAATCTGAAAGAAACCACTATAATCGTCAAGGTAACAAAAGTAGGAGTTTTATGCTAACCTCTCAAGCATTTGATCAATGAATGGTAGCGGGAAGTGAACCTTCCTAGTTGCATTGTTCAGCTTGCGGTAGTCAATGCACATCCTCCAACCCGTCACGGTTCTTGTTGGAATGAGTTCGTTGTTCTTGTTGGTCACAACGGTCATTCCTCCCTTCTTTGGAACGACTTGAACGGGGTCACCCACTTGCTATCGGAGATAGGATAGATGATACCTGCGTCAAGTAACTTAAGGATCTCTTTCTTCACGACCTCTTTTATGATCGGGTTTAACCGTCTTTGAGGTTGTCATGAAGGCTTGTAATCCTCCTCCATTAGAATCTTGTGCATACATAAAGAAGGTTTAATTCCTACAATATCCTCTATGGTATAGCCTAAGGCTTTCCTATGTTTCCTCAAAACAACCATAAGTTTCTCATGGTCATCTTCATTTAAATTGGAACTAACAATATCGGGAAAGGTAGAATTAGTTCCTAGAAATGCATACCGAAGATGTGTGGGAAGCGGCTTCAATTCCAAAGCTATTGATGCCTTTGATGTATCTTGAGGTGTCCCCGATGCCTCCTTAGAAGTTTCTAAGGGTGTGGGAGTAGTGGAAGAAGACTCAAGAGTGCTTGTAGAAGGAACGGAATTGTTCTCAGAATTTCCCAAAACCACGGTGCACCTGTTACTTCCACGGCCGTGGTTTAGGGCGTGGAAGTCTCTGGAGCTCTCGAAATAACACTCTACGGCCTGAATTGGTGGAACCACGGCCATGGAATAGCACAACTGGCCGTGGTTTCTCATGTTTTCTGAGCCATCGTACAATTTCTCGAAGTCTTCCTCTTGCACCTCTTTTAGCTCCTCTAAGGCTTCAACCTCAACATTGTAATCCTCTTCTTCTCCCTTTTCCATGATGCTCATGGTTAAGACCTTTTGCAATGGATCTTTAAACAAGATCGAACTTACTTCCTCCCTAGATGCCTCTTCGTCATAGATGTTGAACATATCCTCTCCAAGTGCAGGTTCTTTCACCAAAGTTGAGAGAACAAATTCAACCTTCTCTTCTCCTATATCGAAGGCTAGTCTAGCGTTCTTGCAATCAACCATACAACCGGAGGTTGCAAGAAATGGTCTCCCGAGTATGATCGGGACCGGACAATCTGCAGGAATGTCAAGCACAACAAAATCTATTGGAATATAGAATTTACCGAGCTTGACTGGGACGTCTTCAATGATGCCGACGGGTCGAGTTATGGATCGATCCGCCATGTACGTCATCTTTACCGGTTTAGGTTCACCTAAACCGACCTTCCTACACAAATCAAGAGGGATGATGCTTACGCTTGCTCTTAAGTCACAAAGAGCATCGTATGTGACTTCTCCAACTCCTATTGGAATGCAAAATGAAACCGGATCTCTCTGCTTTGGGGGCATCTTTTCCGTCATTGTTTTGATGATCTCTGAAGATTCTGAACTTATCTTGACTTCTCCAAAGTCTTCTAGCTTCCTCTTGTTAGAGAGGATCTCTTTCAAGAACATCCCGTAAGTGGGCATACCTACTATTGCATCAATAAAAGGTATGTTAATATACAGTTTGCTCATTAGATCAACAAACTTACCGAACTGCTTGTCTAGACGCGCTCTTATTCTAGATTGCGGGAATGGTAAAGGAGGTTTGTAAGCTGGAGTAGGAACATAGACATCTTCCTTCTGCTTCTTCTTTTCTTTCTCTTTCTCAACGGGGACTTCTATAAACTTGGGTTACGGGTCGGTAGTTGTTACACCACTCCTAGTAGTGATCGCCATTACTCGCCCCTTTGGGTTATCCTCCGTCTATCCGGGAAGCTTCCCTTGATCTCTAGGAACTTCTCCGGCTTTGGTGAACACTTGATTTTCTAAAGCTTTTTGTGCCTTATCAACCGAAGTGATGTGATTCTCTAGTCCTTGGAGCTTTCCCAAGATTGTCTCTAGCATAGCATCATGCTTATCCTTCTCCGGCTTGCCTGAGCCATTCGATGTTTGACCTTGGCTTTTCAAAAGAGTAGAAGAAGATGGAGGTGTTAGTGAATTCTCATTTCGTGAGTAGAAATTACCGGAGTTTTGTTGGTTGGATCTCCAATTGTTGTTGTTGGAGTTAATGTTGTTGTTCCAGTTATTGTTCCGGTAGTTGTTCCTATTGCCATGGTTATTATCCCTCCCTAGGTAACCAGCTTCTTGCTCCTTCGTCTTTTGAAGGCCATCTCTTATAACTTCCTTCAAATCCTTGATCTCATTGTTGAGGGAAAATATTTGAGTTTGTGCAGCTTGAGTCAACTTTGCTCCTTGCTCTCCCGAATTCCGATTCCCATTGTCCATCTTCCTATGGGAATACTTCTCAATCACTTGGGGTTGCTTCTCAATGAAGTCACAAGCGTCGTCTTCTCTCATGTCCATGAATGTACCACAAGAAAGAGATTGGAGTTTGAATTGTGTCTCCACATCCAATCCCTTGTAGTAGATCTCCAATAATTCCAACTTTGAAATGCCATGGTGTGGGCAATCCAATAGAAGATCTTGAAACTTTTCCCAAGATTTAAACAAGCTTTCGTTAGGTTTCATAGAAAAAGAATTAATCTTACCTCTCAATTCCACCGTTTTGGATGACGGAAAGAACTTAGTGAGAAACTCCGAAGTCAAGTCCTCCCATGTGTTAAGCTTCGCAGCCGGAAGAGCTTGATACCAAGCTAAGGCTTTGTCCTTGAAAGAGAAGAAGAACGGTCTCAACTTGTAGTTGTTGTGGTTAACCCTTTATGGCTTCAAAGTTTCCATGAGAATCTCAAAACTCTGCAAGTATTGATGCGGAGATTCAGCTTTCGTTACACCAAACTGATTTTGGCGGATCATAATGATGACTTGTGGACGTGTCCCGAAGTCATGATCATCTTGCTCTCCAAGACTCACACCTAGACGGCGTGGTTGTTGAATTTGGTCCATTCTTTTCCCAAGAGTTCGTGGTTCCACGATATCAGCAACTCTCGCCTCTCTAGCACGAGGACGAGGATTAACATAAGGTCGAGGACATGGATCGACAGGAGTATGAGGGTTAAGTGGTGGTATGTCCTCTAGCTCTGGCATCTCATCATCATCGCATAATTCAGCTATGGACGCCTTAGCCTTCTTCTTCTTCTTAACGTCATTTCTCTCTAGTTTCACGTCTAGAATCATCACTCTAAGCTCATCTATTTGAAACTGGTTGCGTTCCTTCTCTTCCAATCGAGCCTTCTCACTCAATTTGAGTTGAGCTCGAGCTTCATCCAACTCCTCTTGGATGTTCCTTCAATTATTTTCAGCCATCTTTTTCTCTTTTAACTTTCTTCTCAAAGTTTTCTCCAATTCGGGATCAAAAGGAACGAGATCTTTGGTAGATCTAGTTCTTCGCATATACCTATGAAATCTGCAATAATCACTCAAGTAGAAAAATCAAATCACAAGAGCAAAAGCTCCCAAGCTCGACAACCGAGAGCCGAATTTGGTCTAGACCAAATCCTCGGCAATGGCGCCAAAAACTTGTTTGCTCAAAAGTGTGCGTCAAATTTTATATTTATAAAACTGAAATTAAAGCAAAGCGAACCCGCAGTGTACGGATCGGCGTAGTAAGGCAAGAAATTCCAGAGTCGAACTCGAGGATTTGGTGAGAATAAAATCAGTTCACAAATTGCCGAGCATGTAAAACATAGAAGCTTTGCAAGTAATATTGGGAAAACAACAATTCTAAAGATCCAAGTATCCAATTGTGGCAATCGATTCAAGATATTCTATAAATGTAAGGACAAAGTCGGGATTGCAAAGGTATAACTAATGTAAGGTTATGTACGGTGAAGTTTCAAACCTATATGTCTTACCCTCTATAAAGGTTGTTGAGGCTGCAATATAGAAAGGATCAAGGATAAGAATTACTTTCAAATAATCATGCCCAAACCCAAGGAATCAAAGATAAGCCAAAACGGTTAGGTTGTGACACTCGAAACCGATGATGTTGAGTCTCACTTACCTAAAGATGGCAAGCCAAGGCTAGGTTAAGGCAAATCTCTAACTTTGGGTTAAAGCAAAAGCAAAGGACGTACGACAGAGGAAAACCACGGCTAGATCTTGAGGAACCACGGTCGTGGAACTCAAGAACAGGCCGTGGAAAAGGGTTGTCGACGAAGTTCTCGCAACTTTCAGGTCCAATCTGTTTTGTTCAATCTATCATTATCTAAGCCACAACTATCAATCCTTCACCTTAGAATCGCTAAAGGGTTTTAGCCAATAACCATCATCATTGAATCAAAAATAAAGTTTAAAAGAGAGAAAGAATAAAATCTCGAAAACTCAATAAAAGTCAAACAATCAATCTCAAATTCAAACAACAAGTGTATATGTTTAATGAATGCAGGAAAGGGAACAAAAATCCTCACAAAAATATCGAGAAACAATGGAGAACGGGATGTTAATCCGTCTCTGAATGTAAACCCTAAGATATTCTCTAAGTACGCAATCTCCAAATCGCGTCCTTCTCGGCATCTTCCCTCAGCAATGATTCCAAATGTCTCTCTCTTCGGTGTGTAAGCAACAGTCCCGTTTTCTCCCTCCTTCAGCCTTCTTATAGGGAAAAATAGGGTTACGAGAAAAGCCCGATAACTATTGCTGACGTGGCAAAAAATGACACGTGGCAATGTCGAGGAAATCCCGGTCTAGTACAACATTCCACGGCCGTGGTTTAGGGTGTAGAACCTTCTAGTGCTCTTCGACATCACTTTCCACGATCTAAATGCTAAAACCACGGTCTTGGAATTCATGGTTTGGCCATGGAAGCTCAAAATCCTTTGTAAAAGTTTGTGTTTCGTAAAGTTCTTCAACCATGCTACTTCCTTAACTTCTCTAAAGCATCCTCTTGGCATCTAGCATGATCAAATACTCCTTTCCTCTCATGTATGCTCTAATTCAAGTCTTCATTTACCTAAAAATAAAACAAAGCTTGTGTAGATCTCTATATCGACAAAATAGGTGAATGTGCTTGATGACATGATTTATGACACTAGTTTAGGCACTCTTTTAGATAGTTTTCCTTTCCATTCATGCATGTTTCCGCATTAGTTCGTGATGTTTACGCTTAATTCATGTATATTGTCGAAATAGACGTCTACACGGGCTTTTGTCGGTTTTGTAGGTATTTTGGGGAGCTTTTGGAACATAATCGATACATTCGAGGATCATTCCTTGTGGTGGCACACATCCCGACTCATTAAGGAGCTAGCTAGGAGCAAAGGAGAACACAAAAGACCTTATTGGTGCATGTCTTGCACCAATTCATGACTTGGTGATCCAAAGAGGGCTGAATAGAGAGAACCACGGCCTAGAGGCCAAAATCTCAACCGTGGTTTTGCCCGTGGTTTCTTCTGGACAGCTGTGACACGTATCCCACGATTTCTTTGTCCGGACCTTGCTTTTTGGTGGAGTACTTAAGTGGTCATGCAGGTTGATTTTTGAGATCTTCTTCCTTTTTGGACCCTTCTCCTCTAGCTCTTCTCCAACACTCTTCCATTGTAGCCTCTCTTCAAGGCACCCTTGTGGGTGTTTTAGGGAGAGATTAGTGTAGATTTTAGTTTTAAAGTGAGATTTGAGTGGTTTTGAGTGAGGTTTCCTTTGTTGATACCTTGGAGCTGCATCTTGGACCCTTTGTAAGACTTGGTAACTTCTATTTTAGCTTTATAATGTCTTTTCTTTGGTTAATTCTTCATTATCTAGCTATGACTTGCAAGCATGCTCTATTTATGAAGTTTGATCTAGATTTGTATGTTGTTGGCTGAATAGATGTGATTCTACGGTGAAGGAATGATGTTTATGCTTTGGACTATGATTGTACGGACTTGTATTTTAGTTTAGGATTGATTCGTGTTCTAAACCCTAACTCAAACCCAAACCACGGCATGTTCATCTAAAATCTAGACCGTGGTTTCTCATGATTAGCCCGTGGTTTTCTCTGTTTTACTTATATTGATGAATCTGGATGTTAGGATGTAGATGTGTTGAAATCCTAGTGTTTGTTGAGCCTAATCTAGCTTAGGGTGACCTAATGTTAGCAACCTTTTTGAGGAATGAGACTTACCCGGTAATTTCCTCTCTTAGATACATAAGATGATGAACTCTCGGTAGTAGTGAGCCAAAAAAGCTGCTATTGGATTGAGTGTGCTAGGATCGTTGCCTAAGACTTACCTTTTCCGAGACTTACCCGGTAAGGAGGGGTTTGACCCTTAGGTAGTGGCCGGTTTGTGTAGAATTCTCGTCCTTAGGTTCCTTGAGACTTACCCGGTAATAGGACCTTAGGTGCGAGACTAGTGGAGCATGAGACTTACCCGGTAATTGCTCCCATTAGACAAACACCCAACTCCGAACAACCATAGCTTTCCTTTGATCTTTAGAAACATGAGTCCATTGTCATAATCGGTATTCTGAATCTCTAGAATCCGCATTTCTTACCGCTTATCACCTATCCTTGTATTTGTGTGTTTGTTTGCTTGTTTGTGTTGATATATTTGTGATCCTTGTTGATAACCCAAAACCAACCAAAAATATTGTGTTTTGCACTTTCTTTATTTCTCATCTCATCTTAGTTTTGATTTGCACTATGTTTGATCATTGAATGACTTGATTTCACCTCAGTCCTTGTGTTCAACCTCGGAAAACTTTCCTTCCTACATAACGATCCGTACACTGCGGGTTTTGCTAGGTAGTTTAGGAGATTAGATCGAGTTTATAAATGTAAAGCTTTTTGTGCTACATCTCTAGCGTTACAAGTTTTTGGCGCCGTTGCCGGGGACTAGGTCTAGATTAAGTCATTTGATTTTGATTGTTTATAGTGTTTATCTTTCTTGTTACTTTTGATCTTGTGTTGTTTTTGTCTTTGCCTTTTTCATGTTTGCCATGGACGGATTGTACTTCCAAGACGACCTTGACGACATGGAGTATGAGGGATGGATGGGAAACCATGATCTAGGACCCCTCCATGATGAGTTTGAGTATTGGGAGGAGTTTAATGCCTATCATGAGTCCCATGATCAATCTCACATGACTATTATGCCTCATACGGAACCTCACCATCAACCTCACGATGACCGAGTAGAATTAATGCTAGAAGAAATGTTGAGGAAGATGGATGATCTAGAAAGTGACCTTGCTTCCATTTCAAGTGCACACATGGTGCTTGAAGCGGAATTATTTCAACAAGAGAAGATTCACCATGAGGAGATCCAAGAATTACCCGAATCAACCATAACCAATAGAGACCTTGAGGAAGAGTTGAATGAAGCTCGGGAGAAACTGTGGCTAAGGGATTTAGCCCTGAAGGATGCAAGAAGATTGAATTTTGAGAGAGAACAACAATTGAGGAGGGAGATTGAGGAGATTAGGCATGCTCTTATGCTAGGAGATCCTACCATCCTCCAAGTCTTACCTCCACCTCCTTTACCTTTGGAGGAGTGCAATGAAGTACTCTCACCCCCGGACATACTTGCCATCAACCCCGGAACCACACTTGAAGAGCTCACGAGGGAGGAAAAAAACAGAAAGAACCACGGCCTGGGGGACATAACCACACCCGTGGTTTCAACAATTCAGCCCGTGGAAAGCTCTGTCGTAGAGAGCCCTAAGTTAACTTCAACTCCTTCCAATCCTTTCTTGCTTGCCCGGAGTAAACACGAAGATTGGAGTACCTTTCCTAAGGAGTCTCCCATGTTGAATGAATGAGACAAGCATGATGGATCCATGATGGTTATGAGGCACTAAAATGAAGAATTCTTTCCAAAAATCGGTTTTCTTCGGATCATAGAGGATGAGGATGACAAGCATCTCACCGGTGTGACCGCGAAGCACAAATTTTTTAAGTATGGGGTGGCACCTATGGTTGCAACTCCATACTATCATCAAGGAAGCGGTGATGAAGGAGTCTACTACTCACTAGTGAAGAGAGAACTTAAAGCTTATTTGGGCATCAAGTGGCCCGTGCTTGTCATCATGAATGCCGGAAAGTGATGGTTGCTTAGACTCCTCAAGCAAACCATGGTATTCGAGGTAGATTGACACATCCACGGAGTTTGGTCACGCTAATGACCTAAAAGAAGCGCTTCTTGGGAGGCAACCGAGGGGTAACAACTCTTTCCCTTTTCTCTTTCGTTTTCGTTTTTGCTTTTGTTTTTGTGTGTTTTTGTGTTTTGTGTTTGTGTGCTAGATTTTAGGTAATAAGGAAACCTTGCAAGGCGAGTTGATGATGATGATCCCGTTTTCAACCATGGGTGGAGCGGACGTTAATAGTTGCTGGTAAGAAAACGAAAGAGGCCCTCATGCCTATCCCTCAAATGAGGTATTCGGCAGAACAAGCATAAAAGTGTTACTAGGTTTTGCTATCAACCTAAGTAACGAAAAAATACCCACACAAGATATAAGCAAGCAGCTTGACACAATTTGTCACCGCTGACAAGCTTTGACAAGCAAAACACCCATACAAGACAAGCTTTGACAAGCAACAACCTATACATGACAAGCTATGACAATCATTTGTGTAACTTGACAACACTTTGACAAGCTAATGGCAATTATTCGGCCCGTTTGGACACGCTCCGGCAATAACTCGGTCATACCAATCATACGGCCCACTGAGACTTCTTTTGACAAGCAGATGGCAAGCCGGCCCATCTTGACAATGTCCAGCACCCCATGACAGCCTTGTGACAACCTTCGGCCCATCCTGACAAGCTTTTGACAACCTCCGGCCCATAATGACAAGCTTGGACAATCATTTGACAACAAATATGCGACGCCAGTCATGCCCATCAGACACCAACTGGGCCCATCTGGCATGTCATGACAAGTCATGACAAGCCTACGACAAGATCATCCCAATATCAGCGAACGGCATTCAAGCCCATTATACCCCATCTGGCCCCATCAGGCATGCCATGACAAGTCATGACAAGTCTGCGACAAGGCCAGCGTCGTGTTACTTGTTCACTTCTCCACCATCCTTATGCTTGACTCTTAATCGAGTGACTCTTCTAGCCCCATCCTCATGTTGTCCCTCACGAGTAGCTTGCTTTCTTTGTTTTTCTAGCGATGCATTAAGCTTCCGGATGATGCGCCGCTTGGCTTTAGACAAGGCTGGCGTGAAGACTTCATCCTCACTATCCTCACTTGCTTCATGCGATGGCTCATCGGCGCCTCCATCACTCTCCTGGCCTGCCATAGCTTCCAAGTCGTCCGCTAACTCAATGTCCTCCTCATTACTCCCCAAGCCTGCATCGTCACTATCTTCACTCTCTCTACTAGCCATATCTTCATTACCTCTAGCCGTCTCTTCATAAGTTACACCCTCAATGACCTTGTCCTTGCCTTTAGCTCTCCGGCGCTCCTCAGCTTCATCACTCAACGGCCTGTGGCACTCCTTCTCTTGCTCTTTTTCAGGAAAATGAGGCTGTGATTGGCCTTTGCCAGCCATAACTTCGCCTCCTGCCGACTTAGACAAAACATTAGCAACATTATGAGTGCCACCATTTGTGACATTACCTTCTGCAGCCTCCAATCCCATAGCCTTAGGACCTTGTGAGGCTCTAGCCGGCAGCCTTCGCCTAGGTTGAGGCCGGCCACCATCCTTTGGCCTTTCATTAAACGCACAATCCTCATCCTTATGCCCAAATTGAAGGCATTTCCGGCAATACTTAGGCTCATTCTCATATAACAAAGCACAATCCAAGCTAATGCCATCATCAAAGTCCAAAGATACCTCCCTTAGGATTCGCTTAGCAAAATTCACTTCAACCAAAACTCTAGCATATGAACCTCTCTTCCTTTCCTCCGTTACATGGTCCATGAAGAGAGGTTTGCCAAGCAAAGAACTAATACGTGCAAGTATTGTAGGCGTCCAGAACTCGTTAGGCAAACCGGTAATTCGAACCCATAATGGCATAGTAGCAATGTCCTTTTGATTGAACGCAAACTTATCCGGTACATGTTTTAACAAAAGAGGCTTGTTGAATATGAAGTATGGCCCTCCACGAAGCACCCTATCCCTCTCATCATCACTTATAAAACTGAAAATCATCCAGCCCGCTTCCATCCGGAATTTGACCGATGTGCCCCATGCCTTCATAACATTATTAATGGCCGCAAATCCAGGATAGAAACCAACATATTGCCCCAACAATGTACTACCCCATACCTGCGCTTTGGGCATTCCCTCCGAGCATTTGATGGCAATACGTGTTGATGTAGGCTTGACATACTCAAGGCGACCACCCAACCCAGAATTCATGAAAATTCGAGAAGAATTACCTTGCCAAGCTTGACGAACACTAGCACTAGGCCCTGGCTGACCCAGCTTAGGATACTCATGTAATGGTTGGCCAGCAATCAGCGTCCCAGCAGCCCCAGGCGCGCCTGCCTCATCAACCAATCGACCAATACCAATGCCATCATGGGAGTCAAAAATGTGTTGTTCATGACACTGAACTTTCTTCTGGGCGTTCAAACGAGTATCATCCATAGAACTTTTCCCCAAAGGGACGGAGAAAGAAACAGATTTTCCAGCTCGATATGACAA
The DNA here is from genome assembly GCA_033239125.1 of Fagopyrum homotropicum. Classification (NCBI taxonomy): domain Eukaryota; kingdom Viridiplantae; phylum Streptophyta; class Magnoliopsida; order Caryophyllales; family Polygonaceae; genus Fagopyrum; species Fagopyrum homotropicum. The sequence goes on along the minus strand of BSWB01000005.1, from coordinate 8,094,392 downwards.
ATCTTGATCCAGCGGACCAGAATTTGGTTGTTCATGACATCGGATTTTCTCTTGGGCGTTCAACAGAGTGGCATCCCTAGTAATGTTCCCCAAAGGGACGGACACAGAATCGGCCTTACCACGAACTTGTGCAGAATCTTGATTCAGCGTTTCAAGCGCCGGCGGAGCATTTTTTGATTGGTCATGACACTGGATTTTTTCTGGGCGTTCAATCCATCATCATCAATAATAGCATTTCCCAAAGGGACGGACGTAGAAACAGAATGACCAGGGAGTTGTGACGAATCTTGCATAGGCTGACCAATTTTGGGTTGCACATAACGCTGGATTTTTTCCTGGGCGTTCTCTCGAGCATGTCCAATAATGGTATTATCCAAAGGGACGGACAAAAATGCCTGTTTTTCAGCCCTCTGTGACAAATCTTGATTAACCGGCAATGCCAAACCCCTTGTCGAAGCAGGCGGACGTGCGTTTGGCATAGTGCCATCGCCTTGGCGCATTGCCAATAGCGCGCCAGCGCCACCATCTGATCCAGACCCAACGCCAGCTTTCTTGGACCTTTTCTCTCGCTTTTCTTGCGTTTCTTGAATTGTTGTAACAACCTCAACCGAATCTTGATGAACTTCATTCTCATCGCTTCTTCCTTGCATCAAAGTGACACCTTGTGATGAAGGCTCATTAGTCGAACTACCTTCATCCTCATTCCGATCAATGGCCGGCACAAGTTTCTTCTTTTTAGCCATTAGTGGGTGCGACCTAAGTCACAACCCAACCACCACAATATGCTAAGGCTTGCGCAGCCTTAATGAACACAAAATCCCCAAAAAATGTGCGAGAAAGATGATCAATGTGCAAGAGAAAGCACCAAGAGAAATCGCCAATAATAATTGTGAATGATAATTCACAAAACGCCAAGAGTAATCACCAATAACACAATGGAGAAGCAATGCGAGAGAGGGAGGGAAGGCAATATGCGAGAGAGAAGCAAGAGAGGGGTGCGAACTAACTCACAACTCGAGAGGAGAAGGGAGCGTTTCTTGGAGCATTTCTTGGAGCAAGGGGCGGAACATTTCTTGGAGCGGACGTTAAACTTGGATGGCTTGAGGTGTCTTTGTTGGATGGAAGAGCTCCCATCTCGCATACACCTTGGCGCGGGTCTCGACGCCAGAATGACTATGAAGAGCTCTATCATTCTTGATCGATCATCCGCACCACCACTCCACATGAGTGAACCAAAATACCGAAAACACCATTTTTACATTGTGAGGACTTCTTTCACTCTTCTTTACTTGATTTGCACATTGGGGACAATGTGTTTTTAAGTATGGGGTGGGGTTTTCATGATTTTTAGCATGGCATGATCGCATCTAGGATAGTTTAGTTTTATTGTCACACGTTTCTTTTCATGTTTTGCATTGTACATATATATTTCAAAACTTCCAAAAAATCGAAATATATATAAAATTTTTTGCTTCCTAGTTTGGATATGACCCTTATGATGAGATTGTTTTGTGAATTGGCTATGGATGGTCATGTGTGTTGAATGGATTTATGCATATGTGGACTTGAAATACTTCTCTTGAATCCTATGTATGAATTGTGATTATGATGTTTTCCTTGATTGGATTGAGGATTGATAGTCGAAATTACATGCTAGTTCTTGCACATCATCTAGGAATGATTAAGGAAATTCATCTCTTTTCTTCTCATCTTGATCATGTTGTTTGAGCACCTCACTTTATTAAAAATTTGACCTCTTTTGACCCATCCGGGAATAGGAGCATGCTAGTGTGTTGAGTGTGTGAAAAGCAAGTATGGGGTGGTGAAGTTGGTGTATGAATTTTGTGAATGAAGTTGTTGAAAATGTGTTGTGAAAAGTGTAGAAAAAAATATAGGTTTGGGGACTTTGATTTTGATGACGAGTAACTCGGCACCATTCACATAATCGGGTGTTTGTGCCTTGCCAAAGTCGGATAAACCGAATGTCCTACCGAGCCTTGGTATGTGTGCCCGGTGTGAGGCACCTCGGAAAAATCCCGAGGTCCGATAATCACCAAGGTTTGGGCTTTTTTACACCAATGTCATTGTCTCAAAAATAAGTGAGAGAAAATGAAAAAGAAAAGAAAAGAAAGAAAAGAAGGAAAAAAATACACTTTGGTGGATGAAGTATAAATGTGAAGTTGTGGTTGTTTAGTTCATATCCCACATTTGCACCACATGACCTTAGAAAATTTCCACCTTATCATCACGTTTCTTGGCCTCTTCTTTCCTAAGTCCTTAAGACCTATTTGCTTATGTGTATGACTTAGTGATCTAGATTGGATACTCTCATGATCATCTTGACTTCATCATTTTTACCTTTCATGCATGCTTTCGAGTTAAGTATGATTGTCTTTCCGTGCCTTCATTCATTTAATACATGATTGCTTGTTCATTGTCATGAGCATGACTATGAAGGTGATCCATCTTTAGAAGCAAAATTCCAAAAATATTTTTAGTTTTTCTACTTCCATAAATCATGCCATCTCGTAGCCTATAGTTGAACCTTGCTCGGGGACAAGCAAGTGGAAAGCATGGGGTATTTTGATGACATGATTTATGACACTAGTTTAGGCACTCTTTTAGATAGTTTTGCTTTCCATTCAGGCATGTTTCCGCATTAGTTTGTGACGTTTACGCTTAATTCATGCATATTGTCGAAATAGACGTCTACACGGGCTTTTGTCGGTTTTGTAGGTATTTTGGGGAGCTTTTGGAACATAATCGATACATTCGAGGATCATTCCTTGTGGTGGCACACATCCCGACTCATTAAGGAGCAAGCTAGGAGCAAAGGAGAAAACAAAAGACATTATTGGTGCATGCTTGCACCAATTCATGACTTGGTGATCCAAAGAGGGCTGAACAGAGAGAACCACAGCCCAGAGGCCAAAATCTCGACCGTGGTTTTGCCCGTGGTTTCTTCTGGACAGATGTGACACGTGTCCCACGATTTCTTTGTCCGACCCTTGCTTTTTGGTGGAGTACTTAAGTGGTCATGCAGGCTGATTTTTGAGATCTTCTTCCTTTTTGGACCCTTCTCCTCTAGCTCTTCTCCAACACTCTTCCATTGTAGCCTCTCTTCAAGGCACCCTTGTGGGTGTTCTTGGGAGAGATTAGTGTAGATTTTAGTTTTAAAGTGAGATTTGAGTTGTTTTGAGTGAGGTTTCCTTTGTTGATACCTTGGAGCTGCATATTGGACCCTTTGTAAGACTTGGTAACTTCTATTTTAGCTTTATAATGTCTTTTCTTTGGTTCATTCTTCATTATCTAGCTATGACTTGCAAGCATGCTCTATTTATGAAGTTTGATCTAGATTTGTATGTTGTTGGCTGAATAGATGTGATTCTAGGGTAAAGGAATGATGTTTATGCTTTGGACTATGATTGTACGGACTTGCATTTTAGTTTAGGATGGATTCGTGTTCTAAACCCTAACTCAAACCCAAACCACGGCATGTTCATCTAAAATCTAGGCCGTGGTTTCTCATGATCAGCCCGTGGTTTTCTCTGTTTTACTTATATTGATGAATCTGGATGTTAGGATGTAGATGTGTTGAAATCCTAGTGTTTGTTGAGCCTAATCTAGCTTAGGGTGACCTAATGTTAGCAACCTTTTTGAGGAATGAGAATTACCCGGTAATTTCCTCTCTTAGATACATAAGATGATGAACTCTCGGTAGTAGTGAGCCAAAAAAGCTGCTATTAGATTGAGTGTGCTAGGATCGTTGCCTAAGACTTACCTTTTCCGAGACTTACCCGGTAAGGAGGGGTTTGACCCTTAGGTAGTGGCCGGTTTGTGTAGAATTCTCGTCCTTAGGTTCCTTGAGACTTACCCGGTAATAGGACCTTAGGTGCGAGACTAGTGGAGCATGAGACTTACCCGGTAATTGCTCCCATTAGAGAAACACCCAACTCTGAACAACCACAGCTTTCGTTTGATCTTTAGAAGCATGAGTCCATTGTCATAATCGGTATTCCGAATCTCTAGAATCCGCATTTCTTACCTCTTATTACCTATCCTTGTGTTTGTGTGTTTGTTTTCTTGTTTGTGTTGATATATTTGTGATCCTTGTTGATCACCCAAAACCAACCAAAAATATTGTGTTCTGCACTTTCTTTATTTCTCATCTCATCTTAGTTTAGATTTGAACTATCTTTGATCATTGAATGACTTGATTTCATCTAAGTCGTTGTGTTCGACCTCAGAATACTTTCCTTCCTACATAACGATTTGTACACTGCGGGTTTCGCTAGGTAGTTTAGGAAATTAGATGAAGTTTATAAATGTAAAGCTTTTTGTGCTACATCTCTGACGTAACAGTCATATCCATGTACACATCTAAAAGGGAAAAATAATCAAAATAAGTACCTAAAATATAGTCATATTTCATGCTATGAACTATATCCACCTGAGGGAAAATAATCTAGACAGAAGCAAGGGCACATTCCCCCTTACCCCTTTTATCAGGTCCTGGTTGGATATAAGGATTATGTTCGCTCCAAATGGTGTGTGCAAGCTTTAATTTTATATCCCAAGAAATATGCTTAAAACAAGGATCCAAACTCGCAGTGTACGGATCAATTATAGTAAAAGCAAGAATTATGGGGTGTCGATCTCAAGGACTTAGGTGAAACAAAGCAAGTATAGGTTGTCAATGTAACTAATAACCACAAAACGATTAAACAATCAAAAGATGGTTATAAGGTCAATTAAGGGGAATATGTAAATTCTAGGGATTAAAGCATCTAGTTGTGGTTCCAACTCAAGATAAGCGGACAAAGCTGAGATTTTGCAAAGGGAAAGTGTTTCTAAAGCGGAATAGATCACCGGGTAAGTCTCACTACTCACTAACTCCAAACCAAAGGCTCCTATTACCGGGTAAGTCTCAAGGCACTAAGGAAAGGAATTATAATCTCAAACCAACACACCAACTAAGGGAATAGAATCAACCTTTACCGGGTAAGTCTCAAGCTAACTCACAAAGATGAAATGAAGGCACACTCAAACCCCAATAAAGGATAAACCTTTATTACCTACACTTATGATCTTGGGTAAACAAACTAAGGAATTACCGGGTAAGTCTCATCTCAAGCTTGCATTGAACCAGGAAAGGTGTAATAAGAATAGGATTTGGCAAACTCTAACACTTAACTCTCAGTTTCTAATCAGAGAAGTCACCATAGTCAGTCAAGTTCCACCCCGGCGAGATGTTCATCGACTGAACGAGATATTCTAAGGTTAAGGATAAAGACTTGAGGTTTCAAGGTCCTACTGGGATTAAGATTATTCTATCATCGTCTTTCCCACAACTTTCAGCCAATCACCCTAGAATCGCACAAGGAAATTAGCCACTCATCATCATGAAAGAAATAATCAAATATTTGAGAAGAAAATGAATATTTGAACACAAACACCTTAAGAACAAGGCTTCAATAACTGAATCAAATATCAAACAAATCAGCGTTCTTTGAATCACAAATCCAACAAGACAATGAAACTAAAGGGAATCTAAGAAAGTCTTACAAATCCCCTCACAAGCTATCACAAAGCTATGAACTTCCTTCCTTCAATCTTCATACTTCCTTAAAAGCTTTCAGAAAATCTTCTCTTTGATGGTTATTCTCAACCTCCAAGCATGGTTGAACTTGTGAAAAATCCAACCCTTAATATAGGAGAATTATCTTTCAAAGATAATAATATCTTAAAAAGATAATATCCTAATAAAATATATTCATATCTCTAAAATAGATCTCCCAAATATATGATCTTTCTTTCAGACATCCAGCCCAAAAATATAAGATATCTCCTTCCAAAAATAAAAGATTTCAGCCAAATAAAATATATCTCGCCGCGCCAGGGTGTTCGCCTCGGTCGGGACGCTCCTCAAGATCACCTTGGTCGAGGTGACATTGTCGCTGACCGAGATGAATCTCAGCTGAATGTGAAATCTCTCAAATCTGGTCCAAAGTAAATCTTCTTTGTTAATTCTTTTCTCCCTGAGTTCTCTTTTAAGCTCTTGAATGTAGCTCCTATGACTCCTTTACTCCTTAGCTCCATTTCGATCAAAAAACGTGCCATTTTACCTACGATTACAACGAAACTTGGTGTAGACCTTGATTCCCGTAAAGGTAAATGAAACGAAAATATAATCACATAATATACATTCAAACATGCAGATTATTGAAGATAAAAAGTCTAAACAAGTCCCAAAATATAGACTATAATACATGCTATCAGATTCCTTGGAAGAATACCGAGTTGCTTGAACCCGAGACCTTCCCATTTTTGTGTATCCACTAATGATTGTGTTCCAAGACCAAATCCCTCTGGGCCATTTGATCAAACAAATTGTGCACCACATCCATTACAAGAATCATACTCTGAGATCATAAGGTATTAAGATTCCATGAAACAACATTTCTCTCCCACATAAGCATTTCGTCAAACTTGTTCCGTGTTATTGAGATATTCCACCTTATGACGTACACAGTTCTCATAGACTTCCATGTAACAATAATTTATTACACATTTTGTCAAACACATTGAAAGCTTCATCCAACTATCACAAACAGATGATCTATGTTATTCTATTGTTCAACGCTCGAAGATGTGAACCCAAAATGGTAAAAGGTTCGGACGCATAGATGGAGACCGTAGCATATAAAACACTGAAATGGCTCAAACCTCATCACCCTTGAAGAATGAAGCATAACAAGCTCCACACTTGTTGCGTCCTCTTGTTCTAAGCTCAAAGTTCTGAACCTAAAATAGTTAAACATGTGCGCCTTTAATTACGCACACCTCAACTTCGTAGGTTTCTTAACAATTTGTGTGTCTCCTCAACCGCGTAGAATTTGACGTGTCTTAAGTAAAATGTTGGTGTGTATATGGTTTACGGATTTTTAAATTAAAGGTAAAAAATCACGAGAAGATTGGTTTAATAAGGCCTTTTTTGTATTGTTGATAGAAAATAGGCCCTTGTTAATTTAAGTTTATTTTTTAATTCTAAAAAACACTTAATTAAAGGTCTAAAAAAGGGTCTAGTTTGTTTCTAATGAACAGAAGAGCTTGTTTGACGCTACATTAGGCAAACAAAGGTCTACTTAATCAACTAACCCAAAAATAATTGCTAAAAAAGAACAATTTAGGAATTTTGTAAAATCTTATGGTTGTTGAAGAAGGCAAACAAGAAAATTTAAACACCTCCGTTAACAAATGAGTTCAAACTAACATAATTGAATATTATAATGTTTTAAAAAGTAACAAGCCAGTTAAGTCCAAATTTTTTACACAAAATCCTGCTATATAAATTCATTAACGAATATCATATTATTTGGAAAAACATAATCATAAAAAAATATTTGAGAAGATTGATCAAATAGGGTCTATTTTGTATATTGGTTACAAAATAGAAATCCATTATCATACATACATTGCAATCCAAAATTAATTTTGAGGGTTATGACTGCAAAGCAACATTGATCAACACACACTAGTCCGAAACGGCGGGCCCTCGAATTATCAGTTTAGGGAAGTTTCTCATCACTACACAATGAGAGACTAAGGACTCTATCTACTGAATTTTATACACTTTTGGATGGTGTATGTTTGTGCTTTTTCTAGGTACCATCCCAAGCGAGTCATCTTTCCCAATAATGTTCAAACAAGAAAGCACATATTCTAGGTTGAATCCTTTTAAAGAATGAGGGGTAGATGCAGGAACATATCCAGAACCATTTATTAAGAAGACGAGGATAGAAGCAAGGAAAGGAAAGGACATGAAGCTATGGAACCCATCACCAAGAAAAAGAAGAAAGGATAATTCTAAAAGGAAGAGGATGAGCTACTTGAGATCTTTCAGCGCTAAAAGGTCAAGGATGCTTGACAGCAACATTAATCATGCACATGTTCAGGGAAGGAGAAGACTCATGGGTCTTACATCTACTCATTTTCCAACACAACCATGCCTTGACAATAAGAGACCCGGACCCACTCATACCACCTTGGACCATCCTCGGTTAAACTCTGCCCTATTAAGGCATGCATACATCAAGGATCACCATGCCACGTCCCCATCAACTCAAACCAGCCATGCAATAACCTCACTTTATTGGGCCAACAATGCTTACATCGAGGACAACCATGCAACACCCTCCTCCATTCGGCCGGCCATGCATACGTCAGGGAAGAAAATGTAGCGTCAACTCCACCTCGGTTCAACCATGCAACATCCGTATGGGAACGGATTGATCATGGAAGTTTTATCAAAGTACAAACATCCTCCCCGCAACGATACGGGATCAGATGTAGTATAATCGGGTATCAAATTCACAAGGATTGTGTCTAATTTAGATAACACTAATAATTAATTATTTTATGTAAAAGCAAAGAATATGGAAAACAATAGTAATAGGTGAAAGCAAATATGATGGTAGCACATAATGGAGGAAGGGGGTCTAAGGAAACATGAATCTCCACTATAATGAATTAAGATATTGATGCATATATATATATATATATATATATATATATATATATATGGGTGTGGTTCCCATGAGAACACCCCTAACGTGTATACATGAAAACAATCGTACACCGTTGGATGGTGAGTATTAAGGGTTGAGATTTAGAGGAGATATCATAATTAATAATAACTACGAATAATAATAATTAGGAATCCAACAATAACTACGAATAATCCACTCAACCAACAATAACTACGAATAATACATTAAACGATATGGCACCTTCGTAACAAAACCAATAATAATTACGAATCTGTTCTTATTTATACACGTTAGGGGTGTTCTCATAGGATCTATACTCTATATATATTTATATATCATGAACATGGATATATCATAATTGCAAGTAACCATCTAAAATAGTCTTGGGCATAGGCAAACCAATTCCAACTCACGTAGCTCTCAGTTCAGATGTTCAGCGAGTATAGAAAAACCCATTAAGCATTTAAAAATCCGAAAAGACCAAGAAAAACTCTCTCTTGTGACCTTTTAGTTTAAAAGGGTACAAACACCGGAACTTTCTATGATGATTAGAATTTATTGAATCTCTGATAGACTACTAATCTCAAAACCAAGCTCTTTTCAATAAATCCAATAAAATAATGTTCACTTTTGACTCTTCACTTATTTTATCTAAATAAGTTAAAAAGACTACTTATTTCGAAGATAATTAAAAGGTAGGAATAAAGCGCTATGAAAATAAGCAATATCAAAATCTCAATTCAGAAAGATATATGCAAACAATAAATCAAATCAATATAAGGATCATTCAATCCTTAGATTAGGAAGAAGTTTAGCCAAACATGATCAATATAAAGCAAAAATAATATATTAATTTAGAAAAGACAAAAATTGACAATTGTTTGGTTCCAGAAAGGTGAACCTTCAAAGCAAACTAACAACTATCTTGACGTCTAGAATAAGGAGGAATTAGAAAACTACTAAATTCAAGAGGAATCAACATATCTAACCCTAAGATTGATGTATGCTTATATAGGGGGGAAATCAGAGTCTAGGGTTACACATAATATATGGCTTCCAAAGATAAAGTCAGAGATTTTTAGAACTCCTTGCAGTGGCCTGAAACGGGCAATCAGACGGTAGTACAACGATCACCTTACGACCGTGGACTGGTTGTGGACTGGTCGTGGACCTGCCATATCACAAAGTTGTTGTTGAGCTCATGGACTAGGCTTCAAATTGGTCTCTTGACACCGATGTTTTGATCCAAATGGCCACCCTACAATCGTATGGCCGTACCATCTGGCCGTTTCACCTGTCTAATCGCTCTAATCTTGATGATTCAACTTCGAAGCTAATCATGCGGACTTCGTGTTGTAGTTCCTCATTCATATGGATCTTCTCTTCATCTCCCAAATTAATCTTGTGGACTTCGTGTTGCTATTGATCTTGCGTTTATTCTATCTCAAATCGCATCACTTCCTCATCAGGAGGCTTAGTCTAAGTCGAATGATGAGGACAATATTTCCACACCCTCCTTCATTTCTTTAGTTCCCTTTACCTCACCTCCTACTTATGCTCCCACTTCTACATTCACTTTTCATGCTTCCACATCCACTCCCGCTTGTACCCCACTATTTCTTACACATACTCTACATCTCACACACCATCTCCTTCTCACACTTTACCTCTATCTCAAAACTCAAACACGTACCGCCCCTCCTACCCATATCACTCAAGCACCGAAAGCTGACACGTGATACTGCTCGTGTTCGCCGAGGGAATGGTGTCTCTCCTAGGGTTTGAGATTTTTTGATGGGTACGACGACTATAGAGATTCCATATATGGATGAGAGAGGTATGTTAAAAGATTTTGGTGATGAATGTGAACGAACATATTTTTTTCATGTTTAACATTTTTTTTTCAAATGAAGGATGTCACAGAGGTGATAAAGGTACACCAATATCTAGATCAGGTGCGAGAGATGTCGAGCTTGCAACGTGATCTTGATGACCCGAAGGGATTATTTGTTGTGGCTAGACGAAGAGGTTGACTGATTTGGAGACATTTGTCGTGCCTTTTTCAAGTAGTGGCACCCGCAGACCAGTAAGTTTTCATCTACCTTGGGGTGAGATGATGATCACCATCCCTGATGTGGCTATTTTGATGGGCCTTCGGATAGACGGAGATGTATTCGAGACGCCACGGATCACACATCGACGCATTGAGTGGTTGAGCTCCATATTTGAGATGATAGAGGTCGAGGCACGGACACATGACACCTCCATACAAGTGGAGGGCATTAGAAGGGTTGTCAAACCTCTCCTCCATACCCATCCACACCAGCCGCTACACTAGCATCTGCATATCTCATGTTGGTTATGGGAATGGCGTTGGTAGTCGACAAGACTACCAACCGGATACGACCATGGGTGATCAACCTGATACACAATCATGAGACGACTGACTCTTATTCTTGGGGTAAGAGTTTTATGCTCTTCTCGTATCGGTATCTTGGTCTCTCTTTGTGGTCTAAGGTGAAGACTAGTGGTGGGTCGCAAACCTAAACCGCCGGTTTAGGTTTAGCCTTTGGCCAAACCTAAATCTAAACCGTCAAAATCCAAACCGGCGGTTTAGGTTTAACCTAAACCGCCGGTTTGGTCGGCGGTTTAGCCGGTTTATTAAAAAAAAAATTGAAAAACCGGACCAAACCGGCAATTAACTGCCGGTTTAGGGGACCAAATTGGCGGTTAACCGACGGTTTGATCTCCAAACCGCCGGTTTGGTCCATTTTTAAAAAAAAAATAACCAAACCGCCGGTTTAGGTTTGGCCAAACCTTAACCTAAACCGTAAACCCACGGTTTGGCCAAACCGGCAAACCTAAACCGCCGGTTTGGCCAAACCGTCGGTTTGGGCCGGTTCACAAACCGCCGGTTTGGCGGTTTGGTTCAAACCGGACCCATGTCTAGTGAAGACCATAGGTGCATGCACTTATTAACTTTCGAGACATCTTTTCATTATTTAAGTAGATTATATATACCAACTAATCGATAAAAAAAATATCTTCTTGCAAAATATAGGCGTGGATATATGCACATTTTTCCTCTCTTTGCGGTTTATTCGTCACGGATGTTGAGCTTCAGGGATATGCACGTTGGACTTCGAGGATTTCTATCCCAGAGACCCCGTCTTGACGCTTGAGAGGTTGACATCTCTACATGGCCAGCTAGAGTAGATGTCGCTAGAGGGCTTGAGGTTCATGCCATACGATGACCGTATTTTGGACTTTGACGGGGGTTCGCTATCTCTAGGTAAAGAGGCGTCGTTTGTATAGGTGACATCGATGAGCCCTATATGCCGGCAAAGTGATGAGACAATTTGTGCGAATACAGAGGATCCCTGATGATCATATCCCGGTGACCACGGAGGAGCGTCCCACAATTGGTGGTCAAGGGTACAAGGTTCGATATCATTGCATACAAAATAGGTGGTCCAAGAGACATGAAGAGGCCACACACTTCTCATTGTCATTTGTCGACATAGAGATGACGCCCCTCTCATGGATTGTAGATGATGACTACATGGCATGATTCTTTGACTAGGGTCACCCTTACCTCTTTTCGGGATCAGTTGCACAAGCACCAAACATGGATCGATCACCTCCTATCGATATTTCAGACACCCGGTAAGAAATATTATTTTCACATGTAATCATTTTGTTCATCGATTATGATTTTCAAACTACTTATTTTTGTCAACAACGTCTACATGTTCTTGTTGGTAAAATCTAGGATATGCTACGTGTTCCTGGTACGCGGACGGTTCATGAGAAAAAGGATGAGTTGCAGCGGCTTTTTGACGATGTAGTGGGACACCGGCCTCCACTTGATCCTTCTCAGATCCGGGCGTTACAATAGTAATGTTTAGGACGATTATCTTTTATTTTTCGGATAATATTTTGTATTTATTTATATTATGTATGGAATTTTGGTTGAAATGTTATGATGTTATGTTAGTACGCTATTCATGAACATAAAAAAATGGATAACAAATGAGTAAGACTTGTTCATTTATTTCAAGTTTTTCATCTTTTGTAGTATTCCTAAACGTGCTTTACTGCAAGATACATACATTTGAAGTTTTTTCAGGTTATTTGTTACGCTAAGAACGTGACACGCAAAAGCTTTAAATTTATAACTCGTTATATTTCTCCTAACTCCTAGCGAACCCGCAGTGTACGGGACGTTTTGTAGTAGGGATAGTATTCCGAGGTCGAACACAAAGACTGAGGTGAGATTGATTCGGTTAGTGATTAAGTTTAGTGAAGATCTAGGCTTAAGGAAAGAGAAAGAAATAAAGAAATGAAAATCTCAATGTTTTTGGTAGGTTTTTAGGTGATCAATCAAGGATCACAAATCATGTGAAATAAACAATCAACTAAGCTAACAAATCAACACCAACAAACAAGCTAAACACAAGATACGAGATCAAAGAGAGAAAAACGGATTCTAGGGGTTGGAAGTTCCGGTTATGGCATAGGACTCAAGCTATCTAATCATTCCTTGGATTAACTATAATATGTTGGGAGTGAGTGTTTCTAGATTGGGATCAATCACCGGGTAGGTCTCATGGTCCACTAGTCCGTTCCGAAGGTCTCATCGCCGGGTAAGTCTCAAAGAGCCTAAGGAATGGAATTCTACACAAACCGGATTGTCGCCTAGGGATCTAACCTATCCTCACCGGGTAAGTCTCGGAAGGGTAAGTCCTAATCAACTATCCTAGCACACTTAGTCCAATGGCGGCTTATGAGGCTCACCACTACCTAGAGTTTATCATCTTTGAAATCTAAGAGTAAGAATCACCGGGTAGGTCTCTTCTAACACTTAGTTGCTAACACTAGGTCACCCTAGGATAGATTTAACTCAACAAATACTAGGATTTCAACATCCTAACATTCTAGAACTTAGACTCATCAAATCAAACGAATCAGACAAACCACGGGCTGTTCTACCACTTCCACGGCCGTGGACTGGCAAGAACAAACTGTGGACTTCAGCAGTGGCTCTGTCCAAGTGAACGAATCATCCAAAGGCAAATCTAAGTCCATCCTATCATAGTCCTAGCCATAACCCTCCTTTCCTTACCCTAGAATCGCATCTATTTAGCCAACAACATACATCATCACAATCAAAATCATCAAACATAGAATCATGCCTTCCATTTGCAAGATAATGAACAGAAAGAGATGAACAAGTGAAGTAAGTAAAACCAAGCTGAAAGTAAGATTAGAAAGACTCACAACCCTTCAAAAGAAGGTTTAATCGATTCTTACAACCCTAGAAAACGATTCCGATAATCTTCACTCTAAAATCTATCAAAGGCTAACAATGGTGTCTTCTACTCTTCTTCTCCAATGGAGCTTTTCTCCTCCTCCAATGGTAGCTCTCTTCCAAGCTCCCCTTGAGAGAATCTTCTTGTTAAGAGTATGGTGGAGAGTGTGGATTTTGATTATGAAATTTGATGTCCCTCTCAGCCTTCCAGGACCACTTTTTATACACAACTTTGCAAGGGTCGGCCATGAGAATCGTGGCACAGCTGTCACAACCGTCCACGGTCCATTTCCACGGCCGTGGAAGTGCCAATGACCGTGGTTTTAGTGCCTCAGCTTGCTTTGGATCATAGAGTCACGATTTGGTGCATGGCTCGCACCAATAAGGTCCCATGGGTCTTCCTTAGCCTCTAGCTTGCACCCCGATGAGTCCGAGGGTGTGTCATCTTGACGAACAATCCTCAAATGTATCGATTAAGCTCTCAAATCTCCCAAAATACCTACAAAGCAATGCAAAAGTCCGTGTAGACGTCTATCTCACAAAATACTTGAATTGAGTGCAAACGTCATGAACTAGTGCTAAACCATGCATGAATGAGTGAAAATCTATCTAAATGATTACCTAAACCTAAGTCATAAATCGTGTTATCAAAAATACCCCATACTTAAGGTTTGCTCGTCCCCGAGCAAGTCCCAACTATAGACTAAGAGATGACATGATTTATGCATGCAGAAAAACGACAAAATCTTTTCGGATTTGTGCTTCTAATATTGGATCACCTTCATAGTCATGTTTCATGGCAATGGACAAGCAATTATGTATAAAATAAATGAAGGCATGGAAAGACAATTGTACTTAACTCGAAGGCATGCATGAAATGTAAAAATGAAGAAGTCAAGATGATCAAGAGCATATCCAATCTAGATTACTAAGTCTTACAAACATGCAAATAGGTCATAAGGTCTTGTGAAATAAAAGGCTAAGAAACGTTGTGATTAGGTGGGAATTTTTCTAGGCTACGTGATGCTAATCCGGGAATGGAACTAACTCCACAATTTTGTCCTTGATCAACTTCCCACAAGTGTATATTTTCTCCATCTTTTCTTTCTTTTCTTTTCTTTTTCACTTATTTTTGAGACAATGGCATTGGTGTACAAAAGCCAAAACCTTGGTGATTAGCCGTCCTCGGACTTTTTCTATTTTTCGAGGTGCATCCACACCGGGCACACATACCAAAGCTCGTTGGGACTATTGGTTTATTTGACTTTGGCAAGGTACAAACACGCGATTATGTGAATGGTGCCGAGTTACTCGTCATTTAAACCAACGTCCCCAAACCTATATTTTTGTCTACACTTTCACAACAAATTCAGCATTTTATTCATGACATTCTTTCATCAACATCTTCACCCCACACTTGCTTTTCACACACATCAACACACTAGCATGCTCCTATTCTCGGATGGGTCAAAAGAGATCAAATTTATATCAATTGAGGTGCTCAAACAACATGATCAAGATGAGAAGTAGAGAAGGATGAATTGCCTTAGTCACTCTAGATGGTGTGTAAGAACTAGCATGTAATTTCGACTTTCAATACTCAATCCAATCAAGGAAAACATCATGATCACAATCCATTCATGGAATTCAATATAAGTACTTCAAGTCCACATATGCATTCATCAATTTAACACATAAGGCCATCCATAGCCAATTCACAAGACAAGGTTCATCATTAGGGTCATATCCAAGCTTTAGAAAGCACAAAAAATTTTAAATTTTCTGATTTTTTTTTTATTTTTAGAAATATCTATGTACAATGCAAAACATGATGAAACATGTGACAATATTAAACTATCCTAGATGCTAATCATGCAAAAGATCATGCAAACCCCACCCCATACTTAGAAACACATTGTCCCCAATGTGGCATTCAAGTAAAGAAGAGTGAAAGAGGGTTCTCACAATGCAAAAATGGCTTGCTTTGGTATTTGGGATTACTCAAGTGGATTGATGGTGGATGATCCTATCAACAATGGTAGAGAGCTCTAAGTGTTCATCAAGGCGTCGGGACCCGCGCTAGGCACCGCTAGCCGTCCAAGTTTCGCGTCCGCTCCACCCAGAATTGATGAGGGGTTCATCATCATCATTCACATGCCATGCAAGGCTTCCATGCTAACAAGACTCTAGCATACACACAAAGCACACCAAACACACAAAAACAGAAAAATTAAAAACAAAAACAAAAGCGAAAAAGGGAAAACGTTACCAATGGGTTGCCCCCCATCAAGCGCTTCTTTAAGGTCATTAGCTTGACCAAACTCGGGGGCGTCTCATTCTAGGTGAAGTGGGGCAATCATGTCCACCGGAGCTCCCGGGATATACTTCTTCAACCGGTGCCCATTCACCTTGAAATCTCCACAATGCTCCCCTCCTATCTCAATTGCTCCATGGGGAAAGATCTTCTTCACTACATATGGCCCGGTCCATCTTGATTTTAGCTTCCCGGGGAAGAGCCGCAGCCTTGAGTTGAAGAGAAGGACAAGGTCGCCTTCACTCAACTCCTTCGGGATGAGGCGCTTATCATGCCAACGTTTGGTCCTCTCCTTGTAGATCCGGGCATTTTCGTAAGCATCCAAACGGATCTCCTCAAGAGCATTCATATCAAGCAATCTCTTCTGGCCGGCCTCCTTGAGGTCAAAATTTAGCCACTTAATGGCCCAATAAGCTCTATGCTCCATCTCTACCGGAAGGTGGCAAGACTTGCCATAGACTAACTTGTAAGGAGTGGTGCCAATCGGTGTCTTGAAAACGGTTCTATATGCCCACAAGGCATCATCGAGCTTCATAGCCCAATCCTTTCTCGTTCTAGAGACCGTCTTCTCAAGAATTCCCTTTATCTCCCGGTTGGAGATCTCCACTTGGCCACTAGTTTGGGGATGGTAAGGTGTTACCACCTTATGAGTCACCCCATACTTAGCCAAAAGTGCCTCAAAGTTCCTATTAGTGAAGTGCTTCCCTCCATCACTTATGATCACTCTTGGTGTTCCAAACCTAGGGAAGATATCTCGGTTGAAGAATCGCACTACAACCTTGGCATCATTTGTAGGAGAAGCTATTGCCTCTACCCATATTGAAACATAGTGAACCGCCAATAGGATGTAGAGGTTGCCACAAGAAGAGGGGAATGGTCCCATGAAGTCCACGCCCCACACATCAAATATCTCCACCTCTTGTATGTTGTTCAAGGGCATCTCATTCCTCCTTGAGATGTTGCCCGTCTTTTGGCAAGCATCACAAGCTACCACAAAGTTTTGCACATCCTTGAACAAACTTGGCCAAAAGAAGCCCGATTGCAACACCTTCGCACATGTCTTGTGTGAGCTAGCATGCCCTCCACATGGCAAGGAATGACAATGGTGGGTCACACTCTCCACCTCATCCTCCGGTATGCATCTTCTAAAGACTCCATCCGGCCCTCTCTTGAACAAAAGTGGTTCACTCCAATAGTAGTGCCTCACATCTTTGAAGAACTTCTTCCTTTGGGCATATGACAAACCGGGAGGCACTTCCTCACACACAAGATAGTTCACAATGTCGGCATACCATGGCTCACTTCCTCTAGACACTTGGAACAAGCACTCTTCCACCATTTGCAATTGCTCATCCCGGAACGAGTCATCAATCGGGATGTCATCTCTCTCAAGCTCCAATGGTGGGAGTCTACTAAGGTGATCCGCCACAGAATTTTCGGACGCCTTCTTGTCCCGGATTTCCAAATCAAACTCTTGAAGAAGAAGGATCCACCGAATCAACCTAGGCTTGGCATCCTTCTTTGTAAGGAGATAACGGATCGCAGCATGATCCGTATAAACAATGACCCTCGCTCCAACAAGATATGAGCGGAACTTCTCAAATGCATACACCACCGCTAGCAACTCTTTCTCGGTGGTAGCATAATTGAGTTGGGCATCATCTAGCGTCTTGCTAGCATAATAAATGGAATGTGTGCGCCCATCTTTCTTTTGCCCCAAAACAGACCCAACGGCTACATCACTTGCATCACACATGATCTCAAACGGTAGACTCCAATCCGGAGGTTGCATGATAGGTGCGGAGATTAAAGCATTCTTCAACCTACAAAAAGCTTCAAGGCAATCCTTGGAGAAAACAAACTCAACATCCTTCATTAGTAGGTTAGTAAGAGGCTTAGAAATTTTAGAGAAGTCTTTAATAAATCTCCGGTAAAAACCGGCATGCCCTAAGAAACTCCTTACCCCTTTCACCGAGGTAGTTGGTGGCAACTTCTCTATCGTTTCAATCTTGGCCCTATCAACCTCAATGTCACGGTTGGACACCAAGTGTCCCAACACAATACCTTCACTTAACATGAAGTGGCATTTTTCCCAATTCAAGACAAGGTTTGTCTCCTCACATCTCTTAAGCACTAGCGACAAGTTAGCTAAACAATCATCAAAGGAAGATCCATAAACAGAAAAGTCATCCATAAACACTTCCATCATATTCTCAATGTACTCAGAAAATATAGCCATCATACACCTTTGGAAGGTGACGGGTGCATTACACAACTCAAATGGCATTCTCCTATATGCAAAAGTTCCCCATGGACATGTAAATGTGGTTTTCTCTTGGTCATCGGGGTGGATAGGAATTTGGAAGAATCCACTATAGCCATCTAAGTAGCAAAAATTAGAATGTTGAGCTAACCTCTCTAGCATTTGGTCAATGAAAGGAAGAGGGAAGTGATCTTTCCTAGAGGCCATGTTCAATTTCCTATAGTCAATACACATCCTCCATCCCGTGACCGTCCTAGTTGGGATTAGTTCATTGTTCTCATTAGTCACTACGGTCATCCCACCCTTCTTAGGAACTACATGAACGGGACTAACCCACTTACTATCCGAAATAGGGTAGATGATTCCCGCATCTAGCAACTTAATGATCTCTTTCTTGACTACCTCTTTCATTATAGGATTCAATCTTCTTTGATGTTCAATAGAGGGTTTATGGTCATCTTCCATCAATATCTTATGCATGCACAAAGAAGGTTTTATGCCAACTAAATCATCAATAGTATAGCCAATGGCTTTCCTATGCAATCTTAGCTCATGCAACAACTTAGCAAGTTCATCATCATTCAAGCATGCATTCACAATCACCGGATATGTAGAATTATCACCAAGAAAAGCATACTTCAAATGAGAGGGGAGGGGTTTGAGTTCAAGTTTAGGAGGACCTTTATCGAGTGGAGACGATCCAAATAACGTTGGTTGAGATGAATCCAAAGCAAATGAAGGCTCTACAAGGCTCCTTGAAGCTTGATCAACAACAAGGGTTGCTTCTGGGGAAACCACGGGCAAATCCACGGCTTCTGGCACATCCATGGCCGTGGACCTTACAAAGCTTGCTCTTCGGAGCACTCCAGAGAGTTCCACGGCCGTGGAACTCACTCCACGACCGTGGTTCCTACAGGAACTCAGCATACTCTTGTGAACTTCTAATTCAGCTCTTGTCTCCTTTTCAAATGCTTCCAAGGCCTTGATTTCTTCATTGCAAGCCTCTTCAACACCTTCCTCCATCAAACTTAAGCTAAGAACCTTCTCCAAGGGGTCCTTGATCAAGATCGAGCTCACAACTTCTCTAGACTCCTCTTGCTCAACTATGTTGAATACATCTTCATCAAGGGTTGGCCCTTTCATCATAGTGGACAGCTTGAATTTGATATTCTTTTCTCCAATGTTGAAGGAGAGAATTCCATTTTTACAATCCACCAAGCATCCGGAAGTAGCTAGGAAAGGTCTCCCTAAGATGATGGGAACCGGATAGTCCGCCGGGATGTCCAAGACAACAAAATCAATCGGCACATAGAACTTCCCTAGTTACACCGGAATGTCTTCTAAGATCCCAACCGGGTGAGTGATAGAACGGTCCGCCATGTAGAGGGTCATCTTGACCGGTTTTGGCTCTCCTAGCCCAACTTTGTTGCAAAGTGTAAGCGGTATGATGCTTACACTTGCCCCAAGATCACAAAGTGCTTCATACTTCACTTCTCCCACTCCGATTGGCACACAAAAGGATCCCGGATCTCTTAGCTTAGGAGGCATCTCCTCCTTCATAGTTTGGATCAATTCCGAGGACCTCTTCGTCATTCTTACTTCTCCATACTCCTCCAACTTCCTTTTGTTGGAGCGTATTTCCTTCAAGAACTTGCCATATGCCGGCATACCTAAGATAGCATCCATGAACGGAATGTTAATATGCAATTTAGACATAAGTTCAAGGAATTTACCAAAGTGTTTGTCCAAGCGAGCTCTTGCTCGCGAGGAAATTGTAGTGGTGTCTTGTATGGAGGTGGTGCCACGTATGTTGGCTCAACATCCTTGTTCTTACCTCCATCTTCTTGCAAGGTATCTTCCTCAACAACTACTTACTTCCCCTTGTCACTTCCCTTAGGTAAGGGATCCTTCATACTCAACCCACTCCTTGTAGTGATGGCCAACACTTGGCCTCTTGGGTTGTCTTCGGTTCTTCCGGGAAGCTTTCCCGGATCTCTATGCGCTTCACCCGCCTTTTGGAACACTTGTGCTTCCAACACCTTTTGAGCTTTAGAAATGGAAGTCACCGTGTTCTCAAGACCACTCAACCTTCCAAGCAATTGCTCAAACATCATCTCGGTTCTATCCTTTGGAGGTTGAGTAAATCCGGGTGGAGGTTCTTGTGAAGCTTTTGGTGGTGGAGCTGCGCTTATGGAAGCGGGACGGTTCAAGGCTCCATCCGGGTTAGAATAGGAAAACCCGGGATGGTTGTGGTTGGGCCGGTAATTGTTGAATTGCCGGTTGTTGTTGAAGTTCCTTGGGCCTTGATAGTTGTTGTAATGGCTCCTTCCCATGTAGTTCACATCCTCCTCCTTGGAAGACAAATTTGCTTGCACTTGTACTTGAGGGCTTGCTTGACTCTTCAAAGTTGTAGCACACAACTCCCTCAAAGACTTTAGCTCGTTGTTGATGGCGTCAAGCTTGAAATTGCTCATGGTGACTTCACTCACCTCATATGCTCCCGCCTTTCTCCCATCACTCTTCCCATGGGAGTACTTCTCAATCACTAAAGCTTGTTTCTCTACAAACTCCCAAGCTTCATCCATATGCTTTTCCATGAAAGTCCCACCGGAAAGAGATTGGAGCTTGAATTGGCTATCTTCATCAAGTCTTTTGAAGTAGATTTCCAATAGCTCAATTTTTGGTATACCATGGTGTGGACAATCTAGGAGAAGGTCTTTGAACCTCTCCCAAGACTTGAACAAACTCTCTCTATCCTTCATCATGATGGCATTAATCTTCCCTCTTAACTCGGTAGTCTTGGAAGGTGGGAAGAACTTAGTCAAAAACTCGGTTGTCATCTCCTCCCAAGTACTAACTCGCCCTTGTGGAATGGATTGATACCAAGCCAAGGCTTTATCCTTAAGTGAAAAGGAGAAAGCCCTAAGCTTATGGTTGTTGCTCTCCAATCTAGGCGGTCTAAGAGTCTCCATCAAGATCTCATAGTTCATCAAGTGTTGATGAGGTGACTCTCCTTCAATCCCTCCAAATTGATTATGCCGGATCATTTGTTGAACTTGAGGGTGGAGTTCGTAATTATGGGCTGCGGGATCTCCTAAGTTCACACCCGGACGGTGTGTACTTTGTGCCGGATCCATACGTTGCCCTAGCGTTTGTGGCTCTTCAATAGCAATGGGCGCAACCCGAATATTAACCGCCGGCTGCAGTTGTGGTGGAGGTGGAGGAGGTTGTAGACGGTTAAGCTTTCTTTGCACAAGAGCTTGCCTAATCTCCTCAATCACCCTCCTAGTTGCCTCTTGCCTCTTATTGGCAAGTCTCCTTTCATTCTCCAAAGCTTCATCCCTTATCCTAATTTGCTCTAAAGCCTCATCCAACTCATCTTGGAGATCTCTTCCGGCCATCTCTTTTCCTTTTCGAATGCTCTTGGATCTAGATCTAAGGGTTTTCTCCGGTTCGGGATCGAATGGAGCTAAATCCTTGCCACGAGATCTTCGCATACACCTAAGAAGTGAGAGATGTCCTGAAAAGCAAAGACACACACCAAAAGAGATCAAAAGCAACAAGAAAGACCTACACTATAAACAATCACAAAAAAGACTCAATCTAGACCTAGTCCCCGGCAACGGCGCCAAAAACTTGTTACGCTAAGAACGTGACACGCAAAAGCTTTAAATTTATAACTCGTTATATTTCTCCTAACTCCTAGCGAACCCGTAGTGTACGGGACGTTTTGTAGTAGGGATAGTATTCCGAGGTCGAACACAAAGACTGAGGTGAGATTGATTCGATTAGTGATTAAGTTTAGTGAAGATCTAGGCTTAAGGAAGGAGAAAGAAATAAAGAAATGAAAATCTCAATGTTTTTGGTAGGTTTTTAGGTGATCAATCAAGGATCACAAATCATGCGAAATAAACAATCAACTAAGCTAACAAATCAACACCAACAAACAAGTTAAACACATGATATGAGATCAAAGAGAGAAAAACGGATTCTAGGGATTGGAAGTTCCGGTTATGGCATAGGACTCAAGCTATCTAATCATTCCTTGGATTAACTATAATATGTTGGGAGTGAGTGTTTATAGATTGGGATCAATCACCGGGTAGGTCTCATGGTCCACTAGTCCGTTCCTAAGGTCTCATCACCGGGTAAGTCTCAAAGAGCCTAAGGAATGGAATTCTACACAAACCGGATTGTCGCCTAGGGATCTAACCTATCCTCACCGGGTAAGTCTCGGAAGGGTAAGTCCCAAACAACTATCCTAGCACACTTAGTCCAATGGCGGCTTATGAGGCTCACCACTACCTAGAGTTTATCATCTTTGAAATCTAAGAGTAAGAATCACCGGGTAGGTCTCTTCTAACACTTAGTTGCTAACACTAGGTCACCCTAGGATAGATTTAACTCAACAAACACTAGGATTTCAACATCCTAACATTCTAGAACTTAGACTCATCAAATCAAATGAATCAGACAAACCACGGGCTGTTCTACTACTTCCACGGCCGTGGACTGGCAAGAACAAACTGTGGACTTCAGTAGTGGCTCTGTCCAAGTGAACGAATCATCCAAAGGCAAATCTAAGTCCATCCTATCATAGTCCTAGCCATAACCCTCCTTTCCTTACCCTAGAATCGCATCTATTTAGCCAACAACATACATCATCACAATCGAAATCATCAAACATAGAATCATGCCTTCCATTTGCAAGATAATGAAGAGAAAGAGATGAACAAGTGAAGTAAGTAAAACCAAGCTGAAAGTAAGATTAGAAAGACTCACAACCCTTCAAAAGAAGGTTTAATCGATTCTTACAACCCTAGAAAACGATTCCGATAATCTTCACTCTAAAATCTATCAAAGGCTAACAATGGTGTCTTCTACTCTTCTTCTCCAATGGAGCTTTTCTCCTCCTCCAATGGTAGCTCTCTTCCAAGCTCCCCTTGAGAGAATCTTCTTGTTAAGAGTATGGTGGAGAGTGTGGATTTTGATTATGAAATTTGATGTCCCTCTCAGCCTTGCAGGACCACTTTTTATACACAACTTTGCAAGGGTCGGCCATGAGAATCGTGGCACAGCTGTCACAACCGTTTGGCAAAAACCACGGTCCATTTCCACGGCCGTGGAAGTGCCAATGACCGTGGTTTTGGTGCCTCAGCTTGCTTTGGATCATAGAGTCACGATTTGGTGCATGACTCGCACCAACAAGGTCCCATGGGTCTTCCTTAGCCTCTAGCTTGCACCCCGATGAGTCCGAGGGTGTGTCATCTTGACGAACGATCCTCAAACGTATCGATTAAGCTCTCAAATCTCCCAAAATACCTACAAAGCAATGCAAAAGTCCGTGTAGACGTCTATCTCGACAAAATACGTGAATTGAGTGCAAACGTCGTGAACTAGTGCTAAACCATGCATGAATGAGTGAAAAATCTATCTAAATGATTACCTAAACCTAAGTCATAAATCTTGTTATCATTATTCTAAATCCTTTGCACGTAAGACCAAAATTAGTTTGAAGTACCAAGAATTCACTACAGTCGGGCTTCAACTTCAACGTAGCCGGCTGCTTTAAAGTTGACCCGGATTCAACACAGTCAGGCAGTCGACCTGCGTTACACTGCGCATCTGTTTTTTTATCGCCGTGTATATATATGTATCCTGACTCATATGTAAACAACTCTTACCATGTAAACATGAGAACAAATTACAGAATATATACTATACCACCAAATATATGTGACTATACCGCCGAATATATGTGATTATACCGCCGAATATATGTGACTATACCGCCGAATATATACTATATCAGCCGAATATATACCGCCGAATATATATGACTATGCCGCCGAATATTTTTTCCACTAATCACACGGTTTTTTTCCTTCAATCTCGCCTAATCTCAGTCATCTATTTAACGATCTAACGAATACAATTCGTTTTCATTTTATATGGTAAGAGCTATTTACATGGGAGATAACCCCTCTCTCTCTATATATATATTCCTATATGTAAGAGTTGCACTTTGTACAGTACTGGGCAAATAGACCGTCAGACGGCCCACTGGACTACTGACAACGTCTTCAGCTGCTTTACATAGGCCTCTTACAACATATTGAGCTGCTTAATATGGGCTCATTCCTGTAAGACTGTACATGCCGTCTTGCACCTCTCGCGTGCTTCGTGTTATCGCCGCCTCATTTTCTTTGCTTTCACGCGTCATTCTATCAATGATATTGGCTGCCTCTTCTGCGAGAACACGTGTTGGTAACGTGTTTTCTTCTAAACGTGCCACCATCGGGTTATGCTGTATTTGAGTTTCCAACGTCGTCACTTTATATGCGTTCAAATTTGGGTTCCGACGGCCATCTGCTCCTTAATTGGAAACGTGTAGTCCTCTGGCCCTCTACATTTCAATGGTTGTTTCTCAAGAGGGGATTAGGTGAGTTCGTCGCTATACTCTTATAGGTTAGACGTTCTTGCGCTGCTTTGGTTTGCAGTTGCAACGACTGTTTTCTTTTAAAAGTAACGTGGTTTCGAAGACAGAGACACGAACTAACTTGTTGAATTACACCCTCTTCTCTTTGCAGGTTCGTTCTTACTGCTCAATTGAGTTAGTAGTTTACATTTCCAGGTCTGTCAACTCACTTGCTTCTTTCTCCACTTATTGTTTCTTGCAAGTTGAGATTTCAGGGTATTTTGTTTCAAGTCATTGTTTGTGGAGTGAGATTGGCGCTTTTGGATTATATTCTTCGCAGGTTTCAACGAGTTGTTAATTATTTCATAGATATCTCATTCGTTATAGTTAATGTTGCACTACAGGTGATCGATAAAATGCCTCAAAGAAATATATTTCATCTCCTCATCACCAGCTTCATTTATATGTTGCAGGAAGACAATACTCCATCGTCAAATGGAGACCCCAAGGGCTTTAACGTAGAAGCAAGCCATAATCACCCACCTCGCAAGATAGCAGCAGGCTTATGGGCTAACGTCTTTCAAATCATCTTTCAAATGAATGCTCTCAGATGAATGCAAGAGCTGTAATTATGTTGCTGGAATTTCTAATTTCCTAATCTCTTCCAAGGTTCAGATTAGCTTATTGAAATTTCTCACCACAATTGACCTTAAATTTACTCTTTTCTTCAAATTATATTGTCTTTGGCTTCCCTTAGATCCAATATAGCTAAAGGGATTTCAACTAACAAAGATTGCGATGTAGATACATTTCTTGGAACATCTTTTTGAAGATGAAATATGAAATACTGGTTTTTTAAAATTGATAGTATAGTAACTTGCTGTCTGTGCAAACATACAATCCAGCAGCCGATTCTCTACTCGGGAAGATGGAGGAGGTTTCCCCAATGAAAGAGAGAAAGGAAAAAAAGCGGAATATGGATGAAGTCGTTGAAGAAGAAGCTCAAGTTGACTAGGAGACTACAAAGAAAGAAAAGAAGAAAAAGAGGCAAGCTGAGGCTGAGAGCGGTGCAGATGATGATGAGGTAGAAGAGAAGAAGAGGAAAAAAAGGATGAGCATTGATCGATTGATGCAATCCTTGTGAGGTATGTAAATGTTCAGAAACCGAGGAGTCAGAACCAGTAAGTTAGGAGAAGGAGAAAAAGAAAGAAAAAAAAGATGAGCGATGATCGAGTGATGCAATCCTTGTGAGGTATGTAACTATAAAATTCAAGAGCATTGATAAATTGCCTCTTTCTAGCTTCAGTGAGCAAAACTGTGGAGGATTAGATCGAGCAAATTGGGCTTGTATAGAAGGGGAAATGAAGGAATACAGGTGCTTGTAATTTTGGGTGGGTATGAAGAAACATTCAAGGTTGTTGATGAACCCTAGATTGTTTTACAATTTTTGAGATTTCTATTTTAGGGTATGTGTTGGTTTTGTATCATGCCTATAGTTAAGGCTTGGAACTATGGATGATAAACATTCATTTAGATTTGCTTAACAGCATCATGTTTTGCTGGATTTAAAGTGCAGTAATAGGTTACCACAATCATTACAGGAACTTCATGTGGTACTTGACTGAATTATATAGATACTTAATATAATTTTTTATATACAATCCTGTTTGATGCTTAATCTTCAATTGGGTATTAGGTGAGTATTTTTGCTGCTTTGTAATTGTTGTTGGACTAATGCTTCATATTTTGGGTACCTGAAATGTTATTGTGTATGCTTGTTATAGTTATCCAGTTGGGAAGAATGCTTCAATAAGGAGAGACTTGTTGACTATGAAGCTAATTATAACAGCTGATAAATGAAGGGTCACTCAAGCTTTTAGCTTGCAAAATTTTTTTTTTTTTTTTTGAAAAATTACTTGTATTAAGACTTGGAGAATTTACAAGGAGATCATAAGCATATTACAAAGAGATGGGGAGCACGATCAGTAGAAGGGGAGGCCCGCAGCAGCAAGCCAGAACCCAAGGGTGTGATCAAGGGACCTGAGAGAGAGAATGCTAGGTTTAGGGTGATGGGGGAAGGAGATTGATTCCAAGCAGGGTGGCGCTTGTTCTCGAGTCAAGGGACCTGTCTTTCTAGTGGATTGCAAAATGGTTCTTCAGAGTGTTGATAGCTTCAGCAGCGCAATCGACCGCTCGGATGAAAGAATTGTTGTAGATGAGCGAATTTCCATGTGGTGTAGATGAAGGTGATGATCGATGCAGTGCGAAGGTTGTCGATGAGGCTGTGTTTGGGGGGGTGATTTGAGCTTAACTAGGACCAAATGTTGCTAATGTAGGGTGCGGGGTAAGGAACTCTAGTCCATCTAGATATGATGTCCAATACAAGAGAAGAGTAGCTGCAGGCGTGCCAGAGGTGATCATCGTCTTCAGCCAGGTAGTTGCAAAGTTTGCACGTGTCTGAGTCCGTGAGGTTCCATCTTTTGATTTTGGTCAGAGTGGGTAGTTTATGGTGGCTAGCGATCCAGGCAATGTAGCTGCATTTTGGGATATTGAATTTGAGCCAGATGGATCGGTACGGGGGGTGTGTGAGGAGATGATTGTCCGGTCTAAGCAGTAGAAAGGCTTTACGGGTTGAGAAAGTGCCGTTGGCATTTGAAAGTAGGGGGGTAGTATTGGTGCTCGCCGTAGGAGGGTGAAGTTCATCTCGAATTTTCAGTAGACTTTTCCAGGAGTAGCTGTGATGGGCTTTGGGTCTGATGCTCCAAATACTATTGCCTTTGAGGATGTTGTGGTCAATCCAGGTGCACCATAGATTGTTGTCCTTTCGATCAATGTCATAGAGTAGTTTTGTGAGCAGCACTTTGTTTCTAGTGTTAATGTCTGGGAAGCCAAGACCTCCTGAGGCCTTAGGAGAACAGACAGTAGTCCAAGAGATCAAAGCACGCCCACTATTAGTGTCACCAGCCCAGAGGTAAGAGCGGAGGAGAGCATGGATTTTGCTGATGATGAATGCAAGCAGGAGGAAGATCGAGCTCCAGTATTGATTGATGGCGATGAGGATCGAAGTAATGAGCTGAGCGCGACCGGCGTAAGAGAGCTTCTTTGCACTCAAGGAATGGATACGCTTGGTGGTGCGGTGAATGAGTGGCAGGAAGTCGGAAATGGCGAGCCGCCTACTTCCAACCGGCACACCAAGGAAGTGGAACGGTAAGGTGCCAGGGTTAAACCCAGTGCAGAAGCTGGCATTGGATCAATCAAGAGGGGTCATTCCCCCATGTAAATGGAGGACTTGGCGGGATTGATTTTTAGCCCAGAAAGCTGACCAAAGGTTTTGAGGGAGTCCATGAGGATGCTTATGGAGGTGTAGTCACCACGGCAGAAAAGCATGAGGTCGTCGGCAAAGGAGAGGTGAGTGATTCTAGGGCTTTTGCATTTTGGATGGAGGTTGAAGGAAGGGCTAGTGGTATTGGAGAGGATGAGTTGGGAGAGGTATTCAATGGCAAGTGTGAAGAGGAGGGGTGAAAGGGGACAGCCTTGCCGAAGTCCTCTAGAGCCCTTGAAGTGGCCACGAAGAGAAGCATTGATATTGACAGAATAAGTGGCAGTGGAGATGCACTCATTGATCAGGTTAATGAAATGTTCAGGGAAGGCCATTTTGGTCATGCAGTGGATGATGAATGAGTGATCTATGGAATCAAAGGCTTTTGATAGGTCGATCTTGAGAGCAGCTCTAGGGGAGATGTTTTTCCTTGTGTACTTGTGTAGTAATTCCTGGCAAATGAGCACGTTGTGCTTGATAGAGCGGTTCTTGATGAAGGCACTTTGGTATGGTCCAATGATATGAGGGAGGGTTGAGCTTAGGCGGGTAGACAGGATCTTGGCTATGGTTTTGTAAATTGTGTTGCAACAAGAGATAGGTCGGTAGTCAGCAGGGATGGTAGGGGTGTCTGATTTTGCAATGAGGGTGATTGAAGCGTGGTTGATCTGCTTGAGTAGTTTCCCGTTCTTGAAAAAATCATGAATAGCAGCAGTGAAGTCGTGTTTGATTATGTTCCAGGAGGCTTTGAAGAATTTGGCGTTGTAACCATCTGGACCTGGTGCTTTGTTGTTGCCTATGCTGAATAGAGCATTTTTTATTTCTTCATCCGTAACCTGCATTGGAAGAAAACTTTTGTTAGAGGAGGAGAGGGTTGGTAAGGGTAGGTCAGGGATAGGTGGGCAGTTGGAATGGGCAGGACGGTTGAGGGCGGTTTGGAAGTGGGAGATAAACGTGGAAGCAATAAGGTCGGGGTCAGTGGTGATGTTGCCATCCAAGCTTTTTATTGAGAGTATGAGGTTATGACTCCTTCTTGTTTTGATGCTCTTGAAGAAAAACGAGGAGCATTGATCTCCTTGTTCAATCCAACTGGCTTTGGATAGTTGCCCAAGGGTGGTAATGAGCGTCCTGGTGCACTCATTGAAGGCAGCAGTGAGGGTTTTTTCTTCAGTTTGTAAGGAGGGGTTGTGCAGATCATTCCGTTGTCTGGATTGTATGCTATGGAGGCTCTTTCTTTTGATATTGATAGCATCATGGATATCCTCGAGTTTTTGGCTGCTGAATTTTTTGAGGATTGGTTTCAGGCTCTTTAACTTTTTGGTGAGGATGAACATCGGATTGCCTGTGGATTCAACACTCCAGATTCGATTGACGCTAGAAGTGAAGCTCTCATGATTAGCCCATAGATTATTGAATCTAAAGGGGAGGTTGAACTTGCACACAAGAGGGGTGGTTGAGAGGAGAGCAGGAGAGTGGTCTGAGACATTAGGGAGGTCAAAGTGGGCTTGCGAGTGGGGGAAGTTTGTGAGCCAGGTGGGATTGGTAAGGATACGGTCAAGCTTGCACCAAGTACGCGAATCAATCTACTTGTTATTCCAAGTGTACTTACATCCCGAGTAAGGGAGATCACTAATGTTGTTTTTGTCAAGGCAAGTAGCAAGTTCGTTTGATTGCTGGGAGATGCAAGGAGAGTTGTTGGTGCTCTTCTCATCGGGGGTGAGGGTGACGTTGAAGTCTCCGAGGAGAGCCCAGGGTGTGTTTGAATTGAGGAGCCCAAGAGTGTCAATGGAAGATCAGAGGCTGACCCTGTCTTCAGGGCTATTATGTGCATAAATGAAGGATAGTTCAAAGGTTAGTGCTTGGGTAGCAAGGGGTTGGCATGGGGAGGCTTTGCAGTGGATGATTTGGTCTGTAATGAGGGTGGTGGTGAGGCGAATTTTGGCAGGGTTCCACCAGATCCAAATGCGGCAATTGCGAGCAAGATGGGAGTTGGAGAAGTGCTTCCAGGAGGGGAATAGATGATTGGAGATGCGAGATTCATTGTTGGGACGTAGTCTAGTTTCCAAGATGGCTATGATATCAATGCCATTGGTCTTCACCAAGTTCTGAACGGATTTTTGTTTGATAGGGTCATTCAGTCCCCTAATGTTCCATGATCATGTTTTAATATTCATTAGAACCAGTCGCATTGTCCTGGCCAACGCTTGTTGGGAGGTTAGGGTTAGGGGGGAGCATCAGAGGCGCTTTGTGAAGGAGGGATGGTGATGTTCAGGGTGGGGAGGGTGGGAGAAGCATCAGGGTCGTCTTGCAATGGGGTGATTATGGGGTTATGGGATTGCTCAGAGGGGGGGATGGGCGAGTCAGGGATATTTGAGGCGTTGGTTTTAAGGGATGGTGGGGGTACAGTGCATGCAATTAGGGTTTGCATGGGGGTATCAGCCTGGATTGTGGTGGGGTGAGAGGCTTGTTTTTTTGTGTTTTTTATATTGTTTGCGGGATGGTTAGGTTTGATGAAGGTATTAGGATGGAGGGTTGAGTGAGGGTGCTTGGATGGGATGTTGTTGATCTTGCGGGATGGGTCAGGCGTTGGGAGGATAGGTTCAAGATCCGGGTAGTTGCGAGATTTGTGGCGGTTGCTTTGGGGTGGTTTGGCTCCTTCCGGTTTGTTAGCAGCTTGCGCTGGAGAGCAATTGTGACCGAAGATGAGACAGGATGAGCAGTGGGGGTGAATCCAGTCGTATGTAACTTTTTGTGAGATGAGTAGCCCGTCGGGCCCAGCGAGGGTGACTTCACGAAGAAGGGGTCGGGATGCCTGAACGTCCACCAGGATTCGAGCGTAACCAATCCTATCTTGGTTAGCTGAACAAGAATCCGTAAGAATGGGATTTCCTAGGGCAGATCTGATCATGGCAAGCATGTGCTTCGACTAGAAGCGGTAATCCAAGTCGTGCAGTGTGGCCCATATGGGGACTGAGCTCAAGCAGGAGTAATCAAGGGGAAGGTCTTTCGTCCATCTTTTGAGTAGAAGTGTGGTGGAGCTGTTGATGATCCAGGGGCTTCTATGAAGGATGGAGTTGAGGTCTTCTTCTGATGCAAATTGGAAGATGAAGATACCATTGTCTTTGCGTATGATTTTTGGTGGTGAGACAGTGTTCCAAAGAACACGAGTGAAGGCCTCCATGCGCTGGAAATTGGCAGTACTTCGTAGGGGGAACCCAACCAGGGAAAGCGACCACTTCAGATTCATTTCAGCGACATCCTCCTCAGTGAATCTGATGAAGCCAGATTCGAGCCCAGGGATGAAGTGTAGTGGGACGTGGTTACTGCAGAGGTTGCTCGAGGTAACATCTTTGTAAGAGATCGAGGGGTTAGCTAAGGGTGTAGGGGCATTGATTGTGCCTTTATGGGGAAGCGGGACTTTTAAGGTTGGCATGGGATGTTGGTCGGGTGGGCTGGAGGGAGGTGTAAGGTCGCATTTAGTGGGGGGTGGTGAAGAGTCAGTGTGAACGCAGTCTAGCGTTTGGGTGTTTTGTGGGTCAGGCTGGGAAGGCGGAGAGTCAGGGCTCGGGTTGGTGTTTGAGGAAGGCCTCATGGGAGTCGGTTGATGGTTGTGAATCGTGCTTGGGGAGAGCGGGGGAAGAGGGTGACTGAGGATAGTTCAGCGTCGTTAGGCCTTGGCTAGGAGTAGTTGATAATCCTTTGGTTGTTAGACTGGATGAGGTCTTCTAGGATAGGCTCGAAAGGGCTTGCCGGAGAGCTAGAGTGGGAAAGGTTGGGCCTGGTGTATGCGGTATTGCTGGTTTTTGCTTGCAAGTCGGAGAGTTTGATGGAGATGCGTTTGAAGCGCCTCGAGCCAGCCATGGAAGGGCGACTGGGAAGGTGGGAGGGGGGATGGAGGGAGGGGGAGGGGGGAGCAGCCGGGAGGCTGCTCAGGGGAGGGGCAGGCGGAGCTGGCGGCTTATGGGCGGTGGTGTAGAGAGAGAAGAGAGCGTTTTTTCTTAGCTAGCTTCTTAAATTTTCATTTCTTGCAAAATTATTTTAGGAAGGTCTATGTCTTCATTTTCTTCCATTTACTTTTTTAGAGTCAACTTCCCAAAAAAATTTACCTACTAATTTAGGGCATTACCAGTTCCTGGAACACCAAAAATAATATCGTTTCGTAAAAAGAAGAATTGAGATTCATCCACTAGCTACCTATAAGTGATTAAGGCTTCCTATGATGCAACCGGCTTACAAGTGCTTAAACCCACCTACTACAATATTTGTAGATCCTAGCAGCATACCCAACGATAGAACTTGATATGAAATTACCTCGTGGATTTTTCATTGTCCCCTATAAAGAACGACTCTCCTATATTACTATTATTTCATAAACTTAGTACAATATTTTTTAAAATAAAATTATATCAATTACCATTATATTGATTACCTCCGGTAGTTAACTTACTTGCACAAATCGTTCTTTAAGTAGGTACACTAGATATAAATATCCGAACAAGCGCCTGTACACTAGAAATAAATATCGAAACAAGCAGTTAACTTACTCGCACAAATCGTTCTTTAAGTAGGTACACTAGAAATAAATATCGGAACAAGACAGGGCGGTATGTCTAGTATATATATATATATATATATATATATATATATATATATATATATATATATATATATATATATATATATATATATATATATATATATATATATGATTGTAGGACAAGGCATTATATATTCTATGATATTACCTTTTATTGTCGACTCAAGTAAAGAATAAGAGCCCGTTTGGTTCCAACTCCGGAAACGGAAACGGAAACAGAATGAAAACGAATTTAGTCCTTATGTATATCCTTATTCATGAAATTTTATGGAATCATTCCTTGTGGTTTGCACTTGCCTCCCCACAATTTGTTACCCTATAGAGTATCAAAAGTAATCAAATTCAACTCCAATTACTTCAAACCAGAAGGAACGATTCTAAAAACTTTCATGAATAAGGATATACATATGGACTAGATTCGTTTCCATTTCGTTTTCGATTCCGGTGTTAAAACCAAACGGGCCCTAAAAGTGGTCCGTAATAAAGTGGAACAAAGGTCCGTTCATATGTGATATATTAGAGAAGGACAGAGGGTTAGCCGTCACTCCACTTGTAATTAGCACACACACAATAAGACATGCATAATTAATCAACGGAGAGCCCATTGTTAATTAATGACGAACCCGATCCATCCGTTCATAATATTTATTTTAAAACATGAAAATTATACTACGTTCGCACAAATGTTTTAAAAAAAATACATTATAAGGTAATAATATTACTAGTATATAATCACCCGTAAATGAACTCAATCCACTCGGTCACCCATCACTCAACCTATTGCCCCTAACGTATGATCGAACGTACGAAACCCCAACACTATTTGGCTGATCGGAATTTCATATTGTAATAGTACAGTTTTTCATGTGATTGTAGAGTATTGATTTGTCGGACATAACACATGACATCAAGTTTTAACAGGCTTCCACCTGAGGGGATACGACCCCGAGTCATATTGACTTGCCGGAATCTTTCACATTAGATAAAACATAGATAACCGCCAACCGAGGAAGCCCGAAGATGCAATTTTTCACAAAGTACGAAGCAAATGCTCTTATAGTAACTGTAGAAGGAACGAAAAAGAAAATATATGAGTGTAGGGCAAGGCAACATATTCTATGATATAACTTTGAGTGTCAACTCAAGTAAAGAATAAAAGTGGTCCAACTCCGTAATAAAGCGGAACAAAATGTCCGTACATAAGTGATATATATAGAGGGAGGGGCAGAGTGTGTTAGCAGTCAGTCACTTGTAATTAGCACACAGAAAAACACATACATTATTAATCAATGGAGAGCCCATTGTTAAGATTGATGAAGAGGGAGGAGGGGGAGGACGTAGAAGAGAATAATGCAAAGGTGTCGACGATGACGGTGTTCGATGAGGAAGACGAGCAATTTGTACAGCAATGGGAAAAGCGTGTTAGGATGTTTGGAGGGATCATAGCTTTGAAGGGACTTCCCTCCACAGGGAAGACGAGGCTTGCTAAGCAAATAGGATCATGGGCTAAATGTCCCGTGCTATGCATACAAGACTTCTTCCTAGATGACCATTACTACATCAACACTTTTCTGTCGGTACGTTAATTACTTTTCTTGCTTCCTTATATTTAAACGTTAATAATTAGATTATTTGTTGCTATTTTTTTTAATTAATATAACAAGGAGGCAAAAAGTCATGAAAATGAGCAACTCCTAGTACATGAAGTCGCCTTCACTAACCTATGCAAAGTGGCAAAGCGCAACCTGTCGAAGGCAGTGGCTGGCAGTTCCAGGGTGGTGGTCATCAAGTCTCGTCTCGACTCCATATTCGAGCTCGAGCGGTTGCTAGAGCTCACTGATTCAACCCGTAAGAAATTTCCGCTCTTAATCATCGAATGTCGCATAAGAAATGAGTACTTGTGGAACCGGAGATTCGTATACTTTGTAAAGGATCAAAAGCATGAGGAGAAGAATGATTGGTATAATCGGCCAAGGAGTTGGAAGGATTTGGAGAAGGTCAGGGATGATTACTATGCTAATTCTCAAGCTTTAGAAGATTGGGATCTCCATCTTCTTCAACACTTGCTCAAATTCACAACCGATGATAATGATCCTCCTATTGCCAGAAGGCTTGTGATTGATACTTATGATGATATCTTCTTTGCTCCAGCTGATGGTTCTCATGGATTGCCCGACGATTTCACTCTTGCTGTCAAATATCTTCTCACTGCACCCCAACAAGAGCTGAATACTAGTTTCGAAAACCAAAATGCATTGGAGTTCTCTAGATTGCGGCCATATCTCTTTGACAAGAGAATAAGTGCCGCGGCCTCAAAAGGAAGGAGCGAGAACCTTTGTCCCCATGGTGACTGCGTCTTCGAAGCTCTTGATGTTGATGACCATGCGGCCGACTTAACTTGCGGAGTTTGTGAAAAGAAAGTTACAGGACCAGCCTACACTTGCCGTCTTTGTATCCTTGTTTTGCATAAACCATGCGCCGAGAGGATTGATTTCAAGGCTCTAGATTTTGGTTTACGAGATCTGCACGTGTTCTTTTACACTTACTTTATCCGGGAGACGCAAGCCTGCAAGTCTTGCGCCAAGGGAGGAAAAGGCTTCTCCAGAAAATGCGGATCATGCCTTTTTCAAACACATCTCAAATGTGGTCCGATACCAACTATTATCAACCACAACTCCCACCAAGATTTCCTCTCCCTGAAGCTTGTCCTCCAATCGTATTGTTGCATGGCGTGTGGAGAACTGATAGGGGATTACGCCTATTGCTGCAAGAAACATGCATTGAACTATCACTTAGAATGTGCACTTTTACCTCTACAAGTGCTAAAGCATGAGCACGGTGGATATATGCATGTCATGAAGCTCACGTATTCTCACCAAGATCATGGCATGGAGGATGAAGCCTATTGGTGCGATTTCTGCTACAAGGACATGAACCCACAACTTTGGTTTTATTCTTGCCAAGAATGCCCTTGTTATGCTGCTCATATTAAGTGCACTACTGACAATTTCGGATCTCTTCGCAATTTGAATGATGTTAAATTTGCTCCACAAATTCAGTGTCAGCTGGAAGATGCCATGGCGGAGAAGGCCAAAGCTGTGTAAAGACGGGTAATTTCATGGCAGTACCTCTCAACTTATCGCTTCTACATTAGATTTGTAGATCAATAAATTTTGTATGATTTTTTTTGTAATAATCAACTATATTGGAGTGTTTAATGTTAATGCATTCGCTGTGATTGTGAAATAATTCAAGGCTGTTATTTGACCTCACTTCCCTTCAATCTAGACCGTTCAAGCCCGGATTTGGGCCAACTTTGACCAAAAGTCAATCCTGCTTGTCCGGGTTGGATACTGGGTTGGATACAGGCCAATCGACCACCAAGCCTCAACTTGAGTCTATACCCGCCTATTTTTCCAGACAGACAAACAGGATGGACTGACCGACTGACCTTGAGCAGGTCTACCCAACGATGCCCAATCAACCCAAAAACCCAGTACATGAGAGGATAGAAGGCACGCAGTCACACAAGACAGGGTGAACCTATGGGAAATTTCTAAGCTCTCTAGTGCAGCTAAGTGTCTCCTTATAACTCCGGTAAGGCTTGGGGGCAGGAAGCTCACATAGCACTTGCAAAGAAGTTAAATAGACCTCACTCTAAGGAGACTACTAACTAGTGGAAGTCGTACCATGCCTCTATGAAGCTTTATATTATATGCAATGCTGCCATCGACCAACCCCTTTGGTTCAAAGTAAGACAAAGCTACTAAAAAAATTTGATAAAATAAACAAGCATATATATTTGTCAACAAATTTGTTATAATTTATATACATCTTGAAGCTCCATTCACATCTTATGTGACTACACCCTTATTTATCTTTACCAAATTACGTTCCCCCTAACTTCCACATGGTAGAGCACACAAGAATGAAGATTAAATTACCACACAAGAATGAAGTTCAAAATAAACTTAATACTTCGAAACCCCATCAACCCACACCCAAAATTTACATAATGATATGTGTTTCCGGTCAGTTTCAAACATAATTCCTGGTGAATTTAACAATAACCCTAAGTTTAAGTTAATAGGTCTTTTTCACAATGCCATAAAATCAAAGTAACTTGTTCAATCT
Organism: Fagopyrum homotropicum; assembly: GCA_033239125.1. Lineage (NCBI taxonomy): Eukaryota > Viridiplantae > Streptophyta > Magnoliopsida > Caryophyllales > Polygonaceae > Fagopyrum > Fagopyrum homotropicum. The sequence goes on along the minus strand of BSWB01000005.1, from coordinate 8,057,490 downwards.
AGTAATAGTAATCATGGCAAGTAATACTAACCTTTGTTACGCTCCCCTATAGCTTGAGTTACTCAGGTCATCCAGCGCTTCTTCTGAGGATTCGTACAATTAAAAGTATAATCGATCACCTCCTTTCGTGTGGCTTTTCTGCCTTCCTTGAAGTTCCAGAGTTGATTTACAGCATATCTTCAACACAGATTATATTCATTCAACTCTCAATTATCCAGGAATTGCATAAACGATTTCCCTTTTACTTCCTGATTTTCCTTTACTAGCTTGTCACATTGTTTCTCCAACTGGACAACCTTTTTTAAGGCCTCTTCTAGCCTTTCACTGCTCTCTCTCTGTTTTGTTATTAGAGTTTGATTTCTTGATTCCACAGCTTCCAAATCCTCACCTCTCTGCTGATTTGCCATAACTAGATCCTCCTTTTGCAATCTCTCCTCTTTCCCCATAAAACATTAGCATCCCACTTAGATGTCCTTGCCTATGTGGTGTTCAAACACAAGAAATTCATCAACAAGATATCTTTTGTTTAAAGGACAGAATTTCAAAACATACAACCTCAACAAATTGAGTAATTTTCTCCATTTTTTATGTATGATACCATAATACTTAATAATATATCTGGATTCAAACAAAAGCAAACCGAAAGGGTATGGAGTATACCTGACCTTCCAAAAAGTCTCGTTGCATCTTGTCCTTCTCCTGGTGTATCTTAATAAGCGTTTCATTTTGTTTGATTTTAATTCCAATTTCCTCAGCTAAGCTACCATGTCCATTGTAGGTATCTTCCTTTTCCTCCTTCATGATATCATTATGAAACAGTTGCAAATCAACAGGTTTATACCTAGACAATTCATTGTTCAGAAGTTCAGTTGGCCTTTTCTGGTGGCTGAACCGTTTACTACTACTGATGAATGTTGCAAGAGGTCCTTGTACACGTAATCTTGTTTCTTCTTGCTGGGATAAAATGGACACCTCAAGTTTTTATTTTGTTTCGTAACTTGATACTTTCCTTGTTCCAGTTCCTTGTAAGGCACTAAACCTTGGACACATACTCCTCTGTGTCAGATTCAGTGATATACTGATATCCAACGACTGATCATCTGAGCTCCAGGACATTATAGGTTGAGATGGAAACGAAACATTACACAAATTAGCAATCATTTAACAGAAGTTGAAATAAGAGTTTAGGTTAAGATCGAACAGCAAGAACAGACGTCAAAATCACACATCCTACTGTACGATATGGTTAATCCTAGTATCTAAAGCAAAGAGAAGGCCTATAAAGTATACTTTAGCTCCATTTAGAGCATCCGCAATCAAGGAACAGTATACAAAAACACAAAAGAGAATGTAATTCAGGAAACAGAAAAAATCAAGCGAGATGTTCAAGCGATGAAGGCAGAGCGCATAGAAGAGAAATAGGATGTTACTTTTTCTTGACCAAATGACGCAAAGGGCACATGTCCGTTGAACCAGAGATACAAGCACACGGTTTCATCCTAAAACCAATTGACATGATATCAGAGCCTGATTTCTAATTCCGCATAGATATACACATAGAAATCTTCCGTGGAACAAAATAATCAAATCATAAATCCTTCGGATCCCTTCTACTTACATTCATTTGAACATCCCAACCTCAGCTCGTCACCACTCCATTAATCAGTAAAAACTACAACGGATGGAAGAGGTCTATGCGAATCGCACTATCCGCGAAGAACAAGATCTCTTTTGTTTCTGGAACCTCCAACAAACCAGAAGAAAACTCTCCAAAATTCGCAGCCTGGGAGAGATGCAACGATATGGTGATCGCTTGGCTAAGCAATGGACTGGAGGCCGGAATTCGCAAGAGCGTTCTGTACGCAGACACTGCTAGGGAAATTTGGGAGGAGCTTGAGACCAGATTCGGCTAGGTCAGTGGTACGCAACTTTTTAATGCACCGGAGAATTTAGTTGCAATGTCGAAGGGAACTGATTCAATTTCAGACTATTATACTAAGATGAAAACGGCATGGGATGAGATTGATAATTTGTGTAAAACTACAAAATACAGCTGTAACAAATCAAATTGTGCTGGAAAGAAAGACTTACACACAAATGCTGAGAATGAAAAGCTAATACATTTTTTGATGGGATTGCCTGATGATTTCAAGATTTTTAGAGGCAATTTGTTAATGATTAAGCCTCTTCCAACTGTGAGTCATGCTTATTCTCTTTCTTCTGCAAGAGGAGAATCAAAGAGAAGTCCAATCAAATATTGCTAATCTGCAAACAGATGAGGCTGCCTGCTCAGTAGAAGTTAAACCTGACAAGAAGAAAGGAGAAAAGAAAGGCATGTATTGCACCAACTGCAAGAAGACAAATCATACTCTGAATAGATGTTTCTTTATAAATGGTTTTCCACCAAATTATAGAAACAAGAAAGGAGAAGATGACAACAAAAAGTTTGCAGGACACAGTAATTATGAAAAGACTGAATCTCCTAAGGATAATCCCATGCCTGAGCTGATCAGTGCACAGTATAACAGATTGATGCAGATTCTGGGAGAAGAGCAGTTCAAAGGAAAGAATGAAGATGTGTTTGCTGGATTTGCTGATAAGATTGCTATTACCATTAAGTCTCCAAGTTCGTGCAATTCCTGGATAATTGACAGTGGTGCTAGTTGCCACATGTGTTGTAATATAGCCTTATTCAAACACACTGCATCTCTGGCACATCCATTTACAATTTCACTTCCTAATGGTCAAACTACTGAAGTGAAAATCCATAGTTCAATTGAGATTTTGCCTGATTTGATTTTAAAAGATGTGCTCTATGTGCCAAACTTCAAGTGCAATCTTCTATCTGTTGGAAAACTTACATCTGACACAAGGCAGTTAGTGATTTTCTCTTCTGAATATTGCTTACTACAGGATCGTATCAGCAAAAAGAGTTTGATCCTTGATAGAGCTGAAAGAGGATTATTTCATTTGAACAGGCCTCTACAACAACCTTCATCATTCAGTCATATATGTTCAACTACTACTTCTACAGAATTTGCAAATAAAGGAAACAATCATGGTGATTGTAATGTTGTTTCAACATACATTTGGCATGCAAGGATGGGGCATTTGCCAATGTATAAACTTTCTAAATTTGATTTTGTTCATGGATTGAATGAAAAGAAAGTTGAAGTGTGTTCTATATGTGCTCAAGCTAGGCAACATAGATTGCCCTTTCCTATTAGTAGTATTAAAACTGATAGATGCTTTCAGCTAATACACATAGACACATGGGGGCCATATAAAGTAGATACTCACAATGGAAAGAAATATTTTCTGATCATTGTAGATGATTTCAGCAGAAATACTTGGATTCACCTACTGAGCAACAAGGGTGATGCATTGACAGTGTTAAAAGGGTTTGTTTCAATGGTAGAAACTCAATTTAATGTCAAAATTCAAAAGATCGGGTCAGATAATGCTCTAGAGCTTGGCACAGGGAAGAGTACATCTGATTTTTGGACTTCTAAGGGAATTATGCATCAAACTTCATGTGTTGCCACTCCTCAACAAAATGGAGTTGTTGAGAGGAAGCATAGACACATATTAGAGGTTGCTAGAGCTCTCTTATTCCACTCACATCTACCACTAATATATTGGGGAGAGTGTGTTCTTACAACAATTCACATCATTAACATAATTCCTTCCAAAATCCTCAACAATAAAGCTCCATATGAGGTATTATATGGTCATTCACCCTCTTATTCCCATTTTAAGGTATTTGGTTGTCTATGTTTTGCTTCAACTTTGGCACAAGACAAAGATAAATTTCAATCTAGAGCATCCCTTGTGTTTTCTTGGCTACCCTTATGAAAAAAAGGCCTACAAACTCCTAAACATGGACACAAACCAAATGTTCATCTCTAGAGATGTCATTTTTCACGAGGACATTATTCCTTTTTTAAATCCTCAACCAATCCAAAACACCATATCTACACCACTTATCTCTTTTGATTCATTTCCAAAACACATACCCACTTCATATGATTTACCTCCACAAAATATACCCACTGAACCTCATATTCACATAATGAACCATCATTAGACACACAAATTCCACCTAATACCAAAAGGTCTACCAGATCACACAATACCCCCACATATCTACAAGATTATGTTTGCAATTGTGTGTCCAATCTTGATCACCCCTTTTGTGGTCATACACTGACATCCACAATTAGCTTTCCCACATATACCTCCAAATCCATTCCTTGTCATTCCAAACATAGAACCAAACACTTTCCAACAAGCTAGCATGTATCCTGAATGGAGACAAGCAATGCTGACAGAATTCAAAGCTTTAGATGATACACATACCTGGGACGTTGTGTCTCTTCCTAAGGGTAAGAAACCAATTAGTTGCAAGTGGGTATACAAGATCAAACATAAGGTTAATGGTAGCATTGAAAGATACAAGGCAAGGTTGGTAGTGAGAGATTTTACACAAAAAGAGAGGATAGATTATACTGAAACCTTTTCACCAGTAGTGAAGATGACTAAAATTAGAAGTCTTGTGAGTATTGCTGTCAAGAAGAAATGACTCTTATTCCAACTCGATGTGAACAATGCATTTTTGCATGGGGACCTTCATGAGGAAGTTTATATGAAGCCTCCCTTAGGTTTATAACTTGATCATTCCAATCAAGTGTGTAAACTCAGAAAGTCTTTGTATGCTCTTAAGCAGGCCTCTAGACAGCGGTATGCCCGTTTGTCTGGTGCTCTCAAGAGTCAAGGTTATGTTCAGTCTCTAAATGATTATTCACTGTTTTTGGAAGTCCACATACGATTCTATTGTTTTTGTGGCTGTATATGTCGATGACATATTGATCACTGGATCTGATCATGAGGTCATCACCCATTTGAAATATTTTCTGGATTCTGAGTTTAAGATTAAGGATTTGGGCCATCTTCATTATTTTCTAGGAATGGAATTCACTGATTGTGGTAAGGGAATGGTGGTTAGTCAGAAGAAATTCATTTTGGAAATGTTGTCTGAATATAATTGCACAGATTCAGCACCTGTTGCCAGTCCTTTAGAGTTGCATAGCAAACTTAGGATTAATACAAGAGAATTGCTTGAAGATCCTACAATTTATCGAAGTCTTGTGGCAAATTCAACTATCTTGTACAAACTAGACCTGATCTAGCTTTTACTGCTCAACATCTGAGTCAATTTATGCAAGCTCCATCCAAGGCACACATGAATGCAACACTACATACTTTAAGATACTTGAAAGGCACTCTTCACAAAGGTCTTCTTTTGAGTTCTCAGACTAGTTTCAAGCTCCTTGCTTTCTGTGATGCTAACTGGGCATCTTGCCCAAACACCCGCAAATCAGTTAGTGGCTACTTGATTTTCCTTGGAGACACTCTTATCTCCTGGAAATCAAAGAAGCAAAACACTATTGCTCTCTCCTCTGCTGAAGCATAATATAGGTCTATGCAACGAGTAACTACTGAATTGGCTTGGTTAAGTCGCCTTCTTACAGAGTTACAAGTCCCAAATATCATTCCCATTCAGATCAAGTGTGATAACCAGTCTGCAATTTTCATTACCAAGAATCTAGTTCTTCATGAAAGAACTAAACATATTGAATTGGACATTCATTTTGTTAGAGAGAAGCTAGTTGAACGTCTTATTCAATTGTCACATATTCCTACTCAAGTGCAGTTAGCAGATATGCTTACCAAGTCTCTTACTGGAGAAAGGTTAAATTTTCTGTTACACAAGTTAAGAATGACCAATGTCCCTCCAACTTGAGAGGGGGTATTGGGTTATATAGCTTTTCTAATGAGCTGTCATATACTTTTCTCATATAAATAGTATCCTTGTAACAGAATTGAAAACAATAATGAAAAACATATTTTACTTTCTCTTTCTTCTATCTCTTCTCTCATCCGCCATCATCTTCTTCACCATGATCCTTCTCTGTTCATCGAGGATTGACATGGTATCAGAGCAGGTCCGGTTTCCTGACTTCGGGGATTAGCTAATAAGAGAATGAGATTTTGAAACCCGTCGAAAAACAAAAATTATGGGCGAGCTAAAAAAAGAGATTGAGATGCTCGACCGAGAAAGAAAAAAATGTGTCAAGTGTTAACTAGTTCAGGTAGTTAACACTTGAGGGGGAGTGTTGAGATGTAGGAAAAAGTCCCACAATACAATATTGTGTGAACCTAATATATAAGCACTATGGCTACTCCTCCTATTGTCAATTGGTTTTAGGACGGAACCCCGTGTGCTTGTATGTGTGGTTCACCGGACGTGCGCCCTCCGCGTCATTTGGTCCCGAGACGGATATATAAGAAAAAGTAACATAGGAATTTAAGAAGAAGAGTGATCGTCACAGTCGCATGCTCATTGGTGATTAGATGATGAAATAAATGCAAAATTGAGGATGATTGAATCATTAGACCAAAGAACAACAACCAAACGATCATATCAAAAGCAATGAACTAGGTTTTGATAAATTCCAGCCAACATAACAAAAATAGACACCAAAATCACACATAATTAGGAACGGTTTATTCGACATATTTTGGACACATAAGCAAGTGGAACGAGTCTTCAAGATACGGTTTATTCGACACATTCTCGACACATAACAAGTGGAACAAATCTGTCCTAGAAAGATTATGCTAACAAAATTCAATGGACAGAATAATGAAACGCAAAACGAAGATGAGAGAGATGTACACAGAACAGGAAGCCGGAGAAGAAGGGGAATCTTCCACAGCGTCATTGCTTGCTCGGTTCGCAGAGTGGGAAAAGTGAAAATGCGTCAAAGTAAATTTCTGTACAAATCTCAGAAGATATTTTCTTGTTGCAACCCTAACGTGCAATTAAGCAAAAACAAGTTTAATTTACCTAAATAATTATATATATATATATATATATATATATAGTGAATATTAATTAATAGAAAAAAATAATTATAGGTTGACTTAAAACGTAAATTTTTTATATCCTCTAAAAAAAATTGTATAAAAATATGTATACTTTTGTAGAAACAAATTTTTTTTGCCCGCAACTTATTTGGGTTGTATTTTAATAAAGTATAATTTTAACATATTTCAAAACTATGGATTGGTAAAAGATAAAATATAAATGAAAATTAGATGTAAACATAAAAATAGAACCGGGTACAAAGTTATTAAAATAATCAAGAAAAAAATGGTAGGATATTATATCAGCAAAAAGTATTGGGATTAACTTGGTAAATGAGATAAGATAAACCCCGGAGTTACCGGTTGATAAAAAGATTAAAAAAAAACACATTTAAGAGATTAGATCGAAATTATCGATTTTAACAATATTGATACTATAAGATTGAAACTAATTTTAAGAAATTATCGATTTTTATGATATATGATTGGAAAAGATTTTGCCAAGATTTGTTTCAGAATTATATATATATATATATATATATATATATATATATATATATATATATATTAATTCAAAATTTATCATAGAGATCTAGAATTTAGGGAACAAATATTTTTATAAGTGAGTTCACAGTTTAATTAGGTTAGTTAAGTATAATGATAGTTTTTAATTTATAACTTCGTTAACAGAGATACAAAAACTACATCTTTGAATTTATCTTGTGAAATTCATCTCAAGTTAAAATTTAATTTATAACTCCGTTAATAGTAATTTATATATTAATTAATAAATAATTAATTTCTTTAACATGTTAAACTAACTATACATCTACTTTTCTAAAAATATAATTGGTTTGCTTTATTTTTAATTTATTATTTTTATTGATAAATAATACATCAAAAATTTTATCATTTCGAATTAAAATATAAAGGAGATTGCTATAATATATTAAACTAACTACACAATATTCTCTTCTAAAAAGATTTGGTTTTATTTTTGTTTTGTTTTTAATGTAATGTTGTACTTGTAAAACATGCATCAAAGTAGTTTAATTTTATCCGCAATAATTAAAGATAAAGAAATTTGCTTTAATATGTTAAACAAACTACACGATATAATCTTCTAAAAAAATTTGTTTTTAATTATTACTTTATTTATTTTTTCGATGAATAGATACGTGGAATCAGTTAAGATATGTATTCATTTTGTTAACTATTAATAACTATTTAACAGAAAATAATTTTAAATTAAAAATATGAAAACAAAAACATTATATATATATGTATGAAGTTAAAAATTTTAAAAATTAATTAAAACAAAATTTTCAAAAATTTTAAATAAGAAAAAAAATATGATATATAAAATTCGAAATTATTAAATAAATTCAAAAATTAATTTTTATAAATTAAAATGTACCTACATTCTTTTTTGAAAATTATAAAAACAAAATCTAGATATATTTTTATTCTGTTATTGATATAAATACTTTTTATTTCAATGAGTATTTGAGTAAAATTGATGTGGAATAATAATTTATTAGATTAAATATGTTTGGCATGGTGATTGTTTATTAGTTTTAATGATTTTTTAATTATAAAAGATATTATGGCAAATTCATAAATATCTTGTGGAAATATCGTAAATAAATAATTAAAATTAAGAAAACAAAAACATTATATATATATATATATATATATATATATATATATATATATATATATATATATATATATATATATGAAGTTCAATATTAAAAAATTAATTAAAACAAAATTTTCAAAAATTTAAAATAAGAAAACAATCTATGATATATAAAATTCGAAATTATAAAATTAATTCAAAAATTAATTTTCGAAAATTAAAATGTGCCTACATTGTTTTTTGAAAATTATAAAAACAAAATATAAATATTTTTATTATTTTTTTATATAAATTTGTTTTTATTTTAATTAATATTTGAGTAAAATTGATGAGGCATAATAATTTAATAGATTAAAGATGATTTGGCATGGTGATTGTTTATTAGTTTTAATGAATTTTTTTATTATAAAAGATATTATGGCAAATCCGTAAATATCTTATGGCAATATCGTAAATAAATTAGAAAAAAGCTGATGTGGCTAGGGGGATGTATTCAATTAAGGGCCAGTTTGGTTTCAACTCCGGAAATGGAAACGGAATGGAAACGAATTTAGTCCATATGTATATCCATATTCATGAAATTCTATGGAATCATTCCTTGTTTTTACATGCAAAATGCACTTGTCTCCTCATATTTTATTATCCTATAGGGTATCAAAAGTAATCAAATTCAACTTCAATTATTTCAAATCACAAGGAATGATTCCAACAACTTTCATGAATAAGGGAACACATATGGACTAGATTCGTTTCCATTCCGTTTCCGATTCCGGAGTTCAAACCAAACGGGGCCAGAGTTTATAGGAATTTTTTGGAGTTTAAAAGTATATGAGTATTGAATATAGATTTTTAAAAGTCCATATAAATCTTTAGGTATTCAATTAGGATTTAAAATTTTTCATAAAATTCCTATGGTATTTAAAAGTTTGTGAATTTTAAAAAAATCTATTATTTCATTGATTTTGTAGGATTCTTCATTACTTTTATACATACCTAAAATCCATAGAAATCTTCCCCCACCATATAAGATTTCCACAGAATTCGTATTGACTCTATATAGAATTAAAATTTTCCATCGAATTTGCAAATCCTATGATTATTAAGAATCCGTTAAAATCTTTAAAGTTTGGATTGAATACACCCAAAATACGTGACATGTGGACAAAATGGGTTCTGCTTTAGTATGATATATAGATTAGAGAAATGTGGTGAACTGACAAAAACGTGACGACACTAATAATTCTCATTTTCTTTTTCTTTAATCCTAAGAGAAAGAAGGATTAATTTTTTGAGACAGATCCGGTTGAGGATCACGAGGAAGGGGGCTATCACATGGAACTGGAGAAACCATGGGACGTTAGTAGGTCAACAACAAAATTGACTTCTCTAAAGAAATGAAAAACCCTGCAAGAAGAAAAACCAAAGAGAAGCAAAGTGATATCCGAAACAAGCATGTCATCTTCTTAAGGAAGTTTTCAAGTGAAGTTGATCGAATTAATAAGTGTTAAATTATCACCCTCAATCTCAACATGAGAAAGACCAATACTTGTAGCCTGAAAGATGTCCTTGCGAAGGGCGAAAGCTTCAACTTCAAGAACATATTCAACTATACAGTTACCAAAGCCGAAGGAAAGGAGATCAGCCAAATTGTTCCTAATGACAAACCAAAAGTAGATTGACCATCCGTAAGTCTAGATGCGTCAAAATTATTTTTAACTAAGTTTCAATTTAGGATTTGCCATTTAGTATTTTTAATTTGTCTTCTTTGATTAACCGTCTTTAGTTTAGCAAGATTCTGATTATTATTAGTTTTATCCTAGACCGCAATATACTTGGTAATAAGATGGTTGAAATTGTTCGGGATTGTTTGGTTATTAAAAATTAATTGGCTTTTGGGCATCCACAAAGTCAACTAGAAGACATAGAGAAAGCAAAAATCAACAGGCGGGTTATCATCTTTAATAAAGATAATAATAAGATTAAGAACATTATAATTGAGGGTGTCGATCACAATCTTCTAAGCAATTAAGTCATTGTCATTACTTAGAAGATTAAGAGTAGTTTGAGAATTAAAGAAGAGGTGTTTAGTAGATTGAGTATGGTGAGAACAGAAAACACAATGCATCACCACCGGGATATTTTGAGTAGCAAGAATAGCTTTAGTCGGAATACCTTCTAGAGAGAACTTCCAAATGAAGTTTTTTGTTCTTAAGCATAATATTCAGATCCTAAATCCAAGTTTTGTCTTGAGAAATTACAACTTTATTCTTTTGGAATAAATTTATTGTCGTCTTAGTAGAGAACCAACCATACTCATTGTTCGCCCAGTAAATTCCATCGCGAATGTCATTTATTAGTAAAACATAATTTTTAATTTTTTCGATTATATTGCTCAGGAGGACTATTTGAAGTTGAAAGATGAGAGTTCCACGGACGGTTATAAATGAATTTTGCAACCGTGAAATTCTCACTAAAAGAGAGGTCATTCGTTCTTAAGTTCGAAAGCGGTTCATCCGTTATCCAACGATCATTTCAGAATTTGATGGTTTTTCCATCTCCAGCTCTCCATTTGATTCCCACATAAAATTCCTCTTTGAGTTTCATGTGTTTTTTTCATTGCCAGGAAGAGGGGAGTGACATTGATAGTCCCATAATTGAGTACCTTTAAGATATTTTTCTTCAAGAATTTAACACATGCATTGTCTGGTTATGCTAAAATTTTCCAAAGGAGCTTCATTTTCAGAACTTTATTCATGTCTTTTGGCTTCTATCCAGTTCCATCATTTTATCCTAATTGATGAGAGGATGATAATGTTCGCTCCAAATGGTGTGTGCAAGCTTTAAATTTATAACCCTAGACTTAAGCTTAAAACAAGGATGCGAACCCGCAGTGTACGGGTCAATCGTAGTAAAAGCAAGGAATTCCAGGGGTCGATCACAGGGACTCGGTGAAACAAAGTCAAATACGGTAAGCTTCGTGAATACTAACCACAAGAGCAATTAACACAATCAAGATGAATAAGAAGTCAATAAAGCAAACGTGCAATTCTAGGGATTAAAGCGTCTAGTTGTGGTTCCAACTCAAGATCTAAAGATAAGCGGACAAAGCTGAGATTTTTGCATGGGGAAGGTGTTACTAAAGTGGAATAGATCACCGGGTAAGTCTCACTACTCAGTAATGCTAAGCCGTAACTCCTATTACCGGGTAAGTCTCAAGGAATTAAGATAAAGATTATAACCTCAAACTAACACACCATCTAAGGGAATAGAATCAACCTTTACCGGGTAAGTCTCAGGCTAACTCACAAAGATGGGATGGAAGCACACTCAAACCCCAATAAAGGATAAACCTTTATTACATACACTTATGATCTTAGGTATACAAACTAAGGAATTACCGGGTAAGTCTCATCCTAAGCTTGCATTGAACCAGGAAAGGTGTAATAAGAATAGGATTTGGCAAACTCTAACACTTAACTCTCAGTTTCGGATCAGATAAGTCACCTCGGTCAGCCAAATTCCACCCCGGCCGAGATGTTCATCGACTGAGCGAGATGCTTAGGGTTAAGGTTAAAGACTCGAACTTTCAGGGTCCTACTAGAATCTAAGATTATTCTATCATTGTTTTTCCCACAACCTTCAGCCAATCACCCTAGAATCACACAAGAAAATTAGCCACTCATCATCATGAAAGTATAAATCAAATATATGGGAAGAAGGTGAATATTTGAACAAGAAGAATTTAATGAAAAGACTTCAATAACTGAATCAAATATCACAACAAAGCGTTCCTTGGATATCAATCCAACAAGACAAGACAACAAAGAAGGGAATTGAAGACAATCTTACAAAAACCCTCCAAAAGCTATAAAAGCTACAATCTTCAATCTTCCTTCAACCTTCAAAAAGGTTCTTCAAATCTCCCAACTGGAGTATGACTGCTGCGTGTTTTTCGGTGTAAGCGGGTTCTTCAGCTGTTAGCGGATGTATGCAGGATATTGTGGTATGCGAGATGTTGAATTTGTGGAAATCCAACCCTTTTTATAGGAAAATTACTCTCCAAAGATAAGATATCTTAGAAAGATCTTCTCCCATAAAAATAGGTAAAATATAAGATCTTTAATATCTTCTTCCTTCCAGGAGCCAAGCCCAAAAATATAAGATCACTTTCCAAAGATAAAAGATCTCAGCCAAGAATAAAATATTCTCGCCGCGTCCTAGGTGTTCGCCTCGGTCGAGTCGGCGTCTCTGGATCACCTCGGTCGAGATGAATCTCTGGTCAACCGAGGTGAGTCACAGCTGAATGTGAAATCTCTCAAAACTGGTCCAAAGTGAATCTTAATCCATGGCTACGCTTCCTGGATGGTTCCTTATGCTCCTCAATGTAGCTCCAATGACTCCTTAGCTCCATTTGTTCCTTTTTGATGCAAAACGTGCCATTTTACCTACAATTACAACAAAACTAGGTGTAGACCTCGATTCTCGCAAAGGTAGATGAAATGATAATATAATCACATAATATACATGCAATCATGCAGATTATGAAAGATAAAACGTCCAAACAAACCTCAAAATATAAACTATAATTCATGCTATCAGATAATTTAGTCCTTTATTCCTGAAAAAATAAAATTTTATCAAGTTCATTGTGGATGCTAATCGGAAGCATAAAAGATTGCATAATATAGCTTGGTTTAGAGTTTAGATTGTCTTTGATAAGAGTAATTCTACCTTCTTGGGTTAGAGAGGAGCTTTCTATTTAGAAAGTTGTTGTTTGAATTTTTGAATAATTGTATTAAATATATCTTTAGTAACTCTACCATTGATAATAAGACAACCAAGGTACTGTTCCAGATTTGTAGAAGAAGAGATTCCCATGTGCGATTGTGTTCTTCTTCTATTTGTAGTATCTATATTAGCCATAGTTTGGAAAGCCGATTTTGGAAAGACTGGAAAGTTAATAACCTGACCTGAAACATAATAGTAGTCATTAAGAATAGTAATGATTTTATTGTTCGATTTAGGGGAAGGCCTTGTAAAAACTAGAATGTAGTCTACAAAGGCAAGAAAGGGTATAATCTGACCTTCCCCCTCCTCGAAATAAGATAGACAATAGTTTTGGGGAATTGGTCACTAATTTTTCTATATTCCTAGCATGAACCTCTGCTCCAAGGTTAAAGAGAAGGGGGAAGGAGGCCCCCTTGGCGTAAATTCCATTGCGGAAGAAATATCGTAGTTGGTGAGTCGTTCATTAACACTGAGTATGATATTGTGGAGATACATTCATCAATCCAATATCTAAATTTGGAACATAAGCTAAATTTTTCGAGAACCGCTCGGAGGAGCTAGCATTCAACTTTATCGTAAGCTATCTCCATATCGAGTTTAATCGTCAAATAACCTTCTTTCATTTTCTGTTTTTAAAACCATGAAAAATTTCATGGGAAATTAAGGCGTTATCTTGGATTGCTTGTCCTTGAGTGCACTCCCCTTGAAGGGGTGGATAAGATTTGGAAGAATAAGACTTAATCGTTTAGCAAGGATTTTTGCTAAAATTTTGTAAATTGTTGAACAAAGGCTTATAGGTCTATAATAGGTCACTAGTGTTGGGTTATTCTTTTGGAATAAGGGCAATAAAGGTGTGATTAATTTGTTTCAGAATTTTCCCTGTGCGATAGAAGCTTTTTATAACTCTAGTAACAGCCGGACCAATGATGTACCAATATTTTTGGAAGAAACCAACGGTCATACCATCCGGCCAAGGGAATTTGTCTCTACCAATGTCAAAAGTAGCATCCTTATCCTTAGTCGTGAAAGGAGAGGTCAGAGAGCTGTTTTGATTGTCATTAACTTCGGTTTGGATGACTTCTAATTGTTTTTGAATATGTGTTATATTTGGTGTTGTGGTATTAAAATGTTTTCCATATTAATCTCTTCTTCTTTAGAGATAGTTTGGCCATTAGGTTTTGTGATTGTAGCGATAACTTTCCTATTACGTCGACCAATTGCTTTCTTGTGAAAACATTTTGTGTTTCTATCTCCAAAAGAGAGGTTATTTTGTGTTTACTATTAAGTCTATTAATTTTATTATTCTGACCTAGACTATAGTTGTTGTAGTTATGTTTTTGAAGTAATTCTATATTAATGTCGACTTGTTTGAGCTATTTATTGATATTACTTAATTTCTCGCAGTTCCATTTTTTGAGTTCAATTTTAACCAGGTTAAGTTTCTTCACAAGGTTGAACATATGAGAGCCGGGGGAACTGGGTTCTCCAGGTTTGTTGAATAAGGTTTGCGCGGTCTATGCATGATAACCACATTGACTCGAACCTAAAAGGTTTATTTCTTAGGAAGGTCGAACTTTTTGCTAAATCAGTAAAAATCTTGAAATGATTAGAGGAGGTGAAAGCATGCTTTCTAGCATGAATTTAAGGGTACTGTTAAATAGTGTCAAAAGAAGTCATAATTCTGTCAAACTTTTCAAAAGTATCGTCATTTTCATCTTTTTTCCTTCTCCAAGTAAAATCATTTTCTTCCGTTGGGATGTTAAGGAGATTACATTGCTGTGCTAGGTTTTAGAGCTTATCAAATTTATTATTTGAAACAGGTGTAACACCCCAAGTTCTCGGAACTCGGGGAGCTACTAGTTAGGACCTCACAATGGGTCCTAATCTTGGTTTAACAACAACATTGCTAGGATCTTACAACAAAGCACAAATGTATTTAAAACAATTTTAAAACATAATATTTTTATTGTATGAATGTACGCCTGTGACAGTCTTACAAAACATATATATATATATATATATATATATATATATATATATATATATATACACACATAACATGCATGTCGTATGGAAGACTCCCCCGTCCCCATCTAATGAGTACGTGAACCCGGTTGACCATCCATCTCAGATCTCTCTGCAACTGTCTATCTCTACAAAATCTACAACACGGATAAACCGTTAGCTAACAATCTAAATATAAGTAAAATAAAGATAGCACAAACACAACCAAGATAACATAAAACAATCATCATGTTGGCACACAAACCGGTTATTATCTAGTAATTACGTGATTCACCTTATTCCCTTTTACAGTTGTTGCACGAGAAATCTTAAGAGTTATCGCCTCCGTTCTTTATCCAACTGGGTGTAGGTCTAGCTTACCTCCGCCGGTAGCATCACTACAAACCGAGTGTGGACTAGTCCCTAAAGAAACCCCCAACACCCTCAGGCTAACTGAGCAGAATGCCACCGTCCGTTACTCTTAGGCCAATGTATAGGTCGGTAGATAATTACTACTAACTATACACGCATCATTCATCCACCACTATCATTATTCACACTCATATCTGGAAGCTAGCTAAGTAAGCCCAAAGGACTTACCTGAATCGAAACTCGATTCCCGTTATCTCAACTCGGTTCGTAACTGTTGGAACTCAATTGCCTGGCATACGGGCAAGTGGATCAAAATACATCTCATGTTCTTAGAAGTCTATAACTTCTAAGATGTACAATCCCTTCAAGAGAAAATTACTAAAAAGCCTTCCTAAGGTAAAATGATCAATCCCTGGTCCCGAAACTCTCAAAGATCCTATAATATATGCCCAAATCTTTCTTTGGGACTTAATTTCATAATCTGACTCTTAAGATTTAGTTTAGGTAGAACTTATAGATTACATATTTTCTTAACTTTTAACAAGGTCACTAAAGTCCATCTTTAGCCTATGATACGAGTCCTGAATAAAAATATAAAAATTCTAACAAGAATTTCGACGTCTTCTATGCTATGCACTCTATCCATAGAAGCAAGAATTTATCAGAGATACCTAATAATCACTTCTACACAAACTTCTAAAGTCGGTTCCAAAACCAAAAAATTTAGACTTATTCAAAAACTGAGTATTTCTTAAGTGCTCAACTAGTCCACTTTTAATACATCACAATTGCATGACACTTGATAACATACTAAAAATTGAACGGTGAATTGTATTTCTAAGGTATCTAAATGTAAGTTCAAACATGAATGCACAACACAGAATGTTTCCAGCACTTGGAGAATTTCAACAACATCCAGAAAACTATTTAAGGTCTTAACTTAGAAAAATCATAACTCCTAAACAACTTGCTGGATTCCTCCCAAATTTTAATATGTTCTACAACAATATGCCAACTATATCATATCCAAAATTCAGGTCCAAAAGAAATCAAGAGCCTATTCAAAACTATCTCAAAAAACTGCATCATATGATATTTTTCTCAACACTCAGCACACTTATAAAAACTGCATGAGGAGTCAACCTTGAAACACCATAACTACCAAACCGTAACTCCTATTGTTTCCAAATTTTATTATAATATACTATGCAGTACCGACTAAGACATATCCGAAAATTAGTCAAAAAGGGAGAGTCTAGCTTACCCAAAATCGGACTCAAAGATGACTTCTCGTCATTTCCTAAAAACTCAGAAAACGCGTATATCCTTACTGCTCCTCTATGGCGGTTCTGGTTAGATTTATGAGACATAAAAGACACTCATTAGGCATGGAATACATGGACGGAAGTGCAAGGGAGAGAAGGGTATCAACCTTACCCGATTCCAAGACTCGAGGGGGAGGAAGGAGATGGCACTAGGTTGTTGTCGAGTTGGATATTGCACATAATAGGAGAGGCTTATTGTCCGTATTTGCTCCAGATTGCGTGCACCAGGAGGGGGGATCTTGACCACTGTCTCCAGGAAGCACACCCCTGGTAGAGCTGGGCGCACCTACGGCGCGAAAGGGCTGAGCGTGACCTCCATGTATCGACTGCTCCTGGTTCGTGTGAAGTGATTGCAAAGGAGGAGAGATGGTGGGCTCGACACATGGACGTCTACCCTCGCTGGTTGTTGACGTTGGAGACCCACTGGTTGTTGCCGCTTATTCCGAAGGAAGCTATAAGGTTTGCCGGAAGAGATGTCGTCCATATACTTCGGTTATCGCTATCCCACAAGGATCTAGCGAGAATCTGGTGTTTATCCTAGTGATGAGAAGGGTAAGGCCTGCGTTGTAACATGTGTGCAGGGTAGGTCTTCATATGTTGTTTCGATGATCGAAGATAGAGGGGAGATGGGCATCGCCGGCTAAGGTTGTTTGGTTGTGAGAGGCGTGGTGTATCTGAACTCGAAGTAGGGAAGATGCAAGTTTGGCTGGGTAAGGTGAGAAGGTGCATCATAAATGGTAGGGGTATTAATGACGCAGCTTTGAAGGAAGGCCATATACGTTGAAGGTAGTTGTGGACGAGATCTCGCGAGGTGATCAGCACATACGAGGCGGTTGGAACTGCTTCATGTCCGGGCCGGTGAGCGGCAGTTGTGAAGACATATCCACGTGAACCAATTGTGGGCAAGGTAAAAGTATATGTTTGGTGCAGGAAGGGACGTGTGTGGAACAGTGAAAGTGAAGCACTGTTGGGCTTCTTCCATGTTTGGCCCGACTATTCGTTGCAAGGAATAAGGGAGTGGTTTGATGGGATGCTTGACATGGCCTTGTCATTGATTTCCCTAGGTTTTAAAATATATAAAAACTAAATGGTTACTCTTCTCACATAATATAACACTTGCTTTGATTCATGATACCAAGTGTCATATAAAAAGATAAAACAAAAGGTCGGAATCCGGTTTGACTCGGAATAAGTTTCTGGGTATTACAACCGGGGCTCCACCTTTTTTATCAGTTGGTTCATATAACTCGTTCAGATCTCCCATAACGATTACGGGAATAAGGGGGAGATTTAATGATGTCAGTGATATGAAACCATAAGTTATTTTTATGTTGTTCCCGTGGAGGGTCGTAGATGAAAAAGATATGAATGCTATAGTTTGATGTAGTATTTGTATACTTAATAAGGGCGTATATTTTTTCAAGTTGGATAATCTTAATCGTCTCATTATTCGGTTGGTATACCTTCCAGAGGAGGAACAAACTAGAGAAACCAGAAGCCGGGATAAAAAAGAAAGAGTCAAAACCTGCATTCTTCCATAGGGTTTCATGGGGTTCTACGGTTGTTTTAGTTTCAGCTAAGGCTATTAATTGTAGATTTTCATTTTTACAGGTGAGATTAAGGTCGGTCAAGAACTTTTTTTTTCCGAATCCCTCTACTATTCCAAATGGTTAATTTCATAAGAAACGAAAAAAAGAGGAGGGTGGGAGTTTCCCTAAAAGTGTCCATGAAGATGAAGGGGGCGGGGTGAAGGAGTTCATTTTATAGAGGAGTATTGGTAGAATAGAATACTAAATTAACAGAAGAAGATTTGCACAATACTTTAGATTTGTTAGTAGAAGTTTTACATTTTTTGTTTCTAGTAAACCAAAGCTTATTGATTTTTAGTAGGGTGTTGAACTTGTTAAAGCAATTTTCCGATTTGCGGATGGAGAAAGCACATATAGATGAAACCTGAAGAGAGCAAGTAAAATCTTTTAAGAGCTTTAAAACAACCATAAGGGGGGATCTGAGTAGTTGGAGAAGTTATAGTATTTAAAGTTTAAAAAGAAGGAGATGGTAGGATAAACATTTGTGTCATACAACAAGAGTGATAGCTAAAATTGTTCAACAACATGTTTACAATAATTTGTATCAAGTTTAGGCATCATATTGATCATAAAGTGTATTAGGAGGTAGTTTCTAGTTGTCAAGGGGAACGATATTAGTCTAGAGATATTGCATCGTCTTTGTTCATAAATCAGGTAAGATAGCCCAGAAGTGCATGGGCGCCACCAGCATAGAAACAAGATACGACATAAGAGTATGATTAAATAAAGATAGGAAACAAGATTTGACAAGCAAGCTGAACACCAGCATAGAAACATAACAAAAATCAACAGAAGGAAACAAGATCACAACAAAGGAACTCAGCATCTTAAAATTAGTAAATTTTTGTTTTTTTGTTCCCTTCAGCATGGAGGAAGCGGAATCATCAATACCCCTGCCTCTTTCCAAGGCTCGAATCAGATTTAGTAGAATCGTGGTTAACCTCCATATCGTCCATCAGTTTATTGACAATGCTATTGGTCTTAGTTGAGTGAAAAGAGCTGTCAGAACCTACATTCTTCCTTCAACTCAAGAATGTTTCCGTCTTTGAAAAGGAGAGCAGTAAATTCTTTGACAGTAAGCTCCCGCTCAAGATGAGTTGGATCAATAGCAGCTGGTTCACTTTCTTCCATCCCACTGAAGTTGTCCTCAGAAGTGTCCTTGTTGCGATTCTTGTCTTCATTTCAAGCCTTGGGATGATAAAAGGGTTTAAAAACTCCAAGCAAGATTTTTTGTTTAGGGGTGAAACCCTCAGTAATGCCATCATTGTATTCACTTTGAGCAATAACAAGGGTGAAAGAAGTATTGACCAAGTCATTAGAAGCAGTTTCATCAGAACCCCGAGTTTCAAAAATGTTCTGTTTTTGGTCATTATTTTTAGGAGTAATTTTAGTGTCTTCATCCTTGAAGTTATATCTATCATAATGATAAGGTATGAAGGCTTGAGAGTGGACATTATTTTTTTTTATTGTTCGAGTTATATCTCACCACAAAGCGCCACTTAGAGTTGTTAGAATTAGGAGAGTTGTCTCTGGATTCAAAAGAGTAAGGTGTAGAAAATCTAGGTTTTTAGTCTTAAAACCTCTTTTAGGACAATCTTCATAGATATGATATATTTGTGCAAAAAAATCACATCCAGAAGAGAAATCCTCATACCATATTGGAAATAAGATAAAGTTACCTTCATCAACAGGGATAAGAAGTTTTTTCACACTTTTTTTTAGCAACATCATAGTTTATGCAAGTCCTAGTAAAATTCACCCCTCTACCTTTGAAAAAGAATCAAGCTTAATAAATTCTCCGACACCATTTTCTCAATAATAAGTCTAGTGACTTCCTTTTTAACAAATTCAGCATGGAGTTGAGAGATTCTAAGCCAAAATTCAGCTCTAGTATTATTTTCATAAAAAGTATCAAATTGGGTTTCCAAAGTCTAGGATAATAAGTTGCCCAAATATATGATAAGGACTAGCTTTCATACAAATTTTTGATCAAGAGGGTTGGAAAAGTTGACCTCAAACCAGAAGTTGGGTTTAGGAACTATCTTAATTTCTCCTTTGATATTCTTCCATTCAAAAACCAGTGTAGCACGAAGCTTTCTCATATTTATAGGTTCTCCAAAAAGACAATCCATCAGAGGAATGATTGCTTTTGCTTTCTAAAGTCATTCTTAACGTTAGCAAGACTAGACACATAATCATCAAGGTTATTTTGTTGAGAGGTCTTACCCTTGGAATCTTCAGGAGTGTTTTTGGATAGAGAGTTTTTTGAAGTTTCCACACCATTTCTTCACTTGGAGGTATTAGGGTCAGACACCAAGACTTCAGCATAGGAAGATTGTTGGATCTCCTTAGGATTCCACATCAAAAAATTCTAGGACAAAGAATCAACAGAAGTAGAACGAAGTAACTGACCAAATGGTTTGTTTTTAGTAAGATATTTGGTATCAGTAAACAACAAGCAAGAAAAGAGGATCAACAAGCAGTTTAGTAAATCGAATGAAAGTATAATTCCTCGAAACAAAATCCCAATATAAATAGGCACAAAACGAGGATAATAAGATATCTTGTTCTCATCAATCAAGGAGGGCCAAAAGCTTGTTAAACTATCAATTTAACTCACCTCTAACTTTTTCTTTTTCCAATCCAACAAACCCTTTCTCTCACTTCTTTTTCCTCCAGCCATAACACCTCTCTACGACTCTCTATTGCCATCATCGTTGCTATCTTTGAAGAAGAGGAGAAAACTTTCTCACCCAGCTTCGACTACAATTCCCTGTAAATCCTGGTAAGTCCTTGCGGATACAAGTCCCTCTGAATCTCCGGCGACCAACACTTCTCTGTCATCGAAGCTTCCTTGACAACTTTATTGTTTGTTTCAGTGACTACTGTTAAAGTTCTTATTGTTGGCTACCACAACTTGATATGAATTTGATGCGTCAAAAACTTTGAGGTGTCAAATTAGGCTCACCTTTGGTTATTTGCTCTTATACCGATTTGATGCATCGTTAGATACGTCAAAGAAGAACTTTGGATCTAGAAAGTAAGTTGCAACTACTCCTTAGGTTGATATGCGTATGTTATTTGAACGGTAGAATTTGGTTGGCGGAAGCTTTAGAGATGGAGGCGGAAGTGATGGATTGATCCGATCAAGATTGATCGGGCAAGCCGTGAAATGGACTGATTGAGTTGATTCTTGAAACTGATTGAGTTGATTCTTGAATAATCCTCGAATCCTCGAAGATGAAAGCATGGATCAAAGATCCAATGAAGAGTTTGATATAGAAGATTTTACCTTCAACTAAATATGATTACTTTGAACATGTCTCAAACATCTTTTATATAGAAGATGAGACTGAACTGAAAGATCAAAATTAAATGAAGGAATTAAACGTCGGTATTAAATCCGGAATGAAAGGTCTAAAGTTAAATGTCGGAATTAAATTAAGATACGAAATAAAAGCTCTAGACCTAAATGTCGGAATTAAAAATCCGAAATGAAATTTCTAAAATTTCGGACCAATGAGAAGTCTTAGAAGGAAATATTCCATAAGAAATATTCCTTCTGTTTATATAGGCATAAGATGAGAAATGTTTCAGAATTGGTCAGCTTCATGTCATGGCGTAGTGAAGACAAGTCATGCCGCTAGACAGACCAAGCGGGAGGGAGGCACAAATGTCATCGGTATCTAGGGGCGTATCATTCTCATCCTCTTATCTGCGAAACATCCTTGTTTTACCGTGTTCAAGGTGGTGCACACCATAGGAAACGAGAGGCTTGAACGTGTGGTCTTTCAAGAGGGTGGCGTCATGGAGGTTGTCAAGTATGCGGTAAGGCGCGAGATCGAGTACTGGTAATGGATTGATGTCGTTCTTTGTTAGTACCAAAACTCTTGAAATGTTTCTCAATACCTTGGATGGGTTGCAAGTCGGGTGGTATACCACCGGATATAAAGAGGACAAACTCTAGATCGAGGCTTGAACTTCTGCGCAGTGGAGTTTGTTTATCATGCCGTCAAGACCCTTGATGGTGAAGATTGGGGTCATGCTGAAAAGATAGAAGAGAAATCCGGGAGGTAAGTTAGTGGACATAACAAACACAAACCTCGGATGGGGAGGCTCAAATATGTTGCCCATCAACATAATGGTGCCGTTGTCGTCTTCTTCACTCTTAATTATGGCTTCGTCTTTGTCATCTTCAAAGGACTCGACATACAACGGTTTGGCAACTTGAATTGGAAGTGTCGGGGCGCAATCTTCAATGATGACATCACCCTCGTCTTTGACTTTTCCTTCGTCGTCGTCATATAATGGGTTGACAACAAACTCACACTTAGGTTGTGTCACACTTGGAGTCCTTTGCCAGAAGCGGTTTGTGTGGGGAAACATGACCACGGATTGGCATTCTTTTGGTTTTCTTTTGGAATTGTGCGGCCATCATTAATGGATGCAATTCAATCTCTAACGCATCCTTTTCACGCCTTAGAACGACATTTTTCTTGGCTAAGGCATCGCGACGTCCGGGGCAATATGTGTGGACTTGGGCACTAAATAGTCATCCTTGGGATAAATTTGACGTCGGGGCACAACAGATTAATCTTCGGGATGGGCTCAACGTCGGGGCAAAACATATTCATATTCAAGATAAACTCGACGATGAGGCACAACATAGTAATCTTCAAGATGGACTCGACGTTGGACATGTGAATACCGTTCGTGCCCATGGAGAGTTTTTTTTTGTTTTTGGTGGGTTTAGGGGAGGCAACCACTCCTCATCGTTAAGGAAGGCCCGACTTTGAACATGTCTTTACAAATGAGCCAAACATCCTTTATATAGAGGATGTGGCCAAAATGAAAGGTCAGAAATTAAATGACGGAATAACAAGTTTAAAGTTACAAAATGAAAGGTCAAAACTTAAGTGTCGGAATTAAAGATCCAAAATGAAAGGTGTTGAAGAACCGTTAGGTGAATAAACAGGATAAAAAATACTCTAGAAGGGGGGTTGAATATATTATGAGAAATTTTCGCAAAACCTATCTCAAGGCTTTGAAACCAATTTCAAAGGCCTTGATGTCGATCTGAGCTCTTTGTGACACACTTTGATTTCAAGGGCTTTGAAACAAATTTCAAGGGCCTTGACTCTATAAACCTGGAAAACAATGTTAGTCACAATAAAGCAAGATAAAGTTCGGAATGTAAAAGATCGACATGAGGATATGTTTACGAAGTTCGGCTCAAATAGCCTACTCTCCGTCCCAAAGAATAACCTTAGGATCTAACTATCTATTATTAGCTTCAAAGAGTCCTAGATACAAACTAAAAGAAATCCCCTTCTTCTCTCACTATAGCCAATGCTACGATCTAGCTCCAACTCTTCATCTTGCTATAATAGCCTAGTTACTTCGTAGAGTAACACACACTCTAGTATAACACTTTTTAAATATACCAATGGAGCTCTCGAGTTTTGTCTCTCTCTAGGGGATAACGTTTTTAGTGAAAGAGAGAAAGAAAACTATTTGATCGAATGATGATGTATTGGATCGCTGGAAGACTTTAGATGTTTCCGTGTAAGCTCATATGGAGAAGCCTTCTAGCCGTTGGGAAGATGACCATTGAAGATGATTCTTCTTCTCGATGAAAGCCGTTTCTTGGTTGAGATGAGGTAGACGTTTTGGATCTTCATCTCCTTGAAACACGTTGATCTTTCTGGTCCACAATCTTCTCGTATTTGTTGTGACGATATCTAATTCCTTTTGAGAGAGGATCTTCGTGCTTTCGGTTGAGGATCGTTGCAAGATCCTGTTAAGAATCAAATCTTCATTGGTCGGTTGAGATCTTCTTGTTGAGTAAATCTTTCTCACAAGATCTTCTTTGGCGCTTAAGTGATTTGAAATCCTTCAGCGTGCAACTTTGACGTTTCTTGGCTTCTGTTCCCTTGAAATGGCTTTCAAGGCCTTTTTCTTTTAATCACTTTAAAATCCTTGTCTTTCCTTGGATCCGATTTCAAGGTCTTCCAAGGTTATTTGAAAAGCGTTTCAAAACTTGCACTCATTCAATACAAATCACCAAACAAAACCTAGCAACTCGATATATAATCAATAAAATTTTAGTGTATAAAACCGCTACATTTGTGTTTAAGTCTTCCATCATCACCTATACAAATATATAATCAAGGTGGAGTTTCAGTCTCCCCCTTGATGGAAGACAACACAAATGTATCGTACCTGCATTTTAAAGTTAGCGATGTATATATGAATATCAAACTAACTTAAAATGCAGAATGCAGAAAGTATCGAAATGTCGAATCATTTATTTCTCCCCATTTTTCTTTCAACAAGGAAAAAAAACAGTTAAAGCAAGGGAGTTTTAAAGGTTTACAACCCAGAAATGTATGTCACAAAACCCACACAAAAAAAATCAAGTTTTTCAAAAACAAGCCAAGATTCCTCAATCATCAACTTAACCGGAATTCTCCTCATAAAACCTCCTTTTTCCCCTCAGATGAAGACTTTTTGTGGCTCCAATCATCCATTTCAGCAGCTAAACGTCGTCTCTTTTCTTCAGCTCTTCGTTCCTTAACCACCTCATATTCGATCACTAGCAGGATAGTTGGCTCAACATGAGTTGGATACAAAATAAAATTATTCTGTACACGATGTTTGCAATTCATTATCACGTTTTCCACTTTCACTTGAGTATGTTGAGCTACATCTTCAGTCAAGGGAAGGATTCTTCTCATGGTGGTCAAAGTAAGAGCATTCATCAAATACATTTCATTGACTTTAGCATTATGGTAGATAGTAGTTCATGATTGACATCCAGTCTTCTCTTAGTGTCAAACTGAAAATCAAACAGTTCACAATTCAGACAAACTAGTTCTTTTTCACATCCTTCTAACCTGATTTCGGGAGTAGGAGTAGAAGATGTTGGAGCTTCTTGAGTTGGAATTAGAATAGCTCATTTCCCTTTTAAAGTCCATGTGCCCGCAAGAGTCTTCTCAATTCCTAGACGTTCTAAGCAGGTCTCATCAATCTTGCCAAGAATAGACTGTCGATCTTCAGAGGATGTATCAATTGTGAAATAGTCAAAGATCTTGGGAAACAGATTTCCATAAGGCAAAGGGATGACTCACTTAGAGTTAACAAAGTGTATCATATGGTTGAGGATGAGATTTGGTACATCAATGTCTAACCCAAACATAATCAAATGAATTAGCTCCAGGGATTGATCAGTCAAAAGATCTCTTGAGTTTGCACGAGGAGCAACACATCGAAGCAGAATGGTAAAAACAGTTTTAGCGTCTAGGGTTAGGGAAGTATGAGTAAGCTGGCGTGAGGTCGAATTGGGAACAAGAAACTTCTCTTTAGCAAGTCGAACACTCTTTGATCGTGAGGGATGATTAAAAGCGATATCTGTAGGAATTCAGAAAATCTCACTTAAAACAGAAGAAGTGAGAGAAATTGGGGTACCTTTTACAAAAGATTCAAGAGTGGTAACTCCTTTGTCCCGTTTTGTGACGAGATTGGAATAGACTATCCTTGTGAGCCTTGGGAAAGCAAAATCTCCAAGGTGTAAGATTTTCCAGACTATCGATCTCTTGAGCTTGTCTATGCAAGGAATCTGAAGAGTTTCGAGAAATGCAGTATCCACCAGATCACACATACAAAGAGTTCTATTGTGAAAACCATCAAGCCAAGATCCCGATGCTTGAAAATTGATGAACCAAGATGTGGGAAGACCGGTCGTGTGAGAAATGTCCAAATCCTCGGAAGGTGTTTCTTCTTTTGCAACAGATTAGATCTGAACAAATTTCTTTTGGGGGGCTTGAGGAGTAGATTTCTTACTTTTGGGAGCCATGGATGATGTTGAGAGAGAAAATAAGGGGTTTTTAAAAAGAGTTTCTCTAAGTGAAGAAAATGAAAAAGATAGGAGATTTTGGCCTTTTAACAGAATAATAACAAGATTTTGAGAAGATCAAGTCTTTAAAGACCAAAAAAATTTCCAATAAAATCTGAGCAAAACTTTTTCAAACCTTTTAAAAAAATTGAAACCATAAAAGCAATTTAAGAATTTAAAATATCTAAAAAATATTAATCCTAAAAAAGATCCTTATTTCTTAATTTACCCTTGAATCTTGTTTCAAGGCCCTTGAATTGTCTTTCAAGGCCCTTGAAAAAGATAACTTGGGTGCATACGAAGGAAAAAATAAAATAATTTACTTCCTCTACGTTAATGCTTCCTTGTTCAACATATCAAGCTCTAATCTAATAAAATTAAGTTGCTATTTAGGTAGAGGCTTGGTAAAGATATCTGCCAGCTGCAAGTTAGTTAATATAAAAGAGATAGAAACATCACTTTTTTCAACATGATCACGTATGAAGTGATGCATTACATCGAAATGCTTAGTCCTTGAATGCTGCACAGGATTTTTAGTAATTGAAATAGCACTAGTAATATCACATTTAATAGGAACACCTTTTAAATCAAAGCCAAGATCATGAAGTTGTTGAGTTATCCATAGAATTTGCCCACAACAGGCTCCCGCAACTATATATTCAGCTTCAGCTGTGGATAGGGCAACCAAATTTTGCTTCTTGGAGTTCCAACTGATTAGGGATGACCCTAAGAATTGGCAACATCCAGAAGTGCTTTTCCTATCGACCTTATAACCTGCAAAGTCTACATCTGAATATCCAACAAGGTGAAATGAGCTTTGACATGGGTACCATAACCCTAAATAAGCAAGCCATGTACCAAATCTTTTGAAAGTAACTTCTACATTGTATGCATACTTACGTGACCAAGTTTTCTATGTCAAAGCCTTGGATCATCAGTCAAGACCTTGAGACATTTTAGCTTAGTTCTTGAAACTTGGTTAGTACTCATAGAATAAACAACATTGTTACATGTAGGAGCAGTAAGCACAATGTCACCCGTCGTTTTGTCTTGAACTTCATTTTTTCTGAATCAAATAATACTTTGTTCCCTTTATCACATATTTGAGAGATGCTAAGCAGATTATAGTTTAAACCGTTAACCAGATATACATCATCAATGAAGTTAGATGAATTATAACATATTTTACCAAAGCCAATAATGTCACACTTTCCTATATCACCAAGTGTAATGGTTCCAGGTGATTTCCTGCAAAATAGCAAACATCAACCTTTCCGGGTCGACCAAATGACATATTTTGGTCCATATTCAGGTTTGATCATGTTTGGTGGTCTAGTACCTTTAGGAACCTAGATTTGTTTGACATGTTTCCTTAAACATAGAGGATAGGTGTTTCTAATAATATAGGGGTCATTTCTTCAATATGGACATGTAGATTTAACATAACCTTTTTTTACAATAGTAGAAACAATTAGGCATATGAATACTTCCTTTGGCTTTGACAAAAGTGGTAGTTGGTTTTCTGGGAAAGATCCTATGATAGCCTATACAATTTTGTTAAGTCAGGATTATTGTTCACCCATCATTCCTTCAAGGTTAGCTTTTGAACGAGTAAATTTAACAAGTGCAGCCTTCTGGTCTTGACACATCAAAGTTAGATTAGCTTTCTCTTTCTCTTGATCGATATATTTTCGATGAAGAGAGGAGAGGTTGTCCTTGAGAATCGCATTTTCTGATTTCAAGGCCTTGATATTGTCATCAAGGTCTACCTTTTCTTTTTTTAGATTTTCAATCATCAGAGACATCTCACTTATTTGTTTTTCTTGCTCAAGAAGCTTTTATTTTAGAGAATATATCATTATTCTATGCTCCTTGTCACATATAATAATGTCTTTCAGGAATTGTTTTAGGTCAGATTCAGGTTGAGACATGATAGTACTTACCACATTATCAACGTAAAGATTTGAATCTTCTTCATGATCGGTCATAAGACACATGTTTCCTTGTTCCTTTTCGTCTTCTGATTCATTTGAAGATTCTGAATCACTCCATGATGCTACCATAGCTTTCTTCTTTCGATCATTTTTCTTAAAGTTGGTCCTCTTCTTTTGCGGACTGTCCTTAACTGTAATAGCTAGGATTTCCGAATTCTAATTAATGTTGATTAACTTAATCGTTGATAGTAATTGACATATAACTCGCGAAGATTTCGCAAGTGATGAGTATGAGTCCCACCGTTATGTTCCTCGCGTAATTTTGGACGTTTGGGGAAATTTTTACTTTTTCCCCCGGATAATTATTTTTACCCTCCGGTGCTATTTGGAGCATTTGGGAGCTCCAATTAATAAAAATGTAGTTGAGAGAAATGATCAGGACATCGGATATGTCCTAGATATGAAATAACATGGAGAGGCAAAACGGCCAAAAGAGTCGCTATTTTGTTTCTTAACGGCTAAGAAAGACGGCTTAGGAATATACGTTTTCCGAGGCAGTTGTGGAATAATTATCCCTACAATATTCCAGATTTAATATTCCAATCTCGGTAAGTTTGGAGAATGAGGTTCGACCCGCCTTTGGATCGGATAAAGGATAATTATCGACTTTGCTAAAGGATAATTATCGTCATCACTATAAATAGCGGAAAATCCTTTATTAATTCATTTCCTTTCACGTTTCCTCGTAAAAGCTCTGATTTCTCTCAACCTTCAAACTCAGATCTACTCTCCGTTTCTAATCTGATTTCAATTATGTTGAGTTTCTGGATTCCTCTCTTCATTCTCTACACATCGGTACCGAGTTTCTGCATTTCCGAGTATATGGAGGGATGGTCGAGCATATATGTCACCAGGACGGTTCCGTCGCTCAGATTCCGGTGAATTTGATGTTGTCCATGTGTAGCATGCGTCGCTGTGTTTCCGAATCTTCTTTCAGATCGTCAATCGGGTCAGTAACGAATAAGTTATGAATTTATTCGTTTTCCGTACTGCGATTTGGCCTAAATTGACTTTAGGCTTGTCAAAATGGATAATTAGAAATTCCATTATGGTCGTTATATTATTCTGGTGATTATGGATAGTTTGTTTGATGAAATCTGATGACAGGTGGGTTTAGAAATTGTCTGCGGGCAAAACATTATTCTGGCAAAATCTAATTAATTAATTAAAGGTTAATTAATTAAATTAGGATTAGAATTGAGATTCAGGAATGTTGATTAGATACTACCTTGAGATTTGAGGAATTGTGAGTTATGTTGAAATATTGAGGTTTAGTTGGTTGTGAGGCTTATAGATTGATAATGATCCTTATGGATCCCTTGGGTCTAGATGTGACCTTTTTGATTGATAGGCGTTATTAATATCTCTTTATGCCTTGTTATTAGGCAGTGTCCCTCTCAGGATTGGAGGTTGATCGTGGTTGTGATTGTACGAGGTTGAGGTAAGTCCGTAGGACTTACTTAACTACCATCCTTATATTGGGTGTTTGCATGAGTGGTGTATGCTTTATATGTTTGCTATAATAGCATGAGTTGTCGTTTTTATCGACCTATGTTTTATTGACTGCCCCACTGCGTGGTTGTGATAAACTTTCCCTTTCATCCCGCCGTGGAGTCTGGGAGGTTCTCTAATGTCGGGTCAGACTGGTTTACAAGAAGGACGCAATCCACTCCCATAGGGTACACGGATTGTGTGACCAATACTCGTACAGCTGGACATTGCACTCAGAGGCGGGGATGTATCGGTCCTTGTGTCACATAATTTCATCTATCTATATATATACAGTTTTTGAGTGAATGGTTATTATATAAAGATAATAAATGGGTAAATGTGTGATAGCATGCTGATGTGTTTATCTTCCATGATTGTGTTTGTGCTTATGCATTACCTCATATATGTATGGTTAGCTAACGGTTTCATACCGTGTTGTAGATGTTTACAGGTTAGGCACTGTTGAGTGATTTGACAGGGTGACAGGCCGAGGACTCTCGTACATTAGTTGGTTGGTTTGAGTTTGTTGTGTTCCCCTCCTGCGTGAGGATGTTCTTTTATACCTCCTGTGTGAGGTTGTCGTTTTATATACTCGGCTATGTTGTTGTTTACTTTGGGTTGTACAGTTTATACTGTTTTATGTATTTGTTTTATATCTGTCAGTGCCATGTTGTAAGGTCCAGTGAACTTGTTGTCAAGGTAGGGTCAAGATCCATTGTGAGATCCTAGCCCAATGTGACATCCCGAGTCCCGTGGATTCGGGGTGTTATAGAGTTGGTATCAGAGCCCAGGTTGACAACAATGGCACTTGCTACCTGCAATGAGGTTTGATAGGTAAAATAAACAGAGCCCACATGGGATCTGACGTTTTCTAAGGTTTTGGTTTTAAGTGTGGTTTTGGGATAGAATGTATGAGAAGTCGTCACTTCTGCCATGGATCTCTGTAACGTAGATATGTATATATATCTGTGTGCACTATGGATTATGTGTATGTATTATATACATATCGATACCTATGGCATATATATAGCCTTATAAGATTAGGTGCGTATATCCTACAGATGGCTCAGACTAGAGTAGTACCTGTAGTGGGACGAGGTAGGGGTACACCCCCTCTTCCTCGAGTGGTGATAAGTCAGGGGCCAATTTCCGCTGTTGTTTCGCCTATGGCAGAGAACGAGTTTGAAGAGGTTGATCGTGTCTCCATGAGTAGATCCAAGTTTCAAGAGCATATGTAGCAAGTATATGAGGCGGTGATAGCGAGTAGAGCTACACCAGATTTACCAACATTTGTGAGATCAACTGAAGCTTCTGGATCAGAGAAGAAGCAACGGATTGAATCAGTTAGTGGAAAAGCAAAAATGATGTATGGTGAACCAAGTCAGATACCCGGACAAACAAGTGGTCCTTTGGCCATGAAGACGACTGGCATGGAACTACAGTGTTTTAATTGCAGGAAGTTTGGACACCGGCGAGCTGTGTACCCAAAGGCTCCCATAATATGCTTTACGTGTGGTAAAGTAGGGCATAGAGCGAAGTTTTATCGACAGGGCAAGGCGTTGCCTTTACAAGTTCCCTCTCGGAATAAGATCATTCAAGGTGGACGATGAAGATCGAGTTACCCTTCAGTTGCACAGTTTGCAAGAATGGGACAGTTATGTTACAATTGTGGTTATCCAGATCATTTGTGTTCTGAGTACCCTTTGGCACCGATAGCTTGTTTCATATGTGGTGAACTAGGCCATCTGGCCCCTTTCTGTCAGCAAGGTAGTGTTTTTTCCCAGCAAGACCTTCCTCTTTCCGGTGCTGAAAGAGTGGAAGTGGAGGCTATAGTGAGGACCTCAGTGATACTTGAGGAGCATAGATCCGAGATCGAGTAATGATATGTAGTGGAGCTACTGGAGTTAGCTGTTACAGGTACCATTCTCGTTAATGGTTTACCTAGTGGAGTTTTGTTTGTTATGAGTGCTATGCACTTCTTGTCTTTCGATGCATGCGTTAATAGTTGATCTTTGATATATAGTAGAAGGTGGACTTTCCTTTACAAGATTACCAGTTAGGGGTCTGAGGTACCCGTGAGATATGTGTTTGTTCCCTTATTCCGGGACTTGTGTATGGCTTGTAGACTTCTTTGTCATGCCGTAGGTGCATGAGGAAGTCATTATGTGTATGGATTGGATGAATAGATATCATGCGGTGTTAGATATTAATAGTAAGGCTATTATAGTCTTTACTGAGATGGTAAATAGAGGTCTTCTAAGGTTAAGACCTTTGAAGAGACGGGTTTGTCATCAGGACTGTACGAGCAACGAGCTGATAGCACAGGGATGTGACACCTTCTAGTGTTATACCATGAAGGAGCGAGATAGTCCAACAATGGAAGGTATTCTAGTTGTTTATGAGTTTATAGATGTGTTACTGAACCGTCTAGCTGCCACCTCAGCGGAGTGTGGACATTGTTATCGAGTTGAAGTATGGTACAAGATTGAATGGGAAAGCCACACTATATGGTGTTTGTTGAGATATTGTACTGATAACTTGAAAATTTGACTGAAACGGGCTTCTTTTACTCCAGTAGGTTCCATATTCCGTATTGACGACCTGATGAGTTAGCTTCAAGAAGCAATTGTGTTTTCAGGATTTCTTTTTGCTCAAGATATCCCTAGTCATGGATGAGAGAGCAACATGTGCATGAGGTAACATCCCATACCCGTTATGGACACTACGAGTTTGTAGTGATGTCATTTGGGTTGACGAATGTTTTAGTAGTTTTTATGGATTTGATGAACAATACCTTCATCGACTTCGTTGATTAGTTGGTGGTGGACGTCATTGATGACATGTCGGTATACTCTCATAGCAGAGAATAGTATACCGATCGTCTGAGGACCGTTCTGCAGATTTCGAGAGATAGAGGGTTGTATTCTACGCTCTCTAAGTGTAAGTTGAGATGCTAGTGGTAGCCTTTTTAGGCCATGTTGTCTCCGACAGTGGGATCATGGTTGACCTGGCGAGAATTAAGTATGTTGTAACATGGGAGATACTGATGAACATTAAGGAATACGTAGTTTTCTCGGCTCATCCGATTGCTACCAATGCTTTGAGGAAGAATTTTACATGATTACGTATTCATTTGCGAGTTTTTTGAGAAGACCACCATAACTACGTGATGAAAGCAATGTGTCTAAGTTCTGAAGAGTTGAGGAGGCATTTGACCTCTGCTTCCATTTTATTTTAGTGAGAAGATTTTTGGGATCCCGTGATTTACGGTGATACATCCCAGCTAAGTCTGAGATGTGTATTACTATAGAGGAGTAGGGTTATTGATATGTGTGTTTACAACTGAGAACGTATGATGAGAACTACCCGAATCATGATTTAGAGTTAGTAGTGGTAGTTCAAGCCTTTAAGTTTTGAAGACCTTACCGGTGTGATCTTCATGTCAGATTTCTATAGATTATAGAAATCTGAAGTATATTATGCAACAGGGGTTGAATAACCGCCAGTGTTAAGAGCTTAAGTTGATCAAGACTTTGACTTGAAGATTCCATATCATTCAGAGAAGTTGAACGTTGTCGCCGATAACTTGAATGGAAAGACGCTCCAAGAGAAGATGATTGTGAGACTAATAATTCAGCCTCAACTTCAGAGAGATCTAGCTTGGCTAGAGTTGGACAATCAGTTCCTTGATGAGGATACCCAGTTATACCTCAGAGGTTCTACCTGGTCTGTTGGATGAGGTCCAACAGAAGCAGGAGACCTGCCCGGCCTTGACAAGGTTTAGAGAAAGGATGTATCGTACTAAGGCACCATAGTTCTCCATGGGAGTAGATGGACTGATGAAGAGTCATGACCGCTTTTGTGTACCTGCTGATGTAGATGGAGACAGAGAATATTACGGTATACCCACTGTACGCCTTATTTAGTACATTCAGGTACGAGTAAGATGTGCCACGAGATGAGACGATTATATTGTATGAAGCCGATATAACCAGATTTGTGATACAGTGTATGACCTGTCAGCGGGTCCAGATAGAGTATTTCCGATCTAAAGATAAGCTCCACCCACTAACAGTGCAGTAGTAGAATTTGGGAGGACATCTCTATGGAAGTGGTTATGAGATTGTGACCCAGTAGAAGATTGATGTTATTTGGATTGTTGGTAACAAATTAATTAAACCGGTAAGTTTCATTTCTATCAGAAGGACATGGCTGGTGAATGAATTGGCTGAGGAGTACACTAGACAAATAGTGAGACTCCATGGTATACCGAGAACGATCATTTCTGATCAAGATGGATGTTTTTACTTTGAGATTTTGGGCAACAGATTCAGACTGCTTTGGGGACGAGTTTGTACCTCATGACTACACTACACCCCCTGACAGATGGTCAGTTAGAGAGGATCATCTAGATCTTAAAGATCTATTATAAGTTGTAAGTTGAATGGGAAACGTGGATGGTTATATTACCTTCCATTAATGAGTTTATTATATAACAGTGAAGGACGTGCATCTTTTTGGGATGACCCTATGAGGCAATATATATAGAAATAGATGTCGTATATCCTTATGCTAGAAGTGATCTAGCAGTAGTAGTGGAATAACACCTTACCAGATTCAGGATTTTATAGTTCAAGTAACATTGATTGAAGGAAGAATGCTGGTTGTACAGAGTCGCAAGATATTATATGTAGACAAGAGGCGTTAACCTCTAAAGTTCAACCGAGAGTTCATGTCCGGCTGTAAGTATCTCAGCTGCGAGACGTTAGACGTGTTAATATGGAAAGGGAACTGAGTTTCCAATATGATGGTTTATTTGAGATCGACCAGTACGGAGAAGGCAACATGATGTTTAGCTTTGCCTCTTAGATTAGAGGATATCCACCCAGTGTTTCATATGTCTCAACTGAGGAAGTATATACCAGACTCGAGACACCTTGTGAGTTACGATGATTGATGGTTGAGTCCAACCACACTTTTGTTGAGCATTCGATTACATTCTTGGAATGAGATATGAAACGCTTGCATTCGAAAGACATTCCCATATTGAGGATATGATGGTCAAGATGAAGACCTAGAGAGGCTATGTGAGAGACTGAGGATAGTGTCCTGAGGAACTATCTAGAGTATATGTTGGGACAGACCCATTTGTGGGAGCACGAGTAGATCTTAGTGCTATCTTGATGAATGTTGTGCTTATGTGCTTATATGCCTTGATGTGTTATTCCATGCTAGCTGTGATGTGATTTATGATCTTAGTAGATCTTGATGTGCTAGCGTGATGTATGGTATAGCTGGAGATGATTACTTCATTCACGCTACCCGAGTATGATGATATTTATAGTTGGAGATGGTTCTTTCCTTCATACTATTTGAGTGGGATTAGGATTCAGCTGAAGATGGTTCTTTCCTCCATGCTACCATGATGAACATAGTTCAGTGGATATGTGATTCCTCCATGCGATATATATGTTTATGGGTTGGCTAGAGATGTATTTCTTCTATGCCTGTGATATGTTTTGACTAGAGATGTGCTTCCTCTATGCATGTGATATGTTTTGACTAGAGATGTGCTTCCTCTATACCTTGTGATGTGGTATGGCGATTGACGTGATTCCTCTACGCCTTTGGGTAGCGTTATGGCCCTGTTTCCTGGAGATGATGATTCCTCCATGTTTATACCACGGTGTATGGGTCCGAGAGGATTTGAGAATTGTTCAAGTTTCGGGACGAAACTTTTTTTTAAGGGGTGTGTGATGTAATAGCTAGGATTTCCGAATTCTAATTAATGTTGATTAACTTAATCGTTGATAGTAATTGACATATAACTCGCGAAGATTTCGCAAGTGATGAGTATGAGTCCCACCGTTATGTTCCTCGCGTAATTTTGGACGTTTGGTGAAATTTTTACTTTTTCCCCCGGATAATTATTTTTACCCTCCGGTGCTATTTGGAGCATTTGGGAGCTCCAATTAATAAAAATGTAGTTGAGAGAAATGATCAGGACATCGGATATGTCCTAGATATGAAATAACATGGAGAGGCAAAACGGCCAAAAGAGTCGCTATTTCGTTTCTTAACGGCTAAGAAAGACGGCTTAGGAATACACGTTTTCCGAGGCAGTTGTGGAATAATTATCCCTACAATATTCCAGATTTAATATTCCAATCTCGGTAAGTTTGGAGAATGAGGTTCGACCCGCCTTTGGATCGGTTAAAGGATAATTATCGACTTTGCTAAAGGATAATTATCGTCTTCACTATAAATAGCGGAAAATCCTTTATTAATTCATTTCCTTTCACGTTTCCTCGTAAAAGCTCTGATTTCTCTCAACCTTCAAACTCAGATCTACTCTCCGTTTCTAATCCGATTTCAATTCCGTTTGAGTTTCTGGATTCCTCTCTTCATTCTCTTCATATCGGTACCGAGTTTCAGCATTTCCGAGTATATGGAGGGCTGGTCGAGCATATATGTCACCAAGACGGTTCCGTCTCTCAGATTCCGGTGAATTTGATGTTGTCCATGTGTAGCCTGCGTCGCTGTGTTTCCGAATCTTCTTTCAGATCGTCAATCGGGTCAGTAACGAATAAGTTATGAATTTATTTGTTTTCCGTACTACGATTTGGCCTAAATTGACTTTAGACTTGTCAAAATGGATAATTAGAAATTCCATTATGGTCGTTATATTATTCTGGTGATTATGGATAGTTTGTTTGATGAAATCTGATGACAGGTGGGTTTAGAAATTGCCTGCGGGCAAAACGTTATTCTGGCGAAATCTAATTAATTAATTAAAGGTTAATTAATTAAATTAGGATTAGAATTGAGATTGAGGAATGTTGATTAGATACTACCTTGAGATTTGAGGAATTGTGAGTTATGTTGAAATATTGAGGTTTAGTTGGTTGTGAGGCTTATAGATTGATTATGATCCTTATGGATCCCTTGGGTCTAGATGTGACCTTTTTGATTGAGAGGAGTATTGATATCTCTTTATGCCTTGTTATTAGGCAGTGTCCCTCTCAGGATTGGATGTTGATCGTGGTTGTGATTGTACGAGGTTGAGGTAAATCCGTAGGACTTACTTAGCTGCCATCCTTATATTGGGTGTTTGCATGAGTGGTGTATGCTTTATATGTTTGCTATGATAGCATGAGTTGTCGTTTTTATCGACCTATGTTTTATTGACTGCCCCACTGCGTGGTTGTGATAACCTTTCCCTTTCATCCCGCCGTGGAGTCTGGGAGGTTCTCTAATGTCGGGTCAGACTGGTTTACAGGAAGGACGCAATCCACTCCCATAGGGTACACGGATTGTGTGACCGATACTCGTACAGCTGGACATTGCACTCAGAGGCGGAGATGTATCGGTCCTTGTGTCACATACTTTCATCTATCTATATATATACGGTTTTTGAGTGAATGGTTATTATATAAAGATAATAAATGGGTAAATGTGTGATGGCATGCTGATGTGTTTATCTTCCATGATTGTGTTTGTGCTTATGCATTACCTCATATATGTATGGTTAGCTAACGGTTTCATACCGTGTTGTAGATGTTTACAGGTTAGGCACTGCTGAGTGATCTGGCAGGGTGATAGGCCGAGGACTCTCGTACATTAGGTGGTTGGTTTGAGTTTGTTGTGTTCCCCTCCTGCGTGAGGATGTTCTTTTGTACCTCCTGTGTGAGGTTGTCGTTTTATATACTCGGCTATGTTGTTGTTTACTTTGGGTTGTACAGTTTATACTGTTTTATGTATTTGTTTTATATCTGTCAGTGCCATGTTGTAAGGTCCAGTGAACTTGTTGTCAGGGTAGGGTCAAGATCCATTGTGAGATCCTAGCCCAATGTGACATTCCGAGTCCCGCGGATTCGGGGTGTTGCATTAACAAGATGATCTGTTTCACCACATTCAAAACAAGTCAACACTCGAGTTTTCTTGTTAGAGTTAGAAAACCTACCTCGGGGTTTTGATGTTCGTGGATATTCTCTATTGTTTGCAGATTATTTCTTTATCTTGAGAATTCTCGCGAGACCCTTAGAGATCATGACTGTAATACCCGGATATTTATTTCCGAATATTCCCGAGTCAACCGGACTCCGACTGACTTAATTTTCTTATACGATACTTAGTATCATGAATTATCGGGATTTTTATCATTACGTGAGATTTATACTCACATAATATATACATATCATTCTATATCCTTTCTTAAAATTTTGGAAAGAGGACGGGCCGTCAAGAGGAGTTGTCGGGCCCGTCAAGATTGGCCCCGCAACAACAAAAGGCCACCGACCTTTCTCTCTTTCATTATCCAACCAGCCGTATCTTGATGGCTTAACCGATCATAACAAATGATCTCTCGATTCTCTCCTTCCCTTTGAAAACCGAATGGAATCCCCACATCCCATTTTTACATAACCGGTTACTGATCCAATCAAATTATCTCTTCATTTATGTGAGATTTATACTGATTTGTTTCCTTCTAAGCCTGTACCAACATTCAATCCGTATTTACACTATCCCCACCTTCTACCTCCCATCTCTCGCTCTCCGTCACGTTCAAACACATTCAGACCTTCCCAACTCTCGGAACGCACGCAGTCGGACCTTTCCAACTCTCGGAACGCACGCAGTGGAACCTTCCTAACTCTCGGAATGCAGTCGACTGGACGGACCTTCCGTATCCTCTGAACGCAGTTGACTGGACGGACCTTCCGTATCCTCTGAACGTAGTCGAAAGGATGAACATTCTTGACTTACTGCTAACAGTCGAAGGGACAAAGAAGCCAGCGCCATCACCGATTTTAAGCGTCGAGATCCGACGGTTACCTTATAACCAGCAAGCTAGACCGGACTTTACGACTGCTGTACCGGCATCGAGTCGAGCCTCCCTCTCCCTCCCTGGATCTTGGGCTACCGTCTGAATTGTAGATCAAACCATAATCATTCTAGTGAGTCTCTATTCTACCTTATAAGCTTCTGTTGTCTTTGGTAGCCATGGTGGTTAGTAGGTTAGTCAATTGATTTACGTAGCAGTAGGAGTTTTTCTTTTGTTCGAGTAGAACAGTTGATAGGCTGGTAATATGTAATGGCGGCATAAGAGTTAACAGGTTATAGGGGTACAGATTTCAATTCTATTAGAATTGATTTAAGTTAGTGATGTGGCTTATGGATACATGATGATTGTTAAAGCTAGTGGCATGGCTTTTATACACTTTTAAAATATTGATTTCATTTCTATTATAATAATCTTAAGATAGGGACAACAATCATAGTTATACGTGGTGGGTATTAAAATGAAATGAACTTTGTAGACTTTTAATAGTGATTGTGATTAATTTAGTCTAATCCTACTTAGGCCTTTGGACCTCAGTGTCATACATAGCTCGTATATAAACGAGCTCTACATTTTAGATGCCTTAGTTTAGCATGTTAGTGTAGACTTCACTAACAAGTGTTATTGTTCTTTTGTCATGTCTATATACTAAGTAGAATTAAGCTTTGGTTCGATCCGACCGGAGCATGGTGCGTTTAAGTCCTTCTCGAAATTTTGGGATTTTGTATGAGCGTGTTGGTTTAGACTAAGCATGACTTAAATTAGATTGGTTGAAAGTTTAGAAGTTTGGAAAATCTTTCAAACTCTTTAGTCCTTTCGATTTCGCATTAAACGTCGTGTCGATGATTATAGTAGGAATTCACGACGCTTCCTAAGAATTTTGGAGTTTTCGGACCCAAGAGTAAAATCATCTTTTTACACGTATAGGGTTGGGTAGTGTTTTTATAGATGATTTTTGTAAACTTAGAAGTTGGACACTTCTAAGATATTGGATATAATATTGATCCAATTTCCTTTTATGCCAGGCAATTGATTCCATACTCTCGCCGATCGAGTTTTTGAGATAACGAGATTTGTGACTTGATTCTGGTAAGTCCACGGACTTACTTAGTTGGCTTCTTGTATGAGTGTAATGTGTATGAGTGGTGTTTGTTAGTTATGATAAACAACGAAACCGGTTTAGGCCGACTTTATTATATTATGTAATTGACCCAAATGTATGATAACGGGTCGTGACATCATCTGCCTAGCTCTTGCGAGAGTCTAGGAGGTTCCTTGCGACCAACCCAGTCAGGTAGACGGTCAGATGCATTAGTACCATTCCTCATTGGTAAACGGGGACAGGGGCAAGGTTTGGGAATCCCTCGTGTCACAAAATAAGTATCATTAGTAATGACCTATCACCTAATTAAAGATAATAAAAGGATTGATTGTTGGATGTTGATTGTGTATGTTGTGTGTTTGTGCTTTTACCTTTATACTTATGCATAGAATGTTAGCTAACGGTATTATACCGCTTTGTAGATATCTTGCAGGTTAAGACAGTTGTAGAGAGATCCGAAGGAAATGGTCAGCCGGGTCCACTTACTCATTTAGTTGGGGACGAGTTTGTCTTATGTTTTCCATATGCGTCGTTTTAGTACCTTTGCTTTGTAAGGCTGATACATATCCTTCATGTATATATTGTTTAAAGTTTTCAAATGTTTTTAATACTTTCGTGCCTTGTTGTAAGATCCTATAAAATTGTTGTCAAACTAAGGTCGGGACCCATTGTGAGGTCCTAACTAGTAGCTCCCCGAGTTTTGAGAATTTGGGGTGTTACAATGACTATTGCATCTTCATCATCATCATCATTCTCTTCCTCTTTAGATGGTAATTCATCTTTTCTTGATTTTAATGCTAGATTCTTAGTGTTGGATGGGAGCTCTCCATCTTCTTCACCAAGAACCATTTCGTGTGTGATGAGTTTTCCAAGGAGATCATCAAGGGGAAGAGTTGAAAGAATCTGAGCTACTCCGATGGCAGTCATCTTTGGTCCCCACTTGGCTTTAGGTAAGCTCCTTATAACATTCCTAACTTTTTCTTCAGTTTTAAAGACCTTTCGTAGTGAACCTAGGTTGTTCATGATTTTTAGTGAATCTTGTGAACATTTCTTTGACTGGTTCATTTGGATTTAATAGCTCGTATTGTCTAAGAAAGATGCTAATCTTTATTTCCTTGACTTGACTTGTTCCTTCGTATGTGACAACAAGTTTGTCCCATATTTCCTTTGCACTCTTGCATGATGAGATGCGGTTGAATTCGTTGGCATCTAATCCGCAGTAGAGTAAGTTCATAGCTTTGTAGTTCTTTGACACATTGTCCAAGTCAACTTGTGTGAACTCAACTTCCTTCTTTGGGACTTGGACACCTTCAACTGTCGTAGGTGGGACTCTGGGGCCATTTTGAATTATGCTCCATAATTCCATGTCCTGATCAATAATGAACATACGCATGAGTACTCTCCAATGAGCAAAGTTGTTGCCACAGAAGAGTGGTTGTCAAGATGAGGATCTTCCTGGAGCAAATCCTCCATCACCTACAGGATTCATGATTAGTCTCACTGATGGTTAAATCAATATACGTGAGTCTAGCTCTGATACCAATTGAAGAGCCGTTAGGTGAATAAAAAGGATAAAAAAATACTCTAGAAGGGGGGTTGAATAGAGTATGAAAACTTTTCGCAAAAAAAACATATCTCAAGGCTTTGAAACCAATTTCAAAGGCCTTGATATCGATCTGAGCTCTTTGTGACACACTTTGATTTCAAGGGCTTTGAAACAACTTTCAAGGGCCTTGACTCTATAAACCTGGAAAATAAAGTTAGTCACAATAAAGCAAGATAAAGTTCAGAATGTAAAAGATCGACACGAGGATATGTTACGAAGTTCGGCTCAAATAGCCCACTCTCCGTCCGAGGGTATATCCTTAGGATCTAACTATCCATTATCAGCTTCATAGAGTCCTAGATACAAACTAGAAGAAATCCCCTTCTTCTCTCACTATAGCCAATGCTACGATCTAGCTCCAACTCTTCACCTTGCTATAATAGCCTAGTTATTTTTCAGAGTAACACACACTCTACTATAACACTTTTTAAATATACCAATGGAGCTCTCGAGTTTTATCTCTCTCTAGGGGATAACACTTTTAGTAAAAGAGAGAAATAAAAACTATTTGATCGAATGAAGATGTATTGGATCGCTGGAAGACTTTAGATGTTTCCGTGTAAGCTTATATTTTGTTCTTCAATTAACATCTTCATTTATAGGCTTCTATGGAGAAGTCTTCTAGCCGTTGGAAAGATGACCGTTGAAGATGATTCTTCTTCTCCATGAAAGCCGCTTCTTGGTTGAGATGAGGTAGACATTGTGGGTCTTCATCTCTTTGAAACACATTGATCTTTCTGGTCCACAATCTTATCGTATCTGTTGTGACGATATCAAATTCCTTTTGAGAGAGGATCTTCGTGCTTTCGGTTGAGGATCGTTGCAAGATCCTTTTAAGAATCAAATCTTCATTGGTCGGTTGAGATCTTCTTGTTGAGTAAATCTTTTTCAGAAGATCTTCTTTGGCACTTAAGTGATTTGAAATCCTTCAGCGTGCATCTTTGACGTTTCTTGGCTTCTGTTCCCTTAAAATGGCTTGCAAGGCCTTCTTCTTTTAATCACTCTAAATTCCTTGTCTTTCCTTGGATCTGATTTCAAGGTCTTCCAAGGTCCTTTGAAAAGCGTTTCAAAACCTGCACTCATTCAATGCAAACAACCAAACAAAACAAAACAACTCGATATATAATCATAAATTGTTACTGTATAAAACCGCTCCATTTGTGTTTAAGTCTTCCATCATCATTACCTATACAAATATATAATCAAGGTGGAGTTTCAGGTGTAAACTTAAATTTTGGAATTAACGATCCAAAACGAAAGATGTAAACTTAAATTTCGGAATTAAAGATCCAAAATGAAAGATCTAAAAAGACGGACCAATGGGAAGGCTTAGAAGGGAATATTCCATAAAAAGTGTTTCTTTAATTATTACATTGGCATAGGATGAGAAATGTTGTCAAAATTGGTCATCTTCATGACATGACGTAGTGAAGACAAGGCATGTCGCTAAATGGGCCGAGAGGGGTGGAGGCACGGATGATGTAACACCCTAAATTCTCAAAAATCGGGGCGTTGTTGGTCAGGACCTCACAATAGGCCTGACTATAGTTGGACAACAACTTTAACGGATCTTACAATAAGACACAAATGTAGTAAAACAATTTGAAATCAATGAAAGTCAATGTAATGAATGTATAACATGGATTAGCCTTACAATACAAAAATATTAACATAGTATGCATACAGAAAAGGAAAGACTCTCCCTTCCATCTAAATGAGTACGTGAACCCGAGTGACTATCCACTCCGAATCTCTCTACAACTTCCTTAACTTGCAAGACATCTACATCATCGGATAAACCGTTAGCTAATAGCTTACATATTCGAAGAATCATAACAACTCATACAGACATAAGGCGGAAATAAACACATAACATGCTCACGCAACTCCATTTATTATCTTATAAACGTGATTCACTTTTCTACTTCAACTACTTTTATGACACAAGGATCTCCCGGACCTCGCCTCTGTCCTCTTATACCAACAGAACTAGATCCGATCCATCTCACCTTGTACTTGTTTGGACTAGTCGATAGAACCTCCCAGTCTCTTGTAGAAATGGACAAGTTGTCACCGCCCGGTTATAATACACTTAGGCCAATTAATACATAATGTTATCTTAGTCCGGCTATGGTTATAATAACTAAACACACACTACCATTATAATCCAACTAATACGCAAACAATAGCTAAGTAAGTCTCAAGGACTTACTTGAACCAAGTCAAGTCCCATCCACAATATCACTCGATCCCGCCGAGTATGATCTTGACTGCTAGATAATAACATAAAACTCGTATCAATAACATATCTGATAGCATGAATTATAGTCTATATTTTGGGACTTGTTTAGACGTTTTATCTTCAATAATCTACATGTTTGAATGTATATTATATGATTATATTGTCATTTCATCTACCTTTGCGGGAATCGAGGTCTACACCAAGTTTCATTGTAATCGTAGGTAAAATGGCACGTTTTGCATCAAAATGGAGCTAAAGGAGCTAAGGAGTCATTG
Source organism: Fagopyrum homotropicum (assembly GCA_033239125.1). Taxonomy (NCBI): domain Eukaryota; kingdom Viridiplantae; phylum Streptophyta; class Magnoliopsida; order Caryophyllales; family Polygonaceae; genus Fagopyrum; species Fagopyrum homotropicum. The sequence continues at coordinate 8,013,394 of BSWB01000005.1, read as the reverse complement.
GAGCTACATTCAGGAGCTTAAGGAAGAATCCAGGAAACATGGAAATGGATTAAAGATTCACTTTGGACCAAATTTAAGAGATTTTACCTTCAGTTTAGAGCCACCTCGATCAGCTACAGTACCATCTCGACCGAGGTGATTTTGAAGAGGGTCGCGACCGAGGCGAATATCCTGACGCGGCGAGATATATTTTATTTTTGGCTGAGATCTTTTATTTTTGGAAGGAGAGATCTTATATTTTTTGGGCTGGATTTCTGGAAGGAAGATTATATATTTTGGAGATCTATTTTAGAAGATAAGATATATTTTTATTAGGAAATTGTCTTTTAAGATATTTCCTATAAAATTATCTTAAGAAGATATTTATTTTAGGAGATATGGATATATTTTATAGGAAATTATCTTTTTAAGATATTTTATCTTTGGAAGATAATTCTCCTATATAAAGGGTTGATTTTCTACAATTCACCCATCTTCGGATCACCGCATGCTTAGAGGCTGAGAGCTTCCAGCAGTTAGGAAGGATTTTTGGAAGCTTTGAAGGAAGGAAGATTGAAGATCAATCTAGGAAGGATTGATAGCTTATTATAGCTTTTGTGAAGGGTTTTTGTAAGACTTTCTTAGATTCCCTTCTGTTTGATTTGTCTTGTTGTATTTGTGATCCAAGGAACGCTTATTTGTTTGATATTTTATTAAGTTATTGAAGCCTTGTTCTTAAGGTTTTTGTGTTCAAATATTCATTCTCTTCTCATATATTTGATTATTGCTTTCATGATGATGAGTGGCTAATTTCCTTGTGCGATTCTAGGGTGATTGGCTGAAGGTTGTGGGAAAAACAATGATAGAATAATCTTAAATTCCAGTAGGACCCTGAAAGCTCGAGTCTTTATCCTTAACCTTAGAACATCTCGTTCAGTCGATGAACATCTCGGCGCGGGGTGGAACTTGGCTGACCGAGGTGACTTATCTGATCCGAAACTGAGAGTTAAGTGCTAGAGTTTGCCAAATCCTATTCTTATTACACCTTTCTTGGTTCAATGTAAGCCTAGGATGAGACTTACCCGGTAATTCCTTTGTTTGTTTACCCATGATCATAAGTGTAGGTAATAAAGGTTTATCCTTTATTGGGGTTTGAGTTTGCCTTCATCCCATCTTTGTGAGTTAGTCTGAGACTTACCCGGTAAAGGTTGATTCTATTACCTTAGGTTGTTTGTTGGTTTGAGATTATTGTTCCTTTCCTTAGTACCTTGAGACTTACCCGGTAATAGGTTCTTTGGTTTGGGATTGTTAGTAGTGAGACTTACCCGGTGATCTATTCCACTTTAGTAACACCTTCCCTTTGCAAAATCTCAACTTTGTCCGCTTATCTTGAGATCTTGAGTTGGAACCACAACTGGATGCTTTAATCCCTAGAATTTGCATATTTCCTTAATTGACTATATTATCATCTTTGATTGCTTTAATGTCTTTTGTGGTTAGTTGCAATATTGACAACCTATATTGGTTTTGTTTCACCTAAGTCCCTGAGATCGACACCCCGGAATTCTTGCTTTTACTACGATTGACCCGTACACTGCAGGTTCGCATCCTTGTTTTAAGCATACATCATGAGTTATAAATTTAAAGCTTGCACACACCATTTGGAGCGAACAAGTTTTTGGCGCCGTTGCCGGGGACTTGGTCTAGACCGAGGCGGTTGCGGTTGTCTTTCGGGGCTATTGCCCTTGTTGCTATTAACCATTTGTCCTATGAGTTTTGTAGTTTTCAGGATATCCGATGACTACATTTGATCCAGCCTGGATAGCAAGACAAAGTGCTAGGGCAGACCATTATGAATACTAGGAAGAAAAATACTCCTTTTATTGGTTTAACAATGAAAAGGAAAGAGAAAAGGCCATTGAGAAGGAGCTTGCGATATGGGATGAGATGAATTTCCCTAGAAAGATTTATGAGCAACCTCTTGAAGATTCTATTGAATCAAGATGGGAGAAGTTGATGAAGAAGGTCGAGGAGCTCAAGGAAAGCACCCTATCCTATGCTAAGCCGGAAGAGGAGCATAAGGAAGTGCTGCAAGGTTTAAGCATTCCCCCAATCGAACCAGAAGTTTCTCCTGAAGCTTTTGAGGAAGAGGAAGATGTGGGCAATCTCGATCCAACTGTTGAGACTTCTGCCGAGGTGAAAGAGAGATCGGCCGAGGTGGAAGAGAGTTTGGCCGAGATGGAAGAAGAATCTATAGAACTGGAAGTGGAAGATGCAGAGAACCTTGGCCAAATTACTGAGATTGTGGCCAAGGTGGAAGAAAGATCAATTGAGTTGGGAGAGATTTCATGTGTGGATTATCAACCTAACATGAAAATTGTCCCAAGCTTTGGAGAACTTTATAAGGTGCCTTCTCTTACTCCCTTTGAAATTCCTACTAAAGTTCTAGATTTCTTCAGGGATGCACCGAAGAGTTGGAGGTCTCTTCCGAAAGAACCTCCTAAGATCAAGATGAAACCTCCCTTGAAATTGTTGGAAGAAGATTCTCCTTGGATTATAAGAAGTGAAGTTAACAAGCACTTCACCGCTAAGGCAACAAAGTGTTATTTGTTCAAGTATGGGGTCATTCACATGACAAAGACCTTGTACTATCCCCAAACTGGAGATGGGGAAGCTACTAGGATTCTCGAGAAGCTGTTTTCTCGATCCAGGAAAGGATGGGACGTAAGGCTAGATTATTTCCCATTGAAGTGCAAGAAAGCTAGAAGGATTCCGGTGAAGATCAAACCGTACAAGCTTGTACGTGGGAGATTTTACCATTTGCCGGTGAAATTAGGAACCAGAACCTTTTTGAAAAAGTTTTATGATGGATGTGATGAGCACTCCAAGGTGTTCGAGGTACATTGAGTAATTCTATGGAGAAAGGTCCAGCTAGCGACCTTAAACCAAGCGCTTCTTGGGAGGCAACCCAAGGTATTGCTTTCTTTTCCCTTTTCTAGCTTATTTTTAGATAGTTTGTTTGCTTTGTTTTTGGCATCCTCTAGACAGAAACCAGGTACTCTCTAAGGAAGGATTACAGCTCAGGAGCTACACTAGAAGAACATAAGTTCGAGAAATTGAGAGGACAGAGCTTGACTGAGACACATATCGGGTGCAGTTACAGGACCTCGACCGAGATGTTCTTCACCAACCAAGATGATCTTATCTGGGAGCTGTTTCTTATTTCCTTATGCAGTTCAGCTAGGTCCGGTGAGTATTCTGATTTCCTTAGACTTATATTTGACCCATTGGGACAATGTGTCCCAAGTATGGGGTATTTGGATGTATCTATATGACCTTAAGTGTATGCTTGGATGACTCTACCGGATATTATTGTTTTATCTTCCTCTATATGCTTATCTGATACTACATGCATGCATACAGGTTATTTGATTGAGAAAAACGTCAACAACTGGTTAAGAAAATTTTTTTTATGACCTCGACCGAAGTGATTCTGACCAATCAAGGTGCAGCACCTCGGTTGACTTAAACATAGAGGATAGGTGTTTCTAATAATACAGGGGTCATTTCTTCAATATGGACATGTAGTTTTAACATGACCTTTTTTACAACAGTAGAAACAATTAGGCATATGAATACTTCCTTTGGCTTTGACAAAAGTGGTAGTTGGTTTTCTAGGAAAGATCCTATGATAGCCTATACCATTTTTGTTAAGTGAGGATTGTTGTTCACCCATCATTCCTTCAAGTTAGCTTTTGAACGAGTAAATTTAACAAGTGCAGCCTTCTCGTCTTGACACATCAAAGTTAGATCAACTTTCTCTTTCTCTTGATCGATCTAGTTTCGATGAAGAGAGGAGAGGTTGTCCTTGAGAATCGCATTTTCCAATTTCAAGGCCTTGATGTTGTTATCAAGGTCTACCTTTTCTTTTTTTAGATTTTCAATCATCAGAGACATCTCACTTAGTTGTTTTTCTTGTTCAAGAAGCTTTTGTTTTAGAGAATTTATCCTTATTCTATGTTCCTTGTCACATATAATAATGTCTTTAAGGAATTGTTTTAGGTCAGATTCAGGTTGAGACATGATAGTACTTACCACATTATCAACGTAAAGATTTGAATCTTCTTCATGATCGGTCATAAGACACATGTTTGCTTGTTCCTTTTCGTCTGCTTATTCATTTGAAGATTCTGAATCACTCCATGATGCTACCATAGCTTTCTTCTTTCGATCATTTTTCTTGAAGTTGGTCCTCTTCGTTTGTGGTCTGTCCTTAACAAGATGATTTGTTTCACCACATTCAAAACAAGTCAGCACTCTAGTTTTCTTGTTAGAGTTAGAAAACCTACCTCGGGGTTTTGATGTTCGTGGATATTCTGTATTGTTTGCAGATTATTTCTTTATCTTGAGAATTCTCACGAGACCCTTAGAGATCATGACTATTGCATCTTCATAATCATCATCATCATCATCATTATCTTCCTCTTTAGTTGGTAATTCATCCTTTCTTGTTTTTAATGCTAGATTCTTAGTGTTGGATGGGAGCTCTCCATCTTCTTCACCAAGAACCATTTCGTGTGTGATGAGTTTTCCAAGGAGATCATCAAGGGGAAGAGTTGAAAGATTCCGAGCTTCTTCGATGGCAGTCATCTTTGGTCCCCACTTGGCTTTAGGTAAGCTCCTTATAACCTTCCTAACTTTTTCTTCATTTGTAAAGACCTTTCGTAGTAAGTCCAGGTTGTTCATGATTTTTAGTGAATCTTGTGAACATTTCTTTGACTGGTTCATTTGGATTTAATAGCTCGTATTGTCTAAGAAAGATGCTAATCTTTATTTCCTTGACTTGACTTGTTCCTTCGTATGTGACAACAAGTTTGTCCCATATATCCTTTGCACTCTTGCATGATGAGATGCGGTTGAATTCGTTGGCATCTAATCCGCAGTAGAGTAAGTTCATAGCTTTGTAGTTCTTTGACACATTGCCCAAGTCAGCTTGTCTGAACTCAACTTCCTTCTTTGGGACTTGGACACCTTCAACTGTCGTAGTTGGGACTCTGAGGCCATTCTGAATTATGCTCCATAATTCCATGTCCTGATCAATAATGAACATACGCATGAGTACTCTCCAATGGGCAAAGTTGTTGCCACAGAAGAGTGGTTGTCGAGATGAGGATCTTCCTGGAGCAAATCCTCCATCACCTACAAGATTCATGATTAGTCTCACTGATGGTTAAATCAATATACGTGAGTCTAGCTCTGATACCAATTGAAGAGCCGTTAGGTGAATAAAAAGGATAAAAAAATACTCTAGAAGGGGGGTTGAATAGAGTATGAAAACTTTTCGCAAAAACATATCTCAAGGCTTTGAAACCAATTTCAAAGGCCTTGATGTCGATCTGAGCTCTTTGTGACACACTTTGATTTCAAGGGCTTTGAAACAACTTTCAAGGGCCTTGACTCTATAAACCTGGAAAATAAAGTTAGTCACAATAAAGCAAGATAAAGTTCGGAATGTAAAAGATCGACACGAGGATATGTTACGAAGTTCGGCTCAAATAGCCCACTCTCCGTCCGAGGGTATATCCTTAGGATCTAACTATCCATTATCAGCTTCATAGAGTCCTAGATACAAACTAGAAGAAATCCCCTTCTTCTCTCACTATAGCCAATGCTACGATCTAGCTCCAACTCTTCACCTTGCTATAATAGCCTAGTTATTTTTCAGAGTAACACACACTCTACTATAACACTTTTTAAATATACCAATGGAACTCTCGAGTTTTATCTCTCTCTAGGGGATAGCGCTTTTAGTAAAAGAGAGAAAGAAAAACTATTTGATCGAATGAAGATGTATTGGATCGCTGGAAGACTTTAGATGTTTCCGTGTAAGCTTATATTTTGTTCTTCAATTAACATCTTCATTTATAGGCTTCTATAGAGAAGTCTTCTAGCCGTTGGAAAGATGACCATTGAAGATGATTCTTCTTCTCCATGAAAGCCGCTTCTTGGTTGAAATGAGGTAGACATTGTGGATCTTCATCTCTTTGAAACACATTGATCTTTCTGGTCCACAATCTTCTTGTATCTGTTGTGACGATATCAAATTCCTTTTGAGAGAGGATCTTCGTGCTTTCGGTTGAGGATCGATGCAAGATCCTTTTAAGAATCAAATCTTCATTGGTCGGTTGAGATCTTCTTGTTGAGTAAATCTTTCTCAGAAGATCTTCTTTGGCACTTAAGCGATTTGAAATCCTTTGGCGTGCATCTTTGACGTTTCTTGGCTTCTGTTCCCTTAAAATTGCTTGCAAGGCCTTCTTCTTTTAATCACTCTAAGTTCCTTGTCTTTCCTTGGATCCGATTTCAAGGTCTTCTAAGGTCCTTTGAAAAGCGTTTCAAAACCTGCACTCATTCAATGCAAACCACCAAACAAAACAAAACAACTCGATATATAATCACAAATTGTTAGTGTATAAAACCGCTCCATTTGTGTTTAAGTCTTCCATCATCATCACCTATACAAATATATAATCAAGGTGGAGTTTCAGGTGTAAACTCAAATTTTGGAATTAACGATCCAAAACGAAAGATGTAAACTTAAATTTCGGAATTAAAGATCCGAAATGAAAGATCTAAAAAGACGGACCAATGGGAAGGCTTAGAAGGGAATATTCCATAAAAAGTGTTTCTTTAATTATTACATTGGCATAGGATGAGAAATGTTGTCAAAATTGGTCATCTTCATGACATGACGTAGTGAAGACAAGGGATGTCGCTAAATGGGCCGAGAGGGGTGGAGGCACGGATGATGTAACACCCCAAATTCTCAAAAATCGGGGCGTTGTTGGTCAAGACCTCACAATAGGCCTGAATATAGTTGGACAACAACTTTACCGGATCTTAGAACAAAACACAAATGTAGTAAAACAATTTGAAATCAATAAAAGTCAATGTAATGAATGTATAACATGGATTAGCCTTACAATACAAAAATATTAACATAGTATGCATACAGAAAAGGAAAGACTCTCCCTTCCATCTAAATGAGTACGTGAACCCGAGTGACTATCCACTTCGAATCTCTCTACAACTTCCTTAACTTGCAAGATATCTACATGATCGGATAAACCGTTAGATAATAGCTTACATATTCGAAGATACATAACAACTCATACACACATAAGGCGGAAATAAACACATAAGGAAATGTAAGAGTACTCAAACCAACATCACTCACCTAAGGGAACAGAACTAATCATCACCGAGTAAGTCTCAAGTTAACTCTCAAAGGTAGGATGAAGGCACACTCAAACCATAAAAAGGATAAACCTTTGTTACCTAACACTCATCATCATAGGTTAACAAGCATAGGACTCACTGGGTAAGTCTCATCCTAGGCTTGCATGTAAACTAGGAAAGGTGCAACAAGGATATGATTTGGCAAACTATTACTTAAACTAAAGATAAGGAAATGCAGTGGATCGTCTCGTGAAATTCTTATCGATCTCGGTTGAGATGACTCCAAGAATATCCCAAGACGGGTTTCGGTTTAGGGTTAAATCAAACTTTTAGGGTCCACTCAGATAAATGTTCATTCTTTCATCGTCTACACCACAACCTTCAACTAATCACCCTAGAATTGCACGAAGATTGCCCAACAATCATCATCATCAAGCAATCAAAGTATATATCAAAAATATCAAGAGAAGAGAAATAAGCAACCAACAAAGATGTCTCAATTATCAAAGCAAACAAAGTCGCCATCGTATCTAATAATGTGTTCCAAAATATGATAACAACTAACTCAAAAGCTCCCATGGAAAATCTCACAATTTCTTCCCTCTTGAACCCTAGAAATTATTCCTTCCAATAGCCGTCTTCCCTTGTATGTGATCCAGATCCCGGCCCAGTGCAGACGTCTCCTCTTTTTTTCTACCTTCCATCTTTATAGAAGAATTTTAAGTCACAATATTTTATTTCCTTTGGCCTGCAGGTTGTCGACATCGATCCAAACCCAATGGGCCATCTCGGTCGAGGCGCGTAATTGTGTTGGTCCGAGATGAGTAGTAACCTACGTGCATGCCTTTGTTTCTTCAGCTGAATCCTTCCTTCTTTCTTTCAATGTAGTTCCCACTTCTCTTCTTGTCCTTCTTGATGCTCCACAATTTAGCTCCATAGCTTCCTTAGGCTCCCATGCTCCATTTCGATAAAAAATACGCTTTATTCCCTACAAATACAATCAAATGTGGTGTAGACCTCGATTCTTGCAAAGTAAACGAATAATGCCAATATCATCTGTAATACACACTCATGCATGCTGAATAATGATGAGAAAATGCCAAAACCATATCCGAAATATACACAATAATTCATGATATCATTCGTCCCGCAAGCACGGTGATCTGAGTGAATGGGATTTTTATCCCATCTTCTTTCCGACCTCTCGTTCTTTCTTTTAGGATCTGACTCCTCGTTATCCATTCCTTGAGTGACCCTTGACTACCTTTTGACCCTTTCTTTATCAGCTGAAAAGATTTCCCTTTCTCATACTCTTTCACATTACTCTTCTTCTCCTATCCTATCTTCTCTTCCTCTACCTTCTTCTCCTTCCTCTTCCATGGATCTTCATCCTTATGTGAGCTGCTCATCTTGTTGAACAGCATATCCAAGCCAAGCAGTAAGTGTATTCTTCCCCTTATCCTCCTCTTCTTCATCTTCTTCCTCCCTTCTCCCTTCTGTGAGCCCTAGGGCACGATTCACTCAATTCTTTACTTCCTTGTGTTTGCATGTTTGTGGATCCGAGCTAGGGTGTTGTGTTTGTTGGCTCCGGTGGAGTATATATTTGGACTTGTAGCCTGACTTTTGGAGGTCCTTCCAGCTTTCTTCCAAGGCCCTTGTGGGTGTTCTTGGGGAAGATTAGATTGGAACATATCACACCTTAGTTTAGAGTGAGTTTGAGTAGTTTTAAGGGAGATTCTTGTGGAAACTTGTAAGATGTGACTTGGAGCTTCCCTGGAAGTGTTTTAAGACCTGTGTAAACTTCTATCCAACTAAGTTACAATTGCTTTCATTGTTCTTATTCTCTTTCTCACCGGGTAAGTTTGTTCGTAAGCTTGAATGTAAACCAGGAATGGTGCAACAAGGATAGGATTTGGCAAACTATAACCTAAAATCAAGATCGCGCAATGCAGCGGACGATCTCGTGCAGTTCTTATCAATCTCGGTCGAGATGACTCCAAGAACAACCCGAGAAGGGTTTCGGTTTAAGGTTAACTCACATTTCAAGGTCCATTCAAGATAAAGGTCTATTCTTTCATCACCTATACCACAACCTTCAAGAAATCACCCTAGAATCGCAGGGGTTTTAGCCAACAATCATCATGTTCAAAGCAATTGAATGTATATTCAAGAAGTCAAGAAAAGAGAATAAATCACTCAACAAAGGTATGTCAATTATCAAAAAGTAAATAATCCAACAACGTATTCAATAATGTGTTCCAAGAAAATGACAACAATCAACTATCAACTCCCCAAGAAAACCTTACAATTTATCTTCCCTTCCTCCTTGAAACGTAAGTAATCCTTCCTTAGATCTCTTTTTTCCGTCAATCCTTCCAACAACCGTAATGCAAGCATAGATCCGATGATCCGTAGATGCGCCGTCCTTTGCTGTGGAAATAACCCTCTATTCTTATAGAATAATTTTAGGTTAAACCATATTTTATTTTTTCATGGGCTTGGGCCGTCGACCTCGAGCTAGGCCCAGTTGGCTGTCTCGGTCGAGGTGCATGGTTGTGTCATCTGAGATCAATGGTGAATCACGTACTTTTCTTCTTATCTTCAACTGAATCTTTCCTCCATTCACTTCCTAAGGTTTCACCCTTCCTTCTCATCTTTCCAAGTGCTCCAAACTGCAACTCAATGGTCTCCTTAGCCTTCCATGTCCAATGTTGATCGAAAATATGCCTTATTTCATACAATTACAATCAAACGTGGTGTAGACCTCGATTATTGCAAAGTAGATGTTCGCTCAAAAGTGTGTGCATCAAAGTCTTACATTTATATCTAGAACTTAAGCAAAAGTGAACCCGTAATGTACGGATCAACTATAGTAAAGCAAGAAATTCTAGAGTCGAACTCAGGGATTTGGTGAGAAAAAAATCGGTTCAAATACTGTTTGGCAAGAATTAAAAGCTTTTGTAAAGATATAAGAGATAAATGATTCCAAGGATTCAAGTATCCGACTGTGGATTTCGATTCAAGACACTCTAAAGATCAAAGGACAGAGTTGGCTTTGCCAAGTTTATGTGTTTCGAAGAAAGGAATAATGTACGGTGAAGTTCCACTACTCACTTATCCCAACTTAGAAGCTCTCAACCCGAAGGATGTTGAGTCTCATCAAGAAGAGTACTCAAGGTAAGTATTAACAGTCAAACCACCCACGAAAACCCAAGGATATGACTCTCGAAGGTAAAGATGAAAGGTACACTCAAACCTTAATAGAGGATGTTAAGTCTCTCTATTACCCGAATCTTGTAAACTTTGGTTACCAAGTGAAGAATCAATGATGAAGTCTCTTCTTACACTTGGATAAGGATTACAAAGGTTAATCAAGGCTAGTATTTAGGCAAAGTTTAACTTTGGTTCAAGGATAAAACATTAAGGAACGTCAGAGAGAAAAATCGCCTTGTTCTTAACCGAAATCGGTCGATTTCCTGTAGAACACCCCGATTTTTCGCAGTCGCAAGAGTTAAAATCTCAACTCTCACGGTCCAAATGGTAAAATGAGTTCAGCCTATCATCATTTATGCCTCAATCATCAACTATTCTCCCCAATATCACAAGGTTTTCAGCCAATCATTTTCATTTTTAAATCAAAATTAAGATTGAATAAAGAAAACCAAATAAAAACCAAACTCCGATAAGACTTGATAAATTTCCAAAATCTGCAATCAATCCTTCAAAACTTCAATTCAATCTTCAAAGCACTCAATATAATGTGTTCACAAATCACAATAACAAACAATAATCAAAGATCTCACAACTTTCTTGAATCTTGAACTCTATCTTCCTTCCGCCAATCTTTTCTCTCCAAAAATCTTCAGTCCTCTATCGTGTGCCGTCCAATCCCAATCAGCAACTTTCCGTTTCGTCTCCTAGGGTTCCAACATAACCCAACTCGCTAATGGGTTGCAAGTCATCTCCCTCTTCAGGCCCAAAAGTTTTGGGATTTCGAAAGTTATATTTTTAGACGGTTACAAATAAAAATCGACCGATTTTTCTACACAACTCATCCGATTTTTAACAGAAAAATCGTTCGAGTTATATAACAAATCACCCGATTTTTAACAACAGAAAGTGTTCGTCTTTTGGCTTGTTTTCAACCCTCTTGTGTGACTCTTCCTTTGCACTTTCCTCATTCCTCATGACTCCTCAAAGGTCTCTTATGCTTCCTCATTGACCTTAGCTACTCTTTTCTCCATTATTGCTCCCAAATCATTTATTTTCACCTACAATTCAATCAAAACTCGTGTAGACCTCTATTTCCGAAATATTCATGAAACAAAGCTCAAAGGCACACAATTCTCTTTGAATGTAAGGGAAACTGAGGTAAGAATTCACAATATACATGATTATAATGGCATATAATTCATGTCATCGAAATACCTCATACTTGCCTCTTGTTTGTCCCCAAGCAAGGTTCAAATCTAGAACATAAGATATCATGGATTATATGATGCGAAAATACCCCATACTTGCCTCTTACTTGTTCCCCGGTCTCCATTTGTCCCTTCCGGCCTCTCCAATGGATATGCTCTCCCAGAAAGCACTAGCACTCACTCCTCTCGGGAATGTGCCTGCAGAAGATGAAGGAAAGCCAAACAAGTCTCCAAACCCAGGAATAGACATCTTATGAGCCTCATCCATAAACCGAAAGGAAAGTCTCCTATCTCTACAATTATGCTCCAAAGTGCTAAGGAACTCTAGAGTGATCTCAACATAAGCATCCTCTCTAATAAGCGCAAACTGACTCAGCCCTGTTCTCTCCAACATCCAACCAATATCCTCTCTCACAAACGATGCATCTAATTCGTCCAACACAACACAACGAGGAGGGTTAATGGGTCGAGTTAAGAGGCGTTCATACCTCTCCTTGTGTTTGGAGGTGGGAGGAGGAAGGTTTGGTCTTGCTAGGGGAGGTGGTTGTGGTGGTGGAGGTTCCCTAGAAGAAGATCCCTTCTTCTTGGTTAGGTTCCAAGTGATTCTCCTTATGGTGTCCATTCTACAGTGAAAAATCGGCCGACTTTTCGGGCCTGGTCCAATTTTTCTTTCGATTTCAACAAAACTCACATATCTGTAAAGCTTTAACCAATGCAACACCAGAAACAACTTCCTAGGGTTTTTTCTAAGCAAAACCCCTCAACAAACACAACAATCCAACCACTTCAAAGCACAAATCAAAATCGAGCAAAAAACTTAGGTTTTGGATGGAAAAACCTAAATTCCAGACGAATGAGAAGTTTTCCACGCTTGTTGTTGCTAGATTCTTCTTCGTTGCAAGGGCTTCATTTTATACTGAAGAATTGTGCAAAATGGTTACCGAATGAAGAGATTAGAGGAGAGGCGATTTTCGGCTCTTGACAGGAAAAGGGGCTCGAAAATTCTAAGTGTGGGATGAGGAAGAAGAGTGGAGAAGGCTTTATATAAGCCGGTTTGTTTAGGAAGAAAATTGGCCGATTTTTAGGGCCGATTTTTTCATTGGTCCGATTTTCTGTCCTTTTTGCTCATCTTCAAAGAAAATCGACCGATGTTTCTAGGGTGAGTCGATTTTTCTTTCTGTTGTCAAAAATCGACTTGCTCTAGAGCTTAAATCAATCGATTTACTTATGGTAAGTCGATTTATTTTCCTTTGTTCTTTGAAAACATCCTCACACTTGCATCAACCTTTTCCATCAATTCTTCAAGATTGTACCTGTAAGAGCCTAGTTGCTGAGTTGTTGAGAGAGTGTGTAGAGGGCCAGGAATTAGCCCGGACCGCCTCTGCGTGACCCAAAGGGCGCCCCTACGCCTTGCCTGGGCCGCCCCAACAGCTCACAGAGTCCGCCCCCACGGCTCTGTGTGCTGCAACCGTCTTCTTTGACTCTTTGACCTGTGCTTTACCCTTTTACCTCCTTTTTATACTTCTTCTTCTCCTCTTTGATGAGGGTTACCATTCTCAGATCCATCTCTGTCTCCATACGTACATCTTCTTCTCTCTTCTCCCTTGGATCACCTTTGTTGATCTCTTTTTGAGTTTTGAGAGTTTGTGAGAGATCTTGCCTAGCTTTTGCTTGGCTTTGATGTTGATGATGTTGCTGTGCCTTGTGAAGCCAGATTGAGGTTGTTTGGTGTGGTGCTGATCTTCTGGAGAGTTCAGCTTGGTGAGTTCTATGGCTTCTTCTCTATCTTTCTTCTTTTCTTCATCTTTACTCTCTTTCCTTAGCCTAGTTTAGGTTTCCTTAGGTTTGGATCTTGTTCTAGCCATGTTTGTCTTGTGTTGATGTATATATATGTAGGTTCTATGTGTATGTTGCTAATGGAGTGAAGAAGGAGTACAAAATCGAAGGAAGAAGTGAAGAAAGGGCTAAGGTGGTGTCTTCTGCACACCAGCCGCCCCTGCGCCCACCTGCACCAGCAAGGTTCTTCTCTTGGTTCTGCAGGTGTGTGTGTGCTTCTAGGCTTTCCGTAGGATGCCTTTGTTCCCTCCTTTCCTAGTATGAGAGTATAGGACCATGCTAGAGGTGTGAGGATGTGTTTGGTTGAGGTTATGATCGGGTTATGCCTTGTACGGCTTAAAACGACTTAGGTTGTTGTTGGTTGAGGTTTTGAGATTGAGTTTGATCCTATGGATCCCTTTGGGTCTAGGTTTGATCCTTGAGTTGTTAGGAGTTTGATATATCTCTTTATGCCTTGTTTATAGGCTGTTTTGTCCCTCTAGTGTAGAGGTGATCGTGGTAGAGTTTGATCGAGGTTGAGGTAAGTCTGTAGGACTTACTTAGCTACCATCCTGATATTGGGTGTTTGCATGAGTGGTGTGTGCTTTATGTGTTTGCCACGATAGCATGAGATGTCGTTTATACCGACCTATGTTTTATTGATTTCCCCATATGCGTTGCTGTGATAACCTTTCCCTTTCATCCCACCATGGAGTCTAGGAGGTTCTCTGATGTCTAGCCAGACTGACTATACAGGAAGGGTACGTGCAATCCACTCCCATAGGGTACACGGATTGTGTGACCGATACTTGTGCAACTGGTTAGGAGGCTCAGAGGCGAGGATGTATCGGTCCTCGTGTCACATAGTTTCATATATACTTATATATATACGATTTGAGTGAATGACCATTATATTGAGATGATAAAATGGGTAAATGTGTGAAAGCATGTTGATGTGTGTATCTTTCGTTGATTGTGATTGTGCTTATGCATTACTCTATATATGTGTATGGTTAGCTAATGGTTTATTACCATGTTGTAGATGCCCCACAAGATATGCATGCTGCTGGGTGATCTAGCAGAGCGGTAGGCCGAGCACATCTTGTACATAGGTTGTAGTGGGCTATTGGGTTGTTTACCTTCCCTCCTGTGTGAGGATGATCTTCCATTACCTCTTGTGTGAGGGTGTTGTGTTTTATACTCGGCTATGTTGTCTTACCTTTTTGGTTGTACAGTTTATACAATTTTATGTATTTGTTTTATATCTGTCAGTGCCATGTTGTAAGGTCTAGTGAACTTGTTGTCAGGCTAGGGTCAGGATTCATTGTGAGATCCTAGCCCAATGTGGCATCCCGAGTCCCGCGGATTCGGGGTGTTACATAGTTGGTATCAGAGCATTAGGTTGACAACAATGACACTTGTTACCTGCAATGAGGCTTGATAGATAAAATAAACAGAACCCACATGAGATATGACGTTTTTAAAGGTTTTGGTTTTAAGTATGGTTATGGGTTAGATGTACAAGAAGTTGCCACTTCTGCTATGGATCTTTGTAGTATAGATATGTATATATGTATTCTGGATTGTGTATGTGTATATATTAAGTATATATATATATATATATATATATATATATATATATATATACATATATATCTATACATATGGCCTATATAGAGTCTATAAGTTAGGTGTGCATACCCCGTAGATGGCTCGGACTAGAGCTACTGCCGCTGTAGGCAAAGTTAGGGGTAGACCACCCCGTCCTCCGGGTGTGGTAGGTGAGGGACTAGTTTCCGTTGCTGATCCACCAGTGGTGGAGGAGATACATGAGGAGGTTGTAGAGAGTGTCGTCCCAGAGATGGGGAGTAGTGGATTTAGGAGACCTCATCCACATCGAGCCTAGTCTGATGACGTGGACCGTGTCTCCATGGGAGGACCAGAATTTAGAGAGTACATCAAACGCTTTGAGGAGGCTGTCAGAGTTGGCAGACGAGCCCCGGATTTACCAAGGTATGAGGGATCTTCAGTGTTACAACTGTGGTTACCCCTCGTCTGCACAGACTACAGATAAGGAACGACAGTGTTACAACTGTGGTGACCCTGGCCATATGAGGCCTGATTGTCCCAGACCAGTTATGACTTGCTTTACTTGTGGTAGACAAGGCCACAGAGTTGCCTTCTGTAGGCAGGGTGGAGTAATGTCTCAACAGGGTTCTTTCCTTTCCAGTGTAGCAGGAGGTGGTCAGAGGACACCTCAACAACACACACAGGGATAACAGAGAGTCCCATATCGTCCTTCTACTCAAGGATCTATTCCCGGGCCGAGTAGAGGTAGAGGTCGTGGTGGAAGTACCACCGATGCGAGAGGAACTCAAGGTAGAGCTATTGAGTTGAGGTGTGTAGAGGATCCGCCTGCACCGGCTTCTACAGATACCATTCTACTTCATGGTTTACCTGTTAAAGTTTTGTTTGATATTGGTGCTATGCATTCATTTATTTTTAATACATGTGTTGAGCGTTTGAGTTTAGCTACCATAGAGGGGATACCCTTTACTATAGGGTTACCTAATGGTAGTCGGGTCAGAGGTACCCGTGAGATACGTAGTTGTCCCCTTTGTTTAGGAACTCGTGCTTTGCTTGTTAACTTCTTAGTCATGCCATTGATGCATGAAGAAGTCATATTAGGTATGGATTGGATGCGTAGACACCATGCGATTCTGGATGTTGGTAGACGGACTGTTATAGTCTCTATCGAGGTTGGTCAGATTGAGGTCTTCCGAGGATGGGACCTTGGGAAGACAGGTTCCGTCATTAGCGCCGTATGAGCAGCTAGACTGATTGCACAGGGATGTGATGCCTTCTGGTGCTACGCCATGAAGGATGGAGAGAGTCCGGCTTTAAAGGACATTCTAGTGGTCTGCGAGTTTGCAAACGTTTTTGCTGAGCCGTCGAACTTGCCACCTCAGAGGAGTGTGGACTTCAGTATAGAGTTAGAGCCTAGCACGAGACCCATCTCGAAGGCCCCATATCGTACGGCACCTATCGAGATGTTGGAGCTGAAGAAGCAACTGGAGGAGTTGGGTGAGAAGGGCTTCATACGCCCTAGTGTTTCACCATGAGGAGCGACTGTCTCTTCGTGCGGAAGAAGGATGGATCATTGCGAGTGTGCATAGATTACAGAGATAATTACCACATCTAATTCGTCTTACAAGTTCTAGAACTTTCAAATACGGTAATCCATCAAAAATCAAAGAATTCTGACTATATAGATTCTCCACCTTGATTGCTATTCGAAATGAAAGCGCACACTTCCTGATCTACGACCACCCTATAGATAACCAAAAAGTGTCCATCCCTTAGATCGCCAAACTAGGACTTTCGTTTCGCCTTTTGAAGCGCCAGTCGCGTAGGGCGACCGTGCGACCGGGCCAGGCCAAGTCAGAAAGGCTTTGATGACTCAAGGTGGACGACATTTCGTACACGTTATTTTCACTACGAGTTTGTAGTGATGCCATTTGGGCTGACGAATGCCCCAACAGTCTTTATGGAGTTGATGAACGGTATCTTCATCGACTTCCTTGATCAGTTTGTGGTGGTCTTTATTGATGACATTTTGGTGTACTCTCGTAGCAGAGAGGAACATGCCGTTCATCTTAGCACCGTTTCGTAGAATCTGAGGGATAGAGAGCTGTATGCCAAGCTCTCTAAGTGCTAGTTCTGGATGTTTGTGGTTGTTTTCCTTGGGCATATCGTCTCCACCGACGGGATTATGGTTGATCCGGCGAAGATCGAGTCTGTTGCTGCATGGACGACACCGACGAATGTCAAGAAAGTGCGTAGCTTTCTTGGCCTAGCCGGTTATTACAGACGCATTGTGGAGGGATTTTCTGTGATTGCCCATCCACTGACGAGTCTTCTGAGGAAGACTACTAGATTTGTGTGGACCGACTAATGTGCCCAGAGTTTTGAGGAGTTGAAGAGGAGTTTGACTTCTACTCCTATCTTGGCATAACCAGAGGGGTTTGATGATTTCGTGGTTTATAGTGACGCATCCAAGCTATGCTTAGGATGTGTATTGATGCAGCGAGACAGAGTGATTGCATATGCGTCTCGCTAGTTGAAGACGTATGAGGAGAACTACCCGACTCATGATCTGGAGTTAGCAGCGGTAGTTCATGCTTTGAAGATTTGGAGACATTACCTGTATGGTGCTACATGTTAGATCTTCATAGAACATAAGAGTTTGAAGTACATTTTTACGCAACGGGAGTTGAATATCCGTCAGCGTCGATGGCTAGAGTTGATCAAGGATTTTGACCTTGAGATTTTATATCATCCTGGAAAGGCGAATGTTGTAGCAGACGCCTTGAGCAGGAAGACGCCTTGAGAGAAGGTGATTGCCAAATTGACATTACAACCTCAACTTCAGAGGGATCTAGCTTGGCTAGAGATGGACATCCAATTTCCGGATGAGGATGCCCAGTTTTATGCATTAGAGGTTTTACCTGGTCTGTTGGATGAGATCCAGCAGAAGCAAGGGACCTGCCCGACTTTGGCGAGGATCAGAGATAGGATGTCTCGAGGAGAGGCACCATACTTCTCCATTGGAGCAGATGGAGTAATGAGACGGCATAATCGTATTTGTGTTCCTGCCGATGCAGAGTTGAGGTAGAGGATCTTACAGGAGGCTCACTGTACACCTTACTTTGTACATCCAGGTATGAGTAAGATGTATCATGATGTGAGATGCTCATATTGGTGGGGAGGGCTGAAGCCCGATTTAGCCAGATTTGTGGCTCAGTGTGAGACCTGTCAGCAAGTCAAGATAGAGTATATTAGACCTAGAGGTGAGCTCCATCCACTGTCAGTGCCGCAGTGGAAGTGGGAGGACGTCTCCATGGACTGTGTGACCGGTTTGAGGCCCAGTAGGAGTTTTGATGCTATTTAGGTTGTGGTTGATAGACTGACGAAGACGAAACGTTTCATTCCTATCAGAGAGACGTGGCCAGTGAGCAGATTGGCTGAGGAGTACACTAGACAGATAGTGAGACTCCATGGTATACCGAGGACGATTGTCTCTGATCGAGATGGACGGTTTACCTCGAGGTTTTGGCAACAGATTCAGACTACTTTGGGGACGAGTCTACACTTCACGACTGCGTTTCTCCCCCAGACCGATTGATAGCATGTATTATAGTCTATATTTTGGGATTGGTTTAGACGTTTTATCTTCATAAATCTGCATGTATGGATGTATATTCTGCGATTATATTGTTGTTTTGTCTACTTTTGCGAAAATCAAGGTCTACACCTAGTTTCGTTGTAATTGTAGGTAAAATGGCACGTTTTGGACTAAAATGGAGGTAAGGGAGCTAAGGAGTCATTGGAGCTACATTTTTGGAGCATTATGTGGACATAAGAAGATCACAAAAATCATGGAAATGATATAGAAGATCAATTTTGGACCAGATTCGAGATGATTTACATTCAGTTGAGATTCACCTCGATCAGCTATAGTATCACCTCGACCGAGGTGATCTTGAGAAGCGTTCCGACCGAGGCGAACACCCTGTCGCTGGCGAGATCTTTATTTTTGGCTGAGATCTTTAATTTTTGGAAGGAAGATATCATATATTCATTGGCTGGATTTTCTGGAAGGAAGATTTGATATATATGGCTGATTTATTTTGAGAGATATGGATATATTTTCTAGGAAATTATCTTTTTAAGATATTTTTATCTTTGGAAGATTATTCTCCTATATAAAGGGTTGGATTTTCCACAAGTTTAGCCATGCTTAGGGCATCCAGCAATTGAAGTATTTTCTGGAGTTTTAAAGCACGAGTTGAAGGAAGTTTGATGGTTGAAGTTGAAGGAAAGAAGGAATCATATTTGAAGTTGGCTTTTGAAGGAGTTTGTAAGATCTTCTTAGATTGTTTTTGGTTTGATTGTCTTTTCTGATATGTGACTTGAGGAACGCTAATTTGTTACTTGTTTGATTCAGTTATTGAGACCTTTTCCTTAAGGTTTTCTTGATTGAATATTGATTCCTTTTCCATTAATTTGATCATTGTTATCATGATGATTGTTGGCTAAGTTTCTTATGCGATTCTAGGGTGATTGGCTGAAGGTTGTGGGAAAGACGATGATAGAATGATCTTAATCCCAGCATGACCTGAAAGCTCAAGTCTTTACCTTAACCGTAGAACACCTCGGTCAGTCGTTGAATATCTCGGCCGGGGTGGAATATAACTGAGCGAGGTGAACCTTTTCCTGAACCTATCCGAGTTAAGAGTTTAAGTTTGCCAAATCCTATTCTTATCACACATTTCTTGGTTCAACGCAAGCCTGGGATAAGACTTACCCGTTGATTCCTTTGTTTGCTTACATAAGATCATGAGTGTAGGTAATAAAGGTTTATCCTTTATTAGGGTTTGAGTCTGCCTTCATCCCATCTTTGAGAGTTAGCCTGAGACTTACCCGGTAAAGGTTGATTCTATTCTCTTAGGTGGTGTGTTGGTTTGAGATTATAGTTCCTTTCCTTAGTACCTTGAGACTTACCCGGTAATAGGAGCTTCGGTTTCGGATAGTGAGTAGTGAGACTTACCCGGTAATCTATTCCCACCTTAGAAACACCTTCCTTTTGCAAACTTCATCTTTGTCCGTGTTATCTGACTTTATATATCTTTGATTGCATTAATTCGTAGTTATTAGCAATATTTGACAATCTAATTCGGTGCTTTGTTTCTCCATAGTCCCTGTGTTCGACCCCTGGAATTCTTGCTTTTATTACAATTGATCCGTACATTGCGGGTTCACATATTATTCAAGCATATTTCTTGGGTTATAAATTTTAAAGCTTGCACACACCTTTTGGAGCGAACAAGTTTTTGGCACCGTTGTCGGAGACTTGGTCTAGACCAATCTGGTTTCGGTAGTCTTTCGGGGCTATTGCCCTTGTTGCTATTGACTACTTTACTTGAGTGTTTTCGCAGGATCTTTTCTTATGTTTATGCGAAGAACTAGTGCTGGAAAGGAAATCATTCCCTACGATCCCGAACCAGAAAAGACCTACAAGAGAAGATTAAAAGAAGCTAAGATGGCCAATCAAGTCGATCGCGATCTTCAAGCCGAATTGAAGAAAGCATTGGAACAGCTACGCCTCAATAGAGAAGAACTATAGTGTGAGAAAGAAGAGACTCACGCAAGAACAGAAGGAATTGAAGCAGATATGGCCGCTCTAAGGGCCCAGTTTCTGCCACGACCGATCTCAGACCCTCGACCGAGGCAAGACCCAGCCCTAGTTGCTCCAGCCGAGATACACCTACCACCTCGGATGCCTATCCGAGATGTTCTTTTTGCTGGAGTTCCAGAAACCCTAGGGAAGAGGATGGATCCTAATCAGCAAGTCAGGCGCCCAGGAGTCATCCTAGGTGATCCAACTGAGCATGATTATGAACTTCGACCGCAAGTTCTAAATATGATCCGACAATGTCAATTTGGAGGTTTAGAGAGCTAGTCTCCACATCAACATTTGCAAAACTATGAGATTCTGATGGAGACCTTGAGACCTTCAAGACTAGAGAATAACAACTACAATTTGAGGCCTTTCTATTTCTCCTTGAAAGACAAGGCGCTTGCTTGGTATCAGTCTCTTCCAGCCGGAAAAATCAACACTTGGGAAGAGATGACGACGGAGTTTCTCACTAAGTTCTTTCCTCCCTCTAAAACCGCTGAATTGAGGGGAAAAATTAATGCTTTTATTATGAAGGACAGGGAGAGTTTGTCCAAGTCATGGGAAAGATTCAAGGATCTTATATTGGATTGCCCACATCATGGGATTCCAAAGATCGAGTTGCTGGAAATTTATTTCAAAGGTTTGGATGGAGCGACTCAATTCAATCTCCAACTACTTTCAGCCGGCACATTCATGGATATGCCGATAGATGAAGCTTGAGATTTCATTGAAAATCAAACTTTACACATGGAGAAGTACTCCAATCAAGGAACTGAAAATGGAGCAAGGAGAGTTAGCTTCCAAGACACATCATCAAATGGAGCTCAACTCACCTCGCTTAGCAATGAGGTAAAAGCATTGAAGGAGCTTTTAGTAGCTCAAACAAAGAAGGAGCAAGATGGAGGATATCAAGGAAGGAACAACTATCAAGGGCCGTAGAACAACAATTACAACAACAATAGAAACTCCAACAACAACAATTGGAGATCTAATCAACAAAATCCCGGTAACCCTTATTCTCATGCTAATAATGCTTTTAACGCCCCTTCTTCTTCTACTACTCCATTGAAAAGCCAAGAGCCTGGATCGAGTTCGTCTCAGCTAGAAAAGAAAGATGTTGTGCTGGAGGCAATTTTGATCAAGATCAACGCTATGAGGACATCGATGAATTCATTTTCAAGGGCACAAAAAGCCTTAGAGCAACAATTCTTCAACAAGGCGAATGAAGAGCCAAGAGATCCAGGGAAGCTCCCAGCAAGGACAGAGAGCAACCATAAGGGACAGATTATGGCAATAACAACACACAGTGGATTCAAAACTACAGATCCAGTACCTCGGTCGAGCCACGACCAGGCGAACACTTCGGCCGAGGTCCCGACCGAGGTGGAGTCCCAGAAAGCGAAAGATAAATCTGAAGTTTATGTTCCACCTCCTACTTATAAACCACAACTTCCATTCCCTCAGTCAAGGGCGAGGGCGCATCTAGACATGCATTTTGGTAAGTTTCTAGACCTTATGAATAAACTACACATTAACATCCCTTTCCATGATGCCATTCTAGGGATGCCCCCCTGTGGGAAGTTCTTGAAAGAGATTATATCAAGGAAGAGGAAGCTGGAAGATTTTGGGGAAGTAAGGCTGACATCTAAGTCTTCTGAGCTCATTCAAATCATGAATGAGAAGATGTCACCCAAAATAATAGATCCCGGTTCATTTTGCATTCCCATTCAAGTTGGGGATGTAACTTATGATGCATTGTGTGATCTAGGAGCCAGCGTGAGTATTATTCCGCTAGAGCTTTGTGAGAGAGTCGGACTTGGAGAGCCCAAGCCGGTGAAGATGATGCTATACATGGTGGATCGCTCCATTACCCGTCCCGTGGGCATTTTGGAAGACATTCCCGTCAAGTTAAGTAATTTCTACTTACCTATAGATTTTGTTGTACTTGACATATCCGATGAGTATCCCGTTCCTATCATTCTCGGGAGACCATTTCTAGCAACTTCGGGTTGCAATGTGGATTGTAAGAACGCCAAGTTGAAATTCGACATTGGTGATGATCATGTGGAGTTTGCATTGCTTGCTGCAATGAAAGGATAGCCGCTGGAGGAAGATATCTTCTACATCTATGATGAAGAAGAATCAAGAGAATTGGTGAGCTCTATCCTTATTAATGATCCTCTTGAAAGAGTTCTTAGTTTTAGTTTAATGGAGGAAAGTATAGATGTATCTTGTGATGCAGATATACGGAGCTTAAAAGCATTGGAAGAAAATCCAGGAGCTAATATTGAGAAACTAATCCAGGAGAAGTAAGGAAATTTAGGTTTTAGTCCTAGTTCCAGTACCTCGACCGAGGCACTTTCTAGACCAAGCAAGGTGTTCTTATCTGAAGAACATCTCGGTCACCCACCTTGGGCCTTGACCGAGGTCGCAAGTGAGATGATGTCAACTAAGACTTTCGAAAGTCCAGTTCTTCGATCTATATCCACTTCACTGGAAGGAGGAAGCACAAATCCACCTCAGAAAGCACCCCCAGTTGTAGATCTTAAACCACTTCCGAGTCACTTGAGGTATGCTTTCCTTGGACCGGAGTCTACTTACCCCGTTATCGTTAGTGCTTCCCTTTCTAAAACTGAATTTTCTAAACTGATGCATGTTCTGAGGAAACATCGAAAGGCCTTGGGTTATACTATTAATGATCTTGTTGGTATTAAGCCTTCTTTTTGCATGCATAATATACTAATGGCAGATGATCATAAGACTTCACAGGAACCTCAAAGACGGTTAAATCCAATCATGAAAGAGGTTGTGAAGAAGGAGATTCTTAAGTTGTTGGATGCAGGTATCATATTTCCTATATCGGATAGAAAGTGGGTGAGCCCGGTGCATGTAGTTACTAAGAAAGGAGGGATGACCGTTGTGATAAATAAGAACAACGAGTTGATTCCAACTAGAACTGTTACGGGCTGGAGGATGTGCATTGATTATAGGAAGCTGAATGCGGCCACTCGGAAGAACGATTTCCTGCTTCCCTTCATCGACCAGATGCTCGAACGGTTAGCTCAACACTCCCATTTTTTCTATCTAGATGGTTATAGTGGCTTCTTTAAGATTCCTATCCATCCGGATGATCAAGAGAAGACCACTTTCACTTGTCCATGGGGGACATTCGCTTATAGGAGGATGCCATTCGGATTGTGTAACGTACCTGCTACCTTCTAGCGTTGTATGATGGCTATCTTTTCTCACTACATTGAGGATATCATGGAGGTATTCATGTATGACTTTTCGGTATATGGTTCCTCTTTTGATAATTGTTTGGCTAACCTTTCTCTAGTGCTACAACGTTGTGAAGACACTAATCTTGTTTTGAATTGGGAGAAGTGTCACTTTATGGTTAGTGAAGGAATTGTTCTAGGACACCTCGTTTCCAACTGAGGTATTGAGGTCGGTCGAGCTAAGATCGAGACTATTGAGAAACTTCCTCCCCATTGCTTTCTTAAGGGTGTGCAGAGTTTTCTCGGGCATGCAGGTTTCTACTGGAGGTTCATCTAGGATTTCTCAAAAATTTCTAAACCGCTCACTAATCTTTTGAATAAGGATGTTGTTTTTGAGTTTTCACAGGAATGCCTTGATGCTTTTTACTGGATAAAGGAAGCGTTGATCACCGCTCCCATCATTCAACCTTGCGATTGGACCTTGCCCTTTGAGATCATGTGTGATGCTAGTGATGTGGCCGTAGGAGCGGTACTTGAACAAAAGAAGGATGACCGGACCAACGCCATTTACTATGCTAGCAAGACGCTAGATGAAGCTCAACAGAACTACGCTACTACTGAAAAGGATCTCTTGGCGGTTGTTTATGCTTTTGAGAAGTTTTGCTCTTACTTAATGGGAGCGAAAGTTATTGTTTACTCCGACCATGCAACTATTGGTTACTTGCTCACTAAGAAGGATGCAAAGCCGCGCCTCATTCGTTGGATTCTCTTACTTCAAGAGTTTGACCTAGAGATTCGTGATAAGAAGGGATCCGAAAATTCTGTTGCGGACCAACTCAGCTGGCTACCTCCCTCCTCGTTCGAGAACGATGACCTACCCATAGATGATTCATTTCCCGATGAGCACTTGAACTTGTTAGAACGTTGGATATACTTCTTTGTCTCACCCTATGATGAAGGTGAAGTATGGGGTGAGGACACCTTTCAACATGTTTAAGGATGATGAACGGTCAAGCTATCGACCTTAAATCAAGCGCTTCTTGGAAGGCAACCCAAGGTATTGCTTTCTTTTCCCTTTTTCTAGCTTAGTTTTAGATAGTTTGCTTTGCTTTGTTTTTGGCGTCCTCTAGACAAAAACAGGTACTTTCTAAGAAAGGATTACAACTCAGGAGCTACACTAGAAGGACAGAATTTCGAGAAATTGAGAAGACGAAGCTTGACTGAGACACATCTCGGTTACTGTCACAGCACCTCGGTTGAGATGTTCTTGAGGCAACCGAGGCGACTAGGTCTGACATCAAGTCAGACACCTCGGTCCGGTCGGAACCACCTCAACCGAGGTGAAATCAAATTCAGCGAGGGGTATAAAAGGCGAGACGGTTTTCTCTCTCTTCACTTTTCCATCCCAAGCCTAACCTCGACCGTGGCGTGCCCTACTCCTCAAATCTTCTATTCTTGCTCATTTATTGCGATTTTGGTTCGATTACACCGGAGGAAGGGAGATAATCAGTTTCCAAGCATCAAACAACAAGGAAAACGCTCCAATTCTGCAGAATCTGGGTATTTTGTTCAAATACCCTAGCTCTTCTTCTTTTACTGATTTAGCATTGATCTGGCTTTGGTTGCCACTGTCTATTGTTGAAAAGGATATAAGTACCCCTTAGGAAGATTTTGGTAGTAATTTGGGGGAAAATAACAACAAATTTGAGAGTTGCAAACGAACAACCCTTCGCCTCGGTCCGGTCGGCTGTGTCTCGGCCGTGGTGTTCTTTAGGCAACCGAGGTGAACTGTCAAAAAAAATCATGAGTAGTAGATCTAATCGCCAGTTGGTCTTGAGAGATAGACTCAGTAGTTCCTCTCCTTCTTCTGCATCTCAGCATACGATTCCGGTGATCCATGAGCGACACAAAGGTGATTTTGATCGTATTTGCGGGCGTCCTATAGTTGCCCTGCACTTTCTCGATGTTGCTTCCTTCGAGTGCCTCCATGTGACGGAGGACTTAAGGAAGATGATCTCCATGGTGGGACTGGAGAGTTCATGGAGTTTCGAGCGTCGGCTTACTTAGAGCCGACTATGGAGTTTGTCAGTTCTGTCACTTACGTGCCGGAGCATAGCAGTATCAATTACCGGTTGCTGAACCGGAACTACATCGTGCCTATGGATCAGTTCAGAGAGAGTTTTGGCTTCTCTACCCCCACAATTTCTGACTTTCCTTCCCGAGCCGTAGCTCAAGATTTTTGGGGCGAGATAGCCCATGTGGTTGAGTTGATAGGTGGAGACTTGGAGATCCTAGAGAGCGCATCATATTCCACTAGGCCTTCCGCCTTGCTCATAGGATATTCAACGAGACTCTTCTAGCGCGTACTGAGACGCCCTAGAAGATCAGACAAGGGGAGCTGTTGAGTTTATTTTGCATGGTCACAGGGGGAGTTCCCGATTTAGCTGGTATGTTAGCCGAGGACATGTATAGGATCTAGAGGAAGTCCAAGGGAGATATCTGTTGTGAAGGCTTGATTACATACATTGCTACTGCCATGGGTCTGGATGTGACTGCGTGTACATTTCTCTCGGCTGCGAAGCCGCTGGGATTACAAGAGATGATCACGAGGCGTGTTCTCGTTCCTCGTGGTCTTAACACGCCTTACGTCGCCATGCCATGGGAGACGACAGCTCCACTGGGCATTTTATGGTCATCTCAGTTCTCCATATTAGACCGCCAATGCTGGTCCACTGCCTGGTTTCCTTACATGCATGATGCCAAAGAGGCTGCAGCTGATGAGGAGGAGGAGTATGATGAAGGAGCTGCTATGGAGACCGGTACTGATACCGGCAGCCCTAGTGTTCCAGCTGTCGACCTTGATGATGAGGCGACAGTGGAGGAGACAACACAACCACCACCACCTCGACGCAGATCTCGAAGACACAAAGATCCCAAGGCACACCAGAGAATTGATGATCTCACCGATCAGATGATCGACGCTTATGCAGCACTGACTGTTCACGTTCATGAGCGTTTCGCGGACCAGCGCAGAGGTATTAAGGATTGGACGCATCAGATGTTGAAGAGTCAGCACTATACTAGACGTATGATGGAGATCCAGCATCAGCAGATGATGGGCTATCCCTTTGATCCATCCCAGCATCCCTACATTCCAAATCCATCACCACCAGCTGACGAGGATTAGAGCTGCATGGACTTTCTTTCTTTATTTATTATGTAGTTCAACTAGGTCTGGTGAGTATTCTGTTTCTTTAGACTTATATTTTTACCCATTGGGACAATGTGTCTCATGTATGGGATATTTGGATGTATTCATGTGACCTTATGTGCTACTATGGTTTATATGGCTCTCTTGATGGATATTATTGTTTTATTTGGCTCTATGTGCTTATTTGTCATTACATGCATACATACAGGTTTTTGTTTGAGAAAAACGTCTAAAACTGGTTTGAAAAAAAAAATTATGACCTCGACTGGGATGTTCATGGTTGATCGAGGATGAACACATCGGATGACGCCAGAACACCTCGACCGAGGTGGTTTAACTGAGAGATTTTCGAAACAGTTTTTGTGCTTCTTCTCTGGATATGACCTCAATGATGATACTGTTTGCAGATTGGTTTTGAAATTTTTATATGCTCGAAAGGTTTTATGATATGTTTATATTGGAAACTGCTTTGTTTGAAGTTTTAGCATGTTTAATTCTTTGTTTTTATCAAAATTATGTTGAATTTCAAGGTTGACACCACATGATGAGTTCTATCACATTCTTCCTGGAATGATTAAGGCAATTCATTTTCTTCTTCTTCTTCTTCTTCTTCTTCTTCTTCTTCTTCTTCTTCTTCTTGTTGATCATGCTTAGCCCCTCATATACATATTTGCCTCCCTTTACCTATCCGGGAATTTGGAAGCAAGCGATGAAAAGCAAAGAGAAGTGAAGTTGAAAGTTTTAGAAAGAAACAATTAGGTTTGGGGAAGTCAATCATGATGATGAGTAACTTGGCACCATTCACATATCCGGGTGTTTGTGTCTTGCCAAAGTCGGATTGAGCGATATTCCTAACGGGTCATGGTATGTGCATTAATGGTTTGAGGCATCTCGAGAAATTGATGATTGTTGATATCCTAGGCTTCAGTTATTGTGCACCTCTGTCCATGCATCCCAAAAAGTAAAGTAAAAAAGCAAAAATAAGCAAAGCTTATTGGTGGAAGATGTTGTGAATTCAGAGAAAGTGAAGTAAGATCCTTTTCCCGGAATCTAGCACCACATACCCTATATACATCCCACCATTACACGTTTCTTGACCTCTTTTGGAAAGCCCTTGAGACCTCGAGCTTGTTGATTGACTTTGTGGTTTAAACTGGATTATACATGATTAATTTCGATAATTATGATTTATTATGCATTCTATGATTTTTATGGAAAGATGAACAACTTTCTTATATTTATAAAATGTTTTGATCATGTCTTGATTTTATTTGCCATGAAGCATTTTCTTAAGGTGATCTATGAATGGAGCACATCACCAAAATGTTTTAAAATATTTTTCATTGATCTTTATAGACTTATAATTCATTCTATCTTGAATCTAAGATTTGGAACTTGCTTGGGGACAAGCAAGGGACAAGTATGGGGTATTTTGATAGCATGTATTATAGTCTATATTTTGGGATTGGTTTAGACGTTTTATCTTCATAAATTCTCATGTATGGATGTATATTATGTGATTATATTGTTGTTTTATCTACCTTTGCGGGAATCGAGGTCTACACCTAGTTTCATTGTAATTGTAGGTAAAATGGCATGTTTTGGACTAAAATGGAGCTAAGGGAGCTAAAGAGTCATTGGAGCTACATTTTTGGAGCATTGAGGAGACATAAGAAGATCTCAGGAAGCATGAAAATGATATAGAAGATCAATTTTGGACCAAGTTCGAGATCATTTACATTCAGTTGAGATTCACCTCGGTCAGCTATAGTACCACCTCAACCGAGGTGATCTTGAGGAGCATCCCGACCGAGGCGAACACCCTGTCGCCGGCGAGATCTTTATTTTTGGCTGAGATCTTTTATTTTTGGAAGGAAGATATCATATATTTTTGGCTGGATTTTCTGGAAGAAAGATTTGATATATGGCTGATTTATTTTGAGAGATATGAATATATTTTCTAGGAAATTATCTTTTTAAAATATTATTATCTTTGGAAGATAATTCTCCTATATAAAGGGTTGGATTTTCCACAAGTTCAACCATGCTTAGAGCATCCAACAATTGATGGATTTTCTAGAGTTTTGAAGGAAGAGTTAAAGGAAGTTTGAAGGTTGAAGTTGAAGGAAGGAAGGAATCATAGTTGGAGTTGGCTTTTGATGGAATTTCTAAGATCTTCTTAGATTGTTTTTGGTTTGATTGTCTTTTCTGATTTGTGACTTGAGGAACGCTGATTTGTTACATGTTTGATTCAGTTATTGAGACCTTTTCCTTAAGGTTTTCTTGTTTGAATATTGATTCCTTTTCCATTAATTTGATTATTGTTATCATGATGATTGTTGGCTAAGTTTTTTATGCGATTCTATGGTTATTGGATGAAGGTTGTGGGAAAGACGATGATAGAATGATCTTGATCCCAGCAGGACCCTGAAAGCTCGAGACCATAGAACACCTCGTTCATTCGTTGAACATCTCGGCCGGGATGGAATATAACTGAGCGAGGTAAACTTTTCCTAAACCTATCTGAGTTAAGAGTTTAAGTTTGCCAAATCCTATTCTTATTATACATTTCCTGGTTCAACGCAAGCCTAGGATGAGACTTACCCGGTGATTCCTTTGTTTGTTTACCTAAGACCATGAGTGTAGGTAATAAAGGTTTATCCTTTATTAGGGTTTGAGTGTGCCTTCATCTCATCTTTGAGAGTTAGCCTGAGACTTACCCGATAAAGGTTGATTCTATTCCCTTAGGTGGTGTGTTGGTTTGAGATTATAGTTTCTTTCCTTAGTACCTTGAGACTTACCCGGTAATAGGAGCTTCGGTTTGGGATAGTGAGTAGTGAGAGTTACCCGGTAATCTATTCCCACCTTAGAAACACCTTCCCTTTGCGAACCTCAGCTTTGTACGAGTTATCCTTTGAGATCTTGAGTCGGAACCACAACTAGATGCTTTAATCCCTAGAATCCGCATTCTCTTTATCTGACTTTATATCATCTTTGATTGCTTTAATTCATAGTTATTAGCAATATTTGACAACCTGATTCCGTGCTTTGTTTCACAATAGTGCCTGTGTTCGATCCCTAGAATTCTTGCTTTTATTACAATTAATCTATACACTGCGGGTCCGCATATTGTTAAAGCATACTTCTTGGGTTATAAATTTTAAAGCTTGCACACACCTTTTGGAGCGAACACCGACGGTTATTCGGAGAGGACGATCCAGACTTTGGAAGATATGCTGCGAGTGATAGGTGATGGAATCACTATCATTTAGGTTAGTTTTTAGAGTCTTTTTATCATATTAGAGTCAGTTTATGCTACTAACTCCTTGATCTAGAAGAAGAAGATGAAAAGAAGTAAAAAAGGAGTTAGAAGCACTTGGGAGTTGAAGACCATTCACGAAGCAAAGCTTCCAGTGCCTCACCGCACCCGCGGCATAGTGTCACTGCCCCTGCGGGTGACACTGCCCTTCGGAACGCAGCTTGCGCCTTCGCCAGCGTCCGGAACAAAGACTGTCACCGCCCCTGCGTCCCTCCATGGCGCCTCTACAGTGACTTATCCTGAGGAAGCGAAGACCGGCGCCCCTGCACCTCTACCTGCGGACCACCCTGCAGAGTTGTGAAGGCAAAGAGCCAGTGTCACCGCCCCTGCGGTGACATTGGGCCGCCCCTGTGGCTCGACATCAGAAACGACAAAAAGATGAAGAGTCGGACGTTTGAAGATCATTAAAGATCCGCCCCTGCGGAATTGCCAGGCCGCCCCTACGGCCACAAAGAATATCAAGGGTTTTCGCCTAAACCGCCCCTGCGGTTCGGCGACAGAGACTTTACTTCGGCTGTTTGCACGACCTTTATGGCATTAAAGGTGGCTGTTTTGGCCGGCCATTTACTCCCATTTAGTGTCATTTGTAGTATAATAGACCCATGGCTGATTGCTAGAAGCATCCATCATTTCCCCATTTTATTCTCTCTGTTCCCTTGCTTCCTTTGTGTAATGAGCTTCTAGATTCC
Organism: Fagopyrum homotropicum; assembly: GCA_033239125.1. NCBI lineage: Eukaryota > Viridiplantae > Streptophyta > Magnoliopsida > Caryophyllales > Polygonaceae > Fagopyrum > Fagopyrum homotropicum. Next base: position 7,982,266 of record BSWB01000005.1, on the reverse strand, counting down.
TTGCTACATTGGGTTGTTTTGAAGTTGTATTGCTGCTTTAGTTGTAAATACCTTTTAATATAAGTTTTATTCAGTTCATATTTTATATTCCTTGAGCTTTATTTGTCTAATTACATGTTTTCTTATCACTCAAGATTGATCACCTTAGTGTTTAAATAACATGTAAAGAACTAGGATTAATAGATTTCGGGTTCAGGTCTTTAATCTAGTAGAAACCTTTAGGTAAAAACTGGTTGTAATTATTTAAAAGAAGAGGAATATAAATATAAAGAAAAGTTTAATGGTTTTATTCTTCTATTTATATCCCTTTGTCTTTGTTTGAAAGCTCTTGCGATTTGTTCTTGTAGGTTTACGGAACACTAAACTATTTAAGTTGTGTTGATGCCGGTTGGATCAACACATACATATGATCAAGACGGGAACATTACTTGAAAACTTATAAAAGGAACCAACCAAAGTAGTTTTGCATGCTAAGAATCAACCTAATGCAGTCCATTCTTCATTCATCTTATTCATCTTATTACTTGCTTCTGGTTTTGTTTTGCATCAATTCAGTCCCCCCCCATTTACATTGTTTTATAATTGATAATTGAATCTAATAAAAATATCACCAAACTCTCTTGGGTTCGACCCTTTCTTATCCACTATACTTGTTCTAGTGTTAAGTTGGTAATTATTTTGATAAGATAAAAACGATCATAAGGAAAAGTTCTTATCAGCGAGCTTGTGTGTTGGATTGGGGACAGGGATGGTCTGATTACCTTCCACTCGTTGAGTTCTCATACAACAACAGCTATCATGCATCTATTGGGATGGCTCCTTATGAGGCATTGTATGGACGTAGGTGCCGTACACCTTTATGCTGGGATGAGCCTAGCAATATTAGTGGGATAGCGCCCGAGAAGATTCAGGATGATATGGCTCGAGTTGCACTGATTAGAGAGAGGATGTTGGCTGCACCGAGCGCCAGAAGTCGTATGCAGACAGGAGACATCAACCTCTAGAGTTCAGGGTAGGAGCTCATGTCTGGTTGAGAGTATCTCCGACGCGTGGCGTCAGACATTTTGGCATAAAGGGGAAGTTGAGTCCCCGATATGTCGGTCCTTTTGAGATACTGGATAGAGTTGGGAGGGCAGCCTACAAATTAGCTTTGCCTCTGCGGTTAGAGCGTGTTCACCCTGTGTTTCATGTGTCTCACCTGAGAGAATATATACTAGATCAGAGGCACATTGTGAGTTATGATGGTTTGGTGGTGGAGCCAGACCACACCTTTGCTGAGCATCCTATTATAGTCCTAGAACGAGGTATGAGACGCCTGTGTTCGAAGGAAATTCCTATGATGAGGCTACAATGGTCTAGACGTGGACCTGAGGAGGCTACATGGGAGACTGAGGATAGTATCCAAAGGAACTATCCAAAGTTTTATGCTGAGATAGATGCACCTAGGGTCGACGAATAGATCTTAGTGCTATCTTGGTAAGTATATGATTATGTGTTTATGTGATTATATGCCTTGATGTGTTATTCCATGCTAGCTATGATGTGATTGATGATCTTATAGATCTTGTTGTGCTAGCGTGATGTATATTATATATGGCGATGGTTACTTTCTCCCTCCTATTTGAGTCTGATGTTTGTTATAGCTGGAGATGGTTCTTTCCTCCATGTTATCTGAGTTGATTAGGGTTTCGCTGGAGATGGTTCTTTCCTCCATGCTATTTTGATATACATAGTTACAGTGGAGATGTTATTCCTCCATGCGATGTATATGATTATGTTTGGCTAGCGATGTGCTTCCTATATGCCTTGTGATGTGGCATGGCGAGAGATGTGATTCCTCTACGCCTTTGGGTAGCGTTATGGCCCTATTTTCTGGAGTTGATGATTCCTCCATGGTTATGTTGAGGTTATAGATTTGTATATGTTATGACCTTCTAAGCGGAGATGTGATACCTCCGATAGATAAAGAGAGTTATACCTCGGCTTATGAGTCCGAGAGGTTTGGGATCTTGCATGTTTCGGGACGAAACTTGTTTTTAGAGGGGGGGGGGATGAGATGTAAGGGCCTAGTTGTTGAGTTGTTGAGGGAGTGTGCAGAGGGCCAGGAATTAGCTTGGACCGCCCCTGCGTGACCCAGAGGGGGCCCCTGCGCCTTGCCTGGGCCGCCCCTGCGGCTCACAAAGTCCGCCCCCGCGGCTTTTTTGTGTTGCAGCCATCTTCTTTGACTCTTTGAGTCGTGCTTTACCCTTTTACCTCCTTTATATACTTCTTCTTCTCCTCTTTGATGAGGGTTACCATTCTCAGATCCACCTCTCTCTCCATACGTACATCTTCTTCTCTCTTCTCCCTTGGATCACCTTTGTTGATCTCTTCTTGAGTTTTGAGAGTTTGTGAGAGATCTTGCATAGCTTTTGCTTGGCTTTGATGTTGTTTGGCTTGTGTTGATGTATATATATATGTAGGTTCTTGATAGCATGAATTATAGTCTATATTTTGGGGTTTGTTTGGACGTTTTATCTTTCATAATCTGCATGTTTGTATGTACAGTATGTGATTTTACTACCATTTCATCTACCTTTGCGAGAATCGAGGTCTACACCTAGTTTCGTTGTAATTGCAGGTAATATGGTACGTTTTGCATCAAAAAGGAGCAAAAGGAGTCATGAGTCATTTGGAGCTACATCCAGGAAGCATAGCCATGAATTAAAGATTTACTTTGGACCAGTTTTGAGAGATTTCACATCCAGTTGAGATTCACCTCGGTTGACTTCAGATTCACCTCGACCGAGGTGATCCAGAGACGCCGACTTGACCGAGGCGAACGCCTAGGACGCGGCGAGAATATTTTATTCTTGGCTGAGATCTTTTATCTTTGGAAGGTGATCCTATATTTTTGGGCTTGGCTTCTAGAAGGAAGGAGATATGCAGAATATATATTTTACCTATATTTATGGGATAATATCTTCTTAAGATTTATTATCTTTGGAGGTTTATTTTCCTATAAAAAGGGTTGGATTTCCACAAATCCAACATCACGCTATACCGTCGATCAGGGTTTACACACGCAGCAGCCGCAGCCTACTCCAAGTTGGGAGAATTGAAGAACCTTTTTGAAGGTTGAAGGAAGATTGAAGTCCATAGCTTTTATAGCTTTTATTGAAGGGTTTTGTAAGATTGTCTTCAATTCCCTCAATTGTTGTCTTGTCTTTTTTGGATTATTATCCAAGGAACGCTTTTGTGTGATATTTGACTCAGTTATTGAAGTCTTTTCATTAAATTCTTCTTTGTTCAAATATTCACCTTCTTCCCTTACATTTAATACTTTTATAATGATGATGAGTGGCTAATTTCCTTGTGTGATTCTATGGTGATTGGCTGAAGGTTGTGGGAAAGACAATGATAGAATAATCTTAGATTCCAGTAGGATCCTGAAAGTTCGAGTCTTTAACCTTAACCCTAAGCATCTCGTTCGGTTGATGAACATCTCGGCCGGGGTGGAATTCTTCTGTCTGAGGTGACTTATCCGTCCCTAAACAGAAAGTTAAGTGTTAGAGTTTGCTAAATCCTATTCTTATTACACCTTACTGGTTCAAAGCAAGCTTAGGATGAGACTTACCCGGTAATTCCTTAGTTTGTGTACCAACGATCATAAGTGTAGGTAATAAAGGTTTATCCTTTATTGGGGTTTGAGTGTGCTTCCATCCCATCTTTGTGAGTTAGCCTGAGACTTACCCGGTAAAGGTTGATTCTATTCCCTTAGATGGTGTGTTAGTTTGAGGTTATAGTTCTTTATCTTGATTCCTTGAGACTTACCCGGTAATAAGAGTTACGGTTTAGGATTAGTGTGTAGTGAGACTTACCCGGTGATCTACTCCACTTTAGTAACGCCTTCCCCATGCAAAAATCTCAGCTTTGTCCGCTTATCTTTAGATCTTGAGTTGGAACCACAACTAGATGCCTTAATCCCTAGAATTGCATGTTTGCTTTATTGACTTCTTATTCATCTTTGATTGTGTTAATTGCTCTTGTGGTTAGTATTGACATAAGCATACCGTTATTGACTTTGTTTCACCGAGTCCCTGTGATCGACCCCTGGAATTTTCTTGCTTTTACTACGATTGACCCGTACACTGCGGGTTCGCATCCTTGTTTTAAGCTTAAGTCTAGGGTTATAAATTTAAAGCTTGCACACACCGTTTGGAGCGAACAAGTTTTTGGCGCCGTTGCCGGGGACTTGGTCTAGACCGAGCCGGTACGGTTTGCTCTTGGGGCATTTGCCCCGTTTTGTCTAACCACTCTACTTGAGTGACTTTTGCAGGTTCTTTCTTAGGTATATGCGAAGAACCCGCACTGGGAAGGAAATCGTTCCTTACGATCCTGAACCAGAAAAGACATACAAGCGACGCTTAAGAAAAGCGAAGATGGCCCAACAAGACGATCGCGATCTTGCGGCCCAATTGAGAGAGACGCAGGAGCTGCTACGTCTCAGTAAAGAAGAGCTAAGGCAAGAGAAAGAAGAGAATCATGCCAGGACTGCAGCAATCGAAGCTGAGATTGCAGCCATTCGTGACCAGATTCTACTTCGACCGAGGGAGGATCCAGTAGTTGATCCTCGACCGAGGCAGATTCCAGTACCCGACGCCCCGGCCGAGGTACTTCCACCTCGGATGCCAGTCCGAGATGTTCTTCTTGCAGGAATTCCACAAACTCTAGGTCAAAGGATGGACCCTAATCAACAACTGAGGCGTCCAGGAGTGAACCTAGGAGATCCAGCGGATCATGACTATGAACTTCGACCGCAAGTTCTAGCCATGATTCGCCAATGTCAATTCGGAGGACTAGAGAAGGAGTCGCCGCATCAACATCTTCAAAACTACGAGATCTTGATGGAAACCTTGCGACCATCCAGAATTGAGAACAACAACTACAAGCTAAGACCTTTTTACTTTTCTTTAAAAGATAGAGCTCTTACTTGGTATCAATCTCTCCATCCAGGAAAAATTAGCACATGGGAAGAGATGACTACGGAATTCTTGACCAAATTCTTTCCACCCTCGAAGACCGCTGAAATGAGGGGGAAGATCAATGCTTTCATCATGAAGGACAAGGAGAGCTTGTCCAAATCTTGGGAGCGGTTCAAGGATATCCTTTTGGATTGCCCACATCATGGGATTCCAAAGATCGAGTTGTTGGAGATCTACTTCAAAGGGCTGGACGGAAGCACCCAGTTCAATCTCCAACTACTCTCCGCCGGTACCTTCATGGACATGGCGGTTGACGAGGCTTGGGACTTCATTGAGAAGCAAGCCTTGCACATGGAGAAGTACACCCACCAAGGAGCTGAAGGTGGAGTTAAAAGAGTCAACTTCCAAGAGACTCAACCGAACAACAATCAACTCACATCATTGAAGAATGACGTGAAGCAATTGAAGGAGCTCTTGATGGCTCAAACTAAGAAGGAAGAGCAAGGGCAAAGGAACAACAACAACAATAACGGGTACCGTAACAACAACAACGGATCCCGAAACAACAACTACAACAACAACAATAGAGGATCCAATAGCAACAATTGGAGGGCGAATAATCAAAATCACGGTAACAATCATTCAAACTCCAATTCTAATGATTCCTCTAACCCCTTCCTCTCTTCTCCTTCTTCTTCTTATACTCCATTGAAGAGCCAAGGGCAAGGATCGAGTTCGTCTCAGCCGGAAAAGAAGGACGCAGTCCTAGAGGCAATCTTGATCAAGCTTAGTGCTATGGAGAATTCTATGACTTCATTTTCGAGGGCCCAAAAGTCCTTCGAACAACAACTTGCTAATAGGGCGAATGAAGCGCCAAGAGATCCAGGGAAGCTTCCAGCAAAGACGGAAACTAACCCTAAGGGCCAGTGCATGGCCATCACGACGAGGAGTGGACTCAAAACTGCAGATCCAGTACCTCGCTCGACGCAGACTACCTCGGTCCAGATCTAGTCGAAGAACACCTCGACCGAGATGCCAACCGAGGCGGCGCAACAGAAAGCGGGAGGAACGACAGAAACTTATGTTCCACCTCCTGCATATAAACCACCACTTCCATTCCCTCAGTCCAGAGCCAGAGCACATCTTGACAAGCACTTTGGTAAGTTTCTTGACTTGATGAATAAGCTACATATTAATATTCCTTTCCTTGATGCTATTTTAGGTATGCCCGCCTATGGGAAGTTCTTAAAAGAAATCTTATCAAGGAAGAGGAAGCTGGAGGATGTTGGTGAAGTTAGGATGACATCTAAATCTTCGGAGCTTATCAAGATCATGAAGGAAAAGATGCCACCTAAGTTGAGAGATCCCGGCTCATTTTGCATTCCCATTCAAGTCGGGGATGTCACTTGTGAAGCCCTTTGTGATCTAGGAGCCAGCGTGAGCATCATCCCGCTGGAGCTATGCACTAAGATCGGTCTTGGAGAGCCCAAGCCGGTCAAGATTCGACTTTACATGGCGGATCGCTCCATCACCCATCCCGTGGGCATTCTGGAGGACGTTCCGGTCAAGTTAGGTAACTTCTATCTTCCTATAGATTTTGTCGTACTTGACATTCCCGCAGATTATCCAGTTCCTATCATTCTCGGGAGGCCATTTCTAGCAACTTCGGGTTGCAATGTGGATTGCAAGAATGCCAAGTTGAAATTCAACGTTGGTGGCGATGAGGTGGAATTCGCACTACTTGCAGCCATGAAAGGGGAGCAACTAACTGATGATATCTTCAACATCTACGATGAAGAAGAATCAAGGGAATTGGTGAGCTCTATCCTAATTAACGATCCACTCGAAAGAGTTATTAGCTTCAGTTTAATGGAGGAAGGTATAGATGCTTCATGTGATGCAGATATACGGAGCTTGAAGGCACTGGAAGAAGATCCAGGAGCTAAAACTGAGAAGCTAGTCCAGGAGACGAAGATCTCCAGTCTCGGTTCCAGTAGCAGTACCTCGACCGAGGCACTTTCTGGACGAAGCGAGGCGTCTGAAGAACACCTCGGTCAACGCCTTTGCGTCTCGACCGAGGTCGACAGCGAGACGATTCAAACTGAGATTGCATTTAGTCCAGTTTCTGACACCACTCCACTGGAAAGAGGAAGCACAGATCCTTCTCAGAAAGCACCCCCAGTTGTGGAGCTTAAACAACTCCCTAGCCACTTGAGGTACATCTTTACTGGGCCGGATTCTACTTATCCCGTTATTGCTAGTGCTTCCCTCTCCGATTCTGAATTATCTAAGCTAATGCATGTCCTGAGAAAGCATCGAAGAGCCATAGGTTACACCACAGATGATCTTATTGGCATTAACCCTTCTTTTTGCATGCATAGAATTTTAATGGAAGATAATCATAAGACTTCACGGGAACCTCAAAGACGGTTAAATCCGATCATGAAAGAGGTTGTGAAGAGGAAGTTCTTAAGTTGTTGGATGCAGGTATTATTTATCCTATCTCGGACAGCAAGTGGGTTAGCCCGGTGCATGTCGTTCCGAAGAAAGGAGGGATGACCGTTGTAACGAATAAGAACAACGAGTTAATCCCAACAAGGACCGTTACGGGCTGGAGAGTTTGCATCGACTATAGGAAGCTGAACACGGCAACTCGGAAGGATCATTTTCCGCTTCCTTTCATTTATCAAATGCTCGAACGGTTGGCCCAACATTCACACTTTTGTTACTTGGACAGCTATAGTGGGTTCTTCCAGATTCCTATCCATCCGGATGATCAGGAGAAGACCACTTTCACTTGTCCTTGGGGGACGTTTGCTTATCGGAGGATGCCATTCGGATTGTGCAATGCACCCGCTACCTTCCAGCGATGCATGATGGCTATCTTTTCCGAGTACATAGAGGAGATCATGGAGGTATTCATGGATGATTTTTCTGTATATGGTTCCTCTTTTGATGATTGCCTATCTAACCTTTCTCTAGTGCTTAAAAGATGTGAAGACACTAACCTCGTTTTGAATTGGGAGAAGTGTCATTTTTTGGTTAATGAAGGCATTGTGCTAGGACACCTCGTTTCTAATCGAGGTATTGAGGTCGATCGAGCTAAGATCGAGACTATTGAGAAGCTCCCTCCTCCTTGTTCTGTTAAAGGAGTGAGGAGTTTTCTCGGGCATGCAGGTTTCTACAGGAGATTCATCAAGGACTTCTCCAAGATTTCTAAACCTCTAACAAACCTCTTGAATAAAGATGTTGTTTTTGAGTTTTCGCAGGAGTGTCTTGATGCTTTTTACAGGATTAAGGAAGCGTTGATCTCCGCTCCCATTATCCAACCTCCTGATTGGACCTTACCCTTTGAGGTCATGTGTGACGCTAGTGATGTAGCCGTAGGAGCGGTGCTTGGACAGAAGAAAGATGGACGGACCACCGCCATCTATTATGCTAGCAAGACGCTAGATGAAGCACAACGCAACTACGCTACCACTGAGAAAGAGTTATTGGCGGTTGTATATGCTTTCGAGAAGTTTCGTTCCTATCTAGTAGGGGCGAAAGTCATTGTCTACACCGACCATGCAGCCATTCGTTACTTGTTGGCTAAGAAAGATGCAAAGCCGCGCCTTATTCGATGGATTCTCTTGCTTCAAGAGTTTGACCTAGAGATCCGCGATAAGAAGGGATCCGAGAATTCAGTTGCGGATCACCTCAGCCGGCTACCGAAATCCTCCCGCGAGACGGATAGCCCACCCATAGACGATTCATTCCCCGACGAGCACTTACACGTCTTGGAGCGTTTGATGGATCTACTTACTTCACCCCACGATGGAGGTGAAGTATGGGGTGAGGGAATCTCCTACCTCGTTTGAGACACATCATGGTCCAGCTAGCGACCTTAAATCAAGCGCTTCTTGGGAGGCAACCCAAGGTATTGCTCTTCTTTCCCGTTTTCTAGTCTAGCTTAGATAGTTTTTTGTTTTTGCTTTGCTTTGCTTTGTTTTTGGCGTTCTGGACAGACAACAGGAAGGAGCACATCTGGAAGGACAGAAGTTCGAGATTCTGAGAAGACAGAAGCACCTCGGTCACTGTCAGAGCACCTCGACCGAGTTGATTTTTGAGGCAACCGAGGCGACTAGGGTTTCTGCAGAACCACCTCGGTCCATACCACCTCGGGCCAGTCGAGACCATCTCGACCGAGGTGACAGCAGATCCAGGAACGGTATAAATAGAAAAAAAATTACAGTTTCGTTTTTTATTTACCCTCCTCGACCGCGGCGAACAGATCCACCTCGCCTCCTTCGTTTCTCGCTCGTTTTCGAAGATTTCTGCTTCCAAACCGCGATTAAAGAGTAGAGGAGTCGATTGCTACTACAGATCTGCAGGAAATTTGAGCGTTTCGACCGAAACGAGGTAAAAACGTTCGAAAACCCTAACTCGCTCGTTTACTGCATATTGGGCTTTGGTTGCCCTTGATTCTGTTGAGGAAATCTTTAAGTACCCCTTAGGAAGCATCAGTAGTGATTTTTGGGGGAAAAGAACTGAAATTCAGAGAGTGGAAATCGAACTGTCTTCGCCTCGGTCCAGTCGCTCTGCACCTCGGTCGAGGTGATTCTTGGTATTTGTCAGTCCACCGAGGTAGTCTGACAGTGTGTTTGAAGATGAGTTCAGATCGCCGTTTAGCTCTTAGAGATAGATCCTCCCCTTCCCCTTCTCCTTCCGCATCCCGTCCCTACCGCCCGGCCATCCACGAGAGATGCCGGGTAGACTATGAGAGGATAGCTGGCCGTCCAGTCATCGCACCACGATTTTTGGATGTGTCAGCTTTTGACTGCCTAGGGTTAGATGCCGACCTTAGGAGGATGATTGCTACAGTGGGGCTAGATCAGTTCACTGAGATCCGAGCCCCAGCCTACTTAGAGCCGACACTCGAGTTTGTTAGCTCCTTCTCCTACCTTCCCACAAAGCGGTCTATGAAGTACCGGTTGATGAGCCGGAACTTCATAGTTCCTTTAGAGGTTTGGAGAGAGATCTTTGGCTTTCCTGCCCCCACTGCTGTAGACTTCCCCTCCCGATCCGTAGCTAGGGAGTTCTGGGGACAGATAGCCCACATTACTACACATGCAGACAGATGGCGCCCTGGAGATTCCAGGGAGAAGGTCATCTTTCACCCAGCCTTCAGACTTGCCCACAGGATCTTCAGTGAGACACTTCTGGCGCGTACGGAGACGCCCCAGAAGATCAGACAGGGTGAGCTCTTCAGCCTCTATTGCATGGTTACAAGAGGCTTCCCAGACTTTGGCTTGCTCCTTGCAGAGGATCTGCATAGGATCAAGGCCAAGGCGAAGGGAGATATTTGCTGTGGAGGTCTAGTCACCCACATCGCTACTTAACACGGGATGGACCTCAGCATTTGCACATTGGCGGCGGCTCCGAAGCCGCTGGGATAGCAGGAGATGATCACACGGAGGATTCTAGTTCCCCGTGGTTTGACCACTCCATACGTCGCCATGCCTTGGGAGCGGACTGCACCTCAGGGCATCCGCTGGTCTGCGCAGTTCACAGTCTTTGATCCGCATTTCTGGCAGACTGCTTGGGATACACTCATGGAGGATCATAGAGAGGCAGCAGCTGCCCCTGCTGAGGCTGAGGATGAGGATGACGACGATGATGAGACAGTGGATGAGAGAGGAGGTGGCGTCCCGATGGACACAGGGACAGATACAGCTGGGACGAGCGCGCCACCTATTATTGATTTAGATGATGAGGAGGACACTGAGCCGGCGCCAGCCGCGACATCTCCAGTCAGACCTGCTGGACGCAGGAGGCGTGGAGTGAGGGACAGAGCTGCACACCGACGGATCGATGACCTGACAGATCAGGTTATCGACTCATATGCTGCACTTTCGCTGGATATCCGCGAGATGCAGGAGCGGCAGCATCATCAGCACATGATGGCTCAGCTACAGTTTGAGCGTATCATGGGCCATCCCTATGATCCGACTCAGTTCCCCTACATACCACCACCACCGCCGGATCAGGACTACTGAGGAGCTGCAGGGTTTCTTTATTATATTTTTTATGCAGTTCGGCTCTTATCCGGTGAGTTCTCCTGTTTTAGACTTTTATTATACCCACTGGGACAGTGTGTCTCAAGTATGGGGTATTTGTCTGTATTATTTGACTACGTGACTACTTGATGTATTCGACACTTTTGATGTATTTTATTGACCGGATATTTATATTTATGCTTCACTTCTGCATTTATATGTTTATCTGAGATTGCATGCATACTTACAGGTTATTTGATTGAGAAAAACGTCGAAACTAAAAGAAAACTGGTTTTAAAAAAAAAAATTTTATGACCTCGACCGGGGAGATTCTGGCGAAACGAGGTGTTTCACCTCGGTTGAACCAAGAACATCTCGACCGAGGTGCGTTAACTGAGTGTTTTCGAAAACGATTTTTTTTATGTTACTTATCTAGATATGATCTCAGTGAAGATTCTGTTTACCTACTGGTTTTAAATTCTTTATGTGATTGAAAGGTTTTATAATATGTTTAAGTTGCTAAATGCTTTGTTTAAAATTATTGGCATGTTTAATACTTTGTTTTTATCCAAATTATGTTGAATTTAAAGGTTGACACCGCAGGTTAAGTTCTCTCACTTTCTTCTTGGAAAGACCAAGGCAATTCATTCTTCTCTCTTCTTCTTCTTGATCATGCTTAGCCCCTCATATACATTTTGCCTCCCTTTACCTATCCGGGAATTTGGAAGCAAGCGAAGTGGTGAAAGCAAGTTAAAGTCGAGAAGTGGCTGAAAGTGAAAGTCTTAGAAAGCAATTATAGGTTTGGGGAAGTCAATCATGAAGATGAGTAACTCGGCACCATTCACATAGCCGGGTGTTTGTGTCTTGCCAAAGTCGGATTGAGCGATATTCCTATCGGGTCATGGTATGTGCATCAAAGGTTTGATGCATCTCAAGAAATTGATGATTGCGGATTTCCTAGGCTTCGGTTATTGTGCACCTCTGTCCATGCATCCCAAAAAGTAAAGTAAAAGAGAAAAAGTGTGAAATAAGCAAAGCTTATTGGTGAAAGATGTTGCAAGTCAAGGTGGAAGTGAAGTTCATCCTTTTCCCGGATTCTAGCACCACATTACCTTACATACATCCCTACCCTACACGTTTCATGACCTTTCTTTTGGGAAGCCCTTGAGACCTTGAGCTTGTTGATTGACTTAGCGGTTTAAATCGGATTATACATGATTAATTTTGATAATTATGATTTATTATGCATTCTATGATTTTATGCAAAGATGAACAACTTTCCTATATTTATAAAATGTTTTGATCATGTTGAGTTTTTAAATTCCAGGAAGTACTCTCTTAGAGTGATCTATGGTAGTTTTTGCACACCATAAAATGTTTTTGAAAGGCTTTTTCATTGATTTTCTTGACTTATAATCCATTCTATCTTGTCTTCTATATGCGGAACTTGCTTGGGGACAAGCAAGGGCTAAGTATGGGGTATTTTGATAGCATGAATTATAGTCTATATTTTGGGGTTTGTTTGGACGTTTTATCTTTCATAATCTGCATGTTTGTATGTACAGTATGTGATTTTACTACCATTTCATCTACCTTTGCGAGAATCGAGGTCTACACCTAGTTTCGTTGTAATTGCAGGTAATATGGTACGTTTTGCATCAAAAAGGAGCAAAAGGAGTCATGAGTCATTTGGAGCTACATCCAGGAAGCATAGCCATGAATTAAAGATTTACTTTGGACCAGTTTTGAGAGATTTCACATCCAGTTGAGATTCACCTCGGTTGACTTCAGATTCACCTCGACCGAGGTGATCCAGAGACGCTGACTCGACCGAGGCGAACGCCTAGGACGCGGCAAGAATATTTTATTCTTGGCTGAGATCTTTTATCTTTGGAAGGTGATCCTATATTTTTGGGCTTGGCTTCTAGAAGGAAGGAGATATGCAGAATATATATTTTACCTATATTTATGGGATAATATCTTCTTAAGATTTATTATCTTTGGAGGTTTATTTTCCTATAAAAAGGGTTGGATTTCCACAAATCCAACATCACGCTATACCGTCGATCAGGGTTTACACACGCAGCAGCCGCAACCTACTCCAAGTTGGGAGAATTGAAGAACCTTTTTGAAGGTTGAAGGAAGATTGAAGTCCATAGCTTTTATAGCTTTTATTGAAGGGTTTTGTAAGATTGTCTTCAATTCCCTCAATTGTTGTCTTGTCTTTTTTGGATTATTATCCAAGGAACGCTTTTGTGTGATATTTGACTCAGTTATTGAAGTCTTTTCATTAAATTCTTCTTTGTTCAAATATTCACCTTCTTCCCTTACATTTAATACTTTTATAATGATGATGAGTGGCTAATTTCCTTGTGTGATTCTAGGGTGATTGGCTGAAGGTTGTGGGAAAAACAATGATAGAATAATCTTAGATTCTAGTAGGATCCTGAAAGTTCGAGTCTTTAACCTTAACCCTAAGCATCTCGTTCGGTTGATGAACATCTCGGCCGGGGTGGAATTCTTCTGTCCGAGGTGACTTATCCGTCCCTAAACAGAAAGTTAAGTGTTAGAGTTTGCTAAATCCTATTCTTATTACACCTTACTGGTTCAAAACAAGCTTAGGATGAGACTTACCCGGTAATTCCTTAGTTTGTGTACCAACGATCATAAGTGTAGGTAATAAAGGTTTATCCTTTATTGGGGTTTGAGTGTGCTTCCATCCCATCTTTGTGAGTTAGCCTGAGACTTACCCGGTAAAGGTTGATTCTATTCCCTTAGATGGTGTGTTAGTTTGAGGTTATAGTTCTTTATCTTGATTCCTTGAGACTTACCCGGTAATAGGAGTTACGGTTTAGGATTAGTGTGTAGTGAGACTTACCCGGTGATCTACTCCACTTTAGTAACGCCTTCCCCATGCAAAAATCTCAGCTTTGTCCGCTTATCTTTAGATCTTGAGTTGGAACCACAACTAGATGCCTTAATCCCTAGAATTGCATGTTTGCTTTATTGACTTCTTATTCATCTTTGATTGTGTTAATTGCTCTTGTGGTTAGTATTGACATAAGCATACCGTTATTGACTTTGTTTCACCGAGTCCCTGTGATCGACCCCTGGAATTTTCTTGCTTTTACTACGATTGACCCGTACACTGCGGGTTCGCATCCTTGTTTTAAGCTTAAGTCTAGGGTTATAAATTTAAAGCTTGCACACACCGTTTGGAGCGAACAGTTCTATGTGTACGTTGCTGATGGAGTGAAGAAGGGTAGAGAATCGAAGGAATAAGTGAAGAAAGGGCTAAGGTGGTGTCTTCTGCACATCAACCGCCCCTGCGCCACCTTGCAGCCGCCCCTGCGCCGGCCAGTGGTCCGCCCCTCCGCCACCAGTGAGCCGCCCCTGCGCCCACCTGCACCAGCAAGGTTCTTCTCTTGGTTTTGCAGGTGTGTGTGCTTCTAGGCTTTCCTTAGGATGCCTTTGTTCCCTCCTTTCCTAGTATGAGAGTATAGGACCATGCTAGAGGTGTGAGGATGTGTTTGGTTGAGGTTGTGATCGGGTTATGCCTTGTACGGCTTAAAAGGATTTAGGTCGTTGTTGGTTGAGGTTTTGAGATTGAGTTTGATCCTATGGATCCCTTTGGGTCTAGGTGTGACCCTTGAGTTGTTAGGAGTTTGATATATCTCTTTATGGCTTGTTTATAGGTTATTTTGCCCTCCAGTGTAGAGGTGATCGTGGTGGAGTTTTATCGAGGTTGAGGTAAGTCTGTAGGACTTACTTAGCTGTCATCCTTATATTGGGTGCTTGCATGAGTGGTGTGTGCTTTATGTGTTTGCTATGATAGCATGAGATATCGTTTATACCGACCTATGTTTTATTGATTGCCCCATATGCGTGGTTGTGATAAACTTTCCCTTTCATCCCGCCGTGGAGTCTAGGAGGTTCTCTAACGTCAGTCCAGGATGACTTTACAGGAAGGGCGCAATCCACTCCCATAGGGTACACGGATTGTGTGACCGATACTTGTGCAGCTGGTTAGGAGGCTCAGAGCGAGGATGTTTCGGTCCTTGTGTCACATAGTTTCATATATACTTATATATATACGATTTGAGTGAATGACCATTATATTGAGATGATAAAATGGGTAAATGTGTGAAAGCATGCTGATGTGTTTATCTTTCCTTGATTGTGATTGTGCTTATGCATTACTCTATATATGTGTAAGGTTAGCTAATGGTTTATTACCATGTTGTAGATGCCCCACAAGATAGGCATGCTGCTGGGTGATCTAGCAGAGTGGCAGGCCGAGGACATCTAGTACATAGGTTGTGGTGGGCTGTTGGGTTGTTTACCTTCCCTCCTGTGTGAGGTTGATCTTTTGTTACCTCCTGTGTGAGGGCGTTGTGTTTTATACTCGGCTATGTTGTCTTACCTTTTTGGTTGTATAGTTTATACAGTTTTATGTATTTGTTTTATATCTGTCAGTGTCATGTTGTAAGGTCCAATGAACTTGTTGTCAGGCTAGGTTCAGGATCCATTGTGAGATCCTAGCCCAATGTGGCATTCCGAGTCCCGCCGATTCGGGGTGTTACAGTACCTAGTTCCTGCAATCTATGACACAAACAAACCGAGAGCGCATCGAGGAAAACAAAAGCAAAGCAAAAACAAACAACTAAGCTAAGTATCCTATCCTACTCTAAAGCAAAAAGAAAGAATAAGGCTAGAACTACCGTGGGTTGCCTCCCAAGAAGTACTTTGTATAAATTCCTTAGCTGGACGTTGCTCTTTTGATGATCAATGGAGGAGAATAGGAGCAATCTCCTCAACCAGAGCTTCGGATGTATACTTCTTCAATCGTTGGCCGTTTACTTTGAAACTTCCACACTTTTCACCCCATACTTCAACTGCACCATGAGGGAAAATATGCTTGATAACAAAAGGTTCTGTCCAACGAGATTTAAGCTTACCTGGAAAGAGTCGAAATCTCGAGTTGAATAGAAGGACGAGATCTCCTTCCTTCAAGTCCTTTGGAGTGACATGTTTATCATGCCACTTCTTGGTTCTTTCCTTGTATATCCTTGCGTTATCACACGCATTCAGGCAGATCTCCTCTAAAAATAGTTGTATATTGTACTAGCATAAGTCACAAAATAGTTGTATACCTGGAAAGAGTCGAAGTTTTGAGTTGCATAGAAGGACGCTTTTCTCCCGTCTCTTTCATGTTGAAGTTGAGCTATTTTACGGCCCAATATGATTTGTTCTCTAGCTCTACAGGAAGGTGACAAGACTTCCCCTACACAAGGTTGTATGGTGTTGTTCCTATGAGAGTCTTAAAAGTGGTCATGTACGCCCATAGTGCATCATCTAGCTTCATCGCCCAATCTTTCCTCGTTCTAGAGACAATTTTCTCTAGAATCCCTTTGATTTCCCTGTTGGATATTTTGACTTGTCCGCTCGTTTACGGATGGTATTGAGTGGCGATCTTATGAGTTACCCCATGCTTAGCTAGTAGAGCCTCAAATCGACGAGTTGTGAAGTGTGTTCCTCCATCACTAATGATAGTTCGGGGAGTCCCGAACCATGGAAAGATCGTCCTATTGAAAAACTTTACCACTACCATCACATCATTAGTTGGAGAAGCAACAACTTCTACCCATCTCGAGACATAGTCTACAGCTAGAAGTATATATTGGTTACCTCAAGATGATGGGAATGGTCCCATGAAGTCTATGTAACACCCCGTAAAATTGTCATCCCGCATCGTATGAATGGGGATTTATGGTTCACTTATAAGGATGGGTTGCTACCCATGCTAACAAGAATTCTTCTTTTCCAGTGGTAGAGTGAGGACAAATAACTCTGGAGTTAAGCGTGCTCGTGTGGGAGAAATTTCAGGATGGGTGACCTCCTGGGAAGTTTCTGCGCGAGCATGGTTGGCATGGGGACAGCGTCCCATAGACCTCGGGTCTTATAGAGCGAGTTTCTGGCTGGCCAAGATTCCGACACATAAATATACGGACTAGGCGGATATGGAGTTTATTATAGATTAAGATCGGTTAAGAATTCTATCATTTTATGCGGAAGTAGTTTGCCTAAAATGATAAACTATTTAAAAGATTCTATCATTTTATGTGAAGGAGTCTACATAAAATGATAAATCCTATGATAATATGTCTAACTAAGTAGACGGATAAGCATAAACTGATTGAGATCGAGTTTATAACAGAACTAGACGGAATGAAAATTCCGGATATTACATAACTCTGGAGTTAAGCGTGCTCGTGTGGGAGAAATTTCAGGATGGGTGACCTCCTGGGAAGTTTCTGCGCGAGCATGGTTGGCATGGGGACAGCGTCCCTAAGACCTCGGGTCTTATAGATGGTATCAGAGCTAACCCTGAGTTACGAGTGTGAGCGCCCTAGTAGCCGTCACTCGGCTCGGTGGACGGTCCATCGGCCTGACGTGGACGTCAGGAGTTTAAGTGGGGGAGATTGTAACACCCCGTAAAATTGTCATCCCGCATCGTATGAATGGGGATTTATGGTTCACTTATAAGGATGGGTTGCTACCCATGCTAACAAGAATTCTTCTTTTCCAGTGGTAGAGTGAGGACAAATAACTCTAGAGTTAAGCGTGCTCGTGTGGGAGAAATTTCAGGATGGGTGACCTCCTGGGAAGTTTCTGCGCGAGCATGGTTGGCATGGGGACAGCGTCCCTAAGACCTCGGGTCTTATAGTCTACTCCCCATACATCAAATATCTCCACTTCTTGGATGTTGTTGAGGGGCATCTCATTAATCCTTGAAATATTACCTATCCTTTAACAAGCATCGCAAGCAACAACATAGTTCTGTACATCCTTAAATAGAGAGGGCTAGAAGAATCCAGATTGTAGTACCTTAGCACATGTCTTGTGGGAACTAGCATATCCTCCACAAGGCAAAGAGTGACAATGATAGATGATGCTTTCTACTTCGTCCTCCGGGGCGCATCTCCTGAACATGCCATCATGATCTCTCTTGAAGAGTAGAGGTTCATTCTAGTAAAAGTGTCGGACGTCTCTAAGGAACTTCTTCCTTTGAGCATATGATAGTCTGGGTGGGATTTCCTGACAAACAAGGTAATTGACAATATCAGCAAACCATGGGTCATTACCTTTCGAAATCTGTTGAAGGCATTCTTCAATCTCGTGTAACTACTCGTCTGGAAATGAGTCGTCAATAGGGAGCTCATCCGTCTCGCAAGTGACGTGTGGAAGACGGCTAAGGTGATTAGCCACCGAGTTCTCCAACCCTTTCTTGTCACGGATCTCCAGATCGAATTCTTGTAGAAATAAGATCCATCTTAGGAGCATTGGCTTCGCATCCTTCTTAGTGAATCGGTAGCGAATTGCTGAAAGATTTATATAGACAACCACCTTCGCACCTACAAGATAAGAACGGAATTTCTCAAATGCATAAACAACAACAAGAAGCTCCTTCTCTGTGGTTGCGTAGTTCAGTTGGGCTTCGTCTAGCGTTTTGCTAGCATAGTAGATGACGTGAGTACGACCATCCTTCTTGAGTCCAAGTACAGCTCCTACGGCTACGTCACTTGCGTCACACATGACCTCGAATGGGAGTGTCCAATGGGGCGGTTGGATCATAGGAGCTGAAATCGAGGCCTCCTTGATCCTGTAAAAATCATCCAAACACTCTTTTGAAAACTCGAAAGTTAAGTCTTTCATCAAAAGATTATTCAAGGATTTTGAAATCTTAGAAAAATCCTTTATGAACCTCCTATTGAATCCGGCATATCCCAAAAAGCTTCTAACTCCTTTAACCGAAGCTGGAGGAGGTAGCTTCTCTATAGTTTCAATCTAAGCTCTATCTATTTCTATTCCACGGTTCGATATCAAATGTCCTAACACAATTCCTTCAGTGACCATAAAGTGACAATTTTCCCAATTCAAAACTAGGTTAGTGTCTTCACATCTCTTAAGAACTAAAGAACGGTTAGAAACACAAGCATCAAAGGAAGAACCATATATCGAAAAGTCGTCCATGAATACTTCCATGATGTTCTTTGTGTACTCCGAAAAGATGGCCATCATACACCTTTGGAAGGTGGCTGGCGCGTTGCATAAAAACTGAATTGCATCCTTCTGTAGGCAAACGTACCCCAAGGACACGTGAAAGTGGTCTTTTCTTGATCGTCCGGATGAATGGGAATCTGAAAGAAACCACTATATCCATCTAGATAACAAAAGTAAGAGCGTTGGCGTTGTGCTGACCTTCCAAGAATTTGGTCTATGAAAGGGAGAGGGAGGTGGTCCTTCCTCGTACCAACATTCAGCTTACAGTAATCAATGCACATTCTCCATCCCATAACTGTTCTCGTAGGGATGAGTTCGTTGTTCTTGTTAGCAACAACGGTCATTTCTCCCCTCTTTGGGGCTACTTAAACTGGGCTCACCCACTTGCTATAAGAAATAGGAAATATGATACCTACATCAAGCAATTTAAGGATTTCCTTCTTCATGACCTCTTTCATGATCGGGTCTAACCGTCTTTGAGGTTGTCGTGAAGGCTTATAATTATCTTCAATTAAGATCTTATGCATACAAACAAAAGGCTTAATTCCTACTAAGTCGTCAATGGTATAGCCTAGAGCTTTCCTATGTTGTTTCAGAACATTCATAAGCTTCTCAAGTTCATCATCATTGAAGTTCGCACTAACTATAACAGGATATGTTGGGTTAGGTTCAAGAAATGCGTAACTTAGATGTGTAGGGAGTTGCTTCAACTCTATTGATAGTGGTGCTTTGATTGATGAATCTTGACCAAGGAGTGTCATTGGAGAGGCCTCTGAAGGTTGAAGAAGTGTGCTAATATAGCCAAGAACACTTGCAATTGAATTCGTAGAAGTTGGAGAAATAGCATAAAAATCGACTTCCCCTAAAGAAAATCAATCGATTTTTCTTTCTGTTGTCAAAAATCGACTTGCTTATTAAAAAATCACCCAATTTCTTTTGTGTAGGTCAATTATTTCATCCTCTTCCGGGACTTCCTTCAACTCTTCAAATCTTGCTTCCATCTCTTCCTCTACATCTTCCAAAGCTCGAATCTCATCATCACAATCATGTTCCACCCCTTCCTCAACGATGCTCGTGCTTAGAACCTTTTAAAGTGGATCTTTGATCAAGATTGAACTCACCACTTCTCTAGACTCTTCTTCATCAAAGATGTTAAAAACATCTTCTCCCACGGTTGGCTCTTTGATCCAAGAGGATAGTACGAACTCCAATTTCTCCTCTCCTATGTTGAATGATAACTTTCCATTCTTGCAATCTACCAAGAATCTGGAGGTTGCAAGGAATGGTCTCCCAAGTATGATGGGGACTGGATAATCTGCAGGAATGTCAAGCACAACAAAATCTATAAGAATGTAAAACTTATCAAGTTTTACGAGAATGTCTTCTATGATTCCAACAGGTCAAGTGATGGAACGATCAACCATATAGAGTGCCATCTTCACCGGTGTAGGCTCTCCTAAACCAAATTTCTTGCACAAAGCAAGTGGAATGATGCTCACACTTGCTCCAAGGTCACAAAGTGTATCATATGTGACTTCTCCTACTCCAATAGGTATGCAAAATGATCCTGGATCTCGTAGTTTAGTGGGCATCTTCTCCGTCATAGTCTTGATAAGTTCAGATGACTCCGAACTCATCTTAACTTCACCGAAATCTTCTAGTTTCCTCTTGTTATAGAGGCCTTTAGGAACTTCCCATAAGCTGGCATACCTAAAATTGCATCCATAAAGGTATTTTAATATGTAGCTTGCTCATGAGATCAATAAACTTAGCAAAATGCTTGTCTAGACGCGCTCTCGCTCTAGATTGAGGGAAAGGTAGTGGAGGCTTGTATGCTGGATGAGGAACATAGACATCGTCCTTCTCCTTTTCTTTCTTCTTTTCAGCTTGGGCGAACTTGGGTTTCTTCTCTTTGTCATCCGTTTGGGGTTTAGGATCGGTGGTTGTCAAACCACTCCTAGTAGTAATTGCCATTACACGCCCCTTCGGATTGTGCTCCGTCCTTCCGGGAAGCTTCCCTTGATCTCTAGGAACTTCTCCGGCTTTGCTAAACACTTGATTCTCCAAAACTTTTTGTGCTTCAGATATCGAAGTGATAAAATTCTCCATCCCTTGCATCTTCCCTACTTCAAGCTTGTCTTTCTCCGGTTGACTCGAACTTGATCAAGCTTGTCCCTAACTTTTCAAAGGGGTAGAAGAAGAAGAAGGAGGTGATAGTGCTATCTCAACATGGGAATAAGGATTACCGGGATTATGCTGATTGAATCTCTAATTGTTGTTGAAGTTCCTGTTGTTGTTGTTGTTGTTATTGTTCCAATGGTTGTTCCGGTTGTTATTCCTATTCCCTTGATTGTTCTCTCTTCGTAGATAGCCAACGTCTTGCTCCTTTGATTGAATGTTGGGCTTCAAAAGTTCATTCAATTGCTTAATCTCATTGTTGAGAGAGAAGATTTGAGCTTGACTTGCTTGATTCAAATTCAATACCGGATCTCCGGAATTTCGGCTCCCACCTTCAATCTTCCTATGAGAGTACTTCTCAATCACTAGAACTTGCTTTTCAATAAAGTCCCAAGCATCATCATCTCTCATTTCCATAAAAGTTCCGCACGAAAGAAATTGAAGTTTGAATTGAGTCTCCCAATCCAATCCCTTATAGTAGATCTCCAACAACTCAACCTTTGGAATGCCATGGTGAGGGCAATACAATAGAAGGTCCTTGAACATTTTCTAAGATTTAAACAAACTTTCAATAGGTTTCATAGCAAAGACATTGATTTTACCTCTCAACTCTGCCGTCTTGGATGGTGGAAAGAACTTGGTGAGTAATTTTGAAGTCATCTCCTCCCATGTGTTAGCTCTTCTAGTTGGAAGAGATTGATACCAAGCTAAGGCCTTGTCTTTCAAAGAGAAAAAGAAAGGTCTCAACTTATAGTTGTTGTTGGTTGCTCTTGGAGGCTTCAAAGTCTTCATAATAATCTCATACTTCTGCAAATGTTGATGCGGAGATTCCGTTTGCATTCCACCAACATGACTTTGGCGGATCATAGTAATTAATGACTTGAGGGCGAAACCCATAGTGATGCTAATAACATGTATTATAGTCTATTGGTTTGGACATTTTGTCTTCATAAATCTGCATGCATGAATGTATATTCTTGATCATTATGTTGTGAATCTTCTTTAAACACTTCCCATAGGCGGGTCATAGTAATGACTTGAGAATCTCCTTTAAAAACTTCCCATAGGCGGGCATACCTAAAATTGCATCAATGAAAAGTATTATATATGCAGCTTGCTCATAAGGTCAAGAAACTTACCGAAATGCTTGTCTAGACGTGCTCTTGCTCTATACTGCAGAAACTGTAGTGGAGGCTTGTAAGCCGGAGGAGGTGTGTATACTTCTTCCTTCTCCTTCTCCTCTTCTTTCTCAGTTGCTACCTCGACCGAGACGGACTGCTTTACAACATCGCTCGTCCGAGGTACGGGATCGGTAGTCTTCACACCACTCCTTGTGGTAATTGTCATCACTTGGCCCTTCGGGTTGTTCTCCGTCATTCCGGGAAGCTTCCCTTGATCTCTAGGAGCTTCTTTGGCTTTTATAAACACTTGATTTTCCAAGGCTTTTTGTGCCTTAGAAATCAAAGTAACCGAGTTTCCAACCCATTCAGTTTTCCCATCATAGTTCCAATCATCGCCTCCAACTTATCCTTGGGTGGCTGACTTGAACTTGAAGGTGTATCCTAACTTTTCAATGGGATAAAAGTAGAAGAAGAAGGAGGAGTTAGTGAATTTTCAGCATGGGAATAAGGGTTACCGGAATTATTTTGATTGGATCTCCAATTGTTGTAGTTGTTGTTCCTATTCCCTTGATAATTTCCCCTTCCCACATAGCCAACATGGTTCTCCTTTGCCGCTTGTGCTTGTGACTTCAATTGGTCCTTCAAAGCTTTAACCACATTGTTAAGGGTTGTGAGTTGTGCAACAGTTGAGGTAGTAAGATTCAGCTCTTGAGCTCCGGATCTTTGACTTCCACCATCAACCCTCCGGTGGGAATATATCTCAATAGTTAGATCTTGTTTCTCAACAAACTCCCATGCATCATCAACTCTCATATCCATAAATGTTCCAACAGAAAGGAATTCCGAAGTCATCTCCTCCCATGTATTAACTATTAAAATAAATTTCCTATGGTGAGGGAAATCCAACAAAAGGTCTTTGAACCTTTCCTATGATTTAAATAAACTCTCATTGTCTTTCGTAGAAAAAACATTCATTTTACATCTCAACTCTGCTGTTTTTTATGGCGGAAAGAACTTGGTGAGAAATTCCGAAGTCATCTCCTCCCATGTATTAACTCTTTCGGATGGAAGTGATTGATACCAAGCAAGCGTCTTATCCTTCAAAGAGAAAAAGAAAGGCCGCAAGTTGTGGTTATAATTCTCCACTCTTGTAGATCTCAAAGTCTCAATGAGAATCTCATAATTCTGTAAAAGTTGACTTGGAGATTCTCGATCTAATCCTCCAAGCTGGCTTTATCGGATCACAATAATAAATTGATGTCAAAACTCATAATCTTGTTCAGCTCGATCCCCTAAATTAACTCCCGGACGGTGTGTTTGTTGAACGGGATCCATCCTTTGACCTAACGTTTGCGGCTCATCCACAAACGGCTCTTTCTTCCCATTCCCAGCTGGAAAACAAGGTGGTGGCACAATTACTTGTTCGCTCCAAAGTGTGTGTAGAATAAGTCCAAAATTTATAACCAAGAATAAAGCAAAAGCGAACCCGCAATGTGCGGATCAATCGCAGTATTAGCAAATATTCCAAGTTCGATCACAAGGACTATGGTGAAATCAAACACGGTATATAACTTCAGGTTGTAAGTGCAAACTCGAGAAACAAAGAACAATGATATAATGATAATCAGATAAAGGAATGCAGATTCTAGAGATCAAAGTATCCAATTATTGTTTCGACTCAAGATTTCTCAATGATAAACATGGACAAAGATGAGGTTGCAAAGGGAAGGTATTTCTACTGTAATAGCCGGTGTTATTTGGAGCATTTGGGAGCTCCAATAAATAAAGTTGCAGTTAAGAGAAATAATCAAGACATCGGATATCTCCTAGATGTGAAATAAAATAAAAAGACGAAACAGAAAAAAGAGCCGCTATTCCAATCCTTAGTGGTTAAGAAAGGTGGTTTAGGAATGCCCATTTTATGAGATAGTTATGGATTAGTTATCCCGATAATATTTCGGATTTTATATTCCAATTTGGTAAAGTTAAGAGACCGAAAAATATAACCGCGTTTCAATTAAATGTTTTGGAATAAACATTTTTATATTATATAAATATATCATATACTATAATAATAATATATACAAAATTACCTGCAGAAGAGGCGGTGGATGTCTTCCATTTCACATTTGAATGGGAAAGTTACAGAGCCAAGAAAGCGAATGTATGATGAATATTTCAATCCTTCATAAATCATTGGTCTTCGATCCAAATTCAAATCGATTTGTACCATTGAGTCCCTTATCTTGTTACTTCAACGTGGTATAAAGTTATTTTCCGTTTGATAGCTTTTTGGTGAAGCTTTCGTTTACCGCTATAAGAATACCGACGGACCACCGCAATTCATCGAACGTAAGGTTTTATACCTTTGCTCTTGTTCCCCGTATTACCAGGAATCCGTATCTTCTTTCGGATCGTATATCGGGTTAATAACGAATAAGTTATGAATTTTTTCATTTTCATATTACGGGTTAGTATAATTTGACCTTAGGCTAGTCGGGATGGATGAATGGAAATTCCATTATGCTTGTTATATTATTTTGCTGATTATGGGTTGTTTGTTTGATGAGATTTGATGACAGGTGGGTATAGAAACTGCCTGAGGGCAAGACGTTATTCTGGTGAAATTTAATTAATTAATTAAATGTTAATTAATTAAATTGAGATTAGATTTGAGTTACACGATAGTAGATTCTGTTGAACGCCTTGAGCGTCTTTGAGAATATCTGATGAGATATTGAGGATTAGTTTAGGGGTTATGATCTTGTATGATCTTGTAGACTAGGAGGTGGAATCTCCTAGCATATGATAGTGCTTGATTGTGTGTGCCTTGCTGATGCAAGTGCTAATCGTTTCCTCAAGGAGAAACTGTGACGTGGTACAGTTTTACGTGTATTTCAGGTAAGTCCATAGGACTTACTTAGCGTGCAATTTTGGATTGCAATGTTTGTAATGATTGTGTGTGTTAATATGATTGTTGCATCTATTGTAACGCCCCGTATATTGGGTGCGTTTCGATATTTATTTACCAACTTCTATCAATATTTATTAGCTTAAGTATTTTTATTAGAAGTATTTTAAGACGTAAAATATCTTTTTTAAGTATTCATATATATTGGATGCGTTCATGTATATCGGTGTTATTATTTTCGGAAAAGTCGATAAAGTTTTCCGATTTGAAAAACCCGATCCGAATATTTCGATCAAGTTCATTTCCATTTTTTTTCTATTTATCTTATTTTTTCCCTGCTTCTTTCTCAGTTGCCCGACTTTTGGATCTCACCTGCACCCTCTCTCCTCCCTTCACTCTCTTACCTAGTCTCTCAACTCTCTCCTCACTATCTTCCTCACACCACACCTCTACCGCCTCTCTCAACCCATATGCTCTTCTCTCTATTCCTCTATTACCACTTCCAGCAAAGGATCTTCCTTCCTCGCCCCATCGACGACGGCATCCACCTCACTCCCTCTCGTTGCGCACCGCCGGATTTGTCGAGCTCCTCTGTATAACCCTTGTTTCAGTGAGCTCCGCCGGACTTGCAAGCCACTCCTCTACCATTTATCCCTTTGAGAACAACCCTGCAACAACAAGCTGCAACTTTGGGAGCCACCAATTCGCGATCCCGCTTCCCCTAATGGCGTCTAGGCTCTTTGTTAGGGAGAATCGATTTGATTCGACCCTTCTCCCACCACCCTGTACAACAGCTTTCTTCCTCCTCTACAACCAGGAAGCGCACGAGCCCTCATCCTACCTTGCCAGAACCAACTAGAGCCGCCAACGCCCTTGCCCTACCGAAGGCCGCCTACGCAGCCGCCCTTTCAGGGCCCCACAATTGTGTGCTAAATACATTATGTACTTCATACTTTAATATTTTAGTTTTGGACCAAAGTTTTAGAATAAAACTATTATACCCTCCTGCAAAATTTTATTTATACACATGGACCCATATTTTTATATTGCATTTGTGACCCGGTTTTACAAATTATCATTTGTGCCCTTTGTTGGATTTATTTCGGATTTGCAACCCGAAGATTTAATTACGGATTATGACTAAGTTTCTAAAATTGTATAAATTGCCCGGAAAGTGTTTTTAAGATTTTAAACTCGGATTTGACTTACGGGGGTTATTCTTATAGTTTTTATATACTATGTAAAATGTCCAAATTTAGCGTTATGCTAAGGTTTGTTTAGTTTGGTGCTAGGTTCGGAAGCGCCCCGATTAAGTCCAACAAATCCTTATCGACATCCATAGATCGTCTTCCTTCTTTTGACGTCACGTGAGTACCCTCTCTCTAGAGCTTATGATCTTACCTCGTTCTATTTATGTTTAGTAGTATTATGCTAGGTTGAATCTAGCATAACTTAGAGTGAATACCAAGTAGTGGTTTGGACCTTAGGT
This sequence comes from Fagopyrum homotropicum, assembly GCA_033239125.1. Lineage (NCBI taxonomy): Eukaryota > Viridiplantae > Streptophyta > Magnoliopsida > Caryophyllales > Polygonaceae > Fagopyrum > Fagopyrum homotropicum. Next base: position 7,955,501 of record BSWB01000005.1, on the reverse strand, counting down.
GATTTTTGAGGATTGTCGATTATTGTAAGATGTTGAATGTTTGGTTGACTTGTGAGTATATGAGGCTTGAGGTTGTGGCTACATGGTTTTGGAGATTATGGGCTAGGATATGCTTATCCTAGCATAGTGTTGTTACCGTTTAGTTTGTTTGGACTAGGCATGTTTATCCTAGTATGTGTTATGGGTTATAATCTTGCGAGATCATAGGGTCTAGAAGTCTAACAACTTCTAGGTTGTGTTGAGTGTGATGTGAGCATGAGGGATTCTAGGATGCGGTCCTAGAATGAGAGTCAAATGATCTTGCGTAGATCATTTGTGTAGAAGTGTAAGACTTCTTGAGTTGAGCGAGTTGTTGATATAGATATCTTGTTGTTAGCAGATGTACACTTCTTCCCAAGGAAAGCGAGAGTGTTGTGTGAGTTAGCGTTTGGGACGAGGTAAGTCTCCGGACTTACTTAGCTCGTATTCTACGTATTAGATTTGTTGCGTGTTTGGTGGTGTGTGTTTTATTGTTTTCATTATAATAACTAAACCGGAAATCGGATTACCGACCTTTATATATTATTTGGCCCAAGTGTATGATAACGGGCAGTGGCAATTTGTCTAGCTCCCGCGAGAGCTAGGAGGTTCTTGGCGACTATCCCGTGCTAGTAGATGGTCGGATGCATCAGTACCATTCCATGCCGCTAAGTAGGCACCGAGGCCAATTTCTGTTACTCTCGTGTCACAACCTAAGTTGAATTAGAACGGGATATGACTTAATAATAATAAGATAATAAACCGGACATGTGTGCATTGGAGTATATTGGGTGTTTATGATGATTTACTTGTGTTTGTGCCTTTCACCTTGATTCTAATGCCTTGAATATTAACTAACGATGTTATACCGATGTCGTATATTGCGTTGCAGGTTAGGAATGCGGCCGGGAGATCCGAAAGAGTGGGCATCCGGGGTTCCGTAAATGTTAGGAGTGGGTTTGAGTTAGAGTCGAGTTTGTATATTGTTCATGTATATTGTATGTCCCGTGGTGGCATTTGGCCATTGGTGTTGTCTATCGGCTGAAGTCTTTTTGTTGTATGCTTTCGGGTTTCATTACATTGCATAAAAATGTATTTTTGTTTTGGCCTTTATTTGTGTCTTGTTGCAAGATCCGGTGAAATTGTTGTCAGGCTAAGGGTCGGGACCCATTGTGAGGTCTCGCCCGTAGCATCCCGAGTCCCGCGGAATCGGGGCGTTACAAAGTGGTATCAGAGCCCTATATTGACAACAATGGCACTCGCAATCTTCTAAAGGCCGAATAGAGGGAAATAGAACCCTCAAGGGTTCTAAGTTTAAAATGATTTTTCGTTTTCAAAATCACGAGCATAGTCAGTCGGGGTAGAATGTACGGAGCACCACTCCTTCCGCGGATCTCTACAGCTTAGTTTATTTGATTTTGATATGTATATGTACATATGCAGATATGTACATGTTGATTGCAATTGCATGATGAACTTGATTTATGTGTATAGTTATATATGTGGACTTAGGATGTTTTGGGCTTGTTACGGCCTTGTATTGTTGTAATGGAATGCCAGATATGTTATGTTAGTAGTTATGTGGACATATGGCTTGTTTAGTCTTATATGTGTATGATTATGATATGTAGTAGCATATGGAGATATGAGATCGAATAGAAAATGTGATAGTATAATATCATCACCTTAAGGCGACGTTGTTGGCTTGGGATAGCGTTCATACGAGGAGGATTATGCTCAAGTATTGAGTTTGAGCATTACGTTCGGGCGAACACCTTGGAGTTCTTTTGGTCCTTTAGGAGAAGGTTGAAGAGGAGGATTAAATATGGCAAAAATGAAGGATGAACAAGTGGAAGAAAAACTCGAAACAACTAAAGAGAATTCGAGATAGAGACCATAGAAGAAAAAGGAGTAATTAATGTGCAGAAGTGGTTCCAATGAAACCATGATTGAAAGACAGCGAGACCAATGTAGAAAATGAACTTAAGTTCTTCACAAAGACGAATGTATAACTAAAGATGCAAATCGAGGAGGAGATGGGTACATTCTAAAATGGTTAAAGGTGGTATTCCCTTAAGATTAAAGCTTTCCTTAGACGCTCCTAAGCATTGGAGTCAAGATGAGAAGTGTGATTGAACCAACTGTAAAAGATTTAAGATACCGTAAGTTAAGCTTACAAGGTACCAATAAGTGAAGTATCAACATTACGAGAGATACAAGAAGAAGGTCACGGTGGAGATTCACATGGAGTTGACCGGTTTCCGTTACGATGATGAGGCTAAGCAACAACCAATAGGAACGCGGGTGGATGCTAAATAAGGTTTGAATATTTGAGAAGGGCATTGCAAAATATCATGGAAGAGTGCTTCAACCTATGAGAGTGGTAGAGTTACCGTAGAAAAGAAGAAGGAAGCGTGGAGTGTTGATCGAGCTAGCAGAGTTGAAGCAGAATACACCGAGAGGGCAACTTTTGTGAGAACGGTAACATGAAAGTATAAAAGAATGGTAAGTCATTAACAATTGAAAAGGTCAGTTATAAGCTAATTGGTGACAGCTGAGAACGTGCATGTACGGGTGGTCTATGGATGAGTGTGGAAGAGAGGAGTAACTAGGGTGTGGGATCATAAAGGAATGGTACCAAGAACTTGAAATATTCCCAATAATTCAATGTCAGCAATAAGGAGCTATATCAACGGAAGTACAAATGTCATAATCAATTTGCATTGCAGGAGATCAAATCAAGTAAATGTGACAGACCTCCTATGGAGGGATTGTAATGACCCTGTGCGACCTTGTTAGGTCATGGGATTGACATATGGGGGAACGACACGGATAAAAACTATTAAGGTTTGATAAGAGTGAAAGAAATTGAGTGGGAGGAAAATGAAGCTTACATTGTTGTTGTACGTAAATGGGAATATAAAAAGAGGATGCATAGTATATTCGTCCTCATGAAATGGATGGTATGTTCTCGCGAGCAAAAGCTGACTCAGATGTTTCAAACTAACACGGGAGCCACATTGGCTATTGCGTGAAAGGGGGGACCTAGTGTTCGCTCGAAAGTGTGAGCATCAAAGTCTTAAATTTATATCTAGAACTTAAAGCAAAGCGAACCCGCAGTGTGCGGATCAGCTGTAGTAAGGCAATAAATTTCAGAGTCGAACTCAGGTATTTGGTGAGAATAAAATCAGTTTCGGTTATCTAACAAAGTGCAAAAGCTTTTGTGATCAATAGAGAGACAAATGATTCCAAGGATTCAAATATCCGACTGCGGCTTTCGATTCAAGACACTTCTAAAGATCAAAGGACAGAGTTTATATCGCCAAGGTTCTGTGTTTCAAAGGTAGATATCATACGGTGAAGTTCCGAAACCTATTTATCTAATCCAAAGGCTCTCTTTATAAGGGTTGTTGAGGCTGCAATATAGAAAGATCTAAAGACAAGAATTACATTCAAACTAACTATCCAAAACCCCAGAATGTGACTCTCCAAAGTAAAGATAGAAAGCACACTTTAAACCTTAAATAAAGGATGTTGAGTCTCTCTATTACCCAAATCTTGTAATCTTAATCTATTAAATTAGAATCAATGATGAAGTCTCTTCATACACTTAAATAGAAGTTAAAAAGGTTAATCAAGGTTGGGATTTACGCAAGGATTAACTTTGGTTAAAGAATAAATCAATTAAAGATCAACAGAGGAATAAATCGACTGACATTAAATAAATCGTCCGATTTATTACAAAACACGGCGATTTTCATGTTTGTCGCAAAGTTACAATCTAAACTCTCAGGGTCAAATTGGTTAAATGAGTTCAGTCTATCATCATCTAAGCCTCAATCATCAACTATTCTCCCCAGAATCACAAAAGTTTTAGCCAACCATTTTCAAAATCAAATCAAAATTGAGATTGAAAATAAACCCGAATCTTGAATAAAAACTCTATAATCTCCAAATCTGTAAACCAAATTCAAACCTAATCAAAGTATCTCTCAAATTACTCAGTAATGTATTCACAAATAACAAGAATCGCAAGGGAAACAAAGAATCTCACAAAAAAAATGATTAAGATTGACTTCCTGGCTATTTCCCTTCAATCCTCTCCCAAGAATCTTCAATCTCTCTCAAACCTGTAAAGATTTCCCGCTGCGGAACACCCGTTTTCGTTCCTTGGGTTCCAATGTATAGTTCCTTGCTAATGGGCCGCTTGGCAAAACACTTCTCCAGCCTAAAAGTGATGGGCTTTGAGTCGTCTTTATCCATGGGCCGAAAGATAGAAAAAGTCGTGCTAGTCGATTTATAAGGAAAACCGTACGATTTATTTTGATGGAAAAATCGTCCGATTTGTATGCAAATTGGCACGATTTTGTTCATCAGACAATGCTCTTATCTTGACTCATTTCCTTCCTCTCTTTTGTGACTCTTTTACACAACTCCTTTGCTCTTTGTGATTCCTCCATGACTCCTTAAGCTTCCCTAATAACTCTAGATGCTCCTTGCTCCACTTTTGCTTCCAAATCTTCCGGATTTACCTACAATTCAACCAAAATGTGTGTAGACCTCTATTTCCGGAATATGAATGAATTAAATCTACTAGGCACACAATTTCTCTCCAAATGAAATGCAATTCAAGGTAAATATCTACAATATGCATGATTATAATAGTATATAATTCATTTTATCACCTAGATTAGGGCAACGTTGCAAGCTTAGAGTTATGATGTTAGTACTTGGTGAAGTGATGTGTGGATCTTTCAATGATTGTGGTTGGGGAATTTCGCCTAGCGTTCTCCACGGGGCATACTAGTACAGTTGTGAAGATTGTTCATGGAATACCAAGAGATGCTTAAGGTGACCAGCAAGAGTAAGAGAAGACCGAATTTTGAAGTTTGTTGTCGATATGAGATGTACAAGAAGTACATGAAAGATTGAGGTAGAGCCTCTACGGTCGGTTTGACGTTACATAAGAAAATGAAGTATAAATTTTTACGCCTACTTGAAGAAAGGATGTCTATGGTAAAAGCTTATGTAGAATACAAAGAGCTCCTCCCACATGACTGAACATATGTACGAGATCAAGAAATATTATTATCACCATTCCTTCGAAGTAAAAAGGAGGACTAAGTTGAAATATGGCTTGACTAAGGCTTGAAGAGTTAGAAGACTCGAGCAAGTCCCTCCAATTCAGGAGATGAAGGATCTTCGAAAGATGACGGTCGACATTGTAGCTACTGATATAACAATACACATGTTTAAAGGATGTCACCCCAACATATTGGGGTAGATCATTAGTATCTTCACCACATGTCAAGTGTTAAGACAAGAATGTGTCAAGGTCCTACGTTATATGATGTGAGAGGAAACGATGGAACCCGAGATACTACGGATTCCAATACATCGGAATGTGGATTTTTCCATTAAGGTTCAACTCCAATTTCCAAAGCGCTGTACAAATGACATCAATATATATGACACCGTGAAGATACTCGAATTGAGCCAACAATCAAAGGAGCAATTTCAAGAACTTATTGATAAGAGTTTATTAGAATTAGTGAAATGCTATAGAGAATTCCGAATGTTATCTTGAGCTCTTGATTTGAATTTCATATTTAATTATATCTCAAACTCTTTTGATTTGATGTTGTTATGAGAACACCAGAATTGTTGTGAAAAAGACATACAATTCTCTCCATTTCAACATCGATTACCGTAAGTCGAACAAGATAATGGTGAAGGACAAGTATTCCTTACAACAAATGGATGATCTACTTGATCAGTTACAAGGGTCAGTGGTCTCTTCTAAGAATGATTAAGGTCTGATTGTCACCAATTGAGGATTCGAGACTGGGATATTGCGAATACAACATTCTTGATAAATCTGGTTGCTACGAGTTTTAGTGATTCCAATGGGCTCACTAACGCCCGGATAAGATGTTTTGGTCTACTCTCAAAGAAGAGAGAAGTTGTATGACAAGTTGTCTCAGGATGGCAACCCCTGAAGGGTGTGAAAGAAGTTAAATTTGTTTCTTAGACGTGCTGGTCATTACCGGATTTGTGGAGAGATTCTCCGAGTAAAACCGTGTATGGTTAACCAACTTCGGAAGACAAAGAAGTTAGAGTGGGACGAAAATTGACAATGGAGTTGTTGAGAGTTAAGAGGAAATTCATTGGTGAACTGTTGAAATTGACTCGAGGTATGATGGGTTGGAAGTGGACAAGTGATTCTCCAAGACAAGGTCTTGATTGAGTATTGAGAGACGAGGTAAAAGTAATAGCATACGTGTCTCGTTAGTAGAAGCGGTGTGAAGTAAATTACATTCTTCATTACTTAGAACTTGCAACAAGATTGAGAAGATGTATCATCAAAGCTTGGTTTGCGGGACCAATTAAGAACTTTGACCTTTTGTGGTAGAGGCAATCAAAGAGAAAAAAAAATGTAAATGTTGCATTGAGAAAGACTCGAAAAGGAAGTTGAGTTTCCGATATATCGGAACTTTTTGAGATCTTAGCACGAGTTGGGAAAGTGGTTTACCGGTTGGTGTGGCCGCAAGAGTAAAGGGTGTTCACCCGGTGTTTCATGTGTATATGTCGAGGGAGAACGTATATGACTCGAGAGATATTGTCAGTGATGAATATATAGTGGCCAACATGAAGAGCCGAAGAGGCTGCCTAGGGGAAGGAGAATAGTATTCAAAGTTTTACACTGAGTGTTCGCTCCAAACGGTGTGTGCAAGCTTTAAATTTATAACCCTAGATGTAAGCTTAAAACAAGGATGTGAACCCGCAGTGTACGGGTCAATCGTAGTAAAAAGCAAGGAATTCCAGGGGTCGATCACAAAGACTTAGTGAAACAAAGTCCAATCACGGTATGCTTATGTAAATACTAACCACAAGAGCAATTAAAACAATAAAAGATGAATAAGAAGTCAATAAAGGAAATATGCAATTCTAGGGCTTAAAGCATCTAGTTGTGGTTCCAACTCAAGATCGAAAGATAAGCGGACAAAGCTGAGATTTTTGCATGGGGAAGGTGTTACTATGGTGGAATAGATCACCGGGTAAGTCTCACTACTCACTAATCCCAAACCGTAACTCCTATTACCGGGTAAGTCTCAAGGAATCAAGATAAAGAACTATATCCTCAAACTAACACACCATCTAAGGGAATAGAATCAACCCTTACCGGGTAAGTCTCAGGCTAACTCACAAAGATGGGATGGAAGCACACTCAAACCCCAATAAAGGATAAACCTTTATTACCTACACTTATAATCGTTGGTACACAAACAAATGAATTACCGGGTAAGTCTCATCCTAAGCTTGCATTGAACCAGGAAAGGTGTAATAAGGATAGGATTTGGCAAACTCTAACACTTAACTCTCAGTTTCGGATCAGATAAGTCACCTCGGTCAGCCAAATTCCACCCCGGCCGAGATGTTCATCGATTGAGCGAGATGCTTAGGGTTAAGGTTAAAGACTCAAACTTTCAGGGTCCTACTGTGATTAAGATCATTCTACCATTGTTTTTCCCACAACCTTCAGCCAATCACCCTAGAATCACACAAGGAAATTAGCCACTCATCATCATGAAAGCAATAATCAAATATATGGGAAGAAGGTGAATATTTGAACAAGAAGAATTTAGTGAAAAGACTTCAATAACTGAATCAAATATCACAACAAAGCGTTCCTTGGATAGAAATCCAACATGACAAGACAACAAGGAAGAGAATCTAAGATAATCTTACAAAAACCCTTCAAAAGCTATAAAAGCTACAATCTTCCTTCTTCAACCTTCAAAAAGGTTCTTCGAATCTCCCAACTGGAGTATGGCTACTGCGATGTATAAATCCTGATCAGTGGTATAGCGTGCTAAGCGGGTTGATAGCGGATGTCGGTGTAAGCGAGTTGTTAGCGGATGTCGGATTTGTGGGAAATCCGATCCTTTTTATAGGAAAATTACTCTCCAAAGATAAGATATCTTAGAAAGATCTCTTCCCATAAAAATAGGTAAAATATATGATCTAGCATATCTTCTTCCTTCCGGGAGCCAAGCCCAAAAATATAAGATCTCTTTCCAAAGATAAAAGATCTCAGCCAAGAATAAAATATTCTCGCCGCGTCCCAGGTATTCGCCTCGGTCGAGTCGACTTCTCTGGATCACCTCGGTCGAGGTGACTCTGTAGTCAACCGAGGTGAATCACAACTGAATGTGAAATCTCTAAAATCTGGTCCAAAGTGAATCTCTAATCCATGGCTATGCTTCCTGGATGGTTCCTTATGTTCCTGAATGTAGCTCCAATGACTCCTTAGCTCTTTTTGCTCCTTTTTGATGCAAAACGTGCCATTTTACCTACGATTACAACAAAACTAGGTGTAGACCTCGATTCCCGCAAAGGTAGATGAAATGGTAATATAATCACATAGTATACATACAATCATGCAGATTATTGAAGATAAAACGTCTAAACAAACCCCAAAATATAGACTATAACTCATGCTATCAAAATACCCCATACTTAGCCCTTGCTTGTCCCCAAGCAAGTTCCGCATATAAAAGACAAGATAGAATGGATTATAAGTTAATAAAATCAATGGAAAGTCTTTCAAAAACATTTTTATGGTGTGCTACAATCATAGATCACTCTAAGAGAATACTTCATGGAATTTAAAATCAAAATATGATCAAAACATTTTATAAATATAGAAAAGTTGTTCATCTTTGCATAAAATCATAGAATGCATAATAAATCATAATTATCAAAATTAATCATGTATAATCCAGTTTAAACCACTAAGTCAATCAACAAGCTCAAGGTCTCAAGGGCTTCCCAAAAGAAAGGTCAAGAAACGTGTAGGGTAGGGATGTATGTAAGGTAATGTGGTGCTAGAATCCGGGAAAAGGATGAACTTCACTTCACTTTGACTTGCAACATCTTCCACCAATAAGCTTTGCTTATTTCACACTTTTTCTTTTTTTTTCTTTACTTTTTGGGATGCATGGACAGAGGTGCACAATAACCGAAGCCTAGGAAATCCGCAATCATCAATTTCTTGAGATGCATCAAACCCTTGATGCACATACCCTGACCCGTTAGGAATATCGCTCAATCCGACTTTGGCAAGACACAAACACCCGACTATGTGAATGGTGCCGAGTTACTCATCTTCATGATTGACTTCCCCAAACCTAAGATCACTTTCTAACACTTTCACTTCCAGCCAACTTCTCAACTTTACTTCACTTGCTTTCACCACTTCGCTTGCTTCCAAATTCCCGGATAGGTAAAGGGAGGCAAAATGTATGTGAGGGGTTAAGCATGATAAGAAGAAGAAGAGAGAAGAATGAATTGCCTTGGTCTTTCCAGGAAGAAAGTGAGAGAACTCATAACGTGGTGTCAACCTTCAAATTCAACATAATTTGGATAAAAACAAAGTATTAAACATGCCAAAAATTTCAAACAAAGCATTTAGCAACTTAAACATATTATAAAACCTTTCAAACATATAAAGATTTCAAAACCAGTCAGTAACAAGATCTTCACTGAGATCATATCTAGATAAGAAGCACAAAACGTTTTGAAAACTCTCAGTTAAACCACCTCGGTTGAGGTGTTCGTAGGTCAACCGAGGTGAAGTACCTCGTTTGGCCAGAACTGCCCCGGTCGAGGTCAAAATTTTTTTTTTTTTTAATTTTTCAGTTTTGACGTTTTTCTCAATCAAATAACCTGTGTGTATGCATGTAATCTCAGATAAAACCATAGAAGCAAAATAATCATAAATATCCGATAATACAGAGTCATACATCACATAAGTCAATCAAATACATAAACACCCCATACTTGGGACACACTGTCCCAGTGGGTCAAAATAAGTCTAAGGACAGGATACTCACCGAACATAGCTAAATTGCATGAAGAAGTAAGAAACAGCTGCCATATAAGACCATCTCGGTTGGCGAAGCACATCTCGGTCGAGGTGTTCTAACAGTACCCGAGATGTATACTAGTAAAGCTCGTTTCCTCAACTTCTCGAAATCTTGTTCTTCCAGTGTAGCTCCTGAACTGTGATCCTTCCTTTTGGAATACCTGGTTGTTGTCTAGAGGAAAACAAAAACAAAGGAACTATCTAAACTAAACTAGAAAAGGGAGAAGAAAGCAATACCTTGGGTTGCCTCCCAAGAAGCACTTGGTTTAAGGTCGCTAGCTGGACCCTTCTCCATAGAATTACTCAATGTACCTTGAACACCATGGAGTGCTCATCACATCCATCATAAAATTCTTCCAAAAAGGTTCCGGTTCCTAATTTCACCGGCAAATGGTAAGATCTCCCACGTACAAGCTTGTACGGTTTGATTCTCACCGGAATCCTTCTAGCCTTCCTACACTTCAATGGGACATAATCTAGCCTTGCGTCCCATCCTTTCCTTGATTGAAAAAACAACTTCTCGAGAATCCTAGTAGCTTCCCCATCTTTAGCATGGGGATGGTACAAGGTCCTTAACATGCGAGGGACCCCATACTTGAACAAGAGACACTTCATCGCCTTAACGGTGTAGTGCTTGCAAACTCCACTCCTTATAATCCAAGGAGTATCTTCTTTCAATAATTTTAATGGAGGTTTCATCTTGATCTTAGGAGGTTCTTTCGGAAGAGACCTCCAACTCTCCGGTGCCTTCTTGAAAAATTCAGAAATGTCAATCGGGAATTCAAATGAAGTAGGAGAATGTACCTTGCAAAATTCTCCAAAGCTTGAGACAAGTTTCATGTTGGGTTGATAATCTACACACGAAATCTCTCTCAATTCAGCTGGTCTTTCTTCCACCTCGACCACAATCTCAGTAATGTGGCCAAGGTTCTCTGCATCTTCCACTTCTGGTTTTGCAGATTCTTCCATCTCGGCCGAAATCTCTTCCACCTCGACTGAGGTCTCAACAGTTAGATCGAGACCTTCCATATCCTCCCCTTCCTCAGAAGTTTCAGGAGAAATTTCTGGTTCGATCGGGGGAGCGCTTGAAACGTGCAACACTTCCTTATGCTCCTCCTTCGGGTCCGCATAGGATAAGGCGCTTTCATTGAGCTCCTCCACCTTCTTCATCAACCTCTCCCATCTTGATTCAAAAGAATCTTCAAGGGGTTGCTCATAAATATTTTTAGGGACATTCAGTTCATCCCACATCGCAAGTTCACGCTGAATGGCTTCTTCTCTTTCCCATTCATTGTTGAACCAATAGAATGAGTACTTCTCCTCCAAGTACTCATAATGGTCCGCCCTAGCACTTTGTCTTGCTATCCAGGCTGGATCAAATGTTGTCATCGGAAATCCTGAAAACTACAAAACTCATAGAAAGAGTAGTTAGTAGCAACAGGGGCAAGTGCCCCGAAAGCAAACCGCAACCGGCTTGGTCTAGACTAAGTCCCCGGCAACGGTGCAAAAAACTTGTTCTTTGGCGAAACTCTGTTCCGTTGCCGGAACAAGAACTTTGCGTGTACCTAAGAACACAAATCTGCAAGAACACTCAAGTAGAATGATTAGTAGAAAAAGCAAGAACAATTCCCCGGCAACGGCGCCAAAAACTTGTTCGCTCCAAACGGTGTGTGCAAGCTTTAAATTTATAACCCTAGATGTAAGCTTAAAACAAGGATGCAAACCCGCAGTGTACGGGTCAATCGTAGTAAAAAGCAAGGAATTCCAGGGGTCGATCACAGGGACTTAGTGAAACAAAGTCCAATCACGGTATGCTTATGTAATTACTAACCACAAGAGCAATTAAAATAATCAAAGATGAATAAGAAGTCAATAAAGGAAATATGCGATTCTAGGGCTTAAAGCATCTAGTTGTGGTTCCAACTCAAGATCTAAAGATAAGCGGACAAAGCTGAGATTTTTGCATGGGGAAGGTGTTACTATGGTGGAATAGATCACCGGGTAAGTCTCACTACTCACTAATCCCAAACCGTAACTCCTATTACCGGGTAAGTCTCAAGGAATCAAGATAAAGAACTATATCCTCAAACTAACACACCATCTAAGGGAATAGAATCAACCTTTACCGGGTAAGTCTCAGGCTAACTCACAAAGATGGGATGGAAGCACACTCAAACCCCAATAAAGGATAAACCTTTATTACCTACACTTATGATCGTTGGTACACAAACAAAGGAATTACCAGGTAAGTCTCATCCTAAGCTTGCATTGAACTAGGAAAGGTGTAATAAGGATAGGATTTGGCAAACTCTAACACTTAACTCTCAGTTTCGGATCAGATAAGTCACCTCGGTCAGCCAAATTCCACCCCGGCCGAGATGTTCATCGACTGAGCGAGATGCTTAGGGTTAAGGTTAAAGACTCGAACTTTCAGGGTCCTACTGTGATTAAGATCATTCTATCATTGTTTTTCCCACAACCTTCAGCCAATCACCCTAGAATCACTCAAGGAAATTAGCCACTCATCATCATGAAAGCAATAATCAAATATATGGGAAGAAGGTGAATATTTGAGCAAGAAGAATTTAGTGAAAAGACTTCAATAACTGAATCAAATATCACAACAAAGCGTTCCTTGGATAGAAATCCAACAAGACAAGACAACAAGGAAGGGAATCTAAGATAATCTTACAAAAACCCTTCACAAGCTATAAAAGCTACAATCTTCCTTCTTCAACCTTCAAAAAGGTTCTTCGAATCTCCCAACTGGAGTATGGCTGCTGCGATGTATAAATCCTGATCGGTGGTATAGCGTGCTAAGCGGGTTGATAGCGGATGTCGGTGTAAGCGGGTTGTTAGCGGATTTCGGATTTGTGGGAAATCCGACCCTTTTTATAGGAAAATTACTCTCCAAAGATAAGATATCTTAGAAAGATCTCTTCCCATAAAAATAGATAAAATATATGATCTAGCATATCTTCTTCGTTACAGGAGCCAAGCCCAAAAATATAAGATCTCTTTTCAAAGATAAAAGATCTCAGCCAAGAATAAAATATTCTCGCCGCGTCCCAGGTGTTCGCCTCGGTCGAGTCGACTTCTCTGGATCACCTCGGTCGAGGTGACTCTGTAGTCAACCGAGGTGAATCACAACTGAATGTGAAATCTCTCAAATCTAGTCCAAAGTGAATCTCTAATCCATGGCTATGCTTCCTGGATGCTTCCTTATGTTCCTGAATGTAGCTCCAATGACTCCTTAGCTCTTTTTGCTCCTTTTTGATGCAAAACGTGCCATTTTACCTACGATTACAACAAAACTAGGTGTAGATCTCGATTCCCGCAAAGGTAGATAAAATGGTAATATAATCACATATTATACATACAAACATGCAGATTATTGAAGATAAAACGTCTAAACAAACTCCAAAATATAGACTATAACTCATGCTATCACTGAGCTAGTGGCATCGATAAGACCGACGGGTCATACCTAGTTCTTTCCTTGGTTACGTCATGTGCATGTGTGATGTTATGTGTAGTTGGTGTCCTGTGCGGGAATGTGCTATATGATCTGTTATATTGTAATACCCAGAATTTTTATTCCGTTTAATTCCGTAGCAAACCGGATTTTGATCCGTTGATCCCTATCCATCTACTTAGTTGGGCACAATATCTCAAAAATCTTATTATTTTATGTAACCCCACTTAACATAAAATGATAAGAATTTTATAGCAAACCCTAATCCATCAAACCCTAATTTATAATATGACTTGTCCTTGACAAGGTCACGACGTCTTAGTGGCGAGATGAAGACGAAGTCATGACGAGTTATGACGAGACCATGACAAACTCGTGGCAAGGCCATGCATGGGCTTGACGAAGCCATGACTAGTTTTGACAATATTTTGACAAACTCAGCCCACATAGTTTTCCCTCTTATTTCAAGCCCATCTCTCTTTTGTTTTCTTTTTCTTTGCTTCAGCCCATACCTTGGCCTTTGCTTCAGCCTACATTGCTGCCGACCCAACCACATGAAGGAGCAGCTGGCCTACTCGATACAACTTGTGTGTCGGCCCAACGACAACTCGAGCCCAACTGGAAGGTGAAGTTCAGCAATGTTTTTTTTCCCACTTAACTCACACGTAACAGCTGTGGAATTAAGGCAAGAAATCCCTCTAACCGCTCCTGATTTCACGCCAGAAGAGAGGAGAGTATCGGTAACGCTTCTGCCCCTGTCTCCGTCTACTTGCACGCTACGCCTTCCTCCTTCTGTAACAGATCCTCGCTCCCCTCTTCACGTCTAGCCAGTGCAAACATCACCCACCGATCTGCCCCTGGACGAGCCTTCTGCAACCAGCAATCAACCGGACTGCACCTCCAGATGACGAGCTGCTGAAGCCTCCTACTTCTGCCTCTGATCTGGGTCGAGTAGCAATAGACAGGAAATCTCGCAACAACTTCAGCAGCCCCACCGCAACCCTTGCAACCTTCTCTGTCGGCCCTCCTCTCCAGTCGCCTTCCAGCCCTGGAGTCGTGCACAAGCAGCACCTGGGCGTCGTTCTGCGCATAGGAGCCGGCAAGACCAACAGTCAGGAGCAGCAGCAGGAGCGTTCACCCTTCTGCACATCCCTTGCAACCTCGTGAGCCTCGTGGGCGAGTTTTATAGTTGAGTGTAACCATACTCTTTCAACCTTTCTTTCCTTCAATCATATGTGTACTTATAGCTGATGCTAAACCATCTTGGAACCATGTATTTCAGTCAAGAAAACAGCAGCAGAGAGCTGTTACGTTTTTCTCAATTTTCGGAAGTGACGAGCAGTCAACTTCGGTTCTAGATTTGGGTAAGTTATACTTCTTCTTTTTTGCTGAATTTTGGATATGTTGTAGTCAGTAGTACATAGTAGATCATACTAAAAATTGGGAAGAATCAGAGTTACGGTTTGAGGGTTATAATGTTGCAAAGTGACTCCTCATGCAGTTTTTTTTTATAAATGTGTTGAGTTGAGAAAAACAGCATGGGATGCTGTTTTGGGAGATAGTTTTGAATATGATTTTGATATCTATTTGACTTGAATTTTGGATATGATTTAGCTGATGTATTATAGTAGAACATATCAAAATTTGGGATAAATCCAGCGAGTGGTTTAGGAGTTATGATTTTTCAAAGTGTACTTAGATTTTGGCTAAGTATAGGAAACTTCAAGTGTTGTAACCAACTTTGGAAATTTTTGTAGAAGTGAAGGGTGAACAGTTTTAAGAAATTCTTGCTTCTAGGAGTAGATGAGATATCATAGATGATCTAGAGAATTATTTCGGAATTTTTATAAGATTATTCGAATTTTGTATTTGAAGCCGAAGTTGGACCTTAACGATCTTTCCGAAAATAGGGAAATGGGTAAATTGCCAGTTTATAACCAAAATCATCTTTAGGAGTTAGAATATGACTCTTTAGTCTCAAATAAGAGTTTAGGCATGAATTAGGGAATTTTTGGAAGTTTCGAGACCAAGGGTAAAATAGTCATTTTACCATAAATTAATATTGTAATCAATTCCGTTCCATTAAGACCTACTATCTTAGAAGTCTTAGACTTCTAACCACCCAGAAAGTGTGCTGACATACTTGCCTCCTTTGACAGGCCACTGAATTCCTACTGTACAGATCAATTTGCGAATTAGGAGTCAAGATCTGATTCAGGTAAGTCCATGGACTTACTTAGCTGGCTTCTTGTATGAGTGTAATGTGTATGAGTGGTGTTTGTTAGTTATGATAAACAATGAAACCGGATTAGGCCGACTTTATTATTTATGTAATTGACCCAAGTGTATGATAACGGGTCGTGACATCATCAGCCTAGCTCTTGCGAGAGTCTAGGAGGTTCCCTGCGACCAGCCCAGTCCGGTAGACGGTCAAATGCATTAGTACCATTCCGCGTTGGTAAACGGGGACATGGGCGAGGTTTGGGAATCCCTCGTATCACAAAATAAGTATCATTAGTAATAACATATCACCTAATTAAAGATAATAAAAGGATTGAGTGTTGCATGTTGATTGTGTATGTTGTGTGTTTGTGTTTTTACCTTTTATACTTATTCATAGAATGTTAGCTAACGGTTTTATACCGCTTGTAGATGCCTTGCAGGTTAAGACAGTTGTAGAGAGATCCGGAGAAAATGGTCAGCCGGGTCCACGTACTCATTTAGTTGGGAACGGGGATGTCTCCTGTTCTTCATATGCATCATTTTAGTAGCTTTTCTTGTAAGGCTGATACATATTCTCCATGTATATATTGTTTACAGTTTTCAAATGTTTTAAATACTTTTGTGCCTTGTTGTAAGATCCAAGTAAACTTGTTGTCAAACTATGGTCGGGACCCATTGTGAGGTCCTAACCAGTAGCTCCCCGAGTTCTCAGAATTTGGGGTGTTACAATTTGTAACGACCGGATTATTCATTACACTTTGATATGGTGAGAGGAGTTTAGAAAATGAAATTTAAAATTCAGTGAGACTAGGACATACAAGTTTATTTATGGAAGTCGTCTAATTAAATACCTTGTTCGAAGATTCGGGACGAAACTTATTTTAAGGGGGTACTGATGTAATACCCGGAATTTTTATTCCGTTTAATTCCGTAGCAAAACGGATTTCGATCCATTGATCCCTATCCGTCTACTTAGTCGGGCACAATATCTCGAAAATCTTATTATTTTATGTAACCCCACTTAACATAAAATGATAAGAATTTTATAGCATACCCTAATCCATCAAACCCTAATTTATAATATGACTTGTCCTTGACAAGGTCATGACGTCCTAGTGACGAGATCAAGACGAAGCCATGACGAGTTATGACGAGACCATGACAAACTCTTGACAAGGCCATGCGTGGGCTTGACGAAGCCATGACTAGTTTTGACAATGTTTTGACAAACTTAGCCCACATAGTTTTCCCTCTTATTTCAAGCCCATCTCTCTTTTGTTTTCTTTTCCTTGCTTCAGCCTATACCTTGGCCTTTGCTTCAGCCTACATTGCTGCCGGCCCAACCACATGAAGGAGCAGCTGGCCTACCGATACAACTTGTGTGCCGGCCCAACGACAACTCGAGCCCAACTGGAAGGTGAAGTTCAGCAACATTTTTTTCCCCTCTTAACTCACACGTAACAGCTGTGGAATTAAGGCAAGAAATCCCGGTAACTGCTCCTGATTTCACGCCATAAGAGAGGAGAGTATCGGTAATGCTTCTGCCCCTGTCTCCGTCTACTTGCACGTTGTGCCTTCCTCCTTCTGTAACAGATCATCGCTCCCCTCTTCACGTCTAGCCAGTGCAAACATCACCCACCGATCTGCCCCTGGACGAGCCTTTTGCAACCAGCAATCAACCGGACTGCACCTCCAGATGACGAGCTGCTGAAGCCTCCTACTTCTGCCTCTGATCTGGGTCGTGTAGCAATAGACAGGAAATCTCGCAACAACTTCAGCAGCCCCACCGCAACCCTTGCAACCTTCTCTGTCGACCCTCCTCTCCAATCGCCTTCCATCCTTGGAGCTTCCGAAGCTTCCGGGATGTACTTCTTTAACCGGTGCCCATTCACCTTAAAATCTCCACAATGCTCCCCACCTATCTCAACCGCTCCATGGGGAAAGACCTTCCTCACCACATAAGGACCCGTCCATCTAGAATTTAGCTTTCCGGGGAAAAGCCGCAGCCTTGAGTTGAAGAGAAGGATTAAGTCACCTTCACTCAACTCCTTCGGGATGAGACGCTTGTCATGCCAACGCTTGGTCCTTTCCTTGTAGATCCGGGCGTTCTCATAAGCATCCAAACGGATCTCCTCAAGAGCGTTCATGTCAACCTCTTCTCGCCGGCTTCCTTGAGGTCAAAATTCAGCCACCTTATGGCTCAATACGCCCTATGCTCCATCTCCACCGGTAGGTGGTAAGACTTCCCATAAACTAGCTTGTACGGAGTGGTGCCAATCGGTGTCTTGAAAGTGGTTCTATGTCCCCACAAAGCATCATCAAGCTTCATAGCCCAATCCTTTCTTGTCCTAGAAACCGTCTTCTCAAGTATTCCTTTTATCTCCCGGTTGGAGATCTCCACTTGGCCACTAGTTTGGGGATGGTAAGGTGTTGCCACCTTATGTGTCACCCCATACTTAGCCAAAAGTGTCCCAAAGTTCCTATTGGTGAAATGCTTCCCTCCATCACTTATGATCACTCTTGGTGTTCCAAACTTAGGGAAGATGACTCGGTTGAAGAACCGTACCACAACTTTGGCATCATTTGTGGGAGAGAAGATTGCTTCTACCTATCTCGACACATAGTCTACCGCCAATAGAATGTAGAGGTTGCCACATGAAGAGGGGAACGGCCCCATGAAGTCCACACCACAAACATCAAATATCTCAACCTCTTGTATGTTGTTCAAGGGCATCTCATTCCTCCTTGAGATGTTGCCCATCCTTTGGCAAGCGTCACAAGGCACTACAAAATTTTGCACGTCCTTGAACAAACTAGGCCAATAAAAACTGGATTGCAACACCTTTGCACACGTTTTGTGTGAGCTAGCATGGCCTCCACATGGCAAGGAGTAACAATGGCGGATCACACTCTCCACCTCATCCTCCGGAATGCATCTCCTAAAGACTCCATCCTGTCCTCTCTTGAACAAGAGAGGTTCGCTCCAATAATAATGTCTCACATCCTTGAAGAACTTTTTCCTTTAGGCATATGACAAACCGGGTGGCACCTCTTCACACACAAGATAGATCACTATATCTGCATACCATGGCTCACCCCCTCTAGACACTTGAAGCAAGCACTCATCCATCAATTGCAATTGCTCATCCCGGAATGAGTCATCAATTGGGATGTCATCTCTTTGAATCTCCAATGGCGGTAGCCTACTAAGATGGTCCGCTACCGAATTTTCGGAACCTTTCTTATCCCGAATTTCCAAGTCAAACTCTTGGAGGAGAAGGATCCACCGAATCAAACGAGGTTTGGCATCCTTCTTTGTGAGGAGGTAACGGATTGCAGCATGATCCGTATACACAATGACTTTTGCTCCAACAAGATATGACCGGAACTTTTCAAAAGCATACACTACCGCTAGCAACTCCTTCTCGGTAGTGGCATAGTTGAGTTGGGCATCATCTAGCGTCTTGTTGGCGTAATAGATGGCATGTGTAAGCCCATCCTTCTTTTAACATAAAACAGCCCCAACGGCCACATCACTCGCATCACACATTATCTCAAACGGTAAGCTCCAATCCGGAGGTTGCATGATAGGGGCGAAGACCAATGCATTCTTCAACCTACAAAACGCTTCAAGGCAATCCGTGGAGAAAACAAACTCAACATCTTTCATTATTAGGTTAGTGAGAGGCTTAGAAATTTTAGAGAAGTCTTTTATAAACCTCCAGTAAAAGCCGGCATGCCCTAAGAAACTCCTTACCCCTTTTACCGAGGTAGATGGTGGCAACTTCTCTATCGTTTGTATCTTTGCTTTATCGACCTCAATGCCTCGGTTGGACACTAAATGTCCCCAACACTATGCCCTCACTAACCATGAAGTGGCATTTCTCCCAATTTAACACAAGGTTAGTTTCCTCACATCTCTTCAACACAAGAGACAAGTTAGCCAAACAATCATCAAATGAAGATCCATACACCGAGAAATTATCCATAAACACTTCCATAATATTTTCAATATATTCAGAAAAAATAGCCATCATACACCTTTGAAAGGTGGCGGGTGCATTACACAACCCAAATGGCATCCTCCTATATGCAAATGTTCCCCAAGGACATGTAAATGTTGTTTTCTCTTGATCATCCGGGTGAATGGGAATTTGGAAAAACCCACTATAGCCATTTAGGTAACAAAAATACGAATGTTGAGCTAACCTTTCTAGCATTTGGTCAATAAAAGGGAAGAGGGAAGTGATCTTTCCTATAGGCAACATTAAGCTTCCTATAGCCAATACACATTCTCCACCCCGTAACCGTCCTAGTTAGGATTAGTTCATTGTTCTCATTAGTTACTTCGGTCATCCCACCCTTCTTAGGAACAACATGTACGGGATTAACCCACTTACTATACCAAAATCGGGAAAATGATTCCCGTATCTAGCAACTTAAGGATCTCTTTCTTGACTACCTCTTTCATGATAGGGTTTAATCTTCTTTGAGGTTCAATTGAAGGTTTATGGTTGTCTTCCATCAAGATTTTATGCATGCACAAAGAAGGTTTAATGCCAACCAAATCATCAATGGTGTAACCAATAGCTTTCCTATTCAATTTCAATTCATGCAACAATCTATCAAGCTCATCATCATTCAAAGATGCATTCACAATCACCGGATAAGTAGAATTTAACCGAGGAAAGAATACTTTAAATGAGAAGGGAGAGATTTAAGTTCAAGTTTAGGAGGACATTTATCGGTTGGAGATGATCCATACAATGTAGGTTGAGATGATTCCAAAGCCATGGAGGACTCTCCAAGACTCCTTGAACCTTGATCAACAACTAAAGGACTTTCTAGAGAAACCACGGGCAAAATCACGGCCTCTGGCACAACCACGGGCGTGGAATTGGAAGAGCTGGCACTTTTGGACATTCTAGAGAGTTCCACGGGTATAACCACGGGCGTGGTTCTTGGTGCCAGACCGTGATTCCTACAGTGATTCAGCACTACTTCGTGCACTTCAAATTCAACACTTGTCTCCTTTTCTAATGCATCCAAAGCTTGGATTTCTTCATTGCAATCATCCTCAACTCCTTCCTCCATGATACTCAAGCTAAGAACTTTCTCAAGTGGGTCCTTTATCAAGATTGAGCTCACAACTTCTCTAGACTCCTCTTGCTCAACAATGTTGAAGACATCTTCACCAATGGCTGGCTCCTTCATCATTGTGGACAGCTTGAACGTGATATTCTATTCTCTTATGCTGAAGGAGAGGATTCTATTTTTGCAATCCACTAAACGTCTAGATGTGGCTAAGAACGGCCTTCCTAAAATGATAGGAACCGGGTAGTCCGCCGGGATGTCCAAGACAACGAAATCGATAGGCACATAGAACTTCCCTAGCTAAACCGGTATGTCTTCTAAGATCCCTACGGGGTGAGTGATGGATCGGTCCGCCATATAGAGGCTCATCTTCACCGGCTTTGGCTCTCCTAGCCCAACCTTGTTGCAAAGTGCAAGCGGGATAATGCTTACACTTGCTCCAAGGTCACATAGGGCCTCATATTGCACTTCTCCAACCCCAATTGGCACACAAAAAGATTCCGGATCTCGCAGCTTAGGAGGCATCTCCTCCCTCATAGTTTGAATTAACTCGGAAGATCTCTTTGTCATTCTTACTTCTCCATACTCCTCCAACTTCCTCTTGTTGGAGAGTATCTCCTTCAAAAACTTTCGATAGGCCGGCATACCTAGAATAGCATCCATGAACGGAATGTTAATATGCAATTTAGACATGAGTTCAAGGAATTTACCGAAATACTTATCCAAGGGAGCTCTTGCTCGTGATTGAGGAAATGGTAGTGGCAGTTTGTATGGAGGCGGTATCACATATATTGGCTCATCATTCTTGCTCTTGCCTCCTTCTTCTTGCAAGGGCTCTTCTTCCGCTACCACTTGCTTTCCTTTGTCATTTTCCTTAGGTAAAGGATCTTTCATGCTCATCCGACTCCTTGTGGTAATGGCCAACACTTGGCCTCTTGGGTTGTTCTCGGTTCTTCTGGGAAGCTTTCCCGAATCTCTTTGAGCTTCACCCGCCTAGTGGAACACTTGTGCTTCTAGCACCTTTTGAGCCTTCAAAATGGAAGTCACCGTACTCTCAAGTCCACTCAACCTTCCAAGCAATTGTTCAAACATCATCTCGATTCTATCCTTTGGAGGTTGAGTAAATCCGGGTGGATGCTCTTGTGAAGCCTTCGGTGGTGGTGGTGCGCTTGTGGAAGCGGGAGCGGTCAAGGCACCATCCGGGTTAGAATAGGGGAACCCGGGATGGTTGTGATTAGGCCGGTAATTGTTGTATTGTTGGTTGTTGTTGTTGAAGTTCCTAGGGCCTTGATAATTGTTGTAGTTACCCCTTCCCATGTAATTAACATCCTCCTCTTTGAAAGCCAAATTGGCTTGCACTTGCACTTGAGGACTTGCTTGATTCTTCAAGTTTGTGGCACATAACTCCCTCAAAGACTTAAGCTCATTGTTGATTGCATCAAGTTTGTAGTTGGTCATGGTGACTTCACTTACTTCATATACACCCGGTTTTCTCCCATCACTTTTCCTATGGGAGTACTTCTCTATCACCAAGGCTTGCATCTCCACAAACTCCCAAGCCTCATCGACATTCTTCTCCATGAATGTCCCTCCGGAAAGTGATTGGAGCTTCAATTGGCTATCCTTATCAAGCCCCTTGAAATAAATCTCCAATAGCTCTATCTTCAGTATCCCTTGGTGTGGACAATCTAGGAGGAGGTCTTTGAATCTCTCCCAAGATTTGAATAGGCTTTCTCTATCCTTCATCACAAAGGCATTGATCTTCCCTCTTAGCTTGGTTGTCTTGGAAGGTGGGAAGAATTTTGTCAAGAACTCGGTTGTCATCTCCTCTCAAGTACTAACACGTCCTAGTGGAATGGATTGATATCAAGCCAAGGCCTTATCCTTAAGTGAGAAGGAAAAAGCCCTAAGCTTATCGTTGTTGCTCTCCAATCTATGTGGCCTTAGAGTCTCCATCAAGATCTCATAATTCATCAAGTGTTGATGAGGAGACTCTCCTTCCATCCCTCCAAATTGATTGTGCCGGATCATTTATAGCACTTGAGGGCGGAGCTCATAGTCATGGGTTGCTTAATCTCCTAAGTTTACACCCGGACGGTACACTCTTTGGGCTGGATCCATACGTTGCCCTAGCGTTTGTGGCTCCTCAATAGCAATGGGCTCAAAACGAACATTGACCGCCGGCTGCGGTGGTGGTGGTGGTGGTGGAGGTTGTTGACGATTAAGCTCCCTTTGCACAAGAGCTTGCCTAATCTCTTCAATTTCCCTCCTAGTTGCTTCTTGCCTCTCATTGGCAAGTCTCCTCTCATTCTCCAAGGCTTCATCCCTTAGCCTAATTTGCTCTAAAGCTTCATTCAATTCAGCTTGGAGGTCTCTTCTGGCCATCTCCTTCTTCTTCTTAGCGTTCTTAGATCTAGTCTTAAGGGTTTTCTCCGGTTCGGGATCAAATGGAGCTAAATCCTTGCCACGAGATATTTGCATACACCTAAAGAGCGAGAGATGTCCTGAAAATTCAAAGACACAAACCAAACAAGTTCAAAAGCAACAAGAAAGACTTACACTATAAACAATCAAACAAAATGATTCAATCTAGACCTACTCCCCGGCAACGGCGCCAAAAACTTGTCACGCTAAGATTGTATAGCACAAAAGTCTTAAATTTATAACTCGATATAATTTTCTGACTCCTAGAGAACCCACAGTGTATGGGTCGTTTTGTAACAAGGATAGTATTCCGAGGTTGAACACAAAGACTAAGATGAAATCAAATCAAGCAAGTGATCATGAATAGTGTAAATCTAGTCTAAGAAAAGAGAAAGAAATAAAGAAATGAAAATCATGATATTTTTGGATTTGGTTTTTGTGGTGATCAAACAAAGATCACGAATGATGCAAGATTATAAAATAGACTAACAAATCAAGCTAATAACACAAATAAGCAACACAAACACAAGTTATGTGATCAAAGAGAGAAAAGCGGATTCTAGGGGTCAGGACTTCCGGTAATGGCATTGGACTCAAGCTTCAAATCAATCCTTGGATTAGATATGGTGTGTTGGAAAAGGATGTTTCTCGAATGGGATCAATCACCGGGTAGGTCTCACGGTCCACTAGCCCCGCACCTAAGGTCCTATCACCGGGTAAGTCTCTCGGGGACTAAGGTTGGGAATTCTACACGAACTGGATTGCTATCTAAGAGTCAAACCTCTCCTTACCGGGTAAGTCTCGGGAAGGCAAGTCCTAAGTAACAATCCTAGCACACTCAGTCCAATAGCGGCTTTTGAGGCTCATTACTACCTAAAATTCATCATCTTGGGTATCTAAGATCGAGAATTACCGGGTAGGTCTCTTCCCTCACTTAGTTTGCTAGCGTTAGGTCACCCTAGGCTAGATTAAGCTTAACAAACACTAGGGTTTCAACAATCTAACATCCTAACATTCAGATTCATCAATACAAGCACAATAGAACAAATCACGGGCAGATCATCAAGAACCACGGTCGTGTTTAGGCAAGAACAGACTGTGATTTGTAACAACAGCTAGGTTCGACCAAGCAAATCATCCAAGGGTATGTTTAAGTCTATTCTATCATAGTCCAAGCCATAACCATAATTTCATTACCCTAGAATCTCAACTATTTAGCCAACAATATGCATTTTAACATTCAAACTCAACAAGCAAACATTCATGGCTTCCATAGCAAGAAAATGAAATGAAAGAGAAAAGAAACAAGTATAAACAAGAAACCCAGCTGAATATAAGTTTAAGCAAGACTTATAACCCTTCAAAAGAAGGTCCAAAACGTTCCTTACAATCCTTGTAAATGTCTTCAACTAAGGTCACTCAAAAATCACTCAAAAACTATTGAAAACTTTAAGATTAGTGTTCTTCTTCTTCTTCCCAAAATGAGAGTGTTTTTCCTCCTCCCCAAGAGTAGCCTCCAATGGAATGATTGTGTTATGAGAGAGTGTGGGAGAGGATCCTCTAGCAGCAGCCTGCAGGACCACCTATATCCTCCACCAAGAGCAAGAGTCGGTTATGGAGATCGTGGGACAGCTGTCACAGCTGTCCAGAGAGAACCACGGCCCAATTCCACGGGCGTGGTTGTGCCAAAGGCCGTGATTTTGCTTGTTCAGCTTCCTTTGGATCATTTAGCCACGAGTTGGTGCAAGACATGAACCAACAAGGTCCTATGTGTTCTCCTTTGCTCCTAGCTTGCTTCCTAATGAGTCCGGAAGTGTGTCATAGAATCAACCTTTACCGGGTACGTCTCAAGCTAACTCTCAAGATTGGAATGGAAGCACTCAAACCCCAATAAAGGATAAACCTTTATTACCTATTGCTTATGATCTTAGGTAAACAAGCAAAGGAATCACTGGGTAAGTCTCATCCTAGACTTGCATTGAACTGGGAAAGGATTAACAAGGATAGAGTTTAGCAAACGGGATCTTAACTTAGAAAGGAATCACGGAAACTTTCACCTCGGTCAGACAGAATCCACCCCGGCCAGGGTGTTCATCGACTGAGCGAGATGTTCATCGGTTAAGATAAAGACTCGAGCTTTCATGGTCCGGCTGGGATTAAGATCATTCTATCATCGTCTCTCCCACAACCTTCAATCAATCACCCTAGAATCGCAAAAGAACTTAGCCAACAATCATCATGATAATAATAATCAACTTTAATAAGAAGGAATCAATTACGAAACAAGAAGACTTAAATGAAAAGACTTCAATAACTGAATCCAATGTGTGACAAATAAGTGTTTCAAAGTCACAAATCAACAAGAACAACCAACCAAAAATAACCAAACGTAGCCTAGAGAAATCTCACAAAACTCCTTCAAGGGCTATCTTCAATAAGGAAATATTCCTTCTTCCTTCAACTCCGAAGGGAAATCTTCTACAATCGCAGGACTTTGATGCAGCGGCTGTCTCAGCACTTGTATTTGTGGAAAATCTAACCCTTTATATAGAAAAATTACCCTCCAAAGATAAAATATCTTGAAAAGATATTTTCCCATAAAATATATCCAAATAGATCAGCTGAATATCTTCTCTTCCATCCAAAAATCCAGCCCAAAAATATGATATCTTCTTTCCATAATTAAAAGATCTCATCCATAAAATATATCTCCTCGCCGCATCAATGTATTCACCTCGGTCGGGGCGCTCCTCAAAATCACCTCGGTCGAGGTGGTACTGTAGCTGACCGAGGTAACTCTGAACTAAATGTGAAATCTCTAAAATCTGGTCCCAAGTAAATCTTTAATCCATTTTCATGCTTCCTGAGTTCCTCCTTAAGCTCCAGAATGTAGCTCCAATGACTCCTTAGCTCCTTTAGCTCTAATTCCATCCAAAATGTGCCGCTTTACCTACGATTACAACGAAACTAGGTGTAGACCTCGATTCTCGCAAAGGTAGATGAAATAGCAATATAATCACAGAATGTATGCTCATACATGCAGATTTATGAAGATAAAACGTCTAAACCGATCCCAAAATATAGACTATAATACGTGCTATCAATATACATCCATGACATACCCTTTTTTTTTTGCCCGTACCACCTAACATGTCTCTCATAAAGAGATATTGACTTCATCATAAGTGCGTGAATAAAAGCGCCTTACTCTCGACCCTTCATCGGTCATTTTTCTAATATGCCCATAATTGTCCACTTACGCATGAAACCTCTCTTGTTACTTTATACGCATCCCAAGCCCCCTTGGATGTATTCATCATGTCATATTGTCCTCTTAAATCAATGTTGTGTCAAAGAGAACGGAATGGAGGTCGCTCACCTCTTCTGCCTCTAATAAAGCTCCACGGACACGTCTTTGTCCTTACGATTTAATCGACTTCCTCAAAAAGGAAGAAAGTGTCAAACCATCCCGCAACTCGGCGGTGACGGCCCCTCAACTTATAAGCTGCATATCTCTTCGACTATCTTGGAGGCATTACCAAAACTATCATCTCGATCTCATCTGATCAACTAGATATTCTCAAAACTGCAACGTCTCTTAGGAGATCACCTCGGACGTCCCAACCCGCTTAGGTAACTCTGCTCATCTTGCATAACCGGTATTATATTGTCCCATGACAAGCTTGTTCCTCCCAATATTGAGAGTACAACAAGGTGTCGTCAAATCTGAACATAAGGATCATTTGTGCAACTTATGCACCAATAACTGTCATTGAAACCCTTAGGTTAGGGTCAACCTTGGAACCGCCTGAAACGCCACAAATTGCGCGACTTCAACGCAACTCGATTCTGAAAACCGATGGATACTCATCTATGTACTTCCAACTCATCAATCGCACTTGTGATCTCAAATTTCTTCACTACACTTCTAGTGATCATCTCGGCCCTCAATGATGCCTTAGGAAGGTCCAATCTCCTCATCTAACTATGGTGACATCTCGACTTCAAGTCAATATAATCAAACATTGTAACCACATGAAACTTGTTTTAACGAGTCGTCCACTACGTGGCAAAGATACTTATCCTTGTTGGTAGCCTTACGCGTTTCTCGATAGCCAAAGCACAACTTCCCGACTCATATCTTTCCTCAAAACTCATAGCAAGATGCCCTGAAGGTAAGACTGGAAGAAATCCAACCACTGAAAATTCTGACTCCTTATTCCTCAAGAACCACCACCTTAAGCTTAAATCTTACAACGTTACTATAGCTCCAGTCCCTCGTTTTCTACCATAGCCTCCATGGCTCCTTCGGGTGAGTCTAACAACTTTGAATCATCTCTTGTTCGCGACAAGTTATCATTCGTTCCTTAAGAACGAAATACCAAGCATCTTCTTTTCGTTTTCTTAAAGCAACTCGGGAAACTTCACTTTCCTTCTGATCCACTAGGTCCTTATATGCTAATACCTGTAAGGTTTCAATCCGCGCCATTCCTCCATATGCCAAACTTCAAGATGCCGAACCACCGGAATCCTCTAAGCCTGATCATCCCTCCCATAGTCTTGTTCACTCTCTCTATCCATGTTCATCAATAGGCAACCCGTACATGGGCGTTCTTGGTTGTCATGGGTTAGCTTATAGTTGACCTTCTCCAAGGTCGACGAATTACCATTCTTCCATACTTCATGTCCCAAATCTTCCGAGGCTACCCTCCATGGTGTACCTCACCTAAACTCCGTTAGCTCTTTCCATGGTCCATGGTTTCTCCCTCTTCCATATGGTAACCATACCCTTCTCAGCCTCACGTGCCGTATAAGTGGCATATCTCTGCAGTAAGGAGCATGAAGTGAAGACATCAAGTGGTGGATTGATGGCATGTTATATGCCTATCCCTACATAGAGATGTATAGAAGAAGATCAAGCGGTGGATTGAAGGCATGGCATATGTCTATCCCTGCATGTTTTTCTTTGGTTATTCCTTCCTTTGTTTGGTTGCCTCAATGTGGAGGTTTGTTTTGTTTTGGAGTGTTTGTGGTATGACCCTCACTATGTTTGGTAAGTGATGTATGGTGTTGTGATGTATGTTTCTAAACGGCTTTTCGTTTGTGGTTCAAACTAACCTATCATTGGGGTTAGTTTCGTTTTGTAATATGTTTACTGATTAGTCGTTGTAAGCATCTCTTCTCAAAATTTCTAACGTTACTCGGTAGCCGCTCGCATTCCTCTTGATTATAGTCTGAATTCTTTTCAAAACTAAAGTTCCTTGTTACGTCACTCCTCTTCTCGGGATCACGTCTACTCACACTTCTTTCTTCTTGGCGATTCTTAGCCTTACCATTATGACGGAAATCGGTCAACTCCATGTGAATCCCCACCATGCCATTCTTCTCATAGATCTCGTAATGTTGATACTTCACTACTTGGTACCTCGTAAGCTTTACTTACGGTATCTTAAATCCTTCGCATATGGTTATTTCACTCTTCTCATCTTGACTCCAATGCTTAGGAGTGTCTAAGGAAGCTTCACGTCTTGATGGAATACCAACTTTGACCTCGTTTGAACGTACCCGTCTCCTACTCGATTCGCCTCTTTTGTTGTCCACATGTCTCATTGAAGAACTTAAGGTTGTTATCTCTATTGATCTCGTTATCTTTCCAATCGTGACTTTTTGGTAACCACTTCCACACCTTCAACTTACTCCTCTTCTTGTATGGTCCCCGTCTCGATTCATCTCAATTTATCTCGAGTCTTCCTTCCACTTGTCCGTCCTTTGTTTATGTCATCTCTAATCCTCCTCTTCGCCATCCTTTCAAAGGAATCCGAGAAAAGCCACGGTGTTCGTCAACACAAAACGCTCAACTCGATACTTGAGTGTACCCCTTTCACGTATGAACGCTATCCCAAGCTAGCAACGCCGTCTTAAAGGTGATCATACCAATAAATCACCTTTTCTATTAGGTCTCATACTATATACTACTATATATAATAAAAATCCGTATATATGACTATATAAGTCCTATTTCCATATTACTACTAATATAACATATCCGGAAATCCATTACAACAAAACAAGGTCCAAAACATGTGTTATAGTTCACATATATAACTATACATATAAATCACGTTCATTATGCAACTACAATCCACATATACTATGCATATCTACACACACACACATATATAAATATATATATATATATATATATATATATATATATATATATATATATATATATATATATATATATTAAAATCCAATAAAGTAAGTTGCCGAGATCCGCGGAAGGAGTGGTGGTCCGTATATTCTACCCCGACTGACTATACTCGTGATTTTGAAAACAAAATATTATTTTAAACTTAGAACCCTTGAGGGTTCTCTTTCCCTCTATCCGGCCTTTAGAAGATTGTGAGTGTCATTGTTGTCAACCTAGGGCTCTGATATTATATTGTAACACCCCGAATCCGTGGGACTCGGGATGTTACGGGCGGAGACCTCACATTGGATCCGACCCTTAGCCTGACAATAATTTTACCGGATCTTGCAACAAGGAAAAAATATGGGCCAAAACAGAAATAATTTTTATGCAATGTAATTAAAACTCGAAAGCATACAACGAGATACAACTCCAATGACATAAACGTCATGCACGCGACATACAAAACACAATAACCAAAGAATAATACACAACCCATATCTAACCAAAAACCGCTCCTGAAATGTACGGAACCCCGGCTGCCAACTCTTCCGGATCTCTCGGCCGCATTCCTAATCTGCAAGGCAATCTACAACATCGGTATAACACCGTTAGCTAATATTCGAGGCATTAGAATCAAGGTGAAAGGCACAAACACAAGTAAATCATCATCACACGCAACATGCTCCAACACACAAGTCCGGTTTATTATCTTTTTATTATTAAGTAATATCCCGTTCTAATTAAACTTCTTTTGTGACACGAGAATCTCCCGAAACTCGCCTCAGTCCCCACTTACCGGCATGGAATTGTACTGATGCATCCGACCGTCTACCAACACGGGCTAGTCGCCAAGAACCTCCTAGCTCTACGCAAGAGCTAGACAAGTTGTCACCGTCCGTTATCATACACTTGCGCCAAATAATATAAGGTCGGTAATCCTAATTCCGGTTTAATTGTTATAACATAAACAATAAAACACACACCACCAAATACACATCAAAACTAATACGAAGAATACGAGCTAAGTAAGTCCAGAGACTTACCTCATCCCAAACGCTAACACACGCCACACTCTCGCTTCTCCTGGGAAGAAGCCTACACCAACTCACAACAAGATATCAATGTCAACAACTCGCTCAACCCAAGAAGTCATAGACTTCTACATAAATGATCTACGCAAGATCATTTGACTCCCATTCTAGGACCTCATCCTAGAATCCCTCATGCGACCATCACACTCAACACTAGCTAGAAGTCCTTAGACTTCTAGACCCTATGATCTCGCAAGATCATAACCCATAACACATACTAGGATAAACATGCTTAGTCTCAACAATCTCGACGATAACCACTCTATACTAGGATACGCATATTCTAGCTCACAACCTCACAAGCATAAACGTACAATCTCAACCTCACAAGCCTCACAAGGAATAGCCAAACACCCATCCCACGAATCAACTCAAAACATACATCATCAAACCTTAGAATAACCCAAAAAACTCATACACTCGCCTAAGGTCCCAAAAGCCACTACACGGCATTCACAACTATCCTAGGTTAAGTTTAGCATGCTTCTAACATCAACACTCTCTAGCATCCACTATGAACACATACTCAAGAGAGGGTGCGCACTCACCGGGCAAGGACACGAGCAAAGCAGCTGCGAAAAGGAGAATAAGACCGCAAGGGCGTGCTAGTTGAGCTAGTGCGTCCCTTGCGGCCTAGGGCAGCTGCCCCTGTGGCTCCTGCTGGCCTCCCCTGCGGCTCAGTGCATTGGCCGCCCCCGTGGCGTTGTCCAACCGTGGGTGCGGTCGAGCTCTAGTGGGCGAGAGCTCCAAAAGAATAAGGCAAAAAACGGAAGGTCAGAACAGGAATTAGAAAGAATCCCGTAACTCGGCCCCTCGTGCCTGCGGAAAAACTGATCCGCTAACGCGGGAAGGTCGATAAATCGCTTAAGGATCGGAATAAAAATTCCAGACGTTACAAAAATCAGCCAAAATATTAAGGGTGTACTTCTATTGGATGAGCTATAAACCAAACAAAGTGTGAACAATCTTAATGCTTGAAAACATAAAGAGGTCCAAGACCCTTCATATGAAAGAAGTTATAAAGATAATCTTTAAATTTGTAAATTGCGGAAGGGTTGTTGCTATTAATTACCAGATCTTCAACATATATGAGATACCCAAACATTCCTTGGTCAATGACTAATTATGGTCCCAATGAAATGTACATTATGTCAAAAACCCTTGGAACACATTGACTGTTTGATGTTAGAGTGTCCTTTCTTGATGTGAACATATAATGAAATTAAACGCAACTCTCATACATTATCATCCAAATCATTTGTCATTTTAGAAAGAGTGATGCTATTTGTCATTTTAGAAAGAGTAATGTTATTCGGTCAGACTGAAAATTACGAAACAATCAATACACTTATAGTGCTAGTGTGTCCCTTGTACCTAATGTAAATGCGCACCAAGATTTTTTTTCTCGAAAAAAAAAGATTAAAATTCCTCTGGAACGGTCGCAATGCGGATGCACCCGAACCTTACCCTACTTGAATGCATCTCGCATCAGACATCAACCCTTGATTTCAACAATTGAAAGACAATCTCACATAAAGATAAATTTTTATTTAGAACTAGATAAGATGTAAGATTAAGGTCACACTTGTAATCTAAACTTATTGTTAAATGTTATAAAAATATTATACTAAATTTGGATAGTTATTATAAAAACTTCAATTAGATAACAAGCAATAAATTATATTTGAATCGCCTCATACAATGAATCAAACGAGAGGTGTACTAGAAGCTTCTCTTGGCCCACCCCCATTTTAT
Organism: Fagopyrum homotropicum; assembly: GCA_033239125.1. Taxonomy (NCBI): domain Eukaryota; kingdom Viridiplantae; phylum Streptophyta; class Magnoliopsida; order Caryophyllales; family Polygonaceae; genus Fagopyrum; species Fagopyrum homotropicum. Next base: position 7,923,297 of record BSWB01000005.1, on the reverse strand, counting down.
TATTTCAAATTTACAGCTCATGGATTATCGCCCCCAACTTCTCCCCTCCCCTTTACCATAAATATCCTTCCACTCTATCCTCCCCATTTCAACCCAAATGCGAGAACCCAATACACGATAAAAACAAAGAGTCTTTTTTGTAATTAGCTATATCGTCCTTTCTCAATTATTTCCAAACAAATTCATGGCTCCTTCAAATTCAAGAGATAATTCATCTCACATCATCCGACCTCGATGGACCACTGATGAAGATACGGAGCTCCAAAAGATGGTGGAAAAGTATGAGGGGGTTAACTGAGCTCTAATCAGTAAATCCATCCCGGGTCGAACTGCGAAATCGTGTAGGCATCGATGGCCGAACAATTTTGCGCCAAGCCTCAAACAAGAACCATTTAGTGCTAAAGAAGATGTGGTTATCATGAAGGCCCATCCTGAGTTTGGAAGCCAATGGGCCCGCATAGCCAAGGAGTTTGTAGGACGGACCGACAGTCAGATCAAGAACCGTTGGAATTCGACCTTGCAACACAAACATGTTGCTTTGAACAAAAAGGGTGGATTAAGCTCATCCCAATCAGAGACAAACCCACAACCATCGAAGAGAATTCGAGGTAACAACCCAAGTTTTAGCGTTTTGGTTAGTAAATGATTGAAATCGATTAATTTTACCGATTCAGTTGATATTGATGGGTCTAAGCCCATGGTTGAATTTAAGTCACTTTTTTTATGTGATGGAAGGATTGTAGCCATTTTTATCATCTTGGATCAATTCTTTTAATTTTCAAAGACAATTTTAGTCCATTCTTTGAATTAAATACTATCATTTTCTCTTTAAAATTCAGGTTCTGATAAATCACCCAATCATAATCTTGGATCTTTTGGTGGGTCCAACCTACAAAACCCATCTTATCAAACCACACAAGCTCCTCAATTGTCTTCACCAACGCAATTTGCTCCGGGAGTTCCTCGATCCTTCGGTAACGTCAACCCACCAAAGTTTAATCAAGTTAGTGAAGTTGGTGCATCCCACACAAGCACTTATGGGTTTCAACAAATGTTACATTTATTAACCTTGGAGGAGGCGAAAACAAGTAAGGATCATAATAAGAATGAAACCAGTGCATGTGGTGAGGGGCGTCATCATTTTGTTGAACACATAACCGCTTCAGTTCTACGTCGTTTGATACTCAACCCGGTGCAGCAGAAGATCAATCAAAAAGGAGAAGAGGTGGACTGTGATTAATGCAAAATTATTGGTGATTTCATAAAAGGAAAATGTGGAGACATAAGTGAAAACTATATTTATTTGTCTATTAGTATATCTTTTTTTATTTTTATCCTTACTTTTACTTCATTCTAGTGTTATTAAGAATAATTTTGGTGTATGCGTAGGAAAATAGGAGGTATTGCAAATGATAGACGACTACTTATGTGTATGACCGAAATTTTAGAAATGAAAATCTTGCACTTTTCTTTTGAGTGATATCAATGCTTGCAAGAATCAATTAGTTTGTTAAATAAATAATGAAAGTAAGTATTTTACATTTTTAAGTATTTGTTTCTATATAATTTGATATGGCTACTAATGTGTAACGAGTTTTAGATTATAATCGGTGAATTAAATGTAGCTAGTTTATCAGAAATGTAAGATAATATTCGAGATTTTAATAAATTATATGTTATTAGGTTTAATGATTTCAAGTAAAATTATGGTTTTCTATGGAGATATTGTTATTAATTTTACAATACGGTGTTTTAAATATTGTAATATTTTGAGATTTATATGTTATTAGCTTTAGTCATGAATAGGTGTGCATACGGTCCGGACCGGACCGGAAATATCAAGTCCGGTCCTGACCGGTGGACCGTAAATTGATAAAACCTTGGACCGTAGACCGGACCGGGACCAACCGAAACGGTCCGGTCCGGACCGGTCCAGTTCCGGGATGGACCGGTTTGTACATAAATTGTGCAATTTTGCATATTGCGGACCGGACCGGACCGGTTTGTACACAAATTGTGCAATTTTGGTGAGATTTTCCGGCCCAAAACCGGACCCGAAATGGACCGGATCGGACCGAACTCGACCGGACCGGACCGGACCGGAAATTCACCGGAATGGACCGGAATGGACCAAACTGAACCGGACCGGACCGGAAATTCGAAGTTTACGGTCCAACCTGGGTTACGGTTTTATACGGTCCAAAAACCGAATCGGACCGTAACCCGAATTTTCAAAAAAAACCTGTACTATAGACCGGACCGGAACCAGTCCGGTCCGATTTTGCACGGCCCTAGTCATGAAGGATAGAACGATAAACAACTAAATGGTATTAGTTGATATTGATGGAAAGTGGAAATATAAGTTTTATTCCGGATAAAACATGTTTAATATTAATTTATGTGAATCCCTAAGTTCTACATATGTGCTTTGGGTATATATATAATTTATGTGAATCCTAAGTTTTAGATATGCGCTTTAGGTATATATATATTTTATGTGAATCCCTAAGTTTTAAATATGTGCTTTGGGTATATATATATATATATATATATATATATATATATATACTTACTATCCTATTATTAACTTGACAAATCCTTCATCCCAAACTTTTGTAATTGAATCCCAATACTCGAATTATAACATCTAAGTTATTATAATTATAATTCAATACGCTAAACATATATCCTAAATCTAATACTAGAAATTCAATAACCTAACTTTAACACCCAAAACATAATGCCTAAAACACATCTACGACCATCACAAGCAAACGATTTAGCTTTTACCTAAGTTCATACTTGTAGTCCAAATGTAGTTATTGTCAAGGTCCTTTCTAGAACTCATCCTCATAGCTACCTATGGAATTATGACTCGAGCCTTGCCAGTTCACTATTTTTGTGCCAGCTCTAGATCAGTAACAACCTTGATGCGAGTCAAGGGTATGAACCCTTGACTCTGTTTTTGTAACACCTTGAGAAATTATCATCCAATATCCTATGATGAAAATTTATGGTTAACTTATAAGGATGAATTGTTACCGATGTCAACAAGAATTCTTCTTTTCTAGTGGTTGAGTGAGGATAAAGAACTTTGGAGTTAAGCATGCTCGTGTGGGAGCAATTTCAGAATGGGTGACCTCCTGGGAAATTTTGCGAGCATGGTTGGCATAAGAAAAATTCCCCTAAGATCTCGGGTCTTACAGATGGTATCAGAGGTAACCCTCAATTACGAGTGTGCTCACCAAGACCTCGGGTCATACAGTTTTTTCTTTGTCCTTTCTTTCAAATGAAGTCTTCGTTGTCAGCTTCAAGGGAATCATACGACTCGTAGATACTCGATATTTTTCAGGAAAAATATGTTGACTGAAGGTATTTCTATGGTCGTCTATACCCAATCAAAAGTAAATCCCAACTTAGCACTAAGAACAAGTATAGTAGATAAGTAAGGGTCGAACCCAAGAGAGTTGAGGTGTAATTATTGGTTTCAGTAGCAAGTAAAAAAGGGGGGATTTTGGTTGAATTGGTGCATACAAAACGTAAAAAAACGATTAACGCGACAAGTAAGGCAATGTTAGGTGAATCTACACTAGGTTGATTCTAAGCATGCAATTACTAATTTGGTGAGTTCCTTTTTCAAGTTATTAAGTTATCTCCCGTCTTGATCATATATATATATATGTGTCGAGCCAACCGGCATCAACACAACTTAACAAGTTAAAGTTCCGTAAACCTACAAGAACGAATAACAAGTTAGCTTTCAAACAAAGACTAAGGGATATAAAGACAAGATTAAAACCGTTAAACTTATCTTTATATTTGTGTTCCTTTTCTTTAAGTAATTACAACCCGTTATTACTTAAAGTTACTACTAGATTAAAGACCCGAACCCGGAACCTATTAATCCTAGTTATTTGCATGCACTTTAGAACCTAAGGTGATCAATCTTAAGCAATACTAAACATACAATTAGACAATGGAGATCAAGGAAACACAAAGTATTACTGAATAAAAACTTAAATTAAAAAGAACTTATAACCAAAGTAACAACGCAGCTTCAAACCAACCCAATGTAGCAAGGGAGTTAGCAACTCATTACAATGGAAAACTCAATTCTAAAATGGATTTTTGTGGGAAAAGCCCTGGATCATTCTAGCAATCAGCCAAAGACTATTTACACTTCAAAAGACACTTAATTAGGAGTAAATGACCGGCCTTAAACATCCACCTTCAATGCCATAAAGGTGGTGTAAACAGCCGGATTAAAGCTTCTGGCGTTAAACCATAGGGGCGGCCTTCAGGAACCACAGGGGCAGTTTAGGCAGAATCGGTTGATCTTCTTCAAGACCGCAGGGGCGGCTAATACATTTCGCTGGGGCGGATCTTTACTTCTCTTCAACGTCTGACCCTTCAACTTCCTGGCATTTCTGATGCCAAGGCGCAGGAGTGTCCCTATGTCAGCGCAGAGGCGGTGACACAACCTCTTCATCTTCCAACTCCCAGGTTGAGGCGCATGCATGGCGCAGTGGAAGGCGCAGGGGAGCTGGTCACCGTAGGGGCGCCAATGGAGTGGCGCAGGGGCGGTGACACACTTCTTGGCTAGCGATGGTGAAGGCGCAGGGGGCACTCTGGTGGAAGGCGTCACCCGCAGGAGCGGGGACAAGGAACCGCTGGGGCGGTGATGCAACAGAAACCTTGCTTCGTCAATGGTCTTCACTCCTAAGTGCTTATAACTCCTTCTTTAGCTTCTTTTAGTCTTCTTCTTCAGGACCAAGGAGTTAGTAGCATAGACCGACACAAATGCAATAAAAAGACTCTAAAAACTACCCTAAATGATAGTGATTTCATCACCTATCAAACTCCCCCATACTTAGACTTTTTACTCGTCCCGAGTAAAACAAATGACATCACTTAAACTCAAGGTCTCAGAAAGCAAGAGAAAGCAAGAAAAGATAATGAAAACAAAAGAAAACCAAGAAAGAAAGAAAGAAAATAGAGGAAATGTGAGAAAGGAAATACTACCATCCTTATCGCTCCAAGAGTGGCCTAACCGGACAACCTCCTTATGACTCCCCTTCTTATGTTGCCAAACGCCAGAAGGGAATCCTACACTCGGTGTCGCTCATTTTGCCAAGGCGCCCTTTCGGGTTTTCACCTTGCCACTATTCTTCTTTTCTCACTTGAACTCACATCCATCAAGTCCAATTTTGCACCAATCTAACGTTGGTCGGACTACCTTCTTTTTACCTAAACCGCCTTTCGGGTTTTTGGTTTATCCAAGAATTTTCATGCCTTTTTTCATGTTCTTTGGCTTTTTCATTTTTTTTACTTGAATTAGAAACTGAATTACAAATCATAAGAGTCAATGACAAACAGACTCAAAAAACCAATGAACTATACATGCAAAGATATGTCCCTCCCCCATACTTGAAGTGCACTTTGCCCCCAAAGTGGAAATGAGCAAAGATAAATGTGGGAGAAGGAAGAGAAGTGTACCCCTCAGTGGGATGGTCCAGCTGGACCATCCGGACCCTCCTCCGGCGGGTACGGGAAGTAGCTGAAGAAGTGCTCCTGCCGCCGGTAGATGTCCTCGATACGGCTCTGCTGGGCATCCATCCGTCGCCCGAAGGAGGCCTCAAAACCAGCCTGCCAAGCCAGTTGCTGAGCCTTGAGCTTCTGCTGCTAGGCCGCCTGCCACTCCTCTTGCCTTTGGTCAAAGCGGGAGGACATAGAAGCAGCATAGCTCGTCTGCCAGCTCTGCTGCTACTCCAGCATAGTCCGCTGGTAGTCGGACTGCCAGGTCTGGTGCTGGGTGGTGAGGGCCCCATCTGAGCCTGCAGGCTCACCAGGGCCGGGTCCTCCTCTCGTACCGCAGTAGGCATCTCCTCGTCGTCGTCGGGGATGGGCAAGTGCTCTTCCTGATGAGCCTGGCTGGAGTTGGCAACATGTCTCTCCAAATTGGCCGCTAGTGGCCTCCTTGGCATGAAAGGATCTGCCGGAATGTAAAGCTCAGAGAGCTCCTCCCCAAAGGGTAAAGGCCTGGGGAGGTATGTCAGCTTGCTCCCATCAGCAAGGGAGATCCAAAACAGGTTCTCCCCGTCCCGTCGGTGGAGCTTACACCTCCTAAGCACCCTTTGTGTAAAGGGGATCACCCCACCGCCGACAATGTCTCTCGGCTCGTTCCTCCTAATCCGCTTCAAAGCGGCAAGGAAGAGATACGGCCAATCCATCACCTTCTCGCTCTGAGGAAGGCAGGAGTAGAGTAGTGGTAGGTCCTTGAGGGCGACCTTGTTTTCCTCTTTGTGTCCACAGAAGACACTCATCATGATCTTGAAGAGGAGTCTCAAGGAGGGGTGAGTGAGCTTATTGGAATACTCACCCCCAGCATGGAATTCTGACCCTGTAGCCCTCTGCCAAAACTCACACAAATCCGGGGTAGGGATTGGCTCCCACCAGCTCTCGGAGGGGTTTAGAGTCACCCAAAGGCTTCCTGTATCTGGTGATAGTTAAGCGTGTATTTGACCTTGTTGAACTTGAAGGTGAGCCCAACACACACGTGATCCTCCTTCTCCATGGTGAAGGTGGCTATGAACTGTCTGCTGAGCTCAGGATAGGCTGGAGCACTCTTCCCTAGGAAGTCCCCAAGCCCAGTATAGGCCAGAAAGGATTGCATACTCTCTAGCATGCCAAGTCTCTCCAATGTAGGAATATGCAAAAATCGAGTTGCATAAACAACTCGATCCTACACAATCTTGTAGCGCTCCTTCTCTGTCTTAGATATCTTGGATTCCATTCTCCTTGTGTGATGTGGGGTAAAATATTAGTATTTTCCAAAAACAGGGAAAGAAGTCGACCTTCTGGTGGGTTTTCCGCAGGGGCGGATGAAGCAGGCGCAAGGGCGGTGAGGTGCAGGTGCGGGTGCTTGCAAGCGTGGGGGCGGGAGAAGTGCAGAGGCGATTTTTGAGAAGTGACGAAGGCGAAGGCGAAGGCGCTGTTCCTTGGTGGTCAAGTTGTTTGACGGAGGAGCAGGAGTGGGTTGTTAAGGTGAGTGATGAAAAGTCTTCGAGGTTGTCGGAGATGATGGCGAAGGGGTGTTGCTACTGTTTGTGTTTCACGCAGGGGCGTCGGAGAGTGGTTCGTTAGCAAGGTGAGCGCAGGAGCGTGAGTGGGGTGTGAGGGAGTAGGGTTTGGAGAGTTCGAGTGTTTGATGAGGAGGTTGGTGAGTGGTGGTGTGGTGGTGTGGTAGGTGTAGGCATTTTCGAGATCCAATTTTTTTTCTTTTCTGGGTAAACCCGAAGGGACGGGTGATTGTCGCCGCGGGGGAGGTGACAAGGGAGAAGGGTCACGCAGGTTCAGCGCCGGGGCGGCGCCGAGGATGCGTGTCAAGGATGGCCGCCGTAGGGGTGTAGGGATGTCACAGCGGGGGCGGTGACAAGTTCCTCACAGGCGCAGGCCCAGCGCCGGGGGCGGCTCTGGGCAGGAGTGTTACCGCAGGGGCAGTGTCATAGAGCCGCAGGGGTGGTTGCTTGACAGAAGCTCCTCTTCTTATTCCTTCGGGTTGCCTCTCGAGAAGCGCCTTTGTTTTACGTCGTTGGCTCGACGTAAGATCTCTACTTCTCTGGTTGTGCTTCCTCCAGTACCATCTCGTCAATCGGATCATTCTTGACCCCTTCAAGGTAAAGCTTTATCCTTTGTCCGTTCACCTTGAACACCTTATGCGTTTGGGGATCATAGAGATCCACAACACCGTGAGGATATACTTCGGCTACTATGAACGGCCCTGTCCACCTCGAACGTAGCTTACCTGCAAAGAGTTTCAAACGAGATTGAAAGAGAAGTACCTTATTACCTACCTTGAAATCCTTCCGGAGAATGTTCCGGTCATGCCATGCTTTTTTCTTTTCTTGGTATGTTGTAGCATGGTCATATGCATCTAGCCTCAATTCCTCCAACTCTTGCAATTGCAGCTTCTGGAATTCTCCCACTTCCTCTATGTTCATGTTGTACTTTTTTACTGCCCACCAAGCTTTGTGCTCTAATTCCACCGGGAGGTGGCACGCTTTCCCAAACACAAGCCTGAACAGAGACATCCCTATCAGAGTTTTGTAGGCTGTCCGATATGCCCATAGCGCATCGTTTAGCCTTGCACTCCAATCCTTCCTTCTGAGCGAAACCGTCTTTTCAAGGATGGTTTTTATTTTCCGGTTAGATACCTCAGCTTGACCGTTTGTTTGAGGATGATAAGCTGTTGATACTCTTTGGTGAACATGATACTTCTTAAGGAGAGCTGTGAATGTTTTGTTGTAGAAATGGGTACCCCTATCACTTATTAAGGCTTTCGAATTCCAAATCTGACAAAGATATTTTACTTAAGAAATGTTGCAACCACTTTTGAATTATCAGTTTTGGTTGCCTTTGCTTCCACCCACTTGGAAACATAGTCCACCGCAAGCAAAATATACGTGTTCCCGAATGACGTAGGAAATGGCCCCATGAAATCAATTCCCCAAACATCAAATATTTCACAAAATATAAGAGAGAATTGGGGCATTTCATGTCTCCTTGAAAGATTTCCTACTCTTTGGCATATATCACACACTTTGCGAAACTCAAAAGCGTCTCCGAAAATGTGTGGCCAAAAGAAACCAGCATCCAAAACTTTTCTTGCTGTTTTGTTGGCCCCAAAATGCCCCCCATATGCCTCAGAATGACAGAAAGTTAGGACCAATTGTACCTCATTGTCCGGAATGCACCGCCGGATCACTTGGTCACTACAATGCTTCCAAAGGTAAGGATTGTCCCAAAAGTAGTGTCTAGCATCAGCCTTTACCTTCTCTCGTTGTGCCTTGGTGAAGTCTGGAGGATACTCCTTTTTGACAATGAAGTTCACAATGTCAGCAAACCAAGGCTTAAAAGATTGAAGCTTAAGACAAACTGATAGCATGAATTATAGTCTATATTTTGGGGTTTGTTTGGACGTTTTATCTTCAATAATCTACATGTTTGTATATATAATATGTGATTATATTACCATTTCATCTACCTTTGTGGGAATCGAGGTCTACACCTAATTTTGTTGTAATCGTAGGTAAAATGACACATTTTGCATCAAAAAGGAGCAAAAGGAGCTAAGGAGTCATTGGAGCTACATTCAGGAACATAAGGAAACATCCAGGAAGCATAGCCATGGATTAAAGATTTACTTTGGACCAGATTTGAGAGATTTCACATTCAGTTGTGACTCATCTCGGTTGACTACAGAGTCACCTCGACCGAGGTGATCAAGAGAAGTCGACTCGACCGAGGCGAACACCTGGGACGCGGCGAGAATATTTTATTCTTGGCTGAGATCTTTTATCTTTGGAAAGAGATCTTATATTTTTGGGCTTGGCTCCTGGAAGGAAGAAGATATCCTAGATCATATATTTTACCTATTTTTATGGGAAAAGATCATTCTAAGATATCTTATCTTTGGAGAGTAATTTTCCTATAAAAAGGGTCGGATTTCCCACGAATCCGACACGCTGCATACACCCGTTCGTGCTTAGACAGCCGCATAGCACGCAACAGCCATACTCCAGTTGGGAGATTTGAAGAACCTTTTTGAAGGTTGAAGAAGGAAGATTGTAGCTTTTATAGCTTTTGAAGGGTTTTTGTAAGATCATCTTAGATTCCCTTCCTTGTTGTCTTGTCTAGTTGGATTTCTATCCAAGGAATGCTTTGTTGTGATATTTGATTCAGTTATTGAAGTCTTTTTATTAAATTCTTCTTGTTCAAATATTCACTTTCTTCCCATATATTTGATTAATACTTTCATGATGATGAGTGACTAATTTCTTTGTGTGATTCTAGGGTGATTGGCTGAAGGTTGTGGGAAAAACAATGATAGAATGATCTTAATCACAGTAGGACCCTGAAAGTTTGAGTCTTTATCCTTAACCCTAGAGCATCTCGTTCAGTCGATGAACATCTCGGCCGGGGTGGAATTTGGCTGACCGAGGTGACTTATCTGATCCGAAGCTGAGAGTTAAGTGTTAGAGTTTGCCAAACCCTATTCTTATTACACATTTCCTGGTTCAATGCAAGCTTAGGATGAGACTTACCCGGTAATTCCTTAGTTTGTTTACCTAAGATCATAAGTGTAGGTAATAAAGGTTTATCCTTTATTGGGGTTTGAGTGTGCTTTCATTCCATCTTTGTGAGTTAGCCTCAGACTTACCCGGTAAAGGTTGATTCTATTTCCTTAGATGGTGTGTTAGTTTGAGGTTACTTTATCTTGATTCCTTGAGACTTACCCGGTAATAGGAGTTACGGTTTAGGATTAGTGAGTAGTGAGACTTACCCGGTGATCTATTCCACTTTAGTAATACCTTCCCTATGCAAAAACCTCACCTTTGTCCGCTTATCTTTAGATCTTGAGTTGGAACTACAACTAGATGCTTTAATCCCTAGAATTGCATATTTCCTCTATTGACTTTTATCATCTTTGATTGTTTTAATTGCTTTGTGGTAAGTAATTACAAAGGCATACCGTAATTGGACTTTGTTTCACTAAGTCCCTGTGATCGACCCCTGGAATTCCTTGTTTTTTACTACGATTGACCCGTACACTGCGGGTTCGCATCCTTGTTTTAAGCTTACATCTAGGGTTATAAATTTAAAGCTTGCACACACCGTTTGGAGCGAACAAGTTTTTGGCGCCGTTGTCGGGGACTTGGTCTAGACCGAGCCGGTTGCGGTTTGCTTTCGAGGCACTTGCCTCTGTTGCTAGTAACTACTCTTTCTATGAGTTTTGTAGTTTTCAGGATTTCCGATGACTACATTTGATCCAGCCTGGATAGCAAGTCAAAGTGTTAGGGCGGACCTATATGAATACTTCGAGGAGAAGTACTCCTTCTATTGGTTCAACAATGAATGGGAAAGAGAAGAGGCCATTAAGCATGAACTTGCAATGTGGGATGAACTGAATGTCCCTAAAAAAATTTGTGAGCAACCCCTTGAAGATTCTCTTGAATCAAGATGGGAGAGGTTGATGAAGAAGGTGGAGGAGCTCAAGGAAAGCACCCTATCCTATGCTAAGCCGGAAGAGGAGTATAAGGAAGTGCTGCAAGTTCTAAGCACCCCTCCAATCAAACGAGAAGTTCCTCCTGAAGCTTTTGAGGGAGAAGAAGATTTGGAAGATTTCGATCTAACTGTTGAGACCTCGGCCGAGGTGAAAGAGAGATCGGCCGAGGTGGAGGAAAAATCTGTAGAACTGCAAGATACGGAGAACCTTGGCCAAATTACTGAGACTGTGGTCAAGGTGGAAGAAAGATCAGCTGAGTTGGGAGGGATTTCGTGTGTGGAATATCAACCCAACATGAAACTTGTCTCAAGCTTTGGAGAACTTTACGAGGTACATTCTCCTATTTCATTTGAAATCCCTATTAAAATTTCTGAATTTTTCAGGAATGCACCGGAGAGTTGGAGGTCTCTTCCGAAAGAACCTCCTAAGATCAAGATGAAACCTCCCTTGAAACTGTTGGAAGAAGATACTCCTTGGATTATAAGGAGTGGAGTTTGCAAGCACTACACCGTTAAGGCGATGAAGTATCTCTTGTTCAAGTATGGGGTCCCTCGCATGCTAAGGACCTTGTACCATCCCCATGCTAAAGATGGGGAAGCTACTAGGATTCTCGAGAAGTTGTTTTCTCGATCAAGGAAAGGATGGGACGCAAGGCTAGATTATGTCCCATTGAAGTGCAGGAAGGCTAGAAGGATTCCGGTGAGAATCAAACCGTACAAGCTTGTACGTGGGAGATCTTACCATTTGCCGGTGAAATTAGGAACCGGTACCTTTTTCGAAGAATTTTATGATTGATGTGATGAGCACTCCATGGTGTTCAAGGTACATTGAGTAATTCTATGGAGAAGGGTCCAGCTAGCGACCTTAAACCAAGCGCTTCTTGGGAGGCAACCCAAGGTATTGCTTTCTTCTCCCTTTTCTAGTTTAGTTTAGATAGTTGCTTTGTTTTTGTTTTCCTCTAGACAACAACCATGTATTCCAAAAGGAAGGATCACAGTTCAGGAGCTACACTGGAAGAACAAAATTTCGAGAAGTTGAGGAAACGAGCTTTACTGAGATACATCTCGGGTACTGTCAGAACACCTCGACCGAGATGTACTTCGCCAACCGAGATGGTCTTATCTGGGAGCTGTTTCTTACTTCTTCATGCAGTTTAGCTATGTTCGGTGAGTATCTTGTCCTTAGACTTATTTTGACCCACTGGGACAGTGTGTCCCAAGTATGGGGTGTTTATTGATGTATTATTTGACTCTTATGGATGTATGACTCGACTTTATATGATATTTATGTTTTATTTATGCTTACTTTTGCTTCTATGGTTTTATCTGAGATTACATGCATACATACAGGTTATTTGATTGAGAAAAACGTCAAAATTGAAAAATTTTAAAAAAAAAATTTTTGACCTCGACCGGGGCAGTTCTGGCCGAACGAGGTACTTCACCTCGGTTGACCTAAGAACACCTCGACCGAGGTGGTTTAACTGAGAGTTTTCGAAACGATTTTTGTGCTTCTTATCTGGATATGATCTCAGTGAAGATCTTGTTGCTAACTGGCTTTTGAAATCTTTATGTGTTTGAAAGGTTTTATAATATGTTTAAGTTGCTAAATGCTTTGTTTAAAATTTTTGGCATGTTTAATACTTTGTTTTTATCCAAGTTATGTTGAATTTGAAGGTTGACGCCACAAGATAAGTTCTCTCACTTTCTTCCTGGAAAGACCAAGGCAATTCATTCTTCTCTCTTCTTCTTCTTGATCATGCTTAACCCCTCATATACATTTTTGCCTCCCTTTACCTATCCGGGAATTTGGAAGCAAGCAAGGTGGTGAAAGCAAGTGAAGTAAGTTTGAGAAGTTGGCTGGAAGTGAAAGTGTTAGAAAGAAATAAATAGGTTTGGGGAAGTCAATCATGATGATGAGTAACTCGGCACCATTCACATAGTCGGGTGTTTGTGTCTTGCCAAAGTCGGATTGAGCGATATTCCTAACGGGTCATGGTATGTGCATCAAGGGTTTGATGCATCTCAAGAAATTGACGATTACTGATTTCCTAGGCTTCGGTTATTGTGCACCTCTGTCCATGCATCCCAAAAAGTAAAGTAAAGAAAAAGTGTGAAATAAGCAAAGCTTATTGGTGGAAGATGTTGAAAGTCAAAGTGAAAGTGAAGTATATCCTTTTCCCGGATTCTAGCACCACATTACCTTACATACATCCCTACCCTACACGTTTCTTGACCTTTCTTTTGGGAGACCTCGAGCTTGTTGATTGACTTAGTGGTTTAAACTGGATTATGCATGATTAATTTCGATAATTATGACTTATTATGCATTCTATGATTTTATGCAAAGATGAACAACTTTCTTATATTTATAAAATATTTTGATCATATTTTGATTTTAAATTCCATGAAGTATTCTCTTAGAGTGATCTATGATTGTAGCACACCATAAAAATGTTTTTGAAAGACTTTTTCATTGATTTTCTTGACTTATAATCCATTCTATCTTGCCTTTTATATGCGGAACTTGCTTGGGGACAAGCAGGGCTAAGTATGGGGTATTTTGATAGCATGAATTATAGTCTATATTTTGGGGTTTGTTTGGACGTTTTATCTTCAGTAATCTGCATGTTTGTATATATAATATGTGATTATATTACAATTTCATCTACCTTTGCGGGAATGGAGGTCTACACCTAGTTTTCTTGTAATCGTAGGTAAAATGGCACGTTTTGCATCAAAAAGGAGCAAAAGGAGCTAAGGAGTCATTGGAGCTACATTCAGGAACATAAGGAAACATTCAGGAAACATAGCCATGGATTAAAGATTTACTTTGGACCAGATTTGAGAGATTTCACATTCAGTTGTGACTCATCTCGGTTGACTACAGAGTCACCTCGACCGAGGTGATCAAGAGAAGTCGACTCGACCGAGGCGAACACTTGGGACGCGGCGAGAATATTTTATTCTTGGCTGAGATCTTTTATCTTTGGAAAGAGATCTTATATTTTTGGGCTTGGCTCCTGGAAGGAAGAAGATATCCTAGATCATATATTTTACCTATTTTTATGGGAAAAGATCTTTCTAAGATATCTTATCTTTGGAGATTAATTTTCCTATAAAAAGGGTCGGATTTCCCACGAATCCGACACGCTGCATACACCCGATTGTGCTTAGACAGCCGCATAGCACGCAACAGCCATACTCCAGTTGGGAGATTTGAAGAACCTTTTTGAAGGTTGAAGAAGGAAGATTGTAGCTTTTATAGCTTTTGAAGGGTTTTTGTAAGATCATCTTAGATTCCCTTCCTTGTTGTCTTGTCTTGTTGGATTTCTATCCAAGGAACGCTTTGTTGTGATATTTGATTCAGTTATTGAAGTCTTTTTATTAAATTCTTCTTGTTCAAATATTCACTTTCTTCCCATATATTTGATTAATATTTTCATGATGATGAGTGGCTAATCTCTTTGTGTGATTCTAGGGCGATTGGCTGAAGGTTGTGGGAAAAACAATGATAGAATGATCTTAATCACAGTAGGACCCTGAAAGTTGGAGTCTTTATCTTAACCCTAGAGCATCTCGTTCAGTCGATGAACATCTCGGCCGGGGTGGAATTTGGCTGACCGAGGTGACTTATCTGATCCGAAACTGAGGGTTAAGTGTTAGAGTTTCCCAAACCCTATTCTTATTATACCTTTCCTGATTCAATGCAAGCTTAGGATGAGACTTACCCGGTAATTCCTTAGTTTGTTTACCTAAGATCATAAGTGTGCTTTCATTCCATCTTGGGGTTTGAGTGTGCTTTCATTCCATCTTTGTGAGTTAGCCTGAGACTTACCCGGTAAAGGTTGATTCTATTCCCTTAGATGGTGTGTTAGTTTGAGGTTATAGTTCTTTATCTTGATTCCTTGAGACTTACCTGGTAATAGGAGTTACGGTTTAGGATTAGTGAGTAGTGAGACTTACCCGGTGATCTATTCCACTTTAGTAATACCTTCCCTATGCAAAAACCTCAGCTTTGTCCGCTTATCTTTAGATCTTGAGTTGGAACCACAACTAGATGCTTTAATCCCTAGAATTGCATATTTCCTCTATTGACTTTTATCATATTTGATTGTTTTAATTGCTTTGTGGTTAGTAATTACAAAGGCATACCGTAATTGGACTTTGTTTCACTAAGTCCCTGTGATCGACCCCTGGAATTCCTTGCTTTTTACTACGATTGACCCGTACACTGCGGGTTCGCATCGTTGTTTTAAGCTTACATCTCGGGTTATAAATTTAAAGCTTGCACACACCGTTTGGAGCGAACACAAACCTCTGTCGAAAATGCCGCAGGTGCGTCTAGACTGAGCCGCGGGGGTGGCTGTCCGCAGGGGCGGCTGATGTGAGGCACGGGGGCAGTTACAGAACAAAGAGTTGTGTAAAATGTATCGTCTGGAAAACTTCCAGCTATCTCTCTTCCTTTTCCTGCTTCTTTCTCCTCTTGCACTAGTCTGCTCAAATGATCTGCCACAATGTTCTCAGCCTGTCCCTCATCTCTAGGTTAAATTGGCTTAGAAGGAGCACCCATCGGATCAATCGTGGCTTTGCCTCCTTCTTTTCCATGAGGTACCTAAGGGCTGCATGATCAGTGAAAATAATTACCTTTACCCCGAGTAAATATTGCCTGAATTTCTCAAGGGCAAAATCTACCGCCAACATCTCCTTCTCGGTGGTAGAGTAATTCCTTTGCGCTCCATTGAGTGTCATTGACGCATAATAGATTACATGGGAAGCCCGTCCGTCTTTTTGTCCTAAAACAGCTCCGACGGCGTAGTCACTTGCGTCACACATGATTTCAAAGGTTTTTCCCAATCTAGGGAACAGATGATTGGTGCGGTGGTAAGACATGCCTTCAAAGTGTCGAAAGCTTTCTTGCAATCCTCATCCATTATGAAGGTGACGTCTTTCTTTAGCAGTTCACATAGGGGAGCTGAGATCTTTGAAAAATCTTTGATGAAACGTCGGTAGAAACCTGCATGACCAAGAAAAGATCGGATTTCCCGAACATTAGTAGGATAAGGTAAATTTTGGATTACATCAACCTTTGCCCTATCTACCTCTATCCCTTTTGAGGATATCACATGTCCTAACACAATTCCTTGTTCGACCATGAAATGCCATTTTTCCGAATTCAAGACCAAATTGGTTTCAACACACTTTTTAAGAACAAGTTTCAAATGTCCCAAACATGCATCATAACTATCTCCATGGACGGTAAAATTATCCATGAAGACTTCAATGAAATTTTCTATGTATTCGGAGAAAATACTTATCATGCGTCGTTGGAAAGTGTCGGGTGCGTTGCAAAGTCCAAATGGCATTCTGCGGTTTGTAAAAGTGCCGAATGGGCAAGTGAACGTTGTCTTCTCTTGATCTTCTGGTTTAAAACCATCAATGTCATGCTCAATCACATTTTTTAATTCATCAACATCAGAAATATCAAAAACATCTTGCACAAAAGGTTCAACAATGTCAATAGCACATAGAGAGTGATCATCACTAGAAAATCTCATCGCATCATAGATGTCAAATTCCACTACTTTACCATCAAAATCCATGGTCAATTTGCCACTAACATAATCAATTTTTGTCCTAGCGGTTTTTAGAAATGGCCTACCTAACAGAATGGGTGCAGCATGTGAATCATTTTCCATATCCATTACAAAGAAATCGGCAGGAAATATTAGGTTGTCTACCATTACTAACACATCTTCAACTATCCCTTTCGGGTACACATTAGATCTATCAGCAAGTTGTACTACAATCCTAGTTTCCATTAATGGACCAAGGCCAAGTGATTCGTAAATCGAATATGGCAAAACATTGATAGAAGCACCAAGATCAAGCACTGCTTTGTCAAAACGGGTTTCTCCTATAACGCAAGGGATGATTACCATGCCCGGATCGCTGTACTTCTTGGGCATTCTTCGTTGAAAGACGGCCGACACATGCTCACTCACTTTCACCTTTTGTTTCCCCTTTAGCTTCTGGTTCCTCTTGATAGTGCAAAGTTCCTTCAAAAAACGAGCATACTTAGGAATACTTTTCACCAATTTAAGGAGGGGAATGTTTACCTCGCATTTGGAGAAAGTCTCAAAGAGGTCTTTGTCCTCAATGATTCTTCTCTCCTTCAAAACTTCCGGGAAAGGAGTTGGTGGTTTCTCCGAGTATAGTGGTGGAAAATTAGGCCGGACGTAAGTATCCTTCTCAACACAACCTTCTAGTGTACTTTCCGCAAGGGCGTCAACTTGTAAGCGCAGGGGCGGCTCAGAGGTTGTCACCGCAGAGGCGGGGGCATCCAGCCGCAGGGGCGTCGCCTGCTCTGTACTGGGCGCAGTTACAGCCGCAGGGGCGGCTGTAGGTGCGGAAAAATCGAAAGAAGATTTGCTTTGTGATTCTTTTGCAGGTTTCTGTTGGATCTGCTTCCCACTTCTCAATGTTAGGGCACTAACATTCTCCTTGGGGTTTATAAACATTTGGGAAGACAATCCTCCAACCAATCTTGACTCGGTCCTTGAAATGGCTTCCGCCATTTGTTCAACCTGTTTTTCAAGGTTCTTGATGTTGGATTCTGTTGTTTGGACATGAGTAGCAAAATGTTTAGTCAAAACCAGTAACATATCCTCAGTTGTTTGATACTTACCTTAACGGGGCTATTGTTGTTGGTTTTGTTGATCTCTCGAACGGAAATTCTATTGGTCACGCCAGTTCGGCATGAAATTCTGAGCATAGAGATCATTCTTAGGTCTTTGTTGCTGTGGTTGTCCATAACCCATCGCGTTCACCTCAGCATCGTCATCCTGGACTTGTGGACACATGTGTGTTGGATGATATGGGTCGGCACATACTCCACAAGCTTTGAGTTGTTGTGGCGTTCCCATAAGTGTTAGCCTTTTCACCATTTCCTTCAATTCCGTCAGCTCGGTGGAAATCTCGCTCTTCCCGGAACTCACACCATGAACTCCTTTCTTGGACGGTGTTCTTCCAAAGTTCCGAGTCCCTTCTGCTAGTTCCTGTATCTTTTCCAAAGCAAGGTCAGGTGTAGAGTTAAGAATATTACCTCCGCAAGCAACATCGACGATCCTCCTTTCGTTGTCTAGCAAGCCGTGTGTATGAGCATGAAACCGGCCAACATTACCGAAGAACAAATCAAGATGAGGGCATTCGGTTTCACACTAAAAGATTCCGCGGATGATTGGAATTATCACCTTCCATCCGGGAGCATTGACACATGGGAGAACCTTCACAAGGCATTTTTGGAGAAGTACTTTCCAGCCAAGAAGGCAATAGCTTGAAGAAAGCTATAAGCAACATCGAACTGCCCAAGGTGCTTGATGGGGTCTTCACCACTTAGCCCATGGAAGGATGGAAGCAAGTGAATGAGGCCCGGTTTGAGCTCAAAATTAACTCCTTCCTCTAATGCCGGTATGGTGACCGCAAGGGGATTTTGAGCCAAAGTGGGCTGCGTGAGTTGACGAAGTGTACGGTCAGCCATCTCTTTTTAAAGTTGTTGTTGTCTTCGCTGCCGGATGTGGGTCCTCTCAATTTCTGGATCAAAAGAAGCAAAGCTGGAGTTAGTAGCACGGGTTTGAACCATAAAAATGGTTCAAACCAAAGAAACCAATAATAACAATAGAACACTCAAACTCCCCGGCAACGGCGCCAAAATTTGACTGAAGGTATTTCTATGGTCGTCTATACCCAATCAAAAGTAAATCCCAACTTAGCACTAAGAACAAGTATAGTTGATAAGCAAGGGTCGAACCCAAGAGAGTTGAGGTGCAATTATTGGTTTCAGTAGCAAGTAAAAAAGGGGGGGTTTTGGTTGAATTGATGCACACAAAACGTAAGAAAACGATTAACGCGACAAGTAAGACGATTATAGGTGAATCTACACTAGGTTGATTCTAAGCATGCAATTACTACTTTGGTGAGTTCCTTTTTCAAATTCTTAAGTAATCTCCCGTCTCGATCATATATATGTGTCGAGCCAACCGGAATCAACACAACTTAACAAGTTAAAGTTCCGTAAACCTACAAGAACGAATAACAAGTTAGCTTTCAAAAAAAGACTAAGGGATATAAAAACAAGATTAAAACCGTTAAACTTATCTTTATATTTGTGTTCCTTTTCTTTAAATAATTACAACCCGTTATTACTTAAAGTTACTACTAGATTAAAGACCCTAACCCGGAACCTATTAATCCTAGTTATTTGCATGCACTTTAGAACCTAAGGTGATCAATCTTAAGCAATAGTAAACATACAATTAGACAATGGAGATCAAAGAAACACAAAGTATTACTGAATAAAAACTTATATTAAAAAGAATTTACAACCAAAGTAACAACGCAGCTTCAAACCAACCCAATGTAGCAAGGGAGTTAGCAACTCATTATAATGGAAAACTCAATTCTAAAATGGATTTTTGTGGGAAAAGCCCTGGATCATTCTAGCAATCAGCCAAGTACTATTTATACTACAAAAGACACTTAATTAGGGGTAAATGGCCGGCCTTAAACAGTCACCTTCAATGGCATAAAGGTGGTGCAAACAGCCGGAATGAAGCTTCTGGCGTTAAACCGCAGGGGCGGCCTTCAGGAACCGCAGGGACGGTTTAGGCAGAATCGGTTGATCTTCTTCAAGGCTGCAGGGGCGGCTAAGATATTCCGCTTGGGCAGATCTTTAATGCTCTTCAACGTCTGACCCTTCAACTTCCTGGCATTTCTGATGCCAAGACGCAGGGGCGTCCCTATGTCAGCGTAGGGGCGGTGACACAACCTCTTCGTCTTCCAGCTCCCAGGTTGAGGCGCAGGCATGGCGGAGTGGGAGGCGCAAGGGAGCTGGTCTTCATCTCTTTAGGGTAGGTCACCGCAGGGGCGCCAATGGAGTGGCGCAGGGGCGGTGACACACTTCTTGGTTGGCGCTGGTGAAGGCGCAGGGGGCGCTCTGGTGGAAGGCGTCACCCGCAGGGGCGGGGACAAGGACCCGCTGGGGCGGTGATGCAACAGAAGCATTGCTTCGTGAATGGTCTTCACTCCTAAGTGCTTATAACTCCTTCTTTAGCTTCTTTTAGTCTTCTTTTTCTGGACCAAGGAGTTAGAAGCATAAACCGACACAAATGCAATAAAAAGACTCTAAAAACTACCCTAAATGATAGTGATTTCCTCACCTATCATATGTCCTAACCCATCATGAATCAAGGGTAAGTTCTATGTTCCTTGACTGAAGTAACCACTTATATCTTGTCAATATTTAGGAATTGAGATCCGGTGAAGTAGAGATGGTAAAGAAAATTCGAAAGAAGTTACATACTTATTTCTCAAATCTGCAAAAGGAAAAGAAAAGAGGCATTGATACAAATATGAATTGATTATGAGAAAAGATTTCATGGATCGAAAAATGTACTCCAAACCTACATTCTATGAAGGATTGTCTAGAAATCACCCAACTAGCATTTTTATGGTTTTAATTTTTTTTTCAATCATGCTTCAAAGGAATGAAATTAACCCACCTTCTAGGAAGGGTTGTTTAACCCTCTTAATATCATTTGTATAATTAAAAACTTTATTTTTATCTTTAGTTTAAATTTTTGGTACTTTATAATTATTTTTGGTTTTGATTTTAAACCACAACCCAAGATATAAGTCTAAATATATTTGTGGTTGAATTTAATACTCATTTGTTTTGTATCAAATTTCATATGTAGCCTTACATAGTTCTTAAAGAACTTGGATATTTGATTTGAATTTTATCTAATCAAACTCTATAAGTAAATGTTTTATATCGAGTTTTAAAAAAAAAAATTTAAGAAATTTTCTTTTATCTCCACGATTTCATTCAAATCTAATTTACTTGGATGGGGTAATGGAATCAAAATTATTTCGATCTCGGATTTCTTACATAGTTCGGTAAGAGAATCAAATCATAATAGAGTTTTGGTAACATTTTGTAATTTTGATTTATATACTTGAGAATATATTTGTGATTTGACTTAGTTAACTTTTTAATCAAGTTTCCAACATAGTCTTTATTTGAAGATATCAAATCACGTATGGTTGTTTTAGTAAAAAAGAAAACATTTTGTTTGAATTCTTTTTGTGATTAAACTCGGCGAGTGGGTTCTTCATGTGGAGTGCAGATCTTTTTTGAATTTTGGTATAATTACAATATATGTTTCAAAGATGATTTTATTTGGATTTCGTACATAGTTAAAAAAGAACATCAAGATTCCTACTTAGTAATTTTTTAGGACATCAAATCACGTATAAATTTTTAAGACAATACGTATTACGCACTAAATATATTACCCGAAAATTTTATTTACGATCAACTCCCAATCAAGTTGTATTTTCAGGACCAACCTCCTACATACTTAATGCTTCTTATTATTTTATGTGATACTTAAGATTGTGACAACTATAGTTATCATTTTTATGTGGATTTGATGTTAACAACACCTAACTAATATCTATCATTTTATATGGGTTTTAGTAGTTAAAATATGGTGTGGAAGACAACTATAGTTATCATTTTATGTGGATTTGGTGTTAACAACACCTAATTAATACTTATCATTATATGTGGGTTTTAGTAGTTAAAATATAGTGTGGGTATACTTTCCTATTTCAGCTATACAATCCCAAATTCTCACCTCACTAGTTATGTACTTTATATCTACTATCTCAGTTAGAATTGTCCCTCTTTTCTATACATATATTTTTATACACATGAACTCAAGGAGACTTTGCAATACTTTATATGCCACGTATGGCTGCTTTACCTCACCTTCTTCATGTGCAAACATCCGAAACCTCCATAGTAATGACATTTATTTTATTTGATACCCTTTGACCAACCATTATGGTAATAAATGGGTTGTTTCTGTTACAACCGAGCAACTAACAACCCCTTTCACATCTCAATAGCTTATCTACATTCATATCCATCAGCAATCTATCCTTATAACAAGTTCCGAAAACTATACTAAAACAGTTTTCTTATCCTTAATGTATATCTCAACATCCTCAAAACCGCCTAAAATATTCATTCCTCAAGATTAACACCTTTTTATCACTAAGGTTGTGCTTGGCATGACAAATACACTAGTGTATTAGAGTGTTTATGAGTGTTTTTATATTTAATAAGTGTTTGGCATGTAATAAAACACTAGCTTTTAATGTTTATAGGAGTGTTTATGAAACCCTTATTTGAGCAAGGGTTTCAGCATTCACACTAGAGTTTGTCCTATAAAATGACTATATTACCCTTATTTATTTTCTGTATTTACAACCCTTACCTAATACTTAAACGACATTCTCTCACCTCACCACCACTCCATAGATGATTTTTCAGACGATTCTTCAGACCTTGGTGTACTCCTCGGCGAAGAAGAAGAAGAAGAACACAGTCGTTCGTCTTCTTCCCCTCTTCGGTTCTTGTACTGGTCGTTGAAGAACAAAAGGAAATCCGTCGAAGAACACTGAGCCAACAATGGCGATATTGCATTATCTAGGCTTTTTTCTTATTGATTCGTCTCTGAACCTTATCAGTTCCTTTCCCTTCTCTATTATAGTTTTCCGGTATTGGGGCATGGTGTTATTGCTGTTAATTTTGTTTGGGAACTCAAATTGTACAACACCAATCAACCGTTAGTTTTGCAATTCAGACCCTTCTTCTTGATTCATCTTCTCCCCTTCTTTGATTCTTGTTGTTAATTCTACAATTCAGGCCATATATGGTGCTTCTAATATTCAAAATGACATCAAAGTCTCAACACCACATTCGACTTTCTTAGATGAATTGAAAGAACGCAAATGGAATTAGGAGGAACGACACGAATCAATAGCTCTTCTTCACCTTCAAATTTTGCTGGTCATAAACACTACCACTACTATGCCAAACAGTCGTTAGTATTTTTAAACCACTAACACTAGTATTTCCTTGAAACACTTCTAAACACACTAGGTTTTGCAAATACTAGTGTTTTTGCTTGATTTGCCAAACACAGCCTAACTGACATTCACTCTAGTTCATCTAGGTTTCAACCTAACATGATACTTACAATGATCAACCTAAGACAACAAGAAGGAATCGACGTACCAAGTCGTGGTACTTTTTGGAAGGATGATGCGACCGCACGAACAAGAGGCGTGACCGCGGAGGAAACGAGGTGCGACCGCGACGACAAGAGTTAGGCATGACCGCGGCGACAAGTACAGACGTAATCTTTGTCAATCACCGTTGTTGTTCTCCGATCCAATTATGAAAGAAACTCTCTTGATTCCTTGCTATTGTTGTTGGAGAAGGATTCAAACATAGAAACCATAAGCATCAACAATCAAGTGTAAGGGAAGAGATAGAATCGGATCTTATTCTTCTACAACTTTAAGGAGAAAACCGGGCTGCTACTCCTGTTTGCAAGAACGACAACAAAACCCTAATGTTGCCTCAAATCCTATTGCTTTATTAACGAAGGCAGACATAAGTTCAATGTTGTTGTTGGCACTGAAGGAAGATAATGAAAGGAAGAAGTACAAAAGAGAAGAGAAGAGAATGGAAGAGCAAGAAAGAAGACTTACGTGAAAGAGGAAAGATAGAACATCCAGGGTTTTGGAGAAGGGGAAGAAGGTTGTAAAAGATAAAACACAATCTCCTAACTTACCGCGACCGCGGCAAGACTTGGCCGCGACCACGATTGTAGGGCGCACCCGCGGGTAGGCAACATACGCGACTGTGGGGCGCGGCCGAGGTGACTCACAATAACACACTATAATAAAATTATCATTGTACATTTCCCCCTAAAAACTAGTTTCGTCGTGAAATTTAATAAGCGCATGTCACTTCAGTATTAAAACCAAAACATACGATCGTACCACCGGAAGGCAGTATCCCTTTGAACACTATTCAAACATTCTACATCCACTAACACATCAAGGTCTAGCATGGTCATAACATCACATCAAAAAATGGAAATCACGCAATCAACACATCAAATCACACAAAAACATAACCGAGAACTAGCCCGTCGGTCCTACGGCTGCAGCTAGCTTTGCATAAAACTTTGGATAGATCCTCCTAATGTTATCCTCCGTCTCCCATGTAGCCTCATCAACTCCCCGTCTAGACCAATGAATTTGTAGCATCGGTATGTCCTTAGATTGTAAGCGTCTAGTACTCCTCTCTAACACCGCTACTAGATGCTCTACAAAGGTATGATTCGGCTCAACTACCAGATCCTCATAAGTAATGACGTGTCTCGGGTCTGGTATATAATCTATCATGTGAGATACGTGGAAAATTTGGTCAACACCCTCTAGTACTGGTATAAAAGGTTTGGTTGATAACAAGAGCACTTGTAAATTTGAAGACTCATGGTAATCCGATCTAAACAAAAAATAGATCAAGTTTTGACGTTTTGTGAAAAAAAAAATTTTTTAAAAAATCCAGCTTGATCTCTTGGATTTTAATGAAAATGATGCAATGTCGGGTGGTTGGATTAGTATGGCACATGGGTCATCACCATATTTATAGAAGGAATTCAGACATTAGATTTTGCTTATCTGTTATGTGAATAAATGTATTGTTGTGGGATTGAAGATGATTAGTGATACAACTATGGAAATGACAAGAGATGTATAACAAAATGAGTGTCGATGTACCATGTAGAATGGATGGACAAACCTCACCTAACTCGGAAATGGCATCTGTTGGTCGTAATTGATGAAATCCAAAGATATTGTAACTTGTAGCATATGGAGACCGAGTCACCACAATGAAGATTAATTGCGTGGAGCTTCAAGACACATTTGGGAAGATATGTATATATCACTACACCGTTACAAAACAGATTGAAGAAAATTCTCGAAATTAAAGAATTAGGAAAATGTGTCTCTAAGATTTGAAATGAATTTTGTTTGAGGAGAGATGACAAGTAAAAAAGTTTAGGTGTTTCACAAGTTGAGGTTTATGAGAGCAGAGGTTATATTGAAGTAGCGATATGTGATTTGACAACCCAAAAATCGTGATAGTTGAAATTAAGACCGACTATAGAGACAAGGCATGACTAGATTAACTTAGAAGAGTAATTTGGATGTGGTGCTAAGATATATTGCAACAAGCTCTCTTTGATTGTCGAAGTTATACCAAGGAGTTTAAGGATGTCAATTGGCTTATCAAAATGTAATCCATAATAACTATATGAAGATTTACAGATTCACTCATGTCGGATAGCATGAGAGACAAACTGAGTGGCATATATCATGGTGATTTTTCTATCGAATAACGTTTTACTTGAAAACATAGTAGATAACGACTAATTCGGTTGGTGAATGATCTATGTTTTGGCAAGTGATAACATCGACACGTTTGTCTTGACTGAAATCTTATTGAGACTAAAATTAGTAACAACCTGGGTGGAAAGGGTCTATGTGAATGGCTTTTTGAGGAGTTGGTCAAATCATCTTGGTGAAAGAACCGATAAAGGAGTGACCTAATCCAACGGAGAGGTCAGTTGAGGTCGTGAAAGATAGTTGAGACCATCACGACCAAATCCAGATAAGTAGTTGAAGGCACTTTATCGGATGAAGGTAATTACATCCTTTGTTGGAGCACACGGAGTAGAGGTGAGCTTATGACTTTGGCGAGTTAGTGTTTTCCTTAATTCGTTGAGAGCACCCATGGGACGAAGATTTGAGCAAGTATACATATTACTAGAACGAGATGCATTTATAATTCTTCTCCGGTCATCATATGAAGATGGCGAACTTTGAGGATTTAGGGTGTTTATGAGTGAGAGATGTTACCCTCCGCTTTTAAAGATGTTAAGGCACGGGAATATCAAGAGATTGGGTCGGAGAACATACCAATAGTTGAGATCATAAGGAAGTTCCAAAGAGAGTTGATATTTGTGACTAAGGAGTACTTGAGTGTGAAACAACAAATCCATGTCTTTAATAGGTGTTTGAGGTTAGATATTTGTGCATATGTTTCGGGATCTAAGTGCTCGAAATTGAGTCAGTACTAGAACACTATGATGACTTATGAGATGACAAATTCAATACATGAAAGGTTGGAAAACTTGCATGACTTGAGGAAGAAGTTGAAGACTATGTTTGGTGTTAGTACGAATAGTAGAATGTAATAAATTTATCGAGGTAGTTTCACTAACAGTCATACAAACCGTTTGGACTAGTTAGAAGGAGTTGACGAGAGATGTTATTATGATCGAGGTAGTATTAGACACAAGAGAGATGATTGTTCAAGACAAGTAGTCACTTGGTTCACTTGTGGTCAGGGAAACAACTAGCTGCATATTATCATACTCGACTTAGTACACCATCACACGATTCTTCC
Source organism: Fagopyrum homotropicum (assembly GCA_033239125.1). NCBI lineage: Eukaryota > Viridiplantae > Streptophyta > Magnoliopsida > Caryophyllales > Polygonaceae > Fagopyrum > Fagopyrum homotropicum. Next base: position 7,896,833 of record BSWB01000005.1, on the reverse strand, counting down.
CCGATATTAAATAATTGTTTGGGGACAAAGACAACCAGTTCAAGTTTTAGGGAAATTTTTGACTTGATTATAGTAGTGGTGTAAGGTCCTCAAGATTTGTTGCAAAGTGTTAAAAACTTAGACATATTCCACCATTGTCGCCTTCAAATAGCCTTTGTCACCTTCATCGGGAAGCCACAACTGCCTCGTTTCTGCCTACCCGAGCCGGTGAGTCCAAATCCACCATTCCCGCCAACCACAGGGCGCCTCATTCCAGGTTCCCTTGATGTCACCACCAGACACCCTTACCTCTTTCTCCGTAGCAGTCTCCGTATGCATTGAGCGCCGTCGCCGGTATCGAAGAAGGTCGTTGTTGAGAACTCTCCTCAAGAAAAAAACCCTAATCAGGAATCTTCGAGTTTTGGGTAAATTACTAAAATGGCATATCTTAATTGCATTAATGACCCATACTTTCAAGATTTACAAATCCGTTTGTTAAGATGCGCTTGTAGATTGATTGTAATGGATTGATTTGATTGATTATAAACTTCATGATATGACATTATGAGGTATTGGAATGATGGTGATGACTTTTTTTTGGATAGTCATTATGGTGATTATGAGACTCGTCTTTTGAGGTAAGTCGTATGTCTTACTTAGATGTCGGCTTGTCTTGATTCAATGTTAGATTTGTTGTTGATTGTTAGTGGAACATAATTTGGGAGATTGTGAATATATCATTTGTGTTTTAAATGATTTTTATTAAAAATAATATTAACTGTTATATCTTGGGTGTTATGAAGAGGTTGATATTACGATGGTAATGGTTAGGAGTAGTGTTAAAGATTGATGAAGTGATTATGACAAATGTTATGTATAGTGATGGGAAATGTGAGACATGATGATAAGAAGTATCTTTATATGAGGGGAAATGAGTATAGTATAGACAAAGACACACATGGATGTATGTATGGATGATATGATATATTATTGGTTACGGATGACTATATATGTTGACGTGTATGTATGATATTGATGTGTTAATTGTCATGAGTCACATACGCGATAGTTTGGATGGTAGCATTCTTGTTAGTCGTGAATGAAAATAGGTGTGGATGGTTGCGTGTGATGGAAGGCAACATGACATAATGAGGATTTTGATGATTTATATGAATAAGTAATGATCATGTTAGTGAATGGGAATGGAAGGAGTTAAGAACATTATCGTTATACTTTTTGTTGGGTATTGATAGTAGTGGTACCTTAGTTATGTAATGTTATAGATGAACTCTAGGAGAGTTTGAGTAACTAACGATTGAACGTGGTTTGGTTTAGTATTGAGTAATGGCTTCGGCCATTGTCAACACCTGAAAGTGACCGCTGATTTCATTTATGCGAGTACATTTCCATAAGGTATTCATATATGAAAATGGATTACGTTTAAATGAGGAAATAAAGGTGAAATGTGGGTTGAATAAAATGCACATTTAGATAAAGTGAGGAAGTTATAAACCTATTGTTAAGTCCACCTTGATGAATATATTAACGTTTGTTTTTGCAGGATGATGGAAGACAAATAAAACAGTGGTTTTTTTTTTTTTTATCAAATATCAATATTTATATATGTGGATATATGTGGTTGTGTTTGTTACATATGTGTGCTGATTTTGTGGGGAAAACAAACTTCAAACAACCACGATATGATGCAGATTTTATGGAAACAAAATAGCCAAGATATATGCAGATTTTATGGAAACAAAATAGCCAAGAAATATGCAGATTTTGTGAAAACAAAACAGCTAAGATATATGCAGATTTTGTGGAAACAAAATGGTCAAGATATGTGCAGATTTTGTGGGATTAAATTGAACTTCAAACGGAAACAATATATGTTCCTACAAAAGCTTATAAAAGAACCCAGCCACGGTGAAGAAAAGTAAGAGAGGCGCTTACACAGATTTTCATTAGCCTACTTCATCGACATAGTTTATCAACTCTCAAGTCTTATCATTGTTTATTTTTTGTTGAGAGAGTTAGATAAACACAAGAGCATTATTGGCATATCTTAAGAGTGGTATACACAATGTGACTCTACGAAGTGACTAGGCTATTGTTCGATAGAACTGAGTTGACTTGATCGTAGAGGTGAGGCTACAAGTGAGAGAAGTAGGGAAGTTCTTCTAGTTTGTATCTAGGACTCTGAAGGAAAGCGAGATAATAGATATTTTGAATCCTAGGGTCGGAAACCCTAGGTGCAGAAGTAGGCGTTAGAGCTGAACTTTGTAAACATACCGCGTGTTGATCGTCTTTGAAACACCTCAAATCCGCGAGACACGGGGCGTCACATGAGTTAGGATCTACAATGGATCCTGACCTTAGCCTGACAATAAGTACACTGGATCTTACAACAAGACACGGATAGATTAAACTAAATACATAAAATTGTATAATATATACATCAAAAGAGTTTACAGCATCATAGTTGAGTACAAAACGGCAACCATAAACATCCAAGTTCAAAACTTCTCATATCCCACGAACAACCTAGTGTACGGAATACCTTGGCTGATCACCCATCTGGCTCATTCTGCAGTCCTCCTATCCTGCAGAAAAACTACAACACGGTATACACCGTTAGCTAACAGAAATGAATAAGAATGAAGTTATAGCACATACAAACACCAACACATCACAATATACAATGCCACACACACATTCGTTTATCATATTTACTTAAGTTATTCCATTACTAATTCAACTTATTTTGTGACACGAGGAACCTACAGAACCTCGGCTTTCCCCCTTTAACACAGGGTTTTGCGTGGGGGTAGAATTACCACATGCCCCCTTTGCTACTGGCTTTCGAGCACCTCCTCCACTCAGCGAGCTTTGGCAAGTGGTCACCACCCGGTTATAATACACTTGGGCCATATAAAGTAATGAAGTGATTATCCTAGTCTGGTTTAGGTTATAAATGCAACAATCATATGAACAAACACACAACCATTACAACCACTCAAATTCACAACTGCACGCTAAGTAAGTCCAATGAACTTACTTGAAACTCTCGTAAATTTGTACCACATCACAGTTTCCCCTTGAGAAAAAGAATCAACACCTGCATAAGCAAGGCAAACACAATATCAAATGCTGCAAAGGTTAGAGGACGTATCTCCTACACCTCATGACCATAACCAACTATAACTCACATCTAAACCTTAGAATCCTCAACATACATGCAAGTGCCTAAGGCACAAACCCAACATGCGACTCATCAAGCTCATCCTCAACCAAACTAGCCTAGCCATATCTAAGTCAAGGCCAAAGGAAAGGAAAGAAAGAAACATGCCAACTAGCTATGCCCTAGACACGCATCGGCGGAAGCAAGAGGCGCAAGACACTACACCTGTAAGGCGCAGGGGCGGACCACTCTAGGCGTAGGGGCGGCTCACACCCAGACGCAGGGGTTTCTCATCTCAGGCGCAGGGGCGGCTGGTGTGCAGAGGGTGGGTCTTCGACTTCTCTTCGATCCTTCACTTGCTCTTCTTCACCTCTTCATCAACTAGCAACCAAACATACACATATGTATACATATGTGATCATTAAAACTTCCAGGAAAGGTCCACACAAGTCTATATTTGTGAATCCTAAGCTAAAGAGAAAGAAAGAAAGAAAGAAAGAGGGAGGGAGAAGAGAAGACTTACCACATCTGGAACCTAAGAAGAAGGAAAGATCAACACAAACACCACCTCAGCTGACTCTCACAGCACAACAACACATCCATCATCCTCAAATCAAGCTCCAAGCTCAACATCTCTCACAAACTCATACAAAACAAAGAAGATCCAAGAAGAAGCTCCAAAGGAAGAGAGGAAGAGAAGAGATGATCGTAAGGAGGAGAAGAAGAAGGCTGAAGAAGATGAAGGAAACCCTCATCAAGAAGTAAGGAATGGCTTATAACGAAGCCAAACAAAAGCACGGATCAAGGTCAACAAAGACGGTTGCAGCCGCACAAACCTGCAGGGGCGGATCTGTAGGGCCGAAGGGACAGACCACAAGACCCGCTAGGGCGGCCCACTGGGTGCGCAGGGGCGGCTAGTCTTGCCTCAGCCCACTCAACACAGCTCAGCATATACGTCTCAGCTGAGGTGCATGTGCGGGATCCCTAAAAGACTAAGGCTCTTACAATACACTCCCCTACAAACATGTTTTGTCCCAAAACTTGCATGATCCCAAATCCTCTCGGACCCATATGCCGAGGTATAACACTCTCTCTCTTGGTGACATCACAACTCTGCTCATAAGATCACAACCTATAGCATTCTATAAACTCAAAGCATAACATGGAGAAATCATCTACTCTAGCAACAAGATCACACACGCTAAACAAGGCATAAGGGAAATCCATCTCTAGCCTTACTATAACCACTTCACAAGGCATGGAGGAAAACTGTCTCCAGCCAAATCGTACGCATAACGCAACTACGTGGAGGAAAACCGTCTCCACTCACACTATGTCCAACAATAATAGCATGGAGGAACAACTATCTCCAGCTAATCCTAAACATATTGCAATAGCATGGAGGGAAGAACCATCTCCAGCTGTACCTAACTGCGCTAGCAAACAAGATCTAAAAGATCATATGCACACATCATAGCTAGCACGAAAACACAACATATCACATAAAGACATAACATACATCCACCAAGATGGCATTAAGATCTACTCGTAGATCCTACAGGTGTATCTATCTCGGGATAGAACTCTGGATAGTTTGTCTAGATAATATCCTCAATCTCCCATGTAGCCTCCTCTGGCCCTCATTTCGACCACAGTATCCTCAACATAGGAATGTCCTTTGAACGCAGGCAACTCATACCTCGTTCTAGGACTACAATCGGGTGCTCAACAAAAGTGTGGTCCAGCTCAACTACTAAGTCATCATAGCTGACGATGTGTCTCGAGTCTGGTAGTACTCCCTCAGTTGAGACACATGAAATACAGGATGAACACCCTCTAATCTCGGTGGCATATTCAATATGTATGCTGCTCTCCTAACTTTATCCAGTATCTCAAAAGGACAAACATATTGGGGACTCAGCTTCCCCTTTATGCCAAAATGTCTTGCGCCTCGCGTCGGAGATACCCTCAGTCAGACATGAGCTCTTACCCTGAACTCTAGAGGTTGACGCCTATTGTCTACATATGACTTCTGGCGACTCTGTGCAGCCAGCATCCTCTCTCTGATCAGCGCTACTCGAGCCATATCATCCTGAATTTGCTCTAGCGCTATATCGTTGATACTGCTAGGCTCATCCCAACATAACGGTGTACGACATCTACCCCCATACAGTGCCTCATATGGGGTAATCCCAATCGATGCATGGCAGTTGTTGTTGTATGAGAACTCAACTAGTGGGAGGAAATATGACCGTCCCTGTCCCCAATCCAACACACAAGCTCGCAGCATGTCCTCTAGCGCCTAGATGGTCCTCTCAGACTGACCATCTGTCTGAGGATGAAACGTAGTGGTAAAGTGCAAACTTGTCCCTAAAGTAGTTTGAACCTGCTGCTAGAATCTCAAGGTGAATCGTCCATATCGGTTTGAGACGATCGTCCACGGTACACCATGGAGTCTCACTATCTTTCTAGTGAACTCCTCAGCCAATCTGCTCATTGGCCACGTCTCTCTGATAGGGATAAAACGTGCAGTCTTTGTTAGTTTGTCAACCACAACCCAAATAGCATCAAAGCTCCTGCTCGGTCTCAGTCTTGTCACAAAGTCCATGGAGATGTTCTCCCACTTCCCCTATGGTATTAGCAGTGGATGGAGCTCTCCTCTTAGTCTGCAATGCTCTATCTTGACCTGCTAACAGGTCACACATTGAGCCATACATCTGGCCACATCGGGCTTCATCCCTCCTCACCAATATGAGCGTCTCACATCCTGATACATCTTACTCGCACCTAGGTGCACTAAGTAAGGTGTAGAGTGAGCCTCTTGTAAAATCCTCTGTCTCAGATCCGCATCAACGGGTACAAAGACATGTATGTGGCGTCGCATCACTCCATCTGCTCCTATGGAGAACTGTGGGGCATCACCACAAGACATCCTATCTCATATCCTCATCGACGTTGGGCAGGTCCCCTGTTTCTGTTGGATCTCACCCAATAGATCAGGTAGAAACTCTAAAGTGCTCAACTGGGCATCCTCATCATGAAACTTGATGTCCATCTCTAGCCAAGCTAGATCTCTCTGGAGCTGGGGATGTACTGTTAATCTCGCAATCGCCTTCTCTCGAGGCGTCTTCTTACTCAGGGCGTCGGCGATAGCATTAACCTTCCTTAGATGGTACAGAATCTCAAGGTCAAAGTCTTTGATCAGCTCAATCCATCAATGATGGCGGTTATTCAATTCCCGCTGCGTGAAAATATACTTCAGACTCTTATGGTCTGTGAAGATCTGACATGTAGCACCATACGGGTAATGTCTCCAGATCTTCAATGCATGAACTACCGCTCCCAACTCCAGATCATGAGTCTGGTATACGTCTTGAGATGTCTAGATGCATATGCAATCACTCTGCCACGCTGCATCAGCACACATCCCAAGCCTAGTTTGGATGCATCACTATAGACCACAAAGTCCTATGTGCCCTCCGGCTGCGCTAAGATAGGAGCGGAAGTCAGACGTCTTTTCATCTCCTCAAAACTCTGATTACACGGCTCAGACCATACAAACCGGGTAGTCTTCCTCAACTAGTTGGTAAGTGGACGAGAAATCATAGAGAATCCCTCCACAAAGCGTCGGTAATAACCGGATAGGCCAAGAAAGCTACACACTTCCTTGACATTCGTCGGTGTCGTTCATGCTGCTACTAACTTGATCTTCGCCGGATCAACCTTGATCCCTTCGGCGGACACAATATGACCCAGAAATGCTACCTCTGGCATCCAGAACTCGCACTTAGAGAACTTGGCATATAGTTCTCTATCCCTCAAAACCCACATCACCGTATTCAAATGTCTTGCATGTTCTTCTCTACTGCGAGATTACACCAGGATGTCGTCTATGAAGACCACCACAAACTGATCCAGGAAGTCGATGAATATACCATTCATCAATAAGAAAGTGGGCACATTCGTGAGCCCAAATGGCATCACTACAAACTCGTAGTGGCCATACCGAGTCCGAAAGGCCGTCTTATGCACATCCTGATGTCTCACCCTCAGCTGGTGATAACTCGAGCGCAAGTCTTTCCTGGAAAACACACTCGCTCCCTAGAACTGATCTAACAAGTCATCAATATAAGGCAATGGATACTTTTTCTTGATGGTTACCTTGTTCAGCTCTTTGTAGTCGATACACAACCTCAACGATCCGTCCTTCTTCCGTACGAAGAGGACAAGCTCTCCCCACGGGGTTACACTAGAGCTGATGAAGCCCTTCTCATCCAACTCCTCGAGTTGCTTCTTCAGCTCTGACAACTCGACAGGCGTCATACGGTATGGGGCCTTCGAGATCGGTCTCGTACCAGGCTCCAACTCGATACTGAAGTCTACGCTCCTCTGAGGCGGTAAATTGAATGGCTCAATAAGCACATCTAAAAACTCGCAGACCATTGGAATGTCCTCTAACGTTGGACTCTCGCCCTCTTTCATGGCATAACACTAGAAGGCATCACATCCATGTGCTATCATCCGAGTTTTTCGTACTACACTGATAACCATACCCGTCTTTTCAAGGTCCCAACCTCAAAAAACCTTTATATGGCCCAACTCGGTAGAGACCGTCACGGTCCTCCTACCCACATCTAACACAGCATGATGTTTATCCATCCAATCCATACCAAGAATGACTTTCTCATGCATCAGCGGCATGACAAAGAAGTCCACAAATAAATCACGGTCCTACATGTATAGGACAACCATGTACCTCTCGGGTACCTCTAACCTAACCCCCATCTAGTAACCCTATCTAGAAAGGTCTACCCTCTACTGTATCTAAGGTCAGTCTATCCACACATACATGAGAAGGCAAAGGGTGTGTAGCACCCATATCAAACAAAACTCTAATAGGTAAACCATTAACAAGGAGGGTACCTATAACAGCTAACGCCAACGGCTCCATTGCATATCATTACACAATACTCAAACCTATGCTCCCCGGGTATCACAGAGGTCATCACCGTCGTTTTTGCCTCTACTCCTTGTACACCGGAAAGAGGAGAGTCTTGCTGAGAAGGAACACTGCCTTGCTAAAAAAAGGGAGTCAAATGGCCTAGTTCGCCACATGTAAAGCAAGTTATCGGTGCCAAGGGACACTCAGAGTGCAAACGGCCTGGATCACCACAATTGAAACACAATCGTCCTGTCTTCGCAGCTTGTGCGGATAAAGGATAACTCGGTCTTCTTCGTTCACCCTTAGTAACCTTAGCATGGGAGGAAACATGCTGACGTGGCATCTTGTTTCGTCGGCAGAAAATCGATCGATGTCCTATCTTACCAAAGGTAAAGCAAGTCACTAATGATCTCTTACACTCCGATCATATGTGTCCAGGCACTTCACAATTGAAACAGATTCTCATCCCACCAGAAGTCCGTGTGGAAGGGGGTAATTCGAACGTCCATTTGTCAAACTCTATCTAACACCTGAAGTGTCTGCTTCACCACTCACTACTTCGGTTCGTTGTTTCTTCTTTGATCCGGAAGCTTCAGTCGGTCCCACCAATGTTGGTAAATCCGGTGTAGGTCTACCTGCTCTTCCAGCCTCTTGTACTTGGCGTATATATTTTGGAAACTCGGGTCCACTCATTGAGACGTAGTCAATCTCCTCATATATGTCCTTTGCTATAGGCGAAACAACTGCAGAAACTAGTCCCTGACCTATCACTAATGTGATTGCATTTGCACGGTATGCACACCTAACTTATAAGGCTATATATGTGCCATATGTATATATATATATATATATATATATATATATATATATATATATATATATATATATATATATATACATATAATACTTAAGATCACATGCAATCACATTAGCACATAATATATATCTATATCTATATATATATATATATATATATATATCTATATTGTCGAGATCCTCAGAAGGGTGATGGCTTCCCGTACACACTATCCCAAAACAACTGTATTCTTTTAAGACGAAATTCCTTTTGAAAAGTCAGACCCCTTTCGGGTTCTGTTTATTTATCTACTCCACCTTTATTGCAGACTGCAAGTGCCATTGTTGTCAACCTAATGCTCTGATGCCAACTTTGAAACACCCCAAATTCGTGGGACTTGGGGCGTCACACGAGCTAAGATCTCACAATGGATCTTGACCCTAGCCTAACAACAAGTTCACTGGATCTTACAACAAGGCACAAATAGGTTAAACCAAATACATAAAACTGTAAAATATATACATCAAAAAAGTTTACAACATCATAGCCGAGTACAAAACGGGAACCATAAACATCCAAGTTATGACTTCCCATATCCCACGAACAACCTAGTGTACGGAAGCCCTCGGCTGATCACCCATCTGGCTCACTCTGTAGTCCTCCTATCCTAAAGAATAACTACTACATGGTATACACCATTAGCTAACAGAAATGAATAAGAATGAAGTAATAGAACATACATACACCAACACATCACAATATGCAATGCCACACACACATCCGTTTATCATCTTTACTTAAGTTATTCCATTACTAATTCAACTTATTTTGTGACACGAGGAACCTAAAGAACCTCGGCTTTCCCCCTTTAACACAGGGTTTTGCGTGGGGGTGGAATTACCACATGCCCCCAATGCTACTGGCTTCCAAGCACCTGCTCCACTTAGCGAGCTTTGGCAAGTGGTCACCACCTGGTTATAATACACTTGGGCCATATAAGGTAATGAAGTGGTCATCCTAGTCCGTTTAGGTTATAAATACAATAATCATATGTGCACACACACAACCATTACAACCACTCAAATCTACAACTACACGCTAAGTAAGTCCTATGGACTTACCTGAAACTTTCACAAACCTATACCACATCACAGTTTCCCCTTGAGAAAAAGAATCAACGCTTGTATATGCAAGGCACACACAATATCAAACGCTGCAAAGGTTAGGAGATGTATCTCCTACAACTCATGACCATAACCAACTATAACTCACATCTAAACCTCGGAATCCTCAACATACATACAAGTGACTAAGGCACAAACCCAACATGCAACTCATCAAGCTCATCCTCAACCAAACTAGCCTAGTCATATCTAAGCCAAGGCCAAAGGAAAGGAAAGAAAGAAACACACCAACTAGGTATGCCCTGGACACGCACCGGCGGAAGCAAGAGGCGCAAGGCACTGCACCAATGAGGCATAGGGGCATACCACTCTAGGCGCAGGGGCGGCTCAAACCTAGGCGTGGGGGCGGCTCAGCTCAGGCAGGGGCGGCTGGTGTTAAGAGGGTGGCTCTTCGACTTCTCTTCGATCCTTTACTTGCTCTTCTTCACTTCTTCATCAACCAGCAACCAAACATACACATATGTATACATATATGATCATCAAAACGTCCAAGACAGGTTCACACAAGCCTAAGCTTGTGAATCTTAAGCTAAAGAGAAGGAAAGGAAGAAAGAGGGAGGGAGAAGAGAAGACTTACCACAACTAGAACTTAAGAAGAAGGAAAGATCAATACCAGCACCACCTCAGCTGACTATCTGAGCACAACAACACATCCACCATCCTCAAATCAAGCTCCAAGCTCAACAACTCTCACAAACTCATACAAAACAATGAAGATCCAAGAAGAAGCTCCAAAGGAAGAGAGGAAGAGAAGAGATGATCGTAAGGAGAAGAAGAAGAAGGCTGAAGAAGATGAAGAAAACCCTCATCAGGAAGTAATGAATGGCTTATAAAGGAAGCCAGCCAAAAGCACGGGTCAAGGTCAACAAAGACGGTTGTAGCCGCACAAACCCGTAGGGGCGGATCTGTAGGTCGCAAGGGCGGATCTGCAGGGCCTCAGGGGCGGACCACAGGACCCGCAGGGGCGGCCCACTAGGTGCTCAGAGGCGGCTGGTCCTGTCTCAGCCCACTCAGCACAGCTCAGCACATGCGTCTCAACTGAGGCGCAGGTGTGGGATCCCTAAAAGACTAAGGCTCTTACAATCTTTTTATTTCTACACTTTATTTGTTTGATATTGTGACTAACAGCCTTTATAGGTTCAAGACCTTAAGATTCGGTTCAAGGCCTTGATATACAGTTTTAGTCATAGGTTTTAAAGATCAAATTCAAGGCCTTGAGATACATTTCAAAACCTTGAAATTTGCGATTTTAAAATGTTCTCGTACTCTATCGAACCCCCCTTCTAGAGTATCTTCTTCCTTATTTTGTCTCCAACTAGGTTCTTCACTTACCATACATTAATAGTTCGTGGATTCAATTCTAGACTTTTGGACCACACTCGCAAGCTAATTCATGCTCGCAGGATCGTGGGTTCTTGGGAATAACTCCGGGCCCATATATGGATTGGGATGACACCTTAACTATCTTTTTGGGCATGACCAATCAAAAATTATAATTACGGATAGATCGATTCGGTCAAGTGATATCTCTCAATTACTCCGTTGGATTCCGAGATCGGTCAATAAACATCCCTGATATCGGGCCACTAAATGTGTCTGATATTGGGCTTAAATGTAGATCCAATATCGGTCTAAAATGAGGGCCGAGAATTTGGGGATTGTATCCCGCACATTCACTCCACGATGCTCCTACTAAGTTCATATAAAAGGAGCTCTCCCTTATTATTCATAATATATTGCAATATGGCAATGATCCTCCTCTCTTCTCCTTTCTAATCTATTGAGTTTGAGAGCATGCGCGGTCGATTCGTAGCTTTTGCTTATGTAAAACAAAATGACTTCTACAATTGTATCTTGAATTTGGATTGTCATCCAACGTCGTAATGAGGGGCATTTTTAGAATAAAGGAAAGAATGTCTTGTCTCCACAATCAACCATTCGATTTGTTCGACAATTGTAAAACAATATTTGCGATTTTTGTCTAAAACTTACCCCCACATATGATCTATAAGTCAGTGTCTTGCATGTCTTAATTCCGAAAATTGGTTTAAAAAACAAATCACACTAAAGAAAAGTTCTAAGTTGTTGCATATTATAGATTTTGTTCCCAAACTAGTTTTTACAAGGCTGAATTACAATATTTATATATATATATATAGTCCGGTTCTGGTGACAAGAACCCTTGCCGATAGGAATGAGGAGAGTCGGGGTGGTGACATATGACATGAAACGTCAATGTTTTTTTGTTCATTTTTTCTAGATTGTTTTTTTTGTAAATAAAAATCAGAGTTCATATATTTACAAGTATGTGTTCATTTTCTTACAACAATGATGTTCATGGTTTTTAAACTAAGTGTTCATTTTTAATAGAGTGATTGTTCATATTTTTATTGGCTAATTTGGTTAATGGGCATTTTTGAGATTATGATATAGTAACTAGGCCTTTTTTATTTTTTCATTAGCTAAATATACCCCAAAACTTTTTTTACCGTGAAAACCCTACCTCCATTCCCCTTCTCTTGTTTTCTTTCTTCCCGCAACCGTTATATGTCTTCTTCTCGTCACGCCTTTCCGATCATCACCATCTCCAACTGCTTCGTCTCCGAGGTCGAAGGCTTCAGCAACCTCTCCACCATCGACCACCGCCGCGCCAACCACCACCACAACCATGCCAAGAAACTAGACTCATTTCTCTCTCTCCTCCTTACACCACCCCATCCACGGTAAGAATATAAGACCTACGCAATCAATTTATCGATTTCATTGACAATGACGTGTAATTGATCCGTGTTTACGGCCTCTCTACCGACAATACTCTATCCCTCATTGCAGACAAGTAATCAAGCTAATGAACTAACCCTATCCCTGATTGTCACTGCAAGAGTATAACATCATTTTTTTTATATATGGTAGGGCAAAAGCCTTGCAGGAACTGCGGCTTCTCAGGAGCGATATAAGCAACTCAATCGTAGAAAAGGTTGTTGTAACACCCCAAATCCGATGGACTCGGGACGCTACGGGCTAGGACCTCACAATGGGTCCCGACCCTTAGCCTGGCAACAACTTCACCGCACCTAACAACATGGCACAAATAAAAGCCAAATGGAAAGAGTTTTTAATGCGTGAAGAGTATCTGAAATACAACCGAAAAACATAACTCCAGCCGAGTTCTCAAAACCAACAACATGACAACGTCTAAAACAATAACAAAAGATAAACGGATCCCGTCCTATAATGTACGGAACCCCGGCTGCTCACTACCGTCGGATCACTCGACTGCCTCCCTAACCTGCAAGGCATCTACAAGCGGTATAAAACCGTTAGCTAAACATTCTATGCATTAGAATAAAGGTAAAGACACATAAAACGTAACGAACACATACAACATGCAAACACTCAAGTACATTTATTATCTTCATTTACGTTATTTCTTTCTAATGATACTTATTTTTTGACACGACGGATTCCCAAACTTCGCCTTTGTCCCCATTTACCAACAAGGAATGGTAGTAATGTATCTGACCGTCTACCTATTTGAGCTAGTCGTAGAGAACCTCCTAGCTCTCGCAAGAGCTAGACAGTGATTTCACCGCCCGTTATCATACACTTGGCCAATTATGTAACATATAAATAGGCCGTCCTATTCCGGTTTTGTTGTTTAACAAACTAACACACACCACCAATACACAATTTGCAAATACGAAGAAGTCAGCTAACTAAGTCGGTGGACTTACCAGTCCCAAAGCAAACCCCGATCGAACTCTCTCAACCTCCCGTGGAAAAACACGCAACGCCTATTCAACACAAGGCACATGGATCAAACAACACTCTAGTCAACTAGAAGTCCTTAGACTTCTAGGCTCAACATCCTCTCCAAAACAACATCACTCTAGTCAACTCGATGTCCTTAGACTTCTAGGATCAACATCCCCTCAAGAACAACATCACTTTAGTTAACTAGAAGTCCTTATAGACTTCTAGGCTCAAGATCCTCACAATAACATAACGCATGCGATAGATGACCACTCTCAGTCTACCGCCTTAAAGGTTTCCAACATGATAACTCTCGCATATGAACCGATATCCTCAAAGATTCAAAAGATCTTGACACAACACCACAATCAACATACTCACAACTCTCACAAGAACCGATATCCTCAAAGATCTAAGAACATTTCATCGTCCTCAAACACTCACCTAAAGGTCTAAAACCACTACTCGGCATTCACAAGGCCAACCTAAGCCATCCTAGCATGCTTCTATTATAACTCTCTAGGACAAGAGGTAGACACAAGACCGGGGAAGGGTAGGAATGCGGAACAAGGAAGCGTAACCGCGAAGAAGAGCTAAAGAATGGGCAGAACCGCCCTTGCAACACCCTGGCGCCGCCCCTGCGGCCAGGTGTTGTTGGCCAACACCCCTGCGGTTGTGGGGCTGATGATGCCCCCGCGGCACTGTCCAGCCGGGGGTGCAGTCGAGCTCCAGAAGGTTGATTCGTCGGGCTTCTCTTCGATGTTTAGGAACTTTTCGGCACCTCGTGGATGGCTTGCTCCATCCTGTATTTACACCACATGGATCCACACCACCACACTTCATCCTACTCGAGATCAAGAACAAGAGAACACAAGAATGGAAGAATTGGGTGAATCTTTCCCTATGTCTTACACAAGGGTGAAGGGAGAAAGAAGATGAAGAGAATGACGAAGAGGGGAAGAAGCACACTTCCTTTGTCGGGCATCACACAAAAGAGGAAGAAGAAGCACCATGGGAGAAGTTGAAGGAAGAGAAGAGAAAGAAGAAGAAGGGAATGAGAGTTATGTTGATGACGAGAATTATATGCCATTATAATCATGCATAATGTAGATGTTTTACCTCATTTTCCCCTGCGTTCAGAAAGATTTGTATACCTTTAAGGTTTATTTCATTTATATTTCGGAAATAGAGGTCTACACGAGTTTTGATTGAATTATAGGTATATTCAATGGAATTGGAAGCAAAAGTGGATGCAAAGAGTATCTAAGGTTAATGCGGAAGCTAAGGAACCTTTGGGGAGTCATGAAGAGCAAAGAAAGTGCTTAAAAGGGTCAAACAAGGAAGGAAGGAAACAAGTCATAAGACGTGCACTTTTTGTTATCAAAAATCGGGTGATTTATGCATAAATCGGACGGGTTTCCTGTAGGAAAAATCGCCCGAGTTTTGCTTGTAAACGTCTAAAAATATTACGTTTGAAAGCCCATTGGAACCCTAGGAACGAAAATCGAGGGTTCGCAGCGTGGAAGATTTACAGGATTTTACGGAATTGAAGATTCTTGGAGGAGAAGATTGAAGCAAAGGAACAAAAGTCAAGATTCAAGGAAGTTTGTGAGATCTTTTGTTTCCTTTCTGATTATTGTGATTTGTGAATACATTGTTGAGTGCTTTGATAGATTCTTTGAAAGATTTTAAGGTTTGATAACAGATTTGGAGATTCTTTGGTTTTTATGCAAAGTTTCGTTTTTATTTGGTTTTCTTTATTCAATCTTGATTTTGATTCAAAGATGAAAATGATTGGCTAAAAACCTTATGATTCTAGGGAGAATAGTTGATGATTGAGGCTTAGATGATGATAGACTAAACTCATTTAACCATTTGGACCCTGAGAGTTAAGATTTAACCTTTGCGACGCCGGAAAATCGGATTGTTCTTGAGCAGATCGGCCGAGTGTTACCAAGAACAGCCCGAGTTTTCCCTCTGACGTTCTTTAATTGCTTTATCCTTTAACCAAAGTTAAACCTTGCCTACATCCTAACCTTGCCTAACCTTTCTAACCCCTATCTAAGTGTAAGAAGATACTTCATCATTGATTCTTCACTTAATAGCCAAAGTTTGTAAGGTTTGGGTAATAGAGAGACTCAACATCCTCTATTAAGGTCGAGTGTGCCATTCATCCTTGCCTTTGAGAGTCATATCCTTGGGTTTGTGTGGATAGTTTGAGTGTTAATCCTTTCTTTGAGTTTTCTCCTTGATGAGACTCATCACCCTTTGAGTTGAGAGCTTCTAAGTTGGGATAAAGTATTGGAACTTCACCGTATATTATTCCTTTCTTCAAAACACATAACCTTGGCAACGCCAACTCTGTCCTTTGATCTTTAGAACTGTCTTGAATCGAAAGCTGCAGTCGGATACTTGAATCCTTGGAATCATTTGTTTCCTTTATATTTACAAAAGCTTTTGCATCCTGCCAGATATTTTGAAATCGATTTTATTGTCACCAAATCCGTGAGTTCGACTCTGCAATTTCTTGCCTTACTACACCTGATCCGTACACTACGGGTTCGCTTTTGCTTAAATTCTAGATATAAATTTTAAGACTTTGACACACACTTTTGAGCGAACATAGGTGAAAAGGAATGAGGGAGGGAGATAAGGCTGCATAAATGGGAGAAGACCAAAGGTCAAGCAACCCAAGAATCACCACATAATAATGTGTCAGCATAACTGAATAGGGAGATGAAAGGGTGGACGGAAACCAAACTTGACTCCCACTCTATCGTGTCACCGCCCCGCGGGACGTCCAAGCCGCGGTCGCGGACGGCCGTGGTCAAGGACGGCCGTGGTCACGGACGGCCACGGTCAAGGACGGTCGCGGTCGCGGGCCTTCTAAGCTGTAACACCCAGAATCCGCGGGACTCAAGATGCTACGGACAAGACCTTACAATGGGTCCCGACCCTTAGTCTGACAACAATTTCACCGGACCTTTCCAACAAGGCACAAATGAAGGCAAAACTAAAACTGTTTATAATGTATGCGAGAAACTGAAATGCAAAGATACATGGTGGAAACTCAGCCGAGTCCTCTAAACAACACGCACACTCCGAAAACGTACAACATAACCATAAACCGACAACACAGCAAAACCCACAAATGTCCCCGTCCTATAATGTACGGCGACCCTCGGTTGTCCACTCCTCCAACTCACTCGGTGGCGTCCCTAACTTGCAGGGCATCTACACAAACGGTTTAAAACCGTTAGTTCATATTTGAAGAATTAGAAACGCGGTAATAGCACATACACACTCATACAACAACATATCACATAACATGCTCAAATCATACAAATCCGGTTTATTATCTTTTTATTATTTAGTCATATCCCGTTCTAATTCAAGTTCTTTTGTGACATGAGAATCCCCCGAAACTCGCCTTGGTCCCCACTTACCGGCATAGAATGGTAATGATGCATCTGACCGTCTACCAGCACGGGCTAGTCGCCAAGAACCTTCTAGTTCTATGATAGAGCTAGACAAGTTGTCACCGCCCGTTATCATACACTTGGGCCAAATAATATAAAGGTCGGTAATCCTATTTCCGGTTTAGTTGTTATAACATAAACGATAAACAAACACCACCAAACACACATCGAAACTAATACGACGAATACAAGCTACGTAAGTCCGTGTAACACCCCGAATCCTAGAGGACTCGAAATGCTACGAGTTGGGACCTCACAATGGGTCCCGGCCCTTAGCCTGGCAACAACTTCATCGGACCTTACAATACGGCACAAATAAAAAGGCAAAACAAAGAGTTTCATAACATGAGCGGAAATAATAAGAATCCAAATTCTGAAAACACTACAGCCAAGTCTCAAAAACCAGAAATACCCACATCAGTCTCAATAGTCATAAAATAAAATATAACAGTCCCGTCCTATAATGCACGGAACCCCGGCTGCCCACTACCGCCGGATCACTCGATCGCCTCCCTAACCTGCAAGGAATCTACAAGCGGTATCAAACCGTTAGCTAACATTCTATGCATAAGTATAACGGTAAAAGCACAAACACACAACATACGCAATCAGCATGTAACACTCATTCCTTTTTATTATCTTTAATTAAGTGATACGTCATTACTAATGATACTTATTTTGTGACACGAAGGATTCACAAACCTCGCCCCTCTCCCCGTTTACCAACGCGGAATGGTACTAATGCATGTGACCGTCTACCGGACTAGGCTGGTCGCAGGGAACCTCCTAGACTCTCGCAAGAGCTAGGTAGATGATGTCACGACCCGTTATCATACACTTGGGTCAATTATACTATAATACAGTCGGCCTATTGCATTTTTTGTTATTTATCTTTGCTATCACACACCACTCTTACGCATCACACACATGCAAGAAGCTAGCTAAGTAAGTCAGTGGACTTACCAGAATTAAAACTCGTCTCTCTTAACAACACTAACAGTAGCTGCAGGAACTCAGTTGCCTGTCAAAGGAGGCACGTGGGTCAACATTTTTCCTTGGGTGCTTAGAAGTCTAAAACTCCTAAGATGTACGATTCTATGTGCAGAAGTTATTACGGTGTTTATTTAAGGTAAATTGACTATTTTACCCTTGGTTCCGAGACTTCCAAAAACCCGTAAAAAGTACTTAAATTCTTACTTAAGGCTAACTAATCATATTCTACTCCCTAGGATGATTTTAGGTGACAACTATAAAAACTACCGATTTTCTATTTCCCGAAAAGTCACTAAAATCCAATTACAGCTGTAAATATAAAATTAAAATAAACTTATAAAAATTCTAAAATAAAATTCTAACTTATCTATGATCTCTAATCTACTCATAGGAGAAATAATTTTTTAAAACTGTTCAATCTTTATTCCTACAAAAATCTTTAAAGTTGCCTACAACACTACAATTGTTCCCATACTTAGTCAAATTTTTCTGCTGGAAAAACAGCTCAACTACTCCACTTTGAGACCCTATAACTTTCAATCCGACCGTTCATTTGTTTCCAAATTTTAACACGGTAAACTATGTATATCTATCTATGATTTATTAAAATTTCAACGGTGGATATTATACGGAACTCTTTAACATTGATTCCCAACATTGGGTAGTCTTCAACTTCAAAACTGAATAAAATAAATCCTTTACAGCAGTGTATGGTTTCTATCATCTATGACTGCACACTCAGCGGTTACTCTACACCTATATGGCACAATATCCGCCCTACTACAACAGCTCACATCTCCGAGTTTCAAACAAGACATAACCTTATATCATAATAAGCATCTACTAGTAGGTGGGAGGCGAGATTACCTACTTACGAGTCTGCAGTGTGTTGAGTGACGCAGTACCCTAGCGCTCTTTACCTATCCCTGGGCTGCTGAATCCCTTAACGATAGGACTAAGGTGAAATTGGATGCGCTGCAGTTGGTCTCACGGTTCCTAGGACAGAAGGACAATCAGTCCTGGCCTTTAGACTAGGCTTGTTTCGGAATGAAAGGTTAAACGGAAATAGACTCACCTTACTACTCTTCTCAGAGTTGAAGACAGATAGGTGGTGTTCTTTGATTGTGCGAGGCTGTAAGTCGGATGCAGTGAAGACTCGAGTCTTCTGCACATTGAAGCAGACATTCAACAACGACCTAGCGGACATAGTAAGAGGAGAACGTTTCGAACTCACCTGTACAGAGAAAGGCTCATGGAAGTGGCTGCACTGCTTGATGGCTCAGCCAGTGGAGTCCTTCTTTGCGTCTGCAGCGAATGGAGCAAGTGCAACGTGAATGATTAGGAAGAGACAATGCCAAGAATTGTTCTGCGCGTGACTGAAGTTAGGAGAAAACAAAACGCTGCTATAGGAGTTAGGGAGTATAACTGCTGCATTAAAACCGGCTGTTACAGAAGACTCTTCAGCAGCCGTTAACTGAAGGAGAGAAGGAAGGAGAAGGGCTGGTTGTTCACACGTAAATCACAGGCTGGAGAGGGTTACACGCTGGGCTGGAGGGAGCTGAACGTGTTGGGTTGGAGGGGCTGTTAATGGGCTCGTAACCAGCTTCTCCCGGACTGCTGCAGGCTGGGCTCGAAGTCACCCTGCTGGGTTGTTGTGGGTAAGGAAACTGGGCTGCTTAAGGTAGAAACGTGGGCTGAGGCATGCAAGAAAGGTGGGCTGAATTACTTGTCAAAAATCTGTCAAAACTCGTCACAGCTTGTCATGATCTCGTCTCAACTTAGTCATGATCTCGTCTCAGCTTAGTCATGGCTTCGTCACAGCTTGTCATGAGCTCGTCACAGCTTGTCCTCAATAAGAATGAATTATAATAACTAGGTTTGATATAAATCTATCATTTTATGTGAATTAAATTCTACATAAAATAATAGATAGTTATAAGGGTTAGAGTTTGATATAATTTTATCATTTTATGTGAATTAAATTCTACATAAAATAATAGATAATTCTAAGGATTAGAGTTTGATATAATTTTATCATTTTATGTGAATTAAATTCTACATAAAATAATGAAATTTGTGAAGGGAGAGATACTAGATAGAATGGGAAACCGTCAACGGCGGAATTAGACGGAATAAAAATTCCGGATATTACATCAGTACCCCCTTAAAATAAGTTTCGTCCCGAAACTTAGGACAAGGTACTTAATTAAACGACTTCCATAAATAATCTAGTATGTCCTAGTCTCACTAAAATTTAGTTTCCTTTTCTAAACTTCTCTAACCTTATCAAAGCGTAACGAAAAAAATGGTCGTTACATCAGATCCCCCTCAAAAATAAGTTTTGTCCCGAAACTTAAGGTAGTTCCCAAGATCATGAACGTAAGTGAGCCCTATGACTAACAAGTTACCACATCAAGACACATATGGTTCACACACAAGCACATCAAACATATCATACATACAATCACTAAAAGTAACCAAACAAGGATGTAGAACTACCTGACGGTCCTATAGACGTCTCTAGATCCGCATAAAACTCGGGATAGTTCCGCCGGATACTATCCTCCGTCTCCCAAGTGGCCTCATCAATCCCTCGTCTCGACCACTGTACTCTCAACATGGGTATTACTTTCGATCGAAGGCGTCTCATACCTCTCTCCAAAACTGCTATCGGGTGCTCGGGAAATGTATGATCCGGCTCGACCACTAGGTCGTCATGGCTCACTATGTGTCTCGGGTCATGCACATACTCTCTCAACTGAGATACATGGAAGACTTGATGGACTCCCTCCAATCGGGGTGGCAATGCTAATCTATAAGCCACCTCTCCTATCCGCTCTAGGATCTCAAAGGGCCCGACATATCGGGGACTCAACTTCCCTTTAATGCCGAAGCGTCGAACACCCCTCGTCGGTGACACCTTCAACCATACCTGGGCACCAACCCTGAACTCCAGAGGCCTGCGCCTCTTATCAGCATAAGATCTCTGACGGCTCTGTGTAGTCATCATCCGCTCTCGGATCAATGCTACCCGAGCCATCTCATCCTGCACCTGTTCGGGCGCTACCCCACTCATCGTCCCAGGCTCATCCCAACATAGAGGTGTACGACACCTCCGCCCATATAGTGCCTCGTAAGGAGCAATCCCAATAGTCGCGTGCCAACTATTGTTATAAGAAAACTCCACCAAAGGGAGGTGGTCGGGCCATACCTGCCCCCAATCAAGCACACACGTCCTCAACATGTCCTCAAGGGTCTGAATAGTCCTCTCAGACTTCCCGTCCGTCTGAGGATGGTATGCCGTGGTGAACTGTAAGCTTGTCCCTAAGGCGGCGTGTACCTGCTGCCAGAACCTCGAGGTAAAACGCCCATCCCTATCTGAAATGATCGTCCTCGGCACTCCGTGGAACCTCACAATCTGTCGGGTAAACTCCTCGGCTAAACGAGACACCGGCCACGTTTCCTTAATAGGAAAGAAACGTGCAGTCTTTGTTAGTTTGTCAACCACAACCCAAATAGCATCAAAGCTCCTGCTCGGTCTCAGTCTTGTCACAAAGTCCATGGAGATGTTCTCCCACTTACCCTATGGTACTAGCAGTGGATGGAGCTCTCCTCTTAGTCTGCAATGCTCTATCTTGACCTGCTAAAAGGTCGCACATTGAGCCATACATCTGGCCACATCGGGCTTCATCCCTCCTCACCAATATGAGCGTCTCACATCCTAATACATCTTACTCGCACCTAGGTGCACTAAGTAAGGTGTAGAGTGAGCCTCTTGTAAAATCCTATGTCTTAGATCCGCATCAACGGGTACAAAGACATGTATGTGGCGTCGCATCACTCCATCTGCTCCTATGGAGAACTATGGGGCATCACCACAAGACATCCTATCTCATATCCTCATCAACGTTGGGCAGGTCCCCTGTTTCTGTTGGATCTCACCCAACAGATCAGGTAGAAACTCTAAAGTGCTCAACTGGGCATCCTCATCATGAAACTTGATGTCCATCTCTAGCCAAGCTAGATCTCTCTGGAGCTGGGGCTATACTGTTAATCTCGCAATTGCCTTCTCTCGAGGCGTCTTCTTACTCAGGGCGTCGGCGATAGCATTAACCTTCCTTAGATGGTACAAAATCTCAAGGTCAAAGTCTTTGATCAGCTCAATCCATCAACGATGGCGGTTATTCAATTCCCGCTGCGTGAAAATATACTTCAGACTCTTATGGTCTGTGAAGATCTGACATGTAGCACCATACGGGTAATGTCTCCAGATCTTCAATGCATGAACTACCGCTCCCAACTCCAGATCATGAGTCTGGTATACGTCTTGAGATGTCTAGATGCATATGCAATCACTCTGCCACGCTGCATCAGCACACATCCCAAGCCTAGTTTGGATGCATCACTATAGACCACAAAGTCCTATGTGCCCTCCGGCTGCGCTAAGATAGGAGCGGAAGTCAGACGTCTTTTCATCTCCTCAAAACTCTGATTACACGGCTCAGACCATACAAACCGGGTAGTCTTCCTCAACTAGTTGGTAAGTGGACGAGAAATCATAGAGAATCCCTCCACAAAGCGTCGGTAATAACCGGATAGGCCAAGAAAGCTACACACTTCCTTGACATTCGTCGGTGTCGTTCATGCTGCTACTGACTTGATCTTCGCCGGATCAACCTTGATCCCTTCGGCGGACACAATATGACCCAGAAATGCTACCTCTGGCATCCAGAACTCGCACTTAGAGAACTTGGCATATAGTTCTCTATCCCTCAAAACCCACATCACCGTATTCAAATGTCTTGCATGTTCTTCTCTACTGCGAGATTACACCAGGATGTCGTCTATGAAGACCACCACAAACTGATCCAGGAAGTCGATGAATATACCATTCATCAATAAGAAAGTGGGCATATTCGTGAGCCCAAATGGCATCACTACAAACTCGTAGTGGCCATACCGAGTCCGAAAGGCCGTCTTATGCACATCCTGATGTCTCACCCTCAGCTGGTGATAACTCGAGCGCAAGTCTTTCCTGGAAAACACACTCGCTCCCTAGAACTGATCTAACAAGTCATCAATATAAGGCAATGGATACTTTTTCTTGATGGTTACCTTGTTCAGCTCTTTGTAGTCGATACACAACCTCAACGATCCGTCCTTCTTCTGTACGAAGAGGACAAGCTCTCCCCACGGGGTTACACTAGAGCTGATGAAGCCCTTCTCAGCCAAGTCCTCGAGTTGCTTCTTCAGCTCTGACAACTCGACAGGCGTCATACGGTATGGGGCCTTCGAGATCGGTCTCGTACCAGGCTCCAACTAAATACTGAAGTCTACGCTCCTCTGAGGCGGTAAATTGAATGGCTCAATAAACATATCTAAAAACTCGCAGACCATTGGAATGTCCTCTAACGTTGGACTCTCGCCCTCTTTCATGGCATAACACTAGAAGGCATCACATCCATGTGCTATCATCCGAGTTTTTGGTACTACACTGATAACCATACCCGTCTTTTCAAGGTCCCAACCTCAAAAAACCTCTATATGGCCCAACTCGGTAGAGACCGTCACGGTCCTCCTACCCACATCTAACACAGCATGATGTTTATCCATCCAATCCATACCAAGAATGACTTTCTCATGCATCAGCGGCATGACAAAGAAGTCCACAAATAAATCACGGTCCTACATGTATAGGACAACCATGTACCTCTCGGGTACCTCTAACCTAACCCCCATCTAGTAACCCTATCTAGAAAGGTCTACCCTCTATTGTATCTAAGGTCAGTCTATCCACACATACATGAGAAGGCAAAGGGTGTGTAGCACCCATATCAAACAAAACTCTAATAGGTAAACCATTAACAAGGAGGGTACCTATAACAGCTAACGCCAACGGCTCCATTGCATATCATTACACAATACTCAAACCTATGCTCCCCGGGTATTACAGAGGTCATCACTGTCGTTTTTGCCTCTACTCCTTGTACACCGGAAAGAGGAGAGTTTTGCTGAGAACGAACACTGCCTTGCTAAAAACAGGGAGTCAAATGGCCTAGTTCGCCACATGTAAAGCAAGTTATCGGTGCCAAGGGACACTCAGAGTGCAAACGGCCTGGATCACCACAATTGAAACACAATCGTCTTGTCTTCGCACCTTGTGCGGATAAAGGATAACTCGGTCTTCTTCGTTCACCCTTAGTAACCTTAGCATGGGAGGAAACATGCTGACGTGGCATCTTGTTTCGTCGGCAGAAAATCGATCGATGTCCTATCTTACCAAAGGTAAAGCAAGTCACTAATGATCTCTTACACTCCGATCATATGTGTCCAGGCACTTCACAATTGAAACAGATTCTCATCCCACCAGAAGTCCGTGTGGAAGGGGGTAATTCGAACGTCCATTTGTCAAACTCTATCTAACACCTGAAGTGTCTGCTTTACCACTCACTACTTCGGTTCGTTGTTTCTTCTTTGATCCGGAAGCTTCAGTCGGTCCCACCAATGTTGGTAAATCCGGTGTAGGTCTACCTGCTCTTCCAGCCTCTTGTACTTGGCGTATATATTTTGGAAACTCGGGTCCACTCATTGAGACGTAGTCAATCTCCTCATATATGTCCTCTGCTATAGGCGAAACAACTGCGGAAACTAGTCCCTAACCTATCACTACTGGAGCAAGAGGGGGTATATCCCTACTACGTCCTACTGTAGATGTCGCTCTAGTCTGAGCCATTTGCACGGTATGCACACCTAACTTATAAGGCTATATATGTGCCATATGTGTATATATATATATATATATATATATATATATATATATATATATATATATATATATATATATATATATAATACTTAAGATCACATGCAATCACATTAGCACATAATATATATCTATATATATATATATATATATATCTATATTGTCGAGATCCTCAGAAGGGTGATGGCTTCCCGTACACACTATCCCAAAACAACTGTATTCTTTTAAGACGAAATTCCTTTTGAAAAGTCAGACCCCTTTCGGGTTCTGTTTATTTATCTACTCCACCTTTATTGCAGACTGCAAGTGCCATTGTTGTCAACCTAAGTCTCTGATGCCAACTTTGAAACACCCAAAATTCGTGGGACTTGGGGCGTCACACGAGCTAAGATCTCACAATGGATCTTGACCCCAGCCTAACAACAAGTTCACTGGATCATACAACAAGGCACAAATAGGTTAAACCAAATACATAAAACTATAAAATATATACATCAAAAGAGTTTACAACATCATAGCCGAGTACAAAACGGGAACCATAAACATCCAAGTTATAACTTCCCATATCCCACGAACAACCTAGTGTACGGAAGCCCTCGACTGATCACCCATCTGGCTCACTCTATAGTCCTCCTATCCTAAAGAACAACTACTACATGGCATACACCATTAGCTAACAGAAATGAATAAGAATGAAGTAATAGAACATACATACACCAACACATCACAATATGCAATGCCACACACACATCCGTTTATCATCTTTACTTAAGTTATTCTATTACTAATTCAACTTATTTTGTGACACGAGGAACCTACAGAACCTCGGCTTTCCCCCTTTAACACAAGGTTTTGCGTGGGGGTGGAATTACCACATGCCCCCTATGCTACTGGCTTCCAAGCACCTCCTCCACTTAGCGAGCTTTGGCAACATACGCAAACACACAACATACGCAATCAGCATGTAACACTCATTCCTTTTTATTATCTTTAATTAAGTGATACGTCATTACTAATGATACTTATTTTGTGACACGAGGGATTCCCAAACCTCGCCCCTGTCCCCGTTTACCAACGCAGAATGGTACTAATGCATGTGACCGTCTACAGGAATGGGCTGGTCGCAGGGAACCTCCTAGACTCTCGCAAGAGCTAGGCAAATGATGTCACGACCCGTTATCATACACTTGGGTCAATTATACTATACTACAGTCGGCCTATTGCATTTTTTGTTATTTATCTTAACTATCACACACCACTCATACGCATCACACACATGCAAGAAGCTAGCTAAGTAAGTCAGTGGACTTACCAGAATTAAAACTCGTCTCTCTTAACAACACTATAGTAGCTGCAGGAACTCAGTTGCCTGTCAAAGGAGGCACGTGGGTCAACATTTTTCCTTGGGTGCTTAGAAGTCTAAAACTCCTAAGATGTACGATTCTATGTGCAGAAGTTATTACGGTGTTTATTTAAGGTAAATTGACTATTTTACCCTTGGTTCCGAGACTTCCAAAAACCCGTAAAAAGTACTTAAATTCTTACTTAAGGCTAACTAATCATATTCTACTCCCTAGGATGATTTTAGGTGACAACTATAAAAACTACCGATTTTCTATTTCCCGAAAAGTCACTAAAGTCCAATTACAGCTGTAAATATAAAATTAAAATAAACTTATAAAAATTCTAAAATAAAATTCTAACTTATCTATGATTTGTAATCTACTCATAGGAGAAATAATTTCTTAAAACTGTTCAGTCGTTATTCCTACAAAAATCTTTAAAGTTGCCTACAACACTACAATTGTTCCCATACTTAGTCAAATTTTTCTGCTGGAAAAACAGCTCAACTACTCCACTTTGAGACCCTATAACTTTCAATCCGACCGTTCATTTGTTTCCAAATTTTAACACGGTAAACTATGTATATCTATCTATGATTTATTAAAATTTAAACGGTGGATCTTATACGGAACTCTTTAACATTGATTCCCAACATTGGGTAGTCTTCAACTTCAAAACCGAATAAAATAAATCCTTTACAGCAGTGTATGGTTTCTATCATCTATGACTGCACACTCAGCGGTTACTCTACACCTATATGGCACAATATCCGCCCTACTACAACAGCTCACATCTCCGAGTTTCAAACAAGACATAACCTTATATCATAATAAGCATCTACTAGTAGGTGGGAGGCGAGATTACCTACTTACGAGTCTGCAGTGTGCTGAGTGACGCAGTACCCTAGCGCTCTTTACCTATCCCTGGGCTGCTGAATCCCTTAACGACAGGACTAAGGTGAAATTGGATGCGCTGCAGTTGGTCTCATGGTTCCTAGGACAGAAGGACAATCAATCCTGGCCTTTAGACTAGGCTTGTTTCGGAATGAAAGGTTAAACGGATATAGACTCACCTTACTACTCTTCTCAGAGTTGAAGACAGATGGGTGGTGTTCTTTGATTGTGCGAGACTGTAAGTCGGATGCAGTGAAGACTCGAGTCTTCTACACATTGAAGCAGACATTCAACAACGACCTAGCGGACATAGTAAGAGGAGAACGTTTCGGACTCACCTGTACAGAGAAAGGCTCACGGAAGTGGCTGCACTGCTTGATGGCTCAGCCACTGGAGTCCTTCTTTGCGTCTGCAGCGAATGGAGCAAGTGCAGCGTGAATGATTAGGAAGAGACAATGCCAAGAATTGTTCTGCGCGTGACTGAAGTTAGGAGAAAACAAAACGCTGCTGTAGGAGTTAGGGAGTATAACTGCTGCATTAAAACCGGGTGTTACAGAAGACTCTTCAGCAGCCGTTAACTAAAGGAGAGAAGGAAGGAGAAGGACTGGCTGTTCACACGTAAATCACAGGCTGGAGAGGGCTGCACGTTGGGCTGGAGGGAGCTCAACGTGTTGGGCTGGAGGGGCTGTTAATGGGCTCGTAACCATCTTCTCCCGGACTGCTGCAGGCTGGGCTCGAAGTCACCCTGCTGGGCTGTTGTGGGTAAGCAAACTGGGCTGCTTAAGGTAGAAACGTTGGCTGAAGCATGCAAGAAAGGTGGGCTGAATTACTTGTCAAAAATCTGTCAAAACTCGTCACAACTTGTCATGATCTCGTCTCAGCTTAGTCATGATCTCGTCTCAGCTTAGTCATGGCCTCGTCACAGCTTGTCATGAGCTCGTCACAGCTTGTCCTCAATAAGAATGAATTATAATAACTAGGTTTGATATAAATCTATCATTTTATGTGAATTAAATTCTACATAAAATAATAAATAGTTATAAGGGTTAGAGTTTGATATAATTTTATCATTTTATGTGAATTAAATTCTACATAAAATAATAGATAATTCTAAGGATTAGAGTTTGATATAATTTTATCATTTTATGTGAAATAAATTCTACATAAAATAATGAAATTTGTGAAGGGAGAGATACTAGATAGAATGGGAAACCGTCAACGGCGGAATTAGACGGAATAAAATTTCCGGATATTACAGTCCGGAGACTTACCTCGTCTCCATACTCAACTCACAACACTCTCGCTTCCCTTGGGAAGAAGCCCACAACCTGCTCACAAGAGGATATACATCAACATCTCATTCAACTAAAGAAGTCTTAGACTTCAACACAAATGATCTACGCAAGATCATTTGACTCTCATTCTAGGACCGCATCCTAGGATTCCTCAAGCTCACTACACTCTCAACATAAGGAAGAATCTCACAACAGCCTATAACCTCACATGAACATAAATCACAGCCAAGAAGGAGCAATCTATCCTAGAAGGTCCAACATGCTCATCATACACAAATCCATCAAACTCCAACAAGCCTTAAGGGCTCCTAGGTTCACAACCACTAGATGGCATTCACAACTACCCTAGGTCCATCCTAGGCATGATACTAACATGAAACAACCTCACAACTAAGGAAGAAACGACGAAGAAGAAGAAGAAGGGAGAAGAAGAACATACTGTTTAAGAAACGCAACCGCGGAAACAAAAGGCGCGACTGCGTGTTGAAGGTCACGGACCCCGCGGCGCCAGTAGCCGCCCCCGAGGCGCCTGGAAATATTGACGCCGCCACCGCGGCGCTGCTCACCACCCCTGTGGTTGGCTAGATTTCGCCCCCGCGGCGCCTGGTCCCGCCCCTGTGATTTGAGCAGCAAAACGTCGTCGTGGATCCTTGACCGTAATGCCTTCCTCTTCTTGTTGGGCCTTCTCCAAATACCAACCTCTGATCTTGTACACCTCTCCCGACCTGATCAGGGTAAGAATAAGCATATGCAACGGATCTAAGGAAAAGCTTCCTCAAAAGCTCCATCCATGGCAATGGATGAAGGGGAGGGAAAGAAGAGATAACCAGCAAATAAGGAGAAGGAAGGAAGGGGAAGAAGCTTACCAAAACTAACTTTGATCCTTCTCCACCACTACAGCTCACACACAAGCAAGATCTCCAAGAAGAAGGTTGATAGGAAGTTCAAAGGAGAGAAGGGAAAAGCATAAGCGTGAATAAGGAAGAGTGAAGAGAGAGGGAGGAAAAAGGAGCTGCAAAAAGGAGTGGGGAGACCCAAGGGTCAGCTGCCCCATATGTCCCCTCACTCCATAGATAGAGGGGTCGAAAAGCAAAACGGGAAAAACGGAAGGTCGGGACAGGATTAGCAATAAAATCCCGTCACTCAGCCTCTCGTGCCTGTGGGAAAACTGAGCCACTAACGTGAGAAGGGTCAAAACCCGCTCACCATCCGGAATAAAAATTTGGATGTTACGTAAGCCGCAAGGGCGGTAGCCCTTTCTCAAGGCTTCTAACGCCTCTCATAACCGGAAAAAAAATTTCGGGCGTTACATCAAATCCCCCTCAAAATAAGTTTTGTCAAGAATCTGAAACAAATGTCAATCCATCGGTATCAACGGAGACATGCACTCGGAACATGAAGGCATAATCCTTCTATCTACACACACGATCTACTCAAGCTAACACATCAAGATCATACATATCAAACACATAATCCCGCACAGACACAAACTATATATAACATCACACATGCACATAAGTCTAACTTATCTATCAAATCGACGCTAGTAACTCAGTGTAAAACTCCACCAAAGATACAATCCTCTATTTCACAAATAGCCTCATCGGCTCCTCGTCTATGCCACTAGATTGTCATGAAAAACAACGTATCTCAAGTCGTGTACATACTCCCTTGGCTGATACACATGAAATGCCGATGAACACATTCTACTTCTTGGTGGCAACGCCAACCTGTAACCCACTTTTCCAACTCGCGCAAAGATCTCAAAAAGGTTTGATATAACGGAAACTTGACTCTCTTTTTAATTCCCAAAACTTCCGACGTCTCGCGTCGATGATACTCTCATCTAGACCTGCTCCATATCTGAACTCTTGAAGCATGTGCCTCCTATCTGTACACGCCTTCTAACCACTCGGCGCGGCTAGCATCCGCTCTTGGATCATCATTACTCGAGCGATGTCATCCCGTATCAGCTTAAGGCTATCTTACCAGCACTACTCGGTAAATCCATTCACAACGGTGTAAGACACCACCGCCTATATAATGTCTCGCAAGGCCATCCCAAACGACGCATGACAACTATAGTAATACGAAAACTTAAACAAAGTGAAGTGTTCTGATCACATTTGTCCCCAATCTGGCACACATGCTCTCAATCCGAGAAGAAGGTACTCGGTATTCCCACAAAATTTTACTATCAACTTGGTGAATTCCTCCACTAGCTGACTCATTAGCAACATTTCCCAAATAGTTTTAAATTGCGCGGTCTTGTTAGTTGATCTACTACAATCCACTTTGCGTCCAACTTTTACTCGATCTAAAATTGGTAATAGCATTTATGGAGATATCCTCCCACTCACACTGCACAACCGACAGTGGATGAAATCCTCATCCGGTCATATAGTGCTCACACTTGACCTGATAACAGGTCGCACATTGGCTTCGTACATAGTCGCATCAACTTAAGCCGGCCTCACCAATACAACATATGATGTCCCAGTTCATCTTACCTTATGTATAACACATAAGGTAGCCTCTCCCAAATCGGAGAAGGTTTTGTCCTTATCCAGAAACCGGATATCCATCTCCATCCCTACTAAATCCCTCTACAACTGAAGCTGGACCGTCAGTCGAGTTATCGCCTTCTCTCGAGGCAATCACATGCTGAGGGTATCGGTGACCACATTCACCTTTCCCAAATGATACAAAACCATCTGACTCAATTCCTTAATCAACTCTATTCATCACCTCTAGCAGGTATTCAACTCTTGGTGAGTGAATATATATATCAAACCCTTATCTCCTGTTCAAGACTGGCTTGTCGCTCCATAAAAATATCGGCATCACCTTAAGCGTGTGCATTAAAGCGGATAGCTTTCGACCCTTCATCGGTAATTCTTCTCATATGCTCATAGTTGTCTAACACATACGTGAAACCTCTCTTGTTACTTCAATTACATCCCCAAATCCCCACTTGGATGCGTAACTATTTGTCACCAAGTTCACAAGACTCTTTGTATGTACAAAAGAAATCGGAGTAGAGGTTACTCGCCTCTTCGGCTTTTCAAAGTTCTACGGACACAGCTCGGACCAAAACAATTCTTGTATACTTCTTCAAAAAGGAAGGGCGTTCAAACCATTCCGCTACTTGGCAATTTTAGCCCAATGATAGCATGTACTATAGTCTATATTTTGGAATTGGTTTAGACATTTTATCTTCATAAATCTGCATGTGTAGATGTATATTCTGCGGTTATATTGTTGTTTTGTCTACCTTTGCGGGAAGTCGTTGGAGCTACATTCGGGAGCATTTAGGAGAGCTCAGGAAGCATGGAAATGAAATGGAGACTTGAATTTGGACCAGATTAGAGAGATTCACTCTCAGTTGAGACTCACCTCGGTCAGCTACAGTACCACCTCGACCGAGGTGATCTTCAGGAGCGATTCGACCGAGGCGAATATCGTAACGGCCACAAGATCTTTATTTTTCGTTGAGATCTTCTATTTTTGAAAAGTGAATATCACATATTTTTGGCTGGATTTCTGGAAGGAAGATAAATTTTTGGATGATTTATTTTGGAAGATATGGAGATATATTTTAGGAAATTATCTTTTTAAGATATTTTATCTTTGGAAGATAATTCTCCTATATAAAGGGCTGGATTTTCTGCAATTCAGCATCTTAGGATCAAGGATTTTTTGAAGGATTTTCTGGAGAGATTTTGAAGGAAGTTTGAAGGTTGAAGTTCAAGGAAGGAAGGAATCGAGTTTGAAGTTAGCTTTGAAGGAAGTAGTAAGACTTTCTTAGTTAGCTTGTTTGTTGTCTTTTCTAGTTGCGATTGACAAATGTTGTTTGTTTGTTTGTTTGATTCAGTTATTGAGACCTTTGTCTTAAGGTTTTCTTGTTTGAATATTGATTCCTTTCTCATATATTTAATTATGGTTATCATGATGATTGTTGGCTAAGTTCTTTATGCGATTCTAGGGTGATTGGCTGAAAGTTGTGGGAAAGACGATGATAGAATGATCTTAACCCCAGTGGACCCTGAATGCTCGAGCCTTTACCTTAACCGACGAACACCTCGGTCAGTCATTGAACACCTCGGCCGGGGTGGAATATAACTGAACGAGGTGAAGTATTTTCTGATCCTTTACTGAGTTAAGATTCCAGTTTGCCAAATCCTATCCTTGTTATACCTTTCTTGGTTCAACGCAAGCCCATGATAAGACTTACCCAGTGATTCCTTTGCTTGTATACCCAAGATCATGAGTGTAGGTAATAAAGGTTTATCCTTTATTTGGGGTTTGAGTGTGCCTTCATCCCATCTTTGAGAGTTAGCCTGAGACTTACTCGGTAAAGGTTGACTCTATTCCCTTGGGTGGTGTGTTGGTATGAGATTATAGTTCCTTTCCTTAGTACCTTGAGACTTACCCGGTGAGAGGATCTTTGGTTTGGGATAGTGAGTAGTGAGACTTACTTGGTGATCTATTCCCACCTTAGAAACACCTTCCCTTTGCAAACCTCAGCTTTATCCACGTTATCTTTTGAGATCTTGAGTCGGAACCACACTTGAATGCTTTAATTCCTAAAATCCGCATTTCCCTTTATCTGATTATATCATCTTTGATAGGTTTGCTTTGTTGCATGATTGATATTGACAACCTATTTTACCGAGTTTTGCTTCACCGTAGTCCTTGTGATCGACCCTTGGAATATTTGTTGTTATTACAATTGATCCGTACACTGCGGGTTCGCATATTACAATTGATCCGTATTCAGGATTTCCAATGGCTGCAAGTCACTATGAACCTGCATTTGATCCAACATAGATAGCAAGACAAAGTGCTAGGGCGGACCATTATGAATACTTGGAAGAGAAATACGCCTTTAGTTGGTTTTACATTGAAAGAGAAAGACAAGAAGCTATTGAGGAGGAGCTTGCAATATGGGATGAGCAAAATCTCCCTAAAAAGGTTTATGAGCAACCTCTTGAAGATTCGTTTGAATCACAATGCGATAAATTGATGAAGAAGGTGGAGGAGCTCAAAGAAAGCTCCTATCCTATGCTAAGCCGAAAGAGGTGTCTAAGGAAGAACTACAAGTTTCGAGCATTCCTCCGCTCGAATATGAAGCTCCTCTTGAAGTCCTTATTAAAGAAGAGAAAGATGTGGAAGACCTCGATCCAATTGCTATTACTACAGTCGAGCTGGACAAAGAATCAGTTAAGTTGGGAGAAGTTTCATGTGTGGATTGTCATCCTAACATAAATCTCATCCCACGTTTTGAAGGAACTTACAAGGTATTTTCTCTTACTTCCTTTGAAACTCCTTTTGAAATTACTAATCATTCCAGGGATGCACTGAAGAGTTGGAAGTCTCCTCCAAAGGAACCTCCTAAGGTGAAGATGAAACCTTCATTACAATTGCTGGAAGTAGATGCTCCTTGGATTACAAGGAGTAACCTTGGCAAGCGCTTCGACGCCAATGCCAATAGTTGTTTCATGTTCAAGTATGGGGTCCCTCCCATGGTAAGGACCTTGTGCTATCCCCAAGCTGAAGATGCGGAAGCTACTTGAATCCTCGAGAAGCTGTTTTCTCGATCAAGGAAAGGATGGGAAGAAAGACTGAGCTATGTCCCATGGAAGCATAGGAAGACCGGTAGGATTCCGGTGAGAACCAAACCGTACAAGCTTGTACGTAGGAGATCCTACCATTTGCCGGTGAAATTAGGAACCGGAACCTGTTTGGAAGAGTTTAATTGCGGATGTGATGAGCACTCCAAGATATTCGAGGTACATTGAGTAAATCCATGGGGAAAGGTCCAGCTAGCGACCTTAAACGAAACACTTATTGGGAGGCAACCCAAGGTATTGCTTTCTTTTTCCCTTTTCTAGCTTAGCTTTAGATAGTTGCTTCGTTTTGTTTTTGCGTCCTCTAGACAGGAAACGGGTAATTTCTAAGGAAGGATTACAGTTCAGGAGCTACACTGGAAGACATAAGTTCGAGAAATTGAGAAGACGAAGCTTGACTGAGATACATCTCGAATGCTGTCAGAACACCTCGACCGAGATGTTCTTCACCAACCGAGATGATCTTATCTGGGAGTTGTTTCTTATTTCTTTATGCAGTTCAGCTATGTCCGGTGAGTACTTTATTTCGTTAGACTTATATTTGACCCATTGGGACAATGTGTCCCAAGTATGGGGTATTTGGATGTATTACTTGACTACTTGCTTCTATGGTTTGTATGACTCTTTCGGATATTATTGTTTATTTGGGTTTATGTGCTTATCTGTCATTATATGCATACATATAGGTTTCTGTTGAGCAAAACGTCGAAAACTGGTTTGAAAAAAATAAATTTTATGGCTCGACCGAAACGTTCTTGGCCAAACGAGGATGAACACCTCGGATGACCTTAGAACACCTCGACCGAGATGGTTTTTAACTGAAAGTTTTTCGAAACGTTTTTGTGCTTCTTTTCTGGATATGACCTCAATGAAGATATTGTTTGCAGATTGGCTTTGAAATCTTTATATGCTCGAAAGGTTTTATGATATGTTTAAGTTGCTAAATGCTTTGTTTTAAAATGCTAGCATGTTTAATTCTTTGTTTTATAAAAATTATGTTGTATTTGAAGGTTGACACCATATTATGAGTTCTCTCACATTCTTCCTAGGAAGACCAAGGCAATTCATTCTCTTCTTTTTCTTCTTCTTCTTCTTCTTCTTCTTCTTCTTCATGCTTAGCCCCTCGTATACATATTTGCCTTCCTTTACCTATCCGGGAATTTGGAAGCAAGTGATGAAAAGCAAAGTGAAGTAAAGTTGAGATGTTGGCAGAAAGTGTTAGAAAGAAACATTAGGTTTGGGGAAGTCAATCATGATGATGAGTAACTCGGCACCATTCACTTAGCCGGGTGTTTGTGTCTTGCCAAAGTCGGATTGAGCGATATTCCTAATGGGTCATGGTATGTGCATCAAGGGTTTGAGGTATCTCGAGAAATTGATGATTGCTGATCTCCTAGGCTTCGGTTATTGTGCACCTCTTGACCGAGGTGATCTTAAGGAGCGACTCGACCGAGGCGAATATCGTAACGGCCACAAGATCTTTATTTTTGGCTGAGGTCTTCTGTTTTTGGAAAGTGAATATCACATATTTTTGGTTGGATTTCTGCAAGGAAGATAAATTTTTGGCTGATTTATTTTGGAAGATATGGAGATATATTTTAGGAAATTATCTTTTTAAGATATTTTATCTTTGGAAGATAATTCTCCGATATAAAGGGCTGGATTTTCTGCAATTCTGCATCTTCAGATCAAGGATTTTCTGGAGAGAGTTTGAAGGAAGTTTGAAGGTTGAAGTTCAAGGAAGGAAGGAATCGAGTTTGAAGTTAGCTTTGAAGGAAGTAGTAAGACTTTCTAAGCTAGCTTGTTTGCTGTCTTTTCTAGTTGTGATTGAGGAACGTCGTTTGTTTGTTTGTTTGTTTGATTCAGTTATTGAGACCTTTGTCTTAAGGTTTCCTTGTTTGAATATTGATTCCTTTCTCATATATTTGATTATTGTTATCATGATAATTGTTGGCTAAGTTCTTTATGCGATTCTAGGGTGATTGGCTGAAAGTTGTGGGAAAGACGATGATAGAATGATCTTAACCCCACTAGAACCTGAAAGCTCGAGCATTTACCTTAACCGACGAACACCTCGGTCAGTTATTGAACACCTCAGCTGGGGTGGAATATAACTAAATGAATTGAAGTCTTTTCTGATCCTTTACTGAGTTAAGATTCCAGTTTGCCAAATCCTATCCTTGTTATACATTTCCTGGTTCAACGCAAGCCCAGGATGAGACTTACCTGGTGATTCCTTTGCTTGTATACCCAAGATCATGAGTGTAGGTAATAAAGGTTTATCCTTTATTGGGGTTTGAGTGTGCCTTCATCCCATCTTTGAGAGTTAGCCTGAGACTTACCCGGTAAAGGTTGATTTTATCCCCTTGGGTGGTGTGTTGGTTTGAGATTATAGTTCCTTTACTTAGTATCTTGAGACTTACCCGGTGAGAGGATCTTTGGTTTGGGATAGTGAATAGTGAGACTTACCTGGTGATCTATTCCCACTGATAGGTGATAGAATCACTATCATTTAAGTTAGTTTTTAGAGTCTTTTTAGTACATTTGTGTCGATTTATGCTACTAACTCCTTGGTCCAGAAGAAGAAGAGTAAAAGAAGCTAAGGAAGGCGTTATAAGCACTTAGGAGTGAAGGACGTTCACAAAGCAAGGCTTTTGTTGCCTCACCGCCCCCGCGGAGAAGTGTCACCGCCCCAGCGGGTGACAGAGCGCTCCTTGTGCCTGAATCAGCAGCAGCCACGAAGAGTGTCACCGCCTCAGCGCCTCTCCTTGGCGCCCCTACGGTGACCTGCCCTGAAGAAGTGAAGACCAACGCCTCTGAGCCTTCCCCTGCGCTTCTGCCTACGATGTTCAGAAGGTGAAGAGTCGGTGTCACTGCCCCCGCGTTGACACTAGGGCGCCCCTGCGCCTTGGCATCAGAAACGGAAGGAAGTTGAAGAGTCAGACGTTTGGAAGAGCATTAAAGTTCCGCCCCTACGGAATGGCTTGGCCGCCCCTGGGGCCATGAAGAAGTTCAAGCGATTTTTCCTAAACCACCCCTGCAGTTCTGAAGGCCACCCCTAGGGCTCAACGACAGAAGCTTTACTCCGGCTGTTTACACCACCTTTATGGCATTAAAGGTGACTGTTTTGGGCCGGCCATTCACTCCTATTTAGTGTCTTCTGTAGTATGAATAGTCCTTCGCTGATTGCTAGAAGGATTCATGCTTATCCACATAAATCCATTTTGGAATCGAATTTTCCACTGTAATGAGTTGCTAACTCACTTGCTACATTGGGTTGGTTTGAAGCTGCATTGTTACTTTGGTTGTAAGTTTCCTTTAATATAAGTTTTCATTCACTAATACTTTGTGTTTCCTTGATATTTATTGTCTAATTGCATTTTTGATTAACACTTAAGATTGATCACCTTAGGTTCTAAATTGCATGCAAAGAACTAGGATTAATAGATTCTGGGTTCGGGTCGTTAATCTAGTAGTAAACTTTAAGTAATAACGGGTTGTAATTGCTTAAAGAAAAGGAACACAAATATAAAGATAGGTTTAACGGTTTTAATCTATTCTTTGTATCCCTTAGTCTTTATTTGAAAGCTAACTTGTTACTTGTTCTTGTAGGTTTACGGAACATTAACCTGTTAAGTTGTGTTGATGCCGGTTGGCTCAACACATATATTTGATCAAGACGGGAGTTTACTTAAAACTTGTAAAAGGAACTCACCAAAGTAGCATTTGCATGCTAAGAATCAACCTAGTGTAGATTCATCCATCATTGTCTTGCCTTTTGTGTCACTTGTTTTTATAAGTTTTGTGTGCGTCACTTCAACCAACCCCCCCCCCCCTTTTGTTACTTGTTTCGATAATCAATAATTGAATTTAATAAAAATACCTTACTCTCTTGGGTTCGACCCCTAATTAACCATTATACTTGTTTTAGTGCTAAGTGGGGATTTACTTTTGACAAGGTATAGACGACCTTAGAAATACCTTCAGTCACCCACCTTAGAAACACCTTCCCTTTGCAAACCTCAGCTTTGTCCACGTTATCTTTTGAGATCTTGAGTCGGAACCACAACTGGATGCTTTAATCCCTAGAATCCGCATTTCCCTTTATTTGATTATATCATCTTTGATAGCTTTACTTTGTTGTGTGATTGATATTGACAACCTGTTTTACGGAGCTTTGCTTCACCATAGTCTCTGTGATCGACCCCTGGAATATTTATTGTTATTACAATTGATCTATACACTGCGGGTTCGCATATTGTTCAAGTATATATCTTGGGTTATAAATTTAAAGCTTGCACACACCTTTTGGAGCGAACAAGTTTTAGCCCACTGACCTTCAAACCATTCCGCTAATTGCCAGTTTTGGCCCACTAACCTAAAAGTTGCATACCTCCCCCCCATTCCTCGGAGGTAGCACCGAAAATACCACCTTGATCTTCGTTGGATCAAATTGATCTCTCCCGTTGTCACTACGTGTCCTAGGAAGTCACTTTGGACGTCCCAACTCCCACTTAGATAACTCTGCTGATAAACCTTATCCCGCATAACTTGTATTATTGTCGTCCCATGTCAAGCTTGTTCCTCTCAACTCCTAGAGTACAACAAGACGTCATCAAAAATGAGAAGATTAGAATCACATATCCCACATCACTAGTTGTCATTACAACATTAGGTTATGGTCCATATATTGGAACTGCCTATAAAGCCACAAATTGTGCGACACCACTACAACTCGATTCAGGACCCGATGAATACGTATTTACAAAACCTTTAAACTCCTCGTCTATACTCGTGCCTAAATGGCATCACTACAAATTGTAGTGACCATACCGGTCCGAAATGTCATCTTACATAGGTCCTTTATTTTCTCGTCCTAACAGGTGGCATCCTGACCTCAAGTCGGTCATATAAAACCTCTTAACCTCATGCAATTGGTCTAGCGAGTCGTCCTCTACGGGGCGAGGATATTCAATCTTATTGGTAGCCCTACGCATTTTTCAAAAATTCGAGTAAACTTCACCGTCCCATTACCGTACCGTATGCCCTGTGGAGGACGCCAGGTGAAATTCCCCAACCAAAATAACTAAAAGATCCAACTTGTTACTTTACAAAGAACTAGCATCAAAATCTCTAAGCTTGCAGTGTTGCCCTAATTTGGGTTCTCCGTAACCCGACATAGCCATCATGGCTTCTTCGGGTGAGTGTAGAAACTTTTGTCTCATCTCTTGCATGCGACAACATATCATTCGTCTCATACCATGCGTCCTTTTTATATATTCTCATTTGCGTGAAGCAACAATGGAAGCCTCACCTTCCTCTTGATCTACTAGTTCCTTTTACCATGATTACCTTAAAAGTTCAATCTGTGTCGTTCTCCCATTTGCCAATCTCATGACCAAAGAAGGCCACGAAAGGTCGTTAAAATCTCCTCCTAGGAGGTCTCGTTATAAGTACTTTCTTTGAACTCATCCAATGTTACTTGATTGTGACATATGTGCTTCCGTCGATATACCTCTTTACTACTGACATTTTACCAAGTTCTTGTTATCGATCCTCTATATTACCATAGTCATGTTTACTGCTCTCACCTACCTTATAGGGTTAACCGTTCTTCCATGATGCTTCGTAAATTCATCTTCTCAAATATGCTAACATTTGTTATCTTCCAGTCGTGTTTCTCTTGGTTAATGTCTTACGTCTTTCGATAAAAGCTCCTTGTTGCGTCTTTCGTCTTCTGAAACCATCATCTTTATGCACTTCCTTCTTCTTGATGTTGCTTAGCCTTCTCACCATAACAAATACGGTTGACCCTCTTAAAGACATTATACTATATGAACATTCACCAAGTGATTTTTTTCCCGTAGCCTCATATGTCCGAACAAAGTCATCCACTTGGGATCTCGTAAAATCGGCACTTCAACTTCTATTCCTTCTGTAAGCTTAACTTACATATCTCTTAGATCTTCGTAATTGGTGCATCTGCACCTTTCTTCTAGACTCCCGTCCTTAGGAGCGCCTAGGGAAACTTACGTCTCAATTGGAACGCCAATCTTATCCTTGAGTGAAACTGCACTCATCTTCACTCGCTTTTCCTCTTCAACTTGAACATACTCCTCGTCATATGTACACTAGCCTAAGTCATACGGCGTTTGTCCAAGGGGCGATGATAGCTTCCTATCATCTAACTACGAAATCTACAACTCTAATATGATACTAGTGTACCATACGTATAGGTATTTATATAAATAACTATATAGAGGTCATGATACTACTATAATCATAACAAGTCTAGAAGCAACTTACAACCCAACATACAATTGTAAATCCAGTACACTAGGTTGTCGAGATCCGCGAGGTAGTGGTGGTCCCGTACATTCTATCCCAACCCAACTATGGTCAAGGTTTGAAAACGAAATTCGTTTTGAAAACTCATAACCCTTATGGGTTCTGTTTATTTGTCTATTTGGCGTTTTAGAAGGTTGCGAGTGCCATTGTTGTCAACCTGCCTCTAATACCATATTGTAACACCTCAAATCCGATGGACTCGGGATGCTACGGGTTAGGACCTCAAAATGGGTCCCGACCCTTAGCCTGACAAAAACTTCACCGGACCTTACAACACGGCACAAATAAAAGCCAAATGGAAAGAGTTTTTAATGCATGAAGAGTATTTGAAATACAACCGAAAAACATAACTCCAGCCGAGTTCTCAAAACCAACAACATGACAACGTCAGAAACAATACCA
This sequence comes from Fagopyrum homotropicum, assembly GCA_033239125.1. NCBI lineage: Eukaryota > Viridiplantae > Streptophyta > Magnoliopsida > Caryophyllales > Polygonaceae > Fagopyrum > Fagopyrum homotropicum. The sequence continues at coordinate 7,855,851 of BSWB01000005.1, read as the reverse complement.
AAAGATAAACTGATCCCGTCATATAATGTACGGAACTCCGGCTTCTCATTACTGCCGGATCACTCGACTGCCTCCCAAATCTGCAATGCATCTACAAGCGGTATAAAACCGTTAGCTAAACATTCTATGCATTAGAATAAAGGTAAAGGCACATAAACACATAACGAACACATACAACATGCAAACACTCAAATCCATTTATTATCTTCATTTACGTTATTCCTTACTAATGATACTTATTTTGTGACAAAAGGAATGGTAGTAATGCATTTGACCGTCTACCTGTCTGGGCTAATTGTAGAGAACCTCCTAGCCCTCACAAGAGCTAGACAGTGATGTCACCGTCCATTATCATACACTTGGGCCAATTATGTAATATATAAATAGGTCATCCTATTCCGGTTTCATTGTTTAACAAACTAATACACACCACCAATACACAATATGCTAATACGAAGAAGTCAGCTAAGTAAGTCCGTGGACTTACCAGTCCCAAAGCAAAACTCGATCGAACTCTCTCAAACTCCCGTGGAAAAACACGCAACGCTTGTTCAACACAAGGCACACGGATCAAACAACACTCTAGTCAACTAGAAGTCCTTAGACTTCTAGGCTCGACATCCTCTCCAGAACAACATCACTCTTGTCAACTAGAAATCCTTAGACTTCTAGGCTCAACATCGCATCAAAAACAACATCACTCTAGTCAACTAGAAGTTCTTAGACTTCAAGGCTCAACATCCTCACAAGAACATAATGCATGAGATAGATGATCACTCTTAGTCTACTGTCTTAAAGGTTTCCAACATGATAACTCTCGCATACGAACCGATATCCTCAAAGATCCAATAGATCTTGTCACAACACCACAATCAACATACTAACAATTCTCACAAGAACAACCCAAACACTCTCAACAATATAACCAACTCAAAATCCAACACACATCGAGACTAAGAACATTCCAACGTCCTCAAACACTCACCTAAAGTTCCAAAACCACTACTTGGCATTCACAAGGCCAACCTAATCCATCCTAGCATGCTTCTATCATAACTCTCTAGGACAAGAGGCCGACACAAGATCAGGGAAGGGTACTCACTGGGGTAGGAATGTGGTCACGGAACAAGGAAGCGCAGCCACGAAGAAGAGCTAAAGAAAGGGAAGAACCGCCCTTGCGGCACCCTGGCGCCGCCCCTGCAGCCAGGTGCTGCTGGCCATCGCCCTTGCGGTTGTGGGGCTGATGGCGCCCTCGGGGCGCTGTCCAGCCGCGGGTGCGGTCGAGCTCCAAAAGGTTGATATGTCGGGCTTTTCTCTTCGATGTGCAGGAACTTTCCGGAACCTCATGGATGGCTTGCTTCATCCTGTATGTCCACCACATGGATCCACACTACATCCTACTCGAGATCAACAGCAAGAGAACACAAGAATGGAAGAATATTGGGTGAATCTTGCCCTAGGGCTCACACAAGGGTGAAGGGAGGAAGAAGATGAAGAGAATGAGGAAGAGGGGAAGAAGCACACTTACTGTAACTCGGATCTACAGTCCTTCCTTTTCCAGGCATCAAACAAAAGAGGAAGAAGAAGCATCATGGAGAAGTTGGAGGAAGAGAAGAGAAAGAAGAAGAAGGGAATGAGAGTTACGTGAAAAGGATTGAGGGAGGGAGATAAAGCTACATAAATAGGAGGAGACCAAAGGTCAAGCAACCCAAGAATCACCACATAATAATGTGTCGGCATAAATGAGTGGGGAGATGAAAGGGTGGACGGAAAACGAACTCGACTCCCACTATATCGTGTCACCACCCCTACGGGACGTCCAAGCCACGGTCGCGGACGGCCGCGGTTGCGGGCCTTCTAAGCCGCAAGGGTGGTAGCCCTTGCTCAAGGCTTCTAACGCCTCTCGTAACCGGAAAAAAAGTTATGGGCGTTACAGTTGCTTGGAAGCTCTCGAATGCGACCCTCTTGGATTTGAGGTACTACACCATGATAGGAACATCGTCTCTCGAGGCTATAGGGAAACACTGCAAACACCTCAACACATTGCTTAGAAACATGCATCCGTGGGACGTGCTGGACCGCAGCTCGAAAGACGAGGAGGCCCTTTCCATTTCAACCACCATGCCTAAGCTAAGGCATCTGAAGTTGGCTTATTTGAGGGTAAGCACGGAAGGCGTTGTCCAGATCATCACCACCTTAGGTGAGCTCGAGTTGTTAGACGTAAGAGGATGTTGGAATGTGAAATTCGACGATGATTTACTTGATAAGTTGCCCTAGCTGAAAGTGATGGGCCCGTTGGTACCTGATCCTACAATAGAGGATTTACTGTTCATATCAACTTATGAAGTGCTTATGAGTTCAAGATATATTGTATCTTTTGTGTGCTCTTTTGAATTGAGATTGTTTGAGTCATGATCTGTTATTGAGTTATAAACACTTTCAGAAAAACCATGTGATGCACTGCATGTCAAGGGTCCCTGAGGCTAGTTTGCAAGTTCCATCAATAAATTGATATCTACTTTGTAAAGGACGAACTACAACACCTTTTAGTAGACGGTTCTTTTTCTGGCAGTCAGTCCACATTATTTTTGTAGTTGGTGCTTTATCCATATGACATCTTCAATTCATCACTCCCTGCAATCGAGATGATGTTGTGTAAGGCTGCAACTAAGATGATAACTTAATTTTTGGTATGAAAACTTAACTTCTGGTATGATAACATAACTTAATTTCTGGTATGATAACATAACATAACTTATGGTATGATAACATAACTTAGCTTCTGGTATGATAACTTTTGGTATGATAGTTTTCTGGTATGATAACTTACGGTATAATAACTTCCGGTATGATAATTTCCAATATGAAAAAACTTCCGGTATGAAAAAACTTTTGGTATGAACTTCTGGTATGAAAAAATCAGGTATCAAGAAATTCTGGTATCAAAAAATTCTAGGATGAACTTCTGGTATGAAAACTTTTTGGTATGTGAAATAAAAAAAATAATATTGAAAATAAAATAAAAAACAAATTCAGTAATTAAAATTTAAAACTTACACTTATATAACAAATAACATACATCAATTATTTTTTTAAAAATAAAAGGGTTCATTATTTTTACCTACCATTAAATGAAAGTGGTTAAAAATTATCGGGTATTTACTAAACGCAAAACCAAAAAAGGCGTAGTAGGCCAAATTCTTTCTATTTAGGGTTGAGTCGGGTCTTAGGATCAAAAGTAAAAAAAATTCGCATCCATTGGATTATATAACAATTTTTCAAATATAAAATCTATTTGTTCGATTAAAAATTGTTCAAATATGTTCGAAAATGTTTAAATATGTTAATATTCAAAATTGTTCCACTATATGACCAATTGTTCAATTATATTCGAAATTGTTCAACTATATGATCAATTGTTCAAGTATTAATTTATATTTCGAGTTCTTCAAATATAAAATGTATTTGTTCCACTAAAAATTGTTCAAATATATTCAAAATTGTCAATTGTTCAACTATATTCGAAATTGTTCCAACTATATGACCAGTTGTTCAAGTGATAATTTGTATATCAAATTGTTCAAATATATGACCATTTTATATGTCTACAACTTTTAGTTGAACAAATTCATAATATATTTTAGCAGTTTTTACTTGATCCAATGATTGTTTATTCATTCTACTTATAACCCTAAGAACCCTTCTCATATGATGTGAATCATCTCTCTAACATTATTTTTACAAGGACGATCGATATGAGTAATCAAATTAGTCCTTCAACTTTTTATGGAAAAAAAATCATCGAAACATAAACGGTTTACGAATTCCGTCCCTCAATCATGGTTGGATACTAACGAAATGTAAGAATCTCACACGAAGTTGAAGACCTCATCCAAAATGATGCTTTTGAAACGCCCTGGATTTGGACACCCGGATTGTCACTAGGATACGAACAACACAATTGGTTCACTAGTTTTAGTCTGACAAAAAATTCACTACCGGACCTTCCAACAAGAGCACGACAAAACAATAAATCATACCCGACCCTTAACTTATAAATAATTGTAGTAACATGCACTTTTAAACAATTTAGAGAAAAAGACAAGGATTGATACAACCTTAAAGACTTAATCTCAAGATCAAAACACAAAGATGATCAAGAGTATAATAATCTTCCCAAACTCCTGAGGTACACGACGTCCGACTGATCACCAACTCCGAGAAGTTACTTGCGAACATACCTAGAATTTAAACTTGTCTTAAAAAATATCAACAGATAAAACCATTAGCTAGCATCCCAAAGTTAGAGTTGGAGCTCAAGAATCATATCAAACTTGTACGCGTCATATAAGGAACCTCAAAACAAAATACTAAGAATATACAACCACGTTCACCTCATATAAATATCACGACCAACCCTAAGTCAAACAAGGAATGCATAAGTAATGGTTCATCAAGTCAAACTATAGCGCTTCCTAACATTAGCATACTAAGACATAACCACCGAAAATGCCAACAAATAGTTTAAGCATAATAAATGATAAGAATGAGTATGTACACTCAACCATTGAACTTGTAATAGTGTTAACTACATAAAGGTAGAGAAACCAAACAATAAAATTACTCCAAACGTATGAGTAAATCTGTAGAGGTGACAGTATGTCAAAATAAATACTCTAATACTCGAAAGTGATGATAATGCTCATGATGATAATAGTCATGATGATATGTAGATAATGCAATGCAATGAATGTATATTCTCTCAACTCTCGGCAACACAAGGTAATGTTTGCCACTTAGCGTGCGTGCAATCAAGCTTTAAATTTATAAAACTAGAATTAAGCGAGCGAACCCGCAGTGTACGGATCGGCGTAGTTAAGCAAGAATTCCAGAGTATCGAACTCAGGGATTTGGGGGGAACAAATTCAATTATAAGTTTATCAAGCAAGTAGAAGGTAAGCTTTGCAAATATATTGGGAAAACAGCAACCCTAAAGATCCAAGTATCCAGTTGTGGCAATCGATTCAAGATATACTAAAGATATAAGGACAGAGTTGAGGTTTGCAAAGGTATACGAAAGTAAGGTATTGTACGATGAAGTTCCAAAACCCTATATGACATACCTAAAGACACTCTCTATAAAGGTTGTTGAGGCTTCAGTATAGAAAGGATATATAGGTAAGAATTTGTCTCAAATACCCAAACTTGTAACCCAAGGATCAAGATAGGCTCAAACGGTTAAGGTTGTGACACTCGAAACCGAAATAGAGGATGTTGAGTCTCACTACTACCTAGAAAAGACATGTCTAGACTAGATTAAAGCTAATCTTTAACTTTGGATTAAAGTAAAAGCAAGTTTCGTAAACTGGGGTAAATCACGGCTGGATCTTGAGATTCCACGGCCGTGGAACTCAAGAACAGCCCGTAATTTTGGGTGTCGACGAGGATTTTCTAACTCTCAGGGTCCAATCTGTTTAGGAACGATCTATCATCATCTAAGCCACAACTATCAACCCTTCACCTTAGAATTGCTAAGGGTTTTTAGCCAACAATCGTCATTTGATATCAATAATTATGTTTAAGAAGAATGAAAGATGGATAACCTTCGAAACTTCAATAAAACTCCAATCATAACTCAAATACACACACACAAAAGGATAAGTATATAACAGATTCGGAAACAAACACGAATCAATCACAATCCTTGATGAGAACGAACAACGGGATGTCAATCCGTCTTCTAATCAAACCTAAGGACAAAAGGGCTAAACTTACGCCGGAAGTAACTCCGAATCTTCAAACCCTAAGCACGTAAGTGATCGTCTAAGCGAAGGTCCCCAATTCTCCCTTCCTCCGCCTTTTTATAGGGTGAGAAAAAGATATCTTCTATGTCCAATACGCAGAAAACGTGGTAATTAATGATTCGGCAAAGGATTGCCCAAATCACGGTCTTTAGAGATTCCACGACCGTGGAATCTAGGCGTGGAAAATGTTACGATTATTCCAACCTTCCACGACCGTAATTTACACCGTAGAACTCACTGGGTAACTAATTGATCAAATCCACGTTCATGATGGAAGAACCACGGCCGTGGAAGTGGGGCGTGGAACTCCTATTCCCTTTGTTTTGCAATTGCTTCGTGTCATTCTTCATCTTTGCTCCTTCCTTAGCTTCTCAATGTGTATCCTCTCATCCTAGGTGATCCATTCCTCTTTTATTGCCATCAAACGAACCAATTCCAGCTCTTATTCACCTAAAATCAACACAAAGCATAGTGTAGATCTCCATATCGAAAATATAGATGAATAAGCTAACTATTGCTTCTATACTCTATCCATGAACACAATAATGAATGAAAAACAAGTAGAAAACGTGCCTATAATATCACAATATTTCATGCTAACAAAATACCCCATACTTGCCACTTGTTTGTCCCCAAGCAAGGTTTTCGAAAGCTTAGAACATAGTTAGGATGAAATATGCATGCAACTCAAAACAAAACATCTTTTTGGGTGGATGTGCTTCTAGTCAATAGATCAACCTCAAACCTTGCTTTATTCATCATTGAAAACGCTCACAAACACAAACCAAAGGATGTAGAGAAAAGAAACTTCACAAGTTACTTAAACTTCAAAACAAACATCATAACCTTCAAGTATTGTCAAAATCAAGAGTAAGAAACTTCAATTTAGATCACTAAGCCATATAACACTCTTTTGATCTTAAGGACTTTCAAGTAAAGGTCTAGAAAGCGGAAAGGAAGGAAATTTTATAAGGGATGTGGTGCATGAATCCGGGAAAAGGAATAACCCAACTCTTTTACTTTTTCTTTTGATTTTGCAACACCATCAACTTAGAGCTTTGCTCTTTTCTTTATTTTTCGACTTTACTTTTGGAAATATAGACAGCGGTGCACAAAAACCGAAGCCTAGGAGATTGGCGTTTCTCAATTTCGAGATGCCTCAAACCCTTGATGCACATATCATAATCCGTTAGGAATATCGCTCAATCCGACTTTCGCAAGACACAAACACCCGGCTATGTGAATGGTGCCGAGTTACTCATCATCATGATAGACTTCCCCAAACCTACAATTTCTTTCTATTCTTTGAACGCAAAATTTTGCTTTCATTGCCCTCCCACATCAAACATGCCAAATACTCAACTCCTCCAAATTCCCGGATAGGTAAGGGAGGCTATTATTTCAATGAGGGGCTAAATGATCAAAGAAAGAAACAAGAAAATCGAATTGCCTTAATCATTTCATAAAGAAGTATAGGAACTCATCATGCGATTTCAACTTCAATTCCTCAAATTGATTTAGATAAAACTTTCACATTATGAAACTTGCAAGTAAAGATAAACAACTCATTCAATCTCTTTTCAATTCATAATTTCGCTTAAGCATGCAATTGTTATCAAGAGTTCATTCCACGAGTAAGATCTATCATAGGAATCATCTCAATTCTTAGAAGCACAAAAAATTTTTCAAATTTTATGGGTTTTTCAAAACTATTTTCATGCAATGCAATATGAAACGTGTGACTATGAAACAAAACATATGATAGTGTCATGGATAAAAGCGAGCAAAGTAGTAGTAGAGTTATTACACACATAGTCACACCCCACCCCATACTTAGGACTAACATTGTCCTCAATGTTCAAGAAAAAGAAAAAAAGAAAAGAAAGAAAAGAAAAAAGAACTCACTAAATGGTGGTGGGGCGGCTGAAACTGTCGGCCATAAAGCTCATCACTGCGGCGGTGGTGGTGGTGGGAATGGGCGGAAGTCGTGACTGTAATACCGCCCAAACTGCTGGCGGTATATGTCGCTCATCATCTCGTCGTACTGGCTGAGTCCTCTCCTCCTGCCGGTCCCTGTGGATCTCTAAGTCACCCACTTGTTCGCCACTTAGCGTGAGTGCAAATAAGTCTTAAATTTATAAAACTAGAATCAAGCAAGTGAACCCGCAGTGTACGGATCGACGTAGTTAAGCAAGAATTCCAGAGTATCGAACACAGGGATTTGGGGGGTTAAATCCATTTATATAATTGTCAAGCAAGTAAATGTAAGAAGCTTTGTAAATATTGAGAAAACAACAATCCTAAAGATCCAGGAATCCAGTTGTGGCAATCGATTCAAGATATACTAAAGATATAAGGACAGAGTTAAGAGTTGCAAAGGTATACTAAGGTAAAGCAATGTACGGTGAAGTTCCAAGGCTTTATATGACTTATCTAGAAATACTCTCTATAAAGGTTGTTGAGGCTTCAGTGTAGAAAGGATCTAGAGACAAGAATTAATACCAAATACCCAAACTTGTAATCCAAGGATCAAGACTAACTAAACCGATTAAGGTTGTGACACTCGGAATCGAGGTAGAGGTTGTTGAGGCTACACTACCACCTAGAAAAGGCAAGCCAAGACTAAGTTAAAGCAAATCTTTAACTTTGGATTAAAGTAAAAGCAAGGTTCGTAAACTAATGGAAATCACGGGTGGATCTTGAGATTCCACGGCCGTGGAACTCAAGAACACACCGTGATTCTGGTTCGTCGGCGATTCTCTCTAACTCTCAGGGTCCAATCTGTTTATGATCAATCTATCATCATCTAAGCCACAAATATCAACCCTTCACCTTAGAATTGCTAAAGGTTTTAGCCAACAATAGTCATTATGATATCAAATTCAAGATTTAAAAGTATGAAAGATGAAAACCTTCAAAAACCTTCAATAAATCTCAAATCAATCTCAAATCCACAAACAAGTGTAATGATATATAGCAGATTAGGAATAACACAAACCAATAACAATCCTTGATAAGAACGAAAAGCGGGATGTCAATCCGTCTTCTAATCAAACCTAAGGATAAAATGTAACTTCCAAATCTCCAAGTCTTCGCAAATCTCCGTTGCAAAATGGCAATCTCCACACGTCCAACTGAAACCCTAGGCACGTGCAAGTAAGCGTAAGCAAAGGTGACGGAATCTCCTGCCTTCCGTCCTTATATAGGGCAAGATAAAATGTCTCTCTCCGGCCCATATGTGTAATATTGTGTCCATATTTTATTCGGCAAAAGATTGCCTAAATCACGGTTCCATTGGATTCCACGCCCGTGGTTTAGAGTGTGGAATTAGATTACGGTGCTTCACAACTTCCACGGCCGTGTAACTTACTGGAATGCTCCACGCTCATGTTGCCAAAGTTCCACGGCCGTGGTTTAGAGCGTGGACTTCATTACGGCCGTATTTTAGAGCGTGGAAACATAAGTAGCTCGTAATTCACTTTGTTTTGTGCCATTCTTCATCCTAGCATCTTCCTTAGCTCCCTTGTGGTGTCCTCAATCCTTGGATATGCTCAATCCATCTCCATTCTCTCTCAATCCGTTCGGATTTAGCTCTTATTTGCCTACAATCAACACAAAGCTTATGTAGACCTCTATATCGACAATATAGATAAACTAGCTCACAATTACTTCAATGCTTTATCAATGAACACCAATATGGATGAAATACATCTAGAAAACGTTCCTAAAATATCACAATATTTCATGCTAACAAATAACCCCATACTTGCCACTTGTTTGTCCCCAAGCAAGGTCTTTCAAAAGCTTAAAAACTCAAGTTAGGATGAAATATGGATACATTCTCAAAATCAAAACGTCTTTTAGATGAACGTGCTTCTAAGTCAATAGATCATTCTCAAATCTTGCTTCATAAGACTCTCATATACATAATCAAAGAGTAAAGAGTAAAGAAAACTCATGAATTGATCAAACTTCAATGTAAATATCATAACCTTCAAACATTATCAAAATCAATCATAAGAAACTTCAATTTAGATCACCAAGTCATATATCATTCTCTTGATCTTAAGGACTTTCAAACAAGGTCTAGAATGCGGAAAAGGGAAGGAAAACTTTAAGGAATGTGGTGCATGAATCCGGGAAAGTGGATAACCAATTTTTTTTCTTTTTCTTTTGCGGTTTCCGCAACACTTTCAACTTAGAGCTTCACTCTCTTCTTTTCAATTCATTTTTCGACTTTACTTTTGGAGTTATGGACAAAGGTGCACAAAAACCGAAGCCTAGGAGATTGGCGTTTCTCAATTTTGCGAGATGCCTCAAACCCTTGATGCACATACCATAATCCACTAGGAATATCGCTCAATCCGACTTTGGCAAGACACAAACACCCGGCTATGTGAATGGTGCCGAGTTACTCATCGTCATGATTGACTTCCCCAAACCTATAATTTCTTTCTATTCTTTTGAATGCAAGATTTTGCTTTCATGGCCCTCCCACATCAAACATGCCAAATATTCAACTCCTCCAAATTCCCGGATAGGTAAAGGAGGCCATTATTTTATTGAGGGGCTAAATGATCAAAGAAGGAAGAAAGAAAATCGAATTGCCTTAATCATTTCAACAAGAAGTATAAGAACTTATCATGTGATTTCAACCTTGATTTCTCAATATGATTTAAGTAACATTCTTCACATTATGAAACTTGCAAAAGAGGAATAATCAACTCATTCAATTTCTTTTCGAATCACTATTTGTTTAAGCATGCGATTGTCATCAAAACTCAATTCACAAGTAGTGATTATCATAGAAGTCATCTCTATCCTTAGAAGCACAAAATTTTCAAAATTTTTCAATTTTTATGGGTTTTTCCAAAGCTTTTTCTTGCAATGCAATAATAAAACGTGTAACAATAGAATGAAACATGCAAGGTGTTCTCGATAAAATCATACAAAGTGAGTAAGAGTTATTACAAACGATTAGTCACACCCCACCCCATACTTGGAACAAACATTGTCCTTAATGTTCAAAAAGAAAAAGAAGAAAAGAAAGAAAGAAAAAGGAACTCACAAGACGGTGGTGGAGCGGCTAATACGGTAGATCGTCCAGGGTCATCACTGAGGTGGAGGCGGTGGTGGAAACGGGAAGAAGCCGGGATCATAGTTCCGCCCAAACTGCTGGCGGTATATGTCTCTCATCATGCGGTCATGATCGGCGGCTCGTGCATTCCTAGCATCAGCACGAATCTCCAAGGCTCCGACCCTGCTGGAAAGGTCGGTGGCCACTCCGGTAGCTGCTCATACCACCCGGGCGGCTGGCTGTACCATGCCGGTGCGTCTAACGGTGCTGGTGCGGGTGGTGGTTGTGCATGCCAGGTCGGTGGAGCTCCCATCCAATCCGGCTGAGTGCTATACCATAAAGGAGGGTCCGCCATCCATGTAGGTCTCTCGCTCACACTAGCGCGGCGAGAGGAAGAACCTGAAGCTCTGGCGGGGCGAGGAGAGTGTCTAGGAGGGTGGGGAACTGCATCCGGCTGATCCAGAAAGGTACCAAAGTCATGCTCTCCTCCTCCTCCCTCATACTCATCACCTCCTCCCATCTCCTCCACCTCCTCTACAACTGGTGGTGGCGGAACGTAAGGAGGGGCTACTAATTTGTTCGCATGCATGGTAGCGAACGTCTCCTTCCAGTTATGGCGTCCAACCATAATGGAATACTCAGGAAGCCAAGCAATCCCTCTACCTGTCCTACTCTCCCAAGGCATGGCAGCTGTAGGTGGAGCTCTATGTGCAGGGAAGATAATGCCTCTCGTCATGAGGCTCTGAAGTCCTAGGGGTCTAGCTGCAATGCGGGTGCACGCGGAGAAGTCTACCCCTAACTGCCTAGCAAGGTGGGTGACCATCCCACCGTATCCAATGTTGCATGCCCTCTTATTCTTTAGCTTGCTCATAGTAGCAGCTAAGAGGGTGGCACAATCAGCTGGCCTACCGTATAACATACAGTAGAGAAGAAACAACTCGTTCGTCTTAATCTTCTGAGGTGTCTCCGTCCTAGGAAAGAGACACTCAGAAAGCACTCTATGGGCAATCTTCAAGGCTAGGTGATAGATCAACCTAGCCTTGGTATCAGCAGGTTGCCAGCGGTCCTCGCTGGCATATATCATAGCTATCTCCTCCCAAAAATCCTTGGCGTGCACGCCACTAGGGAATCGACCATTGAAGGTCTCATGGAAGCCAAAGAAGGCTCCAAACTCTCTAATAGAGAACTCATAGTTCCTCTCCATCAGCCGGAAAGAAACAGTCCTATCAATGTGGCTATGCTCACAAGAGACCACGAACTCCCTAGTAATCTCCTCATATGCGTCTTCCCGAATAGCGGAAAAGACGACCAATCCGGCTCTATCTAATAGCCAAGTGAGATCCCCTACCACATGCAAAGGCTCTAACTCCTCAAGTAGTAGATACCTAGGTCCTATGACACCTCGCTTATGGATCCTCTCCAAAGCATCGAGATGATCCTCATGGATAGTAGGGATCTTAGGGGGAGGTGGTGATGGTGATGATGGGGGTGATGGAGGCTCAGCGAGTGGTGCTCTAGAAGAGGAAGAAGTATTGTCTTTCCTCTTTTTATTTCTACTGGACATTCTCCTAACAAGATCCATTTTTCTGTTGAAAACCACGGCCTGTTCTTCCGGTTCCAAGGCCGTGGAAAACCCAAAGACCGTGATTCGTCTCGAAAATTCTCAAAATTCAGCAGAATCACACTAAACTCAACAGCAAGCAGCCCTAGACTAATTTTAGTCCAATTCCAATCAGTTCTCCTAAAAATTCTAGCAAAAACGAAGCCGAATCGACGAAGAGAAAGAAAGAATGAAAAACCTAGGTTTTCGGATTTTGGAATCCGAATTATGTCTTCTCCGGTGAATTGCCGCTTGAATCGTTGCTTGGATCTTGTAGGTGATGGAAATTGCTTCAGTTTTGGCCAAAGAATCGTTAAAAACGATTAATGAACGAGAAATTGGGAGATGGGGAGGGATTCGGCAATTTGGGGCGTGGAATTGGGGTATTTTGTGTGTTTTGTGAAGAAACGTGATTTATATAGTGGCCGTAAAAATTTTCGAAAATCACGGTCTATCGGGGGTTTCCACGGCCGTGGTTTTGTACGGAACCGTGGTTTTGGTGATTTTTCTCAGGCTTTTGAAAATTACGGTCACTGTAGCTGTCACGGCCGTGGTTTTGGCCATGGAACTCTCTGTAATGTGTCAAAGTCCAAGTTTCGCCAATTTTCTTCAAGCTTTTCCTTTCCCCTTTCTTTTCCACTGATCCTACATCCAAAAACACGAACATACCGGAGGGCATCAAAGGCAAAACAAAACAAAACGTCTATACTATTCTAATCTATGAATCAAAAACGACAATGTAAATGCAATACCTTGGGTTGCCTCCCAAGAAGCGCTTTGTTTAAGGTCCGTAGCTAGACCATGTTCGCACTTATTCAAGTGCGGTGGGCGCAAACTCTTCAGCTTGGAGTTCCGGTGTATACTTCTTGAGTCGTTGACCGTTCACCTTAAAGCTTCCGCCCTTTTCACCCCATACTTCAACTGCACCATGGGGGAAAACACGTTTGATTAGAAAAGGTCCAGTCCAACGAGATTTAAGCTTACCTGGAAAGAGACGAAGCCTTGAATTGAAGAGGAGAACTTGATCTCCTTCTTTGAGGTCCTTTGGGATGATATGCTTATCATGCCAACGCTTCGCTCTTTCTTTATAGATCTTGGCGTTTTCGTAGGCGTTCAAGCGAAGTTCTTCAAGATCATTAAGGTCTAAGAGACGCTTCTCTCCTGCTTCCTTCATGCTGAAGTTCAACCACTTTGTTGCCCAATACGCCTTGTGCTCCAACTCTACCGGTAAGTGACAAGACTTCTCATACACAAGGTTGTATGGCGTAGTTCCGATGGGAGTCTTATATGCAGTCCGGTACGCCCATAATGCGTCATCTAGCTTCAAAGACCAATCCTTCCTTGTCCTTGAAACCGTCTTCTCTAGGATTCCTTTGATCTCCCGGTTTGAGATCTCCACTTGTCCACTAGTTTGTGGATGATAAGGGGTGGCGATCTTGTGAATCACCCCATACTTAGCTAGAAGAGCTTCAAGCGTCGGGCAATGAAGTGAGAGCCTCCATCACTAATGATGGTCCGTGGTGTCCCAAATCGTGGGAAGATGGTCTTGTTAAAGAACTTAACCACTACCATGGCATCATTGGTTGGAGAGGCAATTGCTTCAACCCATCTCAAAACATAATCTACCGCTAAAAGTATATATTGGTTTCCACAAGATGAGGGGAAAGGTCCCATGAAGTCTACTCCCCAAACGTCAAAGATCTCCACCTCTTGGATGTTGTTGAGAGGCATCTCATTCCTCCTAGATATATTCCCTGTTCTTTGACAAGCATCGCAGCAAGAAACAAAGGTTTGCACATTTTTAAATAGAGTAGGCCAAAAGAATCCAGATTGCAATACCTTAGCGCTAGTCTTGTTCGAACTAGCGTGTCCTCCACAAGGTAGTGAATGACAATGATGGATGACACTTTGCATCTCATCTTCCGGCACACATCACCGAATAATGTCATCCGGACCTCTCTTAAAGAGGAGAGGTTCATTCCAAAAGTATTCCCGAACATCCTTAAAGAACTTCTTTTTTGTGCGTAGGATAATCCGGGTGGTAATTCCTGACAAACCAAATAGTTAACAAAATCAGCAAACCATAGTTCGTTACCTTTGGCGATCACGTCGATGCACTCCTCTATGATATGTAGATGCTCGTCCGGAAAGGAGTCATCTATAGGTAGGTGGTTGTCCTCTAGATGTGTTAGACGACTCAAATGATCCGCAACAAAATTTTCCGAACCCTTCTTGTCGCGGATCTCTAGATCGAATTCTTGTAGGAGAAGAATCCATCTAATTAGCCTTGGCTTCGCATCCTTCTTTGCAAGTAGATACCGGATCGCAGCATGATCCGTGTATACAATCACCTTTGCACCTACAAGATAAGAGCGAAATTTGTCAATTGCATATACAATTGCTAAGAATTCCTTTTCGGTAGTGGCGTAGTTGAGCTGCGCTTCATCTAGCGTCTTGCTAGCGTAGTAGATAGCGTGGGTTTGTCCTTCCTTCTTTTGCCCAAGGACAGCTCCTATAGCTACGTCACTTGCGTCACACATAACCTCAAAGGGAAGATTCCAATCCGGAGGTTGGATAATCGGGGCTAAAATTAGAGCTTCCCGAATCATATTAAACGCATCTAAGCATTCCTGCAAGAAATCAAAAACTGCATCCTTCATCAATAGATTAGTTAGCGGCTTTGATATCTTAGAGAAATCCTTTATGAAACGCCTATAAAATCCAGCATGTCTTAGAAAACTTCTTATCCCTTTCACCGAAGTTGGGGAGGAAGCTTTTCTATTGTCTCTATCTTAGCTTTATCCACCTCAATCCCTCTACTAGAGATTAAGTGTCCTAATACAATGCCTTCTTTCACCATAAATTGACACTTTTCCCAATTAAGAACTAGGTTAGTGTCTTCACATCTTTGTAACACAAGAGCAAGGTTAGAAAGACAATTGTCAAAAGAGGAACCATAAACGGAGAAGTCATCCATAAAAACCTCCATGATTTCCTCTATATATTCCGAGAAGCTGGCCATCATGCACCTTTGAAAGGTGACTGGGGCGTTGCAAAGCCCGAACGGCATCCTCCTATAGGCAAACGTACCCCACGGGCACGTGAACGTGGTCTTCTCTTGATCATCCGGGTGCATCGGGATCTGAAAGAAACCACTATAACCGTCAAGATAGCAAAAGTGTGAATGTTGTGCTAACCTTTCAAGCATTTGATCGATGAAGGGTAGTGGGAAGTGATCCTTCCTCGTCGCGTTGTTTAGCTTGCGGTAGTCTATACACATTCTCCATCCTGTTACGGTTCGTGTAGGAATGAGTTCATTGTTTTTGTTGGTGATGACCGTCATTCCTCCCTTCTTCGGAACCACTTGTACGGGACTCACCCACTTGCTATCAGAGATAGGGTAGATGATACCTGCATCGAGTAGTTTAAGAATTTCCTTCTTGACAACCTCCTTCATGGTCGGATTTAACCGCCTTTGAGGTTGTCGCGAAGTTCTAAAGTCCTCTTCCATTAAGATCTTATGCATGCATAGGGAAGGTTTGATTCCTACTAAATCCTCTATAGTATATCCTAAGGTTTTCCTATGTTTCTTAAGGACAACCATAAGTTTACTATGTTCATCTAAGCTTAAATCTGAACTAACAATTACCGGAAAGGTAGAGTTAGATCCTAGAAATGCGTACCTTAGATGTGTAGGAAGTGGTTTCAATTCCATCACTTTAGGAGTCTCCAATGGCTCTTGAGGAATATACGATGGTACCGTAGAAGTGTCTAAGGAAGTAGAAGGTGTTGGAGAAGAATCAAGAGAAGTTGTGGAGGAAGCACAATTTCCTTCGGATTCACCCAAAATTACGGCACCCCTGCCTTCTCCACGGCCGTGATTTTTGGTGTGGAAAGTAATTACGGTGCCTCTATTTCCTCCACGGCCGTGTAACTTACTAGAATGTTCCACGCTTGTGTTGATGAATTCCACAGCCGTGGAATAGGTTGTCTGACCGTGGATCCGTACGTTTTCTGCCTCATCGTGGAGTTTCTCGAACTCTTCTTCATACACTTCTTTTTGTGTCTCTAAGGCTTCAATTGCCTCATTGCACTCCTCTTCTTCCCCTATATCCATAATGCTCATAGAAAGAACTTTTTGCAAGGGATCTTTGAAGAGAATAGAACTTATCTCCTCTCTAGATAGCTCTTCGTCATGGATATTGAATATATCCTCATCGAAGGCTGGTTCCTTCACTAAAGTGGAAAGGACGAACTCTACCTTCTCTTCTCCTATGTCAAAGGCGAGTCTAGCATTCTTACAATCGACTATACAGCCGGATGTTGCAAGAAACGGTCTTCCGAGAATGATCGGGACCGGACTATCTGCAGGAATGTCAAGCACAACAAAGTCTATAGGAACAAAGAACTTACCAAGCTTGACCGGGATGTCTTCAACTATACCGACGGGACGAGTTATGGATCGATCCGCCATGTACAACGTCATCTTTACCGGTTTAGGATCGCCTAAACCGATCTTCCTGCATAAGGCAAGCGGAATGATGCTCACGCTTGCTTCTAAATCACATAACGCATCATATGTGACATCTCCCACTCCTATGGGAATACAAAATGACCCCGGATCCTTCAGCTTTGGGGCATCTTCTCTTTCATGGTTTTGATGAGATCCGATGAATCCGAACTCATGTTAACCTTTCCAAAATCCTCTAGCTTTCTTTTGTTAGAGAGGATCTCCTTTAGGAACTTTCCATAAGCTGGCATACCTACAATTGCATCAATAAAAGGTATATTAATATGCAGTTTGCTCATGAGTTCAATAAACTTACCGAATTGTTTGTCTAGACGCGCTCTTGCTCTAGATTGCGGGAATGGTAGGGGAGGTTTGTAAGCTGGAGGAGGAACGTAGACATCTCCCTTCTCCTTCCCCTTTTCTTTCTCCTTCTCAACGGGGACTTCTACAAACTTAGGTTGCGGGTCGGTAGTTGTTACTCCGCTCCTAGTTGTGATTGTCATCACCCTTCCTTTTGGGTTGTCCTCCGTCTTTCCTGGAAGTTTTCCTTGATTCCTAGGAACTTCCTCCGCATGGCTAAACATTTGGTTTTCTAAAACCTTTTGGGCTTTATCAACCTTAGTAATGTGATCATCAACCTTGATGATGCGAGTCTCCAATCCTTGAAGCTTGCCCAAAATTGTTTCCAACATGGGATCGGGCTTCTCTTTCCCCGAAGTACTTCCACCATTAGATGTTTGCCCCTGGCTTTTCAAAGGAGTGGAAGAAGAGGAAGGTGGAGTTAGTGAATTTCCTGAATTGGAATAAGAATTACCGGAATTTTGTTGGTTGGGACGCCAATTGTTGTTGTTTGAACCCCTATTGTTGTTCCAATTGTTGTTCCGGTTGTTGTTGTTGTTGTTCCAATTATTCCGGTTGTTATTCCGGTTGTTGCAGTTTGTATTCTCATTCCTGTTGTGGTTATTGTTGTTGCCCAACTAACCTACATCTTGTTCCTTTTGCTTTGGAAAGTTGGTTTTGATGGCTTCTTTCAACTCTTTAATCTCCATATTGAGAGAGAAGATTTGAGTTTGAGCTGCTTGTGATAGCTTTGCTCCTTGCTCCGCTTGATTCACCTCTACTTTCCGGTGAGAATACTTCTCAATGACCCGCGTTTGCTTCTCAATGAAGTCCCAAGCGTCATCTTCCCTCATGTCCATGAATGTACCACATGAGAGGGATTGGAGCTTGAATTGTGTCTCCACATCCAGCCTGCCAATTTGGATATGCCATGATGAGGGCAATCCAATAGCAAATCCTGAAATCTTTCCCAAGATTGAAACAAACTTTCGTTAGATCTCATAGAAAATGCATTAATCTTACCTCTCAACTCCGCCGTCTTGGATTGCGGAAAGAACTTAGTGAGGAATTCCGAAGAAAGATCCTCCCATGTTTCCAGTTTCCCACTTGGAAGAGCTTGATACCAAGACAATGTTTTCCCCTTCAAGGAGAAAAATAAAGGCTTGTGCTTATAGCTGTTGGTAGTTGCATTCTTCGGCTTCATTGTCTCCATCATGATCTCAAAATTTTGTAGATGTTGATGTGGAGATTCAGCGCTTGTTCCTCCAAATTGATTTTGGCGGACAATGGTAATAACTTGCGGGTTGAAGCTAAACCCTTGTGCATCACCGGCATCAAAGTTCACACCCAAACGTCGTGGTTGCTGCGTTGGATCCATCCTTTGGCCAAGAGTTCTTGGCTCCTCATCCACACGATCGACTCTTGTACCTCTAGTTGGGGCGCGGCGATTGGCAGCTACCCGTGGAGCGAACGGGTTCACATTGATCGTTGGATCAATTTCCTCTAGTGGTGGCATGGAAGAGTCGCTATCCTTATTAGATGAGTTGGTTCTAACCGATCTTGATGGCCTCCTTCTTCTCTTTGTCTTCTTGAGGTTGTTTATTTCCAGCCTCATTTGAAACATCATGCCCGATAGATCATCAACCTTCGTTTGATGACGATCCATTTCTTCCCTGCGAGTCTTCTCACTCCATTGGAGTTGAGCTTCTTTTTCCGCCAACTCCGTTTGGTAATCACGTTCTCTTTCTTCAGCCATCTTTCTTTCCTTAAGCTTTCTCCTCAAAGTTCTTTCAAGCTCTTGATCAAGAGGTAAGAGGTCTTCGTTGTTCCTAGACCTACGCATACACTCAAAGAGATATCAAATAACAAGGGAAGAGCTCCCAAGCTTGACAACCGATAACCGAACTCGGCCTAAACCAAATCCCCGGAAACGGCGCCAAAAACTTGTTCGCCACTTAGCATGCGTGCAAATAAGTCTTAAATTTATAAAACTAGAATCAAGCAAGCGAACCCGCAGTGTACGGATCGACGTAGTTAAGCAAGAATTCCAGAGTATCGAACACAGGGATTTGGGGGGTTAAATCTATTTATATAATTGTCAAGCAAGTAAATGTATGAAGCTTTGTAAATATTGGGAAAACAACAATCCTAAAGATCCAGGAATCCAGCTGTGGCAATCGATTCAAGATATACTAAAGATATAAGGACAGAGTTAAGAGTTGCAAAGGTATACTAAGGTAAAGCAATGTACGGTGAAGTTCCAAGGCTTTATATGACTTATCTAGAAATACTCTCTATAAAGGTTGTTGAGGCTTCAGTATAGAAAGGATCTAGAGACAAGAATTAATACCAAATACCCAAACTTGTAATCCAAGGGTCAAGACTAACTAAACCGATTAAGGTTGTGACACTCGGAATCGAGGTAGAGGTTGTTGAGGCTTCACTACCAACTAGAAAAGGCAAGCCAAGACTAAGTTAAAGCAAATCTTTAACTTTGGATTAAAGTAAAAGCAAGGTTCGTAAACTAATGGAAATTACGGGTGGATCTTTAGATTCCACGGCCGTGGAACTCAAGAACACACCGTGATTCTGGTTCGTCGGCGATTCTCTCTAACTCTCAGGGTCCAATCTGTTTACGATCGATCTATCATCATTTAAGCCACAACTATCAACCCTTCACCTTAGAACTGCTAAAGGGTTTTAGCCAACAACAGTCATTATGATATCGAATTCAAGATTTAAAAGTATGAAAGATGAAAACCTTCTAAAACCTTCAATAAATCTCAAATCAATCTCAAATCCTCAAACAAGTGTAATGATGTATAGCAGATTAGGAATAACACAAACGAATCACAATCCTTGATAAGAACGAAGAGAGGGATGTCAATCCGTCTTCTAATCAAACCTAAGGATAAAATGTAACTTCCAAATCTCCAAGTCTTCGCAAATCTCCGTTGCAAAATGGCAATCTCCGCACGTCCAACTGAAACCCTAGGCACGTGCAAGTAAGCGTAAGCAAAGGTGACGGAATCTCCTGCCTTCCGTCCTTATATAGGGCAAGATAAAATGTCTCTCTCCGGCCCATATGTGTAATATTGTGTCCATATTTTATTCGGTAAAAGATTGCCTAAATCACGGTTCCATTGGATTCCACGCCCGTGGTTTAGAGCGTGGAATTAGATTACGGTGCTTCACAACTTCCACGGCCATGTAACTTACTGGAATGCTCCACGCTCATGTTGCCAAAGTTCTACGGCCGTGGTTTAGAGCGTGGACTTCATTACGGCCGTATTTTAGAGCGTGGAAACATAAGTAGCTCGTAATTCACTTTGTTTTGTGCCATTCTTCATCCTAGCATCTTCCTTAGCTCCCTTGTGGTGTCCTCAATCCTTGGATATGCTCAATCCATCTCCATTCTCTCTCAATCCGTTCGGATTTAGCTCTTATTCGCCTACAATCAACACAAAGCTTATGTAGACCTCTATATCGACAATATAGATAAACTAGCTCACAATTGCTTCAATGCTTTATCAATGAACACCAATATGGATGAAATACATCTAGAAAACGTGCCTAAAATATCACAATATTTCATGCTAACACCACTCTCCTGGATAAGTTGTCGGCCCACACCGGCAACTGCTCATACCATGCAGGTGGCTGGCTATACCATGCGGGAGCGTCTTGTGGAGCCGGAGCTGCTGGTGGTGCTGGCGGCTGTGAGTACCAAGGTGGAGGAGCTCCCATCCACTCCGGCTGCACTCCATACCAAGCTAGAGGAGCATCCATCCAGGTCGGTCTCTCGCTCACACTGACACGGCGAGAAGATGAAGCACCGGAAGGTCTAGAAGGCCGAGGGGACTGTCTCGGTAAATCTGGAAGGTGTCCGGCTGATCCGGAAAGGTGCCAAAATCAGTATCATCACCTCCTCTACATAATACTCTCCTCCTACCTCCTCCTCTACATCTACAACTGGAGGCTCCTCGGGAATGTGCGGGGGTGCTGGTAGTCTATTCGCATGCATAACAACGAATGTCTCCTCCAATTATGGCGTCCAGCCATAATGGAATACTCGGGCAGCCATGGAATACCTCTACCTCCTCTATCCTCCCATGGCATGGCAGCGGTAGGTGGACCTCTATGCCTAGGAAAGATCAGACCTCTAGTCATGAGGCTCTAGAGACCCAGCGGTCTAGCCGCTATCCTAGTACAAGCAGAAAAATCTATCCCCAACTGCCTAGCGATGTGGGTGATCATACCACCATATCCAATGTTCCCGGCTCTCTTATTCTTGAGCTTACTCATGGTGGAGAGTAAGAGGGTGGCACAGTCAGCAGGTCTACCGTGCAACAAAGCGTAGAGGAGGAACAACTCATCTGTCTTAATCTTCTGAGGGTCTCGGTCCTTGGGAAAAGACACTCAGAAAGTACTCTATGGGCTATCTTCAAGGCTAAGTGATAGATAAGCTTAGCCTTGGTGTCAGCTGGTTGCCAGCGGTCCTCGCTGGCATTGATCATGGCAATCTCCCTCCAAAAGTCCTTAGCATAAACACCGCTAGGGAATCGACCATTGAAGGTCTCTTGGAACCCAAAGAAGGCTCCGAACTCTAAGATCGAGAAATCGTAGTTCTCCTCCATCAGCCTAAAGGAAATTGTCCTATCCACAACACGATGCTCAAAAGAGATCACAAACTCTCTAGTAATCTCCTCATATGCGTCTTCCCTAATAGCGAAGAAGATGATCAAGCCGGCTCTATCTAGAAGCCATGTAAGGTCAATCACCACATTCAGCGGCTCTAACTCCTCAAGAAGTAAGTAGCGCGGTCCTATGAACGTCCTCTTCTCGATCCTCTCTAAGGCATCGAGGTAGTTAGGTGGGATAGTTGGGGTTCTAAGGCCTAGAGGTGATGGTGGCTGACTAGGGGGTACTTGGGAGGAGGAGGAAGCATCACCTTTCCTTTTCTTGCTCCTAGTAGACATTCTCCTTACCAAATCCATTTTTCAGAGAAAATTACGGCCTGTTCTAAGTTTCCAAGGCTGTGGTTTACCCAGTGACCGTGATTCGTCTCAAAAATCCTCAAATCTCAATCAATTCACAATAAATTCACCAGGCAACAGTCCTGAACTAATTCCAATCCAATTCCAATCAATTCTCCTAAAGTTTTCTGCAAAAATTGAGCCAAATCGACAAAGTAGAGAAAGAGAAGAAAACCTAGGTTTTGGATTCTTAAAATCTACATTCCGTCTTCTGCAGGGATTGTCCACTTGATTTGTTGATTGGATCTTGTAGATGGTTGAATTTGCTTCACTTTAGGCTCAAGAATCATTCGAAACGATTAACGAACGAATATTTGAGAGAGGGAGATTGGTTTCGGCATTCCGGTCGTGAAAATGGGCGTGGAATGGAGGTTTTTGTGTTGTTTTTGTGAAGAAGGAGGTTTATATAGTGACCGTAAATTTTTTGGAAAATCACGGTCTATCGGGGTGTTCCACGGCCGTGGAATTGTACGGACCCGTGGTTTTTGTGATTTTTCTCAGCTTTTACAAAACTACGGCCTCTGTAGCATCCACGACCGTGGATCTGGCCGTGGAAGTCTCTGTGTTGTTGTAAAGCTCCGATTTCGTTAATTCTTTCGACCTTTCCTCCTTTCAATCCTTATTCCTCGCTCCTACATCCAAAAACACAACATACCGGAAGATATCGAAGGCAAAACAAAACAAAAACGTCTAAACTACTCTAAACTAAGAATGAATATGAAAATGCAATAGCTTGGGCTGCCTCCCAAGAAGCGCTTGTTTAAGGTCCGTAGCTAGACCGTTGCCTCTATTCAAGGGTGGTAGGCGCGAACTCCTCAGCTTGGAGCTCCGGTGAGTATTTCTTCAATCGTTGACCGTTCACCTTGAAACTTCCGCTCTTTTCACCTCATACTTCAACTGCACCATGGGGAAAAACATGTTTGATTAGATAAGGTCCGGTCTAACGTGATTTAAGCTTACCTGGAAAGAACCGAAGTCGCGAATTGAAGAGGAGAACTTGATCTCCTTCTTTGAGGTCCTTTGGAATGATATGCTTATCATTCCAACGCTTCGCTTTCTCCTTGTATATCTTGGCGTTCTCGTAGGCGTTTAAGCGAAGTTCTTCAAGCTCGTTAAGATCCAAGAGGCGCTTCTCGCCTGCTTCTTTCATGCCGAAGTTCAACCACTTAATTGCCCAATATGCCTTGTGTTCCAGCTCTACCAGTAAGTGACAAGACTTCCCATACACAAGGTTGTATGGTGTCGTTCCTATGGGAGTCTTATACGCAGTCCGGTATGCCCATAACACATCGTCTAGCTTCAAAGACCAATCCTTCCTTGTCCTTGAAACTGTTTTCTCTAGGATGCCCTTGATCTCTCTATTCGAAATCTCCACTTGTCCACTGTGGATGATAGGGAGTGGCGATCTTGTGAGTCACCCCATACTTAGCTAGGAGAGCTTTGAATCGTCAGGCAATGAAGTGTGAACCTCCATCACTAATAATAGTCCGCGGTGTCCCAAACCTTGGGAAGATAGTTCTATTAAAGAACTTTATGACAACCGCGGCATCATTAGTAGGAGAGGCTATAGCTTCTACTCATCTCAAAACATAATCCACAACTAAAAGTATGTATTGATTTCCGCAAGACGATAGGAAAGGTCCCATGAAGTCGACTCCCCAAACGTCGAAGATCTCTACCTCTTGAATATTGTTGAGAGGCATCTCGTTTCTCTTAGATATGTTTCCTGTTCTTTGACAAGCATCGCAGCAGGAAATAAAGGTTTGCACATCCTTAAACAAAGTAGGCCAAAAGAAACCGGATTGCAATACCTTAGCGCTAGTTTTATTGGAACTAGCGTGTCCTCCACAAGGTAGTGAATGACATTGACGGATGACGCTTTGCATCTCCTCTTCCGGCACACATCTTCAAATGATTCCGTCCGGACCTCTCTTGAAGAGTAGAGGTTCGTTCCAAAAGTATTGTCGGACATCCCTAAAGAACTTCTTTCTTTGTGCGTAGGATAATCCGGGAGGTATTTCCTGACAAACCAAGTAATTAACAAAATCAGCAAACAACGGTTCATTACCTCTTGATATGGTGTATGCACTCCTCTATGATGTGTAAGTGTTCGTCCGGGAAGGAGTCATCTATAGGTAGATTTTCGTCTTCTAGATGTGGTAGACGACTCAAATGATCCGCAACAGAATTTTCTGAACCTTTCTTGTCGCGGATCTCTAGATCGAATTCTTGAAGAAGAAGAATTCATCTAATTAGTCTCGGTTTTGCATCCTTCTTAGCAAGCAAATACCGAATTGCCGAATGGTCCGTGTATACTATCACCTTCAAACCTACAAGATAAGAACGAAACTTTTCAAATGCATATACAACGGCCAAAAATTCCTTTTCCGTAGTGGCGTAGTTGAGCCGCGCTTCATCTAGCGTCTTGCTAGCGTAATAGATGGCATGTGTGCGGCCATCCTTCTTTTGTCCCAGCACAGCCCCAACGGCCACGCCACTCGCATCACACATAACCTCAAATGGAAGGTTCCAGTCCGGAGGTTGTATGATTGGGGCTGAGATTAAAGCTTCCCGGATCCTGTTAAATGCATCTAAACATTCCTGCGAAAAGTCAAAAACTGCATCTTTCATCAATAGATTAGTGAGCAGTTTTGATATCTTAGAAAAGTCTTTGATGAAACGTCTATAGAATCCGGCGTGTCCTAGGAAGCTTCTTATCCCTTTCACCGAAGATGGAGGAGGGAGCTTCTCTATGGTCTCTATCTTAGCCTTATCTACCTCAATCCCTCTACTAGAGATCAAGTGTCCTAAGACAATACCTTCTTTTACCATGAAATGACACTTTTCCCAATTGAGAACTAGGTTAGTGTCTTCGCACCTTTGAAGCACAAGAGATAGGTTAGAAAGGCAATGATCAAAAGAGGAACCATAAACAGAGAAATCGTCCATGAAAACCTCCATAATCTCTTCTATATATTCCGAGAAGATAGCCATCATGCACCTTTGGAAGGTGGCTGGGACGTTGCAAAGCCCGAACGGCATTCTCCTATAAACGAACGTACCCCATGGGCACGTAAACGTGGTCTTCTCTTGATCGTCCGGATGTATCGGGATCTGAAAGAAACCACTATAACCATCAAGGTAACAAAAGTATGAGTGTTGTGCTAACCTCTCAAGCATTTGATCGATGAATGGCAAAGGAAAGTGATCCTTCCTTGTCGCGTTGTTTAGCTTGCGGTAGTCTATGCACATCCTCCACCCCGTTACGGTTCTTGTAGGAATGAGCTCGTTGTTTTTGCTTTTGATGACCGTCATTCCTCCCTTCTTTGGAACAACTTGAACCGGGCTTACCCACCTGCTATCGGAGATAGGATAGATAATACCTGCATCAAGTAACTTAAGGATCTCCTTCTTGACAACCTCCTTCATTGTCGGATTTAACCGCCGTTGAGGTTGTCTTGAAGGCTTAAAGTCCTCTTCCATTAGAATCTTGTGCATACATAATGATGGTTTAATTCCTACAAGATCCTCTATTGTGTAGCCTAAAGCTTTTGTATGTTTCTTTAGAACAGCTATGAGCTTATTATGTTCATCTTCACTTAAATCGGAACTAACAATTACCGGAAAAGTAGAATTAGTTCCTAAGAATGCATAACGAAGATGTGTTGGAAGCGGCTTCAATTCCATTGTAGTTGGAGTTTCAATTGGCTCTTGAGGAGTGTTCAATGCTTCCTTAGAAGTGTCTAAAGGTGGAAGAGTGGTTGAAGAAAGCTCAAGAGAATTGGTGGAAAGAACGTGATTGTCCTCTGAATTCTCCAAAATTATGGCACCTCTGTTTGTTCCACGGCCGTGGAAATCAATTATGGTGCCTTTGGGAGTTCCACGACCCTGGAATTGGCCGTGTAACTTACTGTGGCTTTCTGAGTAGCTGATTACGGTCATCATGGTGGATTCCACGGCCGTGGAATAGCACGACTGGCTGTGGTTTCTCACATTTTCTGACCCATCGTAGAGCTTTTCAAAATCGCCTTCATGCACTTCATGTAACTCCTCTAAGGCTTTAATCTCATTGTTGCATTCCTCATCTTCCCCTTTCTCCGTTACGCTCATGGTAATCACCTTTTGCAACGGATCTTCTCTTAGAATTGAGCTAACTTCCTCTCTAGATGCCTCCTCGTCATGGATGTTGAACATGTCCTCTCCTAAAGTTGGCTCTTTCACCAATGTTGAGAGAACGAATTCAACCTTCTCTTCTCCTATGTCGAAGGCGAGTCTAGCATTCTTGCAATCCACCATACAACCGTAGGTTGCAAGAAACGGTCTTCCGAGTATGATCGGGACCGGACAATCTGC
Source organism: Fagopyrum homotropicum (assembly GCA_033239125.1). Taxonomy (NCBI): domain Eukaryota; kingdom Viridiplantae; phylum Streptophyta; class Magnoliopsida; order Caryophyllales; family Polygonaceae; genus Fagopyrum; species Fagopyrum homotropicum. Next base: position 7,829,132 of record BSWB01000005.1, on the reverse strand, counting down.
ATGAATGTCAAGCACAACAAAATCTATGGGAACATAGAACTTACTGAGCTTGACCGGGATGTCCTCGATGATACCGACGGGACGAGTTATGGATCGATCCGCCATGTACAACGTCATCTTCACCGGTTTAGGTTCGCCTAAACCGATCTTCCTACACAAAGCAAGCGGGATGATGCTAACGCTTGCTCCTAAGTCACATAATGCATCGTATGTGACATCTCCCACTCCGATTGGAATGCAAAAAGATCCCGGATCTTTCAGCTTTGGGGGCATCTTCTCTTTCATTGTTTTGATGAGATCCGATGATTCCGAACTCATCTTGACTTCTGCAAAGTCTTCTAGTTTCCTCTTGTTAGAGAGGATTTCTTTTAAGAACTTCCCGTAAGTGGGCATACCTACAATTGCATCAGCAAAAGGTATGTTAATATGCAGTTTGCTCATGAGTTCAATGAACTTACCGAACTGCTTGTCTAGACGCGCTCTCGCTCTAGATTGCGGGAATGGTAGAGGCGGTTTGTAAGCTGGGGGAGGAATGTAGATGTCTTCCTTCTCCTTCCCCTTCTCTTTTTCCTTCTCAGCTGGAACCTCTACGAACTTAGGATGCGGATCAGTCGTGGTTACTCCGCTCCTAGTGGTAATAGCCATCACCCTTCCTTTAGGGTTGTCCTCCGTCTTTCCGGGAAGTTTTCCTTGATCTCTATGAACTTCTCCGGCCTTGCTAAATAGTTGGGTTTCTAAAGTCTTTTGGACTTTATCAACCTTCGTTATGTGATCATCAACCTTCGTGATCCGATTCTCCAATCCTTGAAGCTTTCCCAAGATTGTCTCCAAAACGGGGTCGGATTTCTCTTTTCCCGAACTGCTTGTATTGTTAGATCCTTGCCCTTGGCTTTTCAAAGGAGTGGAAGAAGAAGAAGGTGGTGTTAGTGAATTTCCTGGATTGGAATGAAAATTACCGGAATTTTGCTATTGATTGGAACGCCAATTGTCGTTTGAATTCCTGTTATTGTTGTTGTTGTTCCAATTGTTATTATTCCGGTTATTGTTGTTCCAATTGTTCCGGTTGTTGTTGTTGCGGTTGGTTATTTCGTTTCTTTGGTAGTTGTTGTTTTCTAGGTAACCAACGTCTTGCTCCTTTGACTTTTGTAAGCCAGCTCTAATCACCTCTTTCAATTCCTTGATTTCGGTGTTTAGTGAGAAAATTTGAGTTTGCGCAGCTTGGGTTAGCTTTGCTCCCGAATCTCCTCCTTTGGATTCCACCTTTTGGTGAGAATATCTCTCTATGATTTGGGCTTGTCTCTCAATTAAATCCCAAGCGTCTTCTTCCCTCATGTCCATGAGTGTTCCACATGAAAGGGAGTGAAGCTTGAATTGTGTCTCTCCATCAAGTCCATCATAGTATATCTCTAGTAGTCCAAGTCTTGGAATGTCATGATGTGGGCAATCCAATAGTAATTCCTGAAACATTTCCCAAGATTGAAACAAACTTTCGTTAGGTTTCATAGAAAAAGCATTAATCTTACCTCTCAATTCCGCAGTTTTGGATGGCGGAAAGAACTTAGTTAGAAACTCCGAAGAAAGATCCTCCCACGTATTAAGCTTCGCATTTGGGAGAGCTTGATACCATGCTAGAGCCTTCCCCTTCAAAGAGAAGAAGAACGGCTTAAGTTTGTAGTTGTTGGTGGTGGTCTTCTTTGGCTTCATCGTTTCCATAAGAATCTCGAAATTCTGCAAGTGTTGGTGTGGAGATTCAGCACTCGTTCCGCCAAATTGATTTTGGCGAACCATGGTAATCACTTGCGGATTGAAGCTAAATTCCTGAACATCTTCAGCTTCAAATTTCACGCCAAGTCGGCATGGTTGTTGAGTTGGATCCAGCCTTTGACCAAGCGTTCTTGGCTCTTCATCCACACGAGCGGCTCTCGCACCCCTAGCTGGGATACGAGGATTGACGGCTGGCCTCGGATCGTTCCGGACTTGATTCATCATTGGATCAATGTCCTCGAGTGCCAGCATAGAATCATCACTCTCATCTTCTGATGAATCGGTCCTAACCGACCTTGTCGGTTTGTTTTTCTTCTTTTTCTTCTTAGAGTCACTCATCTCTACTCTAAGTTGCAAAAAAATGGCCTTAAGCTCATCGTATTTAGCTTGGTGGCGATCCGAATCTTCCCTACGAGTCTTCTCACTCCATGCGAATTGAGCTCTAGATTCCTCCAATTCCGCTTGGAGATCTCTTTCTTCGTTTTCAGCCATCTTTCTTTCTTTGAGCTTCTTTCTCAAAGTCCTCTCGATTTCTTGATCTAAAGGTAGGAGGTCTTTGTTGGTTCTAGACCTGTGCATATACCTAAAGTAACCTGCAAATATCACTCAAGAAAAGATATTAAATAACAAGAGCAAAGCTCCCAAGCTTGACAACCGATAACCGAATTCGGCCTAAACCAAATCCCCGGCAACGGCGCCAAAAACTTGTTCGCCACTTAGCGTGCGTGCAATCAAGCTTTAAATTAATAAAACTAGAATTAAGCAAGCGAACCCGCAGTGTACGGATCGGCGTAGTTAAGCAAGAATTCCAGAGTATCGAACTCAGGGATTTGGGGGGAACAAATTCAATTATAAGTTTATCAAGCAAGTAGAAGGTAAGCTTTGCAAATATATTGGGAAAACAGCAACCCTAAAGATCCAAGTATCCAGTTGTGGCAATCAATTCAAGATATACTAAAGAGATAAGGACATAGTTGAGGTTTGCAAAGGTATACGAAAGTAAGGTAATGTACGATGAAGTTCCAAAACCCTATATGACTTACCTAAAGACACTCTCTATAAAGGTTGTTGAGGCTTCAATATAGAAAGGATCTATAGGTAAACATTTGTCTCAAATACCCAAACTTGTAACCCAAGGATCAAGATAGGCTCAAACGGTTAAGGTTGTGACACTCGAAACCGAAATAGAGGATGTTGAGTCTCACTACTACCTAAAAAAGACAAGTCTAGACTAGATTAAAGCTAATCTTTAAATTTGGATTAAAGTAAAAGCAAGGTTCGTAAACTGGGGTAAATCACGGCTGGATCTTGAGATTCCACGGCCGTGGAACTCAAGAACAGCCCATAATTTTGGGTGTCGACGAGGATTTTCTAACTCTCAAGGTCCAATCTGTTTAGGAACGATCTATCATCATCTAAGCCACAACTATCAACCCTTCACCTTAGAATTGCTAAGGGTTTTTAGCCAACAATCGTCATTTGATATCAATAATTATGTTTAAGAAGAATGAAAGATGGAAAACCATCGAAACTTCAATAAAACTCCAATCAAAACTCAAATACACACACACAAAGGGATAAGTTTATAATAGATTCGGAAACAAACACGAATCAATCACAATCCTTGATGAGAACGAAGAACGGGATGTCAATCCGTCTTCTAATCAAACCTAAGGACAAAAGGGCTAAACTTACGCCGGAAGTAACTCCGAATCTTCAAACCCTAAGCACGTAAGTGATCGTCTAAGCGAAGGTCCGCAATTCTCCCTTCCTCCGCCTTTTTATAGGGTGAGAAAAAGATATCTTCTATGTCCAATACGCAGAAAACGTGGCAATTAATGATTCGGCAAAGGATTGTCCAAATCACGGTCTTCAGAGATTCCACGACCGTGGAATCTAGGCGTGGAAAATGTTACGATGATTCCAACCTTCCACGACCGTAATTTACACCGTAGAACTCACTGGGTAACTCATTGATCAAATCCACGATCATGATGGAAGAACCACGGCCGTGGAAGTGGGGCGTGGAACTCCTATTCCCTTTGTTTTGCAATTGTTTCGTGTCATTCTTCATCTTTGCTCCTTCCTTAGCTTCTCAATTTGTATCCTCTTCATCCTAGGTGATCAATTCCTCCTTTATTGCCATCAAACGAACCAATTCCAGCTCTTATTCACCTAAAATCAACACAAAGCATAGTGTAGATCTCCATATCGAAAATATAGATGAATAAGCTAACTATTGCTTCTATACTCTATCCATGAACACAATAATGAATGAAAAACAAGTAGAAAACGTGCCTATAATATCACAATATTTCATGCTAACAGGTAACACAACGCTCTCTCAAGTCCATGTGTTCCCTTCCGGCATACTAATGGTTACGAAGATATGTAATCACGTCTCATAGTTTATATATCCACTTTATTTCCCCGCCTCGATCTCTACTAGAGCATTACTCAAAACATGTATGCAAGTTTTTATGTATGGAAGGGGCTCAAATCACGTCGCACGATCATACATAGGACATCACTCCCTCATCGAGGTCACCATGTGTATGACCGTACCGGTGGTTGTCAATTGCAAAATAATTTAAAACCAAATAAAATGAATATATATATATATATATATATATACGAGTCCATACAAGATTCCAAAACAAGAAATAACGACAATGCTCGCATCACTTCTCATAGAATACTCAAACTCTATATTTTCCAAGAATACATATATACACGAACAGCTCATAAGTATAGACAACCAAAAATATGACTAAAAAGTCACCGACGACACTTTAAAAAATGAGTTCCAACATGACACGCTTAAAGTATCCATAAAATAATTAAATCAAGGCTAAATTTGCTAAGTAGGTCTTTCACAATATTTTCTTTATTAAATAGATTCATGCCATAAACTCATTGAGTAAATATACCCCTAAAATTTTTAGGGTTCACATTGAAACAAAATCTGGGTAATTCCCTCTCTCGTTAAGTTACGATCAAAATGGAAATGGAATATCTCGTAGTTCTTCTACTCTCGCTCTCGCTATCTTCTGGTCTATTATCACTCGCCATCACCATCGCCATTTTTCTATTCTCGAATACCAAAAATCACCAGAAATACTAGAAATCAAGAGGTATCTCTCCTGCCATCTTCTACTCTCTCGCCTCTTTAATTTTGGTATTACATTAGTAATCTTGTAATTTTTGTAACCTTCTTGTAATTCTGGTAATATTATGCTCACCTCATTTCTTGTACTTTGCAATATCTTTTAATTATGTTTTTTTCTATTATTATGTTTGATCAATGTGTTTCTAGTATGCTCATTTCTGGTATTATGTATTTTTCTAGTATTATGTTTGCCTCATTTATGGTAATGTTTGATCAATGTTTTTCTCGTATGCTCATTTCTGGTATGTGTATGTTTCAGTTTCTGGTATTATGCATTATCATTGAATAACCCTTTTCTGGTAATATATTTTAATAGTATAAATGAGAGTTATGTTTCTGGTGTTGTTTAATCAATGTGTTTCTCGTATGCTCATTTCAGGTAAAAAAAAACATCATACCAGATCCCATATATGAAATCCATCATACCAGAATCCGAAACCAAATACCCATACCAGAAATCTCATGCAATAAATCATACTAGAAAACCGCAACAAGAACATTTATGGTACAAAAACCATCATACGAAAATCTCATACATGAAACCCATCATACCAGAATATCATACCAGATACGCATATCAAAATTCTCATGCAAAAAATAATACTAAAATACCACAACAAGCACATTTATGATAAAGGAACATTCATACTAGATTCTCATACCAGAAATCACATGCAATAAATCATACCAAAAATCACAACAAGCACATTTATGGTAAAGAAACCCTCATACTAGAATATCATACCAGATACGCATATTAGAAATTTCATGCAATAAATCATACTAGAAAACTAAAACAAGGACATCGATGGTAAAGAAACCATCATACTAGAATACCATACCAAATACCCATATTAGAAATCTCATGCAATAAATCATACTGGAAACCACAACAAGAACATTTATGGTATAGAAACCATCATACCAGAATTTAATACATAAAACACATCATACCAGAATCTTGTACAAGATGCTCATACAAGAAAACAACAAGAAAAACATTTATGGTAAAGAAACCATCGTACCAGAATGGAAGTTTGTGCTTGTTGTACATCCTTTTATTTTCTGGTATGCTTATGGTATTTTTTCTAGTATTTACAGTACTTGTTAAGACATGGCTCCTATCCAATTCGTCATTGATTGTTGAGGAGAATGGAAATTTGTGGAAGGTGTATGGAGATATATAGGGGATAAGATTACGAGCAAACCATTACTATGAGGGATCTTGTTATCCTAGCAAACATACGGATATTGATCACAATATGTTTCCATGTAGATGAGACAGTGCACGATGTGGAACTTATATACAAAAATATCATAAATGAAGCATTGCAACCTTTTGACATTCAGACGGTAGAAGATTTCGAGGATTTTGTCAAAACTAATCAATCTACTCAATTATGTTAGAGTGTGTAAATGTGTGTGAGATTAAGGTCTAAACATTTTATATCATAATGAAGTTAATTAAGATCGTCCATGTACATGTACTGCGATTATTGCCGCTCCTGTTACGCTAGAATTGTATGCACGCAAAAGTCTTAAAATTTATACTCGATATATTTTTCCTAACTCCTAGCGAACCCACAGTGTATGGGACGTTTTGTAGTAAGGATAGTATTCCGAGGTCGAACACAAAGACTAAGGTGAAAATCGAATCAACAAGTGATCAAGTATAGTGTAAATCTAGTGAAGAAAAGATGAAAGAAACAAATAAATGAAAATCGCAATGTTTTCGGGTTTGGTTTTGTGAGGTGATCAAACAAAGATCACAACGATATAAGATGGCTAGACAACTAACAAATTAAGTTAAAATACAAATAAACAAGGCAAACACGAAATATGTGATCAAAGAGAAAAGAGGATTCTAGGGGTTAGGAATTCCGGTTATGGCATTGGACTCAAGCTTCTAATCAACCTTGGACTAGCTATGGTATGTTGGGAAGGAATGTTTCTCAAATGGAACCAATCACCGGGTAGGTCTCATGATCCTCTAATCCCGCAACTAAGGTCCCATTACCGGGTAAGTCTCTAGAAACCTTAGGTTGGGGAATCTACACAAACCGGATTGCTATCTAGGGATCTAACCTCTCCTTACCGGGTAAGTCTCGGGAAGGCAAGTCCTAAACATCAACCCTAGCACACTCAATCCAATAGAGGCTTATGAGGCTCACTACTACCTAGAGTTCATCATCCTTGGTACTTAAGATCGGAAATCACCGGGTAGGTCTCTTTCCTCTCTTAGGTTGCTAGCATTAGGTCACCCTAGGCTAGATTAAGCTTAACAAACACTAGGATTTCAACAATCTAACATCCTAACATGCAGATTTATCAATACAAGCTTAACAGAGGCAAACCACGGTCAGATAATAAGGACCACGGCCGTGGTTACACATGAACAAACCGTGATTCCTAACAGCACTTAAGTACGAGTAAGCAAATCGTCCAAAGATACATTTAAGCCTATCCTATCATAGTCCAAGCCATAACCATCCTTCCTTTACCCTAGAATCGCATATATTTAGCCAACAACATGCATCTTAACAATCAAACTCAACAAGCATACATTCATAACTTCCATAGCAAGAAAATGAAAGGAAGGAAAGATGAAACAAGTAAAACAAAGAAATCCAAGCTGAAAATTAGTTCAAGAAAGACTTACAACCCCTTCACAAGAAGGTTCAAATCGTTCCTTACAAGACCTTTCAAACGTTTCCAACCAAAATCACTCAAAATCACTCTAAAAGACTATAGAAACTCTAAGGTGTGTGTTCTTCTTTTCTTCCCCCAAAATGAGAGTGTTTCTTCTCCTCCAAGTGTAGCTCCAATCCAATGTGTATTGTTGTGAGAGTGTGGGAGAGAATGGAGTGATGGGGTCTGTCCTCAACAGCCTACAGGACCACCTTTTATTCTCCACCATTTGCAAGAGTCGGTTATGGAGATCGTGGGACAGCTGTCACAACTGTGCAGGGGAAACCACGGCCTATTTCCACGCCCGTGGAAGTCCCAGTGACCGTGGTTTTGGTGCCTCAGCCTTCTATGGATCATCAAGCCACGAGTTGGTGCAAGGCATGCACCAACAAGGTCCTATATGCTCTCCTTTGCTTCTAGCTTGCTTCCCAATGAGTCCGGAAGTGTGTCATCACGAGGAACGATCCTCGAATGTATCGATCAAGCTCCAAAAGCTCCCAAAATACCTACAAAACATGCAAAAGTCCGTGTAGACGTCTATCTCGACAAATATACATGAATTAAGTGAAAACGTTGTGAACTAATGCCAAACCATGCATGAATGAGCGGAAAAACTATCTAAATGAATGCCTAAACCTACGTCATAAATCGTGTTATCAAAAATACCTCATACTTAAGGTTTGCTCGTCCCCGAGCAAAGTCCGACTATAGGCTACGAGATGACATGATTTATGAATGCATGAAAAATATAAAATCTTTTTGGAATTGCGCTTCTAGAATTGGATCACCTTCATAGTCATGTTTTATGGCAATGGACAAGCGATCATGTATCAAATAAATGAAGGCACGGAAAGACTATTATACTTAATTCGAAAGCATGCATGAAATGTAAAAACGAAGAAGTCAACATGATCATGAGCATATCCAATCTAGATCACTAAGTCTTACACACATGCAAATAGGTCACAAGGACTTGGGAAATAAAAGGCCAAGAAACGTTGTGATTAGGTGGGAATTTTTCTAGGTTATGTGATGCTAATCCGGGAATGGAACTAACTCCACAATTTTGTCTTTGATCAACTTCCCACAAGTGTATATATTTCTCCTTCTTTGCTTTCTTTTCTTTTCTTTTTCTTTTACTTATTTTTGAGATATTGGCATTGGTGTACAAAAGCCGAAACCTTGGTGATTAGCGGGCCTCCGGCTTTTTTATTTTTCGAGGTGCTCCACACCGGGCACACATACCGAAGCTCGTTAGGACTATCGGTTTATCCGACTTTGGAAAGGCACAAACACCCGATTATGTGAATGGTGCCGAGTTACTCGTCATCAAAACCAACGTCCCCAAACCTATATTTTTTCTACACTTTCACAACAAATTCATCACTTCATTCACAACATTCATTTATCAACAACTTCACCCCACACTTGCTTTTCACACACTCAACACAATAGCATGCTCCTATTCCCGGATGGGTCAAAAGAGGTCAAATTTATATCGATTGAGGTGCTCAAACAGCATGATCAAGATGAGAAGTTGAGAGAAAAATGAATTGCCTTAATCATTCCTAGATGATGTGCAAGAACTAGCATGTAATTTCGACTTTCAATCCTCAATCCAATCAAGGTAAGCATCATAGTCACAAATCATTCATGGAATTCAAGATAAGTACTTCAAGTCCACATATGCATTCATCTATTCAACACACAAGGCCATCCATAGCCAATTCACAAAACAATCTCATCATAAGGGTCATTCCCAAACTTTAGAAGCACTAAAATTTTTTAAAATTTTCTGATTTTTGTGGATTTTTCGAAATAAATATGTACAGTGCAAAAGCTAGTGAAACATGTGACAATATGAAACTATCCTAGATGCAAATTATGCAAAAGATCATGCAAACTCCACCCCATACTTAGAAACACATTGTCCCCAATGTGCTATTCAAGTAAAGAAAAGTAAAAGAGGGTTCTCACAATGTAAAAATGGTTTGCTTCGGTATTTTGGTTCGCTCAAGTGGAGTGATGGTGGATGATCTATCAAAAATGGTAGAGAGATCCTAATATTCATCATGGCGTCGGGATCCGCGCTAGGCACTGCTAGCCGTCAAGTCCCACGTCCGCTCCACCCATATTTGATGCGGAATCATCATCATCACTTCCATGCCTTGGCAAAGGCTTTCATGCTACCTAGACTCTAGCACACACACAAGAAGAACAAACACACAAAAACAAAAACAAAAAACGAAAACGAAAATGAAAACAAGAACGAAAAGGGAAGAACGTTATCAATGGGTTTCCTCCCATCAAGCGCTTCTTTAAGGTCATTAGCTTGACCAAATTCGGGAGCGTCTCACTCTAGGTGAAGAGGGGCAATCATATCCACCGGAGCTCCCGGGATATACTTCTTCAACCGATGCCCATTCACCTTGAAATCTCCACAATGCTCCCCTCCTATCTAAACCGCTCCATGGGGAAAGATCTTCTTCACCACATAAGGACTCGTCCATCTCGACTTTAGCTTTCCGGGGAAAAGCCGCAGCCTTAAGTTGAAGAGAAGGACCAAGTCTCCTTCACTCAACTCCTTCGGGATGAGACGCTTGTCATGCCAACGCTTGGTCCTTTCTTTGTAGATCCGGGCATTTTCATAGGCATCCAACCGGATCTCCTCAAGAGCATTCATATCAAGCAACATCTTCTCTCCGGCCTCCTTGAGGTCAAAATTCAGCCACCTTATATCCCAATACGCTCTATGCTCCATCTCTACCGGAAGGTGGCAAGACTTGCCATAAACTAGCTTGTAAGGGGTGGTGTCAATCGGTGTCTTGAAAGCGGTTCTATAAGCCCACAAAGCATCATCGAGTTTCATAGCCCAATCCTTTCTCGTCCTAGAAACCGTCTTCTCAAGAATTCCCTTTATCTCTCGGTTGAAGATCTCCACTTGGCCACTAGTTTGGGGATGGTAAGGTGTTGCCACCTTATGAGTCACCCCATAATTAGCCAAAAGTGTCCCAAGGTTCCTATTGGTGAAGTGCTTCCCTCCATCACTTATGATTACCCTTGGTGTTCCAAATCTAGGGAAGATCACTCGGTTTAAAAACCGCACAACAACCTTGGCATCATTTGTGGGAGAGGAGGTGATTGCTTCCACCCATCTCGACACTTGTCCACCGCCAATAGGATGTAGAGGTTTCCACATGAAGAGGGGAATGGCCCCATGAAGTCCACACCCCAAACATCAAATATCTCCACCTCTTGTATGTTGTTCAAGGGCATCTCATTCCTCCTTGAGATGTTTCCCTTCCTTTCGCAAGCATCACAAGCTACCACAAAATTCTGCACGTCCTTGAACAAACTAGGCCAAAAGAAACCCGATTGCAACACCTTTTCACATGTCTTGTGTGAGCTAGCATGGCCTCCACATGGCAAGGAATGACAATGGAGGGGTCACGCTCTCCACTTCATCCTCCGGTATGCATCTCCTAAAAACCCCATCCGGCCCTCTCTTGAACAAAAGCGGTTCACTGCAATAGTAGTACCTCACATCCTTGAAGAACTTTTTCCGTTGGGCATATGACAAACTGGGAGGCACTTCTTCACACACAAGATAGTTCACTATGTCCGCATACCATGGCTCGCCCCCTCTAGATACTTGAAGCAAGCACTCTTCCATCAATTGCAATTGCTCATCCCAGAATGAGTCACCAATCGGGATGTCATCTCTTTCAAGCTCCAAGGGTGGTAGCCTACTAAGATGGTCCGCCACAGAATTTTCAGACCCTTTCTTGTCCCGGATTTCCAAATCAAACTCTTGAAGAAGAAGGATCCATCGAATCAAACGAGGTTTGGCATCCTTCTTTGTAAGGAGATAACGGATCGCAGCATGATCCGTATAAACAATGACCTTCGCTCCAACAAGATACGAGCGGAACTTCTCAAATGCATACATAACCGCTAGCAACTCCTTCTCGGTGGTAGTATAATTGAGTTTGGCATCATCTAGCGTCTTGCTAGGATAATAGATGGCATGTGTAAGCCCATATTTCCTTTGTCCCAAAACAGCCCCAACGGCTACATTACTCGCATCACACATGATCTCAAACGGTAAACTCCAATCCAGAGGTTGCATGGTAGGGGCGGAGATCTAAGCGTTCTTCAACCTACAAAAAGCTTCAAGGCAATCCTTGGAGAAAACAAACTCAACATCTTTCATTAGTAGGTTAGTAAGAGGATTAGAAATTTTAGAGAAATCTTTAATGAATCTCCGGTAAAAACCGGCATGCCCTAAGAAACTCCTTACCCCCTTCACCGAGGTAGGTGGTGGAAACTTCTCTATTGTTTCTATTTTAGCCCTATCAACCTCAATGCCTCGGTTGGACAACAAGTGCCCCAACACAATGCCTTCACTTACCATGAAGTGGCATTTTTCCCAATTTAAGACAAGATTAGTCTCCTCACATCTTTTCAACACCAAAGACAAATTAGCTAGGCAATCATCAAATGAAGATCCATAAACAGAGAAATCATCCATAAATACTTCCATGATGTTCTCAATATATTCAGAAAAGATGGCCATCATACACCTTTGAAAGGTGACGGGTGCATTACACAACCCAAATGGCATTCTCCTATATGCAAATGTACCCCAAGGACATGTGAATGTAGTTTTCTCTTGATCATCCGGGTGGATAGGGATTTGGAAGAATCCACTATAGCCATCTAAGTAGAAAAAGTGTGAATGTTAAGCTAATCTCTCTAGCATTTGGTTAATGAAAGGAAGAGGGAAGTGATCTTTCCTAGAGGCCACATTTAGTTTCCTATAGTCTATACACATCCTCCATCCCGAACCGTTCTAGTTGGGATTAGTTCATTATTCTCATTAGTCACTAAGGTCATCCCACCCTTCTTAGGAACCACATGCACGGGACTAACCCATTTACTATCCGAAATCGGGAAAATGATTCCCACATCTAGAAATTTAAGGATCTCTTTCTTGACTACCTCTTTCATGATAGGGTTTAGTCTTCTTTGAGGTTCAATTGAAGGTTTATGATTATCTTCCATCAAGATTTTATGCATCCACAAGGAAGGTTTAATGCCAACTAAGTCATCAATGGTATAGCCTATAGCTCTCCTATGCAATCTCAACTCATGCAACAATCTATTCGACTCATCATCATTCAAGCATGCAGTAACAATCACCGGATATGTAGAATTCTCACCAAGAAAAGCATACTTCAAATAAGAGGGGAGGAGTTTAAGTTCAAGTTTAGGAGGACCTTTATCGATTGGAGATGCTCCACACAATTTTGGTTGAGATGAATCCAAAGCCATGGAAGACTCCCCAAGACTCCTTGAAGCTTGATCAACAACTAAGGCAGTTTCTGGAGAAACCACGGACAAAATCACGGGCTCTGGCACAACTACGGCCGTGGAACATACTAAGCTAGAACTTTTGAGCATTCCACAGAGTTCCACGGGACAAACCACGGGCGTGGTTCTCCCTCTTTGGCCGTGATTCATACAACAATTCAGCACACCTTCGTGTACTTCAAATTCAGCTCTTGTCTCCTTTTCCAATGCATCCAGAGCCTTGATTTCTTCATTGCAAGCCTCATCAACTCCTTCCTCCATCAAACTCAAGCTAAGAACCTTCTCCAAGGGATCCTTGATCAAGATCGAGCTCACAACTTCTCTAGACTCCTCTTGCTCGACAATGTTGAACACGTCTTCACCAAGGGTTGGCCCCTTCATCATTGTGGATAGCTTGAAATTAATATTCTCTTCCCCTATGTTGAAAGAGAGGATTCCATTCTTACAATATACCAAGCATCCGGATGTGGCTAAGAACGGCCTTCCCAAGATGATAGGAACCGGGTAGTCCGCCGGGATGTCCAAAATAACGAAGTCTATTGGCACATAGAACTTCCCGAGATGCACCGGTATGTCCTCCAAGATCCCTACAGGGTGAGTGATGGAACGGTCCGCCATGTAAAGGGTCATCTTGACCGGCTTTGGCTCTCCTAGCCCAACCTTGTTGCAAAGTGCAAGTGGGATAATGCTTACACTTGCTCCAAGATCACATAGGGCTTCATACTTCACTTCTCCCACTCCAATTGGCACACAAAAAGATCCCGGATCTCTTAACTTAGGAGGCATCTCCTCCCTCATGGTTTGGATCAATTCGGAAGATCTCTTTGTCATTCTCACTTCCCCATACTCCTCTAACTTCCTTTTGTTGGAGAGTATCTCATTCAAGAACTTTCCATCGGCCGGCATACCTAGAATAGCATCCATGAACGGAATGTTAATATGCAATTTAGACATAAGTTCAAGGAATTTACCGAAGTGCTTGTCCAAACGAGCTCTTGCTCGTGATTGTGGGAACGGTAGTGGTGGCTGTTCGCCCCTAAAGGTGTGTGCAAATAAGCTTTAAATTTATAAAACTAGAATCAAGCAAGCGAACCCGCAGTGTACGGATCGGCGTAGATTAGCAAGTATTCCAGAGTATCGAACACAGGGATTTGGGTGGGAACAAATTCGATTGTAGATTATCAAGCAGGTAAATATAAGAGTTTTGCAAATATTGGGAAAACAACAATCCTAAAGATCCAAGTATCCAGTTGTGGCAATCGATTCAAGATATACTAATGATATAAAGACAGAGTTGAGATATGCAAAGGTATGCTAATGTAAGGTAATCGTACGGTGAAGTTCCAAAAACCTTATATGTCTCACCTACAAGATACTCCCTATACAGGTTGTTGAGGCTCAATATAGGAAAGGTTCTAAAGACAAGGATTAATGTCAAATACCCAAACTTATAGTCCAAAGATCAAGACTAACTTAGCCGATTACGGTTATGACACTCACAATCGAGGTAGAGGTTGTTGAGGCTTCACTACCATCTAGAAAAGACAAGTCTAAACTAATTAAATCAAATCTTTAACTTTGGATTAAAGTAAAAGCAGGTTCGTAAACTTAAGGGAAATTACGGTTAGATCTTGAGACTCCACGGCCGTGGAACTCAAGAACAGCCCGTAATTTAGGGTTCGTCGACGATTCTCTCTAACTCTCAGGGTCTAATCTGTTTACGATCGATCTATCATCATCTAAGCCACAACTATCAACCCTTCACCTTAGAATTGTTAAGGGTTTTTAGCCAATAACCGTCATGTTGATATCAATTCAAGGATTAAAAGATAGAAAGATGAAAACTTTCTAGAACTTTCAATAATCTCCAAACCAATCTCAAAGTCAAAATCAAGAACAAATATAGTCACAAGATTCGAAATAAAACAAACAAACACAATCTTAGGAAAGAAAGAAGAACGGGACGTCAATCCGTCTTCTAAATCAAACCTAAACAAGAAGAGAAGTCTTCTTGCAAGAAACCTTCCGAATCTTCCGTCAATCTGGAAAAGATGGAAATCCCAACGATAATCTCCACCAAGTACGAGATTAGCGAAAATCTAAGTACGAACTTTGATCCCCAACAAGATCTCCCAATTACCTCTAAAATGTAAGCGTAGATGCGAAACGAGGTGTAAGCCAGCCTAAGCGTCGATGTAAGCGCTAAGCGAGGATGACGGAATCTTGCTTCGTCCGTCTTTTTATAGGGCAAGATAAAATATTGGCCCGGCCCAATCTTCAAAAGATCGTGGCTTCAAAATGTGGCGAAAAGATTCGCCAAGATCACGGTCGTGGAAGATTCCACGACCGTAATTTAGAGCGTGGATTATGTCACGGTTTGAACCATATGTTCCACGGCCGTAGTAGTTACTGGAATGCATCACGCCTCTCTTTGCACTGTTCCACGGCCGTGGAACCAAACGTGGTTTGTAGTACGGCCGTATTTTAGAGCGTGGTTTAGGGCAAGAACGTGATTCTTCCCTAGCCTCGTGCATTCCTCAAGTTGAACTCCAATTTGCTCCTAATAATGCCCTCAATCCATGGACATATTCAATCAACTCTTCTTTTGCTCGATTCCGTTCGGAAATAGCTCCAAATCACCTATAATCAACATAAAGATAGTGTAGACATCCATATCGACAATATAGGCAATACTAGCTCACATATGCAACGATGCTCAATCAAAGACTATCAATATGAATCAAATACGTTTAGAAAACGTGCCTAAATATCACAATATTTCATGCTAACAAATAACCCCATACTTAACACTTGCTTGTCCCTAAGCAAGGTCTTGCAAAAAGCTTTAAACAAAAGTTAGGATGCAATATGTGTACCTTCTTTTAGATGAATATGCCTCAATCAAAGGGTAAAAAGCAAAGAAAATTCATGAATCAATTCAACTTCTAAACAAGCATCATAACCTTTAAACATTATCAAAATCAATCATAAGAAACTTCAATTTAGATCACCAAGTCATATAACATTCTTTTGATCTTAAGGACTTCCAAAGAAAAGGTCTAGAATATGGAAGGGAAGGGGAAACTTTAAGGAAATGTGGTGCATGAATCCGGGAAAGTGGATATCTACCTTCTTCTACTTTTGCGGTTTCCGCAACACTTCAACTTAGAGCTTCGCTCTCTTCTTTTCATTTTTCGACTTTACTTTTGGAGTCATGGATAGAGGTGCACAAAAACCGAAGCCTAGGAGATTGGCGTTTCTCATTTTTGCGAGATGCCTCAAACCCTTAGCGCACATACCATAATCCGCTAGGAATATCGCTCAATCCGACTTTGGCAAGACACAAACACCCGGCTATGTGAATGGTGCCGAGTTACTCATCGTCATGATTGACTTCCCCAAACCTATAATTTCTTTCTATTCATTTGATTGCAAATAATTGCTCTCATGGCCCTCCCACATCAAACATGCCTTTTTCTCATTCACTTCTCCAAATTCCCGGATAGGTAAAGGAGGTTAATATTTCAATGAGGAGCTAGATGATCAAAGAAAGAAGAAAGAAAGTATCGAATTGCCTTAATCATTTCAACAAGAAGTATAGGAACTTATAACGTGATTTCAACTTCAATTTCCTAGCATGATTTAGGTAACATAATCACATTATAAAACTTGCAAAAGAGGTATAATTCATTCATTCAAATTCTTTTCAATTCACAATCCTTTTAAGCATGCAATTGTCATCAAACTCAATTCACAAGTAGTGATTATCATGGAAATCATCTCAATTCA
The DNA here is from genome assembly GCA_033239125.1 of Fagopyrum homotropicum. Lineage (NCBI taxonomy): Eukaryota > Viridiplantae > Streptophyta > Magnoliopsida > Caryophyllales > Polygonaceae > Fagopyrum > Fagopyrum homotropicum. The sequence continues at coordinate 7,812,349 of BSWB01000005.1, read as the reverse complement.
TTAGAAGCACATAATTTTTCAAAATTTTTTTTTTTCAATTTTTATGGGTTTTCAGGTCATTTTTCATGCAATGCGATAAGGAAACGTGCAACACATAATGAGCATGCAATGATAGTCTCAAATGAAAGCGAACATAGTAAGTAGAGTTATTACAAACTTTTTAGTACATCCCACCCCATACTTAGAACGAACATTGTCCCTAATGTTCAAAAGAAAGAGAGAAAAGAAAGAAAAGAAAAAGAAACTCACAAAGTGGTGGCGGGAATGTCTAAAACGAACGATCATGCATCAAATCACTGCGGTGCTGGCGGCGGTGGGAATGGAGAGAAGCTCGGATCGTAGAACCGCCCAAACTGCTAGCGGTAGACGTCCCTCATCATGTGGTCAAGGTCGTCTAAACGTCCGTCTCTAGCATCCGCTCGGATCTCCAACGCTCCAACTCTCTCTGAAAGTCCGGTAGCCCAATCCGGCATCTGCTCGTACCATCCCGGGGCCTGACTGTACCATGCTGGGGCGTCGGATGGTGCTGGTGCTGGTGGAGGTGCTGCTGGCTGCTCGGTGGACCAAGGAGGGGGAACGCCATACCATGTGGGAGGTGTGGTCATCCACGTGGGCCTCTCACTCACGCTAGCGCGGCGAGATGACGAGCCTAAGGCTCTAGCTGGACGTGGAGAGCGTCTAGGTACATCTGGGGCTGTCTCCGGCTGGTCCGGAAACGTGCCAAACTCCTGCTCAGCTCCTCCTCCACTCTCAAACTGATCTCCCATATCCTCCTCCTCGACAACCGGTGGTGGGACATAAGGGGGAGCTACTATCCTGTTCGCATGCATGGCAGCGAACGTCTCCTTCCAATTATGGCGTCCCGCCATAATGGAATACTCCGGCAACCACTCTATACCCCTACCCGTCCTACTCTCCCAAGGCATGCCCGCATAAGGCGGACCTCTATGTGTGGGGAAGATGAGACCCCTAACCATGAAAGCATGCAGCCCTAAAGGCACGGCCGGTATGCGGGTGCAAGCAGAAAAGTCGACACCAAAACTCCTAGCAATGTGGGTAACTATCCCACCATATCCAATGTTCCCCTTCTTCTTGTTCTTGAGCTTGCTCATCGTAGCAGCCAAGAGAGAAGCACAATCTGCACGGCGTCCGAAAGAACACGGTGAGCTATCTTCAAGGCTAGATGGTACATCAATCTAGCCTTGGTGTCAGCGGGCTGCCAGCGGTCCTCGCTAGCGTAAACCATAGCCACTTCCTCCCAAAAGTCCTTGGGGTAAACTCCACTCGGAAATCAACCATTAAAGGTCTCATGGAACCCGAAAATGGTCCCAAACTCACGGATACTCAACTGATAATCTCTCTCCATGAGGCGGAAAGAGACGGTCCTGTCTACGTGGCTGTGCTCAAAGGAGGTCACAACCTCCTGTGTAATCTCCTCATATGCGTCTTCACGAATGTTCGTGAAGACAAGTAATCCGGCTCTATCCAAGAGCCATGTAAGGTCATCAACAATGTTGAGAGGAACTAGATCCTCCAACAACAAGTATCTAGGGCCAATCACTGCCCTCTCCGTGATCCTCTCAAATGCAGCACGATGATCGTCATGTATGGTTGGGATTCTAGGGTGAGGGGGTGAAGATGGAGGTGAAGGTGAGGATGGAAGTGAAGGTGAAGAGGTTGGTGGTGCCCTAGAGGATGAGGAGGAGGAGGGATTACCCTTCCTCTTCTTATTCTGGTTATTCTTCTTCTCCTTTATCCTCCCCGAGACTCTCCTCACAAAGTCCATTCTGTCAGAAATTACGATCTGTTCTTCAAGAATTACGGCCGTGGTTTACCCAGAACCCGTGATTCGTCTCAGAAAGTCACAAATCTCAACAAATCAGCACTCAATCTCCACAACAAGCAGTCCTAGTCTAATTTCCTCCAATGTCAATCAGTTCTTCCTAAAAATCTCTAACAAAAACAACCAAATCGGCAAGAATCAAGAAGGGAAAGAAAAACCTCTTTTTCGGATTGAAAAATCTGAAATGCGCGATTGTCGATGGATTTCCGCTTGATTTGTTGCTTGGATCTTGTTTGTGGTTGAATTTGTTGCAGTTTGGGAAGAAAAATCGTTGAAAACGATTAGGAAACGAAGGATTGAGAGGGGTCATGGGTTTTCGGCACTTAGGTCGTGGAAAGAGGGATTTTTGGAGTGAAATTGTGAAGAATGTGGCTTATATAGTTGCAGGCAAAGTTTTGAAAATCACGGTCTGTCGGGGTGTTCCACGGCCGTGAAAGTGTACGGAACCGTGGTTTTGGTGATTTTTCAAAGGCTTTTGGAAATTACGGCCACTGTAGCTATGACGACCGTAATTTAGACCGTGGAACCCTCTGTAAAGCTCCAAAGTCCAAATTTCGTCACTTTTCTTCAGCATCATCCTCCTCTTTTCTTTTTCCATCGATCCTACATCCAAAAACACGAACATACCGGAAGACATCGAGGCAAAAACAAAGCAAAAACGTCTATACTAAGCTAATCTATGAATCGAAAAACAAAAACGAAAATGCAATACCTTGGGTTGCCTCCCAAGAAGCGCTTTGTTTAAGGTCCGTAGCTAGACCAATCTCGCACTTATTCGAGTGCGGTAGGCGCAAACTCCTCAGTTTGGAGTTCCGGTGTGTACTTCTTGAGTCGTTGGCCGTTCACCTTAAAACTTCCGCTCGCTTCACCCCATACTTCAACTGCACCATGGGGGAAAATACGCTTAATTAGGAAAGGTCCGGTCCAACGGGATTTAAGCTTACCTGGAAAGAGGCGAAGTCTTGAATTGAAGAGGAGAACTTGATCTCCTTCTTTGAAGTCCTTTGGGATGATATGCTTATCATGCCAACGCTTTGCTCTTTCCTTGTAGATCTTAGCGTTTTCATAAGCATTCAAGCGGAGTTCATCCAGCTCATTGATGTCGAGGAGGCGCTTCTCTCCCGCTTCCTTCATGCCGAAATTCAGCCACTTGATAGCCCAAAACGCTTTGTGTTCTAACTCCACCGGCAAGTGACAAGACTTCCCATACACAAGGTTGTATGGTGTGGTTCCTATGGGAGACTTGTACGCAGTCCGGTATGCCCATAATGCATCATCAAGCTTCAAGGACCAATCCTTCCTAGTCCTTGAAACCGTCTTCTCTAAGATTCCTTTGATCTCCCTATTTGAGATCTCAACTTGTCCACTTGTTTGTGGATGGTAAGGGGTGGCGATCTTGTGAGTAACCCCATACTTAGCTAGAAGAGCTTCAAAGTGACGGGCTATGAAGTGAGAACCTCCATCACTAATGATCGTCCTTGGCGTCCCAAATCGCGGGAAAATGGTCTTGTTGAAGAACTTAACCACCACCATGGCATCATTTGTGGGAGAGGCGATTGCTTCCACCCATCTAGAAACGTAGTCTACCGCCAATAGTATGTATTGGTTTCCACAAGAAGATGGGAATGGTCCCATGAAATCGACTCCCCAAACGTCGAAAATCTCCACCTCTTGGATGTTGTTGAGGGGCATCTCGTTCCTTCTAGAAATATTGCCTGTTCTTTGACAAGCATCGCAGCAAGAAACAAAGGATTGCACATCTCTAAACAAAGTAGGCCAATAGAATCCAGATTGCAATACCTTTGCGCTAGTCTTGTTCGAACTAGCGTGTCCTCCACAAGGTAGTGAATGACAATGACGGATGACACTTTGCATCTCATCTTCCGGCACACTTCGCCGAATGATGTCATCCGGACCTCTCTTAAAGAGGAGAGGCTCGTTCCAATAGTATTCCCAGACGTCCTTGAAGAACTTCTTCCTTTGTGCGTAGGATAGTCCGGGTGGTATCTCCTGGCAAACCAAATAGTTAACAAAATCAGCAAACCATGGTTCGTTACCTTTGAAGATCACGTCGATGCACTCCTCTATGATATGTAGGTGTTCGTCCGGAAAGGAGTCATCAATAGGTAGATGGTCGTCCTCTAGATGTGTTAGACGACTCAAATGATCCGCAACAGAATTTTTTGAACCTTTCTTGTCGCGGATCTCAAGATCGAATTCTTGTAGGAGAAGAATCCATCTAATCAGCCTTGGTTTCGCATCTTTCTTCGCAAGGAGGTACCGGATCGCAGCATGATCCGTGTAGACAATCACCTTTGCACCTACAAGATAAGAGCGAAACTTGTCAATAGCATAGACAATGGCTAAAAACTCTTTCTCGGTAGTGGCGTAGTTGAGCTGCGCTTCATCTAGCGTCTTGCTAGCATAGTATATGGCATGGGTTCGCCCTTCCTTTCGTTGTCCAAGAACAGCTCCAATAGCTACGTCACTAGCGTCGCACATAATCTCAAAGGGTAGAGCCCAATCTGGAGGTTGGATAATAGGTGCTGAGATTAGAGCTTGCCGAATGGTGTTGAACGCATCTAAACATTCCTGCGAAAGCTCAAAAACCGCATCCTTCATCAATAGATTAGTGAGAGGTTTTGATATCTTAGAAAAGTCCTTGATGAAACGTCTATAAAATCCAGCATGTCCTAGGAAACTTCTTATCCCTTTCACCGAAATTGGGGGAGGAAGTTTCTCTATGGTCTCTATCTTAGCTTTGTCTACTTCTATCCCTCTATTAGAGACTAAGTGACCTAATACGATTCCTTCCTTAACCATGAATTGACACTTCTCCCAATTAAGAACTAGATTAGTGTCTTCACACCTTTGCAAAACAAGAGAAAGGTTAGAAAGGCAATCGTTAAAAGAGGAACCGTATACGGAGAAGTCGTCCATGAAGACTTCCATGATTTCCTCTACGTATTCGGAGAAGATGGCCATCATGCACCGTTGGAAGGTGGCTGGGGCGTTACAAAGCCCGAATGGCAATCTCCTATAAGCAAACGTACCCCACGGGCACGTGAATGTGGTCTTCTCCTGATCGTCCGGATGTATCGGAATCTGAAAGAAACCACTATAGCCGTCAAGGTAGCAAAAATGTGAATGTTGCGCTAACCTTTCAAGCATTTGATCAATGAATGGCAATGGAAAATGATCCTTCCGCGTTGCGTTGTTAAGCTTGCGGTAGTCTATGCACATCCGCCATCCAGTCACGGTTCGGGTAGGAATGAGTTCGTTGTTCTTGTTGGTGATGACCGTCATTCCTCCCTTCTTCGGAACCACTTGAACTGGACTCACCGACTTACTATCGGAGATAGGATAGATGATACCTGCATCAAGAAGTTTAAGAATTTCCTTCTTGACAACATCCTTCATGGTCGGATTCAACCGCCTTTGAGGTTGTCTCGAAGTTCTAAAGTCTTCCTCCATTAGTATCTTATGCATGCATAGGGAGGGTTTAATTCCTACTAAGTCCTCGATAGTATAGCCTATAGCCTTCCTATGTTTCCTAAGGACAATCATGAGCTGTTCATGTTCATCTATGCTTAGATCGGAACTAACAATAACCGGGAAGGTAGAATTAGATCCTAGAAAAGCGTACCTTAGATGAGTAGGAAGTGGTTTGAGTTCCATTGCTTTCGGAGCTTCCAACGATCCTTGAGAAGCATCCGATGTTTCCTTAGAATTTTCTAAGGGTGTTGAGTGTGTCGGAGAAGAATCGGAAGAAGTCGAAGAGATGTCTCGATCACTCTCTTCCACGGCCAGAATTACGGGTGGATCTTGTCCTCCACGGCCGTGGTTTAGGGCGTGGAAGGGAAATACGGTTGTCACATCTTCTCCACGGCCGTGTAGTCCCCTGGAATGAAGTACGATTTTGGTTGTGGAATCCACGGTCGTGGAATACAGAGTATGACCGTGGATTCTGACATTCTCAGCCTCATCGTGGAGTTTCTCAAACTCCACTTCATGCATCTCTTCTTGTGCTTCTAAGGCTTCAATTTTCTCTTTGCACTCTCCTTCTTCCCCTACATTGGTTAGACTCATAGTGATAACTTTTTGTAAAGGATCGTTAAAGAGAATCGCACTTACCTCCTCTCTAGACAACCCTTCTTCATCTTGGATATCGTAAATATCCTCATCAAAGATTGGCTCCTTCACTAGAGTGGAAAGAACGAACTCTACTTTCTCTTCTCCTATGTCAAAAGCGAGTCTACCATTCTTGCAATCGACTATGCAGCCGGAAGTTGAAAGAAACGGTCTTCCGAGTATGATCGGGACCGGACTATCTGCAGGAATGTCAAGCATGACGAAATCAATGGGGACAAAGAATTTGCCTAGCTTGACCGGGACGTCTTCTACAATACCGACGGGGCGAGTGATGGATCGATCCGCCATGTATAACGTCATCTTTATCGGTTTAGGGTCGCCTAAACCGATCTTCCTACACAATGCAAGTGGTATGATGCTCACACTTGCTCCTAAGTCACATAAAGCGTCATATGTGACATCTCCCACTCCAATGGGAATGCAAAATGACCCCGGATCTTTCAGCTTTGGGGGCATTTTCTCCTTCATGGTCTTGATGAGGTCCGAAGAATCCGAACTCATCTTGACCTCACCGAAGTCTTCTAGCTTCCTCTTGTTAGAGAGGAGTTCCTTCAAGAACTTGCCATAAGCCGGCATACCTACAATAGCATCAATGAATGGTATGTTAATATGCAGCTTACTCATAAGGTCTATAAACTTACCGAATTGTTTGTCTAGGCGCGCTCGCGCTCTAGATTGAGGGAATGGAAGGGGAGGTTTGTAAGCTGGAGGAGGAACGTAGACGTCTTCCTTCTCCTTCCCCTTCTCTACGGGGACTTCAACGAACGTAGGCTGCGGATCGGTGGTTGTCACTCCGCTCCTAGTTGTAATCGCCATCACCCTTCCCTTAGGGTTGTCCTCCGTCTTTCCTGGAAGTTTCCCTTGATTTCTAGGAACTTCCTCCGCATGGTTGAACATTTGGTTTTCTAAAACCTTTTGAGCTTTGTCAACCTTAGAAACTTGATCATCAACCTTGATGAGGCGGTTCTCCAACCCTTGAAGCTTTCCCAAAATCGTTTCCAATATGGGATCGGGCTTCTCCTTCCCCGAAGTGTTTCCTCCATTAGATGATTGCCCCTGGCTTTTCAAAGGAGTAGAGGAAGAGGAAGGTGGAGTTAGTGAATTTGAGTTGGAAGGATAAGAGTTACCGGAATTTTGTTGATTGGAGCGCCAATTGTTGTTGTTTGAACTCCTATTGTTATTCCAATCGTTGTTCCGGTTGTTGTTGTTTCCATTCCAATTGTTATTCCGGTTATTGTTCCGGTTATTGTTGTTGCCCAAATAACCAACATCCTTCCCTTGTTGCTTTGGGAAGTTGGTCTTGATAGCCTCCTTCAACTCTTTGATCTCATTGTTGAGGGAGAAAATCTGATTTTGAGCTTCGTGTGTGAGCTTTGCTCCTTGCTCCACACGATTTCCCTCCACTTTCCGGTGGGAATACTTCTCTATGACTCTTGCTTGCTTATCAATGAAGTCCCAAGCGTCATCTTCTCTCATGTCCATGAACGTTCCACATGAGAGGGATTGGAGGTTGAATTGCGTTCCCGCATCCAGCCCCTTGTAGTAAATCTCCAGCAAGGCAAGCTTGGATATGCCATGATGAGGGCAATCCAAGAGCAAATCCTAAAACCTTTCCCAAGATTGAAACAAACTTTCGTTAGGTCTCATGGAAAAAGCATTAATCTTACCTCTAAGTTTCGCCGTTTTGGATGGCGGAAAGAATTTGGTGAGGAACTCCGCGGAAAGGTCTTCCCACGTATCTAGTTTCCCACTAGGAAGAGCTTGATACCAAGATAACGCTTTCCCCTTCAAGGAGAAGAAGAAAGGCTTGAGCTTATAGCTGTTGGTAGTAGCGCTCTTTGGTCTCATTGTCTCCATCATACACTCAAAGTTCTGCAAGTGTTAGTGTGGAGATTCAGCGCTTGTCCCGCCAAATTGGTTTTGGCGAACAAGAGTAATGACTTGAGGGTTGAAGCTAAACCCTTGCACATCTTCAGCTTCGAAGTTCACGCCCAAGCGGCGTGGTTGTTGTGTTGGATCCATCCGCTGGCCAAGAGTTCTTAGCTCTTCATCTACACGTTCGATCCTTGCATTCCTAGGTGGAACACGACGATTGGCAGCTCCTCGTGGATGGAAAGGATTCACATTGATCGTGGGGTCAATCTCCTCTAACGGTGGCATGGAAGAATCACTATCATCAGCAGATGAGTGACTTTTCCTTCTAAACCTTGATGCTTTCCTTGAGGATTTCTTGCTTCCCTTATTCTTAAGGTCGCTCATCTCTACCCTCATTTGGAAGATCATGTCTTGTAGATTGTTAACTTGAGATTGATGACGATCCATCTCATCTTGGCGGAGAGTCTCATTCCATTGGAGTTGAGCTTCCTTCTCAGCCAACTCCGCCTGAAAATCACGTTCGTGTCTTTCAGCCATCTTCTTTTCCTTGCGCTTTTGCCTTAAATTTTTCTCTAGCTCTTGATCAAGAGGCAAGAGATCTTCGGTGTTCCTAGATCTGCGCATGCACTCAAAGTGATATCAAATAACGAGAGCAAGCTCCCAAGCATGACAACCGGTTACCGAATTCGGCCGAAACCAAATCCCCGGCAACGACGCCAAAAACTTGTTCGCCCCTAAAGGTGTGTGCAAATAAGCTTTAAATTTATAAAACTAGAATCAAGCAAGCGAACCCGCAGTGTACGGATCGGCGTAGATTAGCAAGTATTCCAGAGTATCGAACACAGGGATTTGGGTGGGAACAAATTTGATTGTAGATTATCAAGCAGGTAAATATAAGAGTTTTGCAAATATTGGGAAAACAACAATCCTAAAGATCCAAGTATCCAGCTGTGGCAATCGATTCAAGATATACTAATGATATAAAGACAGAGTTGAGATATGCAAAGGTATGCTAATGTAAGGTAATCGTACGGTGAAGTTCCAAAAACCTTATATGTCTCACCTACAAGATACTCCCTATACAGGTTGTTGAGGCTCAATATAGGAAAGGTTCTAAAGGCAAGGATTAATGTCAAATACCCAAACTTATAGTCCAAAGATCAAGACTAACTTAGCCGATTACGGTTATGACACTCACAATCGAGGTAGAGGTTGTTGAGGCTTCACTACCATCTAGAAAAGACAAGTCTAAACTAAATTAAATCAAATCTTTAACTTTGGATTAAAGTAAAAGCAGGTTCGTAAACTTAAGGGAAATTACGGTTAGATCTTGAGACTCCACGGCCGTGGAACTCAAGAACAGCCCGTAATTTAGGGTTCGTCGACGATTCTCTCTAACTCTCAGGGTCTAATCTGTTTACGATAGATCTATCATCATCTAAGCCACAACTATCAACCCTTCACCTTAGAATTGTTAAGGGTTTTTAGCCAATAACCGTCATGTTGATATCAATTCAAGGATTAAAAGATAGAAAGATAAAAACTTTCTAGAACTTTCAATAATCTCCAAACCAATCTCAAAGTCAAAATCAAGAACAAATATCGTCACAAGATTCGAAATAAAACAAACAAACACAATCTTAGGAAAGAAAGAAGAACGGGACGTCAATCCGTCTTCTAAATCAAACCTAAACAAGAAGAGAAGTTTTCTTGCAAGAAACCTTCCGAATCTTCCGTCAATCTGGAAAAGATGGAAATCCCAACGATAATCTCCACCAAGTACGAGATTAGGGAAAATCTAAGTACGAACTTTGATCCCCAACAAGATCTCCCAATTGCCTCTAAAATGTAAGCGTAGATGCGAAACGAGGTGTAAGCCAGCCTAAGCGTCGATGTAAGCGCTAAGCGAGGATGACGGAATCTTGCTTCGTCCGTCTTTTTATAGGGCAAGATAAAATATCGGCCCGGTCCAATCTTCAAAAGGTCGTGGCTTCAAAATGTGGCGAAAAGATTCGCCAAGATCACGGTCGTGGAAGATTCCACGACCGTAATTTAGAGCGTGGATTATGTCACGGTTTGAACCATATGTTCCACGGCCGTAGTAGTTACTGGAATGCATCACGCCTCTCTTTGCAGTGTTCCACGGCCGTGGAACCAAACGTGGTTTGTAGTACGGCCGTATTTTAGAGCGTGGTTTAGGGCAAGAACGTGATTCTTCCCTAGCCTCGTGCATTCCTCAAGTTGAACTCCAATTTGCTCCTAATAATGCCCTCAATCCATGGACATATTCAATCAACTCTTCTTTTGCTCGATTCCGTTCGGAAATAGCTCCAAATCACCTATAATCAACATAAAGCTAGTGTAGACATCCATATCGACAATATAGGCAATACTAGCTCACATATGCAATGATGCTCAATCAAAGACTATCAATATGAATCAAATACGTTTAGAAAACGTGCCTAAATATCACAATATTTCATGCTAACAGTGGCTTGTATGGAGGTGGTGCCACATATGTTGGCTCCTCATCCTTTCTCTTGCCTCCTTCTTCTTGCAAAGGCTCTTCCTCTACCACTACTTGCTTTCCCTTGTCATTCCCCTTAGGCAAGGGATCCTTTATGCTCAACCCGCTCCTTGTTGTGATGGCCAACACTTGGCCTCTTGGGTTGTCCTCGGTTCTTCCGGGAAGCTTCCCCGGATGTCTATGAGCTTCACCCGCCTTTTGGAACGCTTGTACTTCTAGCACCTTTTGATCTTTAGAAATGGAAGTCACCGTAATCTCAAGACCACTCAACCTCCCAAGCAATTGCTCAAACATCATCTCGGTTCTATCCTTTGAAGGTTGAGTAAATCCGGGTGGAGGCTCTTGTGAAACCTTCGTTGGTGGTGTTGCGCTTGTGGAAGCGGGAAGGTTCAAGGCACCATCCGGGTTGGATTAAGAGAACCTAGGATGGTTGTGATTAGGCCGGTAATTGTTGAATTTCCGGTTGTTGTTGAAGCTCCTAAGGCCTTGATAATTGTTGAAGTTTCCCCTTCCCATGTAGTTCACATCTTCCTCCTTGGAAGACAAGTTTGCTTGCACTTGCACTTGAGGGTTTGCTTGATTCTTCAAAGTTGTAGCACACAACTCCCTCAAAGATTTCAGCTCATTGTTGATTGCATCGAGCTTGTAGTTGCTCATGGTGACTTCACTTACTTCATAAACTCCCGGTTTTCTCCCATCAATCTTCCTATGGGAGTACTTCTTTATCACCAAAGCTTGTTTCTCTACAAACTCCCAAGCTTCATCCACATTCTTCTCCATGAATGTTCCTGCGGAAAGCAATTGAAGCTTGAATTGGCTATCCTCATCAAGTCCCTTGAAATATATCTCCAATAGCTCTATCTTCGGTATCCCATGGTGTGGACAATCTAGTAGAAGGTCCTTAAACCTCTCCCAAGATTTGAACAAGCTTTCTCTATCCTTCATCACGAAGGCATTGATCTTCCCTCTTAACTCGGTAGTCTTGGAAGGTGGGAAGAATTTTGTCAAGAACTCGGTTGTCATCTCCTCCCAAGTACTCACTCGCCCTTGTGGAATAGATTGATACCAAGCCAAGGCTTTATCCTTAAGTGAGAAGGAAAAAGCCCTAAGCTTATGGTTCTTTCTCTCCAATCTAGGCGGTCTTAGAGTCTCCATCAAGATCTCATAGTTCATCAAGTGTTGATGAGGAGACTCACCTTCCATCCCTTCAAATTGATTATGTTGGATCATTTGTAGAACTTGAGGCCGGAGCTCGTAATCGTGGGTTGTGGGATCTCCTAAGTTTACACCCGGACGGTGGGCTCTTTGAGCCGGATCCATACGTTGCCCTAACGTTTGTGTCTCCTCAATAGCAATGGGCATAACCCGAATGTTGACCGCCGGCTGCGGTTGTGGTAGAGGTAAAGGTTGTTGACGATTAAGCTCTCTTTGCACAAGAGCTTGCCTAATCTCTTCAATCTCCCTCCTAGTTGCTTCTTGCCTCTCATTGGCAAGTCTCCTTTCATTCTCCAAGGCTTCATCCCTTAGCCTAATTTGCTCTAAAGCTTCATCTAACTCAGCCTGGAGAGCTCTTCCGGCCATCTCTTTTCCCTTTCTAATGCTCTTGGATCTAGATCTAAGGGTTTTCTCCGGTTCGGGATCGAATGGAGATAAATCCTTGCCACGAGATCTGCGCATGCACCTAAACACTGAGAGATGTCCTGAAAATCAAAGACACAAACCAAACAAGATCAAAAGCAACAAGAAAGACCTACACTACAAACAATCACAAACAATGACTCAATCTAGACCTAGTCCCCGACAACGGTGCCAAAAACTTGTTACGCTAGAATTGTATTCACGCAAAAGTCTTAAATTTATACTCGATATATTTTTCCTAACTCCTAGCGAACCCACGGTGAATGGGACATTTTGTAGTAAGGATAGTATTCCGAGGTCAAACACAAAGACTAAGGTGAGAATCGAATCAACAAGTGATCAAGTATAGTGTAAATGTAGTGAAGAAAAGATGAAAGAAACAATTAAATGAAAATCGCAATGTTTTTGGGTTTGGTTTTGTGAGGTGATCAAACGAATATAACAACGATATAAGATGGCTAGACAACTAAGAAATCAAGTTAAAACACAAATAAACAAGGCAAACACGAAATATGTGATCAAAGAGAAAAGAGGATTCTAGGGGTTAGGAATTCCGGTTATGGCATTGGACTCAAGCTTTTAATCAACCTTGGACTAGCTATGGTATGTTGGGAAGGAATGTTTCTCAAATAGAACTAATCACCGGGTAGGTCTCATGATCCTCTAATCCCGCAACTAAGGTCCCATTACCGGGTAAGTCTCTAGAAACCTAAGGTTGGGGAATCTACACAAACCGGATTGCTATCTAGGGATCTAACCTCTCCTTACCGGGTAAGTCTCGGGAAGGCAAGTCCTAAACATCAACCCTAGCACACTCAATCCAATAGCGGCTTATGAGGCTCACTACTACCTAGAGTTCATCATCCTTGATACTTAAGATCGGAAATCACCGGGTAGGTCTCTTTCCTCTCCTAGGTTGCTAGCATTAGGTCACCCTAGGCTAGAATAAGCTTAACAAACACTAGGATTTCAACAATCTAACATCCTAACATGCAGATTTATCAATACAAGCTTAACAGAGGCAAACCATGGTCAGATCATGAGGACCACGGCCGTGGTTACACATGAACAAACCGTGATTCCTAACAGCACTTAAGTACGAGTAAGCAAATCGTCCAAAGATACATTTAAGTCTATCCTATCATAGTCCAAGCCATAACCATCCTTCCTTTACCCTAGAATTGCATCTATTTAGCCAACAACATGCATCTTAACAATCAAACTCAACAAGCATACATTCATAACTTCCATAGCAAGAAAATGAAAGGAAGGAAAGATGAAACAAGTAGAACAAAGAAATCCAAGCTGAAAATTAGTTCAAGAAAGACTTACAACCCCTTCAAAGGAAGGTTCAAATCGTTCCTTACAAGACCTTTCAAACGTTTCCAACCAAAATCACTCAAAATCACTCTAAAAGACTATAGAAACTCTAAGGTGTGTGTTCTTCTTTTCTTCCCCCAAAATGAGAGTGTTTCTTCTCCTCCAAGTGTAGCTCCAATCCAATGTGCGTTGTTGTGAGAGTGTGGGAGAGAATGGAGTGATGGGGTCTGTCCTCAACAGCCTACAGGACCACCTTTTATTCTCCACCATTTGCAAGAGTCGGTTATGGAGATCGTGGGACAGCTGTCACAGCTGTGCAGGGGAAACCACGGCCTATTTCCACGCCCGTGGAAGTCCCAGTGACCGTGGTTTTGGTGCCTCAGCCTTCTATGGATCATCAAGCCACGAGTTGGTGCAAGGCATGCACCAACAAGGTCTCATATGCTCTCCTTTGCTCCTAGCTTGCTTCCCAATGAGTCCGGAAGTGTGTCATCACGAGGAACGATCCTCGAATGTATCGATCAAGCTCCAAAAGCTCCCAAAATACCTACAAAACATGCAAAAGCCCGTGTAGACGTCTATCTCGACAAATATACATGAATTAAGTGCAAACGTCGTGAACCAATGTCAAACCATGAATGAATGAGCGGAAAAACTATCTAAATGAATGCCTAAATCTACTTCATAAATCGTGTTATCAGCTCCTACTCTACATGAAATGTAAATAGTGAATTATTATGCAATATCTCTTGTTAAAGCTGAAACAACTAAATGGGGTCTTGAGATTGGTCAAAATTTCAAGGATAAAACCGCAGTGAAAATGTATTGTGTTTTGCATGCTGTTTTTGAATGTTCACAATACAAAATAAGGAAGTCTATCAAGCTTGTTGTTCTCGCTCGATGTGTCGATAGAGATTGTCAGTGGCGCGTGCAGTTCTCCAAATTTGAGAAATCAAAAGTGTTTACAATAACAAAGTATACCAAAGGGAACACTTGTTCATTCCATACACGAAGAACTAATCACAAAAAGGTGTGTCATATCTTGTGATTGTTGAAATACTTGTGAACATGTAAGTACATTGCTTATTATCACATATGATCTTCAATTATATATTGTTTTGTTTGTTTCTGGTATGAATTGGATTAAAATGCTATTGCATATTCAATTTTTAGGTATGCTAATACACACAAATTTCCCGATCCAAAGACCATTATTGGTATCTTGAGAAATGAGCATCGTTTAGAAGCTAGTTATTGGATATGTTGGAAGGCACAAGAGGCCATGAAGGGAAATATAAGAGGAACAAATGAAGAGAACTACAAGGGCGTGTCAGTGTATTTACATCGATTGCAAGAAATAATCCAGACACTATTGTATCGCTTGTGGTGGAAGAGGAAAACAAATTCAAATATGTGTTCTTTGTTTTTAGGCAATCAATCAGAGGGTACGTGGTAATGAGAAAGGTATTGAATAAATTCTAATTTTTGAGAAAGGTATTGAATAAATTCCAATTTTGGAATAAGTTATGCTTTTTTTATGTCAAGTAATATGTTGATGAGATTCAAGTATTGAGCAATATTAAGTACCTATGGTATGCATATGTGGCGAGTTTGTCGAATTGCACATTTTGTATAAATTTTCTAGTATTCGGTTATTGATCAGTTTTAATATTTTGGTATTTTGGTGTTTCTGGTATACCCTTAACTAATTGAATCTATGATTGTTGTTGTTTAAGGTAATTTCAGTGGACGGAACCTTTTTGAAAGGACGATATGATGGGTTGTTATTGCTTGCAACAGCGCAAGACGCAAACCAACAAATATACCCACTTGCATTTGCTATTGTTGACCGTGAATATGACGACTCGTGGGATTTCTTCTTCATGAACATACACAAGTTTGTCCCTGTTACCGAGGAACAACTGTTTGTATTTGATAGACACATGTCAATAAAGAACGGGATCGTTAAGCACTAGACAAAAGCATCGCACGGATTTTGCATGTACCACTTAAAAGGTAACATCAAGAAAAAGTCCACCAAAAGTATGGTTCAACAAATAATCTTAGATGCTGCTAAGTGCTACAGAAAGGATAAGTGTCTAGAATTGTTTGAATATATAAAGTTGGTATGTTTATACTAATCATTATTCTGGTATTACTTTTTTTCTAGTATGCAATCATGTTATGTTTCTGGTATTGGGTATGTTGTGGGTTTCTAGTATGAAGAAGAGCTTTGTTTCTAGTATTGTGCCTTATCTTTCATTAATCATAATTACGATATGATAATTTCTGGTATTCATACAAAGTATGTTTCTGGTATGAATTCTATGCTCATTTCTAGTATCACGAGTGATTCTAGTATTGCACATTTACTTTGATCTACCATGATTTCTAGTATATATTTTTTCTAGTATATATTTTTTTTCTAGTATACAATCATGTTATGTTTTTGGTATTGCGTATGTGGTGGGTTTCTAGTATGAAGAAGAGCTTTGTTTCTGGTATTGTGTCTTATCTTTCATTAATCATAATTCTAGTATGAAAATTTCTGGTATGCATACAAAGTATGTTTCTAATGTGAATTTTATGCTCATTTTTGGTATCATAAGTGATTTGTTTCTGGTATTGCACATTATCTTTGATTTACCATGATTTATAGTATTTTTTGGTGTAAATTCATGTTATGTTTCTAGTATGAATTTTATGGTACATAACTTCATGTTTATACGAAAATGATGTACAGGAGAAGTAAGCAGTTGTGGAGCTGTTGAACGAAATTGGATTTGTTGCATGGTCTTGAGCTTTTTGTCCCACCAAATGTTACAACATTATGACAAGCAACAATGCAGAATGTATTAATAATGTACTGCGTGATGGAAGGGAATATTCAGTGCTTGCCCTAATTGATGTTATCAAACAGCTGGTGAGTAGATCATTTGTCGAGCGAAGGAAAAAGGTTGCATCAAGTACAGATTTGGCAACACCAAACGTCGAAGCTCTAATACAAGCTAAATTTGTGGAGGCGTCAAATTATTGTTGCTACACTCTTGATGCAAAAAGGTTATTGTTTGAGGTACAATGGAACCATGAAAAGGAAGCTGTTTGTTTAGTCGATATTGATGAAGTACCACGTGTTCATGCGATAGTTACATCAAAGCTGGAGAAAATGAATCCGGCTACTTTGGTAAGTGTTTATTACGACGTTGAATATTGGTAAATGGCATATGCGGAGACAATATTCCCAGTACTTGACAATGAGGAGTTAGATATTCCAAATTGCATTACAGCTATTGAATGCATCCCCCCTAAAAGAGGAAGAGAATTGGAAGATTGCCTAAAGCTAGGATACAAGGCTCGGGTGAAGGGAAGAAGAGGAAATGTAGTTGTTGTGGCATGGTAGGCCATAACAAAAAGACTTGCCGAAATCAACCACTTCTAAAGGCATGAAAACGCATACCAGAATACAGATTGATGATGTTTCTGTTAATCTGAGATTGCACACAACGGTTTTCCATGTTAGTATATGTTTGTTTTCGGGTAAACATCCTCATTTCAGAAGCACAACAATAGATAATACCAAAAACTCTATCAAAATCTCATACCAGAAATACATACCAAAATCCCTTACATGAAACCCATCATACTAGAATCCCATAAATGAAGCCCATCACATCAGATACCCATACCAGAAAAAACAAAATAGGAACATTTCTGGTAGAGAAATAATCATGCCAAAATCCCATACATAAAACTAGAATCTCATACCAAAAACAAATACCAAAAAGCTCATGCACTTAATCATACCGGAATCACATGCATGAAACCCATCAAACCAGAATCTCATACATGAAACCCATCATACCAAATATACATACCAGAAAATCACATCACCAACATTTCTGGTAAAGAAATTATAATACCATAATCACATAAATGACACCCATCATACTAGAATCCAATACCAAAACAAATAACAAAAATCTCATGCAATAAATCATACCAGAAAACCACAACAGGAAAATTTAGGGTAAAAAACCATCATACCAGAATATTTGTTATTGATTTATCAACAAGTTACATTGTTTATCATGTACACATTCAAGATACACAAACACAATTACCACAAATTCAATACAACAACAACCTAAATAATAGATAATGTTTCAATACACACAACATTACATGTTTCATTGCGATTCGCAGGGTTTGACCCACTCCCTATTGTATATAACTAATGAAAATTTTTCTCTGAAAGTTGGCACGCATTTGTTCGCTCGAAAAGTGTGTGCGTCAAAGTCTTAATATTTATATCTAGAACTCAAAGCAAAGCGAACCCGCAGTGTACGGATCGGTTGTAGTAAGGTAAGAATTCCATACTCGAACTCAGGGATTTAGTGAGAATAAATTCAAATTCAATTATCTAGCGAAAGTGCAAAAGCTTTTGTGATTAATAAAAGGGAAAATGATTCCAAGGATTCAAGTATCTGATTTCGGCTTTCGATTCAAGACATTTCTAAAGGATATAAGGACGGAGTTTATATTGCCAAGATTATGTGTTCAAAGGTAGATATCGTACGATGAAGTTCCGAAACCTATTTATCTAGTCCAAAGGTCCTCTCTATAAGGGTTGTTGAGGCTGCAATATAGAAAGACTTAAAGACAAGAATTTTGTTCAAACTAACTATCTAAAACCCCAGGATATGACTCTCCAAGGTAAAGAATAGAAAGCACACTTAAAATCTTAATAAAGGATGTTGAGTCTCTTTATTACCCAAATCTTGTAATCTTAATCTATTAAATGTAGAATCAAGATTAAAGTCTCTTCACACACTTAAATAGAGGTAAAAAAAAAGTTAATCAAGGTTGGGATTTAGGCAAGGATTAACTTTGGTTAAGGAATAAATCAATTAAAGCTCGACAGGGAATAAAGTCGACCTACCATAAATAAATCGGACGATTTATCTCAAAAACAGGGCGATTTTCCTGTTTGTCGCAAAGTTAAAATCTAAACTCTCAAGGTCCAAATGTTTGAATGAGTTCAGTCTATCATCATCTAAGCCTCAACCATCAACTATTCTCCCCAGAATCACAAAGGTTTTAGCCAACCATTTTCAAAATCAAATCAAATTAAAGATTGAGTGAAACAATTCAAATAAACCTGAATCTTGAATAAAAGTTCAATAACCTTCAAATTTGTAAACCAATCTCGAAACTAATCAATGTATCTCTCAATTAACTCAATATTATGTTCAAAAACCACAAAGAATTCAATGGAATACAGAAATCTCACAAATATGATCAAGATTGACTTTCCGGCAAAAGTGCTTCAATCCCTCTCCAAGAATCCTCAATCTCTCACTCACGTGTAAAGATTTCCCACTGCAGCCTCCTCATTTTTGTTCCTAGGGTTCCAACCTGTAGTTTCTTGCTAATGGGCCGTTTGGCAAAACCCTTCTCAAGCCCAAAGTTGATGGGCTTTGTGTCGTCTTTACATTTGGCCGAAAAGCAAAGAAGATCGGGCTGGCCGATTTGCCTATAAAACCGTTAGATTTTTAATGACAAAAATCGTCCGATTTATATAGTAAATGGCACGATTTTCTTCAACAGGGAGTGCTCGTCTTTTGGCTTGTTTTCTTCCTCTTCCTCATGCTTCTTTTACGCAACTCCTTTGCTCCTTGTGACTCCTCTAAGGCTCCTTTAGCTTCCTTAATGACCTTAGATGCTTCTTGCTCTACTTTTGCTTCCGAATCCATTCAATTTACCTATAATTCAACCAAAACTCGTGTAGACCTCCATTTCCGAAATATAACTGAATAAAGCATAAAAGGTACACAAGTTCTCTCTAAATGCGGGGTAAATCGAGGTAAACCTCTACAATATGCATGATTATAATGGTATATAATTCATGTCATCAAAATACCCCATACTTGCCTCTTGCTTGTCCCTAAGCAAGGTTCAAATTTAGAATACAAGATGTCATGGATTATATAAGTATGAAAACTCAAAAATATTTTAATTGATGATGCTTCTTCTTATTGGATCACTCTCAAAGTTATGTTTCAAGGCATAGGAAGACAAGGCATGCATCAATGATAACAATAGCGTGGATTAACTATCTTTTCTTCCTCAAAAACACAAATAAAGGGCATGAAAAAGATGTTGAGACAATTAAAATCAAACAAGTTTAAGCCATGAGGTCTTAAATACATGCATAAAAGTCTCAAGGTCTTCTAAGCAAAGAAAAAGTCTAAGAAACGTGTTAAAGGAGGGAATTTCTTTTAGGCGATTGTGGTGCTAATCCGGGAAAGAGGAACAACATAACACCTTCAAGAACTTTACTCTCTTTTTTTTTTGTACATGCTTTGCATGTGAAAGCTTTGCTTTCTTTCCACTTTACTTTTTGAGAGTATGGATAGAGGTGCACAATAACCGAAGCCTAGGAGATCGGCGTTTCTCAATTTCGAGATGCCTCAAACCCTTGATGCAGATACCACATCCCGTTAGGAATATCGCTCAATCCGACTTTGGCAAGACACAAACACCCGGCTATGTGAATGGTGCCGAGTTACTCATCATCATGATTGACTTCCCCAAACCTACAATTTTTCCTATACTTTTGAATGCAAGCATTTTGCTTTCATGGCCCTCCCACATCGAACATGCCTTTTTCAACCACTTATCCTAGTTCCCGGATGGTAAAAGGAGGGTCACATATTTCATTGAGGAGCTAGCATGGATAAGAAATGAATGTAGAAGAAGTGAATTGCCTTGGTCATTCTCATATGATGCAAAAGAACTTATAGTATAGCTTCAACCATTATTTCATTCTCTTATCAAAACATCTAGATCATATAATTCATTCATGTGTTCAAACAACAAAAGAAAGTTCATTCATGCTAAGATTAAAATCTCAACATAACCAAGTCATCTTTTTGCCAATTCACAAAACAATTTTTCATCATGGAGGTCATTTCCATCATAAGAAGCACAAAAAATCTTTGAAAATTCATAATATTTGAAAAAAAATTCATGCAAATGCAAATGTCATAGTGGAAAGCAGGTAGTGTAAGAGTTATTACAAGCCAAATCATCAAAAGTAGCGTAAAGTGCATAGAGTGCTAAGATGAAGTAAAAGATATTGTAAGTACCCCCACCCCATACTTAACATCCACATTGTCCCTAATGTGAAGATCAAGTGTAAGAAGGAGAAAAATACTTACAATGTAAAAGAAGATGAAGCTCAATCCTCGGTCGGTGGTGGTGGAGGTGGAGGATACGGATACATCGGTGCACTAGGATCATAGAAGTGGCCGAACTGATGGTAGTATAAGTCTCTCATCTGGCCGTCGTAGGAGGAATGCCTAGCGTCCGTCTCCTGCCGGTATTCCCTGAACTGAGTGTTCAAGGTGTCATAGTCGGTGTGGAGAGCGTGATAGTCGGTGCGAAGGCTCTGGAAGCTAGAGACTAAGTCTCTAAAGTGGCGGGGAAGTCGACGTCCTCGTCCATGGCCTGGGGCATGTGCAAAAGAGTGGCGAGGTGGCTGCATGTCGTCCTCTGTCTCCTTAGTGCCTCTACTAGTCCTGCTAGGTCCTGCACCATGAGTGTCAGTGTCCATGGCATCCGTGGCGTGACCACTATAAGTGTCACTCCCGAACTCAAGCATGTTCCCCTGGTGTGCTCCATCCTCATCATCCTCCTCGTCCTCGGTGTCACCTGCATCATCATCATAATACAAAGGGGGAGATATCTCCTCAAGCATCAATTCGAACGTTTCCTTCCAATTCCTCCTATTCCGAATAGTGTATTCGGACTTCCAAATAATCTCGGATGGCTTCTTCTTTGGATCCTTTGCCCATGGGATGGGCACATGAAGGGTTCCTCTCCCTCGAGGAATCAAAACCTGTCGAACAACCAATCTCTGTGAACCTTAGGGTTGGGCACTCTCAGCTAGAGTGCAACCCGAGAAGTCTAACTCCAATGCCTTAGCCACATGAGTGACAAGGCCTCCAGCACAAATGTCACCCTTTGCCTTGTTGGCTATCTTTCCTAGATAGTCAGCAAGCATGGAGGTGATATCGGGGACGGTAATGCATGTCATACAGTACAAGATGAAGAGCTCGTCAGCCTTGAGCTTCTGTGGGGTCTCCGTACGAGCAAATAGGCATTCACTAAGGATCATATGTACTACCTTAAAGGAAAGGTTTTACATACTAGCCTCCTTCGAATTCCCGGGTCTCCACTTACCTCCTCCATATTCTCCCACCAAAATGGTTTCCCAAAAAGCGCTAGCGCTTACTCCTCTCGCAAATGTGCCTGCATTAGAGTAAGAGAAACCAAACAAATCTCTAAAGTCATCAATACTCATAGCATGGTTGCGGTTCATGAGACGGAAAGAGACCGCCCTCTCTCTAGGGTCATGCTCAAATGTGCTAAGGAATTCTAAGGTGATCTCGGTGTAAGCATCTTCTCTAATCATAGCAAACTGACTCAGCCCAGCTTTATCTAACATCATGTCCACACCCTCTCGAACAAACAAGGAGTCCAAGTCGTCTAGCACAATGTATCGAGGAGGGGTGAATGGGCGATCTAAGATACGTTCATATCTTTTCTTGTGTTTGGATGTGGAAGGTGGAAGTTTTGGAATGGTTTGAGAGGGTGGTGGAGGTGGGGGAGGGGCTTTGGAAGAAGATCCCTTCTTCTTCCCTGCATTTCTAGTTATTCTCTTCAAGGCATCCATTTCTGTAACTAAAAATCGACCTGTTCTTAAAATCGTCCGATTTATCTGGGTTAGGTCGATTTTTCTGTCGATTTCAACGATTCTCACAATTTTGTAAAGTTCTGACTCAACTATCACCACACACAGTCTCCTATAGTAATTCCTAAGAAAACCCCTCAATCAATCGCAGCAAACAAACACTTTCTAGGCAAGAATCAATTTCGAATGAAAAACTTAGGTTTCGGAATGAAAAACCTGAATTCCGGATGAATGAGTCGATTGCCAAGCTTGTTGTTGCTAGATTCTTGTTCCTTGTTGAAAATGCTTCAGTTTAGGGTCAAGAATCGTTCAAAACGATTAAGGAATGAGGAATTTAGAGGGTGGGCGATTTTCGGATCTTTTGAGAGAAGGAAATCGGGAATGGAGGTTGTGTGAAATGAGGGAATCGAGTGTTGAAGTCTTTATATAGGCTTGAGATTTTATGAAGAAAATCGTCCGATTTTTCTAGGTGATTTTTTTGTCGGGGCTATTTTCTTCCATTTTCCCAAAACACAGAAAAATCGGACGATTTAATAGGGGGGGTCGATTTTTCCTCCTGTTGCCAAAAATCGACTTGCTCTGTTTCTGAATCGAACGATTTGCTTTGTGTAACTCGATTTCCTTCCTTGTTCTTCTTGAAAATTGAGATTTGAACTAATTTATGCTCCCTCACTTTATTGATCTCTCAAATTGGACCTAATTTCCTGCGATTAATGACACGACAAACCAAGAGTGCATCGAGAAACAAACAAAAGCGAAAATAAAAGAAACAAAACAACTAAGCTAAGCTAACTAAGTGATGAAAGAAGGGAAAAATTATACTATCATGGGTTGCCTCCCAAGAAGCGCTTGATTTATCGTCTTTAGCTGGACGGTGTATGGCTTGTGTTCAATGGAGGAGGATAGGAGCTATCTCCTCAAACGGAGCTTCCGGTGTGTATTTCTTCAACCGTTGGCCATTAACTTTGAAGTTTCCGCTTTGTTCACCCCATACTTCAACTGAACCATGGGGGAAAATTCGTTTAATTACATAAGGTCCTGTCTAACGGGATTTAAGCTTATGTGGGAATAGTCGAAGCCTTGAGTTGAATAGAAGGACTTTATCTCCTTCTTTCAGATCCTTTGGAATGATATGCATATCATGCCAACGCTTCGTCCTTTCCTTGTAGATCTTTGCGTTTTTATACGCATTTAGCCGGATTTCATCCAGCTCGTTGATATCTAAAAGTCGCTTCTCTCCGGCTTCTTTCATGTCAAAGTTGTGCCACTTGATGGCCCAATATGCTTTATGCTCTAGCTATACAGGAAGATGACAAGATTTACCATAAACGAGATTATATGGAGTCGTACCTATTGGTGTCTTAAAGGCAGTCCTGTACGCCCATAATGCATCATCAAGCTTCATTGACCAATCCTTCCTTGTTTTAGAGACAGTTTTCTCTAAAATTCCCTTGATCTCTCTATTGGATATCTCAACTTGTCCGCTAGTTTGCGGATGATATGGTGTAGCTATCTTATGGGTCACCCCATACTTAGCCAATAGAGTCTCAAATCGACGGGCCGTGAAATGCGTTCCTCCGTCACTAATGATGGTTCGGGGAGTTCCGAACCTTGGGAAGATCGTTCTATTGAAGAACTTTACCACTACCATTGCATCATTAGTAGGAGAAGCGATTGCTTCAACCCATCTCGAAACATAGTCTACGGCAAGAAGTATATATTGGTTTCCGCAAGAAGATGGGAAGGGTCCCATAAAGTCTACTCTCCATACATCGAAAATCTCTACTTCTTGTATGTTGTTGAGAGGCATCTCATTCCTTCTAGATATATTACCTGTCCTTTGACAAGCATCATAAGCAACAACATATTTTTTCACATCTTTGAATAGTGTAGGCCAAAAGAAGCCGGAACGAAGTACCTTAGCACAAGTCTTGTGGGAGCTAGCATGTCCGCCACACGGAAGGGAATGACAATGGCGGATGACGCTTCCCACCTCATCTTCTGGGATACATCTCCTGTATACGCCATTGGGACCTCTTTTGAATAGAAGAGGTTCGTTCCAATAGAAGTGCCGGACGTCCTTAAGGAATCTTTTTCTTTGAGCATATGAAAGTCCGGGGGGAATCTCCTGACAAACAAGGTAATTCACAATGTCAGCAAACCATGGATCATTACCTTTTGAGATGTGTTGAAGACACTCTTCAATCTCGTGTAGTTGCTCGTCAGGAAATGAGTCATCTATAGGAATTTCATATGTCTCGTCTGTGAGGTGTGGAAGACGACTAAGATGATCAGCAACGGAGTTTTCTGACCCCTTCTTATCACGAATCTCCAAATCGAACTCTTGTAAGAGTAAAATCCATATTAGGAGCCTTGGTTTCGCATCCTTCTTCGTGAATAAGTAGCGAATTGTTGAATGGTCTGTATAGACAATCACCTTTGCACCTACAAGATAGGAACGAAACTTTTCAAAAGCATAAACCACAGCTAAAAGTTCCTTTTCCGTGGTGGCATAGTTGGATTGAGCATCGTCTAGCGTCTTGCTAGCATCATAGATGGCATGAGTGCGACCATCTTTCTTCCATCCAAGTACGGCTCCTATAGCGACGTCGCTTTCATCGCACATGACCTCGAAAGGAAGAGTTCAATCGGCTGGTTGGATGATTGGTGCTGAAATCAAAGCCTCTTTGATCCTGCAAAAAGCATCTAAACAATCTTTCGAGAATTCGAAAGTTGTGTCTTTCATTAAAAGATTAGTTAAGGGTTTTGAAATCTTAGAAAAATCCTTTATGAATCTCCTATAGAAGCCTACATGTCCTAAGAAACTTCTAATTCCTTTTACAGAGGAAGGAGGAGGTAGCTTCTCGATGGTTTCTATCTTAGCTCTATCAACCTCTATTCCTCTTTGTGATACTAGATGACCTAACACAATCCCTTCAGTGACCATGAAGTGACACTTTTCCCAGTTTAAAACTAA
The DNA here is from genome assembly GCA_033239125.1 of Fagopyrum homotropicum. Lineage (NCBI taxonomy): Eukaryota > Viridiplantae > Streptophyta > Magnoliopsida > Caryophyllales > Polygonaceae > Fagopyrum > Fagopyrum homotropicum. The sequence goes on along the minus strand of BSWB01000005.1, from coordinate 7,787,262 downwards.
GTTAGTATCTTCACATCTCTTAAGAATTAATGAAAGGTTAGAGAGACAGTTATCAAAGGAAGAACCATATACCAAAAAGTCATCCATGAAGACTTCCATGATATTCTCTATGTATTCGGAGAAGATTGCCATCATACATCTTTGGAAGGTTGCTGGAGCGTTGCATAGACCGAATGGCATTCTTCTATAGGCGAACGTACCCCAAGGGCACGTGAAAGTCGTCTTCTCTTGATCGTCCGGGTGAATGGGAATCTGGAAAAAACCACTATATCCATCTAGATAACAAAAGTAAGAGTGTTGGGCTAACCTCTCCAACATTTGATCAATAAAAGGAAGGGGGAAATGGTCCTTCCTAGTAGCCACGTTCAGCTTACGGTAGTCGATGCACATTCGCCACCCCGTAACTGTCCTTGTGGGAATAAGTTCGTTGTTTTTGTTGGCAACAACGGTAATGCCTCCTTTCTTTGGTACTACTTGTACTAGACTCACCCATTTGCTATCGGAAATAGGGAAGATGATACCTGCATCAAGTAGCTTAAGGATTTCTTTCTTCACGACCTCCTTCATTGCCGGATTTAACCGTCTTTGAGGTTGACGTGAAGGCTTGTAATCCTCTTCCATTAGAATTTTATGCATACATAGGGAAGGTTTTATACCTACCAAATCATCAATAGTATAACCTAATGCTCTCCTATGTTGCCTTAAGACATTCATGAGCTTCTCTAGCTCAACATCATTCAAATTCGCATTAACTATAACCGGATATGTAGAATTTGTGCCAAGGAATGCATACCTTAAGTGTGTAGGGAGGGGCTTCAATTCCAGTGAAGGAGGTGTTTTGACCGATGATTCATGACCTTCTAATGTCATGGGAGAACCCTCTGGAGGTGGGGAAGGTGTATCACTAGAGTTGAGAACAACTGCAGTTAAGTTTGTAGGGTCCGGAGAATTCTTCAATAAATCGACCTCCCCTGAGGAAAATCGGACGATTTGTTGGTCGATTTTTCTCCCTGTTGTCAAAAATCGACTTACCTTTTCAGGAATCGAACGATTTATTTCATGTAGGTCGATTTTTTTCACAGTTTCAGGGGCCTAGCTCTTCAAATCCTACTCCTTGTTCTTCCTCCACATCTTCTAATGTTTTCACATCATCGTCACAATCATGTTCTACTCCTTCCTCCATGATGCTCATACTAAGAACATTTTGAAGAGGGTCTTTCATTAGGATTGAACTTACGACCTCTCTAGACTCTTCTTCATCAAAGATGTTAAAGACGTCTTCTCTCAAGGCTGGTTCCTTGATTAAAGAGGAGAGTACGAACTCCACTTTCTCTTCACCTATATTGAAGGATAGCTGGCCATTCTTGCAATCTACCATGCATCCGGATGTTGCAAGGAATGGTCTCCCAAGAATGATGGGAACTGGATAATCTGCAGGGATGTCAAAAACGACAAAATCTATAGAAATGTAAAACTTACCAAGTTTTAGAGGAATGTCTTCTAGTATCCCAACTGCTTAGTGGTGGAACGATCAGCCATATAGAGTGTTATCTTCACCGGTCTAGGCTCTCCTAGACCAACTGCCTTGCATAAAGCAAGCGGTATGATGCTCACACTTGCTCCAAGGTCACAAAGTGCATCATAAGTAGCCTCTCCCAAAGTGATGGGTATGCAAAAGGATCCTGGATCACATAGCTTAGGTGGCATATTCTCTGTCATAGTCTTGATGAGTTCGGATGATTCCATACTCATCTTAACTTCTCCAATGTCTTCTAATTTCCTCTTGTTAGAGAGGATTTCCTTGAGAAATTTCCCATAAGCTGGCATACCTAGAATTGCATCCATAAAAGGTATATTAATATGCAGCTTACTCATTAGCTCAATAAACTTACCGAAGTGTTTATCTAAGCATACTCGCGCTCTAGATTGAGGAAATGGTAGAGGCGGTTTGTAGGCGGGAGGGGGAACATAGACATCTTCCTTCTCTTTTCCCTCTCCTTCCTTGGTGGTGGTTTCAACCACTTTAGGTTGAGGATCGGCAGTTGTTACACCACTCCTGGTTGTGATTGCCATAACCCTTCCCTTTGGATTATCTTCCGTCTTCCCGGGAAGTTTCCCTTGATCCCTTGGAACTTCTCCGGCTTTGCTAAATACTTGGTTTTTCAAAGCTTTGTGAGCTTTATCAACTGAAGTTATATAGCTCTCCAATCCTTGTAGTTTCCCTAAGATCGTCTCCAGCATGGGATCGGGTTTGTTCGATCCATTTGATGACTGTTCCTGGCTTTTCAAAGGAGAAGAAGTAGATGGAGGTGTTAGAGTTTTTTCAGCATGGGAATAAGGATTACCTGGATTTTGTTGATTTGATCTCCAATTGTTGCTATTGGAGTTCCTATTGTTGTTATTCCAGTCAGAGTTCCGGTTGTTGTTCCGGTAGTCATTCCTTTGATTGCTATCCCTTCCCATATAGTTGGCTTCCTGCTCCTTAGTCCTTTGGAGACTCGTTTTGATTACTTCCTTCAACTCTTTGATTTCATTGTTGAGGGAAAATATTTGTGTTTGAGCAGCGTGGTTTAATTTAGCTCCTGTATCGCCTTGATTTCGACTATTTGGATCCACCTTCCGGTGGGAATACTTCTCAATCACTTGGGCTTGCTTCTCAATGAAGTCCCAAGCGTCATCCTCTCTCATGTCCATGAATGTGCCACAAGAGAGAGATTGGAGGTTGAATTGTGATTCCACATCCAATCCTTTATAGTAGATCTCCAATAATTCTAGCTTTGAAATGCCGTGGTATGGGCAATCCAACAAGAGATCCTGAAACCTTTCCCAAGATTGAGGGAAGAACTTGATGAGGAATTCAGAAGATAATTCCTCCCATGTGGTCAGCTTTGCAGCTGGAAGTGTTTGGTACCAAGCTAGAGCCTTGTCCTTCAAAGAAAAGAAGAACGGTTTGATCTTGTAATTGCTTGTAGTGGCCTTCTTCGGTTTCATAGTCTCCATGAGAATCTCGAAATTCTGCAAGTGTTGATGTGGTGATTCAACATTTGCTCCACCAAACTGACTTTGGCGAACCATGGTGATAACTTATGGTGAGAAGCTAAACTCTTGGATGTCTTCAGCTTCGAAATCCACACCTAGACGGCGCGGTTGCTGAATTGGATCCATACGTTGCCCCAAAGTTCGGGGTCCATCACCTTCATTAGCAACTCTCACATCCCTAGCTGGGAAGCGAGAAACAACCGGTGGTTTTGGTTTGTTTCGAACAGGATGAATCACCGGGTCAATCTCTTCAAGTTCCGGCATGTTTGGGTCGAGTTCTTCATCATCGGATGAATCATTCCTGATGGACTTGGTTGGCTTCTTGACTTTTTTCTTCTTCCTAGCATCATTCAACTCCAACTTCATGTCCAACATCATAGCTCTTAGTTCATCAATCTGAAATTGATGACTCGTTTCAGTATCTACACGTGCTTTCTTGCTCAACTTAAGTTGACGTTGAGCTTCGTCCAATTCAGCCTGGAGGTTTCTCTCGTTATTTTCATCCATTTTCTTTTCCTTTAACTTTCTTCTTAAAGTCTTCTCCAATTCGAGATCGAAAGGAACTAGATCTTTAGTGGATCTAGTCTTTCGCATATACCTAAAGAACCTGCAAAGATCACTCAAGTAGACTAATCAAATCACAAGAGCAAGAGCTCTCAAGCTAGACAACCGAAAACCGAATTTGGTCTAGACCAAATCCCCGGCAACGGCGCCAAAAACTTGTTCGCTTGAAAAGTGTGTGCGTCAAAGTCTTAATATTTATATCTAGAACTCAAAGCAAAGCGAACCCGCAGTGTACGGATCGGCTGTAGTAAGGTAAGAATTCAAGAGTCGAACTCAGGGATTTGGTGAGAGTAAATTCAAATTCAATTATCTAGCGAAAGTGCAAAAGCTTTTGTGATTAATAAAAGAAAAATGATTCCAAGGATTCAAGTATCCGATTTCGGCTTTCGATTCAAGACATTTCTAAAGGATATAAGAACAGAGTTTATATTGTCAAGATTATATGTTCAAAGGTAGATATCGTACGATGAAGTTCCGAAACCTATTTATCTAGTCCAAAGGTCCTCTCTATAAGGGTTATTGAGGCTGCAATATAGAAAGACTTAAAGACAAGAATTTTGTTCAAACTAACTATCTAAAACCCCAGGATATGACTTTCCAAGGTAAAGAATAGAAAGCACACTTAAAATATTAATAAAGGATGTTGAGTCTCTTTATTACCCAAATCTTGTAATCTTAATCTATTAAATGTAGAATCAAGGTTAAAGTCTCTTCACACACTTAAATAGAGGTAAAAAAAAAAAAGTTAATCAAGGTTGGGATTTAGGCAAGGATTAACTTTGGTTAAGGAATAAATCAATTAAAGCTCGACAGGGAATTAAATCGACCTACCATAAATAAATCGGACGATTTATCTCAAGAACAGGGCGATTTTCCTGTTTGTCGCAAAGTTAAAATCTAAACTCTCAGGGTCCAAATGTTTGAATGAGTTCAATCTATCATCATCTAAGCCTCAATCATCAACTATTCTCCCCAGAATCACAAAGGTTTTAGCCAACCATTTTCAAAATCAAATCAAATTAAAGATTGAGTGAAACAATTCAAATTAACCTGAATCTTGAATAAAAATTTAATAACCTTCAAATTTGTAAACCAATCTCGAAACTAATCAATGTATCTCTCAATTAACTCAATATCGTGTTCAAAAACCACAAAGAATTCAATTGAATACAGAAATCTCACAAATATGATCAAGATTGACTTTCCGGCAAAAGTGCTTCAATCCCTCTCCAAGAATCCTCAATCTCTCACTCACGTGTAAAGATTTCCCACTGCGGCCTCCTCGTTTTCGTTCCTAGGGTTCCAACTTGTAGTTTCTTGCTAATGGGCCGTTTGGCAAAACCCTTCTCAAGCCCAAAGTTGATGGGCTTTGTGTCGTCTTTACATTTGGCCGAAAAGCAAAGAAGATCGGGCTGGCCGATTTGCCTATAAAGCCGTTCGATTTTTAATGACAAAAATCGTCCGATTTATATAGTAAATGGCACGATTTTCTTCAACAGGGAGTGCTCGTTTTTTGGCTTGTTTTCTTCCTCTTCCTCATGCTTCTTTTACGCAACTCCTTTGCTCCTTGTAACTCCTCTAAGGCTCCTTTAGCTTCCTTAATGACCTTAGATGCTTCTTGCTCTACTTTTGCTTCCGAATCCATTTAATTTACCTATAATTCAACCAAAACTCGTGTAGACCTCCATTTCCGAAATATAACTGAATAAAGCATAAAAGGTACACAAGTTCTCTCTAAATGCGGGGTAAATCGAGGTAAACCTCTACAATATGCATGATTATAATGGTATATAATTCATGTCATCAGCATTCTTCACATATCATCAACAAATCAGTTCGTTCGGATGGCATGTACTGAATGTGCTTGATGGTGAAGACTTCACAACTCTCATTGCCATGCAACAACAAGTTATATAAGCTATTTTGCAAACCAATATACTAATGTACAATGCATGGAACATATGAGTAGTATTGTATAATTCACCTTGGGTTGTTTTGGGAACCTTTTCAGCTTTCTTACGAGCGAATCCCAAAAAATTATACCCAAAAGCATATCAGACAAATCATATCAATATACACAGGAAAACCATCAACAACTCATACTAGAAAATCATACTTGAAAATCATACTAGAAACCATACAACACTCATACAAGAAATTTACAAGTAAGCATACCAGACAAATCATGTCAATATACACAGTAAACTCATACTAGAAACTCATACGAGAAACCATAATACCAGAAAACAGCGTACAAATCAGAGGGTATCATACAATATGTATCAAAGCCGTGCTAACCACGTCAATATCTTTGCCTGGGCTTCCAACAACAACAATTTGCATGTCTTCCTCCTTACTAGATATTGGAGGTACTTGGCCATGAATTGAAACAGCATCTTCAACCGGTGAGGGTTGAGTTGGGGTTAATAGTTGGAAGTTAGGTTGAGCATTAGCTTTAGATGGTTGAGTCATTATGATGGTAGAGTTAGGGTTTATACTTTTTGTGAGGAAAAAATAACATGGTTAAGAGACAAGTATGTCTTTTAGGAAGAGATGATGGAAGACATAATTGAAGAAGTTGAGAGTCGAAACCAGAGAGATCACCGGAGATAGACCTGGAAGAGACGATGAAATGGGAGAGAGAGATTGTGGTATCCCTTTCTGGCATTGAAGGAGGAGAAGCTAAAAATGAAGGGGGGAAGAGGCACTCAAGTCAAATCATACAAACTTTTTAACTTAAAGTTAAATTAAAAGGGTTTAAATTAAAGAGATATAGAAAACAAAATGAAATTAAAAGGGGTATAATTGGCCCATTTCTTTCTTTAAAAAAATGATACGAATGCTATGAATTTGATAGATTGATATGATTGAAATGATTACAATTTGGGAATGACAAACCATAAGGTGTGTGTTGTGCTTAAGCACTCTAAAGGCTCGTTTGACAAGATTCTCAAGGGATTAAGAATCGATTTCGAAATCATTCATATCGATACCTATGTTTTGGTAGCAAAATTGTATCGGAATGTGTGATTTCAAAGAATGAGTGATTCTAGTATTTTTCATTCCTTAATTCTTGAATTTTATAATGGGGATGGGTCATTTGAACTTACCTTTCCAAATATTGTGTTCGAGGTCATTGATTTATTATGAACAAACTAAAACGTGTTTAGTATTATGAATGGCTAAAGAGCAAATCTAGTTACTTCTTAAAAATCACGCATTCTTCAATCCTATGTACATATAAGCAGCATAGAGAAGATACATTCATTTCATTTCTGCGTTAATTGAGGCATCTGGTGCAAGAGCATCATCCTGCATGGGACACAATCTACTATAGACGGTCACAAAGACAAATAATTTTGATCAAACAATGACTGATTTTTATCGGTCCTGCAACGATGTCTATGGTTTAGTACATCACAAGTTGAAAAAGGCAGCACTAACCTGTCTTATGCTTCTCTAGGAGATGAAAAAATATCATGTCCTCTTGCGCTTCTGGTTGCGTGTCTGAGCGCCAACACCCTTGAATAAATGATTGATCACCTCCTTCAGCGTGGCCTTTCTGCCTTCCTTAAAGTTCCAGAGATGATTTGTAATATATCTTCCACTTCCATTGTATTCATTCAACTCTTTGAAGGCCACAGTCACTGCCCTATATATCTCATCTCCCCATTCTTCTTTCAATCGCTTCAGCTTTTCATCCTCTTCGTCCATTTTTTCCTAACAGTCAAAGCATATAATTATTTTGCAATATGTAGAGTCCGGGTTTAGGCCAGAAAAAAGAAGGTACTACGTTAAAAAGATATCAAGCCAGACACAAACTTTCATATGCATCTGAAATTCAATATCCTATGATTATTCATAAATGAGCACATTCTATCTTAAAGGGAAATGGTTATATAAGATAAACTACATAGGTTCCTGGAATGTTCATTCAGAAAAAAGCACTCAAAAACAAAATTTACTTTTCACCTCATAGCTTAATATTTAAATTCATCAAACCATTATTCACTCCCAAATGCAATACCGATAGCAAAACCTTCTCCAATCCATTAATATCTGACATCCCCCGACAAAAAAACGGACATCCTTAGCTAAAAAGTTTACTCGAGAAAAATCAGTTGATTTACTTGACAAAATAGATGGTACCACTAAAAGCAAAAATTTAGATCATATAAGTATAATACGATATCAGACACCAGATAAATGGGGTAGAATATAGAAGAAAAGCACACCTCAGGCTTCCCATCAACCACCTTAACTTTAAATGGATGCCACATTGAATCTCTCAGATTATCCTGCCACAAGGAGGCTAGCTCAACTGCCTTTAATGCACCATCAGCTCCACATTTGAGCTTGCACGGGGCAATAAATGCCTTCTCATCAATTTCTCCGACTCTCTTGATCCCAATAATTGCACGACTGCTCGTGCCTTGTAGACCCTGAAAGAAAGAGTTAACAATTCATGATTTTTCTGTAAATGTAAAAAGAACAAAGAGAATAATATTAAGATCCTTAGTAACAAAGTTTGTTTCAGAAACTGGAAACTATCACAGGAGGGCCCGGAAAAGATAGTGTCTCGTGAATCACAATTAACTTGAAATATTCTATGGTTACGACATTCAAACTCTCAACTGAAATGCTGCTCCTATTTACCTTGGACACATGCCAAATTTGGAAGAGAGGCTCTGATATAGATTGAGTTTACATGGACACCCAAGCTAATCACCACTCATAACATAGGCCTAAAGATGCACAAAATTCAACACCCATACCTCAATCAGCAGTTTACTGGTTTTATCTATCTGGTCATTGCTCTCTCGCTCTTTTGTGATTAGTTTTTGGTTTAATTTATACATAGCATCCATTTCCTCAACTTTCTGCTGCAACTCCCTATTCATCTCTTCCATTTTCCTTTTGATGGCATCATCATCTCCCATGTGCTTCATAACTTCCAATTTCCCTTTTAATTCTTCAATATCCATTACTAGCTTCTGTTTAGCATCCAATTCTTTTTGTAGCTGGACAATTTTTTTCAGTGCGTCCTCTTTCTCCCTCTGAAGATACAAATTCAGTCAAGCAAATTGTAAGAAAATCTGAGAACTGGAAAAAAAATAAAGAAAGAAGCATTCATAATGTAATTTGTACTACCTTTTGTTGTTCAACCAACTTTAGAATATTCATGTCCACTTTCTTCTGCTCTAGAGAAGCCAGTTCAAGCGAACTATTTTTGGCATCATTCTGCAAAAAAAATAAAAAGAAAGTATTATTAGTCTTATTTTGATTCTTAGAAATAGTTGAGAGTCATAAAGGGACAATCACCTTCATAAAAACAATGCAAATGATGCCAAAATGCAGTTGCCTTTTCACAATACAAGGCTAGTGGTAAGACTTAACATTCAAGTTTTCTTACATGGCAATTCTCAACAGCAAGCATGGAGTGTTTACACGTTGGGATAAACAAAGGAAAACAGGTTCCCTTTTTCAAAAATTCAGAAGGAAAAAATAACTTTAAATGTAGCACGATTACAAAGACTATTGAATGTTTTGCAAACTCCTGTTTTCACATAGCATGAATTAAATTTGTTGCAAACTACCTTAAGCAAAGCTGAAAGGTAAAGATTATCATTGCAATGGACTTAGTAGTACTGACCTTTTTCTTCTCATCTTCAAGCTTTTGTCTTTCACGTTCGGTATAAGCCTCACTTCTGCTCAGCTCTCTGGCACGTCTTTCAACTTGTCTTTGCCTCGACTTAAGATCACGGCCGAGTTTCTCCTTCTCCAACATTATTCTCCGAACATTATCACGGGCAATCCTTTGCAGTTCCCTTCTCTCTATTGCATTGAAAAACATGAAATACTTCAAGAAGATTTATATTTTCTTAAGGACAAAATTTCAGAACATATTACTAGAACACGTAGAGTAACTTCATCTTCAACTATGTTACTTTAATTATAATACCTTTGAAGAACCAATTAAATGCATACCTTCTTATTTCAATAGAGAATATACGATTTTTAACATAATGAAATTACCAAGACTATGACCCCAAAAAAAAAAATGAATCGCTTAGACATCTTAAACATAGAAAACCATTTGAAATTAACATATAAGAAAATCGATAAGTATGACACGCCGCTCAAAGGTGCAATGGAAGTTTAAATCCTACAAAGGTCATGCCAAAAGATCAGGACAGATTAGAAACAAGTGCAAATGACATCACTTCTAATGTAGAGTTCCCCAATAACAAATGCATATAGGAGGATCATATTCAAAACCAAAATAACTAAGACAAGTTTATGATTTTAGTTCTTCAAGAAGAAATAAGCACAGGCAAGAGGAACAATATCACTAATACAAATATTGCAACATTCACATCAATATATTGCTTAGCAAAATTATATGTGCATGAGTAAATCCTATGTCCAGCTCGGATATGACGTAAAGGGTACTGAGGAAGTGTAAGATACCTTCCGAAAAGCCTTGCTGCATCCTGTCCTTCTCCTCTACTATCTTAAGCAGTGACATCTCTTTTATTGTCTTGGCTTCCTGCAGTTCATCCAAGCCTTGTTTTTTTATATCATTCTTGATAGTTAAGCTGCCAACAATATTGTCCTTGTCTTGCTTTTCTTCCTTAGTGATATCATTCAGAGATTTTAATTGAAACTTATTTTGAAGATAGTTCCCCAAATGGCCCTCTGATGCATAATCATCAGCTCGTGCAAACCAACCATAGAGAAATGAACCAGGATTTTCTTTGTTTTTAATCCATTCCTTCTTACCGTGCCTATTTGTATTAAAGGCCCTCTCAAATTCCACTGCGTTAAAATATCCAGTGCAACTCGTCCCAAAGGTCATCACCGCCTGAGAAGTTAGTTCTTCAATATTATGAAACACTTCCACGTCGACAGGCTTAAACCTAGTGAACTCTTTCTTCAGATATTCAGCATAGTCAGGACCTTTTTGTCGACTGCTTAAATTAACAATAACCCCAACCCAAGGCCAGCAATACAGCTCTTGTTGAGCAGCAGATTGAGGGGCGGGAGCAGGTTTAGCTGGCTGCTTGACTTTATCCAAGCTAGTGGACAAATGAGTCTCCATGTATCTTGCCAAAGCAAGATGGTTGGCCTTTAGCTTTGCGCTCCGAGCAGATGAACCTTTCGCTACTCCCGATGAATGCTGCATAAGGTCCTTGTACCCATATTCCTGTTTCTTCTTGCCAACACAAAATGGACACCTAAACATTCCATTTGGTTTCTGGACATTATACTTTCCTGCTTTTAATTCTTCATAAGGCTTAGACATGTACTCCTTGATCTCAGAATCACTGATATCTGATGATTGATCTTCTGAGCTCGAAGCCATATTATATAGCTTGAAATGGAAAATGAAACAAATACACACATCAGATAATAGAAAGACAACCTTTAGGTTACAAGGTAAGACATTAATGAGTAAACCAATATGAAACAACAAAAGGCTGGTAACATCATTATTCATTAGACCTAACAAACTCAGACCAACGATCAACACCAAAATGTCATTACCATAAGGTCCACAACAATATAACATAAGCACAGAACTTGGTTATACTATTGTCAACCAAAGCAGCAAATCAGGCATCAAAATCAGGCCGTAGGACATAGCGATGTAAAGCAATATATGCTCCTACAAAACTAGAGGAAAAAGAAACTAGATCAACAAACTGAACCAACCGATGGCTTGTTATTCATCCTTACCACAAGCACATTACTAGGTTTTGCTATTTTCTAACCAAAACAGCAAGAAACAGACTCCAAAATCACGGATTCAACTACATGATACTGTTCATCCCAGTTATCGAATCTAAAACAACGAAGAGATGACCTAGAAAGTTTGTGCTCCATTTAGGGCAACGAAATTCAACGCACAGTTTATAGAAATGCAAATCGAACATGTAATGTACTAATGTAGGAAGAAGAAAGAGATGTATATACAAGGGACGCGGTTGGAAGCAGAGAAATAACTCGAGTGATCTTCTACACAGTCGCTAGCTCGTTGGGAGAGAATGGGAAGAGTCCAGATGCGTCAAACGTGACAAGGAAGAAAATAATGGAAAAGCTATGCGCTTTTCAAGCCCAAATATCAAGAGATTTTTCGTTCTTTGTTTTATTGGTCGAAACTTTTAAGGTGGCCCGAAATCCTAGCAATTAGCCAAGGGTCCACACCTTTGGATTAATTACCACAAAAGGCCCTAACTTTTATAACTTACTTCAAAGTTTAAACCGAACAATATTTGTATGCAAAAGGTAGCCCAAGTGTGTTTCATCCACAAGAAGTATTTCAAATTTTCTTTGTATCCAATTCTTGTTTGGTTAGCTTATTCTAACAAGTCATAAATTTAACTAGTACCAATATTTATGGGAGACTTGCAATTCTTGTGAAATTAAAATTGGAAGGGCAATTTTGGTAACTATGCCTTTTTGAAAAACTATAGTAGTAACTAGACTTTTTATTGTTTCAATTAAGTAAATATACTCCAACCTTTTGTATTTATTCTCAAACTCTACACACTTTTCTCTCAAGGGGTACATTTACTAAACACAAAACTAGAAAAAGTCTAGTAAACCAAATTGTTTCAAATTGGAATTGAATTTCCTGACTTCGATAATGATAGGTAAATTATATTTTTTTGGTAAAAAGGAGTACTAGACTCCTACACAAAGCGCTTATAAAGATAAAGAATGAATAGTTCGGGTAAAGCGAGGTCCCTATAATTATTAGCAAGGAAGTGTAAAGCACCCACAAGTGGGTGGTCAAGGTAATGAATATCAATCGGAAACTCGATAGCGTAACTAGCAAGGAAATCCGCAACGGTGTTAGCCTCGCGGTATATATGACGGAGACGGACAGTCCAGCTCCTACGAAGGAAGCCTTGGCAGCGTACTACCAGACAAGCAACCGGGTGCGCATTATTAACCCCACTCTGAATCAGATTTACAATGAGAGCCGAGTCAGTTTCAAATTCAACTTTGTGGTGACCCAAATTCCAGCAAGTTTCTCATCCAAGTAACATTGTAACAATGCCCATAGTTCGGCAGAGGGGACCGAGCATATGTCGATATGGTGCACTCCCCCATACAGCCACACCCCGTCTTTTGTGTGTAATAACCAACATGCAGCGGCCTCCCCATTGCCTTGTTGGACCGCCCCATCGGAATTCCACTTCACCTAGTCCCTTGGTGGCCTGTTCCACAGCACACATACCTCTCTAGGATCGTGTAACCTCCCTGGGATATTTGTCTTTTGCATGATGTTGGAGTATTCTTTCATTTGTGTCCTAATAAATGACACCGGGTTTGGAGTAGGTTCTGACTACCTAAAGACTCTGTTACATCTCCATCGCCAGAGCCACCAAATCGAGTACGCAAAAAGGGTATTCCATTGTACCCCATCAGCACCCGTAGACCCATTTGTGATGTTTGCCATAAACCATTCCGTCGCATTCAGATTGAAGAAGTTTGTGTGGAGGGATACCTGTGTGCGTTGGGTCCAAACAACTGTAGCCACTGGATAGTCTCGACCTATGTGCAGAAGGGATTCCTGCTGATTTGCGCACAAGTCACAGAGTGGAGAAGGAGCCATGTGACGTCGATGTCTTTCCGCGTTAGTAAGAGTTTTGCCTAATGCCGACAACCAAACAAAGGTCTTGATCTTTTCTGTAACTTGCAACTTCTAGATGGTAGTGTAAATCGAGTTTCGAGGCAAGGCCTCGGTCCCATATCTGAGAAACCGATATCTAGATCCGATAGAATAGACTTCATTTCCATTATGTGGACATGTGGACAATCCTCCTCGTTATGCTCTTCGAGTAACCTTAACGCCGCCAGCCCGGAGGAGCGTTGTAGCAAAGAGGAATTGTTGTATGAATAACCAGCTCCATCCTTGTCCGTCTAACCATAGGTCTCTAACTTTTGTATAAGGGCAAGCATCATCTGGGTCTCCCGTAGCTATATCCAACAAGGGCTCGTTCGAGATCCAACGATCCCTCCAAAAATTCACCACCCGTCCATTTCCAACTCTCCATGCAACACCAGGTCTGACTACCTTTTGTATGCCCCAAATGATACCTTTGAATACCACCGATCCTCTCTTACTCCTGGAAATGTTCAGAATATCTTACACTGAGTCTAGACTATACGTAGATCGAACGAGTTTAGCCCATAACGCTTCATTCTCAACCACGAGTCTCCAACCTAATTTTCCGAGGCTTGCCATGTTGTTGTCTGTCAGTGACCTCAATCCCACACCACCCAAGACTTTCGGGGAGAGCAATTTTTCCCAGGCTACCATATGCATCTTCCGATCTCCATTGGCTCCACACCAAATGAACTTCCGACAAATACTTTCAAACTTCTTGATAAAATATGAAGGAAGCTTCACAGTTTTCATGACGTAGCTTGGTAGTGATGTAAGCACCAATTTCGTAAGGATCAAACGACCTGCGAGATTGAGTGAACGATCTTTCCAATTTGAGAGATTATTCTGCGCTCTCTGAAGGATGAGGTTGAAATCCGTCGACGAAGGTTTTTTGTGAAGGATGGGCATTCCCAAATATAATCCGAAGTCCTCTTTTATAGACAACCCAGTGATTGTTTGCAGCCTGTTTCTTAGTCGAGCATCAACGTTCGGAGAGACGACCATGCTTGATTATTGAAGCTGACCTTTTGCCCAGACTCGCCATAGAACCTCGTGATGTAGTCCATGACTACCTTCATTTGTGAGGTAGAAGCTTCTGGAAAAGGAACAATGTCATTCGCAAAAAAGATATGTGAGATTTGTGGGGCTGGCCTGCTCAATTTAATGGGCTTCCACGATCCATTTGTCACAGCTTGTGTGATATAGTGATTGAGCCACTCTAGACACAGGACCAAAAGGTATGGGGACAACGGATCGTCTTGTCTGATTTCCCTTGTCGGTTTGAACTCATATAACATCTTCCCATTCCATAAAAGTCTCATGTTCGGTGTGGAAACACACTTCATGATGAGCTCATTCCAAATCAAGGAGAGACCCGTGCGATGGAGTGTATCTTCAATGAATCTCCAATTTAACATGTCGTAAGCTTTTTCTAGGTCAAGCTTAATATCCATCCACTTTCTTCCGGATTTTTTCTTTGCCATCGAATCAATGATTCCTGGACAATAACCATGTTATCTTCAATGATCATTTCGGGTATGAAACTACTTTGGGTCAGCCCAACAATAGTTTTAACGATGGGCTCAAGACGTTGGACCATGATCTTTGTGATCAGTTTATAAGCTACATTGCAGAGACTTATGGGCCTGGGTTGGAACATAGATTCAAGTTTTTGAGTTTTCAGAATGAGGACCATGAGCGTATCGTTCATACCGTCTTGTAATATACCTGATTCCCAGAAATATTGTATATTTCTTCTGATTGAATTTCCGTCATCTAGCAAGCTTGGAAAAAAAACCGGTTGGTACTCGTCCGGGCCCGGTGTCTTCCATGGTCTCATCGACTTTAAAGTCATCGCAATTTCCTCGTCGTTGAACTGAATATCCAGCTGTTGGAGTTGCGTCTATTCTAGCAACGGAAACGAGGCATCGGGAAAAGTTTCCATCGAGATTTGGATAATTAGTAGGTGCGTAGAGTTTAAGAAAGAATTCTTGAGCGTGTTGTTCAATGAGGTTGGGATCCGATATCCAAATGTCCTCTCCATTTTTAATAATCTCAATGTGGTTACGGTGTCTCCGAATGATAGTATAGGTATGAAAGAAACTTGTATTTCTATCCCCATATTTGATCCAATTTTCTATCGATTTTTGGAACTAGAATAGCTCTTCCTGTGAAAGCACCGCTTCAAATTCTGATTGAAGGTTGTTAAGAAGATTCAAATTATGTTGGGGGTTGTCCGACTCCAGCCTTCCTTGCACAATCTCCATTCGCCTGATGAGCTCCTCTTTCTTGGCCGGTATTAGTCCAAAAGTCTTCTTGTTCCATCTCAGTAGGTTGTGTTTCAGGAAGGCGAGTGCATGATGGAGATCCTTGGAAGATTCCCATTTGTTTGTAAGCAGCTTATTGAAATCCGGGTGCGACAACCAAGCAACTTCAAATCGGAAAGGTCTTATTTCCTTCTTGAAGGGGCGTTTGGGTGATAACTCGAACAAAATGGGGTTATGGTCCGAGGAGAGAGCGGGGAGGTGTCTTACGCTAGCTTTAGGCCACATAAATATTCCTTCTCTATTAGCAAAGACTCGGTCTAATCTTTTAGCAACACGTTCGGAAACATCCTTACCTCTAGCCCATGTGAAAGTAGGACCCGAGAAACCCAAATCAATTAAACCATCATCGTCTAACCAAGCTCTGAATCTGGTGGAGTCCGGTGAGAGGAAGCCTTTTGAATGCTCCTCTATGGTGAGGGTAGAGTTAAAGTCACCTCCAATAAAAAGGGGACCATATGTACTTCGAACAGCCGCAAGTAACTCCGACCATGCTTTCTTGCGCCGCTGAGAGGTGAGTGGGTTATAAATGGCAATGAGGGTGAATTGCTTCAGATTTTTTCTGATTTTATCCTGGATGAGATGTCTTGATGAACGTCCCAAAGTGATATCTAACTTGGGTTCGTTCCAAAGTAGCCAAATACCCCATGTGAAACCTTCCGCCTCTACTCTCGTATGGTTCGTAAAACCCTTTTACATGCAAGACTCTTGTGTTGCCTCCCCAGAGACCTTGGTTTCCAGCAACGCTAGGATATCAACTTGATGTTTATTGATCATATAGCGTATCGCTTTACGAAAGCGACGATTGGTTGCTCCGCTACTATTCCAAAAGAGGAAATTCATTATAACTTATTGAAGGGAGCTAGGGAAAGGTGTCATTGTATGCTGGGGGTAGGATGGCTATCACAATCATCCTCCTCCACCATCATGTCTTGATAGCATGTATTATAGTCTATATTTTGAGACTTGTTTATACGTTTTATCTTCAATAATCTGCATGTATGAATGTATATTATGTGATTATATTGTTGTTTTGTCTACATTTGCGGTAATCGAGGTCTACACCTAGTTTCGTTGTAATTGTAGGTAAAATGGCACGTTTTGGACCGAAATGGAGCTAAGGGAGCTAAGGAGTCATTGGAGCTACATTTTGGAGCTTAAGGAAGAATTCAGGAAGCATGTAAATGATTAAAAAGATTTACTTGGACCAAATTTGAGAAGTTTCACATTCAGTTGAGATTCACCTCGGTCAGCTACAGCGTCACCTCGACCGAGGTGATCTTGAGGAGCATCCCGACCTAGCCTAACACACTGCCGCCGGCGAGATTTATATTTTTGGCTGAGATCTTTTATTTTCGGAAAGAAGATATCTTATATTTTTGGGCTGGATTTTTGGAAGGAAGATATTATTTTTGGGCTGATTTATTTTGAGAGAGAGATATATTTAATAGGAAATTATCTTTTTATAATATCTTATCTTTGGAAGGTAATTCTCCTATATATATGGGCTGATTTTGATTCATTCAGCCATCCAATAATCTGCGGATCAAAGAGATTTCTGGAGTATCTTCTGGAGGTTTGAAGGAAGTATTGAAGGATTGAAGTCCAAGGAAGGAAGGAATCATAGTTGGAGTTGCTTTTTGAAGGAGTTTGTAAGACTTTCTTAGATTGTCTTTTTGATTTATTGTCTTTGCTGATTTGTGATTGAGGAACGCTTGTTTGCTTGTTATTTAATTCAGTTATTGAGACCTTTTCCTTAAGGTTTTCGTGTTCAAATATTGATTCCTTTCCCTTTAATTTGATTATTGTTATCATGATGATGGTTGGCTAAGTTTCTTATGTGATTCTAGGGTGATTGGCTGAAAGTTGTGGGAAAGACGATGATAGAATGATCTTAATCCTAGCAGGTACCTGAAAGCTCGAGTCTTTAACCTTAACCCTAGAACACCTTGCTCAGTCGTTGAACATCTCGGCTGGGTGGAATCTGACTGAACGAGGTGACCTTTCTTGAACATTATCTGAGTTAAGAGTTCTAGTTTGCCAAATCCTATCCTTATTATACCTTTCCTGGTTCAATGCAAGCCTAGGATGAGACTTACCCGGTGATTTCTTTATTTGTTTACCTAAGATCATGAGTGTAGGTAATAAAGGTTTGTCCTTTTTTGGGGTTTGAGTGTGCCTTCATCCCATCTTTGTGAGTTAGCCTGAGACTTACCCGGTAAAGGTTGATTCTATTCCCTTGGGTGGTGTGTTGGTTTGAGATTGTAGTTCCTTTCCTTAGTATTTTGAGACTTACCCGGTAATAGGAGCTTTGGTTTGGGATAGTGAGTAGTGAGACTTACCCGGTAATCTATTCCCACCTTAGAAACACCTTCCCTTTGCAAACCTCAGCTTTGTCAGCGTTATCCTTTGAGATCTTGAGTCGGAACCACAACTAGATGCTTTAATCCCTAGAATCCGCATTTCCCCTTACTTGACTTTTGCATCATCTTTGATTGCTTTAATTGTTTTTAGTTAATTGCAATATTTGACAGCTTGATTCTGTGCTTTGTTTCACCCAAGTCCCTGTTAGCATGAAATATGACTATATTTTAGGCACTTGTTTTAGTTGTTTTTCCCTCTTTTATGTGTACATAGATATGAGTTTGAGGCATTTGTGAGCTAGTTCACCCACTTTGTCGATATAGAGATCTACACTAGCTTTGTTTTATTTTTAGGTGAATGAAGACTTGAATTGGAGCAAAATGTGGAAGGAAAGGAGTATTTGATCATGCTTGATGCTAAGGAGATGCTTTGGAGAGGCTAAGGAAGGAGCATGAGTGAAGAATGTCACGAAACAAAGGCAAAAACAAGAGTTTTGGAAGTCCGCTCCCTGGATTACGGTCGTGGAGAAGAATTTGAAGAACCACGCTCTAAACCACAACCGTGGAATTGGCAATTGGATCGTGGAAAGTGAGTTGAAGTACAACAGAAAGTTACACGGCCTAAACCACGGCCGTGGAAATTTGTTCATGACCGTGATTTCCATGATTTTGTGACGTGTCATATTTCCCACGTCAGCAACGTCATTGGGCTTTCTCGTAACCCTATTTCGCCCTATAAAAAGGCTTGAGAAAGGAGTTTTGAGGACGCCCGCTTACACCTTCGCTTACACCCTGGGAGAGCTTTGGAAACGGCAGTCTTAGGGTTTCATTTTCGAGCTTGAAGATTGGAGATTCGCGAGAGACGTGATTTCGGAGATTGTGTACTTTTGGATATTCTAGGGTTTTCATTAGAGAACGGATTGACATCCCGTTCTTTGTGGTTTCTCTAGATCATTGTGTGGATTTCTTATTCCATTTTCTGAATTCATAAACATACTACTTTTCTTATTCAGATTCGAGATTGATTTTGTTTTGTTATTGAGTTTTCGAGGGTTTGATCTTTCTTTCTTCTTAATTTGATTTTTGATATTATGATGATGGTTATTGGCTAAAACCCTTTAGCAATTCTAAGGTGAAGGGTTGATAGTTGTGGCTTAGATAATGATAGATCGATCGTAATTTGATTGGACCCTGAGAGTGTGAGAAACCTCGTCGACACCCTAAACCACGGTCTGTTCTTGAGTTCCACGGCCGTGGAATCTCAAGATCTAGCCGTGATTTTCTCTGCTTTACGACTTTTGCTTTTGCTTTAATCCAAAGTTAAAGATTTGCTTTAACCTAGCCTTGGCTTGCATTTTCTAGGTAGTAGTGAGATTCAACATCCTCTATTTCGGTTTCGAGTGTCACAACCTTAACCGATTTGGCTCATCTTTGATTCCTTGGGTTTGGGCATGGGTATTTGAGAGTAATTCTTGTCCTTAGATCGTTTCCATATTGCAGCCTCAACAACCTTTATAGAGAGAGTCTTTGGGTTAGACATATAGGGTTTTGGAACTTCACCGTACATCACCTTACATTAGTTATACCTTTGCAAACCTCAACTCTGTCCTTATACTTATAGAATATCTTGAATCGATTACCACAATTAGATATTTGGATCTTTAGGGTTGCTGTTTTCCCAATATTTGCAAAGCTTTTATACTTTTACTTGCTCGATTATTCGAAACTGAATTTGACACCCCAAATCCCTGAGTTCGATAATCTGGAATACTTGCTTAACTACGCCGATCCGTACACTGCGGGTTCGCTTGCTTTGATTTCAGTTTTATAAATTAAAACTTATTTGTACGCACACTTTGAGGCGAACAGTCCTTGTGATCGACCCCTGGAATTCCTGCTTTTATTACAATTGACCCGTACACTGCGGGTTCGCATATTTGTTCAAGCATACTTCTTGGGTTATAAATTTTAAAGCTTGCACACACCGTTTGGAGCGAACAAGTTTTTTGGCGCCGTTGCTGGGGACTTGGTCTAGACCGAGCCGGTTTCGGTTGTCTTTCGGGGCTATTGCCCTAGTTGCTATTAACTACTCTACTTGAGTGTTTTCGCAGGATCTTTCCTTAGTTTTATGCGAAGAACCCGTGTTGGAAAGGAAATCGTTCCTTACGACCCCGAACCAGAAAAGACCTACAAGAGAAGGTTAAGAGAAGCTAAGATGGCCAATCAAGACGATCGCGATCTTGAAGCCGAGTTGAAGGAGGCGTTGGAACAACTACACCTCAGTACAAGGAAGAACTGCAGCGAGAGAGAGACGAGACTCGCACAAGAACTGAAGGAATTGAAGCAGATATGGCAGCTCTAAGGGCCCAGTTTCTACCTTGACCGATCCCAGATCCTCGACCGAGGTAGGACCCAGTCCCAGTTGCCCCGGCTGAGATGCACCTACCACCTCGGATGTCTATCCGAGATGATCTTTTTGTTGGAGTTCCACAAACCCTAGGACAGAGGATGGACCCTAATCAGCAAGTGAGGCGTCCAAGAGTCAACCTAGGTGATCCATCTGACCATGATTACGAACTTCGACCGCAAGTTCTATCCATGATCCGATAATGTCAATTTGGAGGTTTAGAAAAGGAGTCTCTGCATCAGCACTTGCAAAACTACGAGATTCTGATGGAGACCTTGAGACCTTCAACACTGGAGAACAACAACTACAAATTAAGGCCTTTCTATTTCTCCTTGAAAGACAAGGCGCTTGCTTGGTATCAATCTCTTCCGCCCGGAAAGATCAACACTTGGGAAGAGATGACGACAGAGTTTCTTACAAAGTTCTTTCCTCCCTCTAAGACCGCTGAAATGAGAGGGAAGATCAATGCATTTATCATGAAAGACAAGGAGAGTTTGTCCAAGTCATGGGAGAGATTCAAGGATATTCTATTGGATTGCCCACATCATGGGATTTCAAAGATCGAGTTGATGGAAATTTACTTCAAGGGGTTGGATGGAGCTACTCAATTCAATCTCCAACTACTTTCCGCCGGCACATTCATGGACATGCCGCAAGATGAAGCTTGGGATTTCATTGAAAAGCAAGCTTTACATAGGGAGAAGTATTCCCACCAAGGAGCCGAGAATGGAGCAAGGAGAGTTAGCTTCTAGGAAACATCATCAAATGGAGCTCAACTCACCTTGCTTAGCAATGAGGTAAAGGCATTGAAGGAGCTTTTAGTAGCTCAAACGAAGAAGGAACAAGATGAAGGATATCAAGGAAGAAACAACTATCAAGGGCCATTGAACAACAATTACAACAACAATAGAAACTCCAACAACAACAATTGGAGATCTAATCAACAAAATCCCGGTAACCCTTATTCTCATGCTCATAATGCTCTTAACCCTCCATCTTCTTCTTCTACTCCATTGAGAAGCCAGGAGCCTGAATTGAGTTCGTCCCAGCCAGAGAAGAAGGATGTAGTGCTGGAGGCAATTTTGATCAAACTCAACGCTATGGAGACATCAATAAATTCATTTTCGAAAGCACAAAAAGCCTTAGAGCAACAACTCTTCAACAAGGCGAATGAAGCGCCAAGAGATCCAGGGAAGCTCCCAGCAAGGACAGAGAGAAACCCTAAGAGACAGATTATGGAAATAACGACGAGAAGTAGACTGAAAACTACAGATCCAGTACCTCGGTCGGTGCCAGACCAGACGAAGAACATCTCGGCCCAGGATCAGACGAGGAACACTTCGGTCGAGGTGCCAACCGAGGTGGAGCCCCAGAAAGCAAAGGATAATTTTGAAGTTTATGTTCCACCTCCTACTTATAAACCACCACTTCCATTCCCTCAGTCAAGGGCCAAAGCACATCTAGACAAGCATTTTGGTAAGTTTTTGGACCTAATGAATAAACTACATATTAACATCTCTTTCCTTGATGCTATTCTAGGGATGTCCGCCTATGGGAAGTTCTTAAAAGAGATTCCATCAAGGAAGAGGAAGCTGGAAGACTTTGGAGAAGTAAGGATGACATCTAAGTCCTCGGAGCTCATTCAAATCATGAAGAAGAAGATGCCACCCAAATTAAGAGATCCCGGTTCATTTTGCATTCTCATTCAAGTTTGGGATGTAACTTATGAGGCATTGTGTGATCTAGGAGCCAGTGTGAGTATCATCCCGCTGGAGCTATGTGAGAAGATCGGATTTGGAGAGCCTAAGCCGGTGAAGATAAGGCTATACATGGCGGATCACTCCATTACCCATCCCGTGGGCATTTTGGAAGACGTTCCCATCAAGTTAGGTAATTTCTATTTACCTATAGACTTTGTTGTACATGACATTCCCGCAGATTATCCCGTTCCTATCATTCTCGGGAGGCCATTTCTAGCAACTTCGGGTTGTAATGTGGATTGTAAAAACGCCAAGTTGAAATTCAACATTGGTGGAGATCAAGTGGAATTTGCATTGCTTGCTGCAATGAAGGGAGAGCCGCTGGAGGACGACATCTTCAACATCTATGATGAAGAAGAATCGAGAGAATTGGTGAGCTCTATCCTTATTAATGACCATCTTGAAAGAGTTCATAGTTTTAGTTTAATGGAAGAAGGTATAGATGGTTCTTGTGATGCAGATATACGGAGTTTAAAAGCATTGGAAGCAGATTCAGGAGCTAAGATTGAGAAACTAATCCAGGAGAAGAAGAGCAATTTAGGTTTCGGTCCCAATTCCAGTACCTCGACCGAGGCACTTTCTGGGCCAAGCGAGGTGTTCTTATCTGAAGAACATCTCGGTCACCCACCTCGGACACAGACCGAGACATCAAGCGAGATGTTGTCAACTAAGGACAACAAACTTCCTAATCCTCTTTCTGAGAATAATTTACAGCTGGTGGAGCACTGGTTCCACCAAACTTCTGATGGTAAAGAGCCTTGGTATGCTGATATTGTTAATTACCTTGTTTGCCAGAAAATACCGTCCGGATTGACGTACGCTCAAAGGAAGAAGTTCTTCAAGGATGTACGTCATTACTACTGGAATGAACCTCTACTGTTTAAGAGAGGTCCGGATGGGATGCTTCGACGATGCATTCCGGAGGATGAAGTTGCTAGCGTTATACGACATTGCCACTCGCTCCTTGTGGAGGACATGCTAGCGCTCACGAAACATGCACTAAGGTATTACGTTCTGGTTTCTTTTGGCTTACATTATTTAAGAATGTGCAAACGTTTGTTGTTTCTTGTGATGCATGCCAAAGAACAGGGAATTTGTCTAGAAGGAACGAGATGTCACTCAACAATATTCAGGAGGTTGAGATCTTTGATGTATGGGGAGTTGATTTCATGGGACCTTTCCCATCATCCGCAGGGAACCTCTACGTTTTCCTAACTATTGATTACGTCTCTAGATGGGTGGAAGCCATCGCCTCCCCCACTAATGACGCCATGGTGGTTGTGAAGTTCTTCAATCGGACTAACT
The DNA here is from genome assembly GCA_033239125.1 of Fagopyrum homotropicum. Classification (NCBI taxonomy): domain Eukaryota; kingdom Viridiplantae; phylum Streptophyta; class Magnoliopsida; order Caryophyllales; family Polygonaceae; genus Fagopyrum; species Fagopyrum homotropicum. Next base: position 7,763,821 of record BSWB01000005.1, on the reverse strand, counting down.
CTTCTAAATGGTGGTTGTGAAGTTCTTCAATCGGACTAACTCGTCATAGGTTTTTTTTTCTTTTCGTTTTTAGGTAAATTATATAAAACTACCTCAAATATGTGTATGTTAAAAATCACCCTTAAATTTAAATGTTATATAAAATTAATGCTAGGAAGCAAAATCTATACTAACTCTTCTAAATGGGTGAACTTTTAGGGAAATTACGTTAGGGGTATAATTTTGTTAGCAAATAATATAAAGGTGGTTTTGTGTAGTATAAGGGTGTAATTTTGCTAACAACTGAGTTTATGACATAATCCGATTTCGTAATAGAAAGGTGTTTGGCATATTATTCAAACTCCATGGAATAAATCAAAGTTGCTTTTTATATGGAAAATCAAATTTGTTTATGACCTAACCATTACTTATTTTTGAAAAAAAAGAAAAAAAAGGTTCTCGTTATAAGCATTATCATGCATGAGTTTGGAACCGTCATTCTAATTATTAATTCCATCGAACCGATATTAAATGATCCTCTATAGTCTATATAGTGTAAATGTTTCGTGTAATTAAAGGTTAAGTTTGGGTAATTAGGTAATATTGTGTATAGTTTGCGTGAATATGTGTAAAATAGCTCTAAAAATAAGTTTCATGTTTTTTTTCAATATATTAAAAAAAAGGTACAAAAGAAATTTTTATATTTTTCTCATTGTGTTTTAAAAAAATGTGCAAGATGAGTGTTCTAAAAATGTTGATAGATTCCTTAATTTTAGGTAAGAAAATAAAATGTTAAGTGTATTGCGGTTTCAAAAAAATAGGAAAATGTCTATTTTTTGTAAAATAATTGATAGGTAAGTTTGAATTTATATGTAACTCTGAGTAAATTAATTAATATAAAATAAAATTTATTTATTTTTTCTCCCCCTCCAAATCTAAATTCTCAACTTTTCGGCTCAAATCTAAATCAAATTCGACTATCAAGAGTCCAAACAACATATATGTCTAACAATCTACACGTTTGGATGCAAAATAAAATTGAAAAAAAATAATTAAAAAATTCATGTTTTGTGAATTTTAGCATTTCAAAATCAGGGTGTTGGAAAGAAAATTTGAATGTCTAATTTTGAAACGAACGAAATCGTGAATTAGAAAATCACATTGTTAAATGAGACCCTATTATCAATAGATTAAATTTTAATTTTTTTAATAATTTATAAGCCGGAATAAAAAATTTGAATAAAAGTAAAATAGACATACACGCAATTGATCAATAATGATGTCAAATGCCAAGCATCGAGTATAGTGCATGCACAAATTTACACAATATTGAGATGAATAGTTGAATACCCCCATTCTTCAGAGTATTCAGACAGCAAAATGATTAAATGAAGAATGGGATCTCTAGATCCTGTACTGATTGATTAGTACTTAATTACAAAGCATGGAATTGCAAAAGATCAATATTCATGACCAAGTTAAGAAGAAAACAACACTAACCATGCTTTGTGTAAGTGTACTCAGTGTCTCTTGCGCTTCTGAGTTTTCATATCCTTGAGAATATAACTGATCACCTCTTTTACTGTGGCCTTTCTGCCCTCTTTGAAGTTCCAGATCTCATTTATGATATATCTTCCACTTGGATTATATTCATTCAACTCTTCTAAGGCCATAATCACTGCCTTTTGTATCTCATCTCCCCATTCTTTCTTCAAAGCCTTCAACTTCTCATCCTCTTCGTCGATTGTTTCCTAATAATGAAACCATATAAGTACTTTGCAGTAGGTACTCTTTTAAGTATAGCATTTTACTCATCATACATTCTGTAACTTCTTAAGCAATGACAAACCTAGATGTAAACGCTAGCGACAATCAGTTGATCTACTTGCAAACATGAATGCTAGTAGTACTATACCATTAAAACAGACAAATTTTGTTCATGTAAGAATAGGTAGACTATAAAAAAGAGATAAGATAGATAATTGAAGCAGAATACTGAAAAAACACACCTTCGTCGTCCCATCAACCTCCACGACAATTTTAAATGGGTGCCACATTGGATCTTTTAGATTTTCCTGCCATGAAGAAGCTAGCTCAGCAGCCTTTAAGGATCCTTCAATTCCAAATTTTAGCTTGCATGGACCCATAAATGCCTTCTCATCGATTTCTCCCATCCTCTTGATCCCAATATTAGTGAGACTACTTGTTGGCACGCCTTGTAAACCCTTAAAAACAAAATCATAAGTTTATAATTTTCCGTGTTGGGCAAAGACAAATATTGTATAGAACCATAGAATCATAGTAACAAACATAGTGTTTCATAAATTGTTTTTTTTATCACAAGCAACAACAGGACCACAAGCTCTCATTCTCAACTAGTAATTGTTGTTTGTATCTGCCTCAAAGCCGACGCAGTTCAGAAGGAGCATGTGATCTAGAGTGGGTTAAATGGAAAGCCGAGTCAATAACAATTTATAATGGTGGTGTAGAACTGCATAAACTTCAACATTACATACCTCAATCAACACTCTACGAGTTTGCACTAGCTCATCGTTGATCATTCGTTCTTTCGTAGTTAGAGCAGTCGTTAATGATTCCATAAATGCCAAATCCTCGATTTTTTTCTGTAATTCACTAGTCATATTTTCCATCTTCATTTTGAGAGCATCATCATCCTGGTCTCCCAGGTATTTCATAACTTGCACTTTCCCTTTCAAATCTTCAATTTCCATTTCTAGCTTTTGTTTAGCATCCAATTCCTTTTCCAACTGGAGAACCATTTTCATTGCTTCCTCTTTCTCCCTCTGAAGATAAAAATTGTCAATCTCTTCTAGGGTAACCTCACAAATAAAAAATTAGCATTCATAATATAGTTAGAGATAATACCTTTTGTTGTTCTAACAACCTCATAACATTCCCATCTGCTTTCTTTTGTTCCAGGGAAGCCAATTCAAGTGAACTATTTCTGGTATTATTCTGAAATGTTTAGTATCATTAGTATAGAGAACTTTCTAAAAGTTAAGCTGACTATATATTTTTTAGACTTGCGTTCACAGTACTCTTTCAGGAATGATCACCTCCATAAGAACAATGTGAATCCTACACCAGAGTAATGACTTTGTATTACATGGAAATTTTTAACAGTGATGCGTGTTTATACTCAAGATGAGCTAAAAATTATGCACAAGTAGGATTGCTTTGTAAAGTTGTCCCCATCAATGTTTCAAACCACTTTAAGCAAAAGTAAGGTAGGATATTTTTCATCCTATAAATATAATAAACAAATCCTTCATGTTCAAAGTCAATAAGAGTAAATTAGCATCCCAATGGACTTAAAATGAATTTAGTGGTACTCACCTTTTTCTTCTCTTCTTCAAGCTTTTGTTTTTCACGTTCAGTAAGAGCTTCGCTTTTGTTCAATTCTCTAGTACGGCTGTTCAGTTGTCTCCGCAGCACCTCAAGATCATGGCTAAGCCTCTCTTGCTCCATCAATACTCTTCGAACGTTATCCTTAGCACACCTTTGAATTTTCCTTGTATCTGTTGCATTGATACATAAGAAAAGTGTGAAAAAAGTTTTAAACACACAACTTTAACAAAGAGAATTATTTTTTTATATCTAACGAATGCTGCACGATATAATACTTATCGAGGTCCAATCAAAACATTAATTACTTACCAAAAAAGATAGTCCAACCCATAGCATAAAGAAACTGCTAAGAGTATAATAAAATATCTAGAATAAAAAAAAAATCCTTTGACACAATAACATCAACACGTTGACATATATGCAAATTAATATATACATATAAGGCACGGGTCAAATGCAGAATAGAAGCCTAAACCCTTTTAAGTCCATGTCAAAATAATCAGCCATGAGTGTCACTTTCAATCTAGAGTCTCCTAGTAAACATAGTGATCAATTTCAAAACTGAACCAAAATAAATAAATAAAAAACAGGTCCAAATCAATATTCGTATTCTTAATACAAGTAAACACTAGATACACTAATCAAAAACATAGTAAGTTGTGCATAAATACAACCATTAGTAAGCAAAATACATGGGAACAAGTAGTATATCTACATGTGAACTGATAAAACAATAAGCAAACAGAAAAGGTGCCAAGGAAGTATTTCTAACCTTCCGAAAATGTTTTTTCCATCTTGTCCTTCTCCTGAAGAATCCTAATGAGTGACAAGTTCTGCACATTGATCTGAGAGAGCATTTCATCCAAATCTTGCTTTTTCTTTTCAATATCATCAGCTAAGCTACCAACAATATTGCCCTTGGCTTGCCTTTCATCCTTCATGACATCATTTAGAGTTTTTAATTGCCCTTTATTTTGAAGATAGTTCCCCAATTGTCCCCTTGATTGGTAGTCATCCACCCGTGCTAACCAAGCATAGAGATCTGAACCAGGACAATCTTTATTTTCAATCCATTCACTCTTATCATGCTTGTTTGCTTCAAAGGTCCTCTCAAATTCCACTGCATGACGAAATCCAGTCCAGCTCCTCTCAAAAATAATCACGGCTTGAATAGATCCTTCTTCAACATTATGAAACACTGCCACCTCAACAGGCTTATACCTAGAGAATTCTTTCATAAGATCTTCGCCTTTTTGGTGACTACTCACATTCTCAATGATGCCCATCCAGGGCCAGCAATATAGCTCTTGTTGAACATCAGATTGAGGAGCAGGAGCACGTACAGCTGGATGGTTGACTTGATCTAAGGCAGCGGATAAATTATTCTCCATGAATCTTGCCAGAGCAAGATGGTTGGCCTTTTGCTTTGCACTTCTTGTAGCTGAACCTTTTGCTACTCCTGATGAATGCTGCAATAGGTCCTTGAATTCATACTCTTGTTTCTTCTTTCCAGCACAAAATGGACACCTAAAGGCTCCATTTGATTTCTGAACTTGATAGTTTCCTTTTACCAGTTCCTTGTAAGGTTTTAGCATGTAATCCTCTATCTCAGATTCACTTATATCTTCATCTGAAGACATTATAGCTTAATCTGGGAACCGGAAAAAATAAACAAATCAGAGAAATAAGATTGACGTTAGGTACGCACAAAACAATAGTAGAAATGAAAACAAATGTCTAACAAAGAGCATTCAAAAACACATTTTTTTAAGTTACAAGTGAAAGTTGGAGATTGAACGGTAAATGGATATGCTTGAACCTGAGGGAAACAACAATGGAGCACGAGCAACACAACAACAATGCAACAGAATGGCCAAATAGAACATCAAATTTTCAACAATCATCCCCAAACGATGATACCAGCACAAGATAAATATTTAGATTTTAGTTCTATTACAGCCAACATAAGGAAAAATAGCGATTGGACTTCAATCTCTCGAAATAATCAGCAGATAAGCAAAAGTAGAGCAACACAAACTAAACAACAACAAAATGGACTTTACTTGAACATAATATTTGTACCAACAGACCCTTAACGATCTACCAGCACATATAAATATAACTAGGTTGCAAGGTCTATTACAACAAACATAAAAAGAAGTGAAGAACAGGCATAAAATCACATATTTAGGTTAATGGGTAAATCATTACTGAACGGCAAAGTGGCTGATTAGAATATTATTCATTAGACCCAACAAACTCAGACCAAAGATCAACACCAAAAGGTCACTACCATAACAATATAACATAAAAACAGAACTGCGTTTTTCCATTTTCAAACCATCGCAGCAGATCAGACCTGGTAGTAGCACTGTAGCACTGCATGCTCAAAAAAAAAAAGGCATTTTACTTTTTTTTTTTTTTTGTTGGAAAAAAAAGAGGCATTTTACTAGTATAGAAGGAAGGGAAGATATCAAGAGCTAATAAAATATGAAAAAACAAGAAAAAAAAAGGTAATTTCTCGTCAAATAGCAAAACTAGAGGCAAATGAAAGACCGTGAAACAGCTGATTAGATCATTAGACCAACAGATTTAATCACCACATACGCAGAACTAGGTTTTGCTAATTTCCAACCAACACAGCAAGAAACAAACATCAAAATCACAGATTCAACTACAGGATACTGTTCATTCAACGTTGTCGAATCTAAAACAACGAAAAAGACGCCCCAGAAAGTGTGTGCTACCCACAGTTTACAGAAATGCAAACCGAACAGGTGATGTAGAAAGAAGAAGAAGACGATGGAAGAGAAATATACAAGCGACGCAGTGAGAAGCAGAGAAATGAAATCGAGTGAGCTTCCACAGTCCGTAGCTCGTTGGTAGAGTATGTGAAGTGTCCAAATGCAAGGAAGAAAATAATGGAAAGCTAATGCGCTTTTTAAACCCGAATATGAAGAGATTTTTTTGTTTTTTTAATTTTGTGGAAAACTTTTTAATATGGCGCCCTGAATCCCATTCCGATCCTCTAAGCCCATTCATATTCCCTTCTCTATTGCCTCTCTTTAATTGTACCATTAATTATTATTTATTAATTATAAAATATTTTTCTTATTATCAGCCAAATTACCAATTATATTTCTTCTCATCACACACACCCGTCCGTCGAAGACGACTCCCTTGCTCCACGGAAACGAAATCCTTGTGTCCATATAGATAACACATTTTGTCTCGCCATTCGTTAAATAAAGAAATTCTAATTTGTCTTGAAACCTATAGCTTATAAGGGACATATTTCACTTTTAGACTAAGCGTCTAGCAGTGTTCAATCAATTCATCGAACAATAATTTTTGTTTCTCATTCTTATTGAATCAGTGATATTATTGATAGTATACGTATGGATTTACTAGAACGAGAACAATGTAAGGCTCTAATCGTCGTGTTTTTATCTTTTGACAACTTGCTTTTGAAAGTATGGCTTCTTGTTTGGTTATTGTAAGGTTTTAACTCTTGAGATTTCCCTACTCTTCATCTCTCAAAAGTCAAAATTTAGGGTGCGTTTAGTTGTAGCTTATTGAACATTATTTTAACTTAGGGCCTGTTTAGTAAGGGTTTGAGTTTATTCGGGTTTATAAACTAAATGAGTTTATACGGGTTTAAAAATCCAAATAAAAATAACCTCATCTTGAGAAGTTTATTTTTTACGAGTTTAAAAACCCAAATAAACTCGTTCAAATAAAAACTCATACACATGTAAACGGTTACACAAAATCAGCAAAGGTTTATAAACTATCATTTAGTTTATAAACCCGCAAGGTAAACAGGGCCTTATTGTTTTGGAGGTTATAATTTGTAGTTGTTTAGTTGTACATTGTTAAAATAAACCTAGTGGTTTATTTGAGCTTATAAACCCCAAAATATAACCTTCATTCCCCAAGGTTATATAAGGTTACATTTTATACTTGTCTTTTTTTTTAAAAAATAAACCCAAAAAAATATACAACTAAACATCAAATAACATAAAGTTGTGTTTGGCAAGGCAAAAACACTAGGGTTTAGTAGTGTTTTTGCGTATTTTTGATAGTAACGGGTGTTCGGCCAAAACGAAAACACTAGTGATTAGTGTTTTTGGGTCGGTTTTTGAAACACTCACGGAGACAAGGGTTCGTTGTTAAAAACTAGTGTTTTTCAATCCGAAATGACACCATTACCTTAAATTTTTAAGTTATTTACAAAATAACCAAGTATATATGCATTTGCGACCTCTTGTAACCTTTCTTCTTCATCCGTTGCTTCTGCTCGAGGAAGAACGACGATTGAGTGACAAGAGAAATCGGCACCCCTAGTTTCGATTAAGCGAGAAGAGAAATGACAACCGTACATTCGATTGAGCGACAAATCGGCAACCCTGGCCTACCACCAGCGGTAAGACAACACTTTTGCCCCTTTTTTTGCTTCTTGTTGGATTTTTTTGAGTTCAAGGGCTTATTGCAGTCATTGTTCTCTTCGATGTTGACACAATGGTGTATATATCTCGCGTTTACTTCTCAATCTTGATTTTATGAGTTGTAGTTTTGAGTTAAAAGGGTTTCCTATAGAAATCCTTGATTGTTTTTGTGTTACAGTTCCAACAGTCATTGTTTTCTATACATAAGTTTGATTCATGAATATCTTTAATTTTAGTTGTCTCTATACATAAGTTTGGTTGTAAGTCCATGAATATCAAGGGTTTTTTTTATAGAAATCTATATGTGTTGCAGTTGTGACAACATTATTAATAAGTATGAGTACACATTATTTTTCTCATATATCTTTCTGATTTAGAACATAACAAAGCTCCACACATTTGCCTTCAGATATCATTGTAGTTGTGTTATCAACTGTGTTTGATTTATTCAAGTTTAAAAGTTGGTAGTGCAACTGTGCTTGATAAGAGCAAATCCATCACAACATTTGTATTGAGAATGCTAGAGCATCTTCTGTTACTCATATTGGTCCCTAGTTTAAGAATATTGCATTCATTTTGTTTTGCTAAGTTTTATATTATTGCTAGCGACACATTTTAAATGGTTATCTTCTCTTTATCTTGAATTTTTTTATTCCATCATGCTTGGTTTGATGATAAATTTTTTATTAAGGGTGTATTTGATTCATTAATATCAAGGATTTATGTAATGTGTTGTAGTTCATACAATCATTGTTAATATACATAAGTTTTGGCTATCTTTGATTGGTGAATATCTGTGTTGCAGTTCAGACATTCATTTTGATAACGTACCAGTTCGCGACTGCAGATAGTGGAACAGCCGGCGACGTCTGCAGGTGGTGGAAGCAACGATGATGTCCTCCTCGAGTTCTCAAAGAATCACCTCTTGTGTTAAATGATAGCATGAATTATAGTCTATATTTTGGGGTTTGTTTGGACGTTTTATCTTCAATAATCTGCATGTTTGTATGTATATTATGTGATTATATTACCATTTCATCTACCTTTGTGGGAATCGAGGTCTACACCTAGTTTTGTTGTAATCGTAGGTAAAATGACACGTTTTGCATCAAAAAGGAGCAAAAGGAGCTATGGAGTCATTGAAGCTACATTCAAGAACATAAGGAAACATCCAGGAAACATAGCCATGGATTAAAAATTCACTTTGGACCAGATTTGAGAGATTTCACATTCAGTTGTGATTCACCTCGGTTGACTACAGAGTCACCTCGACCGAGGTGATCCAGAGAAGTCGACTCGACCGAGGCGAACACCTGGGACGCGGCGAGAATATTTTATTCTTGGCTGAGATCTTTTATAATTGGAAAGAGATCTTATATTTTTGGGCTTGGCTCCTGGAAGGAAGAAGATATGCTAGATCATATATTTTACCTATTTTTATTGGAAGAGATCTTTATAAAATGTCTTATCTTTGGAGAGTAATTTTCTTATAAAAAGGGTCGGATTTCCCGCAAATCCACATCATGCTATACCACCGATCAGGGTTTATACATCGCAGTAGCCATACTCCAGTTGGGAGATTTGAAGAACCTTGTTGAAGGTTGAAGGAAGAAAGTCTATAGCTTTTATAGCTTTTGAAGGGTTTTAGTAAGATCATCTTAGATTCCCTTCTTGTTTGTTGTCTTGTTGGATTTCTATCCAAGGAACGCTTGTGTTTTATAATTGATTCAGTTATTGAAGCCTTTCTCTTAAGGTTTTCTTGTTCAATTATTCTCTTTCTTCCCATATACTTGATTAATACTATCATGATGATGAGTGGCTAATCTCTTTGTGTGATTCTAGGGTGATTGGCTGAAGGTTGTGGGAAAAACAATGATAGAATGATCTTAATCACAGTAGGACCTTGAAAGTTCGAGTCTTTACCTTAACCCTAAGCATCTCGCTCAGTCGATGAACATCTCGACCGGGGTGGAATTCTTCTGACCGAGGTGACTTATCTGATCCGAAACTGGGAGTTAAGTGTTAGATTTTGCCAAATCCTATCCTTATTACACCTTTCCTGGTTCAATGCAAGCTTAGGATGAGACTTACCCGGTAATTCCTTAGTTTGTTTACCAAAGATCATAAGTGTAGGTAATAAAGGTTTGTCATTTATTGGGGTTTAAGTGTGCTTCCATCCCATCTGTGTGAGTTAGCCTGAGACTTACCCGGTAAAGGTTGATTCTATTCCCTTAGATGGTGTGTTAGTTTGAAGTTATAGTTCTTTATCTTAATTCCTTGAGACTTACCCGGTAATAGGAGTTACGGTTTTGGATTAGTGAGTAGTGAGACTTACCCGGTGATCTATTCCACTTAGTAATACCTTCCCTATGCAAAAACCTCAGCTTTGTCCGCTTATCTTTAGATCTTGAGTTGGAACCACAACTAGATGCTTTAATCCCTAGAATTGCATATTTCTTTTATTGACTTTTATCATCTTTGATTGTTTTAATTGCTTTGTGGTTATTGATTGCTAAATCTTACCGTAATTGGACTTTGTTTCACTAAGTCCCTGTGATCGACCCCTGGAATTCCTTGCTTTTTACTACGATTGACCCGTACACTGCGGGTTCGCATCCTTGTTTTAAGCTTACGTCTAGGGTTATAAATTTAAAGCTTGCACACACCGTTTGGAGCGAACATTAAACATTGATGAAGCAGAAGAAAAAGAGGAAGAACATCGACGACCCTTCCCAAAAACAAAACCGTAACACTAGTGTATATTGAAAACACGGTCAAACTCTCGTTAGTGTTTACAAACACTAAACACTAATGTTTTTACGAAAACAATTCCAAAAACACTAGTGAACACTAACACTAGTGTTTTTTCAATTTATGCCAAACACAACCATAACCTCATTTAGGACGTGTGTAGTAAAATTACGGTTTGTGGTTGTGGTTGCGGTTTTAGCAAGGGTTCTTTTGAGATTTGTGGTTGTAGAAAAAACTCCATATACGTGTTTAGTTGGATGGTTCGGAATTAGTTTCGATTTTACGTAGAGAGCAAAATGCCCTCACCATTTATAATTGATATAACACTGGGAAGAACAAAAACCCAAATCAAAGGTTGGTTTTCGTTCCCAATTTTTGAATTCTTTCATTCTAAAGGATCTAGATCCAAAAACACTCTTGTTCAGATGACTTGAAGAAGAAGAAGAAGAAGAAGAAGAAGAAGAAGAAGAAGAAGAAGAAGAAGAAGAAGAAGAGAAGATGCTTGTAGAAGAACACTTCTTTGTTGAGAAGAACGCTTCTCTGGTTCAAACGACCCGAAGAAGAAGAAGAAGAAGAAGAAGAAGAAGAAGAAGAAGAAGAACGCTTATTTGGTTCGGACGGCCTGAAGAAGAAGACGACGAAGGATTGGAGGTGTCACCAGGCATGTTGATGTTGAGAAGAAGGAGGTGTCACCTGGTTGTTGAGACTGAAAATGGAAAAGTAAGGCCAAACCTTAGCTGTCCAACTTGAATGGAGAAGTATTTGTAGAGAAGGGCATGAATGCCATAAACTTTCTCAAAAACTCTCAAAATCTAGGATGAACATATTCTGAAAATTGAGATTTCAAACCCCGTGAACGTACCACAACCCTAAATGCAACATGAAATTCCAAAACTATAACTAAACGCTTTACAAAAAAAATTTCCTAGAAACTAAATCTAAATGAAACTGAAAAAGTCTAACTAAACACGCCATTAGGTTAACAACCCAAATATAATCTACGACCTCAAATAAATTCATATAGATTAAAAACACAAAAATAAATCCATCTACAACTAAAGACAACCTTAATATTGATATTTTTGATTGATTGTCGGTGGGATTGATTGTAAAAATGATTAATTTGGAATCTTCTAAACTAAGGTTGTAGTTAGTTCCACCAAAGTTGACACTGTTGGAGAGCCAAAGTTTCGGCAGAGTTAAGGTATCATCTCCAGCAACAACTTTGTGCGATTAACAGTTTGGCTCCAGTAAAGTTAAAAAATAACTTTACGGTGAAGTTTTTAAATTTAAACAGTTAACTAAATCAAAGGTTAAGATCTTCTTACTCATTAAGGCTAGTGAATACAAAAATTAGTTTATAAAAATAAAAATAGTGACCCTAGTAAAATAGAAAAAATGATTTATAAATAAAAAACATTTATTTATTATTCCTAAATCGATTGAATGTCTCCTCCCTTATTCTTCTACTAGTTAACAATGTGTTTGACATTATTAATTAGTAGAAGAATTAAAATATACTAGTTATCTTTTTTAGGTATCCTTTGATATTTTTTAAAAGACTGGTTAAATGAACATGAATTTAGTTTTACTTCTTAAGTTAAAAAAAAAACAAACATGGTTGTAAAAAATCGTTTGGCTTTTCAAACATCATTAAAATATTAATTAGATAGATAAGACAGTATGTATGTTACATACATTTAAATAAAAATAAACCATTGAATTAATATATGTGTATATATATATACAATTAGATTAATCTGAAATCCATCCAATTTTTTAAATGCTAATGATAAATGGAGGGAGAGCAAACACTAAATCAGTTTGAATACAGTGTGCCCGTTTGGTTGGAGCGGTGGAATGGAAACGGAATGAAATCGAATAAGGGTAGAGAAAGGAAATGGAATGGATGAGATTACTTTTATGTGTTAAAAGACCTCTAACCAAACGTAGTTTTTGATTGATTCGTGAAATGCGGAATAGGCAGATAAGTAGTTTAGGCAATACTCTAGAAAGGGGGGATGAATAGAGTATGGAAACTTTTTGCATTCTCATGATAGGTAAGACCTTATCGAAAAGGATAAGACCTTATCAATGGAGATAAAGTCTTATTAGCAAATATAAGACCTTACTCGTTTTCTCTGAGATTGAATTTAAATGTAAAGATTAGACAAACCAGGGATGTTAAAAGCAAGACGAGAACAGCTGTAAAAGACACACGATATGTTGACAAGGTTCGGTCTCCAAACGACCTAGTCCCCGCCTAGGGTTGTCCAACCCTAGGATTCCAAGTAGTTTTATTTTCCTTCTTCTTGATGAGCCCTAGATACAACCTTCAGAAGAACTTCCCTCTTCTAAACTCAGAAGTCTTACACTTCCTATCTAGCAACTCACACTCTCAAAAAGAAAAACAAAGTACTCCAGATACAACAACAGTATCTAACGAGCCTAGGAGAAATAACTCTTTGTATGATCCTAGTTGATTAGTACTATATGCTCGAATAAGATCTCACACACTCAGAGGAGTAGAACGCTAAAGCTTCGAAGGTGAGATCAACGCTTTATGAGAATAAAATAGATGAGTCGATTTTTCACTTGTGTTCCAGTCGTAGCTTCTTGTGTTTCGTGTCTTCTTCCTTGTCTCTTTAAATAGGCAAGCCTATCGTCAATTTCAAACGTTGAAGAAGATCTTGGCTGCAATATCTTGATTTGTTGTGATCTTGGTTGTTGAGATTTAATCTTTGAAGACTAGAGAACCGTTCAAACAAAATCTGGATGTTGAAGATCTTCTATTTTGTTTTTAAAATCTTTGAAGATCTTTGATTTTGTTTTTTAAAAGATTTAACTAAAACAAATCAAAGATTTGTTAAAATCAAATCCTTTAAAGATTTGATTTCAATCTTGGCTGTTGAAATTTGAAGATCTTCCAATTTGTTTTCAAAAGATTTAATTAAAACAAATCAAAGATTTGTTAAAATCAAATCCTTTAAAAAACTCAACAAGAATCGACTTTATATATTTGGTTTGAAAATCAAACCAAATATAAAATCCAGTTCTTAAAAAAATTGTTAGCCCAATAAATTATTGGACTAAACCAAATAGGCTCTTTCGAACTTAGACCACGTATTAGTTTTCACCAGTTTTGGTAAGATCTTACCAGAACCTGTAAGGTCTTACCAGAACCTGTAAGGTCTTACCGAAACCTGGAAACCAAGGTTTTGGGCAATATGATAAGGCCTTACCAAACACTATAAGGTCTTGTCAAAACTTGTAAGATCTTACCAAAACCTGAAAACCGAAGTTTTGACTTTTATCAACCATTTTCATAATGTCTTTTTATCAAGGTGGAGTTAACAATCTCCCCCTTGATGAAAGACAAAACTTGTAACCTCTGTACCTGTCAAAACAATACAATACAACAGAAATACAATGCAAAACAACACAGCAAGCAAGCAAGCAAGTATTTGGAATCATTCCGTTACCGGGAATGATTCCAAGTGCTTCCAAACGGGCCCTAAAATGAATTCTATTTTGTTATTAAATTACCTTTTATATTTACTAACTTTAATCATTAGAAGATTTTAGCCATAGTTAAGGGTTTAGATCGATTGAACTTCACCATGAAGTTACTTTTAAATTTTACCGGAGCCGAACCGATTAACGAGAGGCATTCGAGAAGGTAATAAGAAAGAGAATATATGATCGCAACTCAATGAATCCGTGCAATTACACCAGCCATGAGTCCACACCCTTGGATTTACACCGGAGTTGAACCGGTTAAAGAGAGGCAATTGAGAAGGCAATAAGAAAGAGAATAAAAGATCTCAACTCAATGAATCCATGCAATTACACGAGCCATGGGTCCACACCCTTGGATTTATTACCGCAAAAATCCAGAATTTTTCGTAAGGTAAAATCCGTGTTGGTGTAGTTTTGGTTAAGTGTTTTCGGAATTTATCCAACAATTTTTCCAGTTCCGTTTGTACTTTTGTGTTTTCTCCTTTTCGGATTTTGCTCTATTTTCCATTGGGCAAAACGGAAGCAAGTGCGATACCAATGAAAAATGGACGGAGAAAAAATAACAAGATGCAGATTTCCAAATTCAGATTTTACGATGGTTAGGCCAAAGACGCAAGTTTCTACTTTCATGTTTCGTTCGAGTCTGATATAAGGCAAATTTCATGTTTCATTTATAGATGGAAAATCATTTTCTCTTACTCTTTTTAATACATTTGTTTCTTTATTTTTTTTAATTTTTGTGAACCAAGAGATGTCTAACAACCGTTGACGTTTTTTACAAAATAGAGCAGATTCCGAAAACAAACAAAACACAAAGGTACGATCTGAACTAAAAAAACCATTGAGAAAATTCATTAAAACCCCAAACCACAAGGATACTAACCGAAAATTTCGTTCGTAACTTACAATTTTAACTAACTTTAAAACTTAAAGAGTTTTTCCTCTTAATGTCCTCGAGGTTTGGACTATTTCTCTTGATATTTTCTTAAGTTTCAAAATTCCTCTTGGTACCCTCATGGTTTTATTTCTTTCCTCTTTATTCTCATTCTTAATATATCTATATACTTTACTAAAACAGACGACACTAATGCTGACGTGACACCTCCACAAATTTTATCGGATTAAATCTTTTACTAAATAATAAATTAAGCCAATAAATATTTTTTACTAAAGTATATAAATTTTTTAAAACTAACTGACGTCTTTAACGTGAAAGCATAAAAAAAATATGATACGATCTGGATTCTTGATTTTGTTTAATAGTATTTTTTTTTGATCTTATCTAACCATATATAATCGGCTTAAACAAGTTTTTAAAAGAAAATAACGATCTTATCTTGATTACTATTTTGTTAGAGGAATTTATGATATTATTTTTTTAAAAAAATTAAAAAGAAACTAGATCACGATAAATATACAAACTAATGGTATTACAAAATTTTAATAACTGATATTATTTTTTTTAAAGAAACTAACGATATTATCTTCAACATTGCTAATATCTATATATTTTTTCAATCATATCTAACCATATATAATCGTTTTTTTTTTTTAACATTTTTCTTATCGAATCTTCTATATCTATATACATACTAAAAGAGAGCACAAATTTTGTTGAGGCGACACGCTGTGGAAGCAGTATTGAAACGGAGTTTCCACAAATTTTTGGCTATTAAATCTTTATTTTTTAAGTCAAAATTTTTTTTTTATTAAACTAACAATCTGTTATTGAAAAATTTCACGTAACTTTTTTTTGTTGGGATTCTCCAATTTTTAAAAATTTTTGTCAGACAATTTTATTATGATAAAATTATTATTATGATGATAATAAAAATAAATTTTATCCGATCACATCCTTATTCGCTCCGCCTATTTTTACAGTTATTTTTATTTTATTAATTAGATTAATTTTTAACCAATTTTTAAATTCTAGCCGGAACTCAGTTTTTATAACGGTTCGGCCGAATAATATTTTTATTTATATTATATTTATTAATTAGAATAATTTTTAAACAATTTATATGTAATACCCCAAATTCTCGGAACTCGGGGAGCTACTGGTTAGGACCTCACAATGGGTCCCGACCTTGGTTTAACAACAACATTACTTGGATCTTACAACAAGGCACAAATGTATTTAAAACAATTTCTAAAACATAATATTTTTAATGGTATAAACGTACACATGTGACAGCCTTACAAACATATATAAAGATACATAACATGCATGACGTATGGAAGACTCCCCGTCCCCATCTAATGAGTACGTGGACCCGGCTGACCATCCGTTCCGGATCTCTCTGCAACTGTCTATCTCTACAGATCTACAACACGGATAAACCGTTAGCTAACTATCCAAATATAAGCAAAAATGATAACAGCACAAACACAAGCAGAAACAAAATAAACAAACATCATACTGGCACTCAACCGTTTATTATCTATTATTTAAGTGATTCACATTATTCAATTTAAGTTGTGGCACGAGAATTATTATTAGTTCTCGCCTCCGTTCCTTATCCAACTGGTGTAGGTCTAGCTGACTTCCACTGGTAGCATCACTACAAACCACGTATGGACTAGTCCCGAAAGAAACCCCCAGCGCCCGCAAGCTACTGAGCAGAATGCCACCGCCCGTTACTCTTAGGCCAAAATATAGGTCGGTAATTATATATCACAACCTATCTCCTTAAACATTTCAATCACACACCACCATCATCATTTATACTCATATTTAGAAATCAGCTAAGTAAGCCCAAAGGACTTACCTGATATAAAGCTCGACTCTGTGTAAACCAACTCGCTCTGTAAACTGTAGCAACTCAGTTGCCTGTCAAAGGAGATAAGTGCATTAGCACACTCCTACGTAGTTAGAAGTCTAAGACTTCTAAAATAGAATAATATATTAAGACATAACTAGTTGCAGTATTAATTTAGGGTAAAATGACCATTTTACCCTTGGTCCCGAAATTCCCGAAAATTCTAAAATTCATGTCTAAACTCCTATTTGAGATTCTAAAATCATATTCTAACTCCCAAAGTTTCGTTGGGTTCCAAGCTGACATTTTTCCTATGTTACTATTTTCCGGGAAATCGTACAGGTCTAACTTCGATTTCAAATATAAAATTCGTAACCGCTTATAAAAATTCCGACTTAAATCCCTAGATTATCTATGATGTCCTATCTAACTTTAGGAGAAAGAATTTCTCCAAACTGTTCATTCAACAGTTTTATAAAAATTCCTAAAGTTGACTACTCCCTTTACAAATTCTATACTTAGCCAAAATCTGAGTACACTTTGAAAAATCATAACTCCTAAACCACTCACTGGATTTATCCCAAATTTTGATATGTTCTACTATAAAATCTTAACTATAATATATCCAAAATTTAGCTACAAAGGAGATCAAAATCCTATTTAAAACTATCTCCCAAAACCGAATTTCAGCACAACAGAAAAACTGCTTACGACTCAATCTTGGAAAAATCGTAAATCCCAAACCACTCGCTGGATGCCTCTCAAATTTTAATATGTTCTACAACAATATGTAAACTATATCATATCCAAAATTCAAGTCCAACGGATATCAAGAGCTTATTCAAAATCATCTCACAAAACAACATCACTTGCTGTTTTCCCCAACACTCAGCACATATATAAAAACGTCAACTTTGAAACACAATAACTCTCAAACCGTAACTTCGATTCTTTCCAAATTTTAATATGATCTACAACAAGATGTCAACTATATCATATCAAAAATTCAAGCCTAACAGAGATCAAAAGCCTATTCTAAACTATCTCACAAAACAGCATCCCATACTGTTTTTCTCAACTCAGCACATTTATAAAACTGAACTTTGAAACCTCATATCTCTCAAACCATAACATGGATTCCTCTGAAATTTTTGTATGATCTACTATACTATATCCACTATAACTTTTCCGAAATTCAAGTCTAACAGAAGTCAATAACCCCTCCAAATTTATTCTACAAAACTGCATCTCAAGCAAATTTCCTCACTCTCAGCACCCAAAAAAAACTGCTTGAATAGCCAACTTGAGAAAATCATATCTCCTAAACTATAACTAAGATTAAGCCCAAATTTTAATATGTGCTACCACAATACCTCATCTATAACATATAAAAATTTCAGCCAAAATGGATCAGTATTTCATACCTAAATCGGAACCCGAAGTTGGATGCTCGACAAAGTCGAAAAATTGAGAAAATGCAACAGTTTCTTGAGTTGCTTCTTAGCTGTAGCATATGGGTTTCAACAATGGTTCAGAGACAACTATTAGAATATATATATATGGAGGGGAAGTAAGGAGGTAGAGAGTGGTCATACACGGGACTCGCAGAAGGTGAAGGCATGGTTGTTGTTGTTGCGCGACTGGAGCAGGGAGGCGACTCCCATGGTTGCTGATGGTGTATCCCTGGCCACATTCAAGAGGTGTGAGGGAGGGAGCTGCGGTATGCTGGTTGACAGAAGACGAAGGGAAGCCATATATGTTGTTCGGTTTCCTGTGTGCGAGAGAGGAAGGTGGTGAGGAGGAGGACAACGCCGGCTTGCTATGTACACGAACGCCGGTTGTACGTCTAGTTATCATCAGTTGCGCGCAGAATGGAGAGGCAGAAGAAGCTCTGGCGTGGGAGGGAGAGGCCAACCGCTAGGGTTCTTGCTTGTGTTACGCGTGAGAGAGAGGAGCAAGGCTGGTTACAGAGGAGGCGGCATCAACGATCTCTTCCAAGGGCATGCTTTGCTGCTGTTAGGGCAAGCTGATGCTGAATGGAGTTTCTTCTAATGGGCCCGTCAGCTTGATGGGCCCGTAAAGAAGAAAGATTTAATACTTTTCGGGCCCGTCCGGTTAGATCTAAATCGGAAACGATCCGGTAAGGCTAGATCCGTATTAATATATAACTAAAAAAAAAAGAAGCAAACTCGAGTCAAAATAAAAAGGATAAGGTAACGGTAAAAGTTTCAAACCGGTCGACTTCCGGTTTGTCTCGGAAATAACCGGGAGTAAAATATCCGGCTATTACATCGTTTCCCCCTTTAAATAAGTTTCGTCCCGAAACTTAATGGAGGGTAAACATGCAGACAGAGTCTATACGAAAGAAATAAAAGTCCGGAAAGAGTCACAATCGGTCAAGATCTAATTTGTTTATGAGGAAGTCGGAAGAAAAAGTTTCCGGGTATTACATCAATCCCCACTTAATATAAGTTTTGCCCCGAAACTTAAAATACTCTAATCGTTAGCTCGGCCTTGAAGGCACAACAAAGGTACAAGTCAGTGTATCTAATCACTACACCAAAAGTCTCGTTGTTCCCACATCTAAGTACTCAGACACCAAAGGTCATCAATATAACACACAAGACTAAACACTCAAGCATGATATAAACAAGTAGTCAAACAATAGCACGCATCTGCAGGATCAAGCCCTAACTAGTTGTTTTCAAGGTTACCACTATCTTTGTATAGATCTCTGAAAGGTTACGACGTCTCATATTATCCACCATATCTCAAGTAGCCTCGTCGGCTTTTCATAAAACCCATTTCTCCGAAATTCCTTTCATGTACATACATCATAAGCGCTTGCTACCACGTTCTAGATTGATTATCGAATATCTCACCGGTGTCATTCGGCCCAACTGTCCGATCCTCTATTCTGAGGACCTAACTCGTGTCTAGTAGGTATTCCTTCTAACTAAATACGTTGACCAATGGGGTTGTTCTCCTCACTCGGGTGAGGAATAGTAGTCCGTCACTTGCTTTTAATTCCGCTTGCAAGGTCTCACAAGGTTGCCTTACTAACTCACCTCTAGATCTTTTGATGACCTTCCTGAAAAATTTATTCCAATTCCTTTCCTTCTGGTCTTCTAAAAGGTTCCGAGTATCCGATCTAGGATATTCCCTTAAACATCTACCGGCACTTCACTAAGTGCTTAAGGCTAGTTTAATCACAATTCACTTGGTCTTGTCTCCTAATATAACTCACTCATATGGTTCCTCCATTAAAGAATCATCATCTGCTCATTATTATTTTATAGATCTTTAATATATTACTGACTCAACTCAAGCTTTTTACCCAGTTTCCAAGATCTTAGTGGCATATGATGTGTCCAGAACGATGATACTAGACACAAGCTGATCTCACATCACCGTCGTTTTGATCATAATTACTCGACGAATGCTAACAACCCATCATCATTGCACTCATATATCCACCACATTTACCGGATCGAGAATATCCCTCTGACGCCAAACGAAACGCGGATCCATTCTGATATAACATTATATTTAAACTCTACTCCGAGATTATGCTTTCTTTAAGAACGACTATTGGGTTTCAAGTATACTCCTGTCGCTTCTCTTTCTTATGTATCCTTCGACTCAAAGTGGTAGTTACTAACTTGGCTTTCTAGTGCAGACCTTGCACATTACTTTTATTTACCTCGTTAAATCTTTCCTCAATCAATCAAGAAATTTCACTCTAGAGTACTTTGTTAGGTATTGGATGCCGAAACTACTTATCCAACAACATGTGACAAGCCGCCATTCTTCACTTGAATCCATAATAGGGTACCACTCCCTTTCTATAACCTCTATATGCCATACTTTCCCGTCTACCTTGATGGTGGTACAATTCTTCCATAAAATTTATAGTCACTCCGCATAGCCCATCTCATGTTAGTTCTCATCAAAACGTATCTCACCAACTACCATCATCTTAAACCCGACACATCGTTTTTCTGTACCATTGAGTTTCTTGCTCTGTGGGTAAGGACTCACCACGCTTCCGCTGTGTTACTTTGATAATTATGTTGTCACCTGTTAATCATAAGGACATTTTCCGTGAGTCCAAAATGATTGAACCCAAAACTCTTCCTCTCAATCACACTTTACGTCCTATCCGGATGAAGTACTCAATACCTTCCTTATTTGCCTTAAGGAACTAAGATGACGGTTGGAAGACGACCTCTTCCGTTTACTTATGGAATTCTTCTAACATGGATCTAAATTCTCTGACTCAACCGGGGTTTGATCTTAACCCGCCAAGAAGTAACCTCAGACACGATCCTCTCTACACCTTTAGTTATCTAAGAAGATTTTCGTTACCTACTTGAGGAAATCCTCCAAAGTATCGGTATAGTTAATTTAGTAATCCACAATCACATATATCTCTTCTTAACTGTACATAGCTCGTCAATCCCCCAAACAACTCTTGCACGTCCTCAGTTGATGTCGGTCAGTCAATAGTTGACTTATCTCCATTTCCGGGACTTACTTTTCTCATACCTCTTTTGCCGTTGAATTTCCTGGCGGGCACTACTTACTCGAGTTCATCAATTTATACTCCTTTAGCTCATTCTACATTACAAACTTCCAGTTCCCCCGTGAACTAACTCCATTTCTCGAGTCTAACTGTGTCGTCCATCTGACATCAATGGTCTTTTCTAGGTCTTCCAATATAGCTTGTAATCAAGTCTACAAAACTCTCATGACCTTAACTTCCTCCCACTTGCGGTTTATCTAGTTGGGAATGCTACACACACTCTGTCTTGATGGACATAGAACCTTATCAAAATCATATACTCCTTACTCCTCTAGTTCTTCTTTTATAATCCATCTGTACTAACTGTGATATGCACCCTTTTCCTAGCCAGTAGGCAGTAAATTCTTCACACGCTTCCCTTGGTCTTCAATGACATAAAGGGGGTCCTTTCTGACCGTCTAGTCTTTCTTCTTAAGTTCTTAATTAGGGATCTTTGCTCGAACTCACTCCATGTTATTATTAAGGTGCTAGCACGCGGATCGATTTAGCTTCACATTTGTCGTTGTTGATCTCTTGAAGGGTCCTCTAGACGTCTATAAAATTCTTTCATCATTCTATAATTATCCTCCTTATCTGATAATCAGTACCACTGGTTGACCCGCACGTGTTATGTCTCAATTATTATTGACTGGTATGTAGTTGACCTTCCATAAGATCACAGACTTATTGTTCTTCTATCTCTTTTGAAGTTTGATAGACTTGGTCAAAATCTATCTCCTCTAGTTTCTTTGTTAATACTCTTTTAGTTTCTTCCACAGTCTGCACTTCTCTTGTTCTCTTATGAGGTCACTATACTCTTCTGAGTCTAGTCCTAGCATTCATCTGTCGCCAATTACTTCATCAAGTCTTCCACATTATCTTGTAAGCGTGTCTTCGCGATTCTCCTTACTTTAGTCATCATCTGTTTGCGGTTCTCTGGTATGAACCGTTAGTGTTGGTAACTTAAATCTCTTTGTAAATGAGAAATTATTGCGGACCCTTGAGCCCACCAAATCACTTTTCCACATTCTTCCCCTTGTTTAGTTTTGTCTTGATCATGTCGCCTTTATAAAAATTTGTTGTCTCAATTTTAGACTTCTAGTTTCTTGGATACTTATGTCGGACTTTCATTCAAAACTCTCATATCCTTGAAGGACTCCACATGCTTCCATGGTTACAGGATTTATTTCTCATCATCAAACTCACTCTTTATCTTTGTACCTTTTAACTTCTCACAACTGGGTCGACACTATATCTTCTTTGTACTCTCATGTCCATGTTTGCTTATGGCGGCGTCCGTCTTGATAGTCACGTCCTTTACACCGAAATTCTTGGTTGTACTCCGTTCTATATGATTCTTGTTTATCCATTTTTATCTCCATTCTACGCTCTCGTCGTCTCTTGCATGGTTCTTCTAATTCATCTCTCGACTTCATACGACAAAGCCCCTTGCATGATTCTCAATTTCTTCTATCTAAGCTGACTCGGGAACTTCTTTCTCATCCGGTTGTACTGGCGGTAAAAATTTTCTAAACATCTTTACTGCTTTGCCCACCCGTCCTTCGGATGATTTATAAGTCACCAGGACGTCCATCAGAGTATCATACTAAATCTTGGTCTGAATCCCTTATCTCGTGTGGAAAACTCTTCAAACTCGTTACCGATTTATCATGAGGCGCTAATCGCTTCATGATATCACAACTAAAGAATACAAGATATCCTTTAGGATACTAGCATACTACACACACACAGATATATAATTTACACTAAAACCTATCGATATAAGTCTATATACTAATTCACCTATCGTTCCAAGCTGCAGAGATCCACGGAGAACGATGGTGGTCCGATGTACTACTAACCCAACAACCCGACTATGCACGTGTGTAAAAACAGAAATCCGTTTTGAAAATCTTAGACCCCTTTCGGGTTCTAGTTATTTTATACATTCGGTCTTTCAGAAGATTTCAAGTGCCATTGTTGCCAACACAGAGCTCTGATACCATGTTGTAACACCCCCAAATTCTCGGAACTCGGGGAGCTACTGGTTAGGACCTCACAATGGGTCCCGACCTTGGTTTAACAACAACATTACTTGGATCTTACAACAAGGCACAAATGTATTTAAAACAATTTCTAAAACATAATATTTTTAATGGTATAAACGTACACATGTGACAGCCTTACAAACATATATAAAGATACATAACATGCATGACGTATGGAAGACTCCCCCGTCCCCATCTAATGAGTACGTGGACCCGGCTGGCCATCCGTTCCTCTCTGCAACTGTCTATCTCTACAGATCTACAACACGGATAAACCGTTAGCTAACTATCCAAATATAAGCAAAAATGATAACAGCACAAACACAAGCAGAAACAAAATAAGCAAACATCATGCTGGCACTCAACCGTTTATTATCTATTATTTAAGTGATTCACATTATTCAATTTAAGTTGTGGCACGAGAATTATTATTAGTTCTCGCCTCCGTTCCTTATCCAACTGGTGTAGGTCTAGCTGACTTCCACTGGTAGCATCACTACAAACCACATATTGACTAGTCCCGAAAGAAACCCCCAGCGCCCGCAAGCTACTGAGCAGAATGCCACCGCCCGTTACTCTTAGGCCAAAATATAGGTCGGTAATTATATATCACAACCTATCTCCATAAACATTTCAATCACACACCACCATCATCATTTATACTCATATTTAGAAGTCAGCTAAGTAAGCCCAAAGGACTTACCTGATATAAAGCTCGACTCTGTGTAAACCAACTCGCTCTGTAAACTGTAGCAACTCAGTTGTCTGTCAAAGGAGATAAGTGCATTAGCACACTCCTACGTAGTTAGAAGTCTAAGACTTCTAAAATAGAATAATATATTAAGACATAAGTAGTTGCAGTATTAATTTAGGGTAAAATGACCATTTTATCCTTGGTCCCGAAATTCCCGAAAATTCTAAAATTCATGTCTAAACTCCTATTTGAGATTCTAAAATCATATTCTAACTCCCAAAGTTTCGTTGGGTTCCAAGCTGACATTTTTCCTATGTTACTATTTTCCGGGAAATCGTACAGGTCTAACTTCGATTTCAAATATAAAATTCGTAAACGCTTATAAAAATTCCGACTTAAATCCCTAGATTATCTATGATGTCCTATCTAACTTTAGGAGAAAGAATTTCTCCAAACTGTTCATTCAACAGTTTTATAAAAATTCCTAAAGTTGACTACTCCCTTTACAAATTCTATACTTAGCCAAAATCTGAGTACACTTTGAAAAATCATAACTCCTAAACCACTCACTGGATTTATCCCAAATTTTGATATGTTCTACTATAAAATCTTACCTATAATATATCCAAAATTTAGCTACAAAGGAGATCAAAATCCTATTTAAAACTATCTCCCAAAACCGAATTTCAGCACAACAGAAAAACTGCTTACGACTCAATCTTGGAAAAATCGTAAATCCCAAACCACTCGCTGGATGCCTCTCAAATTTTAATATGTTCTACAACAATATGTAAACTATATCATATCCAAAATTCAAGTCCAACGGATATCAAGAGCTTATTCAAAATCATCTCACAAAACAACATCACTTGCTGTTTTCCCCAACACTCAGCACATATATAAAAACGTCAACTTTGAAACACAATAACTCTCAAACCGTAACTTCGATTCTTTCCAAATTTTAATATGATCTACAACAAGATGTCAACTATATCATATCAAAAATTCAAGCCTAACAGAGATCAAAAGTCTATTCTAAACTATCTCACAAAACAGCATCCCATGCTGTTTTTCTCAACTCAGCACATTTATAAAACTGAACTTTGAAACCTCATATCTCTCAAACCATAACATGGATTCCTCTGAAATTTTTGTATGATCTACTATACTATATCCACTATAACTTTTCCGAAATTCAAGTCTAACAGAAGTCAATAACCCCTCCAAATTTATTCTACAAAACTGCATCTCAAGCAAATTTCCTCACTCTCAGCACCCAAAAAAAACTGCTTGAATAGCCAACTTGAGAAAATCATATCTCCTAAACTATAACTAAGATTAAGCCCAAATTTTAATATGTGCTACCACAATACCTCATCTATAACATATAAAAATTTCAGCCAAAATGGATCAGTATTTCATACCTAAATCGGAACCCGAAGTTGGATGCTCGACAAAGTCGAAAAATTGAGAAAATGCAACAGTTTCTTGAGTTGCTTCTTAGCTGTAGCATATGGGTTTCAACAATGGTTCAGAGACAACTATTAGAATATATATATATGGAGGGGAAGTAAGGAGGTAGAGAGTGGTCATACACGGGACTCGCAGAAGGTGAAGGCATGGTTGTTGTTGTTGGGCGACTGGAGCAGGGAGGCGACTCCCATGGTTGCTGATGGTGTATCCCTGGCCACATTCAAGAGGTGTGAGGGAGGGAGCTGCGGTATGCTGGTTGACAGAAGACGAAGGGAAGCCATATATGTTGTTCGGTTTCCTGTGTGCGAGAGAGGAAGGTGGTGAGGAGGAGGACAACGCCGGCTTGCTATGTACACGAACGCCGGTTGTACGTCTAGTTATCATCAGTTGCGCGCAGAATGGAGAGGCAGAAGAAGCTCTGGCGTGGGAGGGAGAGGCCAACCGCTAGGGTTCTTGCTTGTGTTACGCGTGAGAGAGAGGAGCAAGGCTGGTTACAGAGGAGGCGGCATCAACGATCTCTTCCAAGGGCATGCTTTGCTGCTGTTAGGGCAAGCTGATGCTGAATGGAGTTTCTTCTAATGGGCCCGTCAGCTTGATGGGCCCGTAAAGAAGAAAGATTTAATACTTTTCGGGCCCGTCCGGTTAGATCTAAATCGGAAACGATCCGGTAAGGCTAGATCCGTATTAATATATAACTAAAAAAAAAATAAAAGAAGCAAACTCGAGTCAAAATAAAAAGGATAAGGTAACGGAAAAAGTTTCAAACCGGTCGACTTCCGGTTTGTCTCGGAAATAACCGGGAGTAAAATATCCGGTTATTACATTATAAAATCTAGTCGCATCTCTTTTTTTTAAGTTCTTATCAAATCCTTGAAAATTCCACGGTACACTTCCTACGTGTTTATTTCTATTCTATAAATACCGTACTCCATAATGTAAAACTCTATATGCTGCTTTGTTATTCTTCCCATAACATATTCTCCATTCCTGCTCATTGTTTCGTTCTCATATAGGTATTTTGCTTTTATTCGCAATTATATAACTCGTTGTTATATAACTGCATGTGGATATTGATTTATCATTTTCAATCCTTTTAATAATTTGCATTGTCGTTCTTCATGCATTTCAGGAATCGAAAACTTTTTTCGTGTAAAATTTTCATTCAAATAATTCGATCAGATTTTAAAAAAAAATCCTACTGATTGTGTGTTCTTATATTTTCTATTCCGAATGATAGTCCGACTTATTCGTGTGGTTCGAGTCTAACCATAGGGGGAAAGATTGTACAGATAAAGAAGTATTCATGATCTTAGCAGACGTAAAGGTCATGCATTAGTTCAAGTCAATATTATTTTCCTGATTCAATTTTTTCACCTTAAATTTATTTGTATTGCATTTTACCTATATTCTTAAGGTCGATTATTTTGATTTTTTGTAATTTTTTAAAGTGTTCCATCATAATTTTTTTTCAATGTTCGATCATCTATTATGCTATGTTTTTTTATCATAGTTTTTTCTTATACATTTTTATTCTTTAATAATTTTTATAACAGGAATTTTTCAATCTATATCAACTAAACTTTGCTTAATTTAAAATCTTCGAACAATTTTAAATTAGATAGTCTTTAATAAAGAGAATAAACTTTTTTTTAAACTATTTTTTAAGCCAAAAAATCTTTTATTATGAAATTAAATATTTTATTGGAACCAACTCACATTAGTTCCAACGAATCTATTTGTGGGACAACTTTTTTATAATAAAAATTAAGCCAAGCATTTTTTTTTGGAAGTCTTATTCGCACGGTTCAAGATTTCGTTATTGCACCACGCATACGGATCCCGTAACCGTGAGCTTTACGGGTTCCGGATCTGATAATTTTCTACATGAATTCTGTAATAGGTAGGATTTTCGAATTTTAATTAATGTTGATTAACTTAATCGTTTATAGTAATTGACATATAACTGGCGAAGATTTCGCAAGTGATAAGTATGAGTCCCACCGTTATGTTCCTAGCGTAATTTTGGACGTTTGGGAAAATTTTTACTTTTTCCTCCGGGTAATTATTTTTACCCTCTAGTGTTATTTGGAGCATTTGGGAGCTCCAATTAATAAAAATGCAGTTGAGAGAAATAATCAGGACATCGGATATGTCCAAGATATGAAATAACATGGAGAGGCAAAACGGCCAAAACAGTCGCTATTTCGTTTCTTAACGGCTAAGAAAGACGGCTTAGGAATGCCCATTTTACGAGATAGCTATGGATTAATTATCCCGATAATATTCCGAATTTTAGATTCCAGTTTCATAAAATTTTGAGATCGGAAATATAACCGCGTTTTCATTAAATGTTTTGGATAAACATTATATATATATATATATATATATATATTAATAGAAAGTCGGCTAATGTACAGCACATCATCAACTTCAATTCATTTCAACTTTCAATTGAAAGTTGCAGAGGAGAGTCGGCGAACGTATACATCCATCTTTAACCTTCTATAAATCATTCATCTTCGATCCAATTTCAAATCCGTTTGTACCCACGAGTCCCTTATCTTGTTCTCTTCAATGTCATACCAACTTATTTCCCGTTTGTTAGCTTTCTGGTAAAGCTTCCGTTTACCGCTATCGGAGCACCGACGACCACCGCAAGTCATCAAATGTAAGGTTTCATACCGCGCTCTTACTCCCCGTATCGCTAGGAGTCTGGATGTTCTTCCGGTTCGTATATCTGGTTAGTAACGAATAAGTTATGAATTTATTTGTTTTCCGTATTGCGGGTTAGTATAAATTGACCTTGAGTTGGTTAAAATGGATGATTGGAATTTCCATTATACTCGTTATATTATTCTGGTGATTATGGATAGTTTGTTTGTTGAAATCTGATAACAGGGGGTTTAGAAATTGCCTACGGGCAAAACGTTGTTCTGTCGAAATCTAGTTAATTAATTAAAGGTTAATTAATTAGATTAGGATTAAAATTGAGATTGAGGAATGTTGATTAGATACTACCTTGAGATTTGAGGAATTGTGAGTTATGCTGAGATATTGAGGTTTAGTTGGTTGTGAGGCTCATAGATTGAGTATGATCCTTATGGATCCCTTTGGGTCTAGGTGTGACCCCTTTGATGAATAGAGGTTGATATATCTCTTTATGCCTTGTTTATAGGCCGTGTTGTCCCTCCAGTGTAGAGGTGATCGTGGTTGAGGTTGTACGAGGTTGAGGTAAGTCCGTAGGACTTACTTAGCTACCATCCCTATATTGGGTGTTTGCATGAGTGGTGTATGTTTTATATGTTTGCTATGATAGCATGAGTTGTCGTTTTTATCGACCTATGTTCTATTGACTGCCCCACTGCGTGGCTGTGATAACCTTTCCCTTTCATCCCGCCGTGGAGTCTGGGAGGTTCTCTGATGTCGGGCCAGACTAGTTTACAGGAAGGGCGCAATCCACTCCCATAGGGTACACGGATTGTGTGACCGATACTCGTACAGCTGGACATTGTACTCAGAGGCGGGGATGTATCGGTCCTCGTGTCACATACTTTCATCTATCTATATATATATATATACGATTTTTGAGTGAATGGTTATTATATAAAGATAATAAATGGGTACATGTGTGATAGCATGCTGATGTGTTTATCTTTCATGATTGTGTTTGTGCTTATGCATTACCTCATATATGTATGGTTAGCTAACGGTTTCATACCGTGTTGTAGATGTTTACAGGTTAGGCGCTACTGGGTGATCTGGCAGGGTGACAGGCCGAGGACTCTCGTACATTAGGTGGTTGGTTTTGGGGTTGTTTATGTTTTCCATCCTACGTGAGGATGATGTCTTGTTTCCCCTCCTGCGTGAGGATGATCTTTTGTACCTCCTATGTGAGGATGTCGTTTTATATACTCGGCTATGTTGTTGTTTACTTTGGGTCGTACAGTTTATACTATTTTATGTATTTGTTTTATATCTGTCAGTGTCATGTTGTAAGGTCCAGTGAACTTGTTGTCAGGCTAGGGTCAGGATCCATTGTGAGATCCTAGCCCAATGTGACATCCCGAGTTCCGCGGATTCGGGGTGTTACAGAGTTGGTATCAGAGCCCAGGTTGACAACAATGGCACTTGCTACCTGCAATGAGGTTTGATAGGTAAAATAAATAGAGCCCACATGGGATCTGACGTTTTAAAAGGTTTTGGTTTTAAGTGTGGTTTTGGGATAGAATGTACGAGAAGTCGTCACCTTTGCCATGGATCTCTACAGCGTAGATATGTATATATATCTGTGTGTACTATGGATTATGTGGATGTATTATATATATATATATATCGATACCTATGGCATATATATATAGCCTTATAAGATTAGGTGTGTATATCCTACAGATGACTCAGACTAGAGTAGTATCTGTAGTGGGATGAGGTAGGGGTACACCCCCCCTCTTCCTCCAGTGGTGATAAGTCAAGGACCAGTTTTCGTTGTTGTTTCGCCTATGGTAGAGAACGAGTTTGAAGAGGCTGATCGTGTCTCCATGAGTAGATCTGAGTTTCCAGAGTATATGCAACAAGTATATGAGGCGGTGATAGCGGATAGACCTACACCGGATTTACCAACATCTGTGAGATCAACTGAAGCTTCTGGATCAGAGAAGAAGCAACGGATTGAATCAGTTAGTGGAGAAGCAAAGATGATGAATGGTGAACCAAGTCCGATATCAGGACAATCTAGTGATCCTTTGGCCATGAAGATGACTGGCAAGGGACTACAATGTTTTAATTGCGTGGAAGTTGGGACACTGGCGAGTTGTGTGCCCAAAGGCGCCCATAATATGCTTTACGTGTGGTAAAGCAGGGCATAGAGCGAAGTTTTGTCGATAGGGCAAGGCATTGCCTTTACAGGTTCCCTTCAAGAGTGAGATCATTCCAGGTGGACGACGAAGGTCGAGTTACCTTTCAGTTGCACAGGTTGCAAGGATTGGATGATTATGTTTCAGTTGTGGCTATCCAGATCATTAGCGTTCTGTGTGCCCCTTGGCACTGATAGCTTGTTTCACTTGTGGTGAGCTAGGCCATCTGACCCTTTCTGTCAGCACGGTGGTGTTTCTTCCCAACAAGACCTTCCTCTTTCCGGTGCAGAAAGAGTGGAAGTGGAGGCTATAGTAATGACCTCAGTGATACCTGAGGTGCATGGATTTGACATTGAGTGATGATATGTAGAGGAGCTACGAGTGTTAGCTGTTATAGGTACCATTCTCGTTAATGGTTTACCTGGTGGAGTTTTGCTTGTTGTGAGTGCTATGCACGTCATGTCTTTCTATGCATGCGTTAATGGTTGAATTTTGGTATATAGTAGAAGGTGGATTTTCCTTTACAGGATTACCTATTTGGGTCTGAGGTACCCGCGAGATATGTGTTTGTTCCCTTATTCCGGGACTTGTGTATAGCTTGTAGACTTCTTTGTCATGCCATAGGTGCGTGAGGAAGTCATTATGTGTATGGATTGGATGAATAGATATCATAGCTTTTAATAGTAAGACTATTATAGTCTTTACTGAGTTGAGTTAAATAGAGGTCTTCTGAGTTTAAGACCTTTAAAGAGGCGGGTTTGTCATCAGGACTGTACGAGCAGCGAGCTGATAGCACAGGGATGTGACGCCTTCTAGTGTTATACAATGAAGGAGCTTGATAGTCCAACATTGGAAGGTATTCCAGCTGTTTATGAGTTTATAGACGTGATACTGAACCATCTAGCTGTCACCTCAGCGGAGTGTGGACATTGTTGTCGAGTTGAAGTATGATACAAGATTGAATGGGAAAGCCACACTATATGGTGCTTGTTGAGATATTGTACTGATAACTTGAAAATTTGACTGAAACAGACTTCTTTTACCCTAGTAGGTTCCATGTTCCGTATTGACGACTTGATGAGTTAGCTTCAAGAAGCAATTGTGTTTTCAGAATTCCTTTGTGCTCAAGATATCCCTAGTCATGGATGAGAGAGCAACGTGTGTATGAGATAGCATCCCATACCCGTTATGGACACTACGAGTTTGTAGTGATGTCATTTGGGTTGACAAATGTTTTAGTAGTTTTTATGGAGTTGATGAATAGTATCTTCATCGACTTCCTTGATTAGTTGGTGGTGGACTTCATGGATGACATGTCGGTATACTCTCATAGCAGAGAATAGTAGACCGATCGTCTGAGGACCGTTCTGCAGATTTCGAGAGATAGAGGGTTGTATGCTACGCTCTCTAAGTGTAAGTTGAGATGCCAGTGGTAGCCTTTTTAGGCCATGTTGTCTCCGCCAGTGGGATCATGGTTGACCTGGCGAGAATCAAGTATGTTGTAACATGGGAGATAATGATGAACATTAAGGAATACATAGTTTTCTCGGCTCAGCCGATTGCTACCAATGCTTTGAGGAAGGATTTTATATGATTACGTATTCATTTGCGAGTCTTTTGAGAAGACCGTACCGGTGTGATCTTCATGTCAGATTTCTATAGATTATAGAAATTTGAAATATTTTTTATGCAACAGGGGTTGAATAACCACTAGTGTTAAGAGCTTAAGTTGATCAAGACTTTGACTTGAAGATTCCATATCATTCAGAGAAGTTGAACGTTGTCGCCAATAACTTGAATGGAAAGACGCTCCAAGAGAAGATGATTGTGAGACTGATAGTTCAGCCTCAACTTCAGAGAGATCTAGCTTGACTAGAGTTGGACAATCAGTTCCTTGATGAGAATATCCAGTTATGTCTTAAAGGTTCTACCTGGTCTGTTGGATGAGGTCCAATAGAAGCAGGGGACCTGCCCGACCATGTTGAAGATGGGAGAGAAGATGTTCCGTAATGAGGCACCACAGTTCTCCATGAGAGTAGATGGAACGATGAAGAGTCATGACCGCTTTTGTGTACCTGCTGATGTAGAGTGAAACATACAATTTTACAGTACATTCACTGTATACCTTACTCAGTACATTCAGGTACGAGTAAGAGGTGCCACAAGGTGAGACGATTATATTGATGGAGAAGATGGAAACTGATGTAATCAGATTTGTGACACAGTGTGTGACCTGTCAGCAGGTCCAGATAGAGTATTTCCGATCTAGAGATAGGCCCCACCCACTACCAGTGTAGTAGTAGAATTTGGGAGAACATCTCTATGGATTTTGTTATGAGATTGTGACCCAGTAGAAGATTTATGTTATCTGGATTGTTGGTAACAAATTAATGAAACCGGCACGTTTCATTTCTATCAGAAGGACGTGGCTAGTGAATGAATTGGTTGAGGAGTACACTAGACAAATAGTGAGACTCCATGGTATACCGAGAACGATCATTTCTGATTGAGATGGATGTTTTTACTTTGAGATTTGGGGTAGCAGATTCAAACTACTTTAGGGACGAGTTTGTACCTCATGACTACACTTCATCCCGTGACAGATGGTCAGTTAGAGAGGATCATCTGGATCATAAAAATCTATTATAAGTTGTAAGTTGAATGGGAAACGTGGATGGTTATATATTACCTTCCATTAATGAGTTTATTATATAACAATGAAGGACGTGCATCTTTCTGGGATGGCCCTATGAGGCAATATATATAGACATAGATGTCGTATAACCTTATGCTAGAAGTGATCTAGCAGTAGTAGTGGAATAACACCTGACCAGATTCAGGATTTTATAGTTCGAGTAACGATGATTAAAGGAAGAGTGTCGGCTCTACATAGTCGCCAGATTGTGTGTGTAGACAAGAGGTGTTAACCTCTAAAGTTCAAGTGAGAGTTCATGTCCGGCTGAAGGTATCTCAGCTGTGAGACGTTAGTTGTGTATTATGGAAAGGGGAACTGAGTTTCCAATATGTCGGTTACTTGAGATCTTGATCAGTATTCTGAAGGCAACATGATGTTTAGCTTTCACTCTGAAGTTGGTGGATGTTCACCCAGTGTTCTTGTGTCTCAACTGAGGAAGTATATACCAGATTGGAAACACTTTGTGAGTTATAATGATCTAGTGGTTAAGTTGAACCACATCGTTGTTGAGCATCTGATTACATTCTTGGAATAAGATATGAAACACTTGCATTCGAAAGACATTCCCATATTAAGGATATTATGGTCGAGATGAAGACCTGAAGAGGCCATGTGAGAGACTAAGGATAGTGTCCTGAGGAACTATCGAGAGTATATGTTGGGACAGACCCATTTGTGGGAGCACGAGTAGATCTTAGTGCTATCTTGATGAATGCTGTGCTTATGTGCTTATATGCCTTGATGTGTTATTTCATGTTAGTTGTGATGTGATTTATGATCTTAGTAGATCTTGTTGTTCTAGCGTAGTGTATGTCATAGCTGGAGATGATTATTTCCTCCACGCTATCTGAGTATGATTTATATTTATAGCTGGAGATGGTTCTTTCCTCCATGCTATTTGAGTGTGATTAGGATTCAGCTGGAGATGGTTCTTTCCTCCATGCTACCTTGATGGACATAGTTTTAGTGGAGATGTGATTCCTCCATACGATATATATGATTATGGTTTACTAGAGACGTATTTCCTCTATGCATGTGATATGTTTTGGCTAGAGATGTGCTTCCTCTATGCTTTGTGATGTGGTATGGCGAGAGACGTGATTCCTCTACGCCTTTGGGTAGCGTTATGGGCCTGTTTCCTGGAGTGATGATTCCTCCATGTTTATACTTGAGGTTATAGATTGTTATAGGTTGTGATCTTTTGAACGGAGATGTGATACCTCCGATAGAAAGAGTGAGAGTTATACCTTGGCGTATGGGTCCGAGAGGATTTGGGAATTGTTCAAGTTTCGGGACGAAACTTTTTTTTAAGGGGTGTGTGATGTAATAGCTAGGATTTTCGAATTTTAATTAATGTTGATTAACTTAATCGTTTATAGTAATTCACATATAACTCGCGAAGATTTCGCAAGTGATGAGTATGAGTCCCACCGTTATGTTCCTAGCGTAATTTTGGACGTTTGGGAAAATTTTTACTTTTTCCCCCGGGTAATTATTTTTACCCTCTAGTGTTATTTGGAGCATTTGGGAGCTCCAATTAATAAAAATGCAGTTGAGAGAAATGATCAGGACATCGGATATGTCCTATATATGAAATAACATGGAGAGGCAAAACGGCCAAAACAGTCGCTATTTCGTTTCTTAACGGCTAAGAAAGACGGCTTAGGAATGCCCATTTTACGAGATAGCTATGGATTAATTATCCCGATAATATTCCGAATTTTAGATTCCAGTTTCATAAAATTTTGAGATTGGAAATATAACCGCGTTTTAATTAAATGTTTTGGATAAACATTATATATATATATATGTATATATATATATATATATATTAATAGAAAGTCGGCTAATGTACAGCACATCATCAACTTCAATTCATTTCAACTTTCAATTGAAAGTTGCAGAGGAGAGTCGGCGAACGTATACATCCATCTTTAACCTTCTATAAATCATTCATCTTCGATCCAATTTCAAATCCGTTTGTACCAACGAGTCCCTTATCTTATTCTCTTCAATGTGATACCAACTTATTTCCCGTTTGTTAGCTTTCTGGTAAAGCTTCCGTTTACCGCTATCGGAGCACCGACGACCACCGCAAGTCATCAAATGTAAGGTTTCATACCGCGCTCTTACTCCCCGTATCGCTAGGAGTCTGGATGTTCTTCCGGTTCGTATATCTGGTTAGTAACGAATAAGTTATGAATTTATTTGTTTTCCGTATTGCGGGTTAGTATAAATTGACCTTGAGTTGGTTAAAATGGATAATTGGAATTTCCATTATACTCGTTATATTATTCTGGTGATTATGGATAGTTTGTTTGTTGAAATCTGATAACAGGGGGTTTAGAAATTGCCTGCGGGCAAAACGTTATTCTGTCGAAATCTAGTTAATTAATTAAAGGTTAATTAATTAGATTAGGATTAAAATTGAGATTGAGGAATGTTGATTAGATACTACCTTGAGATTTGAGGAATTGTGAGTTATGTTGAGATATTGAGGTTTAGTTGGTTGTGAGGCTCATAGATTGAGTATGATCCTTATGGATCCCTTTGGGTCTAGGTGTGACCCCTTTGATGAATAGAGGTTGATATATCTCTTTATGCCTTGTTTATAGGCCGTGTTGTCCCTCCAGTGTAGAGGTGATCGTGGTTGAGGTGTACGAGGTTGAGGTAAGTCCGTAGGACTTACTTAGCTACCATCCCTATATTGGGTGTTTGCATGAGTGGTGTATGCTTTATATGTTTGCTATGATAGCATGAGTTGTCGTTTTTATTGACCTATGTTCTATTGACTGCCCCACTGCGTGGCTGTGATAACCTTTCCCTTTCATCCCGCCATGGAGTCTGGGAGGTTCTCTGATGTCGGGCCAGACTGGTTTACAGGAAGGGCACAATCCACTCCCATAGGGTACACGGATTGTGTGACCGATACTCGTACAGCTGGACATTGTACTCAGAGGCGGGGATGTATCGGTCCTCGTGTCACATACTTACATCTATCTATATATATATACGATTTTTGAGTGAATGGTTATTATATAAAGATAATAAATGGGTAAATGTGTGATAGCATGCTGATGTGTTTATCTTTCATGATTGTGTTTGTGCTTATGCATTACCTCATATATGTATGGTTAGCTAACGGTTTCATACCGTGTTGTAGATGTTTACAGGTTAGGCGCTACTGGGTGATCTGGCAGGGTGACAGGCCGAGGACTCTCGTACATTAGGTGGTTGGTTTTGGGGTTGTTTATGTTTTCCATCCTACGTGAGGATGATGTCTTGTTTCCCCTCCTGCGTGAGGATGATCTTTTGTACCTCCTATGTGAGGATGTCGTTTTATATACTCGGCTATGTTGTTGTTTACTTTGGGTCGTACAGTTTATACTGTTTTATGTATTTGTTTTATATCTGTCAGTGCCATGTTGTAAGGTCCAGTGAACTTGTTGTCAGGCTAGGGTCAGGATCCATTGTGAGATCCTATCCCAATGTGACATCCCGAGTCCCGCGGATTCGGGGTGTTACAAATTCTAACCCGGAAAAAAAAATCTGGCAACTTCACGGTCACGCATTGCGTAACCGTGATGTCAGAATTTTTTTTTTTACGGTTACGCAATGCGTGACCGTGACGGTCACATATTGCGTATGAGTGGTGTGTTAACAAAATCTTGAACCGTGTAAATAATATCCCCTTTTTTTTATCAAATTCGTTTTTTTTAATATCTATATCTATATTTTGTAGAGGTGTCAAACGGGCGGGTCGGCCGAGTTCGGGTCGGGTCAATTTTATTTCGGGTCACTTTGAGCCGGGTCAAAATTGTCTATAATGTCATGTCGGGTTTATTCGGGTTGGGTCGGGTCAAGTCGGGTGTCATTGCACAACTGATAATCGGGTTTTCGTGTAATCTTGGGTTGCTTTAATCGGTTATCGGGCTCATTCGGGTCGGGCTCATATCGAGTCGGGATCATTTGTACAATTGAAATTCGGGTTCACGGTTTATTTCGGGCCGGGTCGCTTCAATTATCGGGTTCATTCGGGTAAGTCTAGTTTATGTATCGGGTAAATCCGGGTTGAATTACTTTGGGTATAATCAGGTTCGATTGTTTTCGGGTCGACAATTTTCGGATTTGATTGTTTTTAGGTTGGACTAATTTTTTGTGACAAACCGATTCCGACAGGCTCAAACTTGTTATGTTTTTTTCTTCATATTTATAGGTTGGTCTCCTTTGTTAAGCCAATTGGACGCATTCATATTTCAAATAAAAAAGTACAATAGTCGGGTCGATTAACCCATACCTTTTGACCAAGAGAGTTAAAATTTTCAACATTATTTATCAAAGTTAGCGAAAAATTAACAAGAAATGTGTTTGGTTTAGTGGCATGGTAGTCTCTTTGGTTGCAAGAAGTATGGTGTAAGAGCTCTTGATGTATTTATAATTTAAAGTGATTTTACAAGTTGATTTCATGTTCTTGAGGCTATTTTTTTTTCAAAAAAAATCCTCCACAATTTGATGTAATTAATAATTTTTATTTAATTTTATGATTATAATTCTAAATTAATATATAAAATTAATAATTAATTTAAACAATACCTTCATAATTAATTGACCGGTCTTTCACAATTCGGTATTTCGAAAAAGTCATTTTACAAAAGCGATGATATTTTACAAAAGCATTTTGTTGGTAGTAACTTATAAGTAATTAGTATGCTTATATTTCCAATCAAAAAAATTAGTATGCTTATATTTTTTGTAAATTATAAAGATATAGATTTAGAAAATTAATTTATAAAATTAAGAAAATAAGTTTAAAAGGTAATTGATAAAATTATAAATATAATTTTAAATAAATGTTTGAGGTATGTATTGTGATTTGTGTAATGATATGATATGTGTTAGTTAAAATCGTAGATGATCACTAACTATTTGTTTTTCCATCTTTGTTCATTCGCTAACCATTGTACTATATTATGAAATAACGGAAATATAAAGTATGAGAAATTGTTTTATAAAAAAATAACATTATAGTATTATAGTTTGCATGTACATACAAAGTTAAATATGGCTAAGATCATCATAGTTATTGTGTAAGTATATAAAAACTCAATTAATTCACGACTATATTATAAATTTACAATCAAAGTGTATGATTATCAATTTCTAATGATTTTTCATACGTAAAATTATAAACAATTTAACTAATATTTTTATTTAAAATAAATTAGGCATCATACTAATATATGACTCAAACATTTATAATATATAAATATTTATTTTATACTCAAACACTAACTATTGATTCGGACTTATATATACCTATAAGCTAATGCATAATATTAAAGTAAAAAATCTTAATTGTTAACAATAACACCATGTGTCAACTTTTTATTCATTTTATGTATTTTATCCCATGTCATTTTTATACGCATTCTTATTTTTATAATTTTTAATTAAAAATATGTGAACTAACTATATATTTTTAAATACATTCTATACACATTTTAACAAACTATTATATTCTATTTTATTTCCTAATTAAATTTTCATCTAACACACTTAATAATTATAATATATAAATATTTATTTTATACTCTATCCGTTCACAAACAATTGTTGTGTTACCCCTACACTTTTGTTAAAAAATAATTGTTATTTTAGCTATTTTGACATTTACTTTACACATTTACCCTTTTAATCATTAGTAGTTTGTTAGTTGTAGTTTTAGAAAAAAAAGTAAATGAATGATTAGGGGTAAATTGGTATACTTTTAGTAAGTGTGGAAAATGCTAAAACGACAATTATTTGGGAACAGAGAGAGTAATTAGATACATTAAATAGTATATAATCACTAAATATTCATTTTTTCTATAAATTTTTATATTTGTTAGCATTATAAATAACATTCTAAGATTATTACATATAAATATTTGTGACAAAATTATAATTTTCTTATCTATTTTTAAGTTAAATTTCAATTAAATCGCATATGTTGATAACCCATGTATTAGTTTGTGTTAAAGCAAAAGATCTAAGGGCCCGTTTGGTTCCAACTCCGAAAACGGAAACAGAATGGAAACGAATGTAGTCCATATGTATATTCTTATTTATGAAACTTTATGGAATCATTCCTTGTGGTTTAATGCAAAATGCACTTGCTTCCTCACATTTTGTTACCCTATAGGGTATCATTCATCCAAAATCATGGAGATGAGAGGAAGCCTCATATAACTATTAATTCTGGCATTGATTGATTTATTTGTCTCAGACCATCTATAGGTGACTGCATAAAGATAAAATGGAAAATGCGTTGATGGTTATGATCAACAAATGTACAATATGCGGTGCTCATTTAAATTTACTAACATTTATTTGAGGGTTATCAGAGTTGATCAGCCTGTTGACATCTTGAGTGCAAGACCCTCCCATCTCTCTACGCTGAAATGTACATAAGGTAGAAAACTTCATTATCAATTTCTAAACTAATACTATGTACAACATATTTGCATATAAATTAGAACATAAATGCTATGAACCTGGAAATGTAATCATAAACTATTCAGATTAGTAATGATATAACATAATAGTGACTAAGTATTAAATTCTGTACATAATGAACAATGGTTTTATGTTTTTATGTGCTTAACTAGACTATTACATAAGTTCTGTGAGTAATAGACCAATTTGATTTCAAATATTCACTTTTTTATGCGACGTGTTTGAGCTTCATCTCTTTGTTCCTTCGTTTGGTTTTTCACAGCCATTTGTTTGGTTCTAACCATTTTATTTTTCAATCACATAGTAAATAGAAAAAATTCTCAGTCAATTCCTGGCTAAATACTAGATTACATAATTTTATCTGTATGTATTGAATAGCCTACATAATATTATGCACATTATAGCTACATACACATTGCAACAAAAAAAAAGCATGGTACATGACCTACAGTGGGCATATAATACAAATTCAAACATAATTATGTCAACCATAACTTGAGTCAGTCAAAAAATTGAAACATAAACTTAAAACACACGACTATACTCAGTTCATAGCAAATTAAGTACATAGTCTTCGAACATAAACTGAGTCATTCTGTAATTATGTACATAACTGTGATACAGGGGATACATAATCTAATATAGAGCGGTATTTCATCCTTTATTTAGGGACATAAAACTGCTTCATTATGTAATTACTTAGGGACATAAACTGAGTTATTTTTGTACATAAATTACACATAAATGGTTGATTCATACTGTAGTTGGATACATAAACTGTGATACAATGGATATATAATACAAAATCAAGCATATCAAATTAAGTACATAGTTTTTAAAGATAAATTGAGTCAATATGTAATTATGTACATAATTGTGATACATGTGATACATAATGTAATATACAACGGTTTTTCATCCTCTGCTTAGGTACATAAAACTGATCCATTCTATAATTAGGTACATAAAATGGTATACATAAATTATACAATATTGAAGTTATAGAACATACATTTACATAAATCATAACATCGACCACATAAATAACACAGTTTTTTGAGGAAATATCAGTACATAGACTTCTTCATTTAAAACACATGCAAACATAAATTAAGTGCAAAATTTTGCATCACAGTTAATTTGTATACATAAATTTCACAAAAATGGCTGATTTCAAACTTAAGTTCCATAACAGCCTAAAACAGATCTATTCTTCTTTGTCTAGTCGGATTCCAAAACCTAATCGCATATACATGCCAAAATCATGCTTCAGAATACCATGCAAGGCAGCGAAATTGAAAGGCCATGTAGTTACAAACCAACAATGGCAGTTTTTAGTTGGGATTTTAGGGAAAAAGTTCTTCAACTGTTTTCGGTTTCAAGCAAAACAATAACCATTAAAATGGTATAATTTTCAGAGGCTTTGGAAAACTTACATGGAATGATTCTTGTTACACAACGAAAAGATCCGACTGGAGGTTGAAGACGACCATGTCAAAGAAGACGATTTGAAGATGGAAGTTCCGATTGGAGATTCTCACGACACAATCGCGCCCTTTTTTTTTGATGGAATTTGAGTAAAGAAGATGAAACGTCGATCCCGTATCTCATTAATTATTCAGTTGCAGTTTTTTTATTTTATTTACCTTTAAATTTTAGGCAGTTATTATACACTATTACAAA
The DNA here is from genome assembly GCA_033239125.1 of Fagopyrum homotropicum. Taxonomy (NCBI): domain Eukaryota; kingdom Viridiplantae; phylum Streptophyta; class Magnoliopsida; order Caryophyllales; family Polygonaceae; genus Fagopyrum; species Fagopyrum homotropicum. The sequence goes on along the minus strand of BSWB01000005.1, from coordinate 7,722,494 downwards.
TTTGCCCTTAAATAGCCTCTTTATTACAACTCATTTATAATTTAATTTTGTTTTATTTTTAGGGAGAAAATTGGAGGGGTATAGATTGTATCATGGGTAAAAAAAGGCTCTTCTACACCAATTTTCTCAAAAATAAATTACTTAAATTTTGACGGCTTAAAAATAAAAGAAATACATAAACCAAATTATTTTTAAAATACTTAGGAGATCTTGTTAGTTAATTTTACAAAATTTTGTTTTTATTTTTTGATTAATAAAAATGATTTTGTGGTTTAATAATTAATTAAAAAAAAGATTTAACCTTACAAAATTTGTGAGAATGACACGTCAGCTTTAGTGTCTTCTTTTTTAGTATAGTATATAGATTGTTTGGTAGGTTGAACAAGAATTTGCACCTTTTGTCTTCCGTTAGACGACAATTTTGAACAATGATATCAAATCCAAGCCTTTTACTACGGTTGTGTTTAGTTACGTAGTTTGTAAGTTTTATTTAGTTTAGGGTTTTAAAGGGTTATTATTTGTGGTGTTTAGTTATAGTTTTGTGGTTTTTTGTAGTTTTTTATGGGGTGGTTTTTGGGAAGTAAAAACTCTATTCTGAGAACCTCATCAAGCAAGATTTTTGAAGATTATCAATGGTTTGTGACATTGATACCCCTCACCCCTCCGATCGATCCAAAAATTGAACAGATCAACGAAAGTCTCGTAGCATCTCTCTCGGACTCAGGTGAGAATGTCATCTTCTCTAACGGGTCCCTTGGTGTTTCCCATAACCTGGGTAACTTGACCTCGAGAGCTAGTACGGCCCATCAGCTTAACCACAAGAGCGTGCTTGATTTGGGGATCCATGTGTGCAATACTGAAAGAAGAAATCTTTCATACATTGGCATGGGAAATTAAAAATCAAAATATGTGCAACGAGCTGAGAAAAGTAGGAAGACTTATTGAATAGGGAAGTTGTGGATAAACGAAAGCGGGGGTTGAAGAGGAGATCTGATCAGTACAAGAAGCTTGGTCGAAAAATCTAGCACTTGCTGAATCGGAGGGACTTGCAAATTCAGAGCTGTAACACCCCGGATTCTCGGAACCCGGGATATTACTGGTTAGGACCTCACAATGGGTCCCGACCTCAGTTTGACAACAATATTACTAGGATCTTGCAACAAGACACAAATAAGAAAAAACCGAAATTCATAAAAAGTATTTGTAAAAGGATGAATGTAACAAAGTCTAACAGCCTATCGTACTTAAACAACGGAAAAGACTAACTGTCTTAACAAAAGGGAAAGACAACAAAGCAACAACGCAAACCCCCACTCTAAAGAGTACGGAGACCCGGCTGACCACTACTTCCGGATCACTCAGCTGCTGTTCTAACCTGCTGTAAATCTAAAAACACAACAAAACAACCATTAGCTAGTTATCTAAACATTAGGAGAATAATAATAGCACACACACACATAAAATAATAAACACTCATCATGCTTCCAAACAATCCATTTATTATCTTCATTTAAGTCATTCACTCTAATGAAACTTATTTTGTGACACGAGGGATTCCCAAACCTCGCCTCCGCCCCCGTGTACCCATCAGGAGTGGATCCGATGCATCTCACCGTGTACCTGTATGGTCTGGGTATAGAGAACCTCCCAGTCTCCTGGCAGAGCTGGGCAGTGATGTCACGGCCCGTTATAATACACTTGGGCCTTAAACCATAATAACCACGGTCGTCCTAACAAATTGTTATTATTATTTTCACACGCAATGCACACACACAACCATTATCACCCAACTAATATCCAGAAACTGGCTAAGTAAGTCGCAAGGACTTACCTGAATCAAATCTCACTCTAACAATCTCAACTCGGTCCGTACTCGTGGTAACTCAAGCGCCTGTCAAACAAGGCATGGGAATCAAAATCACATCCCATACTCTTAGAAGTTATAAACTTCTAAGAGGTTCGATCTCATGAGAAGAATTTATGCAACTACAGATTCTTAAGGTAAAAGATTATTTTACTCCTGATCTCGGAAATTCTCAAAGTCTATCATTAAAATCTGCTATTCACTTTTAGAACTTGTTTCCATAATTTGGTTGTAACGGATAGCTTACTAGAGGTTATAAGGTTAAATCCCGAATCAACTCGTCAAATAGGACAACACTCCTCCTCCTTCCCGGTTGCTACTCTACTCTTATACATGTATGTATACTTACATACATACCTTAACCTTTCCTTTCTACCCACGTATTTATGTATCTACTCGGTATACTCATATATATATACATATATTCATATCTCCCGTCTCGTACTTATATATATACCTATATGTATATACCCCGTTCTATACCTCTATATATATACGTCTACGTACTGCACTGATGCATATATAAATATATCTACTCGTATCATCCATTTCCGTCATCTATATGTATATATATACGTACCCTACACCCAAACATATAAACATATATACCCAAGTCTCCAATCTATTCGTATATATATATTTATACACTCACATTCTCTAATCACATTCTTAAATCTATCTACACGCATACACCTATATTATACCTACCTATTTTGCACTGACACTTATACATGTACACTTATCAAATCCATTCCTACATCTATATAACCTATATATACATACACTGCACTGGAGCATATAATTATATATATATATCCTCACCTTCTCTAATTCCTTCATCTACACTCTCCACCATATATTTATATAAAGATATATATACAGATAAACTGTACTGCCACATATATATATATATATATATATATATATATATATATATATATATATATATATATATATATATATATATATATAAACACAAACGTACCTATATCTCCTATTCCACTGTCTACATAAACGTATACCGATGCACCGCAATGAGGACAAACACCACTCACCTGTCAGCCCTTCGTTGCGCATTTGCAGATGGTAAAACGAGGCTGAGGTCGAGTGAAGCAGCCCCAAAGAGAAGTCGAGCCTACATCGTTGGTCCAGCACAACAGTTCGTTTCGACTGCGGTTCCGGCTAAGGGGCTTGTTCTTCTTCGTGGCCTGATTCGATGGGGATGACGGTTCAATAATGCCGAAGACACAAGGACGACTCGAGAGGAAGGTAAACATTACCGGTATTAAGTCTTCAAGGTGTGTTCGATAGTGCGGCGGTTCTCCGGTCGGTGGAAGGTCCAGCAGGTCGAAATCTCGCTGTTGGAGATCGTGAGGAGCGGCGGTGCACAGGTCGGTCGGTTAGTGTACGCAGGAGGTAGAAGATGAGATTAAAAGGGGGAGAAAATCCGTAAAGGCTTACCGAAGTTCCTCCTACGGCCGGCTGAGCAGTGCCTTGGTGGCGTCTTTGGCGGGCGGCGGTGGTGTTAACTTTCAGGCTTGCGGCGTGATGTCCCAACTCTCAGACGTGCAGCGTATGTAGGTAAGGGATGGTTTAGGCGGTTTAGATTAGGGTAAAACAAGGTTAGGTTAAGCTAGATTTTAATTAATAAGGATTAAAAGGTTATTGGGCCTGCAGAAGGATTTTCAAATGGGCCTGCTCTTCTAATTAAGAAAACAAAGCTGAAACTACTACTCGTTACTCGTACGGAATTATTTCCGGTTACGTAATTTATCATTTTATGTGAATCTAGGTCACATAAAATGATAGAAATTATATATCATTTTATTTTGTTTAAGAGAATAAGATTGGCGAACCGGAATCCGGTTGGATCCGGATTTAAACGGAGTTTAAAATTTTCGGTTATTACATCAGTACCCCCTTAAAATAAGTTTCGTCCCGAAACTTAGAATAATGTAACTAATCATTCGACTTTCTTTGTAAATCTTAATTTCATAAAATTTTCGTTTTCTATCATGTAACTACTCAAACATCATACTCAAACACACATCACATAAAACATAATCACTCAATCCAATAAAACAAAAACTGAAGGTCCAAATACACATCATCCGAGTACTAACTCGTCGATACAGAAGTAACATCTAACCCTGTAGAGAACTCGGGATAATTACGTCTAATACTCCTCTCTGTCTCCCAAGTGGCCTCATCAACTCCTCGTCTAGACCACTGGATCCTCAGCATCGGTATCTCCTGGGACTGCAGACGTCTAGTACTGCGCTCCAGGACGGTTGTTGGGTAGTCTACAAAGGTATGGTCGGGCTCAACTATCAAGTCCTCATGGCTGATGACGTGTCTCGGATTCGGTAGGTACTCTCTCAACGGTTTGATTTTCTAAACTTACTTCCAGCTCTTTTGATGACTCTACCAAACCATAATGATCTTAAAATTCTGTCGGCACTTTGCTAAGTGCCGAAGGCTCTTTTGTAATACAAACCGCTTGGCCCGGTTTCCTCGATGTGACCTAATCGGATCGTTCCATAATTAATGGGTTTTCACCTACTTCTTGTCAAGCTTTCAATTTATACAACTCAAAACAAATCACACACCCAAGTGGACCTTTCATATAGATCTCTAATTCCTTAACTTGAAATCATAGTTACCTGACATTGATTTTCTTCCTCTATGGGTTATGGGCCTACCACGCTTTTGTTGTAACACTCATTAGTCACAATGGCGTCTTTCTGAGGGTTAACATGATTTACCCAACTCCCGCCTATACTTCCCTTCTAATACTAGCAAGATTCTCTTCAAACAGACCCTTACTCTCTCACTCCACCGTAGTATGTTCTTAACCAACCAGTGAGCAACTTCTAACCCGATTCTCCCCATATCCTTAGATCATCCCAGAAGATTGTCGTTGCTTACTTGAGGAATCCTCCAAGGCATTGATAAGGTTACCTCTTAAATCCGCAGTCATCAATATCTCTTCTTAATGGTACCTACTCGTCAAAACCAACACTTACACGTCCTCAACTGACGTCGGTCAGTCTATAATTGACTTATCTCAATATTCCGGACATACTCTTCTCATACCTATTTTGGAGTTAAATTATTGGTGAGCATCATCTGCCTGATTAATCCTTTCATGCTTTGCTAATTCGTTCTATCTTCCGCACTTCTGTTTTCCTTGGCTAACTTACTTCTCGAGCACAAATGGGTCATTCATCTTGACATAAATAGTCATTCCAAGTCTTCAACGATGGCTGGTAAGTGTCTTTGTAGTTCTGGTGACTTTAATTATCATCCCCTGGCAGTCTCCTTGCATGGACCATCGGTGTTGATGACTTAGGTTCCGTGGTAATTGGGGTTACCTTGGACTTTCGAGTCCACTATACCGGCAATATTGTCTTCATGAAATTCCGTTGTTTCCGCTACAGGGTTTCAACTCTTTGATACCGGCATTGCGATTTCCTTCAAATTCCTATATCTTTGAGGAGGTCAAAACCTCTTCATACTTGTAAAGTCTACATTCTGCTTCTACACTCCATTGCAGGTATCTATTCCATGCACCTTAGACCCTCATATCCGGGTCGACATTCTATCTCCCTTGGTCTCTCAAGCTTGTCTTGTGAATTCTTCTATTAGGTGACTCATCTTATACATTTCTCTTCTCTGCATCGGTCTCTAACTGTCTGTTGATCATTACTATCCATTCTGTGTTGGAACTTCAGTTACTTTGTACTCTTGCATAGATTTTCTAAGGACATCCTCATCTCAAGACTTTATTTAAAATTTAGTACGACCCGCATTTTGATACATGACTTTCCTTCTCACTGGTTAAGTTATATGCTTGGTACACACTAAATCCATCATAGTGTCATCAGTCCGATAGTATGATTTTTATTAAACATCTAATGGTATCATTTGTATACGACACATCAGGTGCATATGATTTTCTCACCAATCAAATTTCTCGCATCACATTTATTATATTTTCCTTATACTCATGTCGTTTTACCTCCTTTAAATCTTTACACCCCGTAAGATAGTTAAATCCCTTTGAGTTTTCTCGTACACGCTTTACGGACCACGTTGGTTGGTCTTATTACGTTCGTCAACTCTTATATCATCAGTACAACTTGCATTTTCAATGGAGTACCTCCATTTCTCATTAAACTTTTATATATACCTCTTTCGGTAATCATCTTATTGGGGTAAAATTGGATCCATATAACAGCCTTTAGTCATTCCACATTACTCCTTCTCATGTCTGTTCTAGCCAACCTGTAGATTCCATCTGAAATCGCCTCACAACTCGACCACACATTTCACCCAGGCTTTAAATCATACTCTCTATGTTTGTGCCGCCTTTGAAATTCCAATTATTTTGTGTTACATCTTTAATCACAAGGGTTTCTCCTGACAATCTAGACAGTTTGACCCCACCTTTTCTCGGAGGAGCACCATCGGTCCTACTTGTGTGGAATGCTAAGACATAGGACATGTCACAATCATCTGTTTCTTCTTACAGGGATCCCTTCATACTAACTTTGATATGTATCTTTCCTTAGTCATTAGTAAGTAACTACTCACAATAATTCCCTTTTCCACATAACTATCATCAATGGTCATTACCAACCGTCAAGAGCTTCTCTTTAATTTCTTTATTAGAGTTATCATATTGGACTCATTCAATGTTACCATCAAGACTACTAGTACTTGTATTGATTTAACTTCACCATTGTCGTCGTTGATCTTTGGAAGAAATTCACCAGATGTCGGTAAATTTCCTTTATAACCTTGTGGTTATTCTTCTTATCTGTCAACCAACCATCACTAGTTAGCCAACACGTGTAAATTCTCTGTTGTTACTAATTAGTCTGTAGTTGACCTTCTATAAGATCGTAGACTTACTTTCCTTGTATCTCTTTTGAGGTTTGGTATACAGGATGGAAATATATCTCTTCCATTTATTTTCCTTTAGCTCCTCCTACAAATTACACTCCTATAAGAGTACTATACTCTTACGAGTCTAGTCGTATCTTCGTCTCCCGTCAACAGATTTATCAATTCTTTTACGATAACTTGTAGGCATTTCTCCAAGATTGTTTTTACCCGAGTTATTGTCCACTTGCGGTTCTCTGTTATGATCCGCCAGTGTTATTAATTTAAATTCCTTCGTGAGTGAGAAGTTATCAGAGATCCTCTTTTTCCTCAAGACTATTCTCCTACACCCTCCTTCCTTGGGTGCTGCTTGTACTTCTGCCTTTATAGAAATCCGTCTTTGTTGTATCCCGATCCTTGTTGTAATTCTTGTGTGTTCTAGGAGGTCACACCACTTCCATGTTGGTGAAATATGCCCTCCACTTTCTAGCAACCTGTAACCTTCCATTTTGTGGCTCTTTTATTCTTCGTATTTGGATGGACAATGTATCTCATCTTGACTCCTACGCTTATGATTATCTCGGTTTCCCATCTTGATTGTGGTGTCAAGTAGCTGGTTAGGAGTGATCATATTCTGCCCTGCTTCTAGCCTCATCTTCTGGTCCGTCAGTGAGCTTGAATTCTATATCCCTAGTTTGAGTCCTTACCACCTCTTTTTGACTTCCACCCTATACTTGTTTCTGCCGCCATCTTATTTGTTTGTAACTTTTCATTCCACCACACTTGAAAGAACTTATGGGTTGCCTCTTCCAATTTGTATAATTGCTTGCCAGCCAACCCTTTTCCGGAACTTCTCTCATGTATTTTCTTCATTTGACTCTGTTCAGTTGGTTGTATCTCCTTCTTGTTATTGTCGTAGGCGTTGTCTTTTGGTCTTTAATTTTCCGTCTCAACGTTCCTCAACAAGTTCGAAGGAGTTGCCCGGACGTTTGCCGACCCTAATGCTCATAAGCTGAGCGTACTTATCCTTACGTTGAAACCCTTCAAATATCCTTAGGTGTGTCAACGGAGTGAGGATCTCATTTAGTTATCTCCGTTAAGGGTAATATAACTATAATTTCTACTAATCTTCTGTATTTACTTATCTATATCACATATCTGTATAATCAAGCTAATAAGTCCAACTAAAGTAAAACCTAAAGTCCATACTAAGCATGCTGAGATTCGCGGTAGTAGTGGTGGTCCGCCGTACTTTTCTATCCCCAACCAGACTATGCATGCATTTGAAAATCAAAAGTCCTTTTTAAAACTCAGATCCCTTTTCGGGTTCTGCTCAAGTACTTATTCGGTCTTTGAGAAGATTTCAAGTGCCATTGTTGCCAACCTGCCTCTGATACCATGTTGTAACACCCCGGATTCTCGGAACCCGGGATATTACTGGTTAGGACCTCACAATGGGTCCCGACCTCAGTTTGACAACAATATTACTAGGATCTTGCAACAAGACACAAATAAGAAAAAACCGAAATTCATAAAAAGTATTTGTAAAAGGATGAATGTAACAAAGTCTAACAGCCTATCGTACTTAAACAACGGAAAAGACTAACTGTCTTAACAAAAGGGAAAGACAACAAAGCAACAACGCAAACCCCCACTCTAAAGAGTACGGAGACCCGGCTGACCACTACTTCCGGATCACTCAGCTGCTGTTCTAACCTGCTGTAAATCTAAAAACACAACAAAACAACCATTAGCTAGTTATCTAAACATTAGGAGAATAATAATAGCACACACACACATAAAATAATAAACACTCATCATGCTTCCAAACAATCCATTTATTATCTTCATTTAAGTCATTCACTCTAATGAAACTTATTTTGTGACACGAGGGATTCCCAAACCTCGCCTCCGCCCCCGTGTACCCATCAGGAGTGGATCCGATGCATCTCACCGTGTACCTGTATGGTCTGGGTATAGAGAACCTCCCAGTCTCCTGGCAGAGCTGGGCAGTGATGTCACGGCCCGTTATAATACACTTGGGCCTTAAACCATAATAACCACGGTCGTCCTAACAAATTGTTATTATTATTTTCACACGCAATGCACACACACAACCATTATCACCCAACTAATATCCAGAAACTGGCTAAGTAAGTCGCAAGGACTTACCTGAATCAAATCTCACTCTAACAATCTCAACTCGGTCCGTACTCGTGGTAACTCAAGCGCCTGTCAAACAAGGCATGGGAATCAAAATCACATCCCATACTCTTAGAAGTTATAAACTTCTAAGAGGTTCGATCTCATGAGAAGAATTTATGCAACTACAGATTCTTAAGGTAAAAGATTATTTTACTCCTGATCTCGGAAATTCTCAAAGTCTATCATTAAAATCTGCTATTCACTTTTAGAACTTGTTTCCATAATTTGGTTGTAACGGATAGCTTACTAGAGGTTATAAGGTTAAATCCCGAATCAACTCGTCAAATAGGACAACACTCCTCCTCCTTCCCGGTTGCTACTCTACTCTTATACATGTATGTATACTTACATACATACCTTAACCTTTCCTTTCTACCCACGTATTTATGTATCTACTCGGTATACTCATATATATATACATATATTCATATCTCCCGTCTCGTACTTATATATATACCTATATGTATATACCCCGTTCTATACCTCTATATATATACGTCTACGTACTGCACTGATGCATATATAAATATATCTACTCGTATCATCCATTTCCGTCATCTATATGTATATATATACGTACCCTACACCCAAACATATAAACATATATACCCAAGTCTCCAATCTATTCGTATATATATATTTATACACTCACATTCTCTAATCACATTCTTAAATCTATCTACACGCATACACCTATATTATACCTACCTATTTTGCACTGACACTTATACATGTACACTTATCAAATCCATTCCTACATCTATATAACCTATATATACATACACTGCACTGGAGCATATAATTATATATATATATATATCCTCACCTTCTCTAATTCCTTCATCTACACTCTCCACCATATATTTATATAAAGATATATATACAGATAAACTGTACTGCCATATATATATATATATATATATATATATATATATATATATATATATATATATATATATATATATATATATATATATATATATATAAACACAAACGTACCTATATCTCCTATTCCACTGTCTACATAAACGTATACCGATGCACCGCAATGAGGACAAACACCACTCACCTGTCAGCCCTTCGTTGCGCATTTGCAGATGGTAAAACGAGGCTGAGGTCGAGTGAAGCAGCCCCAAAGAGAAGTCGAGCCTACATCGTTGGTCCAGCACAACAGTTCGTTTCGACTGCGGTTCCGGCTAAGGGGCTTGTTCTTCTTCGTGGCCTGATTCGATGGGGATGACGGTTCAATAATGCCGAAGACACAAGGACGACTCGAGAGGAAGGTAAACATTACCGGTATTAAGTCTTCAAGGTGTGTTCGATAGTGCGGCGGTTCTCCGGTCGGTGGAAGGTCCAGCAGGTCGAAATCTCGCTGTTGGAGATCGTGAGGAGCGGCGGTGCACAGGTCGGTCGGTTAGTGTACGCAGGAGGTAGAAGATGAGATTAAAAGGGGGAGAAAATCCGTAAAGGCTTACCGAAGTTCCTCCTACGGCCGGCTGAGCAGTGCCTTGGTGGCGTCTTTGGCGGGCGGCGGTGGTGTTAACTTTCAGGCTTGCGGCGTGATGTCCCAACTCTCAGACGTGCAGCGTATGTAGGTAAGGGATGGTTTAGGCGGTTTAGATTAGGGTAAAACAAGGTTAGGTTAAGCTAGATTTTAATTAATAAGGATTAAAAGGTTATTGGGCCTGCAGAAGGATTTTCAAATGGGCCTGCTCTTCTAATTAAGAAAACAAAGCTGAAACTAATACTCGTTACTCGTACGGAATTATTTCCGGTTACGTAATTTATCATTTTATGTGAATCTAGGTCACATAAAATGATAGAAATTATATATCATTTTATTTTGTTTAAGAGAATAAGATTGGCGAACCGGAATCCGGTTGGATCCGGATTTAAACGGAGTTTAAAATTTTCGGTTATTACATCAGTACCCCCTTAAAATAAGTTTCGTCCCGAAACTTAGAATAATGTAACTAATCATTCGACTTTCTTTGTAAATCTTAATTTCATAAAATTTTCGTTTTCTATCATGTAACTACTCAAACATCATACTCAAACACACATCACATAAAACATAATCACTCAATCCAATAAAACAAAAACTGAAGGTCCAAATACACATCATCCGAGTACTAACTCGTCGATACAGAAGTAACATCTAACCCTGTAGAGAACTCGGGATAATTACGTCTAATACTCCTCTCTGTCTCCCAAGTGGCCTCATCAACTCCTCGTCTAGACCACTGGATCCTCAGCATCGGTATCTCCTGGGACTGCAGACGTCTAGTACTGCGCTCCAGGACGGTTGTTGGGTAGTCTACAAAGGTATGGTCGGGCTCAACTATCAAGTCCTCATGGCTGATGACGTGTCTCGGATTCGGTAGGTACTCTCTCAACGGTTTGATTTTCTAAACTTACTTCCAGCTCTTTTGATGACTCTACCAAACCATAATGATCTTAAAATTCTGTCGGCACTTTGCTAAGTGCCGAAGGCTCTTTTGTAATACAAACCGCTTGGCCCGGTTTCCTCGATGTGACCTAATCGGATCGTTCCATAATTAATGGGTTTTCACCTACTTCTTGTCAAGCTTTCAATTTATACAACTCAAAACAAATCACACACCCAAGTGGACCTTTCATATAGATCTCTAATTCCTTAACTTGAAATCATAGTTACCTGACATTGATTTTCTTCCTCTATGGGTTATGGGCCTACCACGCTTTTGTTGTAACACTCATTAGTCACAATGGCGTCTTTCTGAGGGTTAACATGATTTACCCAACTCCCGCCTATACTTCCCTTCTAATACTAGCAAGATTCTCTTCAAACAGACCCTTACTCTCTCACTCCACCGTAGTATGTTCTTAACCAACCAGTGAGCAACTTCTAACCCGATTCTCCCCATATCCTTAGATCATCCCAGAAGATTGTCGTTGCTTACTTGAGGAATCCTCCAAGGCATTGATAAGGTTACCTCTTAAATCCGCAGTCATCAATATCTCTTCTTAATGGTACCTACTCGTCAAAACCAACACTTACACGTCCTCAACTGACGTCGGTCAGTCTATAATTGACTTATCTCAATATTCCGGACATACTCTTCTCATACCTATTTTGGAGTTAAATTATTGGTGAGCATCATCTGCCTGATTAATCCTTTCATGCTTTGCTAATTCGTTCTATCTTCCGCACTTCTGTTTTCCTTGGCTAACTTACTTCTCGAGCACAAATGGGTCATTCATCTTGACATAAATAGTCATTCCAAGTCTTCAACGATGGCTGGTAAGTGTCTTTGTAGTTCTGGTGACTTTAATTATCATCCCCTGGCAGTCTCCTTGCATGGACCATCGGTGTTGATGACTTAGGTTCCGTGGTAATTGGGGTTACCTTGGACTTTCGAGTCCACTATACCGGCAATATTGTCTTCATGAAATTCCGTTGTTTCCGCTACAGGGTTTCAACTCTTTGATACCGGCATTGCGATTTCCTTCAAATTCCTATATCTTTGAGGAGGTCAAAACCTCTTCATACTTGTAAAGTCTACATTCTGCTTCTACACTCCATTGCAGGTATCTATTCCATGCACCTTAGACCCTCATATCCGGGTCGACATTCTATCTCCCTTGGTCTCTCAAGCTTGTCTTGTGAATTCTTCTATTAGGTGACTCATCTTATACATTTCTCTTCTCTGCATCGGTCTCTAACTGTCTGTTGATCATTACTATCCATTCTGTGTTGGAACTTCAGTTACTTTGTACTCTTGCATAGATTTTCTAAGGACATCCTCATCTCAAGACTTTATTTAAAATTTAGTACGACCCGCATTTTGATACATGACTTTCCTTCTCACTGGTTAAGTTATATGCTTGGTACACACTAAATCCATCATAGTGTCATCAGTCCGATAGTATGATTTTTATTAAACATCTAATGGTATCATTTGTATACGACACATCAGGTGCATATGATTTTCTCACCAATCAAATTTCTCGCATCACATTTATTATATTTTCCTTATACTCATGTCGTTTTACCTCCTTTAAATCTTTACACCCCGTAAGATAGTTAAATCCCTTTGAGTTTTCTCGTACACGCTTTACGGACCACGTTGGTTGGTCTTATTACGTTCGTCAACTCTTATATCATCAGTACAACTTGCATTTTCAATGGAGTACCTCCATTTCTCATTAAACTTTTATATATACCTCTTTCGGTAATCATCTTATTGGGGTAAAATTGGATCCATATAACAGCCTTTAGTCATTCCACATTACTCCTTCTCATGTCTGTTCTAGCCAACCTGTAGATTCCATCTGAAATCGCCTCACAACTCGACCACACATTTCACCCAGGCTTTAAATCATACTCTCTATGTTTGTGCCGCCTTTGAAATTCCAATTATTTTGTGTTACATCTTTAATCACAAGGGTTTCTCCTGACAATCTAGACAGTTTGACCCCACCTTTTCTCGGAGGAGCACCATCGGTCCTACTTGTGTGGAATGCTAAGACATAGGACATGTCACAATCATCTGTTTCTTCTTACAGGGATCCCTTCATACTAACTTTGATATGTATCTTTCCTTAGTCATTAGTAAGTAACTACTCACAATAATTCCCTTTTCCACATAACTATCATCAATGGTCATTACCAACCGTCAAGAGCTTCTCTTTAATTTCTTTATTAGAGTTATCATATTGGACTCATTCAATGTTACCATCAAGACTACTAGTACTTGTATTGATTTAACTTCACCATTGTCGTCGTTGATCTTTGGAAGAAATTCACCAGATGTCGGTAAATTTCCTTTATAACCTTGTGGTTATTCTTCTTATCTGTCAACCAACCATCACTAGTTAGCCAACACGTGTAAATTCTCTGTTGTTACTAATTAGTCTGTAGTTGACCTTCTATAAGATCGTAGACTTACTTTCCTTGTATCTCTTTTGAGGTTTGGTATACAGGATGGAAATATATCTCTTCCATTTATTTTCCTTTAGCTCCTCCTACAAATTACACTCCTATAAGAGTACTATACTCTTACGAGTCTAGTCGTATCTTCGTCTCCCGTCAACAGATTTATCAATTCTTTTACGATAACTTGTAGGCATTTCTCCAAGATTGTTTTTACCCGAGTTATTGTCCACTTGCGGTTCTCTGTTATGATCCGCCAGTGTTATTAATTTAAATTCCTTCGTGAGTGAGAAGTTATCAGAGATCCTCTTTTTCCTCAAGACTATTCTCCTACACCCTCCTTCCTTGGGTGCTGCTTGTACTTCTGCCTTTATAGAAATCCGTCTTTGTTGTATCCCGATCCTTGTTGTAATTCTTGTGTGTTCTAGGAGGTCACACCACTTCCATGTTGGTGAAATATGCCCTCCACTTTCTAGCAACCTGTAACCTTCCATTTTGTGGCTCTTTTATTCTTCGTATTTGGATGGACAATGTATCTCATCTTGACTCCTACGCTTATGATTATCTCGGTTTCCCATCTTGATTGTGGTGTCAAGTAGCTGGTTAGGAGTGATCATATTCTGCCCTGCTTCTAGCCTCATCTTCTGGTCCGTCAGTGAGCTTGAATTCTATATCCCTAGTTTGAGTCCTTACCACCTCTTTTTGACTTCCACCCTATACTTGTTTCTGCCGCCATCTTATTTGTTTGTAACTTTTCATTCCACCACACTTGAAAGAACTTATGGGTTGCCTCTTCCAATTTGTATAATTGCTTGCCAGCCAACCCTTTTCCGGAACTTCTCTCATGTATTTTCTTCATTTGACTCTGTTCAGTTGGTTGTATCTCCTTCTTGTTATTGTCGTAGGCGTTGTCTTTTGGTCTTTAATTTTCCGTCTCAACGTTCCTCAACAAGTTCGAAGGAGTTGCCCGGACGTTTGCCGACCCTAATGCTCATAAGCTGAGCGTACTTATCCTTACGTTGAAACCCTTCAAATATCCTTAGGTGTGTCAACGGAGTGAGGATCTCATTTAGTTATCTCCGTTAAGGGTAATATAACTATAATTTCTACTAATCTTCTGTATTTACTTATCTATATCACATATCTGTATAATCAAGCTAATAAGTCCAACTAAAGTAAAACCTAAAGTCCATACTAAGCATGCTGAGATTCGCGGTAGTAGTGGTGGTCCGCCGTACTTTTCTATCCCCAACCAGACTATGCATGCATTTGAAAATCAAAAGTCCTTTTTAAAACTCAGATCCCTTTTCGGGTTCTGCTCAAGTACTTATTCGGTCTTTGAGAAGATTTCAAGTGCCATTGTTGCCAACCTGCCTCTGATACCATGTTGTAACACCCCGGATTCTCGGAACCCGGGATATTACTGGTTAGGACCTCACAATGGGTCCCGACCTCAGTTTGACAACAATATTACTAGGATCTTGCAACAAGACACAAATAAGAAAAAACCGAAATTCATAAAAAGTATTTGTAAAAGGATGAATGTAACAAAGTCTAACAGCCTATCGTACTTAAACAACGGAAAAGACTAACTGTCTTAACAAAAGGGAAAGACAACAAAGCAACAACGCAAACCCCCACTCTAAAGAGTACGGAGACCCGGCTGACCACTACTTCCGGATCACTCAGCTGCTGTTCTAACCTGCTGTAAATCTAAAAACACAACAAAACAACCATTAGCTAGTTATCTAAACATTAGGAGAATAATAATAGCACACACACACATAAAATAATAAACACTCATCATGCTTCCAAACAATCCATTTATTATCTTCATTTAAGTCATTCACTCTAATGAAACTTATTTTGTGACACGAGGGATTCCCAAACCTCGCCTCCGCCCCCGTGTACCCATCAGGAGTGGATCCGATGCATCTCACCGTGTACCTGTATGGTCTGGGTATAGAGAACCTCCCAGTCTCCTGGCAGAGCTGGGCAGTGATGTCACGGCCCGTTATAATACACTTGGGCCTTAAACCATAATAACCACGGTCGTCCTAACAAATTGTTATTATTATTTTCACACGCAATGCACACACACAACCATTATCACCCAACTAATATCCAGAAACTGGCTAAGTAAGTCGCAAGGACTTACCTGAATCAAATCTCACTCTAACAATCTCAACTCGGTCCGTACTCGTGGTAACTCAAGCGCCTGTCAAACAAGGCATGGGAATCAAAATCACATCCCATACTCTTAGAAGTTATAAACTTCTAAGAGGTTCGATCTCATGAGAAGAATTTATGCAACTACAGATTCTTAAGGTAAAAGATTATTTTACTCCTGATCTCGGAAATTCTCAAAGTCTATCATTAAAATCTGCTATTCACTTTTAGAACTTGTTTCCATAATTTGGTTGTAACGGATAGCTTACTAGAGGTTATAAGGTTAAATCCCGAATCAACTCGTCAAATAGGACAACACTCCTCCTCCTTCCCGGTTGCTACTCTACTCTTATACATGTATGTATACTTACATACATACCTTAACCTTTCCTTTCTACCCACGTATTTATGTATCTACTCGGTATACTCATATATATATACATATATTCATATCTCCCGTCTCGTACTTATATATATACCTATATGTATATACCCCGTTCTATACCTCTATATATATACGTCTACGTACTGCACTGATGCATATATAAATATATCTACTCGTATCATCCATTTCCGTCATCTATATGTATATATATACGTACCCTACACCCAAACATATAAACATATATACCCAAGTCTCCAATCTATTCGTATATATATATTTATACACTCACATTCTCTAATCACATTCTTAAATCTATCTACACGCATACACCTATATTATACCTACCTATTTTGCACTGACACTTATACATGTACACTTATCAAATCCATTCCTACATCTATATAACCTATATATACATACACTGCACTGGAGCATATAATTATATATATATATATATCCTCACCTTCTCTAATTCCTTCATCTACACTCTCCACCATATATTTATATAAAGATATATATACAGATAAACTGTACTGCCATATATATATATATATATATATATATATATATATATATATATATATATATATATATATATATATATATATATATATATATATATATATATATATATATATATATATAAACACAAACGTACCTATATCTCCTATTCCACTGTCTACATAAACGTATACCGATGCACCGCAATGAGGACAAACACCACTCACCTGTCAGCCCTTCGTTGCGCATTTGCAGATGGTAAAACGAGGCTGAGGTCGAGTGAAGCAGCCCCAAAGAGAAGTCGAGCCTACATCGTTGGTCCAGCACAACAGTTCGTTTCGACTGCGGTTCCGGCTAAGGGGCTTGTTCTTCTTCGTGGCCTGATTCGATGGGGATGACGGTTCAATAATGCCGAAGACACAAGGACGACTCGAGAGGAAGGTAAACATTACCGGTATTAAGTCTTCAAGGTGTGTTCGATAGTGCGGCGGTTCTCCGGTCGGTGGAAGGTCCAGCAGGTCGAAATCTCGCTGTTGGAGATCGTGAGGAGCGGCGGTGCACAGGTCGGTCGGTTAGTGTACGCAGGAGGTAGAAGATGAGATTAAAAGGGGGAGAAAATCCGTAAAGGCTTACCGAAGTTCCTCCTACGGCCGGCTGAGCAGTGCCTTGGTGGCGTCTTTGGCGGGCGGCGGTGGTGTTAACTTTCAGGCTTGCGGCGTGATGTCCCAACTCTCAGACGTGCAGCGTATGTAGGTAAGGGATGGTTTAGGCGGTTTAGATTAGGGTAAAACAAGGTTAGGTTAAGCTAGATTTTAATTAATAAGGATTAAAAGGTTATTGGGCCTGCAGAAGGATTTTCAAATGGGCCTTCTCTTCTAATTAAGAAAACAAAGCTGAAACTAATACTCGTTACTCGTACGGAATTATTTCCGGTTACGTAATTTATCATTTTATGTGAATCTAGGTCACATAAAATGATAGAAATTATATATCATTTTATTTTGTTTAAGAGAATAAGGTTGGCGAACCGGAATCCGGTTGGATCCGGATTTAAACGGAGTTTAAAATTTTCGGTTATTACAAGAGCTAGGGTTTAAAGATATGCAGGCGAGTATTAGAGGTAAGTACCCTCTGTTTTCTTTGCATCTTCTTTGTTTGCAATTGATACCCCTCACTTCTTTGCATCTTCTCTGTAGAAAGGAGAACCAAAGCACCATCCCCAATCCAGAAATTGAACATCGATACCCCTCACTTCTCTGCATCTTCTTTGTAAGGAGATTCATTTTCCATGGTATTCCAATTGATCCAAAAATTGATCCTGAAATTGAACAAGAACAGGGGTTAATTATTTTAGGTTATAAAATTGCAGGAAGCACCATCCCCGATCTTTTTTTCTTGTTTATGAGCGAAAAAAAAGAAGGCGGGAGAAAGAACAAAAAGAAGAAGGATGAAGTCAATAAATTGAAGGAAGAACGAAAGAAGGGATGAAGAACGAAGGAAGAACGAACAGTGAAAACCATGGATCCACCAAGGTGTTATTCAGAGATTCGCTTGAGTCTCAAATTGAGAAGAACGCAGGAAGAGGGAAATAATTTTAATTGATGAGGTTAAGGGATAGGGATATTTTGCTCCTTATATAACCTCGAAATTAATTCCGAGCCCCTTAACTAAACACGTATCAATAGTATTCTATAAACCATAAATCTCGAAAACACTTGTATATAACTACAACCGCAACCACCAGAAACCGCAACCATATAACTAAACATAGCCTAATTTTGAACATGTAACCGGTGAGCGTCTTTAATGTCCACACGAGACTTCTAATAGTGTTCAATCAATTCATCGAACAATAATTTTAATTCTCTCTTATTGAATGAATTGTTCAGTGAAATTATCTTACCACCCTATAAATTTAGCTTTTGAGGGCATTAAACAATTCATATTAAAACCTTATTTCGACACATACGATTCAATTAACTCTCCCAATTTTTTTTATTTTAATTTTTGTACTTCCTATTTATTTTTATCTTCACAAAAGCAAAAATGTATTTTATTAAAATATATACTTTGTGCATCGGTAAATGTATAACCTATTAATATTAAATTTGTACATAATTATATATTTAATTTACCTTTTCTTTTGATTGTTTATGATAAAAAAAGACTTTTGAAATTCTATACTTTTATGGAAAATCAAATTTGTTAATGACCTTACCATTACTTATTTTTGAGAAAAATTAAGTTCTCATTTTTAAGTATTATCATGCATGATTTGGAATAGTCATTCTCATTATTAATTCTATCCCGATATTAAATGTTCCCTCTGTATAGTGTAAATATTTCGTGTAATTAAGGTTAAGTTTGGGTAATTAGGTAATATTGTGTATATAATCGCGTAAATATGTTTAAAATCGGCCAACAAATAAGTTTTATGTTTTCTCATTATTTAAAAAATGGTGTAAATATGTTTAAAATTGGTACAAAATATATCTTTCATTTTTTTCATTATTTTAATAAAAGTTGGGTAAGTACGTGGTTATCTTATATAAAGTGATAAATTCACTGTATTTTCTTGCAATGTTTATACATTATTGCATTCCGTAATTTAAGATAAGAAAATAAATAGTCTAGTGTATTGTGGTTTCAAAATAAATAGGAAAATGTCAATTTTTTGTAAAATAATTGAAGAAGATCCAAACTTCAAAGACAATGAGTTTTATGGGTAAGTTAGTAAATTAAATTAAATCAATGCATGGTGAAATTTGTCTTTTTTCTCCTCTACAAACCTAAATTCTCAATTTTTCGGCTTAAATCTCAATCAAAATGACTATTAAGAGTTCAGACAACATATATGTCCAACGATCTACACGTTTGGATGTTAAAAAACTTGCAAAAAACAAGAACAAATTCATGTTGTAAGTCCCAAGTTTTGTCTTCACCGTTTCCGCGGTAGAGAAAGCGGCCCCAACAGCCGGCCGCCCCTGCGACTGAGATGATCCGCCCCTACGGCTGACGACAGTTCGTACCCGATCTTTCTTTCGTTCGTATTCTCTTCCTTTTCATAGATAGAATATCCGATATTCTATCTTATGGGCGGGCTTCCTTATCTTATTCTTAACCCTAAACGTCCTTCCTTCTATCTTTTCAGCCCGTCTCTATATATTCCCGCCTTTTTCTCCTTTTTCCCGTTTCTTGCATTTGTCTTCAACCCTGAGAGCTGCAGCCGTTCCCTTGCTTCCCTGTGATCTTGTTGAACGTGTAAGTTCACCATTCTCTGTTCTTCCTTACGATCATGTACTGCAGCATGCTTCCTTCTTTCTTTTCGTTTTCTCCTTCTTCTCTCCTTTTCTTCTTCTCCAAGAATCAAGTTTGAACCTTGATTTTTGTTGGCTTTTTATTGTTGATGTATCGTTGTTCTCAGACTCTTTGGAGTTGAGTCTTGATGTGCTGGAATCAAAGGTTCGAGCTTTGGTGTCCCTTGTTGTGAGTTCTTTCAAAGAGAAAGCCGACAACGCTTTCTGTCACGCATCCGCCCCCGCGCCTGCACATCCCCGCCCCTGCGTGTTGCCGCCCATGCGCCTTGTCCAGTCGCCCCTGCGGTTTCCTCTGCAGTAACTCCCGTCTTTGGTGAGTTGCTTCCTTCCTTGCTTTCCTCGTTCCTTTCCTTGATCCTTATGGATGTTCCTTGTTTCCTGATTATGCTGTTAGACTATGGTTGAGCCCTTAGCTTATGGAGATCTCTAACTTCTTAGAGATCATTGAGACTAGAAGTTATAGACTTCTAACAACTGTTTCGTTCCTGATTCGTGATGCTTGTGTGTACAGGCTTTCCCTTGCTCCTTTCCTGAGGGAAACTGAGTTGTTGTTGAGTTTGTTTACCTTCGAGTGAGGTAAGTCCCTTGGACTTACTTAGCTTCATTTCGTGTACTAGTTGGATTGTATTGACTTGTTTGTGTTGTTTATTGGTGTTTATAACAGATAACCGGAAAAGGATTCACCCTTTATAACCTTAACTGGGCCAAGTATATTATAACCGGGCGGTGACCACTTGTCTAGTTCTACAGGAGACTAGAATGTGCTCTTGTAACCCAGGCCCGTAGGTAACGGATAGTATGATTTATTCCTAGTGCTAGACGGAAGCGGAGGCGAGTTTTGGGAGATTCTCATGTGATAACAAAAGTTGAATTAGTAATGGATAACCTTAATGAAGATAATAACTGGTTGTGTGCAAGTATGCTATATGTTTTCTTTTACCTTATGTGTGTTTGTGCCTTTACGCTCTTGCTAGTATCTAGAATGTTAGCGAACGGTTTATACCGTTGTTGTAGAGGTTCCACAGGTTCAGGATGCTGCTGAGCGATCCGGATGGTGGTCAGCCGGGGTTCCCGTACATTATAGGCCAGGATCGGGTTTATGTTACTTTTGTTGTTTCCCTTTTGTTTTGAACTCGGCTGTAAGTCTTTTACGTTTTCCTTTGTTTAAACCTTTGGTTTTCTATTGAGTTTTGGTTTTCATTCATTTGTGTCTTGTCGTAAGATCCGTTTATTGTTGCTACTCTGAGGGTCGGGACCCAATGTGCGGTCTTAGCCCGTAGCGCTTTGAGTTCCCAAAATATAGGTGTTACACATGTTTTGTGAATTTTAGCATTTCAAAATTAGGGTCTTTGAAGGAAAATTTGAATGTCTAATTTTGAATTGATTTTGATCAACTAAAGCTAAAACCATGTTAAGAATTTATTTGCATGAACTGATGTTATTTAATATTAAATTCAAAGAATAGACAATTGAAACGAACGAAATCGTGAATTTAGAAAAATATCATTGTTAAATGAGAATATTATCATTAGATTAATTTTAAATTTCATTATCTTTTAAGCCGGAATATAAAAAAATATGAATATGTAGACATACACAAACTTGGCCAGTAGCATACAATAATATCAAATACTGTTAGGATTTAGTTAAACCCGGTTTGTGTCAAACCGTAGATTAGTGGGTCTGAGTTTAAGTGTGAGGCCGGTTGGGTTTGATGAAAGGTTGGACATGGTACTTGTGTTATATTGGTGATGGGCTGATTGCAGGGCCAGTTGGGCCTAGTTGATCGAGGTCCAATGGTAAGTGCTCCATTCCATCTCACCTGTTGATGAAGCGGTATGTACAAAGCGTTGAGTGGTCAAACGCTGCGTTGCTGATGTTCACCTCGTGACACTGAGTACTTAAGCTCTCTTCCTTGTCTTCAACCCTAAGGTGGCCGAAACACTTTTACTGAGAACCCTAGATCTGAAAGTGAGGATAGAGAGAAACACAGTGAGAGAGAGATCCGAGTCGAGTGCTTCGTCCAAGAGTTGTCTTGAGACGTTCTCTGTTGTCTAGATCTTGCTTTGCCTCAAAGCACAGATCATTACCTTGGTGGTTTACAGACCTCTCACATATCTTCGTTCTTGTTATCTTGTTCTTGATCTCGTAAGATTTTTCGTAGCTTTGTTTGTTCGTCATGTAACCGTTCTACACTGTAACTCTACCTAGTGGATTGGGCTGGCTCTCCCCTCCTGAGATCCCGCAGAGTAGAGCTTAACTCGAACTGCGTCAACAAACCTTTTTGTGTTCATCTGGTTTTGAAAGACTGGTTCGCTCTAGATCCAGTCGTTTTTGAATCGAAATAGAGATAGAGTTTTATCAAATTGGTATCAGAGCATGGTTTTTCCGATTTAAAGTTGGAGATCTGGTTTTTTCAATCGATCTTTCCTTTTTTCCCTCTACAAATGTTTTTTCTTCTTTTGAAGATTCCTTTTTAAAACTGCTTCCGCTTTACTCTATCGTTCTTTTTTCGTTTTTCATCTCAAAACTGTCTTTGAAAAATCTTCTGCCTCTTTAAAAATCTAGAAAATAGGATAATTCCTTCAAGCACTTTTGCTTAAGGAACCCTAGATACTAGAAAAATCAAAAGAACCCAAAACTTGCAGTGTTTTGAGGATCTTTGATTATTTCTCACAGGACAGTAGGATCTTTGATTCTAAAGACTGCCCTTACATAGATCCTAAGTACGACATCTGGGATCGTGTCTTCTTAGACACGGGACTATGTCGGAAAATACAGTGAGGATTAAGCCCTTTGATGGCACCTCTGACTTTGCCATATGGCAACTGAAGCTGAAAGCGATCCAAATCAAGGAGAAGTGCTGGACCACTGTACAAGGAAAGTTCCCTCCGGATACTTCCCCAGATAGGAAACAAGAGCTTGAGGAGCAAGCTCACTTTGAGATTTTTATACGGTTAGCTGACGACGTGGCTCGTTAGGTTGTAAGTCTCACTGATCCTTTGCTCTGGAAAAAATTAGAAGATCTTTATCTTAAAAAGTCTTTGCCTAGTCGTATATCTCTGTTATGTAGATTGTTTAATTTTAGAATGAATGTCAACCTGTCTTTGCATGATAATTTAGATATTTTTCTTAAATTGACACAAGACTTAGAAAGATGTAATGATAAGATCTCTGATGATCATTCTGCTATACTTTTATTGAATGCCTTGCCTAGCCAGTTTGACAATTTTAAAGATGTTATCCAGTTTAATCATGATGAAATATCTAAAGACAAAATACTAGAACAAATAATACAAAAAAATGAAAGTATGAAAGTCTTTAAAACTAATCATTAAACTGATGATAAATCTGAGGCCCTCACGATGAAAGGAAATAAAAGAAACAAAACAAAATATAAGCAGAAATATGAACCAGAAAAGAATAAGAATACATACTCTAATGATCCTGATAAAAAGAATAAAAAATGCTTCTATTGCAGTAAACTAGGACACTACCAGGAAGAATGTAGGAAGAAAAAGAAAGATGAATCTAATAAAGATAAATCTGCTCATTCTGCATCTCTATGTGTATGTGATTATCCTAATGAACTACTTGTATGCTCATCTAAACATGATTGTTCTAAGTATAATATGCCTTTACCTGCATGTTTATATCATCATGAATTACTGGTGTGTGCTTCTACTTCTAATACCATGAATGATTGGATTCTTGACTTTGGATGTACTATGCATGCTACTTCTAATAAATCTGTTTTTAGTAGTATCAGCTTGTATAATGCTGGAGAAGTTATGCTAGGTGATAATACTAGTTTAGCTATAAAAGGAATTGGAAATGTACCTTTATGTATGCATGATGGTGTTACTAGAATTTTGCAAAATGTTAGATGGGTTCCCAAACTTAGGAGAAACTTAAAATCAGAATCTGTCTTTGATAATTTGAATTGTACCATTGTCACCAAGAATGGTGTTAGAGATGTGATTAGAGATAATGTTGTGTTAATTAGAAGTATTAATAGAGGAGGTTTATACCATGTTATTACCTCACTTAAAATTAATCTGTCTAAAACAACTAATCTAATGGCTCTAGCTCAAACTACTCTTCTTCACAGTAGACTAGGACACATGGGAAATAAGGGAATGCTTAGTTTGTACCAACACGGTTTGATAGATAATAAACCTGCTAATCTAGATATATGTGAAACCTGTATCTTAGGAAAGAAAACCATACATAGTTTCACAACCTCTAGTTATGTAGCCAAACAACCTCTAGAGTACATCCATTCAGATCTTTGGGGACCTGCACAGGTTGATACCATAGGTGAAAGGAGATACTTTATCTCTTTTATAGATCACTTCTCTAGGAAAGTTTGGGTCTATCTTCTTAAAACCAAAGATAAAGCCTTTGAAACTTTTAAAAACTGGAAAAAGTTTGTTAAAACACAAACTAATAAGAAGATTAAATGTCTAAAAACTGATAATGGACTTGAATTCTGTAACAAACTTTTTGATGAATTTTGTAAAGAATAAGGCATTAAAAGACATTTAACCATCCTTGGAACACCTCAGCAGAATGGAACTGCTGAAAGAATGAACAGAACCTTGCTTGAAAAAGCAAGATGCATGCTTGTTAGTGCTGGTCTCAAACCTTCCCTATGGGGAGAAGCTGTTACAACAGCTTCTTACCTCATCAATAGATCCCCTTCCTCAGCCATAGGTTTCAAAACTCCTTATGAATTGTGGTCTAATAGAAAACCTAATCTTAACTACCTTAGGCCCTTTGGATGCACGGCCTACACTCATGTGAGTGAAGGCAAGTTGCAAACAAGAGCTAAAAAGGGTATTATGTTGGGTTACCCAGAGGGTGTAAAAGGTTACAAGCTTCTCCTTATCCAACCTGGAGGGTATAAGATAGTTGTGTCTAGGAATGTTACCTTTAATGAAACAGATTTTCACTTTAAAAACAAACATTCCAGTGAGACTAGTAGCACTGCTGGTGAGTATGAAGAGAATTCCAATGGTGGAACCTCTTTTTACATGCCCAGTGCAAATCACAACAATGCTGAAATAGAATTCGACATTGGTGACTATTCTGAAGGTAGTGATCTACCTAATGATGATACTACTACTAATGAAAGTAGTAGCTTCCCCTCACAACCTGAACGCAGTAGTAATTCTCATAATCACCAATTAAGGGGGGGTAGATGAGCCTAATATTTCTGATAACCCTAGTATTCCCACCTTGTACTCCAGTGATGGAACAGGTCATGAAAGCCATAATTACCTGAGTTCCCCTGGTACACGACAAGATCACACCAACTCAGGTCATTTTGGCTTTCATGATCTGTACCAGCTAACCAGAGACAGGGATCCTAGAACTATCATCCCAAATAAGAAATATGCTAATATTGCTGAATATGCTCTTATTACTGCTTCAGTTGTGAAAAATCCCTACACTCTTGAAACTTATGAACAAACTGTTAACTGTAAGGATTCAAAACTTTGGATAGCTGCTATGAAAGATGAAATTGACTCTATGCATGCTAATAACACTTGGACCTTAGTTAACAAACCTAAAGATTCTAAACTAGTTCAGTGTAGATGGATTTATAAAATCAAAGAAGGTCTATCTCCTAATGAACTTGACAAATATAAGGCTAGACTTGTAGCTGAAGGGTTTACACAAAGAGAAGGAATAGACTACAATGATATTTTTGCCCCAGTAGTTAAGTATAAAACTTTGAGACTTATGCTTACAATGACTGCTGTTTCTGACTGGGAATAAGAACAAATGAACGTTAAGACTGCTTTCTTGCATGATGATTTGAATGAAACAATTTACATGTCACAGCCTACGGGTTTCACTGATTCTAAAAATACCAATGCATGCTGCTTGCTTAAAAAATCTATCTATGGATTGAAACAATCTCCTAGACAATGAAATTTAAAATTTGATTCTTGGATGTCTAAATTGGGTTTTGTCAGAAGTGAATATGATACTTGTTTATACTTTAAGAATGTAAAGAAGCATGATCCTTTGTATGTGTTACTTTATGTTGATGACATACTTATCATATCTCCTTCTAAAGTTCTTGTAGCTAGTATAAAACATGATCTTAAAAATCATTTTGATATGAAAGACCTGGGACATGCTAAGAAAATATTAGGTATTTCCATATCTAGGGATAGATCAAAGAAAACCATGTTGTTATCTCAGACTGACTATGTGCATAAAGTTCTGCAGAAGTTTAATATGCTTAAGTGTAAACCTGCACTTGTACCCTTAGGAGGGCACCTTGAGTTGTCTAAAAAGGATTGCCCTACCTCTGATAAAAGCAAAAATAAATGATTAATATACCATATGATGTTGCTGTTGGTTCTGTAATGTATGCCATGCTGTGCACAAGACCTGATCTTGCTTTTGGAATATCTGTCTTAAGTAGATATATGTCTAATCCTGGTATGCCTCACTGGAATACTATGAAATATTTACTCAGATATATGTGTGGTACAAAGGATAAATGTCTTGTATATAAAGAACATATCTCTCGTACTAACCTGATTGGATTTGTAGATTCTGATTATGCTAGTAACAAGGATAACAAGAAGTCTACTACAGCTATTTACTTCACTTGGGCTGGGAACTGCATTTCCTGAAAGTCTCAACAACAATCTGTTGTAGCCTTGTCCTCAACCGAAGCTGAGTACATGGCTGCTACTGAAGCTGCCAAAGAAGCTACATGGCTCAAAGGATTGTTAGAAGAAATAGAAAATAAGACCTATATTCCTGTTATATATACTGATAGTCAAAGTGCTTTGTACTTATGTAAAGATCTCATGTATCATGAAAGAACAAAACATATTGATATCAGGTACCACTACAGAAGGAAGAAGATCAAGCACAAGCAATTGGTGATACAGAAAATCAAAGGAGATGTAAATCCAACTGATTTTGGAACCAAGATTGTCCAAGCTGACAAGTTCTCATATTGCAGAGATTCTTTGCACATTGAGAATGGCTAAGAAGGACAGTAACACTGGATTGATGACGGACAGGAGTACCACTAACCCACTACTGGTAGTATGCAGCTGTAGAACCTAGTTTAGGAGGGCATTTGTTAGGATTTAGTTAAACCCGGTTCGTGTCAAACCGTAGATTAGTGGGTCTGAGTTTAAGTGTGAGGCCGGTTGGGTTTGATGAAAGGTTGGACAGGGTACTTGTGTTATATTGGTGATGGACTGATTGGAGGGCCAGTTGGGCCTAGTTGATCGAGGTCCAATGGTAAGTGCTCCAGTCCATCTCACCTAAAGATGAAGCGGTATGTACAAAGCGTTGAGTGGTCAAACGTTGCGTTGCTGATGTTCACCTCGTGACACTGAGTACTTAAGCTCTCTTCCTTGTCTTCAACCCTAAGGTGGCCGAAACACTTTTACTGAGAACCCTAGATCTGAAAGTGAGGATAGAGAGAAACACAGTGAGAGAGAGACCCGAGTCGAGTGCTTCGTCCAAGAGTTGTCTTGAGACGTTCTCTGTTGTCTAGATCTTGCTTTGCCTCAAAGCACAGATCATTACCTTGGTGGTTTACAGACCTCTCACATATCATTTACAAAAGCAACAAAACAAAGTCAATATAGCATTTTACTCATCATACATTCTGTAACTTCTTAAGCTTGTGTATTTCTCAATGACAAACCTAGATGTAAACTCTAGCGACAAATAGTTGATCTACTTGCAAACATGAATGCTAGTACTATACCATTAGAAACACAAATTTTGTTCATGTAAGAATAGGTAGACTATAAAAAAGAGATAAGATAGATAACTGAAGCAGAATACTGAAAAAACACACCTTCGTCGTCCCATCTTCATTTTGAGAGCATCATCCTGGTCTCCGAGGTATTTCATAACTTGCACTTTCCCTTTCAAATCTTCAATTTCCATTTCTAGCTTTTGTTTAGCATCCAATTCCTTTTCCAACTGGAGAACCATTTTCATTGCTTCTTCTTTCTCCCTCTGAAGATAAAAATTGTCAATCTCTTCTAGGGTAACCTCACAAATAAAAAATAGCATTCATAATATAGTTAGAGATAATACCTTTTGTTGTTCTAACAACCTCATAACATTGCCATCTGCTTTCTTTTGTTCCAGGGAAGCCAATTCAAGTGAGCTATTTCTGGTATTATTCTGAAATATTTAGTATCATTAGTATAGAGAACTTTCTAAAAGTTAAGCTGACTATATATTTTATGGATTTACGTTCACTGTACTCTTTCAGGAATGATCACCTCCATAAGAACAATGAATCCTACATCAGAGTAATGACTTTGCATTACATGGAAATTCTTAACAGCGAGATAGGCCCAAAGTAGCATGTATCTTTTGTTAACTACATCTATATAAGACATAAATTGTAGATTGATGGTGGTAACAATAGAATAATAACCATAACTAAAAGAAATATGAGTAATGATCATAGTGATGCTTGTTTATGCTCAAGATGAGCTAAAAATTATGCACAAGTAGGATTGCTTTGTAAAGTTGTCCTCGTCAATGTTTCAAACCAGGGGCGGCCCCAAGGGGGGGCGGGGAGGGGCGGCCGCCCCCCCCCCCCCCCCCCCCCCCCCCCCCTCCGAGAAAAAAAAAAAAAAAAAAATTTTTTTTTTTTTTTTTTTTTTTTTTTTGTGAAAAAAATCGTTTTAAAATGGGTTGTGCTTCTCTCGTTTATAAAAAAATTTTCTACAAATTATTTTTTTTAAATATCACTATTCTTGTGTTATATTTAAATGTTTTTTTTGGATCCCATCGAAAAATGGCATCCAGTTCAGAAAATACAATTTTTCTTTTTGTACAGAGTCAGTTTTTAACTAAATAGCTTCCATCTGATTAATTGAAGCTTAAAAAATACTGGATTTATGCCTACTAACAGCCAAACCTGAGATACTTTGAAACACATTCAGACAATGTAGTAGAATTGAAACAGATCCAACATCACCTCTGCAAAACAATATTACATCATGTACATAAGCTAAGTGCGTGATTTTCAACTTTCCACATTTCTGATGATAATTAAAATCAGATTCTGTAGTAGCTTATTTGATTAATCTGTAAAACGCGTTGTTTAGGACAAAGATAATAAAAACACAAATAGAGGTACGGTCCTAGACCGCGGCTATAGTGTAACGTTTTTGAAAGAAAAAAAAAATTTAAAAAAAATAGTTGCCCTATAGGCGCGTCTATAACCGCGCATCTTTAGTTTTTTTTTCTTTCAAAAACGTTACACTATAGCCGCGGTCTAGGACCGCACCTCTATTTGTGTTTTTATTATCTTTGTCCTAGACAACGCCTATAGGGCAACTATTTTTTGTTTATTGTAAGTAAATGACATATTAACTTTGTTTTTATCGCTACTTTATTTTCATAGATATATTTATCGAAAATAAAATTTCGACCCCTCCTCTAAAAATCCTGCGGCCGCCACTGTTTCAAACCACTTTAAGCAAAAGTAAGGTAGGATATTTTCATCCTTTAAATATAATACACAAAATCTTCATGTTCAAAGTCAATAAGAGTAAATTAGCATCCCAATGGACTTAAATGAATTTAGTGGTACTCACCTTTTTCTTCTCTTCTTCAAGCTTTTGTTTCTCACGTTCAGTAAGAGCTTCGCTTTTGTTCAATTCTCTAGTACGGTTGTTCATTTGTCTCCGCAGCACCTCAAGATCATGGCTAAGCCTCTCTTGCTCCATCAATACTCTTCGAACGTTATCCTTAGCACACCTTTGAATTTTCCTTGTCTCTGTTGCATTGAAACATAAGAAGAAAAGTGTGAAAAAAGTTTTAAACAAACAACTTTAACAAAGAGAATTATTTCATTTATATCTAACAAATGCTGCACGATAATATACTTTTCGAGATCCAATCAAAACATGAATTACTTACAAAAAAAGATAGTCCAACCCTTAGCACAAAGAAACTGCTAAGAGTACAAAATATCTGGAACATCTGAACAAAAAAAATCATTTGACACAATAACATCAACACGGCAACACGGTGACGTATATGCAAATTAATATATATAAGGCACGGGTCAAATGTAGAATAGAAGCCTAAAACCCTGTTAAGTCCATGTCAAAATAATCACCCATGAGTGTCACTTTCAATCTAGAGTCTCCTAGTAAACATAGTGATCAATTTCAAAACTGAACCAAAATAAATAAATAAAAAACAGGTCCAAATCAATATTCATATTCTTAATACAAGTAAACACTAGATACACTAATCAAAAACATAGTAAGTTGTGCATAAATACAACCATTAGTAAGCAAAATACATGGGAACAAGTAGTATATCTACATGTGAACTGATAAAACAATAAGCAAACAGAAAAGGTGCCAAGGAAGTATTTCTAACCTTCCGAAAATGTTTTTTCCATCTTGTCCTTCTCCTGAAGAATCCTAATGAGTGACAAGTTCTGCACATTGACCTGAGAGAGCATTTCATCCAAATCTTGCTTTTTCTTTTCAATATCGTCAGCTAAGCTGCCAACAATATTGCCCTTGGCTTGCTTTTCATCCTTCATGACATCATTTAGAGTTTTTAATTGCCCTTTATTTTGAAGATAGTTCCCCAACTGTCCCTTTGATTGGTAGTCATCCACCCGTGCTAACCAAGCATAGAGATCTGAACCAGGACAATCTTTATTTTCAACCCATTCATACTTATCATGCTTATTTGCTTCAAAGGTCCTCTCAAATTCCAGTGCATGACGAAATCCAGTCCAGCTCCTCTCAAAGGTAATCACGGCTTGAATAGATCCTTCTTCAACATTATGAAACACTGCCACCTCAACAGGCTTATACCTAGAGAATTCTTTCATCAGATCTTCGCCTTTTTGGTGACTACTCACATTCTCAATGATACCCATCCAGGGCCAGCAATACAGCTCTTGTTGTACATCAGATTGAGGAGCAGGAGCACGTACAGCTGGATGGTTGACTTGATCTAAGGCAGCGGATATATTATTCTCCATGAACCTTGCCAGAGCAAGATGGTTTGCCTTTTGCTTTGCACTTCTTGTAGCTGAACCTTTTGCTACTCCTGATGAATGTTGCAATAGGTCCTTGAATTCATACTCTTGTTTCTTCTTTCCAGCACAAAAAGGACACCTAAAGGCTCCATTTGATTTCTGAACTTGATAGTTTCCTTTTACCAGTTCCTTGTAAGGTTTTAGCATGTAATCCTCTATCTCAGATTCACTTATATCTTCATCTGAAGACATTATAGCTTGATCTGGGAACCTGGAAAAAACACAAATCAGAGAAATAAGATTGACGTTAGCTAAGCACGAAACAGTAGTAGAAATGAAAACAAATGTCTAACAAAAGTGAAAGTTGGAGATTGAACGGTAAATGGATATGCTTGAACCTGAGGGAAACAACAAAGGAGCACGAGCAACACAACAACAATGCAATAGAATGGCCAAATAGAACATCAAACTTTCAACAATCATCACCAAACGATGATACCAGCACAAGAAAAATTAGATTTTAGTTCTATTACAGCCAACATAAGGAAAATAGCGTTTGATCTTTAATCCCTCGAAATAACCAGCAGATAAGCAAAAGTAGAGCAACACAAAGACCAAACAACAACAAAATGGACTTTATTAGAACATAATATTTGTACCAACACACCTTAACGATCTACCAGCACGTATAAATATAACTAGGTTTCAAGGTCTATTACAACAAACGTAAAAACAAGTGAAGAACGGGCATAAAATCACATATTTAGGTTAATGGGTAAATCATTATTGAACAGCGAAGTGTCTGGCTAGAATATTATTCATTAGACCCAACAAACTCAGACCAAAGATCAACACCAAAAGGCCACTACCACAACAATATAACATAATAACAGAACTGCGTTTTTCCATTATCAAACCACCGCAGCAGATCAGACCTGGTAGTAGCACTGTACCACTGCATGCTCAAAAAAGGAAGTATAGAAGGAATGTAGGATATCAAGAGTTAATAAAGTCAGAATGAAAAAAAGAAGAAGGTAATTTCTCGTCAAATAGCAAAACTAGAGGCAAATGAAAGACCGTGAAACAGCTGATTAGATCATTAGATCAACAGATTTAATTACCACATACACAGAGCTAGGTTTTGCTAATTTCCAACCAGCACAGCAAGAAACAAACATCAAACCCAGATATTCAACTACAAGATACTGTTCATTCAACGTTGTCGAATCTAACATATGTTGGGATTTTAGACGTGTAAAAGCGGAATTTCAGGAAACGATTTCCTAAACATCTAAACATGGATCGCATGCATAATAGATTAGATAAGGGATAAAAGGAATACCTTTTGATGCGTGTTCAATAACTCCTTCAAGGAGGATATGTAGAGTCCCAAGTGTTACTCCTCTAGTTGGTCCACCGAGATTGAACAAGAATCGCCATGAAGCTATTGAGAGAGGGATCGAAGAGGAAGAACACCTATCATACATGGCTGGAAAAGCTCCTTTTCTTCTAATCGATCGTTCAATTATATAAATTTAGGGTTGGGCTTTTTAACTATTAAAAAGCCCGACCTTAAAATATAAGATATATATTTTAGTAATTAATAAATAAATAACCCCTTATCTATTATTAATTACCAATTCCTTAATATATTTTGTACTCCTACAAAATATATCCTTTTCCACCATATACTCATATATGGTAATTCTCTCATTAATTGATTCAGTTCTCCTGCTCGTTATGGTGTGACCTCGTAGGACCCGATAACACTAGCAATACATTTTATCATATAAATGTACCAATCATGGTTAGCTTCTAGCAAAACGCCATGACCCCTAATATTATCGGATTATATATATCCCTATATTTAATGTCCTATCTCATCATCAGTAATTGCACCTTGGATAAAGGACACAATTCCTTCAGTCTCCCACTTGTACTTTC
This sequence comes from Fagopyrum homotropicum, assembly GCA_033239125.1. Classification (NCBI taxonomy): domain Eukaryota; kingdom Viridiplantae; phylum Streptophyta; class Magnoliopsida; order Caryophyllales; family Polygonaceae; genus Fagopyrum; species Fagopyrum homotropicum. The sequence goes on along the minus strand of BSWB01000005.1, from coordinate 7,689,281 downwards.
ATACAAGTGTGCAATGTTAAAATTCCCTTATCGCTTAATGTCCTTATCTGACTATGTGATGGAAACCATCTTTGCCATCAGATATGTTTCTTGAACTCTTGAGATCAAACTGTCAGTACAGATCAAATCTGAGCATGGCCATGCGTTTACACAGTTCTCACTCTTCAAGTGGCCGGGGACACCAATCCTTTCCAACACATCAAAGTATGCCGGTATAGGAGGATTAATCCAATCTTGCAACGACTATAACTCCCACTCAAATTTTGACCACCCTGATTACTGCCTTTATAACTGCCTGTTACGGTCAACGCTTAACAGTATCTAAGATATGTCATCCTTCAAATTAAAGTTATATCAAGCTCATGTTAAGGAACTCACTGATAATGATAATCGCTATAACTCCTCAATAAGTCATGAGAGCCATAGGATCGGTCTATCCGATGAGTATCACCATACTCACCTATGTAAGCGATTGGACATCTCCATGTCCTATGAACTATGAAACCCACGTTCATCATTCACTCACAAGATGGTCTACTTTAGAGTCGTTTGTATCCAAGTTAATGACTCAGACCATGGATCCTTTTCAATTTAATAATTTCAGTTCACTTAATGTGGTTTCATTCACCAGAACTTTTCCAGTAAGCACATTTGATAATTAATAAATTGTTTGGATACTTTATTTAATATTCAAGTAATAATCAAATAAGAATATGAAAACTCATATGTATAAATCAATCATAAACTCCATGACAAAAACAAATGTTTCCCAATCCAAAACACAGAAGTTCAAAAGAATTCTCTAACGTGTTTGAGCCCTTTGGCCTGAGTATGACTATCATGCTTAGGCCTATTCATGGGTTTAGTTAGTGGATCTGCAATGTTATCATCTGTGTGCACCTTGCACACCCTTACATCACCTCGATCAACATAGTGTCTGATCATGTGATACTTCCGCAGAACGTGTCTGGATTTGGAGCTTGAGCTAGGTTCCTTCGCTTGAGCAATCGCGCCATTGTTGTCACAATAGACGTCAACTGCCCTCGTCACGCTAGGGACAACGCCGAGCTCAGCTATAAACTGCCTAATCCAGATCACTTCCTTAGCCGCTTCTCCCGCAGCAATGTATTCTGCCTCTGTCGTTGAGTCCGCAACCGTGTCCTGCTTTTGGCTATTCCAACTTACCGCTCCTCCATTCAAAATGAAGACGTATCCAGACTGTGACTCAAAGCCATCTCTGTCAGTCTGGAAACTAGCATCGGTATAGCCCTTGATGACTAACTCATCATCACCTCCATATACTAGTAGATCATCTTTAGTCCTTTGCAAGTACTTTAGGATGTTCTTCGCAACTTGCCAGTGAATGTCACCGGGGTTCGACTGGTACCTGCTACACATACTCAAAGCATATGCAACATCTGGTCAAGTACAGGTCATTGCATACATGATGGATCCTATAGCAAAGGCATAGGGAACCTTGCTCATCCTCTCAATCTCACCAGGTGTCTTAGGACACTGGGTCTTGCTGAGATGGATCCCATGTTGCATAGGCAGATATCCTTTCTTGGAATCTGTCATCTTGAATCTTTGTAGAACCTTATCTATATAAGTTCCTTGACTGAGACCAATAAGCCTTCTAGATCTATCTCTATAGATCTTGATGCCTAGTATGTACTCGGCCTCCCCTAGATCTTTCAATGAGAAATGCTTCTTAAGCCACCCCTTTACTGTTTCCAGCATCGGAATGTCATTCCCAATGAGTAGTATGTCATCCACATACAAGACTAGGAAAGTCACCTTGCTCCCACTCAACTTTTTGTAAACGCATGGTTCTTCTTCACATCTGATGAAATCAAACTGTTTGATCACTTCATCAAATCGAAGATTACAACTCCTGGATGCTTGCTTCAGTCCATAAATGGACTTCTTAAGCTTGCAAACCTTCCTAGGATATTTCGGATCCTCAAAACCCTCAGGTTGTATCATATATACATCCTCTTCTAAATAGCCATTTAGAAATGCGGTCTTGACATCCATTTGCCATATCTCATAATCATAGAAGGCGGCAATCGCTAGGATTATCCTAATGGACCGGATCATGACGACCGGGGCAAATGTCTCCTCATAGTCAATACCATGAATTTGTTTAAATCCCTTAGCAACCAACCTTGCTTTATAAACAGAGATATTTCCATCCTTGTCTGTTTTTACTTTAAAGACCCATTTGCAACCAATAGGTTTTACCCCATTAGGCAAATCAATCAAGTTCCATACTTGATTTTCAGACATGGATTCCATTTCGGATCTCATGGCTTCAAGCCATTTTTCGGAGTTCTGATCCGTCACATCTTGCTTGTAGGAAGCGGGCTCGTTATGCTCCATTAGGAGCACTTCGATCTCGGCATGCAACACATAGTCATCCAAATGTCTAGGTTGTTGCCTTACCCTATTTGATCTCCAATTTGGGCCAACAATAGGAGAGATTTCAGCTGTATGATTTCCTACATCATTATGCAGTTCCTCATTTGTAGAGTTCTCCACATCAATATGTGGTTCCTCTTCAGCCTGATCTACTGTAGGAATTGATTCTTGAACTGGATTAACTTGCCTCATAAGAGGTTCATTAAAATAGTCAAGTTCCTCAGTGACATCTTGTATGTCATCGTGTTGTTGCGTTTCTTGCTCACAATTAATCTCATTAATTTGAACTTTTCTCCCACTTGGCTTATTGGAAAAGAATTCCTTTTCCAAAAAGACACTATCCCGAGCAACAAAAACTTTGTTCTCTATGGGATGGTAGAAATCATACCCCTTTGTTTGCTTGGGATATCCTACGAAGTAACATTTGTCTGATTTCGGTGCTAGTTTATCAGATTGTAAACGTTTTACATAAGCTTCGCACCCCCAGACCCTCAGAAATGACAAGTGAGGAACCTTTCCTGTCCATATCTCATATGCTGTCTTGTCAACTGAACGTGACGGAGTCCTGTTTAGAACGAACGCAACTGTTTGGAGAGCATATCCCCAAAAGGATAATGGAAGATCCGCAAAACTCATCATTGAACGGACACTGTCTAACAAAGTCCTGTTCCTCCTCTCAGACACACCATTTAGTTGTGGAGTGCCCGGGGGAGTGAGTTGTGTCACAATTCCACAATTTCTCAAATGATGATCGAATTCATGGCTCAGATATTCGCCTCCTCGATCTGATCGAAGCACTTTTATCTTCTTGCCTGTTTGTCTTTCCACTTCATTCTGGAATTCCTTGAACTTTTCAAAGGATTCTGATTTCTGTTTCATTAAGTAGATATACCCGTATCTACTAAAATCATCAGTAAATGTAATGAAGTAGCGATAGCCAGACCTAGCCTCTTTACTCATAGGTCCACATACATCCGTATGTATGAGGGCTAGAAGTTCAGAAGTCCGTTCACTCTTACCAGTGAAGGGTGACCTTGTCATCTTTCCCATTAGGCACGACTCGCATGTTTCAAATGACTCCAAATCAAATGGTTTAAGTAATCCAACTGTTTGGAGTTCCTTAATGCGCTTTATGCCTACGTGACCCAATCGACAATGCCATAGGTTTGCTTCGTTTATTTCATTTGACTTTTGCCTTTTTGTATTAATGTTATATATCTCAGTTTTGAGGTCTAATATGTATAGTCCATTACTACTCATATTCGCACGACCATAATAAATACCATTCCTATAAATCTCCATCATCATGTGACCAGTAATGGTAAATGTATAACCTTCACGGTTTAAAACTGAAATTGAAATTAAGTTCTTAGTAATGCATGGAACAAAATAACAATTATTAAGTTCTATCTCTAAGCCAGAAGGTAAAGTCAAGCAATAATCTCCAATGGAAACAGCAGCAACTCTTGCTTCATTACCAACTCGTAGATCTGCCTCTCCCTTCCGCAACGTCCTTTTATTTCTTAGTGCTTGTACATTCGAAGTAATGTGAGAAACACATCCGGTATCCAATACCCATGAAATAGAATTAGTTGACAAAATTTCAACAACGTGAATACCCAAAGTGGAGACATTCCCCTGCTTCTTATCCTCCATGTATGTCACATGGTTCTCATCAGATGAGTTCAATTTGAGTTTAGGGATTGGATGTTCCAAGACATCCTCTTGGTTCTCCGACCTGAGAACAATTCTCTGATTTCTCTCCCAATTAAGGAAGTTGTGTTCGTTCATTTTCTTTTTATCGAGTATGGAGCGTAAAGAAGATATGAGGTTTTTGTTTGACATGGTGGACTACAAAAAACACAGAATAATAAAATGCAGATAAGTTATGATTGATTTTGCAAAAGCTATAAACTGTTATAACAATTATAAACAATTGAAGTTTTTTGCACATTTCTACTCATATTATCAATTCCCTTAGTGAGCAAAAATGATTCCAAGATCCTATCATATATGAACCTTAGCGTACTTTGGCACTGCCCTAAGTCTCATATAATCAAGGTAAGTAAACTCCTTTACTAATTATAACTCCTTATAATTCTTGGTTGATGGGAACACATCTCATGTGAACTCACCCTTATGTCTCAAAATCCAAAACTTTATTTTTTGGTCTTTTGTTGAGTTAACCATATCAAAGCAGCATGCCCCTTAGTATGAGCATACCCGCAATGTATCTAGGTCAAAGTAAGGACACCCCGCTTTGACGGAACCTATCCTACAAATTCCTAGATAGGGATCGGTTATAATATGGGAAGACAATTCTCAATATTCTTTTAAGGGACGTTTTTAAGCATGCGAGGTTGTTATTTTAAAGCGAACTCATAGCAAAAATAACAAACAAGCATACAAGTGGGAATTTAAGGCATTTAAAAAAAAAACGCATTAAATAAATGGTTCCTAGTATGGCCCCTAAAAAAGAATCTTCATTCTTGGACTTTCATGGATCTCCATCCTTCGGGCTCCTTAGGACTCTGGTCTTCTTGTATAATGAATTTAAAAATAACTCTTGCAGAAATTGAAAATTACAAAAATACATAACGATACGCAGATCGTGTACAATAAAACCAAAACGATGCGCATATCGTATTTAACTATCCTAAGATTTGGGGGCATACTAGTAACTGCCTGCACGAGCATATCACCATACACATACATACAAGCATGACATATATGATATTAAAAAAAAATTCTCATAACCACTTTATCACATAAAGGAAAAAAAAAAAGAATTGGAAACTCCTTTCCGGTATTGTTTTAATCAATCATATTGTGTATGGTATTAATATCATATATTAATCATTAAAATGCTAAAGGTGTAAAATTTCTAAATTCGGAACCTTTCCAAAATTAGTAACTTTCTATTTATGGTAACTTTCTAAAATTAGTAACTAGCTAATATTAGAACGTTTCTAATGTTAGATCATTGCTAAGATTAGACATATTTATTATTTTAGTAACTTGTCAAAATTTAGAACATTTCTAAATTAAGACCTTATATAAAAAAAATAAGCAATTTTCCATAAAAGGTGGGCATCTTTTATTTTAAGATAAAATTTAATTAAGTAAGATATCATATATCCTAATATAATTAAATTATAATCTCCAAATAAGATAAATCATATTTATCCTAAAAAAAAAATTATTTCAAAAGGAAAATAAATCATATTTATCTAGATAGAATATCTCATATAATATCTTTTAATTTTAAGATATAATTTAACTAAGTTAAAATATCTCATATCTTAACAAATTTAAATTTATTTGTTTCCATCTTGATAAATCATATTTATCTAGATATAATATCTCATATAATATCTTTTAGGAAGCAAATCTTATCTTTTTATTTTAGGGTATAATTTAACTAAGTTAAAATATCTCATATCTTAACAAATTAAATTTATTTATTTCCAACTTGACAAATCATATTTACCAAGATAGAATATCTCATATAATATCTTTTAGAAACAAATATTATTATTTAGATAATTAACTAATCTTATTAGCTAATTAATAAAATAATAATGTAAAACCCTAGAAGCTAAAAACAATAGCAATAGTTACGGCCATGGTGATTGTGTAAATTAAGCATTAAGCATTAATTAATCATCATTAAGCATTAATTAATCATCATTAAGCAATGTTGTAACCTACAAGCTTCGGCCATGTGCAACACTTGCATATGTGATTCACAAATTACACTTAGCTAGCCAAATTTCATAGCCACTATACGGTAAATTATGCTAATCATATTGTATCGCATCATACATAACTTCCGCATGAAAACTTAATCACCATTAAGATCACCATTTGCTTAATCTCCATTAAGATCTAATTTTACACCTTAATCTAATCATACAAATTAATCCATACAAACAATCTCTTTCATAATTGAAACAAAACAATCAATACATGCATCAAAACATGCCCTTTTTAATTTGATCTAATCAATTTACGCAAGAGGCTCTGATACCACTGTTGGGATTTTAGATGTGTAAAAGCGGAATTTCAGGAAACGATTTCCTAAACATCTAAACATGGATCGCATGCATAATAGATTAGATAAGGGATAAAAGGAATACCTTTTGATGCGTGTTCAATAACTCCTTCAAGGATATGTAGAGTCCCAAGTGTTACTCCTCTAGTTGGTCCACCCGAGATTGAACAAGAATCGCCTTAACCTTCGATTGCTAGAACAAAGGATGAAGCTTTTGAGAGAGAGGGATCGAAGAGGAAGAACGCCTATCATACACGGCTGGAAAAACTCCTTTTCTTCTAATCGATCGTTCAATTATATAAATTTAGGGTTGGGCTTTTTAACTATTAAAAAGCCCGACCTTAAAATATAAGATATATATTTTAGTAATTAATAAATAAATAACCCCTTATCTATTATTAATTACCAATTCCTTAATATATTTTGTACTCCTACAAAATATATCCTTTTCCACCATATACTCATATATGGTAATTCTCTCATTAATTGATTCAGTTCTCCTGCTCGTTATGGTGTGACCTCGTAGGACCCGATAACACTAGCAATACATTTTATCATATAAATGTACCAATCATGGTTAGCTTCTAGCAAAACGCCATGACCCCTAATATTATCGGATTATATATATCCCTATATTTAATGTCCTATCTCATCATCAGTAATTGCACCTTGGATAAAGGACACAATTCCTTAAACATAACGAAAAAGACGCCCTAGAAAGTGTGTGTTACCCACAGTTTACAGAAATGCAAACCGAACAGGTGATGTAGGAAAAAGAATAAGACGATGGAAGAGAAATATACAAGCGACGTAGTGAGAAGCAGAGAAATGAAATCGAGTGATCTTCCACAGTCGCTAGCTCGTTGGTAGAGAATGGGAAGAGTCCAAATGCGTCAAAGCTTGACAAGGAAAAAAGCAATGGAAAGATATGCGCTTTTTAAACCCGAATATCAAGAGAATTTTTGTTTTTGTTTTATCGATGGAGAAATTTACAATCACACGAGCCATGGTCCACACCCTTGGATTTATTACCATATAGGCCCAAATTTTACTTAAGGTAAATTCCAGTTGGTTTAGTTTTGGTTAAGTGTTTTCTCAATTTATCCAACAATTTTTCCAGTTTCCGTTTGTACTTTTGTGTTTTCTCAATTTATCCAACAATTTTTCCAGTTTCCGCTTATACTTTTGTGTTTTCTCTTTTTTGGATTTTGCCCTATTTTCCAATGGGTAAAACGGGAGCAAGTACGATACCAATGGAGAATCGTTGGGAAAAAAAATAACAAGATGCAAATTTCCATATTCAGATTTTATGAGGGTTAGGCCGAAGTCGCAATTTTTTACTTTCATGTTTTGTTCGAGTCTGGTAGAAGGCAAATTTCATGTTTTATTTATCAATGGAATCATTTTCTCTTACTCTTTTTGAAAACTTTTCTTTCTTTTTATTTTTTTTTGATGTTTTGTGATCTAACAGATGTCTAACAGCCGTTAGGTTTTTTACACAATAAGGTAGATTCCGAAAACGAAGAAAATACAAAGGCACGATTCGAATTGAAAATAAACCAATTGAGCAGATTCATTAAAATCCCAAACGACAAGGCTACTAACCGGAAATCCCATTCATAACTTACGGTTTCAACTAACTTTAAAATTTTAATGGAATGGCATGGGAGCAGCATAGGGAGATGTTAGTTCTATCATTCGCTCCAAAATTGTACAAACGATAATATTCTAGCGAGTCATAAATTTATAATTAATGTCATCGCGTCATGATGTTACATTTTCTTGGATATCAAATTAAATAAAAAGTCAAAAATCCACATTTTTCTTTACTTTACTCTAAATTACATAAGTCACCGGTGTAATTTAACTTTTTATGATAAAAGTTATTAGACGAATGAGTAGTGTAATTGAAGTGAAAAAAATGGTCAAAGAAAGGCTCATGATTAAACACAGTCAATTACGCTATTGAATTCATGTGATTATAGTTTTTTTTCGGAACTCGTATTCGCACGGTTCAGGATTTACGAGATGCACGACTCATTCGCAAAGCATGAACGTGGCCTTACGTTCACGCTTTGCGAATGAGTGAAAGGATCACGCATTCGCAATGTGTGACCGTGACGGTCACGCATTGCGAATGCGTGACCCTTTCACGCCCTAAAAGCGCTTACGGAATGAGAATCCGTAAGAGCTAACATTCAAAACCAAAATTTTCGCAACAACGACGGCGAAGACGAAGAGGCGAAGTACGAATCAAGCAACAATCGACACAAAATCAGCAATGGACAAAGACGGTAACGAAGGAAGGCCATTTCAGAAGCGGAAACACGACCCGAGAGAGGTATCGTTTGATTTTTGTTCGGTTTTTGTTCGGTTTTTGCTCGGTTTTCGTTTTTCACTTTTCGGTTCGTAATTGAGCATAAAATGGACATGAATAGGTTAGATTGTTGTTGAATTAGTTAGATTTAGGTTGATTGAAGAGAGATTGGTGAAATGGTGAGAGCATGAGCTTCGACAGTCCGCCTTCAATGGCGGACTGTCGAAGAAGATGAACAGTGATCCCACGGTCACGCATTGCGAAACCGTGGGATTACTGTTCATCTTTTAATGCATTGGAATTATAATTCCAATGCATTAAATTAAATAAAAATATATTAAATATATAATTAATTTTAAAATACTTAATTTAATTAAAGAATAATAAATACAAATTAAAATAAATAAAAATATTTTTATTTAATTTAATTGTAACATATTAAATATATTAAATTAGTTTATCCAATTTAATTTAAAATAAAATGGATTAAAAATATTATATTAAATATATTAACATTATATAATCTTAATTAATGTATATTAATTAAAAATAAACGGAAAAAAATATATCTAATTAATTTAATTGTAATATATTAAATATATAAAATTAGTTTATCCATTATACTTTAAAATAAGATGGATTAGAAATATTATATTAAATATATTAACATTATATAATCTTAATTAATGTATATTAATTCAAAATAAATGGAATAAAAATATATCTAATTAATTTAATTGTAATATATTAAATATATTAAATTAGTTTATCCATTATACTTTAAAATAAGATGGATTAGAAATATATAAAATAAAATAGATTAAAAATATATAAAATTAAAATCTCTACCTTTACTTTTTCCCCCTAATTTTATTTATGTAATTATAATTTATTTAATTTATTTTAGTTTCTTTTAAATTCAATTTAAATGAAAGTAAAGGAAACTAAATAAAAGAAAATTAATTAAATTGGCCTGTAATATCAAATATAGATATTACAGGCCATGCAGAGACATAGACGGAGGCGTCCCACGGCCTCGGCTCGTAGAGATGGTCTCGCCACCGCGAGGGCTATGATGGGGAGGAGGTCCCAGGTAGCTGGTTCGGCTGCCGACACACCACCACCACAGCAGCCACAGAGACCATGCATCTCAGATGCATCTCCTGCTCTCCCTCGGGAGTTTCTTCCACCACCGACGTATGGATCTGACTCGGACCAGGATGTGGCCCGTCCTCCTGTACAGGCAGGGGAGATAGATCCCACAGCTGGCGAGCGCGTTGATACTACTGCTGACGAGAAGGTTGAGCCACCTACTGATATTATTGCTGACGAGCACATGGAGACAGCTGCAGATATTCCTGCTGAGGAGCAGGTAGAGCCACCTGTTGGCGATCATACCGAGCAGCGAGATTTTGACTTCGATGCTCCAGCTGCAGATCCTGTAGTACCGCCGCAGCAGGAGCCATTTGTACCGGCTGATCGAGGCCGTGTAGTTGCTGATACAGGGGCACCATTGATCAGCGATGTGCTCACTTGCTATGCCGGACACCGTGCTCGAGGTGTCTGGATGGGAGAGGTAGATAACTAATCACAATTACAACACATTATCTTACAAAAACTAAATTAATAAAACGTTTAATTGAATATTCGTTGTGTTATGAAGGAGGATTACAGGAGGCCGATGACAGCTTTACGGCGGATAGAGCACATTCAGACACTCAGTAGATGGATTTCCGACGCTGATAGAGCGGACCCCACTTCCTGGTTTGCTTTAGCATCTCAGAGTGGCTTGATGGGTTTGCTAGATGTCTCTTTTGCTGGAGTTGACCACGCCCTCATACATGCATTTGTGGAGCGCTGGCATCCAGAGACTAGCAGCTTCCATCTACCTTGGGGTGAGATGACCATCACCCTGCACGATGTAGCCGTCATCCTAGGCATTATGATTGATGGAGAGGCCATGGTCACACCTATGCTGGCACGAGATAGGGTTAGGTGGCTGAGTGATACATTTCACATATCAGAGGTGGAGGCTAGGAGTCACCAGACAACTCTACCAGTGGACTTGTTGAGGACAGCGTATGATGCCATTCGGCGCGACCCAGCTACCCCAGCTGAGGAGGTGACATCTGTGTTTCTTCTTTTCTTTTTAGGGTCATCCTTGTTCGTCGATAAATCGACGAACAAGATTCGACCTTTTTTGATCGACTTGGTGCGAGACCATGGGCGGACTGGAGACTATGCTTGGGGCACCGGCGTCCTAGCGTACTTGTACTCGTACGTATAACTATCACTCTACTTCAATACCTAATAAATTATTATTGTTACTGTTATGATAAAATGACAAATCTGGACTTTACCTACAGTATGTTGGGCGATGCCTCACGATTGAAGGTGAAGACGATAGGAGGATGTACATCCCTTCTACAGGTAAGAACTTTCATTGTAATTAGTCACTTTAGATAAGAACTTTCATTTGTTAATCTTACTAATAACATCTTTCATTTACTTTAATATTTACAGTTCTGGATCTATGCCCACTTCCCGTCCTTGGGTTGTTTAGCGGCAGAGGATCCAGGACGTCATGGATCGGCCATATGGGCTTCTAGACTGTCTGTTCCGAGGACACCAGCACCCACTCTTGAGAGGTTGAGATCCTTGCGCTCACAGTTAGATCAGATGAGAGCGGAGGACATCAAGTTCATGCCATATAGCGATAGAGTGTTAGATTTTGAGGGCGAGTTTGCTGTGTCGAGGTACCGAGGGACGATCCAGATAGGAGATAACATCGAGGCATATATGCCGGATCGAGTCCTCCGACAGTTTGGGTACATTCAGACGATCCCACTTCAGAGGATTGTCCCTTATTTGGAGCAGCGCCCCGCTTCTGGCAGTAGAAGGTATAGGGTGAGATTCCATGGCGCAGATGATCGCTGGGCTGCTAGACACGAGGAGGCGAGCAGATTTGCGCTTCAGGGTCAGACTAGGGCCCCTTTACCATGGACAGTATCTGAGGACTACATGTCCTGGTTTAGCGAGCGGTGCCATCCATTTCTCCTTCCTGGCTCAGCTATGCAGTCTCCACCGGTAGATCGTCCTCCTCCGGTCCCTGTTTCAGATACTCGGGTATGTGCTGATATATTTATCTTTAAAGTTTTAAAGTATTATGCTTTACCTTTAACTGACAACTTTATTTTCCAATGCAGAGGCTACACATTATTCAGGCCCGCCTACGGGATATTATTAGTCGTGGCTCAGTGACTATGGAGGACATACATACGATGTACGACGAGTCTGTTGGCCACGACGTTCATATTGCACCATCTCAGGTCAGGGCGACACAGCCGAGACGAGATTGATGTACTTTACATTTTGTAGTATGGTGGACATACATGTCATGTATTTTAACTTTTGGTGTATACAAGTTTATTGAAGTTATGGAAAAGTCTTGCGGTGTTGGTTCGGCAGTGCGGAAAAGTCTTGCGGTGTTCTGAGCGCCCAAGTTTGGCGATGATGGAGGCAAGTCCTCAGGCAGTTACTGATCTAGTTACGAGATCTAATGAACCTACCAATGCAGATACTATTATGCTAGACTCCCCTGATCAACAGCAAGAATCTGCAGAGCCATTGAATTCAAAGCAAAAGGAAGATCTGGGCAAAAAGCAGGATGAAGGAAACGATGTGGTTGATTCAACTACCTCGATCCAGTCTGAGCGTAAGAAGCTACATGGGGAGTCTAGTGAAAAGCCTAATGCCGAACTGAATGCTTCCTGCCCTGCACCGAACACAGTGCAAGTGGTGGCACCCCCTGATGAATCTCCGAACAAAAGCAAGTTGGCTCAACCAAAAACCTGGAGTCAGGTTATTGGAGGGGTTCAAAATTCTGATACTATTAAGGATAAGATTACTAGAGAGCTCATTGAAGATCGGGTCACCGTCAACTATCCGTTCGGTGAGGAAGGAGATCCCGTAGTCGAAATAGCGAGAGATATTGCTGTCGACCTTGAGGAGCGATGGAGTAACTCGTTAGTCTTCAAAGTTCTGGGATACCCTATCGCCTTCCCGGTTATGGAGAGAAAAATCAGAGAACTCTGGAGGTGCGGAGAGAACTTACAGATTATGGATTTAGAAAACAACTATTTTCTTGCAAGGTTCAAAAGCGAGAATGAACTATTGATGGTGCTTACAGGAGGACCATGGGCAGTGTTTGGAAGATGCCTTATCATGAAGCGCTGGTCACCCGACTTTGTAACCTCGAATCCAATCACTTCAGCACCTATATGGATAAGGATAACTGGAGTGTCTGTACAATGGTACCATGAAGCACTCATCTGGAAAATCTCGGAAGGAGTTGGTCTACCCATTTCGATTGATCCGAAGACGCTACATTTCAATAGAGGAAGATTTATTCGGATTTGTGTCGAAATTGATCTCAGTAGACCCCTTAAGAAAGCCATATTCATTAATGGCCGCAGATGTCCCATTGAATATGAAGGGCTAGATATAATTTGCTTTAAGTGTGGAAGATTTGGACATTATGCTTCCCATTGTGAATACTACAGTGGGCCGGAGAACAATGGTAGTGCAGCTGCTGAGAAAACGAATGAGTTAAGTCTCCAGACCAATGAGAATGATCCTCAACCGCCGAATAGCATTCCGATCACAACGCCGGTAGAGGTTGAGACTGACGCCGGATTTGGACCATGGATGCAGGTGGCGAGAAGACCTAGAGCCCAAAAAGGAAGGAATCACCAGGATTCCAATCAAGGTTATACAGGGGATCAATCAAGGGTCGCGAATAAGGTTATACAAGGAAAGAATAGCAATGGTAAAGGGAAGAATTTCTCGTCAGGTCCTAAAGTGATTCAGCAAACTAACTCTCCACAAAATCCGCATTTCAAATCAGGGGACAATAGGATCACATCCTCTGGATCCCATTTAAATGGGCCCAAAAATGATAAAAGCCCAGATGTTATTAAACCAGATGACCTTAACAACCAGGCTAGGAAAGAATCTCATGTTGCTGACTCTAGATTACACGCGAATGGGCCGCAAACCAATGGACCTTCTAAGGCCGTCAACCCAAATACTAGCAGCACACCTGGAAGTAGTTCGAAGCAGAAGAAGAGCCCAATTACAGTTATTGGGGGAGAATATGTAGAAACCATTCAACCACAAAAATCTAAAACTAACAATCCCATTTTTGTTTCTGTTGCAGATAATAAAGAAGAAGCCATGGAGAAGGAGAGTAGACAGAAACGACGCAACAGAATGAAAAACGAAGCGAGAAGAGCGGCCTGGAGAGCTAAGAAGGTGGAGGAACCGCTTATTACTACAGCCCCTCTCAAACGTCAAAGACAGGAGGACCCGTTGTATGAAGTGAACCGCCAACAAGGGCCTGAGCTCGAAATTCTGAATCAAGCGGTTGCTTCCGAGCTGAGCATAGATCGGTCACAAATAGGAGAGGAAGAAGAGCTGGCTGCCATGGATACTTCTCCTAACCAATATCCGGATGAGCAGAAGACAAGCACACTTACAGAAAGTGGAAAGTTCGTAGATTTGACAGATGAGAAGATGGAAGAAATTCATGGCGAGATAGCCGATAAGAATACGTCCAAGTTGGGTCAGTAGCCTCTCCTTTACTTTGGTCCCTACTCCTTATTGGTTATTATGAATTGTCTCTTTTGGAATGTGTTCGGAGCTTGCAAGAGCGGGTTCCATAGAGCTATCAAGTACTTGTGTAGTCACCACAATGTCGATATTCTCGCCATTTTTGAACCCCGGACTTCTGGAGCTAGGACCCAAGCTATTTGTGATAGGTTAAATTTCTCGGGATGCTTTCGTGTTGAAGCTGAGGGCTTTGAAGGAGGCGTTTGGGTCCTGTGGAAAAGTGATAAGGTACTTCTCCAGGTTGTTAATAGTCATAGAGGCTTTGTCCATGCAAGAATATCAGAGGGGACTAGTTCTTACAGCCTTATAGCTGTTTACGCTCCCCCTGATGGTAGCAGACGTCGAGAGTTCTGGAATGCCCTCGATAGTGAGATATCTACGATCTCAGAGCCACTGATCGTGGGAGGAGACTTCAATTGTATCCGCTTCATCCATGAGAGAGTTGGAGGTTCTGGTCGCCTACACTCAGACTCCAAAGTGTTCAACAATATCATCTTGGGACAAGGTCTTATTGATCTAGGGTACACAGGAGCGGATTTTACCTGGGATGATAGCAAGTCGACCAAGCGGAAAGTGTTTAAGAGACTAGATAGAGTTCTTATGAACCAGGATGGCCGTATGAAATGGCCTAATGCTCACGTTAGACATCTTGCTCGGTTCTCCTCCGATCACTCTCCGATTCTTCTGTCTCTGGATTCTTCACTTATTTGCAGAAGTGAGAGAAGACCCTTTAGATTCGAGGCGGTTTGGATGACCCACAGTGACTTCTATCCCATGGTGGAGATGTGTTGGTTACATAATCCGGAGGTAAGTAAGGCTCTACTCACTCTCAAGTCTTCTCTTATTAATTGGAATAGACTTGTCTTTGGTAATGTCTTTCGCAGGAAATCTGAAACCGAAGCTAAGTTAGCTAAAATCCAAGGCAAAATTAGCCGAGGCATCTCCGCAAGTCTTCTTGAAAAGGAGGTGAAATTGAAAGCTGAGTTAGAAGGTATTCTTGAGCAAAAGGAGATAATATGGTTCCAGAAATCCCATGAGCAGTGGCTTGAGCATGGTGATCGGAACACTAAATTCTTCCACACGTCTACAGTCATTCGTAGATCCCGAAATAGAGTTATGGGGTTGGAGATTGGGAGTGAAGGGTGGGTGGAGGATCAACAGAGACTTGAACAACATGCCACTGCCTACTTCCGTGATCTCTATAGTTTAGCGGAGCCCCACCTGCTACCCCCGAGCATTCTGAGCACAATTGAGTTTCCGGAGATTGCAGACTCGGACTGGGCCAGTATTCAGAAACCGATAGAAATGGAGGAAGTTTGGCAGGCTGTCAAGAGCATGGGAGCTTACAAGGCACCCGGGATTGATGGGTTCCAACCCGTCTTCTATCAGAAGTGCTGGAATGTTGTAGGAAGGTCCATGAAGGAGGAAGTCTCAAGGTTCTTTAGTTCTCAGCAGCTCTATCCGGGGAGTAATGATACTCTCATCTCCCTCATTGCCAAAGTGGGGAAACCGGAACTCATCAGTCAATTTCGCCCGATCGCCTTATGCAATGTCAGCTATAAGATTATCACTAAGGTCCTTGTAAAGAGATTGCAAGGCATCATAGGGAGCTTAGTAGGTCCCACACAAGGTAGCTTCATCCCGGGGCGTCTGATTCAGGATAACATCGTCCTCATGCAAGAAGTGGTACATTCTATGAGGAAGAAGAAGACTAGTAAACAGTGGATGATTCTGAAGTTGGATCTCGAAAAGGCTTACGATAGAGTAAGGTGGGATTTCATCGAGAACACTATTATTGAGGCCGGTTTCCCCCAGAACTGGGGTAGAATGATTCAGGAGTGTGTTACTACAGCAAGAATGCAAGTCATCTGGAATGGAGAGGTGACTGAGCAATTCGTCCCGGAAAGAGGTATTAGGCAAGGCGACCCGCTCTCCCCATATCTCTTCGTCCTGTGTGTTGAGAGACTCAGCCACCTCATACTTGAGTCCGTTGATAAAGGGGAGTGGAAGTCTATCACTCTATCGCGTGGGGGTCCACCGCTTTCTCATTTGTTTTTCGCGGACGACATCACTTTATTCGCGGAAGCATCCCTGACACAAGTCCGTATTATCATGAGATGTATAGAAATGTTTTGCAATGCCTCAGGACAGAAAGTCAGTACCGAAAAGTCGAAGATTTTCGTCTCCCCCAACGTCTCAAGAGAGTTGAGTGCTAGTATCGAGAGACTTAGTGGAGTTGAGGTTACAAAGAACCTTGGTAACTACCTTGGAGTCCCACTCCTCCAAGGAAGAGTCGCCAAAACGACCTTCTCTAGTTTGTTGGATAAGATTAATCACAAGCTAAATGGTTGGAGAAGTAAAACCCTTAGCTTTGCGGGTCGGATCACCCTCACTAAAGTTGTCCTTACCTCTATTCCAGTTTACACAATGTCCACCCTCCCTTTACCGGTGAATGTTTGTAAAGAGATTGATAAAACTTGTAGGAACTTCGTATGGGGCCACCAGAATGGAAGTCGAAAACTTCACACTGTTAAGTGGAGGGATATATGCCTACCGAAAGAAAAAGGAGGACTTGGCATCAGGTGCATGGCCGCGACTAACTTAGCTATGATGGGCAAGTTGGCTTGGCGTTTTCTAAAGGGTAACAACAGTCTCTGGATCAGCATACTGGAGCAAAAATATATGACAGGCAATAGAAGACCCCGACCGACTGATTCACTCATCTGGAAAGGCATCGACAGAGGCGTAAGGGAGGTTATTGTGAAAGGCTCTAAATGGATCCTAGGGGATGGTAGAAGCATAAGCTTCTGGACTGACCTTTGGATAGGCGACGTCCCCCTGCACAGTCTCGCACTCCAACCGATTAGCCCTACTGAGCTCGACAGGAAAGTTTACAGCTACTGGACTGATGATTTTATGTGGGACTGGAAGAGTGTCGAAGAGCAGCTCCCGGCGCTGGTACTGATGAAGCTGGCTGCTGTCAAACCCCTTACCTTGGAGTTCAACCATACAACCCAGCAGATGCTCCAGCCGTTGAGTGATGAGGTGGGATGGCGGCTGTCCCAGGATGGAGAGTACTCGATACAGACGGCGTACAGGCTACTCACTGGGGCTGATGAAGTACAAAACAGTGAAGGCAACATCTATAAGCACATTTGGAAACTCAGGATCCAAGAAAGAATTAAGGTGTTCATCTGGAAGCTCATGCAAGGTGGGGTCTTGAGTAACGAAGAGCGCCGGAGGCGGCATCTCAGCGTCACTGAGGAGTGCTACTGCTGCAGCCAAGCCACAGAATCCCTAATTCATCTATTTAGAGACTGTAGCAGTACACTATCTATGTGGAGGGTTATGCAAGCTGGAGCCTACGTCGAAGACTTTCACTCGCTACAATTCCCCGCTTGGTTAAGAGGTAATATCCACTCTACGAAACATTTTAATAATAACTATTTGTGGAGTGAGTTTTTTGCAGTAGGAATATGGTGGACGTGGAAATGGCGAAATGAGGCCTCCTTTAATGGCAACATATTCAATGGCAACAGAGGACGGACTATCCAAGCGAGAACTAAAGAGTACATCGAGACATGGAGCAAGAGGAGTAGGACCAACATTCAAAGCCGGAAGAACCTAATCAACGTGGTTTGGACCCCCCACCCGAGGACTACGTCAAGGTGAACACGGATGGAGCCAAAAGTAGAGACGGCTTTGCTAGCGCTGCAGGTGTGGTTAGGAACTCGGCAGGGGAATGGGTGGGTGGCTTCGGTGTTAACCTTGGGGTTTGTACCGTGCCCATGGCAGAGTTATGGGGACTGGTACATGGCCTCAAGTTAGCTTGGGAGTTGGGTTACCGATCGGTTATATTCGAAACGGATTCGCTATTGGTAATCAAACTCATCAAGAACACCATTGCCCCTCATCATCCCCTTGCCAGTCTGGTACGTACGTGCCAAGACTATATGAGAAGAGACTGGAATATCCAGTTTCGTCATGCCTTCCGTGAGGCGAATAGAGTAGCGGATTTCTTAGCTAGTTTTGCTTTGAACATTCCCATTGGGTTGCTTGTATTGTATGACCCGCCGGAGGGTGTAGTTGATCTTTTACTTGACGATGTAAGGGGTCGGGCTATCCCCCGTATGATGACTACTTAGCCGCCTTTTCTATCAATAAAAGCGCGTCCAGATGCGCCGGAGACCACTGACTCTCCTTCCCACCAAAAAAAAAAGTTTATTGAAGTTATGAAGTTTATTGAATCTTCATTTGTCTCCTTTCCATTGAAGCTTATTGAAATTTTATTGAAGCTTACAAGTTTATTGAAGCTTATGAAGTTTAATGAATTCATTGCTTAATATCCATTGAATCTTATTGAAAGTTTATTGAATCTTACAAGTTTACTTAATATTCATCAAGTTGGAGAGGACTCCGTCCTTCGGCTTGTAGCTTCCTAATCTTCATTCCAGCATTGTATATTTGTTCGATTGTGCTGACGTTGTATGGATCATCTAACTTTATTGACTTCAATATATTTCTCGGCTTGAAACCCGACCCAAGCTCACGTCCCACCTTCCGAAATTGTTTCTCCGTCAATCTCCCAGCATATGTGTGTCCCTTCAACTGCTCGGGAAGTGTATGATTGTGCACTCCATTTATAACATGCAACGTCCACTTCTCAGCCTCGCTTTGTACGCCCTCAAGCTCAAAACAACATCCGTCCTTCTTCGATTTATGTGCTCGACTAGAAGATGACTCGGTATCAGGATCCACATCTTTCATCTTACGAGGGGCTCCAAAACGTTCGCATGTCAAACGAAACGTAACGAACCCCCAAGAATTCTTCCACGACCTACTAGTAACCAACACCATGTTCATGGTTCCACCCATGAATCGAGCCCAATCCACCATCGTCTCGCGATCATGGAAAAAACCGCGAATTTCAAACATTCGCGAATAATCACTCCCTTCGTCACGAGAATAATTCGGAAGATCCTAGTTCACATAGAAAAAAAAAACTATAAAATTTCTAGTTTTCGGTTTTCTAATTTCCAAATAATAAAAACACGAATTATAATAAATGTTTCCTAATTAATTGCAACTATATCTAACTTAAAAATACATTATATACAACAATTCTAGTTTTTCTATATTTTCGGTTATAAAGTACTTACCTCGAAATGCCGAAGAAACTCGTCTGGATCACTAAATTTTGTATCGTCGAACGGAATCATCACTTCATCATCCTCGTGTGTTGACATTCTCGCAGCTGTTCTCCAGAAAACGTTGTGTTGTTTTTTCGAAGATGTTGTGAGCGTTTTTCACCTCTTCTATTACTATCTTTATATAACCAAATGAAATCAATAACGTTCAAATTACAACGGTCACTTTTACAACGTTCGAATTACAACGGTCACTTTTACAACGTTCAAATCTCAACGGTCATAAATCTACGTAGACGTGATGCGTAACCTTCACGGTCACGCATCGCGTAACCGTGAACCTTTCACGGTTACGCGATGCGTGACCGTGAAGGTTACGCATCACGTCTACGTGGTGCGTATACGAAATCGACCGCCGTGCCCTTAATATCCTTTTAAAAAGCACAAAAATATCGGAAATATTACCGCAACGCATGACATACGAAACTGACGCTTCACATACACATACGCAAGTTGCATGCAAAAATGAGACTACACCCACACATGCCATATGCAAATTTTAGTGGCTCAATCCGACTCCAACGGAGTAGATCTGTTCATATCCGGACGGCCCGTCCGGAAAAACGGGCGGTATGAATATGGGAACAAGCCCGGACGGGCTGAAAAGCCCGGCCCACCAGCCCGGTAAATAATTAAAAAAAATAAAAAAAAATAAACAAATTATAGTATAATTATTATAAATATTAAGTATTAAAATAAAATATGTAGTATAATTATAATAAATTTATTATAATTTACATAAAATATCTTAAATATAATTTATTTTTAAAAAAATTAAATTAAAAACATTTTTAATAATATTTTTTAAAAAGAAATTGAAAAACGGGTACCCGCGAGCCCGCCCACAGCCCGTCCGGACCGGGTATGGCACCCACCAGGCCCGGTAGCCAGACCTAGCCCGGTCTGGGTCCGGCTAAACGGGCTCAATATTTTATAAAGTCCGGCCCGGGTTCGGATATGAACAGGTCTACTTAGGTGTAACTAAAACCCTGGACTGAAAGAAGATTACAATTAAATGATACACATCATTTAATTTCTAATTTCTAATTTCATTATCTTCATCGTACCTAGCATTCATCATCGTGGGTCTGAGATGCACTGATATTCCATGACAGTTGAGGTTTTCGAAACAATAGAATAACCCAAACTATACAACCTAATAGGAGGTTTTTTCTATTAAAAAATGCACAATAATCAGAATGAGCTACAACTTGATGATTTATGCAGTTGGTGTTAGCAAAATCCTACTTGTATCAAGTCCGTATGCAGACATCACAACACAAATTAGTAGAGAATGCAGTATCCGTGTTATTCCATAACCTTAAACCTTCCTTTCTCCTCATAAGTTTGAACTGTTTGTCAAGTCCAAACACAACCAAATGCACATGCCATTTTTACCGCTTCCCAATCAACTCGACTCCAACCATACAAAGCTTGTCCGCCACCGACCCTCTAGCTTGATCCAAGACGATACTCATATGCTTAGGATGCCTCTCTCTCTCTTTTTTTAATAAAGTCAGCCTACTGCTTCAAGATCAACCTCGGCATCTGTCTCCCCGGGTATGGCTCCGGTCTCTGCTTCCGCATCCACTTCCAGCTGACCCGGTTCTGGGCCTGCATCTATTGTTTCGGGGCTCTGTTTCTGAGGATCCTCCGGGGTTGGACTCCTCTCCTGTGAATTGTTGCCGGCTGCAGCGACAGCATCCAATTCCATTGGTGTCGTTGCAGCTTCAAGATCGGCTTGCCCTCCTTCATTGTCAGCATCGTTTACTGGTGTTGTGTTCTATGTTAAGTATAAAGGTATGAGAAGCAATGAATCACAAGTTTGAACAACGAACAAAAGGAAATAAGGAAAGACTCTACTAATGTTTGAGCTCAATGAATCTAACCATGAATTAGACAAATCCATGCACCTTGTTTATCTAGATCATGAGTTAGCATTTATAAAGGTATGACCGTGCCCCCAAACTTATCATGCGTTCAGATTATGAGCTGTCATATTTTATCATCCATCTGACGTTGATTGCCCAAATAAAACGCCATTCACATTTGAGTATAAAACGGCCACAGTTTCATGTCATCACCTATGTTCACCAATTTTAATATTTTATAAAGGAATACAAACCCACCAAAAGCAAACAGCATAAAACTATACGGTCATTGCAGGAAGTTACCTGATTATCATCAGATGGAGGTACAGCTCCCTTAGTGTCATCCTTCTTAGCACGCTTGGACCGCTCACCAGGTTTTGCTTCATATTTGCTTCTCACTTCAGGTGGCAAAAGATCTAGAGGCACAACCCCTTCAACACCATACTCAGTGAACTGTACGATAATACAAACATCAGGATATGCTTCACTAAATGTAAATATCAGTTATTTGACATATCGTACTCTTGAAAAGCCTTCCAAGTCCTGTCGGGCGGAGAAACGAAGACCTTTCCAGCAGTAGACCTGTGAGTTGAGTGAAAATAAGCTAACGTTTTATCTATATAGTACTAAGGGATCAAGGTGTCAAGCCAAATCTTATTTAAGAAACAAGTTCAGATATAAAGTTTAAGAGTTAGACACAAGCTCAGAAAATAAGCTAATCGTTTGAAATAAGAAATAACAGAAAACCAAATCAATATCCCAGTAACAAAATGTTAGATGTTGAATAACACTACATATACACTATGCAAAGAGTCATTGTATTTCAAAAATATAATTAAGGACATGTGCACAATGCTTATCCAAAGGCTGCATCTAAAGATGGGTGACTTAATTAGGGCTGTCCAAAGGAAATTTTAGATTGTCTGGTTTTCAAATCATAATTTAAACACATATTCAATAACTATAAGCATATGCTTAAATTTAGTTTTTTTCTCACAAACCACCTTTAAACTAGGTGTTCATCATCAGAACCGCCATATATAATTTTTATTCAAAAACATCTTACAACATATATCTACGAATTTGACCTATCCATAGCTGGTTGCAGTCGACATTTTGTACTACTTTAAGCAAAATATATTTGATCATTTTACACCAAAATAGTCCTACAACTTTCGAAAAGTAACAAACAAGTGGCTAAAGTTTGTGTTGGTTTGCTGAAGTACCTTAATGCTGGGAAATAGTTACAAGCGGATCCTAAAAAGAAAAAAAAGTTTATAGTGGCAATTGTTCATTTATTTTAATTGATCAACAAAAAGTTAGGATATCTATTTGTAACTTTTCTCAAAGTTCAAGGACTATTTTTGTTGATAAAAATAATCAAGGGTATTTTGGTGAAAACAATATAAAAAATTGCTGGAAATAACTATGGCTGGTTTGAAGTGGTGGATTATATTGTATGAGGCGTTTTTGCTGACAAATATTGAGTGCTTGATACTATACAGTTAAACTGAAAGGAGATTTGTGACAAAAAATACCTAAACTTATAAACAAAATTAGTTTGTATATCCAGAATCAATGAGAATGCATTTGTTTTCGTCATTACATAAACATCTTAGCCTCCATAGGATTAAAACAAGGATATTAGATATAGAAGGACAAATCTAAGTTTCTAACTAAAATAAGAGAATAAGATTTATAAATTTAGCTTAAATGTATGGAAGGAAACAACCAAGGATAAAAATTTAAAAAGACAGAAGACCGCATGCTGTCATTGTTAGCAGCCAATCGAAAAAAGGTGAAGCATACATATAGAGGCATATAAGCAAGCTACCTTGTTGTTTTTATGGTGATACTCAGCTTCAATACCAGCACTCTCGTCCATCTGTGACAACATGAATCACAATCTTTTGTCACTAATGTTTTGAAAATATTAGACCAATTAGAACTTTCATCGTAGCTCTTAGAATCATAGAAACATGAGTGAATATTATCATTTGATTTATGAATAGGTAGGTAGAGGTTCTTACATCTTCAGCTAATGTCTTCCAATAATCTGTGATAGCAGGAGTCTGAACCCGGCTAGGATCAGTAAGAGCATTCTGAAAAAAACAATGAAAAAAAATTTAAAAAAATTATACTGTCAAGATAGATAGTGAAAAATACTGAATAATTTGCAGGTACTGGTAAATGTGAAGACAATTAAAGCAAGTAATTCATTTAAGAATATCAATGAAGCTAAGACTTCCAACGCACAGGGTTTTGGTCAGCCCATTTCCACATTTGAGAGAGTTCTCTGTTTCCCAGTCTCCACCGAGGACGACTGCATAAAAATGTACAGACATTAAACATGAATATTCATGATTATAAATCACAGATTCAATTTACATTTAATACTATCTTATTGCATGAAATTAATCTTTAAACTAAAGTTATAGGTTCAGAAACATAGAAAGATTGAAGTTACACAATAGACAGCCACTCCTACACTTTCCACGTGCACTAAATGTGCTCGTGACTTCGAACATTGAACAGAAGGTACGAACAAGCCATCCCATCAAAATAGTGACTACCACAAACAATTATTTGTATTAATAAATTTTGACAAATAACTCTGATACACCTTTGAAAATGCAGGGTAACACACAACCCAAACGAATAACAAAGCATAAAAACAGTGCATGACTTGAGATGAAATATTGTAAATCAACATCCTGCTACTTCTTTTAGCAGCAGTGATCTTCCTATCATCTATGAAACAGACAACATCTAGTAATAAGGAAAGGACATGAGTTTAAAGCCTTGTTGAACATCACTAAACCTTCTGCTTCTTGGCCTTTTCTGTATGGATTGAGGGCCTTATATATGGTTAAGTTTTGTTCTACAATCCAACCCTTTTCTTATGTATTTGCACTTTCAGAAATAGCAAAAAGTAATACAAAAGAATGATGCTAAGCAAGCAGAATAGCAGTGTACCGTTTCTTCACATCTTGAGCTGCTTTTTTCTCTACAGGCTTTTCAAATGGAGGACAACCATCACGCTTCCACCAGACCTAAAACAATTAGACCAAATATTACTATCATATATGTATTCATTGAAACAAAATATAAATAAAATAGTGCCTGAGAGTTGTGATAGCCCATCTGTTGGAGAATCAGACTGGTAGATTGAAAAGCTCATAAAGCAGTGTTCGCTGTACAATATATCTACAAAATTCCTCTCCGGGTAATCTGGTGAAGTAAACACTTCCTACCGATGTTGATCCATATTGTAGACAACACATGGTTTGGAGGGTTATGCTTTATCAGTCACTATCAATAGAAGTGTTAGTTCAATAACCTTACTGTGTGTAAAAATAAATAAATGGTTGATCATTTACTCCTACTTTGCAGTCTCTATGGCTTCACGATACTTGACATTTCCTCATGGCCATCATGTATTAGTCTTCAGTGAGAAGTTTGTCAATCAACTCAAAACGGAAAAAACTGTTCCAGGGTTTGCAATCCCAGAGAAAGAAGTGGTATTCAGATTCTCTTGCAATTTGCAAACTAGTAGGGCCATTTGGAAAGAAAGAAACCATCAACTTCTGCATGATTCTGTGTTTCTTTCGATTATTCAAGCAACTGGCTGAAAATAATGAGATGTTTTCTCACTACAGCTTATAAATCAGGACAAGCACAAGCATACAAGAACACAGCACAACTGAGATAAACCAGAGCCAGTAACTAACCCTTGGAGTTTACTTGCAATCCAGTAGGAAGCCCTATAGGGAAAAGCCAATTAGAAAGATACATCATAGATGATAGATCTTAGTGATGAAAGAATATTCCCTTACTTATAGGACATGCCATCACATGGTCACCTACATGTGCCTCCAATAAGGCTCCCCCACAACTTAACCATGTAATTATAGTCTCCTCTAGTCAGTAAGTGTGTAACAATGCTATGCTCCTTAAACAAGCCTTGACCTCAAGGCTATATTTCAAAAGTGAATCAAGGATTCAGGAAGGTTAATGCAATTTCTCAAAGACGATGTCTTCCTTCCTGCCATTCCTTTAAATGGTGGTACCACTGAAATTGTAAAAGGTGAGGGCATGAAAAAAGGTCTTGGAAGAACCTGCATTTGGACAGGCCTCAATCTAGGACTAGGTTTTGATATCTCAGATAACAATTCTGCTTGTGTCCCCAGAGACCAGTTTCAAAGGATGGGCACACGTTTGTCACAACCTCTACCAGTATCCAGTAGTCTGGTCATAGGCTGTGGTTGCTAAGCCATTAAGATAAAATAGTGCTAGTGTTTTTGGGAGTGTTTGTGTTTTAAAAACACTAATCACTGTTTGCTTGACTTAAAGTAGTGGTTTCTAACGTTTTGGGATAAAACTGTGTTTTGGCTTGTAATAAGGAAAAAAGCTAAGGGGCAATTTTGTCTTTTAGGACCCAAAATACTAGAGTTTTAATGCAAACCGTGAACTTTATTAGTGTTTCCAAAACACACCCTAAACCACTAAACAGTGTTTTTTACCATGCCAAACACTATTTAAATTCCAAAAACACAAAAACACACCAAAACACTAGTGTTTGTGGCTTAGCAAATACAGTCATAGTGTATCATATTATATGAGCCCCAACAGTGTTATATTAATCAGTAGACTTGCTGCGTCTTCCTCAGGTGGATTCCTCATCAACTTTCCGCAACCATCCTAATAAAAATATGAATAGAGGCCTGAGGTGTCTGCTGATGACCAAGTACGCTGGGCATTGATTCTCCAAAGTCAATTCCTGCAAGGTGGTTAATCTGATCCACTATCCTAGTTTTGTCACCTCTCTTAGAAAAAATCTTGTCCTCAAAGCTGGTCTTAGAAGTTGGGCTCAGATCCACATTATGGTATATTTGTACCAAATGAAGGAAGATTCAGCTGCCTCAAAACATCCACTGATCCTACATCATCCTGTACATTTCCAATCTGGCTTATAACCCACTTTCCATCCTCAGCAGTCGAGTGTTTCCCTTCAACAATTTCGTATGCAACTAATCACAGACCTGATGTTGGCCTTGTAGAAAAAGTTATTTATGAATTCGTATCCAGCATAACATTCCCCTGATCAACTGATTTCTGTACTAAAATCATAGAACCACGTACAAAATCTAAATCGGATATCACTTCTTTGCACACAGTTGTATCATCAGGCATAGTTAATAATTTTATCATGCTTGCTTTATATACAAGCCGCCCTGCGGCAGCCGCAGCAGTTCCAATCCAACCTTTTTTCCAACCAGAAGACTGCCTCTAGCCTTTTCAAGGACTTCATTTATGGCCATGAGGTGCATTCAGTTCAGCAACAGAAAACACTGCCATAAGCATCCACTAACTCGTATCGTTTCCAGGATTGCAAGGGCTCAATATTGGAGCTATGTCAAACATTCCAAAGTAAAAGGGGAAGGTCAACCCACATACATGAACTCGATTTCTGGACTCACAGATTGAGAGCAGAATAACAACTGGGTTGTTGTCAGCAACATCTAACTTTGTTATACAAGTGGGCGTAAGGGGAATAGGAGGCACATAAGAAAGGAATGCTGGCTGAAATAGATTAGAAGTCATTGGGAACAGGTAATCACGAATAAGAATTGTGGACTGGTTAAATTTGAGGACAATGATGGAGAGATTACAGGGGTCATTTGGAAAGAAAGCAACTACCAACCTTTTTATGATATTGTGCTTCATTGAAAAACTCAAGAGCAACTGGATGAAAATAACTACCTGTCTTCTTACTGGGGTATTGGTTATTATGTCCACTATATTTGTTAAGATCTTCCTATAAAATCTTGCTTTTAGCATCTTTCCTGGAACAAATATTCATATCACACAAAGAAAAACAGTAAGTTGCAAAAGAAACTCACCCAGTTCTTTTCACGTTCTAAAATATGCTCAACGCTGGAAAGGAACTCTTTTCCCTTCGGTGGAGTGGCTTCTAAAAGTTTCTTCACACGGTCCTCACAAGACTTTATATCTTCTTTCTACAAAACAACAATTATATAGATCAGAGAGAAAAGAATTATAATAGGCACAATACATTTTTCAATTCTTTTGAAGCACCATTTCAGTAATTTTCTTTTGTTTTTCACCAGATGCCAGAAAATATCATGCAGAATAACAAAATACTTGAACAAACTAATCATGATGTACTAACCATTGCTTCAGATGGTAAATCTTTATCACTTTTTCCTGGAGCCTACCAGTAAACAAGTAACATATGTTAACAAAAAAACAAAGTCAAAATGACAGAAAAAAAGGATCAAATGCAGGTGCGAAAAAATAGACTAAAACTCACATAGAACAAAAACGAGTTCAAAGCTAAAGATGAACATTTTTTCAGATTCCCAGAGCGAACACCCTTTCTCCAAAAAAAAGTAAAATAATAAACGCGTTTTAAACAAAAATGTCAGTGCAATGTGTGAGATTCTGATATCAACAACACAAATTTGGCCAAAGATATTTGGGGAACCCATCTCATGCCCAATATTATGGCTTTTCATCTTCTACTTTGAGAGATTTCCACAGGATTTGTCGTCTAATTTGCTTGTAAGTTCCGTTTTAGGGCCAATAGGTTGTTCTGAGTTGTAGAACCATCAAAATACTTCTTTATTTTACTCTAATTTTAAATATATTTATTGAACTTTAATCCTATAAACTAATCGAAATAAGTATTTCAGTAATTTTACAACTTGGACCAGCTTACACCATTAAAAGGTTAGCACATCTAATCAGTTCTACTATCAATAGTTTTTATTACTTTAACCGAGTACATGCTATTATATGTTGGAATATGGGCTAAATTTTTCCACTTATGTTATTTGTTTGCAAATTTGCATTACGGGTTAATAATAATATAAATATATATCATAGCAGCTGCGCACAACACAGTAAAAATGCTATAACAACACACCAGTAAACATTAAAAGTCCTCTCATATTAGGTATATTATATGCTCCATCTTCTTCTTCTGCAACATCCCGGTGAGTGGTAAACTGGTAATGAACAGCTAACCACATAACTACTTAAAGCATTCAGTAGGAACAACTGAAATCAGATAGCCAAACAACCGAAGATAGGTAGGTATAAAATAAACGTATAGCTTATGCTTTATATTAGTACAACCATAAACTAATTTTAATTGATTGAAGATGAAAGACTACATTAAAAAGCTTTACTCAACTAGAGGGCTTGTCATTTAGCATAATAAATTTGTTCTTATATTTCATACTTTCCTAATCATCAGATTACATACTCTTCTCAAGATCATCATGGGGTATAATAATCTAAAATTAACACAAACAACTTAGGGCGTGTTCACTATCACAAGAGTTGAAGATTTTTCAGTAGTTTTAAATTTTTTGGGCGGTTGTTTGAATAGTTTTCTTGAAAGGTTGTGATAGTTCAAAATCTATGAAAATCCAATTGATGTTTTGTAAAGGAAAGCTAGTGGGTAGGTTTTATAGCGATTTTAGCAAAGAAGTGAAAAGTAAAATTGTATAAATAGTGAAAATAGAAAGTGAAAATAATCCCAAAAACTCTTGAAAGCTGTTCATCTTAGCATTCTAAAACCTCCTTAAAAACCTTCCAAAAAACAATAATCCCAAACATCACCAAGCTTTCAAAAACTTGCAAAGCTCCACTAAAATCTACCCAATAAGCTAAACCAAACAGGCCCTTAGCTAAAATGAATCAATTAATCAGCATCTGTACCCATGCATGATATGAACTAGGCAGTACACTTCCCCACAAGAATTGAGTACTGAAAAGCCACACCCACGGAATCGTCCGGCAAGTTAGTTTCATCCCCGTTCAAACCTTGCAAGGGCCTGTGTTCTTCGTGTCCGCGGCGAACTGGACTAACGAACCTAAGCCCAAATCCTTCAGTTCACAAACCCTACAAACTCGATCCCAGAATACTCCCATTCCAATCCATATTTTGCGAAAACTAAACCCAAGAAACACACGATCTCATCAAATAAAAATAACTTTTTTACTAATATATAGTATATGCCCGTAATTGCAACAACGTACAAAGAATGCATCAAAACCCATTTTGAATACTCTACGAAATTGTAAAAGTCGAAACTAAAACCATAAAAATAGAGCTAGATTTGTAGTGTTTGAAACTCAAAGTTATGGAAGAAGGTTGAATGCACATGACATGTGTCGTATCACTCCAAAAATGGGTAGGAAAAGCCTTTGATTTAATCATCCTGCCTAACGTATCAATCGTCCAAATTTCGCCCAACGGAAAGAGAGGAGACAGAAAGCCATATTCTGGGTCAAAGGACTAGCTAGCTACTTCTATACTTTTATGCATTCAGTGTATTTAGGATGTTGTGCCTAACATGATAGATGTACATATGTGTGTGTGTGTTTCAGGTCTATTAGGTTTCATACATGTTTGCTTCTGTTATGCTTTATGACTGTTGATTTTGGAAAATAGACCAATCTGAACAGAATGTTCAAATGTCTGAATAACTTACTAGCTTGGGTAACAATTCAACGTAGAATGGGGTCGAAATACTGGTTTAATCCAATTTCAGGTATTGGTTACATAAATCATGTTCACCTACCAAACTACATCCCCAGAAATCACAACTCCTTTGAAAAAGAAGATATATGCTGATGTGTATCTTAGAAAAAGCTGAATACAAGCAATCAGCACTGAAAACCACAAGAATGTAAAATATAATCAGCTTCTATTAATGGGTAATTACATTAAAAGTTGGCCACATTCTTACCTTTAGATAGTCGAACAAAATTAAGCATTGTAGAAGTATATGGCGACGGAAACTAGGGTCCTTCAACTGCAGTAACCAGAATTCCAATATCCACCATAAATAAATAGATTAATACGTCAAATTTTTGTTGGCATTTGAATAGTATGAATACCTCCAGACCCATTAATTTACTGCTTGTAAGATATTTTATATTGAAAGCTGTAGCTTCTTCCTCAATGTGATTAGCATTTCCCTCTTCATCAGTCAAAGGCTGAGCTTCGAATGTATTCAAAACAACCTAAAAATTGGACAATTTCAGTGGTGAAGTGACAGGAAATATAAACTGTATAGTGTTGTTAAATACTCCATGGAAAGTATAACATAATGACTTGGCAACAAGAAAAAGCAGATATAAAGTAAACGAATTCGTACTGTTAAGCTAGAGGTGAATTTATGCCACTTGGAAGAAGCACCTGCCACAGAAGGAGGATTGCAAAAGTAGTCCTGAAATTCCAAGCAGATAAACTGAGAACATAATCAACTGAAAAGGTACACGCAATTACTAAATTCCCCGAGTATAAAACAAACAAAGGATGTATTTCAGCTTTTGGATCCTTCATTCCTTGTGCCACTAAAGTCATGCATTTTGTATATGGTAATATAAGAGATGTCACAGAGTGTTTTTAACTTTATAAAATAGGAAAAATAAAAATTACTCATTCAAGTTCAGTTTGACAGAATGTAAGACATTGAGAGTCTTCCATTGTTGAACTTTCATCAAGAAAACTGATGATACAGAGATGGGAAGTGTAGAAAAAGATGTGTTCAGCTGACTATATGACATATAATCACGATAGAATGCAAGTAGCAAGACACAATCAGAGCACATTTAAACACAGATCATATAGAAGCTTCGCTCATTCCTACAATTTAATAACAAGTGGGGTATCTTTCCTATACTTTTAACCTACGTGAGTAGCATGACACAATCAGAGCACACTTTACCACAGATCATATAGAAGCTCCGTCCTCATTCCTAAATTCAATAACAAGTGGAGTATATTTCCTATACTTATAACCTACATGATAAATAATCAACTATATTTTATAAGATAAGAACTCTGAGCTGTTCATGTGTATTTTTTATATGTAACTAATTATTCTGATTGTAGGTATTAAGTTTGTTTAGGTTGATGCCTATGTTTAGGTGTAATAATTTACAACTTTAGAGCTTTTACTTTTTCTGCTTTTTTAGGCCTCCTCCCAGTCAAGCTTCTTCTTTCTTTTTACATAAGTTTGAACTTATTCTTCTTGAAGATAGATCTGAGAATTTCCATTGCAAAAACTCTCTTGTTTCTCTCTCAAGGTACCACAGCTTTAGGTGTTGATTTTCATGAGCAATTTATTTTGGGGTTTCATCCTTCATTATTGAATCTTCATCCTCTCAAGAAGTATCTTCTTTCAGGCTTCATTGTAGAGATTTAGTTTTCGGGGGTATCTAGACCTCTTCAAAGTCCCAATTGCATCTTCTCTTTCCGTTATTGGGAGAATAAAAAGGAATTTATCCACTTAATCCAAGCGCTGTGACTCGATCAGCTCAGAATGCACCTAGACATGCAGAAGGAAATGATGTTGGAAGTGTAGAAACTATTGGGGATGCTGAACTTGAAAAATTCAGGGATGTCTTCAATATTGTTGCTGAACTTTAAAAAAAAAAAGATTCTTAACTCTCTTGAATAAACACCAGGTGATAATTCTCCTTGTCCTCACCCTAATGCTCTATCAGGTCCCTTTTTCATATCTCTAGGCTTTATGCTTGACAGCCTTTGAATATTCTCATCCTATTTATTGGACTTTCGACTCGGGTGCTACTGAGCACATGAATACTGTCCACGAAATTTTCACTCATTACAGCCATTTTAGGGACTAGAAATGTTCGAAAAGCTAATGGTTCATTAGATAAGGTTTTAGGCCATGGAACTGTAAACCTTTTTAAGCAATAACCGGAAATTCAAGCATGTTATTCTTGCTCTTAACATTTCAACCAACCTGTTTCCATACATTAACTAGGTAGAGAACTTCATTGTTCTGCTTCGTTCACTGATTTTGATTGTATTTTACATGCCTAGGGCTCAGGGAGTAAGATTGGCTTTGCTAAGGAACAGAATGACCTTTGCCATCCTAACTCCTAAGAAGAGCAATAAAATGCCTTGCCTCCACTAGACAGTCTAGACCTGTATTTTTCTACTTTGTTGCTTGTGATGTAGTACTGTAAGACTAACTTGAGAACCCCGAGCAATTCCTACATAGTTCATTCGAATTACCTGACCTGGACACCTCGTAATGTCAAAAGAGGCTCATTCTGATTCCCGGGCATGAACACCGTTCTTCAACAGAGGATCGACCTAAGAGCATAATGCAAGAAGGTACTCTTCCTAAACCTCACTCTACCTCTCCTCCTAACTGTCCTGAACAATCCGATTTGGAGTTACTCGCCGCCCTTAGAATGTTTAGAAGCTCCTAAATTTTAAGGAGTGGAGGGACGCTATGAGAGAGATGTGTGGATTAGTGAGGTACAAAGCACCCAAAATTGCTAAAGGCTTCACACAAACTTATGAGATATTACCAAGAAACATTGGCATCGGTTGGCAAAATATTGCTTGGGTCCTTGGGTGGCTCACGTTCGAATCGAGAGCAGCCAAAGGGTGTGGTTTGGGAGGTTGACATCTATTATGAAAGGTGTGGTATACAAGCAATGTAAAATACGCCACACATTGTTTATCAAGTACTCATCTTCACGGAGAGTAACTATTATATTGTTTATCAAGTACTCACCCTCACATGGGTACCTATTATTCTTGAGTATGTTGATGACATCATTGTCGCCGATGACAATTGTAGTGAACAAGAACCTTGAGAAAAAGTTGGTACACGTCGGGATGGCAATTTCACCTGTACCCGATGGATATCCGACCACCCAATCCAACACAAAAGGGTGAAAACCCGTTAAAAGACGGGTGAAAGCGGGTGGTGGATCGGGTCGGATGCGGGTGAACGTTTCATCCACCCATCATCCGACCCGTATTCACCCGCTTAAAATTATATATATTTTTTTAGTATTAGTAGTTTTATATTATAAAAATATTACCATTATTTTTCTTACTATATAATTATATTAAATTAAACCCTATAATTTCTTTCCTAGTTTATTTTGTTTGGATTTCTAATATATTTCGATCCTTATTATTGATTGATTATAAACAGATTTATTTTAGATCTTGCTTTGTTATAATGTTGTACTTGATATCATGTACATTTAATGTTATTTTTTATTTGAATTTAAGTGTGTTCTTGATTTTCAGTAAAATATTTCTTTTTTTACAATTTATAAATGAAGGGTAGAACACCTGAAACCTCACCCTATCCACCCGCTTCATCCGACGGATGTGGGTGGATTGGATGCGGGTGAGACCCTTAGCGGGTGGTGGGTCGGGTGGGGTGGACAATTTTGGGTTATGGAACGGGTGGCGTTCAAAGTCATCCACCCGTCAACCGATCCATTGTCATCCCTAGGTACACGAATTTGAAGTTAACTCTCTTAGAAGACAAATAATTTCTCCGATGTGAAGTTACTCATTCCTCTCGAATGATATACATATTGCACCGTGACTAATTTACTTTAAGGAACATGTAAAAGCCTGAATATTAACCTGACCAAAGGGTTTCATTGCTTCAAATTTGAGTATTTGACCTCCAAGCTTGGATCTCTACATCCGGCTTGAGGGAGAGTGTTGAGTTGTTTGCGAGTATTTTATACATGTAATTAATTATTGTGGTGATATATAGGTTGATGCCTATGTTCAGGTGTAGTTATCTTACAACCATACAGCTTTTACTTTTTCTGCTTCTTAGGCTTCATAGTCAAGTTTCTTCTTTTTTTATCAATAGTGTAATTGTTCCTCCGGAAGATAGATCTAATAATTTAAATTGCAAAAATGCTCTCTCTTTTCCTTCGGAAGAACAGGTAAACATATTCTATATGGGGTCTGAATCTTTCTTTTTGGATGGAGAAAGTGGTCAGCATAGACAGTATTATCACATACTACACTTAAATCAAGAGCCGAGAGGAAATTGCCAAATAATCAATTTAGAGAGGAGGGAGAACAAGATTGTAGTTTAACATTTTAGCCTAAACACATACTCCCTGCCTCAAAGAACTATATAACCGAAGATAAATTGTTCACCTGTAAACTCCAGAAGGTCTTGTAAAAGTTGAAATCAATTGGAGTTCCTAGATGAAAATGGGAACAAAACATTTCATGCATATCATTGAGTATCAATGGAGACAAGGGGAGGAATGAAAGGTAAACGTGAGGAGTAGAAAATGAATGTACCATCAGTGGAATCTTTCTCGTATTTTGTTTCATTGGATGTGTTGAAAACTCCCTTAATATTCAGAGCTGTACACAGTACAATCTGTTGATCAGAAATAATAGTTGGAAAGCCAACACAGAGGTGGAGCAGAATAAAAGCAAACCTGAACGCTCGGAAAGGGGGAAGAAATGTGCCAGAAACATAAGAATCCGTCCACAGAGCACTACATCACTTGCCTGCAATTTGAGATCATAGTTGGGAAACAGAATAGTGCAAAAATTGTCTCCACATACATATGTGGACGGAAAAGCATGTACTGGAGATGGCCAGAGAGTGCAGAAGTGCACAAAACAACAAGAGTGAAGAAGGGGATGACTCAAAATAATAACTTTCAACTTCGCAAACCATTCACCAATAATACCTCTTAAGAAATTCATAGTGACATTTCAAATTTCTAGTGATGGAGTACTTTCGGCCAATACTAAGTGAAGATAAGTTAAGTAAAAACAGCACCAGGGACACTATGAGGATACATGCAAGGTGCAGAAAAGCGATCAAAGTACAGGCTTTAGTAATATTTGCAAATATATTGGAAGCCAAAGTGGTATACCTTTGATAAACGACGTAGAAGCTGATTGCACGTTCTCAACATCACAAGCTTCCCACGTGAAAACAGCTCTTGCTGGGAAAACCGTTCAATAAATAACAGATGTAAATCTAAGAAAGACTTTCCAACAAAGCCTATTAAGTTACTAGTCGACTATAAGATCCCGCTAGAAACAAGAATATCCCTCCTAGGTTAAAGAATCTCTTACACAGAAAATTTAAGGAAACCTCAGTTATGTATTAGCTTCAATATTCAAGCCTGAACAAATACAATGTGTATCACCTCCTTTTATGATAGAAAAACAAAGTAACTAACTCCTAAAACTGAACAATAAAAATAGGAACAATGCAAGAGAGCATGGAGAAAATGAGGAAGTGCCTACAAACTAGGATGTGGGAATATGGAGGTTAAATATTTAGTCAGAATAGAAAAACAGAGATGGTAATAATAAAACTTCAGAACTGATATTCTGGGCTTGCAGCAATCACCCAAAAATAAAAAGAAGGAAAAGTGTTCACCTTCCCTAGTATGTCCTGCTTACTTTCTATATAACCAAATATGTCTTTGCAATTTCTCATAGTAGACATTTCAGTCAAATCCTCAAGCAGCTGAAATATCATTCCACCTTCAATGTGATCTTTTTCACAAAGATACAGCACTATATCTGTTTCCAAATGTCAAATAAACTCATTAGTAGAAAATAGATTTTAAAAAGTAAAGAGACCAACTGCATTATAAAGAGCGTCGTATGAGTAAAAACAGAAATCGGGACATAAAAAGCTGCAGAGTTGCAATCGTTAAATCTTTCATCATAGTTACTTGACACACACCAAGTAGCCGAGGGATTTGACCCCGCATATTTTCTCCCTCAGCAATAGATTGGCCATATTGCATAATTGGCTCCCCAGCCTTCGCAGCACATGACTGCATCAACACATAACTCCAAGCCGTGAGAATTAAATGAAAAAATATGCATACAAAAGAAATCTGAAACTCAAACTGACTGAACTTTTAAATTGTTGGCTCTCTCTAATAAGATGCAATAAATGGAAGTGTAGTCTCAAATCTCATTATCCAAAGCCACCTAAATTTTCCTCATTACTCACCGCATTTATATATGACACCCCATATTTTATTTAAAACCTGTAAACCAAATTAAAATCCTTAAACGTTAACCTATAGAACATATACATACCACCAACTCCTGTAGTAATGAACGCAGTATGTTCTCCAGCAGCTGATTCTCATCTTGCACTAACTTTGATTGCCTCTGTTGAAGAAAAGGGAAAAAATCATTCAAGGAAAAACTTTAATTAACAGAGAAAACTGATTTAAATCCAATCACTTCACTCTTTTTGGTACAATATAGACCAATAGAAGAAATAGGACGTGAATAAATTTATCATCCAATCTGGTAAATGAAGTGAACTCAACTATGCATCACAATAGCGGAATTTGATTAACGGGAAGTTATGCACCATCTAGACTTAAATCCCAAATTCGCAATAAACTTAACAGTATATTCACGCTGTTACACTTAACAGGAAATTATGCCTTGGATGGATGTGTGAATTTAAACAGCTATTAGAGTCATAATTCCACAAATAGAGAGCAAACCATGAAATCTGTCTACTATCTTCAAGCTAGCAGATTGAATAACATATCAACTTCATCCTCCTTTTTGCTGAAATTTTAATTGAAAATTGAAAATTTTGCAAAGAACACAACAACCCTAAGGATTTAACCTATTCTCTGCCGAACTTGAGCATAGACTAAAAGAGCTAAATAAAATCAAAATTTTGCAAAGAAGCGGCAAGAGCATGAACAACAGAAGCACATTCAGCAAGATACCTGAGGTTTGATAGCTTCCTGAACAGCTTGAAGAGCAAACTCGTCAGGCAAACCTTGGTGAGACAATGCTCTCCTAAAAACCTCCTAAGAAGCCACACACACGAGAAATTGAGTTTAATTTCCTGAAGAAATTACCTGTGTCGAAGGAAACAGGAAACGGAAGCGGATATTTGGCAATATGAATTATATGTGTCTTGTTTTTCTCTGTCACAAAACGTGCATTTCCATAACCTATTACCCGCACCTGAACCTGTTTTGCAATTCGTCCAACATACTTTCAAATGGAACAACAAATACTTACAGTACCACATGTAGCCTGATCTTGTGAACTACTTGAAGAAGCCATCATGAATCAATTTCTGAAATTTCATCAATCAACGGTTCAACAAAATCAACGCCACAGTGAAGACAGAGGAAGAGGAGAAGAGAAGAGTAGAAGAGCCCCGACCTGGCGAATACCGATTCCAGCGGCGCAGGGTAAGAAGGACTCCGGCGGCGCAGGGTAAAAAGGACTCCGGCGGCGCAGGGTAAAAAGGACTCCGGCGGCGCAGAGGAAGAAGGAATCCGGCGGCGCAGGGAAGGCGGACTCCGGCGCAGGTCCGGCAGGCGCAGATGTGTGCGTAGGGGATTTAGGGTATTGGGTGAAGACGAGTGACTTGAGCGCAGAAGAAAGGATCGAACTGTATAAAGAAACGCGTTTCCTTAACGTTTCCGCTCCGGATCAAAACGCGAACCGCATCGTATAGTTTCAGAAACGTTTTTAAGCGAAAATCGGCGTTTCTTTCGCTCCCGCGATTCTGACACAGGCCCTTTTTGGGTGCTTTCGTGTTTCAAGGAAACCAATTACGAAAAAGCATAATCATAGTCGTTAGGCGCGAACCACTTACAAACTAGCGGTGCATTCCGTCGGCGTATATATTATTCAACTTTATCGTATTTTGACGGATGTGAAATTGAGTGTCGGCGCATTTTAACTACGATGGCGGTGAAACCCTAAAAAAAATAAAAGAAGATTAAATGGTTATTCTTATGTCATATTATATTATGAATTTTGATAGGGGTCTTTGATTGGATTTGATTTGAACCATCATTAAGTATGGATTTGGGTTCATTCCGAGTTAGATGATTGCAATATGGTAATATGTTGTAGTTGTAGTTGTAGTTGTTAAATCAAAAATAGACATCTTCATTCAACAATTGCGTGGGCAAGTTCCTTATATTATGTACTAATTGTTCTTGATGAGAACCATCAATTGGAGTTGGGACACTCGCCTACTAATGCAATGGCTCGGTAACCACATAATTATACTTCGGAATGGAAAGTATCTATGAAAATAGTACGAGCGAGACATGTCTCTCACATAATTATACGTCGTCCAAGCATCCCGAAAGTAAGGTAATGGCTTGGTAACCACAACTACCGGCTTCGAGAACATCTTTTGCCGCAATGACATAAGACACCATAAACTTATGGATCTCGGTATCTCATCCACACCCCATGTGTACAATTCACACTCTGAACCTTGCGGACGACCTTGTGGAGCTAGTTGGGAACCAAACTCATCCTCAAATGGACTCGGTATTCTCCTTGTTGACATACTACATGTACATCTACCCTCAGTCTTGAAACATGTCGACTCCACCAAAACTTCTTGAATTCATTGATGTTGCCCAACTTTTTGAGACATGTCTTATTCTTTATCTAAGTAGCTATAACTTATTGTACGTGTTTTATTCAATCAACTTATTTACTAAAATTCTCATTACATTTTAGTTAATTTTGACACCTAAAATTAAAATTTCAATTACTTGCATATTTTAATTATCAAGAGTTTATATATATATATATATATATATATATATAGAGAGAGAGAGAGAGGTCTCACATACTCATCATTTTTTAGATAGAAATTAGGAGGGATGTGAGTCATTGGATAATATTTAAATCAAGGTTCTCACATACTCATCATTAATGGCATATTTGTAAATTGACTTAAAATTTGGAGAAATACTCTTTATGTTCAAATTAAGGGTCCGCACACACCCAATGTTCATATTTTATATGTCATTGTTAATGTTTTTATTCATCGGTGCTCATAGTGTTTTTATATCGTTGTTCATGTTTTTGTTTATTGATGTTCATAAATATGAAAAAGAATGAGGGATAAAGAAATGTGAGAGAGGTTTGACTGTTTCTTTCTTTCCTTTTTTAATGTTTGATTTTTGTTATATTTATTGTAATCATCAAAATGTCATTAATGATATCTTGCGTGAGAGCTCTTGATTTAGAATTCATTTGATGGCTCACAACGCTCCTTATTTCTATCTGAAAGTCTCCTCCTTACCGGAGCCGACCTCTATATATATGCAAATCTGATTTTTAAGTTAACTTGTTGATTTTTTTTGCAATTGTGGCCAATTTTCTTCCAACTGTTGAACTTGTTGATTTTTTTGCAATTATTGTCAATTTTCTTCCAACTGTTTAACTATAAACTATTGCAATGTTTTTTACCATTAAAAACACTAATAGCACAAATAAAGGGGCTTCAAGTAGCTACCATTGAACAATATACTCATTATTTAATTCCAAAAGACAAACATACTACATTTTAAGTCTCAATTCAGTCAAACATAAATGACAACATAAGTTTAGCTTGAAGTTACATAGCATATAACAAAGCTCATAAAAGTACAATAACAGCTAGGATAAAAATCCATGAGCCAAAACATATTCTTATATTCATTTTTTTTTATCTATACTTGTTTGTAAGATTTTCAACCTTCAACATTGCATTCTCCTCCATCAACCTTTTCAATTCAGCCTCCATGGAGAGCTTCTTCTCCTTCAATTTTACAACCTTTAACTCTAACCTCTCTTTATCTTGTGCATTAGACACCATCTTATTATGAAGACCTTCATCCTTGTTTATCTCTCTGGTTGTTAAGATAGTCATAACTTCACTTTCATTGTCAACCTATTTAAAGAACGTACAATCCTTTTCATGCAATTTAAAGTCTAACAAATATTGTAAATAACAACACATAATTCGATTTCTAACCAATGATAGCATTTGCAATTACAATATGAAACAACCACAATCAACCCTAATCGTGACACCCGAAGGTCAAATTTCATAACACATATCTTCCATAGAGGGTAACGATAAAACCGTTTTCCTTGGTCCGAATTATTCTTTGAACCATCAACACCACCACCGACAAATGGTGGTGACAGAGAACCTTTTTCAGTTTTTTTCCAGCCTTGTAACCTCTACTTGTAGATGATTGAGCACTCATCTTCTCAAATCTATGAGGTTGGATTTTGTTATTGATAAACAAAGCTAACACTACAAAAAATAATTAGTTTTGCGACGGAGGTTTGCGTCGTCAAGGGTTTCCCGACGCCAACGAGCAATCTTTGTGACGGCATAGCGACGACGTTAATTGGGGCCATTTAGCTTGCGACCGCGGAATCATTCCCGTCGCATTAGTGCATCGATTTGCGATAGTGTTTAGGTGCCGACGTTAAAACAATTGTCTTCGCGTCGGCTCTTGATTACCGTTGCAAAAGTCCTAGATTGCCGCTTATAGGTGAGCGCCAAAAAAAAAAATTTGGCCCGTAATTAAAAAAATACACGAAAATAATATATCTACTTTTATTTTCCTTTTTTTAGATACAAGAGGAGGAAAAAATCATATTAGCCCTAAAACGTACTCGTCTTCACCATTGTTGCTCCTCAACAATTTTCAACCCTTCCACCATACGTTGCTCCTAGATCGAAGCATCTTCACCTCTTCTTCGTCTCTTCCTTGTTTTGTTTGTGATATTTGTTGTTCTTGATCTTAGTCCTTCTTCTCTTTTTGGAATTTGAGTTTAAGATTAGCCCTAAAACGTTTATCCTCTTTGTCTCTTCCATTATTCTTCCATAAGTGCTCCTCAATCTGACGGTTTTCATACCCTTCCACCATTGCTGCTCCTCAGTCGAAGGTATTTCGTCCTCGTCTCTTCTTCGTCTCTTCCTTGTTTTGTTTGTGATTTTTGGTTTTTTCTGGGACTTTGTTTATACTCCAATCTCATTCTGAAATATTACTGTCTCACAAAGATTTATTTGATATATTGGCAATCTCCATAAGCTCCAGTTGTATTTCTCCCTTTTTTGAGTAGAAACGGGGATTTTCATAAGCTTCAGTTGCACTCTATTAACTTGTTCATTAGCTTCCATAGCCTTGGTAGATAAGGAAGAAAACTGATTCTTGTTCAACTATTTGAGTGACAATTATCTTTAACTAGTTGCTTAAGCATTTGTAGGCTTCAAAGTATCATATGCTAATGATTGAGTCATGAATTGGTCTTCTGGGCAAGCAAATTATCTGTTCTTGCCTTGATGTATGAAAAGTTTCATTGAGCTTGTCTTAGTAGATGAACTTAAAATACTCTAGTTCATCATCTAACTTCTACTTCTACAAGGTTTTCATTGTTCACAACTGAATGAACTTTTTTAAATAATTTATAAAAGGGCATTGAGTTATGTTCTTGTTGAAAAATTGAAAGTAAGTCCAATATCTTTTGGTACTTGGTAAATTTCAATTTCATGAAATTTATCATCTATAGTTCTTGTGTTATGTATAGTTATTTTGCATTCTTAACCCATCTTTCCCCTAAATTCTGATAACTTTTGAAGCTTTGGTTGTACTGATAAAATTTAGTTGTAAAGCAAGAACATTTATGTTCTCAACTTGCCATCCTTAATAGTTGACCTGTAAGGCTTAAAATGAAAGTTTACTAGAGTGATTAGACCCTTCCTTTTTATCAAGAGGTCTCTAACAAGCAAACAATCAATAGTTCAATCCACTTATCACTCTTACAACTTTAAAATACAAGAAACAAATATTCACACAATAGCTCGAGTTATTTAGTATACACTTGAAATCTTTAGCATTATATTGTCTAAGAATGCAACCTTTCAGAAGAATGGCCAAACATTTATTTAGAATAACTTGTTTAGGGTGCTCAGAGTTTCTTGTAACAGTGGTTTTGTGTAGTTTATTGTAACATTGGTTTTGTTTGGTAACAATTTTGACAGCAAATCTAACCTTTTTGACTAGTGTGGTTACATGTTTGAACTGAGTTCCTTAATTATTGTCTGATTTGGAGTCTTACCAACCTCAGTTAATATCTTATTTAACTTTTATTAGACTTCATTTGTCATGGGGTTCAATGGAATTGGAATTTTTTCCTTATCTATGGTATGTAAATTTGAAGTATAGAACTAGGACAACTATGTTGATTATCCACAAATCCTTTTGCAACTCTATTAACTTGTTATTTACATATTTTGCCATGTAAATAATGAATTTAGTTAGTATCTTATTTAACTTGTTGTTTACATATTTTTTCATGTAAATAATGAATTTAGTTAGTATCCACAAATCCTTTTGCAACTATTACAAACCTCAGTTAATATCTTATTTAACTTTTATTAGACTTCATTTGTCATGAGGTTCAATGAAATGGAATTGAATTGTTTCCAATTTATAATTTTTTGCAATAAATTTAGTTAGTACACCATTTCACCCTCAAGTTTAATGAATCATACAAATAAATTATTATAAACTAACTAGAATGCTCTCTTTTGTGATTTATGTATTTTGCCCTGTAAATAATGTATTACAAGAAGGATAAATAAGTTTGTGGACATGCTCCATTGTGCGCACAACAATGGATTTTGCAAAGATTAGCATTATTTTAAGCATAATCTTCTCTTTAATATTGCTTAACTAGTGCTTAAAACCATCTCAATGTTGTTATTGATGCTTAAGTGGTGTGCTGTTACAGATTTTGGCAAATGTTTTTTTTGGTGTTTTTAATTGTTGAACTGTTGTGGTTGTATTGTGTTTTTCTACTTTGGTCAGGCCTATTTTTTTTGTAGTTTATGGCCTTCATATACACTACTGTCATGGCCCTATACTTGTTGTTTCCGTTTGTGGCCTTCACAAGACAACACCACACCACCACTATCAAGGCTCTTTTTTTTTTTTTTTACTGTTTTCAGTTTGTGGCCTAAATAATCTGATTAGCAAGCCATGATTTGAAATCAGAATGACTATACTAGTAATTCTCTCATATTCATTCTTCAAGCTTCATGTATATGAAATGACTATACTAAAATTCTCTTGAATGTGATTGAACTACTTGGAATGACTATACTAGTATACACGGTCACATGGGTATTCATAGTATTCTATTGATTGTGATTGAAAATCAATGAAGGTGTTCTGAAAATCTTACTTTTTCTTTTCTTCAAGTTATGACAAGAAACTAGTTTTTACCTGCTGATTTCTATAAATGAATTTCAAACATATAAAACTTACATATTTATATATTCTTCTTAGTTAGTTTTTTCCCTGATCGATCATTTGTTGGTTGTTGTATAAGCAAATTGTTGTACTCTACTTATATATTAATACTTTTACATGTCAAGTTTATATATGTTTGTAATATGTGTAGGTGTAATCGATATTACAATGCCTTTAGACAAGTCGTGGATTGATTGCGGAACTAGATGTTTGGTCTCATATTTTGTCAAGATAGATGAATTTTTAGACTTCACGTATGCAAACAAGGATGTTAGTTCTACCATATATTGTCCCTATAGAAAATGCAGATCAAGATTCTTCTAGGAAGATCGACTGTGAGACAACATCTTTGTCTCAATGGATTTTGGGTGCGCTATAAGATTTGGACGAAACATGGTGAAACCTTTACCGGGTTTGAGGAACCTGCTCAAATGGATGAAGTGCTACCAGAAGTAGAGAATTATATGGATGTATAGATGACTAGGTTAGTTGAAGATGCTATTGGAACAACTAATGTGCCTATATCAGAAAGTGATAATGATATTACTGAAAGTGAGGATGCTACACCAGGCTCAACCGAGTCTACAAGGGAGTTTTTGAAGCTGATACAAAATGCAAACTTACCTTTGTATCGTGGTTCCAAGAAACACATTGCTTTGTCCTTTGTTGTTCGCCTTCTACAAGCGAAAAGCTTACATGGTTGGACAAACACCTCTTTCAAAGAGTTATTGGATATTTTTAGCGAGGTCATGCCAGAAGGTGTCAATCTTCCTAAAACTTACTATCAAGTTGAGAAGTTAGTGGAGGATTTGAGTTTCACATTTAAA
Organism: Fagopyrum homotropicum; assembly: GCA_033239125.1. Lineage (NCBI taxonomy): Eukaryota > Viridiplantae > Streptophyta > Magnoliopsida > Caryophyllales > Polygonaceae > Fagopyrum > Fagopyrum homotropicum. The sequence continues at coordinate 7,644,963 of BSWB01000005.1, read as the reverse complement.
ACGGTGGATGTGTGTCCTAATGATTGCATGCTATTTAGAAATAAAAACAAAGGTCTTGATGAGTGTTTGATATGCAAAGGATCTCGATGGAGAGAAGTGAGTGGAACTTCTTATGATTCTAGAACTTGAAGAGCTGCAAAACAAGCTAGAATACTTCCCGTTGATACCATGATTGCAAAGGCTTTTCGCAACGGCTCAATCAGCAAACCTCATGAAATGGCATGGTGAGAAGCGTGTAGATGATGGTGTGTTTAGGCATCCAGCAGACTCTCCTGCTTGGAAGCATCTTGACACCAAACATGCAAGTTTTGCAGCTGATATTTGGAACGTACGACTAGGAATTGCCTCTGATGGTTTTAATCCATTTCAGAATCTAAATTTAAAGCATAGTATTTGGCCGGTTGTGATAATTCCTTATAACTTGCCGTTGATGCTTATCTTGAAGCAGCCATATATATATATATATATATATATATCTTTTTGTGCTTATTGATGGACCAAAAGGGTCCGGTGATAAGATATATGTGTACTTGGAGCCAGTAATTGAAGAACTAAATGAGTTGTGGGATGTGGGTGTAGAAACATATGATGCTTTAATCAAATAGATGTTTCAAATGCGGGTTGCACTGCTTTGGAGCATTAATGATTTTCCAGCATATGTTAATATATCCTGGTGGAGTACTAAAGGTGAATATGGATGTCCGAAATGCAACACGAGTCCAGGGTCGAAGTGGTTGAAGAATGGGCGCAAGTGGTCTTATGGGAAGTGTAGGAGGTTCACATCCCTTAATTACCCTTACCCGAGAGATGCAAAGTCATTCCACATTGGACGAGATTTTGATGAATCTCCTCCTAGGATGACTGGAGCTCAACATCTGTTACAACTTCAGTCCAATCGAGTTTACTCAATATAAAAAAAGACATGATTTTAAGACATAACATGGGGCCTGAGAAAGCGGAAAAGGATCCATCAAAAAAGAACAATTGGAAGAAATAAACCATATAGTATAGATGCGATGCACGTTGAGAAAAATGTGGCTGAAAATGTAATCTCTACAATAATGGGAGTTAAAGACAAAAGTAAGGATAATATAGCCTCTCGACGTGACCTTGAAGAGTTGGGAATTAGAAAGCAATACCACGTGAAGGTGAGAGAGTCTGGTGTAGAGTATTTTGAGAGAGCTGAATATGAGATGGACAATGATGGGAAAGATAAGTTTCTGTTGGGCTTGTCCGAGTCAAGAGTATCAGATGGTTCTTGTTCTAGTATTGCAAGAAGGGTTCTTTATCATTCCATTGGAGGGCTAAAAAGCCATGACTATCATATCCTTCTACAACAACTGATTCCCTAACGTGTACGGAGTTCCTTGCCAAAGAAGGTTGTTTTGGGGCTAATTGATTTAGGAAAGTCTTCAAAGTGTTGTGCTCGAAATTCAATAGTGCTGCTGATTTGGAGAAGGCAAAAGCCGACATCATTTTAAAATATATTTAGAAGCTAAAAATATCAATTAAGTAGATATTGTCTTTTAAGATTAGTAATATTTTATTTTATCTTGATTTATATGACAACAATATCACGACTTGACATAATAAAAATAAATAAACTATAAATAGTAAAATAATAAATTGTGAGTAAATGACACGTGTCATCCGATGTTTAAACGAATGACACGTGAATTCAAAGACTTTTGCTTTTATATAGTATATGAATATAGATATATAGATTGCTACAATGGGAGATCTTTAGAATCATACAAAAAAGGATATTTCGTGTAACACCCAGAATCCGTGGGACTCGGGGCGCTACGGGTTGGGACCTCACAATGGGTCCCGACCCTTAGCCTGACAACAATTTCACCGGATCTTTCCAACATGGCACAAATAAAGGAAAATCAAAATCATTTGAATGCAATGCAAACAATCCGTAAAGAAAGGTACAACTTGAAAATTCAGCCGAGTCCTCAAAACAACACAACTCCAAAACGATAATCCGATACGTACAACCTAAACCGCAACTAACAACACAAAGACATAACACCAAACGTCCCCGACCTATAATGTACGGAGACCCTGGCTGCCCACTCCTCCACCTCACTCGGCAGCATCCCTAACTTGCAGGACAATCTACACATTCGGTTTAAAACCGTTAGCTAATATTCAAGGCATTAGAAGCAAGGTGATGGCACAAACACACGTAAATAAACAAAACACTCAACATGATCAACACACAAGTGCGGTTCGTTATCTTATTATTTATAAAGTCATATCCCGTTACTAATTCAACTTTCAAATTGTGACACGAGAATCACCGCATGATCTCGTCCCGGTTCCTACTCACCGTCAAGGAATGGTACTGATGCATCTTACCGTCTACCTGCCCGGGCTAGTCACCGAGAACCCCCTAGCTCTCCGCAAGAGCTAAGCAATGTTGTCACCGCCTGTTATCATACAGTTGGGCCAAATATCAATATATAAAGGTCGTCCAATTTCCGATTTCGTTATTATAAAATAAACAAAACTAAAACATACACCACCAAGCAGGCATCGAATCTAATATAAAGAATACAAGATAAGTAAGTCTGAAGACTTACCTCGTCTTCACACTCAACTCACAACACTCTAGCTTTCCTCGGTAAGAAGCCCACAACCTGCTCACAAGAGGATATATGTCAACAACTCGCTCAACTCGAAAGTCTAAGACATCTCACACAGACGATCTACGCAAGATCGTTTGACTCTCATTATAGGACCGCATCCTAGAATTTATCACACTCACATCTCACTCCACGCATGAGGGGATCTCGCAACAACCTAATAGCTCTCCTATGCTCATACTCAACAGCCAAGAACAACCTAAAAGTCTATGAAGTTCAACATGCTCATCACACTCGCCTAAGGTCTCAAAATCCAATACATGGCATTCTCATTCATCCTATGTCCAAACCTATCATGATACTAACATAACACTCTCTAGGATCATCAAAGGACATAAGCTCAAGGGAGGGCACTCACCACGCAAAGGCACGGACTCGGCAGAAGGAAGAACAACCGCGAAAGGGAGAAGAAGACCGCAAGGGCGTGTTGGCTGAGCCACTAGCCGCCCCTGCGGCCCAGAGGGCCGCCCCTACGGCTCATGCTGGCCGCCCCTGCGGTTCAGTGCAATGGCCGCCTCTTCGGCTCTGAGATCCGCCCCGCGGTCGATCTGCAGAAGGTCATCTTCTTCGGCTTCGATTGTGGATCTTGAGCTCCCATGACCTCCTTCTCTTGTTGGGTCTTCTCCAATCATCATTCACTGGATCAAGGCTCTCCCTCACGACCTAATCGAGCTTAGAACACATGCATGCAAAGATCAAGAAGAACCCACTACCAAAGCTTCATCCATGGCAATGGAGAAGGAGAGAAGAAGAAGATGATCTCTAGCAATGAAGGAGAAGAGGGAGAGGAAGGGAAGCTTACCAAACTGGATCCAAGAGCTTCCCACTACTGGCCACTATCCAAGAGATCCAAAGAGAGGGGAGGGAAGAGAGCTCAAGAGAAGGGAAGAAGAGAAAAGAAACCAACGTGAAAGAAGTGTGAGGGGAATGGAAAAAACCAAGCTGTCAAGGGTGAGGGGAACAAGGGGTCAGCTGACCTCCTTGTCTCCTTGGTGCAAGCAGCAAAAGGTCCAAAAGCAAAAAGGTGGAATTACGGAAAGTTGGAACGAGATTCGGATAATTTCTGTTACTCAGCACCTCGTGCCTGCGGGAAAACTGAACCGCTAATGCGGGAAGGTCGACAAACCGCTCAAGGATCGGAATAAAAATTCCGGACGTTACAACTAATCTCCCTTAAAACAAGTTCCGTCCCGAAACTTGCAAACACAGAACTCTCAGAAAGCTACCTCGGTAACCACTCAGAATTGTAACAGTGCTAACTCTCTACTCGACGATCATCCCAACCTCGTATAATCATGTCAAGACCTTGCAAGGCCTACCAACATAATCACATGAACCGTATATCAAATACCAAGACAAGATCTAACCAAACACACAACACATTCCCTCTCGGGCTCAACCCAAACACACAACACATTCCCTCTCGGTCACCAAACACATAAGGTTATACATGCACATAAACCTACTCATCGGTCATCTCGATGTAACTAAATCATTGCAAAAACTCACCCATAGATATCACCCCACATCTTCCCGGTAGCTTCGTCGGCTCCTCGTCTGTCACTCGATCAACACCACTAGCATCATATCTCAAGTCATAAATTTACTCCCTCAACCATTACACGTGGAACCTGGTGAACGGCCTTCACTTCCGGTGGCCATGCCCGCCGGTAAACCACTTCCCAACTCGCGCCAATTTCTCCAAAAAGGTCCGTATCAGACTAGCATGTCTCTTCATAACAAGGTATCGACTTCATCATAAATGTGTGTGCAAAAGAGCCTTACTCCCGACCCTCCAATGGTCCATTTCTTTATGTGTCCACCATCGTCTCTTCCGCTTTTAGTCCAGCTCCCCATAGTCATCTCGGATCTCACGATCTAATTGTCTTCCTCAAAAAGGAGGAAAGAGTCAAACCATCCCGAAACTCGGCGGTTGTAGCCCACCAACTTATACTGCATACTTCTTCCACATACCTTAGAGGCATTACCGAGACTACCACCTCGTTCCCGTCTGATTGACTAGATATTCTCAACACCTCTACGTCTCTTAGAAGGTCGCCTCGGACGTCCTGACCCGTTAGATAACTCTGGTCATCATGTGCAACCTGTATTATCATCGTCCTTTGTCAAGCTTGTTCCCCCAATTCTGAGAGTACAACAAAGCATCGTCAAATCCGAACCTAAGAATCATTCGTGCGACTCAAGCACCAGTAACTATCATGACTTAGCCTTCGATTATGGTTCACCTCATTCAACATTGCTTACTAATCTGCAACAGTTAGCATAAGCTTAAGGTCCACCTATGAACCACCTGAAACCTTCAACCGAACGCTATTACCGCAACTTGGTTCCAAAACCCGACGAAAGCACTTCTGTACACGTCAACTCCACAATCGCACATGCGAGTCTACCACGCTTCACTACAACTTGTAATGACCATACCGGCCCAAAACTCCATCTTACTTAGGTCCTTTCTTCTCTCCCTCGAACTCAGGGGGCATCTTGACTACAATTCGATCACAAACAAACGTTGTGATCATATCTAACTAGTTCAACGAGTCGTCCACCGCGGGGCGAGAGTACTTATCTTCCTCGGTAATCTCACGAAATTCTCGATAGCCAAAGTTAAACTTCTCGACTCGTGTCCTTCCTCGAAACTCGTACCTGAATGCCTTGTGGGGAAGACCAGAAGAGACTCCCCACTCACACCACTGGAACTTCCAACTCGTAAATTATCAAGTGTCATTCTTTTAAGCTTAAAGCTTAGGATTACTAGATCCTTGGTAGCTCTTCAGGTGAGTCTAAAAACTTGAATCATCTCCTTATCGCGGCAACATCTCATCCGTTTCATACCACGCATCCTCTATATACTCCCGTTTACTTACCACCTCCCTGACACCTTACCTTCTTCTTGATTCACTACTTCCCCTTTACCGTGGTCAAACTTTAAAACCTCTAATTCGTGTCATTCTCCCATATGTCAAATCTATGACCTAAAAAAGTCGCATAAGGTCATCCACATCCCTTTGTATGCCCATAATCTTGTTTACTCATCCCCTCTACACTCACCAATAGACAACCCGCACCTGTGCGTTCTCAGTTGTCACCGATTAACTTGTATCTAACCTTCTCCAAAGTCAACGACTTATTACTCTAGTACACTTCCCATGTTACCATTCTCAGGAAGGCTACCCTCCTCGGGGTACTTTACCTTAAACTCAGTTAGTTCTTTCTTCATTTCATACTTCCTCTTCTTTATAAGGTAACTATATCTTCCTTGCCTTGTTGTTTGATATAACTCCCTTTCATAGACCTAACCATTCTTCCTTGATGTCTTTCAAGAGTACATTCCCAAAGATTATAGCCCTAGCTAGCATCCACTGGTGTTTCTCTTGGTTGGTATCTTAAGTCTCTCGATCAAAGCTCTTCGTTTCGTCTTTCATCTTCTTGGGGTCATCATTTATACCCGCTTCATCATTAATACCCACTTCATCATTCTTGGTGTTTCTTAGTCTTATCATCATAATGGAAATCGGTCAACTCCACGTGAATCCCCACCATGCCCTTCTTCTCATAACTCTAGTAATGTTGTAACTTTACTTTTTGGGACCTCGTAAGCTTAATTTATTATATTCTAAATCTTTAGCAAGTGGTTCGATCACTCTTATCGTCTCGACTCCAATGCTTAGGAGCGCCGAAAGAATACTCCGCATCTTAATGGAATGCCACCTTTAACCTTGCTAGAATGTACCCATCTCCTCCTCAATTCGCATCTTTAGTTGTCCACGCGTCTTGTAATATCCGGAATTTTTTATTTCCGTTTAATTTCGAATCAAATCGGACTTTGAGCCGTTGACGGTTTCCCATCCTATCTAGCAAGTCTTTCTTCACAAATTTTATCATTTTATGTAGAAGCTAATTCACATAAAATGATAAAATTATATCAAGCTCTAATTTCTATAATTATTTATCATTTTATGTAGAATTTAATTCACATAAAATGATAGAATTATATCAAATCCTAATTCTTATAATTATTTATCATTTTATGTAGAATTTAATTCACATAAAATGATAGAATTATATCAAACCCTAATTCTTATAATTAATCATTAACGACGACTTAGGACGAGATCATTGACAAGGCCATGACGAGTTTTTGACGAGTTTTGACAACCACAGCCCACTCTTATTTTACCTTGTTTAAAGCCCAACCTTTACCTTACCTCAGCCCACATACCTTGCTCCAGCCAGCATGGTCCTTGGGAGAATACTCGGCCCAGCAGCGTCCAGCAGCAGTCCAACACGCCAGCAGCCCAGGAGCGATCTGTAGAGGACGGGCCTGCTGCTTTCCATCTCGCAGCCCACAGCAGCCCTAACAATCCTCGTAGCCTACAGCAGCTAGGGCCAGCGCCAGCCCAGGAAGGATGGGCCTGCTGCTCCTCACCTCGCAGCCCATGAAGCACAACTCTTCTCCAACCTTCAACCACCAAGGAGGTCGTGACCCTAGCCTCTCTTTCCCACGTCTGCATATCGTAACAAATAGAAGGATCGTGCTTAACAACCCAGATCTCACGCTCACCTTCCTCCTGCAATATACTCCGGAAACAATCGGCCTTCTGCACTCAGCCCTCTACACGTCTAGCCCGTGCAAACAGCACCCACCGATCTGCCCCTGGACGAGCCTTCTGCAACCAGCAATCAACCGGACTGCACCTCCAGATGACGAGCTGCTGAAGCCTCCTACTTCCGCCTTTGATCTGGATCGTGTAGCAACAGACAGGAAATCTCGCAACAACTTCAGCAGCCCAACCGTAGCCCTTACAACCCCCTCTGTCGACCCTCCACTCCAGTCGCCTTCCAGCCCCTAGAGTCGTGCCCAACAGCCTCCTATTAGACCTCTTCAGTTTCCGACAAGGCTATGAACGTGAGAGCCATCATATTCCTTCATGCCTTCGAGTCTCGGAATCGGGTAAGGCTTGTAACCCTTGCTACACTACACTTCAGTCCACCTTTTCCTTGCCTAACGTGTACCCGTTTCGTCTGTTAAACCTACTCAGAAAAACCGTAGGAGAGCTGTACAGATTCTTGCGTTTTCCAGAATTTTCGGAAGTGTTGAGCAGTCAACTTCGGGTCCATTTTTGGGTACGCTAGACTCTTCCTTTCTGGCTGATTTTCGAATATGTTTTAGTCAATATTGTATAGTATAACATACTAAAATTTGAGAGCAATCCGAGCTACGGTTTGAGAGTTATTGTGTTCCAAAGTTGACGCCTCATGTAGTTTGTATATATGTGCTGAGTGTTGGGAAAACAGCAAGTGATGCTGTTTTGTGAGAGGGTTTTGAATAAGTTTTTGATCTCCGTTGGGCTTGAATTTTGGATATGATATAGTTGACATATTATTATAGAACATATTAAAATTTGAGAAGCATCTAGCGAGTGGTTTGGGATTTATGATTTTTCAAAGATTTAGGCATAAACAGTTTTTCTGTTGTGCTGAAATTCGGTTTTGTGAGATAGTTTTAATAGGCTTTTGATCTCCTTTGCGGATGAATCTTGGATATATGATAGATAAGATTTTATAGTAGAACGTATCAAAATTTGGGATAAATCCAGCGAGTAGTTTAGGAGTTATGATTTTTCAAAGTTAAGACAATGTGTTGTTTGTTAAGTGTGGTAACCAACTTTGGAAATTTTTGTAGAAGTGATGGTTGAACAGTTTTAAGAAATTCTTTCTCCTATGAATAGATGGGATATCATAGATGATCTAGGAAATTATTTCGGAATTTTTATAAGATTATTCGAATTTTATATTTGAAGCTGTAGTTGGACTTTAGTGACTTTTCGGGAAATAGAAAATGGGTAGTTTTTCTAGTTGTTACCTAAAATCATCCTAGGAAGTAGAATATGGTTAGTTAGTCTCCAGTTATATTTTAAGTACATATTCCGAATTTTTGGAAGTTCCGGAGCCAAGGGTAAAATAGTCATTTTACCATAAATTGGTACTGTATTAAATTCTGTTCTAATAGGATCTATTGCCTTAGAAGTCTTAGACTTCTAATTACCTTGAAAGTGTGCTGACACACTTGCCTCCTTTGACAGGCAACCGAGTTATACAGTTACAGATTGAGTTGTGATTAAGAGAGTCGAGATCTGATTCAGGTAAGTCCACGGACTTACTTAGCTGGCTTTCTTGTAGGAGTGTAATGTGTATGAGTGGTGTTTGCTAGTTATGCTAAACAACGAAACCGGATTAGGCCGACCTTATTATTTACGTAATTGACCCAAGTGTATGATAACGGGTCGTGACATCATCTGCCTAGCTCTTGCGAGAGTCTAGGAGGTTCCCTGCGACCAGCCCAGTCCGGTAGACGGTCAAATGCATTAGTACCATTCCGCGTTGGTAAACGGGGACAGGGGCGAGGTTTGGGAATCCCTCGTGTCACAAACTAAGTATCATTAGTAATGACATATCACCTAATTAAAGATAATAAAAGAATTGATTGTTGCCTATTGATTGTGTATGTTGTGTGTTTGTTCTTTTACCTTTATACTTATGCATAGAATGTTAGCTAACGGTTTTATACCGCTTGTAGATGCCTTGCAGGTTAAGACAGTTGTGGAGAGATCCGGAGGGAATGGTCAGCCGGGTCCACGTACTTATTTAGTTGGGGGACGGGATGTCTTCTGTTCTTCTTATGTGTCGTTTTGATACCTTTGTTTTGTAAGGCTGATACATATTCTTCATGTATATATTGGTTAAAGTTTTCAAATGTTTTAAATACTTTTGTGCCTTGTTGTAAGATCCAAGTTAAATTGTTGTCAAACTAAGGTCGGGACCCATTGTGAGGTCCTAACCAGTAACTCCCCGAGTTCTCAGAATTTGGGGTGTTACACGTCTCCTTGAAGAACTTAAGTTTGTTATCCCAATTGGTCTCGTTGTCTTTCTAATCGTGACTTTTTTGTAACCACTTCCAGACCTTTGTGTTACTCCTTTTCCTTGTATGCTCCCCGCCTCAATTTCTCTTAAGTTGTCTCGAGTTTTCTTTTACTTGGTTGTCCTTTGTTTACGTCATCTTCAATCCTCCTCTTCAACATCCTTTAAAAGGAATTTGAGAATGTCATGGTGTTCGTTAGCACGAAATGCCCAACTCGGTACTTGAGCGTCCTCCTCCACATATGAACGCTACCCCAAGCCGCGACGTTGTTTTAACAATGATGATATCTTACTATCATCTTTTTTATAAGGTCCTATAACTTCATACGCTACTATATATAATAAGAATATGTATAAATGACTATATAAGTCCTTTGTCCATATTATTACTAATATAATACATCCGGCATTCCATTATAAACATACAAGGTCCAAAACAAACAACCGTCCGCATACATAATTATACCGACATATCAGGTTCATCATGCAACTTACAATCCACATATAAAATACATATCTACATATCTACATATCTACATATATATATATATATATATATATATATATATTTATATATACCGAAATCCATAAACTATGTCGCCGAGGTCCGCGGAAGGAGTGGTGGTCCCGTACATTCTATCCCATCCCGACTCTTGCATATGATTTTAAAAACGAAAAGTCAAAATCCGTGGGGTTCTGTTGGGATGTGTTGGAAATTTGTATTCCTCATTCGGCCTTTAGAAGATTGCGAGTGCCATTGTTGTCAACCTAGGGCTCTGATACCACTTTGTAACACCCCGAATCCGCGGGACTCGGGGCGCTACGGGTTGGGACCTCACAATGGGTCCCGACCCTTAGCCTGACAACAATTTCACCGGATCTTTCCAACATGGCACAAATAAAGGCAAATCGAAATCATTTGAATGCAATGCAAACAATCCGTAAAGAAAGGTACAACTTGGAAACTCAGCCGAGTCCTCAAAACAACACAACGCCAAAACGATAATCCGAAACGTACAACCTAAACCGCAACTAACAACACAAAGACATAACACCAAACGTCCCCGTCCTATAATGTACGGAGACCCCGTCTGCCCACTCCTCCACCTCACTCGGTGTCATCCCTAACCTGCAGGACAATCTACACATTCGGTTTAAAACCGTTAGCTAATATTCAAGGCATTAGAAATAAGGTGATGGCACAAACACACGTAAATAAACAAAACACTCAACATGATCAACACACAAGTCCGGTTCGTTATCTTATTATTTATTAAGTCATATCCCGTTACTAATTCAACTTTCAAATTGTGACACAAGAATCACCGCATGATCTCGCCCCGGTTCCTACTCACCGTCAAGGAATGGCACTGATGCATCTGGCCGTCTACCTGCCCGGGCTAGTCACCGTGAACCCCCTAGCTCTCCGCAAGAGCTAAGCAATGTTTTCACCGCCCGTTATCATACACTTGGGCCAAATATCAATATATAAAGGTCGTCCTATTTCCGGTTTCGTTGTTATGAAATAAACAAAACTAAAACACACACCACCAAGCACGCATCGAATCTAATACAAAGAATGCAAGCTAAGTAAGTCCGAAGACTTATCTCGTCTTCACACTCAACTCACAACACTCTCGCTTCCCTCGGGAAGAAGCCCACAACCTGCTCACAAGAGGATATATGTCAACAACTCGCTCAACTCGAAAGTCTAAGACATCTCACACAAACGATCTAGGCAAGATCGTGTGACTCTCATTATAGGACTGCATCCTAGAATCTATCACACTCACATCTATCTCAACACACGAGGGGATCTCATAACAGCCTAATAGCTCTCCTATGCTCATACTCAATAGCCAAGAACAACCTAAAAGTCTATGAAGTCCAACATGCTCATCACACTCGCCTAAGGTCTCAAAATCCACTATATGGCATTCTCATTCATCCTATGTCCAAACCTATCATGATACTAACATAACACTCTTTAGGATCATCAAAGGACACAAGCTCAAGGGAGGGCACTCACCACGCAAAGGCACGGAGTCGGAAGAAGGAAGAACAACCGCGAAAAGGAGAAGAAGACCGCAAGGGCGTGCTGGCTGAGCCAGTGACCGCCCCTGCGGCCCAGAGGGCCGCCCCTGCGGCTCATGCTGGCCGCCCCTACGGTTTGGTGCAATGGCCACCCTTGCGGCTCTGAAGATCCGCCCCGCGGTCGGACTGCAAAAGGTCGTCTTCTTCGGTTTCGATTGTGGATCTTGAGCTCTCATGGCCTCCTTCTCTTGCTGGGTCTTCTCCAATCATCATCCACTGGATCAAGGCTCTCCCTCACGACCTAATCGAGCTTAGAACACATGCATGCAAAGATCAACAAGAACCCACTACCAAATCTTCATCCATGTCAATGGAGAAGAAGAGAAGAAGAAGGTGATCTCTAGCAAGGAAGGAGAAGAGGGAGAGGAAGAGAAGCTTACCAAACTGGATCCAAAAGCTTCCCACTGCTGGCCACCATCCAAGAGATCCAAAGAGAGGGAAGGGATGAGAGCTCAAGAGAAGGGAAGAAGAGAAAAGAAACCAACGTGAAAGAAGTGTGAGGGGAATGGGAAAAACCAAGCTGCCAAGGGTGAGGGAAACAAGGGGCCAGCTGACCTCCTTGTCTCCTTGGTGCAAGCAACGAAAGGTCCAAAAGCAAAAAGGTGGAATAACGGAAAGTCATAACGAGATTCAGATAAATTTCTTTATTGAGCACCTCGTGTATGCGGGAAAACTAAACCGCTAATTCGGGAAGGTCAAAAAACCACTCAAGGATCGGAATAAAAATTCCGGACGTTACATTTCGTCTAAAATATCTTTATAAGATTCTAATACCTAGATACCAAAAATGTACTACTGTAAAAATACATATAAAAAAAAAGAGAATGAATTAATCAAACATTTTCTTTAAACTCTGTAGAGTTTTGATTCTCATTAACTTAATTAAACCACAATCCTTTAGTTAGATATCACCTCTCAAATGGAAGCAATTAAAATCTCTAAGTAACCTTGATTTGAACATAGAGAATCATCGGCCAAAACTTGTAAAGATAATAATGAAGAAGCACTTGTGATGATGCTCGCGTTCCTAACAGTAGGACGCGCAAACCTGATGCTACAATTTGGAAAGACGTTGTCGTCCAACAATAACATCAACGTCGATGAGTTCAATTAGAGATTTGGTAAAACTAATAACTGATTGACACATAAGTATTAAATTACTCACCACTCAACAAATGACATAATTGCGCTATAGTATATATAACTGATTATAGGGAAATTCCGGTTGGTACCCCTGTGGTATGGGGTATTTCGGAATTTGCCCAAAAGTTTTTTCAAGTTCGGACTTTGCCCTTCAGTTTTGACAATTTCCAGATTTTGCCCACTGCAGTCATTTTTACTAACCTTGGTTAAATATCTTAGTTAAGTTTACAAAAATAAGGGGAAAAAAATTTCATGTGCCTTGACTACTTTCTTCTTCTTCTTCAATCGAACTCCCTTAGCTTGTGGTGAAGCCTCACATAAAGATAGGTTCTCCTCTTCCATCAAAGACTTGAAGCTAGGTTTAAAGCTTGTATGTTCCTTCAATCGAAGACTTGAAGCATATGTTCTCCTCTTCCATCCCGGTTTGAAACCTTAATCTCTCAATTTCGGAACCCTAATCCCTAATTTCCCTAAACGTGCAAATGTTGAAAGATGAAGCTGCCATTCATAAAGTTGTAATGAGCTTTGATGTCGAAAGATGAAGCTGATTTAAACAAACCACGTTGTAAAACATGGAAGTTGAATCCAAGTTCAGTTGCTTGCTGATTTTTTTTGAGAAAATTTAGCTAGTAAGACATTTTTTGTTTGTTGAATACTAACTAGGGCCCTATCAAATTTCTAATTAAGAATAAAGGTAAAATAATTAATATAAGCTAAAATTAAGGAAAGAAGTTAGAATAGGCAGGTAATTATATTTATTAAAAACTGTCAAGTATTTTAAAACCGTTTTAAAAAAAGGAAACTGTATAAGGAAGATTCTGCAAATATTTTACACTTTCTATCAACTGTAAAAGTAAATCCTCAAATCTCATAAGCATATCTCTCTCTTCCTCTCATTTACTCCATTGAAACTCGTCAAACTATCTTCAACATTCGTGGTCGTCATATTCAATCTGTCTTCATTAATCGCCGTCTTCATCCTCTACATCTACATACAATATAGTATGTACATAAACGTTTACATATGTATTAATAGGCAACAGGTAAAATGCACATAAATCATTAAGTGGTAAATACATACATAACTACACACAACACAATTGTCGTTTATTCGATTCTTCAACAAGTGAAATGTACACAAACTACACAATAGTAGGTTCATATGAATTACCATGACAAGATAATCATAATAGCCACCATGACGAACTTAAGACCTCTATGAAAACCCTAGTCCAAAATACAGCCATCCGCCGCCCATGAAACTCCAAGCCAAAAGCTTCGCCGGCGTCGCTAATGAGGCCGGCCACCTCCCCTCCACCGCTCAAGGCCCCTTGCTCGGTGAACCAACCAATTACAACACCTATTCTCTCTGATTGCTCTGGTTTTCAGGGGATTTGGGTCATAATCGAAGCTATGAGTTTGGACTCTCCGCCGTACTCCCTGCATCCAAGCATTTCCACCGCGTTCGCTTAATCGGTGAGTCAATTTCCAAGCCTCCTTACCAATTTCAAAGGTTTTCTGGTGACCACACCGTTGGCTTCTCCTCCCGGCGGAAGAATAGGTCCCTGGTTCCGCTTACTCTCTTCTATGGTGAGTCGATTTTGCAATGGGATGCCTTCTGCCTTGCATCTCATAGATCTTGCAAGAATAATCGTTGGCTTCCTGTTGGGGCTGCTATCGAGACACTATGTGGCTCATGGTCGGAGGGTCTGCTCAGACTACTTAATCCGAGGATCTGCTCAGTTTTGGTGCCCGCTTGGTCTTTTTTCTAGGTTCGGGGAGGATCTGGCTTAATAAAAGGGCTTTGCGTTTATGGAGGCTACTGTCGAATCTGGAGGCATTACTCGTCTTTCGTTTGGTTTTGTTCAGAACACTTGCTTGAGTTTCATCGATGGTTCATGTTCTTATTTTCTTATACCCATTTTCTGACTGTGTTCTATTGTAGAAATTTCTTGCTTTAGTCTATACCATTGCATGCCAAATATCACGATCTCTATAAACTAGATAATGGTGTGGATGATTGCTACTCAATCCATGTTTACAAAATTCGTTCTGGGCTACAACCCAAAGTGCTTGAAGTATATGGTCCTAACAACCTGAAAGTTGGCTCACAACCTACACATTCAAATCGTTTTGCATTTCGGAAGTTCGAACCAAAAGTGACTAAAAATTACCTTCTCAGTTTGGCGCTTGGTGTTATCACTGTGGTCATTTGGCTTTCTAGTAAAGTAGATAAAATGGGTCTTTTAACGACCTATTCTCCGCTTAAGATCAAGCTTAACCAATTTAATGATACAAATCGGTGCTTATCAATCAATAAAACGCTATTTAATTATAGCCCTCTCATACAAGAAATAGGTCCTAAAGTCTACGATACCATCCAATTTGAATTTACCAGCATCAAACCAATATGATTATAAGCTTCTGGAACGCTAGAGTTATGGGACGGAGCAACCTCTGGACAAATCTCGAAGCCGTCTACAAAATTCACAATATTACTATCATAGCTCTAGTAGAGACAAAATATGAAAATCCACTGGAAGACCGTCTTTGGAGATCGACGGGCTTTGATAACATCGTTTACTGCCCTGCTACTGGGAGGGAAAGGGGCTTATTCTTACTTTGGAAAGCTTACCAACTTAAGAATCAGACGATTCGTCTGATCTAAAAAAGTGACCGATTCATTTGTATTGAATTGAAATGTAACAACCTAAACCGCAAAATGCACATTATTTTCGCTTATGCACCACCTCGGGAATTATCAAGAAATCCATTTTGGGATTCGATAACCAACCTAGTCAATGCATCATCTATACTAGTGCATAATTATGGGAGTAGGGATGGCAATGGATCGGGTGGTGGGTGGATGACCTAATCCGCCACCCGACCCGCGAGGAAATCTCATCCACCCCACCCGACCCGCCAAACCCACCACCCGCATCCGATCCACCCGCATCCAGCGGATGAAGCGGGTGGATCGGGTGATATTCGGGTGTTCTACGCATTTCCTTTAAATCGATATTAAACTCGGATTCGAATGCGGAAAGTTAATAAAAATAAAAATAAATTCAATCCGAAAAAGTCTTATCCATAAAAAAAATGATAAATATAAGTTTAAATTCTTGAAAAATAGAGAAATTTAGCAATACATAGCATACAATAAGATCATTCTAGGAACTGAACAAATGTACAAATTTTGCTAAACAATCACGTAAATCACCAATTTATAAATCAAAAGGGAACTAAAGATCATTAAACAAGTAAACAATTAATAAATTTATAACGGGTGTAAGCGGGTGAAACGGGTCGGATGGGTGGACGGATGATGGATCGGGTGATGGGTGGATGAATGGTCCATCCGAATCCGACCCGATCCATCACCCGCTTCATCCACCATCCGCTTTCACCCGCTTTATGTCGGGTTTTCATCCTTTTAATATGGATCGGGTTATCGGATGTCCGTCGGGTTCGGATGAAATTGCCATCCCTATATGGGAGATCTAAACGAAATCCAATATTATTGGGAAAAACAAGGAGGAGCCACAAGCAATTCCAATAGATTTAATAAACTCAATAACTTTAAAAACCTATGTAATCTCGATGACGTTCAAACAACAGTCAACCAATTTAACTGGAGGAAAAAACGTGACGGCACAAACAATATCCTTGAAAAACTAGACCGTGTCCTAGTCCACAATCAGATTCTCCAATAGTATCCCCTATTAAAAACAAAAAAATCACGCATTCACAATCTCGGATCATTGTCAAATCTCATTGGAATTAGCGGACTCGGTACCTTTCACACCACAACCGTTTAAATTTGAAATGATGTGGACTAAACGCAAAGCGTTTGAGAACATTGTTAAACAAACTTGGGGTGCTAACTATAGGGGGAATGAAATGTTTAACCTCATAAGGAAGACACAACTTTTAAAAACAAAAGCAAAAGAATGGAGCAAAATAAACTTTGGAAATATTTTCAAACAACTAAAAGAAGTTGAATGTCAACTGTTAGAGATTCAAATTCTCGCACCTATCAACATAAACCAAAGAATTGAACACCTACAAAGAAACCTCCTAAATAAACAAAATCATCTTACCACTTTTCACCAAAGATATTGGAGACAAAGAACAAAGAATAAAAATTTGAAAAACATTGACACGAATTCCAAATACTTTCACCGCATTGCCACCGGAAGAAGAAATAGAAAACATTTAAAGGAATTAATAACCACGAATGAGACGATTATATCTTCTGACAATGAAATCCGCATGGAAGTCAAAAAAGAATTTGTTTGCAAAGTCACTAGAACCTCACTAAATAAAAACCTTTTGGATGAAAAGCTACAACTAATTAAAAACAAAGTCAGTAACGAATACAATGAATAATGCCTAACAAGACCACCAACAAATGAGGAAATTAAAAATGCAATTTTTGACATTGGGTGTGACAAATTACCAGGACCGGACGGTATGTCAGTCGGTTTCTACCAGAAATATTGGTACATTGTGGGAACTGACGTTTCAAAAGAATTTAAAAATTTCTTCAGAAGTGGAAAACTACACAAACAAATAAATCACACTTTTATTACACTAATTCCCAAAAACGACAACCCTACGACAATTAACCATTTTAGGCCTATCAACCTCTGCTCAACAATATACAAAATCATCGCAAAGATTATCACGAATAGAATGGAACTCATCATGCCAAAATTTATCCACCCTCTCCAAGGAGCTTTCGTAACCAAAAGATCAATCCACGATAACATCCTCATTGCACATGAAATCTTTCTATCGTTCCAATCTAAGAAAGGCAAGGAAGGATGGACCGCCATTAAATTAGATATGGAAAAAGCGTATGACCAAGTCAATTGGGAATTTATAATCTGTATACTAAACAGTTTGGATTTAATGAAAAATTTGTGGGAAGGATCAAGGAATGCATATCCACAGTTTCATTCTCGGTTCTGGTAAATAATGGACCAACTGACCAATTCTTTCCAGGAAAAGGTCTAAGACAATGACTGCAATAACTACGACAACCATATTGGTTTTTCCGTTTGTAGAAATGCAACACCAATCCCTTTTTTTATCATTTGCTGATGATATGATTATCTTCACTAAAGCAAACACGAACTCATGTCTTAGAACCAAAGAAATCTTCAAAATATACTGCTCAATCTCTGGACAAAAGATCAATTACCTCAAATCTACCTTCCAAACTACAAAAAACACAAGCGATACATGCATCACCGAATTAAAAAACATATTAAGTATGAATCACACAACTACTCTTGACAACTACTCTTGACAACTATCTTGGTTGCCCAATTGTTAATGGTAGAGTCAATAAAGAGACATTAGCAACATTAATAATAAAACTAAGCAACAACTTAGTAAATGGAAAGCAAGCTCCCTATCACAAGAAGGCATAAACATACTTATAAAGCATAACTTAGCAACCAAACCATCCTTTGTAATGCAAAGCTTTATGCTACCAATGCATAATTTGAACGAACTCGATAAAACGTATCAAAATTTCTTTTGGAACAAAGGCGATAACTATAGACCAATGATAAGTTGGGATACTATTTGTAAACCAAAAAGAAACGGCGGACTATGTTTAAGAAAGTCTCTTACCACTAATAAAGCCCTTCAAATGAAGCTAATTTGGAAAATTCTTGCTGAACCAGAAAATATATGGGTGAAAATTGTAAATGAAATATACTTGAGGAATACTAATATACTACAATATCACTTAAAAGGTCCAGCATCTTGGCAATGGAAAAACCTTATAAAACTCAAATCCGATTTTAAAAAAGGAATTATTTGGCAGGTGGGCAATGGAAAAACCATCAATTTCTGGCAAGATAACTGGGTCACAACGACTCTGCTAATTAAATTGGTTCAAAACACCAATCTAATCAATTCACATATTAAAGTCAGCCATTTCATCAAATCAAACGAATGGGATACCACCAAAACAAAATATGAACTACAAAATCTCAGCAGCCCATCAATTAGAATAAAAATTTTGGAAACAATTATACCAACAAATGAAATACAAGACAGGTTATACTAGAGAAGTAGTTCGAATGGTTGGTTCTCCACAAAATCAGCCTCGGAAATGATTGAGAAAGAATCTGGTTGGCTTCCGGACTATCCTTGCGAATGGATATGGCATTTAGACACCCAACAAAAAATTAAAAACTTCATATGGAAAATCTCAAGAAATGGTCTTCCTACTAAAGCAAAACTTAATGAAAGAAGAATTGCGGTTACAAATAACTGTGAATTCTGCAATCACCACCTCGAGGATCTTCTTCACATTCTTATTGATTGCCCCTACTGTAAAAATGTGATTGCAAGAATTGATGGTTCCATCTTAACCAACCCTAATAACATTAATACCGAAAACAAACAAATCCATGAAATTTTACTTGAGATAAAAAACAAGATCTGTGTTAACAACTTTACTCATCTTGCAACTATTTGGTGGAGTATCTGGTTTTTCAAAAACAAAACCATCTTGAATAATGATACTATTGGATTGGACCATGATATCGTAAACTTCATCAAAAACCAACTACATAATTGGAAAACTCGTATTATGGACGACGACGACGACGACTACGATTTTAAACACACCCCAAAAATAACAAATCCTCTACAAGGAAGAAAAATAACATCAAATGGGACAAACCAAAATCTGGATTCCATAAACTTAACTTTGATGGGTCAAAACTCGATTCGGGCATAACATCTATTGGTTATATTATTCGAAATCATTACGGCAAAATTACCAGTTTAGACGCTAGGAAAAACAACTTTAACTCGGTAATCAAAGCAGAAGCTTTTGCTTAAAAAGCTGGACTAAAAGAAGCAATAAGGCTAAACATAAAATAGATCGAAATTGAGGGTGATAACTTATGTGTTATCAAGGCACTTCAAGGACTTTGGAGTTGTCACTAGGAGATCGAGATGATCGTATCCGACTCCAGATTGGATCTTCGCTTTTTTGAGGAAGTCCACGTCAGACATGTGTTCAGAAAAATCAACTGTGTTGCTGACCGATTGATCCATTTGGAAATTTCGAACCCCAACACACCCTTTTCTGACGATTTTGAACTTCGTGTTCTCATCCGCAAGGATGCTTTATGATGGACTACCTCTAGAAGATAGTCCTTCCTAACCGCTTTCCGTTTTCAAAAAAAAAAAATAGTATAATCGATTACATATGCAACATACATAAGCAAACATGTACATAAATTTTAACAATCACCCATATATAATTACATAAACATAAACTAAAGACAACGACACAATCAATGTGTATAATATGTACACAAGAACGCCGTTATGTATCGTTTCCAAATCATTTATGTAATCCACATATTTGACAACCATACACCATTGAAGCAGTCAAATCGAAGAAATAGCAAATCTTTCAAATTTTCCGAAATTAAAATTACCGTTTATTCGCTGATTTGTCTACTCGAACACAAGTCTCGATCAATTCGCCATGTCTGATTGACGGATATCGAGCCCAAGGTAACAAAAACAGCCGTCTTCGGTTATCAATGGAGGAAGGTTTATTGTGTCGTTGAGAGCTCCAAAAAATGAGGAAGAAGGTTGACAGATCCGAATAAAATGAAAAAGAAGTTACAGATCCGTCCTTTTAAACGGTTAATAAGATAAATTAGCATAATTAATAAAGAAAATAAATAATACTAATTAGGAGAGAGAAAGATCATGAAATCGTTTTTTTCCTCCACAATAATTTTTTTTTAATGGAGGGGCCTATTTTATCAACTAAAACACATAAGTGCCTAGTTTATACGCACCAATACAAAACCAACTACTTAACCATTTTACCCTTTTTTTTCTCCTCTAGATCTAGAAACATCATACATGAACAACAAACATTAACAAAATGTAAAACACGGAAACTGAATCCAAGTTCAGTTGCTTGTTGATTTTTTTTTCTCCTCTAGATTTAGAAACAACATAATTAACAACATACATGAAGAACATTGTTGGGGTTTTTTGTTTTTTCTTCAATTGCTGATTTTTATTATTTTTTTTGTAAACATTGCTGATTTTGTAGTTGCTGAATGTTTTTGTAATAGAGATCAATCTTGTTTAGTTGCTAATTTTTGCACATATAGTTAAGTTGCTTATTTTTTTACAGATAGTTTAGTTGCTGATTTTTTAGTTGTTGATTTTCTTTTCTTATTTAGGTTTCTCGAGATATAAGGAATCAATCACTTCTTCTTCAAGATTGAGATCGATGAACTCATATTGTAGGTGTCAACCACCAAAAAGAACTCATGTTAGAATTTCTGGGTCTGACAAAAATCCGCATAGGCCATATTACAAATGTGATGGTTGCAATTTTTTTCAATGGGTGGATGCGGCGAAGAAAACTTATGTTCAAGGCGAGCATAAATCGAGAAGTGATCAAGGATATGATTCACCAACAACGTCTGGAAATGACATTCAAAACTTGAAGAATCTAGTGATGGATTTAAAAGAATATTTTCAATGCGTAGTTAAAATATCTCTTATTTTGTAGATGATACCGTTTGTAGTGATTGTTCTAAAATGTGAGTATCACACTAGATATGCACTATGCATTAATTTCCCTAGGAAATGATCTGGATATTTTTGCAAGTTGTTTCTATTTTATGCAAAATGATTATGCAAGTTGTTTCTGTTTGATCACTTTTCTATGCAAGTTGCTTTTGTTTGATCACTTATCTAGTTTTGCTTGTGCTTCGAAATAATCATTATTTCTGGATATTGGGCAAGTTGATCAATGAAATTGTACCGGACACTTCCAAATAGACCTAGAAATCACATGTTGATTTTTGGATATTGACTTGTGTGCTTCGAGACAAAAGTCTGATGAAAAAAAGGCATTTTGAGCAATGAAATTAGCAGCTACTAATTGTTGTAACTAAATCCTCAAGATTTTTTTTACAAACTGGAATGCTAGCCCAAAAAACATCAAGTTATCTAAACAACAATGAAACATCGCTCACAATGTAGATTTTTTTTTACAAACTACAAAATCACATAAGTCAAAAGCATCACTGATTAGGAAAGCTGATCAGTGAAGACAAGATCGGGTTGCGTCTATCTACTCCAATAGTAGAAATTGAAACTCTCGACAAAGCTGCTCGTATTTTCTTCATTACACAATGATGGATTAAACTTGTGTCTAGCCCATTGTTCTTTTTCTCCCGCCTTGTGTAACCACTTTACAACGCCAAATCCAGCTTCCTTTTGCATCATCCCTACTGCCTTATTGTAGCCGAACTCAAAATACGCTTCACAACATGCCCAAAACAAGTAATGCATCCGACGTCCGGGATATTGTTTTTTGAAATTGGCATATAGATGTCTACAACAAAGGCGCCTAGATACACCGGGTCAAATATCATCTAGTCCTAGTTCAATGCCCTACAAATATGATAATCAAATTAATTACAATTCAAATTATCAATATGTAATGTCATAACTAACTTGAATAATACCTTTTGTCGGTCTGATATAATAGTCAAGTCTTCCTTCACAATGTCCTTCAAACTATCCTTCAATTGCCAAAAAAAAATTGTGAGCAAGTGCTCTTACTTTCATTTTCTTATGCACCATATGCCAACGGGAATATCTGAGCATTTCCATCCACGGCTATTGCAGATAAAACAACTCCACCAAACTTTCCTTTCAAATGACAACCATCAACCCCAATCAAACTTATACATCCTCTAAAACCCTCGGCCACTGGCTTCAAGGATATGAATATGTTCTTGAATTGAAGTGGCTTTTCTGGAAGTTCATCAACAACTTGCCAAGCACAATGAGCCTTAGAACTGAGATTTGTACTTTTTAAAACCTCACAATAAGTTGGCAACTTGCCATACGAAGTGTCATGGTTTCCTTGGAGCTCATTTATCGCCTTTCATGAAATATCCGGATTCGCCTTTACATCATCCATTATCTTCTCTGTCGTCCAACGCATGGTTTCCATGGGATTAAACTCAGACAATCTCGTGCAAGTATGCTCTTCTGTTAATTTTTTTATAGCCCAAGTATATCCATCTGGGAGTTTGTTAGCATGAAATATTGTGATATTTTAGGCACGTTTTCTAAGTGTATTTCATTCATATTGATAGTCATTGATTAAGCATCGATACATTTGTGAGCTAGTTTGTCTATAATGTCGATATAGAGATCTACACAAGCTTTATGTTGATTGTAGGCAATTAAGAGCTATTTCCGAACGGAATTGAGCAAGGATGGATTTGATTGAGCATGTCCATGAATTGAGGACATTCCTAGGAGTCAAGGAAGTGCCAACTTGAAGAATGCACGAGACTAAGGAAGAATCACGTTCTAGCCCTAAACCACGCTCTAAAATACGGCCGTACTACATTCCACGTTCAAGTCCACGGCCGTGGAACCATGGCAAGGGAAGCGTGGTTCATTCCAGCAACTTCTACGGCTGTGGAGGAGTTGTGTCAAACTGTGATGATTTCCACGCTCTAAATTACGGCCGTGGAACCCTTCCACGACCGTGATCTTGGCGATCTTTTTCGCCACACTTTAAGCCACGATCTCCTACGCAATTGGGCCGGGCCGATACTTTATCTTACACTATAAAAGGACGGACAAAGAGATATTCCGTCACCTTCGCTTACGCATAGACGCATCCTACGTTTACGCTTGGAATTGCCCTAATTTTGCATTTGGCGGAGATTGTGTTTGAGAGATTTTTGCGCTTTGTCATTGGGATTTCCGGATTGACGGAAGATCGAAGATTCGGAAGATTGTTCGCAAGGAGATTTCGCTTCTTGCTTAGGTTTGATTTAGAAGACGGATTGACATCCCGTTCTTCCTTCTTATCTAAGATTGTGATTGTTTGTGTTGTTCCGAATCTATTGACGATATTGTTCTTGATTTGTGGATTTGAGATTAGTTTGAAAGTTATTGAAGGTTTTCGGAAGTTTTCATCTTTCATTCTTTTAAACCTTGAATTTGATATCAATATGACTATTGTTGGCTAAAACCTTTTAACAATTCTAAGGTGAATGGTTGATAGTTGTGGCTTAGATGATGATAGATCGATCGTAAACAGATTGGACCCTGAGAGTTAGAGGGAATCGCCGATAACCCTAATCCACGTTCTGTTCTTGAGCTTCCACGGCCGTGGAACTCAAGAACTACCCGTAATTTTGTGTTAATCCAAAGTTAAAGATTTGCTTTAACTTAGTCTTGGCTTGCCTTTTCTAGGTGGTAGTGAAGCCTCAACAACCTCTACCTCGATTGTGAGTGTCACAACCTTAATCGGTTTAGTTAGTTTTGATCCTTGGATTACAAGTTTGGGTATTTGACGTTAAGTCTTACCTTTAGAACCTTTCTATACTGAAGCCTCAACAACCTTTATAGAGAGTGTCTTTTAGGTGAGTCATATAAGGTTTTTGGAACTTCACCGTACGATTACCTTACATTAGCATACCTTTGCATACCTCAACTCTGTCCTTATATCATTAGTATATCTTGAATCGATTGCCACAGTTGGATATCTGGATCTTTAGGATTGTTGTTTTCCCAATACTTGAAAAGCTTCTTACACTTACTTGCTTGATAACCTATAATTGAATTTGTTCCCCCCAAATCCCTGTGTTCGATACACTGGAATTCTTGCTCAACTATATCGATCCGTACACTGCCGGTTCGCTTGCTTGATTTCTAGTTTTATATTTAAAGCTTATTTGCACGCACGCTAAGTGGCGAACAAATTTTTGGCGCCGTTGCCGGGGATTTGGTTAAGGCCGAATACGGTTTACGGTTGTCAAGCTTGGGAGCTCTTCCCTTGTTATTTGATATCTTTTCAAGTGCATGCGCAGGTTTAGGAACACCGAAGACCTCTTACCTCTAGATCAAGAGCTAGAGAGGACTTTAAGGCAAAAGCGAAAGGAAAAGAAAATGGCTGAAGAAATAGAACGTGATCTTCAATCGGAGCTTGCGGAAAAGGAAGCTCAACTCCAATGGAGTGAGAAGACACGTAGAGAAGAGACGGATCGTCATCAAATGAAAGTTGACGATCTAACGGACATGATGTTCCAAATGAGGTTGGAGATAAACAACCTTAAGGAGAAAAAGAAAAGGAGGAGACCGGAAAGATCGGTTAGAGCCAACTCAACTAATGAGGATAGCGACTCCTCTATGCCACCGCTAGAGGAAATTGATCCAACGATCAATGTGAATCCATTCCATCCACGGGTAGCTGCAAATCGCCGTGTTCCACCTAGGAATGCAAGGATCGAACGTGTGGATGAGGAGCCAAGAACTCTTGGCCAAAGGATGGATCCAACGCAGCAACCACGCCGTCTAGGTGTGAACTTTGATGCTGATGATGTACAAGGGTTTAGCTTCAACCCTCAAGTTATTACTCTTGTTCGCCAAAACCAATTTGGCGGGACAAGCGCTGAATCTCCACACCAACACTTGCAAAACTTTGAGTGTATGATGGAGACAATGAGGCCGAAGAATGCGACTACCAACAACTATAAGCTCAAGCCTTTCTTCTCCTTGAAAGGGAAAGCATTGTCTTGGTACCAAGCTCTTCCTAGTGGGAAACTAGACACATGGGAAGACCTTTCCGCGGATTTCCTCACTAAGTTCTTTCCGCCATCCAAAACGACGGAACTAAGAGGTAAGATTAATGCATTTTCCATGAGATCTAACGAAAGTTTGTTTCAATCTTGGGAAAGATTTCAGGATTTGCTCTTGGATTGCCCTCATCATGGCATATCCAAACTTGCACTTTTGGAGATATACTATAAGGGGCTGGATGTGGAGACACAATTCAAGCTCCAATCCCTCTCATGTGGTACATTCATGGACATGAGGGAAGATGACGCTTGGGACTTCATTGAGAAGCAAGCAAGGGTCATAGAGAAGTATTCTCACCGGAAGGTAGAGGGAAATCGTGTGGAGCAAGGAGCAAAGCTCACACATGAAGCTCAAAATCAAATTTTCTCCCTCAACAATGAGATCAAAGAGTTGAAGGAGGCTATCAAGACCAACTTTCCAAAGCAACAAGGGAAAGATGTTGACTACTTGGGCAACAACAACAATGGTGGTGAGAATACAAACCGCAACAACAACAATAACCGGAACAACAACCGAAATAATTGGAATGGCAACAACAACAACCGGAACAATAATTGGAACAACAATAGGGGTTCAAACAATAACAATTGGCGCTCCAATCAACAAAACTCCGGTAACTCTTATCCTTCCAATTCGAATTCACTAACTCCACCTTCCTCTTCCTCTACTCCTTTGAAAAGTCAGGGGCAAACATCTAATGGAGGAAACACTTCGGGGAAGGAGAAGCCCGATCCCATGTTGGAAACAATTTTGGGAAAGCTTCAAGGTTTGGAGAAAGAGCATCATTAAGGTTGATGATCAAATTTCTAAGGTTGATAAAGCCCAAAAAGTTTTAGAAAACCAAATGTTCAGCCAAGCGGAGGAAGTTCCTAGGAATCAAGGGAAACTTCCAGAAAAAACGGAGGACAACCCAAAGGGAAGGGTGATGGCAATCACAACTAGGAGCGGAGTGACTACCACCGATCCGCAACCTAAGTTTGTTGAAGTCTCCGTTGAGAAAGACAAAGAGAAGGGGAAGGAGAAGGAAGATGTCTACGTTCCTCCTCCGGCTTACAAACCCCCCTACCATTCCCTCAATCTAGAGCAAGAGCGCGCCTAGATAAACAATTTGGTAAGTTTATAGAACTCATGAGCAAACTGCATATTAATATACCTTTCATTGATGCTATTGTAGGTATGCCGGCTTATGGCAAGTTCTTAAAGGAGATCCTCTCTAACAAGAGAAAGTTGGAGGATTTTGGAGAGGTTAAGATGAGTTCGGATTCTTCGGATCTCATCAAGACCATGAAGGAGAAAATGCCCCCAAAGCTAAAGGATCCGGGGTCATTTTGCATTCCCATAGGAGTGGGAGATGTCACATATGATGCGTTATGTGACTTAGGAGCAAGTGTGAGCATCATACCACTTGCATTATGTAGGAAGATCGGTTTAGGCGACCCTAAACCGGTGAAGATGACGTTATACATGGCGGATCGATCCATCACTCGCCCCGTCGGTATTGTAGAAGATGTCCCGGTCAAGCTAAGTAAATTCTTTGTTCCCATTGATTTTGTTGTGCTTGACATTCCTGCAGATAGTCCGGTCCCGATCATACTCGGAAGACCGTTTCTTGCAACTTCCGGCTGCATAGTCGATTGCAAGAATGCTAGACTCGCCTTTGACATAGTAGAAGAGAAGGTAGAGTTTGTCCTTTCCACTCTAGTGAAGGAACCAATCTTTGATGAGGATATATTCAATATCCAAGATGAAGATGGGTTGTCTAGAGAGGAGGTAAGTGCTATTCTCTTCAAAGAACCTTTGCAAAAGGTTATTACTATGAGTCTAACAAATGTAGGGGAAGAAGAGGAGTGCAATGAGACAATTGAAGCCTTAGAAGCACAAGAGGAAGTATGTGAAGAGGAGTTTGAGAAACTCCACGACGAAGCAGAAAACGTGAGGATCCACGGCCATACACTATATTCCACGGCCGTGGATTTCAACAACCAAAGCATGGCTCACTCCAGAGGGTTACACGGTCGTGGAGGAAACAGAGCAACCGTATTTCCTTTCCACGCCCTAAACCACGGCCGTGGAGGATGCAGGGAAACCGTGATTTAGGCCGTGGAAGAGGGTGATCGTGCCACTTCTTCAACTTCTTTTGATTCTTCTCCCACACCTTCTACACCCTTAGACACTTCTAAGGAGACATCGGATGCTCCTCAAGAGCCATTGGAAGCTCCGAAAGCGATGGAATTGAAACAACTTCCTACACATCTAAGGTACGCTTTTCTAGGACCTAACTCTACTTATCCGGTTATTGTTAGTTCCGATCTAACTATAGATGAACATAGTAAGCTTATGGTTGTCCTTAGGAAACATAGGAAAGCTTTAGGTTATACTATAGAAGACTTAGTAGGAATCAAACCTTCCCTATGCATGCACAAAATATTAATGGAAGAGGACTTTAGGACTTCAAGACAACCTCAAAGGCGGTTGAATCCGACCATGAAAGAGGTTGTCAAGAAGGAAATTCTTAATCTTCTTGATGCAGGTATCATCTATCCTATCTCCGATAGTAAGTGGGTGAGTCCGGTTCAAGTAGTTCCGAAGAAGGGAGGAATGACGGTCATCACCAACAAGAATAACGAACTCATTCCTACCCGAACCGTAACGGGATGGCGGATGTGCATAGACTACCGCACGCTTAACAACGCGACGAAGAAGGATCACTTCCCACTACCCTTCATCGATCAAATGCTTGAAAGGTTAGCGCAACATTCGCACTTTTGCTATCTTGACGGTTATAGTGGTTTCTTTCAGATTCCGATACACCCGGATGATCAGGAGAAGACCACATTCACGTGCCCATGGGGTACGTTCGCCTATAGGAGGATGCCGTTCGGGCTTTGCAACGCCCCAACCACCTTTCAAAGGTGCATGATGGCCATCTTCTCCGAATACATTGAGGAAATCATGGAGGTCTTCATGGATGACTTCTCCGTATACGGTTCCTCTTTTGACAATTGCCTTTCTAACCTTGCTCTTGTTTTACAAAGGTGTGAAGATACTAACCTAGTTCTTAATTGGGAGAAGTGTCAATTTATGGTAAAGGAAGGAATTGTATTAGGACACCTAATCTCTAGTAGAGGGATAGAGGTGGATAAGGCGAAAATAGAGACTATAGAGAAGCTTCCTCCCCCCAACTTCGGTGAAAGGGATAAGAAGTTTCCTAGGACATGCTGGATTCTATAGACGCTTCATAAATGATTTCTCAAAAATATCAAAACCGCTAACTAATCTATTGATGAAGGATGCAGTTTTTGAGTTTTCGCAGGAATGCTTGGATGCGTTTAACATGATTCGGGAAGCTCTAATTTCAGCACCTATTATGCAACCTTCGGATTGGAATCTTCCCTTTGAGGTTATGCGCGATGCTAGTGACGTAGCTATAGGAGCTGTTCTTGGACAACAAAAGGAAGGGCGAACCCATGCCATATACTATGCTAGCAAGACGCTAGATGAAGCGCAGCTCAACTACGCCACTACGGAAAAGGAATTTTAGCCATTGTTTATGCTATTGACAAGTTTCTCTCTTATCTTGTAGGTGCAAAGGTGATTGTCTATACGGATCATGTTGCGATCTGGTATCTCCTTGCAAAGAAGGATGCGAAGCCAAGGCTAATTAGATGGATTCTTCTCCTACAAGAATTCGATCTAGAGATCCGCGACAAGAAGGGTTCGGAAAATTCTGTTGCGGATCATTTGAGTCGCCTAACACATCTAGAGGACGACCACTTACCTATAGATGACTTCTTCCCGGACGAACACTTACATATCATTGAGGAGTGCATCGAAGTAATCTCCAAAGGTAACGAACCATGGTTTGCTGATTTTGTTAACTATTTGGTTTGCCAGGAGATACCGCCCGGATTATCCTACGCACAAAGAAAGAAGTTCTTTAAGGATGTCCGGGAATACTTTTGGAATGAACCTCTCCTCTTTAAGAGAGGTCCGGATGGCATCATTCGGCGATGTGTGCCGGAAGATGAGATGCAAAGTGTCATCTGCCATTGTCATTCACTACCTTGTGGAGGACACGCTAGTTCGAACAAGACTAGCGCTAAGGTATTGCAATCTGGATTTTTTTGGCCTACTTTATTTAGAGATGTGCAATCCTTTGTTTCCTGCTGCGATGGTTGTCAAAGAACAGGAAATATCTCTAGGAGGAATGTGATGCCCCTCAATAACATCCAAGAGGTGGAGATTTTCGACGTTTGAGGAGTTGATTTTATGGGACCGTTCCCATAATCTTGTGGAAACCAATACATACTCTTGGCGGTGGATTATATTTCTAGATGGGTGGAAGCAATTGCCTCTCCCATCAATGATGCCATGGTGGTGGTTAAGTTCTTTAACAAGACCATCTTCTCACGATTCGGGACACCAAGGACTATCATTAGTGATGGAGGTTCTCACTTCATTGACCGGCGCTTTGAAGCTCTTCTAGCTAAGTATGGGGTTACTCACAAGATCGCCACCCCTTATCATCCACAAACTAGTGGACAAGTTGAGATCTCAAATCGGGAGATCAAAGGAATCCTAGAGAAGACGGTTTCAAGGACTAGGAAGGATTGGTCTTTGAAGCTTGATGATGCATTATGGGCGTACCGGAATGCGTATAAGACTCCCATAGGAACCACACCATACAACCTTGTGTATGGGAAGTCTTGTCACTTACCGGTAGAGTTAGAGCACAAGGCGTTTTGGGCCATCAAGTGGTTGAATTTCAGCATGAAGGAAGCGGGAGAGAAGCGTCTCTTGAACCTTAATGAGCTTGAAGAACTCCGCTTGAACGCTTATGAAAATGTCAAGATCTATAAGGAGAGAGCAAAGCGTTGGCATGATAAGCATATCATTCCAAAGGACTTCAAAGAAGGAGATCAAGGTCTCCTCTTCAATTCAAGGCTTCGTCTCTTTCCAGGTAAGCTTAAATCTCGTTGGACCGGACATTTTCTAATCAAACGTATTTTCCCCCATGGTGTAGTTGAAGTATGGGGTGAAGCGGGCGGAAGCTTTAAGGTGAACGGTCAACGACTCAAGAAGTATACGCCGGAACTCCAAGCTGAAGAGTTCGCGCCCACCGCACTCGAATAAGTGCGAAAATGGTCTAGCTACGGACCTTAAACAAAGCGCTTCTTGGGAGGCAACCCAAGGTATTGCATTTACGTTTTTGCTTTTGATTCATAGTTTAGCTTAGTTTAGACGTTTTTGCTTTGTTTTGCCTTCGATTCCTTCCGGTATGTTCGTGTTTTTGGATGTAGGGATAGTGGAAAAGGAAAGGGGAAGAGTAATCTTGAAGAAAAGTGACGAAACTTGGACTTTGGAGCATTACAGAGAGTTTCACGGCCTAAACCACGGTCGTGACAGCTACAGTGACCGTAATTTCCAAAAGCCTTTGAAAAATCACAAAAACCACGGTTCTGTACAATTCTACGGCCGTGGAACACCCCGATAGACCGTGGTTTTCAAAAATTTTGCCGGCCACTATATAAACCACGTTCTTCACAAAAACACACCACAAAACCCAATTTCCACGCCCTTTTTCGCCGGAATCACGCCCTTCACCTCAATTCTCCGTTCGTTAATCGTTTTCAACGATTCTTCGACCCAAACTGAAGCTAATCCGATCACCAACGAGATCCAAGCGACAAATCGAGCGGCAAACCACCAAGGAACGCAGAATTCGGATTTTAAAATCCGAAACCTAGGTTTTTTTCGCTCTTCTCTATCTTTGTCAATTCGGCTTCGTTCTTGCTAGCATTTATAGGAAAACTGATTGAAATCGGAAGGAATTAGACTATGACTGCTTGATTGTTGAATTTGGTGATTATCTGCTGAGTTTTGAGAAAAAGCGAGACGAACCACGGTCTCTGTCAATTCCACGACCGTGGAACACCAAGAACAGACCGTGGTTTTCAACAGTAGTGGATTTTGTGAGGAGAGTTTCTGGGAGAAACAAGGATAAGAACAAGGAGAAAGACAAGAATAAAAAGAGGAAGGGTAACCCCTCTTCCTCTTCATCCTCTAGAGCACCACCACCTTCCTCCCCTTCACCTCCATCATCACCTTCATCACCTTCACCTCCTAGCCCTAAGGTACCCACCATTCACGAGGATCATCTCGATGCATTAGAGAGGATCCACAAGAGGGCTGTTATAGGACCTAGGTACCTATTGTTGAAGGATTTAGCTCCTCTACACATAGTAGATGACCTTACTTGGCTCTTGGATAGAGCCGGTCTTATCGTCTTCTCGGCTATCCGAGAAGACGCTTACGAGGAGATCACGAGAGAGGTTGTGACATCTTTTGAGCACAGCCACGTTGATAGGACCGTTTCTTTCCGTCTGATGGAAAGGAACTATGATTTCTCCATCCGGGAGTTCGGGACCTTCTTTGGGTTCTAGGAGACCTTCAATGGTCGTTTCCCAGCGGCGTTTACGCCAAGGATTTCTGGGAAGAGGTCGCCATGATCTATGCCAGCGAGGACCGCTGGCAACCAGCTGATACCAAGGCTAAGTTGATGTATCACTTAGCCTTGAAGATTGCTCACCGGGTTCTTTCTGAGTGTCTCTTCCCTAGGACGGAGACACATCAGAAGATCAAGACGGATGAGCTCTTTCTTCTGTACTCCATGCTCTATGGGCGCCCTGCTGACTGCGCCACCCTCTTAGCTGCTACCATGAGCAAGTTAAAGAACAAGAGGGCGGGCAACATTGGATATGGTGGGATAGTCACCCACCTTGCTAGGATGTTAGGGGTAGATTTTTCTGCATGTACACGTATTCCTGCCGTACCCCTAGGGCTTCAGGCCTTCATGACTAGAGGTCTCATCTTCCCTACCCATAGAGGTCCACCTTATGCAGCTATGCCATGGGAGAGCAGGACGGGGAGGGGCATTGAGTGGCTCCCAGAGTACTCCATTATGGCTGAACGCCATAATTGGAAGGAGACGTTCGCTGCTATGCATGCGAACAGGATTGCAGCCCCTCCATATGTCCCACCACCACCAGTAGTTGAGGAGGAGATGAGAGATCCCTATGAGGGAGGAGGAGGAGCCGAGCAGGACTTTAGCACGTTTCCGGATCAGCCAGACATAGCTTCTGATGTGCCTAGACGTTCTCCACGTCCCGCCAGAGCTTCAGGTTCATCTTCTCGCCGCGCCAGCGTGAGCGAGAGACCCACTTGGATGGAGACCCCTCCTGCATGGTACGGAGCTCCAGCTCCATGGTCTGCACAGGCACCACCACCACCACCAGTACCAGCACCGTCAGATGCACCAGGGTGGTACAGCTAGGCTCCGGGTTGGTATGAGCAGATGCTAGAGTGGGCTACTAGCCTTTCTGATAGAGTGGGAGCATTGGAGATTCGAGCCGACGCTAGAGATGGATGCATGGATGACCTCGACCATATGATGAGGGATGTCTACCGCCAACAGTTCGGGCGGTACTACGATCCTAGCTTCTCTCCATTCTCGCCTCCACCGCAGTGATGACATGCAGGTCCGACAGTTTAGCCGCTTCATCGCCATTTTGTGAGTTCTTTTTCTTTCTTTTTTTTCTTCTTTTCTTTCTTTTATTTGAACATTAGGGACAATGTTTGTTCCAAGTATGGGGTGGGGTGTGACTAAAAGTTTGTAATAACTCTTACTCACTTTGATTGCTTCTATTTGAGACTATCTTGCATGTTCAGTATATTGTTACACGTTTCATTATTGCATTGCATGAAAAAAAGAGTTTGAAAAAACCCATAAAAATTGAAAAATTTTGAAAATTTTGTGCTTCTAAGGATAGAGATGATTTCTATGATAATCACTACTTGTGAATTGAGTTTGATGACAATTGCATGCTTAAACAAATAGTGAATTGAAAAAGAGATTGAATGAGTTGATTATACCTCTTTTGCAAGTTTCATAATGTGATGAATGTTACTTAAATCATGTTGAGAAAATAAGGTTGAAATCACACTATAAGTTCTTATACTTCTTGTTGAGATGATTAAGGCAATTCGATTTTTCTTTCTTCTTTCTTTGATCATTTAGCCCCTCATTGAAATATTGACCTCCTTTACCTATCCGTGAATTTGGAGGAGTTGAACGAAAAAGGCATGTTTGATGTGGGAGGGCCATGAAAGCAATACTTTGCATTCAAAGGAATAGAAAGAAATTGTAGGTTTGGGGAAGTCAATCATGACGATGAGTAACTCGGCACCATTCACTTAGCCGGGTGTTTGTGTCTTGCCAAAGTCGGATTGAGCGATATTCCTAGCGGATTATGGTATGTGCGCTAAGGGTTTGAGGCATCTCATAAAAATTGAGAAACGCCAATCTCCTAGGCTTCGGTTTTTGTGCACCTCTATCCATAACTCCAAAAGTAAAGTCGAAAAATGAAAAGAAGAGAGCGAAACTCTAAGTTGAAGGTGTTGCGGAAACCGCAAGAGAAGAAGAAAGAGTAGTTATCCACTTTCCCGGATTCATGCACCACATTCCTTAAAGTTTTCCTTCCCTTTCCACATTCTAGACCTTTTTCTTTGAAAGTCCTTAAGATCAAAAGAATGTTATATGACTTGGTGATCTAAATTGAAGTTTCTTATGATTGATTTTGATAATGTTTGAAGGTTATGATGTTTGTATGGAAGTTTGATTAATTCATGAGCTTTCTTTACTCTTTACTCTTTGATTAAGTGTATGAAAGTCTTGTAAACGAATGAAGCAAGGTTTGAGAATGATCTATTGATTAGAAGGCACATTCATCCAAAAAAAGTTTTGCTTTGAGAAGGTACACATATTTCATCCTAACTTGTGTTTTAAAGCTTCTGAAAGACCTTGCTTAGGGACAAGCAAGTGCCAAGTATGGGGTTATTTGTTAGCATGAAATATTGTGATGTTTTAGGCACGTTTTGTAAGTGTATTTCATTCATATTGATAGTCATTGATTAAGCATCAATACATTTGTGAGCTAGTTTGTCTATAATGTCGATATAGAGATCTACACAAGCTTTATGTTGATTGTAGGCAATTAAGAGCTATTTTTGAACGGAATTGAGCAAGGATGGATTTGATTGAGCATGTCCATGAATTGAGGACATTCCTAGGAGCCAAGGAAGTGCCAACTTGAAGAATGCACAAGACTAAGGAAGAATCACGTTCTAGCCCTAAACCACGCTCTAAAATACGGTCGTACTACATTCCACGTTCAAGTCCACGGCCGTGGAACCATGGCAAGGGAAGCGTGGTTCATTACAGCAACTTCTACGGCCGTGGAGGAGTTGTGTCAAACCGTGATGATTTCTACGCTCTAAATTACGGCCGTGGAACCCTTCCACGACCGTGATCTTGGCGATCTCGCCACACTTTAAACCACGATCTCCTACGCAATTGGGCCGGGCCGATATTTTATCTTACACTATAAAAGGACGGACGAAGAGAGATTCCGTCACCTTTGCTTACGCATAGACGCATCCTACGTTTACGCTTGGAATTGCCCTAATTTCGCATTTGGTGGAGATTGTGTTTGAGAGATTTTTGCGCTTTGTCATTGGGATTTCCGGATTGACGGAAGATCGAAGATTCGGAAGATTGTTCGCAAGGATATTTCGCTTCTTGCTTAGGTTTGATTTAGAAGACGGATTGACATCCCGTTCTTCCTTCTTATCTAAGATTGTGATTGTTTGTGTTGTTCCGAATCTATTGACGATATTGTTCTTGATTTGTGGATTTGAGATTAGTTTGAAAGTTATTGAAGGTTTTCGAAAGTTTTCATCTTTCATTCTTTTAAACCTTGAATTTGATATCAATATGACTATTGTTGGCTAAAACCCTTTAACAATTCTAAGGTGAAGGGTTGATAGTTGTGGCTTAGATGATGATAGATCGATCGTAAACAGATTGGACCCTGAGAGTTAGAGAGAATCGCCGATAACCCTAATCCACGGTCTGTTCTTGAGCTTCCACGGCTGTGGAACTCAAGAACTACCCGTAATTTTGTGTTAAGTTACAAACTTGCTTTTACTTTAATCCAAAGTTAAAGATTTGCTTTAACTTAGTGTTCTCCCCTAAAGGTGTGTGCAAATAAGCTTTAAATTTATAAAACTAGAATCAAGCAGCGAACCCGCAGTGTACGGATCGACGTAGCTAAGGAAGAATTCCAGAGTATCGAACACAGGGATTTGGGTGGGAACGAACTCGATTGCAGGTTATCAAGCAAGTAAATGTGAGAGTTTTGCAAATATTGGAAAAACAACAATCCTAAAGATCCAAGTATCCAGCTGTGGCAATCGATTCAAGATGTACTAATGATATAAAGACAGAGTTAAGATATGCAAAGGTATACTAATGTAAGGTAATCGTACGGTGAAGTTCCAAAAACCTTATGTAACTCATCTACAAGGCACTCTCTATACAGGTTGTTGAGGCTCAATATAGAAAGATTCTAAAGATGAGAATTAGTGTCAAATACCCAAACTTGTAATCCAAGGATCGAGACTAACTTAGCCGATTGAGGTTGTGACACTCACAATCGAGGTAGAGGTTGTTGAGGCTTCACTACCACCTAGAAGAGACAAGTCTAAACTAAGCTAAAGCGAATCTTTAACTTTAGATTAAAGTAAAAGCAAGTTCGTGGACTTAAAGGAAATCACGGTTAGTTCTTGAGGTTCCACGGCCGTGGACTCAAGAACAGGCCGTAATTTAAGGTTGTCGGCGATTCTCTCTAACTCTCAGGGTCTAATCTGTTTGCGATCGATCTATCATCATCTAAGCCACAACTATCAACCCTTCACCTTAGAATTGTTAAGGGTTTTTAGCCAATAACAGTCATGTTGATATCAATTCAAGAATTAAAAGATATAAAGATGAAAACTTTCAAGAACTTTCAATAATCTTCAACTTAATCTCAAAGTCACAAAGAGAACAAGTATTATCAAAGGATTCGGAATAAAACAAACAATCACAACCTTAGGAAAGAAGGGAAAACGGGATGTCAATCCGTTTTCCAAATCAAACCTAAACAAGAAGAGAGATCTTCTTGCAAAATCTTCCAAAAAGCTTCGATCTTCCGCCAATCCGGAGATCTCAACAGCAATCTCCACCAAAAGTGCGAGATTAGGGTAATTCCCAAACACGAACTTCAATCTCCGAAGAGATGTCGATGCTTCCAAGCAAGGGCTAAACGAGGTGTAGCCGGCCTACGCGTCGATCTCAACGAGCGTAAATGAGGGTAAACGGGGATAAGCGATGATAAGCGGTGGTGACGGATTCTTGCTTCGTCCGTCTTTTTATAGTGCAGGGCAAAATGTCGGCCCGGCCCAATCTTTAAAAGATCGTGGCTTCAAAGTGTGGCGAAAAGATTCGTCAAGATCACGGTCGTGGAAGTGTTCCACGACCGTAATTTAGAGCGTGGATATAAATACGGTTTGCACCATATGTTCCACGGCCGTGTAATCCCCTGGAATGAACTTCAATTTCTGACTCCAAATCCACGGTCGTGGAATTGAACGTGGAATGTGATACGGTCGTATTTTAGAGCGTGGTTTAGGGCAAGAACGTAATTCTTCCCTAACCTCGTGCATTCCTCAAGCTAAGACTCCAATTTGCTTCCAAAGAATGTCCTCAATCTATGGACATACTCAATCAACTCTTCTTTGCTCGATTCCGTTCGGAAATAGCTTCAAATCACCTATAATCAACATAGAACTAGTGTAGACATCCATATCGACAATATAGGTAATACTAGCTCACATATGCACAAAGTTCAATCAAAGACTATCAATATGAATCAAATACGCTTAGAAAACGTGCCTAAAATATCACAATATTTCATGCTAACACTTAGTCTTGGCTTGCCTTTTCTAGGTGGTAGTGAAGCCTCAACAACCTCTACCTCGATTGTGAGTGTCACAACCTTAATCGGTTTAGTTAGTTTTGATCCTTGGATTACAAGTTTGGGTATTTGACGTTAAGTCTTACCTTTAGAACCTTTCTATACTGAAGCCTCAACAACCTTTATAGAGAGTGTCTTTTAGGTGAGTCATATAAGGTTTTTGGAACTTCACCGTACGATTACCTTACATCAGCATACCTTTGCATACCTCAACCCTGTCCTTATATCATTAGTATATCTTGAATCGATTGCCACAGTTGGATATCTGGATCTTTAGGATTGTTGTTTTCCCAATACTTGAAAAGCTTCTTACACTTACTTGCTTGATAACCTATAATTGAATTTGTTCCCCCCAAATCCCTGTGTTCGATACTCTGAAATTCTTGTTCAACTATATCGATCCGTACACTGCGGGTTCGCTTGCTTGATTTCTAGTTTTATATATAAAGCTTATTTGCACGCACGCTAAGTGGCGAACAGAGTTTAGAAGCATGCAATCTCCATTCACATCTTGGGTCAATACAAGTAGCTGTCAATCTTGTAGGATCAGATTTTTAAGTGACTATGGCAACTCCTTGTTGGATACAAAAATCTCTTAAAACACGATACAAATGCTCCTTGTCAAAGAAAATCATCCACAACTTAATCTTGATCAAACCGAAAAGATTATCGGTATGAAACTCACCATTCTCACACAACCTATCAAAGTATGCATCTTTATTTGTCTCCCATTCGTTAGATCTATCAGTATTATACCCATCATCTACAAAGGTCAAAGGAGGATCATCTTCATCAACTAATCCATCTTCTTGAACAACAACTAGATCCTCTTCAGAACTATCAGATGGTTGATACCCTTCATCATCACTATCAACATTGTCAATATCACCCACAATATTATCGGTCGTGATTGTCAAAACTCCTCTTGTTCTACTCAGGCTACCAGAAGCCGGTTGAGTATCAAATGTATTTCTCTTTTCAGCAAGACAATAAATCTCTTTTTTTCTTGCACTTGTTTTGGGAATCCTTCTTGTGTGCAAGCTTAAAGACACATGGTTCAGCTGCAAAACATTGTTCAATTGGCTGATTTGTAAGTGGGATTGAAGTATGATGAGTTTCATCCATATAACCCGGGGATGGGGTTGTATGTTGGGATGACGGACGAACGGTATCACCAGATGACATTCTTGTCTCAAGCAAACTCATCGCCACCTGCAAATTCTTGCATGGGGTGTCAACAGATCCAATTGAAATTTTGATTAATGATTTATCATGAAATAACCTAAATAGCTCCAACAAATCATTTTCACTCTCAAGCTTACAACTTCTAGAGTTGTACACGTACCACAAACTTGGATTTTTCGGCAAATTTAATCCATTTTCAAAGAACCTTCTAACAACTGAATATAGATATCCAACACATTAAACAAATCAGTATCTTCCACCTCTATTTGAATTACCTTATCCAAATTACGACGTAAACACATTACTTTATTTTTTCTTATCTCCCATCTTGAAAATGAAAACATAATATCTAACTAAAAATCAACAACTTTTATGAATATGAAGATCATCATAAGATAACAAAAAAAAAATCAACAACTCTAATAACTACAAAAAAAATCAGCAAGCAAAACTAAAAAAACCATCAATGCTCTTCATGTATGTTGTTCATGTATGTTGTTCCTAGATCTAGAGGAGAAAAAAAATCAAACAAAAGCAAAAAAATCAACAAGAAAAACCAAAAATAAATAAATTGACAATTGAAGGAAAACCAAAAAAAATCAACAAGCAACTGAACTTGGATTCAGTTTCCACATTTTACAGCGTGGTTTGTTTGAATCAGCTTCATCTTTCGACATTGGCGGCCTCAACTTCATCTTTCGGCATCAAAGCTCATTACAACTTTATGAATAACAACTTCATCTTTCAACATTTGCACGTTTAGGAAAATTAGGGATTAGGGTTCCGAAACTGAGAGATTAGGGTTTCAACCCTAGATGGAAGAGGAGAACCTATGCTTCAAGTCTTCGATTGAAGGCACAAACGAGCTCCAAACCTAGCTTCAAGCCTTCGATGGAAGAGGAGAACCTATCTTCATGCGAGACTTCACCACAAGCTAAGGGAGTTCGATCGAAGAAGAAGAAGTCAAGGCACGTGAAATTTTTTCCCCTTATTTTTGTAAACCTTAACTAAGATATTTAACCAAGGTTAGTAAAATTGACTACAATGGGAAAAATCCGGAAATTGTCAAAACTGAAGGGCAAAATTTGAACTTGAAAAAACCGGTGGGCAAATTCCGAAATACCCCATACCACTGAGTTACCAACCGAAATTTCCCTAGATTATACAAATTGCATTACAAATTATGCAAGGAATTAGTCTTTCATAACTTTGTACCCTATATATTGATGCAAGTTGTTGAATTGAATCCCTTATCCAGACTTTCATTCTCTACAATATTTATACAAGAAAACATCCTAATAATACGTAGCAACCTAAGATACAAAGTACAAAAAGATATAATGAAGTCTAATTTATTTACTAACCAACCCCCCCAGTCGAAGTGGGAGATGGACGAATGCAGAGACGGGAGCGGAAGTCTTGAAATAGAGTTGTAAGCAGTCTTTTTGTTAAAATATCGGCATATTGATGTGTCGATGGGACCTGAAGAACACAAACTTGTCCAAGAGCTACTTTTTCTCGTACAAAGTGGATGTCGATTTCGATGTGCTTTGTTCTTTGGTGTTGGACGGGGTTGGAGGACATGTATATAGTTGATATGTTGTCATAATACACTAGAGTAGCTCGTTGTAGGGGTGCATGAAGTTCACACAGTAAGTTGTGTAACCAAGTACCCGACATTGTCTTAGCCGCTCCCCGGTATTCAGCCTCGGCGCTTGACTGAGACAAGGTATGTTGGCGCTTAGAAGACCATGAGACGAGGTATTCACCTAAAAACACACAAAAACCTGATGTGTTGCGTAACCAAGTACCCGACATTGTCTTAGCCGCTCCCCGGTATTCAGCCTCGGCGCTTGACTGAGACAAGGTCTGTTGGCGCTTAGAAGACCATGAGACGAGGTATTCACCTAAAAGCACACAAAAACCTGATGTTGAACGCCTTGTGGCTGGGCATCCAATCCAATTTGCGTCCGAGTATGCGGTCAAAGTTGTAGGCGGTGAACTGGACAAGCTTAAGCCATGGTCTGAACTGCCTTGCACATATCTAATTATATGCTTTAAAGCATTGAAGTGTTGTTCTCTCGGGTCATGCATGTAAAGACACACTTGTTGAACAACGGCTATGTCAGGGTATGTAAACGTCAAGTATTGGAAGGCATCAGCTAAAATCCGATACAAGGATGGGTCAACGACCCTCTCTTTTAATTCGGGCCCAACTTAGAGCATGTGTCAACTAATGTTCTTGTTGATTTGCAATTTGTCATCCTGACTTAGCTATTATCTCATGTGCATACTTTGTATGTGATAGAAAAAGTCCCCTATTGTAATGCTTGACAAACACACCAAGGAAGTAACTTAGGGCTTGTTCTCTTGTAGATGTGTTTATTTTCGGGTTTATAAACTAAATGAGTTTATATGAGTTTATAGTTTATTTTCGGTTTATTTCTCCACGAGTTTATATAGATAAATCACATAAGACCGTTTACTTGGACTTTATTTGTTGGGGTCATGCAAGGCTTTGAGGTGGGATTTGGGAAGAGGCGAGATGGATTGGGTAGTGGCATTCATATTATAATTTGGGTTTGGTTTAATAATATCAACTTGTTATCGCGTGGTCATGACATGAGATCGAGGTGGTGGAGGAAGATGAGGGTGTGGACGTCTAGTGTAGACTTGAAGTGGTATTGGTTTGGTTGTTGTTTGAGGAGGCAGGGATGAGGATGGGGTTGCTAGTACTGGAGTTACTAGCTACATAATTTGTGTTTATACGTGGCTGAAAACCTATTCTCATCAAAATTAACATGTCGTG
This sequence comes from Fagopyrum homotropicum, assembly GCA_033239125.1. Classification (NCBI taxonomy): domain Eukaryota; kingdom Viridiplantae; phylum Streptophyta; class Magnoliopsida; order Caryophyllales; family Polygonaceae; genus Fagopyrum; species Fagopyrum homotropicum. The sequence continues at coordinate 7,603,540 of BSWB01000005.1, read as the reverse complement.
ATATATAGACCCGTTTGGTGTTAAGATCAAGACATCGAAAACCTCTATGGTTTGGTGATGGACCTAATTTGACGCATAAGGTTGATCGAAGTGATAACTTGTGTTTATACGTGGCTGAAAGGTTTCGGAAACAAAGACAACCAAATACACGGATGTCAACATATGATGGTTAGCGGCTATATAAAACAAGAGTGGGTGTGGCTAAGACAAAAGATTTAGACGGAAAATGTTGTTGAGGTAACAAGACATATGTAAGGTTAATGGCATTGACGCATGCATTAGATGAGTTACCACCATATCATATAAGGTTCTTAGACTTCTTTCAACCTTGTCATTTTGTGGAGAAGTTTGTGGACATGCAAACCAAATGGTCTTTCCTTGACGTTGACAAAAAGACCAAAAAGTATGATTGGTGTATTCACCACTCACGTCACTTTGAAACTGTTTAATTTTCGATGAAAATGAGTCTCGACAAACATATGGAAATGGATAACTTTAGCGCATGTTTCAGACTTATGCTTTAATGGGTAAACCCAAGTGAAATTAGAGAAATCATCCAAGAAAACAAGGAAGTATCGAAAACTGTATTACTTGTAACTGGTACGTCCATAGGTCACTATGATACAAATCAAACGGAGTATAACTTTTAGTTATGGAGTCAACAAAGGGAAGTCATTCATGTTTCGCCATTTGACAAGAAGGGAAAAGAGGCGAACACGTGACTTTATTAAAAACGATAACATTTTGACGATTTAAAGCGTGCAAAATATGTTCTCTAGGGTGATCGAGATGAGCATGCCATAAAGTGGACAGAGTGACGATAAGAGCCAATGGTGGGGCATTTATTTGGCTGGTGTTGTTGGTGAAAGAATATGAGTCTCCCAAACTATTGCATCTCAGATTGATTTTTCCCGTGTACAGATTCTTCACAGAAAAACCAAATTCATCGAATTTGATAGATTTTGTGTTATCCTTGGCAAAAATTCAAATTAAGACAATGTTATTAACTAGAATAAAGAAGATTTTTGAGACGAAAGTTTTGTAAGGAGGCATTTCTCGAACCGACAACCAGAAGAGTGTTTCCGTTACTAACACAAATTGATGGTAAAATACTAGAATCAAAACAGGGACTAAGGGTATTTGGGTTGTTTGCCATATGCGATGTTGCTCCCGAATCCATATACTAGTTTTCATTTGGCTGGTTAAGCGTCATTGTATTGAATGCAGAACCGCAATCGGTGAGCGCTGGAGCATTTGCATAATATGCTTGCGGTAGACGAGGCATGTTACGAGAGGTCGCTGATGTCAGATATGGACATGGATGGGAGCCCACTGAGGAGAAGGCCAATAGCCGTGATTGTAACCAATAGAAGGCCAGTATTGTGGTTGTGACCAAGGTGGACATTGCTGGTTACGAGAGGTTTGAACCTCATTATTAGAGCCTTAGTTGTTTTATATTGCAATTCCGGTTACGGTTTTTGTTTGAATTAGGGGTTGTTCAGGCTTATTAGCAAGAGGTGGAGGTTTATGGTTTTAGACGTCACCAGAGCGGAGAGTGGACGCTAATCGAGCGCGCGTCTGGCCTCTTCCTGACTAAGCATGGACCTGACAACCAAGAAGAAAAGTAGAGGGATCGTTTGACTAATCACCCCACGACATCAAAGGTAGTGGATAACTCATTGATTAATTGTAAGACTAAATGTTCTTCACTTATTGGGTGTTGAACATTGCCGGGTTGATCGACAAGAGTTTTCAATTGTTGACAATAGGCAAAGACATTCTCGCAGTTGTCAAGACGAGCATTGATGAAACGACTCTCAAGGTCAACCGCTCAGGTTGTGTGGTTATTGTAAAATAAACCTTTCACATGGAGCCAAGCATCTCACCCCGTAGAATTTGGTTTGAGAACCGTGAGCAACACTTCCTCGGAGATTGTTGCGTAGATCCAGGACAAGTTCAACGAGTCAATTTGTTTCCATTTATGCTATGTTATTTAAGCGAGACGTGGAGATACGTCAATGTGCATCATTTGCACGGGCTGCAATTTTGAATAGTTCAGACCAAGGGCCTGTTTAATGTTGTATTCTAGGGGATTCATTTAGATTCTTTTTGACGGGATTCTTGGCGACGACAAAAATAACTTCGTTTGGTATGAGTTGGAGCTTCGGGATTATATTCTTGATAACACAATTTATGACGTTAGTTTAGACATCCATTTAGATAGTTTTTCCCGCTATTCATGCATAATTTGGTATTAGTTCGTGACGTTAACGTTCAATTCATGCATATTGTCGAGATAGACGTCTACAAGCACTATTGTCGGTTTTGTAGGTATTTTAGGGAGCTTTTGGAGCTTAATTGATACATTCGAAGATCATTCCTCGCGATGACACACTTCCGGACTCATTAAGAAGCAAGCTAGGAGCAAAGGAGGACACATGGGACCTTGTTGGTGCATGCCTTGCACCAACTCGTGGCTTAATGATATAAAGAAGGCTGAACCACCAAAACCACGGTCACTGGCACTTCCACGCCGGTGGAATTGGGCCGTGGTTTCCTCTGGACAGCTGTGACGGTTGTCCTACGATCTCCATAACCAACTCTTGTCCTTAATGGAGAATAAGAAGTGGTCGTGCAGGTTGTTGCAGAGGATTCTTACACACCCTCTCCCACACTCTCTCATTACACAACATTCCATTGGAGGGGCTACTCTTGAAGGGAAGCAAAAACACTCTCATTTGGAGAAGAAGAAGAACATTAGTTTTAGAGTTTTTCATAGTTTTTGAGAGATTTTTGAGGAAACTTGTTGAAGACATTTGCAAGGCTTTGTAAGGAACGATTTGAACCTTCTTTTGAAGGGTTGTAAGTCTCTCTTAACATTTATTCAGCTTGGTTTTCTTGCTCTACTTGTTTTTTTTCTCTTTCACCTCATTTACTTGCTATGGAAGCCTTGAATGTATGCTTGTTGAGTTTGATTGTTAAGATGCATGTTGTTGGCTAAATATTTGAGATTCTAGGGTAATGGAGTGATAGTTATGGCTTGGACTATGATAGAATAGACTTAAATGTACCTTTGGATGAATTGCTTGCTCAAACTTAACTGCTGTTGAAAATTACGGGTTGTTCTTCCTCTTCCACGGCTGTGGTTCTAATGATCTGCCCGTGGTTTGCTTCTGTTGTGCTTATATTGATGAATCTGAATGTTAGGATGTTAGATTGTTGAAATCCTAGTGTTTGTAAAGCTTAATCTAGCTTACGGTGACCTAATGCTAGCAAACTAAGTGAGGAAAAAGACCTACCCAGTGATTTCCGACCTTAAGTACCAATGATGACGAACTCTAGGTAGTAGTGAGCCTCACAAGCCGCTATTGGACTGAATGTGCTATGATTGATGTTTAGGATTTGTCTTCCCGAGACTTACCCGGTAAGGAGAGGTTAGATCCCTAGATAGCAATCCGGTTTGTGTAGATTTCTCAACCTTAGGCTCCTAGAGACCTACCCGTTGATAGGATCTTAGGTGCGGGATTAGTGGATCATGAGACCTACACGGTGATTGACCCCATTTCAGAAACATTCCTTCCCAACATACCATAACTAGTCCAAGGTTGAATAGAAGCTTGAGTCAAATGCCATAACCGGAATTTCTAACCCCTAGAATCCGCTTTCTCTCTTTGATGACATATCTCGTGTTTGTTTTGCTTGTTTGTGTTTCTAACTTGATTTGTTAGTTTATTTTATAATCTTGCATCATTTGTGATCTTTATTTGATCATCACAAAACCAAGCCCAAAAACATCATGATATTCATTTCTTTATTTCTTTCTCTGTTCTTAGACTAGATTTACACTATCCTTAATCACCTATTTGATTCAATTTCACCTTAGTCATTGTGTTCGACCTCGGAATACTATCCTTACTACAAAACGACCCATACACTATGGGTTCTCTAAGAGTTAAGAAAAATATATCGAGTTATAAATTTAAGACGTTTGCGTGCTACGATTCTAGCGTAACAATTCTTTTACGAGATTCTTTTGGCAAAAGAATCCCGTAAAAAGAAGTTTGCTCACCTAAGCTTCTTGGGGATTCATCGGGTTAGATTCTTTTCAATTCCAGCCATGCCCTTCCTCGACTCTATCGTTCATTCTCATCTCTACTCCATTCTCTCTAGAACAATCATCGATCTTTCTTCTTCTCTTATGGATCGAAGTTATAGGGCGCACAATGAAGAGCAAGTGAAAATCGATGGTTAGCACATCAATTGATCGATCTCTTCTCAATCTTTTCCTCTTCTCTTCTTGATCGAAGTTGCAGGATTCAAGGTTTTGGCGTGGATTTCGTGTTTAGGCAAATTTTAGGGTTTGTTCAACGTTTGAGCGGGAGTATTGTTTAATCGAGCTCTTCTCTTCTCTTCTCGATTTGTTTTACTTAAGAGTGTTTGATTCTAATGAAGTTATGTATACAAGAAGGGTTAGCATATGAGTTCCATGAATTGTCAAGTTGATTTCATTAGCAAATGTGGAGTTATGGCTACATGAAGGATTATTAGTTAATTGAATTAGAGATCTGTTTTTCTTTGAGTGTTTTACTTGGAGTGTTTGATTCAGGTGTTGAGTTCTATTGATATGTTCATAAATTGCCAAGTTGATTTCATTATGCTAATTGATTTGTTGTGTTCAACCAAGTTGTTGTAGTTGCTAGCATTTACTGAAATGGAGTTGTTGGGTTTTCTTATTAGTATGTAGTCATCAGAATTGGATGTATTGAGTAAATTAGTACATCTGTTTATTAGCATATCACTATGAACTATATAGGCCGCTATTGATGCCCAACTTGTGGTTCCTCTTGTGGCACCTTCTCCAATTTGTTGAATTTGACATCAAGAAGAATGCTTCATGGGCTGTCTCAAATGCCACATTTGGGGGACTCGATCAAATTATGTATGTATTTAAAATCAATGAAATCTCTAATTATATACTGTGTAATTTGTAGTCCAAGAGATGAATAATCCTATATCTTTAAAAACCTGTACAATTGAACAGTGACGAGGAAGAACATCATGTCCAGGAGCCCCTTTGCTCCTATTTACTTGTTATTCTTACCTTCTCAACTTTAATTCTCTTGAATTGACCCCACAAGGAAAATTTTCAATTAGAACTATGCTAATGAAAATTGTGCCTACTAATCACAAACTCGAATATTAAATGATTTCTAGATCCATTTTCTATAATTTGATGGTTTCAGTTACTCTTTACAAATTTTTGGTTGGTCAAGGGTGCATCAAACCCCTCTGCGGTCTTCTAGTATATCCAGACCCAAGGATTGTGACGAGGTGCCTTGAAGGGCTAGAAAATAAATTAAAGGTAGGTGAAGCAGACAAAGAAGTGGGAATGAATGGAGGAGTGAACCTATACGCACAAACGATAGACAAATGTGATGAGCTTGACAAGATTGGGAATCTGCATACCCACGATAACAATGAAATCTACGAGAAAGCTGTGAAGATACTCGAGAAATACTATGTCGGGGAAGAAGAGGAGATACAAGACAACCAACTTCTGCATTGCTAATCAAATATGAAGTACAAGTCTGATCAAATTCATTAAGGAAACATGCCAAGCAAACCTGTTGACGATGTAGTTATAGTAAATGCATCAAAGGATGATCAAATCCATTAAGGAAAAGAAACATAAGGTAGATAGCTGCAATATGTTAGATTCACAAGATATTGTATAGTAGTTTTATGGAAGGTGCTGAAGACAGGATTCAGTAATTTTGGCTAGAAAATTATGGTATTGTAGCAATAAGTGAAAATGAACTAACAGAGGCCATGTAAAATGATATAGTTGATATAAATCGATTTTTAAGGCTATTTTTGTAAGGTATTTTCGTAATCTGTCATTAAACAACCTATCTCAATAAACCTATACCAAACACCAAAACTTTACAAATTTAACAAACCCCAAGAATCTCCATCCCAACAATCCCAACAATCTTCATACCCAAGAATCTAAATAAAGAATCCCCATACAATACCAAACAGGGCCCAAGTGTGGTACTTATCTTATTTCGATCGAGGGTGATGGGGATTTGGTTTTTGATGTTGGTGACGGCAAAAGCCGAGTAGAATTTTTCGGTGGTGGTGGCAACAAATTGTGGAGGGTCATTGTCAGCCATGTTGATCGATGGAAGAAGTGGGGTATAAATAGGTTAGGGTAAAAAACTGATTCCATGTAAGTTGTCGAACTAAATCTCCTATCCGGTTGATGCCTTTGCTCCAACCTCTCTCTATTGCATATTCAATCTCTACTCTCCGGCCAATCGCACAAAACTACATTATCAATCTCTACTCTCCCTTGTCAATCTCATCTTTTCGGTCTTTAGTCTATGCTCTCCGGCCCCGTCTCTCACCTTTTCTTTAATTTGGAATACAATTTGTATGTTGCAGTTTATATGTAGTTGAGACCTTTTCTTTAATTTGGAATACAATTTGTATGTTGCAGTTTATATGTAGTTTAGAATGTTGTTTGTATGACTGGATTTGGAATTTAGAACATGTTTCAAAGAGGAGATGTTGAATAACTTGAACAATGTTGATTAAAATATTAGGTTTTTAAGATAGGACAAAAAAAATCTTGGTACCCGGACATCCAGACGGGTACGAACATGACTAGAAGCCCGGGACCCGAGCTTAGCCTGAATCCGGCCCGGACATCCGGCCAAAAAAAATTAGAAAAAGCCCGGTCTGGATCATGCCCAAACCCGGATAGTATCAGTTCAAGTAACAACCTAAGATACATATTACAAAGAGATAAGACTATCTAAATAATAGGACAATACTACCAACAATACTTACAAGATAATGAAGTCTATTTTATTTACTAACAGGTGATTGTAAATTGGGGTACCTAGTGTAAATTGTAATACTGTTAGGTAGGGCTGTGCAAAACTGACTCTGTATTAAACATATACTGTACATTTGAACCAATGATATGAATTAGGTACCAATGGCTGTGTATGTAAAAACTTTGTACAGTACCATGAAAAAACCGAGTCTAAATGACACAGCGTATGATAAATCCAACATCACAACAAGACAGTAAATGGCAAATGTTGGTGTGACGATGCCGTAACAGTGATTCAACCTCCGGTTGGAAGGACTCTGACTATCAGAAGCCTAACTGACGTTTCACGACTAGTATACTGTATACACCAAATTAAACATTCAAGATTATTTTAGAAAAAGTAAACTAACCTACCATATACTGTACATTTGAACACACCATAAGCCTAGTCCGCATTTGATCTGTTGCCTGAAATAGAAGAAATCAACATTAATTCCAAATTGAAAAAAAAATGGCTCAAAAAACATTGAAATGAGGTTTAATCTTTTTCAGCAATACTTTACAAGAGCACTTGATGTTAAGCTATTCCTATCACCATTCCCATAAATGTTCCCAAGCAATATTACATTACGTTCTAACGGCAGCAAAATCTTACCATCATGTTTGAGATGATGACCAGCCCAAAATCTCAAGTCCTCTGACAACTTCTGCCTTCTACATAGATTGACAATCCACATTATAGTCTCTGAATTTTAAGAGCCTGAAAATTTGGGTATAGTTAACCAAAATGAAGATCACTAAGACTAATCAGACTGATTCTCCAGTACAAAGTAACCTGAAAACTCGAGCATAGTCATAGGGTTCACACAGAAAAAAAACTGACCTCAAAGCTTTAAGCATTAGAAATCTTCAAAGCAACATCTCTTTAGCAGTTCGGGCAAATGTACACAAGTAAAAGTAGCATCCCTTTGAAGTTCTTCCCAAAGACTCCGGAAATTGTTTAGACATCTTTAATACCTACAGATAATTGTACAATGATAAGAAGACCCAAGTACCCAACAGAGATTGCAAAATGAAAATGTTATGTGTCAAGTATAAAAAATAGTGCACATTTTTATACTTGAAAGAATCCAAGAAAAGTCCCAGTGAGAGTCCAGCCTTCCAGTAGTTAAACATAATGATCAAGCTCCTGATTCTGTTGAAGAACGGAGGTGAAGTTCTATACATGAGGGCCCCAATACCCTCAACCACAACTACAGCCAAGGCAGCAGACAAAATGTCCCAGTCCCCTGTTTGTCCAATAACAGTAGAGAATGCAGTTGCACTATAGAAGCCCACCAGGAAGAAGAGAAATTTCAAAGGAAAGTTTTTCTTCACTTTTTGGATCTCGTCATTCAACTTGATCTGAAGGTTTTGAATGATTTTGATTAGTCGTGTGGTGCCACTGCTGCTGTTACTCGGACTGGGATTCCCATCGGCGCTACTCCTTAAAGACCATAAACTCCTGCAAATGCAATACTTTCAATGCAAAGAAATTGATAGCTGTGATCTGAAGTTTAAAAAAATTCAAATGAGGGAATGTTTGCAAATCAACATATTCCTATTTAGATCTACCTACTTGGAAGTCTTGACCAACAAAGTGTGTGATCCTTTGTAAGAGAAGGTAGTGCTGTCAAAGAAACCACGAGGTAAAATGAGTGAAGATTGTTTTCTGAAACACGCCATGGATATTTGTTTCTTGAATGCTCGACAGGCAAACCAGATTGAAGATGTCATCGAGGGGATGCAGTCACGAAATCACTACTTGCTCTCTGCCAGTGTTAATAATTATAAACATACTCAGCGAAGAAATGATACAATATTTTTAATAAAACTGAATAGAAAGTACAGCATTGTTGCAACGCTAATGCTAGCATTAGCTAGAAATACCACATTTCCAATCTCATGAGCTAGCTTTCTGGTTCAAGCATTTCATCAAACAGCTTAAAAACATAATATTTTGGAATCTTTGTTTGCAATTCCACCATGTAGATTCGCTGTTTCCATCCAGGTTATTTCCTTCTTAATTTACCCATTTTACAGTTATAAATCCCATCGAACAATGCCTATACATTTAGGAGGCTATGAAATTAGCCAAAAACACTAAAAAACCTTCAATCATGATTAATGACAAAGGAAAAAATTACGAGTAACTAATCTGGAAGTAAGGCAGCAGCTTGAAGTAGAAGCAAACCAACCTGGAAAATGGATACGGAAGCAATTCCAATCAACACCTAAGCGCCAATTTCACCCACACGCAGCTGTAATCGTCTCTGCCCCTCGCTCTCTCACCAGCTGCGTGTAACCGGCAAGGCGGGAACTCGTCGAATCTCACGTCCACGTAATCGTCGTCTCCCCAGTCGGCGTCATCTCGCCGAATTGCGGCTCTCCTTTTTCTCCCTGTCCGTCGCCGTGATATTCTAAGGCCTCGTTTGGTCAGCTATCAAAATTTCGCACAAAATCCACACTTTGGGGATTTTTTTATTAAGAAAAAACAAACAAAGCTTTAAAAACACGTGTCATCAGTATATCAGTACTCTGTAGTATGAGATGCCTTGATGTGCGACATCTGTCCTTCTCTTGGACTGTTTATCCAGACCGGACCTGGGCCGGAAATTTATTGGTGGACCGGACCTCAATAACTAGTCCAGGTCCGGTCCGGCCCAGTTGGGCCAAATTTCTGTATATTTATTTTCGAATTTTTTAGAGACAAAATTGGGCCCTTTAAAAATTGTCAACCTTTCTAGTCCGGCCTAAGTCCGGATCTGAATTTTCAAGTTTGGTCCAACTCCGATCCAACAATAGTTTTTCAAATTTCGGTTCAAGTCCGATCAAAAAAATTCGATCCATACTGAAATTTTAACAGCCGAATCCTCCTCAATTTCCAAAAAAATGATTCAAATTATTCCGTAGCTTATGTGATACTATTTTTCAATTTTTATAAATTTACTTTAAAAAGGAGAAAATTAGACACATAACTCCTTAATTAAGTTTTAGTAATTGTCCTCACGACTAAGTTAGTGGAATGTTGATCTTTCTTTTAAGAGAAACTAGTGCATAGCCCGCACCTTGTACTCGTAGATTTATATGATGAATCTTTTGAGTAATATGTCATGAGTCATGCGAAATGCATATTTATGAAACATTATAATAACAATTGACCTTTAACCATTCACAAAACGATAAAATAGTCATTAATAAATGAAAACTCCACCTTGATTGAAATGGTTTACATGTGTTGATGATGGAAGATTTCACACAAATGTAGTAGTTAGATATACTAACAATGTATTGATTATATTCTCTAGATATTTTGTTGGTTTGAATTCAGTGTAGGTTTCATCTAAATGTCAAGGGCCTTGAAGTTGGATTCAAGGACAAAGGAAGATAACAAAGTTCAAACGGACGAAATCAAGGGCCTTGGAATTATAGATGCACGGAACAAGGATTCAAAATGAGTTGAAGATTTTATTGGAAGATTCTGTAACGAAAAGATCTCATCAACCAAAGATCTTATCAACCGAAGGAAAATCTTATCAAACGAAGGAAGATCTCAACCGAAGAAATAGAGAATCTTTTTTAGAAGATTTTCTAAACAACAAACGGCAAAAATATCTTCTCTCTCGATTCAACAGATACGAGAAGATCAAGGAGTTAAGGACTCGACGTGTTCTCAAGAGCTAAAGACTTGCAAGCGTCTACCTTATCTCGGAACAAGAAACGATCTTCATGGAAAAGAAGATTCATCTTCAAACGGTCATTTCTACAACGGTTAGAAGACCTTTCCATAGAAGAGTATAAATGAAGATGATAGTCGAAGAAGAAAGATACACAAGCTTACATAGAAAAACATCTTTACATCTTCAAGCAACACAATCATCTTCATTCGTTGTTTTTCTTTCTCTCATTCACGCAAAAGCTTTATCCCCTTAGAGAGAGAAAACACTAGAGGTCCATTGGAAGATCTAAATAGTGTTATACTAGAGTGTGTGTTACTCTGCAAAGTAACTAGGCTATTATAGCTAGGTTAAGAGTTGGAGCTAGATCGTAGCATTGACTACATTGAGAGAAGAAGGGGATTTCTTCTAGTTTGTATCTAGGACTCTTTGAAGCTGATAATAGATAGTTAGATTCTACGGATATACCCTGGGACGGAGAGTATGCTATTTAGAGCCGAACTTCATAAACATATCCTTGTGTCAATCTTTTCAATTCCGCACCATATATACTTTATTGTGACTAACTTTGTTTTGTAGGAGCAAGAAGTCAAGACCCTTGAAAAGAGTTTCAAAGCCCTTGAAATCAAAGTTTCACGAGAAGTACAGATTGACATCAAGGTCCTTGAAAGGAGTTTCAAGGCCTTGAAATTTGGTTTGCGAAAAGTTCTTATACTCTATTCAAACCCCCTTCTAGAGTATCATTTAACTTATTTATTTCTCCTACCGGTTCTTCAACAAAAAATTTCTTACTATTCTACACTAATAAATTTAATCTTTATACAACGAATAATATTTTTTAAAAAAATTATACAATGCACAACTTTGTTATAGATTATAAATAATTTACTTTAATATATTATAATTATCTAAATGGAACTTGAAAGTTTAATTTTTTACAAAAAAAAAAAATCTAAAACAGAATGTCTACTAAATAATAAAATGGGAATAACAAGTTTAATTTTGTAAAATAAATACACAAAAACTGAAAGGAAGTTTAAAAATACAAACAAAAACATAAACGAAATTATTAGATGAATAAATATTGGAGTTTAATATTTTATTCTTGTAACCGCCCACGTAATATGAAACAAATTACTTAGATAAAAAGAATGCCGGTATTTTATGATTAAAGAAATAGAAGACGAAAACAAAATACTTAGTAAAATAGAATACACGTAAAGTAATATTTTTTATTTTTAAAAAACGGACATTATCAGTAAATTTTTTAGATTTTAAAAAGTAGAAGTTGTAACTTTGTAAATAAAAAAACATTTTATAGATAACAAATATATATATATATATATATATATATATATATATATATATATATATATTCCGGGACACGTGTCGGCCGCACGGCCGTATCGAAATAATGTGTCTTACTTGAACAACACTATATATATATATATATATATATATATATATATATATATATATATATATATATATATATATATATATATATATATATATATATATAGTGTTGTTCAAGTAAGACACATTATTTCGATACGGCCGTGCGGCCGACACGTGTCCCGAAATAAATTTTTTATTTATTTTATTTTGAACAAGTTTTTTTTAAAACGAGTAAAAGTAATAGTTCAAAACTTATTATAGAATAGTTCATAACTTATAAAAGGATAGTTCATGAATTATAATAGAATAATTTATAGTGCAAAATTTATAAAGGAATGAAAGTAATAGTTCAAAACTTATTAAGGAATAGTTCATAACTTTTAAAAGGATAGTTCATGAATTATAATAGAATAGTGCATAGTGCAAAATTTATAAAGGAGCGAAAGTAATAGTTCAAAACTTATTATGGGATAGTTCATGAATTATAATAGAATAGTTCATGAATTATAATAGAATAGTTCAAAGTGCAAAATTTATAAAGGATAGTGCATAACTTATAAAATGATAGTTCATGAATTACAATTGAATAGTTCATAACATATAAACGATTAATTTATGAATAATTTGATAAAATATATTAAAAAGTAATAGTTCATGGATTATATGGGAATAGTTCAAAGTTTATAGGAGAATAGTGCATAAATTATAACATGGTAGTTCAAACAAATTTTCATTCGTTTCTGGAAAAAAAAAAATCGTTTCAGGAATTTTTTTTTTTTTGGGATAAGTGTCGGCCGTACGATCGTACCGCATTAATTGATCCGTACCTGAACAAAGCCTATATATATATATTTAAAAATTTTGTCACTTTAATTTTGTAAACAATAATTTTAGTACGTTAAATTTAAAATTTACAAGTCAACTATTTAATCATATTGACGTGACTTAACTATGCTACTAAACATTATTATCAAATTATTTAAAATATAATATATTTTAAAATTTTTAATTTTAGGAATTCAATTTTTGTAAAATTGTATTTATTAAAGTAAATTGTTGTTGCGACATTTTTAATCATATGTTTCAAAATAATTCCAATAGTTATTTAAAAATAATTCGTCAAATAAGCATTTCATAAAGATTCAATTTGGTATTCAAAAGATTATTTTTTTGTTAAAATTTGGGATGTTAAAATTTTCTTTATCGGAAATGATAATTCCAAAAATAAACAATTATAGGTTTCTTGATGAACGCTAAAAAAGAATATGAAATGCAATTTTCTTTTAAGATGGTTAAACTTATAATAAATGAATCATCTTGATTTAATTACTATAAAGAAGATTTAATGGAAAAAAAGATATATGAAATGAAATGTTTTGAAATAATAAAATGTTTTCTACCGTATATTAAAATGAAAAAGCAAAAATGACTTTTTGTAAAAACATAAGTTGAACAAAATTTTGAGATAACAAAACTTATTCGAAGATATTTTTTTAAAAGTAAACGAATTTGAAAATTTTTTTTTCTAAAATATCAAATATTTTAACGATAAACAAATTCTGAAAAGAACTATGTACATAAAAACATATCTGAAACGAAATAAATTTTTAACGGTGATGAAATTTATTTTAATTTTAATTTTTGTTGGAAATGGATCAAATAATCTTTGCCGGCCAAACAGTATTTTATAAAAACTTAATCGGAACGAAAAGATTTGCAACATAAAGTTTTAGAAGAGAAATATTGTTTTCTCAAATGAATTTGATAGTTTATTTAAAAACATTTATTATACTTGAAACAAAATTCACGAAATAATTTTAGCAAGCAGTTAATTGGAATTATACAATCCTGAAATTTAAGCTTCTCATCGTCAACACATGAAAGAAGGGCAGGGTTATCATTGTTGATGGATGCAACTATACCGGTATGAGGTTCCTCTCCATCTACATCAGAGACTGTGAAGTCAGGACCAAAGTCGCAGAACACGTTACCAAAAAGACCTCTAACTTCAGAATTCACAAAAGCGATGGGTGGTTGGTGATTATGGCAGTAGTCATTGTATTCAATGGTTTTTTCTAAACTGATATCAGTGAACACAACAATCTGCAGAATCATAGCATGATAAGATATTTATTCAAACGTAGTAAAACACAAGAAGAATGACAACACATGAATAGAAAATGAAATTGTCTAGATAAAATGATTTTGATAAAAAATAATAATATTCATGTTTTGCATTGCGCAGCAAAACAAAGCGTGGAAAGTGCGGTGCAAGTATGGTTGTGGCAACATGAAGCATATAATCCTAGACACACACTACAAACTCAAACGTTTTTTTTATTGTAGAATAAGCATTAATTATGAGGAAACCACTGTTTGGTAACTGAAGATATAAAGTTATATGAGTACTTGGAATTGAGAAAGTTGGTCTTTGGTCAACTTGACTGTCATGGCAGACACATAACAACATTCTTGAGCTCTTGCAACTTTTGACTACAAGCAAGGGCTCTATTCTTTCCAACATCACTTCCAGAGATTGCACAGTCCCGCCCCCGCACCTCTCTCTAGCCGCCCCCGCGGTTTGTCTGCAGTAGCTTCCGTCTTTCGTGAGCTGCTTCATTTCCTTTGTTTCCTCGTTCCTTCCCTTAGGTTGTGTTGATGTAGTTGACCTTTTGGAATCTGTAAAACTAGGGTTTGTGACCCTAACTTGTGGATATCTCTTAGAGATCATGGAGAGTAGAAGTTATAGACTTCTAGCAATCCTTTCGTTCCTGATTCTTTATCCCTTGTTTGAGCAGGCATTCCTTCTTTCCTTCGGGAAACTGAGTTGTAGATGACCTTTGAGTTTACCTTCAAGTGAGGTAAGTCCCTCGGACTTACTTAGTTGCATTCCGTATATTGGTTTGATTGTATTGGTTTGTTTGTGTTGTTGTTTATCGTTATAACGGATTACCGGAATAGGATTGACCTTTTATACCGTAATTGACCCAAGTGTATTATAACTAGGCAGTGACCGCTTGTCCAATTCAAAATGGAGAAACTGGGAGGTGCTCTTGCGACCAGTCTAACAAGTGATAGAGGGATGCATCCGCTCTATTCCTGTTGGTGAAAGGGGACAGAGGCGAGATCATAGTGATTCTCGTGTAACAACATAAGTTGAATTAGTAAAGGGATTAACTTAATAAAAGATAATAATCGGTTGTGTGCGAGCATGCTTTATGTTTATATTACCTTATGTGTGTTTGTGCCTTTAATGTCTTTCTGATATCTAGAATGTTAGCTAACGGTTTATACCGATGTTGTAGATGTTCTGCAGGCTAGGGATGCTGCTGAGTGATCCGAATGGTGTGGTCAGCCGGGGTTCCCTTACATTATAGGACGGATCGAGTTTATATTTATGTTGTTGTTCTTTTCCTTTTGTTTTGAACTCGGCTGTGAGTCTTTGACGTTTCCTTGTTGTTCCTTTGATTTTTATAACAGTTTTAGTTTTCATTTATTTGTATCTTGTTGTAAGATCCGATGTTATTGTTGTTACTCTAAGGGCCGGGACCCATTGTGAGGTCCTAACCCGTAACGCTCCGAATTCTCTGAACTTGGGGTGTTGCAATGTCAAGGGTTGACAAGTGTCAAAACCACTTATGTACTCCACCAAAAAGCAAGGGTCGGACAAAGAAATCGCGTGACAAGTGTCAAAGTTGTCCAGACAGAAACCACGGCCAAAATGATGAAACCACGGGCGTGAAAATGGCCTTTGGGCCATGGTTTTGCACCAGTAACCCTCCTTGGATCACCAAGTCACGAATTGGTGCAAGACATGCACCAATAAGGTCTTTTGTGTTCTCCTTTGCTCCTAGCTTGCTCCTTAAAGAGTTCGGATGTGTGTCATTATGAGGAATGATCCTTGAATGTATCGATTAAGTCCCAAAGCTCCCCAAAATACCTACAAAACCGACAAAAGCTCGTGTAGACGTCTATTTCGACAATATGGATGAATTAAGCGTAAACGTCACAAACTAATGCGGAAACATGCATGAATGGAAAGGAAAACTATCTAAAAGAGTGCCTAAACTAGTGTCATAAATCATGTCATCAAAATACCCCATACTTGCCACTTGCTCGTTTCCGAGCAATGTTCAACTATAGGCTACGAGATGGCATGATTTTTTAATGCAGAAAAACTGAAAATATTTTTGGAATTGTGGTTCTAAAGATGGATCACCTTCATAGTCACGTTTCATGGAAATGGACAAGCAATCATGTATTAAATAAATGAAGGCACGGAAAGACAATCATACTTCACTCGAAAGCATGCATGAAGGTAAAAATGATGAAGTTAAGATGATCATGAGAATATCCAATCTAGTTCACTAAGTCATACACATATGCAAATAGGTCACAAGGACTTGGGAAAGAAGAGGCCAAGAAACGTGATGATAAGGTGGGAATATTCTAAGGTCACGTGGTGCAAATCCGGGAAAGGAACTAAACAACCACAACTTCACATTTATACTTCATCCACCAAAGTGTATTTTTTCTCCTACTTTTCTTTTCCTTTTCTTTTTCTTTTTCATTTTCTTTCACCGATTTTTGAGACAGTGACATTGGTGTACAAAAGCCGAAACCTTGGTGATTAGCGGACCTCGGGATTTTTTTTCCGAGGTGCCTCACACCGGGCACACATACCAAGGCTCGTTAGGACATTCGGTTTATCCGACTTTGACAAGACACAAACACCCGATTATGTGAATGGTGCCGAGTTATTCGTCATCAAAACCAAAGTCCCCAAACCTATATTTTTTTCTACACTTTCACAACACATTCAACACTTCATTCATAACATTCATACACTAACTTCATCACCCCATATTTGCTTTTCACACTCAACACACTAGCATGCTCCTATTCCCGGATGGGTCAAAAGAGGTCAAATTTTTAATCAAGTGAGGTGCTCAAACAACATGATCAAGATGAGAGGAAGAGAGATGAATTACCTTAATCATTCCTAGATGATGTGCAAGAACTAGCATGTAATTTCAACTATCAATTCTCAATCCAATCAAGACAAACATCATAATCACAATTCATACATAGGATTCAAGAGAAGTATTCAAGTCCACATATGCATAAATCCATTCAACACACAAGGCCATCCATTGCCAATCCACAAAACAAGATTCATCATTAGGGTCATATCCAAACCTAGAAGCACAAAATTTTTGAAAATTTTCGATTTATTGGAAGTTTTGAATTATATATGTACAATGCAAAACATGAAAAGAAATGTGTGACAATAAAACGAAACTATCCTAGATGCGATCATGCCATGCTAAGAATCATGAAAACCCCACCCCATACTTAAAACCACATTGTCCCCAATGTGCAAATCAAGTAAAGAAGAGTGAAAGAAGTCCTCACAATGTAAAAATGTAGTGTTTTCGGTATTTTGGTTCACTAATGTAGAGTGGTGGTGCGGATGATCGATCAAGCATGGTAGAGAGCTCTTCATAGTCATTCCGGCATCGAGACCCGCGCCAAGGTGTATGCGAGATGGGAGCTCTTCCACCCCTCAAAGACACCTTATGCCGTCCAAGTCTCACGTCCGCTCCACCCATGGTTGAAAACGGGATCATTATCATCAACTCGCCTTGCAAGGCTTCCTTATTACCTAAATTCTAGCACACAAACACAAAACACAAAAACACACAAAAACAAAAACAAAAGCAAAAGCGAAAGAGAAAAGGGAAAGAGTTGTTACCCTTGGGTTGCCTCCCAAGAAGCGCTTCTTTTAGGTCATTAGCTTGACCAAACCCCGCGGATGTGTCAATCCAACTCAAATACCATGGTTTGCTTGAGGAGTCCAAGCAACCATTGCTTTCCGGCATCCATGATGAC
The DNA here is from genome assembly GCA_033239125.1 of Fagopyrum homotropicum. Classification (NCBI taxonomy): domain Eukaryota; kingdom Viridiplantae; phylum Streptophyta; class Magnoliopsida; order Caryophyllales; family Polygonaceae; genus Fagopyrum; species Fagopyrum homotropicum. The sequence continues at coordinate 7,585,690 of BSWB01000005.1, read as the reverse complement.
AAGCATGGGCCACTTGATGCCCAAATATACCTTGAGTTCTCTCTTCACCGGCAAGTAGTAGACTCCATCACCGCTTCCTTGATGATAGTATGGAGTTGCAACCATAGGTGTCACCCCATACTTAGACAATTGGTGCTCCGCGGTCACACCGGTGAAATGCTTGCCATCCTCATCCTCTATGATCCGAAGCAAGCCGATTCTTGGAAGGAATTCTTCATTGAAGTGCTTCATAACCATCATGGATCCATCATGCTTGGCTCCTTCATTCAACATGGGAGACTCCTTAGGAAAGGGACTCCAATCTTCGTGTGTACTCCGGGCAAGCAAGAAAGGATTGGAAGGATTTGAAGTCAACTTAGGGGTCTCTACACAAAACCACGGGCAAAAATCAGAAACCACGGGCGTGGTTTGGCCCTCTGGGCCGTGGTTTTGTCAGTTCTCTTCCTCCCTCACGAGCTCTTCAAGTGTGGTTCCGGGATTGATGGCAAGGATGTTCAGGGGTGAGAGTACTTCATTGCACTCCTCCAAAGGTGAAGGAGGTGGAGGGAAGCCTTGAAGGATGGTAGGATCTCCTAGCATAAGAGCATGCCTAATCTCCTCAATCTCCCTCCTCATTTGTTCTTCTCTCTCGAAATTCAATCTTCTTGCATCCTTCAGGGCCAAATCCCTTAGCCACAATTGCTCCCGAGCTTCATCCAAATCTTCTTCAAGGTCTCTAATGGTCATAGTTGAATCGGGCACTTCTTGGATCTCCTCATGGTGAACCTCTTCTTGTCGTAACACTTCCACTTCAAGCTCCATGTGGGAACTCGAAAAGAAAGCAAGTTGCTCTCTAGATCATCCATCTTCCTCAACAAATGTTCTAATAATGATTCCACTCGGTCATTGTAAGGTTGATGGTGAGGTTCCACATAAGGCAATGTAGTCATGTAAGCTTGATCATGGGACTCTTGATAGGCATTAAACTCCTCCCAATACTCAAACTCATCTTGGAGAGGTCCTAGATCATGGCTTACCATCCATCCCTCATACTCCATGTCGTCAAGGTCGTCTTAGAAGTACAATCCGTCCATGGCAAACATGAAAAAGGCAAAGACAAAAACAACACAAGATCAAAAGTAACAAGAAAGATAAACACTATAAACAATCAAAATCAAATGACTTAGTCTAGACCTAGTCCCCGGCAACGGCGCCAAAAACTTGTTACGCTAGAGATGTAGCACACAAAGCTTTACATTTATAAAATCGATCTAATCTCCTAAACTACCTAGCGAAACCCGTAGTGTATGGATCGTTATATAGGAAGGAAAGTATTCCGAGGTCGAACACAAGGACTGAGGTGAAATCAAATCATTCAACGATCATGCATAGTGCAAATCTAAACTAAGATGAGATGAAGAATAAAGAAAGTGCAAAACACAATATTTTTGGTTGGTTTTGGGTGATCAACAAGGATCACAAATATATCAACACAAACAAGCAAACAAACACACAAACACAAGGATAGGTGATAAGAGGTAAGAAATGCGGATTCTAGAGATTCGGAATTCCGATTATGACAATGGACTCATGCATCTAAAGATCAAAGGAAAGTCACGGCTGTTCGGAGTTGGGTGTTTCTCCAATGGGAGCAATTACCGGGTAAGTCTCATGCTCCACTAGTCTCGAACCTAAGGTCCTATTACCGGATAAGTCTCAAGGAACCTAAGGACGGGAATTCTACACAAACCGGCCACTACCTAGGGGTCAAACCCCTTCTTACCGGATAAGTCTCGGAAAAGGTAAGTCTTAGGCAACGATCCTAGCACACTCAATCCAACAGGGGCTTTTTTGGCTCACGACTACCTAGAGTTCATCATCTTATGTATCTAAGAGAGGAAATTACCGGATAAGTCTCATTCCTCAAAAAGGTTGCTAACATTAGGTCACCCTAAGCTAAATTAGGCTCAACAAACACTAGGATTTCAACACATCTACATCCTAACATCCAGAATTATCAATATAAGTACAGCAGAACAAAACCACGGGTGGATCATGGAAACCACGGCCGTGGAAGCATCAAGAACATGCCGTGGTTTGGGTCTGAGTTAGGGTTTCGAACACAAATCCATCCTAAGCTAACATGCAAGTCCATACAATCATAGTCCAAAGCATAAATATCATTCCCTCACCCTAGAATCACAACTATTCAGCCAACAACATACAAATCTAGATCAAACTTCATGAATAGAGCATGCTTGCAAGTCATAGCTAGATAATGAAGAATGAACCAAATAAAAGACATTACAAAGCTAGAATAGAAGTTACCAAGTCTTACAAAGGGTCCAAGATGCAACTCCAAGGTGACAACAATGAAAACCTCACTCAAAACCACTCAAATCTCACTATAAAACTAAAATCTACACTAACCTCTCCCAAGAACACCCACAAGGGTGCTTGGAAGAGAAGCTACACTGGAAGAGTGTTGTGTGGGAGAAGATAGGTCAAAAGGTCTAGAAGATCCCCTAAAAACAGCCTCCAAGACCACTTATGTAATCCACCAAAAAGCAAGGGTCGGACAAAGAAATCGCGTGACAAGTGTCAAAGCTGTCCAGACAAAAACCACGGCCAAAATGATGAAACCACGGGCATGGAAATGGCCTATGGGCTGTGGTTTTGCACCAGTACGTAACCCTTCTTGGATCACCAAGTCATGAATTGGTGCAAGACATGCACCAATAAGGTCTTTTGTGTTCTCCTTTGCTCCTAGCTTGCTCCTTAAAGAGTCCGGATGTGTGTCATCACGAGGAATGATCCTCGAATGTATCGATTAAGTCCCAAAGCTCCCCAAAATACCTACAAAATCGACAAAAGCTCGTGTAGACGTCTATTTCGATAATATGGATGCATTAAGCGTAAAAGTCACGAACTAATGCGGAAACATGCATGAATGGAAAGGAAAACTATGTAAAAGAGTGCCTAAACTAGTGTCATAAATCATGTCATCACAACCCCATACAGGTTGGCCTGTGGCAAGTCTTGCCACCTTCCGGTCGAAATGGAGCATAGGGCGTTATGGGCCATAAAGTGGTTGAACTTTGATATTAAAGAGGCCGGTGAGAAGAGATTGCTTGATAATAATGCACTTTAGGGGTTTAGACTTGATGCTTACGAGAATGCATGGATCTACAAAGAGAGAACCAAGCGATGGCATGACAATCGCCTCATACCGAAGGAGTTGAGTGAAGGAGACTTGGTCCTTCTCTTCAACTCAAGGTTGTGTCTCTTCCCCGGAAAGCTCAAGTCAAGATGGATTGGCCCGTATGTGGTGAGGAAGATCTTTCCTCATGGAGCGGGTGAAATTGGAAGAGATCATTGGGGTAACTTTAAGGTGAATAAGCACCGGTTGAAGAAGTACATCCAGAAATCTCCGGTTGATGTGTTTGCCTCGATTCACCTTGAGTGACGTTCCGGATTTTGGTCTAGCTAAAGACCTTAAAGAAGCGCTTGATGGGAGGCAACCCATTGGTATACGTTTTCCCTTTTTGTTTTGCTTTTGTTTTCGTTTTTGCGTTTGTGTGTGTTTTCTTTTGTCTTTGATGATAGGTTGTAGAAGTTGTGATGAGTGTTGATGTTGTTGGAGGCCATTGTGAACCTTATGGATTTATCGGAGCGAACTGCAAGATCCGATCACAAATGCAAAGGAAGTGTTGAAGGTCATCTCGACAGAAATGGTGTTGAGCCAACCGAGATAAACTCAACAGAACCTCACCTCAGTCTGGACCTCGGTCTAGATTCCTTGGTGATCCAGAACTCTCTGCTGAGCCATGTTTGCCTTGGTGTGTGCCCGTACTTCAAGGATGCAGCTTGCACCTTCATCTCCATCCGTCACCACTTCACTTGAGTGAACCGGAATACCGACATCCCGACTTTTTACATTGTGATGACTTGTTTCACTCTCTATTTAAATTTCACAATGGGGACATTGTGGTTCTTAAGTATGGGGTGAGTTTTCATGATCCTTTGCATGATCGCATCTAGGATAGTTTTATTTCTTAGTCACACGTTTCTTATCATGCTTTGCATTGTATATACATATATCAAAATTCCAAAAAAATCGAAAATTTTAAAAATTTACGTGCTTCTAAGTTTAGATGTGACCCTAATGATGAATTTTGTTTTATGGATTGGCTATGGATAGCCTTGTGTGTTGAATAAATACATGCATATGTGGACTTGAATACTTCTCTTGAATCCTATGTATGAATTGTGATGATGATGTTTGTTTTGATTGGATTAAGAATTGATAGTCAAAATTACATGCTAGTTCTTACACATCATCTAAGAGTGATTAAGACAATTCATCTCTCTTCTTCTCATCTTTATCATGTTGTTTGAGCACCTCACTAGAAATGAAAATTTAACCTCTTTTGACCCATCTGGGAATAAGAGCATGTTAGTGTGTTGTGTGCAAAAAGCAAGTGTGGGGTAATGTGAAGTGAATGAATGTGGTGAATGAAAAAGTTGAATGTGTTGAGAAAAGTGTTGAAAAAATATAGGTTTGGGGACTTTGGTTTTAATGACGAGTAACTCGGCACCATTCACATAATCGGGTGTTTGTGTCTTGCCAAAGTCGGATGAACCAAATATCCTAACGAGCCTTCGTATGTGTGCCCGGTGTGAGGCACCTCGAAAAAATCCCAAAGACCGCTAATCACCAAGTTTTAGGCTTTTGTACACCAATGTCATTGTTTCAAAAGTGAATAAAAATGAAAAGAAAAAGAAAAGAAAGAAAAGTGAGAGAAAAATACACTTTGATGGATGAAGAACAAAAATGAAGTAGTGTTTAGCTCCTTTCCCGGATTAGCACCACTTAACCTTAGAAATTCCCACCCTATCATCACGTTTCTTGGCCTCTTCTTTCCTAAGTCCTTAAGACCTATTTGCATATGTGTATGACTTAGTGATCTAGATTGGATATTCTCATGAGCATCTTGACATTCTCGTTTTTGCCTTTCATGCATATTTTTGAGTTAAGTGTGATTATCTTTCCGTACATCTATTCTTTTAATGCATGATTGCTCATCCATTGCCATGAAACATAACTATGAAGGTGATCTAGACTTGAAGCACAATTCCAAAAGTATTTTCTATTTTTTCACATTCATAACTCACGCCATCTCGTAGCATACACTTGGACCTTGCTCGGGACGAGCAAGCGACAAGTATGGGATATTTTCATGTTATTAGTTCACTCCAAGATTTTGGCAGTAGGTGCATGCTGCCCTAGGTATGAGTCTACATTTCACGACCTCCTATCATCCTAAGACAGATGGTCAGTCCAAGAGGACCATAGAGACTCTAGTGGATATGTTGAGAGCTTGCGTGCTAGACTGGGGGCAAGTGTGGCCAAATCACCTCCCTTTAGTTGAGGTCTCGTACAACAACAATTGACACGCATCTATCAGGATGGCTCCTTGCGAGGCATTATACGGACAAAGATGTCGGACCCCGCTATGATGGGATGAGTCGGGCAGTGCTAGCGGTATAACACCCGAGTAGGTACCAAACGATATAGCTCGAGTGGAAATGATCCGAGAGCGAATGTTGGAAGTATAGAGTTGCCAAAAGTCCTACGTTCATAAGAGGTGTAGACCTCCGGAGTTTAGAGTGGGAGCTCAGGTATGGTTGAGGGTATCCCCGACACGAGGTGTTAGGCGCTTCGGCGTCAAGGGGAAGCTCAGTCCCAGATATGTCGGACCCTTTGAGATCCTTGAGCGAGTTGGAGACGCAACATACAGACTTGCTTTGCCACCAAGACTAGAGGGTGTGCACCCGGTCTTCGATGTGTCTTAGTTACGGGAGTACATACCAGACCCGAGATAGATTTTCAACCATGATGACTTAGTGGTCGAGCCAAACCATACATTTGTGAAGCACCCTATAGCTGTCCTAGAGTGTAGTAAGAGACGCTTGCCATCGAAGGACATACCGATGATGAGATTACATTGGTTGATGCGATGAGTTAATGAGGCTACGTGGGAGACAAAGGATAGTATCCGGATGAACTATTCAGAGTTTTATGATGAGCTATATTTACCTATAGCATTGACGGGCGAGTTCCTGTTTCCTTCTTGTCGAGTTTTGTGTACATATGTGTGATGACTTGATTCATGTGCCCGCGAGGAAATATGAGTTGTGATCGATGTTTCTATTACGTTATTGGGATGGTCATGTGTGGCTGCTTCAAGTTTCGGGACAAAACATCTTTTTATGGAATCTAATGTAACATCCCGGTTTTGCATGTCACTGCCCCACGGTGACGATGGCCCGTGGTCGCGGTCAACCGTTCTTATTGCAGTTGAGGCGTGGTCAAGCCGCGGGTGTGGCTGACCTCAGACCGTGTGCGGTCTATTTTTATCCGTTATCCTTTCTTAGAAGATCCGATATTTTATCTTTTGGGCCGTCTTTCCTCTATCTTTTAACCTAGTTTGGATCTTCCTTTAAGCCCCCAGCCGTTCCCTTTATATTCCCAACTTTTCTTTTGAATTCTTCTTCTTGCTTTCTTGTCTTCTTCAACCTCGAGTCAAGTTGCAGCCTTTCCGTGCGAACACCTGCAGAAACCTTGTAAGTTCTTCACCCCTTTCGTTCATATTTTGTTCACGATTATCTTTTCTGCATCTTTCTTCTTTCTTATTTTTCTTAGAATGAATCAAGATTGAGTCTTGATTCTTATTTGGCCTTTGTTGGCTTTGCGAATATGTTTTAGGCTTCTTTTGTTGAGTGTTGTCGTGTGAAGTTCGAAGAAAAACCTTAAGTCGGCCTTGTTATCATTTTGCAGTCGAAGAAGCTTCGACGTCTGCTTTTGGCAATTCACCGCCTGGCAGCTACAAGCAACCGCCCCCGCGGCCTCATTTTAGTCGCCGCTCCGGCGGCATCTGTAGCCTGTTGTTGCCCCCGCGCCTTAGTTCACCCGCGCCCGCGCCTTCTCTACAATGACTATCGTCTTTGGTAAGTCGTTTCCATCCTTGCTTCCTTTTCCCTTTCTTGGAGTTAGATCATGCTAGGATGGACCTAGATGAACTAGGGTGAATGCTAGTTAGTGGCTTGTGGTTTCTTATGAGTTGTTTATCAGTTGAGAACCTTGAGCTTGTGTTGTTGATGTTGTTCCTTGAGAACCTTGAGACTAGGAATCGTGCTTCCTAGCATGTCGGAGATCTGTTAGAGGTCATCAAGACTAGAAGTAGGAGCCTTCTAGCACGTTGTTGTAGTCTTGTAGACCTTGTAGAGGTCAATGAGACTAGAAGTGTATAGACTTCTAGCATTCAGAGAGTTTTTGATTCGTGATGTCTTGTCTGAGCAGACATATATCTTTTCCTACGGGAAGCTGAGCAGTCTAGCTGAGTTTGAGTTACTTTTGATCCAGGTAAGTCCCTTGGACTTACTTAGTTGTATTTCGTGTATTAGTTGACCGTATTTGTGGTGTTTGTTTACTTCATCGTTATAACGGAAAACCGGACTAGGATGACCTTATACCGTAATTGACCAAAGTGTATTATAACCGGGTGGTGATGTTCGCTCCAAACGGTGTGTGCAAGCTTTAATATTTATAACCCAAGAAGTATGCTTGAATAAATATGCAAACCCGCAGTGTACGGGTCAATTGTAATAAAAGCAAGAATTCCAAGGGTCGATCACAGGGACTTAGGTGAAACAAAGCACAAAATTAGGTTGTCAAATATTGCAATTAACCAAAAGCAATTAAAGCAATCAAAGATTATATAAAGTCAAGTAAGGGAAAATGTGGATTCTGGGGATTAAAGCATCTAGTTGTGGTTCCGACTCAAGATCTCAAGGATAACGCGGACAAAGCTGAGGTTTTGCAAAGGGAAGGTGTTTCTAAGGTGGGAATAGATCACCGGGTAAGTCTCACTACTCACTATTCCAAACTAAAGCTCCTATTACCGGATAAGTCTCAAGGTACTAAGGTAAGGAACTATAATCTCAAACCAACACACCACCCAAGAGAATAGAATCAACCTTTACCGGGTAAGTCTCAGGCTAACTCACAAAGATGGGATGAAGGCACACTCAAACCCCAATAAAGGATAAACCTTTATTACCTACGCTCATGATCTTAGGTAAACAAGCAAAGGAATACCGGATAAGTCTCATCCTAGGCTTGCGTTGAACCAGGAAAGGTGTAATAAGATTAGGATTTGGCAAACTTAAACTCTTAAACTCAGTTTCGGATCAGGAAAGGTTAACCTCGTTCAGTCAGATCCCACCCCGGCTGAGATGTTCATCGACTGAGCGAGGTGTTCTAGGGTTAAGGTTAAAGACTCGAGCTTTCAGGGTCCTGCTAGGATTAAGATCATTCTATCATCGTCTTTCCCACAACTTTCAGCCAATCACCCTAGAATCGCATAAGAAACTTAGCCAACAATCATCATGATAACAATAATCAATATAATGAAAATGGAATCAATATTCAAACACGGAAACCTTAAGAAAAAATCTCAATAACTGAATCAAACAACAAACAAATTGCGTTCCTCAAGTCACAAATCAACAAAGACAATAGAATAAAAGACAATCTAGAAAGTCTTACAAACTCCTTCCAAAAAGCAATTCCATCTATGACTCCTTCCTTCCTTGAACTTCAATCTTCAATACTTCCTTCAGACCTTCTTTCAAAACCTCCAGAAAATCCCTTAATTGCCGGATGCTCCAAGCATGGTTGAACTTGTGGAAAATCCAACCCTTTATATAAGAGAATTATCTTCCAAAGATAAAAAATATCTTAAAAAGATAATTTCCTATAAAATATATATTTCTCTCTCAAAATAAATTAATCAGAAATCATATCTTCCTTCCAAAAATCCAGCCCAAAAATATAAGATATCTTCTTTCCAAAAATAAAAGATCTCAGCCAAAAATATGGATCTCGCCGGCGGCAGGGTACTCGCCTCGGGACGCTCCTCAAGACCACCTCGGTCGAGGTGACACTGTAGCTGACCGAGGTGAATCTCAACTGAATGTGAAATCTCTCGAATCTGGTCCAAAGTAAATCTTCTTAATCATTTCCATGCTTCCTGAGTTCTTCCTTAAGCTCCAGAATGTAGCTCCAATGACTCCTTAGTTCCTTAGCTCCATTTCGATGCAAAACGTGTCATTTTACCTACAATTACAACGAAACTAGGTGTAGACCTCGATTCCCGTAAAGGTAGATGAAACAACAATATAATCACATAATATACATCCATACATGCAGATTATTGAAGATAAAACATCTAAACCAATCCCAAAATATAGACTATAATACATGCTATCAAAATACCCCATACTTGTCTCCAAGCAAGTTCCAAATCTTAGATACAAGATAGAATGGATTATAAGTCAGAAAGATCAATGAGAAGTATTTCAAAACATTTTGGTGGTGTGCTCCACTCATAGATCACTCTAAGAGAATGCTTCATGGCAAATGAAATCAAAACATGATCAAAACATTTAATAAATATAAGAAATCTGTTCATCTTTGCATAAAATCATAGAATACATAATAAATCATATTTATAAAAATTAATCATGTATAATCTAGTTTAAACCATCAAGTCAATCAACAAGCTCAAGGTCTCAAGGGATTCCTAAAAGAGGTCAAGAAACGTGTCTGAGTGGGATGTATATAGGGTATGTGGTGCTAGAATCCGGGAATAAGGATCTTACTTTACTTTCTTTGAATCACAACATCTGCCACCAATAAGCTTTGCTTATTTTACTTTACTTTTTGGATGCATGGACAGAGGTGCACAATAACCAAAGCCTAGGAGATCAGCAATCATTAATTTCTCGAGATGCCTCAAACCCTTGATGCACATACCATGACCCGTTAGGAATATCGCTCAATCCGACTTTGGCAAGACACAAACACCCGGATATGTGAATGGTGCCGATTTACTCATCATCATGATTGACTTCCCCAAACCTATTTGTTTCTTTCTAACACTTTCAGCCAACATCTCAACTTCACTTTCACTTGCTTTTCTTTGTTTGCTTTCAAATTTCTGAATAGGTAAAAGGGAGGCAAATATGTATATGAGGGGCTAAGCATGATCAAGAAGAAGAAGAGAAGAGAATGAATTGTCTTAATCATCTTAGGAAGAACGTGATAGAACTCATTATGTGGTGTCAACCTTCAAATCCAACATAATTTTGATAAAAACAAAGTATTAAACATGCTAAAACTTCAAACAAAGCATTTTGCAACTTAAACATATCATAAAACCTTTCGAGCATATAAAGGTTTCAAAACCAATCTTCAAACATAATCATCATTGAGGTCATATCCAAAGAAGAAGCACAAAACGTTTTGAAAACTCTCAGTTAAGAACCCACCTCGATCGAGGTGTTCTGGCGTCATCCGAGGTGTTCATCCTCGATCAGCCATGAACATCCCGGTCGAGGTCATAAATTTTTTTTTTTCAAACCAGTTTTTTGACGTTTTTGTCAAACAAAAACCTGTATGTATGCATGTAATGATAGATAAGCACATTGAGCAAAATAAGATCATAATCAAAGATCAAGTGAGTCATGCAAGTCATACAAATACCCCATACTTGGGACACATTGTCCCAATGGGTCAAATGTAAGTCAGAAGAACAGAATACTCACCGGGCATAGTTGAACTGCATAAAGAAATAAGAAACAGCTCCCAGATAATACCATCTCGGTTGCCGAAGAACATCTCGGTCGAGGTCTTGTGACTGTACCCGAGATGTGTCTCAGTCAAGCTCCGTCCTCTCAATTTCTCAAACTTCTGTCCTTCCAGTGTTACTCCTGAGCTGTAATCCTTCCTTAGAATGTATTTGGTTTCTGTATAGAGGACGCCAAAAGCAAAGCAAAGCAAACTATTTAAAACTAAGCTAGAAAAGGGGAAAAGAAAGCAATACCTTGGGTTGCCTCCCAAGAAGCGCTTGATTTAAGGTCGATAGCTGGACCATACATCATCCCTAAACATGCTGGAGGGTGTCCTCACCCCATACTTCACCTTCATCGTGGGGTGAGATAAAGATGTCTATCAAACGTTCCAGCAAATGCAAGTGCTCATCGGGGAATGAATCATCTATGGGTAGGTCGTCCTTCTCGAGCAAGGAGGAAGGTAGCCGGCTGAGGTGATCCACAATAGAATTCTCGGACCCCTTCTTATCGCGAATCTCTAGTTCAAACTCTTGAAGCAAGAGAATACAACGAATAAGACTTGGCTTCGCATCTTTCTTAGCAAGCAAGTAACGAATAGCTGCATGGTCAGTGTAAACAATAACTTTTGCTTCCACTAAGTAAGAGCGAAACTTCTCAAAAGCATATACAACCGCCAATAGCTCCTTTTCGGTGGTGGCGTAGTTCAGTTGAGCTGCATCTAGCGTCTTGCTAGCATAATAAATGACGTTGGTCCGGCCATCCTTCTTTTGTCCAAGCACCGCTCCAACGGCCACATCACTAGCATCACACATGATCTCAAAAGGCAAAGTCCAGTCGGGAGGTTGGATGATGGGAGCGGTGATCAACGCTTCCTTTATCCTGTAAAACACATCAAGGCATTTCTGTGAAAACTCAAAAGCAACATCCTTATTCAAGAGATTAGTGAGTGGTTTAGAAATCTTCGAGAAATCCTTGATGAACCTCCTGTAGAAACCTGCATGCCCGAGAAAACTCCGCACACCCTTAACAGAACAAGGGGAGGAAGTTTCTCAATAGTCTCGATCTTAGCTCGATCGACCTCAATACCTCGGTTGGAAACGTGGTGTCCTAGCACAATTCCTTCATTAACCATAAAGTGACACTTCTCCCAATTCAAAACAAGATTAGTGTCTTCACAAAGTTGTAGCACTAAAGAAAGGTTAGTCAAACAATTATCAAAAGAGGAACCATATACCGAAAAGTCATCCATGAATACCTCCATGATCTCCTCAATATACTCGGAAAAGATAGCCATCATACAACACTAGAAGGTAGTGGGTGCGTTACACAATCCGAATGACATCCTCCTATAAGCGAATGTCCCCCATGGACAAGTAAAAGTGGTCTTCTCTTGATCATCTGGATGAATAGGAATCTGAAAGAATCCACTATAACCATCTAGATACAAAAGTGGAAGTGATGAGCTAACCGTCCAAGCATTTAATCGATGAAGGGAAGTGGAAAATGGTCCTTCCGAGTGGCCACGTTCAGCTTCCTGTAATCGATGCACATCCTCTAACCCGTAACGTTCCTTGTTGGAATCAACTCGTTGTTCTTATTCGTCACAACGGTCATCCCTCCTTTCTTCGGAACTACATGCACTGGGCTCACCCACTTGCTATCCGATATAGGAAATATGATACCTGCATCCAACAACTTAAGAATCTCCTTCTTCACAACCTCTTTCATGATCGGATTTAACCGTCTTTGAGGTTCTGGGAAGTCTTATGATCGTCCTCCATTAGTATCTTATGCATGCAAAAAGATGGCTTAATACCAACAAGATCATCAATAGTATAACCTAAATCCTTTCGATGTTTCCTCAGGACATGCATCAGTTTAGACAATTCAGTTTCAGAAAGGGAAGCACTAACGATAACGGGATAAGTAGAATCCGGACCAAGGAAAGCATACCTTAAGTGACTAGGATGTGGTTTAAGCTCCACAATTGGGGGTGCTTTCTGAGGGGGATCTGTGCTTCCTCCTTTCAGTGGAGTAGACTTAGATCGAAGAACTGGACTTTCAGAAGTCTCAGTTGACATCATCTCGCTTGCGACCTCGGTCGAGGTCCAAGGTGGGTGACCGAGATGTTCTTCAGATAAGAACACCTCGCTTGGTCTAGAAAGTGTCTCGGTCGAGGTACTGGAACTGGGACCGAAACCTAAATTGCTCTTCTTCCCTGAATTAGTTTCTCAATCTTAGCTCCTAGATCTGCTTCCAGTGCCTCTAAACTCCGTATATCTGCATCACAAGAAACATCTATACCTTCCTCCATTAAACTAAAACTAAGAACTCTTTCAAGAGGGTCATTAATAAGGATAGAGCTCACCAATTCTCTTGATTCTTCTTCATCATAGATGTTGAAGATGTCATCTTCCAACGGCTCTCCTTTCATTGCAGCAAGCAATGCAAATTCCACTTGATCTCCACCAATCTTGAATTTTAACATGGCGTTCTTAAAATCCACATTGTAACCCGAAGTTGCTAGAAATGGCCTCCCGAGAATGATAGGAATGGGATAATCTGCGGGTATGTCAAGTACAACAAAGTCTATAGGTAAATAGAAATTATCTAACTTGACGGGAACGTCTTTCAAAATGCCCACGGGATAGGTGATGGAGCGATCCGCCATGTATAGCCTTATCTTCACCGGCTTGGGCTCTCCAAGTCCGATCTTCTCACATAGCTCCAGTGGGATGATACTCACGCTGGCTCCTAGATCACACAACGCCTCACAAGTTACATCCACAACTTGAATGGGAATGCAAAATGAGCCGGAATCTCTCAATTTGGGTGGCATCTTCTCCTTCATGATTTGAATGAGCTCCGAGGACTTATATGTCATCCTTACTTCTCCAAAGTCTTCCAGCTTCCTCTTCCTTGATAGAATTTCTTTCAAAAACTTTCCATAGGCGGGCATCCCTAGAATAGCATCAAGGAAAGGGATGTTAATGTGTAGTTTATTTATTAGGTCTAGAAACTTACCAAAATGCTTGTCTAGATGTGCTCTGGCCCTTGACTGGGGGAATGGAAGTGGTGGTTTATAAGCAGGAGGTGGAACATAAACTTCAGATTTGTCCTTCACTTTTTGGGGCTCCACTCGGTTGGCACCTCGACCGAAGTGTTCCTCGCCTGATCCTGGACCGAGGTGTTCTTCGTCTGCACTGGCACCGACCGAGGTACTGTATTTGTAGTTTTCAGTCCACTTCTCGTCGTTATTGCCATAATTTGTCCTTTAGGGTTGCTTTATGTTCTTGCTGGGAGTTTTCTTGGATCTCTTGGCGCTTCATTCGCCTTATTAAAGAATTGTTGCTCTAAGGCTTTTTGCGCCTTCGAAAATGAAGTCATCGATGTCTCCATAGCATTGAGCTTGATCAAGATTTCCTCCAACACTGCATCTTTCTTCTTTGGATGGGACGAACTTGATCCAAACTCTTGGCTTTTCAATGGAGTAGAAGAAGAAGAGGGGGGAGTAAGAGCATTTTGAGCATGAGAATAAGGGTTACCCGGATTTTGTTGATTAGATCTCCAATTGTTGTTGTTGGAGTTTCTATTGTTGTTGTAATTGTTGTTCCGTGACCCTTGGTAGTTGTTTCTTCCTCGATATCCTCCATCTTGCTCCTTCTTCGTGTGAGCTACTAAAAGCTCATTCAATTGCTTAACATCATTGCTAAGCGAGGTGAGTTGAGCTCCATTTGATGAAGTGTCTTGGAAGCTGACTCTCCTTGCTCCATTCTCGGCTCCTTGATGGGAATACTTCTCCATATGCAAAGCTTGTTTTTCAATGAACTCCCAAGCTTCGTCTATCGGCATATCCATGAATGTGCCGGCGGAGAGTAGTTCGAGATTGAATTGAGTAGCTCCATCCAATCCCTTGAAATATATCTCCAGCAACTCTATCTTTGGAATCCCATGATGTGGGCAATCCAATAAAACATCTTTGAATCTCTCCCATGACTTGGACAAACTCTCCTTGCCCTTCATGATGAATGCATTGATCTTCCCTCTCATTTCAGCGCTCTTGGAGGGAGGAAATAATTTTGTAAGAAACTCCGTCGTTATCTCTTTACAAGTGTTGATCTTTCAGGGTGGAAGAGATTCATACCAAGCAAGCGCCCTGTCTTTCAAAGAAAAATAGAAAGGCCTCAACTTGTAGTTGTTATTTTCTAGCCTTGAAGATCTCAAGGTCTCCATCAAAATCTCATAGTTTTGCAAATGCTGATGCGGAGACTCCCTCTCTAAACCTCCAAATTGGCATTGTCGGATCATAGATAGAACTTGCGATCGAAGTTCGTAATCATGCTCAGCTGGATCACCTAGGTTGACTATTGGACACCTCACTTGCTGATTAGGGTCCATCCTTTATCCTAGGGTTTGTGGAACTCCAGCAAAAAGAACATCTCGGACAGGCATCCGAGGTGGATGTATCTCGGCCGGGGCAACATGGATTGGGTCTTTACCTCGGTCGAGGATCTTGGTTCGGTCGAGGCAGAAACTGGGCCCTAAGAGCGGCCATATCTGCTTCAATCTCTTCAGTTCTTGTGCGAGTCTGTTCTCTCTCTCGCTGCAGTTCTTCTTGGTTGAGGCGTAGTTGTTCCAGCGTCTCCTTCAATTCGGCCTCAAGATTGCGATTGTCTTGATTGGCCATCTTAACTTCTCTTAATCGTCGCTTGTATGTCTTTTCTAGTTCGGGATCGTAAGGAACAATTTCCTTTCCAACACGGGTTCTTTGCATAAACCTAAAAAGATCCTGCGAAAACACTCAAGTAGAGTGGTTAATAGCGACAAGGACAATTGCCCCGAAAGACAACCGAAACCGTATCGGTCTAGACCAAGTCCCCGGCAACGGCGCCAAAAACTTGTTCGCTCCAAACGGTGTGTGCAATCTTTAATATTTATAACCCAAGAAGTATGCTTGAACAAATATGCGAACCCGCAGTCTACGGGTCAATTGTAATAAAAGCAAGAATTCCAGGGGTCGATCACAGGGACTTAGGTGAAACAAAGCACATAATTAGGTTGTCAAATATTGCAATTAACCAAAAGCAATTAAAGAAATCAAAGATGATATAAAGTCAAGTAAGGGAAAATGCGGATTCTAGGGATTAAAGTATCTAGTTGTGGTTCTGACTCAAGATCTCAAGGATAACGCGGACAAAGGTGAGGTTTTGCAAAGGGAAGGTGTTTCTAAGGTGGGAATAGATCACCGGGTAAGTCTCACTACTCACTATTCCAAACCAAAGCTCCTATCACCGGGTAAGTCTCAAGGTAATAAGGTAAGGAACTATAATCTCAAACCAACACACCACCCAAGGGAATAGAATCAACATTTACCGGGTAAGTCTCACGCTAACTCACAAAGATTGGATGAAGGCACACTCAAACCCCAATAAAGGATAAACCTTTATTACCTACACTCATTATCTTAGGTAAACAAGCAAAGGAATTACCGGGTAAGTCACAAAATAAATTAATCTGCATGTATGGGAGAATTATCTTCCAAAGATAAAAAATATCTTAAAAAGATAATTTCCTATAAAATATATATTTCTCTCTCAAAATAAATTAATCAAAAATCATATATTCCTTCCAAAAATTCAGCCCAAAAATATAAGATATCTTTTTTCCAAAAATAAAAGATCTCAACCAAAAATATGGATCTCGCCGGCGGCAGGGTATTCGCCTCGGGACGCTCCTCAAGACCACCTCGGTCGAGGTGACACTGTAGCTAACCGAGGTGAATCTCAACTGAATGTGAAATCTCTCGAATCTGGTCCAAAGTAAATCTTCTTAATCATTTCCATGCTTCCTGAGTTCTTCCTTAAGCTCCAGAATGTAGCTCCAATGACTCCTTAGTTCTTTAGCTCCATTTCGATGCAAAACGTGTCATTTTACCTACAATTACAACGAAACCAGGTGTAGACCTCGATTCCCGTAAAGGTAGATGAAACAACAATATAATCACATAATATACATCCATACATGCAGATTATTGAAGATAAAACATCTAAACCAATCCCAAAATATAGACTATAATACATGCTATCAGGTGACCACTTGTCCAGTTCTACATGAGACTGGGAGTGTTCTTGCGATCAGATTCACAGGTAACGGATAGATGCATATGATCTATTCTTGTCGGTATCGGAAACAGGGGCGAGTTTCGGTAGATTCTCATGTCACATCCTAAGTTGAATTAGTAATGGATGCTTATCAAAAGATAAATAACCGGCTTGTGTGTGAGCATGTTATATGTTTATATTTTATACGTGTTTGTGCCTTTATTGTTATTCTGATATCTAGAATGTTAGCTAACAGTTTTTACCGTCGTTGTAGATGCCCTGCAGGTTAGAGATGATGTTGAATGATCCGAATGGAGTAGTCAACCGGGGTTTCCCTACATTATAGGACGGGATCGGGGTTATTTATTTATGTTGATGTCTTTTCAGTTTGTTGTTGAACTCGGTTGAGAGTCTTTCGCTTTTCCTTTGTTACACCTTTTCACATTTGATCTATTTTGGTTTTCATTTATTTGTGTCTTGTTGCAAGATCCAGTGATATTGTTGTTACTCTAAGGGTCGAGACCCATTATGAGGTTCTAGCCCGTAACGCTCTAAGTTCCTAGAATTGGGGTGTTACGTTAGTCAAAGGCCAAAAAATGTATGATTTGTTTAATCTTTATCTATCCAAGTTCTCGAATTATCAGCCTTACTTGATAATCTATGGTCTTGCTTGATACTCGATTCGGGGTAGTAAAATTGTTGTAAATATTTAGCAACCCACAAACAATAGGTCAACGATCCATATAACCGATATTAATCCGTTATGAATAAAAAAAATATAATTCAGCTTAGCTATTTGTTTAATCTTCATGAACCAGATAATAGATATTAATTCGTTATGAAAATAAAAATTATACTTCAACTTAGCCAAAAGGCTAAAAAATGTATAATTTATTTAACCTTCAAACCCTCTATTTATACAAGTTCTCAAACGTGGGACAATAAATTCGTTAAAAATATTTAGCAACCCACAAAATAGTAAGTCAACGACCCACAAAACAGTATATCAATGACCCACAATATAGTAGGTCAACGAACCACAAAACAATATGTCAACGACCCACAAAATAGTAGATCAACGACCCAAATAACATAGATTAATTTGTTATGAATAAAAGTTATACTTCAACTTAGTCAAAATGTCAAGATATGTATGATTTGTTTAATTTTCAAACTCTGTATTTATACAAGTTATCAAACTATATCCTTACTTGATAATCGATGTGGGATAAAAAAAAATCCTTGAAAATATTTAACGTAAATAGATTGACCTTATAATCCTTCAAAAATAAATTAAAAAAATAAATAAAATCTTATAAAAAATAAATTACTTAAATTTTGACGGCTTGAAAATAAAATAGATATGTAATCCAAATTATTTTTAAAATATTTAGGAGATCTTGTTAGTTAAAGTTAAACTTAAAATACAAGTTGATCCGAGAACTTGTTAGTTAATTTTACGAAAATTTGTTTTATTTTTGTTTTAGTAAAAGAGATTTTATGGTTAAATTAGTTTTTTAGAAAAAAGATTTAATCTTACAAAATTTGTGGGGGCGCCACGTCAGCGTTAGGGTCTTCTATTTTAGTATAAGTACTAGTTTAGCGTCCGCATCTTGTGCAGATTATGTCTAAATAAAAAATATTATATTTTCACTTTTATGAATCATGTATTAAATAGTTTTAATAAAATATTATATTTTCACTTTTATGTATCATGTATAGGATATATTATCTAAACTCGGTCGTTTTTTTATAACTAATATATGAAGATTAAATTATATATTTTTTTTTATAAATCTAAGGACATGATTAAAAATCAATTAAAAAGATTTTTTAGAGTATTATAGTTATATCTCAATGAATTATTTGTATAGTTTTCAAACTCTCTATTTAAATAAATTTTAAAGCCATCAATCTTAATTGGTAATTGATGTGGGATAACAATATCCCTCAAAAAATTTAACGTAAATATGTCATGTTGATAATCCTTCAAGAAATAAGGAAAAATCGTTTCAAAAAATAAAACTTCAGTTACACGATTACTTAATATATATTTTACGGAAACTATTTATTTGATTTTACTAAACAAAATAAAAATAAATTTAATTAAAAATTTGTTTAAAATTATACAAAAGACGTCAACGTCCGACATTACGACCCAGCTTATTGTAGGTTAACAATCCAACATAACATATATTAATCTGATATGAATAATAATTATACTTGAACTTAACCAAAAAGCCAAAAAAATGTATTATTTGTATAACCTATAATATCCGGAATTTTTTATTCCGCTTAATTTCGAGTCAAACCGGATTTCGACTCGTGGATATTAATTATGATATCTGATAGCATGTATTATAGTCTATGTTTTGAGACCGGTTTAGACGTTTTATCTTCATAAATCTGCATGTATGAGCATACTTTCTGTGATTATATTGCCATTTCATCTACCTTTGCGGGAATCGAGGTCTACACCTAGTTTCGTTGTAATTGTAGGTAAAACGACACGTTTTGAACCGAAATAGAGCTAAAGGAGCTAAGGAGTCATTGGAGCTACATTCTGGAGCTTAAAGAGGAATTCAGGAGACATGGAAATGGATTGAAGATTCACTTTGGACTAGATTTGAGAGATTTCACATTCAGTCCAGAGTCACCTCGGTTAGCTACAGTATCACCTCGACCGAGGTGATTTTGAGAAGCGCCCCGACCGAGGCGAATATCTTGACGCGGCGAGATATATTTTATTTGGAAGAGATTTTTTATTTTTGGAAGGAGATATCTTATATTTTTGGGCTGGATTTCTGGAAGGCAGATATTATTTTTGGGAGATATATTTTAGGAGATATGGATATATTTTATAGGAAATTATCTTTTTAAGATATTTTATCTTTGGAAGATAATTTTCCTATATAAAGGGTTGAATTTTCAACAAATTCAATCCATGCTTAGACGTGTTGGAGCAGCCACTACATCAAAGTCTTGCGATTGTAGAAGATTTTCCTTCGGAGTTGAAGGAAGAAGGAATTATTCCTTGTTGAAGATAGCCTTGAAGGAGTTTTGTGAGATTTCTCTAGGCTACTATTGGTTACTTTTGGTTGGTTGTTCTTGTTGATTTGTGACTTGGAAACACTGATTTATCACATACTTGATTCAGTTATTGAAGTTCTTTTCTTAAAGTCTTCTTGTTTGATAATTGATTCTTTCTTTATAAAGTTTATTATTGTTATCATGATGATTGTTGGATAAGTTTCTTTTGCAATTCTAGGGTGATTGATTGAAGGTTGTGGGAAAGACGATGATAGAATGATCCTAATCCTAGTCGGACCCTGAAAGCTCGAGTCTTTATCTTAACCGACGAACATCTCGCTCAGATGATGAACACCTCGGCCGGGGTGGATTCTGTCTGACCGAGGTGAACGTTTTCCTGATCCTAATCCAAGTTACGATCCAGTTTGCCAAACCCTATCCTTGTTACACCTTTTCTGCTTCAATGCAAGCCTAGGATGAGACTTACCCGGTGATTCCTTTGCTTGTTTACCTAAGATCATGAGCGATAAGTAATAAAGGTTTATCCTTTATTGGGGTTTGAGTGTGCTTCCATTCCAATCTTGAGAGTTAACTTGAGACTTACCCGGTAAAGGTTAATTTTATCCACTTGGTTGGTGTGTTAGTTTGAGGTTTTAGTTCTTTACCTTCGTTCCTTGTGACTTACCCGGTAATAGGAATTACGGTTTGGGATAGTGAGTAGTGAGACTTACCCGGTGATCTATTCCCATCTTAGAAACACCTTCCCTTTGTAAAATACCTCAGCTTTGTCCGCTATATCCTTAGATCTTGAGTTTGAACCACAACTGGATGTCTTGATCTCTAGAATTCGCATTTCTCCTTATTTGACTTACATCATCTTTGATTGCTTTAATTGCTTTTGATACTTGCATTATTTGACAACCGATTATGTGCTTGGTTTCGCCTAAGTCCCTGTGTTCGACCCCTGAAATTTCTTGCTTTTACTACAATTGACCCGTACACTACGGGTTCACATCCTTGTTTAAGCATATTTCATCGGTTATAAATTTAAAGCTTGCACACACCTTTTGGAGTGAACAATATCTAGCTCACAAATCATATCATTTTATGCAAGTCTAAACTCACATAAAATGATGATTTGTTAACCAAACCCTAATCATGCAAACCCTAAATTATACCTCTATATATTTGACAAGGTCATGACAACCTTTTGACTAGATCATGACAACCTCTTGACAAGTTTCAACCCATTCCATAGCCTTCCCCTTGTTTCAGCAAATAACAAAACCCTCATGCTACCTTCCCTCTTGAGCAGATCCCGCCAGCCCATTCCTGGAGTCACAGTTGGGTTGCCCGCCTTCCACTCCTCCATTCCGCAATCGAATCGAGACTTGAGAAGCCAGCTTAGGATTTTTGTGTAGGATTATTTATTGATCCTTTCTGAGTTTTGTTTCTTCTGGTGAGTAGAGTGCATTGAATAGAAATGTTAGATATTTTATTTGAGAATTTTAGAATTTTGTATGAGCGTTTTGAGTTAGGTCAAAGTGAGATCCCTTGTGAATTTTTCATAGAAGTTAAGAAGTTGGAGAATCTTCCAACTTAGCTAGATCTTTCTTGTGAGTGTTAGACTGTGGTTTTGGACTTCATAGGAAGTTTTAAAAATATTCTAGGAATATTTCTAGGGTTTTGAGACCTAGGGGTAAAATAGTCTTTTTACCCTTATGAGGGTAATTTAGTAATTTCTTTATGATCTATTTTGTAACACCCCGAATTCTCGGAACTCGGAACGTTACTGGTTAGAACCTCACAATGGGTCTCGACCTCAGTTTGACAACAATATTACTAGGATCTTGCAACAAGACACAAATAAGGAAAAACCGAAATTCATGAAATAGTATTTTTTTTTAAGGTAATGAATGCAACACGGTCTAACAGTCTATAGTACTTAAACAAGGGAAAAACGAACAACTGTCTTAACAAAAGAAAGAACGACAAACACAACCCTAACCCCCACTCTAAGGAGTACGGAGACCCAGCTGACCACTACTTCCGGATCACTCAGCTGCTGGTCTAACCTGCGGTAAATCTAAAAACACAACAAGAGAAACCATTAGCTAGTTATCTAAATATTAAGAGAGTAATAATAGCACACACACACATAAAATATAAACACCCATCATGCTTTCAAACAAGTACATTTATTATCTTAAGTTAAGTTACTCATTCACGCTAATGATACTTATTTTGTGACACGAGGGATTCCCAAACCTCGCCTCTGCCCCCGTGTAACCATGAGGAATGGATCCGATGCATCTCACCTTTTACCTGCATGGTCTGGGTATAGAGAACCTCCCAGTCTCCTGTCAGAGCTGGGCAGTGATGTCATGGCCCGTTATACATACACTCGGGCCTTAAACATAATAATAACGGTCGTCCTAGCAAGTTATTATTATTAAAACACGCACATAGCACACACCACCACTATCACTCAACTAATATCCAGAAACTGGCTAAGTAAGTCGCAAGGACTTACCTGAGTCAAATCGCACTCTAACAAGTCTCAAAACGATCCGTACTCGTGATAACTCAAACGCCTGTCAATTAAGGCATGTAGATCAAAATCACATCTAGATGTCCAACCTCATGCGAAGGAATTACGGAAAAAGTTCTCTTACGGTAAAAGACCATTTTACCCTTAGTGCCGAAAGTTCTCAAAGTTTATTCTTAACTCCCACTAATTTCTTTGTACATGTTTTTCCAACCTTTCTCCTTAACTCACTTATATCTACATAATTTCATATATCTATATACACTATACTTATGCTTATAAATATATTCTTATATATAATTACGTACCTACTAATTCCATGCTTCTATATAATTTACACATACACTAACTTATACCTCCAAATATATATATACTCATATCACGGTGCATTTACATATCTATATATATAAGTATATATATACTACGGTACCTCACTCTAATGTCTAATATATATGTATATATTTACATCCGTATACGAACTCTCCCTCTTTCCACATTCATGTCAACGTATATATATATACACTATCACATTTCAAACTTCTTACTACTATATATATATATATATCCATACTCAGATACAGTTATACGTAATTCAGCACATTTATAAGAATATACTTATATACATTCCACAGTACAGGACATAGGAGAGTTCGGCCTTGACTCACACTGGCTCCAGTGCAGAAGAGGAGAAGAACAGGGAAGCCGTCTTACCGGAATTACAGTCCGGTTGGGATGTTAGGCGGCAAGGGGCCTGCGTCGAAGGCGGTGGACCTCCGGCTGGGTTCGTTCCTTTTCGTTCCAACAGTGCAGACAGGAGCAGTCGATTTGTGATGCGTGCAGCGGCCGGTGCAGATGACGGTAGGGCAGCGAGGCGGCACCGGCTGGTAACGACTAGTCTGCTGGTGTTCCAAGCGGCCCTCACTGGTGGTCGGCGCTGCTGCTGCGTGAAGCAAGGACGTTGCTGATGAGTTCCGAACAAAGGAGATGCAGGGAGGAGAGTAGCGGAAGAGAAAGAAGAAGGCGAGGCTTACCGGAATCGACAGAGGCGGCGCGGTGGTTCGGTGGCGGCGTTGTGCTCCTGGTGGGCGTCGACTACGTAGATGGTGGTAGATCGTTCGGCAAGCGGAGATGTGAAGTTACGGGTAGGGAGAGATGCTGTCAAGAGACGTGGTTAGAGAGGTAATTAGGTTAGGCTTAGGTTTAAGAGGAAATTAGGTAATAAGAGGGATGGGCTGGCTGATGAGTTACAAGGCCCAGCTTCCTTCTCACCAAATGGGTCGACCGACTGGGCTTCAAAATTGGGCTGCCCAAGCCTTAATACCAAAGAGCTGAAGCTAATACTAGTTATACGCCCGGAAACGTTGAAGTACGAAAATAAAATTACGGAATTATTTTCGAGATTATAACCGAAATTATGTCTTTTACCATTTTATTTTCAAGGTACGAAATTATCTCCGGTTACATCTTTTATCATTTTATGTGAACTAATGTCGCATAAAATGATAGGACAATCCATTTTAACTTTATTTTAAGGTTAGAGGTTGGCGGATCGGAATCCGGCTGAATTCAGTTTTAAACGGAGTTTAAAATTTTCGGTTATTACATCAGTGCCCTCTTAAAAGAAGTTTCGTCCCGAAACTTAGAATGATTCTCTTAATCACACATTTCCTTTGGTATATTTTATTTTTCTCAACATTTTAAATTTTGCTACCATGCAACTACTCAACCATCAAAACAGACATGTATCACATAGAACATAATCACTCAGTCCAATATAAAAACCTGAAAGGTCAAACAACACAATTTCCGTGTACTAACTCGTCAATACAAGAGTGACCTCTAACCCCGCAAAGAACTCGGGATAGTTACGTCTAATACTCTCCTCAGTCTCCCAAGTGGCCTCATCAGCTCCTCGTCTAGACCACTGGATCCTCAACATAGGTATCTCCTTGGACCGTAGATGTCTAGTACTACGCTCCAAGACAGATATTGGGTACTCTACAAATGTATGGTCAGGCTCAACTATCATATCCTCATGGCTGATGACGTGTCTCGGATCCGGAATGTACTCTCTTAACTGAGACACATGGAAGACCGGATGGACACCCTCTAGTCTCGGCGGTAATGCTAATCTGTAGGCCACCTCTCCAACTCTCTCCAAGATCTCGAAAGGTCCGACATATCGGGGACTCAGCTTCCCCTTAATGCCGAAACGCCTGACTCCTCTCGTAGGTGACACTCTCAGCCACACCTGAGCACCCACTCTAAACTCCAAAGGTCGACGCCTTTTGTTGGCGTGGGACTTTTGACGACTTTGAGCTGCTAACATCCGTTCTCGGACTAGGGCAATCCGAGCGATGTCATCATGTATCTGATCTGGAGCTACTCCATCAGCTCTGTTGGGCTCATCCCAACATAAGGGCGTACGACATCTCCGCCCGTACAAAGCCTCATAGGGAGCCATTCCAATAGACGCGTGCCAGCTGTTATTATATGAAAACTCTACCAGTGGAAGATGATCCGGCCATACATGTCCCCAATCTAGTACACACGCCCGCAGCATGTCCTCTAAGGTCTGAATGGTCCTCTCAGACTGACCGTCTGTCTGTGGGTGATAGGCAGTGGTAAAGTGGAGGCTCGTCCCCAAAGCAGTATGTACCTGCTGCCAAAATCTCGAGGTAAAATGTCCATCTCTGTCAGAGACGATAGTCCTCGGTACCCCGTGAAGTTTCACAATGTGTCTGGTGAACTCCTCAGCTAGACGACTTACCGGCCACGTTTCCTTAATCGGAATGAAATGTGCGGTCTTTGTCAGACGGTCTACCACTACCCAAATAGCATCAAAGCCTCTACTGAGCCTCAATCCTGTGACAAAATCCATAGATATATCCTCCCACTTCCACTGTGGTACTGGAAGTGGGTGGAGCTCTCCTCCGGACCTACGATGCTCAATCTTGACCTGTTGGCAGGTCGCACACTGAGCTACATACCGAGTCACATCGGGCTTCAAACCACCCCACCAGAACGACCGTCTCACATCCTTGTACATCTTACTCGCTCCAGGATGTACTGAGTATGGGGTAGCATGAGCCTCACCTAATATCCTCTGTCTCAACTCACTGTCTGACAGCACACAAACGCGGTCCTGACGTCTCATCACTCCATCTGCACCAATAGTGAACTGTGGGGCCTCGTCTCGAGACATCCTGTCTCAGATCCTGGTCAAAGTCGGACAAGTCTCCTGCTTCTGTCGGATCTCATCCAACAGATCAGGAAGTAACTCCAAAGTAGCCAACTGACTATCAGTATCGGGAAACTGAATCTCTATCTCTAACCAAGCCAAGTCTCTATGCAATTGTGGTTGTATTGTCAACCGGGCTATCGCCCTCTCCCTAGGCGTCTTCCGGCTCAAAGCGTCAGCTACTACATTCGCCTTCTCGGGGCGGTAAAGAATCTCAAGGTCGAAGTCCTTGATCAACTCTAACCACCGCCTCTAGCGGTTATTCAACTCCCGCTGAGTGAATATGTACTTCAGACTCTTATGGTCTGTGAAGATCTGGCATGTCGCCCCATAGAGATAGTGACGCCAGATCTTAAGAGCATGAACTACTGCAGCCAACTCTAGATCATGTGTGGGGTAGTTCTCCTCATACGTCTTCAACTGCCGAGACGCATAGGCTATGACCTTACCCCTCTGCATCAAAACACACCCCAAGCCTGGCTTGGATGCGTCACTGTATACAACAAAATCATTTGTACCCTCAGGCTGTGCCAAAATCGGAGCGGACGTCAATCTCCTCTTCAGCTCCTCAAAACTCTGCTGACACGGCTCAGACCAGACAAACCGAGTAGTCTTCCTCAGAAGGCAGGTAAGTGGTCGGGCAATCAAGGAAAACCCTTCCACAAACCGGCGGTAGTAACCTACTAAACCCAGAAAGCTGCGAACCTCCTTAACATTTTTAGGAGGTTGCCAAGAAGATACTGACTCGATCTTCGCCGGATCGACTTTAATACCCTCAGCAGTCACCACATGACCTAAGAAAGCCACCTCTGACATCCAAAACTCACACTTGGATAGCTTAGCATACAACTGGCTATCCCGTAGAATCTGCAATACTGTCCTCAATTATCCGGCATGCTCCTCTCGACTCCTAGAGTAAACTAGGATGTCGTCAATGAAGACCACTACAAACTGGTCTAAGAAGTCAATGAATATCCCATTCATCAACTCCATGAACACCGCTGGTGCATTAGTGAGCCCAAATGGCATCACTACGAACTCATAATGACCATACCTAGTCCGGAATGCCGTCTTAGGTATGTCATGTTCTCTCACCCTCAACTGGTGGTAACCTGACCTCAAGTCTATCCTCTAGAACACAGATGCTCAATGCAACTGGTCCAACAAATCATCTATGCGCGGCAGTGGATACTTGCTGTTGATGGTTACTTTGTTCAACTCTTTGTAGTCTATGCACAATCTCATCGATCCGTCCTTCTTCTTCACAAATAATACTGGCGCACCCCAAGGAGACACACTAGGGCGTATGAAATCCTTCTCTGCTAGCTCCTCTAATTGCTTCTTCAGCTCAAGCAGCTCTATCGGTGCCATACGGTACGGAGCCTTCGAGATCGGTCTCGTGCCCGGGTCCAAGTCAATGCTGAAATCAACGCTCCTCTGTGGGGGTAGTCCTGGCAGGTCGTCACTGAATACCTCTGTAAACTCGCATGCAACAGGTATCTCCTCTATGGTCGGGCTCTTGCTTTCCTTCATGGCATAACACCAGAAGGCCTCGCAACCTTGTGTTATCAGTCTCGCTGCTCTCACTGCACTGATAATTGTGCCTGACTTTCCGAGGTCTCAACCTCGGAATATCACTCTATGACCCTCCTCAATGGCAACGGTCACTGTCCTCCTACCAATGTCTAAGACTGCTCCGTGTGTCCTCATCCAATCTATCCCTAAAATCACATCCTCATGAGCTAAGGGCATGACTAGAAAATTTACTAGCCAGTCTCGATCTCCCATGCGAATAGGACATCCATAAATCTCTCTAGTCCCTCTTACCTTACTCCCATCAGGTAAGCCTATCATAAAAGGTATCTCCTCTACAGTAGCTAAGGACAACCTATCTACGCATGCATCAGATATGAAGGAGTGTGTAGCACCCGTATCAAATAAAACTAATACGGGTAAGTCATGGATCTGGATTGTACATGTGGTAGTCGGTGCATCTGGCTAATCAGCGTCCCTCAACTCAAACACCCGTGCTTGAGTTCCTCTAATATCAGCTACACTGCCACGTCCTCTGCCTCGACCTGATCCCTGCATAGAGCTTTGTGAAGATGTGTGTCCTGGAGCCCTGTAAGACTGCTGCTGACCAGGGGCTCGGTACTGCTGTTGCTGACTCGGAGCTCGGTACTGTGGTTGTCTCTTTACACTCCCTAACAGACCTGCAAGGGAAGAACCCTGCTGAGATGGAGCCTTGCCTTGGCGGCAAAATGCAGCCCTATGTCCAACCTTAGCGCACTGGAAGCAGGTCACTGACGGCTTCGTGCAGTTCGATCGGATGTGTCCATAGCCACTGTAGTTGTGGCACTGTAAGTCACCAACTGAAGTCTGACCAGTAGCGGTATGGCTATGTCGCCCCTGAGTCTGTCCCCGTCCAAAAACAGCTCCTCCTGTACTACCACTAGCATATCCTGTCCTCTGCCGCTTATCCGGCCTGTCTGACTGAGCAGCTCTCCTCTGGACGAGTCTGTCTCTCTCATATGCAAACGCCCTATCCTGATAATCTGACAGAGTCTCACAGCGAAATCTTGCCAGATAGGAACGAGTGCTCTCCCTCAATCTCCGTGAAAAGAGATACACATGCTGCTCCTCAGGAGGTGCAACTGGTCCAAGTAGTGTCAGTTCCTTCTAGAACTTCTTGATGGCATCAGCAATCGGAATGTCCTCAAATCCTGCCTCAATGAAATCTTGAAACCACTCTCTTCTCAACGAGACAGGGCAGTATCTGTCTCTAACAATACTCCTCATCTGCTCCTAACTGGTGACTCGACTACGTATGGTCCGTCACCAGGAATGAGCATCCTCAGTAAAGCATGTCTGCACCAAATCCACATGTCGATCCTCTGGGCAACGTATCGCCTCTAACGCAGTCTCTACCTGTCCAATCCAGTGCTCCACCTCCAGTCCTATCTCTCCACTAAATGAGGGGACCTTCTGAGAGTTGAAAGCTTTCAACCACTCATCCGGCCTCGGTGCTCTAGACCCAGTAGGAGCTCTATCCGCCACAACTCTCCTCTCAGGTACAACCGACACCTGAGGCACTCCCTGTGTCACCTGAACAGATCTAGCCGGTACTGGTGGTACTTGGGTAAGTCTCTCTGTCCTAGCAGCCTCCTCCATACGCTTGACGTATGCCCGGTACTCTCTATACTCCGATGCTCCAATAGAAACACGTCCTGACTCCGTCGAACGTGCCCTCTGCGCTCTAGACCTATCAACTGTCCCATTCTTGACCTCGGGACCTACACTCTCAGCCACCTCCTCCACTCCAGCCTCTGGCATGATAACTGCTGGTGGATCCTCTCGAGGAGCTCGACCTCGGCCTCTGGCTAGTGGAGGTATACCTCCACGGCCGCGTCCTCTAACTATAGGGGTCCCATCTCCCCTACCTGGTCCAACTGGAGGGAGAGGTGGACGACCTCTACCTCGACCAGTAGCTAGCGTAGCTCTAGTACGTGTCATCTGCGCGAGGAATAACAACTACAAATATAACTCACTAATAAGTCCAATAAGTCCATCTACAGTAAAACCAAAAGTCCATACTAAGCATACTGAGATTCGCGGTAGTAGTGGTGGTCAGCCGTACTTTTCTATTCCCAACCAGACTATGCATGCATTTGAAAACCAAAAGTTCCCTTTTTAAAACTCAGACCCCTTTCGGGTTCTGCTTAATACTTATTCGGTCTTTCAGAAGATTTCAAGTGTCATTGTTGCCAACCTGCTCTGATACCATGTTGTAACACCCCGAATTCTCGGAACTCGGAACGTTACTGGTTAGGACCTCACAATGGGTCTCGACCTCAATTTGACAACAATATTACTAGGATCTTGCAACAAGACACAAATAAGGAAAAACCGAAATTCATGAAATAGTATTTTTTTTAAGGTAATGAATGCAACACGGTCTAACAGCCTATAGTACTTAAACAAGGGAAAAACGAACAATTGTCTTAACAAAAGAAAGAACGACAAACACAACCCCAACCCCCACTCTAAGGAGTACGGAGATCCGGCTGACCACTACTTCCGGATCACTCAGCTGCTGGTCTAACCTGCGGTAAATCTAAAAACACAACAAGAGAAACCATTAGCTAGTTATCTAAATATTAAGAGAGTAATAATAGCACACACACACATAAAATATAAACACCCATCATGCTTTCAAACAAGTCCATTTATTATCTTAAGTTAAGTTACTCATTCACGCTAATGATACTTATTTTGTGACACGAGGGATTTCCAAACCTCGCCTCCGCCTCCGTGTAACCATCAGGAATGGATTCGATGCATCTCACCTTTTACCTGCATGGTCTGGGTATAGAGAACCTCCTAGTCTCCTGTCAGAGTTGGGCATTGATGTCACGGCCCGTTATACATACACTTGGGCCTTAAACATAATAATAACGGTCGTCCTAGCAAGTTATTATTATTAAAACACGCACATAGCACACACCACCACTATCACTCAACTAATATCCAGAAACTGGCTAAGTAAGTCGCAAGTACTTACCTGAGTCAAATCGCACTCTAACAAGTCTCAAAACGGTCCGTACTCGTGGTAACTCAAACGCTTGTCAATTAAGGCATGTAGATCAAAATCACATCTAGATGTCCAACCTCATGCGAAAGAATTACGGAAAAGTTCTCTTACGGTAAAATACCATTTTACCCTTAGTGCCGAAATTTCTCAAAGTTTATTCTTAACTCCCACTAATTTCTTTGTACATGTTTTTCCAACCTTTATCCTTAACTCACTTATATCTACATAATTTCATATATCTATATACACTATACTTATGCTTATAAATATATTCTTATATATAATTACGTACCTACTAATTCTATGCTTCTATATAATTTACACATACACTAACTTATACCTCCAAATATATATATAATCATATCACGGTGCATTTACATATCTATATATATAAGTATATATATACTACGGTACCTCACTCTAATGTCTAATATATATGTATATATTTACATCCGTATACGAACTCTCTCTCTTTCCACATTCATGTCAACCTATATATATATACACTATCACATTTCAAACTTCTTACTACTATATATATATATATATATATATATATATATATATATATATATATATATATATATATCCATACTCCGATATAGTTATACGTAATTCAGCACATTTATAAGAATATACTTATATACATTCCACAGTACAAGACATAGGAGAGTTCGGCCTTGACTCACACCGGCTCCAGTGCAGAAGAGCAGAAGAACAAGGAAGCCGTCTTACCGGAATTACAGTCCGGCGGGGATGTTAGGCGGCAAGGGGCCTGCGTCGAAGGTGGTGGACCTCCGGCTGGGTTCGTTCCAACAGTGCAGACAGGAGCAGTCAATTGGTGATGCGTGCAGCGGCCGGTGCAAATGACGGTAGGGCGGCGAGGCGGCGCCGGCTAGTAACGACTAGTCTGCTGGTGTTCCAGGCGGCCCTCACTGGTTGTCTGCGTTGCTGCTGCGTGAAGCAAAGACGTTGCTGATGAGTTCCGAACAAAGGAGATGCAGGGAGGAAAGTAGCGGAAGAGAAAGAAGAAGACGAGGCTTACCGGAATCGACAGAGGCGGCGCGGTGGTTCGGTGGCGGCGTTGTGCTCCTAGCGGGCGTCGACTGCGTAGATGGTGGTAGATCGTTCGGCAAGCGGAGATGTGAAGTTACGGGTAGGGAGAGATGCTGTCAAGAGACGTGGTTAGAGAGGTGATTAGGTTAGGCTTAGGTTTAAGAGGAAATTAGGGTAATAAGAGGGATGGGATGGCTGATGAGTTACAAGGCCCAGCTTCCTTCTCACCAAATGGGTCGACCGACTGGGCTTCAAAATTGGGTTGCCCAAGCCTTAATACCAAAGAGCTGAAGCTAATACTAGTTATACGCCCGGAAACGTTGAAGTACGAAAATAATATTACGGAATTATTTTCGAGATTATAACCGAAATTATGTCTTTTACCATTTTATTTTCAAGGTACGAAATTATCTCCGGTTACATCTTTTATCATTTTATGTGAACTAATGTCGCATAAAATGATAGGACAATCCATTTTAACTTTATTTTAAGGTTAGAGGTTAGCGGATCAAAATCCGGTTGAATTCAGTTTTAAACCGAGTTTAAAATTTTCGGTTATTACATATTGAATGTCTTAGAAGTTGGAGACTTCTAAGGAAGTGAGATACATATCTGATCCATTTGCCTTGTATAACAATTGGTTGAGTTTCTACGATTACAAACCGAGTTGATATTACGAGAGTGGAGATTTGATTCAAGTAAGTCCTTTGGGTTTACTTAGTTGGCTTCTAGATGTTAGTTGAATGATGATGATTGTGTGTGATTGAGTGTTTAATAATTATAACATGCATAGGACGACCTTTATAAGTTTATGACCCAAGTGTATGTATAACGGGCAGTGACATCACTGCCCAACTCTGACACGAGACTGGAAGGCTTTCTATACCCAAACCAGACATGTACACTGTGAGGTGCATCGAATCCACTCTTGTTGGTTACATGGGGCGGTGGCGTGGTTTAGGAATCTCTCGTGTCACAAAATAAGTTGCATTAGAAAAGTGTATGACTTAAACGAAGATAATAATGGAATGTTTTGGAAGCATGATGAGTGTTTTACTTATGTTTTTATATGTTGTGTTATTATTCTTCTACTAATATTTGGATAATTAACTAACGGTTTATTCGTGTTGTTAGATTACTTGTAGGTATAGACAATTGTAGAGAGATTCGGGGCGGATGGTCAACCGGGTCCATGTACTCATTAAATGGGGGCAAGGGAGTCTCCCTATTAAATGCACGGCGTTTATTTATTTATTGTAAGGCTGTCACATTTAGTATTTTCATTCAAATATAATTTGACGTTTTCAAATATTCATCCACATTTGTGCCTTGTTGTAAGATCCTAAATAAATTTGTTATTAAACCAAGGTCAGGACCCATTGTGAGGTCCTAACCAGTAGCTCTCCGAGTTTTGAAAATTTGGGAGATTACATAATCTTTAACTATTTATCAACTTTAACTTTTAATTGCTAATCGACGTGGGATAAAAAATTCCTGAAAATATTTAACGTAAATAGATAATCCTTCAAAAAAATATCGCGTCCAAAAAATAAATTTGCGGGGCACAATTACTACGACGTCAAAGACCCATATAATTGTAGGTTAACGATCTACATAATATATATTAATCCGATATGAATAATAATTATACAAGTTCTAAAACCATCAACCTTAGTAGCTAATCGATGTGAGATAACAAACTACCTCAAAAAATTTAACATAAATAGAACAGACATATAATCCTTATTAAAAAAAAGCAAAAATTGTCCCAAAATATAAAACTTCAGAAGTACGATTACTTTACCAAAAGTAACGTAAAAATATTTAACGTAAATAGAAATTGAAAACTAACAGAAATTGGAGTTAATTTATTTTTATTAAAAAAATTGTCTCAAAAATAGATTTGTTCAAACAATAAAAAGTAATGTGAAATCGTTCCAATAAAATAGTTAATTTAATAATAAAAGATTTTATGGCTTAAAAATAGTTTAAAAAAATAACGATTTATTGACGTTAATTGTGGGAGCTTCATTTCGAAAATACTACTTTTGCAACGCGCCACGTCAACAGCTACTTGTGCTTTATTTTAGTATGTATAACATAATATATATATATATATATATATATATATATATATATATATATATTTGATTTCACTAAACAAAAACTTATAACAAAAGAATCGTTCGGGCTGATCATCCTTCAAAAAATAAAAAAAAATCATCCAAAAAATAAAACTTGAGAGGCACGATTACTTAATATATAGTTTAAGGAAAACATTACGACCCATATAATTGTAGGTTAACGATTACACATAACATATATTAATACGATATGAATAATAATTATACTTCAATTTAACCAAAAGACCAATAAATATATTATTTTTATAATTTTAAACTATCTATTTATAAAATTTCTAAAACTACCAGTCTTAATAGCTAATCGAATTGAGATAACAAAATCCCAAAAAAATTTAACGTAAATAGATCGGGCTGATAATCCTTTAAAAAAAATCGTCCCTGAAAATAAAACTGCGTATTTAACGTAAAATAGAAATTGGAAACTAACAGAAATGGGAGTTCATTTATTTTTATTAAAAAAAAATTGTTCAAAAAATAGATTCGTTCCAACAATCAAAAGTGGGCAATTTTGGTAACTAGGCCTTTTTGAATAACTATAGTAGTAACTAGGCTTTTTAATGTTTCAATTAAGTAAATATACCCCAACCTTTTGTATTTATTCTCAAACTCTACACACTCTTCTCTCAAGAGGTACATTTACTAATCACAAAGCTAGAAAAAGCCTAGTAAACCAAATTGTTTCATAAAAAGTAACGTGAAAACGTTCCAATAAAATAGTTAATTTAATAACAAAAGATTTTCTAGCTTAAAAATAGTTTAAAAAATAAAGATTTATTGACGTTAATTGTGGAAGCTCCATTTCGTAAATGCTACTTCCACAACGCGTCACATCAGCAACCGTGTGCTCTATTTTTGTATATATAATCGATATAGATCTTTTTTAATTTTCCAAAATAATATCAACTATAAACATTGAGCCTAAAACAATAACAACTTTGAAAATTACTAGCAACGATACAAACTATCTATGTATTACCAAAAATAATATGTCTTATCCTTTCAATATAAAATCATAGCTCCGACGATGACGTGACAATATATTTATTACATAGTTACATGTCATAAAAATTATGATGAGTTGCGTGATATGGCATTTATTTATTAAAAAATTATATTAATATTATTTTTATATGCTAAAAATTTAAATAAAAGCTCTTTATTTAATGTTAATAATAATTAATTTTTTGTTTAAATTTTTGGAAGATTTTTATCAAATAATTTTTTTAATCATAATTAATTTTTTTAAAAATTCAATAAAAATGAACATTTTAACTTTTTTATTAAAAAAATTCATATTTTAACGTAGTCAATAAAAAAATTCTGATTATGTTACAAACTATTTTTTTATCAGAAAATACTTAAAATATATGAAAAAACTTTCAAAAGAAATTGGTTTTATATGGAAAAATATTTTTACAATTTTTTTTACAAGAAGGTATTATTATTTTTAAAATAACTTGATTTTATTTTTTAAACACAACTTAAAATCCATGTCACACAATTAATTGCATTTATTAATGACATGTAAGATATTGTTTGCCATGTTATTGCCAGAGTTAGGATTTTTACCAAAAATAAGACGTAATATTTTTTGGTAAAAAATGTTATATCGCTCCCAAAAAAATTTGGGTAATTTTGGTAGCTAGGCCTTTTTGAAAAACTATAATAGTAACTAGGCTTTTTAATGTTCAATTAAATAAATATACACCAACCTTTTGTATTTATTCTCAAACTCTACACACTCTTCTCTAAAGGGGTACATTTACTAAACACAAAACTAGAAAAAGCCTAGTAAACCAAATTGTTTCAAAAATTTTAAGTTGGTATTATTTTCGGTTCAATGTTGATAATTGATATTATTTTAATTTTTTTATCTAGTAGGCATGTGATCAATATTTAGGATTTAATAAAAAGCTTTTTATTTCTCAATTCATTATATATTTTTTTTATCAGGTTTAATTTCTTTGTACAAAATCTTCTATCTATTTTATCAAAATGATTTTTAATATAACTAAGTAAATTTGAGATGAAAATGGCTTGGAGAAACACCATATTTGTCATGTTTCCTTTTTTCTTTTCTTGTTGGTATAAATACCTAAGAGAAACACTATCATATTGGTATAGATACCTATATCTCTAGAGGAACACTTATGCTCTTAGATGGTCCAGATTTAAAGAGTTGGGTTATTTTCTAGAGATAAATTATATAAGGTAAATTATAAATGATGTTGTTGTATTTTTAACTTTATCGGATTATGCTCAAGTGTTTTTTTACTTTTTGGACAATGTTCTTGAATTTTATAATTTTTTTAAAAATATAATCTTTTACTATTCATAAGTTAATATTTTGAAGATCAGAAAAAGATAATTATTATTTGCTAATTATCGTCAATTGTTATTTTAAAGGTGTATATAATTTTTTGAATGAATAACTTATCTTTGTACTCTCATAAAAAGTTAATGAATGTTAATTTATGAGCGATAGAAGACTATAATCGAAATTAAAAAAACTCTCGGACATAATGCAAAAAAGTCAAAAGTACATAGACAACATCCGAAATTTTCATTATATAAATACAAAATTATCAATTTTAAGAACTTTATAAAAAAACTAAGAAGTGTCAGTTTGAGAGTTGAGTTTATAGAACTTATTTTATCTAATTTTTTTTAAAAAAAAAATACGGAATGATTTATTAAATAAATAATTCTATAAATATTTCATATTAAATAAAAATTAAATAATTTTATAATTTATAATTATATCAGTAAAGTATGGTTCTTTTGAACACTTATTAAACTTCTTTTTAAAAAAATTATTTCAACTATCTATTTCAACAATAATCTTGAGTTTCAATAAGTTCGAGATTATCAAGAATCGCGCCATCGGTTTAGTTTTCAATCTGGAAAACATCCATCATTGAGGTAAGGTTCTAACATATCTTCACCTTTACGCTATTATTCGGTCTGTAATGAATAATTTATTACCAATTCCTATTTGGTACCTCCAAAGAATCATACATTCATACGCATTTATATTTGCCACACATAATGTATAAGATGAGGTCAACTTTTTTGTCTTCTTGTGTCGCATAAAGAACCATTTTGCAAAAGATTATGGTATTAAATTGGGCACTAAAGGATTTGATATTCTCTAATGATGAACCGCCCACTAATGATGTCATTCATTATAAGCTTTAAACTTCCTTTTACACCATTAACTACATGCTTTGCCACACATACCTCGTCACAAAGGGCCCATTCTTTTGGTTGAGTAGATTTTTTTTTAATATATAGAAAAAGAGCGAAATTAAGTTGCTTAATGTTGAATTAGTTGTTTATAATTGCAATTAAAGGAAAAGGAATCGAATAATCATATGTTTTACTTAAGTTGGAGACCTCTGCAACCAACAACAACCCAGGGTGCATTAGTCAATGATGATTAATGATTCTCACATTCCTCCATCTCCAATAGCTTTTCGATCAAAACCCAAATTACTAAAGTTTTCACCAAACCACCCAACATTAGCAATTAAGCATCCACGTTTTTCTCCGCCCAAGAATCAAACTAATCTACTTCTATGTTAATGTTCATTTTATAATTAATATTTAGGATCAACATTTTTTAATCTACTTCTAATATATATATATACACACTAGGGAAATGTTCGGAGAAGATTATTCTAAAGTTTTATAATTTTAGAAAGCTTGATTATATATGACATGCAGTTTATTGAAAAGATTAGATTTTTAGGGATATTTTTAAAGGGATTTTGGAAAGGTAGTAGAAATAATTTTAAAGAGATTAGAATTTGTCTTTCTTTGGGTAAATATCTTCCTACCAAACCTCAATTACATTTTGCATTAAATTTTTTTAAAATTTTACAAAGCTTTTTTAATAAATTAATCAAATAACTACTAAAAAACTTAAAAATATGTAAGAAGCTAAAACTAATGAAAAATCTGGTGATACGTGCCCTAGATTTGTGTTCATACATTTTTTAAAGATTCTTTTTTCTTGACATGACCAAGCATGCTCTAAACTCCTTGGCCATGAACAAAAGGCAAAGGATTGTAAAGACGGTTTTGGAAACCTATTATAAATGCCAAAAAGAGGTCACATTTTAGCAACAACAAGTAACATGAAAAT
This sequence comes from Fagopyrum homotropicum, assembly GCA_033239125.1. Taxonomy (NCBI): domain Eukaryota; kingdom Viridiplantae; phylum Streptophyta; class Magnoliopsida; order Caryophyllales; family Polygonaceae; genus Fagopyrum; species Fagopyrum homotropicum. Next base: position 7,548,155 of record BSWB01000005.1, on the reverse strand, counting down.
GTTATCTCTTCAATAGCAAAACACTAATGCATGAAACTTCCCTTCCTTCTCCAACCTTCCACTATGTTTTGTTTCTTTCCCATCTCTAACAAAATAAAACACAAAGTCGCATATCACTTGACTATTAACAAAAACACATACTAATAATCAGCATACCTCTTCGTTTGTTGATTTGGGGTTCACGAGGCACCTTACCAGCTTACCTGAACTTTGTCCACCCTCACTCCCTCGCCAATGTAGCTTCATCGGATTCTATATCAGCTCAAACGACAATTGCCTCTTACAGGTTTGCCTCCATTATGGACATGAATGCCAATAAGATCAACTCAAATGACCATTGCCCCTCACAGGAATTCTATGATACCCATAAGGGACAATTGTGATTTGTGGACATGAATGTCAATAAGATCAACTTAAATGACCATTGTCCCTTACATGTATTCTCTAATATTAAAAAGAAATATGGGTGTTTTTTCATAAAAATAAAACTTCAAATTTAGGTGGTTGTTAGAACATTTATGATTTATGGGACATTTTGTGCAAGTTTGTCTTTTATACAAGACCGAAAAAATTTATACATTAAGTGGGATATGTTTAAACCCTTATGATACTTGTATGAAATTATCCAAACACCAATATCTTTAAGTTGAACTTTTTCAAAACATCATGGTGCATAAGTAGAATTATGTAAACCACGGAACCACATCAATGGAATTTCCACAAATTCCATCACCCCCAAGTGAAATTTGTTTTCTAAAATTAAATCATAGTAACAATTCTGAAAATAATATACATTAATTTGAATACATTAACAATATAGGGGTATATTTTGAGATTATGATTCAATTTTAAAAATAAGGCCAGGTGATTCTCAGGGACATTTGTCTTTTGAGCTGATCTGCTAAAAAATTCAAACTATGCACAAAAGTATATATGGTAATCATGCACCATCCATTTTCTCTTTTCCTCTCTAATTCCAGCCACATAAACAAGCATAACACTACCACCTCAAATCAAAAGATGTACACAGCACAGTATATATTAATTGTCTTCTCCATGATTGATCAGAATGCAATCAATGCACATTGCCACATAGAAAAAAATATTGAATGACAAGAGAAGAAGACTATGATGTATGTAATATAAAGATTATAAACCATCTTTTACAAAGAAGCTCCTAAATTAGAGAAAGATAAAAAGTTCTCCCTTTGTCCCCACTCCCCACTTCCACCTTTCATTTCCACTCCAATTCCTACCTTCTTCCTATGCCATCCACTAATTTCTTTCATCTGCTTTTTTCATGTCTAAAGATTCCTCCCTAGTCAACCCACCTACCTACGTCCTCTATAAATACATACAAAACAAGTCTAATTGTTCAAAACAATATAAACAAGGAGATAGAAGAGTTTTAATATTGTACCGAGTATTTTTCGGGCTGAGGAAGAGGGAAGAATGGATAGCGAGGAACATGTTTCGGCCCCTTCTACACCAGCTACCCCAGGCACGCCTGGGGCTCCGCTGTTTGGGGGGTTCAGAGGAGACAGGAATACAACTCCTAAGAAGTCTTTACTTAGTCGGACTGGAAACTGCTTTAAAGTTGAAACTAGGTCCATTGAAGAAGGAGGCTTACCTGCCGTCTCGTGCACCATGATAATGCCACCTCCTCCAGTGCCCATTACAAAGAAGGTACTCACCTACATCGTAATCATTTTTTAAACTTGTGTGTCTTAGCTTGAAGTTTTTAAGTATGTGTTACAAGGCCAATAAGATTCCTGGTTTGTTTAACAAACCATTCATATGTAAGACGTAAATAATTGATCACACTTTATAGAAGGATAGATGAGAAGTTGCAAAATGTACTCACGGCTTATTTTTGTTCATGGGTTGATGCCAAATCAGGTGCTAGCCGAGTTCGTAGGCACTCTCATACTGATCTTTGCTGGGACAGCCACAGCAATTGTCAATCAAAAGACACAAGGATCCGAGACTCTTATTGGCTGTGCTGCCTCAACAGGACTTGCTGTTATGATCGTCATCCTCTCCACTGGACACATCTCTGGTGCCCATCTGAATCCAGCTGTCACCATTGCCTTTGCAGCACTAAAACACTTCCCATGGGCTCATGTAAGAACACATAACTTACGACAACACAGTTCAGATCTTTTACCAAACAAAAAGATGAAGCCAATACATGAGCAATTTATCAAACATAACACATTCTTATTGACACTACCTTATGTTGAAACTCTCAAGCAGACCAACCAGTAATATCAAGAATTGAAAAGCTTTTTATTTTTGCAGGTGCCCGCATATATAGGAGCACAAATACTGGCATCTTTTTGCGCAGCTTTTATACTCAAGGGCGTCTTCCACCCAATCATGGGAGGGGGAGTAACTGTGCCAGCAGGACATAACTACGCCCAAGCTTTTGCTTTGGAGTTCGTTATCACCTTCATCCTCATGTTTGTTGTCACTGCAGTAGCAACTGACACTAGAGCTGTAAGTTTTCTTTTGCCTAATCTTTTTTAGAAATTAAATTAGTAATATTATTTTACTTTGCCCACAACAGTGACAGACTACCCAGTAGGAATTGTTTATTTTCAAATTTTTCTGCTCCCACTTTCTAACTTTCTGCCAAATATCACATGCAGCTAACCACTAACAAATTCAGATCCACATAGAAAGATTAAAGACCTTTCTCAATCCCACTATCTAAATTCATTACTGGAACCAAATGGGCCCAAAAATGGTTGAAGCTTTTTAAGGACCACAGAAGTTGAAAAGGAACATCTCTGACGTGTCTTTTGACTATGAATTTGGTTCCTTAAGATGTACATGTCTAGTGTAAAACCCCTATTCTTATAAAGATGATTATGAGTTGATGTCCTGCAGGTTGGAGAGCTGGCAGGTATCGCGGTTGGAGCAACGGTTATGCTCAACGTACTCATAGCTGGGTATGCACAAATAGCATCCCCTCTTCCTATATTTTCTTCACTTGTTAAAACTTATAAAGTACATATTTGGCACGCCATGCATAAACTTTGATTTAGTTTAGAATAATTTAGCAAAGAATGACTTATAAGGGGATCAGTGGACCACAACACTGACAAGTGACAATCACGTCTAAATAGTTATCTGCAAGAATGTTTAGAAGAATATTTCAGTACATAAATCACAGATACGTACAATGTTTATACAAGAAAGAATTTCCACTTTTCCTACAGGTGAAAAATAAAAGGTTCACCAGAAAATTCCTTGTTTGACGTATCAAATTTGACATCTCATTTATGACATGTATCCAACCTCAACAAAATCCAATGTTCTAAATTTATATTACAATAAAGGAACTTGTATGGGGTATTTTCCTAATATTTCAATTTTTCTTTGCACTGTAGACCGTCTACCGGAGCTTCAATGAACCCAGTAAGAACATTAGGGCCTGCAGTAGCTGCACAAAACTACAAAGCCATATGGATCTACCTAACAGCTCCAATACTAGGGGCACTTTCTGGTGCCGGAGTGTACTCTGCAGTCAAGCTTCCAGATGAGGAAGAAAACAATCTAAAGCAACCTTCAGCAATTACGAGCTTCAGAATGTGAATCATCCAGAAAACCATATATTCATATAAAGAACAGTTCAACTAGTGTGCATGTGTTAGTTTGTGTCGTGTGGACATGTGTGAATTGCAAATTGCAAAAGACCAAGGTACTGCCTTACAAATATCTGGTAATGACACATCTATGTTGTGTGTTCATCCTATATCAAATGGGCCATAATTGAATCTACTGTGTTCAAAAGTGATAGTTGACTTTCTTTCTAGAAGTCGGTAATGTAATTGGGTATCGTTGAGTTATAGCTCTCAATCTCTTTTGCAAAAGAATATCACGATCATTGATGGTAACCATTTTCACTTTCTCAGCAATATCAATGGTTGTCAAGTAAATAAATGCTTTCATGATATTGATGATGACCCGGTGGGTTTGGCAAAATGGCATGTATTTTAAAGCACTAACTATTGTCGCGTAAAACTATTGAGTATTTGAGTGAAAAGACTAAGAGACAAAGATAGAATTGAGAAACAGTAGCTAGCAATAGTAGTGAGTATGCATGAAGACAATCATAGGTGAGAACAGAAGAAACTAACCTTTCATCGAAAAATGTACATCAAGAAAACACTGATACTGTGGCCACACTGCAGCCTATGATCCTTTTTCAATGGCATCAACAAGTTACTGATCATGGAAATTACGGTCCAAAGTCCCTCCCATTCCAGAGTCATACAATAACACAAGCATTTCTGCAGGATCATTGTACCCACAATCTTAATCATGCCATTATGCTTATGCATGAACCTCAGGCAGCACAGAAACTAAAAGCATTTCAAAACATAGCACATGGCGAACCCTAGTTCCAATTTCTTCCACTCTCCTATAGGCCAGAAAAAGGAGTCACTATGAGAGGAAGACAAATACTTATTGTCACATACTCCCATATACCACTTCCGCCATATCTATCTATGCACCGACTCAACCATGTTCAGTACATTTAGCATAATCATATATTTCATTCATAGTTTTATACTATTTAACATCATGCACATAAAAATAGAGTCGAAGTGAGAACAAACTGCAGGAAGGTGAATCACTAATGCAAAAAGAAATTTCCAGGAGCAAAATGCAGAAGCTAGATTCAGTCCTGTATATACCAAACTCATATTCAAACAAACGCATCATTTCAAATCAAACAACAAAACATGGCACCAGTGAGAAATGAGGGAGCACAAATAGGCAAGACATCAGTGCATATTTTCTAAACAATAAGCACAATCGCTTCAAATCAAAACAAAAAACATGGACAGAAATGCTAGTACAAAGTAAACGCCTAGTTAAACTAAGCTGCACTAAATTGACCTAGAACCATAAGATAATCATCAAATACAACTACTGGAATCAATAGATGTGCCAGCTAAATGTATTGACTTGCAATATAGAGTACTGCAATTTCCTCAAAAAAAAAATTATGTTGGCATACATAGTACCTAATGATGTTTCTATGGGATTTTTTGTGCTAGCTCCATTAAGCTCAGATGGTTGAAGTTGATTATCATTCTTTTTGACATAATAAGAGTCTGCTATCCCAACTCGCATCCCTTTGAATTTCTTGGGCCAGATTAATGACAAGAACTTACAACATGTCGTCCATAATAGACAATAATGGACATGCCGCATGCGCATCGTATGCACAGAAACACAAAAATCTGTCCATACTAACCAAGAGTAGTTCAAGCAGAATGGAAGAAGCAAAGAGTAATTCAGCAAGTCTTCATCACCGACTTCAGATTAAAGATTATCAGGACGCAATCCCGCCCACAGAAGACTAAATTCAACGAATTCGATAAATCAAACGAGGGAAATTCCGCGAGCTGGCTCAGTGAAGTCAGATTTGGCCAAACGAGAGCGCGATTTATACAGGGAAAGGACAAAACACGCTGCCAGAACTCCGACAGCGTCAGCTACAGCGTCCTTGGCGGAGGCTCCAGCGGAATGGAAGAAGCCGAAATGATCGGAGACCTCCTTGGCGGCACCGGCGGAGAGAGAGAAAAGGGATCCGACAATGATGCTCCGATTCCGGATGAAAGAGGAGCGGGTTTGAGTAGCGAGGATGGAGAATATCACGGTGAGAGAGAAGCAGAAGAGGAAGTGTTGGAGCTTGTCAGGAGCTAGCCATGGATCTACTTCTGCAACTGCTTCCTCCATGACAGAGAGCGAGACGGTAGAATTGAAGCTTCCGGCCCGGGTTTAGGATGAGTTTTACAGGGATACCGGAGATTATTTTAGATTCTGGGCCTGATGCATTTAGATTTTTTTTTCGGAATTTCAGAAAATTTAGGGTTGTTTTGTATCAATTGGGGTTTTAGACTCTATTCTCTTACGAGATTTTTTTTTGCTAAAGTATCTTTAAAAATCAATCTTTTTAACTAAAATTATTCGAGATTGTTGGGGTAGATTGTATTTTATTTCATACGTACCTTTTATTATTGATGTTAGACAATCTTTGCTCCATTGTTGATTGATCATGTTCTCCCCTACTCTCCCACGATTTGCTTCTCCGGCCTCAGGTTTGCTTCTTCTCCGAGTTCGATTTGCTTCTTCTCGAGTTGAAGCAAATACACTACTTAAGTTACGACATTGCGCTTGGAAAACCCTTTATAGCCCGTTCTAGGGCACCACCTTTGTCTTTCCTTCTATTGTTGTGTATGTCATATTGGAATATAGAGAGAAACGGATATCTCTTTGTATGTCCGATTGAACAATGCCTAGATTGATTTGTGCAAGCTAAGGAGAACGAATATATTGCTTTGTAGGTCCTATCACTAATATGTAGAGGCCGAGGTGATCTTTCTTTCTGCAAAACACTCACAATTAGCACCCAAAAATAATTGGGGCATCGTTTACTCTTTGGTTCATCACTAGATATTTGGTCATCATTTGGTTCATATATATATATATATATATATATATATATATATATATATATATAACATTAAAACTACTTCTTCACATGCCTCCCGCTAAATTGTCCATATACTCAGTTGCATGCAATTTACATATTTCACCTAGTTGATTCAACATCATAGCATGTGTGCAAGAATTTGGCACAACTTCTTTTCAAACATTCAATAATACAATCTCAAAGCCTCGTCCCTATTTCCAATTTTACAGTTTCCACTTATTAATATATTATAAGTGAATTTGTTGGGAAATACTCCTTGTCTTCCATTTCATTAAACAATTGATTCGTCTTATCAATTCTCCCGTTTTTGTAAAAATCATTAAGTAGGTGATGGCATTTGAAACAATATCTTATTTTCTTACATTTATGAGAAAAAAATGTAAGCTTGTTATAGATCCCCTCTAACAACATGTCCATGAATAAGGACAATATATGTCACAAAACACGGAGATAAACCCTTTCCCACCATTTTATTGAACACAACTCTTGCTTTTCTACATTGCCCAACTTTCAAATGACCATAGACGATGCTAGTATATGTCACGTGGTTTGGAAGAATATCATGGTGAACCATATCCTTTAGCAGCTTGTATGCTTCCTCCAAACCACCAAGCACCAAATGCCATCCACAAATAAAGTTAATAAACTATAGACAATTGCATCCTAAAGCCTCATGCATATCAAAAGCAATAGAGTAATCAACAAGCTTCATTTCACCATCTATCAAAGTTGCATACGCAAATTGATCTGGCTCCAATACCTGATGCAACATCTCAACAAAGAACCTCTTGGCCATATGTTAGCATGAAATATGGCGATATTCTATGCATACATTTTGGTTGTTTTTCCCTTATTATTGTGTACATGGATGAGGTTTTGAAGCAATTGTTAGCTTGTTCATCTACTTTATTGATATAGAGGTGTACACTAGCTTTGTGTTGATTATAGGTGAATAAGAGCTGGAATCGGAACATTTGAGAGAGGAAAGGGAGTAATTGATCATGTTCGAGGATTAGGAGATACATCAAGGAAGCTAAGGAGGGAGCTAGGATGAAGAATGACACGAAACAAAGGCAACAACAAGCATTATACACTTCCACGCCCTGAATTATGGCCGTGGAGAAGAGAAATTGAAGTCCACGCTCTAAACCACGGACGTGGACTTGGCATCATAAACGTGGAAGAGAGTTTGAGGCACTTTAGTAACTTACACGGTATAAATTACGGTCGTGGAAAGCATGAGACACCGTAATCCACTTCCATGCTCTAAATCACGGTCGTGGAACCTTGTGAGACCGTGATTTAGGCAATCTTTTGACATGTCATTACTTGCCACGTCACTTACGTATTGGGCCTTGACGGTATCTTTTTCTCGCCTTATAAAAAGAATGGAGAAGAGAATTTCGGGGACTGGCGCTTACCCCCCGCTTACCCTTGTTTTGGAGTGCTTGCTTAGGGTGGATTGACGGCCGGAAGTTGCGGAAGCGCCGTCGGATTAGAGATTCGGAGATTGCTTGTGGCGGAAGTTTAGCCCTTTTCTTAGGTTTTGATATTGAAGACGGATTGACATCCCGTTCTTCGTTCTTACCTGAGGTTATTGTGAGGTTTCGTATTATACATTCTGAATCCATTGAGTATTCCACTTTGTGCTTTGGATTTGAGATTGATTTTGAAGTTTATTTGAGTATTCGAGGGTTTTCATCTTTCATTCTCCTTAAATTGAATATTGATATCATGACAATGGTTTTGGCTAAAACCCTTTAGCAATTCTAAGGTGAAGGGTTGATAGTTGTGCCTTAGATGATGATAGACTGATCGTAAACAGATTGGACCCTGAGAGTGCGAGAAAACATCGTCGACACCCTAAATCACGGTCTATTCTTAGGTATTCACAGCCGTGATTCTCAAGATCTACCCGTGATTTACCCCAGTTTACGAACTTTGCTTTTACTTTAATTCAAAGTTAAAGATTTGCTTTAACCTACCCTTGACTTGCCTTTTCTAGGTAGTAGTGTGACTCAACATCCTCTATTTCGGTTTCGAGTGTCACAACTTTACCGTTTGAGTTTATCCTGATCCTTGGGTTACAAGTTTGGGTATTTGAGATCTATTCTTGTCCTTAGATCCTTTCTATACTGCAGCCTCAACAACCTTTATAGAGAGCGTCTTTGGGTTAGACATATAAGGTTTTGGAACTTCACCGTACATTACCTTACTTTAGTATACTTTTGCAATTCTTGACTCTGTCCTTAATCCTTTAGTATATCTTGAATTGATTGCCACAATTTGATACCTGGATCTTTAGGGTTGCTATTTTCCCCAATATTTGCAAAGCTTTAGATCTTTATTTGCTTGACAACTTGAAATTGGATTTTGTTTCACCAAATCCTTGTGTTCGATACTCTGGAATACTTGTTAATCTACGCCGATCCGTACACTGCGGGTTCGCTTGCTTTTATTCTAATTTTATAAATTTAAGACTTATTTGCACGCACACTTAGTGGCGAACAAGTTTTTGGCGCCGTTGCCGGGGATTTGGTCAAGACCAAACTTCGGTTTTCGGTTGTCGAGCTTGGGAGCTTTGCTCTTATTATTTGATATCTCTTTTGAGTGCTATTTTTAGGTTCTCTTAGGTATATGCGTAGGTCTAGATCCAACAAGGACCTCATACCTCTTGATCCGGAACTTGAGAAGACCTTGAGGAAGAAACTTAAGGAAAGAAAGATGGCTGAAAATAAAGAGAAAACTTGTTACGCTAAGAACGTGACACGCAAAAGTCTTAAATTTATAACTCGAATTATTTTTCCTAACTCCTAGCGAACCCGCAGTGTACAGGACGTTTTGTAGTAAGGATAGTATTCCGAGGTCGAATACAAAGACTGAGGTGAGATTGAATCGATTAGTGACTAAGGATAGTGTTGATCTAGGCTAAGAAAAGAGAAAGAAACAAATAAATGAAAATCTCAATGTTTTTGGGTTTGGTTTTGTGTGGTGATCAATCAAGAATCACAACGATATAAGAATACAAAACAAACTAACAATCTAGCAAAAACACAAATAAACGAGGCAAACACGAAATATGTGATCAAAGAGAGAAAAGCAGATTCTAGGGGTTGGAAATTCCGGTTATGGCATAAGACTCAAGCTTCTAATCAACCTTGGGTAAACTATAGTATGTTGGGAAGGAATGTTTCTCAAATGGGGTCAATTACCGGGTAGGTCTCATGATCCACTAATCCCGCACCTAATGTCCTATCACCGGGTAAGTCTCTAGGAGCCTAAGGGAGGAATATCTACACAAACCGGATGGTATTCTAGGGATCTAACCTCTCCTTACCAGGTAAGTCTCAGGAAGGCAAGTCCTAAACACCTATCCTAGCACACTCAGTCCAATAGCGGCTTGTGAGGCTCACTACTACCTAGAGTTCGTCATCTTCGGTATCTAAGAGCAAGAATCACCGTGTAGGTCTCTTCTAACACTTAGTTGCTAACACTAGGTCACCCTAGGATAGATTTAGCTCAACAAACACTAGGATTTCAACAATCTAACATTCTAGCACTTAGATTCATCAAATCAAACGAGTTAGTCAGAATTACGGGTTGTTCATCCCTTTCCACGGCCGTGGAGTGGCAAGAACGAACCCTGGTTTCCAACAGTAGCTCGGTTCAAGAAAACGAATCATCCTAAGGTATGTCTAAGTCCATTCCATCATAGTCCAAGCTATAACCATCATTTTCTTACCCTAAAATCACATCTATCTAGCCAACAACAAGCATCTCAACAATTAAACTCAACAAGCATACATTCATGGCTTCCATAGCAAGTAGATGAAGTGAAATAGAGATGAACAAGTAGAACAAAGAATACCAAGCTGAATGTATGATAAGAAATACTTACAATCCTTCAAAAGAAGGTTCAATCTCGTTCCTTACAAAACCGAGCAAATCGTCTTCACAAAAATCACTCAAAACTCTGAAAAACTAAGAATGGTGTGTTCTTCTCTTCTTCTTCAATGGACCCTTTTCTTCTCCTCCAAGTGAAGCTCCAATCCAATCTTCCAATGAGAGAATATGTGTTGTTGTGAGTGTGGGAGAGAATGGAGCGATGGGGTCTGTCATAACAACCTGCAGGACCACCTTATATCCTCAACAAATTGCAAGAGTCGGCCATGAAGATCGTGGGACTACTGTCACAGTTGTCTGGCCAAAACCACGGCCCATTTCCACGCCCGTGGAAGTCCCAGTGGCCGTGGTTTTGGTGCCTCAGCTTGTTTTGGATCATTAAGTCACGATTTGGTGCATGGCATGCACCAACAAGGTCTCATGTGTCCTCCTTAGCTCCTAACTTGCGAGTCCGAAGGTGTGTTATCTCGAGGAATGATCTTCAAAATGTATCGATTAAGCTCCTAAATCTCCTAAAATACCTACAAAGCATGCAAAAGTCTGTGTAGATGTCTATCTCGACAAAATACATGAACTGAGTGCAAATAGTAACAAACTAGTGCAAACCATGCATGAATGAGCGGATAAACTATCTAAATGAGTGCCTAATCTAACATCATAAATCGTGTTATCAATATGCGTAGGTCTAGATCCAATAAGGACCTCATACCTCTTGATCTGGAACTTGAGAAGACCTTGAGGAAGAAACTTAAGGAAAGAAAGATGGCTGAAAATAAAGAGAGGGATCTCCAAGCGGAGTTGGAGGAGTCTCAAGCTTAATTTAAGTGGAGTGAAAAGACTCGTAGGGAAGAAGCGGAGCGTCATCAATTCCAAATTGATGAGCTCAAGACCATGATGTTGGAAATGAGGTTGGAGATGACTAACTCCAAGAAGGATAAGAAAGACAAACCGACTAAATCGGTTAGAGCTGAATCATCCGACGATGAGGTTGATGATGATATGCCACCGCTAGTGGGCATTGATCCAACGATGAATCCAGTCCGGAATGATCCAAGACCAGCCGCCAATCCTCGTATTCTAGCTGGGGGTGCGAGAGCCGCGAACGCTTGGCCAAAGGATGAATCCGATTCAACAACCACGCCGCCTAGGCGTGAACTTTGAAGCTGAAGATATCCAGGAATTCAGCTTTAGTCTGCAAGTGATCACCATGGTTCTCCAAAATCAATTTGGCGGAACAAGTGCTGAATCTCCACATCAACACTTGCAGAATTTTGAAATTCTCATGGAGACGTGAAACCGAAGAAGACCACCACCAACAACTACAAAATCAAGCCATTCTTCTTTTCTTTGAAGGACAAGGCTCTAGCATGGTATCAAGCTCTTCCAAATGGAAGACTCAATACGTAGGAGGATCTATCTTCGGAGTTCTTGACTAAGTTCTTTCCGCCATCCAAAACAGCGGAGTTGAGAGGCAAGATTAATGCATTTCTTATGAAGCCTAACGAAAGTTTGGTTCAATCATGGGAAAGGTTTCAGGATTTGCTATTAGATTGCCCACACCACGGCATCTCAAGACTTGAATTGTTAGAGATATACTATAAGGGGCTGGATGTGGAAACACAATTCAAGCTCCAATCCCTTTCATGTGGAACATTCATGGACATGAGGGAAGATGACGCTTGAGACTTCATTGAGAAGCAAGCCCAAGTGATTGAGAAATACTCCCACCAGAAGGTGGAATGTAACCGAGGAGATTTGGGATCTAATCTAACACAAGCTGCGCAAACTCAAATCTTCTCCCTCAACACCGAAATCAAGGAGTTGGAGGAAGTCATTAGAGCTGGCCTTCAAAAGCCAAAGGAGCAAGATGTTAGGTACTTAGCAAACAACAACAACCACCAAGGAAATGAAGGTACCAACCGGAACAACAACCGGAATTCAAACAATAACCGGAACAATTGTAACAACAACAGCCGGAACAACAATTGGAACAACAACAACAACCGGAATTCAAACAACAATTGGCATTCCAACCAACAACAAAATTCCGGTAATCCTTATTCCAATTTAGGAAATTCACTAACACCACCTTCTTCTTTTTCCATCCCTTTGAAAAGTCAGGGGCAAGGATCTAATAGCTCAAGCAATTCGGGAAAGGAGAAGCCCAATCCCATGTTGGAAACAATCATGGGAAAACTTCAAGGACTGAAGAACCACATCACTAAGGTTGATAAAGCTCAAAGAGCTTTAGAAAACCAACTATTCTGTAAAGCCAAGGAAGTTCATAGAAATCAAGGAAAACTTCCCGGAAAGACGGAGGATAACCCAAAAGGAAGGGTGATGGCTATCACAACTAGGAGCGGAGTAACCACTACCGATCCGCAACCTAAGTTTGTTGAAGTCCCCGTCGAAAAAGAGAAATAAAAGGGGAAGGAAAAGGAAGACATCTACATTCCTCCTCCAACTTACAAACCTCCCTTACCATTCCTAAAATCTAGAGCAAGAGCGCGCCTAGACAAGCAGTTCGGGAAGTTCATTGAACTCATGATTAAACTGCACATTAACATACCTTTAATTGATGCAATTGTAGGTATGCCCGCTTACGAAAAGTTCTTAAAAGAGATCCTCTCTAACAAGAGGAAGCTGGAAGACTTTGTAGAATTCAAGATGAGTTCGGAATCATCGGACCTCATCAAAACAATGAAGGAGAAGATGCCCCCAAAGCTGAAAGATCAGGGGTCATTTTGCATCCCAATTGGGATGGGAGAAATCACATATGACGCTTTATGTGATTTGGGAGCAAGCGTTAGCATCATTCTGCTTGCTTTGTGTAGGAAGATCGGTTTAGGTGAACCTAAACCGGTGAAGATGACGTTATACATGGCGGATCGATCCATAACTCGTCCCGTCGGTATCATTGAAGATGTCCCGGTCAAGCTCGATAAGTTCTACGTTCCTATAGACTTTGTTGTGCTTGACATTCCTACAAATTGTTCGGTCCCGATCATACTCGGAAGACCATTTCTTGCAACATCCGGCTGCATAGTGGATTGTAAGAATGCTAGACTCGCCTTCGACATAGGAGAAGAGAAGGTTGAATTTGTTCTCTCAACTTTGGTGAAAGAGCCAGCTCTTGGACAAGACATGTTCAATATTAATGACGAGGAGGCATCTAGAGAGGAAGTAAGCTCGATTCTATTCAAGGATCCATTGCAAAAGGTGATCACCATGAGCATCATGGAGAAAGGAGAAGAAGAGGATTGCAATGAGGAAATTGAAGCCTTGGAGGAGCTAAAGGAAGTACATGAAGAAGAGTTTGAAAAGCTCTACGATGAGTCAAAAGATGTGAGGAATCACGGCCAGTCGTGCTATTCCACAACCGTGGATTCACCCATGATGACCCTAATCAGCTATTCAGAGAGCTCTAGTAAGTTACATGGCCTAAACCACGGCCGTGGAACCACCAGTGGTGCCGTAATTGACTTCCACGCCCAAAATCACGGCCGTGGAAGTAACAGTGGTGCCGTAATTTTTGGGGATTCTGAGAACAATTACGTTCTTTCCACCAATGCTCTTGAGTCTTCTTCAACAACTCCTACACCCTTAGAGACTTCTAAGGAAGCATTGGACACTCCTCAAGAGCCATTAGAGACTCCAATAGTGATGGAATTGAAGACACTTCTCACACATCTTCGGTACGCATTTCTAGGAACTAATTCTACTTTTTCGGTAATTGTTAGTTCCGATTTAAATGAAGATGAACATGGTAAACTGATGATTGTTCTAAGGAAACATAGGAAAGCTTTAGGTTACACTATAGAGGATCTTGTAGGGATTAAACCTTCATTATGCATGCACAAGATCCTAATAGAAGAAGACTTTAAGCATTCACGACAACCTCAACGACGGTTAAATCCGATCATGAAGGAGGTTGTTCAGAAGGAGATTCTTAAGCTACTTGATGCAGGTATCATCTATCCTATCTCCGATAGTAAGTGGGTGAGTCCCGTACAAGTTGTCCCGAAGAAAGGAGGAATGACGGTTATCATCAACAAGAACAATGAACTCATTCCTACAAGAGCCGTGACGGGATGGAGGATGTGCATAGACTATCGTAAGTTGAACAATGCGACAAGGAAGGATCACTTCCCGCTACCATTCATAGACCAAATGCTTGAGAGGTTAGCACAACACTCATACTTCTGTTATCTTGACGGTTATAGTGGTTTCTTTTAGATTCCGATCTATCCGGACGATCAAGAGAAGACCACATTCACGTGCCCGTGGGGTACGTTTGCTTATAGGAGAATGCCATTCGGGCTTTGCAACGCCCCAGCCACCTTCCAAAGGTGTATGATGGCCTCTTCTCGGGATACGTAGAGGAAATCATGGAGGTTTTCATGGATGACTTTTCCGTTTACGGTTGCTCTTTTGATAATTGTCTTTCTAACCTTTCTCTTGTGCTACAAAGGTGTTAAGACACTAACCTAGTTCTTAATTGGGAGAAGTGTCAATTCATGGTGAAGGAAGGCATTGTCTTAGAACACTTGGTCTCTAGTAGAGGGATTGAGGTAGACAAAGCTAGGATAGAGACCATAGAGAAGCTCCCTCCTCCATCTTCGGTGAAAGGGATAAGAAGCTTTCTAGGACATGCTGGATTCTATAGACGTTTTATCAAAGAATTTTCTAAGATATCAAAACCGCTTACTAATCTATTGATGAAGGATGCAGTTTTTTATTTTTCACAGGATTGTTAGATGCATTTCATAGGATCCGGGAAGCTCTAATCTCATCCCCGATCATACAACCTCCGGACTGGAATCTCCCGTTCGAAGTCATGTGTGATGCAAGTGACGTAGCTGTTGGAGCTGTGCTTGGGTAAAAGAAAGAAGGCCGAACCCATGCTATCTACTACGCTAGCAAGACGCTAGACGAAGCGCAGCTCAACTACGCCACAACTGAAAAAGAATTTTTAGCTATTGTATATGCCTTTGAGAAGTTTCGCTCTTATCTTGTAGGTGCAAAGGTGATTGCGTACACGGACCATTCTACGATCCGTTATCTACTTGCCAAGAAAGATGCGAAACCAAGGCTGATAAGATGGATTCTTTTCCTACAAGAATTCGATCTAGAGATCCGTGACAAGAAGGGTTCGGAAAACTCTATTGCGGATCACCTAAGTCGTCTACCACATCTAGAAGACGACGATCTACCCATAGATGACTCCTTCCCAGACGAGCATTTACACATCATAGAGGAGTGCATCGACAAGATAACTAGAGGTAACGACCCATGGTTTGCTGATTTTGTTAACTATTTGGTTTGTCAAGAAATACCTCCCGGATTATCCTACGCACAAAGGAAGAAGTTCTTTAAGGATGTCCGGCAATACTTTTGGAATGAACCTCTACTCTTCAAGAGAGGTCCCGATGGCATCATTCAAAGATGTGTGCCGGAAGACGAGATGCAAAGCGTCATCTGTCATTGTCATTCACTACCTTGTGGATGACACGCTAGTTCTAATAAAACTAGTGCTAAGGTATTGCAGTCCGGCTTCTTTTGGCCTACTTTATTTAAGGATGTGCAAACCATTGTTTCCTACTGCGATGCTTGTCAAAGAACAGGAAACATTTCTAGGAGGAACGAGATGCCTCTTAACAACATTCAAGAGGTGGAGATCTTCGACGTTTGGGGAGTCGACTTCATGGGACCATTCCCATCATCTTGCGGGAATCAATACATACTCCTAGCCGTGGACTATGTTTCGAGATGGGTTGAAGTCATAGCCTCTCCAACTAATGATGCCACGGTTGTCATCAAGTTCTTTAATAGAACTATCTTCCCGAGGTTCGGGACACCGCGGACCATCATTAGTGACGAAGGTTCACACTTCATTGCCCGACGATTGAAGCTCTACTAGCTAAGTATGGGGTGACTCACAAGAGTGCCACTCCCTACCATCCACAAACGAGTAGACAAGTGGAGATTTCGAATAGAGAGATCAAGGGCATCCTAGAGAAAACAGTTTCGAAGACAAGAAAGGATTGGTCTTTGAAACTAGATGATGTATTATGGGCGTATAGGACTGCGTACAAGACTCCCATAGGAACAACACCATACAACCTTGTGTATGGGAAGTCTTGTCACTTGCCGGTGGAGCTGGAACATAAAGCGTATTGGGCGGTAAAGTGGTTGAACTTTAGCATGAAGGAGGCGGGCGAGAAGCGCCTCTTGGACCTTAACGAGCTTGAAGAACTTCGCTGAAACACCTATGAGAACACTAAGATCTACAAGGAGAGAGCGAAGCGTTGACATGATAAGTATATCATTCCAAAGGACCTCAAGGAAGGAGATCAAGTTCTCCTCTTCAATTTGAGACTGGCTCTTTCCAGGTAAGCTTAAATCTCATTGGACTGGACCTTATCTAATTAAACATGTTTTTCCCCATGGCACAGTCGAAGTATGGGGTGAAAAGAGCGGAAGTTTCACGGTGAACGGTCAACGACTTAAGAAGTATTCACCGGAACTCCAAGCTGAGGAGTTCGCACCCACCACACTCGAATAATTCCAGGTACGGTCTAGCTACGGACCTTAAACAAGCGCTTCTTGGGAGGCAACCCAAGTTATTGCACTATGTTTTTGTTTTTCATTCTTAGAATAGTTAGTATAGTTGTTTTTGCTTTGTTTTACCCTTGATACCTTTCGGTATGTCGTGTTTTTGGATGTAGGAGTAAGGAATAGGCAATGGAAAGAGGAAAAGTTGGAAGGAATTGACGAAACTTGAATATTGGCACAATGCAGAGTTCCACGACCTAAACCACGGTCGTGGAAGCTACAGCGACCGTAATTCTTCAAAAATCTGAGAAAAATCACCAAAACCACGGGTCCGTACAGTTCCACGGCCGTGGAACACCCCGAGTGACCGTGATTTTCCAAATTTTTTACGGCCACTATATAAACCACTTTCCTTCACAAAAACACCACAAAACTCAATTCCACGACCCTATTCCACGCCCTAATCGCCGAAACCACTCCCCATCTCTCAAGTCTTCGTTCGGAGTCCGATTCGAACGATTCTTGATCCTAACGTGCAGCATTTTTGACCTTCTACAAGATCCAATCAACAATCAGAGTGAACAATTCCTGCACAAGAAGGAATTTGGATTTTAAAAATCCAAAACCTAGGTTTTTCTCCTCTTTGTCTACTTTGTCGATTTGGCTCAATTCTTGCAAGAATTTTTAGGATAACTGATTGGAATTGGAATTGAAATTAGCCTAGGACTGTGTCTGCTGAATTTGGTGTGATTTGGTTGAGATTTGTGGAAAACAAAACCGAACCACGGTCACTAGGTGTTCCACGGCCGTGGAATCTGTAGAACAGGCCGTGATTTCTACTGTAATGGATAATTTGTTTAGGAGAAAGTCGAGCAGGAACAAGAAGAGGAAAGGTGACAATTCCTCTTCCTCTCAAAACCCTCCTAATGAACCACCATCACCCTCACCTCCTAGAATTCCAACCATCCATGAGGATTACCTCGATGCCTTAGAAAGGATCGAGAAGAGACCGGTCATAGGACCAAGATACTTAGTGCTTGAGGAGTTAGAGCCACTGAATGTAGTGAATGATTTGACATGGCTTCTAGATAGAGCCGGCTTGATTGTCTTTTCCACTATTAGAGCGGATGCTTATGAGGAGATCACTAGGGGGTTCGTCACTTCCTTTGAGCATAGTGCCATCGATAGGACGGTTTCTTTTCGGCTGATGGAGGAGAACTATGAGTTCTCAATCTTGCAGTTTGGATCCTTCTTTGGGTTTCATGAGACCTTCAATGGTCGTTTTTCTAGCGGGGTATACGCTAAGGACTTTTGGAGTGAGATAGCGATGATTTACGCTAGTGAGGATCATTGGCAGCCGGCCGACACCAAGGCTAAGCTCATCTACCACTTAGCCTTGAAGATAGCTCATAGGGTCCTTTCCGAGTGCCTTTTCCCTAGGACCGATGAGCTTTTCCTTCTCTATTGTATGCTCCATGGTAGACCTGTTGATTGTGCTACCCTTCTAGCCTCCACTATGAGTAAATCAAAGAACAAGAGGGCCGGTAACATTGGATATGGTGGTATAGTTACACACATTGCCTCACAGCTCGTGATAGATTACTCCGCTTGTACTAGGATAGCGGCGAGACCTTTGGGTCTCAATAGTCTTATGACTAGGGGTATCATCTTCCCTAGACACCGCGGTCCACCTACCGCCGGCATGCCATGGGAGGATAGAGGAGGTAGAGGCATTTCGTGGCTTCCCGAGTATTCTATTATGGTCGGACGCCATAATTGGAAGGAGACTTTCGCTGCTATGCATGCGAATAGGTTAGCACCACCTCCTTTTGTGCCGGATGAGGCTCCAGCTGCGGATGTTGAGGAGGAGACTAGAGGAGGTGATGACTTTGAGGGAGGAGCTGATGAGCAGGACTTTGGCACTTTCCCAGATCAGCCGGCGCACTTTCCCGACCCTCCTAGACGTTCTCCTAGACCTTCCGGACCTTCCGGTGCCTCTTCCTCTCGCCGTGCTAGTGTGAGTGAGAGGCCGACTTGGATGGACGCTCCTCCCGCTTGGTATGGGGAGCAGCCTTCATGGATGAGAGCTCCACCTCCTTGGTACGATCAGGCACCCACAACACCAGCATCACCGACTCCCCAGGACGCACCAGCATGGTACGGCCAGCCACCGGCTTGGTAGGAGCAGCTACCGGCATAGGCCATGACTGAAGGTATTTCTAAGGTCGTCTATACCCAATCAAAAGTAAATCCCGACTTAGCACTAAAACAAGTATAGTGGTTAAGTAAGGGTCGAACCCAAGAGAGTTTAGATTTTATTAAGTCTAATTATTGATTATCGAAACAAGTAGAAAAAGGGGGGGTTTGGTTGGAACAGTACTGCAAGGAACTTATAAAAACGAATGACACAAAAAACAAGATGATGATGGATGAGTCTAAACTATGTTGATTCTTAGCATGCAATTGCTACTTTGGTGAGTTCCTTTTTACAAGTTTCATGTAATCTCCCGTCTTGATCATATGTATGTGTTGAGCTAACCGGCATCAACACAACTTAATAGGTTAGTGTTCCGTAAACCTACAAGAACAAGCAACAAGTTAGCTTTCAAACAAAGACTAAGGGATACAAAGAATGGATTAAAACCGTTAACCCTATCTTTCTATTTGTGTTCCTTTTCTTTAAGCAATTACAACCCGTTATTACTTAAAGTTACTACTAGACTAAAGACCCGGACCCGGAATCTGTTAATCCTAGTTCTTTGCATGCGCTTTAGAACCTAAGGTGATCAATCTTAAGTATTAATCAAACATGCAATTAGGCAATAAAGATCAAGGAAACACAAAGTATTACTGAATGAAACTTATATTAAAAAAACTTACAACCAAAGTAACAATGTAGCTTCAAACCAACCCAATGTAGCAAGAGAGTTAGCAACTCATTACAATGGAAAACTCAATTCTAAAATGGATTTTATGTGGATAAAACATGGATGATTCTAACAATCAGCCAAGGACTATTTATACTACAAAAGACACTAAATAGGAGTAAATAGCCGGCCCCAAAACAGCCACCTTTAATGCCATAAAGGTGGTGTAAATAGTCGGAGTAAAGCTTCTGATGTTGAACCGCAGGGGCTGTTTAGGCAGAATCGCTTGAACTTCTTCGTGGCCGCAGGAGCAGCCAGGCCATTCCGTAGGGGCGGATCTTTAATACTCTTCCAAACGCCTGACTCTTCAACTTCTTGCCGTTTCTGATGTCAAGGCGCAGGGGCGCTTTGGTGCCAACGTAGGGGCGGTGACATAGACTCCTCATCTTCTAGCTCTCAGGGTGAAGCGCAGGCAGAGGCGCAAGTCTTCGCTTCTTCAGGATAAGTCACTGCAGGGGCGCCTAGGAGTGGCGCTAGGGCGGTGACAATCTTCGTGGTTGGCGTTAGAGAAGGCGCCGCTGAGCACTCCGGAGTAAAGTGTCACCCGCTGGGGCGGTGACACTGCTCCGCGGGGGCGGTGAGGCTGCAGAAGCCTTGCTTCGTGGACTAAATCACTCCTAAGTGCTTATAACTCCTTCCTTAGCTTCTTTTAGTCTTCTTCTTCTAGACCAAGGAGTTAGTAGCATAAACCGACACAAATGCAATAACAAGACTCTAAAAACTAGCCTAAATGATAGTTATTCCATCACCTATCAAACTCCCCCATACTTAGACCTTTTACTCGTCCCGAGTAAAACAAATGACAGCAACTAGACTCAAAGGCCTCAGAAAGCATGGGTAAGCTGAAAAGACAATGGAAACAAAAGAAAAGCCAAGAAAGAAAGAAGGAAAAGAGAGGGAATGTGAGAAAAGGAGAAAAATACTACCATCCTTATTGCTCCAAGAGTGACCTACCCGGACAACCTCCTTATGACTCCCCTCCTTATGTCGCCAAGCGCCGAAGGAAAACCTACACTCGGTGTCGCTCATTTTGCCAAGGCGTCCTTTCAGGTTTTCACCTTGCCACTCTTCTTCTCTTCTTTGATGTTCTCACTTAACTCACATCCCTCAAGTCCAAATTTTCACCAACCTAAGGTTGGTCGGACTACCTTCTTTTTGCCTAAACCACCCTTTCGGGTTTTCGGTTTATCCTAGGATTTTTCATGCCTTTTTCATTTTCTTTGGCTTTTTCTTCTCTTTTTTTTACTACTGAATTGGAAACTGAGTTACAAAACATAAGACTCAATGCAAAACAAACTCAAAACAACTCGAATGGAACTGTACATGCAATGATGATTCCCTCCCCCATACTTGAAGCACACTTTGCCCTCAAAGTGGAAATGCAGCAAAGATAATTGTGGGAGAAGGAAGAGAAAGATACCCTCAGTGGGATGGTCCGGCTAGACCATTTGGACTCTCCTCCGGTGGGTAAGGGAAGTGGCTGAAAAAATGCTCCTACCGGCGGTAGATGTCCTCTATGCGGCTCTGTTGGGCATCCATCCGACGGCCGAAAGAGGTCTCAAAACCGGCCTGCCAAGTCAGCTGCTGAGCCTCGAGCCGCCGCTGCTGGGCCGCCTGCCAAGCCTCCTGCCTCTGGTCGAAGTGGGAGGTCATGGACGTGGCAAAGCTCGTCTGCCCAGCATGGTCCTCTAGTAGTCGGACTACCATGTCTGGTGCTGGGTGGTCATGGCCGCCATCTGAGCCTGTAGGCTCGCAAGGACCGGATCCTCCTCTGGTGCCGCAGTGGGCATCTCCTCGTCGTCAGGAATGGACATGTGCTCCTCATAATAAAGCCGGCTGGAGCTCGCAGCATGCCTCTCCACAATAGCCACTAGCGGCCTCCTCGGCACGAAAGGATCTGCTAGAATGTAGATCTCGGAGAGCTCATCCCCAAATGGTAAGGGCCGAGGGAGGTAAGTGAGGTGGCTCTCATCTGCAAGGGAGATCCAAAAGAGGTTCTCCCCATCCCGTCGGAGGAGCTTGCACCTCATAAGCATCCCCTCAGTGTAAAGGGGACCCTCTAGCCCGTCCTCCAGCACGGACAGGTCCATCACCTGTGAGGCGATCAAGGAGATCACCCCACCACCAACAATGTCCCTCGGCTCGCTCTTCCTAATCCGCTTCAAAGCGGAAAGGAAGAGGAATGACCAATCCATTACCTTCTCGCTCATCGGAAGGCAAGTTTATAGGAGGGGGAGGTCCTTGAGGGTAACCTTGTTCTCCTCTTTGTGCCCACAGAAGACACTCATGAGGATCTCGGAGAGGAGCCTCAAGAAAGGGTGAGTGAGTTTGTTGGAGTACTCACCCCCTGCATGGAACTCGGCTTTGGTAGCTACCTGCAAAAACTCACACAAATCAAGAGTCGGTACTGGCTCCCACCAGCTCTCAGAGAGGTTGAGAGTC
Source organism: Fagopyrum homotropicum (assembly GCA_033239125.1). Lineage (NCBI taxonomy): Eukaryota > Viridiplantae > Streptophyta > Magnoliopsida > Caryophyllales > Polygonaceae > Fagopyrum > Fagopyrum homotropicum. The sequence goes on along the minus strand of BSWB01000005.1, from coordinate 7,525,814 downwards.
ACCCTGAATGCCTCCTACAGCTGGAGATAGTCAAGTGTGTATTTCACTTTGTTGAACTTGAAAGTGAGTCCAACACACACATGATCCTCCTTCTCCATGGTAAAGGTGGCTATAAACTGTCTGTTGAGCTCGGGATACGTTGGAGCACTCTTCTGTAGAAAGTCTCCGAGCCTAGAATTGGCCAAAAAGGATTGCATGCTTTCCAATATGCCCAAGTTTTCCAAAGTCGGAACGTCCAGAAATCGAGTTGCATACACTTCCTGGCTTTGAGCAATCCTATACCGCTCCTTCTCACCTTCCGATAACTTGTATTTCCTCTGTGTTTCTATCTCTTGCAGTTTAACCAGCAAAGGAATTAGAAAGTTCAGAAATTAGAGTAAGAGACGAACCTACTGTCGTATTTCTCACAGGGGCGGTTGAAGTAGGCGCAGGGGCGGCCACTTGTAGGCGCAGGTGCGGGAGAAGAGCAGAAGGCGATTCCAGGGAGTTTGCGAAGGTGGTGGTGCTAGGCTGTTCCGGCGACTTATTTGTTGGTGTTTGTTGGCGTCGATGGTGATGAAGAGAGTGTGAGGAGTGAGTGGTCAGTTTGTGGTGGTGATGAGGGCTGGTGTCACAAGGATGGTTGTGCTAGGTCGCCGGAGGTGGCGCAAAGGCGCTCGCACGAGGTGGTGTGTGAGGGTTTCCGGAGGGCGCAGGGGGCGTTGGGGGATGAGGTGATGTAGGGTTCTAAGAGTGAATAGAGAGGGAGGTAAAGGGGCGGTAGATGTAGGTTATTTTTGGGAAGTGTTTTTTTTTCTTTCCTTAATGAGACCACAAGGGTGGCGTTTGTCAGCGCGGGGGCGGTGACAAGGAAGAATGATACGCAGTGTCAGCGTTGGGAGTGGAGCTGAGGACGTGAGTCAAGAGTGGCCGCCGTAGGGGCGTGAGAGAGTCACCGCGGGGGCGGTGACTGGTATGTAACAAGCGCTGGCCCAACGCCGGGGGTGGCGATGGGCAGGGGTGTCACCGTTGGGGCGGAGACATTGAGCCGCAGGGGCGGATTTCTTGACAAAGCCTCCTCTTCTTATTTCTTCGGGTTGCCTCCCGAACAGCGCCTTTGTTTTACGTCGTTAGCTCAACGTAAGGGCTCTCCTTCTACGATAGAGCCTCCCCCAGCGTCACCTTGGGGTTTATAGCCGTCTGTGAAGGTAAGCCTCCGGAGGACCTAGTTTCAATCCTTGTAATGGCTTCCGCCATTTGCCCAAATTGTTTTTCAAGGTTCTTGATGCTGGATTCTTGTTGGGGCTGCTGTTGTTGGTTTTGTTGATCCCTCCAATGGAAATTCTGTTGGTCACGCCAGTTTGACATGAAATTCTGCGCATAAGGGTCGTTCCTAGGCCTTTGCTACTGCGGTTGTCCATATCCCATCGCGTTCACCTCAGCATCGTCATCCTGGACTTGTGGACACATGTCCGTTGGATGATATGGGTCAGCACACACTCCACAAGCTTTGAGCTACTGTGGGGTTCCCATAAGTGTCAATCTCTTCACCATCTCCTTCAATTCCGCAAGCTCCGTGGATATCTCACTCTTCTTGGAATTCACCGCATGAACACCTCTTTTGGAAGGAGTCCTTCCGAAGTTCCGGGCCTCTTCCGCTAGTTCCTGCATCTTTTCCAAGGCAAGGTCAGGAGTAGAGTTGAGAATATTACCTCCACAAGCCGCATCGACGATCCTCCTTTCATTATCGAGCAAGCCATTGTACAAATACAAGACTAGATCTTGTGTCGAATATCCATGGAAAATACAGTTGGATCGGAGGCGTGCGAATCTTTCAAAGTACTCGTAGAGAGTTTCGTCCGCCTCTTGCTCGATGTTGCTTATAGCTTTATTGGCCTTCTTGACGGGAAAGTACTTCTCCAAAAACGTCTTCCCAAGTGTCGATGCTCCCGGATGGAAGGTGGTAATACCAATCATCCGCTGCATATTTGAGTGTGAAGCCGAATGCCCTCATTTTGATTTGTTCTTCGGTGATGTTGGCCGGCTTCATGCTCATACACACGGTATGAAACTTTCCAAGATGCTTGATGGGGTCCTCCCCACTTAACCCATGGAACGATGGGAGCAAATGAATGAGACCCGGCTTGAGCTCAAAATTTACTCCTTCTCCTAGTGCCGGTATAGCAACCGCAAGGGGATTTTGAGCCAAAGTGGGCTGCGTAAGTTGACGAAGGGTACGGTCAGCCATCTCTTGTTGAAGTTTTTGTTGTCTTCGTTGCCGAATATGCGTCCTCTCGATTTCTGGATCAAAGGAAGTAAGATTTGGGTTAGTAGCACTGGGCAACAGTGCCAAAATTTGACTGAAGGTATTTCTAAGGTCGTCTATACCAAATCAAAAGTAAATCCCGACTTAGCACTAAAACAAGTATAGTGGTTAAGTAAGGGTCGAACCCAAGAGAGTTTAGATTTTATTAAGTCTAATTATTGATTATCGAAACAAGTAGCAAAAAGGGGGGGTTTGGTTGGAACAGTACTGCAAGGAACTTATAAAAATGAATGACACAAAAGACAAGATGATGATGGATGAGTCTACACTAGGTTGATTCTTAGCATGCAATTGCTACTTTGGTGAGTTCCTTTTTACAAGTTTCATGTAATCTCCCGTCTTGATCATATGTATGTGTTGAGCCAACCGGTATCAACACAACTTAACAGGTTAGTGTTCCGTAAACCTACAAGAACAAGTAACAAGTTAGCTTTCAAACAAAGACTAAGGGATACAAAGAATGGATTAAAACCGTTAACCCTATCTTTCTATTTGTGTTCCTTTTCTTTAAGAAATTACAACCCGTTATTACTTAAAGTTACTACTAGACTAAAGATCCGGACCCGGAATCTGTTAATCCTAGTTCTTTGCATGCGCTTTAGAACCTAAGGTGATCAATCTTAAGTATTAATCAAACATGCAATTAGGCAATAAAGATCAAGGAAACACAAAGTATTACTGAATGAAACTTATATTAAAAGAACTTACAACCAAAGTAATAATGTAGCTTCAAACCAACCCAATGTAGCAAGAGAGTTAGCAACTCATTACAATGGAAAACTCAATTCTAAAATGGATTTTATGTGGATAAAACATGGATGATTCTAACAATCAGCCAATGACTATTTATACTACAAAAGACACTAAATAGGAGTAAATAGCCGGCCCCAAAACAGCCACCTTTAATGCCATAAAGGTGGTATAAACAGCCGGAGTAAAGCTTTTGACGTTGAACCGCAGGGGCGGCCTTCAGGAACCGCATGAGCGGCCAGGCCATTCCGTAGGGGCGGATCTTTAATGCTCTTCTAAACGTCTGACTCTTCAACTTCCTGCCGTTTCTGATGTCAAGGCGCAGGGGCGCCTTGGTGCCGACGTAGGGGCGGTGACACAGACTCCTCATCTTCTAGCTCTCAGGTTGAAGCGCATGCAAAGGCGCAAGGGCGCTGGTCTTCGCTTCTTCAGGATAAGTCACCGCAGGGGCGCCTAGGAGTGGCGCTGGGGCGGTGACAATCTTCGTGGTTGGCGCTGGCGAAGGTGCTGCTGAGCACTCTGGAGTAAAGTGTCACCCGCTGGGGCGGTGACACTGCTCCGCGGGGGCGGTGAGGCTGCAGAAGCCTTGCTTCGTGGACTAAATCACTTCTAAGTGCTTATAACTCCTTCCTTAGCTTCTTTTAGTCTTCTTCTTCTGGACCAAGGAGTTAGTAGCATAAACCAACACAAATGCAATAACAAGACTCTAAAAAGTAGCCTAAATGATAGTGATTCCATCACCTATCAGGCCACCGACCTTTCTAGGAGAGTTGGAGATTTGGAGATCCACCGGGAGACTCAGGAGACACGGAGCCGGGAGCATGATGAGATGATGAGTGACATATACCTCCAACATTTCGGGCGGTACTATAGCCATGACTTATGTCCGTTTCCACCACCGCCTCCTCCGCAGTGACGAGCTTGATGATTTCCAGTTTCAGCCGCCCCACCACCGTCTAGTGAGTTCATTTTGCTTTTCTTCTTTTCTTTATTTCTTTTTGAACATTGAGGACAATGTATATTTTTAAGTATGGGGTGGGGTGTGACTTTATGTGTAATAACTCTACTATATTTGCTTGCTTCTATCCATGACACTTTGCATGTTTCATTCCATAGTCACACGTTTCGTTATTGCATTGCGTGAAAAAGGGTTTGAAAAAACCATAAAAATTTGAAAATTTGAAAAGGTTTTTGTGCTTCTAAGATTAGAGATGATTTTTATGATAGTTCTCACTTGTGGAATGAGTTTTTGATGACAATTGTATGCTTAAACGGAATTATGAATTGAAAAAAAATTGAGCGTGTTGTTTATCCTTTCTTGCAAATTTCATAATGTGAGAGTTTTATCTAAATCATATTGAGAAATTAAGGTTGAAATCACATGATGAGTTCTTATACTTCTTTATGAAATGATTAAGGCAATTCGATTTTCTTTCTTCTTTCTTTGATCATTTAGCCCCTCAATAAAAGTAATTGCCTCCCTTACCTATCCGGGAATTTAGAGGAGTTGATATTTGGCATGTTTGATGTGGGAGGGCCATGAAAGCAAAATTTTGCATTCAAAGAATAGAACTAATAGGTTTAGGGAAGTCAATCATGACAATGAGTAACTCGGTACCATTCATATAGCCGGGTGTTTGTGTCTTGCCAAAGTCGGATTGAGCGATATTCCTAACGGATTATGGCATGTGCATCAAGGGTTTGAGGAATTTCGAAATTGAAAAACGCCGATCTCCTAGGCTTCGGTTTTTGTGCACCGCTGTCCATACTTCCAAAAGTAAAGTCAAAAAATAATGTGAAAAAGAAAAGAGCAAAGCTCTAAGTTGATGGTGTTGCAAATCAAAAAAAAAAAAAAGAGTTGGGTTATTCCTTTTCCCGGATTCATGCACCACATCCCTTATAAGTTTCCCTCCTTTCCGCATTCTAGACCTTACATGGAAGTCCTTATGATCAAAAGAGTGTTATTTGACTTGGTGATCTAAATTGAAGTTTCACATGCTTGATTTTGACAATACTTGAAGGTTTTGATGTTTGTTTTGAAGTATAAGCGATTTACGATATTTCTTTGCTTTATATTATTTGGTTTATGTATATGAGTGTTTTCAAGGATGAATGAAGCAAGGTTTGAGAATCATCTATTGACTAGAAGCACATTTGTCTAAAAGATTGTTTTGTTTTGTTTTGCATGCATATTTCATTCTAATTTGTGTTCTAAGCTTTTGAAAACCTCGCTTGGGGACAAGCAAGTGACAAGTATGGGGTATTTTGTTAGCATGAAATATGGTGATGTTCTATGCATACATTTTGGTTGTTTTTCCCTTATTATTGTGTACATGGATGAGATTTTGAAGCAATTGTTAGCTTGTTCATCTACTTTATCGATATAGAGGTCCACACTAGCTTTGTGTTGATTATAGGTGAATAAGAGCTGGAATCGGAACATTTGAGAGAGGAAAGAGAGTAATCGATCATGTTCGAGGATTAGGAGATACATCAAGGAAGCTAAGGAGGGAGCTAGGATGAAGAATGACACGAAACAAAGGCAACAACAAGCATTATACACTTCCAAGCCCTGAATTACGGCCGTGGAGAAGAGGAATGGAAGTCCACGCTCTAAACCACGGCCGTGGACTTGGCATCATGAACGTGGAAGAGAGTTTGAGACACTCCAGTAACTTACACGGTATAAATTACGGTCGTGGAAAGCATGAGACACCGTAATCCACTTCCACGCTCTAAATCATGATCGTGGAACCTTGTGAGACCATGATTTAGGCAATCTTTTGACGTGTTATTATTTGCCATGTCACTTACGTATTGGGGCTTGACTGTATCTTTTTCTCGCCTTATAAAAAGACTAGAGAAGAGAATTTCGGGGACCGGCGCTTACCCCCCGCTTACCCTTGTTTCGGAGCGCTTGCTTAGGGTGGATTGACGGCCGGAAGTTACGGAAGCGCCGTCGGATTGGAGATTCAGAGATTGCTTGTGGCGGAAGTTTAGCCCTTTTCTTAGGTTTTGATATTGAAGACGGATTGACATCCCGTTCTTCGTTCTTACCTGAGGTTATTGTGAGGTTTCGTATTATACATTCTGAATCCATTGAGTATTCCACTTTGTGCTTTGGATTTGAGATTGATTTTGAAGTTTATTTGAGTATTCGAGGGTTTTCATCTTTCATTCTCCTTAAATTGAATATTGATATCATGACAATGGTTATTGGCTAAAACCCTTTAGCAATTCTAAGGTGAAGGGTTGATAGTTGTGGCTTAGATGGTGATAGACCGATCGTAAACAGATTGGACCCTGAGAGTGCGAGAAAACATCGTCGACACCCTAAATCACGGTCTGTTCTTAGGTATCCACGGCCGTGATTCTCAAGATCTACCCGTGATTTACCCCAGTTTACGAACTTTGCTTTTACTTTAATCCAAAGTTAAAGATTTGCTTTAATCTAGTCTTGGCTTGGCTTTTCTAGGTAGTAGTGTGACTCAACATCCTCTATTTCGGTTTCGAGTGTCATAACCTTAACCGTTTGAGTTTATCTTGATCATTGGGTTACAAGTTTGGGTATTTGAGATCAATTCTTGTCCTTAGATCCTTTCTATAATGCAGCCTTAACAACCTTTATAGAGAGCATTTTTGGGTTAGACATATAAGGTTTTGGAACTTTACCGTACATTACCTTACTTTAGTATACCTTTGCAATTCTTGACTCGGTCCTTAATGCTTTAGTATATCTTGAATTGATTGCCACAATTTGATACCTGGATCTTTAGGGTTGCTGTTTTCCCCAATATTTGCAAAGCTTTACATCTTTATTTGCTTGACAACTTGAAATTGGATTTTGTTTCACCAAATCCCTGTGTTCGATACTCTGGAATACTTGCTAATCTACGCCGATCCGTACACTGCGGGTTCGCTTGCTTTTATTCTAGTTTTATAAATTTAAGACCTATTTGCACGCACGCTTAGTGGCGAACACCATGGACAAATCCCCAACCTTACAAGCACCATTGACCAGAATAGTGTAAGTTACGACATTAGGTTTGAATACCTTGTAATGTCATCTCTTCTTTCGGCTCATGGGCAAAATGTAAGTTACGACATCAGGTTCAATACCTTGTAATACATATTTCTTTTTCTATATCGATCTTTCCGACAGAACTAATTGGAACCAGATCAAAGTTGGTCAGCGTTTACTCTGTTCACCACTAGATAGCATGAAGATTAGCCTAGAAAGACTCACAACCATAAATAATCTACTTTATTTATTTAGGTGTTACAATGCTTTATATAATTGAATATAATTTATTATAATTTTAAAAATTACCCGTCTCATCTAAGATTAGTAGAGATTAATATCTTATACTAGATTTATATTTTAAATAACCTACATCTCTTACCAAACACACAAGAAATTAATCTCTAATAATTTCTTATAATTTTAAAAATCACTCCTCTCATCTTTCAACCCTAATTCCAGTAACTATTTCGTTGCTACGTTAAGATCCCCACGGTTATGGTGAGGGTGAAACAAAACCCACAAAACGATAGTATTGAACACCCATAAACGGCAAAGATGGTGAGAAAGAAAACAATGCCGGAAAAGCGGTGGTATATATCGTTGTGAGCGGAGATGCGTCGGGTGCGGGGACGATGGAGATGATCGGGTATGTTCAGTTTCAAATATATCTCGTAAGGGTTACCCCACTTGATCTTGTGTCAAGTTATATAGCCTATAACATCGGTGTTAACTTATTTGTTAGATGAACTGATATTAACTATGCTTGTTGTATGCAACTATTTCACCAATACTCTAATCCTTCATGTTATCAACGGGCCTACAAAGAGTCTCATGCTAATTTACCTTGCACACTTCTTCACAATTTTCTTTGGTATGTCCTTGTAAAATTCATAAAAATGACCTATTACATGGTTATAAAAGCATTTGTAGAGAAACCAAAGTTAACTGATATATGGGCCAAATGTAACTTCTAGCACAAGTATCTTCTTGGCTTTAATGTTATTGGTTGCTATTGTAGTGTCATATGTAAATGTTTTTTTTAAAAAATAATAATTTTCAAGCATTGTTTGTAGACCAAGTGCACAACAATATTTAACATGTACCAGAACTTTTGTTTCACTTCCCTATTTCGTATGCCTTGGAAAAACAGGAAAGAAAATTCTTATATATAGTGTAATAATTTTGAATGGAAGAAAGTGACTAAGGAATATACTTCTTCCATGATAGCTTCTTTTTTTTTTTTTTAAATCTAGAAAGACTTTCTATCTAGAACAAGCAAATTTAAGACACAATAGTTGTTCGAAAAAGCTAAAGACACAAGGTTTGTTTTACTAAAGTAAAATACAAACGCATTCTGATGGTGATAAATATGAGATAACGAATCTAATAGTTAGGCAAAATAAGCATTATTTGGATGCGAGTTCTTTAATCAAGAAGCAGTGGGTGTGATCTTTGCATTTGCTTTAATTTCTGTTGTTCTCGTAGTTGATTATGTGTTTAAAAACTAAGGATTTCATATGTTTTTTGTTCTAAACAATGAAAATTGTTATCTTTTGAATCATCTAAACTATTATGTTCTCATAGTTTTTTTGTGTCTAACGCTAAGGAATCTGTATTTGGATATCAACTATTATGTTCTCCTGCTGAGTTGTTTAGTTTACGTTCTGTATTGGGATATCAACTACTAACAACTTTGATCCTGCAAATAAGAAAAATCAGCCAAAACCGGAAAACAAAAGTCTGATGTGAACTTCTAAACATGGTAACCGAAAAACACGAGAGTTTCATTGGAACATCAAAAGAGTGTTATACTCGAGTGTGTGTTACTCTGTGAAGTAACTAGGCTATTATAGCTAAGTTTAGAGTTGGAACTAGATCGTAGTGTTGACTACAGTGAGAGAAGAAGGGGATTTCTTTTAGGTTGTATCTAGGACTCTTTGAAGCTGATAATATGTAGTTAGATCCTACGGGTAAACCCTAGGATGGAGAGTAGGCTATTTAGAGCCAAACTTCGTAAACATATCATCGTGTCGTTCTTTTCAATTTCGCACCATATCTTGCTTTATCGTGACTAATGTTGCTTTGCAGGTTTACAAAGTCAAAGCCCTTGAAATCACTTTCAAAGCCATTGAAATCAAGTTGTGTCACAAAGAGCTCATATCGACATCAAGGCATTTGATATCAGTTTCAAAGCCTTGAAATAGGTTTTTGCGAAAAGTTCTCATACTCTATTCAACCCCCTTTTAGAGTATTTATATCCTTTATATTCACCTTACGGTACTTCAATTGGTACCATAGCTAGACTCACATATAATGATTTAACCATCATTGAGACTAATCATGAACTTTGTAGGTGATGGAGGATTCGCTTAAGGAATATCCACATCTCGATCACCACTCTTTTGTGGCAACAACTTTGCCCATTGGAGAGCATTAATGCAAACTATGGAGCATTATCAAAATGACCCTAAAATCTCAACCACCACAGTTGAAGGAGTCCAAGTCGCAAAGAAGGAAGCCGACTTCACACAAACCGACTTGGACAGCGTTTCTAAGAACTACAAGGCCATGAACTTGCTCTACTGTGAATTGGACGCAAATGAATTCAACCGTGTCTCATCATGCAAGAGCGCTAAATAGATATGGGACAAACTTGTTGCCATATATGAAGGAATAAGTCAAGTCAAGGAAACAAAAATCAACATCTTTCTCAGACAATACGAGCTATTCAAGATGAACTCAAATGAATCAGTCAAAGAAATGTTCACAAGATTCACCGAGATCGTGAACAACCTAGATTCACTTGGAAAAGTCTTCACAAATGAAGAGAAACTAAGGAAGGTTCTAAGGAGCTTGCCTAAAACCAAGTGGGGACCAAAGGTGACTGCAGTCGAAGAAGCTCAAAATCTCACAACACTTCCTCTGTACGACCTTCTTGGAAAGCTCATCACTCACGAGATGGTTCTAGGTGAAGAAGATGAAGAGCTCCCATCAAATACAAAGAACGTGGCTCTAAGATCTAAGAAAGATGAGATACAATCAAAGGAGGAAGATAGTGATATTGAAGATGAGGAAGATCTGTTTGCCTTGATATCCAGGGGTCTTGCAAAGATTCTTCAAATGAAGAAACAATTTGCAAACAATAAAGAATATCCGCGGACATCAAAACCTCGAGGTAAGTTTTCTAACCCTAACAAGAAAACTAAAGTTCTAGCTTGTTTTGAATGTGGAGAAACAAATCATCTCGTAAAGGATTGTCCACAAAAAGAAGAGGAACAACTTTAGGAAGAATGATCGAAAGAAGAAAGCTATGGTAGCTTCATGGAGTGATTCAGATTTCTCAAATGAGTTAGAAGACGAAGAAGAACAAGCCAACCTTTGTCTCATGGATGATCATGAAGAAGATCTAGATCATTATGTCGATAACGTGGTAAGTACCATTATGTCCCAATCTGAATCTGATCTCACACAATTCCTTAAAGACATAATCATATGTAATAAAGAACATAGGGTAAGGATAAGTTCCTTAAGATAAAAGCTTCTCAAACAAGAGAAAAGATTAAGTGATATGTCTTTGAAGATTGAAAATCTTAACACTGAAAAGTTAGACCTTGATATCAATATCAAGGCCTTGGAACCAGAAAATGCAATTCTCAAGGGCAATCTCTATTCGCTCCATCAAGAATATATCAATCTAGAGAAAGAAAATGTTGATCTAACTGTGATGTGTCAAGACCAGAAAGTTGTACTTATTCAATTCACTCGTTCGAAAGCTAACCTCGAAAGGATGATGGGTGACTAACAATCCTCCCTTAATAAAAATGGTATAGGTTATCATGTCAGTTTTCCCAGAAAAACAACTGCCACTTTGTAAAGGCTAAAGGAAGTATTCATATGCCCACATGTTTCTATTGTTGTAAAAAGGGTCATGTAAAATCAACATGTCCATATAGAAGAAATGATTCTTATATCATTAGAAGCACTTATCCTCTATGTTTAAGGAAACAAGTTAGGCAAATTTGGGTTCCTAAAGGTACTAGACCACAAAACATGATTGAGCCTAATTATGGACCAAAATATGTCATTTGGTCGACCCGGAAAGGTTGATGTTTGCTGTTTTGCAGGATATCACCAAGGTAAAGGAGCATAAATGGATATTAGATAGTGGTTGCTCGAGACATATGAGGGGAAAAAATCACTTTTCTCAAATCTAAAGAAGCAATCATCTAGAATCATTACACTTGGTGACAAAGGAAAGTGTAACATTATTAACATTGGTAAAATTGGTTATAGTTCATCTAACTTCATTGATGATGTTTATCTTGTTGACGGTTTGAATTATAACTTGCTTAGCATCTTTCAAATATGTGATAAAGACAACAAAGTGATTTTTGATTCAGAAAAATGTGAAGTTCAAGACAAGACATCGGGTGGTGTTGTGCTTACACCTCCTAGAAGTAACAATGTTTATTATATGAGTACTAACCAAGTTTTAGGAACAAAGTTAAAGTGTCTCAAGGCCTTGACCAACGATCCAAGGCTTTGGCATAGAAGACTTGGTCATGTAAGCATGCATACAATGAAGAAGTTACTTTCAAAGGATTTGGTATATGGCTTGCCAAATCTGAACTTCAAGGTAGATGAGCTATGTAAGGCTTGTACACAAGGTAAACAAACAAGAGGTTCATTCAAACCAAAGAAGGTTGTAAGTTCTTCTCGACCCATTGAACTTTTACATATGGATCTTTGTGGTCCTATGCATGTCAAATCTCCCAAAGGTAAACAATACCTCTGTGTCAATGTGGATGATTTTTCTCGTTTTACATGGATATCATTCTTACGGGAAAAATCTGAAGCCTTGTTTGAGTTTTCAAAATTATGTAAGGAGTTGTAAACTTTGAAAAACCTACCTATTATTTTGATAAGAAGTGATCATGGTAGAGAATTTGATCAACTAAAGTTTGATTTGTTTTGTGCAAAATATGATATTTCACACAACTTTTCAGCTCCTATAACTCCTCAACACCCGTTGTGGAATGTAAGAACCGCACCTTAGAGGATATGTCTATGACCATGCTTTTAGAAAATAGTTTGTCAAAAAGGTTTTAGGCCGAAGCAGTTAATACTGCTAATTACATCTTGGATAGATGTTTAATCCGGCCTATTTTGAAAAAGACTCTTTACGAACACTTTAAGGGTAGAAAACCTAATATTTCCTATTTTAAACCCTTGGATGTACGCGCTTTGTCCATAACAATGGCAAAGACAACCTTGGTAAATTTGATGCACGTAGTGACGAAGCAATATTCATTGGATATTCTTCAAACAACAAAGCTTATCGTGTTTACAATAGACGTACCAAAATCGTTGAGGAAAGTATTCATATTATATTTGATCAAAGCAATGATGGTACTTTGAGTGAATGTTTTGCAAATTTTAATCTGAATCAACGAGAAGATCACAATTTTGATGGAGAGGAAGATCCTGCAGCTCAAGAAAAGAATATGCAAGAAAAGATTCAAGATAACGAAGAACGATCTCAAGACCTTGAAACGCATTTTCAAGACCTTGAAACAGAAAACTGCGATATTAGAACTCCGTTTTAAGGCCTTGAAACTCAACTATAAGGCCTTGATATAGAATCCAAGGGCAATACTCCAGCGGTACCTGAATCTAGTCAAGCAAACGAGCCCCAATCTTAAGGATCTTTTCCATCTTATAAAAGAAGAAAGTTTCAACATTCTTCATACCATCCACCAGAGAATGTGATCTCAGATCCAAACGCAGAAGTTCAAACTCGATCTAGAGCTAACAACCTATGTGCATTCTCAGCGTTCATGTCTCTTATTGAGCCCAAGAATTATATTCAAGCTCTTCAAGAACCTCACTGGATCATTTCCATGGAAAATGAACTAAATAAGTTTGAGAAAAACAAAGTTTGGACCCTCAGTCTAAACCAAAGCATCAATCCGTCATTGGCACAAAATGGGTTTTTCGAAACAAGTTGGATGAAAATGGTAAAGTCATTCGAAATAAAGCACGACTTGTAGCTCAAGGCTATAACCAAGAAGAAGGTATTGATTATGAGGAGACTTTTGCTCCGGTTTCCAAGTTAGAAGCCATACGTATGCTACTTGCTTTTGCATATTTCATGAACATAACCTTATTTCAAATGGATGTAAAATGTGCTTTTCTAAACGGCTTCTTAGAAGAAGAAGTCTACGTTGCTCAACCACCTGGTTTTGAATATAATGAATTTCCGGATCATGCTTTTAAATTGGACAAAGTTCTTTATGGTCTTAAGCAAGCTCCTTGAGCTTGGTATGAAAGATTGTCCAAGTATCTTCTTGAAAATAATTTCAAAAGAGGATTGATTGACAAAACTTTATTTATCAAAACCAGAGGTAACGATATATTAGTAGTACAGATTTATGTTGATGATATATTATTCGGTGCTACTAACGATTCTCTATGCAAGGAATTTTCATATATTATGTGTAGGGAATTCGAAATGAGCTTAATGGGAGAGTTAAACTTCTTTTTTGAACTTCAAGTTACACAAGCAAAGAAAGAAATTTTTCTCAATCAAAGCAAGTATACCAAGGACTTGCTTAAGAAGTGTCATATGGATCAATCCAAGGTCGCAAAAACTCCTATGCGTTACACATTTTCACTTGACCATGATAAAGACGGTAAAAGTGTTGTACAAAAGGAGTATCGAGGTATGATCGGTTCTTTGTTATATCTAACCGCTAGTCGACCTGGCATTATGTTTAGTGTGTGCAAGATTTCAAGCTGATCCTAAAGAGTCACACTAGATAGTTGTGAAAAGAATATTTTGGTATCTAAATGACACTAAGGATTTAGGGTTATGGTACCCACGTCAAAGCTCATTTTACCTCGTTGGTTATTCAGATGCAGATTTTGCAGGCTATAAGGTTGATAGAAAGAGCACTTCTGGATGTTGCCAATTATTAGGGTCATCCCTAATCAGTTGACACTCCAAGAAGCAAAACTTTGTCGCCCTATCCACAGCTGAAGCAGAATACATAGATGTGGGAGCCTGTTGTGCACAAATTCTATGGATAGCTCAACAGCTCCGTGATCTTGGCTTTGATTTAAAAGGTATCCTGATTAAATGTGATAATACTAATGCTATTTCGATCACTAAAAATCCTGTGCAACATTCAAGGACAAAGCATATCGATGTAAGGCATCACTTCATACATGATCATGTTGAGAAAGGTGATGTTTCGATATCTTTTATATCAACTGGCTTTGATTTAAAAGGTATCCCGATTAAATGTGATAATACTAGTGCTATTTCGATCACTAAAAATCTTGTGCAACATTCAAGGACAAAGCATATCGATGTAAGGCATCACTTCATACGTGATCATGTTGAGAAAGGTGATGTTTCGATATCTTTTATATCAACTGACTTGCAGCTTTTAGATATATTTACTAAGCCTCTACCTGAAGATCAATTCAATTTTATTAGATTAGAGATTGATATGTTGAACAAGGAAACATTAACGAAGGGGGAGTAAATCGTTTTATTTTCTCCTTCGTATGCAGCCCATTCTTCAGTTTCAAGGGCCTTGAAATGCAATTCAAGGGCCTTGAAACGGAATTCAAGGGCAAAACTGAGAATCACGGATCTATTTAGCGGTAAATATCTTTTAGATATTTTGATCTCTAAATTATTTTAAAGAAGGATTTTTACAAATAATTTCAAAAGTCTTTATTTTTGGATTCAAAGATTTGGTTTGAAAAAGTTGTTGAGATTAAATCGGAAAGAACTTAAACAAATTTTCGTTTTTCAAGACCTTGATTTTCTCAAGATCTTGTTAAAACCATAAATTATTTTTATTCTCCCTTTTTAAAGCTATATTTTTTCCTTTCCTATTCAACGTCTTTATAACACTCAACAAACGCTTCACTCTGTCTTTTTCAAAAACCCTTGATTTTCTCTCGCACATCCATCTATGGCTCCAAGAAATAAGAAACTTGCTCACCGTCTAACTTCGACGTTCAAGAAGAAATCTGCTCACATTTCCTCAGCTACAGAAGATGAGAAATTTTCCAAAGATACAAAGATTTCAATGAATACTAACCTTCCGACTTCTTGGTTCGTCAACTTTCAAGCAACGGGATATTGGATTGACGGGTTTCAAAATCGTCCTCTCTTGTATGTGTGACATGGTGGACACTGAGTTTTTGGAAACTCTTTAGATACCCTGTATTGTAAAGCTTAAAAGCTCAACAATCTGGAAGATTTTAAACCCCAAAGATTCAGCATTCTCAAGTCTCACAAGATTGTTCTATGTAAACCTCGTCAAAAAACGGGAAAAGGTTATTCTCACCCTTGAAACATCTGTTAAAGGTACTCCAATTCTTCTCACTCCCACTGTTTCATGTGAGATTTTGGGAATCCCTACAGATGTTTCACTCTCTCACCCCTCCCGATCAGACAATTTGTCTTGTAAAAGAGAAATATCTGGTTCCTAACTCCACATCCCTTCAACTCACACACACTTCCCTAACCCTAGATGCTAAAATCGTGTTTACCATTTTGGTTAGATGTGTTATCCCTCGAGCTAATTCAAGAGAATTGTTGACATATCAGACTTTGGAATTGATTCACCTAATCATGTGTGGATTAGATATTGATGTACCTAACCTAATCCTTAATTTTATGGTTCATATTGTCAACTCCAAACGAGTTATCCCTTTGCCTTATGGAAACCTACTACCCAAGATCTTTGATAATTTTTCTATTGACACATCTACTGAAGATCGACAGTTGTCCTCTAGCAAAATTGATGAATCGTGCTTGGAAAGATTAGGGATAGAGAAAACACTTGCAGGAGTTTGGACATTGAAAGGAAAAATGAGTTATTCCAACTTCTTCCCCAGCAGCTCCATCAGCTTCTTTTGTTCCAGAAATCAGGTTAGATGGATGTGAGAAGGAATTGAGATCTCTGAATTGTGAACTCTCCGATTTTCAGTTTGACACAATAAGGAGAATGGATGCAAATCATGAGATGCTGTCTATTATGCATGCCAAGATAAATGAAATGTATCTTATGAATGCTCTCACTCTCACCACCATGGAATGAATATTACCTTTAACTGAAGATGCATCTTAACACACCCATGAAAAGGTGGAGAATGTCTTGATGAACTGTAAACGAAGAGTACATAACAAGTTCATTCTCTATCCTACTCATGTTGAGCCGACCATTCTTCCGGTGGAAGAATACGAAGTTGTCAAGGAACAACGAGCTGAAGAGAAAAGAAGACGTTTAAGCAGCTCAAATGGACAATAGGGGTCACAGGTATGCTCCATCAAGGGCACGAAGGTACTTTTATGAGGATGATCAAGACTGGGCATGTGATGTTTGTGGGACTTATGTTTTAAAATCTCTTTTGGTTTTTGGAAATACTCTTTGATGGGTCTACAATCTTTTTTAAAACTCCCGTATTTTAACTATTTTTCTCCCTTGTTGAAAGACAAAGGAGGAGAAATAATTGATCCGAAATTTCAATATTTCTACATTCTGCATTTAAAGTTTTGTTTGATATTATTACATATGCATCACTAACCCTAAAATGCAGGTACGATAATTGTGTTGTCTTCCATCAAGGGGGAGATTGAAAACTCCACCTTGAGTATATATTTGAATATGTGATGATGGAAGACTTAACACAAATAAGCGGTTTTTATACTAACAAAATATCGATTGTATTTCTAGATTTCTTGGTTTGTTTTGGTGTTTGTCTAAATGTATGCAGGCCTTGGAAAACATTTGAAGGGATACAAGGAGGCCTTGAAATCGGATACAAAGGACAAGCGTAGAGATTGAAGAGATTCAACACGGAGACCTTGAAAGCCATTTCAAGGGATCAAAAGCCGAAGCCTTGATACAAGATTCAAAGGACATAACGGCTGGAAGGAATTCAAATCTCTAACAACCAAATCTATCAAGGATCAAGAGAAGTGTTACGCTAAGATCGTGATGCGCAAATGGGTTTTAAATTTATAACTCGAACTAAATCCTAACTACCTAGCGAAACCCGCAGTGTACGGGACGTTTGTAGAAGGGATAGTATTCCGAGGTCGAATACAAAGACTAAGGTGAAATTGATTCGATTTGTGATTGAGTTTAGTAAGGATCTAGGTTGAAAGAAAAGAAGAAATAAAGAAATGAAAATCTCAAATGTTTTTAGTTGGTTTTTGGTGATCAATCAAAGATCACAATTCATGCAAAGTAAACAATCAAACTAAACTAAGAATCAACACAAATAAACAAGCTAAACAAGATAATGATCAAGGAAAGAAAAGACGGATTCTAGGGGTTGGAAGTTCCGGTTATGGCATAGGACTCAAGCTATCTATTCATTTCTTGGATTAACTATGATATGTTGGGATTAAGCGTTTCTAGATTGGGATCAATTACCGGGTAGGTCTCATGGTCCAACTAGTCCACTCCTAAGGTCTCATCACCGGGTAAGTCTCTAAGAGCCTAAGGATAGGAATTCTACACAAACCGGATTGTTAGCTAGGGGTCTAACCTATCCTTACCGGGTAAGTCTTGGAAAGGAAAGTCCTAAACAACTATCCTAGCACACCTAATCCAATGGCGGCTTATTAGGCTCACCACTACCTAAGGTTTGTTATCTTTGAAATCTAAGAGCAAGGATTACCGGGTAAGTCTCTCCTAACACTTAGTTACTAACACTAGGTTACCCTAGGGTAGATTAAACTCAACAAACACTTAGGATTTCAACATTCTATAGATATAAGACAAGATCCATCGAGCCAGGGAAAATCACGGTTTGTTCTACCTAAACCACGGCCGTGGTCAGACAAGAACTACCCGTGATTTCTAACAGCAGTTACGTTCATACACACAAGTCATCCAAAGGTAAATCTATGTCCGTCCTATCATAGACCTAGCCATAATCATCCTTTCCTTACCCTAGAACCTCATCAATTTAGCCTACAACGTTCATAATAGAAATCGAAACAAATAAACATAAAATCATAACATCCATTGCAAATGATGAAGGAAAAGAGATGAACAAGTGAACTAAAACAAAACCAAGCTGAAAATAGAATTAGAGTAACTCACAATCCTTCCAAAAGAAGGTTCAAATGATTCATACAACTCTAGAAATAGAATCCGGAATTCTTCACTACAAAAATCTATCAAGGTGTGGCAATGGTGTGTGTTCTTCTTCTCCTCTTCAATGGAGCTCTTCTTCTTCCTCTTTGACACTTTCCTTCCTAGAAAAACTTCTTGTTGAGAGAATATTTTTGTTAGAGAGTCATGGATAATGGAGAGCTGCTCCAAGATGCTTCTCACAGCCCATGAAGGACCACTTTTATAACAAACTTGCATGAGCTAGCCATGAGAGTCGTGACACAGCTGTCACAAGAATCTGGCAAAATCCACGGGTGATTCCACGGCCGTGGAGTGTCAGAGAACCGTGATTCTGTGCAGGAACTTCGCCTTGGATCATTAAGTTGTGATTTGGTGCATGGCTTGTATTGGCAAGGCTCCATGAGTCCTTCTTAGCCTTTAGCTTGTGTCCTAATGAGTCCGAGGGTGTGTCATCTAGATGAACGATCCTCAAACGTATCGCTTTAGCTCCTAAATCTCCCGAAATACCTATAAAACACGCACAAGTCCGCGTAGACGTCTATCTCGGCAAAATACATGAATTGAGTGCAAAACGCCGTGAACTAGTGCTAAACCATGCATGAATGAGTGAGAAATCTATCTAAATGATTACCTAAAACCAAGTCATAAATCGTGTTATCAAAATACCCCATACTTAAGGTTTGCTCGTCCCCGAGCAAATTCCCAACTATAGATTAAGAGATGACATGATTTATGTATGCAGAAAAATGGCAAAATCTTTTTGGGTTTGTGCTTCTATTATTGGATCACCTTCAAAGTCATGTTTCGTGGCAAAGGATAAGCAATCATGCATCAAACAAATGAAAGCATGGAAAGACAATTGTACTTAACTCAAAAGTATGCATGAAATGTAAAGATGAAGAAGTCAAGAAGATCAAGAGTACATCCAATCTAAATCACTAAGTCTTACAAACATGCAAATAGGTCATAAGGTCTTGGGAGATAAAAGGGCCAAGAAATGTAGTGATTTGGTGGGGATTTCTAGGTTATGTGATGCTAATCCGGGAACGGAACTAACTCCACAAATCTTGTCCTCGATCAACTTCCCTCAAGTGTATATTTTCCTCTATCTTTTCTTTCTTTTCTTTTTCTTTGACTTGTTTTTGAGACAATGGCATTGGTGTACAAAAGCCGAAACCTTGGTGATTAGCCGTCCTCGGGCTTTTTCTTAGTTTTCGAGGCGCATCCACACCGGGCACACATACCAAAGCTCGTTAGGACTATTGGTTTATTTGACTTTGGCAAGGCACCAACACCCGATTATGTGAAGTGTACCTAGTTACTTGTCATTTAAACCAATGTCCCCAAACCTATATTATTGGCTACACTTTTCACAACAAATTCAGCATTTTATGCATGATGTTCTCTTCATCAACAACTTCACCTCACACTTGCTTTTCACACACATCAACACACTAGCATGCTCCTATTCCCGGATGGGTTAAAAGAGGTCAAATTTATCTCAATTGAGGTGCTCAAGCAATCATGATTAAGATGAGAAGTAGAGAAAGATTGAATTGCCTCATTCATTCCTAGATGATATGCAAGAACTATCATGTAATTTCGATCTTCACTACTCAATCCTTTCTAGGCAAACATCATGGTCACAAATCATTTATAGAATTTTAAGAGAAGTACTTCAAGTCCACATATGCGTTCATTAATCCTAATACATGAGGTCATCCATAGCCAATTCACAAGACAAGATTCATCATTAGGATCATATCCAAGCCTAGAAAGCACAAAATTTTTAAAATTTTCTGATTTTTATGGTATTTTCGATTTAAGTGTGTACAATGCAAGACATGTGAAGATTTTAAACTATCCTAGATGCTCATCATGCAAAGGATCATGCAAACCCGGCCCCAAAAACTTGTTATGCTAAGATCGTGATGCGCATATGGGTTTTAAATTTATAACTCGAACTAAATCCTAACTACCTAGCGAAACCCGCAGTGTACGGGACGTTTGTAGAAGGGATAGTATTCCGAGGTCGAACACAAAGACTAAGGTGAAATTGATTCGATTTGTGATTGAGTTTAGTAAGGATCTAGGTTGAAAGAAAAGAAGAAATAAAGAAATGAAAATCTCAAATGTTTTTAGTTGGTTTTTGGTGATCAATCAAAGATCACAATTCATGCAAAGTAAACAATCAAACTAAACTAAGAATCAACACAAATAAACAAGCTAAACAAGATAATGATCAAGGAAAGAAAAGACGGATTCTAGCGGTTGGAAGTTCCGGTTATGGCATAGGACTCAAGCTATCTATTCATTTCTTGGATTAACTATGATATGTTGGGATTAAGCGTTTCTAGATTGGGATCAATTACCGGGTAGGTCTCATGGTCCAACTAGTCCACTCCTAAGGTCTCATCACCGGGTAAGTCTCTAAGAGCCTAAGGATAGGAATTCTACACAAACCGGATTGTTAGCTAGGGGTCTAACCAATCCTTACCGGGTAAGTCTTGGAAAGGAAAGTCCTAAACAACTATCCTAGCACACCTAATCCAATGGCGGCTTATTAGGCTCACCACTACCTAAGGTTTGTTATCTTTGAAATCTAAGAGCAAGGATTACCGGGTAAGTCTCTCCTAACACTTAGTTACTAACACTAGGTTACCCTAGGGTAGATTAAACTCAACAAACAATTAGGATTTCAACATTCTATAGATCTAAGACAAGATCCATCGAGCCAGGGAAAATCACGGTTTGTTCTACCTAAACCACGGCCGTGGTCAGACAAGAACTACCCGTGATTTCTAACAGCAGCTACGTTCATACACACAAGTCATCCAAAGGTAAATCTATGTCCGTCCTATCATAGCCCTAGCCATAACCATCCTTTCCTTACCCTAGAACCTCATCAATTTAGCCTACAACGTTCATAATAGAAATCGAAACAAACAAACATAAAATCATAACATCCATTGCAAATGATGAAGGAAAAGAGATGAACAAGTGAACTAAAACAAAACCAAGCTGAAAATAGAATTAGAGTAACTCACAATCCTTCCAAAAGAAGGTTCAAATGATTCATACAACTCTAGAAATAGAATCCGGAATTCTTCACTACAAAAATCTATCAAGGTGTGGCAATGGTGTGTGTTCTTCTTCTCCTCTTCAATGGAGCTCTTCTTCTTCCTCTTTGACACTTTCCTTCCTAAAAAAACTTCTTGTTGAGAGAATATTTTTGTTAGAGAGTCATGGATAATGGAGAGCTGCTCCAAGATGCTTCTCACAACCCATGAAGGACCACTTTTATAACAAACTTGCATGAGCTGGCCATGAGAGTCGTGGCACAGCTGTCACAAGAATCTGGCAAAATCCACGGGTGATTCCACGGCCGTGGAGTGTCAGAGAACCGTGATTCTGTGAAGAAACTTCGCCTTGGATCATTAAGTTGTGATTTGGTGCATGGCTTGTATTGGCAAGGCTCCATGAGTCCTTCTTAGCCTTTAGCTTGTGTCCTAATGTCCGAGGGTGTGTCATCTAGATGAACGATCCTCAAACGTATCGTTTTAGCTCCTAAATCTCCCGAAATACCTATAAAACACACACAAGTCCGCGTAGACGTCTATCTCGGCAAAATACATGAATTGAGTGCAAAACGCCGTGAACTAGTGCTAAACCATGCATGAATGAGTGAGAAATCTATCTAAATGATTACCTAAAACTAAGTCATAAATCGTGTTATCGAGAAGATCTTCCAAGGAAATTCGTCCAACTAGAATATCTCAACCACAAAGATTTTGTCCAACAACAAGGATCTTGCAAAGATCCTCAACAAGACGCAAGACTTCTTCTCAACGAATACTAAAAAGATCTCGAAGATCTTCAGCCAAAGATTCTCAACAAACCGAAAGATTTCGATGCTTGAACGATAAAAAAACGTCTACAGCGTGAGAAGATTACAGAGAATAAAAGTCAAGGTGTTTTAAGGAGATGAAGAAGATAAGGCATATCTACAACGGCTATCTCATCTCAACCAAGAAGCGTTTTCTATGGAGAAGAAGAAACATCAACAACGGTCATCTTCCCAACGGCTAGAAGACTTTTTCATCGAAGGCTATAAATGAAGATGTTGATTGAAGAAGAAGAACAACAAGCTTACACAGAAATATCTAAAGTCTTCACCAAGAAGTTTTTCTTACTCTTAAGTTTACAAAAACTTTATTCCTTAGAGAGAAAAAACACGAGAGCTTTATTGGAACATCTAAAGAGTGTTATACTCGAGTGTGTGTTACTCTGCGAAGTAACTAGACTATTATAGTTAAGTTAAGAGTTGGAATTGAATTGGATAGAACAAAAAGGTCGAGCAATCATGACTGAAGAAACACCAGAATTCTACAAATTGGACAGGTCGAGCAATAGGCACAACAGACAAGTCGAGAAAATACATGAATGAAGAAACAAGTTGAAGAAAATGCTGGTGAGACCTTACCCACAGATGATTGAAGGTTGAACACATAGGCAAGACGGAGATTTCGGGCTGTCGTTCAGCAAATATTCTTCATCCCTATCCGTGCAACAAACCATACGAGATGGAGATTTAGGGTTGAAGTATTCTATGGGATGAAAGTCATGTGTGAACACATTTTTATTTAAGGATAATATTGTAATTTGTCGTTAAACAATCTATCTCAAGAATTTATATCAAATCCCTTAATTTTAAAAGTTTAAACAAAAGTCCAAAAATCTCCGTATATTAGACAATTTAAATAATCTTCATCCCAAACAATCTTTAAACAAAAAAAAATTCCCATCTTATACCAAATAGGGCCTCAATCTGGTAAATATTTTTCTTTCATTAGTTGATATGTAACGATGTAAGAGATTAATTTGTCTACCTTTTTATTTAATACAGTAATAAAATAAGACTATACGTGTGGAGCTCTTAAATTTTTTTGAAAAAAAATATTAACTCCCATCACAACTTCGAAATGTTCTTCATCCCCAAAACGATCAAACTCTTATGAACCCATTGCAGAAAATCGATGTTTCTAGAACCCCCAGAGGCCAGATCTCAGACCTAGACTAGAAGAAAAAGCCTGATCAGATCAGGGATAAGATGTCAATTGGTTCACGGCGCTCTGGATCGTGCGTTCGTTGCTGTTTGGTGGCGTTCGCAATCGTGTCGGCGCTATGCGTATCGAGGCCGGCGTTGTATTGGAAGCTGAAAGAGGCTGCCAGGATTCCCCGGAACCTTAGTTCTTGCCCACCATGTCATTGCAATTGCCCTGCTCCACTTCCACTCGTCAAAATTGCTCCTGGTGGGTGGTTTTCTTGTTATAATTGGATCAATTAGTCTCGTTGATTAATTTTGAGTGATTGTTTGTCGGTTTTTTGATGAGATTTGGCTCGTTGTGAGTGACTGTTTGATGGGTGGTTTTCTTGTTTTTATATTTTGCAATTGATTGTCCTTCGAGTAATTAATACATGAGTCATGTTGGTTATTTGGCTGCCAAATTTGATAGGACGAAAATGGTATTTGATTTGATGAATTTTGTTAGTGTAATGCTGCTAAGGATCATTGCAGATAGTGTCATTTGACATTGAAGGAATTAATGAGGTTGATTGTCTTGTTGTCTTTACTAGTGCTTGTTGCTGAATTATGATTATCAGAGGCGGCTTTTGATAAGTTTAGTGATTTAGGGTCTGTCTTTATGATTTCAGGAATTGGTTTGGAAGAGATATATAGGTATTCGGGTCTGATTGATCTGTTTAGTGATTAAGATTACCTTATACTTCTTTTCTGGAAATGTTGTTTTGGATAATGCTTGCATGTTTTGCATGTCATTGATCCGACATTCACCTTTTGAACGCTTTGTTCATATTTGGTGATGTTTTCCCAAAATAAAGAGCTAGTTATCTTTTCTCTTGTCGTGTGTATCCACCCATCGCCCATCATGGGCGGATCGGATCAATCCAAATCTTCTGTCCCTTATCCTGTCTCCCATGCTGTCCTTGAATTCTTATTCGTCCACGTGACCCCTATTTTTAATATCTAAACCCAACCAACACTTAAAGCTTCAATTTTTTTTAAATATATGGGCCACATGGACCAATAGGAATTCAAGGGACAGCAGGAGAGACAGCATCAGGGACAGAAGATTTGGATTCGGATCGGATCATCCGGGTGATTAAAAATTATCAGTATGTTAACTTATAATGTATTCTTAATTATTTTCGCATATGTAGCATAAAACTCAACACTTTTATGAAATATAATATAAATAAATAATATATAGAATTATTGACAAACTATTACAACATGAACCTCAATAAAATACAAAATTAAACAGATAACAAAAAACAAAATGAAATGTACATTCTATTTGAAGTTTTTATCGCTTAAAAGATCAAAACAGGAGAAAAAGGCGTAGGAATTGCTTGAACTTTTATGATTTTGTGATTTTATTACTTAATACACAAAACTATATATATTTCGGGTGTTTTGGGCTGGGTTAAATTTCCATCCACGTATAGGAGTGCAACAAATTATTATCACATTTGTTTTTACCAGCCTGCTTATATTGTTGATTCTGACGCATAATTTTAACTGAAGTGTAGTCTGAACAAGCTTCATATAATTTTGCCGCAGGGTGTTAATATGGCGTGTATTGTAAGCTCTTGTCAAAGGATTCTATGTGTGTACTGTGTAATCTAATAGGTTTTTGTTGTGTCTTTGTTCCCCAGGTTTGGTGAATCTCTCAGTTGAAGGTAAGTACTCCCTTGTTGCATATACTTGTGAGCAGTTTCTTCCCCATTTTCTGCTATTGTTCAATTTCTTACAGTTTTGTTCACTTTTTTTATCCATTATGAATACATAAAACTCACATTCTTCGTCTTTCCTTCACCTTACAACACACGTAATACTTGCTGATAGATTGTGTTTTAAGGTTTATGCCTAATGTTTGAAGTATTTCACCAACATCACTCAATAATGGTTTCTAATAGATTGTGGGAAAAACGATCCTGATCTGCACGAGGAGATACAAAAGAAATATATGGATCTTTTAAACGAAGAACTGAAGTTGCAAGAGATAGTATCTGAAGAATACTTGGATCACATGAGTGCCGCCCACCGAGCAGCAAGAAGGATTGCTTCCCAGTATCGAAGGGAGGCCGAGAAGTGCAACACTGCCACAGAAACATGCGAGGGAGCTAGGGAGCGAGCAGAAGCGTGGTTGATTAGGGAGGAGAAGGCAACCATCCTATGGGAGCAGCGTGCACGCCACTTAGGCTGGGACGGCGAGTAAATCTCTCTCTTAAGCTTGGTTCATATTCTTAGGTCCCTTTGAACATGATTGTTCTATCAATACAAGTAGCTTGCTAAAATAACTAATGAAGAACCACAGTCTGAAGATGTACAGTAGAAAGGCAATCGGAATCAGCTAGAAGAAGGGCATGATTTTGCTTGGTTCAAGTATCTGATTCTGTATTGTTATATGCAGAAGTGAAACACTGATTCAGAGGGTAGAGATCTGATTACAGGAAATTGATTTGCTTGAAGAAGTAGTTGTACTAAGTTTATTATAACATATTTGTATGCATTTTGACAGGATATTTATAAATACAGTTTTGCTGTCATAAATTGGTTATGTGGACATTAGAACAGTTATGAGTTCTTTATCTTTGAGCATATTAGTCTAAGCCCCGTTTGGTTGTAAATCCAGTAACGGAAATGAATCTAATTCATAAGTGTACCTTGTTCATGAATTTTTTTGAAATCATTCCTTATAAATGCATTGGTTTCTTTCTATTTTGTTTTCTTCTAGGGTACCAAAAGTAATTAATTTCTAATTCAATTATTTCAAACCACAAGCAATGATTAAAAAAAATCATGAATAAGGGGATACGCATGTACTAGATTTGTTTTGGATTTTTACTCTTGGCGCCATCAAGGTTTGGACTTTTCTTCTTGGTATCCACTAAGTTTTAAAATTACTCTGGGTGCCCTCAAGGTTTCATTTGTTTCCTCTTTATACCCATTTTTAATATATTACATTAAAACTCATTAAAAAATAATTAAAAAATTACAAATAAATTTAAAATAGATTATCACCTCATTAAATTTAATTAATAAATTTACAACATAAATAGTTTTTATATATATTTTTTATATTTGAAATAAATATATTTTTATTTTTAAATTAAAATCTTTTTTACTTTTTACTTTGAATTTAAAATATATATATATAAAATTAAATAAAAAACTTTTTTTTTGAAACATTATTAAGAGTCTAGAGAATTAAAATATAATAAATTTTTTTTTTATATTGAATTTAAATTTTATATAATTTATATTAATTCGAAAATTTTACAAAATTATGTTTTTTTCAATTTTAATATTATGGAAAATTATATTATAAAAAATAATAAATTAACACATAAAAAATAATATTGTTATTTTTAAATTAAAAAAATTATAGAAAATTAACTTAAAAGAGTACTATATGTTTAATTTTTTGGACTCTTAAAAAATTTAAAATAATTATTTTTAAATTTTTTATATAAATATTATTAACATAAATTATATATATATTTTAAATCAAAAGTGAATTTTAAAAAAAAATTTAATTCGAAAATAAAGAATATATTTATTTCAAAAAATATAAAAATATATATAAAATATATATATATATATATATATATATATATATAAGTTATTTATTATAAATTTATTAATTAAGGTCATAATCTATTTTAAATTTATTTTTTTTATTTATTTTTAATATTTTTTTAATGAATTTTAATGTAATATATTAAGAATGAGTATAATGAGCAAACAAATGGAACCTTGAGGGTACCAAGAGTAATTTTGAAACTTAGTGGATACCAAGAGTAAAAGTCCAAACCTTGATGGCACCAAGAGGAGGAAAAATCCATTTGTTTTATTCCGTCCTGAATCAAATACTCTTAATAGTGGTTCGTTTAAAAGATATGTACTCTATTCCTACCGAAATCACAAACCAGCTTCTTCCCCTTCTCTTTTTTTCAGTATTATCATCTAGGTCCCCGGCTTTGGTTGCTTGGCCGGGTAAAAAAGATGCAGTTCCTCTAGTAGTTAAGGAGTCAAAGAAAGAGAGAAAAGGATAAAAATTGGTGATGATGTGTCTCTTCGGTCTCGGCTTAGTTTTCCATTTTCGGAGTTAAAAACAAACGAGCTCTACATGTGTTTAGGTTGAAGATGAAGCTGGTATCTATGACGTTGATGATGACATTTGAAGCAGTAAATCTTGTGTTGGAAAGGGTTAAGTATGAACCATGGTAGAAGACGTTTTGAAAACATAAAACATGTTTGAAAGAGGGAGAAGGCAGGAAATCTATGCAGAAGATTTGAGGGCCTACCTAATTATACAAAGAAAGCAAAATAATAGTCAGTGAAATATCATGGTGTGTTAATTGTGGGCTGCTGCTGCTTTCTCATTTATACTAAACGCCAAACCTTACTATTTCTTATGGACTACATTTGTCAAACCTAACTCTCACTTTTCATGTTTGATTCGGATTTGATTTAAAGTTATACACGACACTCGTACTCCATTTTTTAGGTATCTGGTTACAAGAATAATTATAAATTTATATTTTTAATTTTTTTTCCTCAATTGATTGTGAAGGATGATAATCACCGGTCCATTGCTATGAGAAATGATACTTGTAACGCTGAATCCGTTTTGGAAGATGAGGCAATTGATTTACGGTGGGGCTTACAAAATGCAAAGGAGAGTGGTTTTCCAGCTATCGAGATGGAAGGAGATAACATGGTTCTCATCAATTCGATTAACCAAGTTTGGAAGTCACCATGGAAGCTGGATTTGATCATTAACCAAGGATGATAATCAATAGTTTTTTGGTTTTTAAGATAAAAATAGAGGGAAACCGCTTTTATTTTTTAGGTAACTAAGTAAAAGTAAACTAAAAAAATTATAAAGACAAAACATTAAAAAAAAACATGCTCTCTTCCCTTTGTATTAATGTCTCTACAATTATCCCCTATTCCTCTCTATCCTTCATTAGTTTCTTATTGAGTCGGCTTCTTCAGTTCTTCGACTTTTTCAGCCTATGAGTTTGTCTTCGATCTCGTAATTTGCTCTCCTGCAACCCAATTCTTGTTAGTTTATTGAACTTAAACTTGCAAAGTTTCACTTCTAGCATTCTAGAATGTAGGTGCAATCTTTTGTTTTGTTTCTTGATATAGAATTGAGGTTTCAATTTCTATCTTTATTTTGTAACAATACTTAGTTGCTTATTCTAATAAATGTTTAGAAGATAGAAAAGTAGAGATGTTCACAATAAACCATTTAAAAGTTAAAGTATCTACGTAATAACTGATGTTTGTTGGATTGGTATTTGGTGTTAGTTCTATCGAATATATTTAAGGTTATAGAGAGGAATTTAAAGTTGAATGTTCAATTTAAAACATTTGGACTTAACTAATGCAATCCCGATGTAAATGAAAATTATCAAGACGGCATTATTTAGTTTAGATAATTTCCGTTCCTATTCATTTCCATACTAATTACGGTCCGAATGATTTTATTTTAGTTTATACAGTCTCGGTTCTCAATGATTCATTTACGGTTCAGGTCAAAACAATTTTATTTCTCAAAAATATAAAAATTAAATCGCATGCCTAAAACGATACGATTCCCAATTTCCAAAAAATCATGGCTCCTGAAAGTTAACAACCCTAGCTAAATTTAGTGAAACACATAATAAAACTTGAATTTTCTTGTAAAACAAATTAAAATATATACTTATAAGTATTCTAACTCTAAATAATTCTTAACATATCTTTATTTTATTAAAATTATATAAATATTACTTCCTCCGATCGTAAATAAATGACTTCCTAGGATCTAAATTTTGATCAAATTTAAATGTCGTTTTATGTTTTCAAGGTATTAATTAAGAGAGAGTTGTGATAATAGTTCTTGAAAATTGTTTTTATTAAATATTTTCAAAATAAAATATTCACTCATTGGTCTAAAAGGGTGGTGAACATTTAATAAGTGATAAAATTGAGAAAAAACTTTATAAAATTAAGGTTGTTTAGGAGTTTTCTTAATAATTGTGTCAATGACTAAAAAGTCATTTATTTATGATCGGAGGAAGTATTAATTAAATGTTTTTTTTTACTTATGATCACATAACTAACTAAAAAGGTCACGTCTCCAAATGTTGAATGTAATCGGTACGTGCCCGTGTTTTTCTTTTTGACTTGAACGCAATCAACGTATATTAGAATATGAGCCAAATATATTAAACCTATTATATTTAGTCATATGTTGGATTTTTATTTGTTAGTTTTTATTCTTTGTTAATTTTAATTTTTTATATTTATTTATATAAATTATATTTAATTAATAATTAAATAAATTTTTGGTTCACAAAGCTCTTCAATGCCGTGTTTTTAACAATTTGGGTATCAAATTTAGCCGTGAAAGAAGTGATAGGAAGGGACTGTAAGTTTGGGTCCCAATGAAGAAACGTTTGAAGTGTATGAGTGTATGAGCACCATTGAGTATGCTTTACAGCTTCAGTGAATTATGAACTAAACATTTGTGATTGATTGGAATGTTTATGGTGAACATCTCATGTATATCATCTACCATTACTATATTAAAGATATGGAAAATGACATTTTTTTACTTTTATTTAAGCATGCTAGTTAGGACTTAGGACACACTTAAAATTAAGTTTATATATTTTTTAATAATTTATTTTACAAGTATTAATCATATTCCTAAATTCAAGATCTCTAAGTCACATTGTGGATTATGGAAGTTGTTGGGTTTTCATAATTTACAAGATGAATTTCATTTACATGTCCACCCAAGCATGAAAATTATTTAAATTGTTTAAAAGATATGTTTCGTTTTAAAATTTTACTCACCGTGTCTTAAAAATTATTTTCACTATATCATGATCATTGATCGGTTATTTTAAGATAGCAAGGTGGTCAAATAGAATCAAGATCCTCTCCTTATATTAACCACCTAATATTTTCTTAATACACTAATCTCAACCGTTTAGAATAATTAATGGTCACGATCTCCTCTCTTAATAACAAACCAAATTTCTCATCTCTTTCTCATCTTATTCTTCCATTTTGCATAAATAATTAATTTTTAAAAACCCATTAATTTTGAAAACGCTAGTATTAATCCCAAATTTAAATTTATATAATTTATAACTTATTACAGTTGGAAAAATAGGCAGTAATGTAAACTTTCATAAAACGGAAGTTTACATCATCAATAACTTATTTATAAAAAGTTATTCGTTAGCCTTTTCAAATAAATATGGTGATGGCCTAGGAATCTCTCCGTCATTCATACCAAAAATATAAATCAAAAAGTTAATGTTTATTAAAAAATTTTAAATTCTAATAAAAATATAAACTAATATTTTTACAAACTTAAATAATATATATATGAAATTTTTAATAAAAGTTTATATGTTATATAAACTTGATAGTGTTATTGATTTTACTATTATTATTATTATTATTATTATAATTATTGATTAAGTAGTTGGATAATACACTTAATCTTACTTATAATTAATATATAAATTAATTATTTAGATAAAGTTATAGTTTAGAATAAGATTAAAAAACGTAAGAAAAGAAATGAAGATGAGCTGACCAATAATTTAGGAAGAATTCATAAAGGAAATAGATAAGAGTGTAATATTAAGTAAGGTAAAATAAATATCTGCCCTAATTTTATTTAAGAGTATTAGTCAATTCATTAGAAAAATATAAGAAACAGGAGAGGATCCAGATTTGATTAAATAAAATATTAAAAAAATTAAGAGTTATCATCCAT
Source organism: Fagopyrum homotropicum (assembly GCA_033239125.1). NCBI lineage: Eukaryota > Viridiplantae > Streptophyta > Magnoliopsida > Caryophyllales > Polygonaceae > Fagopyrum > Fagopyrum homotropicum. The sequence goes on along the minus strand of BSWB01000005.1, from coordinate 7,494,686 downwards.
TCGGTGTTGGGAAAATTGGTGTAGAGAATCCGTTATTGGATCATAGATATAATATATGCCCCTCTATTTCTAGCAAAAAAATAAAAGTAAATGAAATATAAAACTGCTGAAATTAGGATTATATTTAAGGGCTTTTATGTAAAGCATTCACCTAACTGTCAAAAAAATAAAAAGATAAAACATATTAAAAAGACAACTGAATAATAAATGAAAATACGAGATTCGTCTCTTCAACTTCCACTCTCAACTCCTTCCGAAAAAAAAAGCGCCATTATTTTCGTGGAGATTTTTCAGACGCAACTCCAACAACACTCGTCTTTTTCGTCTTCAACCTGCAATCAGAGCATAAATCTGTACATAAATTTTCCGGGATCCGGTTTCTGAGCATAAATCGGAACACAAATTCTGTACATAATTTTCACAGACATCACAAATTTGTACACAATTTTCATAAACAACACAAATCTATACATAATTTTAAAAACAGCAATCAATGATTTGAGACGCCAAATTGTAGCAGATTGCAGAAACCGATCGTCAACTGTAATGAACTTTTCGTCGAAATGCCCATTAACCGTATCCCGCCAATTAAACACAAACACAACCAATTTCTGTAAATTCATAAACTGAATTCCATACCAAACGCATAAAATCAACGATGTTTGACGATGATGAAAATGGTGGTTATTCCCCTCAAATCTATTTATTTGGAGAAATTGTCTCCTTAATTATAGAAAACAAATATCATTTTTTTTTATTTAATTACAAAACAACCAAAATAATTATGGGAGAGGATCTTATTAATTTTGGAAGGATATTCAATTATTAAGTAATTTATTTTTTTAAAAAAATTGGGAGGGACTTATTCTCTACTATTGATACAAAACTTCCTAATTATTCTACATTGATACAATATAATACCTACTTACCTCTTTTACTCTTTGGTGTTTAAATAAAACTATCTTTTGTACAATTATAAATTTTGAATAATTTATAATTCAAGTTATATTAAATTGAGAAAAAGAGATGCTTTTTCCTTAATAAATCGTATGCATCATCAATAAAAATGATCTACTATTTTATTTTTTTTTGTCTTTAACTCGTTAGGTTGATCACGTCGATTCCCGATTTATAAATTGTATGCAGAAGAAACAATTATATGCAGAAGAAACAATTATAGGCATAAATCACACATATCTTTTTAATATAAGAAATTACAAGTATAGGCGAGATGCTTTTTTTCTTAATTTTGACATCGTCTCGTATTATGACTAGGGGCGAGTATAGGTCCAAAATCGAACGAACTGTTAAAAATCGAACCGAACTTAAAATCGATTTTTAAAAATCTTGGACCGAAAACCGAACCTATAAAAGTAGGTTCGGTTTCGGTTTGGACCTAAAACCGAAAACTTGAAATATTGGAACCTAAAATCGAACCTATTAGATCGGTTTCGGTTCGCTTTAGGTTTTGGACCTAAAAATAAAACTTACAAACTACCAATAATATAATAAAGTTTAAATCTCTAAAAATTTTAGTATAAAGAGTTAAAACCTAGAAAAATAACAATCTCATTTAAGCAACAAGGTGATTACCCACTTTCCAACTATATTTATTCGTTTTTTTATTCAATAGCAATACAAATTCGTTTTTCAGTTTTTTTTTAATCAGTTTTACAATTTTGGACCGAAACCAAACCGAAACCGAAATCGTAAAAAATAAGGACCTAAGACCGAACCTAAATTGTCGGTTTAGATTCGCTTTGGACTGAAATTACTCGTTTGGTTCAGTTGAGGTAAACTGAACCGAACTTGCTCAGGCCGAATTATGACGGTCTTCTGACAATCCGAATTCCAACGTACAAATGCAAAAACTCTTTTTAGTTTGTGTAACCAAAACTAGTTGCCACGAACTTCGTTTGAGTACTCTTAGACTCGATGAGAGAAAGTATAGAAAGTAAAGAGGAGAAGTATTCAAATTGTGTTTAGAATGAGAAGTAAGTATTGGAAGATAAGAGAATGTTCTAATATATTGTTATTAAATTAATAACGATATTCTCTCGTTATTTTAGGACAATACATATATTTGATCTTATAGTTTATATTATTTATTATATTATGAATATTCTCTTGCAACTTTAGAAATAGGGCGATAATAATATCAACACGTCATATGGTCTTCTCCACCATAAAATTATCATGGAATTAGATCAGTCGATCTTTCGGATCCTCGTTTATCGGGTTTGTCGACCTTAAAACACTAATTGCGGGCATGTACAACAATAGCCCGTCCGATTGGGCTTGTCAACCTTAGGGCATGTCATCAACCTATCGGCGCCTAATTCTACCATTACCACTAAATTTATTGGCAGTCCTATCAATCTAGTGTTGCACCGATCTACTGGTGATTTTGTCGATCTACATTTGGTGTTACCGCTCTACTAGTGTACATGTTGTTTATCAAGATGTTTTCCTTGCTCGTTGTCAATGATATGTTCTAGTCTTCAACAACGTTTGCATATCCACATTTTGACTATGGGAATTTATTGGAAGATACATAAGAGAATATTCTAATATATTGTTTATGGAGAAAATTAACCTACATTTATTCTCATAGGCACGGTCTCATGTAACACTTATAAGGTGATTTACCATGAACAGTATCATGTCATACCCCCACTTTTATTTCACATCTATGCAATCATTAGAAGCCTAGATTAATCACAAACTCTTACAGGCAACAATGCCATCATCCCAGGAATTGGGAACAAAACTGAGTCTACAAATGCACATCTTAATTCAACTTGAGTTGTTTTCAATTTGAACCTAAATCTTGGGACCTCCAATCACGTAATTGAGGTTTCCATCGAACATCATCTTTTCTAATAGGCTTTAAACCCATTCATAGTGGATCTAGTCAAAAGTGTTTGTTTGGAAGATTTACATGATATTATTGCATCACCTGTTGTGAATACATAACTACTAGTGAATTGTTAGTTTTTAGAAATTGATATCCAATTGGCGTCACTATATCCTTCCAAAATTGTTGGTTATTTTCCATATTGTAGCCAAAAAAATTTGAGTATAACACATGTAGTTCAATACTCTAGTTATTCTCTTCTAGTATTTGTGTCATGAATTACTTGTGTAGCGATTTAGTACATTTGCTACCCTTGGAAGTTGATGAATTCCCCGTAACCTTCTAGAATGTAAGACATTATTAAGAGTTAGTATAATATCCAGAAACTTTATTTCCGTTTATTTTTCGAGTCAAATCGGATTTCGATCCATTGCCATTTTTCATGATACTTAGCATTATGTATCATCACAAATTCTATCATTTTATGTGAGTCTTTTACTCACATAAAATGATAAAAAGATCACCAAACCCTAATCTTGCAAACTTTAGTTTATGAAAAATTCTGACAAAGCCATAAGGTTATAAGACCCCACTTTTTGCCTTCACCGCCCCGCAGTGAAGAAGGCCGCCCCGGCGACAAGCTGTGCTTGTCACCACCCCATGGTGACAAGGGGCCGCCCCAGCGGCACGGGCGATCCGCCCTGCGGATTCGCCACAGATCGCGCCCGATCTGTTTTTGTTCGTTTTATCTTCTTTCCATAGATAAATTATCCGATCTTCTATCTTATGGGCCGGCTTCCTTATCATCTTCCTAACCCTAGAACGCCTTTCCTTCTATCTTTCCAGCCGTTTTCTATATATTCCCGTCTTTTCTTCTTTTCATGGTTTCTTGCTTACGCTCTCTTCAACCCTCGAGTGTTGCAACCTTGCTTCGTGTGATCTTGCTGAACGTGTAAGTTCATCTTTCCTTGTTTCTTCCTCATGTTCATGTAGTTGTTGTATGTCCTTCCTTCTATTTCGTTTTCTTCGTTTGTTTTTCCTTTTCTTCTTCTCCAAGAATCAAGTTTGAACCTTGATTCTTATTGGAATCCCCGTTGTTGACGGGTTGTTGTTCTCAGGCTCTTTAGGTTGTGTCTTGACATGGTTGGATCAAAGGTTCGAGTTTTGGATCCCTTTTTGAGAGTCTTTGTCGAAAGAAACCCCGACAGTGTTTGCTGTCACGCCGCCGGCCTCGCGCCTGCACAAAACCGCCCTTGCGGTTGTCTGTTCTGCCGCCCCCGCGCCTCTGTCTTACCGCCCCGCGGTTCTTCTGCAGTAGCTCCCGTATTTGGTGAGTTGCTTCCTTCCTTTCTTTCCTCGTTCCTTTCCTTGGTTGTTGTTGATGCTCCTTGCCCCTGAGTGTTCTGTAAGACTAGGGTTTGTGACCCTAGATTGTGTAGATCTTTTAGAGATCATTGAAACTAGAAGTTATAGACTTCTAGCAACTGTATTGTTCCTGATTCGTGATGCCTTGTGTGAGCAGGCTTTCCTTGCTCCTTTCCTGAGGGAAACTGAGTTGTTATCTGACCGTTTAGATTACCTTCGATTGAGGTAAGTCCCTTGGACTTACTTAGCTTCATTTTGTATATTGGTTTGAGTGTTTTGGGTTGTTTACGTTGTTATTATTGTTATAATGGATAACCGGACTAGGATTCACCTTTATAATCATAATAAGCCCAAGTGTATGATAGTCGGGCGGTGATCACTTGTCTAGTTCTACAAGAGACTAGAATGTGCTCTTACAACCCAGGCTTGTAGGTAACGGATAGTACTGATCTACTCCTGTTGGTAGATGTTGACATGAATTATATACCATCATATTCATGCGTTATATGAGTCTATCACCTCAGTTTTACATGCATTTAATGGAGTTTGTATGACTTTTAGTTCATTTTCATATACATTTCGAGAATAGCGGTCTACACTCTTTTATTTGTAGGAAAAAGGGTGATGATGTGGCACGAAAAGTGGTGATGTGGAATGAAGAAGCAACATGACATCATTAAGGATCAGGAGAGGAGCCAAAAGATATAAAAAGATATGATAAAAGATCACAAGAGAAGATAGAAATTGTAACTAAAAGATATCACACGATCTGAAGCAAAAATTAGACGAATACTTATTGAGATCGGTCGATTTGCTTCACTGAAGACTCGATTTATATCATGTATAATCCGATCGGTTATAGGATTGTAACTATAAGATCACGTCTCATATAGTATAAAAGGAGGACGTCTCACACCTTCAGAATCATCCAATTCAATCCAAGACTACTGAGTCATAGGATCAAGAGCATCGAGGAAGGCATTCAAGGAGGAAGATCGAAGGAAGTTCGGATGTTCTAGTCCAAGAATAGAGTTCTTAGAAGTTTTGTGAGTTTGATTCTATATTTTGTCATTGTGAACACGTTTTTTGAGTTTGTTATTGAGTTTTCTTTGAGTTTTGAAAGATTGAAACATTGTTCATACGCTTTTGGTTTGGTTTTATTCAAGATTCAAGTTTTCTCATCATTCTTCCTTTTCTTGATTTAATCTCTCTTTTGATTTTGATAATGTGTATTCTTGGCTAAAACCCTTGTGATTCTAGGGTGATTGGTTGAAGATTATGGTTGAGATGATGATCAAATGACCTTCATAAACAAATTGGATCCTGAGAGTAGAGTTTAACCTTAACAGAAGCGAAAATCGGGGTGTTCATTGAGCAGATCGGACGATCTCTAGGGCTGAACAACCCGATTTTTTCTTCTGTCATACCTATCTTTCTTCATCCTTAATCCTTGGCTAAAGATTGCTTAAACCCTAGCCTTGTTGAAACTTTTTAACCTATATTCAAGTGTGGGAAGAGACTTACCCGGTGATTCTCGTCCTTGGTTGCCAACGATTACAAGTCCTAGGTAATAGAGGATTCAAACCCCTCTATTAAGGTTGAGTGTGCTATAACCCTTACCTTTGTTAGTTAACCTGATTCCCTTGGGTTTATATTTGATTTTGAGAATATTATCCTTCCCTTAGATCCTCTATCTTATCGAGACTCAACATCCTTTATTTAGAGCCTTTGAGTTTGGACATGGGTGGTGGAGACTTCACCGTACATCATACCGTTTTAGAACACATACCTTAGCAATCCCAGCTCTGTCCATAGAATCTTTATAAGTCTTGAATAAAAAACCACAATTGGATTTCTTGATCCTTAGAATCCGTTTTCCAAAATCATTACACAAAGTCTTTGTCTTTTCTTATCAATAGTTGCATCTTTCCTTGTTGGATTGCTTATTCTGATTTTGATTTCACCAAATCCTTCTGTTCGACTCTAAAATTCTTACTTTTATTACAATTAATCCGTACACTGTGGGTTCGCTTAAATTGCATTTATTCTTGTTATAAATATTAAAACTTACATACACCCTTTGGAGCGAACAAGCTTTTGGCGCCGTTGCCTGGGATTTGGCTTAGACCAAATTCAGTTTCGGTAATCTAACTTGGAAACTCCTTGCTTTTGCTATTGATTGCTTTTCTTGAAGTGTTTTTGCAGGATCTTGCTGTAGGTTTATGCGAAAAACTCGAGCGAGTAAAGAAATCGTACCCTACGATTCCGAACCTGCAAAGACCAACAAAAGAAGATTAAAGGAAGCAAAAAGAATGGTTGTCGCAAATAATGAAGGAGAAGCTAACCTTAGAGCTGAATTGAATGAAGCTCTTGATCGAGTAAGAGAACGAGATGAAGCTCTCGTTAGGCTAAGGAATGAAGGGATAGCTAAGGAAGATCAACATCAAGCCGACTTTTCCGAGATGAGAGAATATATCCGACTACTAAAGGGACGAATGGAAGGAGATGGTAGAGTTGCAGGAAATCCTCCAGCACCTCTTGTTATTCTACCACTTGCACCAATTCGAGGGGTTGAGATACAAGATCCACTGATTGGAATACCGGAAACATTGGGTGAAAGAATGGATTCCGTTCAACAAACACTCCGTCCGGATGTGATGATCGATCCAATGGAGCAGAATATTGGATTTACACCACAAGCTATTACTATGATCCGCCAAAGCCAATTTGGAGGATTGGAGAGAGAATCTCCTTATCAGCACTTGCAAGATTATAAAATTCTCATGGAGAACATGAAACGTGCAGAAGCAACTAACAATAACTATAAATTGCGACCGTTTTAATTTTTCTTTGAAGGATAGGGCGCTTGATTGGTATAATTCACTCCCAACCGGAAGAGTGAATACTTGGGAGGAGATGACTTTGGAATTCCTCACCAAATTCTTCCCGCCATAAAAAACGAGGGAGTTGAGAGGCAAGATAAATGCCTTTGTCATGAAGGACAACGAAAGCCTATACAAGTCATGGGAAAGATTCAATGACCTTCTCTTGGATTTCCCCCACCATGGCATCCCAAAATTGGAGCTGCTGGAAATTTATTTTAAAGGATTGGATGGAGAGACCAAGTTCAAATTCCAATCTCTTTCAACTGGAAAATTCATGGACATGAGAGTCGATGACGCTTGAGAATTTGTTGAAAAACAAGCTCAAATTGTTGAGAAGTACTCTCAACGAGGAGCCGCCACTAGGAATCTAAGTGTAAGAACTCCAAGAGTGAATCTTACTACCGACAGTGTAAATCAAATCAACTCCCTCAACAACGAGATAAAGGCCTTGAAAGACCTTTTGAAGAATCAAACGCACGCATCAAAATAGAATGCTAGCTACGTTGGGAGAGGAAATAATCAAGGGAATCAGCAAGGGAATAGGAATAACAACAACCGGAACAACAACAACCATTGGAGATCCAACCAAAATAATTCCGGTAACCCTTACTCCCATGTTGAAAAAGCTCTTAATCCTCCTTCTTCCTCTACCTCTACTCCTTTGAAGAGCCAAGAACCATCTTCATGTTCAACACCCAAAGATCGACTTGAAGGAATGATCGAAGCCTTGGCCGGAAAGATGAGCGGAATGGAAAATGCGATTACTTCCATTACCAAGGCACAAAAAGTCTTGGAAAACCAAGTATTCACCAATGCAGGAGATGTTCCAAGAGACCAGGGGAAACTTCCCGGAAAGACGGAGATTAATTTCAAAGGTCAAGTGAATGCTATCACTACAAGGAGCGGAATCACAACCAACGATCCGCTACTAAACAATGTGGATAAGGGAAAGCAACCAACGATTGAAGAGGAGGAACCTAGAAACAAAGAGAAAGCACCGGTCTACATTCCACCTTAAGCATACAAAACACCGCTACCTTTTCCAAAATCTCGTGCTAGAGAAAGGATCAACAATCAGTTCGGTAAGTTCGTTGACCTTATGAGCAAATTACATATTAATATCCCTTTTATGGATGCAATGGTAGGAATGCCGGCATATGGAAAATTCTTGAAAGAGATTCTTTCCAACAAAAGGAAACTAGAGGACATTGGAGAAGTGAGGATGACTAGAAAGTCCTCCGAACTTATCCAAAAGATGAAAGCAGAAATGCCGAAGAAGTTGAGAGATCCCGGATCTTTTTGCGCCCCTATTAGCATCGGAAAAGTCACATACAAAGCTCTATGTGATCTTGGGGCTAGTGTTAGCATCATACCTCTTGCCTTGTGTGAAAGGGCCAGACTTGGAACGCCACAACCCGTCAAGATGACTCTCTATATAGAGGATAGATCCATCACACATCCCGTGGGAGTTCTAGAAAAAATATCTGTCTTGCTAGGTAAATTTTATATTCCCATAGACTTTGTTGTTCTTGACATTTCCTGTAGATCACCCCGTTCCGATCATACTTGAACGATCTTTCCTTGCAACTTCGCGCTGCGTTGTGGATGGCAAGAATGTAATACTGTCCTTCAACCTTGGAGAAGAGCATGTGCAGTATCATCTCCCTTCAATGCTCAAAGGGCCAGCTGCAGAAGATGACATATACAACACTTACGATGATAAAGAGGCATCAAGAGAAGAGGTAAGTTCAATTCTAATCAAAGATCCTCTTGAAAAAGTCATTAGTTTGTGTATTGTAGATGAAGGGAAAGAGGAGGAATGCAACATCGAAGTTCGAGCATTAAGAACCTTGAAGGAGGATCCCACAAATGAATTTGAAGAACTAGAAGAGTGCACGAAAAAAGCTGAAGAAATCGGCTCGTCTCAAGAAAATCGACCGATCTCTGGAAATAAATTAATTAATTTAGTTGATTTGACAAAAGTCGTAGCAATGGATCGAATGAAAAATCAGGTGAATAGAGTCAAATCGACCGATTTTCCTGTAGCTTCTGGGACTTTTCAACAGTCGATTAAAAGCGTTTCTGCTTGCAACAACGCATCTTCTTCGACTCCAAATTCTTCTCCAAGCTCTTCTACAGACCAGGACACACCTTCTAAAGATCCTCCCACCTTATAATTGAAACCCGTCCCATCTCATCTAAGGTACGCCTTCTTAGGACCAAATTCTACTTATCCGGTTATTGTAAGTTCAAAATTAAATGAAATTGAACATGATAAATTAATGGCCGAACTGAGAAAGCATAAGAAAGCTATTGGCTATACTATTGATGATCTTGTTGGCATTAAACCTTATATATGCACAAAATATTGATGGAAGATAACCAGAAGCCTTCACGAGAACCTCAACGACGGTTAAATCCGATCATGAAAGAGGTTGTAAAGAAGGAAATTCTTAAGCTTCTTGATGCAGGAATTATCTTCCCTATTTCTGATAGCAAATGGGTAAGTCCGGTCCATGTAGTTCCGAAGAAAGGAGGAATGAACGTTATAACAAATGAGAACAACGAACTCATTCCTACAAGAACGGTAACCGGATGGAGGATGTGCATCGACTACCGCAAGTTGAACGTTGCGACAAGAAATGAGCATTTCCCTCTTCCCTTCATCGATCAAATGCTTGAAAGGTTAGCACAACACTTCCACTTTTGCTTCCCATTCATCCCGATGATCAAGAGAAGACTATTTTCCCATGTCCATGAGAAACGTTTGCCTATAGAAGAATGCCATTCGGACTTTGCAACGCTTCAGCCACCTTTCAAAGGTGTATGATGGCCATCTTCTCCGAATACATCGAGAATATAATGGAGGTTTTTATGGATGATTTTTTTCTTTATGGTTCTTCATTAGATGAATGTCTTGCTAACCTTTCTCCAGTCCTTCAAAGATGTGAAGACACTAATCTTGTCTTGAATTTGGAGAAATGTCACTTTATGGTTAGTGAAGGCATCATTCTTGGACAGATGGTATCCTGCCGTGTCATCGAAGTTGATAGAGCAAAAATAGAGACCATCGAAAGGCTACCTCTACTAACATCGGTGAAAAGAGTACGAAGTTTCCTTGGTCACAAAGGTTTTTATAGACGCTTTATTAAAAACTTTTCTAAGATTTAAACCATTGACTAACCTACTAATGAAAGATGTGGTTTTTGAGTTCTCAAATGATTGTCTAGATGCTTTCTACATGATTAAAGAAACGTTAATCTCAACTCCCATAATTCAGCCACCGGATTGGAACTTGCCTTTTGAGATCATGTGTGATGCTAGCGATGTAGCCGTAGGGGTTGTTCTTGGACAAAAGAAAGATGGACGGACATACGCCATCTACTATGCTAGCAAGACGCTAGACGAAGCCCAACTATACTGCGCTACAACAGAGAAGGAATCATCAGTCGTGGTTTACGCTTTCGAGAAGTTTCGTTCTTACCTTGTGGGAGCGAAGTAATCGTTTACACCGACCACGCAGCAGTTCACTACTTGCTCACAAAGAAGGATGCGAAGCCAAGACTCATTAGATGGATTCTCCTTCTACAAGAATTTGATCTAGAAATCCGTGACAAGAAAGGAACCGAGAACTCGGTGGTTGACTACTTGAGTCGACTTCCACACATCAAAAGCAAGGAAGATGATCTACCCATAGACGATTCCTTTCCGGATGAGCAACTACATGAAATCGAGTAGTGTCTTAAACAAATCGTAGGAGGTAACGAATCATAGTTTGCTGATTTCGTTAATTACTTAGTTTGCAATGAGATACCTCAAGATTGTCATATGCTCAACGAAAGAAGTTCTTCAAAGAAGTCAAGCAATACTATTGGAACGAACATCTCCATTTCAAGAGAGGACCGGACGGAATAACTAGAAGATGCATTCCGGAAGATGAGGTTGAGAGCGTTATCCGCCATTTCCATTCAATCCCTTGCGGTGGACACGCTAGTTCACACAAAACTAGCGCCAAGGTATTACAATCCGGATTCTTTTGGCCAACTCTATTTAAAGATGTGCAGAAATTTGTTGTTGCTTGTGAAGCTTGTCAAAGAACAGGGAACATATCGAGAAGGAATGAAATGCCTCTCAACAACATTCAAGAGGTTGAGATCTTTGACGTCTGGGGAGTAGACTTCATCGGACCTTTTCCATCATCTTGTGAAAACCAATACATACTTCTAGCTGTGGATTATGTTTCTAGATGGGTTGAAGCAATCGCTTCTCCTACTAATGATGTTATGGTGGTAGTGAAATTCTTCAATAGAATGATCTTCCCACGATTCGGGACGCCCCGAACCATTATTAGTGACGGAGAGACACATTTCACATCCCGTAAGTTCGAAACTCTATTATCTAAGTATGGGGTTACCCACAAGATCACCACACCTTACCATCCTTAAACAAGTAGAAGATTGGAGATCTCGAATAGAGAAATCAAGAGCATCCTAGAGAAGACCGTTTCAAGAACAAGGAAGGATTGGTCACTCAAGTTAGATGATGCGCTTTGGTCATACCGAACCGCTTTCAAGACTCCCATAGGAATGACCCCTTACAATCTCGTTTATGGAAAGTCTTGTCATTTCCCGGTTGAGTTAGAACACAAAGCACATTGGACAATCAAATGGCTCAACTTTGAATTGAAAGAAGCAAGAGAGAAACACTCGTTGGACATCAATGAGCTTGAAGAGCTCCGTCTCAATGCATACGAAAATGCAAGGATCTACAAAGAAAGAACATATGACACGATAAGCATATCGTTCCAAAGGAGCTGAAAAACGGAGATCTTGTCCTTTTTTTCAACTCAAGACTTCGTCTATTCCCAGTTAAACTCAAATCCCGTTGGTCCGGACCTTTTCTAATCAAACACATTTATCCTCATGGTGCAATTGATATATGGAGCGAGAAAACGGAAAGTTTTAAAGTCAAGGGATACCTACACACCGGAACTACCGGTAGAGGACATTGCTCCTACCCTTCTCGAGTGATCATTAGAAGAAGATAGGTCCAGCTAGCGACCTTAAATCAAGCGCTTCTTGGGAGGAAACCCAAGGTACTTCTTTGTCCCTTTTCTTTTTCTTTTTAGAATAGATTAGTTTGTTTGCTTTATTGTTGGTATGCTCCGGGTTTTTCTCGTGTTGTGATGACAGAAAATAGGTACAAACCACAAGGAAGAAACTTATGATCAAGGTTTTAGAGGAAGAAATCGACAAAAGTTCATCAAAGGAGCAAAAAAAAAGAAAAATCAGATGAATTTGGACTAAGATTGGTCGATCTGGAAGAATTAAAAAAATTAATTGAGTCGATTTGGCAAAAGTCTTAGCTTGAATCGGATGAAAAATCAGTGAACCAGACAAATCCACCGATTTTTGCTATGTTCATGACGGATTGCACTGAGATCGACCCGATAAATAAATCGACCCCCACAAATCGTCCAATTTTCTTCAAAAAACACAAAAATATAAAATCCCTTCTCTTCTTCTTCTTCCTCCTCACAAATCTTCACGCTCACTCTCATTCCCCTCTTTGAAAACCAACAATATATATACCTCTCTCTCTCCTTCAAATCTTCATTCTTTAATCATTTTCGTTCTTGAGCCAAAACCGTAGCCCTCGACGAGACAAAGAAGATTGGAGCAACATTCAGCTTGGCAAATCGACGAATCTCCCAGGTTTCAGGTTTTAAATTCGAAAACCCTAAGTTTTCAACTTCTTTAGATCCGGTCTTTTGAGAAGTTTATTGGTTGAAATTGCTGAGTTAGGAAGTTTAGAAATTGTTTGTGGAGTGTTTTGGTGTTGTTGGGTTGAAAAAATTGTTGCAGAATTGATCGATTAATCGAAACAAGGAAAAATCGTGTCACTGCCCAGGAAAATCGACCGATTCACCCTTAGAACAACCCGATTTTTTTCTCTGTTTTGATGGATAGGCTTTGTAGATCTGGAAGAAATCTATTTTTTCCCGCAAGGGATCTTTATCCCAACCTCCCCAAGCACCTCAACCACCCCCTCCAAGACTCCACACCATCCAAGAAAAATATAAACGCAAATATGAGCGTCTTTTAGCTCGTTCTATTATAGCACCACGTTATATTGAGTTGGATGAGCTTAATGTGATGCATATTAGGGACGATCTTGACTAGATTATAGAGAAGACCGGGATGACTAAGTTTGTGCAAATTAGAGAGAACGCATATGTGGAGATAACTCATGAATTCCTTAATTCCATTGTCCATGATCCGAACACTAGGAACGTAACCTTTAGATTGATGAACAAGAACTATAGCTTTGATGTTGGAGACTTGGAGTGTTCAGAAACTTTTTTGGCTTCCCGGTTTCTCATGCAGGCACTTTCCTCCATGGAGTCAAGGCCGATGAATTTTGGGAGAAGATCTCCATTGGGCAATTTGAAGGCGATAAATGGTGGCCCGAAAACTCAAAGGAGAAGAGCATGTATAATCTTACCTCCAACATAGCTCACTGGATTTTGAGTGAATCTATGTTTGCAAGGACGGAGACCCCGCAGAAGGTACAAGCTAATGAGCTTTTCATCCTTTATTGTATGACTGAAGGAACGATTCCAGATTTTGCTACCATGTTGTCGGATTACTTGGCAAAGATTGCCAACAAAACCGGTGGCCACATTTGTGTCGGAGGACTTGTCACTTACGTGGAGTTATTGTTCCGAGAGGGTGCGGAGAGCCACATGTAGCCATGCCTTAGGATAGACAGCTCAAGGAGATTCTATGGAAGCCACACTACACATTCAAAGATGTCTACTACTGGAAAGAAGGATTCGAGCATTACAGTGATGAGGAGTTTACTGAGGGCGAAGGTGCAGATGTTGAGGATGTAGGAGGTGACACTGAAGGGTATCCCACCGACACACAGGCTCCAGATGGGGGCATGCTTGAGTTAGGAGACGGAGGGGACACCGAGGTTCTAGACATTGACCACGAGGGAGGTCCGAGTACGCCGGTAGATGATGAGGCCATGGAGGACGAGCACATAGAAGAGGCTGATCCATTTTCCCCCTCCACAGGAGATGCCACCTAGACCACCTCGCCGGTCATTCTCATGCCAACGTCGGGCTCGGCCACAGGACGACGACTCCAGCTTTAGTACCCGGTTGGACACATTGACTAGAGAGTTCCAGGTGTTCCGGACCAAGGTACGAGGCCGCCACTCATCCTACGACGGCCAATGGAGCGACCTCTACTATCATACCTATGGCCGCTTTTATGATCCTTCCGCCCCGGTGTATCCACCACCACCACAGGACTGAGAGACTCACCTTTTACATTGTAAGTATTTTTCTCCATTCTATACTTGAGTTTTCACATTGGGGACAATGTGAGATTTAAGTATGTGGTGGGGGTACTTACAATCTTTTGTCATCTTGTCACACGTCTACTTTTATCGCATTTGCATTTTCAGATTTCGGGTTTGTAATAATTCTAGTCACACGTTTTATTTCGGACATTTGCATTGCATTTTCATCAATTACCCAAAATCCAAAAAAATCGAAATATTTCAAACATTTTGTGCTTCTAAAAACGGATATGACCTCAATGATGACATTTGCGTTGTAAAAATGGCAAAGAAAGTCTTGTATATTGAGATATAGTTATGACGTTTATGGACATTTATCCTTTACTTGAAAAATATGTATGATTTATATGCTATTTGATGTTTTGATAAATTAAGGAATAATAATCGAAACCAACAAATAGCTCTTATCCATCATAATGGAATGACTAAGGTGCTTCGATCTTTTTCTTCTTCGCATCCACATTTAACACCTCATATGTATTATTGCCTCCCTTTAACTTTTCCGGGAATTAGGAAGCATTCTAGTGTGAAGTGTGATGCATTGATAAGTTGTTGCGAAAGTGAAATGTGTTAAAGTATAGAAAATAGGGTTGGGGACTTCAATCATGATGATGAGTAACTCAGCACCATTCACATAGCCGGGTGTTTGTATTTTGCCAAAATCTGATTGAGCGATAGTCCTAACGAGTCATGGTATGCACTGTTTGAGGCATCTCGAGAAATTGAGAATTGTTGATTTCCTAGGCTTCGGTTATTGTATACCTCTGTCCATTTCTCAAAAAGTGAAAAAAAATAAGTAAAAATTGCAAAATGCAAAATGAAGTTCTATTTTTGGTGGTTGCAAAAGAGTTCAAAATTTGTGAAATTTTATTCCTTATTCGCGGAATTTACCACCACATACCCCTTATATCTCCCACACCTTTGACACATTTCTTTGACCTTAATAATTGAATGTCCTTGAGACCTTTATGCACATGTTTAAGGCTTATATGGTTTAGATTTGTTTTATTATGATTGCCTCTACATTTTATACCATACATTTCATGTGTATTGTCTAAACAAAGTGTACTTGCCCTTTCATGCCATAACTATATCAAATCATACATTATCTTTCAATGCCTTATTACATCATGATGAGAGTGATCCTCTATTAAGAAGCACATTACAAAAAGAGTTTTTGTTTTTAGCATTATATAATCCATATCATTTTATATTCTAAATTTGAACCTTGCTTGGAAACAACAAGAGGCAAGTATGGGGTATTTTGATGACATGAACTATGTACCATCATATTCATGCGTTATATGAGTCTATCACCTCAGTTTTACATGCATTTAATGGAGTTTGTATGAATTTTAGTTCATTTTCATATACATTTCGAGAATAGCGATCTACACTCTTTTATTTGTGAGTTTGTAGAAAAAAGGGTGATGATGTGACACGAAAAGTGGTGATGTGGAATGAAGAAGGAGCATGACATCATTAAGGATCAGGAGAGGAGCCAAAAAATATGAAAATATATGAGAAAGATCACAAGAGAAGATAGAAGTTGTAACTAAAAGATATCACACGATTTGAAGCAAAAATCGGATGAATACTTATAGAGATCGGTCGATTTGCTTCACTGACGACTCGATTTTTATCATGTATAATCCGATCGGTTATAGGATTGTAACCATGAGATCACGTCTCATACAATATAAAAGAAGGACGTCTCACACCTTCAGAATTATCCAATTCCATCCAAGACTATTGAATCATAGGATCAAGAACATTGAGGAAGGCATTTTAAGGAGGAAGATCGAAGGAAGTTCGGAAGTTCTAGTCCAAGAATAGAGTTCTTGGAAGTTTTGTGAGTTTGCTTCTATATTTTGTCATTGTGAACACGTTTTTTGAGTTTGTTATTGAGTTTTCTTTTAGTTTTGAAAGATTGAAACATTGTTCATACGCTTTTGGTTTGGTTTTATTCAAGATTTAAGTTTTCTCATCATTCTTCGCTTTCTTGATTTAATCTCTCTTTTGATTTTGATAATGTGTATTCTTGGCTAAAACCCTTGTGATTCTAGGATGATTGGTTGAAGATTGTGGTTGAGATGATGATCAAATGATCTTCATAAACAAATTGGAACTTGAGAGTACAGTTTAACCTTAACAAAAGCGAAAATCAGGGTTTTCGTTGAACATATCGGATGATCTCTAGGGCTAAACAACCCGATTTTTCCTTTTGTCATACCTATCTTGCTTCATCCTTAATCCTTGGCTAAAGATTGCTTAAACCCTAGCCTTGTTGAACCTTTTTAACCTATATCCGAGTGTGGGAATAGACTTACCCAGTGATTTTGTTCTTGGTTGCCAACTATTACAAGTCCTAGGTAATAGAGGATTCAAACCCCTCTATTAAGGCTGAGTGTACCATAACCCTTACCTTTGTGAGTTAACCTTATTCCCTTGGGTTTGTGTTTGGTTTTGAGAATATTATCCTTCCTTTAGATTCTCTATCTTATCGAGACTCAACATCCTTTATTTAGAGTCATTGGGTTTGGACATGGGTGGTGGAGACTTCACTGTACATCATACCGTTTTAGAACATATACCTTAGCAATCCCAGCTCTATCCATAGAATCTTTAGAAGTCTTGAGTCAAAAACCATAATTGGATTCCTTGATCCTTAGAATTCATTTTCCCAAATCATTACACAAAGTCTTTGTCTTTTCTTATCAACAGCTGCATCTTTCCTTGTTGGATTGCTTATTATGTTTTTGATTTCACCAAATACCTGTGTTCGACCCTGAAATTCTTTCTTTTATTACAATCGATCCGTACACTGCGGGTTCGCTTAAATTGCATTTATTCTTGGTATAAATATAAAAACTTGCATACACCCTTTAGAGCGAACAGTAAACGGAAGCGGAGGCGAGTTTCGAAAGGATTCTCGTGTGATAAAAGAAGTTGAATTAGTAACGGATAACTTTAAGGAAGATAATAATCGTTTGTGTGCAAGCATGCTATATGTTTACGTTACCTTATCTGTGTTTGTGCCTTTACGCTCTTGCTTATACCTAGAATTTTAGCTAACGGTTTATGTCATCGTTGTAGATGTTCCGCAGGTTCAGGATGTTGTTGAGTGATCCGGATGGTGTGGTCGGCCGGGGTTTCCGTACATTATAGGACGAGATCGGGTTTATGTTTATTTTGTTGTTTTCCCTTTTGTTTTGAACTCGGTTACGAGACTTTTACGCTTTCTTTTGTTTAAAACTTTGGTTTTATATTATGTTTTGGTTTTCATATGTCTGTGTCTTGTTGTAAGATCCGTTGTGTTGTTGCTACTCCGAGGGTCGGGACCCATTGTGTGGTCCTAGCCCGTAGCGCTTCGAGTTCTTAGAATTTGGGGTGTTACAATAGTTCTTTCTATGCCTTAACCGTTCAATTTTCGATAGATTATAGAGTGCTATGCATACTAGTATGTATCAAAAGTTGGAGTCGATCCAACGGTCGGATCTAGATCTATAAGGTTCCAAAGTAGGCTGGTAGTGCAATTGTGAAAAACTCATATTTTTTTCCCAAGTATGGAATTATGTGTTGATGAATCAACTTGAGGATTTTGTATAAGAGTTGTAGATAGTTGTTTTTGAGATTTATATGCTCCTATGAGTAGAGTGCATAGTATAGAAGGTAGGAATGAGTTTTTTAGATTTTTGTTTGAGAGTTTTATGTTAGGTCAAAGTGGGACCTTAATAGTTTTTCTTGAAAGATTAAGAAGTTGGAAAAGTTCTTCCAACTTAACAAATCTTTCTTTTGAGTTTTGGTTTAGGGTTCCAAAGGATAGTTTGGAACTAGGAGATGGAGTTTTCTAGGGTTTTGAGACCAGGGGTAAAATAGTCATTTACCGTTATGAGGTAATTTGGTAATTTTCTTGTGATAAGCTTTAGTATCTTAGAAGTTGGAAACTTCTAAAAGAGTTGGATATATTTTGATCCACTTTCCTTTCATATATCAGACGGTTGAGTTCTTACGTTGCGGATCGAGTTTTTGAATTATCAAGAGTTGTGACTTAATTCAGGTAAGTCCTTTGAGCTTACTTAGCTAGTTTCTAGATGTTGGAGTGAGTGATGATAGTGGTGTTTGCCTTATATGTTTATAAGTATATAGATGATTAAGTATAACCGACCTTTAATTGGCCCAAGAGTAACGGACAGTGGCATCAGTTTCTCAGTAGCCCGAGGGAGACTGGGAGGATCTTCGGGACTAGGCCATACATGGTTTGCAAGGAGGATACCGAATCACTCCATATGGTATACGGGGAGATATGACGAACCTCGCCTGATGGATAAGAAATGGAGGTGAGAGTCTTACACGTCTCGTGCCACAACCTTAAAACGGATTGAAGTGAATCACTTAATCATAAGATAATAACCGGTTTTGTTTGCCAGCATGATGAGTGTTATATTCTTAACTTACGTGTGTTTGTTTTATTATTCCTCTACTATTATTTGGATACTTAGATAACTGTTGTTTATATTGTTGTTTAGATTTGCTACAGATTAGAGTTGATGCCGAGTGATCCGGAAAGTAGTGGTTAGTCGGGTTTCCGTACTCAAAAGGATGGGGTTGCGTCTTTACTTTATTGTTGGTCTTTCTTTTTCATGTTGTTCTTAGAAATATTGATTCTAAGATATTTTTGTTGGTTGTTGGTTTGTGGTCACATTCATGACATTAAAACCTTGTTTTTATGATATTCGGTTTTCCCTATTTGTGTTGTTGTAAGATCTAGTTAAATTGTTGTCAAACTAAAATCTAGACCCATTGTGAGGTTCTAACTAGTAACGCCATGAGTTCTGAGAATTTGAGGTGTTACAATTAGCTCATTCTCGGATGATATTCCGCGGTAACATAACCTTCTACCATGCCAGTTGATGAGTTCCGCAAAATAAGTGCTCGTATTTTGTGCTTTGGTAATAGGTGATATGTCTAGTAGCACTTGTATCATGCCAACAATTTTCTTTGTCCATGCATCTTCAGACTTATATTTCTTCTCCATGATGGGTATAGAATTGAACTCACCATTTTGAAGTCTAGAAACCTCGCCATAACAAATTTATTTGTCCATCCATCTTCAAACTTGTATTTCTTCTCTAAGACAACCCACATTCCTTAGAAATATTGAACTTGTCGTATATGATGTACATGGGATCATTTGGCTTTGAATATGACGTTTACACACACAAAACAAACTCCATGTCAATGTTGACTAGGAGGTATACATTTGTGTTATCATAGGCCAATGCAAGCTTATCTTTTTTTTAGATATTTTTATAAAAATTAACCGTGGTAAAAAAAACATATTATGCTGCCAAGTCTTGAAATTAACCAGCTCAATTGAACCTTTTGGGATAATCTTGCATTTATAGCAACAAGTATATTCTATTTGGAAAATAGTTTGCGAAGTAGCTCATTGGATAATCTGATTAAACATCATTGACCATTGTGAATCGCATAATCACCGTTGTCCGGTTATCTCTAAATAGGTTTCATCGTGGCTAGTTCCCTCTAGGCATAATCACCGTTAGTGTGATCGGTTGTCTAAATGGATTTCATAATTACGAATGTAGGATCCATATTATAATTCGTAAGTAGAAAAAGTTATATCTAAAAATGGCAATACCGTTCATTTTTCGTTTGGACCAGATACTTCTTGGCCTCCTTTGAACTTTAATTTCTTTTATGAAATAACCAATTATTTTCTTAAGAATACTTTTTATTAATTTCAAAAGTCATAATAAAAACTTCAGTATTTTTGACCCTAACAAATTAATTTCTTGAAATTTCATGTTAAATAAGTGGGAAGAGGAAGAAATAATGAAGTGTCCTTTTGACCCTAACAAATTAATGCATTGTGTGTTTGGTTACGTTCATTGGTTTGACTTATAAAGTCCACCATCGTTGTTGCTCTTAATGTACCAATATCTCATTCTCTAAACATTCTTCAATGTTTCCTTTTACAAATTGTCCGAGGTTTTGTTTGATGAAATGAAAATTATCGTAAATAAAGTTGGAGATGAATATAAATTTAAAGATAAAAAATAAGAATGAAGATTAAATGGTTGAGTATTGGTACGAAAAAAATTACTATAGGTACGAAGAAAATTATTACAAGTAAAATTATGAATTAACAAGTTCAAATTATGTTAGACACAGTGCTTTGAGGTTGGAGCTTTTTTATAGTTGCCGATCCCTTAATTCTTCATCCCTTTTTTATTCCCTTCAAAAATCTCAATTGAAGAACGAAACAGAAATCTTCATCTTCATAGTTATAGTTCGACCAACTACGATTACACAATTTATATAAGTTGTTCAGATTTCCAAAAATTATCAAAATAGACGGATGATATATATATATAATTCAAAATAAAATTTAAAATTATATAAGTACATCTAACACCCCCACAATAACGGGTGGATTTGTTGGAGCTCCAAAATTTTCAAGATTATTCAAGTAATATATTACAATATTATACAGCGATATTATTGTATTTGAATATTACTACCTTCGTTTCATAATATTTGTTCATCTATAATTTTTTTTTGCACATATTAAGAAACATTAAACTAAAATTTAAAAAACTAAAATAAATAATAATAATTCTTCATACATGTTAAGAAATTATATAAGAAACAAAAAAATAAAAATGAATACAAGAGTCATTTTCAAGAATAGTAAATGTATAATTGTTGTTTTTGACATTAAATGAATTTTTATGAACAATTATTTAGAACATTTTTTTAGTCACGATGGACAAATAATGCAAAAATCGAGGGTTTGTGTTATTTTTAAGTTTAAAAATTATTATTTTCAAAATCCTATTTTTGCATAAGAATATAATATTTGTTTTCAAATCAACAATTGTAACACCCTAAGTTCTGGGAACTCGAAGCGTTACGGGTTAGGACCTCACAATGGGTTCCGACCCTCAAAGTAACAATAATAACATCGGATCTTGCAACAAGAAACAAATAAATAAAAACCAAAACTTATATAAAACCCATAAGGTATAACAACGAAAACGCAAAGGACTCGAAGCCGGGTTCAAAACAAAAGGGAAAGACAACAACAGAAATATAAAACACGATCCCATCCTATAATGTACGGGAACCCCGGCTGACCCCACCATCCGGATCACTCAGCAGCATCTCTACTTGTAAGGTATCTACAATGTCGGTAAAAACCGTTAGCTAACATTCTAGATATCAAAAAGACAATAAAGGCACAAACACATAAGAAGATAACACATAGCATGTTCGCACTCAACCGGTAATTAACTTTCGCTAAGTTACCTATTACTAATCAACTTCTTCTATCACACGAGAATCTCCCGAGACTCGCCTCTGCTTCTGTTTGCCGATAGGAATAGATCATGACTATCCGTTACTTGTGGGCCAGGGTTGCAAGAGCACCTCCTAGTCTCTTGTAGAACTGGACAAGTGGTCACCGCCCGATTATCATACACTTTACGATATAAGGTCATCCTAGTCCGGTTTTTCGTTATAACGATAAACAACATACACAACCAATATAGTCAAACCAATATACGAAACGCAACTAAGTAAGTCCAAGGGACTTACCACACTAAAAGGTAAACTCAAGAATCCGCTAACTACTCAACTTCCCGAAGGAAAGAAAGAATGCCTGCTCAAACAAGGCATCGCGAATCAGAAACTGAATGAATGCTAGAAGTCTACATACTTCTAGTCTCAATGATCTCTAATAGGTCTACTGCAGCGTGCTAGAAGTTCCCTACTTCTAGTCTCAATGATCGCTATCTGATCTCAACATGCTAGGAGAAAGGTTCCTAGTCTCAAGGTTAGCAAGGAACATCAACAACAACATAACGGAAAACCAAAACTTAAGGTTTACAAAGGGAAGTGTAAAAGACTCGCAACCGAGTTCAAAACAAAAGGGAAAGCAACAACATAAACATAAACCCGATCCCGTCCTATAATGTACGGGGACCCCGACTGTCCACGGGCTTCCGGATCACTCAGCAGTACCTATATCTTGCAAGGCATCTACAACATTGGTACAAACCGTTAGCTAACATTCTAGATATCAGAAAGATAGTAAAGGCACAAACACACATAAGGTAAAGTAAACACATATATAACATGCTCATATTCATCCGGTTATTATCTTTTATTAGGTCAAACCTATTACCAATTCAACTTATGGTTGTTACACGAGAATCGCTACGATCTCGCCTCCGTCCCCTTTCACCAACAAGAATAGAACGTATGCATCCTTCTGTCACCTGTTAGACTGGTAGCGAGAGCACCTCCCAGTTTCCCCATTCTGAACTAGACAAGCGGTAACTGCCCGGTTATAATACACTTGGGCCAATTAAGGTATAACAATGTTAATTCTATTTCGGTTATCAGTTATAACATAAACAACAACACAAACAAACCAAAATAATCAAACTAATATATGGAACACAAATAAGTAAGTCCAAGGGACTTACCTCACTCGAAGGTAACTCAAGAATCCGCTAACTGCTCAACTTCTCGAAGGAAAGGATAGATGCCTGCTCAGACAAGGCATCGGGAATCAGAAACTGAATGAATGCTAGAAGCCTACCTGCTTCTAGTCTCAATGATCTCTAATAGAGCTATTGCAGTGTGCTAGAAGTTTCCTACTTCTAGTCTCAATGATCGCTAAAGATCTCAACATGATAGGAGAAGGATTCCTAGTCTCAAGGCTCGGAAGGAACATCACCATCAACATAGCTCAAAGGCATAAACCACTCAAAGGAATCAACAAGCCATTGGCATTCACAATGATTATCTAGGTACAGCCTAGCATGATCTAACATAAGGAAAGGGTAAAGGAAGCAAGGAAGGAAGCAACTCACCAAAGACGGGAGTTACTACAAAAGAACCGCGGGGCGGCAGACAAAAGACGCAGGGGCGGTAACGAGGTGCATCTGTAGGGGCGGGTGTTCGCCACTTAGCGTGCGTGCAAATAAGCTTTAAATTTATATAACTAGAATCAAGCAAGCGAACCCGCAGCGTACGGATCGATATAGTTAAGCAAGAATTCCAAAGTATCGAACACAGGGATTTGGGGGGTTAAATCCAATTATAGAATTGTCAAGCAAGTAAATGTATGAGCTTTGTAAATATTGGGAAAACAACAATCCTAAAGATCCAGGAATCCAGCTGTGGCAATCGATTCAAGATATACTAAAGATATAAGGACAAAGTTAAGAGTTGCAAAGGTATACTAATGCAAAGCAATGTACGATGAAGTTCCAAGGCTTTATGTGACTTATCTAGAAATACTCTCTATAAAGGTTGTTGAGGCTTCAGTATAGAAAGGATCTAAAGACAAGAATTAATATCAAATACCCAAACTTGTAATCCAAGGATCAAGACTAACTAAACCGATTAAGGTTGTGACACTCGGAATCGAGGTAGAGGTTGTTGAGGCTTCACTACCACCTAGAAAAGGAAAGCCAAAACTAAGTTAAAGCAAATCTCTAACTTTGGATTAAGGTAAAAGCAAGGTTCGTAAACTAAGAGAAATTACGGGTGGATCTTGAGATTCCACGGCCGTGGAACTCAAGAACACACTGTGATTTTGGTTCGTCGGCGATTCTCTCTAACTCTCAGGGTCCAATCTGTTTACGATCGATCTATCATCATCTAAGCCACAACTATCAACCCTTCACCTTAGAATTGCTAAAGGGTTTTAGCCAACAACAGTCATTATGATATCAAATTCAAGATTTAAAAGAATGAAAGATGAAAACCTTCGAAAACCTTGAATAAATCTCAAATCAATCTCAAATCCACAAACAAAGTAATGATGTATATCAGATTCGGAATAACACAAACCAATCACAATCCTTGATAAGAACGAAGAACGGGATGTCAATCCGTCTTCTAATCAAACCTAAGGACAAAGCATAACTTCCAAATCTCCAAGTCTTCGCAAATCTCCGTTGTGAAATAGCAATCTCCACACGTCCCACTTGAAACCCTAGGCACGTGCAATAAGCGTAAGCGAAGTCTAAGCAGAGGCGTAAGCGAAGGTGACGGAATCTCTCTATTTCCGTCCTTTTATAGGGCAAGATAGAATAAGTGTCCAACCCAATTGTGTAAAAGATCGTGGCTTTAATTTATACGTTAAAAGATCGCCTAAATCACGGTTCCATAGGATTCCACGCCCGTGGTTTAGAGCGTGGTTTAGAGCGTGGAATTTCATCACGGTGCTTCACAACTTCCACGGCCGTGTAACCCTATGGAATGCTCCACGCTTGTGTTGCCAAAGTTCCACGGCCGTGGACTCCAATACGACCGTATTTTAGAGCGTGGAACGTAGATTGCTCGTAATTCTCCTTTGTTTTGTGTCATTCTTCATCCTAGCATCTTCCTTAGCTCCTTTGTGGTGTCCTCAATCCTTGGACATGCTCAATCTATCTCCATTCTCCCTTGATTCGTCCGGTTTTAGCTCTTATTTGCCTACAATCAACACAAAGCTTATGTAGACCTCTATATCGACAATATAGACAAACTAGCTCACAATTGCTTCAATGCTTTATCGATGAACACTAATATGGATGAAATTCACTTAGAAAACGTGCCTAAAATATCACAATATTTCATGCTAACAAATAACCCCATACTTTCCACTTGCTTGTCCCCAAGCAAGGTCTTTCAAAAGCTTTAAAACTCAAGTTAGGATGAAATATTTGTACACTCTCAAAGACAAAACTTCTTTTAGATGAATGTGCTTTCTAATCAATAGATCATTCTCAAATCTTGCTTCATTCGTTTATAAGACTTTCATACACATAATCAAAGAGTAAAGAGTAAAGAAAGCTCATGAATTGATCAAACTTCCATGTAAACATCATAACCTTCAAACATTATCAAAATCAATCATAAGAAACTTCAATTTAGATCACCAAGTCATATATCATTCTCTTGATCTTAAGGACTTTCAAACAAGGTCTAGAATGCGGAAAGGGAAGGAAAACTTTAAGGAATGTGGTGCATGAATCCGGGAAAATGGATAACTAACTCTTTTCTTTCTCTTTTGCGGTTTCCGCAACACTTTTAACTTAGAGCTTCGCTCTCTTCTTTTCAATTCATTTTTTCGACTTTACTTTTGGAGTTTTGGATAGAGGTGCACAAAAACCGAAGCCTAGGAGATTGGTGGTTCTCATTTTTACGAGATGCCTCAAACCCTTGATGCACATACCATAATCCGCTAGGAATATCGCTCAATCCGACTTTGGCAAGACACAAACACCCGGCTATGTGAATGGTGCCGAGTTACTCATCGTCATGATTGACTTCCCCAAACCTATAATTTCTTTCTTTTCTTTTGAATGCAAAATATTGCTTTCATGGCCCTCCCACATCAAACATGCCAAATATCAACTCCTCCAAATTCCCGGGTAGGTAAAGGAGGTCATTATGTCATTGAGGGGCTAAATGATCAAAGAAAGAAGAAAGAAAATCGAATTGCCTTAATCATCTCAAAAAGAAGTATAAGAACTTATCATGTGATTTCAACCTTGATTTCTCAATATGATTTAGGTAACACTCATCACATTATGAAACTTGCAAAAGAGGAATAATCAACTCATTCAATTTCTTTTCAATTCACTATTTGTTTAAGCATGCGATTGTCATCAAAACTCAATTCACAAGTAGTGATTATCATAGAAGTCATCTCTATCCTTAGAAGCACAAAATTTTCAAAATTTTTCAATTTTATGGGTTTTTCAAAAGCTTTTTCATGCAATGCAATAATGAAACGTGTAACAATAGAATGAACATGCAAGGTACTCTCGATAAAAGCATACAAAGTGAGTAAAAGTTATTACAAACGATTAGTCACACCCCACCCCATACTTGGAACAAATATTGTCCCTAATGTTCAAAAAGACAAAGAAGAAAAGAAAGAAAGAAAAAGGACTCACAAAACGGTGGTGGAGCGGCTAAAGCGGTCGATCGTCAAAGGTCATCACTGAGGTGGAGGCGGTGGTGGAAACGGGAAGAAGCCGGGATCATAGTTCCGCCCAAACTGCTGGCGATATATGTCTCTCATCATGCGGTCATGATCGTCGGCTCGTGCATCCCTAGCATCTGCACGGATCTCCAAGGCTCCGACCCTATCGGAAAGGTCAGTGGCCCACTCTGGCAACTGCTCATACCAACCAGGCGGCTGACTGTACCACGCCGGTGCATCTGAAGGTGCTGGTGCAGGTGGTGGCTGTGCATGCCAAGGTGGTGGAGCTCCCATCCAATCCGGCTGAGTGCTATACCATGTAGGAGGATCCGCCATCCATGTAGGCCTCTCGCTCACATTAGCACGGCGAGAGGAAGAGCTAGAAGCTCTAGCGGGGCGGGAAGAGTGTCTAGGAAGGTCAGGAACTGCATCCGGCTGATCCGGAAAGGTGCCAAAGTCATGATCATGTCCTCCTCCCTCAAACTCGTCATCCCCTCTCATCTCCTCCTCTACAACTAGTGGTGGTGGAACATAGGGAGGGGCTACTAATTTTTTCACATGCATGGCAGCGAACGTCTCCTTCCAGTTATGGCGTCCAACCATAATGGAATACTCAGGAAGCCACTTAATCCCTCTCCCTATCCTACTCTCCCAAGGCATAGCAGCATACGGTGGACCTCTATGTGTGGGGAAGATGACACCTCTAATCACGAGGCCCTGAAGTCCTAGGGGTCTAGCTGCAATGCGGGTACAAGCGGAGAAGTCTACCCCTAACTGCCTAGCAAGGTGGGTGACCATCCCACCGTATCCAATGTTGTCTGCCCTCTTATTCTTTAGCTTGCTCATAGTAGCAACTAAGAGGGTGGCACAATCAGCTGGTCTGCCGTACAACATACAGTAAAGAAGAAACAGCTCGTCCGTCTTAATCTTCTGAGGTGTCTCCGTCGTAGGGAAGAGATACTCAGAAAGCACTCTATGGGCAATGTTCAAGGCTAAGTGGTAGATCAACTTAGCCTTGGTATCAGCAGGTTGCCAGCGGTCCTCGCTGGCGTAAATCATGGCAATCTCCTCCCAGAAATCCTTGGCGTATACGCCACTGGGGAATCGACCATTAAAGGTCTCCTGGAACCCAAATAAGGCTCTAAACTCTCTAATAGAGAAATCATAGTTTCTCTCCATCAGCCGGAAAGAAACTGTCCTGTCAACATGACTGTGCTCAAAGGAAACTACAAACTCCCTAGTAATCTCCTCATAAGCATCTTCCCGAATAGCGGAGAAGATGACTAAACCGACTCTATCCAATAGCCAAGTGAGGTCCCCTATCACATGCAAGGGCTCTAGCTCCTCAAGTAGTAAGTATCTAGGTCCTATGACCGTCCTCTTATGGATCCTCTCTAAGGCATCTAGATGATCCTCATGGATAGTGGGAATCCTAGGGGGAGATGGTGATGGTGATGATGGGGGTGATGGGGGCTCAGCTGGTGGTGCTCTAGAAGAGGAAGAGGGGTTGCCTTTCCTTTTCTTATCCTTATTTCTATTCGACACTCTCCTTACAAAATCCATTTTCTGTTGAAAACCACGGCATGTTCTTGAGGTTCCACGGCCTTGGAATGTCCAGAGACCGTGGTTCGTCTCAAAAATTCTCAAAACTCAGCAAATTCACACCAAACTCAATAACAAGCAGCCCTAGACTAATTTCCGTCCAATTCCAATCAGTTCTCCTAAAAATTCTAGCAAAAACGAAGCCGAATCGACGAGAGAGAGAAAGAATGAAAAACCTAGGTTTTTTGATTTTGGAATCCGAATTCCGTCTCCTCCGGTGATTTTCCACTCGAATTGTTGCTTGGATCTTGTTGGTGATTGGATTTGCTTCAGTTTTGGCCAAAGAATCGTTAAAAACGATTAACAAACGAGAGATTGGGAGATGGGGAGAGATTCGGCGAAATAGGGCGTGGAATTGGGTTTTCTTGTGGTGTTTGTGAAGAAACGTGGTTTTTATAGTGGCCGTAAAATTTTTTGAAAATCACGGTCTATCGGGGGGTTCCATGGCCGTGGAAATGTACGGAACCGTGGTTTTGGTGATTTTTCTCAGGCTTTTGAAAATTACGGTCACTGTAGCTGTCACAGCCGTGGTTTTGGCCGTGGAACTCTCTATAATGTGTCAAAGTCCAAGTTTCGTCAATTTTCTTCAAACTTTTCCCTCCTCTTTCTTTTCCACTGATCCTACATCCAAAAACACGAACATACCGGAAGGCATCGAAGGCAAAACAAAGCAAAACGTCTAAACTAATCTAATCTATGAATCAAAAACAAGAATGTGAATGCAATACCTTGGGTTGCCTCCCAAGAAGCGCTTTGTTTAAGGTCCGTAGCTAGACCATATTCGCACTTATTCGAGTGTGGTGGGCGCGAACTCTTCAGCTTGGAGTTCCGGTGTATACTTCTTGAGTCGTTGACCGTTCACCTTAAAGTTTCCGCCCTTTTCACCCCATACTTCAACTGCACCATGGGGAAAAACACGTTTGATTAGAAAAGATCCAGTCCAACGAGATTTAAGCTTACCTGGAAAGAGACGAAGCCTTGAATTGAAGAGGAGAACTTGATCTCCTTCTTTGAGGTCCTTTGGGATGATATGCTTATCATGCCAACGCTTCGCTCTTTCTTTGTAGATCTTGGCGTTTTCGTAGGCGTTCAAGCGAAGTTCTTCAAGCTCATTGAGGTCCAAGAGACGCTTCTCTCCCACTTCCTTCATGCTGAAGTTCAACCACTTGATTGCCCAAAACGCCTTGTGCTCCAACTCTACCGGTAAGTGGCAAGACTTCCCATACACAAGGTTGTATGGCGTAGTTCCGATGGGAGTCTTATATGCAGTCGGTATGCCCATAATGCATTATCTAGCTTCAAAGACCAATCCTTCCTAGTCCTTGAAACCGTCTTCTCTAGGATTCCTTTGATCCCCCGGTTTGAGATCTCCACTTGTCCACTAGTTTGTGGATGATAAGGGGTGGCGATCTTGTGAGTCACCCCATACTTAACTAAAAGAGCTTCGAAACGCCGGGCAATGAAGTGAGAACCTCCATCACTAATGATAGTCCGTGGTGTCCCAAATCGTGGGAAGATGGTCTTGTTAAAGAACTTAACCACTACCATGGCATCATTTGTGGGAGAGGCAATTGCTTCAACCCATCTCGAAACATAATCAACCGCTAAAAGTATGTATTGGTTCCCACAAGATGATGGTAAAGGTCCCATGAAGTCTACTCCCCAAACGTCAAAGATCTCCACCTCTTGGATGTTGTTGAGAGGCATCTCATTCCTCCTAGATATATTCCCTGTTCTTTGACAAGCATCGTAGCAGGAAACAAAGGTTTGCACATCTTTAAATAGAGTAGGCCAAAAGAATCCAGATTGCAATCCCTTAGCGCTACTCTTGTTCGAACTAGCGTGTCCTCCACAAGGTAGTGAATGACAATGGCGGATGACACTTTTCATCTCATCTTCCGGCACATATCGCCGAATAATGCCATCCGGACCTCTCTTAAAGAGGAGAGGTTCATTCCAAAAGTATTCCCGAACATCCTTAAAGAACTTCTTTCTTTGTGCGTAGGATAATCCGGACGGTAATTCCTGACAAACCAAATAGTTAACAAAATCAGCAAACCATGGTTCGTTACCTTTGGTGATCACGTCGATGCACTCCTCTATGATGTGTAAATGCTCGTCTGGAAATGAGTCATCTATAGGTAGATGGTCGTCTTCTAGATGTGTTAGACGACTCAAATGATCCGCAACAGAATTTTCCGAACCCTTCTTGTCGCGGATCTCTAGATCGAATTCTTGTAGGAGAAGAATCCATCTAATTAGCCTTGGCTTCGCATCCTTCTTTGCAAGGAGATACCGGATCGCAGCATGATCCGTGTATACAATCACCTTTGCACCTACAAGATAAGAGCGAAATTTGTCAATTGCATATACAATAGCTAAGAATTCCTTTTCAGTAGTGGCGTAGTTGAGCTGCGCTTCATCTAGCGTCTTGCTAGCGTACTAGATAGCATGGGTTCGCCCTTCCTTTCTTTGTCCAAGGACAACTCCTATAGCTACGTCACTTGCGTCACACATAACCTTAAAGGGAAGATTCCAATCCGGAGGTTGGATAATCGGGGCTGAGATTAAAGCTTCCCAAATCATATTAAACGCATCTAAGCATTCCTGCGAAAACTCAAAAACTGCATCCTTCATCAATAGATTAGTAAGCGGCTTTGATATCTTAGACAAATCATTTATGAAACGCCTATAAAATCCAGCATGTCCTAGAAAAGTTCTTATCCCTTTCACCGAAGTTGGGGGAGGAAGCTTTTCTATTGTCTTTATCTTAGCTTTATCCACCTCAATCCCTCTACTAGAGATTAAGTGTCCTAATACAATGCCTTCTTTCACCATAAATTGACACTTTTCCCAATTAAGAACTAGGTTAGTGTCTTCACATCTTTGTAATACAAGAGCAAGGTTAGAAAGACAATTGTCAAAAGAGGAACCATAAACGGAGAAGTCATCCGTAAAAACCTCCATGATTTCCTCTATATATTCCGAGAAGATGGCCATCATGCACCTTTGAAAGGTAGCTGGGGCGTTGCAAAGCCCGAACGGCATCCTCCTATAGGCAAACATACCCCACGGGCACGTGAACGTGGTCTTCTCTTGATCATCCGGGTGTATCGGGATCTGAAAGAAACCACTATAACCGTCAAGATAGCAAAAGTGTGAATGTTGTGCTAACCTTTCAAGCATTTGATCGATGAAGGGTAGTGGGAAGTGATCCTTCCTCGTCGCGTTGTTTAGCTTGCGGTAGTCTATACACATCTGCCATCCTGTTACGGTTCGTGTAGGAATGAGTTCATTATTTTTGTTGGTGATGACCGTCATTCCTCCCTTCTTTGGAACCACTTGTACGGGACTCACCCACTTGCTATCGAAGATAGGATAGATGATACCTGCATCAAGTAGTTTAAGAATTTCCTTCTTGACAACCTCCTTTATGGTCGGATTCAACCGCCTTTGAGGTTGTCGTGAAGTTCTAAAGTCCTCTTCCATTAAGATCTTATGCATGCATAGGGAAGGTTTGATTCCAACTAAATCCTCTATAGTATATCCTAAGGCTTTCCTATGTTTCTTAAGGATAACCATAGGCTTACTATGTTCATCTATGCTTAAGTCGGAACTAACAATTACCGGAAAGGTAGAATTAGGTCCAAGAAATGCGTACCTTAGATGTGTAGGAAGTGGCTTCAATTCCATCACTATCGGAGTTTCAAATGGCTCTTGAGGAGCATCCGATGCTTCCTTAGAAGTGTCTAAGGATGTAGAAGGTGTTGAAGAAGAATCAAGAGAAGTTGTAGAAGAGACACAATTTCCTTCGAATTCACCCAAAATTACGGCACCCCTGCCTTCTCCACGGCCGTGATTTTGGGCGTGGAAAGTAAATACGGGGCCTGTGTTTCCTCCACGGCCGTGTAACTCTCTAGAGTGCTCCACGCTTTTGTTGGTGAAATCCACGGCCGTGGAATAGGCCGTCTGACCGTGGATCCGCACGTTTTCTGCCTCATCGTGGAGTTTCTCAAACTCTTCTTCACATACTTCTTCTTGTGTCTCTAAGGCTTCAATTGCCTCATTGCACTCCTCTTCCTCCCCTATATCCATTATGCTCATAGAAAGAACTTTTTGCAAGGGATCTTTGAAGAGAATAGAACTTACCTCCTCTCTAGATAGCTCTTCGTCATGGATATTGAATATATCCTCATCGAAGGCTGGTTCCTTCACCAAAGTGAAAAGAACGAACTCTACCTTCTCTTCTCCTATGTCAAAGGTGAGTCTAGCATTTTTGCAATCGACTATACAGCCGGATGTTGCAAGAAACGGTCTTCCGAGAATGATCGGGACCGGACTATCTGCAGGAATGTCAAGCACAACAAAGTCTATAGGAACATAGAACTTACCAAGCTTGACCGGGACGTCTTCAACTATACCGACGGGACGAGTTATGGCTCGATCCACCATGTATAACGTCATCTTTACCAGTTTAGGATCGCCTAAACCGATCTTCCTACATAAGGCAAGCGGGATGATGCTCACGCTTGCTCCTAAATCACATAATGCATCATATATGACATCTCCCACTCCTATGGGAATACAAAATGACGCCGGATCCTTTAGCTTTGGGGGCATCTTCTCTTTCATGGTTTTGATGAGATCCGATGAATCCGAACTCATCTTAACCTCTCCAAAATCCTCTAGCTTTCTCTTGTTAGAGAGGATCTCCTTTAAGAACTTCCCATAAGCCAGCATACCTACAATTGCATCAATGAAAGGTATATTAATATGCAGTTTGCTCATGAGTTCAATAAACTTACCGAATTGTTTATCTAGACGCGCTCTTGCTCTAGATTGCGGGAATGGTAGGGGAGGTTTGTAAGCTGGAGGAGGAACGTAGACATCTTCCTTCTCCTTCCCCTTTTCTTTCTCCTTCTCAACGGGGACTTCTACAAACTTAGGCTGTGGATCGGTAGTTGTTACTCCGCTCCTAGTTGTGATTGCCATCACCCTTCCTTTTGGGTTGTCCACTGTCTTTCCTGAAAGTTTCCCTTGATTCCTAGGAACTTCCTCCGCATGGCTAAACATTTGGTTTTCTAAAACCTTTTGGGCTTTATCAACCTTAGTTATGTGATCATCAACCTTGATGATGCGAGTCTCCAATCCTTGAAGCTTGCCCAAAATTGTCTCCAACATGGGATCGGGCTTCTCTTTCCCCGAAGTGCTTCCACCCTTAGATGTTTGCCCCTGGCTTTTCAAAGGAGTGGAAGAAGAGGAAGGTGGAGTTAGTGAATTTGAATTTCCTGAATTGGAATAAGAATTACCGGAATTTTGTTGGTTGGGACGCCAATTGTTGTTGTTTGAACCCCTATTGTTGTTCCAATTATTGTTCCGGTTGTTGTTGTTGTTCCAATTGTTCCGGTTGTTGTTCCGGTTGTTGCGGTTTGTATTCTCATTCCCGTTGTGGTTATTGTTGTTGCCCAAATAACCTACATCTTGTTCCTTGTGCTTTGGAAAGTTGGTTTTGATGGCTTCCTTCAACTCTTTAATCTCCGTGTTAAGAGAAAAGATTTGAGTTTGAGCCGCTTGTGATAGCTTTGCTCCTTGCTCCACATGATTCGCCTCCACTTTCCGATGAGAATACTTCTCTATAACTCGCGCTTGCTTCTCAATGAAGTCCCAAGCGTCATCTTCCCTCATGCCCATGAATGTACCACATGAAAGGGATTGGAGCTTGAATTGTGTCTCCACATCCAGCCCCTTATAGTATATCTCCAATAGCGCCAATTTGGATATGCCATGATGTGGGCAATCCAATAGCAAATCCTAAAATCTTTCCCAAGATTGAAACAAACTTTCCTTAGATCTCATAGAAAATGCATTAATCTTACCTCTCAACTCCGCCGTTTTAGATGGCGGAAAGAACTTAGTAAGGAATTGTTAGCATGAAATATTGTGATATTTTAGGCACGTTTTCTAAGTGCATTTGGTTCATATTGATAGTCTTTGATTGAACATTGTCGCATTTGTGAGCTAGTTTCCCTATATTATCGATATGGATGTCTACACGAGCTTTATGTTGATTATAGGTGATTGAGAGCCATTTTCGAACGGAATCGAGCAAGGACGGAATTGCTTGACATGTCCATGGATTAAGGGCATTCTTAGGAGCTAAAAGAGAGCTAACTTGAGGAATGCACGAGGCTAGGGAAGAATCACGTTCTTGCCCTAAACTACGCTCTAAAATACGGCCGTATTTCCTTCCACGTTCCGTTCCACGGCCGTGGAACCATGGCCAAGGAAGCGTGATTCATTCCAGAGGCTTCTACGGTCATGGAATCATGTGTTCCAACCGTATTTATTCTCACGCTCTAAATTACGGCCGTGGAACCTCTTCCACGACCGTGATCTTGGCGATCTTTTTCGCCACACTTTAAGCCACGATCTTTTAAAAGATTGGGCCGGGCCGTTGCTTCATCATACACTATAAAAGGACGGACGAAGGGAGATTCCGGAAGATCCGCATACAGTTGGAAATCCCGGCATAGACGTTGGCTTACACCTTCGTTTGACGCATTTTCGCTCACGTGGTGATCTAGATCTTTGCGACTTTTGCAAAGAGGCGATTTTTGGTGTTCATCCTTGGAGCTGCCCTAATCTCGCACTTTGGTGGAGATTGCGACTGAGATTTCCGGATTGACGGAAGATCGAAGACTTGGAAGGTTATTCGCAAGAAGATTACTCTTCTTGTTTAGGTTTGATTTAGAAGACGGATTGACATCCCGTTCTTCCTTCTTTCCTAAGATTGTGTTTGTTCGTTCTATTCTGAATTTATTGACGATATTAGTCATTGATTGTGACATTGATATTAGTTTGAAGTTTATTGGAAGTTTTCGGAAGTTTTCATCTTTCAATCTTTTAATCTTTGAATTTGATATCATAATGATGATTATTGGCTAGAAACCCTTAACAATTCTAAGGTGAAGGGTTGATAGTTATGGCTTAGATGATGATAGATCGATTGTAAACAGATTGGACCCTGAGAGTGAGAGAGAATCGCCGACGAACCCTAAATTACGGCCTGTTCTTGAAGTCCACGGCCGTGGAACCTTAAGAACTACCCGTAATTTCCCTTAAGTTTACGAACCTGCTTTTACTTTAATCCAAAGTTAAAGATTTGCTTTAATTTAGTTTAGGCTTGCCTTTTCTAGATGGTAGTGAAGCCTCAACAACCTCTACCTCGATTGTGAGTGTCACAACCGTAATCGGTTTAGTTAGTCTTGATCCTTGGATTACAAGTTTGGGTATTTGACATTAATCTTTGCCTTTAGAACCCTTCTATATTGAAGCCTCAACAACCTGTATAGAGAGTTTCTTGTAGGTGAGTTATATAAGGTTTTTGGAACTTCACCGTACGATTACCTTACATTAGCGTACCTTTGCATATCTCAACTTTGTCCTTATATCATTAGTATATCTTGAATCAATAGCCACAGCTGGATACTTGGATCTTTAGAATTGTTGTTTTCCCAATAATTTGCAAAGCTCTTACATCTACTTGCTTGATAATCTGCAATTGAATTTGTCCTCCCCAAATCCCTGTGTTCGATACTCTGGAATTCTTGCTTAACTATATCGATCCGTACACTGCGGGTTCGCTTGCTTGATTCTAGTTTTATAAATTTAAAGCTTATTTGCACACACACTCGGGAGCGAACAGGAATTCCGAAGAAAGATCCTCCCATGTTTCAAGTTTCCCACTTGGAAGAGCTTGATACCAAGACAATGCTTTCCCTTTCAAGGAGAAAAAGAAAGTCTTGAGTTTATAGCTGTTGGTAGTTGCATTCTTTGTCTTCATTGTCTCCATCATGATCTCAAAATTTTGTAGATGTTGGTGTGGAGATTCAGCGCTTGTTCCCCCAAATTGATTTTGGCGGACAATGGTAATAACTTGCGGGTTGAAGCTAAACCCTTGTGCATCATCAGCATCAAAGTTCACACCCAAACGGCGTGGTTGCTGCGTTGGATACATCCTTTGACCAAGAGTTCTTGGCTCCTCATCTACATGTTCGACTCTCACACCTCTAGCTGGAACACGGCGATTGGCAGCTGGCCGTGGAAAGAACGGGTTCACATTGATCGTTGGATCAATTCCTCTAGTGGTGGAATGGAGGAGTCGCTATCCTCATTGGATGAGTTGGCTCTAACCGATCTTGATGGCCTCCTTCTTGTCTTTGTCTTCTTGAGGTTATTTATTTCCAACCTCATTTGAAACATCATGTCCGATAGATCATCAACCTTCGTTTGATGACGATCCATTTCTTCCCTGCGAGTCTTCTCACTCCATTGGAGTTGAGCTTCTTTCTCCGCCAACTCCGTTTGGTAATCACGTTCTCTTTCTACAACCATCTTTCTTTCCTTAAGCTTTCTCCTCAAAGTCCTCTCAAGCTCCTGATCAAGAGGTAAGAGGTCTTCGTTGCTCCTAGACCTGCGCATACACTCGAAGAGATATCAAATAACAAGGGAGAAGCTCCCAAGCTTAACAACCGATAACCGAATTCGGCCTAGACCAAATCCCCGGCAACGGCGCCAAAAACTTGTTCGCCACTTAGCGTGCGTGCAAATAAGCTTTAACTTTATATAACTACAATCAAGCAAGCGAACCCGTAGTGTACGGATCGATATAGTTAAGCATGAATTCCAGAGTATCGAACACAGGGATTTGGGGGGTTAAATCCAATTATAGAATTGTCAAACAAGTAAATGTATGAGCTTTGTAAATATTAGGAAAACAACAATCCTAAAGATCCAGGAATCCAGCTGTGGCAATCGATTCAAGATATATTAAAGATATAAGGACAGAGTTAAGAGTTGCAAAGGTATACTAATGCAAAGCAATGTACGATGAAGTTCCAAGGCTTTATGTGACTTATCTAGAAATACTCTCTATAAAGGTTGTTGAGGCTTCAGTATAGAAAGGATCTAAAGACAAGAATTAATATCAAATACCCAAACTTGTAATCCAAGGATCAAGACTAACTAAACCAATTAAGGTTGTGACACTCGAAATCGAGGTAGAGGTTGTTGAGGCTTCACTACCACCTAGAAAAGGCAAGCCAAGACTAAGTTAAAGCAAATCTCTAACTTTGGATTAAAGTAAAAGCAAGGTTCGTAAACTAAGGGAAATTACGGGTGGATCTTGAGATTCCACGGCCGTGGAACTCAAGAACACACCGTGATTTTGGTTCGTCGGTGATTCTCTCTAACTCTCAGGGTCCAATCTATTTACGATCGATCTATCATCATCTAAGCCACAACTATCAACCCTTCACCTTAGAATTGCTAAAGGGTTTTAGCCAACAACAGTCATTATGATATCAAATTCAAGATTTAAAAGAATGAAAGATGAAAACCTTCGAAAACCTTGAATAAATCTTAAATCAATCTCAAATCCACAAACAAAGTAATGATGTATATCAGATTCGGAATAACACAAACCAATCACAATCCTTGATAAGAACGAAGAACAAGATGTCAATCCGTCTTCTAATCAAACCTAAGGACAAAGCGTAACTTCCAAATGTCCAAGTCTTCGCAAATCTCCGTTGCGAAATAGCAATCTCCACACGTCCCACTTGAAACCCTAGGCACGTGCAATAAGCGTAAGCGAAGTCTAAGCGGAGGCGTAAGCGAAGGTGACGGAATCTCTCTCTTTCCATCCTTTTATAGGGCAAGATAGAAGAAGTGTCCAGCCCATTGTGTAAAAGATTGTGGCTTTAATTTGTACGTTAAAAGATCGCCTAAATCACGGTTCCATAGGATTCCACGCCCGTGGTTTAGAACGTGGTTTAGAGCGTGAAATTTTATCACGGTGCTTCACAACTTCCACGGCCGTGTAACCCTCTGGAATGCTCCACGCTTGTGTTGCCAAAGTTCCACGGCTGTGGTTTAGAGCGTGGACTCCAATACGACCGTATTTTAGAGCGTGGAACGTAAATTGCTCGTAATTCTCCTTTGTTTTGTGTCATTCTTCATCCTAGCATCTTCTTTAGCTCCTTTGTGGTGTCCTAAATCCTTGGACATGCTCAATCCATCTCCATTCTCCCTTGATTCGTCCGGTTTTAGCTCTTATTTGCCTACAATCAACACAAAGCTTATGTAGACCTCTATATCGACAATATAGACAAACTAGCTCACAATTGCTTCAATGCTTTATCGATGAACACTAATATGGATGAAATACACTTAGAAAACGTGCCTAAAATATCACAATATTTCATGCTAACAGCGGGAAACCAAACCGCGGGGACGGTTTCTGGGTTGATCCGCGGAGGCGGAGGCTTGCGGCCGTGGGGGCGGGTTTTGTGACAAAAACTGCGTCGGGCCTCCTTTCGAAAACAACTGACAGCAAGGGCACCAAGGTTTGATTCCTCGATCCAAGCACATCAAGACTCAACCAAAAGAGCTTGAGAATAACAACACATCAACTACAGAACGACCAACAAGAATCAAGACTCGATCTTGATCCTTGGAGAAGAAGAAAAGAAGAACACGAAACAGAAGGGAAGGCATGCAACAACTCATGAACGTGAGGAAAAATCAATGAAGAAGGAACTTACACGATCAACAATATCACGGGGAAGGAAGGCTGCATCTCTCGAGGTTGAAAGAAGACGTTTGCAAGAAATGGGAAAAAGAAGAGAAGACGGGAATATAAAGAGATGGTTGGGAAAGAACGACAGAAGGTTGGTTTAGGGTTTAGAAGGTAGAAGGAAGGCGGGCCAAAAGCCCATGGATGGAATAAGATAGGAAGAGACGAAGATAAAACAGCCCGTAGACGGACTAGGCCTAGCCGCACCTGCGGTTGGGCCATGCCGCGAGCGCGGCAACAAGGCTGAGCCGCGCCTACGGCTCCCCTTCACCGCGGGGGCGGTGAAGGCCAAAAACGGGGCTTTACATCATATCTCCCTAAAAAGAACTTTCGTCCCGAAACTTGCAACAACCCGAAAGATCACCCAACAACAATAACACGGAAACACTAGACTCAACTCATATATTTCCACTCGGGGCACATAACTCATAAAGTCACCAAAAGGGTGCACATCTCAACGACGAAACTAAAAATCCAATATCTACTCTATAGGCACATCCAACTCAGCATAGAACTCCGGATAGTTCCTCAAGATACTATCCTATTGTCTCTCAAGTCGCCTCACCTACTTCTTGTCTAGACCCCTAAATCTTCATCATCGGTATGTCCTTTGATTACAAGCGTCTCATACTATGCTCTAAGACAGCTACCGGATGCTCTACGAACGTAAGGTCTGGCTCAACCACTAAATCCTCATGACTGATGATGTGTCTCGGATCTAATATATACTCTCGTAACTGAGACACATGGAAGACTAAGTGAACACCCTCTTGATAACATGTATTATAGTCTATATTTTGGGATTGGTTTAGACGTTTTATCTTCATAAATCTGCATGTATGGATGTATATTCTGCGATTATATTGTTTTTTGTCTACCTTTGCGGGAATCGAGGTCTACATCTAGTTTCGTTGTAATTGTAGGGAAAATGACACGTTTTGGACCGAAATGGAACTAAGGAAGCAAAGGAGTCATTGGAGCTACATTCTGGAGCTTTGAGAAGATCTCAAGAAGCATGGAAATGATTAAGAGGATTAATTTTGGACAAGATTCGAGATGATTTACATTCAGCTGAGATTCAACTCGGTCAGCTACAGTATCACTGATGACATGAATTATGACATATTTTTAGGCATGTATTTATATAGATTTTCCCTTTATTTTGCATGCATATACATACATTCATGGCATTTATGGTTGTATTCATCTACTTTGCAAGAATAGAGGTCTACACAGAGTTTTATTGCATTTGTAAGTAATTTGACGAATTATGGAGTGAAATAGCATATTTAAGGATTAAAGCCTTGAAGCGGGACAAAAAGGAGCAATAAAAGAAGTTAGGACGCGCCAAAGTATCTTCTGATACCGTCAGACGCGCCAAAGTACTCTCTGATACCGTCTGACGCGCCAAAGTATTTTCTGATACCTTTTGACGCGGCCAAGAGTTTTTCTGATACCAGCGGACTCGACTTCTTTTCAGCCCAAATATTTAGGGTTTTACCTTTAAACCCTAAATTCATCCCTACATATATTCGAGAGACTTCAACATTGAAGGGGAGTCAATTTCTCCAAAGGGAGACTGAAGGGAGCCAAAATCTCCAAGAGGGAGAGCTGAAGACTTGGATACTGGGGACGCTCCACGGAAAGAAGAGATTTTGAAGGAAGATTTGGGAAAGACGCACTTTTTGCGGAGTTGGAAGATTTTAGGGTTTCACTTGAAGGCGGATTGACATCCCGTTCTTCTTTGTTCCTGATATTGGTGAGAGATTCTTATTCTATCCTACATCTATTGAACGCAAGTTACTTTTGAGTTTTATTGATATTGGTTTTGTGTTTGTTATTGAGATTTCAAGGTTTTACCTTTCCTTCCTTTTATATTTGATATTTGATTTTACAATGATGATTATTGGCTAAACCCTTTAGCAATTATAAGGTAAAGGGTTGATAGTTGTGGCTTAGATAATGATAGATCGATCGTAAATAGATTGGACCCTGAGAGTGTGAAAAACATCGTCGACACCCTAAATCACGGGCTGTTCTTAGTTTCCACGGCCGTGATTCTGAAGAACTACCCGTAATTTTACCTGTTTTACGACCTTTGCTTTTGCTTTAATCCAAAGTTAAAGATTAGTTTTAACCTAGCCGTGACTTGCCTTTCCTAGGTAGTAGTGAGACTCAACATCCTCTATTTCGGTTTCGAGTGTCACAACCTTAACCGTTCTAGTTTATCTTTGATTCCTTGGGTTTGGGCATGGGTACTTGAGATTAATTCTTGCCCTTAGATCCTTTCGATGCTGCAGCCTCAACAACCTTTATAGAAAGAGTCTTTGGGTTAGACATTATAGGGTTTTGGAACTTCCCCGTACATTACCTTACCTTAGTATACCTTTGCAAACCTCAACTCTGTCCTTATATCTATAGTATATCTTGAATCGATTGCCACAATTGGATACTTGGATCTTTAGGGTTGCTGTTTTCCCCAACATTTGCAAAGCTTTATACATTACTTGCTCGATTACTTGAAACTGATTTTGTTTCACCATCTCCTTGTGATCGATACTCTGGAATACTTGCTAATCTACGCCGATCCGTACACTGCGGGTTCGCTTGCTTTTATTCTAGTTTTATAAATTTAAGACTTGATTGCACGCACGTTTTAGGGCAAACAATCACCTCGACCGAGGTGATCTTGAGGAGCGTCCCGATCGAGGCGAACACCCTATCGCCGGCGAGATCTTCTATTTTTTGCTGGATTTCTGGAAGAAAGAATATCTTTTGGCTGATTTATTTTGAGAGATATGAATATATTTTTTAGGAAATTATCTTTTTAAGATATCTTATCTTTGGAAGATAATTCTCCTATATATATGGGCTGATTTTCTACAATTTATCCATCTACGGACCACCCATTATCTTCGGATCACCGAATTTTTGAAGAGTTTTGAAGGAAGTTTGAAGGATTGAAGTTCAAGGAAGGAAGGAATCATAGTTAGAGTTGGCTTTGAAGGAGTTTGTAAGATCTTCTTAGATTGCTTTTGGTTTGTTTTCTTTTCTGATTTTGACTTGAGGAACGCTGATTTGTTACTTGTTTGATTCAGTTATTGAGACTTTTTTGTGTTAAGATTTTCTTATTCGAATATTGATTCCTTTCTTATATATTTGAAAATTGTTATCATGATGATTGTTGGCTAAGTTCTTTATGCGATTCTAGGGTGATTGGCTAAAAGTTGTGGGAAAGACGATGACAGAATGATCTTAATCCCAGCAGGACCCTGAAAGCTCGAGTCTTTACCTTAACCGTAGAACATCTCAGTCAGTCATTGAACATCTCGGCCAGGATAGAATATAACTGAACGAGGTGAACCTTTCTTGAACCTTATTTGAGTTAAGAGTTTTAGTTTGCCAAATTCTATCCTTGTTATACCTTTCCTAGTTCAACGCAAACCTAGGATGAGGCTTACCTGGTGATTCCTTTGTTTGTTTACCCAAGATCATGAGTGTAGGTAATAAAGTGTTTGCTCCAAATGGTGTGTGCAAACTTTAAATTATATCCCAAGAAATATGCTTAAAACAAGGATGCGAACCCGCAGTGTACGGATCAATTATAGTAAAAAGAAAAAATTCCGGGGTGTTGATCTCAGGGACTTAGGTGAAACTAATCAAGTATAGGTTGTCAATGCAACTAATAACCACAAAAGCAATTACATCAATCAAAAGATGATAATAAGGTCAAATAAGGGAATAATGCAAATTCTAGAGATTAAAGCATCTAGTTGTGGTTCCGACTCAAGATCTCAAGATAAAGTGGACAAAGCTGAGATTTTGCAAAAGGAAGGTGTTTCTAAAGTGTGAATAGATTACCGGGTAAGTCTCACTACTCACAATCCCAAACCAAAGCTCCTATTACCGGGTAAGTCTCAAGGTACTAAGGAAAGGAACGAT
The DNA here is from genome assembly GCA_033239125.1 of Fagopyrum homotropicum. Classification (NCBI taxonomy): domain Eukaryota; kingdom Viridiplantae; phylum Streptophyta; class Magnoliopsida; order Caryophyllales; family Polygonaceae; genus Fagopyrum; species Fagopyrum homotropicum. The sequence goes on along the minus strand of BSWB01000005.1, from coordinate 7,452,015 downwards.
AATCTCAAACCAATACACCACCTAAGGGAATAGAATTAACCTTTACCGGGTAAGTCTCAGGCTAACTCACAAAGATGGGATGAAGGCACACTTAAACCCCAATAAAGGATAAACCTTTATTACCTACACTTATGATCATGGGTAAACAAACAAAGGAATCACCGGGTAAGTCTCATCCTAGTCTTGCATTGAACCAGAAAAGGTGTAATAAGGATAGGATTTGGCAAACTATCACTCTAAACTCTCAGTTTCGGATCAGAAAAGGTCACCTCGGTCAGTCAAGTTCCACCCCGGCTGAGATGTTCATCGACTGAGCGAGGTACTCTAGGGTTAAGGTTAAAGACTCGAGCTTTCAGGGTCCTACTGGGATTAAGATTATTCAATCATCGTCTTTCCCATAACTTTCAGCCAATCACCCTAGAATCGCACAAGGAAATTAGCCACTCATCATCATGAAAGCAATAATCAAATAAATGGGGAAGAATGAATATTTGAACACAAAAACCTTAAGAATAAGGCTTCAATAACTGAATCAAATAGTTCACAAATCAGCGTTCCTTGAATCACAATTCACACAAGACACCAAACCAAAAAGGAATCTAAGAAAAATCTTACAAACTCCTTCAAAAGCTATCTCGAACTATGAAACTTCCTTCCTTCAATCTTCAAACTTCCTTCAAAAACTCCAGAAAATATCCCTAACTGCAGCTTCTTCAATCTCCAAACAAGCGGTGATGCTGAATTATGGAAAATCCAGCCCTTTTTATAGGAGAATTGTCTTCCAAAGATAATAATATCTTAAAAAGATGATTTCCTATATAAAATATATTATAACTCCAAAATAAATCTCCCAAATATATGATGTTCCTTCTAGAAATCCAAACCAAAAATATAAGATATCATCCTTCCAAAAATAAAAGATCTCAGCCAAAAGATATGATCTCGCCGGCGCCAGGGTGTTCGCCTCGGTCGGGGCGCTCCTCAAGATCACCTCGGTCGAGGTGACACTGTAGCTGACCGAGGTGAATCTCAGCTGAATGTGAAATCTCTCAAATCTGGTCCAAAGTAAATCTTCTTCATTAATTCCTTGCTTCCTAAGTTCTTCTTTAAGCTCCAGAATGTAGCTCCTATGACTCCTTAAACATATCATAAAACCTTTCAAACATATAAAGATTTCAAAAACCAATCAGCAAACAAAATCATCATTGAGGTCATATCCAGAAAAGAAGCACAAAAATCGTTTCGAAAACTCTCTCAGTTAAACCGCCTTGGTCGAGGTGTTCTAAGTCAACCGAGGTATTTGACCTCGTTTAGCCAGAATCATCCTGGTTGAGGTCATAAATTTTTTTTTCTTAACCAGTTTTTGACGTTTTTCTCAATCAAATAACCTGTATGCATGCATGTAGTCTCAGATAAGCACATAGAGCATAAAGAAAGATCATACATAACAAGTCGAGTCATACAAGCATCCAAAATGTTGAGTCATACAAAGATGAACAACTTTCTTGGGGTACTTATACCTTTTCCAACAACAATGGATGGCAGCCAAATCCAAATCCGACTAAAATCAGTGAAAATAGGAAAGTTAGGGTTTTCGAACGGTTTACCTAAATTACGCAGATTCAAAGCATTTTTGCTGCAGTTTCTTGCTTGCAATCTGATCTTCTTGCCTTTCCTTGCGAGATCGGAGCAAAAATTGTAGAAAACGAGTGAAAAACGAGAGATCGAGGTAAGGAGGGTGCCGCGGTCGAGAGGAAAATTGGGAGGGAAGAAAGAGAAATTATTTCCCCTTTTATACCCCTCGCCGATTCTGCTGTCACCTCGGTCGAGGTGGTCCTGACCGGACCGAGGTGACTGACTAGATCGGCAGCCCTAGTCGCCTCGGTTGCTCAAGAATCATCTCGGTCGAGGTGCTGTGACAACAACCAAGATGTGTCTCAATCAAACTCCGTCTTCTCAATTTCTCGAACTTCTGTCCTTACAGTGTTGCTCCTGAGTTGTAATCCTTCCTTAGAGAGTACCTGGTTTCTGTCTAGGACGCCAAAAACAAAACAAAGCAAAGCAAAAGCAAACTATCGATAACTAAACTAGGAAAAGGAAAAAAAATGCAATACCTTGGATTGCCTCCCAAGAAGCGCTTGATTTAAGGTCGCTAGCTGGACCGTACGACATCCCTAATCATGCTTGAAGGTATCCTCACCCCATACTTCACCTTCATCATGGGGTGAGACAAAGAAGTCTATCAAACGTTTCAGCAAATGCAAGTGTTCATCGGGGAATGAATCGTCTATGGGTGGGTCGTCCTTCTCGCGTGAAGAGGGAGGTAGCCGGATAAGGTGATCCGCAACAGAATTTTCGGACCCCTTCTTATCGCGAATCTCTATATCAAACTCTTGAAGCAAGAGAATCCATCGAATAAGACACGGCTTTGCATCCTTCTTAGCAAGTAAGTAACGAATAGCTGCATGTTCAGTGTAAACAAAAACTTTCGCTCCTACTAAGTAAGAGCGAAATTTCTCAAAAGCATGTGCAACCACCAAAAGCTCCTTTTCGGTGGTGGCGTAGTTTAGTTGAGCTTCATCTAGCATCTTGCTAGCATAGTAAATGGCGTTGGTCCGGCCATCCTTCTTTTGTCCAAGAATCGCTCATACCGCCACATCACTCGCATCACACATGATCTCAAAGGGCAAGGTCCAATCTAGAGGTTGAATAATGGGAGCGGAAATCAACGCTTCCTTTATCTTGTAAAATGCATCAAGACATTCTTGCAAAAACTCAAAAAACAACATCCTTATTCAGGAGTTTAGTTAGTGGTTTAGAAATCCTCGAGAAATCCTTGATGAACCTCCTATAGAAACCTGCATGCCCGAGAAAACTCCGCACACCCTTAACAGAACAAGGGAAAGGAAGTTTCTTTATAGTCTTGATCTTAGCTCGATCAACCTCAATACCTCGGTTGGAAATGAGGTGTCCTAGCACAATGCCTTCATTAATAATAAAATGACACTTCTTCCAATTCAAAACGAGATTAGTGTCTTCACATCTTTGTAGCACTAGAGAAAGGTTAGATAGGCAATCATCAAAAGAGGAACCATATACTAAAAAGTCATCCATAAATACCTCCATGATCTCCTCTATGTACTCGGAAAAGATAGCCATCATGCAGCGTTGGAAGGTAGCGGGTGCATTACATAATCCAAATGGCATCCTCCTATAAGCGAATGTCCCCCATGGACAAGTGAAAGTGGTCTTCTCTTGATCATCTGGATGGATAGGAATCTGAAAGAAGCCACTATAACCATCTAAATAGCAAAAATGTGAATGTTGGGCTAACCGTTCGAGCATTTGATCGATGAAGGGAAGTGAAAAATGGTCTTTCCGAGTGGCCACGTTCAGCTTCCTGTAATCGATGCACACCCTCCAGCCCGTAAAGGTCCTAGTTGGAATCAACTCGTTGTTCTTATTCGTCGCAACGGTCATCCCTCCTTTCTTCGGAACTACATGCACTGGGCTCACCCACTTGCTATCCAAGATAGGAAATATGATACCTGCATCCAAGAACTTAAGAATTTCTTTCTTCACAACCTCTTTCATGATCGGATTTAACCGTCTTTGAGGTTCCCGTTAAGTCTTATGATCGTCCTACATTAGTATTCTATGCATGCAGAAAGAGGGCTTAATACCAATAAGATCATCAATAGTATAACCCAAAGCCTTTTGATGTTTTCTCAGGACATGCATCAGTTTAGATAATTCAGTTTCGGAAAGGGAAGCACTAACGATAACGGGATAAGTAGAATCGGGTCCAAGGAAAACATTCCTCAAGTGACTTGGAAGCGGTTTAAGCTCCACAACTGGGGGTGCTTCCTGAGGGGGATCCTTGCTTCCTCCTTCCAGTGGAGTAGACTTAGATCGAAGAACTGGACTTTCAGAAGTCTCAGTTGACATCACCTCGCTTGCAACCTCAGTCGAGGTCCAGAGTGGGTGACCGAGATGTTCTTCATATAAGAACACCTCGCTTGGTCCAAAAAGTGCCTCGGTCGAGGTACTAGAACTGGGACCGAAATTGGAGTTTCTCCTCTCCTGGATTAGTTTCTCAATCTTAGCTCCTGGATCTTCTTCCAGTGCCTTTAAGCTCCGTATATTTGCATCACAAGAAGCATCTATACCTTTCTCCATTAAGCTAAAACTAATAACTCTTTCAAGAGGGTCATTAATAAGGATAGAGCTCACCAATTCTCTTGATTCTTCTTCATCATATATGTTGAAGATATCATCCTTCAGCGGCTCTCCTTTCATTGCAGCAAGCAATGCAAACTCCACTTGATCTCCGCCAATGTTGAATTTCAACTTGCCGTTCTTACAATCCACATTGCAACCCGAATTTGCTAGAAATGGTCTCCCGAGAATGATAGGAACGGGACAATCTGCGGGTATATCAAGCACAACAAAGTCTATAGGTAAATAGAAGTTACCTAACTTAACCGGAACGTCTTCCAAAATGCCCACGGGATGGGTAATGGAGCGGTCCGCCATGTATAACCTTATCTTCACTGGCTTGGTCTCTCCAAGTCCGATCTTCACACATGACTCCAGCGGGATGATGCTCACGCAGCCTCCTAGATCACACAATGCTTCACATGTTACATCCCCAAATTGAATGGGAATGCAAAATGAGCCGGGATCTCTTAACTTGGGTGGCATCTTCTCCTTCACGATTTGAATGAGCTCCGAGGATTTAGATGTCATCCTTACTTCACCAAAATCTTCCAGCTTCCTCTTTCTTGATAGAATCTCTTTTAAGAACTTCCTATTGGCGGGCATCCCTAGAACAGCATCAAGGAAAGGGGTGTTAATATGTAGTTTATTCATCAAGTCAAGGAACTTACCAAAGTGCTTGTCTAGATGTGCTCTAGCCCTTGACTGAGGGAATGGAAGTGGTGGTTTATATGCAGGAGGTGGGACATAAACTTCAGATTTCTCCGTCGCTTTCTGGGACTCCACCTCGGGTGGCACCTCGACCAAAGTGTTCCTCGTTTGTACGTGGACCGAGGTGTTCTTCGTCTGCATTGGCATCGACCGAGGCACTGGATTTGTAGTTTTCAGTCCACTTCTCGTCGTTATTGCCATAATTTGTCCTTTAGGGTTGCTCTCTGTCCTTGCTGGGAGCTTCCCTGGATCTCTTGGCGCTTCATTCTCCTTATTGAAGAATTGTTTCTCTAAGGCTTTTTGTGCCTTCGAAAATATAGTCATGGACGTCTCCATAGCGTTGAGCTTGATCAAGATGGCCTCCAGCACTGCATCTTTCTTTTCTGGCTGGGACGAACTTGATCCAGGCTCCTGGCTCTTCAATGGAGTAGAAGAAGAAGAAGAGGGGTTAAAAGAATTATTAGAATTTGAATTAGAATAAGGGTTACCCGAATTTTGATTGTTAGATCTCCAATTGTTGTTGTTGGAGCCTCTATTGTTGTTGTAATTGTTGTTCCTTGAGCCTTGATATCCTCCTTCTTCCTTCTTGGTGTGAGCAACCAAAAGGTCCTTCAATTGCTTCACATCATTCTTGAGGGAGATGAGTTGATTATCATTCGATGGAGATTCCTGGAAATTAACTCTCTTAACTCCATTTTCAGCTCCTTGGTGGGAGTATTTCTCCATGTGCAAAGCCTGTTTCTCAATGAACTCCCAGGCTTCATCAATCGGCATGTTCATGAATGTGCCGGCGGAGAGTAGTTGAAGATTGAATTGGGTAGCTCCATCCAATCCCTTGAAATATATCTCCATCAACTCTATCTTTGGAATCCCATGATGTGGGCAATCCAATAAAACATCTTTGAATCTTTCCCATGACTTGGACAAACTCTCCTTGTCCTTCATGATGAATGCATTAATCTTTCCTCTCATTTCAGCGGTTTTGGAGGGGGAGAATTTTGTTAGAAACTCCATCGTCATCTCCTCCCAAGTGTTGATCTTTCCGGGAGGAAGAGACTGATACCAAGTAAGCACCCTGTCCTTCAAAGAAAAGTAAAAAGGCCTTAGCTTGTAATTATTATTATTTTCCAGCCTTGAAGGTCTCAAGGTCTCTATCAAAATCTCGTAGTTTTGCAAGTGTTGATGCAGAGACTCCCTCTCTAAACCTCCAAACTGGCATTGGCGGATCATGGATAGAACTTGCGGTCGAAGTTCATAATCATGCTTCGCTGGATCACATAGGTTGACTCCTGGACGCCTCACTTGCTGGTTTGGGTCCATCCTTTGTCCTAGTGTTTGTGGAATACCTGCAAAAAGAACATCTCGGACAGGCATCCGAGGTGGATGTATCTCGGCCGCGGCAACTGGGACGGGGTCCTGCCTCGGTCGATGTAGAATCTGGGCTCGTAGATCGCCCATATCTGCTTCAATCTCTGCAGTTTTGGTGCGAGTCTGCTCTCTCTCGTGCTACAGTTCTTCCTTATTGAGGCCCAGCTGTTTCAGCGCCTCCTTCAGTTCGGCCTCAAGATTGCGATTGTCTTGATTGACCATTTTAGCTTCTTTCAAGTGTCATTTGTATGTCTTCTCTGGTTCGGGATCGTAAGGAACGATTTCCTTCCCAGCACGGGTTCTTCACATAAACCTAAGAAAAATAACTTGCGAAAGTCATTCAAGTAGAGTGGTTAGTAGCAACAGGGGCAATTGCCCCGAAAGACAACCGCAACCGGCTTGGTCTAGACCAAGTCCCCCGCAACGGCGCCAAAAACTTGTTCGCTCCAAATGGTGTGTGCAAGCTTTAAATTTATATCCCAAGAAATATGCTTAAAATAAGGATGCGAACCCGTAGTGTACGGATCAATTATAGTAAAAAGCAAGAATTCCGGTGTGTTGATCTCAGGGACTTAGGTGAAACTAAGCAAGTATAGGTTGTCAATGCAACCAATAACCACAAAAGCGATTAAATCAATCAAAAGATGATAATAAGGTCAAATAAGGGAATAATGCAAATTCTAGGGATTAAAGCATCTAGTTGTGGTTCCGACTCAAGATCTCAAGAAAAAGTGGACAAAGCTGAGATTTTGCAAAGGGAAGGTGTTTCTAAAGTGTGAATAGATTACCGGGTGAGTCTCACTAATCACAATCCCAAACCAAAGCTCCTATTACCGGGTAAATCTCAAGGTACTAAGGAAAAGAACTATAATCTCAAACCAACACACCACCTAAGGGAATAGAATCAACCTTTACCGGGTTAGTCTCAGGCTAACTCACAAAGATGGGATGAAGGCACACTCAAACCCCAATAAAAGATAAGACACTTTGATGTTAACTACTAATGTAGGGATCATGAATCGGTAATTAGGTATCGAGTTTTTTTTCCGATCATTTGTGTCTTTAAGTATGAGAGAAAACATGTATACATAATGAATATAATCGGTGCATAATTTTCACGGGATTCGTCCCGTCCCATCCCGTCCCACATGGAACAAGGCCCGGGGCGAAGAAAAAAAAGTCATGAACCCCTCTCGTCCCGCAAATAACTTGCAGGACGGGACGCGGGATGACCCCTATCCCGTCCCATGCCCACCCCTATCACAGACTATAGTCCTAGGTACTCCATTAAGTCTCAATATCTGCCTAGTGAACTCCTTTGCCAATCGACTTACCGGCCATGTTTCCTTGATCTGAATGAAACGTGCGGTCTTCATCAGTCGATCTACTATAACTCAGATAGCATCAAAGCCTCGACTCGGTCTCAAACCGGTAACAAAATCAATCGATATGTATTCTCACTTCCACCGAGGGACGGAAAGTGGATGTAGTTCTCCACCTGGTCGATGGTGCTCGATCTTGACTTGTTGACAGGTCGTACACTGAGCTACATATCTCACCACATTTGGCTTCAGACCTCCCATCAGAAAGAGCGTCTGATATCCTGATACATCTTACTCGCACCGGAGTGCACTGAGTAAGGTGTAGAGTGAGCCTCGTGTAGGATCCACTGTCTCAACTCTCGATTTTAGGGCACATATACACGCTCCTTGCGTCTCAAGATTCCATCAGCACCGACTGAAAATTGTAGTGCCTCTCCTTGAGACATTCGGTCTCGGATCTATGATAGAGCTCGACAACTCTCCCATTTCTGTCGGATCTTAACCAACAGATTAGGTAGAATCTATAAGGTGGACAACTGGTTGTCGAAATCCGGAAAGTGGATATTCATCTCTAGCCATGCCAAGTCTCGTTGCAACTAAGGCTGAGCTGTTAGCCTAACAATCGCCATCTCCTGGGGAGTCTTCCTACTAAGGGGTCAACTACCACATTCGCCTTCCCCAAGGGTGTAAGATCTCAAGCTCGAATTCCTTGATCAACTCCAACCATCTCCTTTGGCGGTTATTCAACTCCCGCTGAGTGGTTAAGTACTTCAGACTCTTATGATCCGTGAGTATCGGACACGTAGCTCCGTTCAGATAATGCCGTCAGATCTTCAAAGAGTGAACAACAACAACCAACTCAAGATCATGGGTAGGGTAATTCTCGTTGTACGTATTTAGTTGTCTAGACGCGTAAGCAATCACCTTACCCCTCTGCATAAGAACACATTCCAAGTCGAGCTTGGATGCGTCACCATAAACCACAAAGTCCTCAATGCCCTCCAGCTGAGCTAGGATAGGAGCGGAGGTCAGCCTCCTCTTCAGCTCTGCAGGCACGGCTTTGACCATACAAATCTCGTAGACTTCCTCGGCAAGGAAGTGAGAGGTCGGGCGATAACTAAAAAGCCCTCCATAAAACGCAGGTAGAAGCCCGCCAATCCTAAGAAGCTACGTATCTCCTTGACGTTCTTAGGAGGTGGCCATGATGCTACTGATTCAATCTTTACCGGATCTACCTTGATCTCTTCAGCTGAAACGATGTGACCAAAGAATGCTACCTCGGACATCCAAAACTCACACTTAGAGAGCTTGGCATAAAGCTCTCTATCTTGCAGGACTTGGAGTACGATCCTTAAGTGTCCTGTATGCTCCTCCCTGCTACGAGAGTATACCAGAATATCATCTATGAAGACAACTACAAACTGGTCTAGGAAGTCAATGAAGATGCTTTTCATCAACTCCATGAAAACTGTGGACGTATTCGTGAGCCCGAATGGCATCACTACAAACTCGTAGTGTTCATATCTGGTCCGAAATGCCGTTTTGGATATGTCCTGCTCTCTCACCCTCAACTGGTGATACCCGGATCTCATATCAATCCTCGAAAACACCGAAGCTCCATGCAGCTGATCCAAAAGATCGTCGAGACGGGGAAATGGGTACTTATTTTATATTGTCACTGTTACGCTAAGATCGTGATGCGCAAATGGGTTTTAAATTTATACTCGTTATAATTATCCTAACTCCTAGCGAACCCGCAGTGTACGGGACGTTTGTAGTATGGATAGTATTCCGAGGTCGAACACAAAGACTAAGGTGAAATCGAGTCAAACAATGATCAAAGATAGTGTGAATCTAGACTAAGATAAGATGAGAAACAAAGAAAATGGATAAATGCAATGTTGTGGAGGTTTTTATGGTGATCAAACAAAGATCACAAGTCAAGCGAGATAATAAAACAACTAACAACTCAAGCTAGAAAACGAACAAGTAACACAAAGCACAAGTATGTGATCAAGAGATAAAAATGGATTCTAGAGGTCAAGATTTCCGGTTATGGCATCGGACTCAAGGTTCTAACGATTCTAAGGACAAGCTGTGGTGTTTGGGAAAGAATGTTTCACTAATGGAAGCAATTACCGGGTAGGTCTCTCACTTCACTAATCCCGCATCAAACTCCTATTACCGGGTAGGTCTCAAGGGGTTAGAGTAAGGAATTCCGCACAAACTAGACACTACTTAAGGGTAACCCTCTCCTTACCGGGTAAGTCTCGGAATAGGGAAATCTCAAGCAATAATCCTAGCACACTCGATCCAATAGCGGCTTATGAGGCTCACTACTACCTAGCATTCATCATCTTAGGTATCTAAGGTCGGAAATCATCGGGTAGATCTCTTCCCTCACTTAGATTAGTAGCATTAGGTGATACTAAGCTAAATTAGGCTTTACAAACACTAGGATTTCAAAACCCAAACACCCCTAACATACAGATTTATCAATTAGTGAGCAACAGGGGAATAAATCGGGTGGATCATACAAAAATCGATCGATCTAGCATGATGAGCAGGTCGATTTTTGTCTCTGGAGTGGGTTTCGTGCATACAAATCATCCTAAACTAACATATAAGTCCATCCTATCATCACCCTAGCCATAACCATCAATCCATCACTCTAAAATCACAATAAACTAGCCAATAATATGCATATCAAGATCCGAAATCATCAAACAAGCATACATGGTGTTCATAGATGGATAATGAAGATAAACAAGCAAAATCAATAAATCCCAGCTGAATCTAAGTTGTAGCAAGACTTACAAACTCTTAAATGAAGATTCAAAACGTTCCTAACAACCCTTGCAACAGTTCTTCAATCCAAGATTACCAAAATCACTCAAAAGTCACTCAAAACCTTACTATCACTCCTAGAATGGTGTTCTTCTTCTTACTTCAATCTTTGGGAGCCTTTCTTCTCTTCCAATCTTTCTCCAAGATCAATGAGCTGTAAATGAGAGTGTGGGAGAGGAGAGATGCTCAGCAACCACCTGCAGGACCACTTATATTCTCCACCAAGAGCAAGGACGGACAAGAGATCGTGGGACACGTGGCTTAAGCTGTCAAATGCCCAAAAATCGACCCAGTAGGAGAAAATCGGCCGATTTAGCTGCTAGTTGGTCCGATTTTCTTCAGCAGAAACATGCTATGATCGTCTAGCCATGAGTTGCTCCATTGCTTGCACCAATAGTGATCTTTGTGTCCTTTGTTGCTCCAATTATGCTCCTCTAAGGCTTTGGATGTGTAACATCATGAGGCTTGGCCCTCTAATGTATCGGTTAATGTCCAAAAGACCCCCGAAATACCTACAAAGCAACGCACAAGTCCGTGTAGACGTCTATCTCGACAAAATACGTGAATTGAGTGCAAACGTCGTGAATTTGTGCTAAACCATGCATGAATGAGTGATGAATCTATCTAAATGATTACCTAAACCTAAGTCATAAATCGTGTTATCAAAAATACCCCATACTTAAGGTTTGCTCGTCCCCGAGCAAATTCCCAACTATAGACTAGAGATGACATGATTTATGTATGCAGAAAAATGACAAAATCTTTTTGGGTTTGTGCTTCTAAATTTTGATCACCTTCATAGTCGTGTTTCATGGCAATGGACAAGCAATCATGTATCAAATAAATGAAAACATGAAAAGACAATTACACTTAACTTGATAGCATGCAATGAAGTGTAAAGATGAAGAAGTCAAGATGATCATGAGCATATCCAATCTAAATCACTTAGTCTTACACACATGCAAGTAGGTCATAAGGACTTGTGAAATAGAAGGCCAAGAAACGTTGTGATTAGGCGGGAATTTTCTAGGCTATGTGATGCTAATCCGGGAAAGGAACTAAACAACCACAACTTCACATTTCTTTTCAACTCCCCTCAAGTGTATATTTTTCATTCATTTTCTTTTCTTTCTTTTCTTTTATTTTTGAGACAATGGCATTGGTGTACAAAAGCCGAAACCTTGGTGATTAGCCATTCTTGGGCTTTTTCTATTTTTCGAGATGCATCCACACCGGGCACACATACCAAAGCTCGTTAGGACTATCGGTTTATTTGACCTTGGCAAGGCACCAACACCCGATTATGTGAAGTGTACCGAGTTACTTGTCATTTAAACCAACGTCCCCAAACCTATGTTTTTGTCTACACTTTCACAACAAATTCAGCATTCTATTCATGGCATTCTTTCCTCAACATCTTCACCCCACACTTGCTTTTCACACACATCAACACACTAGCATGCTCCTATTCCCGGATGGGTCAAAAGAGGTCAATTTATATCAATTGAGGTGCTCAAACAACATGATCAAGATGAGAAGTAGAGAAAGATGAATTTCCTCATTCATTCCTAGATGATGTGCAAGAACTAGCATGCAATTTCGATTTTCAATACTCAATTCAATCAAGGCAAACATCATGATCACAATTCATTCATGGAATTCAAGAGAAGTACTTCATGTCCACATATGCATCATCAATTAAACACACAAGGCCATCCATAGCCAATCCACAAGACAAGGTTCATCATTAGGGTCATATCCAAGCCTTAGAAGCACTAAAATTTTTTAAAATTTTCTGATTTTTTTTTTGATTTTCGAAATATGTATGTACAATGCAAGACATGATGAAACATGTGACAATATTAAACTATCCTAGATGCTAATCATGCAAGTGATCATGAAAACCCCACCCCATACTTAGAAACACATTGTCCCTAATGTGTAAACTAATTAAAGAAGTGAAAGAGAGTCCTCACAATGTAAAATTGGTGATGCCTTGGTATTTCGGTTCACATTGGATGATGATGGTGGATGATTGATCAAGGATGGTAGAGAGCTCTTGATGTTCGTTATGGTGTCAGAACCCGCGCTTGGCACCGCAAGCCGTCCAAGTTCCACGTCCGCTCCACCCATGCTTGATTAGAGATTATCACTTTCCTTTATACAGAGGAAAAATCGCCCCATAGCCCAGGAAAATCGGCCGATTTGTTTGAGGAACGGGCCGATTTTTCTGGGTGCTTTCCTCCTCGTCCATGTGCTTGGATCTTATACCTTTAACTGGTCCATGAGGCTTTCACATGACCTCCAACATCTTATAACTCATGACAATCAACAAGATCTAGCACCTAAAAACACAAAAGAAAAACAAAGCACACCAAGAGTGAGATTAAACAAAAGCAAGAAAAACACAAGGGAAAATATATACCAATGGGTTGCCTCCCATTAAGCGCTTCTTTAAGGTCATTAGCTTGACCAAATTCTGGAGTGTTTCAATCAAGGTAAAGCGGGGCAATCACTTCCACCGGGGCTTCCGGGATGTACTTCTTCAATCGATGCCCATTCACCTTGAAGTTACTACAATGATCTCCTCCTATCTCTACCGCTCCATGAGGAAAAACTTTCTTCACAACATAGGGCCCGGTCCATCTTGATTTGAGCTTTCCGGGAAAAAGCCGCAGCCTTGAGTTGAAGAGAAGGACAAGGTCTCCTTCACTCAACTCTTTCGGGGTGATCCTCTTGTCATGCCATCGCTTGGTTCTCTCCTTGTAGATCCGAGCATTCTCATATGCATCTAACCGGATCTCCTCAAGGGCGTTCATGTCTAGCAACCTCTTTTCTCCGGCCTCCTTGAGATCAAAATTAAGCCACCTAATGGCCCAATGTGCTCTATGCTCCATCTCTACCGGAAGGTGGCAAGACTTGCCATAAACTAACTTGTAAAGAGTGGTGCCAATTGGTGTTTTGTAGGCGGTCCTATATGCCCACAAGGCATCATTGAGCTTCATAGCCCAATCTTTTCTCGTCCTTGATACGGTCTTCTCAAGAATGGCCTTGATCTCCCGGTTGGAGATCTCCACTTGGCCACTTGTTTGGGGATGGTAAGGTGTCGCCACCTTATGAGTCACCCCATACTTAGCCAAGAGTGCTCCAAAGTTCCTATTAGTGAAGTGCTTCTCTCCATCACTTATGATCACCCTTGGTGTTCCAAACCTAGGGAAGATCACTCGGTTAAAGAACCGCACCACCACCTTGGCATCATTTATGGGAGAGGCGATTGCCTCCACCCATCTCGACACATAATCCACCGCCAATAGGATGTAGAGATTGCCACATGAAGAAGGGAATGGTCCCATGAAGTCCACACCCCATACATCAAATATTTCGACTTCTTGGATGTTGTTCAAAGGCATCTCATTCCTCCTTGAGATGTTGCCCGTCCTTTGGCAAGCATCACAAGCTACCACAAAGCCTTGCACGTCCTTGAACAAGCTTGGCCAAAAGAAACCCGATTGCAACACTTTAGCACATGTCTTGTGTGCGCTAGCATGCCCTCCACATGGCAAGGAATGACAATGGTGGATCATACTCTCCACCTCATCCTCCGGTATGCATCTTCTAAACATTCCATCCGGCCCTCTTTTGAACAAAAGCGGCTCACTCCAATAGTAGTGCCTCACATCCTTGAAGAACTTCTTCCTTTGGGCATATGTTAATCCGGGAGGCACTTCCTCACACACTAAGTAGTTCACAATGTCGGCAAACCATGGTTCACTTCCTCTAGACACTTGGAGCAAGCATTCCTCCACCATTTGCAATTGCTCATCCCGGAATGAGTCATCAATCGGGATGTTATCTCTCTCAATCTCTAGAGGAGGTAGTCTACTAAGGTGATCCGCCACGGAGTTCTCGGATCCCTTCTTGTCCCGGATTTCCAAATCAAACTCTTGAAGAAGAAGGATCCATCGAATCAATCTAGGCTTTGCATCCTTCTTGGTAAGGAGAAAACGGATCGCAGCATGATCCGTATAAACTATGACCTTCGCTCCAACAAGGTATGACCGAAACTTCTCAAAGGCATACACTACCGCTAGCAACTCTTTCTCGGTTGTGGCATAATTAAGTTGGGCATCATCTAGCGTCTTGCTAGCATAATAAATGGCATGAGTGCGCCCATCTTTTCTTTGCCCCAAGACAGCCCCAACGGCTACATCGCTTGCATCACACATGATCTCAAACGGTAAGCTCCAATCCGGAGGTTGCATGATAGGTGCGGAGATCAAAGCGTTTTTCAACCTACAAAAAGCTTCAAGACAATCTTTGGAAAAGACAAAATCAACATCCTTCATCAGTAGGTTAGTGAGAGGCTTAGAAATTTTAGAGAAGTCTTGAATAAACCTCCGGTAAAAACCGGCATGCCCCAAGAAACTCCTTACCCCTTTCACCGAGGTAGGTGGTGGCAACTTCTCTATCGTTTCTATCTTGGCTCTATCAACCTCAATGCCATAGTTAGACACCAAGTGTCCTAACACAATGCCTTCACTTACCATGAAGTGGCATTTTTCCAAATTCAAGACAAGATTTGTCTCCTTACATCTTTGCAATACTAATGACAAGTTAGCCAAGCAATCGTCGAAAGAAGAACCATAAACAGAGAAATCATCCATGAACACTTCCATGATATTCAATGTATTCCGAAAAGATAGCCATCATACACCTTTGAAAGGTGGCGGGTGCATTACACAACCCAAAAGGCATTCTCCTATAGGCAAAAGTTCCCCATGGACATGTAAAGGTGGTTTTCTCTTGATCATCGGGGTGGATAGGGATTTGGAAGAATCCACTATAGCCATCTAGGTAGCAAAAATGGGAATGTTGAGCTAATCTCTCTAGCATTTGGTCAATGAAAGGAAGAGGGAAGTGATCTTTCCTAGAGGCCATGTTAAGCTTTCTATAATCAATACACATCCTCCATCCCGTAACCGTTCTAGTAGGGATTAGTTCTTTGTTCTCATTGGTCACTACGGTCATCCCACCCTTCTTAGGTACTACATGAACGGGACTAACCCACTTACTATCCGAGATAGGGTAGATAATCCCCGCATCTAGCAACTTGATGATCTCCTTCTTAACTACCTCTTTCATTATAGGGTTCAACCTTCTTTGATGTTCAATAGAGGGTTTATGATTAGCTTCCATCATTATCCTATGCATGCACAAAGAGGGCTTGATGCCAACAAGATCATCAATGGTGTATCCTATTGCCTTTCTATGCAGTTTCAATTCATTCAACAATCTAGTAAGCTCATCATCATTCAAAGATGCATTCACAATCACCGGATAAGTAGAATTTGAACCAAGGAAAGCATACTTTAAATGAGAAGGAAGAGGTTTAAGATCAAGTTGAGGAGGACCTTTTTCGGTTGGAGACGATCCATACAATATAGGTTGAGATGATTGCAAAGCCATGAAAGCCTCCTTGAAGTCCCTTGATGATTGCTCACACTCAAGTGGTTGATGCTGAAAAGGCTCAGGAAAATCGGCCCAGGAGGAAAAATCAGCCGATTTTTCTTGTAGTAGGTCGATCTGAGTTTCTGTTTTTGCTGAATTGGCTGAAATTTCAGCATAAGGCCAAAAATCGGCCGATTTGGACCCTTCAGTCCGATTTTTCTGCCAGTTTCTCCCTTCTTCTAGCACTTCAAATCCAACACTTGAGCTAAGAACCCTCTCAAGTGGATCCTTGAGCAAGATTGAGCTCACAACCTCCCTAGATTCCTCTTCTTCAACTATGTTGAACACATCTTCATCAATGGTTGGTCCTTTCATCATTGTGGACAGCTTGAACTTGATGTTTTCTTCTCCAATGTTGAAGGAGAGGGTTCCATTCTTGTAATCTACTAGACACCCGGAAGTAGCTAGGAAAGGTCTTCCCAAGATGATAGGAACCAGATAGTCCGCCGGGATGTCCAAAACAACGAAGTCTATGGGCACATAGAACTTCCCTAATTGCACCGGAATGTCTTCCAAGATCCCAACCGGATGAGTGATTGAGCGGTCTGCCATGTAAAGGGTCATCTTGACCGGCTTTGGCTCTCCTAGCCCAACCTTGTTGCAAAGTGCAAGCGGAATGATGCTCACACTTGCCCCAAAATCGCATAGGGCATCATACTTCACTTCTCCTACTCCGATTGGCACACAAAAGGATCCCGGATCCCTTAGCTTGGGAGGCATCTCCTCCTTCATCGTTTGAATCAACTCCGAGGATCTCTTCGTCATTCTTATCTCCCCATACTCCTCCAACTTCCTCTTGTTGGAGAGTATTTTCTTTAAGAACTTGCCATATGCCGGCATCCCTAAAATAGCATCCATGAACGGAATATTAATATGCAATTTAGACATAAGTTCAAGGAATTTACCAAAGTGATTGTCCAAGCGAGCTCTTGCTCGTGATTGAGGGAACGGTAGTGGTGGCTTGTATGGAGGCGGTGCCACATATCTTGGCTCTACATCCTTGTTCTTGCCTCCATCTCCTTGCAAAGTCTCTTCTTCATTCACCACTTGCTTCCCTTTAGCATTGTCCTTGGGCAAAGGATCCTTCATGCTTAACCCACTTCTTGTTGTAATAGCCAACACTTAGCCTCTTGGGTTTTCTTCGGTCCTTCCGGGAAGCTTCCCTAGATCTCTATGTGCTTCACCCGCTTTTTGGAACACTTGTGCTTCCAAAACCTTTTGAGCTTTAGAAATTGAACTCACCGTGCTCTCAAGACCACTCAACCTTCCTAGCAATTGCTCAAACATCATTTCGGTTCTATCCTTTGGAGGTTGAGTGAATCCGGGTGGAGGTTCTTGTGAAGCTTTTGGTGGTGGAGTTGTGCTTGTGGAAGCGGGAGGGTTCAAGGCTCCATCCGGGTTAGAGTAAGAGAACCCGGGATGGTTATGGTTGGGCCGGTAATTGTTGAATTGCCGGTTGTTGTTGAAGTTCCTTGGGCCTTGGTAGTTGTTGTAATTGCCCCTTCCCATGTAGTTCACATCCTCCTCCTTGGAAGACAAGTTGGCTTGTGGAAGCACTTGAGGAGTTGCTTGGTTCTTCAAGGTTGTAGCACACAACTCCCTCAAGGACTTTAGCTCGTTGTTGATGGCGTCAAGCTTGAAATTGCTCATGGTGACCTCACTCACCTCATATGCTCCCACCTTTCTCCCTTCACTCTTCCTATGAGAGTATTTCTCAATCACTAGATCTTGCTTCTCCACAAACTCCCAAGCATCATCTACATGCTTCTCCATGAAAGTCCCACCGGAAAGGGAATGAAGCTTGAATTGGCTATCTTCATCAAGCCCTTTGAAGTAGATCTCCAATAGCTCAATTTTCGGTATGCCATGGTGTGGACAATCTAGGAGAAGGTCCTTGAATCTCTCCCAAGACTTGAACAAACTCTCTCTATCCTTCATCACGAAGGCATTGATCTTCCCTCTTAATTCGGTAGTCTTGGAAGGTGGGAAGAACTTAGTCAAAAACTCGGTTGTCATCTCCTCCCAAGTACCAACTCGCCCTTGTGGAATAGATTGATACCAAGTCAAGGCTTTATCCTTAAGAGAGAAGGAGAAAGCCCTTAGCTTATGGTTGTTGCTCTCCAATCTTGGCGGTCTAAGAGTCTCCATCAAAATCTCGTAGTTCATCAAATGTTGATGAGGAGACTCTTCTTCCATCCCTCCAAATTGATTATGCCGGATCATTTGCAGAACTTTGAGGGCGGAGCTCATAGTTGTGGGCTGCGGGATCTCCTAAGTTCACACCCGGACGGTGTGCTCTTTGTGCCGGATCCATACGTCTCCCCAATGTTTGTGGCTCTTCAATAACAATGGGTACAACCCTAACATTTGCCGCCGGCTGCGGTTGTGGTGGCGGAGGAGGCGGGGGTTGTTGACGATTAAGCTCTCCTTGTACAAGGGCTTGCCTAATCTCATCAATCTCCCTCCTAGCTGCTTCTTGCCTCTCATTGGCAAGTCTCCTTTCTTCCTCTAAAAGCTCATCTCTTAGCCTTATTTGCTCTAAGGCTTCATCCAATTTAGCTTGGAGATCTCTTCCGGCCATCTCTTTCTCTTTTCGAATGCTCTTGGATCTAGATCTAAGGGTTTTCTCCGGTTTGGGATCGAATGGAGCTAAATCCTTACCACGAGATCTTCGCATACACCTAAAGGGTAAGAGATGTCCTAAAAATCAAAGACACACACCAAAGAGAGATCAAAAGCAACAAGAAAGATCTACACTACAAACAATCACAAATTAGACTCAATCTAAACCTAGTCCCCGACAACGGCGCCAAAAACTTGTTACGCTAAGATCGTGATGCGCAAATGGGTTTTAAATTTATACTCGTTATAATTATCCTAACTCCTAGCGAACCCGCAGTGTACGGGACGTTTGTAGTAGGGATAGTATTCCGAGGTCGAACACAAAGACTAAGGTGAAATCGAGTCAAACAATGATCAAAGATAGTGTGAATCTAGACTAAGATAAGATGAGAAACAAAGAAAATGGATAAACGCAATGTTTTGGAGGTTTTTATGGTGATCAAACAAAGATCACAAGTCAAGCGAGATAATAAAACAACTAACAACTTAAGCTAGAAAATGAACAAGTAACACAAAGCACAAGTATGTGATCAAGAGATAAAAATGGATTCTAGAGGTCAAGATTTCCGGTTATGGCATCGGACTCAAGGTTCTAAGGATTCTAAGGACAAGCTGTGGTGTTTGGGAAAGAATGTTTCACTAATGGAAGCAATTACCGGGTAGGTCTCTCACTTCACTAATCCCGCATCAAACTCCTATTACCGGGTAGGTCTCAAGGGGTTAGAGTAAGGAATTCCACACAAACTAGACACTACTTAAGGGTAACCCTCTCCTTACCGGGTAAGTCTCGGAATAGGGAAATCTCAAGCAATAATCCTAGCACACTCGATCCAATAGCGGCTTATGAGGGTCACTACTACCTAGCATTCATCATCTTAGGTATCTAAGGTCGGAAATCATTGGGTAGATCTCTTCCCTCACTTAGATTGGTAGCATTAGGTGATACTAAGCTAAATTAGGCTTTACAAACACTAGGATTTCAACACCCAAACACCCCTAACATACAGATTTATCAATTAGTGAGCAACAGGGGAATAAATCGGGTGGATCATACAAAAATCGGTCGATCTAGCATGATGAACAGGTCGATTTTTGTCTCTGGAGTGGGTTTCGTGCATACAAATCATCCTAAACTAACATATAAGTCCATCCTATCATCACCCTAGCCATAACCATTAATCCATCACTCTAAAATCACAATAAACTAGCCAATAATATGCATATCAAGATCCGAAATCATCAAACAAGCATACATGGTGTTCATAGATGGATAATGAAGATAAACAAGAAAAATCAATAAATCCCAGCTTAATCTAAGTTGTAGCAAGACTTACAAACTCTTAAATGAAGATTCAAAACGTTCCTAACAACCCTTGCAACAGTTCTTCAATCCAAGATTACCAAAATCACTCAAAAGTCACTCAAAACCTTACTATCACTCCTAGAATGGTGTTCTTCTTCTTCCTTCAATCTTTGGGAGCCTTTCTTCTCCTCCAATCTTTCTCCAAGATCAATGAGCTGTAAATGAGAGTGTGGGAGAGGAGAGATGCTCAGCAACCACCTGCAGGACCACTTATATTCTCCACCAAGAGCAAGGACGGACAAGAGATCGTAGGACACGTGGCTTAAGCTGTCAAATGCCCAAAAATCGACCCAGTAGGAGAAAATCGGCCGATTTAGCTGCTAGTTGGTCCGATTTTCTTCAGCAGAAACATGCTATGATCGTCTAGCCATGAGTTGCTCCATTGCTTGCACCAATAGTGATCTTTGTGTCCTTTGTTGCTCCAATTATGCTCCTCTAAGGCTTTGGATGTGTACCATCATGAGGCTTGGCCCTCTAATGTATCGGTTAATGTCCAAAAGACCCCCGAAATACCTACAAAGCAACGCACAAGTCCGTGTAGACGTCTATCTTGACAAAATACGTGAATTGAGTGCAAACGTCGTGAATTTGTGCTAAACCATGCATGAATGAGTGATGAATCTATCTAAATGATTACCTAAACCTAAGTCATAAATCGTGTTATCAGTCACCTTGTTAAGCTCTCGGTAATCAATACATAACCTCATTGACCCATCCTTCTTCCTGACAAAAAGTACTGGTGCGTCCCAAGGAGGTACACTAGGGCGGATGAAGCCCTTCTCTGCTAATTCCTCGAGTTGCTTCTTAAGCTCAAGCATCTAGTTAGGCGTCATACGGTAAGGAGCTTTAGAGATAGGTCTCGTACCGGGCTCTAGCTCAATGCCAAAGTCTACGCTCCTCTGTGGAGGTAAACCTGATGGCTATCCGAAAACGTCTGAAAACTTACAAGCTATTGGAATCTCTTCCAAAGCTGGGCTCGTACTATCCTTCATGGCATAGCACCAGAAATCCTCACAACCCTGCCCGAGAAGTCTCGCAACTCGGACTGCGCTGATGTTTGTACCAGTCTTCCCGAGTACCCATCCTTTGAAGTCTTTATGTGGTCTCACTCTATAGTAACCGTCACTATCCTCTTACCGATGTTCATAACTGCTCGATGTCGATCCATCCAATCCATGCCCTAAATAACATCTTCACAAAGAAGTCAGCTGACCAATCGCGACATCCCAATCTAATAGGGCAACCGCAAATCTCTCGTGTACCTCTAATCTTACCTCATCGAGTAATCCTATAAAGAAGGGTTTCCCCTCTACGGTAAGTAAGGCCAATCTATCTACACAAGCATTAGATATAAAAGAATGCATAGCACCAATATCGAAAAGAACTTTGATAGGAAAACCATTAATATTGAAGAACCATAAGGTGAATATAACGGATATAAATGCTCTAGAAGGGGGGTTGAATAGAGTGTGGGAACTTTTTGCAAAAACCTATCTAAAGGCTTTGAAACTAATTTAAGGCCTTGATGTCGATCTGAGTTCTTTGTGACACAACTGGTTTTCAAGGGCTTTGAAAGTGACTTCAAGGGCCTTGACTTTGTAAACCTACAAAGCAACGTTAGTCACAATAAAGCAAGATATGATGCGGAAATAAAAATATCAACACGGTGATATGTTCACGAAGTTCAGCTCTAATAGCCTACATCTCCGTCCTAGGGTTTCTTTACCCGTAGGATCTAACTATCTATTATCAGCTTTAAAGAGTCCTAAATACAACCTAGAAGAAATTCCCTTCTTCTCTCACAATAGTCAATGCTACGATCTAGTTCCAACTCTTAACCTAGCTATAATAGCCTAGTTTTGCAGAGTAACACACACTCGAGTATAACACTCTTTAGATATTCCAATGAAGCTCTTGTGTTTTTCTCTCTTACAAGAAGTAAGCTTTTGTACTCGAAGAGGAAGAAAAACTTTTGGAACGAAATGAGGATGATTTGGATCACTTGAAGACTTAGATGTTTTCGTGTAAGCTTATTGTTCTTCTCTTCAATCCTTCATTTATAGTCTTCAATGGAGAAGTCTTCTAGCCGTTGTGAAGATGACCGTTGTTGTTCTTCCTTCTTCTCCATAGAAAACGGTGTATGTTGAGATGAAATAATCGTTGTAGATCTTTTAATCTTCCTTATCTCCTTTACGCACGTTGTGATTCCTTTTCCCCGAGATCTTCTCCTGAAAAGAGCTGTTGAAGACCTTTTTGTTGAAGTTTTGTTTCAAGCTCCGAGATCTTCAAATTTGTTGAGAATCGTTGGTGGAAGATCTTCGAGATCTTTGAGAGATCTATTTGGAAAAGATCTTCAATCTAGCGTCAATTTATTGAGATCTTTGCAAGACCTTATAGTTGGGCCGAATCTTCTTGTTGGTTGAGATCATCTTGTTGGCCGAATCTTCTTGGAAGATGTTCTCTTTATCCTTGGTAGATTTGGTTGTTGAGATTGAACTTTGAGTTTTGAATTCCTTCCAGCCGGTATGTCCTTTGTATCTGGTTTCAATGCTTCGGCTTTAATCCCTTGGAATTGTTTTCAAGGCCTCGGCGTTGAACCTTTGAAATGATTTCCAATCTTTGCGCTTGTCCCTTGTATTGGTTTTCAAGGCCTCCTTTCATCCTTTGAGATGCTTTTTAAGGCCTGCACACATTGACAAACACAAAACCAAAACATGCAATTTAGAAATATAATCGATATTTGTTAGTATAAAAACCGCTCATTTGTTTGTGTTAAGTCTTCTATCATCACATATGCAAACATATAATCAAGGTGGAGTTATCAAATATGATTGGTACCTGTGGTTGCTGGAGCTACCGGCTTCACTGTACTCCTCAGCTCAAAAACTCTAGTTGAAGCACCTCTAGTGTCAAAAGTACCACCTCCTCGTCCTCTTCCCTGGTGGCAGAACGCAGCTCTATGTCTGGACTTGCCACAAGAAAAGCAATTCACTACAGGCTTCTCATAATCTGCT
Source organism: Fagopyrum homotropicum (assembly GCA_033239125.1). Lineage (NCBI taxonomy): Eukaryota > Viridiplantae > Streptophyta > Magnoliopsida > Caryophyllales > Polygonaceae > Fagopyrum > Fagopyrum homotropicum. The sequence goes on along the minus strand of BSWB01000005.1, from coordinate 7,429,042 downwards.
CGGATATGTCCGACACCACCGCAATTATGACATTGTCATCCTCTGTCGGAACTCTGCGCAGTCCTGGTGAAACCAGAGCGGCATGTTGTGTGACCATGCCCGAATCTTGATGTTCCAGCTCCAACACTAGCTGATCTAGTCTTCTGTCTCTTCTCAAAACCTCTTGCCTGAGAAGCTCTCCTAGGATCCGGTCAATTCCCGAGCATGCTTCTTATCGACTCCAAAGCTGAATCCATGTGGTCTAGCCAAAGCTCAAGTTACAAACTTACTCCATCTTGAACTTTGACGTCCTCAATTGATCTCACGGGTACTGGCAGTGCTGGTGCAAGTCCTCCAATCCTGATAGCCTCCTCAACTCTCTGCACGTAATCGCGATATGCAGAGACTCCGATGGACACTCGACCGGACTCGGTCTACTGCGCTCTCTGTGCTCCAGACCTAGCAGATGTCCCATTCCCAACCTCAGGAACAACGCTCTCAACAACTTCCTCAGCAAACGCCTCAGCGATAGGTGGATCAATGATTGGGGCTTGACCTAGACCTCTAGCTAGTGGAGGTCTTCCTACACATCCTCGTCCACAGACTACAGATGAAAGAGGTGGTCGGAGCTTGGCCCCGACCTCTAGTACGCATCATCTACGATGAGGATATATATATATAGATCCTGACTCATATGTAAACAGCTCTTATCGTGTGAACGTGTAAACACCGAATATATATGAGTATACCACCGAATATATGTGACTATACCGCCGAATATATAGATTCAGGTCCGGCGAATCTTATTCCATTAATAACATGATTTTTTTATCCTTTAATATCGCCTAATCTCAACCATCTATTTAACGATCTAACGGATACAATTTGTTCTCATTTTACATGATAAGAGTTGTTTACATGGAAGTCAACCTCTCTCTCTCTCTCTCTCTCTCTATATATATATATATATATATATATATATATATATATATATATATATATATATATATATATATATATATATATATATATATGTATATATATATATAGGGTCACGCTACAACTAAAGCAAAAATCCAAGAAAAGCGCATAAAGGCCAACACAAAAGAAACAACACTACTGAGATCCGCGGAGGTAGTGGTGGTCGCCCGTACATCTATCCCAAACCGACAAGTTTAAAACAAAACCCCCTTTTGAAACGTAGACTCCTTGTGGGTTCTGTTTATTTATCTATTCGACCTTTAGAAGATTTCGAGTGCCATTGTTTCCAACCTAGAGCTCTGATACCATATTGTAACACCCCAAGTTCTGGGAACTCGAAGCGTTACGGGCTAGGATCTCACAATAGGTCACAACCCTCAGAGTAGCAACGACACAACAGATCTTACAACAAGGGACAAACAAATGAAAACTAAAACTCAATATGAAAACCAAAGGTAAAAACAAAGGGAAGCGTAAAAGACTTGCAACCGAGTTCAAAATAAAAGGGAAAGCAACAACATAAACATAAACCCGATCCCGCCCCATAATGTACGGTGACCCCGGCTGTCCACCCCCATTCCGGATCACTCAGCAATACTTATATCCTGCAAGGCATCTACAATATCGGTATAAACCGTTAGTTAACATTCTAGATATCAGAAAGACAATAAAGGCACAAACACACATAAGGTAAAGTAAACACATTACATGCTCACACTCATCCGGTTATTATCTTTTATTAAGTCAAACCCATTACTAATTCAAATTATGGTTGTTACACAAGAATCGTTACGATCTCGCCTCCGTCCCCTTTCACCAACAGGAATAGAACGTATGCATCCTTCTGTCACCTGCTGGACTGATCGCGAGAGCACCTCCCAGTTTCCCCATTCTGAACTGGACAAGCGGTAACTGCCCAGTTATAATACACTTGGGCCAATTAAGGTATAACAATGTCAATTATATTCCGGTTATTAGTTATAACATAAATAACAACACAAACAAGCCAAAACAATCAAACTAATATACGGAACGCGGCTAAGTTAGTCCAAGGGACTTACCTCACTCGAAGGTAACTCGAGAATCCGCTAACTGCTCAACTTCTCAAAGGAAAGGATAGATGCCTGCTCAGACAAGGCATCGAGAATCAAAAACTGAACGAATCTTAGAAGTCTACATGCTTCTAGTCTCAATGATCTCTAATAGAGCTACTGCTGCGGGCTAGAAGTTCCCTACTTCTAGTCTCAATGATCGCAAACGATCTCAATATGCTAGGAGAAGGACTCCAAGTCTCAAGGCTCGCAAGAAACATCATCAACAACATAGCTTAAAGGCGTAAACCACTCAAGGGAATCAACAAGCCACTAACTAGCATTCACACTAATCATCTAGATCTAGCCTAGCATGATCTAACATAAGGAAAGGGTAAAGGAAGAAGGGAAGGAAGCAACTCACCAAAGACGGGAGTTACTGCAGAAGAACCGCGGGGCAGCAGACAAGAGATGTAGAGGCATTAACTAGGTGCAGCCGCGGGGCGCTTTCTGGTGTGATCCGCAGAGCGGAGGCTTGCAGCCGCGGGGACAGTTTTTGTGATAGAAACTGCGTCGGGCCTCCTTACAGCAACTCATAGCAAGGGCACCAAGGTTTGATTCCTTGATCCAAACATGTCAAGACTCAACCAAAAGAGCCTGAGAACAACAACACTTTAACTACGGAACGAACAACAAGAATCAAGACTCGATCTTGATCCTTGGAGAAGAACAAAAGAAGAAACGAAAGAAGAAAACGAAACCGAAGGGAAGGCATGCAACAACTCATGAATGTGAGGAAAAATCAGAGAAGAAGGAACTTACACTTTCAGCAATATCACGGAGAAGGAAGGTTGCAGATCTCGAGGTTGAAAGAAGACGTAAGCAAGAAATGAGAAAAAGAAGAGAAGACGGGAAAATAAAGGGGATAGTTGGGAAAGAACGACGGAAGGTCAAATTAGGGTTTAGAAGGTAGAAGGAAGACGGGCCAAAATCCCATGGATGGAATAAAATAGGAAGACACGAAGATAAAACAACTCGTAGACGGGTTGGGCCTAGCCGTGCCGCGACCGCGGCAGCGAGGCAGAGCCGCGCCTGCGGCTCCCCTTCACCGCGGGGACGGTGAAGGCTAAAAACAGGGCTTTAGAAACGGAAGTCAAACAAGAACAAAGACTCGATCTTGATTCATGTGAAGAAGAAGAAAAGAGAAAGAGAAAGAGAAGGAAGAGAAGCATGCAGCAGGCTCATGAACGTGAGAAAGATCAAAGGGAAGAAGAACTTACACGTTCTGTAGAAGATAACAAGGGAAATGCCGCAACTTTGCTCGAGGTTGAAGAACGCAAGCAAGAAACGGAAAAAGAAAGAGAAGGCGGGAATAATATAGAGAACGGTGGTTAAAAGATAAGTGACGGTCGATTTTAGGGTTAGAAGATCAAAGGAAAGTCGACCCATAAGATAGAAGTTCGGATTTTCTAAGAAAGGAATGAAATAAAAACGGAATAAAAACAGATCGGGTGCGATCTGGAGTCATCTGCAAGGGTGGCTGATCGCAGGGGTGGCCCTCTTCACCGCGGGGGCGGTGAAGGCCAAAGTTGGGACGTTACAACAGTTCTGTTTACTTCTAGGTTTAGTAAAAGTGTGAAAAAACCCCATCAAATTTATAAGTATTATATTTTTATGAATTGAATTTGAGTCCACTAATTAAAAATGAAAGTATCTTTTCTATTATATAAACTTTTCAATTACAACTTTAATGAGATTGTCTTATTAGTTTAGTGAAGTGCGTGATTTGACAATTTAAAGTCTGAGTCTAATAACATATACCAGATTGTTAACTTGTAAGGAGGAGTATCTAATTCAAGTTGCGTTATTTATAGTGACACGTTTTTTCAGGAATATTATAGTACTCATAATTTTTTTTTTCAATTTTATGGTGAATTTTTTTGTCGTGATATATATACTGATAAAACACAATCCTCTTAGTTCACATGTCAACATATTAGTCATGTCACCTAAGATTTTTTGACATATAATTACGGATTTGTCATATTTTAATTACAGATTTGCCATATTTTAATTACAAATTTAATTTAAAATTAAAAATATTATCCATCCCATCATGCCAATTCAGCAAAAATAATTCCATGTCATTATGTTCAGTAACTTATAGTTATAACAATACGATTTTGTTTGTTACAAATTTTTTAAAAATAATCATTTTAATATATTCTTAATTATGTCCATTCATTATATATTCTATGTATTATCTTTTTTAACCAAAAACAGTCTTTTGTTCGTTTCGAATTAATTTTGTATTAAACATATTATATTGGAGTATAAATTTTACTAACTAACAACTTAATTAAAAATACTAAATTAATTGAAATAAACCCTTTAGGATCGTATTTGTTTATTGGCAAACAACTAAATTAAAAATATTAAATGAAGAATTTATTTTAGCCATACATGGATTTAACAATTATTAGCTTTCATAAGAAAAATTCTTTAATTTTAGGGGATATTCTTTTATTCATTTTTTTTATTTCTATTGCAAATCTTATGTTACTTTATAAAAAAAATTTCGGAATCGAATTTTTTTATATTAAAAAAAAACATTCAAATTCATTTGAAACAATTTGCTTTACTAGGCTTTTTCTACTTTTGTGTTTAGTAAATGTACCCCTTGAGAGAAGAGTGTGTAGAGTTTGAAAATAAATACAAAAGGTTGGGGTACATTTACTTAATTGTTTCAAATTGAAACAATTTGAAACAATTCATTTTGCTATTATACATATTTATTTTTTTAAAATAAATAGTTCGCTTTTTATTTTTCATATTCCTTTTTTACAAGTTTTAATTTTTTTTAATTCATATTTGTTATTGTTAAAATTTTATTTTTTAATTTTTTGATACAGATTCGACTAAAAAATTGGTTACATTTTTTTATATTCATATTTTTATTTATTTTATTTTTTTTAAATCATCCTCAAGAGTAATCTCGTTCGAGTAATCAATTTTTTTATGATTCCGGTTTTATATTATATGCGTAAATTTGGTTGAATGTTAAATATACAAATTATAATATAGATATATGTAACTTTTTTTAGAAATTGAAGCTAATTTTTACTAGAAGTTTCGTAATTATAACCCACTCAATCATTATTAAACTAATCTTAAATATTGTTTTAATTTCATATTTGAAATTTGAATCTTTCCTCCCAAACTTTTAGCACCTTACTCATTTGTAGCACCTAAAAAAATTTACGCAACAAAATTAATATGCAAAGCATAATTAGGATAATTTATTTATAAGCTTAAAAAAGGGTTATGTTGTATAAGAATTAAATTAAAGTCTAAATATTGAGACACTTCTTTATTCGCAAATACTTTATCATCACATATACCAGCTCATGACATATTACTATAAACTCCAATATATAAATATATCTGCACAAGGTGCGGGTTATAAACTAGTTACTCCAATATTTCGAATTTGTTAGACTTTTTGTGATTTTTTAAGTTTTAATTTAAAACGAGTTGAAGTTTATGTAATTTATGCAGATTTGCTCCATATTGAAATACATTATAGGGAAATTCCGGATGGTACCCTCGTGGTTTGGGGTATTCCGGATTTTGCCCACCAGTTTTTTCAAGTTCGGATGGTACCCTCAAGTTTATGTTGTTTTCCGGATTTTGCCCAAATTCATTACACTTTTTAAAATTCTATTAAAAACATACAAAAGAAAATAAACTAAAATTAAAAAACAACTTAAAATAGAAAGAATAATTAATTTATTTTAAAAATAAAGAAAACAGTAACTTTTTAAAAAAATATATATATATTATATTAATTTAAAAATAAATTCGTTAGATAATTTTTAAAAAATTTAAAAAAATCAGTGTTTTCTTTTATTTTAAAAATAAATAAATTGGGTAAGCATTTTTTAACAAAATCTAAAAAAATAAGTTTTATACTTTATTTCAAAAATAAATAAAATAAGGATTTTTAAAAAAAATTTAAAAAATCACTGTTTTAATTTATTATTAAATTGAATAAATCAGTTTTCTATTTTTTTATTTTTTAATATTACTTTATTTTCTTTCTTTTAGTTTTGGGAAATAAATAAAATAGAAAAATTATTTATTTATTTTAATAATAAATTAAAACAGTGATTTTTTTTATTATTTAAAAGAGTCCTTATTTTATTTATTTTTTAAATAAAGTATAACACTTATACTTTTTAGATTTTGTAAAAAATATGCTAATTCAATTATTTATTTTTAAAATAAATAAAACACTGATTTTTGATTTTTTTTAAAATTTATCTAATTTATTTATTTTTAAATTAATATAATATATATTTTTTTTATAAAAGTTACTGTTTTACTTTATTTTTAAATTAAATAAATTATTATTTCTATTTTAAGTTGTTTTTTAATTTTAGTTTATTTTTTTTGTATGTTTTTAATGGAATTTAAAAAAGTGTAATGAATTTGGGCAAAATCCGGAAAACAACATAAACTCAAGGGTACCATTCGAACTTGAAAAAACTGGTGGGCAAAATCCGAAATACCCCAAACCACGAGGGTACCATCCGGAATTTCCCTACATTATAATACATAATAATTTATAAATTCAATATCTGTAACTATTGTAAATAATTCATGCAAAGATTACGAATATTCAAAATTATATAATTAATACAAATAAAATAAACAAATATATAAAATAACAAAGAGAATATTAATCTAATGGGACTTTTTTTTTAATTTTTGAGATACAAAGAAGGAACGAAAGGAAAGGGAGGGAGGAACCTACTGGTGAAGAAAACCCAGCCGCGGAAACAAGCTGGCGTCCCCGGCGGAAACCTGCCGCCCCTGCGGAATCCTGGTGTCGCCCCTGCGCCCCTGGTGGCCGCCCCTGCGGTGGCTCAGGCCGCCCCTGCGGTGGCCTCGATCCGCCCCTGCGCCTCTAGCAATCCGCCCCCGTGGTCGAACAGCAGAAGGTTCGTCTTCTTCGTTTCTTCGACTGGTTCTTTGCTCCTAGTGTCTCCTCCTCTTCTTGGGCTTCCTCCAAACCTTCACCATAGGTCCTAGCCTCCTCACCACGACCTAAACGAGCTAAGGAAAGGGACATGCAAGGGCTTACTAGATATCTCTTCAAAAGCTTCTCCATAGCTATGGAGGTGAAGAGAAAGAGAAGGAAGAGAGTACAAACAGCAAGAGGAAGAGGAAAGAGAACTACTTACCACTGCAGATCCGGAAAGCTCAAGCTGCTGCTTCCACACACATTCTTCTAAGATGCAAGGGAAGGGAAGCACAAGGAAGGAGAAGAGAGAAGCAATAGAGGAAGAGAGAGCGTAAAAGAGAAATGGGAATAAAGAGGAGAGAGTAAAAGGATTGACAAGGAGGTGGGATATTCCAAGGGTCAACCTCCTTGTCCCCTCACTCCTCTTCCCAAGGACGGAAAGTAAAACGAAACCCCTCTCCCTCGTTAAAACTTGTACCCGGCAAACGTGTCTGCGGGAAATAAGCCGCCGACGTGGAAAAGATCGGAAACACTTTGACTTCCAGAAATAAAATTTCCGGATGTTACAACTAAACCTCCCCTAAAAACAAGTTTCGTCCCTAAACTTGAGAGACGTTCACCTCTCGGAAGGCAGAACTCCGAAGTCGAAACTCGTAAACACAACGATACCCTGAAATGTAATCACACATACACACATATAGCATATACAGGGAATATCACAACACATAGCATAAGACACAAACAAGGATAAGCTCGGGACTAACCCGACTGCCCTAACGGTGACTCTAAACTTGCATAAAACTCGAGATAGTTCCTCCAGACACTATCCTCCGTCTCCCAAGTAGCCTTGTCTGCTCCACGCCTCGGCCACTGCACTCTCAACATTGGTATCTCCTTCGATCGAAGGCGTCTCGTACTCCTCTCCAAAACCGCTATCGGGTGCTTTGCAAAAGTATGGTCCGGCTCGACCACAAGGTCCTCGTGACTAATGATGTGCCTCGGGTCATGGATGTACTCCCTCAGCTGAGACACATGGAATACCGGATGTATACCCTCTAACCGTGGTGGCAATGCTAGTCAGTATGCCACCTCACCGACCCTATCCACTATCTCAAATGGGACGACATATCGGGGCATAACTTCCCCTTAATGTCGAATCGTTTGACACCCCGGGTCGGTGATACCCTCAGTCACACCTGGGCTCCTACCCTGAACTCGCGAGGTCTACGCCTCCTATCCGCGTAAGATCTCTGACGACTCTGAGTGGTCAACATCCTCTCTCGTATCAAGGCAACTCTAGCCATGTCATCATGTACCTGATCCGGAGCTACCACACTCGAACTCCCCGGCTCATCCCAACATAAGGGAGTGCGGCATCTCCTCCCATACAATGCCTCATAAGGTGTCCTCCCAATCGACGTGTGCCAGCTGTTATTATACGAAAACTCCACCAATGGAAGGTGGTCTGGCCATACCTACCCCCAGTCTAGTACACATGCCCGCAACATGTCCTCTAGGGTCTGAATAGTCCGCTCTGACTGGCCGTCAGTCTGTGGATGGTATGCGGTGGTGAAATGTAGACTCGATCCTAGGGCGACGTGTACCTGCTGCCAGAACCTCGAGATAAAGCGCCCGTCCCTATCCGAGATAATAGTCCTCGGTACTCCATGTAACCTCACAACCTGACGAGTAAACTCCTCAACTAGACGACTCACCGGCCACATTTCCCGAATAGGGATGAAACGTGCGGTCTTCGTCAACTGATCCACCACTACCCATATCGCGTCAAAGCTCCTACTCGGTCTCAGACCCGTCACAAAGTGCATGGAAATATCCTCCCACTTCCACTACGTCACGGTCAGTGGATGAAGCTCTCCCACCCCACCAATAAGATCTCCTAAGGTCCTGGTACATCTTACTCGCGCCTGGGTACACTGAGTAAGGTGTAGAGTGTGCCTCATGCAAGATCCGCTCTCTCAACTCCGGGTCTGTCGGTACACAAATACGCCCCTGGCATCTAAATAACCCGTATGCCCTTGTGATAAACTGCGGTGCCTCACCTCTGGCCATCCTGTCCCGAATCCTTGTCAACACGAGACATCCCTCCTGCTTATGCCGGATCTCTCCGGACAGATCAGGTAGTACCTCTAACTCGGACAAACGGCCGACCGTATCCGGAAACCGGATATCTAACTCTAACTCCGCCAAATCCCTCTGCAATTGTGGCTGAATCGTAAGTCGAGCTATAGCCTCCTCTCGAGGAGTCCTCCTACTCAAAGCATCGGCGACTACGTTTGCCTTCCCCGGATGGTACAAAATCTCCAAGTCGAAATTCTTAATCAACTCTAACCATCTCCTCTTGCGGTTATTCAACTCCCGCTGAGTGAATATATACTTCAGACTCTTGTGGTCTGTGAAGATCTAGCACGTGGCTCCGTACAAATAGTGTCGCCAGATCTTTAGGGAATGAATCACTGCCGCTAGCTCAAGATCATGGGTGAGATAATTCTCCTCGTACGGCTTCAGCTGCCGAGAAGCGTACGCAATAACCCTACCCCTCTGCATCAAAACGCACCCCAAGCCTAGCTTGGAGGCGTCACTATATACAACAAAGTCCTCTATGCCCTCGGGCTGGGCTAACACAGGAGCGGAGGTCAACCTCCTCTTCAGCTCCTCAAAGCTGCGTTGACAAGGATCGGACCAGACGAACCTGGTAGACTTTCTTAACAAGGAAGTAAGTGGCCGTGCAATCACGGAGAAACCCTCAACAAAATGGCGGTAATATCCCGCTAAGCCCAAGAAACTGCGCACCTCCTTGACCGTCCTAGGAGGTGGCCATGAAGAAATGGACTCTATCTTCTCTGGGTCAACCATGACACCCTCGGTGGAAACTATATGACCCAGGAATGCCACCTCGGGCATCCAAAATTCCCACTTAGAGAGCTTTGCATAAAGCTCTCTATCCTGAAGGATTTGAAGAACCGTCCTCAGGTGTCCCGCATGCTCCTCCCTACTCCGGGAGTAGACTAGAATGTCATTTATAAACACTACCACAAACTGGTCCAGGAAGTCGATGAAGATTCCGTTCATCAACTCCATGAAGACGGCAGGTGCATTCGTGAGCCCGAACGGCATCAAGACAAACTCATAATGGTCATATCTCGTCCTGAATGCCGTCTTCGGCACGTCCTCCTCTCTCACCCTCAGCTGGTGGTATCCCGACCTGAAGTCGATACGTGAAAATACGGAGGCTCCGTGTAGCTGGTCTAGCAAATCATCAATGCGTGGTAGAGGTACTTGTTCTTGATGGTGACTTTGTTCAATTCCCGGTAATCGATACAAAGTCTCAAGGACCCGTCCTTCTTCCTGACGAAGAGGACCGGTGCACCCCAAGAGGAAACGCTCGGGCGTATGAAACCCCTATCGGCTAACTCTTCGAGCTGCTTCTTAAGCTCTAGCAACTCGATCGGCGCCATGCGGTATGGGGCCTTGGAGATCGGCCTCGTGCCGGGCTCCAACTCAATGGCAAAATCCACGCTCCTCTGAGGTGGCAATCTGATAGCATGAATTATAGTCTATATTTTGGGACTTGTTTAGATGTTTTATCTTCAATAATCTGCATGTTTGGATGTATATATTATGTGATTATATTGTCATTTCATCTACCTTTGCGGGAATCGAGGTCTACACCAAGTTTCGTTGCAATCGTAGGTAAAGTGGCATGTTTTGGACTAAAATGGAGCTAAAGGAGCGAAGGAGTCATTGGAGCTACATCCAGGAGCTTAAAGAAGAACTCACGAAGCTTGGAATTAATAAAGAAGATTTACTTTGGACCAGATTTGAGAGATTTCACCTTCAGCTGAGAATCACCTCGGTTGACTACAGAGTCACCTCGACCGAGGTGATCTAGAGGAGCGCCCCGACCGAGGCGAATACTTTGACGCGGCTAGATATATTTTATTTGGCTGAGATCTTTTATTTTTGGAAGGAGAGATCTTATATTTTTGGGCTGGGTTTCTGGAAGGAAGATCATATATTTTGGAAATCTATTTTAGAGATATGGATATATATTATTAGGAAATTATCTTTTTAAGATATTTTATCTTTGGAAGATAATTCTCCTATATAAAGGGTTGGATTTTCCACAAGTTCAACCATGCTTAGAGGGTTGAGAGCATCCAGCAATTAAGGGATTTTTTCGGAGTTTTGAAGGAAGGAAGATTGAAGATCAATCAAGGAAGGATTGATAGTTCGGATATAGCTTTTGAGGGGATTTGTAAGAATTTCTTAGATTCCATTTTGTTTGATTGTCTTGTTGGATTTGTGATCCAAGGAACGCTTATTTGTTTGATATTTGATTCAGTTATTGAAGCCTTGTTCTTAAGGTTTTTGTGTTCAAATATTCATTCTCTTCCCATATATTTGATTATTGCTTTCATGATGATGAGTGGCTAATTTCTTTGGGCGATTCTAGGGTGATTGGCTGAAGGTTGTGGGAAAAACGATGATAGAATAATCTTAAACTCTAGTAGGACCCTGAAAGCACGAGTCTTTATCCTTAACCTTAGAACATCTCGTTCAGTCGATGAACATCTCGGTCGGGGTGGAACTTGACTGACCGAGGTGACCCTTTCTGATCCGAAACTGAGAGTTAAGTGTTAGAGTTTGCCAAATCCTATTCTTATTACACCTTTCCTGGTTCAATGCAAGCCTAGGATGAGACTTACCCGGTAATTCCTTTGTTTGTTTACCCAAGATCATAAGTGTAGGTAATAAAGGTTTATCCTTTATTGGGGTTTGAGTGTGCCTTCATTCCATCTTTGTGAGTTAGCCTGAGACTTACCCGGTAAAGGTTGATTCTATTCCCTTAGTTGGAGTGTTGGTTTGAGATTATAATTCCTTTCCTTAGTACCTTGAGACTTACCCGGTGATAGGTTCTTTGGCTTGGGATTGTGAGTAGTGAGACTTACCCGGTGATCTATTCCGCTTTAGTAACACCTTCCCTTTGCAAAACCTCAACTTTGTCCGCTTATCTTGAGATCTTGAGTTGGAACCACAAGTGGATGCTTCAATCCCTAGAATTTGCATATTTCCATTAATTGACCTTATCATCATCTTTGATTGTTTTAATCGCTTTTGTGATTAGTTGCAATATTGACAACCTATACTTGCTTTGTTTCACCTAAGTCCCTGAGATCGACACCCTAGAATTCTTGCTTTTACTATAATTGATCCGTATACTGCGGGTTCGCCTCCTTGTTTTAAGCATACTTCTTGGGTTATAAATTTAAAGCTTACACACACCATTTGGAGCGAACACAATCCGGGTGGCTCCCCAAATACATCCTCGAACTCACAAGCCACGAGCATCTCCTCTGGTGACGGTCCCGTCTCCTCCTTCATGGCATAGCACCAAAAGGCCTCGCATCCCTATCCGATAAGTCTCGCGGCTCGGACCGCGCTAATGACTGTACCGGTCTTCCCGAGGTTCCAACCTCGGAAAATCACCTCTTGTCCCGTCTCCGTGGTAACTGTCACAGTCCTCCGACTAATGTCCAGAACGGCTCGGTGGTGGTCCATCCAGTCCATGACAAGGATGACTTCTTCATGCACTAAGTGCATGACATAGAAGTCGGCTAACCAATCTCGGTTTTTCAAACGTATGGGACAACCGCGTATCTCTCGGGTACCACTAACCCTACCCCCATCGGGAAGACCCACAACGAAGGGTCTTCCCTTTACCGTAACTAAGGGCAACCTAGCTACGCAATCATCGGAAATAAAAGAGTGTTTGGCACCCGTATCAAACAAAACGCGGATCGGTAGTACATTGATTTGAATAATACCTGTAGTAGCTGGTGCTGCTAGGTCAACAACACTTCTCAACTCAATCGCTCTGACTTGTGTGCCCCTAGTCTCCTGTGTACCACCACCACGGCCTCTACCTCGGCCCTGACCCTGGGCTGAACCCTAGTTGCGAGTTTGTCCCTGAATCCTCTGTTGAGAGCCTTGTGGCTGAAACTGTGGAGGCCTCTGACTACCTCCCGCTCCCCCAGCAGGCAAAGAACCCTGCTGCGGCTGTGACTTGCCCTGACGGCAAAAGGCAGCTCGGTGGCCCACCTGACCACAAGAGAAGCACGTCACGGGTGGTCTCCTACATGTGTTCCATGTGCCGAAACTCTCCACAACTGTAGCACTGACGTCCCCCGTCTGGTGCCTGAGGACCGGGACGTCCCTACGTTTGGCTACGTCCCTGCCCTGCCACTCTTGTCCTTGAACTAGCTGGTATGGTCCTCTGTCTCTTCTCTGGTCCCCCGGACTGTGCTGATCTCCTCATCCCAGGTCAATCTCTCTCGTAGGCCGAAGCTCGATCCTGGTACTCCGCCAAGGAATTGTAGCAAAATCCCGCCGAGTAAGCACGGGTGGACTCCCTTAGTTTCTTAGAAAAGAGATAGACATGCTGGTCCGCTGGAGGTGCAGTGGGCCCCAGCAATGCCAACTCCGCTCTAAAACGTCGAATCGCCTCAATGACGGAAACATCCTCAAAACCGGCCTCTAGGAAGTCCTGAACTCTATCTCGACGCAGTGAATCTGGGCAGAATGTCTCTCTCACGATACGCAACAACTGGTCCATCCGGGTCACTCCCCCTCTCACCGACCTCCACCAGTACTGGGCCTCCTCTCAAAACAAGGTCTGAACTATCTCCTCCTATCTCTCCTCCGGGCAGCGGATCGTCTCCAATGTTGACTCCACATGCCCAATCCAATGCTCTACCTCTAGCCCTACCTTCCCGTCGAAGTAGGGCACATGCTGCTGGTTGAAAGTCTTCAACCAGGCATCGGGTCTAGGAGACCTCAGCTCGTCTCTAGGCCTAGCAATCTCCACTACCGGCTCAGGTGCCACTACTTCCGGTGCAACTATATCAGGTGCGGCTCTGATCTGGGTAGCCCTCTGCGAGACCTTAACTGATCTCATTGGTGCAGGTGGAGGTGCAGGTACCGGCACTGGCGGTGCTGGAGGCGGTGCTCCAGTCCTAAACGCCTCCTCTACTCGGCGTACATACTCCTCAAATACTGTAGCTCCAATCGATGTTCCCCCGGTCCTAGAAGATGGGGAACTATGTGCCCCAGACCTCACATTTGTCCTATCCCCAACCTTGGGAATAACGCTCTCTGCAACGTCTTCAACGGAATCCTCAGTTGTTGGCGGATCCACAACGGGTGGGTCCGCAATGGGGATACGTCCCCGACCTCTCGGGCCTGGAGGTCTCCCTACTCGTCCCCGTCTCGAAACGGTAGGAGGTAGAGGTGGTCTACCCCTGACGGGTTCCACATAAGCGGTAGCTCTCGTACGTGCCATCTGATATCGTATCGTGTTGGTTCATGTTTAATTAAGTTGGTATATATAGTACTCGCATTACTTAAATATTAAAGTACTCATAAAGCTTAAGAGAAAGGTGCCAAAATCCAGAATACAACCAAGGCATAAAGCCCAATCATCCTAAGGTCACATGCATATCTAAGTATATACTAGTCCAACAACAACCCTAAGGTCATAATATAGATAACTATGTTATTATACTTACATGCATCAAATCCAAAAATCTATGTCGCCGAGGTTTGCGTGAGGAGTGGTGGTCCTGTACATTCTAACCCAATCCCGACTCATGCATATGGATTTTGAAAACAAAAAGGTCAGGACCCGAAGGGATCTATTTATTCCTCATTCGGCCTTTAGAAGGTTGCAAGTGTCATTGTTGTCAACCTAGGGCTCTGATACCACTTTGTAACACCCCGAATTTGCGGGATATCGGAATGCTATGGGCGAGACCACACAATGGGTCCCGACCCTTAGCCTGACAACAATCTCACCGGACCTTTCCAACATGGCACAAATAAAGGCTCAAAAACTCGAAAACGTTTATAATGTATGCAAGGCGGAAAAGTAACGAGTACAACGTGGAAACTCAACCGAGTCCTCAAAGCGACACAAACATAAATCCGAAAGCGTACAACAACCATAATCCCATCATAAGGTAAAATAACAACCACAACAATCTCAAAAACGCCCCCGTCCTACAATGTACGGCGACCCTCGGTTGTCCACTCCTCCACCTCACTCGGCAGCGTCCCTAACCTACGGGGCATCTACACAAGCGGCTTAAAACTGTTAGCTACATTCGAAGCATTAAAGACATGGTGAAGGCACAAACAGAATCATATATACAAACACATCACATATATATGCTCGACAAACAATCCGGTTATTTATCTTTATTTATTATGTCGTATCCCGTTCTAATTCAACTTAGTTTTGTGACACGAGACCACCGTGGTCCCACCTCGGTCCCTACTTACCGGCATGGAACGGTACGGATGCCTCCGCCGTCTAACCAGCACGAGCTAGTCGCCGAGAACCTCCTAGACTCTCGCAAGAGTTAGGCAGATGATGTCACTGCCCGTTATCATACACTTGGGCCAAAATATATACATAAAGGTCGGTGGTCCTATTACCGGTTTATAAGTTATAACAAAGCGATAAAACACACACCACCAAGCACGCAATGAATCTAATACGACGAATATGGCTAAGTAAGTCCGGAGACTTACCTCGTCTCTCAACTCACAACACTCTAGCTTCCTTAATGAGGAAGCACATAACCTGCTCATACACAAAAGTACTCATCAACACAAGTCCGCACTCATGAAGTCATAGAATTCATTCTAAAGATCTAAGCAAGATCCCACAACTCTCAAACTAGGAAAGCATCCTAGGGTCCAAAGTACACAAGACACTCTCCACAAGTAAGGGAAGCTCACAACAACCTATACAACCTAAGAACATGATCAACTACAACATCCTAGGAGAAGCAACTAGCTTAGGAAGGTCAACATGCTCAACACTCAAGATCAACATCCACACAAAGCCATAAGGGCTCCAAGGCTAGCAACCACTATATGGCATTCTCACAAGTCCTAGGTCCATCCTAAGTATGCTTCAAACTATATACATCAAGGATATAAAGAAGGAACAAAAGGAAAGGGAGGGAGGAACCTACTAGTGAAGAAAACGCAGCCGCGGAAACAAGCTGGCGCCCCCAGCGGAAACCTGTCGGCCGCCCCTGTGGAATCCTGGCGCCGCCCCTGTGCCCCAGGTGGACGCCCCTGCGGTGGCTCATGCCGCCCCTACGGTGGCTCATGCCGCCCCTGCGCCTCTAGCAATCCGCCCCCGTGGTCGACCATCAGAAGGTTCGTCTTCTTCGTTTCTTTGACTGGTTCTTTACTCCTAGTGTCTCTTCCTCTTGTTGGGCTTCCTCCAAACCTTCACCACAGGTCCTAGCCTCCTCACCATGACCTAGACGAGCTAAGGAGAGGGACATGCAAGGGCTTACTAGATATCTCTTCAAAAGCTTCTCCATGGCTATGGAGGTGAAGAGAAGAGAAGGATGAGAGTACAAACAGCAAGAGGAAGAGGAAAGAGAATTACTTACCACTGCAGATCCGGAAAGCTCAAGCTGCAGCTCCCACACACCACTCTTCTAAGATGCAAGGGAAGGGAAGCACAAGGAAGGAGAAGAGAGAAGCAGTAGAGGGAGAGAGAGTGTAAAAGAGAAATGGGAATAGAGAGGAGAGAGTGAAAGGGCTAACAAGGAGGTGGGATATCCCAAGGGTTAACCTCCTTGTCCCCTCACTCCTCTTCCCAAGGACAGAAAGTAAAAAGGAACCCCTCTCCCTCGTTAAAACTCGTACCCGGAAAACGTGCCTACGGGAAATAAGCCGCCGACGCGGAAAAGATCGGAAACACTTTGACTTCCGGAAATAAAATTTCCGGATGTTACATTCACAGGCTCCCTTGGTTGAGTTGTGAAGTGTGAGAGTATTGGAAGAACAATCTTTGGCCTTGTCATCATTCTATTGTCATCGAGAAGCCGACAGTAGCTTCTGTCAAAGTTCCGCCCTCGCGCCTGCACAAAGCCGCCCCTGCGCCTCTGTCACGTGTTGACCCTGCGCTTGTCCAGCCGCCCCGCGGTTTCTTTTGCAGTAACTCCCGTTCTTGTGAGTTGCTTCCATCCTTTCTTTCATCGTTCCTTTCCTTGTTCCATCTGGATGTTCCTGGACCCTTGAGTGTTCCGTAAGACTAAGGTTGAGACCTTAGCTTGTGTAGATATCTTAGAGATCATGGAGACTAGAAGTTATAGACTTCTATCATTCGTTCGGTTCTTGATTTGTGATGCTTGTGTGAACAGGCTTTCCTTTGTGCCTTTCCAGAGTGTTTGTTGAGTGTTGAGATTACCTTCGAGTGAGGTAAGTCCCTTGGACTTACTTAGCTTCATTCCGCGTATTGGTTTGATTATATTGGCTTGTTTGTGTTGCTTATCATGTTTTAACTGATAACCGGAATAGGATTCACCTTTGTTATACCATAATTGGCCCAAGTGTATTATTAACTGGGTGGTTACCGCTCATCCAGTTCAGAATGGGGAAACTGGAAGGTGCTCTCGCGACCAGTCTAGCAGGTGACAGAAGGATATATATATATATATATACGTTCTATTCCTTTTGGTGAAAGGGGACGGAGGCGAGATCGTAGTGATACTCGTGTAATAACCATAAGTTGAATTAGTAATCGGATAACCTAATGAAAAATAATAACGGGGTGTAGTTTAAGCATGTTATGTGTTTACTTTACCTTGTGTGTGTTTATGCGTTTGCTTTCTTTCTGATCTCTAGAATATTAGCTAACGGTTTATTCCGATATTGTAGATGTTCCACAGGTTCAGGATGTTGCTGAGTGATCCGGATGGTGTGGTCATCCGGGGTTCCCGTACATTATAGGAAGGGATCGGGTTTATGTTTATGTTGTTGTTTTCCCTTTTGTTTTGAACTCGGCTGCGAGTCTTTTACGCTTTCTTTTGTTTAACCCTTTGGTTTTATATTGAGTTTTGGTTTTCATCCGTCTGTGCCTTGTTCTAAGATCCATTGTGTCGTTGCTACTCTGAGGGTCGGCACCCATTGTGAGTCCTATCCCATAGCGTTTCGAGTTCCCAGAACTTGGGGTGTTACACCAATTGGCTACCAAAACCCTAAATTCCAAACTCCATTATTGAATGTGGGAGGAGCACAAAGTCGTCGCCTTAATTGACAACGACAATAGTGGATCTCAATTCTTCATCTGCATTGAGAAGACTTCTTGGTTGGATGAAGAGCACATTGTGTTCTCACCGGAGGAAGCAACCATCGTTCAATCTTGGTTGAGCCACCGGAGTAGAGAGCAAGAGCCTCTACAGTGCCAACCTTACCACACATCTCGTCGTTGTCCAAAGCCTTTCCGTCATCCCACCACCGATGAGGGCATTCGACTTTACCGGCCTCGACAACTGCTACTAACCGCTGCCTCCATCGAGCCGACAAAACCAGCCACCACTCCTAGTCGTCCTTCCTTGCCACTGACGCTATTGAAGTCTCCAATCCAGCCGACATCACACCTGCAAGGAAGAAGGAGCAATCTAGGATTTCAGAACCCTTTTTGGGTATTTACGATCCTAACCTACTGTTTTTTGATAATTGTAAAATCTGCCCCAGAGTTTAATTTGCAAAAAACGGCCCTATACTCTGAGAGGATTCCAGTTATGAGATTTGATATGTTTCAACTAGAAAAAATGTGTATTAACATTATGTAATTGAAATTGTGCATTAACAAAGTATAATTGAAATTGGGTATTACATTGTGTAATTGAAATTGGTAGGTTCAAACCAGATTGTGTATTAACATTGTGTAATTGAAATTGTGTATTACATATTGGGTAATTGAAAATGGGTAATTGAAAATGTGTATTAACATTGTGTAACTGAAATTGTGTATTATATTGGGTAATTGAAATTGTGTATTACATTAAGTAATTGAAATTGTGTATTGACACTGTGTATTAACATTAGATTTTATTATTTTAAACATAAATTTACAAAAAAATAACAACAAAATACCCAAGTTCAAATAGTTTAGTTGGTAAAAGGACGGGAGGTTGGATTTGTCATTCAAAGTTTAAAACCCACTAACTACAAGATTTATATTTTTAATTAACCTTTTTAAATGAATTCAAGGGGCCTACTTTGTATCTTTTAGAACAAAATGGTCTACTTGATGCTCATAAATACAAAAAGGGGTCACTTATCTAACTCATCCAAAAACAAATTCAATTTAACTTGTTTTATGATGGCAAATGTTAGATTGAATTACTTTTTTCGAAATGTTACAACCTAAAACGTTTTTACAAATGAGAACTCGAAGTACCATTTTGTTCTAAAAGATACAAAGTAGTCATCCACACAGTTTACCTCTCTACAAGCACACTTTCGGTATCCTCCATTCAGTCGACTGAAGCGGTTGAATACCTTATCTTAGCGTTCGGTATTGAATTTTTTTGATTCAAACGAGGGATTGAAAGGGTTGAAAGGGGGATTGAATTGATTGAATCATTCAACCAGGGTAGTGAAGTTGAATCAATTGAATGAATAATCGATGGCCTCTTACCCTCCGTCTACCCAATCGATGCTATTAGCTCCCATTTGTGTATCGCTAGGGTTTTTCTTGACTCATCTTCTCCTTTCCTCCATTCCTCATTTCCTATGTCAACCTCACATCGGCGTCTTCAGTTTCAGAACCGTCGGTGAGTAGGAATTCTTCTTCATTACTTCGTTTTCATTAGTTTTAATTACTTGATGTCGTGGTCTCAAGGTCTCATTGTTGGAACCCTTCATTGATGTAGGACTTTGGATTCTACATCCCCAACTGAAAGTAAATAATTCGAATTTGACTCCTTTCTGCATCCTTGTTGTCGTGGTCTGAACTTTGGTGTTTGGCTTCTTGTTGCTTTGGTCATTGAAGGTAAATAATTCGAAATTGACATTGCAAGACGTTGGATTTTGGCCTTGTTGCTTTGTTCATTGATTTCTCTTCTCCTTTACTTCTTTGTTGTGTCGAGTTGTTGTTTGCTTTTATGAGTAATGTGGTAGGGAGTATACATTTCATATATGTTTTTTTCTTGTATGATCTAACTTATTAGGATGTCAATTTCACCTACACTTATTAAACACAACTAAAAACTAGGATGAAACTGAAAGCATATGTTGTGATAACACGATTTATGACTTAGGTTTAGGTAATCATTTAGATAGATTTTTCACTCATTCATGCATGGTTTAGCACTATTTCACAACGTTTGCACTCAATTCACATATTTTGTCGAGATAGACGTCTACACGGACTTGTGCATTGCTTTGTAGGTACTTTGGGAGATTTAGGAGCTAAATCGATACGTTTGAGGATCGTTCATCAAGATGACACACCCTCGGACTCATTAGGATGCAAACTAGAGGCTAAGGAGGACTCATGGAACCTTGCCAACACAAGCCATGCACCAAATCAAAGCTTAATGATCAAAAGCGAAGCTGAAGCACCAAACCACGGTTCACTGAAGGTCCACGGCCGTGGAACCACCCGTGGTTCTTGCCAGACGGTTGTGACAGCTGTGCCACGATATCTTGCCCTTCTCTAGCATGGTGGTAGTATAAAAGTGGTCCTGCATTGTTGAGAGAAGACATCTGGGAGCAGCTCTCCATTATCCACTATCATCCAATCAAAAAGACTCTCTTAACAAGAAGATTCTTGGGGAGAAAACACCATTGAAGGAGGAAAACACCATTGAAGGAGAAGAAGAGCTCCATTGGAGAGGAAGGAGAAGAGCACACCATTGATAGACCTTGATAGCTTTTGTAGTGAAGAATTTCGGAATCGATTTCTAGAGTTGTATGAACCATCTAAACCTTCTTTTAGAAGGGTTGTGAGTCATTTCAAACTTAAATTTCAGCTTGGTTTTGTTTACTTCACTTGTTCATATCTTTCTCTTTATTATCTTGCAAATGGAAGCTATGATTTTATGTTTGATGATTTCGATTGTTAGAATGAATGTTGTAGGCTAAATAGATGTGATTCTAGGGTAAGGAAAGGATGGTTATGGCTAGGACTATGATAGGATGGACTTAGATTTGCCCTTGGATGAGTTACTTACTTGGACGTAGCCTCTGTTGGAGTCCACGGTTTGTTCTTGCCAGACCACGGCCGTGGACTTGGTAGAACAGCCCGTGATTCTCCCTGGTTCGATGGATCTAGCTTTAGATTGTTAGAATGTTGAAATCCTAGTGTTTGTTGAGTTAAATCTACCCTAGGGTGACCTAGTGTTAGCAACTAAGTGTTAGAAGAGACCTACCCGGTGATTCTTACTCTTAGATTTCAAAGAATGACAAACCCTAGGTAGTGGTGAGCCTCATAAGCCGCCATTGGACTAAGTGTGCTAGGATAGTTGTTTAGGACTAACCCTTCCGAGACTTACCCGGTAAGGATAGGTTAGATACCTAGGTAACAATCTGGTTTGTGTAGAATTCCATCCCTTAGGTTCTTAGAGACTTACCCGGTGATGAGACCTTAGGGACGGACTAGTGGACCATGAGACCTACCCGGTGATTGATCCCAACCTAGAAACACTCACTCCCAACATATCATAGTTAATCCAAGGATGATTAGATAGCTTGAGTCCTATGCCATAACCGGAATTTCCAACCCCTAGAGTCCGCTTTTCTTTCTTGATTCATATCTCGTGTTTAGCTTGTTGTTTGTGTTGATTTGTTAGCTTAGTTGATTGATTACTTTACGTCATTTGTGATCCTTGATTGATCACCTAAAAACCAACCAAAAACATTGAGGTTTTCATTTCTTTGTTTCTTTCTCTTTTCTATAACCTAGATCTTCACTAAACCTAATCATAAATCGAATCAATCTCACCTTAGTCTTTGTGTTCGACCTCGGAATACTTTCCATACTACGAACGTCCCGTACACTGCGGGTGCGCTAGGAGTTAGGAAGAAATATAACGAGTTTATAAATTTTAAAACCCATTGCGTATCACATCCTGAGCGTAACAAGTTTTTGGCGCCGTTGCCGGGGACTAGGTCTAGATTGAGTCTATTTTGTGAAAGTTTATAGTGTAGATCTTTCTTGTTGCTTTTGATCTCTTTTGGTTTGTGTCTTTGCTTTTCAGGACATCTCTTACTCTTTAGGTGCATGCGAAGATCTCGTGGCAAGGATTTAGTTCCATTCGATCCCGAACCGGAGAAACCCCTTAGATCTAGATCCAAGAGTATTAAAAGGGGAAAAGAGATGGCCGGGAGAGACCTCCAAGCTGAATTGGATGAGGCCTTAGAGCAAATAAGGCTAAGAGATGAGCTCTTGGAGGAAGAAAGGAGACTTGCCAATGAGAGGCAAGAGGCAACTAGGAGGGAGATTGATGAGATTAGGCAAGCCCTTGTGCAAGGAGAGCTTAATCGTCAACAACCTCCACCACCTCCTCCACCGGTAATACAACCGCAGCCGGCGGTTAATGTTAGGGTTGTGCCCATTGCCATTGAAGAGCCACAAACCCTAGGGAGACGTATGGATCCGGCACAAAGAGCACACCATCCGGGTGTGAACTTAGGAGATCCCGAAACCCACAATTACGAGCTCCGCCCTCAAGTTCTACAAATGATCCGGCATAATCAATTTGGAGGGATGGAAGGAGAGTCTCCTCATCAACACTTGATGAACTATGAGATTTTAATGGAGACTCTTAGACCGCCAAGATTGGAGAGCAACAACCATAAGCTTAGGGCTTTTTCCTTCTCTCTTAAGGATAAGGCCTTGGCTTGGTATCAATCTATTCCACAAGGGCGAGTTAGTACTTGGGAGGAGATGACAACCGAGTTTTTGACTAAGTTCTTCCCACCTTCCAAGACTACCGAGTTAAGGGGGAAGATCAATGCCTTCGTGATGAAGGATAGAGAGAGTCTATTCAAGTCTTGGGAGAGGTTCAAAGATCTTCTCCTAGATTGTCCACACCATGGTATACCAAAAATTGAGCTATTGGAAATCTACTTCAAAGGACTTGATGAAGATAGCCAATTCAAGCTCCAATCTCTTTCCGGTGGGACTTTTATGGAGAAGAATGTAGATGATGCTTGGGAGTTTGTGGAGAAACAAGCTCTAGTGATTGAGAAATACTCCCATAGGAAGAGTGAAGGGAGAAAGGCGGGAGCATATGAGGTAAGTGAAGTCACCATGAGCAACTTCAAGCTTGATGCCATCAATAATGAATTGAAGTCTTTGAGAGAGTTGTGTGCTACAACTTTGAAGAACCAAGCAACTCCTCAAGTGCAAGTGCAAGCAAACTTGTCTTCCAAGGAGGAGGATGTGAATTACATGGGAAGGGGCAATTACAACAACTATCAAGGCCCAATGAACTTCAACAACAACCGGCAATTCAACAATTACCGGCCCAACCACAACCATCCCGGTTTTTCCTACTCTAACCCGGATGGAGCCTTGAACCCTCCCGCTTCCACAAGCACAACTCCACCACCAAAAGCTTCACAAGAACCTCCACCCGGATTTACTCAACCTCCAAAGGATAGAACCGAAATGATGTTTGAGCAATTGCTTGGAAGGTTGAGTGGTCTTGAGAGCACGGTGACTTCAATTTTTAAAGCTCAAAAGGTTTTGGAAGCACAAGTGTTCCAAAAGGCGGGTGAAGCTCATAGAGATCCGGGAAAGCTTCCCGGAAGGACCGAAGACAACCCAAGAGGCCAAGTTTTGGCTATTACTACAAGGAGCGGGTTGAGCATGAAGGATCCTTTGCCCAAGGAAAATGCTAAGGGAAAGCAAGTAGTGGTAGAGGAAGAGATAGTGCAAGAAGATGGAGGCAAGGGCAAGGAAGTTGAGCCAACTTATGTGGCACCGCCTCCATACAAGCCACCACTACCGTTCCCTCAATCACGAGCGAGGGCTCGTTTAAACAATCACTTTGGTAAATTCCTTGAGCTTATGTCCAAATTGCATATTAATATTCCGTTCATGGATGCTATTTTAGGAATGCCGGCATATGGCAAGTTCTTGAAGGAGATACTCTCCAACAAAAGGAAGTTGGAGGAGTATGGGGAAGTAAGAATGACGAAGAGGTCCTTGGAATTGATCCAAACAATGAAGGAGGAGATGCCTCCCAAACTAAGGGATCCGGGATCCTTTTGCGTGCCAATCGGAGTAGGAGAGGTGAAGTATGAAGCCCTTTGTGATCTTGGGGCAAGTATAAGCATCATACCGCTTGCACTTTGCAACAAGGTTGGGCTAGGAGAGCCAAAGCCGGTCAAGATGACCCTCTATATGGCGGACCGTTCTATCACTCACCCGGTTGGGATCTTAGAAGACATTCCGGTGCAACTAGGAAAGTTCTATGTGCCGATTGATTTTGTGGTTTTGGACATTCCGGCGGACTATCCGGTCCCCATCATCTTAGGAAGACCTTTCCTAGCCACTTCCGGATGCCTAGTGGATTGCAAGAATGGGGTTCTCTCCTTCAACATTGGAGAAGAGAACATCAAGTTTAAGTTGTCCACAATGATGAAGGGGCCAACCCTTGATGAGGATATCTTCAACATAGTCGAGCAAGAGGAGTCTAGAGAAGTTGTGAGCTCGATCTTGATCAAGGACCCCTTGGAGAAGGTTCTTACCTTAAGTTTGATGGAGGAAGGTGTTGAGGAGGCTTGCAATGAAGAAATCAAGGCCTTGGAAGCACTAGGAAAGGAGACAAGAGCTGAATTTGAGGTTCACGAAGGCATGCTCAGCACCTGTAAGTTCCACGGGCGTGGAATGTGTTCCACGGCCGTAGAACTCTCTGGAAAGCTCAGAAGAGCAAGCCTGGCAACTTCCACGGCCGTGGAAGTGGAGCCAACCGTGGAGTTGGCCGTGGTTTCCCCAGCAGCAGCTCTTGATGATGAACAAGCTTCAAGGAGCCTTGAAGGGTCTTCATTTGCTTTGGATTCATCTCATCCAACGTTATTTGGATCGTCTCCACTCGACAAAGGTCCTCTTAAACTTGAACTTAAACCCCTCCCCTCTCATTTAAAGTATGCTTTCCTTGGTGATAATTCTACATATCCGGTGATTGTGAATGCATGCTTGAATGATGATGAACTTGCTAAGTTGTTGCATGAGCTAATATTGCATAGGAAAGCCATTGGCTATACCATTGATGATTTAGTTGGCATTAAATCTTCTTTGTGCATGCATAAGATAATGATGGAAGATAACCATAAACCCTCTATCGAACATCAAAGAAGATTGAATCCTATAATGAAAGAGGTGGTTAAGAAGGAGATCAATAAGTTGCTAGATGCGGGGATAATCTACCCTATCTCGGATAGTAAGTGGGTTAGTCCCATTCATGTAGTTCCTAAGAAGGGTGGGATGACCATAGTGACCAATGAGAACAATGAACTAATCCTGACTAGGACGGTTACGGGGTGGAGGATGTGTATTGACTATAGGAAGCTTAACATGGCCTCTAGGAAAGATCACTTCCCCCTCCCTTTCATTGACCAAATGCTAGAGAGGTTAGCTCAACATTCTCATTTTTGCTACCTAAATGGCTATAGCGGGTTCTTCCAAATCCCTATCCACCCCGATGACCAAGAGAAAACCACCTTTACATGTCCATGGGGTACTTTTGCATATAGGAGAATGCCATTTGGGTTGTGTAATGCACCCGCCACCTTCCAAAGGTGTATGATGGCTATCTTTTCAGAATACATTGAAATATCATGGAAGTGTTCATGGATGATTTCTCTGTTTATGGTTCTTCCTTTGATAATTGCTTGGCTAACTTGTCATTAGTATTGCAAAGATGTGAGGAGACAAATCTTGTCTTGAATTGGGAAAAATGCCACTTCATGGTAAGTGAAGGTATTGTGTTGGGACACTTGGTGTCCAACCGTGGCATTGAGATTGATAGGGCCAAGATTGAAACGATAGAGAAGTTGCCACCACCTACCTCGGTGAAAGGGGTAAGGAGTTTCTTAGGGCATGCCGGTTTCTACCGGAGGTTTATTAAAGACTTCTCTAAAATTTCTAAGCCTCTTACTAACCTACTAATGAAAGACGTTGAGTTTGTTTTCTCCAAGGATTGCCTTGAGGCTTTTTGTAGGTTGAAGAACGCCTTGGTCTCCGCACCTATCATGCAACCTCCGGATTGGAGTTTACCGTTTGAGATCATGTGTGATGCAAGTGATGTAGCCGTTGGGGCTGTTTTGGGGCAAAGGAAAGATGGGCGCACGCATGCCATTTATTATGCTAGCAAGACGCTAGATGATTCCCAACTCAATTATGCTACCACCGAGAAGGAGTTGCTAGCAGTTGTGTATGCATTTGAGAAGTTCCGCTCATATCTTGTTGGAGCGAAAGTCATAGTTTATACGGATCATGCTGCGATCCGTTATCTACTTACCAAGAAGGATGTCAAGCCTAGGTTGATTCGGTGGATCCTTCTTCTTCAAGAGTTTGATTTGGAAATCCGGGACAAGAAGGGATCCGAGAACTCCGTGGCGGATCACCTTAGTAGACTCCCACCATTGGAGCTTGAAAGAGATGACATCCCGATTGATGATTCATTCCGGGATGAGCAATTGCAAATGGTGGAAGAATGCTTGTTCCAAGTATCTAGAGGAAGCGAGCCATGGTTTGCCGACATTGTGAACTACTTAGTGTGTGAGGAAGTGCCTCCTGGTTTGACATATGCCCAAAGGAAAAAGTTCTTCAAGGATGTGAGGCACTACTATTGGAGTGAACCACTTTTGTTCAAGAGAGGGCCGGATGGAATGTTTAGAAGATGCATACCGGAGGATGAGGTGGAGAGTGTGATCTGCCATTGTCATTCCTTGCCATGTGGAGGGCATAATAGCTCACACAAGACATGTGCTAAAGTGTTGCAATTGGGCTTCTTTTGGCCAAGTTTGTTCAAGGATGTGCAAAGCTTTGTGGTAGCTTGTGATGCTTGCCAAAGGACGGGCAACATCTCAAGGAGGAATGAGATGCCCTTGAACAACATACAAGAAGTGGAAATATTTGATGTGTGGGGTGTGGACTTCATGGGACCATTCCCTTCTTCATGTGGCAACCTCTACATCCTACTGGCGGTTGACTATGTTTCGAGATGGGTGGAGGCAATCGCCTCTCCTACAAATGACGCCAAGGTTGTGGTGCGGTTCTTCAACCGAGTGATCTTCCCTAGGTTTGGAACACCAAGGGTGATCATAAGTGATGGAGGGAAGCACTTCACCAATAGGAACTTTGGGGCACTTTTGGCTAAGTATGTGGTGACTCATAAGGTGGCAACACCTTACCATCCCCAAACTAGTGGCCAAGTGGAGATCTCCAACCGGGAGATAAAGGGAATTCTTGAGAAGACGGTCTCTAGGACAAGAAAGGATTGGGCTATGAAGCTCGATGATGCTTTGTGGGCATATAGAACCGCTTTCAAGACACCAATTGGCACCACTCCTTACAAGTTGGTCTATGGCAAGTCTTGCCATCTTCCGGTAGAGATGGAGCATAGAGCTTATTGGGCCATTAAGTGGCTAAATTTTGACCTCAAGGAGGCGGGAGAGAAGAGGTTAGTTGATATGAACGCCCTTGAAGAGATCCGGTTGGATGCTTATGAGAATGCCCGGATCTACAAGGAGAGAACCAAACGGTGGCATGACAAGCGCCTCATCCCGAAGGAGCTGAGTGAAGGCGACCTTGTCCTTCTTTTCAACTCAAGGCTGCGGCTCTTTCCCGGAAAGCTAAAATCGAGATGGACCGGGCCATATGTGGTGAAGAAGATCTTTCCCCATGGAGCTATTGAGATAGGAGGGGAGCATTGTGGAAACTTTAAGGTGAATGGGCACCGGTTGAAGAAGTATATCCCGGGAACTCCGGTGGATATGATTGCCCCACTTTATCTTGAGTAGACGCCCCCGAGTTTGGTCAAGCTAATGACCTTAAAGAAGCGCTTGGTGGGAGGCAACCCATTGGTAACGTTTTCCTTTTCTCGTTTTGTTTTTGTTTTAGATTTTTCTGTTTTTGTGTGTGCTTTGTGTGTGTTAGAATCTTGGTAGCATTGGAAGCCTTGCTTGGCAAGTGAATGATGATGATGAATCCCTCATCAATTATGGGTGGAGCGGACGCGGAACTTGGACGGCTAGCGGTGCCTAGCGCGGGTCCCGACGCCTTGATGAACACTTAGAGCTCTCTACCATCGTTGATAGGATCATCCAACATCAATTCCACTTGAGAAATCCCAAATACCATAGCAAACCATTTTTACATTGTGAGAACCTTCTTTCACTCTTCTTTACTTCATTTACACATTGGGGACAATGTGTTTCTAAGTATGGGGTGGGGTTTGCATGATATTTTGCATGATTAGTGTTCGCCACTTAGCGTGCGTGCAATCAAGCTTTAAATTTATAAAACTAGAATCAAGCAAGTGAACCCGCAGTGTACGGATCGACGTAGTTAAGCAAGAATTCCAGAGTATCGAGCATAGGGATTTGGGGGGTTAAATCCAGTTGTAGATTATCAAGCAAGTAAATGTAAGAGCTTTGTAAATTATTGGGAAAACAACAATCCTAAAGATTCAAGTATCCAGCTGTGGCAATCGATTCAAGATATAGTAATGATATAAGGACAGAGTATGTTGAGATATGCAAAGTTATGCTAATGTAAGGTAATCGTACGGTGAAGTTCCAAAAACCTTATATGACTCACCTACAAGAAACTCTCTATACAGGTTGTTGAGGCTTCAATATAGAAGGTTCTAAAGGCAAGAATTAATGTCAAATACCCAAACTTATAATCCAAGGATCAAGACTAATTAAACCGATTATGGTTGTGACACTCACAATCGAGGTAGAGGTTGTTGAGGCTTCACTACCACCTAGAAAAGACAAGCCTAAACTAAGTTAAAGCAAATCTTTAACTTTGGATTAAAGTAAAAGCAGGTTCGTAAACTTAAGGGAAATCACAGTTAGTTCTTGAGGTTCCACGGCCGTGGACTTCAAAAACAACCAGTAATTTAGGGTCGTCGACGATTCTCTCTAGCTCTCAGGGTCCAATTTGTTTACGATTGATCTATCATCATCTAAGCCACAACTACCAACCCTTCACCTTAGAATTATTAAGGGTTTTTAGCCAACAATAGTCATATTGATATCAAATTCAAGGTTTAAGAGATTGAAAGATGAAAACTTCCGAAAACTTTCAATAAACTTCAAACTAATCTCAATGTCACAATCAAGAACAAATATTGTCACTAGATTCGGAATAGAACACACAAACACAATCTTAGATAAGAAGGAAGAACGGGATGTCAATCCGTCTTCTAAATCAAACCTAAACAAGAAGAGGAATCTTCTTGCAACACACTTCCGAATCTTCAATCTTCCGTCAATCCGGAAATCTCAATCACAATCTCCACCAAAGTGCGAGATTAGGGCAACTCCAAAGATGAGCGCAAAGTACGTCTTTTTGCAAAAGTGCAAAGATCTCTAAGCCGCGGCGTGGGCAAAAAATGCGTCTAAGCAAAGGCGTATGCGGAAGCCTAAAGCAAAGTGTAAGCGAAGGTGAAGGTATCTCTCTTCGTCCGTCCTTTTATAGTGTATGATGAAGTAGCGGCCCAGCCCAATCTTTTAAAAGATCGTGGCTTAAAGTGTGGCGAAAAAGATCGCCAAGATCACGGTCGTGGAAGGTTCCACGGCCGTAATTTAGAGCGTGGGAATCAACACGGTTTGAACCATCTTCTCCACGGCCGTAGAAGTTGCTGGAATGAACCACGTTTCCACAGCCATGGTTCCACGGCCGTGGAACTGAACGTGGAAAGTAGTACGGCCGTATTTTAGAGCATGGTTTAGGGCAAGAACGTGATTCTTCCCTATCCTCGTGCATTCCTCAAGTTGACACTCTTTTTGCTCCTAAGAATGTCCTCAATCCATGAGCATTGCTCACAATTCCTGGCTTTGCTCGATTCCGCTCGGAACTCTCAATCACCTATAATCAACATAAAGCTTGTGTAGATCTCTATATCGACATTATAAGCAAACTAACTCACAAATGCATCAATGCTCAATCAATGACTATCAATATGAATCAAATATACTTAGAAAACGTGCCTAAAATATCACAATATTTCATGCTAACAAATAACCCCATACTTAACACTTGCTTGTCCCTAAGCAAGGTCTTTCAAAAGCTTTAAAACAAGAGTTAGGATGAAATATGTGTACCTTCTCAAAGCAATACTTCTTTTGGTGAATGTGCCTTCTAAACAATGGATCATTCTCAAATCTTGCTTCAATCGTTTATAAGACTTTAATACACTTAATCAAAGAGTAAAAAGGTAAAGAAGGCTCATGAATCAATCAAACTTCTATACAAGCATCATAACCCTTAAACATTATCAAAATCAATCAAAAAAACTTCAATTTAGATCACCAAGTCATATAACATTCTTTTGATCTTAAGGACTTTCAAAGAAAAAGGTCTAGAATGTGGAAAGGGAAGGAAACTTTAAGGATTGTGGTGCATGAATCCGGGAAAGTGGACAACTACTCTTTTCATCTTCTCTTGCGGTTTCCGCAACACCTTCAACTTAGAGCTTCGCTCTCTTCCTTTCATTTTTCGACTTTACTTTTGGAGTTATGGATAGAGGTGCACAAAAACCGAAGCCTAGGAGATTGGCGTTTCTCAATTTTTATGAGATGCCTCAAACCCTTAGTGCACATACCATAATCCGCTAGGAATATCGCTCAATCCGACTTTGGCAAGACACAAACACCCGGCTATGTGAATGGTGCCGAGTTACTCATCGTCATGATTGACTTCCCCAAACCTACAATTTCTTTCTATTCCTTTGATTGCAAATAATTACTCTCATGGCCCTCCCACATCAAACATGCCTTTTTCATTCACTTCTCCAAATTCCCGGATAGGTAAAGGAGGTCAATATTTCAATGAGGAGCTAAATGATCAAAGAAAGAAGAAAGAAAGATCGAATTGTCTTAATCATCTCCACAAGAAGCATAAGAACTTATAGTGTGATTTCAACTTCAATTCCTCAACATGATTTAGGTAACATTCATCACATTATGAAACTTGCAAAAGAGGCATAATTAACTCATTCAATTTCTTTTCAATTCACTATTCGTTTAAGCATGCAATTGTCATCAAACTCAATTCACAAGTAGTGATTATCATGGAAATCATCTCAATTCCTTAGAAGCACAAAATTTTTCAAAATTTTTCAATTTTTATGGTTTTTCAAACTCTTTTTCATGCAATGCAATAATGAAACGTGCAACAATATAAAGAACATGCAATGATAGTCTCGATAGAAGCAAACATAGTGAGTAAGAGTTATTACAAACTTTTAGTCACACCCCACCCCATACTTAGGACGAACATTGTCCCTAATGTTCAAAAGAAAGAAAGAAAAGAAAGAAAAGAAAAAGAAACTCACAAAATGGCGGTGGGGCGGCTAAAATTGTCGGTCATGTACTCAATCACTGCGGCGCTGGTGGAGGCAGGAATGGAGAGAAGCTAGGATCATAAAACCGCCCAAACTACTGGCGGTAGACATCTCTCATCATGTGTTCGAGGTTGTCCAAGCGTCCATCTCTAGCATCGGCTTGAATCTCCAATGCTCCTACTCTCTCCGAAAGACCAGTAGCCCAATCCGGCATCTGCTCATACCATCCCGGAGCATGACTGTACCATGCTGGAGCGTCGGATGGTGCTGGTGTTGGTGCTGGTGCTGGTGCAGATGGTGTCTCTGTAGCCCATGGAGGTGGAGCTCCATACCATGCAGGAGGTGTCTCAGCCCAAGTGGGTCTCTCACTCACGCTGGCGCGGCGAGAAGACGAGCCTGAAGCTCTGGCAGGACGTGGAGAACGTCTAGGGATATCTGGGGCCGCATCCGGCTGATCCGGAAACGTGCCAAACTCCTGCTCGGCTCCTCCTCCACCCTCAAACTGATCCCTCATCTCCTCCTCCTCCTCAACTACGGGCGGTGGTGGAACATACGGAGGAGCTACAATCCTGTTCGCATGCATAGCAGCGAACGTCTCCTTCCAATTATGGCGTCCAGCCATAATGGAGTACTCTTGTAGCCACTCAATACCCCTACCCGTCCTGCTCTCCCAAGGCATGGCCGCATAAGGTGGACCTCTATGTGTGGAGAAGATGAGACCTCTAGTCATGAAGGCATGAAGTCCTAAAGGTACGGCTGGTATGCAGGTACAGGCAGAAAAATCAACACCCAACGCCCTAGCAAGGTGGGTAACTATCCCACCGTATCCAATGTTGCCCTTCCTCTTATTCTTAAGCTTGCTCATAGTAGCAGCTAAGAGGGTGGCACAGTCAGCTCGGCGCCCATACAGCATGGAGTATAGCAGAAAGAGCTCATCCGTCTTGATCTTTTGGGGCGTCTCCGTCCTAGGAAAGAGACACTCCGAAAGAACACGGTGAGCAATCTTCAAGGCCAAGTGATACATCAACTTGGCCTTGGTATCAGCAGGTTGCCAGCGGTCCTCGCTGGCATATATCATGGAAACCTCTTCCCAAAAGTCCTTAGCGTAAACGCCACTAGGGAAACGACCGTTAAAGGTCTCATGAAACCCGAAGAAGGTCCCGAACTCACGGATGCTAAAGTCGTAGTTTCTTTCCATAAGACGGAAAGAAACGGTCCTATCCACGTGGCTATGCTGAAAAGATGTCACAACCTCCCTCGTAATCTCCTCATACGCGTCTTCTCGGATAGCTGAGAAGACAACTAGTCCGGCTCTGTCCAAGAGCCAAGTGAGGTCATCTATGATGTTAAGAGGAGCTAGATCCTCCAACAATAGGTACCTAGGACCAATCACAGCCCTCTCCTCGATCCTCTCGAATGCAGCGAGGTGATCCTCATGAATGGTCGGTACTCTAGGGCTAGGAGGTGTGGGTGAGGAAGGTGATGTTGGAGGTGAAGGGGAAGAGGGTGGTGGTGCTCTAGAGGATGAAGAAGAAGAGGGATTTCCCTTCCTCTTCTTGTTCTGGTCATTCTTTTTCTCTTTAATCCTCCCTGAAACTCTCCTTACGAAATCCATCACTGTCAAAAATCACGGTCTGTTCTAGCCTTTCCACGGCCGTGGTTCTTCCAGGAACCGTGGTTTGTCTATTTCTTTCGCAAATCTCAGCAAACAGCTCTCAAATTCAACAATCAGGCAGCCCTAGTCTAATTCCTTCCAATTTCAATCAGTTCTTCCTAAAATTTCTAACAAAAACGAACCAAATCGACAAAGATCAAGAAGAGTGGAAAAACCTAGGTTTCGGATTTTGAAATCCGAATTGCGCGTTCCTTGGTGAATTTTCGCTCAATTCGTCGCTTGGATCTTGTTGGTGGTTGAATTTGCTTCAATTTGGGAAGAAGAATTGTTGAAAACGATTAAGGAATGCGGATTTGGGAGAAGGTCGTGGATTCGGCGTTTTAGGGTCGTGGAAAAGGCTTTTGTGGAGTGTTTTGGTGAAGAACGTGGTTTATATAGTCACAGGCAAAATTTTGAAAATCACGGTCTGTCGGGGTGTTCCACGGCCGTGGAAATGTACGGAACCGTGGTTTTGGTGATTTTTCAAAGGCTTTTGGAAATTACGGTCACTGTAGCTGTCACGACCGTGGTTTAGGCCGTGGAACCCTCTGTAATGCTCCAAAGTCCAAGTTTCGTCACTTTTCTTCAACATTATCCTTCCCTTCCCCTTTTCCATCGTTCATACATCCAAAAACACGAACATACCGGAAGAAATCGAGGCAAAATAAAGCGAAAAACGTCTAAACTACGCTAAACTATGAATCGAAAACAAAAACAAAAATGCAATACCTTGGGTTGCCTCCCAAGAAGCGCTTTGTTTAAGGTCCGTAGCTAGACCAATCTCGCACTTATTCGAGTGCGGTAGGCGCGAACTCTTCAGCTTGGAGTTCCGGCGTATACTTCTTGAGTCATTGGCCGTTCACCTTAAAGCTTCCGCCCGCTTCACCCCATACTTCAACTGCACCATGGGGGAAAATACGCTTAATTAGAAAAGGTCCGGTCCAACGGGATTTGAGCTTACCTGGAAAGAGACGAAGCCTTGAATTGAAGAGGAGAACTTGATCTCCTTCTTTGAAGTCCTTTGGAATGATGTGCTTATCATGTCAACGCTTTGCTCTCTCCTTATAGATCTTGGCGTTTTCATAAGCGTTCAACGGAGTTCGTCCAGCTCATTAAGGTCTAGGAGACGCTTCTCTCCCGCTTCCTTCATGCTGAAATTTAACCACTTGATAGCCCAAAACGCTTTGTGCTCCAACTCTACCGGCAAGTGACAAGACTTCCCATACACAAGGTT
Organism: Fagopyrum homotropicum; assembly: GCA_033239125.1. NCBI lineage: Eukaryota > Viridiplantae > Streptophyta > Magnoliopsida > Caryophyllales > Polygonaceae > Fagopyrum > Fagopyrum homotropicum. The sequence goes on along the minus strand of BSWB01000005.1, from coordinate 7,394,712 downwards.
GTATGGTGTGGTTCCTATGGGAGTCTTGTACGCAGTCCGGTACGCCCATAATGCATCGTCGAGCTTCAAGGACCAATCCTTCCTAGTCCTTGAAACCGTCTTCTCTAGAATTCCTTTGATCTCCCTATTTGAGATCTCAACTTGTCCACTTGTTTGTGGATGATAAGGGGTAGCAATCTTGTGAGTAACCCCATACTTAGCTAGAAGAGCTTCAAAGCGTCGGGCAATGAAGTGAGAACCTCCGTCACTAATGATCGTCCTTGGCGTCCCAAATCGCGGGAAGATGGTCTTGTTAAAGAACTTAACCACCACCATGGCATCATTGGTGGGAGAGGCGATTGCTTCCACCCATCTAGAAACGTAATCTACCGCCAATAGTATGTATTGGTTTCCACAAGAGGATGGGAACGGTCCCATGAAGTCTACTCCCCAAACATCAAAAATCTCCACCTCTTGGATGTTGTCGAGGGGCATCTCATTCCTCCTAGAGATATTACCTGTTCTTTGACAAGCATCGCAGCAAGAAACAAAGGATTGCACATCTCTAAATAATGTAGGCCAAAAGAATCCAGATTACAATACCTTTGCGCTAGTCTTGTTCGAACTAGCGTGTCCTCCACAAGGTAGTGAATGACAATGGCGGATGACACTTTGCATCTCATCTTCCGGCACACATCGCCAAATGATGCCATCCGGACCTCTCTTAAAGAGGAGAGGCTCGTTCCAAAAGTATTCCCGTACATCCTTAAAGAACTTCTTCCTTTGTGCGTAGGATAATCCGGGTGGTATCTCCTGACAAACCAAATAGTTAACAAAATCAGCAAACCATGGTTCGTTACCTTTAGAGATCACATCGATGCACTCCTCTATGATGTGCAGGTGTTCGTCCGGGAAGGAGTCATCGATGGGTAAATGGTCGTCCTCTAGATGTGTTAGACGACTCAAATGATCCGCAACAGAATTTTCTGAACCTTTCTTGTCGCGGATCTCTAGATCGAATTCTTGTAGGAGAAGAATCCATCTAATTAGCCTTGGCTTCGCATCTTTCTTCGCAAGGAGGTACCGGATCGCAGCATGATCCGTGTAGACAATCACCTTTGCACCTACAAGATAAGAGCGAAACTTGTCAATAGCATAGACAATGGCTAAAAACTCTTTTTCGGTAGTGGCGTAATTGAGCTGCGCTTCATCTAGCGTCTTGCTAGCATAGTATATGGCATGGGTTCGCCCTTCCTTTCGTTGTCCAAGGACAGCTCCTATAGCTACGTCACTAGCATCGCACATAACCTCAAAAGGTAGAGTCCAATCCGGAGGTTGGATAATAGGTGCTGAAATTAGAGCTTGCCGAATGGTGTTAAACGCATCCAAGCATTCCTGCGAAAACTCAAAAACCGCATCCTTCATCAATAGATTAGTGAGAGGTTTTGATATCTTAGAAAAGTCTTTAATGAAGCGTCTATAGAATCCGGCATGTCTTAGAAAACTTCTTATCCCTTTCACCGAAGTTGGGGGAGGAAGCTTCTCTATGGTCTTTATCTTAGCCTTATCCACCTCTATCCCTCTACTAGAGATTAGGTGTCCTAATACAATTCCTTCCTTAACCATAAATTGACACTTCTCCCAATTAAGAACTAGGTTAGTGTCTTCACACCTTTGTAAAACAAGAGAAAGGTTAGAAAGGCAATCGTTAAAAGAGGAACCGTATACGGAGAAATCGTCCATGAAGACCTCCATGATTTCCTCTATGTATTCGGAGAAGATGGCCATCATGCACCGTTGAAAGGTGGCTGGGGCGTTGCAAAGCCCGAACGGCATTCTCCTATAAGCGAACGTACCCCACGGGCACTTGAATGTGGTCTTCTCTTGATCATCCGGGTGTATCGGAATCTGAAAGAAGCCACTATAACCGTCAAGGTAGCAAAAAATGTGAATGTTGTGCTAACCTTTCAAGCATTTGATCAATGAATGGCAATGGGAAGTGATCCTTCCTCGTTGCATTGTTGAGCTTGCGGTAGTCAATGCACATCCGCCATCCCGTTACGGTTCGGGTAGGAATGAGTTCGTTGTTTTTGTTGGTGATGACCGTCATTCCTCCTTTCTTCGGAACTACTTGAACCGGACTCACCCATTTACTATCGGAGATAGGATAGATGATACCTGCATCAAGAAGTTTAAGAATTTCCTTCTTGACAACCTCCTTCATGGTCGGATTTAACCGCCTTTGAGGTTGTCTTGAAGTCCTAAAGTCTTCCTCCATTAATATCTTATGCATGCATAGGGAGGGTTTAATTCCTACTAAGTCCTCAATAGTGTATCCTAAAGCTTTTCTATGTTTCCTAAGGACAACCATGAGTTCATTATGTTCATCTATGCTTAGATCGGAACTAACAATAACCGGAAAGGTAGAATTAGGTCCTAAGAAAGCGTACCTTAGATGAGTAGGAAGTGGTTTGAGTTCCATTGTTTTCGGAGCTTCCAATGGTCCTTGAGGAGCGTCCGATGTCTCCTTAGAAGTTTCTAAGGGTGTTGAATGTGTGGGGGAAGAATCGGAAGAAGTTGAAGAAGTGTCTCGATCACCCCTTTCCACGCCCAAAATTACGGTTTCCTTATGTTCTCCACGGCCGTGGTTTAGGGCGTGGAAGGGAAATACGGTCTCTCTGCTTTCTCCACGACCGTATAACCCCCTGGAGTGAGCTACGCTTTTGGTTGTGAGATCCACGGCCGTGGAATATAGTGTATGGCCGTGGATCCTCACGTTTTCTGCCTCGTCGTGGAGCTTTTCAAACTCCACTTCACCCATCTCTTCTTGTGCTTCTAAGGCTTCAATTGCTTCATTGCACTCTTCTTCTTTCCCTACATTTGTTAGACTCATAGTAATAACCTTTTGTAGAGGATCGTTGAAGAGAATAGCACTTACCTCCTCCCTAGACAACCCTTCTTCATCTTGGATATCGAATATATCCTCATCAAAGATGGGCTCCTTTAGTAGAGTGGAAAGAACGAACTCTACTTTCTCTTCTCCTATATCAAAAGCGAGTCTATCATTCTTGCAATCGACTATGCAGCCGGAAGTTGCAAGAAATGGTCTTCCGAGTATGATCGGGACCGAACTATCTGCAGGAATGTCAAGCACAAAAAAATCAATGGGAATAAAGAATTTACCTAGCTTGACTGGGATGTCTTCTACAATACCGACGGGGCGAGTGATGGATCGATCCGCCATGTATAACGTCATCTTCACCGGTTTAGGGTCGCCTAAACCGATCTTCCTACACAATGCAAGTGGTATGATGCTCACACTTGCTCCTAAATCACATAACGCATTGTATGTGACATCTCCCACTCCTATGGGAATGCAAAATGACCCCGGATCCTTGAGCTTGGGGGGCATTTTCGCCTTCATGGTCTTGATGAGATCCGAAGAATCCGAACTCATCTTAACCTCACCGAAATCTTCTAGCTTCCTCTTGTTGGAGAGGAGCTCCTTCAAGAACTTTCCATAAGCCGGCATACCTACAATAGCATCAATAAAGGGTATATTAATATGCAGCTTGCTCATGAGTTCTATAAACTTACCAAACTGTTTATCTAGGCGCGCTCTCGCTCTAGATGGAGGGAATGGTAGGGGAGGTTTATAAGCTGGAGGAGGAACGTAGACATCTTCCTTCTCCTTCCCCTTCTCTTTGTCTTTCTCTACGGGGACTTCAACGAACTTAGGCTGCGGATCGGTGGTAGTCACTCCGCTCCTAGTTGTGATTGCCATCACCCTTCCCTTAGGGTTGTCCTCCGTCTTTCCTGGAAGTTTCCCTTGATTCCTAGGAACTTCCTCCGCATGGCTGAACATTTGGTTTTCTAAAACCTTTTGGGCTTTATCAACCTTTGAAATTTGATCATCAACCTTAATGATGCGGTTCTCCAAACCTTGAAGCTTTCCCAAGATCGTTTCCAACATGGGATCGGGTTTCTCCTTCCCCGAAGTGTTTCGTCCATTAGATGTTTGCCCCTGGCTTTTCAAAGGAGTTGAGGAAGAGGAAGGTGGAGTTAGTGAATCAGAATTGGAAGGATAAGAGTTACCGGAATTTTGTTGATTGGAGCGCCAATTGTTGTTGTTTGAACCCCTATTGTTGTTCCAATTGTTATTCCGGTTGTTGTTATTGCCATTCCAATTGTTCCGGTTGTTGTTCCGGTTGTTGCTGTTGTTGTTGCGGTTTGTGTTCTCACCGCCATTGTTGTTGTTGCCCAAATAGCCAACATCCTTGCCTTGTTGCTTTGGAAAGTTGGTCTTGATAGCCTCCTTCAACTCTTTGATCTTATTGTTGAGGGAGAAAATCTGATTTTGAGCTTCATATGTGAGCTTTGCTCCTTGCTCCACACGATTTCCCTCCACCTTCCGGTGGGAATACTTCTCTATGACTCTTGTTTGCTTCTCAATGAAGTCCCAAGCGTCATCTTCTCTCATGTCCATGAATGTTCCACATGAGAGGGATTGGAGGTTGAATTGCGTCCCCGCATCTAACCCCTTGTAGTATATCTCCAACAATGCAAGCTTGGATATGCCATGATGAGGGCAATCCAATAACAAGTCCTGAAACCTTTCCCATGATTGAAACAACCTTTCGTTAGACCTCATGGAAAATGCATTGATCTTACCTCTAAGTTCCGCCGTTTTGGATGGCGGAAAGAATATGGTGAGGAACTCCGCGGAAAGGTCTTCCCACGTGTCTAGTTTCCCACTAGGAAGAGCTTGGTACCAAGACAACGCTTTCCCCTTCAAAGAGAAGAAGAAAGGCTTGAGCTTATAGTTGTTGGTAGTAGCGTTCTTCGGCCTCATTGTCTCCATCATACACTCGAAGTTTTGCAAGTGTTGGTGTGGAGATTCAGCACTTGTTCCGCCAAATTGGTTTTGGCGAACAAGAGTAATAACTTGAGGGTTGAAGCTAAACCCTTGCACATCATCAGCATTGAAGTTCACGCCCAAACGGCATGGTTATTGTGTTGGATCCATCCTTTGGCCAAGAGTTCTTGGCTCATCATCTACACGTTCGATCCTCGCATTCCTAGGTGGAACACGACGATTAGCAGCTCCCCGTGGATGAAAAGGATTCACATTGATCGTGGGATCAATTTCCTCTAGCGGTGGCATGGAAGAATCACTATCATCAGCGGATGAATGGCTTCTTCTTCTTGATCTTGATCCCCTCCTTGAAGATTTCTGGCTCCCCTTATTCTTAAGGTCGCTTATTTCTATCCTCATCTGGAACATCATGTCCTTCAGATCATTAACTTGGGATTGATGACGATCCATCTCATCCCGGCGCATATTCTCATTCCATTGGAGTTGAGCTTCTTTCTCCGCTAACTCCGCTTGAAGATCACGTTCGTGTTCTTCAGCCATCTTCTTTTCCTTGCGCTTTTGCCTTAAAGTCCTCTCAAGCTCTTGATCAAAAGGTAAGAGGTCTCCGGTGTTCCTAGACCTGCGCATGCACTCAAAAAGATATCAAATAACGAGAGCAAGCTCCCAAGCTTGACAACCGGCTACCGAATTCGGCCTAGACCAAATCCCCGGCAACGGCGCCAAAAACTTGTTCGCCACTTAGCGTGCGTGCAATCAAGCTTTAAATTTATAAAACTAGAATCAAGCAAGCGAACCCGCAGTGTACGGATCGACGTAGTTAAGCAAGAATTCCAGAGTATTGAACACAGGGATTTGGGGGGTTAAATCCAATTGTAGATTATCAAGCAAGTAAATGTAAGAGCTTTGCAAATTATTGGGAAAACAACAATCCTAAAGATCCAAGTATCCAGCTGTGGCAATCGATTCAAGATATACTAATGATATAAGGACAGAGTTGAGATATGCAAAGGTATGCTAATGTAAGGTAATCGTACGGTGAAGTTCCAAAAACCTTATATGACTCACCTACAAGAAACACTCTATATAGGTTGTTGAGGCTTCAATATAGAAGGTTCTAAAGGCAAGAATTAATGTCAAATACCCAAACTTATAATCCAAGGATCAAGACTAATTAAACCGATTATGGTAGTGACACTCACAATCGAGGTAGAGGTTGTTAAGGCTTCACTACCACCTAGAAAAGACAAGCCTAAACTAAGTTAAAGCAAATCTTTAACTTTGGATTAAAGTAAAAGCAGGTTCGTAAACTTAAGGGAAATCACGGTTAGTTCTTGAGGTTCCACGGCCGTGGACTTCAAGAACAACCCGTAATTTAGGGTCGTCGACGATTCTCTCTAGCTCTCAGGGTCCAATTTGTTTACGATCGATCTATCATCATCTAAGCCACAACTATCAACCCTTCACCTTAGAATTGTTAAGGGTTTTTAGCCAACAATAGTCATATTGATATCAAATTCAAGGTTTAAGAGATTGAAAGATGAAAACTTCCGAAAACTTTCAATAAACTTCAAACTAATCTCAATGTCACAATCAAGAACAAATATTGTCACTAGATTCGGAATAGAACACACAAACACAATCTTAGATAAAAAGGAAGAACGGGATGTCAATCCGCCTTCTAAATCAAACCTAAACAAGAAGAGGAATCTTCTTGCAACACACTTCCGAATCTTCAATCTTCCGTCAATCCGGAAATCTCAATCACAATCTCCACCAAAGTGCGAGATTAGGGAAACTCCAAAGATGAGCGCAAAGTACGTCTTTTTGCAAAAGTGCAAAGATCTCTAAGCCGCGGCGTGGGCGAAAAATGCGTCTAAGCAAAGGCGTATGCGGAAGCCTAAAGCAAAGTGTAAGCGAAGGTGAAGGTATCTCTCTTCGTCCGTCCTTTTATAGTGTATGATGAAGTAGCGGCCCAGCCCAATCTTTTAAAAGATCGTGGCTTAAAGTGTGGCGAAAAAGATCGTCAAGATCACGGTCGTGGAAGGTTCCACGGCCGTAATTTAGAGCGTGGGAATCAACACGGTTTGAACCATCTTCTCCACGGCCGTAGAAGTTGCTGGAATGAACCACGTTTCCTCAGCCATGGTTCCACGGCCGTGGAACTGAACCTGGAAAGTAGTACGGCTGTATTTTAGAGCGTGGTTTAGGGCAAGAACGTGATTCTTCCCTATCCTCGTGCATTCCTCAAGTTGACACTCTTTTTGCTCCTAAGAATGTCCTCAATCCATGAGCATTGCTCACAATTCCTAGCTTTGCTCGATTCCGCTCGGAAATAGCTCTCAATCACCTATAATCAACATAAAGCTTGTGTAGATCTCTATATCGACATTATAAGCAAACTAACTCACAAATGCATCAATGCTCAATCAATGACTATCAATATGAATCAAATATACTTAGAAAAAGTGCCTAAAATATCACAATATTTCATGCTAATAATTAGCATCTAGGATAGTTTAATATTATCACATGTCTTGCATCGTATATACTCATTTCGAAAATCCCATAAAAATCAGAAAATTTAAAAAAATTTTGTGCTTTCTAGGCTTGGATATGACCCTAATGATGAATCTTGTCTTGTGGATTGGCTATGGATGGCCTTATGTGTTAAATTGATGAATGCATATGTGGACTTGAAGTACTTCTATTGAATCCCATGAATGAATTGTGATCATGATGTTTGCCTAGAATGGATTGAGCATTGAAGATCGAAATTACATGATAGTTCTTGCACACCATCTAGGAATGAATGAGGTAATTCATCTTCCTCTAATTCTCATCTTGATCATGATTGTTTGAGCACCTCAATTGATATAAATTTGACCTCTTTTGACCCATCTGGGAATAGGAGCATGTTAGTGTGTTGATGTGTGTGAAAAGCAAGTGTGGGGTGAAGATGTTGATGAAAGAATGTCATGAATAAAATGCTTAATTTGTTGTGAAAGTGTAGACAAAAACATAGGTTTGGGGACGTTGGCTTAAATGACAAGTAACTCGGTACACTTCACATAATCGGGTGTTGGTGCCTTGCCAAAGTCAAATAAACCAATAGTCCTAACGAGCTTTGGTATGTGTGCCCGGTGTGGATGCACCTCGAAAAATAAAAAAAGCCCGAGGATGGCTAATCACCAAGGTTTCGGCTTTTGTACACCAATGCCATTGTCTCAAAAATAAGAGAAGGAAAAAGAAAATAAAGAAAAGATAGAGAAAATATACAATTGAGGGAAGTTGATCGAGGACAAAATTGTGGAGTTAGTTCCATTCCCGGATTAGCATCACATAGCCTAGAAAAATCCCCACCTAGTCACAACGTTTCTTGGCCTTTTATTTCACTAGACCTTATGACCTATGTGCATGTTTGTAAGACTTAGTGATCTAGATTGGATATGTTCTTGATCATCTTGACTTCCTCATTTTTACATTTCATGCATGCTTTTGAGTTAAGTACAATTGTCTTTCCATGCCTTCACTTGTTTGATGCATGATTGCTTATCCTTTGCCATGAAACATGACTTTGAAGGTGATCCAATAGTAGAAGCACAAACCCAAAAAGATTTTGCCATTTTTCTGCATACATAAATCATGTTATCTTGTAGTCTATAGTTGAGAATTTGCTCGGGGACGAGCAAAACTTAAGTATGGGGTATTTTTGATAACACGATTTATGACTTAGGTTTAGGTAATCATTTAGATAGATTTGTCACTCATTCATGCATGGTTTAGCACTAGTTCACAACGTTTGCACTCAATTCACGTATTTTGTCGAGATAGACGTCTACACGGACTTGTGCATTGCTTTGTAGGTATTTTGGGAGATTTAGGAGCTAAATCGATACGTTTGAGGATCGTTCATCAAGATGACACACCCTCGGACTCATTAGGATGCAAACTAGAGGCTAAGGAGGACTCATGGAACCTTGCCAACACAAGCCATGCACCAAATCAAAGCTTAATGATCAAAAGCGAAGCTGAAGCACCAAACCACGGTTCACTGAAGGTCCACGGCCGTGGAACCACCCGTGGTTCTTGCCAGACGGTTGTGACAGCTGTGTCACGATCTCTTGCCCTTCTCTAGCATGGTGGTAGTATAAAAGTGGTCCTGCATTGCTGAGAGAAGGCATTTGGGAGCAGCTCTCATTATCCACTATCATCCAATCAAAAATACACTCTTAACAAGAAGATTCTTGGGGAGAAAACACCATTGAAGGAGGAAAACACCATTGAAGGAGAAGAAGAGATCCATTGGAGAGGAAGGAGAAGAGCACACCATTGATAGACCTTGATAGCTTTTGTAGTGAAGAATTTCGGAATCGATTTCTAGAGTTGTATGAACCATCTAAACCTTCTTTTGGAAGGGTTGTGAGTCATTTCAAACTTAAATTTCAGCTTGGTTTTGTTTACTTCACTTGTTCATATCTTTCTCTTTATTATCTTGCAAATGGAAGCTATGATTTTATGTTTGATGATTTCGATTGTTAGAATGAATGTTGTAGGCTAAATAGATGTGATTCTAGGGTAATGAAAGGATGGTTATGGCTAGGACTATGATAGGATGGACTTAGATTTGCCCTTGTATGAGTTACTTACTTGGACGTAGCCTCTGTTGGAGTCCACGGTTTGTTCTTGCCAGACCACGACCGTGGACTTGGTAGAACAGCCCGTGATTCTCCCTGGTTCGATGGATCTAGCTTTAGATTGTTAGAATGTTGAAATCCTAGTGTTTGTTGAGTTAAATCTACCCTAGGGTGACCTAGTGTTAGCAACTAAGTGTTAGAAGAGACCTACCCGGTGATTCTTACTCTTAGATTTCAAAGAATGACAAACCCTAGGTAGTGGTGAGCCTCATAAGCCGCCATTGGACTAAGTGTGCTAGGATAGTTGTTTAGGACTAACCCTTCCAAGACTTACCCGGTAAGGATAGGTTAGATACCTAGGTAACAATCTGGTTTGTGTAGAATTCCATCCCTTAGGTTCTTAGAGACTTACCCGGTGATGAGACCTTAGGGACGGACTAGTGGACCATGAGACCTACCCGGTGATTGATCCCAACCTAGAAACACTCACTCCCAACATATCATAGTTAATCCAAGGATGATTAGATAGCTTGAGTCCTATGCCATAACCGGAATTTCCAACCCCTAGAGTCCGCTTTTCTTTCTTGATTCATATCTCGTGTTTAGCTTGTTGTTTGTGTTGATTCGTTAGCTTAGTTGATTGATTACTTTACGTCATTTGTGATCCTTGATTGATCACCTAAAAACCAACCAAAAACATTGAGGTTTTCATGTCTTTCTCTTTTCTATAACCTAGATCTTCACTAAACCTAATCATAAATCGAATCAATCTCACCTTAGTCTTTGTGTTCGACCTCGGAATACTTTCCATACTACGAACGTCCCGTACACTGCGGGTGCGCTAGGAGTTAGGAAGAAATATAACGAGTTTATAAATTTTAAAACCCATTGCGTATCACATCCTGAGCGTAGCAAGTTTTTGTAGCTCATTGAATGAAAGTTTTGAATGAAAAATTGATGTTGGAAAGCTGTGAAACAAATGAAGAAGAGAATCTCAAACATGCAAATATTCAATTGTCACACCACTGATTGCCTTATTTTACTGAACTTCTCTAAGTGCTTTTGCTGACCCACTTAATTGTTTGTTGGTATTGTTTTCTTATGTGTGTGTAGTCTTCGAAATGAAATAGTTTTGCAAGAGATAAGTTGATACTTTGTACTCAGCCCTGAGTTGTAGTTAAGCTTCGTTAAAAGCAAAGCTTTTGTACAGATTGGAACATATATTAAAAAGAAGAACTTCAAATTCCTCTATAGCCTAAAAAATCCACCACAGTAGCTCACTAATTTTTTAAGGAATGTGGTAGATTAGTAGCTCATTGCATGAAAGTTACGAATGAAAATTTGATGTTGGAAAGTTGTGAAACAAATGAAGAAGAGAATCTCAAACATGCAAATATTCAATTGCCACACCACTGATTGCCTTATTTTATTGAACTTCTCTAAGTGCTTTTGCCTTCCCATTTAATTGTTTGCTGGTTTTGTTTTCTTTTGTATGTTCTGTCTTCAAAAGGAAATAGTTTTGCATGAGATAAGATGATACTATGTACTCAGCAGTGAGTTATAGTTAAGTTTCGTTACTAGCAAAGCTTTTGTACTGATTAAAACATATATTAGAAAGAAAAACTTCAAATTCCTGTATAGCCTAAACAATCCACCATGGTAGCTCACTGATTTCTTAAGGAATGTGGTAGATGAGTAGCTCATTGAATGAAAGTTGTTAATGAAAAATTGATGTTGAAAAGTTGTGAAACAAATGAAGAAGAGAATCTCAAAGATGCAAATATTTAATTGCTGCCATAGTAGCTTATTGAATGAAAGTTGTCTTATTTTACTGAACTTCTCTAAGTGTGTTTGCTATATTATGTTTTTCGTTGTCATGTCAGATTCATCGGGACATCCTTCCTTACCATCTGATGCATCATTCCCGTATGAGTTTGATCCAGATATGTTTAACTCTCCTACAAAGATTGATTCCTACTAAGCTGTAAGCAATCGTCTATTCTTTTTCATTGAAGAAATGTTGTAGAAGAAAAAACAATGTTTTCTCATGTATTTGTGTTTTATTATTTTCAGCTATTTCTTAATGAATTGGAGGAAGAGGTGTATGACAGTCCCATGGATCAATTTGATACGGTTAGCCATATGTAGGAGCTAGCCCGTAGACTAAGGAGTGACAATGAAATACTAAGACAAGAGATAGAATTCAGAAATCAAAGCATGATCAATGTGGAGTCAGTCAACTAGGAGATTTATGATCATGTGTCAGATTTAGCTTCATCAAACATACAACTATCGCTAAGACTAGAAGAGGCCAATTTAAGATCAAGGGAGAATGCAAGAAGAGCATAAATCTTTGTTCTCCTTGCAATTGCAGTTTGGTGCATTGCTAAGTTATGCCACAAGCTAGGCATGTACCTGTTTTTAGTTCTTTTGTGTGCACTATAATTTTGGGTACCTTAGATGAATATATGAATTGTACGTGTGCCATTATCGAGGGACGTCAATTTTGGGTGTAGTACCACATTTTGGGTAACTTATGTCAACATATGTATTAAAACAGTTGTATCAAAACTATCTAAAGCTTATATATATTTTGCTTTTGGTCACCCGAGCTTGCAAAAAAATTACATATAACTTATGGTTTAACAAGGTATACTTTTCCACAAAATAGTGAGAGTAATCATGTCAAATAACTTAAGTTTTAACAAGGTATATTTTTTCGCAAAAAGTTACAATTAACTTACATTCAACTTAGCTTCTTAAGGTTATCTATTTAGCATATTATTCCTTATGTCATTCCATATTTGAGTTGCAATTGCACCACGTAAATCTTTCATCCCACCTGGTAGTTCATTCCCCCATTGACATCATTGTCATCATTCTCATCGTCTTCTAACTCTTGGTTAATAATTTGTTCCACTCTTTCATCATCAAAGAAATCGTCTTTTTTCTTATGCATAAGGATATAGTTGTGGAGAGTGAAGCATGCAATGATGATATCGATCTGCGTCTCAATATTGTAACCCGGTAACCGCTTTAGAATCCTCCATCTACCCTTAAATATCCCAAATGCACGTTCGATGTGACTACGTGCTGAAGAGTGAATGTAATTGAAACCTTCCTTATAATTTTTGGGTCTATCCCTTTGAAATTCAACTTGATGGTATTTGACTTTTGAGTATGGGACCATGTAGCCTTGCTTATCAAGGTAGCCTTTTGTCCACTAGATAGTATTTTCCTATTAAAAGTTACAGTTAATTTTCCATGTAAAGCTATAACAAAGAATTGTGAGATTAACCCATCTTTTTTGTTACCTGGTGGTGGATGTGCAAAACTGAAACCTCTTGTATATAGAGCATGATAATATACCTTTGCATCATGTGCACTCCCTTCCCAACCAGTTGATATGAATTTAAAGTACATATCAAAGTCACAAACTGCCATGACATTGAAGGTTGTTCCGCCTTTACGTCCTCTATATGGCAATTGTTCTTCAACAGGGATTGTTGCATTGATGTGAGTCCCATCTATGCATCCGATTGCCCCCCTTTGTACGAACCGAATGTCCCAGATTTGGCATTTGAAATTAGTTGTTACAATGAAACAATCACAAGTACCTTAAAGTATTTATATCAGTTATTTTTCAATATCTTCTCCGGGATGGTTGTAAATTGAGGGTCACGTGGTCTTAACAGTTCACTTGTTAGTCCAGTGAAGTTGCTTCTGCGTCCTGTAATAGCTTCCAACACCTCATGGATTGTTCGGCTAATTGTGTCCCCTGATCTTTGAAAACTTTCACTACTCCCACGGTTTGAAACACTAGAGCTAATGTGTACAATAAGATTCCAAATTTGTTCAAGGACAGACATATTTTTTCGTTGCTTGTAATCCATATTTTTCGTTCAAATCCCTACATAATCTGAGCAGTATATGTTTTTCATGCCAAAGGACATTCTTGCACCTCACATTGGAGGATGAAGCAACTAACTGTTCCATCCACTTTGCCCTTGTAAGTTCTGATGTGTAGCAAGGAACCTTCTGTACATGGTTGTTGTACCGTGTGGACAACACTGTCAGACTCTAACCCATCCATAACTGGGCAGACAAGATATCTCTTTTTGGCTTGCTCATTTTTCGAGGTGCCATCAAGCTGTAATTAAAAGGGGCTCCCAAAACCTACGCAATAGCCATTGCAAACTTTATTAAAAAGTAAAATTCATACAATAGAAATCTACAACACAAGTTCATTTAGTAAGTCACACTCAAGTTCATCAAACATATGCCAAGATTAAAAAAAATACTCAAGTTCATATACTAAAAAAGATCATACAACTCTTAGTTTTTTTTCTACATAGTCGAGAAACGTCACTACAACCATGACAATCTTCCATCACCCGGTGGTAAGCCCATGAAAATGTTATGCGTGTCTTCTGCAATAAGCAAATCAACTGTCACACGCCACAACTCCTCTCCCTGCACTAGCAAACCATCATCCACCATCTGTGAAAGGACCTCGAAACTCTCATCAGATGTGAACAATTTATGTTTTGCACTTGGAGCAGAGCTACCGACTTTTCCCTCCAACAAGTTCAGCATCCTCTCACTGGTTCTGCCAATCAAGTTTATCCCTTGGCTGAATGCGGTCGACCCCTTCGATGCCTTTCTCTTGAAACCTTTTTTTCAGGGGATACTCTTGTTCCAGTGCTAGCCTTTGACTTGGTTAGTGGAAGATTGTTTTTCCTTGATGGCTGACCCTGTGTTTGGGTTACCTTCATGTACACATCATTCAGTAAGTCCTCGCCTGAAACATCAAGGTTGAGGTTCAGTACAAAGTTTGTAAACTCTCCTTCAGTTTCCAACCCAACATCTCCGTCCATATCATCTTCATCGTCCCCGTCAAAATTAAAATCACGTGTCACATCCTAACTGGCATCTACCGGCACATTGTCAACCACCTTTCACCCACATCTTTAGTCATACCGGGCACCACACAATGTCTTCATGTGGCGACATTGTTCGTGAAAACTTGATCCCACAAGTCGTGCATGTCTTCTGGTATGCCTTTGTTACGAGATACACTGCAATTTTTATCTTCTGATAACAAATAACAATAATTACACAACCGCAATATCGCCAACAAAGTAAAAAAAAATAGCATATGAAGCAAAGAAAAAAATTACAACATCTCGACCTTTATTTTCTTCTCCCACCACGCATTATCTGCAATGATTCAACGTTCCATTGGATCCCACCCTAGTCCCATTTCAGTTGTCCTTAGTGTATGACAAAGACTCCAAAAAGTTTTCATGTAATTAAGTTTGTTTTTCAAACAGATATCATCCATTGATATTCTAGTCGTTTCTTCCAATTGTTGTATAATAACAGGCCAAGCAAAGGGTTGATCTTGGCCATGTTTTAGTTCGTACTCACAACAAATGGTAAGGAACTGCATTGCTGATTCGTGAGTCCAACCAAAACGTTTGCCTTTCCAAGACAACGATATTTTGGGAGGCATGACTTAATTCTAAATCAACATTTTCAATTCACAAAAAATTCAATAACAATAGGTAAGACATCAAGTAGAAACATTCCTTGTCATTTCAATTACAAGTTCAGAAGGCAACAATGAGTCATTCAATAATAGTGTAAATAGCATCACAAATCCGCAATCTGCAATCCAACAACACAAAACAAACAATGAATCATTCAATAGCATTGAATCATTCAATAACATTGAACTATAATTGAGCTTACATCACTAACAAAACTAGTAAAAATCCAGCAACGAAACTTTCATCAAACAATAGCAGTTTAGGGTTTACAAAGAAGTTTAAATAGCCGCACAAATCCGCAACCCCCAATCCAGCAGCACAAATCAAACAATGAATCATTCACTAGCATTGAACTAAAATTTCCAACAATTTAGGGTTTACAAATCAAACAAAAGCAACACAAATCCGCAATCCAATAGTTTAGGGTTTATGATTCAGTTCAAGAAATTGGAGGATAAGAAGATTACCTGGCTATTGGTGGTACGACAATGGAGGTTTATGGGAGAATCGGGCGGCGCAAGTGATAGAATACTCCAGCAAGCACACAACGAGCACTCCGGCAAGGGAAAAAACGGGCGGCGCAGCTTGGATCTCCTTGAGGATGCTCTCCACTGCTACGGTTGACGACGAGACGAGAAGAAGGTGATGGAGCCTCGACTTTTACCTATCTTTATTTAATTTTACAAACTATTAAAAAAATAAAAAAATTTATAGGGGCATTTAGTGAGGGTTATGTTGGTCAATTGATGCATCATTCAACCCATTTATTCCTATCTTAAACGAACATATAAATAAATTAATTTGATTAAGTTTCATTCAGTTTCAGTAGCATTTTTCAGTTTCAATTTCAGTTCCATAAAGTTTCAGCTTCAGTTTCAGTCACGGTATACCAAACAGGCCCTTAATCTAGATTTTGTGTAAAAACGAAGTTACAACATGAAATCGGAAATAATCATCTCGATTTCCCATGAACAATTTAACTCATGTTGGAGTGCTTTAGTAACGACCAAGTTATAAATTTCAATTTCGATTGAACGGTTTTGAAATTTAATACCATCTTGTATGCCAACTTAATATTAACTAATTTATGTTCTAAGAATAAAAGTAAATTTTAATTTCTAAAAACACTAAAATACTAAAATAAAAAATAAAATAAAATGTATACAATTATAAAATTTAAATCAAAACACATGACATAATTCCTTAGAATATAAATTTTTTAAAAATATTTAATATATATCCACCTGTGTATGAGGTGTAATAAATAGCGGAAACTGCACCAAGATTCTTCGTTCAAACATATTAAGGGCCCGTTTGGTTCCAGTTCCGGAAACGGAATGGAAACGAATTTAGTCCATATCTATATCCTTATTCATAAAATTTTGTAGAATCATTCCTTGTGAATTAATGCAAAATGCACTTGCTTCCCCTCATTTTGTTACCCTATAGGGTATCAAAAGTAATCACACTTTAGTTCAATTCTTCCACACCACAAGGAATGATTCCACAAACCTTCATGAATAATGGTATATATATGGACTAGATTCGTTTCCATTCCGTTTTCGATTCCGGAGTTAAACCCAAACGGGCCCTAAGTAAACATTTTGACTTTATAAAATGGTGTTGCGAAATTCTGATGGTGGTCTACTTTGCGATTGATAGCCCCTGAATATCTATTTACTTATCTATATCTAAATATATGGTCGAAAGATTAATTCAGTTTATATATCTACTCCAAGTTTTGGTTGAAAACTCATAACAATAAATAGGCTGAGAATTTTATTAAAACAATTAAAATTAAATACAAAAGATACAAATTTGAAAGAAAAAAATATTCTTTACAATATTTAAATTTAAGTAACTTAGAAAGGACGAGAATAAATAAAATTAGATGGCCTAAAGATAATGTAAAACTAAAATATTGACTCTAGTTTATATTAAAAAGATTATTATAAATAATTTTAATCATCATTATTAAAAAAAACATTACGATGGATAATTAATATATCATAATAACTTTATGTTGATTACGAAATAATTGTTTTAATATCACAAAAAGAACTTATAGTAAAAAATATAATAAAATAATTCCAAGTTTTATTTGTCAAAAAAATGACGGTAACAATGAAAGCATCACCAATCGTGAAGATCTTAAGATAAAATCTTGATGATCTTACACTCAAAATTAAAAAATGCTCATAATCTTGCTCAGAAAGTTGCTTGCCCGTACACAATTATTTTAATTTTAATTGTTTTAAATAAAAAGGTGGATTTCATGTCATTTTCCTCATCTGTCATCAAAATCTAAGGACACCCACAAAACACATTTGTGGTATTCACTGTTTAATTTTCTTTTGGCTACATGATGAACAGCAATCAGTACAATTGGGTGTAAATAGTAAATTAGGGTTTCTTTATTCTATGTATTCATACTAAACTAACTTTAGTGATGTGAAATTCAACTATTTTAATGTAAGAGATTCTTAATGGTATAAGCATCCAAATATGTGGATTGCAAGAAACATCATGTCCCATTCTTCTCAAGGGTGGAAGCTTACCTAACAAACATACAAATCACCAAAGTGAAGGCTACAGTACTGCCCATTAATGACTTAAAGATAATCACTTATCTCATCCTCTATATTTGCAAAAATACCCAATAAAGACCACTTTACATTTCAATTTCATTGGTAACTTTATCTGTTTTTTTTAATGTGTTGAGGGGTGTTTATGACTCGGTCGAGTTTAACTCGTGACTGGTCCGTAAGGAGAAATGCAACTCGTTAGATATGTCAAAATGGGTTTGAAGAAACGATTGTTCAAACCATGAGATCCGAGTCACAAATATCATCACTTACCCCGCTGGGCAAATCCGGCTTCAGATGGGACTTTTACAAAAATATTTCTCTTTTTCGGGCTGGTCTAGGGCCAAATCCGGAATTCTGGCCTAATGTCTTGCCCGTATCCACTCGAGGCAAGGACCGGACCGGCTCTCTGACCCGGATGGCCATGGAACATTGTCTATATCCATCCGACCCGGGCTTTCTGGCCCAATTAGGTCTAGGGCGTTGCCCATATCCACCCGTTTATCCGAAGAGACCAGTCTGACTTTGCCCAGGTCTACCGTTGAGCTATGGCTCGACAACCATACTAGCTTAGTTGGTTAGCTTGTGACAATATTTTCTCGGAACCATTTCGACATATTCGAGAGGAAAAATCAAACAATAACATCCGAGTTATGAATGTCATCCAAGTACCAATTGGGCTATGACTTGACAAACAATTAAGTATCTTTTGACATATTTGAGAGGAAGAATCAAACAATAACATCCGAGTTATGAATGCCATCAAGTACCAATTGGGCTATGACTTGACAAACAATTTAGTCTCTTTTGACGATTTGTTATCACTAGACAAAATATCTCGCTAGGTAACAAAAAAAGAAAGGAAGATAATGCTTAGCAATGGCATTTAAGTGGCCCCTTAAATGTGTGAAGATAGTGAAAGGCACACAATTTTAGGAAGCAATTTAAGAATTTAACAACATGAGGGGTATGTTTGCTATTCAAAGTTCAAAGGGAGACAGTAGAGTTCATGACAGGGATTTCTTTATCCTCATAGCCACACCTTTATTTTTATTTGCAATTATTGACTTAAAGAAAAGGATTTCTCTATTCTAGCTAACATGTCAAACCAAATAAACAAAGTTCTCTGAACCTTAACAAAATCACCTTTTGATTTGTAGAGAGAAGAAAGTGGAAAGACAAAGACAAAAGTACACACAACTATTTCAACAGGGTATCTGTGCATGTGCAAATCAAATAAGGTAGGTATCAACTTTCAATCCTTACTTATTATATATATTTCAACAATTTTGGCTAATTTCTATTATCTCTCTCATCTCAGTGTACCTGCATATATTTGCACACAAAAACTGATACCCAAAAGCAGAAAACACACATGGAGAAACTCAAAGAAATGGCAGCAGTAGAAGAGGATGAGCTACCACAAGATTATGATCATACAAAGATCAAGAAAAACCCAGATCTTTTATTGGATCTCAGCCTTGCTAGCAGTGATTCTGATCCTCAATTGAATGATCAGGATCAAGATCAAGGTGGGTCCAGTCAAAAATCCAAAATTACCAAGTTCAATGAAGGAGAGCCAAGGGTGTTTTCTTGCAATTACTGTCATAAGAAATTCTACAGTTCTCAAGCTCTTGGAGGCCATCAAAATGCTCATAAAAGGGAAAGGACACTTGCAAAGCGAAGTGGTATTGGTGGGCAAAGGATTTGCTACCAAAATTTCAACAAATACTATTATTCTAGCTTGGCTTCTTTGCCTCTCTACGGTGCGAAATCGCTTGGGATAAAAGCTCACTCTGTAAAGCAGAAGCCACTGATGTCATCAACACAGCAGTTGATGGCTTCTTATGGGTCTAATTCTTCACAGTTGTATGGACATCATGGGTGGTCAAGGCAACCCATTGAACAACAGCCTGGGATCGGGTGGCTCACCCAACCGGAGAGTTCAAAGGCGGTGAGAGTGGCAGTTGATGGTGGTGTCGGTAGGTTTGATGGACTAGAAGGGATGTGGTTGAGTGCTAGAGGAAGTCATAACCCCATGGCTAAACAAGATGATGTTCAAAAGCTTGATTTGTCTCTCAAGCTCTAAATATTATTTTCTTATTTTGATGTTACTAATTGATTATAAGTTTTCTTAATATGAGTAGTTCTTTTTTTGTTTTTCTAATTTCCTACTTGTTTTCCAAGAGTATTTAAATCTGAGTTTTAGTCATCTTCATGCTTAGGTACTATACTTTTATAGGTTTCAATTTGGAACCTTATATTGAAATAGTTGGTGTTGAATTTTGTCAAGACTTGAATTGTGGATCATGTCGTTAAGCAGTTAACAAAATGTTTGAGCCTTTACGATTCAACTTAGTAAATAATATGTAAGTGTAAATAACAGCTTTTATATTTTTATTGTGAAGATTTCATTTAAATTGCATAATTTACAAATGGGGTGTATTATCAAGAATAACCAACATGGAGAAGAATGAAAGAAATTCCTATCCTAATTACATGTAGATAACAGCTCTGCAAATATTCCAAAGAAGACCTAAGTTAAATTTGCATAGTTTACACATAGGAAAATATTATAATAAATACATGTAAATAACTATAATGTGTTTTCTCCTCGGTTGTGAATTTCTCGGTTTTTAAGGTTTATATTTATTGTAAAATTAGTACTTAGGAAAACAAACTATATTTGAAAAAAAAAATATCTTCACAACTAAAAAAATGTAAAAGGCACAAGAAAATCGCAAGAAGGAATTTTCATTCAATATAAATATGAATTCATCTAACAGACCATAAGAACAATGACATTAACCAGAGAATTCTACATCAAATCATGCAACCTTCTCCTTTATGAAAGATGCAGTGTTATTCATCCATCGAACCTTTTCAGTTTTATCTTTGTTCGCCACATATTTATGCAAGAAACCACATAGGGCGTCATCAATACCTCTTATTTCCAAGAATTCGTAGAGTAATTCCTGCAGTTCATCATCCAACTCCCTGCAACACAACCAACCATTCACCAAGTTTTAGCAATCGAAACTGAGAACTGAACATATCTACAAAGCCCGATAAGTGTAAGCTTTCTTATGAACTAATGAAAGTACAGACACTGAAAACATAATGAAAATGAAGACCTAAGTAATCAGTCAAGTACCACAGAAGAAGTCCAGATTGTATTAAGACTTGTAGCAGTTTAAACTTCTTCAGATAAACGAATCATGAGCTAGACTCGAAAATCTTTACTTTGCCAACAGGATATATGAAGAACTGGAACAATTTAAGGTTTAGAAGGACAAAAAAGAAAAGAAGGATCATGGGCTACACTACAAAATTTTCCTTTTTCTTTCATATAGTGCGATTCTATTAGATAATTAAGCAGACAGATAAGAAACGGGAAAATGTTCATTGATTCAACTTATATAAGATGCACTACATACTTGAATAGAGGACCCAGGTATGGCTCTGATAGCATCTGACCACGAGGACGCATATAGATTTTGTCGATCTCTACATCATTAGGCCATGCTGAACACATGAACTCCAAGACTTTCTCATTATCATCTTTGAATATACTAACTATCAAAGTTATATGCATTATCTCTTCTTCCCCAAGTTCGCCACTTTTACCATCAACATATTTTGAAACAGGCACTGACCCGTCGAACATTGTGACCTCCACCTTAATTTCTTCGTTATCACCAAACTTCTTTTCCAATCTAACCCACTGCTCCCCTGGTCGCTCGTCCACCGTAAATCCATTGACTTCAGTAGTCATCTGCACAAGAAAATCTACGTTAGATGGCGAAACTTTCTTTCAAACTGCCAAGGGATAGTAGTTCATATCAAATTTCTTAAGATCCAATTTCTTCCCTTTCAATTTATTTATTTAGTTACCAGCAAAAGAAAACTGTAATTAATGCCCGGAAATTAGAATGATCTAGGCTCAGCTCCTGGTGGAAGTGCTTGTAGCTAATATAGTTACTAAACTACCATCACAATATTTCAGCTATATCTTCAATTTTGAAATTCTACACAATCAATACATAAATGTTGCACTATATTTCATCGGTTGAGTTTTCAAATCCCCATAAATGCAGTTGATCAACTCTTGAAAGTTGTTATCTGGTTAGATCTTAATAACTTGGTTAGGTCTACTTTATTCCTCCCCTGCACTCTCCCTCTGTCATTCTCAATTTGTACACTTAATTCTTCACTTGTCCTCCACTGCATCAACATAGCTTTCCTTCACTGCGCTCTACTGCTCTCGCACTCACTCGTCATTTAACCCTGATCCTAACTGGCACTGTCTTCTTTGTAGTTTGCTCTTCCTCTCTCTCTTTCTCTCTAAAACACACACACTGTCCTTCACCTGTTATAAAAGCAAAGGTGAAGGTGAATGTTGGCTTGTATTGGTGAAATCTGGGTGAGGGTGTAAAGAATGAAAATCAGGTATTGCTAATTTCTTCCCAGACTTAGTCACCAACAAAACACCATGACAACACCAATTCCCCAATCTGAAACTTGAACCCTTATGCCCTAAATAAGATAACCCTGGCCAAGTAGAATCCATTCAACCAAAAAATACGACTAGACAGATCATGTTCTCAACAAAGTAAACCATTTTTCAACAGGAAGGGTGAAAAAACTAACCTGCTGACAAGTCTTGCAGAATCTCCAAAGGAAATTACAAGTATGAATGAAGACTTAACCCTTTCCTATTCTTACTGATTGGAATCAAAATATGATAAACGAGAAAAGCATCTCAATCAAACAGCATTAGCATTCCAGAACTACAATCTTCAGACAGCACAGACCACCAAAATGTATACATAATTTGAATTTGACTCCAAAGGTTTCAAATCTCAGTTAAAATATTTAGAACGGGTACAATATCGTATCTTCCTATCATATACCTAATGCTCAAATTGAAAGCAAACTCCAAATCAACAATTACATAACTTAATGAAAAAGAATAACAAAGATAGAGAGAGAAGAGGCAACCTGTTGGGGATTGGAGCGATCGAGTTCGTACTGAACTTCGTTGCGGAGGAGACGGAGGACGTTGTCGTCGAAGGCTTTTCTTCTCATCTCGCTCACATAGTTTCTGCTCTGAAATTGGGGAGTCTGGATGTGAGAATTGAACTCACAAGTGAGAATCTCATGTAGCGGAGAGTGTAGCAATTGAATAAAGGATCGAGACTGTGAAGAGATAACCGTTCTACGAAAGGCTCGAACTAAGGCAGCCATTAAAGGGTCTGGAAAGAGCGCTTGAAAGGGAGTTCGATTCGGTTTTGGGAGAGTGGAAGAGTAGGGTTTTAGGAATCCCAAGGGTTTAATAAAACTTAGGGACTGTTTGGCTTGTTTGTGTGTTCTTTTTTTAATTCTTCGGGACGGGGGGCCCTCGAGATTGCTAGAAGGAGATTGTAAAAAATTTTGTTTTCTATGCAAATTTGAAGGGTTTGGTATTAGATGATTGAGACCATTTATTTACGGAAAGATTACGACAATACTCATAATGACCAATTGATTAAATGTATACTACAAATAGTAACCAAGTGGGAAACAGTCACAAGATGATTTCCCAACATCATTCATATAGGTACATAACTAGGACCCATGTAAACATTTCCGTTGTTTCATCAAAAACAAAACCACTTCCACCATAATCAATCAAAACTCTTCATATAAATCAAACATTCATGATGATGTCTTACTAGATTATACTCACATCATCATCAAAGTCACTAGAAGAAGCAGATCTTGTCAAGCACTCAGAAGCACCAAACTTAGTTGAAGATGAAGGTGTTTTGATGGACTGTGTAGAAATAGCCATTGGGTCAGTGACCTGGATTACCAAACGAGCTTCGACCAATTTTAGTATAAAGGGAACTATCAGATTGATTTGAGGAGTTGGAAGAGAAATAACATTTCATCTGACATTTTGATACAAAGTTAAAACTGTAGACCCTCGGATCATTTAAGAATGAACAGAACCCAAGCTAAGTCTCTTGTTCCTTGCTTGATATCTAGTAGAACACCAAGTAATGAGTCAATGACAGAGATGAGAAACTAAAAGTCCTTCTCATGGAATCCAATGTATGTCTTATTCTGAATATGTTTGATCTTATCCTAGGTCAGAATACTCTTGAGCCATCCAAAAAACTGAGATTGATCATCATTATTATTACCACTTCTAGAGACAAGAAGATCGATTTTCGAATTCGTCAAGCGTTCGATGCCACCTTTGAACAAGGAACACTCTGAATTCAACACTGAAACATCTTTTAATTAGTTTGTTTGTGGAACAAATCTCATCAACAAGTTGTGTAGTCAGCTTATGCATTTCACTTTCAATATAACCGGTGTGAGTTTGTAGAGTAACAACCTCCATTTTAAGCTCATAAATAGAAAGCTCAACAACTTCAAGAACTCTTTTAAAGGCTATTATCTTCTTGATACACAATGCTCAAGTCATGATCCATTGAGTTGTTTGTACCATAATAATGAACCTAGTCCCTGTTCCTTGTACAGTTGTTGAACAAGTCACCTTTCTCGGGTGTAGGACTTTGACTGAGAGAAATTCCAAGCGTATCACCAAAAATTACGCTGAGGTGAAAATTAAACCCTAGACCGACAATCAATATGCATTGAGGTCGGATTGGGGTTTGTTTCTTCCTTCTTCCGACTAGAGTGACATCGTTAGGACCCATATTGTATAAGAAGCAAAGAAACGGAGTGATTCTGGTCTGATTCGAGAGGTGAGAGGTAATTTGTGAGAGAGGCATGCGATAGAGAGAACCAACAATGAGGGAGTCGGGAAAAGAAAGAATAGAATGAAGAAAGGTATGTGTGAAATTGTAAACAATCTATCCCCAAGAAGCTTGGGTGTGCAAGATTGTTTTTACGAGATATTTTAACCAAAAGAATTTCGTAAAAGAATACAATTTCGAAGCTCCAACTCATATCAAATGACTTCATTTTTGTCATCCCGAAAATTCTCGTCAAAAAGAATTTAAATGAATCTCTAAGAATACAATACCAAACAAGCCCTTACGTGAAATTCAACTAGTTGATTTTGGTAACTACTTACTTTTGATGGGGATACAAAGTTTGATTTTTTTTATAGGATACAAAGCATACAATTTTTTAAAAAGCTAATACGGTTATAACATAAAAAACGGTGCTACTACACTCCCAATAAATACCTCTCTTCATCAAAATTAGTCAATCAAAAATCAGCAAATCGATGAAATTCTTTATCAAAATTGATATTATGGTTGGGTCTATTATATCGGTTGATAGTTGAAACAAATACCTCTCTATAAGTAGAAAATTCTAGGTCGAACATCATCTTTAAGTATCTATCCTATTTGAGGGATTGAGTGTATGATTTTGAACTGAAACTCTACCTAATTTTTGAACTGAAACTAAAACTACGGCCATTGAAAACTTTATGGTTAGATTATGTTTATGATTCTGAATAAGTATTTGTTCATTTGTTGCTAAAACATTATGTAATGGAGTTTGTGTTTGAATATTGAAACCTTACGTAATGGAGTTTGTGTTTGAAATGAAAAAATTACAGTGTTTGGGTAATCATGAGAAAAAAAGTGTACGGAATTTGGGTAATTGGAAAAGTGTATGGTAAAATTGCAATGTTTGAGTACTTAAACAATGGATGGGTAATTATGAGAAAAACATTGTGGGTAAAGAAACTGGTTTGAGAAATTGAAACTATGTGGTTAATTATTAATACATTTTTTGCATGAAGCAATTTCTATTTTATTTGGGTGTACACATGTTTTCTGTAGCATAACATGGTTATATAATGAATGTTTGCTAAACATGAATGACATTTCTATACGTTACAGCGTCTTGTGGGGGTGATTGGGTATTTGAAGATGGTGAATGAAATTTTGATGGAAACATCACAAGTAAGTATTGGATGTTGAAGAACGAATATCATTTGATGATCTGAAAACCTTGATTATTTCACGTTTTAAAATATGACCCACAACATGTGAAACGTTCTGAGCAATATTTACCATCCGAAACGAGTAAAACATTGTCTTTGTGGTAGGGCTTCCAGTATATTCTTAGGTCCTCAACAAAGCTAAGGCTTTGGGCTTTCCCTATTCTCTTCCCCGATCGAGATATCCTCCCCTTCGCCTAAGAAAGATTCATTGAATCATCCAAAACTTGAAGCGCGAAGTCCAACTCGATCTATTTGTGGGAGATTCAAATTGATAATATCAATTCTAAAAATTTATGGTTGGCTTGGTTGAACCACTAAAATGACATGAAGTATCTAGTGCAACATATCGGTGAAATAGTTAAGTTAATCATTACCTTTTCTCATTTCTCTGCAAGACAATGTCAAGTTAAGGGTAAGATTGTTTTAAAGCTTAATCATCAACTTTCTTTTACCCGTTAATCATTTATTAACCCTCTTGTAAACATTAAGCACAAATTAGTCATTGCTCAATGAAATGTATTTTTAACTCCTTAAAAGATATTTGACAAGTGATTTGGTTTTAAGAGTTGCAATAGGTCGGGATGTACTTGCTAAAACAAATGGATTCATTGATTATGTTGGCGTTGTTGTTTTTTGCACACAAGATCATCAAATTGGTTGACTAGTGTCTATTCCATCCAAGTAGATGACTCTCAAACTATTCATTTTCTCGTGTTGATTTTGACAAGAATAAAGATCAATCATCGGTCGCCTTGTAGTTGGTTCGTAAATAATTACTTTCGGCCACTACATGATACCGTAGTTGGTTCGAAAGTAATTACTTTCGACCACTACACAAATACTTTCATCCGATCCATCAAACCCATAGTTGGTTGAATACTTGAATCCCCAGTGGGTTTCTCCACTACACCAAAATACGCAGTTGATGGAATCGATGGACTCCACCTCTAGAAAGACCAAAGTTGGTCGAAAGCGGTGTATTTCATTTTGGAGTTCGAACCCGAGTTTGCCAAGAAAATCTTAAGTCGTTTTGAGCAATTGGTTGATCCATGTTTGAAATTGTTTTTTTTTTTTAAAAAGGTTTATAAAAAAATACATGAGATGGCCTCGGTTAAATATAAAATTTGCCAAATTCCTTCAAATGCTAAACTTTTCTATTAGTTTCCTAGTTATTGAAAAAGCGCTACGGTGGTGATGACACATATGCTTTGCTAGCTAGATGGGAGTGGATTTCACACTTTTCTCAAAGATACACTACAATTGAATATTAATAGTAAATGGTATCAATAAGTTCATGTCCATTGGTTAAGGGAATAACACTGAAAAAAGAAAATTGAATGAAGTAATTAAATGATTACATTGACTACATATGTTCTCGTTTACGTAAATCTAACATGGAGGAAATAAAAAAACATAGTGGGACCGAAAGTAATTACTTTTGACCGCTACATTGAAATCATAGTTGATCCGAAAGTAATTACTTTTAATCGCTACACAAAATCCGTAGTTAGTATAAAAGTAATTACTTTTGGCTACTACTTTGAGTTTAAGTTCGATTGAGTGGATCGCTCTTTGTATAAAATGAGGGTTACTTTTATCGTAAAATACAATCCAATTAGTACACATGTGTACACACTTTTAAAATGGAGAAATTATGTTGGAGTCTTCCATTGTGTATCAAAACAGTTGAAGTTGGAGCTTGTTCAAGCAAAGTGATAAGCGATGAAGTTTTGGAAGATTCAACCAACGATCTTTTGACACTTGTCTTGCATAGCACAAATTTAGAGCCTCCAACAGCAGATTGAGTAACTATGACTGAAAAAAACTACAAGACAAAAACAGAAGTGAAGAATGCATTGTTTTTACATGCAATATCTAAATGTTCTCAATATAAGATATTATAATCAAGAAAGAAATTTGTAACAAGAAAGTGTATTGAAAAAAGAGTGCAAATGGAGGGTTTGTTTCTCTAAGTGTGGCCAATCATCAACCTTCATCACAACAAAGGTTAAGGACAAACTCACTTGTTCATTCCACTTGAGGAGGACAAAGAAGAGGAAATCTCCGTTTTATGTCATAGCTGAAGAGGTGAAAGTAATGTAAGTAAATAATACAATCTCGTTACCCAATATGTTAATACTCAATCTTATAACCCAATGGTGTAATACCCAATATGTTATATACAAGCCTATCTAACGCCCCAAAACGAGATAGTCATAACAATTTTAGAATCTTGGACGAGGACACACTAAGGTTATGTAAATGAATGAAGATATATAAATCACAAGGGCATACAAGCTTGACACAGAATAAAGATATGAAATCCAAGGACGTTCCATAAAGGGTTCAAAAATAATACAACCACGGTCAAACTCGAGGTCAATAACAATTAGAGTTTAGAAGCGCAATCAACCCAAAAGGGTATAAACCAAGTTAGACACAAGTCCTAGAAAAATAAACCACCCCAAGCTCAACCAACATGACTTTCACTAGGGTCTATGACCTCCATGCTCTTGAACCGATCATGTACTTGATTATATTTTTAAAACAAGGATGCGAACCCGCATCGGTCCAGCATCCGAGGTGGAAGTACCTCGGCCGGGGCGTCAGGTACTAGGACCTGCCTCGGTCGAGGGTCTGCAACTGGGACCTGCATCGGTCCAGTATCGGGAACTGGGTCTTCCCTCGGTCGAAGTAGATATTGGTCTCGTAAGACTGTCATATCTGCTTCGATCGCTTCAGTCCTGGTGCGAGTTTCCTCTTTCTCTTGCCTTAGTTCTTCCCTGCTGAGGCGCAGCTGTTCTAACGCCTCTTTCAACTCGGCCTCAAGATCGCGATTGTCTTGGTTGGCCATCTTCGCTTCTCTTAAGCGTCGTTTGTATGTCTTTTCTGGTTCGGGATCGTAAGGAACGATTTTCTTCCCAGTGCGGGTTCTTCGCATAAACCTAAGAAAGAACTTGCAAAAGTCACTCAAGTAGAGTGGTTAGTAGACATGGGGGCAAGTGCCCCAAAAGCAATTCGTAACCGGCTCGGTCTAGACCAAATCCCCGGCAACGGCGCCAAAAACTTGTTCGCTCCAAACGGTGTGTGCAAGCTTTAAATTTATAACCCTAGATGTAAGCTTAAAACAAGGATGCGAACCCGCAGTGTACGGGTCAATCGTAGTAAAAAGCAAGAAATTCCAGGGGTCGATCACAGGGACTTAGTGAAACAAAGTCGATAACGGTAAGCTTTAGCAATCACTAACCACAAAAGCAATTAAAACGATCAAAGATGATAAAAGTCAATAAAGGACATATGCAATTCTAGGGATTAAAGCATCTAGTTGTGGTTCCAACTCAAGATCTAAAGATAAGCGGACAAAGCTGAGGTTTTTGCATAGGGAAGGTGTTACCAAAGTGGAATAGATCACCGGGTAAGTCTCACTACTCACTAATTCAAAACCGTAACTCCTATTACCGGGTAAGTCTCAAGGAATTAAGATAAAGAACTATAACCTCAAACTAACACACCATCTAAGGGAATAGAATCAACCTTTACCGGGTAAGTCTCTGGCTAACTCACAAAGATGGGATGAAAGCACACTCAAACACCAATAAAGGATAAACCTTTATTACCTACACTTATGATCTTAGGTAAACAAACTAAGGAATTACCGGGTAAGTCTCATCCTAAGCTTGCATTGAACCAGGAAAGGTGTAATAAGAATAGGATTTGGCAAACTCTAACACTTAACTCTCAGTTTCGGATCAGATAAGTCACCTCGGTCAGACGAATTCCACCCCGGCCGAGATGTTCATCGACTGAGCGAGATGCTTAGGGTTAAGGTAAAGACTCGAACTTTCAGGTTCCTACTGTGATTAAGATTATTCTATCATTGTTTTTCCCACAACCTTCAGCCAATCACCCTAGAATCACACAAAGAGATTAGCCACTCATCATCATGAAAGTATTAATCAAATATATGGGAAAAGAGAATAATTGAACAAGAAAACCTTAAGAGAAAGGCTTCAATAACTGAATCAATTATATAACCAACAAGCGTTCCTTAGATAGAAATCCAATAAGACAATGACAAAGAAGGGAATCTAAGATGATCTTACAAAAACCCTTCAAAAGCTATAAAAGCTATAGACTTTCTTCCTTCAACCTTTAAAAAGGTTCTTCAAATCTTCCAACTGGAGTATGGCTGCAGCGGTGTATAAACACAATCGGTGGTATAGCATGATATGCGGGATGTCGGATTTGTGGGAAATCCGACCCTTTTTATAGGAAAATTACTCTTCAAAGATAAGATATCTTAGAAAGATCTCTTCCCATAAAAATAGGTAAAATATATGATCTAGCATATCTTCTTCCTTCCAGGAGCCAAGCCCAAAAATATAAGATCTCTTTCCAAAGATAAAAGATTTCAGCCAAGAATAAAATATTCTTGCCGTGTCCCAGGTGTTCGCCTCGGTCGAGTCGACTTCTCTGGATCATCTCGGTCGAGGTGACTCTGTAGTCAACCGAGGTGAGTCACAACTGAATGTGAAATCTCTCAAATCTGGTTCAAAGTAAATCTTTAATCCATGACTATGCTTCTTGGATGTTTCCTTATGTTCCTGAATGTAGCTCCAATGACTCCATAGCTCCTTTTGCTCCTTTTTGATGCAAAACGTGCCATTTTACCTACGATTACAACAAAACTAGGTGTAGACCTCGATTCCCGCAAAGGTAGATGAAATGGTAATATAATCACATATTATACATACAAACATGCAGATTATTGAAGATAAAACGTCCAAACAAACCCCAAAATATAGACTATAATTCATGCTATCAAAATACCCCATACATAGCCCTTGCTTGTCCCCAAGCAAGTTCCGCATATAAAAGGCAAGATATAATGGATTATATGTCAAGAAAATCAATGAAAAAGTCTTTCAAAAACATTTTTATGGTGTGCTACAATCATAGATCACTCTAAGAGAATACTTTATGGAATTTAAAATCAAAATATAATCAAAACATTTTATAAATATAAGAAAGTTGTTCATCTTTACATAAAATCGTAGAATACATAATAAGTCATAATTATCGAAATTAATCATGCATAATCCAGTTTAAACCACTAAGTCAATCAAAAGCTTGAGGTCTCAAGGGCTTCCCAAAAGAAAGGTCAAGAAACGTGTAGGGTAGGGATGTATGTAAGGTAATGTGGTGCTAGAATCCGGGAAAAGGATATACTTCACTTTCACTTTGACTTTCAACATCTTCCACCAATAAGTTTTGCTTATTTCACACTTTTTCTTTTACTTTACTTTTTGGGATGCATGGACAGAGGTGCACAATAACCGAAGCCTAGGAAATCAGCAATCATCAATTTCTTGAGATGCATCAAATGCTTGATGCACATACCATGACCCGTTAGGAATATCGCTCAATCCGACTTTGGCAAGACACAAACACCCGGCTATGTGAATGGTGCCGAGTTACTCATCATCATGATTGACTTCCCCAAACCTATTTATTTCTTTCTAACACTTTCACTTCCAGCCAACTCCTCAACTTTACTTCACTTGCTTTCACCACTTTGCTTGCTTCCAAATTCCCGGATAGGTAAAGGGGAGGCAAAAATGTATATGAAGGGCTAAGCATGATCAAGAAGAAGAGAGAAGAATGAATTGCCTTGGTCTTTCCAGGAGAAAGTGAGAGAACTTATCTTGTGGCGTCAACCTTCAAATTCAACATAATTTGGATAAAGACAAAGTATTAAACATGCCAAAAATTTCAAACAAAGCATTTAGCAACTTAAACATATTATAAAACCTTTCAAACACATAAAGATTTCAAAACCAGTCAGTAAGCAAGATCTTCACTGAGATCATATCCAGATAAGAAGCACAAAAATCGTTTCGAAAACTCTCAGTTAACCCACCTCGACCGAGGTGTTCTTAGGTCAACCGAGGTGAAGTACCTCGTTCGGCCAGAACTGCCCCGGTCGAGGTCAAAATTTTTTTTTTCTGTCCAGTTTTGACGTTTTTCTCAATCAAATAACCTGTGTGTATGCATGTAATCTCAGATAAAACCCATAGAAGCAAACTGAAGCATAAATATCCAATCAAATAGAGTCATACATCACATAAGTCAATGAAATACATAAACATCCCATACTTGGGACACACTGTCCCAATGGGTCAAAATAAGTCTAAGGAAATAAAATACTCACCGGACATAAAGTTGAGCTGCATAATAAATAAGAAAGAAAATCCTGCAACTCTCAATAGTCACGATCCGGTGGTGGTGGTGGTGGCACATACGGATACTGAGATGAGTCGAACGGGTAACCCATGATGTGCTAAAACTGGATATGAGCCATCATATGCTGGTAATGCTGTCTCTCCTGCATCTCGCGGATATCCAATGATAGGGCAGCATAAGAATCGATCATCTGATCCGTCAGATCATCGATCCGACGGTGAGCCTCTGGATCTCTGTGTCGGCGTACCCTACGCCTAGCAGGTCTCACTAGTGATGTGGCTGGTGCAGGCTCAGTATCATCATCATCAATGTCGATAACCGGTGCACTGGTCCTAACAGTATCCGTCCCTGTATCCATCAGAACTCCGCCATCCCTGTCATCATCATCAGCGGTCTCCTCCTCTACCTCCTCCTCCTCAGTTAGTGTAGCTGCTGCCTCTCTAGCATCCTCCATCAATGGAATCCAAGCAGTCTATCAGTAATAAGGATCATAAACAAAGAACTGGGGCGACCATCTGATCCCCTGTGGTGTAGTCGGCTCACATGGCATCGCCACATATGGCGTAGTCAGTCCTCGGGGAACCAGTATCCTCCGAGTGATCATCTCCTGTAGCCCTAGCGGCTTGACAGCCGCCACCATAGTACAAGCGCTGAGGTCCATGTCTTGATAGCTGGCAATGTGGGTCACAATCCCTCCGCAGCAGATGTCCCCCTTTGCCTTGGCCTTGATCCTGTGCAGATCCTCTGCCAGCATCAAGCCAAAGTCGGGGATCCCTCCAGTCACCATGTAGTAAAGGCTGAAAAGCTCCCCCTGTCGGACCTTCTGGGGCGTCTCAGTACGCGCCAGAAGCGTCTCGCTGAAAATGCGGTGGGCTAACCTAAAAGCTAGGTGGAAAATAATGCGCTCCCTGGAGTCTCCAGGGCGCCATCTATCTGCGTGCTCAACTACGTGAGCAATCTGACCCCAAAACTCCCTAGCTACAATCCGGGAAGGGAAATCAACAGTAGTCGGGGCTGGGAAACCAAAAATATCTCTCTAATACTCTAAAGGAACTAGGAAGTTCCGGTTCATCAACCGGTACTTCACAGCTCGCTCTGTGGGAAGGTAGGTGAAAGAGCTAACAAACTCTAGGGTGGGCTCTAGATAGGCAGGTGCACGGATCTCAGTAAACTGATCTAGCCCTACCATCGAGATCATCCGTCTAAGGTCTCCATCCACATGGAGACAATCAAAAGCCGAAACGTCCAGGAAGCGTGGTGCAATCACTGGACGGGCTGCTATACGGTCATAATTGACCTGGTGTCGCTCGTGGATCACCGGTCGATAAGGTCTGGAAGAAGAAGAAGAAGGGGAAGGGGAAGATCTATCCCTAAGGACAAGCTGTCTCTCTGAACTCATTTTCCAAAACACTCTGTCAGATCACCTCGGTCGGCCTCACACAAATCAAGAACACCTCGGCCGAGGCACAGCACGACTGGACCGAGGTGAAAAACTACGCGATCGAATCTCTCAAAAATCCAGTTCTTTTCCCCCAAAATCACTACAACTGGTTCTTATGGGGTACTTAATCTGTTTCTCAGCAAATGCAAGGGCAACCAAAGCCCAAATCGAAGCAAAAACAGCGAGGTTAGGGTTTTTTCTACTTTTACCTCGTTCGGCCATTTCGGTTCGATTTTCTTGCAGATTTGCACTTGCAACACGATCCTCTACGCTTTAATCGTAATTTGGAAGCGAAAATCTTCGAAAATGAGCAAGAATCGAAGAGGCGAGGTGAAGGGGCTGCCACGGTCGAGGAGGGTAGGTAAAGTGAGGAGAGAGAATTTCACCCCTTTTTATACCCTTTCTAGAACTGCTGTCACCTCGGTCGAGGTGGTCTCGACTGGACCGAGGTGGTACGGACCGAGGTGGATCTTCAGAAACCCTAGTCGCCTCGGTTGCTCAAGAATCATCTCTGTCAAGGTGCTCTGACAGCAACCGAGATGTCTCAGTCAAACTTCATCTTCTCAAATTCTCGAACTTCTGTCCTTCCAGTTATGCTCCTTGTTTGTACTCCTTCCTTAGATGTCACCTGTTGTCTGTCTAGGACGCCAAAAACAAAACAAAGCAAAGCAAAAGCAAAACTATCTAAGCTAGACTAGAAAAAGGGAAAAGAAAGCAATACCTTGGGTTGCCTCCCAAGAAGCGCTTGGTTTAAGGTCGCTAGCTGGACCATAGTGCGTCTCTTAAACGAGGTATAGTGTTGTAACCTCCTCAACCGGAATTTCCGGTTTGTATTTCTTGAGTCTATGACCATTGACCTTGAAGCTTCCGCTCGTTTCGCCCCATATCTCAACTGCACCATGAGGAAAAACATGTTTCACAACATAAGGTCCGTCCATCTAGATTTCAACTTACCTGGGAAGAGGCGGAGACGGGAGTTGAAGAGTAGAACTAAGTCTTCTTCGTTAAGCTCCTTAGGGATGATACGCTTGTCATGCCATTTCTTCATCCTCTCCTTATAGATGTTGGCATTCTCATAAGCGTTCAAACGCAGCTCCTCCAGCTCGTTGATATCCAATAGCCGCTTCTCGCCGGCTTCCTTAATGTCGAAGTTCAACCATTTGATCGCCCAATATGCTTTGTGTTCTAACTCAACGGGCAAATGGCAAGACTTCCCATATACCAAATTATAAGGGGTGGTACCAATGGGAGTCTTAAATGCGGTCCTGTAGGCCCAAAGAGCGTCGTCCAATTTCATGGACCAATCCTTCCTCGTCCTAGAGACGGTCTTCTCCAAAATTGCCTTGATTTCTCTATTTGAGATCTCGACCTGTCCACTAGTTTGAGGGTGATAAGGAGTTGATACCTTGTGGGTTACCCCATACTTCGATAGAAGTCCCTTGAACTTCTGGTTGATGAAATGCGTTCCTCCATCGCTGATGATGATGCGTGGAGTTCCAAACGGGGAAAGATAGTCCTGTTTAAGAACTTCACAACCACCTTGGCGTCATTAGTGGGAGAAACGATGGCTTCAACCCATCTAGAAACGTAATCAACTGCAAGAAGAATATATAGGTTTCCGCTGGATGATGGGAATGGTCCCATGAAGTCTATCCCCCATACATCAAAGATTTCCACCTCTTGAATGTTGTTAAGTGGCATTTCGTTCCTCCTAGATAAATTTCCTGTTCTTTGGCATGCATCACAAGAGACAACAAACGATTGTACATCTTTAAATAATGTGGGCCAAAAGAAACCGGAACGTAATACCTTAGCGCATGTCTTATCGGTGCTAGCATGTCCTCCACAAGGAAGTGAATGACAATTCCGTATGATGCTATTAACTTCATCTTCCGGAATGCATCTTCGAAGCATCCCATCCAGCCCGCGCTTGAATAGCAGCGGCTCATCCCAGTAGTAATGGTGTACGTCCTTGAAGAATTTCTTCTTTTGGGAGTACGTCAATCTGGGCGGTAATTCCTGGCAAACAAGATAATTCACAATATCAGCGTACCAAGGTCCTTTATTATTAGAAAGTTGGTGGATAGATTGTTCCACCAGCTGAGGATGAATGTCAGAGGAAGGAGTAAGAAGTTTGTTATTCTCAGTAGCCTCAGTTGACATCATCTCGCCATCGACCTCGGTCGAGGCGCAAAGTCGTTGACCGAGATGTTCTTCGGTCGCCTCGCTCAGTCCAGGAAGTGCCTCGGTCGAGGTACTGTAACTGGAACCGAAACTGGAGATCTTCGTCTCCTGGATTAGCTTCTCAGTTTTAGCTCCTGGATCTTCTTCCAGTGCCTTTAAGCTCCGTATATCTGCATCACAAGAAGCATCTATACCTTCCTCCATTAAACTGAAAATACTCTTTCGAGTGGATCGTTAATTAGGATAGAGCTCACCAATTCCCTTGATTCTTCTTCATCGTAGATGTTGAAGATATTATCGCTTAGTTGCTCTCCTTTCATGGCCACAAGTAGTGCAAACTCCACTTCATCTCCACCAATGTTGAATTTCAACTTGGCGTTCTTACAATCTACGTTGCAACTTGAAGTTGCTAGAAATGGCCTCCCGAGAATAATAGAAACTGGATAATCTGTGGGAATGTCAAGTACAACAAAGTCTATTGGTAAATAGAAGTTACCTAACTTGACCGGAACGTCTTCCAAAATGCCCACGGGATGGGTAATGGAGCGATCCGCCATGTATAACCGAATCTTGATCGGCTTGGGCTCTCCAAGTCCGATCTTCACACATAGCTCCAGCGGAATGATGCTCACGCTGGCTCCTAGATCACATAAGGCTTCACAAGTGACATCCCCAACTTGAATGAGAATGCAAAATATGCCGGGATCTCTCAACTTAGGTGGCATCTTCTCCTTCATGATTTGTATGAGCTTCGAGGATTTAGATGTCATCCTTACTTCACCAAAGTCTTCCAGTTTCCTCTTCCTTGATAAGATCTCTTTCAAGAACTTCTCATAGGCGGGCATCCCTAGAATAGCATCAAGGAAAGGAATGTTAATGTGCAGTTTATTCATCAAGTCAAGGAACTTACCAAAGTGCTTGTCTAGATGTGCTCTGGCCCTTGACTGGGGGAATGGAAGTGGTGGTTTGTATGCAGGAGGTGGAACATAAACTTCAGTTTTCCCCTCCGTTCTTTGTGGCTCCACCTCGGTTGGCATCTCGGCCGAAGTGTTCTTCGACTATATCTGGACCGAGGTGGTCTTCGTCGGTACTAGCACCGACCGAGGCACTGGATCTGCAATTTTCAGTCCACTCCTCGTAGTTATGGCCATAATCTGGCCCTTAGGGTTGCTTTCCGTCCTTGCTGGAAGCTTCCCTGGATCTCTTGGCGCTTCATTCGCCCTACTAGCAAGTTGTTGTTCAAAGGCTTTTTTGGCCTTCGAAAATGAAGTC
Source organism: Fagopyrum homotropicum (assembly GCA_033239125.1). Lineage (NCBI taxonomy): Eukaryota > Viridiplantae > Streptophyta > Magnoliopsida > Caryophyllales > Polygonaceae > Fagopyrum > Fagopyrum homotropicum. The sequence continues at coordinate 7,357,971 of BSWB01000005.1, read as the reverse complement.
ATAGAAGTCTCCATAGCGCTAAGCTTGATCAAGATAGCCTCCAACACTGCGTCTTTCTTTTCCGGCTGAGACGAACTTGATCCTTGCCCCTGGCTCTTTAATGGAGTAGAAGAAGAAGAAGGGGAAGAGAGGAAAGGATTAGAGGAATCGTTAGAATTGGAGTTAGAATGATTGTTACCAGAATTTTGGTTGTTCGCCCTCCAATTGTTGCTATTGAACCCTCTATTGTTGTTGTTCCAGGAACCGTTGTTGTTGTTACGATATCCATTGTTGTTGTTCCTTTGTCCTTGATCTTCCTTCTTGGTTTGAGCAACCAAGAGTTCCTTCAATTGCTTCACGTCATTCTTCAAAGACGTGAGTTGATTGTTGTTTGGCTGAGTAACTTGGAAGTTAACTCTTTTAACTCCATCTTCAGCTCCTTGATGGGTGTATTTCTCCATATGCAAAGCTTGCTTCTCGATGAAGTCCCAAGCTTCGTGAATCGCCATGTCCATAAAGGTACCGGCGGAGAGTAGTTGGAGGTTGAACTGGGTGCTTCCGTCCAGTCCCTTGAAGTATATCTCCAACAACTCTATCTTTGGAATCCCATGATGTGGGCAATCCAAAAGAATGTCCTTAAACCTCTCCCATCCTTAGACAAACTCTCCTTGTCCTTCATAATGAATGCATTAATCTTCCCTCTCATTTCAGCGGTCTTAGAGGGGGAAAGAATTTAGTCAAGAATTCCGTAGTCATCTCCTCGCAAGTGCTGATTTTTCCTGGAGGAAGAGATTGATACCAAGTAAGAGCTCTATCTTTTAAAGAAAAGTAAAAAGGTCTTAGCTTGTAGTTGTTATTTTCAATCCTTGAGGGTCTCAAGGTCTCCATCAAGATCTCATAGTTTTGAAGATGTTGATGTGGGGATTCCTTCTCTAGCCCTCCGAACTGGCATTGGCGAATCATGGACAGAACTTGCGGTCGAAGTTCGTAGTCATGGTCCGCTGGATCTCCTAGGTTAACTCCTAGACGCCTCAGTTGTTGATTGGGGTCCATCCTTTAACCTAGGGTTTGCGGGATTCCTGCAAAAAGACCGCCTCGGATTGGCATCCGAGGTGGAAGTACCTCGGCCGGGGCGTCAGGTACTGGGACCTGCCTCGGTCGAGGGTCTGCAACTGGGACCTGTATCGGTCCAGCATCGGGAACTGGGTCTTCCCTCGGTCGAAGTAGATATTGTATTATATTTTAAAACATGTTCAACCCACGTTGAACACAAAGGTATCTTCTAACTCCGACCATGGGATGATTATGGCAATCACAAACAGATGCAAATCATGAAAACAAAACGGTTGACAAATTTGCCGTTGTGGTCATAGGCCAAGTCATCTCTCATAATAATAAGGCAAATTGCCCGATGTGGTCACAGACTAAATCATCTTGTATCAATACGACAAAATGCCGCTTAGGTCAAAAGCCAAATCATCTCAAATCCTCAGTATCAATAATCCGGTTCTTTTCAAAATTTCTCAAGTACAATCTCTTTAAAATACCACAAGTCAAGATAAACATGTCACGCTAATATTAACAAATCAACTCAAGTCAAGACAGTCTCAAAAGCTTTCAAAATCCATTTATCAACTCATTTCGTATACTCAATCAAAGGCAACATCAAACACTTTTATAAACTTTCGACAACTATTTTCTTTAAACACCGCAATGCTTATATCATAAATACTAAATCATTCATATTTTAAAGCATCAAATCATGCATGTAACAATATAATGACTTAAACTTAATCATGCTCATATAAAAAGCTCACAAGTAACTGCCTCAATAAATCTTATTCAACGGGCTTAAAGTCAAAACGACAATGTTAAACTCACAAATGACCTAGACAAGTAAAAGAGCACACAATCAACACACACACACACACTATATATATATATATATATATATATATATATATATATATATATATATATATATATATATATATATATATATATATATATATTATCATAAAGTACCATCTAATAGGTGTAGAAGTGACTTATGTATCCCGACTCGAGTTTGGGTTGTACTTCACTTAAAGTTTGCCCAAAACCCATTTATCCAATGAATAAGTACCCAACATGTTTAACTAGGCATATCAATCCAATATCCAACTCATAACCCATAACAACTTCCCAATCAAGAGTTTTAAGAGTTCTCACATAACGTCGACAAAAGAAAAGTCGATTGACGGTTGTCGAACTTTGACTTGAGCTAAACCTGCTCCGAAGGTGTTTCCGAACCTAAACCATAACAACTAAACAAGTCTAACTCTATTTGCTAAACTTGGGTCGTAAAACGTAATATATATATATAGTTTAAATCTTGTAATTAAAAACTTTGGTCAAAATTCGTAAATATATTTTCTAGGGCAAATAATGCAAATCCAGAAGTTTGGACCCTTTATATAAATATTAAGTTTTACTAAAAACTATAAATACTTTTCCCAAGGGTATTTTTTCAAAAAATAAAAAACCCGGGCCATTTATTGTAATTAAAATTTTGGGTTGGGCGAAAATGTTAGAAATATAAATATGGGCCAAATATGTAAATAGAAAGGTTGGGCGGTTTGTGAAATAACCCTTAAATGGGTGACATGTCTGCATTAAAACGGAAAGAGGGAAAATGTCTGAATTAATTCGAGAAATATGACCCTTTAAATTTCTCTATTGTAAAATGGGTCTCTATAGGCTAATAAGATAAAATAGGTCTAGACACTAGAAAGTAGGGCACTGTTTGGAAGAATTCAAATGATGGTGATGTAGGTTGTTTTTAGACTAATTAGATGTTCACTTTTAGTAAAAAAAACGAATTTATGCTTAATATCCCGCTTGGAAGATTTCACCCCCACAAAACTATTCTCCTTCCTTCCCTCTGAACAACCATCGCCCTCTTCTTCTTCCTTCCCTGAAACCGTCACTCTCTTCTTCTTCCTCCCCTGAAACCGTCGGCCTCTTCTTCTTCCTCCCCTCTGAACAACATTCGCCCTCTTCTTCCTCCCTTAAAACCGCCTCTTTGTCCTTCTCTAAACTCACAAGGTTGAAGAACGCTTGAAAACCTAACCAGAAAAAATACAAAGGTTGAAGAATGGCGGATTTCTCTTCCACTTCTGCTCAGATTCCGGTGCCCTCTTGTAGTCTAGGGTTTACTCGGGCCTTAATTGAGGCAGAGGATCGTAGGATGGCCGGCGAGACTTCGATGGGGGATGAAGCTAGGTTTCCGCCGATACTAGGGCCCCCGATTCCGGCGAGGCTACAGTTCGTGAGGAGACTATGGAGGCTGAAGTTCCTGAGGAGGCTAGAGTTCTTGAGGAAAGGGTGTTCGAGTCTACCATTGATGAGGAATTGGTAAGTCGTACTACCCTTGAGTACCATCAATTGAGTAAATGGTTACTTAATGTTTGCATTTTTTGAGTATTGCTTTGAATTGAGTAATGTGTGAGCACTTTGGGTATGTATTATTGAAGATAGACTTTTGTAAGATTTGATTTGGGTATGGATTGAGTAATTGATTACTCACTGAATGTATTTACTAGGTATTGTTATCATGAAATTTTGTGTGTTGTTGTTTGGGGTATGTATTATGAAGGAGAGGTTTCCTATGATTTGACTTGGGTATGGATTGAGTGATTGGCTACTTAATGTTTGCATTTATTGGGTATTGCTTTGAATTGAGTATATGTGTGTGCAATTTGAATTGAGTATATTTGTGTGCAATTTGGGTATGTATTATGAAAGAGAGGCTTGATAAAAATTGATTTGGGTATGGATTGAGTCATTGGTTATTTAATGTTTGCATTTTCTGGCTATTGCTTTGGCTATGCATTATTGAAGATAGGCTTTTGCTCTTTTGATTTGGGTATGGATTGAGTAATTGATTACTCCATAAATGTGTTTACTAGGTATTGTTATCAATTAATTTTGTGTTGTTGTTGTTTGGGGTATGTATTATGAAAAAGAAGCTTCATAAGATTTGACTTGGGTATGGACTGAGTGATTGTTTACTTATTGTTTGTATTTTCTGGGTATTGCTTTGAATTGAGTATACATATTGTGTGTGCAGTTTTGGCTATTGTTATCAACTAAGATTTTTTGTTGGTGTATGAATCTGTTTTTGCTTGAGTTGGGTATTCATGTGTATTTACTAGGTATTGTTATGAATTGGTTATGTGTGTTGCTCTTTTGGTTACGTATATTTTTTTGATTGATTATAAGTACATACCCAAGTACCTATGTATTGTGGGATTTAGAAATCAATAGTAAGGGTTGATTGTTTAGTAAATTGGGTATGTAATTTTTTCCCCATATTTCGATATAGTTGTATATTGACTGATATTGGGTATGTCATTCAGGATCGGATTGTTGACGTTGCTACCCAACCTTACTCTCAACAATAATCCCAACAAGTTTCGGTAATTATTGTTGTTAGCATTCCACTTTTGATAGTTGTATATATGTTATTATTAAACATTTACTAATATTTGTGGAAAAACAGTTTACTTATAGGTGAGAGGACAATCCGACGTTTGAGTCTACACGGATTAATAACAACTCCAGGATGACCTTGATCCCCACAATAAAAGATGCGTTGTCAAAGGAGGACAAACAACGCTTCAGTGAGTGTGTCTTCAAAGATATAATCAATATGGGTACTATGCTCAACCTATCAGACCAACTTATCCATTTCTTCCTCCTTCGGGAGGTGAAGACTAAAAGAATTAGAAGTATGTGGTTCGACATTAACAATTGTATGATTAGATTTGGTCTCCAAGAGTTTAGTGATATAACTGGATTGAACTGTGGAGATGGTGAGGAGGAGAAGTTGCAAGAAGTTGAGATGAAGGAGGTGTTTGGTTTCTCGTCTTGTTTGATCGAGGAGTTTGAGGCTCGTTTTTTGGAAGAGCCAAAAGATTCGGAAAGGAAATACAAGATGGCGCTTGTGCTCTTTGTAGAGGCGGTCCTTCTTGGCAATGACAAGCGGCAGAAGGTATCAACTACAACATGGGGTTTGGTGGCTAATAAACTGAAGTTCAACACATATGCATGGGGTCGATTGGCATTTGAGCATACACGACACTCCTTAAGGAACTGTAAGCCGGCGAAAGAGAGGCGTACAAGAACATATCATATCAGTGGATGGCCACTGGCGTTGCAGGTGGCTATTTGTTTGAATATTATCTTTTAACTTTTTAACCATTGTATGAAAGTTACCCAACTTCAATTTTATATATTACCCAACTTTAGTAGTTTTAAATATCACCCAACTTCAGTAGTTTTATATATTACCCAACCTTGACATGTAGTGGTATGAATATGTTATTGGTAAGGTTGTGAAAGATAGGAGAAATTGTTAACAATTGCAATGGGTAAGGTTGTGTGTTGTTTTTTGTGGTATGTATTTTATCATAACTCAACTTTGGCATATAGTTTGGTAATCTTACAGCATACCGAATAATCATATATTATGTAATATGCTTATAATGTGTTTTTTTGTAGATTCACATATGCAACTCCATTCCCAAACTTTGGCAAGCACTTGTGAAGGTTGTTTCCGAGGATGCATCACCATTGTGCTTGAAGTTTGCATTGCTGACCTCCGCAAGGGCAAGTTTAAGCTATCAAAAGATTAAAAACATAGTGTCCGCACTCAAGGACGATGACATTGTCACACTTCTTGAATTTGAGGACGAAGGATTATTTCAAGATGATAAGGATTGGTGGCCCCATGTCAAGCTTGATGATTTCTTTGTGGAAATTTTGTTTTATACTAGGTCTAAGAATGTTAAAATTCTAAAGTTTTCAGCTGAGGTTGCTTCCCCCAAACAACAGGATAAGGGAGGGAAGGATAAGGGAGGGAAAGTGAAAACGAAATTCAAAATTCCGAATGAAGGTACGAAAGCGAAGAAAAGAAAAGCTGCTACTGTTGAAGAGAAGTCTGACTCTGATGATTTAATGGAGTCCAGTCGCTCATTGTTTTAAGGTCGCGTACCGTGAAATCATCTAAGAAGGTGCCACCAATGAAGAAATGTAGACTAGAGAAGGATACAGGGTAAGGAAAACAAAATTATTTTTATTAAATAACATTTCTAATTGGTATGATATTCTGATATTATGTTTAGTATTTGATTCCTTCTACCTTGATTTTGGTATTGTATGTATTGGATATTGGTGGGGTATGGTGTGTTGTTTGTGTATGATGTGTTGTTTGGTAATGTTATGATTTGGATGATTGCAGAAGCAAGGAAAAAGGTAAAGGTCAGAAGTGAGGAAAAATGAAGAGACAATGTGTTTCAAAGTTTTATAATAGCAAGAGAAGGGCGAGAGAAGAAGATGTTGTTCAAAAACCAATGTCATACATCATTTACTTCTTTTTACTCATTATAGAAATAATTGGTTCATTGCCTACATACTAAATTGTGTCATTCTTTCCTTTTAGGGATGATGGGAAGAACGACAATGTAACACCGTCGGAGGGTGTTCAGGATGTAAATAAAGTAATTTTTGAATAAGAAGTAAATGTAGGAGACGATGTCAATCAAACATCTGCTGTTGTAGAGATGTAAGTACTTTAATTGGGTATTGATTATGAAGTTTTTGGGTATGTTGTTGGTTAGGTTTTTGTTGGATATTTTGTATGACGATTGATTTTTGGGTATGATGTGTTATTTGGGTATGATGTGTTGTTTGGGTATGTTATGATTTGGATGATTGTCTACATACTAAATTGTCATGCTTTCCTTTTAGGGATGATGAGAAGAATGACAATGTAACACCGTCGGAGGGTGTTCATGATGTAAATGAAGAAAGAGATGTTGTACAAGAAGTAAATGTAGAAGACAATGCCAATCAAACATGTGCTAGTGTAGAGATGTAAGTACTTTAATTGGGTATTGGTTATGAAGTTTTTTGGGTATGATGTGTTATTTGGGCATGATGTGTTCTTTGGGTATGTTATGATTTGAATGATTGTCATGCTTTCCTTTTAGGGATTCTGGTAAGAAGGACAATGTAACACCATCGGAGGGTGTTCAGGTAGGCAATGAAAGAATCTTCGAACAAGAAGAAGTAGATGCAGGAGACGATGCAAATCAACCGCCTACTAGTGTAGACATGTAAGTAATTTTATTGGGTAACTTATACAATCATTTTTTTGGAATGCGATAAGATTTCGTTTATGTATGTACTTAACGTTGTCGTAATGACTCTGTTATTCAATGTAGACGGTCGGAAGTTTACCCCAGTTGGGTAACTTTGTTACTGGATAAAGTTATGGGGTTAGAAAAGACAAGTCGGGATTTAGCATTACAGCTTCACAAACAGGGTGAAAGTACTAAAGAGTTGATGAACCTGTCGAGGAAAGTGGACGTAATGCACGATCATATTGAAGGTTGAACAAGGTCATTGACGGCTTAAAGAGCGATCCCATAATCCAAAAGGCGAAATATGGATTCCAAAAGATGATATTGTTTACGAAGTCGTGTCGGAGGATTTTCCATCAAAAGATGATGACCAGAAGATGGAGGGAGAGACCGCTGAGGTATCCGCAACTTTATGATTGTTTGTTATGATTATTGTTAACATTATTGGGTATGATCTACTTACCCAACTATATCTATTTTGTGTAACTTTTTTTTTACTATTAGGAAGAAACGTCAGTACCATCGGAGACCATGAATCTTCCCAAAAGTACAACTGAAGTAGTTGAGGGAAAGGCCGCTGAGGTATCTGTTTTATGATTGTTGGTAATGATTTTTTTCTATAGTTGGGTGGGTATGATATGTTTAAACTAATAACTATTTCATTGTGTGAACTAGCCCGCCAAGGATGATGGAATAGAGGAGGGAAATGCCGCAAATGCCGCTGAGGTAACATTATTATTTAAGGTTTTGCTTAATTTGGACATGTGTTTTATATTGGGTATGTTATAGTAGTGTTGAATTATATGGATATGTGCTTACCTAGTTGCATGCATACTTAGTTACTTATTGAGTATGATAGTGTAGTAGTTTTGAATTATATGGATATGTGTGTAGTAGTGTTGGATTATATGGATATGTGCTTACCCAATTGTATGCATACTTAGTTACTTATTGGTTATGATTTTTTTTAAAGTTGGGTATGATATGTTTAAACTAATAACTATGTCAATGTGTGAACTAGCCCGCCAAGGATGGTGATGGACTAGGGAGGGAAATGTCGCAAATGCCGCTGAGGTAACATTATTATTATTTAAGGTTTTGCTTAATTTGGACATGTGTTTTATATTGGGTATGGTTTAGTAGTGTTGGATTATATGGATATGTGTTTACCCAATTGTATGCATGCTTAGTTACTTATTGATTTTTGATCTCTTACTCAGTTTTGTGTTTATCAAAGTGTAGCATTATATGGATATGTGCTTCCCCAATTAATTTTATTGGCTTAATTTGTAACACATGGCCAAATAGTGTAGCAATGTAGTAGTGTTGGATTATATGGATACTTAGTTATTTTTTGGTATGATCTTACTCAGTTTTGTGTTTATCTTACTGTAGCATTATATGGATATGTGCTTCCCCAATTAACTTTATTGGCTTAATTTGTAACACATGACCAATATGTGATTCCCCAATTAATAATAATTTCACTAACAAGTGCTTAAATATGTGAATTAGTGCTCTAAGGATGATGGAGTTAAACGGGCAGTTGGAAACGTCAACAAACCATGAAATTGGGTTGAATCCCCTTATAGGCCAACACTGTCCATACCAAAGGCTATAAAAAACAGCAACCTAGTGAAGAAAGAGAGGTTGGAGATCTATTCTTGATATATGACCCAGAAAAGTTGCTTTGTTATCATTGGACTCATAATAAATTGCACACGGGACCATTTCAAGGTGTTGTTGAACAGAACAAGATGGCTTACTGGAGATGTAAGTGTTTAATAACAGATTCTGCTCCCCCATTATTTATATTGTCTGTCTAATTGTCATGCATAATATCTTCTATCTTGTTTTTGAACTAGATATTGACCGAATTTTTCATGCATCTTCGCAAAGTTGTTATAGATGAGCCAAGGAAACTCCGCAAAGTCACTATTTGGCCATGTGAGATCGGACGCCATTTTAGTATCAGGAGTTTGAGAAATTTCGGGCAGCAAAAAATATTTACGTTTTCCACAAAGATCTCCTAGACTATGCTTCTGGAGCTAAACCAAGTATGTTTCCAAGCGATATGTCAGTTATCGATGTTATTTACATGCCCTTCAGCATCAACAACAAGCATTGGGTAGTGCTGAAGATTGACATGACGACATGGACTGTAGTTGTTTGTGACTCCATAGCCGCGTTCGTGCCTGATAAAAAGTTATATCCTCACATTCAACCGTTTATGCACATGTTACCCAAGCTGTTTAGTCTGCACAAAGAAACTCTTCACAAGACGCTGCACAACCGACTAAACAGTCCTTTGGGACTTACTAGGATGACGGAGGAAAAAGTCCCGCAGAACCACGAGAGGTAACTCTAAATGATCATACCCAAACATAATTGTATAGCAATAAAATTACATGAAATAAAATTTTAACCGTACATGTCTCCTTTGTTTGCAGTGGTAGTTGTGGTGTGTTTGCTATCAAACACATTCAACATCTGGTTGCTGAGCATCACTAAACCTCGGTATGTGAAGAGAGTATTCCAGCTATGAGGGAGGAACTAGCTATGGTTCTATTCAAAAGGCAGTGGAGAAGGCCTTTTAAGTTTTAGAATTTCATTGGGTGATAGTTAATCTTTGGGCCATTGTAACTTACTTTGTAAAATTTTGTGGTAAAACTTGGTGGTTATTGTAAAGTTATGTGATCGTTGGCCATGCCCTAACAGTATTATGCATGTCCTTGGGTAAGGTTTAGCGTTTTGGTTATGTCCTGAACTTGGTGTTAAAACTTGTGTTGGAATGTTAACACACTTTTGGTTAACAAAATTGGGCTGCTATTTTTTGGTATGTTATTTGTTGGTGTTAAAACTTATGATGATTTGTATGCATTTTAAGGCCCTCCCAAAGGTGGTGTTATTTGTTGGTATTAAATCTTATCATGATTTATGTTTGATTACCCAAAACATATCAATCTATTACAAAATACATACCCAATCATATCCAGCTATATCTGCGAAACACTTACCTTACCAAAGTAAAACGTGAGTATGTCGATTTGTATGCATTTTGGGTAATAACACGTACATACTCAAAAAGAGCAAGAGACCAAAAAAAACTATATTGTGATCATCAAATGAAATCTTACCCAAAATACTAGCATACCATATTCATTAAAACTTACTCCCTAATATGATGAAAGGAATAACATAGTCATACCAAAATACACCCGCATTACCTTCATTCAAACTTAATTCCCAATAGATGTGCCACATGCACATTAATTGGAAACAAAGTATGAATGGTATCACTGTGTGATACCCAAAAAATCATAAAAAGCATTGTAAACTAGGATACCCAAAAAAGAACCATAACAACCATCCTTTTAGCCCTTGCTAACAACGGGTTGGTTCCGACATGTTTTCTTCTATGTCCCAACATTCCATAACACACACATTTTGTCTTCTTCCCTTCCCCGGAGCCACGTATCCTAACTTTTGGTAACCTTTCACATCTTTTCTTCTTAGTCGGAGGATTGCATTCAATGTCCTCAATGCATGAAGGAACGTCAGATTCAATTGATCCCAAAACTGGGTATATAATTTCCTCATATGCCCTCTGCCAAGCATCAACATTGTAATATGCACTTACCAATGTCGCAGGATTAATTTCAACTGTCTTTATAACAACTATGGCATGCACACAATGTATCTCCTCGATTTCAAACTCCTTGCATGTACATGTTCGATCAACTACACTGACAAGTGCATCTTCATCTCCCCACTTCACTTGATACAACATTTTTTCACTATCTAGAATGTAACAAGCATACCTTGTTGCATCAACATACTTCTTTTGGATGATTCCTTCGATCTTCAGGGTGGCTAAATCTTTACATAGTTGTGCCTTTACCCTTTGTTGAGCGAACCACCTACTCATAAATTTTTGTATCTCATCCACTAACGCAAGGATCGGATACTCCCTCGCGTCGAGCATGACCCTATTTATAGTTTCTGCATTGTTGGTCGTCATGATGTTATACCTCTTCACGGGTAAATAAGCACGTGACCATGTTTCAAATCCAACATTTGTAAGAAGTTGTCCAACCTTTGGTTTCTCCCACAAAGATAAACTCCAGAATTAGTTCTTGTTACCCAAACCTTAAAGAGGATACCCAACATTATTATTACCCAAAGTAGAAACCTTACCCCATCAATTATGCTGAAAAGCTTCAAACACTTATCTTTCTTGTAACACTTAGTAGCGTCTTCGAACATTTGTTGGATCCTTTTATCCGTTGATCTCTTCTTTATATTTTGCTTTAGATGATACGTGCAAACACCATGGTGAGAATTGGGGATGTTCATTGCTTTGGCTTTCTTGATGGACATGAGTCTATCAGATACGAACATCTATTTGTTCTATCTACAACACACCTCAAATTTTTAATGAAGAAATCCCACGCGTCATCATTTTCACCATCAACTATGGCATAGGCGAGGGGATAAATCTGTTGATTTGCATCCTGACCAGTTGCGACTAACAAAACACCACCGTATTATCATGTATAATCCATATAGAAAACAAGATAGAATGGATTATAAGTCAAGAAAATCAATGAAAAAGCCTTTCAAAAACATTTTATGGTGTGCAACTATCATAGATCACTCTAAGAGAGTACTTCCTGGAATTTAAAAACTCAACATGATCAAAACATTTTATAAATATAGGAAAGTTTGTTCATCTTTGCATAAAACAATAGAATGCATAATGAATCATAATTATCAAAATTATCATGTATAATCCAGTTTAAACCGCTAAGTCAATCAACAAGCTCAAGGTCTCAAGGGCTTCTCAAAAGAAAAGGTTAAGAAACGTGTAGGGTAGGAATGTATGTAAGGTAATGTGGTGCTAGAATCCGGGAAAGGGATAAACTTCACTTTCACTTTGACTTGCAACATCTTCCACCAATAAGCTTTGCTTATTTCACACTTTTTCTTTTTACTTTACTTTTTGGGATGCATGGACAGAGGTGCACAATAACCGAAGCCTAGGAAATCCGCAATCATCAATTTCTTGAGATGCATCAAACCCTTGATGCACATACCATGACCCGTTAGGAATATCGCTCAATCCGACTTTGGCAAGACACAAACACCCGGCTATGTGAATGGTGCCGAGTTACTCATCTTCATGATTGACTTCCCCAAACCTAAAATTTCTTTCTAACACTTTCACTTCCAGCCACTTCTTAACTTTAACTTGCTTTCACCACTTCGCTTGCTTCCAAATTCCCGGATAGGTAAAGGAAGGCAAAATGTATATGAGGGGCTAAGCATGATCAAGAAGAAGAAGAAGAAGAGAATGAATTGCCTTGGTCTTTCCAAGAAGAGAGTGAAAGAACTTATCCTGCGGTGTCAACCTTCAAATTCAACATAATTTGGATAAAAACAAAGTATTAAGCATGCCAATAATTTCAAACAAAGCATTTAGCAACTTAAACATATTATAAAATCTTTCAAACACATAAAGAATTTAAAACCAGTAGGTAAACAAAATCTTCACTGAGGTCATATCCAGATAAGTAGCACAAAACCGTTTTCGAAAACTCTCAGTTAACCCACCTCGGTCGAGGTGTTCTTGGTTCAACCGAGGTGAAACACCTTGTTTGGCCAGAATCTCCCCGGTCGAGGTCAAAAAAATTTTTTAAAACCATTTTTTTTTTTCGGTTTCGACGTTTTTCTCAATCAAATAACCTGTAAGTATGCATGCAATCTCAGATAAACATATAAATGCAGAAGTGAAGCATAAATATAAATATCCGGTCAATAAAATACATCAAAAGTGTTGAATACATCAAAGGTAGCCACATAGTCAAATAACAAACACCCCATACTTGAGACACACTGTCCCAGTGGGTATAATAAAAGTCTAAAACAGGAGAACTCACCGGATAAGAGCCGAACTGCATAAAAATATATAATAAAGAAACCCTGCAGCTCCTCAGTAGTCCTGATCCGGCGGTGGTGGTGGTATGTAGGGGTACTGAGTCGGGTCATAGGGATGGCCCATGATACGCTCAAACTGTAGCTGAGCCATCATGTGCTGATGATGCTGCCTCTCCTGCATCTCGCGGATATCCAGCGAAAGTGCAGCATATGAGTCGATAACCTGATCCGTCAGGTCATCGATCCGTCGATGGGCAGCTCTGTCCCTCACTCCACGCCTCCTGCGTCCAGCAGGTCTGACTGGAGACGTCGCGGCTGGCGCCGGCTCAGTGTCCTCCTCATCATCTAAATCAATAATAGGTGGTGCGCTCGTCCCAGCTGTGTCTGTCCCTGTGTCCATCGGGACGCCACCTCCTCTCTCATCCACTGTCTCATCATCGTCGTCATCCTCATCCTCAGCCTCAGCAGGGGCAGCTGCTGCCTCTCTATGATCCTCCATGAGTGTATCCCAAGCAGTCTGCCAGAAATGCGGATCGAAGACTGTGAACTGCGCAGACCAGCGGATGCCCTGAGGTGCAGTCCGCTCCCAAGGCATGGCGACGTATGGAGTGGTCAAACCACGGGGAACTAGAATCCTCCGTGTGATCATCTCCTGCAATCCCAGCGGCTTCGGAGCCGCCGCCAATGTGCAAACGCTGAGGTCCATCCCGTGGTAAGTAGCGATGTGGGTGACTAGACCTCCACAGCAAATATCTCCCTTCGCCTTGGCCTTGATCCTATGCAGATCCTCTACAAGGAGCAAGCCAAAGTCTGGGAAGCCTCCTGTAACCATGCAATAGAGGCTGAAGAGCTCACCCTGTCTGATCTTCTGGGGCGTCTCCGTACGCGCCAGAAGTGTCTCACTGAAGATCCTGTGGGCAAGTCTGAAGGCTGGGTGAAAGATGACCTTCTCCCTGGAATCTCCAGGGCGCCATCTGTCTGCATGTGTAGTAATGTGGGCTATCTGTCCCCAGAACTCCCTAGCTATGGATCGGGAGGGGAAGTCTACAGTAGTGGGGGCAGGAAAGCCAAAGATCTCTCTCCAAACCTCTAAAGGAACTATGAAGTTCCGGCTCATCAACCGGTACTTCACAGACCGCTCTGTGGGAAGGTAGGAGAAGGAGCTAACAAACTCGAGTGTCGGCTCTAAGTAGGCTGGGGCTCGGATCTCAGTGAACTGATCTAGCCCCACTGTAGCAATCATCCTCCTAAGGTCAGCATCTAACCCTAGGTAGTCAAAAGCTGACACATCCAGAAATCGTGGTGCGATGACTGGACGGCCAGCTATCCTCTCATAGTCTACCCGGCATCTCTCGTGGATGGCCGGGCGGTAGGGACGGGATGCGGAAGGAGAAGGGGAAGGGGAGGATCTATCTCTAAGAGCTAAACGGCGATCTGAACTCATCTTCAAACACACTGTCAGACTACCTCGGTCGACTGACAAATACCAAGAATCACCTCGACCGAGGTGCAGAGCGACTGGACCGAGGCGAAGACAGTTCGAATTCCACTCTCTGAATTTCAGTTCTTTTCCCCCAAAAATCACTACCGATGCTTCCTAAGGGGTACTTAAAGATTTCCTCAACAGAATCAAGGGCAACCAAAGCCCAATATGCAGTAAACGAGCGAGTTAGGGTTTTCGAACGTTTTTACCTCGTTTCGGTCGAAACGCTCAAATTTCCTGCAGATCTGTAGTAGCAATCGACTCCCCTACTCTTTAATCGCGGTTTGGAAGCAGAAATCTTCGAAAACGAGCGAGAAACGAAGGAGGCGAGGTGGTTCTGTTCGCCGCGGTCGAGGAGGGTAAATAAAAACGAAACTGTAATTTTTTTTCTATTTATACCATTCCTGGATCTGCTGTCACCTCGGTCGAGATGGTCTCGACTGGCCCGAGGTGGTATGGATCGAGGTGGTTCTGCAGAAACCCTAGTCGCCTCGGTTGCCTCAAGAATCAACTCGGTCGAGGTGCTCTGACAGTGACCGAGATGCTTCTGTCTTCTCTGAATCTCGAACTTCTGTCCTTCCAGATGTGCTCCTTCCTGTTGTCTGTCCAGAACGCCAAAAACAAGGCAAAGCAAAGCAAAAACAAAAACTATCTAAGCTAGACTAGAAAACGGGAAAGAAGAGCAATACCTTGGGTTGCCTCCCAAGAAGCGCTTGATTTAAGGTCGCTAGCTGGACCATGATGCGTCTCAAAGGAGGTAGATCGGTGCAACCTCCTCAATCAGCGTTTCCGGTTGGTACTTCTTAAGTCTATGACCGTTGACCTTGAAGCTTCCGCTAGTTTCGCCCCATATCTCAACTGCACCATGAGGGAAAACATGTTTCACTACATAAGGTCCGGTCCATCTAGATTTCAACTTACCTGGAAAAAGACGGAGGCGGGAATTGAAGAGTAGAACTAAATCTCCCTCGTTAAGCTCCTTTGGAACGATACGCTTGTCATGCCATTTCTTCGTCCTTTCCTTGTAGATTTTGGCATTCTCATAGGCGTTCAGACGCAGCTCTTCCAGCTCGTTAAGCTCCAATAGTCGTTTCTTACCAGCCTCCTTGATGTCAAAGTTCAACCATTTGATAGCCCAATACGCCTTGTGCTCCAATTCAACGGGCAAATGGCAAGACTTCCCATATACCAAATTATAAGGGGTGGTACCTATGGGAGTCTTGAATGCTGTCCTGTACGCCCAAAGAGCATCGTCCAATTTCATGGACCAATCCTTCCTCGTTCTAGAGACGGTCTTCTCCAAAATTGCCTTGATTTCTCTATTCGAGATCTCGACCTGTCCACTAGTTTGAGGGTGATAAGCGGTTGATACCTTGTGAGTTACCCCATACTTCGATAGGAGTGCCTTAAACTTCCGGTTGATGAAATGCGTTCCTCCATCGCTGATGATGATGCGTGGAGTTCCAAATCGTGGAAAGATAGTTCTATTCAAGAACTTCACAACCACCTTGGCGTCGTTAGTGGGAGAAGCAATGGCTTCAACCCATCTAGAGACGTAATCAACGGCAAGGAGAATGTAGAGGTTTCCTCCGGAGGATGGGAAAGGTCCCATGAAGTCAATCCCCCATACATCAAAGATTTCCACTTCTTGGATGTTGTTAAGTGGCATTTCATTCCTCCTTGATAGGTTCCCTGTTCTTTGGCATGCATCACAAGAAACAACAAAAGATTGCACATCCTTAAATAATGTAGGCCAAAAGAAACCGGAACGCAATACCTTGGCACATGTTTTATCGGTGCTAGCATGTCCTCCGCAAGGAAGTGAATGACAATGCCTTATGACGCTATGAACTTCATCTTCCGGAATGCACCTTCGAAGCATCCCATCCGGTCCGCGCTTGAATAGCAGCGGCTCATCCCAGTAGTAATGTCGTACTTCCTTGAAGAATCTCTTCTTTTGAGAGTACGTCAATCCGGGCGGTATTTCCTGGCAAACAAGATAATTCACAATATCAGCATACCAAGGACCTTTATTATCAGAAAGTTGGTGGAGGGAATGATCTGCCAACTGTGGGTGAATGTCAGAGAAGGGAGTAGAAAAATTGTTATTCTCAGCAATCTCAGTTGACATCGTCTCGCTGTCGACCTCGGTCGAGGTGCAAAGGCGTTGACCGAGGTGTTCTTCAGTCGCCTCGCTTCGTCCAGAAAGTGCCTCGGTCGAGGTACTGCTACTGGATCCGAGGCTGGAAATCTTCGTTTCCTGGATCAGCTTCTCAGTTATAGCTCCTGGATCTTCTTCCAGTGCCTTCAAGCTCCGTATATCTGCATCACAAGAAGCATCTATACCTTCCTCCATTATACTGAAGCTAATAACTCTTTCGAGTGGATCATTAATAAGGATAGAGCTCACCAATTCCCTTGATTCTTCTTCATCGTAGATGTTGAAGATATCATCAGTTAGTTGCTCCCCTTTCATGGCTGCAAGTAGTGCGAACTCCACCTCATCGCCACCAACGTTGAATTTCAACTTGGCGTTCTTGCAATCCACATTGCAACCCGAAGTTGCTAGAAATGGCCTCCCGAGAATGATAGGAACAGGATAATCTGCGGGAATGTCAAGTACGACAAAATCTATAGGTAGATAGAAGTTACCTAACTTGACCGGAACGTCTTCCAAGATGCCCACGGGATGGGTGATGGAGCGATCCGCCATGTAAAGTCGAATCTTGACCGGCTTGGGCTCTCCAAGACCGATCTTAGTGCATAGCTCCAGCGGGATGATACTCACGCTGGCTCCTAGATCACAAAGGGCTTCACAAGTGACATCCCCGACTTGAATGGGGATGCAAAATGAGCCGGGATCTCTCAACTTAGGTGGCATCTTTTCCTTCATGATCTTGATAAGTTCCGAAGATTTAGACGTCATCCTAACTTCACCAACATCCTCCAGCTTCCTCTTCCTTGATAAGATTTCTTTTAAGAACTTCCCATAGGCGGGCATACCTAAAATAGCATCAAGGAAAGGAATATTAATATGTAGCTTATTCATCAAGTCAAGAAACTTACCAAAGTGCTTGTCAAGATGAGCTCTGGCTCTGGACTGAGGGAATGGAAGTGGTGGTTTATATGCAGGAGGTGGAACGTAAGTTTCTGTCGTTCCTCCTGCTTTCTGTTGCGCCGCCTCGGTTGGCATCTCGGTCGAGGTGTTCTTCGACTGGATCTGGACCGAGGTGGTCTGCGTCGAACGAGGTACTGGATCTGCAGTTTTGAGTCCACTCCTCGTCGTGATGGCCATGCACTGGCCCTTAGGGTTAGTTTCCGTCTTTGCTGGAAGCTTCCCTGGATCTCTTGGCGCTTCATTCGCCCTATTAGCAAGTTGTTGTTCGAAGGATTTTTGGGCCCTCGAAAATGAAGTCATAGAATTCTCCATAGCACTAAGCTTGATCAAGATTGCCTCTAGGACTGCGTCCTTCTTTTCCGGCTGAGACGAACTTGATCCTTGCCCTTGGCTTTTCAATGGAGTAGAAGAAGAAGAAGGGGAAGAGAGGAAAGGGTTAGAGGAATCATTGGAGTTGGAGTTTGAATGGTTGTTACCGTGGTTTTGATTATTCGCCCTCCAATTGTTGCTATTGGATCCTCTATTGTTGTTGTAGTTGTTGTTTCGGGGTCCGTTGTTGTTGTTACGGTACCCGTTATTGTTGTTGTTGTTGTTCCTTTGCCCTTGCTCTTCCTTCTTAGTTTGAGCCATCAAGAGCTCCTTCAATTGCTTCACGTCGTTCTTCAAGGACGTGAGTTGATTGTTGTTGGGTTGAGTCTCTTGAAAGTTGACTCTTTTAACTCCACCTTCAGCTCCTTGGTGGGTGTACTTCTCCATGTGCAAGGCTTGCTTCTCAATGAAGTCCCAAGCCTCGTCAACCGCCATGTCCATGAAGGTACCGGCGGAGAGTAGTTGGAGATTGAACTGGGTGCTTCCATCTAGTCCTTTGAAGTAGATCTCCAACAACTCGATCTTTGGAATCCCATGATGTGGGCAATCCAAAAGGATATCCTTGAACCGCTCCCAGGATTTGGACAAGCTCTCCTTGTCCTTCATGATGAAAGCATTGATCTTCTCTCTCATTTCAGCGGTCTTCGAGGGTGGAAAGAATTTGGTCAAGAATTCCGTAGTCATCTCCTCCCATGTGCTAATTTTTATTGGAGGAAGAGATTGATACCAAGTAAGAGCTCTATCTTTTAAAGAAAAGTAAAAAGGTCTTAGCTTGTAGTTGTTGTTCTCAATTCTGGACGGTCGCAAGGTTTCCATCAAGATCTCGTAGTTTTGAAGATGTTGATGCGGCGACTCCTTCTCCAGTCCTCCGAATTGACATTGGCGAATCATGGCTAGAACTTGTGGTCGAAGTTCGTAGTCATGATCCGCTGGATCTCCTAGGTTCACTCCTGGACGCCTCAGCTGTTGATTAGGGTCCATCCTTTGACCTAGGGTTTGCGGGATTCCTGCAAGAAGAACATCTCGGACTGGCATCCGAGGTGGAAGTACCTCGACCGGGGCGTCGGGTACTGGAATCTGCCTCGGTCGAGGATCAACTACTGGATCCTCCCTCGGTCGAAGTAGAATCTGGTCACGAATGGCTGCAATCTCAGCTTCGATTGCTGCAGTCCTGGCATGATTCTCTTCTTTCTCTTGCCTTAGCTCTTCTTTACTGAGACGTAGCAGCTCCTGCGTCTCTCTCAATTGGGCCGCAAGATCGCGATCGTCTTGTTGGGCCATTTTCGCTTCTCTTAAGCGTCGCTTGTATGTCTTTTCTGGTTCGGGATCGTAAGGAACGATTTCCTTCCCAGTGCGGGTTCTTCGCATATACCTAAGAAAGAACCTGCAAAAGTCACTCAAGTAGAGTGGTTAGACAAAACGGGGCAAATGCCCCAAGAGCAAACCTTACCGGCTCGGTCTAGACCAAGTCCCCGGCAACGGCGCCAAAAACTTGTTCGCTCCAAACGGTGTGTGCAAGCTTTAAATTTATAACCCTAGACTTAAGCTTAAAACAAGGATGCGAACCCGCAGTGTACGGGTCAATCGTAGTAAAAGCAAGAAAATTCCAGGGGTCGATCACAGGGACTCGGTGAAACGGAGTCAATACGGTATGCTAATGTCAATACTAACCACAAGAGTAATTTAACACAATCAAAGATGAATAAGATGTCAAATAAAGTAAACATGCAATTCTAGGGATTA
Organism: Fagopyrum homotropicum; assembly: GCA_033239125.1. Lineage (NCBI taxonomy): Eukaryota > Viridiplantae > Streptophyta > Magnoliopsida > Caryophyllales > Polygonaceae > Fagopyrum > Fagopyrum homotropicum. The sequence goes on along the minus strand of BSWB01000005.1, from coordinate 7,338,155 downwards.
AAGCGTCTAGTTGTGGTTCCAACTCAAGATCTATAGATAAGCGGACAAAGCTGAGATTTTTGCGTGGGGAAGGTGTTACTAAAGTGGAGTAGATCACCGGGTAAGTCTCACTACGCACTAATCCTAAACCGTAACTCCTATTACCGGGTAAGTCTCAAGGAATCAAGATAAAGAACTATAACCTCAAACTAACACACCATCTAAGGGAATAGAATCAACCTTTACCGGGTAAGTCTCAGGCTAACTCACAAAGATGGGATGAAAGCACACTCAAACCCCAATAAAGGATAAACCTTTATTACCTACACTTATGATCGTTGGTACACAAACTAAGGAATTACCGGGTAAGTCTCATCCTAAGCTTGCTTTGAACCAGGAAGGTGTAATAAGAATAGGATTTGGCAAACTCTAACACTTAACTCTCAGTTTAGGATCAGATAAGTCACCTCGGTCAGAAGAATTCCACCCCGGCCGAGATGTTCATCGACTGAACGAGATGCTTAGGGTTAAGGTTAAAGACTCGAACTTTCAGGATCCTACTGGAATCTAAGATTATTCTATCATTGTTTTTCCCACAACCTTCAGCCAATCACCCTAGAATCACACAAGGAAATTAGCCACTCATCATCATTATGAAAGTATTAAAATATATGGGAAGAAGGTGAATATTTGAACAAAGAAGAATTTAATGAAAAGACTTCAATAACTGAATCAAATATCACAACAAAGCGTTCCTTGGATAATAATCCAACAAGACAAGACAACAATTGAGGGAATTGAAGACAATCTTACAAAACCCTTCAATAAAAGCTATAAAAGCTATGGACTTCGATCTTCCTTCAACCTTCAAAAAGGTTCTTCAACTCTCTCCCAAATTGGAGTATGCTGCTGCTGATTCTTGCGGGCTCTAAGCGGATCTCTTTTCGTGGTATGCGAGATGTTGGATTTGTGGAAATCCAACCCTTTTTATAGGAAAATAACCCTCCAAAGATAATAAATCTTAGAAAGATATTCTCCCATAAATATAGGTAAAATATATATTCTGCATATCTCCTTCCTTCCAGAAGCCAAGCCCAAAAATATAAGATCACCTTCCAAAGATAAAAGATCTCAGCCAAGAATAAAATATTCTCGTCGCGTCCTAGGTGTTCGCCTCGGTCGAGTCGGTGTCTTTGGATCACCTCGGTCGAGATGAATCTCTGGTCAACCGAGGCGAGTCTCAACTGGATGTGAAATCTCTCAAAACTGGTCCAAAGTAAATCTTTAATTCATGGCTATGCTTCCTGGATGTAGCTCCAAATGACTCATGACTCCTTTTGCTCCTTTTTGATGCGAAACGTACCATATTACCTGCAATTACAACGAAACTAGGTGTAGACCTCGATTCTCGCAAAGGTAGATGAAATGGTAGTAAAATCACATAATGTACATACAAACATGCAGATTATGAAAGATAAAACGTCCAAACAAACCTCAAAATATAGACTATAATTCATGCTATCAAGATGATACGTGCAAACACCATGGTGAGAATTGGGGATGTTCATTGCTTTGGCTTTCTTGATGGACATGAGTCTATCAGATACGAACATCTATTTGTTCTATCTACAACACACCTCAAATTTTTAATGAAGAAATCCCACGCGTCATCATTTTCACCATCAACTATGGCATAGGCGAGGGGATAAATCTGTTGATTTGCATCCTGACCAGTTGCGACTAACAAAACACCACCGTATTTTCCTTTTAGAAATTTACCATCAACCGAAATGACCTACACATGTTTCCATGTAAAGAACGTTACTGGTCATACCTAATTCACGATTATGACATACCCAATGTTATAAAACTATAGCAATCATATTGAAGAACATACCCAATATCATCCACGAACATACCCAACATGTGCTAAATGTGAAAACTAACCATTCTCAAAGCCTCATAGCCTCTGAGTGATTGCCCGAAAGCAAAGAAAACAAATTTGAACTTGGAATCCTGATCGATGTCCAAAGCAACGACGCTCCCCACATTTGCATCATGCAACTTGTGCATATAAGCCGGAACACCTTTATAGTTTTCCTCAAAACTTCCCCATCATTTCCTTCACAGTTTCCACCGATTTCCAACATACCCATATGATGCCTCAATTTGGCATTGGTTCTTCAACACCCCTTGAACTGCTAAAGGTTCCAACAACCTATTTACATTGGCATACCTGCACTTCCAACTCAAAATTCATTTATTTTTACAAACACAATATGTTATGTGTCTATGGTGAAATCTCTTGACTTACCCAACATAGAGAAACGAGCTTTCTATTTGCATTCTTTATCCTCACATCTAGCAAGCGCAGCCGGCTTCTTCGACTTTTATATCTTGTATTGAGAACAGTTATAGATTGCATTCAAAGCCAATGCAACTTTCAAGTCCTTTTTACTTTTGTAAGTGTACCCAATTTTAAGTTCTCACCTCTGTTGAAGCCTCTTAACAAAATCAATCCTTGAACTTTGCTCCGGATCCTCTTCATTTGGGTAATCAATAGCACCATACCCAGGGTTTAAAATTATACTACTCCTTGCGGCTTCTTCATTCAATTTAGACATTGCTGCTCGCTCATCATAAACTATTATGCTCGAATTAGCCATACCATTTGTAGTTATCACTGTTTCTTCATAGGGGGTTTCTCTCTCATTGTAACACACATTGGGATGCTCCATGATATATTACCCAAGTTGTTTGTATCTACAAACATTTCAAAATCTTCCCAAGTTTCAATGTCAAACGGGTGCAAAGATGGATTTATAGTGTTTCCGTAGGTCAAGGTAATATCATGTTTATCCAAGCACAAATTAAATCTTCAACCTATTAACCTCCTTAAGTCATCCATTGTTGATCCTTTATTTATAATTATGTGGTTGCTGTGGACATTACCAACATACCTCCAACACTCATCCACACAAACTCAATCTCCACCCGCATAAACCGCAAATTGTAAGGTTTTCATCCCTATTAAGAAAAGGCAATGTTAGTACGCATAGAAACAAACAAAACTATTATCACAAGCAGAATGTAACACCCCGAATTCACAAGACTCGGGCGCTACGGGTTGGAACCTCAGAATGGGTCCCGACCCTTAGCTTGACAACAATTTCACCGGATCTTGCAACAAGGAACAAATAAAGGCAAAAACCGAAATACATTTTTATGCAATGAAAGGAAACCCTACAGAATACAAACACCGGACTTCAGCCGAAAACAACTTCAAAGACCAAATGCCATACACGCGGCGTACAAAACAATAAACGAAGAATAATACACAACCCGACTCAAACCAAAACCCCCCCTAAAATGTATGGAACCCCGACTGCCCACTCTTCCGGATCTCTCAGCCGCTTTCCTAACCAGCAAGGCAATCTACAACATTTGGTATAAAACCGTTAGCAAGTATTCGAAGCATTATAATCAAGGTGAAAGGCACAAACACAAGTAACTCATCATAAACACACATCATACTCCAAAGCACACGGTTTATTATCTTATTATTATTAAGTCATATCCCATTCTAATTTAACTTAGGTTGTGACACGAGAGTCACCGAAACTCGCCTCGGTCCCTAATTACCGGCATGGAATGGTACTGATGCATCCGGCCGTCTACCAGCACGGGATAGAAGCCAAGAACCCCCTAGCTCTCGCGGGAGCTAGACAAGGTGTCACCGCTGACTGAAGGTATTTCTATGGTCGTCTATACCCAATCAAAAGTAAATCCCGACTTAGCACTAAAAACAAGTATAGTGGTTAAGTAAGGGTCGAACCCAAGAGAGTTAAGGTGTTTTAGATGCAATTATCGATTATAGTAACAAGTAACAAAGAGGGGGGGTTGAATTGATGCACACAAAAACTTATGAAAACGATTAATGCGACAAGTAAGACAATGATGGGTGAATCTACACTAGGTTGATTCTAAGTATGCAATTGCTACGTTGGTGAATTCCTTTTACAAGTTTTCAAGTAATCTCTCGTCTTGATCATATATATGTGTTGAGCCAACCGGCATCAACACAACTTAACAGGTTAGTGATCCGTAAACCTACAAGAACAAATAACAGGTTAGCTTTCAAACAAAGACTAAGGGATATAAAGAGAAGATTAAAACCGTTAAACTTATCTTTATATTTGTGTTCCTTTTCTTTAAGTAATTACAACCCGTTATTACTTAAAGTTACTACTAGATTAAAGACCCGAACCCGGAACCTATTAATCCTAGTTATTTGCATGCACTTTAGAACCTAAGGTCATCAATCTCAAGCAATAGTAAACATGCAATTAGGCAATGAAGATCAAGGAAACACAAAGCATTACTGAATGAAAACTTATGTTAAAAAGAACTTACAACCAAAGTAACAACGCAGCTTCAAACCAACCCAATGTAGCAAGGGAGTTAGCAACTCATTACAAAGGTAGCAAGATAATCTAAGTGGATAATTTATTGGATAACAAGATGGATGATTCTAGCAATCAACCAAGGGCTATTTATACTACAAAAGATATTAAATAGGAGTAAATGGCCGGCCCAAAACAGCCACCTTTAATGCCATAAAGATGGTGTATATAGCTGGAGTAAAGCTTTTGACGTTAAACCGCAGGGGCGGACTTCAGCTCCGCAGGGGCGGTGAAGGCAAAAACGCTTGATCTTCTTCATGGCCGCAGGGGCGGCTAGGCAATTCCGCAGGGGCGGATCTTTAATGCTCTTCAAATGTCTGACCGTTCGACTTCCTGTCGTTTCTGATGCCAAGCCGCCGGGGCGTCCCTATGTCAACGTAGGGGCGGTGACACAGCCTCTTCGTCTTCCAGCTCCCAGGTTGAGGCGCAGGCAGGGGCGCAGTGGGAGGCGTAGGGGAGTTGGTCTTCGTTTCATCACAGCAAGTCACCGCAGGGGCACCAAGGAGTGGCGCACGCGCGGTGACACACTTCATGGCCGGCGCTGGCGAAGGCGCAGGGAGCGCTCCGGTGTAAGGCGTCACCCGCAGGGGCGGTGACAAGGCTCCCCTGGGGCGGTGAGGCAACATAAGCTTTGCTTCGTGAACGATCTTCACTCCTAAGTGATTATAAATCCTTCCTTAGCTTCTTTTGGTCTTGTTCTTCTGGACCAAGGAGTTAGTAGCATAAACCGACACAAATGCAATAAAAAGACTCTAAAAACTATCCTAAATGATAGTGATTCCATCACCTATCAAACTCCCCCATACTTAGACCTTTTACTCGTCCCGAATAAAAACAAATGACAGCAACTAGACTCAAAGGCCTTAGGAAGCATGGGCAAGAAGAAATGACAATGAAAACAAGAGAAAAGCCAAGAAAGAAAGAAGGAAAAGAGGGGAAATGTGAGAAAAATGGAGAAACTACCATCCTTATTGCTCCAAGAGTGGCCTACCCGTACAACCTCCTTATGACTCCCCTTCTTATGGCGCCAAACGCCGGAAGGGAGACATACACTCGATGTCGCTCATTTTGCCAAGGTGCCGTTTCGGGTTTTCACCTTGCCACTCTTCTTCTTTTCTCACTTGAACTCACATCCCTCAAGTCCAATTTTGCACCAACCTAAGGTTGGTCGGACTACCTTCTTTTTGCCTAAACTGCCCTTTCGGGTTTTCGGTTTATCCAAGGATTTTCATGCCTTTTTTCATTTTCATTGGCTTTTTCTTTTCTTTTTTTTTTTGTGAATTTCAAACTGAATTCAAAAGCAAAACAACTCAAAACAAAACAACTAAAAAACAGTACAAGCAATGATATGTCCCTCCCCCATACTTGAAGTACACTTTGTCCTCAAAGAGGAAATGGGGCAAAGATAAATGTGGGAAAAGGGAAAAAAAATGTACCCCTCAGTGGGATGGTCCAGATTGACCACCTGGACCCTCCTCTGGTGGGTAAGAAAAATAGCGGAAGAAGTGCTCCTGCCGGCGGTAGATGTCATCTATGCGGTCCTGTTGAGCTGTCATCCGGTGGCCAAATGAGGTCTCAAAGTTGGCTTGTCAAGCCAGCTGCTGAGCCTCCAACTACTGCTGTTGGGCTGCCTGCCAGGCCTCCTGCCTCTGATCGAAATGGGAGGTCATGGAGGCGGCAAAGCTCGTCTGCCAGCTTTGCTGCTGCTCCAGCATAGTCTTTTGGTAGTCGGACTGCCATCTCCGGTGCTGTGTGGTCATAGCCGCCATCTGAGTTTGAAGGCTCTCAAGGGCCGGGTCCTCCTCTGGTGCCGCAGTGGGCATCTCCTCGTCGTCGTCGGAGATGGGCAGGTGCTCCTCCTGATGAGCCCGACTCGAGCTTGCAACATGCCTCTCCACAATGGCCACTAGCGGCCTCCTCGGCACAAAGGGATCTGCCGGAATGTAGAGCTCGGAGAGCTCATCCCCTAATGGTAAAGGCCAAGGGAGGTAGGTGAGGTGGCTCCCATCTGCAAGGGAGATCCAAAATAGGTTCTCCCCGTCCCGTCGGAGGATCTTGCACCTCTTGAGCATCCCCTCAGTGTAAAGAGGAGCCTCCAACCTATCCTCTAGCTCGGACAGGTCCATCACCTGTGAGGCGATCAAGGAGATCACCCCACCGCCGACTATGTCCCTCGGCTCGTTCCTCCTAATCCTCTTCAAAGCGGCAAGGAAGAGTGACGGCCAGTCTATCACCTTCTCGCTCCTCGGAAGGCAGGAGTAGAGTAGAGAGAGGTCCTTGAGGGCGACCTTGTTTTCCTCTTTGTGTCCACAGAAGACACTCATGAGGATCTTGGAGATGAGCCTCAAGCTAGGGTGAGTGAGTTTGTTGGAGTACTCACTCCCAACATGAAACTCTGACCCGGTAGCTGCCTGTCAGAACTCACACAGGTCCGGGGTCGGGACTGGATCCTACCAGTTTGTAGAGGTGTTGGGAATTACCCCGAAGGCCTCCTGTAGATCGTTGTAATCAAGTGTGTATTTCAAAGGTGAGGCCAATACACACATGATCTTCCTTCTCCATTGTGAAAGTGGAGATGAACTGTCTGCTGAGCTCGGGATATGTTGGAGCACTCCTCTGTAGGAAGTCTTCGAGCCCAGCATTCACCAAAAAAGATTGCATGCTCTCCAGCATGCCTAGTTTCTCCAAGGTAGGAATATACAAAAACCGAGTTGCATACACAACTCGATCTTGCACAATCCTGTAACGCTCCTTCTTTGCTTCAAACATCTTGTATTTCCTTGGTGCTTCCATCTTTAAAGGTGATTGAAGCAAAAGATTAGTAAATGTCAAAACAGGGAAAAGAAATCGACCTTTCTGGTGTGTTTTCCGCAGGGGCGGCTGAAGCAGGCGCATGGGCGGTCAGGCGCAGGTGCGGGTGCTTGCAGGCGCGGGGACGGGAGAAGTGCAGAGGCGATTTCTGGGGAGCGATGGAAGTGGTGTTGCTGAGGCCACTCCGGTGACTGCCTTGGTGGTTTAGTCGTCACCGACGGTGTAGCAAGAGTGGAATGTTTGAAGTGAGTGAGGATGAAGGTTGTAGGAATGTGAGAGAGTAAGGAGGTAGTTGGAGAGGGTGGCGCAGGGGCGTCGCGTTTGGTGGCTGGTTGTCGGAGGCGGCGCAGAGGCGTCGCGTTTGGTGAGCAAAGGGCACAGGAGCGTGAGTGTGGTGTGAGGGAGTAGGGTTTGGAGGGGGCGTGTGTTTGGTGAAGAAGGAGGGTGGGTGGGGTGTGGTAGGTGTAGGCATTTTTTTCGAGATCCCCTTTTCTTTCTTTTCTGGGTAAACCCGCAGGAGCGGGAGCTTGTCACCGCGGGGGCGGTGACAAGGGAGAGGGGTCACGCGGGCTCAACGTCGGGGGCGGCGCCGAGGATGTGTGTCAAGTATGGTCACCGCAGGGGCGTAGGGATGTCACCGCGGGGGCGGTGACAAGCATATCGCAAGCGCAGGCCCAGCGCCGGGGGCGACACTGGGCATGGGTGTCACCACAGGGGCGGGGACACAGAGCCACAAGGGCGGTTTCTTGACAAAGGCCTCCTCTTCTTATTCCTTCGGGTTGCCTCCCGAGAAGCGCCTTTGTTTTACGTCGTTGGCTCGACGTATGATCTCTACTTCTCTAACTATGCTTCCTCCAGCACCATCTCGTCAATCGGATCGTTCTTGACTCCTTCAAGGTAAAGCTTTAGCCTTTGTCCGTTTACCTTGAACACCTTGTGCATTTGGGGATCATAGAGATCCACAGATCCGTGAGGGTATACTTCGGCTACTATGAATGGTCTTGTCCATCTCGAACGCATCTTTCCTGCAAAGAGTTTCAAACGTGATTGAAAGAGAAGTACCTTATTACCTACCTTGAAGTCCTTCCGGAGAATGTTTCGGTCATGCCATGCTTTGGTCTTTTCTTTGTATGTGGTAGCATGGTCATATGCATCTAGCCTCAATTCCTCCAACTCTTGCAATTGGAGCTTCCGGAATTCTCTCACTTCCTCTATGTTCATGTTGCATTTCTTTACCGCCCACCAAGTCTTGTGCTCTAGCTCCACCGGTAGGTGACAAGCTTTCCCAAACACTAGCCTAAAAGAAGACATCCCGATAGGAGTTTTATAGGTTGTCCGATATGCCCATAGGGCGTCATTTAGTCTTGCACTCCAATCCTCCGTCCGGGAGAAACTGTCTTTTCAAGGATGGTCTTTATTTCTCGGTTGGATACCTTAGCTTGGCCGTTTGTTTGTGGATGATAAGCTGTTGATATTCTTTGGTGGATGTGGTACTTCTTAAGAAGAGCCGTGATCGTCTTGTTGCCGAAATGGGTACCCCTATTACTGATTAAGGCTTTTGGAATTCCAAATCTTGCAAAGATATTTTCCTTAAGAAAAGCTGCAACTACTTTTGAATCATCAGTTTTGGTGGCCTTTGCTTCCACCCACTTGGAAACATAGTCCACCGCAAGCAAAATATATGTGTTCCCGAATGAAGTAGGAAACGGCCCCATGAAATCAATTCCCCAAACATCAAATATTTCGCAAAATATAAGAGAGGATTGGGGCATTTCATGTCTCCTTGAAAGATTTCCTACTCTTTGGCATTTATCACACACTTTGCAAAACGCAAAAGCGTCTCGAAAAATGTGTGGCCAAAAGAAACCGGCATCCAAAACCTTTCTTGCAGTTTTGTTTGCCCCAAAGTGCCCCCCACATGCTTCAGAATGACAGAAAGTTAGGACGGATTGTACCTCATTGTCCGGAATGCAACGTCGGATCACTTGGCCACTACAATACTTCCAAAGGTAAGGATCGTCCCAAACGTAGTGTCGAGCTTCAACCTTTACCTTATCTCGTTGTGCCTTGGTGAAGTCTGGAGGATACTCCTTCCTAACAATGAAGTTCACTATGTCAGCAAACCAAGGCTTAAAAGGCTGGAGCTTAAGACAAACCTCTGTCGACAATTCCGCAAGGGCGCCTAGACTGAGCCGCAGGGGCGGCTGGTATGAGGCGCGGGGGCGGTTACACAACAGAGAGTTGTGTAAAATGTATCGTCATGAAAACTTCCAGCTATCTCTCTTCCTTTTCATGGATCTTCCTCCTCTTGTACTAGTCTGCTCAAATGATCAGCCACCAGGTTCTCAGCCCCCTTCTTGTCCCTTATCTCTAGGTTAAACTCACTTAGAAGGAGCACCCATCGGATCAACCGTGGCTTTGCTTCCTTCTTCGCCATGAGGTACCTAAGAGCTGCATGGTCAATGAAGATAATTACCTTTACCCCAAGTAGGTACTGCCTGAATTTCTCAAGGGCAAAAACCACCGCCAATATTTCCTTCTCGGTGGTAGAGTAATTCCTTTGCGCTCCATTGAGTGTCATAGACGCATAATGGATCACATGGGAAGCCCGTCTGTCTTTCTGTCCTAAGACGGCTCCAACGGCGTAGTCATTGACGTCACACATGATTTCAAAAGGTTTCTCCCAATCCGGGGAAAGGATGATTGGTCGGTGGTAAGACATGCCTTCAAAGTGTCGAAAGGTTTCTTGCAATTCTCATCCACTATAAAGGTGATGTCTTTCTTGAGCAATTCACATAGGGGTGCCAAGATCTTTGAAAAATCTTTGATGAAACGTCGATAGAAACCTGCATGACCAAGAAAAGATCGGATTTCCCGAACATTAGTAGAATAAGGTAAATTTTGAATTACATCAACCTTTGCCCTATCTACCTCTATCCTTTTTGAGGATATTACATGTCCTAGCACAATTCCTTGCTCGACCATGAAATAACATTTTTCCGAATTAAGAACCAAATTGGTTTCAACACATTTTTCAAGAACAAGTTTCAAATGTCCTAAACATGCGTCAAAACTATCTCCATGGACGGTAAAATCATTCATGAAGACTTCAATGAAATTTTCTATGTATTCGGAGAAAATACTTATCATGCACCGTTGGAAGGTGCCGGGTGCGTTGCAAAGTCCAAATGGCATTCTACGGTATGCAAAAGTACCAAATGGGCAAGTGAACGTCGTCTTTTCTTGATCTTCTAGTGCGATGGCTATTTGGAAATAGCCCGAATATCCATCCAGGAAACAGTAGTACTGATGACCTGCAAGATGTTTCAACATTTGATCAATAAAAGGTAATGGGAAATGGTCTTTTTGTGTTACCTTATTGAGCTTGCGGTAGTCAATGCAAACTCTCCATCCGGTTTGTGTTTTGCTCGGGACCATCTCTCCATGTTGATTTTCCACCATGGTAATGCCTCCTTTCTTTGGAACTACTTGGGTTAGACTAACCCAAGTGCTATCCGAGATAGGGAAGATCATATCCGCTTGGAGGAGCTTCAACACTTCCTTTTTGACTACATCCATCATCGGCGGATTCAACCTCCTTTGAGGTTGCCTAGAGGGTTTGGCTTCGTCCTCAAGTAAAATCCTGTGCATGCAAGTTGAAGGGCTTATCCCTTTGATGTCCGCAATGGTCCATCCAAGGGGCGTCTTGTGCTCTTTTAGTACCTTCACCAACTTGTCTTCTTGACCGGTAGTCAACTTGTTGGAGATGATCACCGGCAAGGTATTGTGTTCTCCAAGGAAAACGTACTTGAGGTGTGACGGAAGGTCCTTCAATTCTATTTCAGGTGCCTGTACTATAGACGGAACAAGCTTCTCGCTTGGGGTTAGTAAAGTGGGTCCAATGGCCAAATTGGAGATAGGTAGCCTTTTATGCCCATCTAATTGGGCTAGGACCTCTTTCATGTTGGATGTTAATACATAATCTGATTTGAAACCATCAATGTCATACTCAATCACATTTTTCAATTCATCAACGCCAGAGTTATCAAAAACATCTTGCACAAAAGGTTCAACAATGTCAATAACACATAAAGAATGATCATCACTAGGAAATCTCATTGCATCATAGATGTCAAATTCCACTACTTTTCCATCAAACTCCATGGTCAATTTGCCACTAACATAACCAATTTTAGTCCTAGCAGTTTTCAGAAATGACCTACCTAATAGAATGGGTGTAGCATGTGAATTATTTTCCATATCCATTACAAAGAAATCAGCAGGAAATATTAGGTTTTCTACCATTACTAACACATCTTCAATTATCCCTTTCGGGTACACATTAGATCTATCAGCAAGTTGTACTACAATCCTAGTTTCCATTAATGGTCCAAGGCCAAGTAATTTGTAAATCGAATATGGTAAAACATTGATAGAAGCACCAAGATCAAGCATTGCTTTGTCAAAGCGGGTTTCCCCTACAATACAAGGAATGCTTACCATGCCCGGATCGCTGTACTTCTTGGGCATTCTCCGTTGGAAAAAAGCCGACACATGCTCACTTACTTGCACTTTTTGTTTACCCTTCAGCTTCTGATTCCTCTTGATAGTGCAAAGTTCCTTTAAAAAACCAGCATACTTAGGAATACTTTTCACCAACTTAAGGAGGGGAATGTTTACCTCGCATTTGGAGAAAGTCTCAAAGAGGTCCTTGTCCTCAATGATTCTTCTCTCCTTCAAAGCCTCAGGAAAAGGAGCTGGTGGTTTCTCAGAGTACAGTGGTGGAAAGTTAGGCCGGACGTAAGTATCCCTTTCAGTAGAACCTTCTGTTGTGTTTTCCGCAGGGGCGTCAGCTTGTAAGCACAGGGGCGGCTCAGGGGTTATCACCGCAGGGGCGGGAAGATCCAGCCGCAGGGGCGTCGTCTGCTCTGGGCTGGGCAAAGTTGCAGCCGCAGGGGCGGCTGTGGGTGCGGTAAAATCGACAGAAGGTTTGCTTTGTGGTTTTTTTGCTGGTTTTTGTTGGATCTACTTCTCACTCCTTATTGTTAGGGCACTAACATTCTCCTTGGGGTTTATAAATGTCTGGGAAGGCAATCCTCCGGAAAGTCTTGATTCGGTCCTTGAAATAGCTTCCGCCATTTGACTAACCTGTTGTTCAAGGTTCTTGATGCTAGATTCTGTTGTTTGGACATGAGTAGCAAAGTGTTTAGTCAAAACCTGCAACATATCTTTAGTTGATTGATACTTACCTTGATGGGACTGCTGTTGTTGGTTTTGTTGATCCCTCCAACAAAAATTTTGTTGGTCACGCCAGTTTGGCATGAAAGTCTGTGCATAGGGATCGTTCCTAGGCCTTTGTTGTTGTGGTTGTCCATAACCCATTGTGTTCACCTCCTCATCGTCATCCTGGACTTGGGGACACATGTCCGTTGGATGATATGGGTCAGCACACACTCCACAAGCTTTGAGTTGCTGTGGGGTTCCTATAAGTGTTAGTCTCTTCACCACTTCTTTCAGTTCTGCTAGCTCAGTGGAGATCTCACTCTTCCCGGAACTCACAACATGAACTCCTTTCCTGGTTGGGGTCCTTCCAAAGTTCCGAGTTCCTTTTGCTAGTTCCTGTATCTTTTCCAAAGCAAGGTCAGGAGTAGAGTTAAGAATATTACCTCCGCAAGCCGTATCAACGATCCTCCTTTCATTGTCTAGCAAGCCATTGTACAAGTACAAGACTAGATCTTGAGTTGAATATCGGTGAAAAGGACAGCTGGATCGGAGGCGTGCAAACCTTTCTAAGTACTCGTAGAGAGTTTTGTTCGCCTCTTGCTCGATGTTGCTTATAGCTTTCTTCAAGCTATTGGCCTTCTTGCCTGGGAAGTAATTCTCCAAAAACGCCTTGTGAAGGTTCTCCCAAGTGTCGATGCTCCCGAATAGAAGGTGGTAATACCAATCATCTGCGGAATCTTTTAGTGTGAAGCCAAATGCCCTCATCTTAATTTGTTCTTCGGTAATGTTAGCCGGCTTCATGCTCATGCACACGGTATGGAACTTCCCAAGGTGTTTGATGGGGTCTTCACTACTTAGCCCATGGAAAGATGGAAGCAAGTGAATGAGGCCCGGCTTGAGCTCAAAATTGACTCCTTCCCCTAATGCCGGTATAGTGACCGCAAGGGGGTTTTGAGCCAAGGTGGGTTGTGTGAGTTGACGAAGTGTACGGTCAGCCATCTCTTGTTGAAGTTGTTGTTGTCTTCGTTGCCGGATGTGCATCCTCTCAGTTTCTGGATCAAAAGTAGCAAGATCGGGGTTAGTAGCACGGGTTTGAACCATAAAAATGGTTCAAACCAATAATCAATAATAACAATAAAACACTAAAACACCCCGGCAACGGCGCCAAAATTTGACTGAAGGTATTTCTATGGTCGTCTATACCCAATCAAAAGTAAATCCCGACTTAGCACTAAAAACAAGTATAGTGGTTAAGTAAGGGTCGAACCCAAGAGAGTTAAGGTGTTTTAGATGCAATTATCGATTATAGTAACAAGTAACAAAGGAGGGGGGTTTGGTTGAATTGATGCACACAAAAACTTATGAAAACGATTAATGCGACAAGTAAGACAATGATGGGTGAATCTGCACTAGGTTGATTCTAAGCATGCAATTGCTACTTTGGTGAGTTCCTTTTACAAGTTTTCAAATAATCTCCCGTCTCGATCATATATATGTGTTGAGCCAACCGGCATCAAGACAACTTAACAGGTTAGTGTTCCGTAAACCTACAAGAACAAATAACAGGTTAGCTTTCAAACAAAGACTAAGGGATATCAAGAGAAGATTAAAACCGTTAAACTTATCTTTATATTTGTGTTCCTTTTCTTTAAGTAATTACAACCCGTTATTACTTAAAGTTACTACTAGATTAAAGACCCGAACCCGAAACCTATTAATCCTAGTTATTTGCATGCACTTTAAAACCTAAGTTGATCAATCTCAAGCAAAAGTAAACATGCAATTAGGCAATGGAGATCAAGGAAACACAAAGCATTACTGAATGAAAACTTATGTTAAAAAGAACTTACAACCAAAGTAACAACGCAACTTCAAACCAACCCAATGTAGCAAGGGAGTTAGCAACTCATTACAAAGGTAGCAAGATAATCTAAGTGGATAATTTATTGGATAACAAGATGGATGATTCTAGCAATTATTATACTACAAAAGACACTAAATAGGAGTAAATGGCCGGCCCAAAACAGCCACCTTTAGTGCCATAAAGGTGGTCTAAACAGCCGGAGTAAAGCTTCTGACGTTAAACCGCAGGGGCGGCCTTCAGCTCCGCAGGGGCGGCCTTCAGCTCCGCAGGGGCGGCCTTCAGCTCCGCAGGGGCGGTGAAGGCAAAAACGCTTGATCTTCCTCATGGCCGCAGGGGCGGCTAGGCAATTCCGCAAGGGCGGATCTTTAATGCTCTTCAAACGTCTGACCCTTAGACTTCTTGTCATTTTTTATGCCAAGCCGCCGGGACGTCCCTATGTCAACGCAGGGGCGGTGACACAGCCTCTTCATCTTCCAGCTCCCAGGTTGAGGCGCAGGTATGGGCGCAGTGGGACGCGCAAGGGAGCTGGTCTTCGTTTCTTCACGGCAAGTCACCGCAGGGGCGCCAAGGAGTGGTGCAGACGCGGTGACACACTTCATGGCCGGCGCTGGCGAAGGCGTTGGGAGCGCTCTGGTGTAAGGCGTCACCTGCAGGGGCGGTGACAAGGCTCCGCTGGGGCGGTGAGGCAACAGAAGCTTTGCTTCGTGAACGATCTTCACTCCTAAGTGCTTATAACTCCTTCCTTAGCTTCTTTTAGTCTTCTTCTTCTGGACCAAGGAGTTAGTAGCATAAACCGACATAAATGCAATAAAAAGATTCTAAAAACTATCCTAAATGATAGTGATTCCATCACCAATCAACTTCCCGTGATCATACACTTGGGCCAAATAATATATAAAGGTCGGTAATCCTATTTCCGGTTTAGTTGTTATAATGTAAAAGATAAGCACACACCACCAAACACGCATCGAAAATAATACAAAGAATACGAGCTAAGTAAGTCCGGAGACTTACATCGTCCCAAAGATAATCCTGCTATATCCCGATCTCAGCTTCCCGTAGGAAGACACTCAACGCCTGTCAAAAGGCATACGATCAACATCTCTCTCACATGATCATAAACCATAACCATGATAGGATAACAACCTCCTAATCCTCACGATCTCACAAGGTCATAACCATCACAACACATGCTAGGATACTCTCGTCCTAGTCACCACAATCTCAACAAACATATAACCATAATTTCAATCCTCATAAGCTCACAAGATCAACCAAACACTCAACGCCGTACAATCTTCACAAGATAATAACACCTCAAGCTTTATAACGATCATAAATCCTATAAACTCACCTAAGGTTCATGGCCATTACATGGCATTCACTCTAAGTTATGCTAGATCCAACCTAGCATAATACTACCGCTAAATATAACTAGATCGAGGGAAAGGATACTCACGCGACGCCAAAAGACAGAAGTCGTTCAACGGATGTCGACTTGGACTCGTTAGGCCTTTATCGAGACGCTTCCAACCCTAAAATCAAATCTAAGTAAATTTAGCTAATACGCTAAATTTGAACGGGAGATTTAATGTATATAAATCTAAGGAACTCGCTTTCAAAAACCAAGGTTAAACCCGTAATAACCCTTCCGGGCAAAATATGTGAATCTAGCAACTTGGTCAAAAACCCGAAATTTACAACTTTGAGCCATAAACCCAAATTAATCCAACAAGGGAATAAAATATAGTAAATGCAATTATAAGAATACAACTCGAAGTAAAACCCAAGTTTAAAAAAAACCGTAAATATATTTTCCGGGTAAAACTATACCATTTTTGAAATATGGGTCATCATCCGAAATAAAATTCTGGGCCCATTCTGTAATTAATACCATAGAGGGTAGATCTGCAAATTCCAATAATCTGGGTGAAAACTCTAAATAGAAAATAGTGGGTCACAATTGTAATAAACCAAAAGAAGAGGAGGCCGAAATGAATAAACCCTAAAAGGGTTCTTCCTTGGCAACCTGTGCAGGCGGCTGGCTGTGCTGGTGTTCCGGGAACGAGGAGGGCGAAGGCAGGCGAGGTTCCTCCGGCGTCGACGGCGTTCCTTCTGGAGGTGTTGCAGAGGGGGCAAAGAAGGCGGTTCCCCGACAGCAATTGCAACAAAGGTTGGGATCTGGTTCTGGCGGCGGTGACGGTGACTCCCTGGTTCCGGCAGCAGTTCGAGGCGGAGGAGGAGGCTGCAAGAGGGGTTTCTCCGACGACGAAGAAGAAGGAAATTTTGGGTGAAAGAGGCGGCTGCTAGCGAGAGATGCAGGGGAAGAGAGAATAGGGTTGCTATTGTTCCTAGTTCCAGAAGTGTTAGAGAGAGAGGAAACGTGAGATGGATGAGCTGCAGAGGAGGATATAGGAGTCGAGGTTGCAGATGCTCACTGCTTTGAGCTAGCATGGGCAGCATCGAAGGAGATCGAGGGGTCGATCGCAGGTTGGCTGCAGAGGGAGCGAAGAGTCGGGTTTGTAGAGCTGCTCCCCATCCAGAAGAGAGGGGGAAACAAAGGGATAAAAGAAAAAGGGAAAAGAAATAAAAGAAGGAAAAAGAGTGGATCCGATAAAAACGTTTGGAACGGGATTTCCGAACCGGAAAACTTCCTGATCTTTCCAAAAATAAAGTACGAAGAATAAATATATAGATCAAATATGTATAAGCCCGAAAAAATATCATTTGAAAAACAAAAACCATTCTCGCAATTTATTTCACGAGATTATATAATAATTTAAACACGGATAATAAAATATATCGATGTATATGTATATATTCGTGGAATTTAATTTAGGACGTAAAAATACTCGTAAAAATTATTTAAGCTATTAAAATATCGATAAAAGCCGTAAAAATAAATATCGCAAACGCTCCAAAAATTTGGGGCGTTACATCAAATCCCCCTAAAAACAAGTTTCGTCCCGAAACTTGACACACGCCGAACTTCTCGGTCCCTTAAGGCCGAGGCAGGAACTCTCACTCTAAGAAGATCGAAACTTTCTAATCTATATACACAAACTACTCAAACTACCACCGCAAGATATATCAGTCTCGAATTCTCTATTGGTGACAATCAGACCTTTACTTAATTTTAGAAGAAACTACTGACCCTTGCAACCGATCGACGAGATCATCTATCCGTGGTGAGGGATACTCATTCTTCATTGTTATCTTGTTTAGCTCACAGTAATCGATGTACATACGGAGGTAACCATCTCACTTTTCGCAAACGGTGTTCTCCATAACAACTTCAAATCAAGAGTTTAAGACATGTTCCAATATGAACTTCAAACCAAGAGTTTAAGATAACGTGTGGTGTTCTTTATGGCATTTCACTAATTCTAATGAAATATTATCACTAAGTTCTTGCAATTGCTCCATCACTTGCTTCCACAACTAATGTCTCTACACAAGTGTTATTTCATACGGCGCCTTAGACATCGGAATTAAATCAAGCTCGACCTTAGTGGAAAAATCCACATTCTGACGTATTGGAATCCGTGATATCTCAGGTTCCATCATTTCTCTTCCCGCCACATATCGTAATAATCAACAAAATCTTGTCTTATCACTTTACAAGTGGTCATGACACAATCGATCTACCTCGATCTATTGAGAAGACGTCTTTAAGACTCGTGTATTGTTCCATCTTCAACTATGACCGTGTCTGTTCTCTTTCAAGGATCCTTCTTCTCTCCAATCCGTATTGTTTCATCCTTTTTCACCTTGAAGGCATGGTCGTAATAACCTTATAAGAATCCATACTTATGTGTAGCCATAAGCGTCCTAACTGTAGGGCATAACCACGTCTTATACCAAATCGATCTTATCTTCTTCGCTCTCCTGGACATCCCAACATGTTGGGGGACTTCTTCGTATTCCACTTAATCTTACATCATTACTTCGAGTAGGTATAGAACTACTTCATTTCCTTAAGTAATGCAATCCGACCGTAGAGGTGCTAACCTCAATCTTTCTTATACTTCTCGTACACCTCACGTCGACATCAAACTTCAAAACTTCGGTCTTCTCTTACTCTAGTTGGTCACCTTATGCATCACTCGGTATCCCTTGAACAATCTTCACAACCGTACTAGTATTCCCCGTGGAAAACGTAGAACAAATTCCCCATCCAAAACCAATGAAATATCCAACTCATTACTTTTCAAGTGCTAACGTCATAAGCTCTACGCTTGCGACGTTACTATGATCCAGGTTCCTCGTTTCATGCCCTCACTATCATAGCTTCTCCGTGTGAGTCAGGAAAACTTTGAGCCAACTTTTGCTTGCAAAACATAACCTCCATTTCATTAGAACGATCATACCATGCATTCCCTTTACGCACAACAACAAAAGAAGCCTCTCTTTCCTCTTGGTTCTTCTAGTTTTGTTCGCCCCAATCGTACTTTAAAAGTTTTGATCCGTGTCATTCCCCATATGTCAATCCCATGAACTAAGAAAGTCGCACAGGATCATTACAATCACTCCCCGGGAGGTCTGATACATTCACTCGCTTTGATTCCATGCAATATTACTTGATTAAGATAATTGTACTTAGTTGACATAGTTCCTAACCACTTACATCGAACCACCGGAAATCCTCCAAGCTCTCGTTATGGATCCTTCATGCCATAGTCTTGTCTGCTCTTTTCATCTACGCTAATGAATAGACAACCCGCACACGTGTGTTCTTGGTTGTCGACGATCAGCTTATAATTGACCTTCTCCATGGTCAGCAACTTACCATTCTGCTACACTTTCCATGTTACCATACTCATGAAGGCTACCCTCCTCGGGGTACTCTACCTTAAACTCCGTTAGATCATTCTATATTCGATGCAACCTTCCTCTACTGTAAGATAATTATACCTTCTCGACTCTGTTGTGACGTGTGACTCACTTCATAGGCTTAACCACCCTTCCCTCTCTTCCATGATGTTCTGCAAGTGTACCTTCTCAATATTCTGACCTTAGTTAGCATCCACCCACGTTCCTATTGGTTGGTATCCTAAGTCTCTCGATCAAAGCTCTTCTTTTCGTTTTTTATCTTCTTGGGGTCATCATTTATAAACACTTCCTCCTTCTTGGCTTTTCTTAGTCTTTTCATCATAATGAAAATCGATCAACTCCACGTGAATCCCCACCATGCCCTTCTTCTCATAACTCTAGTAATGTTGAAACTTTACTTATTGGTACCTCGTAAGCTTAACTTACGGTATCTTAAATCTTTAGCAAATGGTTCAATCACTCTTCTCGTCTTGAATCCAATGTTTTGGAGCGTCTAAAGAAAACTTCACATCTTAATGGAATACCACCTTTAGCCTTGATAGAATGTATCCATCTCCTCCTCGATTCGCATCTTTAGTTGTCCATGCGTCTTCTTGAAGAATCTAAGTATGTTATCTCCATTGGTCTCGTTGTCGTTCGATCATGGCTTCTTTGGAACCACTTTCATACCTTAATGTTACTCCCTTTACTTGTATTGCTTCCATCTCGATTTCTCTTAAGTCATCTCGGATTTCTCCTTTCACTTGTTCGTCGTTCGTTTATGTCATCTCTAATCCTTCTCTTTGACATCCTTTTAAAGGAATCCGATAACCGCCATGGTGTTCGTTAGCACGAAATGCTCAACTCGATACTTAAGCGTACTCCTTTACGTATGAACACTATCCCAAGCCAACAACGTCGTCTTAAAGATGATGATATCGTGCTATCATCTTTTGAATAAGGTCCTAAATCTCGAAATGCTACTATACAAAAAGAGTCTCTATATAAGAGTCATAAGACTACATAAATCATATGTCCATATTACTACTCATATAACACATCCGGAACTCCATTACAACAAAACAAGGTCTAACACGTATAATAGTTCACATACATAACTATACATATGCATCAAGTCTATCATGCAACTATAATCCACATATACTATACATACATATATATATATATATATATATATATATATCAAAATCATATAAATTAAGCTGCCGAGATCCGCGGAAGGAGTGGTGGTCCGTACATTCTACCCCGACTGACTATGCTCGTGATTTTGAAAACGAAAAATCATTTTAAACTTAGAACCCTTGAGGGTTCTATTTCCCTCTATTCGGCCTTTAGAAGATTACGAGTGCCATTGTTGTCAACCTAGGGCTCTGATACCACTTTGTAACACCCCGAATCCGGTGGACTCGGGGCGCTACCGGTTGGGACCTCACAATGGGTCCCGACCCTTAGCTTGACAATAATTTCACCGGATCTTGCAACAAGCCACAAATAAAGGCCAAAACCGAAAAATATTTTTATGCAATGAAAGGAAACCCGAAAGAATACAAACACTAGACTTCAGCCGAAAACAACTCCAAAGACCAAACGTCATACACGCGGCATACAAAAAAATAAAAAAAAGAACAATGCACAACCCGACTCAAACCAAAACCCCTCCTAAAATGAATGGAACCCCGACTTCCCGCTCTTCCGGATCTCTCGGTCGCTTTCCTAACCTGCAAGGCAGTCTACAACAATCGGTATAAAACCCTTAGCTAATATTAGAAGCATTAGAATCAAGGTGAAAGACACAAACACAAGTAAATCATCATAAACACACATCATACTCCAAATCACACAAATCCGGTTTATTATCTTATTATTATTAAGTCATATCCCGTTCTAATTCAACTTAGGTTGTGACACGAGAGTCACCGAAACTCGCCTCGGTCCCTAATTACCGGCATGGAATGGTACTGATGCATCCGACCGTCTACCAGCACGGGATAGTCGCCAAGAACCTCCTAGCTCTTGTGGGAGCTAGACAAGTAGTCACCACCCGTTATCATACACTTGGGCCAAATAATATATAAAGGTCGTAATCCTATTTCCGGTTTAGTTGTTATAATGTAAACGATAAACACACACCACCAAACACGCATCGAAACTATTACGATGAATACGAGCTAAGTAAGTCCGGAGACTTACCTCGTCCCAAAGATAATCCCGCTATATCCCGCTCTCAGCTTCCCATAGGAAGACACTCAACGCCTATCAAAAGGCACACGATCAACATCTCTCTCACATGCTAGAGGTCCTAAGACTTCTAGTCTCAATGATCTCGCAAGATCATAAACCATGACCATGATAGGATAACAACCTCCTAATCCTCACGATCTCACAAGGTCATAACCATCACAACACATGCTAGGATACTCTCGTCCTAGTCACCATAATCTAAACAAACATATAACGATAATCTCAATCCTCATAAGCTCACAAGATCAACCAAACATTCAACGCCTTACAATCTTAACAAGATAATAACAACTCAAGCTTTATAACGATCATAAATCCTCAAAACTCACCTAAGGTTTATGGCCACTACTTGGCTTTCACTCCAAGTTATGCTAGATCCAACCTAGCATGATACTACCGCTAAATATAACTAGATCGAGGGAAAGGGTACTCACGCGACGCCGAAAGACGGAAGTCATTCAACGGATGTCGACTTGGACTCGTTAGGCCTTTATTGGGATGCATCCACCCTAAAATCAAAGCTAAGCACATTTAGCTAATACGCTAAATTTGAACGGGAGGTTTAACGTATATCAATATAAGGAAAACTCGCTTTCAAAAACCAAGGTTAAAACCCGTAAATACCTTCCGGACAAAATATGTGAATCTAGCAACTTTGTCAAAAACCCGAAATTTACAATTTTAAGCCATAAACCCAAATTAATCCAACAAGGGTATAAAATATAGTATATGCAAATATAAGAATATAACTCGAAGTAAAACCCAAGTTTAAAAAAAACCGTAAATATATTTTGTAACCCACCTAATCCGCGGGACTCGGGGCGCTACGGGTTGGGACCTCACAATGGGTCCCGACCCTTAGCCTGACAACAATTTCACTGGATCTTTCAACAAGACACAAATAAAGGCCAAAATAAAATACATTTTTTTCTGCAATGAAAAGAAAACCCGAAAGAACACAACAAAGGACTTCAGCCGAAAATACAACTCCAAGACTAAACGCCAACACGCGACATATAATATACAATAAATACAATACTCAAACTCGACTCAACCCAAAACCCAATCCTAAAATGTACGGAACCCCGGATGCTCACTCTTCCGGATCTCTCGGTCGCATTCCTAACATGCAAGGCAATCTACAACAATCGGTATAAAACGTTAGCTAATATTCGAAGCATTAGAATCAAGGTGAAAGGCACAAACACAAGTAAATCAACACAACACACAATATACACCAAATCACACAAGTCCGGTTTATTATCTTTTTATTATTAAGTCATATCCCGTTCTAATTCAACTTCTATTGTGAGTGGGTTGTTGTTGATATAGTTATCTTCTTGTGAGCAGGTTATGGGCTTCCTCTCCTAAGGAAGCGAGAGTGTTGTGAGTTGAGTGTGGTGACGAGGTAAGTCTCCGAACTTACTTAGCTCGTATTCCTTGTATTAGATTCGATGTGTGTTTGGTGGTGTGTTTATGCTTTATTTTTTATAACAATTAAACCGAAAATAGGACCACCGATCTTTATATTATTTGGCCCAAGTGTATGATAACGGGCAGTGACATCACTGCCTAGCTGTTGCGTAGAGCTAGGAGGATCTTGGTGACTAGCCCGTGTGGTTAGACGGTCGGATGCATCCGTACCGTTCCATGCGGTAAGTGGGGACCGAGGCGAGTTTTGGGAGATTCTCGTGTCACAAAAGATGTTGAATTAGAACGGGATATGACTTAATAATAAAAAGATAATAAACTGGACTTGTGTGATTTGGTGTATATTGTGTGTTGTGTTGATTTACTTGTGTTTGTGCCTTTCACCTTGATTCTAATGCTTCGAATATTAGCTAACGGTTTTATACAGATTGTTGTAGATTGCCTTGCAGGTTAGGAATGCGGCCGAGAGATCTGGAAGAGTGGGCAGCCGGGGTTCCGTACATTTTAGGATTGGGTTTTGAGTGGAGTCGAGTTTGAGTATTGTATTTATTGTATATTGTATGTCGCGTGTTGGCATTTAGTCTTGGAGTTGTATTTTCAGCTGAAGTCCTTTGTTGTGTTCTTTCGGGTTTTCTTTTCATTGCATAAAAAAAAAGTATTTTATTTTGGCCTTTATTTGTGTCTTGTTGAAAGATCCAGTGAAATTGTTGTCAGGCTAAGGGTCGGGACCCATTGTGAGGTCCCAACCCATAGCGCCCCGAGTCCCGCGGATTTGGAGTATCACAAAAGTGGTATCAGAGCTAACCTTGAGTTACGAGTGTGCTTGCCCTAGTAGGTGGTCACTCGGCTCGGTGGACGGTCCTTGTCCTGACGTGGACGTCAGAAGTTTAAGTGGTGGAGATTGTAACATCCCGTAAAAATTGGCATCCCGCATCATTTGAATGGGGATTTGTGATTGACTTATAAGGATGGGTTGCTACCCATGTCAACAAGAATTCTTTTTTTCCAGTGGTAGAGTGAGGACAAATAACTCTAGAGTTAAGCGTTCTTGTGCGGGAGCAATTTCAGGATGGGTCACCTCCTGGGAAGTTTCCGCACCAGCATGGTTGGTATGGGGATAGCGTCCTTAAGACCTCGGGTCTTACAATTTTCCGGGCAAATTATACCATTTTAGAAATATGGGTCATCATCCGAAATAAAATTCTGGGCAATTTCTGTAATTAATACCACATAGGGTAGATCTGCAAATTCCAATAATCTGGGTGAAAATTGTAAATACAAAATAGTGGGTCACAATTGTAATAAACCAAAAGAAGAGGGGGCCGAAATGAATAAACCCTAAAAGGGTTCTTCTTCCTTGGCAACCTGCGCAGGCGGCTGGCTGTGCTGGCGTTCCGGCAGCGAGGAGGGCGAAGGCAGACGAAGTTCCTCCGGCGTAGACGACGTTCCTGCTGGAGGTGTTGCAGAGGGGGCGAAGAGGGCGGTTCCCCGGCAGCAGTTGCAATAAAGGTTAAGATCTTGTTCTGGCAGTGGTGATGGTGACTCCCTAGTTCCGGCAGCACTTCGAGGCGGAGGAGGAGGCCGTTAGAGGGGTTTCTCCGACAACGAAGAAGAAGGAAATTTTGGGTGAAGGAGGCGGCTGCTAGCGAGAGATGCAGGGGAAGAGAGAATAGTGTTGCTATTGTTCCTGGTTCTAGAAGAGTTCGAGAGAGAGAGGAAACGTGAGATGGATAAGCTACAGACGAGGATATAGGAGTCGGGGTTGTAGATGCTCACGGCTCCGAGCTAGCATGGTCGGCATCGAAGGAGATCGAGGGGTCGATTGCAGGTTGGTTGTAGAGGGAGCTAAGAGTCGGGTGTGTAGAGTTGCTCACCAGCCAGGAGAGAGGGGGAAACAAAGGGATAAAAGAAAAAGGGAAAAGAAATAAAAGAAGGAAAAAGAGTGGATCCGATCAAAACATTCGGAACAGGATTTCCGAACCGGAAAACTTCCTCATCTTTCCGAAAATAAAGTACGAAGAATAAATATATGGATCAAATATGCATAAGTTCAAAAAAATATCATTTGAAATACAAAAACCATTCTCACAATTTATTTCACGAGATTATATGATAACTTAAACACGGGTAATAAAATATGTCGATGTATATGTATATATTCGTGGAATTTAACTTACAACGTAAAAATACTCGTAAAAATTATGTAAGCTATTAAAATATCGATAAAATCCGTAAAAATAAATATCTCAAACGCTCCAAAATTTTGGGGCGTTACATTAGATCCCCCTAAAATCCAAGTTTCGTCCCGAAACTTGGCGCACGCCGAACTTCTCGGTCCCTTAAGGCTGAGGTGGAACTCTCACTCTAAGAAGAGACTGAGGTAGGAACTTCTCGGTCCCTCAAACCACCACCGCAAGATATATCAGTCTCAAATTCTCAATTGGTGACAATCAGACCTTAACTCAATTTTAGAAGAGACTACCGACCCTTGCAACCGATCGACGAGATCATCTTTCCATGGTGAGGGATAATCGTTCTTCATTGTTATCTTGTTCAGCTCATTGTAATCGATGAACAAACGGAGGTAACCGTCTCACTTTTTGCAAACTAGGTACTCTATAACAACTTCAAATCAAGAGTTTAAGATATATTCCAATATGAACTTCAAATCAAGAGTTTAAGATAACGTTTGGTGTTCTTTATGGCATTTCACTAATTCTAATGAAATATTATCACTAAGTTCTTGCAATTGCTCCATCACTTGCTTCCACAACTCATGTCTCTGCAAGTGTTATTCCATACGGCGCCTTAGACATCGGAATTAAATCAAGCTCGACCTTAGTGGAAAAATCCACATTCAGACGTATTGGAATCCGTGATATCTCAAGTTCCATCTTTTCTCTTCCCGTCACATATCGTAATAACCGACACAATCTTGTCTTATCACTTTACAAGTGGTCATGACACAATTGATCTACCTTGATCTATTGAGGTAACGTCTTTAAGACTCGTGTCTTGTTCCATCTTCAGCTATGAACGTTTCTGTTCTCTTTCATAGGTCCGTCTTCTCTCGAATCCGTATTGTTTCTCCTTTTTCACCTTGAAGGCCTAGTCGTAATTACCTTTTAAGAATCAATACTTATGTGTTGCTATAAGCGTCCTAACTGTAGGGCATAACCACGTCTTATACCAAATCAATCTTATCTTCTTCGCTCTCCTGAACATCCCAACATGTTGGAGGAGTACGTCGTATTCCACCTAATCTTGCATGATTCCTTCGAGTAGGTGTAGAACTACTTCATTTTCTTAAGTAACGTCAATCCGACCGTAGAGGTTCTAACCTCAATCTTTCATATAATTCTTGTACACCTCACGTCGACATCAAACTTCAAAACTTCGGTCTTCTCTTACTTTGGTTGGTCACCTTATGCATCACTCGGTATCCCATAAACAATCTTCACAACCGTACTAGTGTTCCCCGTGGAAAACGCTATAGCAAATTCCTCATCCAAAACCACTAAAATATCCAACTCATTACTTCTCAAGTGCTAACGTCATAAGCTCTACGCTTGCGGCGTTACTATAATCCAAGTTCCCTGTTTCATGCCATCACTATCATAGCTTCTCCGTGTGAGTCAGGAAAACTTTGACTCAGCTTTTGCCCACAAAACATAACCTCCATTTCATTAGAACAAACATACCATGCATCCCCTTTACGCACAATAACAAAAGAAGCCTCACTTTCCTCTTGGTTCTTCTAGTTTCGTTCGCCCCAATCGTACTTTAAAAGTTTTGATCCGTATCATTCCCCATATGTCAATCCCAAGAACTAAGAAAGTCACACAAGGTCATTACAATCACTCCCCGGGAGGTCTGATACATTCACTCGCTTTGATTCCATGCAATATTACTTGATTAAGATAATTGTCCTTAGTTGACATAGTTCCTAACTACTTACACCGAACCACCGGAAATCCTCCAAGCTCTCGTTACTGATCCTTCATGCCATAGTCTTGTCTGCTCTTCTCATCTATGCTAATGAATAGACAACCCGCACAAGTGTGTTCTTGGTTGTCGCCGGTCAGCTTATAATTGACCTTCTCCAAGGTCAACAACTTACCATTCTGCTACACTTTCCATGTTACCATACTCATGAAGGCTACCCTCCTCGGGGTACTCTACCTTAAACTCCGTTAGATCATTCTATATTCGATGAACCTTCCTCTACTGTAAGATAATTATACCTTCTCGACTCTGTTGTGACGTGTGACTAACTTCATAGGCTTAACCGCCCTTCCCTCTCTTCCATGATGTTCTGCAAGTGTACCTTCCCAAATATTCTGACCTTAGTCAGCATCCACCCACGTTCCTATTGGTTGGTATCCTAAGTCTCTCGATCAAAGCTCTTCGTTTCGTTTTTTACCTTCTTTGGGTCATCATTTATAGACACTTCCTCCTTCTTGGCGTTTCTTAGTCTTTTCATCATAATGGAAATCGATCAACTCCACGTGAATCCCCACCATGCCCTTCTTCTCATAACTCTAGTAATGTTGAAACTTTACTTATTGGTACCTCGTAAGCTTAACTTATGGTATCTTAAATCTTTAGCAAATGGTTCGATCACTCTTCTCGTCTTGAATCCAATGTTTAGGAGTGTCAAAAGAAAACTTCACATCTTAATGGAATACCACCTGTAGCCTTGATAGAATGTACCCATCTCCTCCTCGATTCGCATCTTTAGTTGTCCATGCGTATTCTTGAAGAATCTAAGTTTGTTATCTCCATTGGTCTCGTTGTCATTCAATCATGGCTTCTTTGGAACCACTTTCATACCTTAATGTTACTCCCTTTACTTGTATTGCTTCCATCTCGATTTCTCTTAAGTCGTCTCGGATTTTTCCTTTCACTTGTTCGTCGTTCGTTTATGTCATCTCTAATCCTTCTCTTTGACATCCTTTTAAAGGAATCCGATAACCGCCATGGTGTTCGTTAGCACGAAATTCTCAACTCGATACTTGAGCGTACTCCTTTATGTTTAAACACTATCCCAAGCCAACAATTTCGTCTTAAAGATGATGATATCGTGCTATCATCTTTTCAATAAGGTCCTAAATCTCGAAATGCTACTATATAAAAAGAGTCCGTGTATAAGAGTCATAAGACTACATAAATCCTATGTCCATATTACTACTCATATAACACATCCGGAAATCCATTACAACAAAACAAGGTCTAACATGTATAATAGTCCACATATATAACTATACTTATGCATCAAGTCTATCATGCAACTACAATCCACGTATACTATACATATCTACATATATACATATACATATATATATATATATATCCAATAAACTAAGCTGCCGAGATCTGCTGAAGGAGTGGTGGTCCGTACATTCTACCCCGACTGACTATGCTCGTGATTTTGAAAACAAAAAATCATTTTAAACTTAGAACCCTTGAGGGTTCTATTCCCTCAATTTGGCCTTTAGAAGATTGCGAGTGTCATTGTTGTCAACCTAGGGCTCTGATATCACTTTGTAACACCTCGAATCCGCAGGACTCGGGACGCTACGGGTTGCGACCTCATAATGGGTCCCGATCCTTAGCTTGACAACAATTTCACCGGATCTTGCAACAAGGCACAAATAAAGGCCAAAACCGAAATACATTTTTATGCAATAAAAAGAAATCCGAAAGAACACAAACACCGGACTTCAGCTGAAAACAACTCCAAAGACCAAACTCCATACACGCGACGTACAAAACAATAAACGAAGAACAATACACAACCCGAATCAAACCAAAACCCCTCCTAAGGATGTACGGAACCCCGGCTACCCACTTTTCCGGATCTCTCGGCCGCTTTCCTAACCTGCAAGGCAATCTACAACAATCGGTATAAAACCGTTAGCTAATATTCGAAGCATTAGAATCAAGGTGAAAGGCACAAACACAAGTAAATCAACATAAACACACATCATACTCCAAAGCACATGGTTTATTATCTTGTTATTATTAAGTCATATCCCATTCTAATTCAACTTAGGTTGTGAAACGAGAGTCACCGAAACTCGCCTCGGTCCCTACTTACCGGCATGGAATGGTACTAATGCATCCGACCGTCTACCAGCACGGGATAGTCACCAAGAACCTCCTAGATCTCACGGGAGCTAGACAAGTTGTCACCGCGTGATCATACACTTGGGACAAATAATATATAAAGGTCGGTAATCCTATTTCCGGTTTAGTTGTTATAATGTAAACGATAAACACACACCACCAAACACGCATCGAAACTAATACGAAGAATACGAGATAAGTAAGTCCGGAGACTTACCTCGTCCCAAAGATAATTCTGCTATATCCCGCTCTCAGCTTCCCATAGGAAGACGCTCAACGCCTGTCAAAAGGCACACGATCAACATCTCTCTCACATGCTAGAAGTCCTAAGACTTCTAGTCTCAATGATCTCGCAAGATCATAAACCATAACCATGATAGGATAACAACCTCCAAATCCTCCCTATCTCACAAGGTTATAACCATCACAACACATGCTAGGATACTCTCGTCCTAGTCACCACAATCTCAACAAACATATAACGATAATCTCAATCCTCATAAGCTCACAAGATAACCAAACACTCAACGCCTTACAATCTTCACAAGATAATAACACCTCAAGCTTTATAACCATCATAAATCATAAAAACTCACCTAAGGTTCATTGCCACTACTTGACATTCACTCTAAGTTATGCTAGATCCAGCCTAGCATAATACTACCGCTAAATATAACTAGATCGAGGGAAAGGATACTCACGCGACGCCAAAAGACAGAAGTCGTTCAACGGATGTCGACTTGGACTCGTTAGGCCTTTATCGAGACGCTTCCAAAACCCTAAAATCAAAGCTAAGCAAATTTAGCTAATACGCTAAATTTGAACGGGAGATTTAACGTATATAAATCTAAGGAACTCGCTTTCAAAAACCAAGGTTAAACCCGTAATAACCCTTTCGGGCAAAATATGTGAATCTAGCAACTTGGTCAAAAACCCGAAATTTACAACTTTGAGCCATAAACCCAAATTAATCCAACAAGGGTATAAAATATAGTATATGCAAATATAAGAATATAACTCGAAGTAAAACCCAAGTTTAAAAAAACCGTAAATATATTTTCCGGACAAATTATACCATTTTAGAAATATGGGTCATCATCCGAAATAAAATTCTGGCCAATTCTGTAATTAATACCACAGAGGGTAGATCTGCAAATTCCAATAATATGGGTGAAAACTGTAAATAAAAAATAGTGGGTCACAATTGTAATAAACCAAAAGAAGAGGGGGCCGAAATGAATAAACCCTAAATGGGTTCTCCTTCCTTGGCAACCTGCGCAGGCGGCTGGTTGTGCTATTGTTCCGGAAGCAAGGAGGGCGAAGGCCGGCGAGGTCCCTCCGGCGTCGACGGCATTCCTGTTGGAGGCGTTGCAGAGGGAGAGAAGAGGGCGGTTCATCGGAAGCAGTTGCAACAAAGGTTGGATCTGATCTGGCGGTAGTGACGGTGACTCCCTGGTTCCGGCAGCACTTCGAGGTGGAGGAGGAGGCTGCTAGAGGGGTTTCTTTAACGACGAAGAAGAAGGAAATTTTGGGTGAAGGAGGCGGCTGCTAGCAAGAGATGCAGGGGAAGAGAGAATAGGGTTGCTATTGTTCTTGATTCCAAAAGTGTTCGAGAGAGAGAGAGAGAGGAAACGTGAGATGGATGAGTTGCAAACGAGGATATAGGAGTTGGGGTTGCAGATGCTCACTGCTCCGAGCTAGCATGGGCAGCATCGAAGGAGATCGAGGGGTCGATTGCAAGATGGTTGAAGAGGGAGCGAAGAGTCGGGTCTTTAGAGCTGCTCACCAGCCAGGAGAGAGGGGGAAACAAAGGGATAAAATAAAAAGGGAAAAGAAATAAAAGAAGGAAAAAGAGTGGATCCGATCAAAACGTTCGGAACGGGTTTTCCGAACCGGAAAACTTCCTGATCTTTCCGAAAATAAAGTACGAAAAATAAATATATGCATCAAATATGTATAAGCTCAAAAAAATATCATTTGAAATACAAAAACCATTCTCGCAATTTATTTCACGAGATTATATAATAACTTAAACACGGGTAATAAAATATATCGAGGTATATGTATATATTCGTGGAATTTAATATACGACGTAAAAATACTCGTAAAAATTATTTAAACTATTGAAATATCGATAAAATCCGTAAAAATAAATATCGCAAACGCTCCAAAAATTTGGGGTGTTACACAGAAGATTGATAACAAACACCGTTGCTTACCTAGAAATAGATTATCCAGGAAGTTTGAGATTACCTAGGAAGTTTGAGTGTTTTATATTCACAAAAATAAGAGATGAGAATTTTGAGATTACCCAGAAATAGATTACCCAGGAAGTTTGAGATTACCCAGAAATAGAAACAAACACTACTACTTACCCAGAAATAGAACAGGAAAATGTAAGTAGTCTAGATTCCAGTGACACAGAAGCTCAACAAAAAGGGACCTGCGTTTGAAGGGAAGAAGAAGGGACCTGGGTTTATAAATATGGAAGAAGAAGGGGTGCATTTTTTGATCACAAATTCCATCCAAAATGTCCATCAACATTGTCACAAATCAAATTAGATGGTTGTCCACTTTTTGTACTTTTTCTGATTTCATCTATTATATAGGAGCCCATTATATAAATTACGGTCCTAATATTCAACTTCATGGTGTAAAAGGCCTACAATGTGAATTCTTCCGAAATGTATACCCCGCGGCACTACAGCTCCTTCCTCGGCGACGACGACACTTCTTCCTCCAGTAGTGCTAGGGCAGGCAGCCAAAGGCACGAGGAACGCGGTCCAGTCTCCTCTGGTGGTGGTTCTGGATCGACAGAGGGCTCGAGGAGCTTTCTTGGATGAGTTGCAGTAGAGAAACGAGGTTGTAGGATCAAAGAAAGGTTTCTTTTAATCCAAAAAATTTTAAATAAAATGGCATGATTAAAACAAGAAGTGTATAACTAATTTCATTTCTTTTTATAATTAATTGAATTAATATTTGTTTGAAAAAAAATGTAGGAATATCTGAGTATCTAGATATCTTGGACATTCAAATATTCGTGGCTATTGGGATCACCGAGAATATCTTTTTTATCCTGATATCTGCTTTACAAAAATGTAATTTGCATCCAATAATCCAAAAATATATTGGATTATATTAATACCAATAATAATTTTTACGAAATATTTTGAACTGAATTATATAAATTTTAGGACCAAATCTCCGATTTGGGTTAATTTACCCATCATACACCATCCAAATATGTCTCACCTTTTCCGAATCGTATAATTATCCACGAAATTCGGCTTATTCATATGATCACAATTCTAAAACTAAGTATCTAAATATGACTTCAGCTATATTAAATAATTATTCTTGGATATCTAAATTATCCGTTTCATTAGGCTAAACTTAACATCAAGATCAATTTTTATTGATTAAACAAACTATTCAAAAGAGAGAAAAAAACTAAAAAGTCAAATAACATAAAATGTTTGGAAGAAGTTGATGTTCAATTTTTTTAGAACATTATTATATTATTTTCAATTTTACCCTCAAATATCAGTAAATTCGAATTTGGACAAATACAGACAAGGGTTTAGGCCCATATAAAACGGATAATCGGGTTAAAATCCAACTCAAATGAAATAGATATGTAAAAGCTCTTGGATCCGAATTACGGACTGAGTCCGGAAAAACTGACAAAAAAAATATCCATATGAAGTTTGGATTTGTCTCTCATTATTTATTTAAAATATATTTCATAAAAATGAAAATTTCAAAAAAGAAAAAAAATGTTTTGGTGAAGCAAAGCAAGAAAGGACATTCAGGTCATGTCCCACGAACGGACCCCACAATTCTTTCACTTCATATTATTCACCTCTTGCCTATAATTATATATCATCATGTTCATTTTCTCTCTTTAAGAATATCATTTCTTTTAATTTTGACAAAAATAATTTCTAAATAATATATCGGTTATTCAAGCAAATCTTATTTATTTCTCATCCGTGAACCGAAACGATTTTTTTTTAAAAAAAAAAAAAATTTAAAAATAGACATATTAGATTCAAAAATATATTGGAGTTGGTTTTGGAGTATATACAAGTAAAACATACTTGTTGAATGCGTTTTGCTATTTTCATATTTGTTAAGGATGTAGTTTCATGAATGAACGCCGAGAACCGAAAATAAACAACGTAATGTACGTGATTTCAAGACGTACGATTGAAGGTATAAGGCGCACAAGCCTACGCCTTATAAACTAACCCATGACGACCGTGCTTTATATTGAAAATGTATATGCATAAATGTGCCACTTACGTTGTAAAGTATGTTTGAATTTTAATACATGCATGATCCTATACTTATATGTGTGACCGTGCTCCTTCTTACTCAACACGATCGTGATATATGAAGCATCGTTGTGCAAAACCAGGTCCACCCGCAAAGACAGATCTCGTAACTTCAAAGTGTCTAATTATTTCAACGATTCTCTCTCTCTCTATATATATATATATATAATTTTAATTGATTGTTCTAAACAAATTAAATTTGTTTTTTAAAAGCGTGTCGTTTTCGAAAATAATTGTTTACTTTCAAATTTTATTTTTCTTGTTTTGGAAAAGGTCCAAGTGTACTTAAATATATTTTTATTAATATTATTAACAAAAAATGGTATGTTGATGCTCGATGATGACAAGTAGTAATTTCTTATAACAATTTGATTTATGTGGTTTATTTATTGTATAGTACGAATGATATTTACATAAAACCATATAATATATGTAGTTTTATGCATATAATAACCTCACTATCCACATAATGAAGATGTACATGAAGAAAAAATATTCAAAATTCAAAAAAAAAAAAAATGTTTTTCTTTTCTCTCTAAAATATGCTTTCCAGATCAAAACCAGCTCTCTTACACTACAAGAAAGAAGAAACAAATAAAAAAAACAGATTCAAAAAGTATAGTTTTAAAAAAGAAGATAATTGAGATTATTCTCTAATTTAAATTCTTTTAGTATTAGCACTAGAATTGATGCAACTGTGGCTCACTTTCACTTTGTCTCCCATCAAAACACAACCCACTGATCAAAAGAAGAGCCTCATACTTCAATTTGGCGCCCTTCACCCATTCTTCAAAAGCTTTGCAGGAACTCATCCATGGCGGATCCTCTCATTTGAAGCTTCTGAAACAAACCCAGATGAAATATGATTTGCAGGAAGAAACCCTTTGCTTTTGAGGGAAATGGGTCTTTCCCAGTTTACCTTAATGTCTATGATATCACCCCCATTAATGGCTATGCTCACTGGCTTGGCCTTGGAGCTTACCACTCTGGTGTTCAAGGTACTCATCTTCATTCCATTGCTAGATTCAGATCTGATCTGCCCTCTTTTGTATGAAAAACAAAATATTTAGGCCTTGTTTGGTTTCAACATCTCATATCTTAAGCTCCGTTTGATTATAACTCCGGAAACAGAAACACATTGTTCAGGAAATTTTTTTAAGTGATTCCAAAAAGTTACTCCAAAAAATTAGATGAAGAGTGATATATTTATGGCGTTTTTATTCCGTTTTTGTTTTTGAAATTAAAATCAAACGGGCCCTAAGTGTATTCATTCCGGTCCGATTTGGTTGGTTTTGTTTTGTGATTGTAGTTCATGAAGTAGAGTATGCATTTGGAGCTCATGAGTATCCAACAACAGGAATATTTGAAGGGCAACCAAAGCAAAGTGAAGGGTTTACATTCAGGAAATCTGTTTTGATAGGATGGACAGAAATGACATCAAGTGAAGTGAGAAAGGTAATGGAGGAATTTGCAGATGAATACAAGGGCAATGCTTACAATCTCATCTCTAAGAACTGCAACCATTTTTGTAATGATGCTTGCATTAGGCTCACCGCGAGTCCCATTCCGAGTTGGGTGAATCGTCTTGCTCGAATCGGTAATACACTCGATCTTTCTCTGAGGGTCCGCTTGGTTTAAACTCCGGAAACGGAAATGGAATGAAACGAATTTAGTTCATACGTATATGCTTGTTCATGAAACTTTTTTGAACTAATTGGAGTAAAATTTGATTACTTTTGATAACTTTGCAAACTTTGCAAAGAATCATTTCAAAAAATTTTATGAACAAGGTCATATGGTGTATATTCATTTCCATTCCGTTTTCATTTTCCGAGTTACGGCTAAACGGGGTTGGGTTTCAAACTTTTAACGGTCTATGTTATCTTATGTTTTTGTAGGATTACTTTGCAATTGTATGATCCCAGCAAGCATATGCACAATCAAGATCAACCATCACAGCATGAACAAAACAGAAGAGAAGATAGTCGAGGAAGAGAAGAAGCTTTGTAGTAGTAGATCGAGAAAATCGACACCCTCTTCGAATTCTTTGTCCTCATCTTCGAGTTCTTTGCCTTCTCCTCGCGAATCTGCAAACAAAAACAACCGAAGAAGGCGATCTGTGACACCAACTTCACCTTTGATGATGAGTTCGCCTACATCTCCTACTACTATGAAATAGGGGGAAAATGTCCATATTTTGATTCAAGTTTGTCAATTGATGGATTGAGAACCTTGATGAGAAACAAGAAGTTTAAAAGCAAGAGCACATTCTGTTTCATCATCCATGGTTTTCAAGATCATGTGTTACGATTATTGAGTGGGTAGGGACGAACAATGTATCTAATGACTCTTACCGCCACCCGATCCATCAACCAAAACCATATGCCCAACTCACCATTCGTTAAGGGTCTTATTCGTATTCAATTCATACATATCCAACGGATAAAGTGGGTGGATGTGAGATTTCCGTTGTTCTCACATTGTCTATGATATACGTATTAAACGTTCTACTAAAATCAAGAACAAAAAAATATCGTCGAATTGGACATGTTATCAGTTTAAGTACAACATTTAATTTAATATAGTTTATATATTAAGGGAATAAATGTAAAATTGTATACTATAAATAAATAAATAAATAATTTAAACGGGTAAATATGGGTCGAATGGGTGGGTAATGAGTGGATGAAATTTTTATCCGGATTCTATCCGATCCATTATCCCGTCACTCAATACGGATGAAATTGTGAACGTATTTGGTTCCTCTTAAATATTATTTTAATGTTATAATCTCAAAATAATCTATAATCCAAATTTGACATTTATTAGAGAGGTTATATGCGTGTTTTTTTAATACTTCAATCCCAAATTAGTTTTTCTTCTAATCCTTAACTTAAGGTGATCTTTAAACTTTTAAATTTTTATTGGTCAATTTGTGTAATTTTTATCTGTTTACACCTCAAATGTAAAAAAAAAAGGTCATAATGAAAACTTTTTCAAAACTTCATGGTACTTGAGTGAAATTAGTTAAATTAGAGTGCAAATTTATGCAATTTCCTCAAACCTCGTTGCCTAAAGTGAAATTTGGCTTTGATTTTTTTGGTGTGTAAAGCGGAATATGTGCAATGTCACGGATTATGTGGATGAATCATTAATGAGAGAGGGAGGAGTCACAATCAATTAAGTATTTGAATTAAATAGTCCGGTTGGTGTAAATTAGTGAAATAATTGGACAAGAATCTTCAAAAGAATGGAGGTTTTGTCTAAAGGGTCCCACTGGGTTGCCACCTAATCATGTAAACCAACAAACCTAATTTCTTGGAGGTTACCACAAACATCTACTACATGAGGCAAGGGTGTATATATATATATATATATCTTAGTGGTGAGATAATTCAAAAAAATCTAAATGTAAAAATTGATCATAGTATTAATATATGATTTAATTCGGGGATTTTTTGAATTACGGCTGAGATTCCATAAAATAATTTGATATATGATTTCGATAATATGATCAGATATTTGAAGATTTTTGGATCGAATATAAATTGTTTTTTCTATTGCTTCCTTTTGCTTTTTGCTAGGCATACGACTTTACTTCTATCCTTTATCCCGTCATATTATGATGAACAATTTTTTAGTTAGTAGATAAGTGTGTTTGACAAGAGACCAAGAAAATGCATTTTGGGATGAAGACTATTCAAATTTACTAATTTTCGGTTGGTGTCTTTCATGCCGGTTTGCCATTTTGTTCTATTTAGTACCCTATATAATAATTGCAAAGAACCTATAAAAATAACGGAAAATTCATATTATATTTATTATAATTATATAAAAATAATATTTTTATACTTTGTAAAACTACTTATTTTATAATAATTTTTTTAAAGTCGATCACTTTATTTACATTGTAAGAAATTAATTTTGTTTGAAAAAATTAAAATTAAAATGAAATATTAAAATTTGTTATTTTATAAAATAATACAAGGTAAATTATGGCTATATTTTCAAAATATTATATAAAAATATTTTTTAAAGTCTGATGAAATATTAAAAAAAATTTGTTTGACAAAGACTTTAGTCAATTGTTAAAAGTCTATTTTAGCTGGGTTTTTATTTTTAAAAATCCACTGTTATTATATTTTTTAAATGAAGCCATAAATTATCTTGTAATTTTTTTATAAAACAACTTCTTTAATATTTCATTCAATTGTTTAGAATAAAAACTGAATTTTCTACGTTCTAAATAAAGTGACAACTTTTAGAAAAATAGTTCAAAAATTAAATGCATAAAATTTCATATTTAACTATAAAAACACATACGGAAGTCGTAAATGCAAAGTGATGGAATTCACAAATGCACGGAGGTTACGGGTTCCGAATCCGTGACAAAATTTTCACGGTTACGGAACCCGTAACCGTGATTTTCTTTGTAAATTCTAACCCGGGAAAACAATAAAAAAAAAAATCTGACACCATCATGGTTCCGTAACCGTGATGTCAGGAATTTTTTTATTTTTATTTTACTATTTTATTATTCTCCTTTCAACGATTAAAAGGACATAAAAACAAATCTAAAGGAAACCAAGCGGAAAAGAGTTGCCCTTGGGACTCGTTTGGCGATTATGAAAACTAAAGAAACCAGAATCTTGTCCATTTCTAAGATTATTATTGCTTGATCATCGTCATTGTAAGTTTCATAGCTCATTTGCCATGTTAGGAATAGTGATGGATTCTTTTCATCACTTGATGAACTAGATTCGTTTCCTTTGCTTCCCCGATTCCATAATCGTCAACCAACACAAGTACTCAATAGTAGGTATGGGGGTGGGGTTGGTTCAACTTAAAAGGTCCAACAAAGATTGAAAAAACAGTGCAAACCCACATGCACCAAAAACATTCAAGTATTCATTTCATACTTGACACTTTCACGCAAAAGCTCTGAATTAAATAAATGCAAAAGTATATTGATTTAAAATTTGACTTCTGTAGTCTTAAAACACTGTCCTCAATTTCAGAAACATAAATTAAATTCACACCATTCTCAGGGAAGAGAATCCAATACCTTCTACTAGGATTTGCAAGAGCAACCGCGCTATCTTTAAACAGTCAACCTTCTACTAGCACCTGAGAAGCCGTCCTCACTACCAGCGATGCATTGTATCGAGCTCCAATCGCCCAATGGTAGTGTTTTGGGATTTAGACATATGATATCAGTTCTGCTTCGCTTTCATCCAATCGTAAAAATTGTCCAGAATCAAGGGCCAAGCAAGATCTGGGTCATAGTTGCTCAGGTCTGGAAAACTTATCTGTCAAGGACATTATGATTATTGACTATCACAGTATAATGCAGAAATATAAAGTTGGTCTGGAAAACTTATCTGCCAAGGGCATTATGATTATTGACTATCACAGTATAATGCAGAAATATAAAGTTCATTTGAAGGTTTTTTTTCTAATTAGTTGATAAAATGACGACAACAGACTTATGCAGCATGTGATTCATTGTAAGGGTGGGTTTGAAACCCTAAATGCATCTTATAAGCAATGCAAACGGGGAGGGGAAAAAACAAAACAGACAGTACACCATTTGATAAGGGTTCAGGAGGCCTTGAGTGCAGCTTACTTGGTTTTAATGCAAAGTAAAGTAGTATTGGGCGGTAACTTTTTGGAGATTATTGAGGAATTTATAAAACCCAAAATATAGTTGAGATGTCCGAGGACAAGATTATGAGGAGATTAGATTTAATGGGCTTTTAGGGGAGATTTTAAAACAATCTTGTTTGGAGATTATCGAGCAGATTGCTAAAATTCATTTCAAGTATGCCCTTTCAAACCTCACATGCAACACATGTGCCTAATTTTATGGGCCATTTGGTTGGAGTATATGAATGAAAACCGTTAAAAGGGAAGGAAATGGAAGGAAAATGAACACCATTCTTTCATGTATAAAAAGGACCTCTATATTCCACTTCAGAAACTAACCAAACACATTTTTGTTGGATCAGTATGATCCCAATCTGTTTCCAAGGATAAATTTTGGCAAAATATATATTTTGAATTCTGTCTTTTGATAAATTAATTCAACAAATCTAATACAAATCTCCTCTCACCAAATTAGATTATTTTGCAGATTTTCATATTTCACGGAACTCTTAAAGAAAGCTCTCTGAAAAGCTTCATCAACTACACAAACAGCTTCAACTATCCAAAAAGATTGTTCTGCCGAATAAGGCCTAAGGCAGAGAATGTGTTCCATCAACTCGGTTTTACGAAAAGCGGCAAGTTCAATGCATCCCCACTCAAGCCTTCATCTTTCCAACAAAATCTAAAAATAATGCATAGCTTATGTAATATAATGTATAGTTGGCTTTATTTCCAGGGAATGTTTTGTCGATTCCAGCACAGCCCACTTAGGAATTAGAAATGGTTTAGCTTCAAATGAATTAAGTTTACAGGTATATAAAGGAACATCATGGATCAAGTTCTATGAAGGTACAAAGGAACGTCATCTATACCTCATTGCAGAACCTGTAAAACCCCATCCATTGATCCATATTTATAACTTTGTATTCACCTTGTACCTGCAGTAAAAAAATAAATCCATTTCCATAAGACTACATTACCATAATGACATGCTTGAAACATTTTTTTTTTCCAGATTTTGTTTAGTTTTTCTTTTATGGGATGCCAGTTTAAACATCAGAGTCGTTCCAAAACTCAAACATTGCCAACCCTTCATACCAAATGCAACCTTGCTTTCATTTTTTGATGTCAATCCAATACTTTCAAGCTATAGATTGTAAGGGAGATTCAATACACATTCTTTACAAGTGTTAAGTATATACCCTCTTAAATCATATATATCAAAACCCCAAAGGGCCAATAACTTCTCATTAAAAAGTATGATTGGTCTTATCATTGGATGAGCATTAGCACTATTATTGCAGTGCTTAAAAGCCCAAATGGATCCAAACACAAAAAGGAAAAAAAGAAGAAGAAATTGTGTATATTTCTTACCTTTTTCATTAAAAATATGTTTCCTTTTCGTAAGGAATCTCCTTTTTTCACAATAAAATACATTATCTATAAAGTGACACTAGTAAGCTACCCTTAATAAATAAGATACTACCTAAGAAATAGTGATACTATGAGCAACCCAATCACTTACTTTCAAGTACTCAACGAAGTAATCAACTTGAGCACGGAATATGGACCCTAAAACAATATCCAGTAACTGGCAGATGCTCTCAATATCAACACTTTTCTGTTTGTCCTCTGCAAACAAAAGGTAACAAGCAATATGGGGCAGAGAACAATTTTAATGTTCAGCAAGTCAAATTTAGAGAAAGTAAGATTACGGTTATGGGCATCATAATCATACCAGTGAGACAGTATTGGAACGCATAAGTATAGAAGTTTGCAAAATTGGATGGTCTTCTAACCTTTGTGAGACAATGACACAACCAGTACATTAAATCCAGTACAGGAAATTGGATGAAAAAACATATTATGTAATGCATCCTACAAGAAGAACAACTGCAGAAGTACCTCATTCTCAACCTCAGGAAGTGCTTTTTTCAGTTTAACAATGGTATCTACCCGTAATGGTTTAAGGCATCGACGCCACTCTTCCTGCCAAATAAAACAGTCTACTCATTAATGTCACAAATCCAAAGTTAAAAGCATAAACTCCTTCCCTTGATTCAAATAACTTGGACAGCTTTAAGTCTTCAAAATATAAATAGAAACATTAAATGAGGGTGAACAAATCATGAATTTGAGGAAAATTATCTAGGTACTAGTAAGGGGCCACATCATGTTAAAAGACTAACTAGGGAAAGCCAAAGAAACATTCAGTGTAAGCCAAATTTCGAGAGGACAATGAATTTGAAAGAACGGATACCACTGAATATAAAGAAGCATATTATTATGAGTTGACAAAGTTATCATAAAGTCCAAACTTTTATTGCTCTTAAAATAAAACTTTCAGTAGAAAAATGCAGAATTGCATACCAGGGTGAAGTATCCCTGCTTCTCAGCTTGCATTTTCCTGATATGTTGAACCATATAGCTTGGTTAAAATATAATAGAACCAAAGATACGAACTGCAGACTTAAGAGAATAGATTTTTCCTTACCATGCAAGCATCAGTATTCTAACATCCGTGTGATCTACCTCCATGTCTGAACATAGCTTCTCTATGCCTTCTGGGCTGTGTTTTTTATGGTGTCAGATACAAATCAGCTTATTCAAAAAATGCAGAAATAAGCATTCATAAAGAGAACCACTTAGAAAATAAACTCTCAAAGAATATTTTGCGGTCAATTTTGAACTGGTAAAGATGACATTCCGGGAGTAAAACCCTCTAGAATGCAATGATGTAGTGAAGTTATCATTATATGTGCAAAATCAAGATTAACAAAATCATTTGAATCCTTGCATAATATATGATATAAGCTTATAAGAAAAGGATTTTGGTCACTAAAGAGATCAGCAAAGCAGCAGCTACAAAGAGATCAGACACAAGATCAGCACTAATGAATATAGTTTTGGGACAGCCGGACAGAGGCTATTTTTGGTAGCACTAGGTTTTAGGAGATTCAACGATCTTGGGTGAACAAAAATACTTGGGACATCTAGGGTGTGTTTGCTTACCAGTCATTATAAACTAGTGTATGCTCAAATCGGAGTTTAAAAGGAAAAGCTGGTAAAATTTGAGTTGTTTAAATAATTCATAAATTGCGTTTGGTAATACAAAACTAGTTTAAATGTTAACAAAATAATTTACATTAACTGTTTGTCTTAAATATCATGGTTAGTTTGTTATTAATGAAAAAAATGGAAGGATAAATTGATATTTTTATTATAAAAAACTAGTTCATTTGAACCTACCCTTGTATATTGGAGTATTACATTTAAACACCTATTTAAACACTAAACTAGTTTATTTTATTATGGCAAACAATGTTTATATGATATTTTAAATATCCCCTGGTAACTAGGCCTGGTTTATAAACTCGTGTTTATGGACAAGCAAACACACACTTAATCTTGAATTTCTAAAAACACTAAAGCTCCCATTTCAACTTGTTGTCCAAACAAATCCATAATATATGTATATGTCACTCATAATACATTTACACCTAGGATTTGTTTGGGATGAGATTTCACATGCCAAACCAACCGTAATCGTTAAGACTATCTAAATCCCTAGTGAAAAGTGTTAAATTTTACACTCCTATCCATTGAAGTTGGGTTCGTGGTTCGGTGCTGCGAACCACGAACCGAAATCGTCGAACCCAATCGTGGTTCGTTCGCGAACCGGAACGATGGGGTTCGCGACCTGGATCGAAATATCTAACGATCCCATTTAAAGATGAAAAACTGGAAGTTGCAGTTCATTGAACAGGCATGCAATATAGGGAGGAGAAAATCTTGGAAGTTGTAGTTCATTAAAGATGAAGAATTGGAAGTTGTTCTTCATTAAAGATGAAGAATTGGAAGTTGTAGTTCATTATAGATGAAAAACTGGAAGTTGAAGTGAATTGAAGAAGAAAAGTCTGATTTCACGGCACATCAATTTAATTTAAATTTAAATTTTATTTTAATTTTGAACATTTTTAGATCTAATTTGCCTTGTTTATTAAGAATTTATTTTTTTTTTAAAAAAAAAGAAAAATACTTAATCGAACCCATCGTACCCGATTCGGTAGAGGTAGCGAATCACGTATCCGTTTTCGAACCTCGTTCCGAATCGAACCACGTACCATGTAACACTGCCCCTATCTATAAAAAATTCCTACATCCCATGTATTTTCTCCGTGTAAATAGTTAAATAAAAACTCACTCCGTTCAAATATAGACGTCATCCTCCAAGAGTGCAAAATAAAGTGGGTCCTACTCCTACACAAATAAACCAATAATATCTTTTTGTAATTTATTTTTTCTCAAATATTTTTTGGGAAAAAGAGAAAGTAAGGTTAAATTAAGATTATAGACGGAATGAAATGCAACAAAAAGCTATATAGACGGAGTCTATACGCAAATACGTATAGAAATACTGTGCATAAATAGCATTATAGACGGAGTGGGATGCGGTTAGTCTAAAGTCATAAAAGGTTGTAGCGGTGTAATCTAATTTGAAGCTCAAGACTAGCTAATAAACATACATTAAATGGAAGGCCAGACAGGTTCCACTAAAAACCTATCCAATGTCTCCATAAGCAATTTGGTAAGCACGCTTACTCAATCATCCCTGAGTTATTATTTGCATATGCATAGAACAGCTGATCAATTCTTTCTAACTCCTTCGAACTCGCTTTAGTTGAAGCTGTCATAGGATGCACAAAATAAATAAAAAAAGATTAGGAGGAATACAAACATTCACAGAATTGAGACATCATAGCAGTATAGCACTACAGTCAATACTATTGCATGTCCTTTGTAACTTCTTCTGGCAACAGTTATTTGAAAGAGAAGTATCCAGAAAGTCCTTTAACTAGTACAAGCGCACTGAAAATCAAATGGAAAACAATCAAATTACACAAAGTATGGATATAAAAATCCCACAGAGGACCACCACAAATTTATCACCCTTGGTATTTAGATGTCAAGGCTTTATGAAACTGGACTGGTTAGTCCGGTAAGTTCATATATTTGTAGGGAAGGGAAACACTATGTCATTTTCTTAGCTAATAAAGCTTGTACATGTACTTTAAGTATGCATAGACTGGATTTTGCATCTCCGGGATATCACCAGCTATTCTTGGATGATTTAGGGGGTGTAAGGTCTCTTCTTTGGATTCGTAATTGTTATTTGTTATTATTTAAACATATGAGAGTTTGACTCTCTCCTGAACCAAAAAATAGAACGTTCACTTCAATTGTACATTTGTACTTGATCATCAGTGACCTAATCTCACTTTAGAGCTAAGAACCTGCTCAACACCAAACTAAACTAATAGCTAAGAACATAAATGAATTAATTTCCCGGCATAGTGATAGTTTTAAAACAACAACCAACACAAAAAAAAAACCTAATTTATCATGTAGA
Source organism: Fagopyrum homotropicum (assembly GCA_033239125.1). Taxonomy (NCBI): domain Eukaryota; kingdom Viridiplantae; phylum Streptophyta; class Magnoliopsida; order Caryophyllales; family Polygonaceae; genus Fagopyrum; species Fagopyrum homotropicum. Next base: position 7,293,788 of record BSWB01000005.1, on the reverse strand, counting down.
CCTCAAGTCGCAAAAATTCCTCTGTTAAACCTCCAAAAGAAGCCAAATTCAACGAGACTAGCTACCGATTTACGATACAATTCGATTAAAAAAGAAAAAAGTAAAATCGGAAATCCAATCAAGACGAACTACACGGATTTGACACAAAACGAATAGTCACTCATCATATAGCATAGTCAATTGAGAAACAACGTCATCAGATGAGGATAAGATCACGAGGATCATTGAAAGAGTACCGGAGCGATAAGGATCGGCGGCGGCGGTGGCCGCCGTAGAGGAATTCGATTGCCCCGTTTTCTTGAAAGAAGCTCGAGGCATCGTCAGAAGAATCGGGAAGTTGAAGAGAGGGATGATGATGAATCAACCCTCGAGAGCTCGAAGAAGTTTGTTCGCTGAGAAAGCAATTTGAGAAGAGACAGGTTTCCTTTCTTCCTCTAGAGTTCAGAGATGGATTTTCTTCTTTGCAGATCGCCGCTATTATGAGTCTCTGCTCCTATCAGGTCCCGGCTTTTTTTTTTTTTTATATATATATATTTTTTTTTATTTTAAGATATATTCAATTAAGATTTTACATAAAAATCATATAAATCTTTTGATATTCAATTAAGATTTAAAATTTTCTATCAAATTTTTATAATATTTAAAGGTTTGTTGATTATTTCATTGATTTTGTAGGATTTTTTTATTACTTAAATACATAATTAAAATTTATAAAAATCTTCCCCCAACACATAAGATTTTATAAGATTTACAGAATCAGTATTGACTTTATATAGAATTAAAATATCCTACCGAATCAGCAAATTATATGATTATTAAGAATCACTCAAAATATTTAAAAGGTTGGATTGAATACACCCCTACATTCTATGGAAATCTTATGTGTTGGAAAAAGATTTCTGTAGAGTTTAGATATATATAAGTGATAAATAATCCTACAAAATCAATGAAATAATAGATTCTTTTAAAATCAACAAATAAATATCATAGGAATTTTATGAAAAATTTTAAATCCTAATTAAATACCAAAAGATTTATATGGACTTTTAAAAATCTATATTAAATACTCATAGACTTTTAAAATCCAAAAGATTCATATAAAATTTTAATTGAATACACCCCCTAAGTAAAGACCGGACGACGAATTTAACAAACCTCAGCCGCGTGCCAGAACCATCACACATTAGAAAACCCGTGATCGTGGTGGTTATGACTTTCGAATGCGTGATGGTTCTAAACCTTACAAAATACGCATCTGAAAAGAGTAGTCGCCAACGTTTCTCAAATCAATAAAAAATCAAGACCGAAGACGACAAAGACGTAAGTGAGGGAAGAAAACCTAATGCAAAAACTCGAGAGTAAAGACGATGGATCAAGGTGGTGACGTAGGACGATCCTTCCACAACCAGAAACACGCTGCGAAGAAGGCAACAATTACTAGTTTTTACGGTATTTTAGGTCGGAATTGGAATTAAAACGAATTTGTTTAGGTTAATTTGAAATGAGTTTGTTTAAGTTAGATTATGTTGAAATTAGTAGATTAGGTTGGTTTAGGTTAGATCGGAAGAGATTTGAGCTCCCAAAAGGCTTGAATAAATGTCTCCAATGACGTTCGTTCTAGGAAGACGAACAATGGCAACCGCGGTTACGGAACCCATAATCGTGGCTGCTACTGTACACGCATCCATTATGCAAATTGTATTAAAAAGTGAATTCAATTGAATTAAATTGGATTAAATTGTATTAATTAAATTAAAATAAGTTGTATTAAACTATATCTATAAAATTAATTAAATTAAGTTATATTAAATTTAATTAAAATTGTGACATTAATTAATATTAATTATTTAAATTATATTTATTTTAATAAAATCTTTAAATGTAGTTATACTAAACTTAATTAATACAATTAATTAAATTCAATTAAGTGTATAAAATTAATTATAACAAATTTAGTTAAGTAGAAATGAATAGTATACGTAATATCATTAGGTAACGCCTCTACTCCTACATATATTAGCAAGGATGCAGAGGCGGAGACGTCCTACGACCTCGGTTCGTAAAGCTCACGCAAAGGGTTAGGATACTACGCCTCAAGTTGTAGCACTAAGCCCATACCAATGCAGACACCGTCTTCATTACCTCGGCCACTTGGACCGTCATCCTCAGAGTCATCCCTAGTTGTTCGATTAGATGCGTTACCGGACTCATTATATGCGACATAGTCTAAGGAGGAGGTTGAGGATACGAGTCAAACTTCTGACAACCAGAGATCCCACTTGATGTGGTTCCTGTTGCGCAACATGCAAAGATTACAGTTGAGGAGCATGCAACGATCCTAGCTAAGGAGCATGCATATATCACAGCTAACAAGCATGCATGTATCCTAGCTAACGAGCATACAAAGAAGTAGGGTTGTGCATACGGTCTGGATCGGACCGGACCGTAAACTTGCAAAACCCTGGACCGGCTTCCATCTTCTTGTTGCTGCTCAACTGGGTTGTCTTCTTCTCTTCTCAATTGGGTGCAATCTTAATGAGTAAATCTGCAGCCACTTTTGTAGTAGCAACCATAGTGTAGACTACACAAAACCAATCAAAACTAGATTTGTAAAGAATCAAAACTTAATTGCACTTATACACAAAAGAGAACTAGATCTTCAAGGTACCAAAAATCATGATCAGAAATCCAAAAGCAAGAATACACCACAAACAACAGTTGAAGGCGAAGGCGAAGGTGAAGGCGAAATCGTGACAAACGACAAATCTGTAAACAAATGAGGACGAAGGCAATGGAAAAAGCCAGATCTGTAAACAAATGAGGGCGAAGGCAAAAGCCAGATCTGAGAAAGTGAGAAGAGTAGAAGGAAGAGTTAGAAGACTCACGACAAACGACAGTTGAGGGCGAAGGCGAAGATGCAAAATCGTAAAAGACGCGAAGTTGCGCTGCTGCAAAAGACGGGGAAGTTGCGCTGCTGCGAAAGACAGCCGTCGGCGAGAGAGGGAGTATCTGGCTTCTTTTGAGTATTGAGAGTCGGCCGTCGGTGAGAGAGGAGAGACCGAGAGAGGGAGTCGAAGTTTCTTTGCTGCCAAAGACGGGGAAAGAGTGAAAGACGGAAGAGCGAAGATGTTGGGCAGCTTGGGCGTGTCACTTAGGGTTAGGGCAAAAAAAAAGGACGGGATTATCCGGTCCAACCCGGGTTACGGGTTCAAACGGTCCAAGACCGGTTGCGGACCGTAACCCGAATTTTTATAAAATCATGGACCGTAGACCGGACCGGTTTTTGGTCCGGTCCGATTTTGCACAGCCCTATAGAGAAGTCAACTGACAAGCATGTAGAGGATGCTTATATCCTAGCATATCGAGGTTACGTTGTTATTATTGACATGGGGCACCCTTGATTGATGAGATGTTGACAGGATATGTTGGTCATTGGGCTCACGGTGTTTGGATGAGAGAGGTAGATAACTGGATCATGCTTTTAACAAATTATCTTTTAGTATAAATTAATAAAATGTTTAATTGAAAAGGTCTTGTTTGGTATTGTATGTTTTTTTAAGACTCTCGGGGATGGAGAATGTAGAGATTGTTGGGGTGGAGATTGTTGCGTTTTGTTAAATTTTGTTAATTTTTGTTGTTTGGTATGAGATTGTAGGAAAAGACTGTTTTGACAAAGATTACCATAATGCCCTCTAAAAAATCACGTGTAGAGCACATGAATAGGGCAAAATAACCACATCGATTTTTTTTGGCTGAATATTTTCGAGCCCTAACTCCTCCTCCACATCTCTTCTTGTCGATCCTTCGTCGCAACTGTAAGCTCTATTGTTGCTACTCGCTCCATCGTTCTTCAACAAGTAAGGTAAACTCTTCTGTTCTTCATCTCGTTTCTGCATCTTCGTTGTTGCTCGCTCCAAAACAGCAACCTATTTGGTTTTTTTGGCTGTTGAATCTCGCTCCAATTCTGCATTATTTGGCTTTTGCTGCTCATTCCAATATATGGCTATTGCATCTCATTTATGTTGCTCGAGTTTCTGATTTCTAATTAAAAAATGTGCATAATTTATGCATTTGTAGTAGACGGTGGGGATTCTCTATTTTGGTTTTTCCTAAACTACTAAACATCTATGTCATTTCTTCTGCTCAAATTCTGCAAAATTTATGATTTATGATTCAAAAATGTGCATAATTTGAGCATATCACTCCAATTCTGCATCTCGTTTCTACTGCTCCATTATTTGGCTTATGTTCATAATTTATGATGTTCATAATTTCTAAGAGAGGCTTACGTTAGAGAGAACCAGCAATGAGGGAGTCGGGAGGAAAAAAAAAAGAATATAATGAAGAAGGGTATGTGTGGAAATGTAAAGAATCTATCCCCAAGAATCCCCAATAAGCTTGGGTGGGCAAAATTATTTTTACGGGATTCTTTAGCCAAAAGCATCTCGTAAAAGAATACAATCCCGAAGATCCAACTCATAACAAACGACTCTATTATTGTCATCCCCAAGAATCCCATAAAAAAGGATCTAAATGAATCCCCTAGAATACAATACCAAACATGCCCTAAATTTTGTTTATGAAGGAGGATTTCAAGAAGCCAATTACTACACTCAGGCGGTTGGACCATATCAACCTATTGACTAGGTGGATATTATATAAGGATAGAGAGGACCCCACATCCTAGTTTGCGCTCGCATCATAGAGTGGTCCGGCTGATCTACTCGATGTCTCGTTCGCCGATGTTGATCATGCACTTATTCATGCATTCTTAGAGAGATGAGATCTTGCGACTAGTAGTTTTTACCTTCAATGGAGTGAGATGACCATTACTCTTCACGAAGTTGTTGTTATCATGGGCATGATGATTGATGGGGATGCTATTTTGGCACCACTCATCCTACGTGACCGTGTAACTTGTTTGTGTGAGACCTTTCGCATCACTGAGGCTAAGTCACGGGCACACTAGACCACACTATATGTCAATGCTCTGAGGAAGACATTCTCCATTTTATGTTGCGATCCATCCACCCAAATTGAGGATATTGCTTTTGTATTCGTTTTATTCTTCTTGGGGTCCTCTTTGTTCGTCGATAAATCGACGAACAAGATTTGTCCGTGGTTGATTGACTTGGTTCGAGATCACCAACGCATGAAGGATATTTATGGGGCACATATGTTTTGGCATATCTATACTAATACTTACTATTGTCACTTTATTTAACTATTTTAATATTCATTTGTATTGATAGTAATCTTCATTTAACAAATTGTCGTATAGGATGATGGGTGACGCTTCACGGCTTAAGGTGAAGACCATCAACGGTTGTACATCTCTCTTACATGTATCATTTTTTGAACTTTAAATACGATTATGTCATAATTATATGATAAAAATGATTACATTATAATTAAATGCGTACAATGGATATATGCACACTTCCCCTCACTAGGTTATTCCGCGGTTTAGGTTCCCGGCAGACACGCATCAGCTCGGTGGACTTCGAGACAAATTGTCTCGAAGACACCACCACAAACCTTGGAGGGACTAATAATATATTGTTGTTGCCAAACCGATAATCGGTATCTTCATTCAATTCTCTGACGGGCAAGGTACATCCTCGGTATAGAAAACAGACTTAATGACTTTTCCATAAAACAAATAAAGGTCAAGGAATGAATGATTTCATGAATAAATAATGGTTAAGGAACAAAAGAGATACTCACAATTGCATGAAGTCCCTTCTCATGAACAACTCTCTGACCAATTCCTTTCGTACGATCAAATAATCTTCATCCAAAAATCACAACAAGGGCTCTAAATCCACAATGTCCATCGGCTTTTACCCCCAAATCCGAGAGGGTGAATGGTTTCATGAACTTATGGATTTGACCATCCTTGAAGCGATAAATCTTAGACAATCGGAACATAGCTTTCTTATCACTCGGTTTACTGCAAAGAGTTAGTTCCTCTTGTTCGGGCTACTTAACCTTAACTTCATCTTGTTGACTTGATTTTGGTTGACGACCCCGAGTGCGTGGACAAGTCGACATTGAACCATGCTCGAACCCACTGGGTTCTCTCCTTGTTGAACAAATACCATATTTTGGTGGTCTTTCTTTAGTTCTTATATGTTGCTCTAGTTCTCTCATAGTGGAAGAGCTCGGATGTATCATGTCCTCATATGTCGAAGTCATCCGCTCAATCTCATATTTACTCAACAAATTCAAATCCATTCGCTCCCTGAAGTTGTTTAATGACACACATAAATAAAATATGCAACACATCAACCTAGTCATACTATATGGAGTATATGCACATGTCCTTATGGATGGAACATTCATTTACATGCTTATTTTAGGTCGGTGATATCAATTTAGTATTCATTTGCACTCTGATCACCCCATAGAGTCAACCCCTTTTTGATACCCCATGTTAGCAAGCATACCTTATTCTCTTTGGTCGCACATGCCACTCTTAAATATTGAGGGAATCCTAGTTGTGACTCTAGCAGTCCTATGGACAATATAGGCTAACATTGATCAAGGTGCGCCATTTGAGACTAATATGACATGTACTTTTATCCAAGTCAATTGGTGTAGCTTGTGCACTTATGTGCCTCGCCCTCATATGGGTTAGGACCATATGATAATAGGCTTGTTCCTATATATACACATATCATACGTCTGCACACATCTTGCTCGTTAGCTATAAACCACACATTGTTAATTCGACTTGAATTAATATATCATTTCACACATAACCACACACCATATCTAACGGTTTCACCATATATATATATATATATATATATATATATATATATATATATATATATATATATATATATATATACCATAACCATATACGAGCATGCTTATCAATGCACGTTCAATATCATATCAATTACTTATACCACACAGTAGACTCAACATCTCATACAAATATCACAATCATCATGGTATCACAACATCATACTTTCACAATAACATTTATTTTACACAATTCAAAGCTCTCAGGTAGTAACCTCTAAAGATAAAAAAAACTAAGTAAGTCCGAAGACTTACATGGATACTTGCAAACAAACAAATCAACCTACAATCAGTCTACTACTTCCAACAACACCTATAAGGAATATCATATTCCTTGTTAACTTCTCATTCCAACAACAATTAAGTTCTTTTCTTAGAATTTAATTAGTTTTACGATATATGTCGTAATCTTAATTTAACTAATTAATCCTTTAACTAAATAATTAATTAAATTTTACTAGAATAACGGTTTCTCCGCAGACAACTTCTGAATCAACTTGACATCAGATCTCATCAAATAAATATCCAATGATCACCAGGATAATATAACGAGAATAATGAAATTTCCATTCATCCCCTTTCACAAGTCTAAGATCAATTTAAGTCAAATTACAATATGGTTATTGCTTACTAACCCGATTGATAATCCGAAAGAAGACACGGACTCCTAGAGGTACGAGGAGTAAGAGCATGCTAAGAAACTCAACTTTCGACAGCTTGCGGTGTTCTGATAATTGTGGAACGAAGTCTTAACCAAAAAGCTAACAAATGGAAAATAAATTTGTACCATGATGAAGAGAACAAGATAATGGACTCGTTTGTACAACCGGATTGGAAAACGGGTTAAAGGCGAGTGATATGTGGTTAGATGAACATACGTTGGTATATGCTTTCTTTCGCTCGAATCTCTTTGTAAATTGTTGTAGAATGAAAGTAAAGAAGAAGATTAACCATCTCTTCATTCCTTTGTATATATATATATTATAATATTCTATATATTTATATAATATTATATATAATAAAGGTTATCCAAATTATTTAATTGGACGCGGTTATATTTTCGGGTGTCCAAACTTTATGAAAGTGGAATAGGAAATCCGGAATGTTATCAGGATAATTATTCTGCATCTTTCTCGAAAAAATACGTATTTCTAAGCCGCACTTCTTAACCACTAAGATTCGGAATAATAACTCCTTTGACCATTTTATCTTTTCATATTATTTACGACGAAAGGTCATCTGAGTTAGTTCCATCTCCAGCCCCTCCGGGTTCCCTTACTAGGGCTCAAGCCAAACATCAAGCTGAGATGGATGTTTCTTCTTGAGCATGGTGCACGAAGCTCAAACTCAGCCAAGTTCACTCTTCTTGAGTCCAAGGACCATCATGTTAGTTTCAGCCACGAGTCTAAGTCCTTTGTGCCGGACTAGAAGATAAATCCAAAGAGAGTGGATTGGAGGCTGAAATTAGTCCCAATTCTTTGTAAGTAATTGTTGGGCTTAGTTTAAAATAATTTCTGATGTAATTATCTTATTTATGTTTTAGGAATAAAATGCCTATAAAAGCCTTTCCTTACTTCTTTTTTTAGGCACACAAGTTTTATATGAAATAATTATTGAGAGCCCAAGAGAGTTTGAGTTCAATTACTTGTCTCGTGAGGTTTGGTGTTGTGATCTGGTTTACTCGTTCTTGTGTATGTCAATCTTCTTCGGTGTTGGTATTGCAAGTCGTTCATAAGCATCCTCTTCGTGCTTTCGACTCTCAAATCGACTGTGTGGAGTTGTAGGAAGCGGGGTCGTTTCGTCACTGACTTGGTTATTGGATATCGAGTCCAAGGGTTTATCTTTTGTTCCATTTGGTTCTTCTTCACCATATTTGTTTTCCCCATTCGTTTTTATGTATCTCTGGTAGTTAATCTCGTTTGCTTTAAATCTCGTTTAGGCTTCGACGTCAACGCGGCTAATCCCCATATCTATTTCACCCTTTGGACGTATTTCATGTCTTGATCATATATGTTAACTACTATTCTATTATTTGGAGTTCCCAAATGCTCCAAATAATAATAGAGAGTAAACAAAATATTCCTGAAGAAAAAAGTAAAATGTTTTCCACCAAGTAATTCCAAGTAAAAAACACAATAGTGAAATTTGTACTTATCAATTCCACACCATTCGCAAGTTATAACTCAATTACTGTCTATGATTAAGTCTAATCAAAGTTAAACAAAATTAGATAGTATCATATAAATCCTATCTTTTACACATTTTCAAATTCAAAATTGACAAGGATGAGAATATATATATATATCTATATATGTATATATAAATAAGACAAGACTAGTTGCCAAAAGTTTTAAACATATTCATGGTATAGATTATGACAAGACATTTTCGTCCGTTGTAATGATTAGATCCATTAGGATAATCCTCAGACCGATGGTCAGTCCGAGCGGACCATCTAGACTTTGGAGGATATGTTGAGAGCCTGCGTGTTAGAGTAGGGACAGGTGTGACCATATAACTTTCCCTTAGTGGAGTTTTCGTATAATGACGGTTGACATGCATCGATCAGGATGGCTCCCTATAAGGCTTTATACGGACAAAGATGACGTACACTACTGTGTTGGGATGAACTGAATAGTGCTAGTGGAGTAGCACCTGAGCAGAAAGATGACATGGCTCGAGTAGCGGTGATTTGTGAGCGGATGTTAGCAGCACAGAGTCGACAAAAGTCTTATGCAGATAAGAGGCATAGATCTCTAGAGTTCAGAGTTGGAGCTCAAGTTTGGTTGAGGATATCCCCGACACGAGGCGTCACACGTTTCGGTGTCAAGGGGAAGCTGAGTCCCAAATACGTCGGACCTTTCGAGATTCTTGAGCGAGTTGGGGAGGCAGCATACAGACTTGCCTTGCCGCCGGGACTTGAGGGTGTTCACCCCGTCTTCCATGTGTCTCAGTTACGGGAGTACATACCGGACCCGAGACACATCGTCAGTCATGAGGATCTAGTGATCGAGCCAGATCACACGTTCGTTGAGCACCCGGTAGCTGTCATAGAGCGCAATACGAGACACTTGCGTTCGAAGGACATACCGATGATGAAGATTCAGTGGTCGATGCGAGGAGATGATGAGACGACTTGGGAGACAGAGGATAGTATCCAGAGGAACTATCCGGAGTTTTTTGCGGAGCTTGATGCACCTTTAGCATATTCGTTTTGTTCTAGATGTTCTTTTGTTGCGTGGCGTACGCTTTTGTGACATATGAGTTACGTGCCCCAAGTGGGAATATATGAGTTGAGTTCCGTGTTTCTGCGTTGTTGTTATGTGTTCTTTCGGGTTGTTGCAAGTTTCGGGACGAAACTTCTTTTTAGGGGGATATGATGTAAGATCCTAGTTTAAACCTTCACCGCCCTGCGGTGAAGGAGGCCACCCCAGCGGCCTTGATGTCTGTCACCGCCCCTGCGGTGACAAGGGCCGCCCCTGCGGCTGAGGCGATCCGCCCCTGCGGATACGCTGCAGATCGCGCCGATCTGTTTAGTTCGTTTTTATCTTCTTTCCATAGATAGAAGATCCGATCTTCTATCTTATGGGCTGACCTTCCTATCTTGTTCCTAACCCTAAAACGTCTTTCCTTCTATCTTTCCACACCTTTCCTATATAATCCCGCATTCTTCCCGTTTTTCCGGCCGTTTGCATACGTTTCTTCAACCCTTGAGAGTTGCAGCCGTCACCCTTGCTTTGTATAATTTTGTTGAACGTGTAAGTTCTTTCTCCCTTGTTCTTCATCAAGTTCATGTGTTGTTGTAGCCTTGTTTCCCTTCTGTTTCGTTTCTCCCTTCGTTTTCTCTTTTCTTCTTCTCCAAGAATCAAGTTTGAACCTTGAATCTTGTGGAGCGTTCCTTTGATGATCCTTTGATGTTCACATGCTCCCTTGGTTGAGTTGTGACGTGGTTGTGTGTTGAGAAAGGCAAACTTTGGTCTTTGGTGAAGTTCCTTGTTGTCGAAGGAGAAGTCGGCGTTTCTGTTGCAGATACCGCCCCCACGCCTCTGTTGTGCCACCCCCACGGATTCCCGCCCATGCGCTTGTCCAGCCGCCCCTGCAGTTTCTTCTACAGTAACTTACGTTCTTGTGAGTTGCTTCCTTCCTTGCTTTCCTCGTTCCTTCTGGATGTTCCTAGACCCCTGAGTGTTTTGTAAGACTAAGGTTGAGACCTTAGCTTGTGTAGATCTCTTAGAGATCACGGAGACTAGAAGTTATAGACTTTTAGCATTCATTTCGGTACTTGATTCTTGATGCTTGTTGTACAAGCTTCCTTGTGTCCCTTCCATGAGGCCTTCCTAAGTGTTTGCTGAGTGTTGAGATTACCTTCGAATGAGGTAAGTCCCTTGGACTTACTTAGCTTCATTCCGCGTATTGGTTTGATTGTTTTGGCTTGTTTGTGTTGTTTATCATGTTATAACTGATAACTGGAATAGGATTGACCTTGTTATATCTTAATTGGCCCAAGTGTATTATAACCGGGCGGTTACCGCTTGTCCAATTTTGATGCAGTGGGGTAATGTGATTGCTTACGCGTCAAGACAACTGAAGACGTATGAGGAGAATTACCCTACCCATGATCTAGAGTTAGTTGTTGGGGTTCACGCTTTGAAGATTTGGCGGCATTATCTGTACGAGGCCACGTGTTAGATATTCACATACCACAGGAGTCTGAAGTATATATTCACTCAACGGGAGTTGAATAACCGCCAAAGAAGATGGTTGGAGTTGATCAAGGACTTCGACCTTGATATCTTATACCACCCGGGGAAGGCTAATGTGGTAGCTGATGCCCTTAGTATGAAGACTCCCCGGGAGATGGCGATCGCTAGGTTGACAACTCAGCCACAGTTACAGAGAGACCTTTCTTGGATAGAGATAAATATCCACTTTCTGGATTCCGACATCCAATTGTCCACCTTGGAGATGGTACCTGATCTGTTGGCTGAAATTCGACAGAAGCAGGATGCCACAAATCCGAGACCGGATGTCTAGAGGAGAGGCACCACAATTTGCAGTTGGTGTCAATGGAGTTTTGAGACGCTAGGAACGCGTGTATGTACCCTCAGATCGAGATTTGAGATAGAAGATCTTTCAGGAGGCTCATTTTTCACCTTACTCAGTGCACCCTGGTGCGAGTAAGATGTATCAGGACATCAGACGTTCCTACTGGTGGGGAGGTCTAAAGCCAAACGTCATGAGATATGTAGCTCAGTGTGCGACTTGTCAACAGGTTAAGATCGAGCATCATCAACTAGGTGGCGAGCTAAACCCACTTCCCGTTCATCAGTGGAAGTGGGAGGACATCTCTATGGATTTTGTTACCGGCTTGAGACTGATTCGGGGTTTTGATGCTATCTAGGTGATAGTAGATCGACTAACGATGACCGCACGTTTCATTCCGATCAAGGAGAAGTGGCCGGTAAGTCGATTAGCAAAGGAGTTCACCAGACGGATATTGAGACTTCATGGGGTACCTAGGACTATAGTCTCTGATAGAGACGGATGATTTACCTCGAGGTTTTGGCAGAAAATGCATGCCGCCCTAGGTACGATTCTGCAGTTCACGACTGCTTATCATTCTCAAACCGATGGTCAGTCCGAGCGGACCATCTAGACTTTGGAGGATATGTTGAGAGCCTGTGTGTTAGACTGGGGACAAGTGTGGCCAGATCACCTTCCCTTAGTGGAATTTTCGTATAACAATAGATGGCACACATCGATCAGGATGGCTCCCTATGAGGCTTTATATGGACAAAGATGCCGTACACCGCTGTGTTGGGACGAGCTGAGTAGTGCAAGCAGAGTAGAACTTGAGCAGATTCAGGATGACATGACTCGAGTAGCGGTGATCCGTGAGCGAATGTTAGCAGCACAAAGTCGACAAAAGTCTTATGTAGATAAGAGGCGCACACCTCTGGAGTTCAGAGTTGGAGCTCAAGTTTGGTTGAGGGTATCCCCGACACGAGGCATCAGGCATTTCGATGTCAAGGGGATGTTGAGTCTCATATACGTCGGACCTTTTGAGATTCTTGAGCGAGTTGGGGAGGCAGCATGCAGACTTGTCTTGCCACCTAGACTTGAAGGTGTTCGCCCCGTCTTCCATGTGTCTCAGTTACGGGAGTACATACCGGACCCGAGACACATCGTCAATCATGAGGATTTAGTGATCGAGCCAGACCACACGTTCGTCGAGCACCCGACAACTGTCTTAGAGCGGAGTACGAGACGCTTGCGTTCAAAGGACATACCGATGATGAAGATTCAGTGGTTGATGCGAGGAGCTGATGAAGCGGCTTGGGAGACAGAGAGTAGTATCAAGAGGAACTATCCGGATTTTTTTGCGGAGCTTGATGCACCTTTAGCATAGTCGTTTTGTTCCAGTTGTTCTTTTGGTGTGTGGCGTACACTTTTGTGACGTTTTGAGTTACGTGCCCCGAGTGGGAATATATGAGTTGAGTTTCGTGTTTCTGCGTTGTTGTTATGTGTTCTTTCGGGTTGTTGCAAGTTTTGGGACGAAACTTCTTTTTAGGGGGATCTAATGTAAGATCATAGTTTTCACCTTCACCGCCCCGCGGTGAAGGAGGTCACCCCAGCGGCCTTGGTGTCAGTCACCGCCCCGCGGTGACAAGGGCCGCCCCGTGTGGCTGAGGCGATCCGCCCCTGCGGATACGATGCAGATCCCGCCGATCTGTTTATGTTCGTTTTATCTTCTTTTCATGGATATAAGATCCGATCTTCTATCTTATGATCCGACTTCCTATCTTGTTCCTAACCCTAAAACGTCATTCCTTCTATATTTCCACCCCTTTTCTATATAATCCAGCCTTCTTCCCGTTTTTCCGGCCGTTTGCATACGGTTTTTCAACCCTTGAGAGCTGCAACCGTCACCTTTGCTTTGTGTAATCTTGTTGAACGTGTAAGTTCTTCCTCTCTTGTTCTTCATCACGTTCATGTGTTGTTGCTGCCTTTTTCCCTTCTGTTTCGTTTCTCCCTTCGTTTTCTCTTTTCTTCTTCTTTAATAATCAAGTTTGAACCTTGATTCTTGTGGAGCGTTCCTTTGATGATCCTTTGATGTTCACAGGCTCCCTTGGTTGAGTTGTGACGTGGTTGTGTGTTGAGAAAGGAAAGCTTTGGCCTTTGGTGAAGTTCATTGTTGTCGAAGGAGAAGTCAGCGTTTTTGTTGCAGAAACCGCCCCCACGCCTCTATTGTGCCGCCCCCGCCGAATCCCGCCCCTGCGCCTCTCCAGCCGCCCCCGCGGTTTCTTCTGTAGTAACTTCCATTATTGTGAGTTTCTTCCTTCCTTTCTTTCCTCGTTCTTTGTTCCTTCGGGATATTCTTGGACCTCTAAGTGTTCTGTAAGACTAAGGTTGAGACCTTAGCTTGTGTAGATCTCTTAGAGATCACGAAGACTAGAAGTTATAGACTTCTAGCACTCATTTCGGTTCTTGATTCTTGATACTTGTTGAACAAGCTTCCTTGTATCCCTTTCATGAGGCTTTCTTGAGTGTTTGTTGAGTGTTTAGATTACCTTCGAGTGAGGTAAGTCCTTTGGACTTACTTAGCTTCATTCCGCGTATTGGTTTGATTATTTTGGCTTGTTTGTATTATTTATCATGTTATAAATGATAACCGGAATAGGATTGAACTTGTTATACCTTAATTGACCCAAGTGTATTATAATCGGGCGGTTACCTCTTGCCCAGTTCAAAATGGGAAAATTGGGAGGTGTTCTCGCGACCAGTCCAACAGGTGACAGAAGGATGTATACGTTCTATTCCTGTTGGTGAAAGGGGACAGAGGCGAGATCGTAGCGATTGACTGAAGGTATTTCTTTGGTCGTCTATACCCAATCAAAAGTAAATCCCGACTTAGCACTAAGAACGAGTATAGTGATTAAGTAAGGGTCGAACCCAAGAGAGTTTGAGGTTTTAGATGCAATTATTGATTTCAAGTAGCAAGTAACCGCAAGGGGGGGGGGTTTGGTTGAAATAAGTACACACAAAAAACTTAAGAAGAAACAATTAACGCAACAAGTAAGACAATGATGGGTGAATCTACACTAGGTTGATTCTAAGCATGCAATTGCTACTTTGATGCGTTCCTTTTACAAGTTTTTAAGTAAGCTCCCGTCTTGATCATACATATGTGTTGAGCCAACCGGCATCAACACAACTTAACTTATTAAAGTTCCATAAACCTACAAGAACAAATAATAACTTAGCATTCAAAAAAAGACTAAGGGATATAAAGAGAAGATTAAAACCGTTAAACTTATCTTTATATTTGTGTTCCTTTTCTTTAAGTAATTACAACCCGTTATTACTTAAAGTTGCTACTAGATTAAAGACCCAAACCCGGAACCTATTAATCCTAGTTATTTACATGCACTTTAGAACCTAAGGTGATCAATCTAAAGCAATAGTTAACATGTAATTAAACAATGGAGATCAAGGAAACACAAAACATTACTGAATAAAAACTTATATTAAAAGGGACTTACAACCAAAGTAACAAAGCAGGTTCAAACCAACCCAATGTAGCAAGGGAGTTAACAACTCATTACAATGGAAAAACTCAAGTCTAAAATGGATTTTGTGGAGGAAAGCATGGATGATTCTAGCAATCAGCCATGGACTATTTATACTACAAACGACACTTAATTAGGAGTAAATAGCCGGCCTAAAACAACCACCTTTAATGCCATAAAGGTGGTGTAAACAGCACGAGTAAAGCTTCTGGCGTTAAACCGCAGGGGCGGCCTTCAGGAACCGCAGGGGCGGTTTAGGCAGAATCGGTTGATCTTCTTCTTGACCGCAGGGACGGCTAGGCAATTCCGCTGGGGCGGATCTTCAATGCTTCTTCAACGTCTGACTCTTCATCTGCTGGCCGTTACTGGTGTCAAAGCACAGGGGCGTCTTGAGGCCAGCGCAAGGGCGGTGACATAGAGTCTTCACCTTCCAGCTCCCGGGTCGAGGCGCAGGCCAGGCGCAGTGAGAGGCGCAGGGGCGCTGATCTTCGTCTTGTCAAGGTAAGTCACCGTAGGGGCGCCGATGGGTGGCGCAGGGGCGGTGACCTGCTTCTCGGCCGGCTCTGGTGATGGCGCTGGGAGCGCTTCAGTGGGAAGCGTCACCCGCTAGGGCGGCTGCAAGGACCCGCTGGGGCGATGAAGTAGCAGAAGCTTCACTTCGTGATCTCTCTTCACTCCTAAGTGCTCATAACTCCTTTCTTAGCTTCTTTTAATCTTCTTCTTTTTGATCAAGGAGTTAGTAGCATAAACTGACACTAATGCAATAAAAAGACTCTAAAAATACCCTAAATGATAGTGATTCCATCACCTATCAAACTCCCCCTTACTTTGACCTTTTACTCGTCCCGAGTAAAACAAATGACAACAATTAGACTCAAGGTCTCAGGAAGCAAAGGGAAGAAAGAAAAGATAATGAAAAGAAAAACCAAGAAAGAAGAAAAGGGAGGAAATGTGAAAAAGAAAGACTAACATCCTTATTGCTCCAAGAGTGACCTACCCGGACAACCTCCTTATGTCTCCCCTTCTTATGTTGCCAAACACCGGAAGAGAATCCTACACTCAATGTCGCTCATTTTGCCAAGGCGCCCTTTCGGGTTTTCACCTTGCCACTATTCTTCTTTTCTCACTTTAGCTCACATCCCTCAAGTCCAAATTTTGCACCAACCTAAGGTTGGTCGGACTACCTTCTTTTTACCTAAACCGCCCTTTCGGGTTTTCGGTTTATCCAAGGATTTTCATGCCTTTTTCCATTTTCTATGGCTTTTTCTTTTGTTTTTTTACTGAATATCCAACTAAATTCCAAATGCAAGAAACAAAAGATAAAATGCAACTATACATGATAATTCTCTCCCCCATACTTGAAGTACACTTTGTCAAAATGAGGCAAAAATAAAATGTGGAAAGGGAAAAGACGAATATACCCTAATGGGATGGTCCGGATGGACCATCCGGACCCTCCTCCGGCGGGTAAGGGAAGTGGCTGAAGAAATGCTCCTACCGGTGGTAGATGTCCTCAATCCGGCTCTGCTTAGCATCCATCCGGCGGCCGAAGGAGGTCTCAAAACCAGCCTGCCAGGCCAACTGTTGAGCCTCAAACTGCTGCTATTGGGCCGCTTGCCACACCTCCTGCCTCTGGTCGAAGCGGGAGGACATAGAAGCAACAAAGCTCGTCTGCCAGCTCTGCTGCTGCTCAGGCATAGTCCGCTGGTAATCGGTCTGCCATGTCTGATGCTGAGTGGTCATGACAGCCATCTGAGCCTATAGGCTCGCTAGGACCGGGTCCTCCTCTGGTGCCGCAGTAGTCATCTCCTCATCATTGGGGACCGGCAGGTGCTTCTCCTAGTGAGCCCGGCTGGAGTTGGCAGCATGCCTCTCCATGATGGCCACTAGCGGCCTCCTCGGCACAAAAGAATCTGCCGGAATGTAGAGGTCTGAAAACTCCTCCCCCAATGGTAAAGGCCGGGGAAGGTATGTCAAGTGACTCTCATCAGCAAGGGAGATCCAGAATAGGTTCTCCCCATCTCGTCGGAGGAGCTTGCACCTCCTAAACATCCCCTCTGTGTAAAGGGGAGCCTCCAGTCCATCCTCAAGGCTGGAAAGGTCCATGACCTGTGAAGCGATCAAGGAGATCACCCCACCGCCGACGATGTCTCTCGGCTCGTTCTTCCTAATCCGCTTCAAAGCGGAGAGGAAGAGAGAAGGCCAATCCATCACCCTCTCACTCTGTGGAAGGCATGCGTAGATAAGAGGAAGGTCCTTGAGATCGACCTTGTTCTCCTCTTTGTGTCCACAAAAGACACTCATCAGGATCTTTGAGAGGAGCATCAAGGAGGGGTGAGTGAGCTTGTTGGAGTACTCACCCCCAGCATGGAACTCGGATCCTGTAGCCGCCTGCCAGAACTCACATAGGTCTAGAGTTGGGACTGGCTCCCACCATTTCTCTGAAGGGTTGATGGTAATCCCAAAAGCCTCAACTAACTGGAAGTAATCTAGTGTGTATTTGATCTTGAAAGTAAGCCCAACACACACATGGTCTTCCTTTTCCATGGTAAAGGTGGCTATGAACTATCTGCTAAGCTCGAGATAGGTTGGAGCACTCTTATGTAGGAAGTTTCCGAGCCCAATATTATCCAAAAAGGATTGCATGCTCTCCAGCATGCCTAGCTTCTCCAACGTTGGAATGTGCAAAAATCGAGTTGCATACACAACTCGATCCTGCACAATCCTATAACGGTCTTTCTCACCCTCGGTCATCTTGTATTTCCTTGGAGCATCCATTCTTGCAATGATTTGAGCAAAAGATTAGTGAATGTTTGGAACAAGGAAGAGAAACGACCTTTCTGTTGGCTTTTCCGCAGGGGCGGCTGTGCAGGCGACGAGGCGCAGGGGCGGACGCTTGCAGGCGCGGGTGCGGGAGAATTGCAGAAGGCGATTTTTCGAATGCTTCAAAGGTGGTGGAGTCTTGGAGTGGCTCTGGTGGTGGTTTTTTGGTGCAGGCGATGTTGACGGTGGCGTAGGGGTGGAGAATCGTTGTAAAGGAATGGAGGTAGCGTTTGACACGAGGGCAGGTGGCGCAAGGGCGTTGGAGGTGTGCGTCCTTGGTGTTGGTGGCGCAGGGGCGTCGGAGAGGGTGGTTGGGTGGTTTCTCTGAGGGCGCAGGGGCATTCGCAGCTTTGAGAGAGAAGGTGCGAGGGTTTGTGGTTGTTTCTGGTGAGGAGGGTTGGTGGGTGGTGCGCGGTAGGTGTAGACGTTTTTCGAGATTCTATTTTTTTTTCTTTTTTGGGTAAACCCGCAAGGGCGGGGTTTGACACCGCAGGGGCGGCGACAAGGGAGAGGGGCACGCAGGGCCAGCGCCGGGGTGGCACCGCGACATTGCGTCAAGGATGGCCGCCGCAGGGGTGTAGAGATGTCACCACGGGGGCGGTGACAGATATGTTGCAGGCGCAGGACCAGCCAGGGGCGGCGCTAGCCTGAGTGTCAGCGCAGGGGCGGGAACTTAAAGCCGCGGGGGCGGATTTCTTGACAAGAGCTTCTCTTCTTATTCCTTCGAGTTGCCTCCCGAATTAGCGCCTTTGTTTTACGTTGTTGGCTCGACGTAAGACCTCTACTTCTCTAACTGTGCCTCCTCTAGTACCAACTCGTCAATCGGACCGTTCTTGACTTCTTCAAGGTAGAGCTTTAGCCTTTGTCCGTTCACCTTAAACACCTTGTGCGTTTGGGGGTCATAAAGATCCACAGCCCCGTGAGGATATACTTCGGCTACTCTGAACGGCCCTGTCCATCTTGAACGCAGCTTACCTGCAAAGAGTTTCAAACGGGATTGAAAGAGAAGCACCTTATTACCTACCTTGAAATCCTTTCGGAGAATATTCCGGTCATGCTACGCTTTTGTCTTTTCTTTGTATGTTGTGGCATGATCATATGCATCCAGCCTTAGTTCCTCCAACTCTTGCAATTGGAGCTTCCGAACTCTCCCACTTCTTCTATGTTCATGTTGCACTTCTTTACCGCCCACCAAGCTTTGTGCTCTAACTCCACCGGTAGGTGGCACGCTTTCCCAAACACGAGCCTAAAAGGGGACATTCCGATGGGAGTTTTGTAGGCTGTCCGATATGCCCATAGAGCGTCATTTAGCCTTGCACTCCAATCCTTCCGCCCGGGAGAAACCGTCTTTTCAAGGATGATCTTTAATTCCCGGTTGGACACCTCAGCTTGGCCATTTGTTTGTGGGTGATAAGTTATTGATACTCTTTGGTGAACATGGTACTTCTTAAGGAGAGCCGTAATCGTTTTGTTGCAGAAATGTGTACCCCTATCACTGATTAAGGCTTTCGGAATTCCAAATCTAGCAAAGATATTTTTCTTAAGGAATGTTGCAACCACTTTTGAATCATCAGTTTTAGTGGCCTTTGCTTCCATCCACTTGGAAACATAGTCCACCGCAAGCAAAATATACGTGTTCCCGAATGACATAGGAAATGGCTCCATGAAATCAATTCCCTAAACGTCAAATATTTTACAAAATATAAGAGAGGATTGGGGCATTTCATGTCTCCTTGAAAGATTTCCTACTCTTTGGCATCTATCACACACTTTACAAAACGCAAAAGCATCTCGAAAAATGTGTGGCCAAAAGAAACCGGCATCCAAAACTTTTCTTGCAGTTTTGTTAGCTCCAAAGTGCCCCCACATGCTTCAGAATGACAGAAAGTTAGGACGGATTGTACCTCATTGTCCGGAATGCAACGCTGGATCACTTGATCACTGCAATGTTTCCAAAGGTAAGGATCGTCCCAAACGTAATGTCGAGCTTCAGCTTTTACTTTATCTCGTTGTGCCTTGGTGAAGTCTGGAGGATACTCTTTCTTGACAATGAAATTTACAATGTCACCAAACTAAGGCTTAAAAGATTGAAGCTTAAGACAAACCTCTGTCGACAATTCCGCAAGGGCGCCTAGACTGAGCCGCAGGGGCGACTGACCGCAGGGGCGGCTGGTGTGAGGTGCGGGGGCGGTTACACAACAGAGAGTTGTGTAAAATGTATCGTCTGGAAAACTTCCGACTATCTCTCTTCCTTTTCCTAGATCTTCCTCCTCTTGCACTAGTCTGCTCAAATGATCAGCCACCAGGTTCTCAGCTCCCTTTTTGTCCTTTTATCTCTAGGTTAAATTCGCTTAGAAGGAGCACCCAACGGATCAATCGTGGATTCGCCTCCTTCTTTGCCATGAGGTACCTAAGGGCTGCGTGGTCAGTGAAAATAATTACCATGACACCATGTAAGTATTACCTGAACTTCTCAAGGGCAAAAACTACCGCCAATATCTCCTTCTTGGTGGTGGAGTAATTCCTTTGTGCTCCATTTAGTGTCATAGACGCATAATGGATCACATGGGATGCCCGTCCGTCTTTTTGTCCTAAGACAGCTCCGACGGCGTAGTCACTGACGTCACACATGATTTCAAAAGGTTTCTCCCAATCTGGAGAACGGATGATCGGGGCGGTGGTGAGACATGCCTTGAAAGTGTCAAAAGCCTTCTTGCAATCCTCATCCACTATGAAGGTGACATCTTTCTTGAGCAATTCACACACGGGTGCTGAGATCTTTGAGAAGTCTTTGATGAACCGTCGGTGGAAACCTGCATGACCAAGAAAAGATCGGATTTCCCGAACATTAGTAGGATAAGGTAAATTTTGAATAACGTCAACCTTTGCCTTATCTACCTCTATCCCTTTTGAGGATATTACATGTCCTAACACAATTCCTTTTTCGACCATGAAATGACATTTTTCCGAATTAAGAACTAAATTGGTTTCAACACATTTTTCAAGAACAAGTTTTAAATGCCCTAAACATGCGTCAAAACTGTCTCCATGGACGGTAAAATCATCCATGAAGACTTCAATGAAATTCTCTATCTATTCGGAAAAAATACTTATCATGCACCGTTGGAAAGTGTCGGGTGCATTGCAAAGTCCAAATCGCATTCTGTGGTATGCAAAAATGCCGAATGGGCAAGTGAACATCGTCTTCTCTTGATCTTCTGGTGCGATGGCTATTTGGAAATAGCCCGAGTATCCATCCAGGAAACAGTAGTACTGATGACGTGCAAGACGTTCCAACATTTGGTCAATAAAAGGTAATGGAAAATGGTCTTTTCGTGTTACCTTGTTGAGCTTGTGATAGTCAATACAAACTCTCCATCCGGTTTGTGTTTTGCTTGGGACTATCTCCCCATGTTGATTTTCCACCATGGTGATGCCTCCCTTCTTTGGAACCACTTGAGTTGGACTAACCCAAGTGCTATCCGAGATAGGAAAGATCATATCCGCTTGGAGGAGTTTTAACACTTCCTTTTTTACTACATCCATCATTGGCGGATTCAACCTCCTTTGAGGTTGCCTAGAGGGTTTGGCCTCATCCTCAAGTAGAATCATATGCATGCAATTGGAAGGACTTATTCCTTTGATGTCCGCAATAGTCCATCCAAGGGCCGTCTTGTGCTCCTTTAGTACGTTTACCAACTTATCTTCTTGTCCGGTGGTCAACTTGTTGGAGATAATCACCGGCAAGGTATTGTGTGCTCCAAGGAAAACATACTTGAGGTGTGACGGAAGGTCCTTCAATTCTATGTCCGGTGCCTGCACTATGGATGGAACAAGCTTCTCGCTTGGGGTTGGTAAAGTGGGTCCAATGGCCAAATTGGATATAGGTAGCCTTTTATGCCCATCTAATTGGGCTAGGACCTCTTTCATGCTAGATGTTAACACATAATCTGATTTGAAACCATCAATGTCATCATTTCTTAATTCGTCCACGTCAGAATTATCAAAGACATCTTGCACAAAAGGTTCAATAATGTCAACAGCACATAAAGAATGATCATCATTAGGAAATCTCATTGCATCATAGATGTCAAATTCAACTAACTCACCGTCAAACTCCATGGTTAATTTTCCACTAACATAATCAATTTTAGTCCTAGCCGTTTTTAGAAATGGCCTACCTAACAGAATAGGTGCAGCATGTGAATCATTTTCCATATCCATTACAAAAAAATCAGCAGGAAATATTAGGTTGTCTACCAGTACTAACACATCTTCAACTATCCCTTTCGGGTATACATTAGATCTATCAGCAAGTTGTACTACAATCCTAGTTTCCATTAATGGTCCGAGACCTAGAGATTTGTAGATGAAAAATGGTAAAACATTTATAGAAGCACCAAGATCAAGCATTGCTTTCTCAAAACGGGTTTCCCCTATGAAACAAGGAATGCTTACCATGCCCGGATCGCTGCATTTCTTGGGCATTCTTCGTTGAAAAACTGCCTGACACATGTTCACTTACTGCACCTTTTGTTTCCCCTTAAGCTTCTGATTCCTCTTGATAGTGCAGAGTTCCTTCAAAAAACGAGCATACTTAGGAATACTTTTCACCAACTTAAGGAGGGGAATGTTTACCTCGCATTTGGAGAAAGTCTCAAAGAGGTCCTTGTCCTCAATGATTCTTCGCTCTTTCAGAGCCTCTAGAAAAGGAGTTGGGTTTCACAGAGTACAGTGGCGGAAAGTTGGGCCGGACGTAGGTATCTCTTTCGGCAGAACCTTCTGTTGGGTTTTCCGCAGGGGCGTCAGCTTGTAGGCGCAGGGGCGGCTCAAGGGTTGTCACCGCAGGGGCGGGGGCATCCAGTCGCAGGGGCGCCGGTTGTTCTGTGATGGCCGTAGTTGTAGCCGTTGGGGCGGCTCTGGGTGCGGAAAAATCGACATAAGGTTCTTTTGCTTGTTTTTGTTGGATTTGCTTCCCACTCCTTAATGTTAAGGCGCTAACACTCTCCTTGGGACTGTCAAGCGTCTGGAAAACCAATCCTCCAGCAATTCTTGACTCGGTCCTTGAAATGGCTTCCGCCATTTGGCCAACCTGCTTCTCAAGGTTCTTGATGCTTGATTTTGTTGTTTGGACATGAGTAACAAAGTTTTTAGTCAAAACCTGCAACATATCTTCAGTCGTTTGATACTTACCTTGACGAGGCTGTTGTTGTTGGTTTTGTTGATCCCTCCAACGAAAGTTCTGTTGGTCATGCCAATTTGGCATGAAGTTTTGTGCATAGGGACCGTTCCTAGGTCTTTGTTGTTGTGGTTGTCCATAACCCATTGCATTTACTTCAGTATCGTCATCTTGGACTTGTGGACACATGTCCGTTGGATGATACGGGTCAGCGCATATTCCACAAGCTTTGAGCTGTTGTGGTGTTCCCATAAGTGTTAGCCTCTTCACCATTTCCTTCAATTCCGCTAGCTCAGTGGAAATCTCACTCTTTCCGGAACTCACAACATGAACTCCTTTCTTAGCCAGGGTCCTTCCAAAGTTCTGACTTCCTTCCGCTAGTTCCTGTATCTTTTCAAAAGCAAGGTCAGGAGTAGAGTTAAGAATATCACCTCCGCAAGCCGCATCGACGATCCTCCTTTCATTGTCTAGCAAGCCATTGTACAAGTACAAGACTAGATATTGAGTTGAATATCCGTGAAAAGGACAGCTGGATCAGAGACGCGCAAACCTCTCGAAGTACTCATAGAGAGTTTCATTCGCCTCTTGCTCGATGTTGCTTATAGCTTTTTTCAAGATGTTGACCTTCTTGGCCGGAAAGTATTTCTCCAAAAACGCCTTGTGAAGGTTCTCCCAAGTTTCAATGCTCCCGGATGGAAGGGGCGGCCTTCAGGAACCGCAGGGGCGGTTTAGGCATAATCGGTTGATCTTCTTCTTGACCGCAGGGGCAGCTAGGCAATTCCGCTGGGGCGGATCTTCAATGCTTCTTCAACGTCTGACTCTTCATCTGCTGGCCATTACTGGTGTCAAAGAGCAGGGGCGTCTTGAGGCCAGCGCAAGGGCGGTGACACAAACTCTTCACCTTCCAGCTCTTGGGGCGAGGCGCAGGCCAGGCGCAGTGAGAGGCGCAGGGGCGCTGATCTTTGTCTTGTCAAGGTAAGTCACCGCAGGGGCGCCGATGGGTGGCGCAGGGGCGGTGACCTGCTTTTTGGCCGGCTCTGGTGAAGGCGCTGGGAGCGCTTCAGTGGGAAGCGTCACCCGTTGGGGCGGCTGCAAGGACCCGCTGGGGCGGTGAAGTAGCAGAAGCTTCACTTCGTGATCTCTCTTCACTCCTAAGTGCTTGTAACTCCTTTCTTATCTTCTTTTAATCTTCTTCTTCTGGATCAAGGAGTTAGTAGCATAAATTGACACTAATGCAATAAAAAGACTCTAAAAACTACCCTAAATGATAGTGATTTCATCACCTATCAGCGATCCTCGTGTAACAACCATAAGTTAAATTAGTAATCGGATAACCTAATGAAAGATAATAACCGGTTGTTGTGTGAGTGTGCTATGTGTTTCCTTTACCTTATGTGTGTTTGTGCCTTTATTGTCTTTATTGATATCTAGAGTGTTAGCTAACGGTTTATACCGATGTTGTAGTTTAGGATGGTGCTGAGTGATCCGAATGGTGTGGACAGTCGGGGTTCATGTACATTATTGGACGGAATTGTGTTTATGTTTCTGTTGTTGCTTTTCTTTTTGTTTGAACTCAGCTACGAGTCTTTTACGCTTCCTTTTGTTTAAACCTTTGGTTTTATATTGATTTTTTGTTTTCATTCGTCTGTGTCTTGTTGTAAGATCCATTGTGTCGTTGCTACTCTAAGATCGGGACCCATTGTGAGGTCCTAGCCCGTAACGCTTAGAGTTCCTAGTACTTGGGGTGTTACATGTATGCTTTGAACATGTATAGCGGATACCAATCAAGTCCTTGAGAAGCACATTGGAGTGCAACTAAGAATATTCTGAAGCACTTGAGAAGTACAAAGAATGATTTCTTAGTATATGAGAGAGGTGGAAAAGTAATCGTACAAGGCTATGCCGATGCAAGCTTTCATACTGACCGAGATGACTTTGAATCTCAATCGTGTTATGTCTTCGTCCTTAATGGAGGAGTTGTGAGCTGGAAGAGCTCCAAGTAGGATAAGTTAGCGTAGTCTACAACAAAGGTTGAGCACATTGTTGCTAGTGAAGCAACAAAGGAGGTTGTTTGGATTAGGAAGTTCCTAGATGAACCCGATGTTATTTCTAGCATTTCAGTGTCTATCGACATTTATTGTGACAATAATGGTGCCATACCCAGGCAATTGAACCGAGTTTGAGCTCCAAATCCAGACATGTTAAGAGAAAGTATCACCTTATTCGCCGCATCATCATTGATGGTGACATTAAGATGTGTAAGGTGCATAATGATGATAATATTACATATCCATTGACCAAGTCTATGCCTAGGCCTAAGCATGACACACTAGTTCGAAATCATCAAATGGAAATAAATGATTTTATTAGTAACTATGTTGTAAAGTTGGCTAATAGTGTCAGGCTTCATGGGCTATAGGGACATGGAGCTTTCTAGTCATTTACATATATGTGTATGGGTGATACATGTAAGACTGACACACCTTAAAATTCTCAAAAAGAGACTACACAGTTTTAAGTTAAACCAAGTTTAGTACATTCCTCAAACATGAGTATGTTGTGATCTCACTTAATGATTGATATTTCTTTAACATTGTTAATTACTTTCCATAAAAGGGTGTTATAAAGACAATAGTTAGGATTGCCAAAATTTGAGTGGGAGACATAGTCATACAAGATTGGAGAAGTCTTCAAGGTTCGTGTATACTATGATATATTGAACAAAATTGGAGTCTCGGCCACTTGGAGAGCAAAAACTGAAAATGCATGGCCATACTCGGATGATTATTTGCAATCATCCTTTAATTTGACATTTCAAACCCGGGTTTCTAGAAACACATTTAGGGGGTGTATTCAATTAAGATTTACATCAATTTTTTTAGAATTTAAAAGTTTATGGGTATTCAATATAGATTTTTAAAAGTCCATATAAATCTTTTGGTATTCAATTAGGACTTTAAATTTTTCATAAAATTCCTATGGTATTTAAAAGTTTCTTAATTTTAAAAGAATTTTATTATTTTATTGATTTTGTAGGACTTTCTTATTACTTTTATAAATACTTAAACCCTAAAGAAGTCTTCTCCCAATACATAAGAGTTTCACGCCAAACTAAGGGGGGTGTATTCAATCTAGATTTTTAAAAATTTTAACTGATTTTAATAATCCATAGAATTTGCTGATTTTGTGGGATATTTTAATTCTATATAGAGTTAATATTGAAGAACTCTAACGGTCAAATCAACGTCAAAATCAGCAAATTCTTCAAGATTATTAAAATCAGTCAAAATTACTGATCAAAATTCTTTGAGATTTTGGCAATGTATTAATCCGACGGAATCTGTATTAACTTTATCTAGAATTAAAATATCCCACAAAATCAGCAAATTCTATGGATTATTAAAATGAATCAAAATCTTTAAAAATCTAGATTGAATACACCTTAACATTAGATATGAATGTCACCATATCGTCAAATAAGACATTAAAAGACAAATGTATCTTAGATTGCATACTTGTTTAAGGACAAATGGGAGATTGAAGGAATTGCGTCCTTTAACTTAATGTGCGATGACTAAACTTGGAGTAGGACAATTGATAGAGATATACAATCCGGTTATTTTAAGAGTCGCAGTGCTTTGCTAAAAGTCAACTACGAATAATGAGATTAAACAGTTAAAATCATGACTATTATAAACGGGTCCTATACAATCACCCACTTAGAGTTGACGGACTAGATCAATAGAAAGATGATTTTTTTTTAATTAGTATATATTAGATATATGTTAGTAATAATAAGAATAAGTTTAACAAGCACATCAAGAAATTACATTATCCAACAACCTGGAGCAATATCTTGGGTGTGCGGTGATCAACAACATAATAAATAAGGATATTTTTACTTCAATTATCCTTAAATCAAAACAACAACTTACAAAATGGAAAGCATCGTCCCTCTCACGAAAGGGAAGAACAACCTTAAAAAAGCTAACCTAAATGCCAAACCTAGCTGCTTTCTTATGCAAGCATTCATGCTCCCTGCTAGCATTCATAATGAACTAGATCGGATAAATCTGACCTTTTTGGAATAAGGGATCTAACTTTCACCTAATTATTAGTTGGGATAAGATATGTAAACCAAGTTCCCTTGGTGAACATGCATTAGGAAAGTCGAGGACATGAATAAAGCGCTTCAAATGAAACTATTATGGAAAATATTGGCTGAGCCAGACAATATTTGGGTAACAATAGTAGACAAAAAATATCTAAAAGGTACTTGTATATGGAAATATGAATGCGGTAAGAATACCTCTTGACAATGGAAAGAATTAATGAAATTACGAGAAGAGGTTGACAAAGGCATTAGATGGAGTGCAGGTGACGGAAAAACAATCAGGCATTGGAAAGATCAATGGGTGACTAAGGAACCTTTAAAAAACATAATAACTAACAAAGCATTGATAGAACCATTCACCCTAGTAAGCACGTTTATCTGTAATAAATATTGGAACCACCAACAACTAGACAATTCAAAAAACTCCACCCGAACGATATCATCGAAAGGATTAAAAACTACAACCTCCTTAAATGTGACATTAGACAGATTATATTGGGATGCAAACGAAGAAGGTTGGCACTCCACTAAATCCGCTATGGAACTAATCCATAAACGCAAAGTAGGCGTCATAACTGATAAGACATGGATATGGGAGATCAATATTATGCCAAAGATAAAAAATTTCCTTTGGAAAGTGGCCCTAGATGACATCCCAACGAAAGAAAACCTAGATAAACAAAGAATTTCATTATTGATGCATTGCAAATTTTGTAACCATCATACTGAAAGTACCAAACACTTGCTCTTCGGGTGCCCATATACTATGCAAAATATTGAGAATGCTAAAATCTCATCGAAAATCCATGATTATAGTGAGACAAATATGAAAGTCAATGATATTCTCCTTGACCTCATAGTAAAAATAGACTCGATATAATTTAGGCAACTAGTGGTGATTTGGTGGAATGTTTGGATAGCAAGGAACCAACTTGTATACAATAAAATAAAAGCACCACAAAATCTGAACCAAATGGCAATACACCAAATTAGTGACTGGGAACGAGCAAACAAGAATCTTCATCCGAATAACACTAAAGAACAAAAACCAAAAAGAAAGAAAAAAAAACCATTAGATGGCAAAGACCGAAGGAGGGATGTGCTAAACTGAATTTTGATGCATCTAGAAAACCCACAAGCCAATCCGCTTTTGGTTATATCATGCAGAACTCCCATGCAATACCACTCGCTTTTGGTTATGGACGATGCGTTGTTGATTCTATTATAGAAGCAGAGGCGCTCGCTCTTCGAGAGGACCTTCAAAAGGCCACGAGTATTGGGGTTAAAGTTATCGAAATTGAGGGTGACATATGACTCTCATTAATGCAATCAACAAACAATGGAAACCAACTTGGAAACACAAGTATGATAATATCTGATATTACCAATGTACTCTCTATCTTTGAGCAACATAGTACACATCATATTTTCAGGGAAATCAACATTGTGACAGATCGACTTGCCATACATGGCCACATTCCGGCGGGACCTGACGAGGATCTACTAACGGATGTTGAAGACCTCGTCCAACTGGATGTTGTGGGAAGAGCGGTTTCTAGAAACTGATTTTCCCTATCTCTTACCTTTGTATAAAAAAAAAGAAAAAGTTTTATTTGTGAAATAAATAATTAAATGATTTATTGGTGAGGTTAATTAGGGAGTTACTCACAAGGAGTTGCTTTGTGAAAGGAGTTTACAAATTATTTAATATATAATTATTATATATTACTAAAAGTGAATAACTCAACTAAGTCTTCTTCTCTCTAATTTTCAAGAAAAAGCTCTCATTTTTTCCAAAAGTGAAAAATCAATTGTTAGTACTGTGAAATTCAAGTGCAATCACTATCCAAAGCAATTTGATTGTTACCCTTACAATCTTCGTCCTAAAAATTGAAAGGAAATGAGATCTAGACATCGAACTCGTGTGGACCAAGTAGAGAAACCACACTCAGGGTTTTTGTTCTCTTTTGTTCCTATCCGAATAGACCCGATTCACGCATCAACAAGTATTTCCTAGGAACAATGTATTGTTTCATATCGATTATGCTTGTAGATCCTTAGATTAGATGTTTAGATATGATTTGTTAACGGATCTAATAATCCTTCATTTATCATTGCCTGGTGCTAACTTGGTCTAAAAGGATACATGAAGGTTTGCATGAACGAAGACTCAAAGGTGACAATTATGTTGATTGATAAAGGGTGAATATGATGCATCCTCTTTTTAGCATGATAGTTAAGGTTGTGTTTGGCAAGAGAGAAAAACTAGTGTTTATGAGTGTTTAGGAGGGTACGGAACTTTAACAAGTGTTTGGTTGCCCAATAAACACTAGTGATTAGTGTTTTTGAGAGTGTTTTTGAAACCCTGATGAGAGCAAGGTTTTTCATCCAAAACTAGTGTTTTTGTTACAAAAATACGTAATTACCCCTACATTAATTTCATTATTACATTGTTATACCGGGTATAAAAACAACACACTCTCACCTCTCACCCCCCCCCTCTCTCTCTCTCTCCCATTCTGCGTCAAAGAACACCCTCCGCTTCTTCTTAGATTTGGCGAAGCAACAAGGTTTCATCCTCTCTTTCTGTTCTTCTTCAAATTAAACTTGCCTATCAATCTCTCTTATTATTGAGATCTTTCTTCTTCGAAGAAACAAAAAGAAAGATCAAGGGTGGATTACGGTTGAAGCATGGATATAAGAAACATAAAGAGATGAGAAGATAAAGGATACAAATTAAAGATTGCGGCGGCGACCAAGTCGCAACATGGTTGAAGGCGGGAGAAGTGAACTTAATATAGCCCAATCCTAATTAGTTCTCATGTCCTAGTAGTGGCGTACTGAAACACTATCCCGGAGAGCGTCAGCAGTAGTCATAGTCCATAAATCATGTTTGTGAATGACTGGAACTGAATGTCAAAGGGAAAATTTGGCCCGGCAAAAAAAGAAGAGAATTGCATGTGTTAGCATTGTCTACTTGTTATGGAGGGCAATGGATGAGAATGTATTTCACAAAATTAGATGGTAGGAGGAAAAGCTGGTTCGTGACATTCAGATGCATACTTATAGGTTGTTGTTTCACTCTAGTAAGGGTGGATATGGTTGAAGTTGTTTCCTGGATAATGGAATTAAGGCTGAAAGATGCTTAGTTTATTGAACTTAGTTATTGTTTGTTCATAGCTTGAAAAGTGGGCTGAAGTAGTGAGTGATTATGAGATCTTAAAACAAGAACTTCCTGATGATGTTACAATTGCTGAGTCTTTATTTCATGCTCAACCATCTCAGTATCTCACTGCATTCCTCCCCTACAAATGAAGTATACACATCCAAAGCTCGTTTCGTCGCCACATAACCCAGAAGATTGCTTACAAGCTCAATTTCATAATCTGTTTTCCTCTTCATATACACAAAGTAGCCAAGCCTGTCATGTTTTGCAACATTTGGAGTACTCGATTTTGGGCGTCCCTTGCTTCACTCCAATTCTCATATTTCACAATCTTTACCTTTGCGCTTCTTCCAACTGAGTTTTTTTTTTGCTGTTGATTGATCAAGCCAGTGAAGTAAGCATTATCAACATGAGTGGTAATTTGTTCAATTGGATCGGTAAATCCATTTCCAATAGCAATACCAGATAAATTTACCCTCTTTGATCTGGACAAGCTAGAATTTTGCTGTTGATTGATCAAACTGGTGTAGGGTTGAAGACTTCGTTTGTTGATACCAGTTATCCATATTTCTCTTCTGTTTTCCTTTTGACGTTTTTGTATTTGATTATGTTCTTTTCTTTTAATCTCAGATTTTGCAAAAACACTCAGCAACAAATATAAACCGTGCCAAACACTCGTTAGTGTTTACAAGCACTAAACACCAGTGCTTTACGAAAACACTTTCAAAAACACTAGTGAATGCTAACACTAGTGTTTTTGCTAAGTATGCCAAACACAGCCTAAGTGTCAAGGCTTGCTAAACCGGAAGTGGGGGGTAAAACTCGGTCATGTTTTCCGATAAGGAATGGTGGTGTACGCGCTCGCTAATTTTGCCTTCTCACTAGATGTTGGTTTCCATGTTCATGTTGATCCTCTCTTATGTATCAAAGAACTTCTCATTTGATGACATTAGAGGAGTTTCATTTCCTCGTATGACACGTTTAAGAGTCGTTGCACCTTTTTTTTAAAAAAAAAAACTAGAAAATAAGTTATTTTTCTAAATATAATATTTTTAAAATACGGTTAAAAATATTAATTTGAAAAGATTTTAGGACCCATCACGAATTTTAAGCAATGTTCTTTAAAGTGGTTAGAAAAGAATTGTTTCCACGCAATTTCCTAAATCTCGTCTTTTATCACTTATACTCGAAAGAAATTCGCATTTTTTCCAAAATGTAAATAAGTTTTATTTTCCTTTTTCTATTCGTACACAAAAGAAGTCCGTCTTGAATCGCAATTGTCTCTTCACATCGCATCCATGGATTCTACTTCTGTAGCAAGATTGCATTAATCACCCATGAAATTCGAACTTCAAACCAGCTATGGCCGACCCCAACTCCAACTCGCCAGATGACCTTCTTTCCCCAATTACCGACGGCGATGAACCAAGCGTTGTTGTAGTTGAACATGGAGCTCAGTTTCTCGATGTTGGCGATTCGAGTACTTTTTCTACATCGTCGGACAGAGCTCTTGATGCTACTGGCGATAGAGACGGAGGTTCTGACCACTCCGAGGCTCTTGGCAGGGGAATTACTACTTTGATCACTGGTGTCATCAGAGATCTCGATTCGAATGCCGTTGTTACTTCTCGAAGCCAGGATCAGGTCTCGTGTGCGCTTGATCGTCTCACTCGAGGTAATTTAATTATCTTTGTTTGCGTAGTTCAATTATGAGAACCAATTTTTTGAAGATGTGTCTTGATGGATCCCTAATTTGATGTGCCTTCTGGACCGAGTATATTTCAAACCCTAGTTTTTAGAGAGGTTGTGAATTTCGATGAATTTGCAATGAGCGAATAAAAAAAAGGCGTCCATCGGGTGCTTAGGTCTAATTGAAGTACGGCTGATACTTTGTCTAGGAATTTGATGTTGTTCTCATTGAATTTGTGTAGGGTATGGTTATTTGCTTCATGATTTAATGTCACGCTGCTTTGATGTCACCTGTATGTTATGGCTTTTCAACTGGAAATGTCCCAATTAATTGATTTTCTTCCTGTGTAATTTGGTAGAGCTTGACCAGCTATTAGAGGACGCACCTGTGCCATTCATTATGCAGCATGCTGCAAAAGTGTCCGGTGTTAGGAAGAGAGTTTCATCATTAAACACGGTTTTAAGATCTATCCAGCGTCGTCTTGATAATATAGATCGAATGTTGACTGTTGGATTACCGCATGGGCATGGTATGAATTCCCTCTATTTCATAATAGTTAACTTTTGGTTCATGGCGATCGTGAATATAAATGATGCTTTACCATTGAAACTTCTGCTACTTTGTTCTATGGATGTGAGCACGTGCTGTTTTTACTTGTAGAGACTTGTCGATGTCTTTTCTGCTAAGAGTATAAAAGGAAGTAATTGTTTAGGCTTCTATCCACTCATTGTATGTTCTTGCAAATGCTATATTTTCTTTTTCCGCAACCTCTTATGCAAATCACGATCACTTAGTCCACCAATGTCTCGCCTTGCCGCAGCTGGTTGTGATTTTGACATAATTTTTTGAATTAAATGCAATTGCATTCATTCTTCTTTACCAATCTTTTACACAAATCATGATCACTAGTCCATAATATTCTTCCAGAGATCATGCCATGTGAATTTAACATTTTTTGCATTCCACATCATGCCTCGTGGCCATGCCTTGAATTTGATGCAATAATCTCAATGTACATTGCAGAGAAATCGAGCACTAAGTTATCTTGAAGTCTAATGTATAGCAGGTGACCACTTATCTCTGCTGCTTTCTTTAATAACTAAACTATTTTTATACAAGATTAGTATTGCAATAAAAAAACATGTTAATCCGGAGCTTAATAGCTTATGTTGCACGTGCTAGCCTGAATGTCTACCTTCCTTTGATTGATCTTATCCTTGGTGATTTCAAAGTTGATAATCTACAATTGGGTAGAATATATGTTAAGGCTCCATGAAATGAGATACACGCGATTAAATTTCAGACCTCAAGATGCACAGTGCACCAGAAGGAAAAAACACTACTCATGCTGTTTTATATTAACATCTTAATCCTAGTATTCCACTTGGTATTATATTTTAGGTAATTGTCTTTTCTTGTGAATTGTTGAAGAAA
This sequence comes from Fagopyrum homotropicum, assembly GCA_033239125.1. Classification (NCBI taxonomy): domain Eukaryota; kingdom Viridiplantae; phylum Streptophyta; class Magnoliopsida; order Caryophyllales; family Polygonaceae; genus Fagopyrum; species Fagopyrum homotropicum. The sequence goes on along the minus strand of BSWB01000005.1, from coordinate 7,259,999 downwards.
GATGGAGCATTTTTTTCCACTAAGCAAAGATGATAGGCCTTAACAAACCATTAGGGTGCTCATAAGTCTACACATATAGTGGGAAATTATTTATAGTCTAACCATATTGTATTCTCATTTTTACTATTAGACTGACCGAGTGGTTGTAAAATTGTCGTCCTATTTCTCCCTTCAGAAGAAGGTCTTCAAGTTTTGTTGATATGAAAATTTATTTTTCTTGTAGATATCATATTTTCGTTAAATATCTGATAAGATGTTTTATTCAAGTTTCAGGTTCTTTATCAAGAATGTATATACATGAATTTCCTGAACTCAACATTTATCAGATTTCCAACAGTCCGAGCTCCAGGGGACAGGGTGTCAATTTATTTCGAGTGCAGTAGTGCTTAATTTTGTGTAGCATCCAAGCAAAAACACGTCTTCACGTGGTTCCTGCAAGTTCAGTCTTTCAATGCTCCCGATTTTGGCACAATCTTCTGTTGTTCTTCCATTGAAGCTCTGATTGGAAAACTCAGTATCAACATTCAGCTATGTAAATCCTCCAATCGATCTTAGCTAATTTTCTTGCACCATTTCTGTGCAAAAGCTTCAAATCCCAGTGATTGTTGTGGACGAGTTTCTTTCTAGGCATCTTTATGATTTGTTACCCGTAGGTGGTTCGCGTGACATGACAACTTCCAGCCTAACATTTTGTATTTCATGAAGAAATTAGTTGAACAAGGGGAAGTTGTTGGTTACATAGATCAAGTTTAGGGTTTTTTTATCCTTCTTTTCAAGCTTGTTAGTTATCTCCTAATTCTCTCACAAGTTACTGTACTTCTGAAGCTGTAAAGTTTAGTTTCTTCTCCATTGAAATCTTTTTCCTACTTCTCTCACAAGCTACAAGGCAAGCTGGGTAAATTTGTAAGTCATGTAACTAAATGCAAAAAAGTGTTATGTGACTCTAATCCTATGGATGTTCAAATTATATTTCATCTGAAATATAAACTAGTTTGGAGAGAAGGAAGTTTTCTTGCCAACTCGGTCATCGGAGATGACCGAGTTGGCAAACAACTTTCTTCCCTTAATTAGATGTCTCCCAACTCGAGACCCAAGTGAATAGGGTTGTTCATACTCAGGATCAGAATGCACCGGATTTTCATGTTAGACCGGTTGAGCCAAAATTTTATATAGCTGTTTTTGTGCCTTATGAGCCCAAAATTGGACTCTTAGAAAATTTGATGACCGTATCTGAATATTCGGTCCAACAAAAGCACTCCGGTATATCCGGTCGGGCCCAAAATTCAGATCCGGACTGCAATCTGAACAACCCTGATCTAGATATGTTTTTCGTTTCATATTCCTACATGTTTCCCTTAACTAGATTTTTCGAGAACGAAAACCGAGAAAAAATATACATCCAAAACCCGCAAGGCATTTGAGTCGCATCGCCTAATAAAAACATGTTTTTAAGTCTAATTATCTACATTGACGTGATTCTTCAATGGTTTTGTGATTGGAATATAGCATTTGGAGGATTGAGAGTTACTATAATGTCAAAGAATATCATTGGAAGCATGCGCAATCTTTGATGGTGTCATCAACTTTGGCTTTGTCGAGTATATAACAAAAAATAATCGTCAAAAAAGTGAATTTTATTGCATGGATAAAGATTAAAGAATGCATGCTATATGAACGCATTACATCGTGGAAAAAAAAAAGAAGAAATAAAGATAATAAAGGTATTCTTTACTTGAGTTTTGGTTAATCTTAAATGATTTGTATCCCCCTTTTCCCGTACAAACCTTAAAAAGTGATTTGAAATTCTTCCTCCTCTTTACAACATTTTATTCCTCTCGAATATCGACTAACAATGCAGGCTAAGACACAGTGTCATGTAATTTATCTACAAGCATTGTTAACATTGTGTTCAGGGGTGTAATTTGTGTAAATGGGAAGGGATGGAGATGGGGTTGGGATTTTAAACGGGAACGAGGACGGATGAAAAAAAAAATGATTTCTCGCTTGAGGATGTAGACGGAGATGAAGATGGCTTATCCGTCTCATTCTCCGATCCGAACTCGAACGTACCGGGATACATAAGTAAACAAATTGTGTTTGTATTAGTCTTTCATAATAATTTCAAGTTTAATCGAAATTAAATTTAAAAATTGTATCATCTCGTTCTTACTTACACAAAATGTAATTTGAAAAATATGTTTTAAGTATAAAAGTTCATTTGATAATTATATGGGTAAATTATGCTAATGCTAACTTACATTAATTTAGTTTTCAGTCATATGAGGAAAACACTCTCATCAAATGTTTGAATACACCGTAAATGTTAAATCATGATGATCAAATGCACGACACACTACATGTGAATTTTTAAGTGTCTTAGTCTCTCAAATACGTGTTTTGGTGTTAAACCTAAATCTTATACCGTAAAATTAAAATGATAAAATAATATAACACTTTATGTTGAGATCATAATCTAAATGTTACAAGATATAATTATTTTCATCTAAATGTTAGTAAGATATAATTATTTTATTTTACACTAATTTGTAATATGTTTCTCGATCCTACTTGAACGAACAAAAACCTAATATACACACGGTATGCATTTAATTTGGCAAACCCTAGCACTGCAACTAAGCCACAACCGCCCCTTTCCCTGCCACCACACGCTCTAGTTCCCGATGCTTCCCTTGGTGGGTCTTGTGCCGCCTTAAAAACCCCTTGAGTTGACCCTTTCGTAGAGTCACATGTTGTTTGGGGCCAAGGCATGAAAAAGGCTTCCTATTTTGCTTGATAACCTTGTCGAGAATGGTAGTCAAGATTCTCTCTTAATGGCGAAGATTTTGTGCCGAACATAACAATGGCCCCTGATGTCGTCTAGATCTTGAATGCGCCATGGAAAATTTCTATTGTCATTAATTTATTGGGTCGTATGATTTCTTTTGCGGCTTTTGAAAAGATACTACGCTTTCTCTAGAAACCATCAGGAGACTAGACAATTCTTAACCTTACTAATGACTATTTTCTTGTCCGTTTTGAGAAGAAAGAAGATATACTAATTACCCTAGCGAATGACCCATGCAAAATGTTTGGACATTACTTGCTAATGTAGCAATGAGATCCCTCGATTGATCTCTTTTCTTCTATCATCTCATCCACTAGAGTTTGGTTGAGGATATCGGGTTTGCCTTTTTCCATGCATAATAGTAGCATGTTGCGTATCATTGCCTCCACAATAGGAAAACCTCTGAAGATCGACGAGAACACTCTAATGGTGGATAGAGGTATATTTGCTCGAGTGTGTGTACGGTTTGATCTAGAAAAACCTCTCAAAGGGGGAACTATTCTCAACAATACTACTTTGAAACTCGAGTATGAAAATCTCCATACCATCTGCTTCTCTTGTGGCACTTAGATCGGGTGGCTCACCATTAGACTGATCGGGGGGGGGGGGGGGTAGGGGTGAACCCAATCCACTTGCCAAGACTAGTGAGGGAGTTGTTGAGGATAATTAGATTAAGCCAATTCAGCGAATGTCACCGGTCATAGAGGAGGATCATGGGCATGGCCCTTGGATGATCGTGCCTAGGAAACAAAAACAAAAACCTAAGTGAGCTGGAGTTGTCCCAACGAAACAAATTAATGGGGGAGGTGTTGTGAATGCTATCAATGGTAGACCGAATGACAAAGGTAGGCAGTCAGCCCAAGAAAAGGGGATTCTGAGAGCGGTTAATGTCTCGAAAAACAATTAGCGGAAAAGATCCTGGGGTAATGCAGTGTTGAAAATTGTGAGCCAAAATGATAGTGTGGGTGTGTGTTGCCTCCACAAGTTTTGTGTCTCCAATTATGATGAATAGGCATGCTCAACCTACACAACAAGTGAAGATACTTCATAGGGCCTTGTCAGGGAATGTTGTGTTCAAGGTCTAGGGAAGCTTTGTTAAAACTGTGATTATATATTTATATCCTTAAAGGATAAGGAACCAATTGATAATAGAGGCATTGACAAGCGAAGTGGGTAAGGACTCTGAAGTCTCGGTTCTCCCAAAGTCTCATCCTTGATTCCATTAGAGGGTTGAGTCAGCAATCCATAGGTTTTAATGATAGGTCTACTGGAATTGCTTCGGGATGGTGAAACACAGTTTTCGAAGGTCTATGAGGTATTTGCTTCGTAAGTATAATCCAGATTTTGTTGCTTTATTTGAAACACACTGTTCGGGTGAGCACGTATTTGTGATAGGATGGGTTGACCATGTCAAGATAGTTGGTCAGAGTGGGGGAATATGGCTTCTATGGAATGAGGGTGCGTGCCCGATCTCAATCGTCATGAAAGAGAAACAATTTATTCAAGTTATTGCATAAGAAGGTTCTTCTGCTTTTTTGTTGATTGTTGTGCAAATAAGCCCCGATCCTCTTCGTAGAAAAAGAGTTTGGAAGGATCTTTCTGTCATTGTTAGGGAGTCGCCTTTATCTGTGGTCGTAGGCGAAGATTTCAATGCCATTAATTAGTTTTGTAGATGAACATATGGGTGGATCAGCTAGATTGTCTCGATATTTTTGTTGAGTTTGGGCATTTGATTAAATCTTACGAGTTGGTTAACTCGGTATATCAGGGTACTATTATTACTTGGCACCGGGGTAGAGAGGTTAAGTACATGTCTTTCTAAGAGACTCGATAGTGTCCTTATGTCTCCCTCGGACAAGACTAGATGGCCAGAAGCATATGTGCAACACCTTCCCCGCCTCTCGTTGGACCATAATCCTTTGCTCCTTCACTTTGTCATACATGGTTTGTGTGATCTGTATATGAGATCTTATCATTTTCAAGATGCATGGCTCACCCATTCTGACCTCTCATCAATGATTGAGGAGACTTGGGATAATGTAGTGTTTTTACCTACTGTCTTGATCAAACTTCAAAGAATATTGTGAAAATGGAACATTAATGTTTTTGGGTCCATCCAACAATGTAAGAAAGCTCTTATAAAGGACTTAGAGGAGGTTACTTTGGAGTTAGCGACTCATGTGACGATTGATCTCGTCCAAAAGGAAGCAGATATTAATGCCCGTCTAGACCTCGCCTTGGAGCAAGAATAAATTCTTTGGTGCCAAAAAACCCTCCACTGATGAATTATTCATTTACTTGTGGTGATAGGAATATTTCATTTTTTCACTTATCTACTGTGATAAGACAACAATGCAACCGTATTGAGGCGCTCAAGTGATGGATTCTAGTGCTTAGATAAGATGAATTTGGAACAACATGCATCGGGTTACTTTGAGAGCCTTTATGAGCCTACATACTTGACGCCCTCGGGCACTTTACCTTCGGGTGGTTTCCCCTGTTGAATGCTTCGATGAGAATGAAGCTGGATAGGATAATAGAGAATGAGGAGATTAAACAGACGATAATGGAGATGGGTGACCTCAAAGCTCTTGAGCCAAATGACTTCCAACCTATCTTATTTCAAAAACCTTGGAACTCGGTGGGCTCCTCTATCATTCTCATTGTTCAACAGTTTTTTTGAATCAGGTATTCTTCCGCCTTAGGCAAATGATACTCTTTTGGTTTTGATTGGCAAAGTTGCGAAGCCCGAAGTTATTCAATAGTTTAGGCCTATTACCCTATGCAACATGTGCTATAAAACCGTTATAAACACCCTTGCTAAGCGGTTGAAAAGTGTTATGAATGTGGTGGTGATAACTCTGTTCACGGTTTAACTTTTAGCGCGCTTGTGCGGAGAGCCCTACTTTCTCTTACCCAAGAAGGATTAAACTATATCCGTTCACTATATTCGACTCCACTTGCTGAAATTGAAGATTTAAAATCATATAATTTTTTTTAAAAAAAATGCATATATTATTTTTTCTTGTGTGTGTGTTAGTTTTATTCTTGACTTTGGCATGAGTGGGTTATTTAAAAAAAATGATTTGGTATCTATTATTGTGTTTAAATTGGTGCATGAATATGTCATTCCATACCCACCAAATCCAAATGACTGTATAGGTCACCATCTTTGTCTATAAAATGGGTTTTTTCATGTTAAATGCAACAATCAAACATTTATTAATTGGTCAAAAATAGTTGCTGATACAAATTAAAGTAAAGATGCATGGAACTTTAAAATTTGCATGAAAACAACAATGGCTTATATTTCACAAAGTTGCATGTGAGTGTGTCACCCTTGTAGCCTTGTTTACAAACAACTATAATGCAACCAAAGCTTCTTCCTTTCAATAAAAAAAAAAGAAAAAGAAAAATATTTTCATTTTAACATGGACATTAATAATTGATTAAAATAACATAATATATCTTATACTATACTTAGTAACTAGATTTAAATATAGTTTGATAATGATTTTGCCTTCAATTGCTTCATTTATGCATATGGTGATGTTCATAATTCACCCACAAATCTTGGGTCCATCCTAAGACAAGATCAATGATTAAATTACAATATTGCCATTTTGGCCCTACCCATCACATTAATTGTTCTTGTGAGGTGTTACAAATTTTTATTATGACATTAATTTTGGTAAAACAACATGGAATTGTCTCCATACCTTCTTTCATGGGACTTGCACATGCTTTATAATTTAGATCAAGATCCTTTTCCACATGATTTTGATTTTTTAATCTTGTTATTTTTAACATTTCTTTTAATTTTTAAAGTTTCTACTACCCTATACTAAAATAAGAATAAAATAAGAAAAATTATAGAAACCTCAAGAATACATTGAACTTGTAACTTTGATCACTTTCGAGTCATAATTTAAGATGACACTCATTTAGTGTATGAGTGAGGCATGTATTTTATGTGGGTGTTTTATATTTTAGGGTCTACACTCAAGGTTTGTACATTTTTAGGTACTTTGATAATAAATTGGATCAAATTTTGGTTTCGATGACGATTTCGTAAATTTGTATGTTTATGCTGAGTCAATTCGAAAAAAAAATCTTAAAAATTTGAAATGTTCGGACCTAACTTTTTAGGTTGTGTTTGGTTGAGGATTAAAAGAAGTTAATTCAGATTAAAATTTAGGAGATTAATTTATATAAGTGTTTAGATGAAGATGGAGACTATATATAAGATTATATTAGGGATTAATTGAGATTAAAAATGATTAAAAAATAACCTCATATTTAAAGGAGATTAATTTACAACCATCAATTAAAATTTCACTCGAATTTATAAATTTGTATCAAATTAACCCATTAAAAAATCTAACCAAACAACCTAATGTAGATTATTTTACATCAAATAATCCTTGATAAATTCCACATAAAAATTAACCCCTTTTAAATTTCATATGGATTAATCTTCAAAATAACCTTCAACTTCTACCAAACACATACTTAATAAATAGATTATTTATTATTATTTTTTTTTTATATCGAATTTGATTAATTGTCTTAGCAAAATATATAAAGGATTCCGACTGATCAGATTTGACATGGGAGTCCATCACATGTCCGAGCGCATATACACATCGGACCCAAGTCCAACACATATGTTCAATCTCAATACAAGTTAAAAATAAAAGAAATATCTCACCGACCTGATATACTATACCCGTTATCCAGTTGATCCCCAATAATAAAAATAATATTACCCCAAAAAACTATAATAAAAGTTATGTTATACAATCAAATTTAATTATATGGCAACACTCGTTTTCCTTTCAAACAAAATAACATTATGCTACAATAATATTAAATCACATTATTGTAACACAAATTCAACTAACAAGTCTAAAAAAAACAAAGCTTTTTAACCTATCATATGCACATTTGAGATATTGTCTGCACTTTAAAGAAATGCAGATAACGAAGAACACGATGATTGAAAAGACTAGCCCGACATTTAGTAAGAAAAATACTACATTAAAATCTTCAAATATATGATTTACAAACAAAACATAGAATGGTTAACTACAAAACAAAATCCTCAAAGGGACCCACTTTCATAAACCCTTTATTTCCTTTGATTTATAAAGCCTTCCCTTAACACACTCACAATCTATCCCAATTCCACCATTAGCAACCTCATTGATTCTCCTCTAGAAACGTTTCTAAAAACCTCAAGCTCTCGAGTAAATGGCGAGACAACAACAACAACAACGGTATAAGGGCGTTCGCCAACGACACTGGGGTTCGTGGGTATCCGAGATTCGCCATCCTTTACTGTAAGTTACCCGAAATCTAGTGATCAATTGTGTTATGAACATTAAGTCGAAACGTTTCGTTTGACTGAACGTTTCTTGGTTTACAGGAAAACAAGGATTTGGCTTGGGACGTTTGAAACAGCAGAAGATGCAGCAAGAGCATATGATGAAGCTGCAAGAGTAATGTGTGGGGCAAGAGCCAAGACTAATTTCCCATATAATCCCGATTTTGCCCTCCAATCAAACCCTAATTACAATGTTGTGTCCTCCAATTTGGCTGCCAAATTACGAAAATGCCATGCATTGGCCACTCTCAAACTCAAAAGCAAGGCTCATGATTCTACAAGCAATCCTAACAAAGCAACTACTCAACATGCCCATGGTTCAAGCTCGGTTTTGGCTCGCGATGAGAGGGGCAAAATGGGAAATAAACAATCGGGTTTCGAGGTGAAGCAAGAAGAAGAAGAAGAATGGAAGCGATGTGGGAATGTGATTCAGCCACTTGAGGATGATCATATTGAGCAAATGATTGAAGAGTTGCTTGATTATGGGTACTTTGAGTTATGTGATAAGCAATCTCAAACTCATACCAATAATCATCAAACTTAATGAAATTTGTTTATAAATTCATGTCAATATTATACAACATTTTCTGGAAGAAACAAAGCAAAATAATTAAATTTATTTTCGTTTTATCGATTTTCTTTGTTGGAAATAATACAACTATATAAGTTATATCTCTTGTTGGATGTAGAATTTCATCAAGAAAATAATCAAATTAAGCATCTCCTCCCTTATCTCATTTTGTTTCCTCTACCCAACCAAACAAGGCTAATTTCAACAAAAATAAATAATTAATGATTTTGTTTTGAATTTTGAAATATAATATGATAATTTAACCTGAAAGCGAATATTTTATAACAATTCTGACAATAAAAATCTTTTTTTTTTTTTTTATAAAGAGAAGTTAGGAAAATATAAAGGGTGAGCTAGATGCTAGTCTAATCTGAATTCTTATAAGAATAACTAGGTGTTGATTTAGTAAGAAATATAATAATAATAAATTAAATAGTAGTGAAATAGGTTCAATTTAATATATGAATAAAGTATCAGTATAACATAACTAATGCATAACCCTTATTTACTGCAACGTATAAGTGGTTTAAATGTTGTGTTTGTTTGATAGTGTAGATTATTTATTAGATAGTTTTTTTTACGAAAGAATTTGGTCTATTAGTTTTTTTAAAGAAACTATACCTATTTTTTGCACCACTTTCATTTAATGGTAGGTAAAATTAATTAACCCTTTTATTTTTAAAAAAAATGTTTGTTAGTTGTTATTTGTTAGTTAAGTGTAAGTTTTAATTTTTAAAAACTGAATTTGTTTTTATTTTCTTTTATTAATTTTTTTCTTTTTTATTTTCTTTATTTTTTTATTTTCTGGAATGAAAAACTTTTCACATACCGGAATTTTCACATACCGGAATTTCACATACCGGAATTTCACATACCGAAATTTCACATACCGGAAGTTATCATACCGAAAGTTATCATACCGGAAGTTATCATATCATACCGGAAGTTATCATACCGGAAGTTATCATATCATACCGGAAGTTAATCATATCGGAAGTTATCATACCGGAAGTTATACTAAACAAACTAATTTTATGTCATAGTTTAAAATTAAGAATTACATACCGGAGAATTACATAGCGGAGAATTACATACCGAAAGTTATACAAATGGTATGAGGAAAAATGCAACATTCAGGTATCAACCTTGAAGCAACAAAAATGTCTCTAAAAATGGTATAACCTTCTTCTTTGCCTAGAGACGATCAAGACCACTGTCAGCATCACCCTGAGCGAGCAAAGGTTGTAAATTCACCAGTGTAAACATCATTGGCATCAGGTATGAACTTCCGGTATAAAAAATTTTCAGTATGAACTTCCGGTATGAAAAATTTCGTTATGAATATCTGGTATGAATTTTCGGTATGACTTTTCGGTATGAACTTCCGGCATAAAAAATTTCGGAATGAACTTCCGGTATCAACTTTCGGTATAAAAAATTTCGGTATGAACTTCCGGTATGAAAAACTTCGTTATGAACTTCCGGTATGAACTTTCGGTATGCACTTCCGGTATGAACGGTATGAACTTCCGGTATGAACTTTCGGTATGCACTTCCGGTATGAACGGTATGAACTTCTGGTATGAACTTCCGGTATGAACTTCCGGTATACAAAATTTCGTTATGAACTTCCGGTATGAAAAACTTCGTTATGAACTTCCGGTATGAACTTTCGGTATGAACTTCCAGTATGAACTTCGGGTATAAAATTTTTTTGTATGAACTTCCGGTATGAAAAATTTCGTTATGAACTTCCGGAATGAACTTTCGGTATAAAAAATTTCGGTATGAACTTCCGGTATGAAAATTTTCGTTATGAACTTCCGATACGAACTTCCGGCATGAACTTTAGGTATGAACTTCCGATATAAAAAATTTCGGTATTAACTTCCGGTATGAAAAATTTCGTTATGAACTTCTGGTATAAAAAATTTCAGTATGAACTTCCGGTATGAAAAACTTCGTTATGAACTTCCGGTATGAACTTTCGGTATGAACTTCCGGTATAAAAATTTCGGTATGAGCTTCCGGTATGAAAATTTTCGTTATGAACTTTCGGTATGTAAAATGTCCGGTATATAAATGTCCGGTATGTAAATGTCCGGTATGTAAATGTCCGGTATGTAAAATGTCCGGTATGTTTCTTTCTTTTTTAATAAAAAGGGAAATAAAAAAAATTCAGTAATTAATATCAAAATTTACATAAGAAACATCAAATATTCTTTCTTTTTTAATAGAAGGGTTAATTAGTTTTACCTTACTATTAAAAGAAAGTGGTAAAAAATCATGGGACATATTTACTAAATAGAAAATTTGAAAAGGCCTAGTTAGTATACAATAAAATAAAAAAAAGGCCTAGGTGTAGATTTTGAACTAATTAGGTAAGTAGGCTTTTTTATTTTATGGTATACTAACTTGGCATTTTTTAGTTTTCTATTTAGTAAATATACCCATATTTTTTACCACTTTTATTTAATGGTAGGTAAAACTAATTAACCCTTCTATTAAAAAAGAAAAAATATTTGATGTTTGTCATATAAATTTTGATTTTAATTAACGAATTTGTTTTTCTATTTTATTTCCCTTTTTATTTTTTGTTTTTATACCGAACATTTACATACCGGACATTTACATACCGGATATTTTAGGACATTTACATACCGGACATTTTACATACCGGACATTTTACATACCAGAAGTTCATACCGTTCATACCGAAAGTTCATAACGAAAATTTTTTCATACCGGTAGTTCATACCGAAATTTTTTATACCGGAAGTTCATACCGGATTTTCACACCGGAAGTTTATACCGGAAGTTCATACCGGAAGTTCATAACAAAAATTTTCATACCGGAAGTTCGTACCAATATTTTTTATACCGGAAGTTCATACCGTTCATACCGGAAGTTCATACCAAAAGTTCATAACAAAGTTTTTCATGCCGGAAGTTCATACCAAAATTTTTTATACCGGAAGTTCATACCGAAAGTTCATATCGGAAGTTCATACCGAAAGTTCATACCGGAAGTTCATAATGAAGTTTTTCATACCGAAATTTTTTACCCCGGAAGTTCATACAGGAAGTTCATACCGAAAGTTCATACCGGAAGTTCATACCAAAATTTTTTATAGCGGAAGTTCATACCGGAAGTTCATACCAGAAGTTCATACCGAAATTTTTCATACCGGAAGTTCATACCGAAATTTTTCATACCGGAAGTTCATACCGTTCATACCGGAAGTTCATACTGAAATTTTTTATACCGGAAGTTCATATCGGAAGTTCATAACGGAAGTTCATACCGAAATTTTTTATATTGGAAGTTCATACCGGAATCCATACCGTTCATACCAGAAGTTCATACCGAAAGTTCATACCGTAAGTTCATAACGAAGTTTTGCATACCGGAAGTTCATACCAAAATTTTTTTATACCGGAAGTTCATACCGTTCATACTGAAGTTCATACCGAAAGTTCATATTGGAAGTTTATAAAGAAAATTTTCAAACCGGAAGTTCATACCGAAATTTTTTATACCGGAAGTTCATACCGGATGCCAATGATGTTTACACTGGTAAATTTACAACCTTTGCTCACTCAGGGTGATGTTGATAGTGGTCTTGATCGTCTCTGGGCAAAGAAGAAGGTTATAACATTTTTAGAGACATTTTTGTTGCTTCAAGGTTGATACTTGAATGTTGCGTTTTTGCTCATACTATGTTCATAACTTCCGGTATGTAATTTTCTGGTATGTATTTCTTAATTCTAAACTATGACATAAAATCAATTTGTTTGGTATGAATTCCGGTATGATAGCTTCCGGTATGATAACTTCCGATATGATAACTTCGGTATGATATGATAACTTCCGGTATGATATGATAACTTCCAGTATGATAACTTCAGGTATGATATGATAACTTTCGGTATGATAACTTTCGGTCTAATATGATAACTTTTGGTATGATATGATAACTTTCGGTATGTGAACTTTCGGTATGTGAAGCTCCGGTATGTGAACTTCCGGTATGTGAACTTCCGGTATGTGAAATTCCGGTATGTGAAATACCGGTATGTGAACTTCCGGCATGTAAAGCTCCGATATATGAACTTCCGGTATGTGAAATTCCGGTATGTGAAAATTCGATATGTGAAAAATCCGATATGTGAAAATTCCGGTATGTGAAATTTCGGTATGTGAAATTCCGGTATGTGGAAATTCCGGTATGTCAAAATTCCGGTATGTGAAAAATTCTTCATTATAGAAAATAAAAAAAAATAAAGAAAATAAAAAAGACAAAAAAATTAGTAAAAGAAAAAAAAAAAATCAGTTTTTAAAAATTTAAACTTACACTTAAATAACAAATAACAAATAACAAACAATTTTTTTTAAATAAAAGGGTTAATTAGTTTTACATACCATTAAATGAAAGTTGGTAAAAAAATATGGGGTATAGTTTCTTTAACAAAAACAAAAAAGAGCCTAGTAGGCCAAATTCTTTCGTAGATATTTGGTGTAGTTTAGAAAAGCTAAGAATGATAGTTCTTTTTTTAGATTATTAAAATTATTTATAACTTTGTTCCCAAAAGGTATTTTAATTATTTATACATTTTTAATTTTAATGGCTTTTTGGTAAATTCACCATAAAAATCTACACACAAATCTACTTTTACCTATGGTGCACATACACCTTTGGAAGGCGGAGTGTCCCGTTTTCTACTGTGTCGAACACAAGGACATGGAGGGACACGACTCAGAGCGGTCAAATATGACCTAGAATGGTCAAGACACGGTTTAGATGTAGGACACGGCGAGGACACGTCTAAGACACGGAGCGAACACGGATTGTGTCCGATCAAGACACGACTATGAGACGGTGAAAGGTATTTTAATTCTTTATACATTTTTATTTTTAAGACTAAAAAAAGAAAAACAAATTTTTAAAAAATTAAAGAAAATTTTATTTTCCGTAATATTTCTTCTTCTCTCCCATTTTTTCCCGACTAAACCTAGCCCCATATGGCCACCTCCGAGGTTGTGGTTGTCGGAAGCAAGACTTTAACCGATCTTCTTATTCTCGGACGACGCCTCATTCTTGTTCTTCTTCTTCTTCTTCTTCTTCTTCTTCTTCTTCTTTATTGTTCTTCTTCTTTATTATTGTTCTTCTTGTTTGATTATGTTAATCGGTTGTTGTTGATTTGCAAAACGAATGATTCGTTCTTCAAATTTGTAAATTAAGTATGTTTATTTGAGATTGTAAGACTAAATATGTTTATTTCTATGTTTTATAAGACTGAAAATGTTTGTTTTTAAATTCCCACCCAGTTATATTGTTGACATGTTAATGTTTTTATCTACTCATATGTCATTGTGTTTTCATATATATATTTATCTTATTAGGATACATAAATTCTACATTTCAATTGTTTTAAAATAATAAATTATTTGTTTTCCTCGCCGTGTCCCGTTTCTTATACTTCTGAGCATTGCCGCTTCCTCATTTCTCGCTGTGTCCGTTTCCTGTGTATGTGTCCGTACATTATAGAGTGTTACCAAACACCAATTAACATTTTTTTTTTAATATTTTACACAACCTTTCAAAAAAGCTACAAAATCAACTACGAAAAAGAAGCTAAACCTACCCAAAAACTTCACCTAGACAAAAATCTTTAAGTTAATTTATTATTCATTAGTAAAATATCAGTTATTTAACATCAAATGAATGTTTTGTATTTATTTCCTAATTATTCACATTTCACAAGATTTTGTTTTGAATATTAAATTGTAAAATGAAAATCACCATAATTTAGCATAATGAAATTAGATTCGGAGAGTAAACACCTAGGAACAATGCAGTTTTTAAATTTGGTTTTTATTCTTGATTTTAGATTTCCCTCTATTACTTATTTAAAATTGAAAAACATAGTCGTTGAACGCAATATATGTTTGACTCCTTTTGAGATAAGCACGTTTAACTTAATATTTGAAACACTAATGGTGAAGTGAACTTGTAAAGTAAGCATATCAATCAAATCAAATAACACATGTCTTGATTATAATTTGTCAAATCGTCAATACTTATCAATATAATTGACATTTATAATAAGCTCGGTTCCAAACGTATCCTTATTACTATTCTATTTTTATCGGTGGTGTGCAAAAAAAATTATAAATTGTTGTGAAATGATTATTTTTGATCTCTTCATTACTTAAATGTCTGTGGAATGTGTTTAGAACAGTTAGAATGAAGATAGAAGAAAGGGATGAACAAGAAGAGTAGTTTTCTTCATTGCTATTGGTGCACTTGTTATAATAGGTGAATGCCTCTTTTTGTAGCCAAAGTGAAGGTGAATTTTCTAATAGAAAATTATGGAGGTAAAGAAGATGAACAATTCACCTTGTACAATTTACCACAAAATATCAAGTAATAATTCACTCTAGAATTGTTCTAGCAATCATGTTAGTAGACATAGAAGTATTTGTAACTTATACTTGTTAAACATATGTATAACATGTATTAGTGATATTCCATAACACTCCCCCTTGAATGTTCACCTTCTTCCATTATCAAACTTGAACGGTTGTTGCTGACTTCATACTCATTATACACTTGCGTGAGGCCGCCTCATTAAAAACCTTGCCCGGAAAAACTCAGTGAGATAAAAACCTGATCGAAGGGAAAGAAAGTGCAGTGCGCATAGTGCTCCCTCCTGATTTCAACTTATGTCTCGGAGTCTAGCGCACAAGCACTTCAAATTTCTTGGGGCTCAACGACTTTGTGAATAAGTCAGCAAGATTGTCATTGGAACGGACTTGTTGAATATTAGCTTCCCTGGTTTCCTCCATCTCACGGGTGGAGAAGAACTTTGACAATATGTGTCTTGTACGATCTCCGTTGATATGCCATTTCTTCATCAGAGCAATGCATGCTGAATTATCTTCATACAAGATGGTTGATTCTTCAATGATAGACTTCATCCCACACTCCTTTTGTATGAACTTGATCATTGATCGTAGGGACACACATTCTCTTCCAGCCTCATATAGAGCGATCAAATCTGCGTGATTTGAGGAAGTGACGGTAACTGTTTGTTTTGTTGACCTCCATGAAATTGCCGTGCCTCCATATGTGAACACATTCGTTTTGGGATTTGGCCTTGTGTGGGTCGGACAAATATCTTGTATCTGCATATTAACCAAAGTGACATCTCCTTTGTTTTGATAAAATAGATCAAGGTCATGCGTACTTCGAAGGTAGCGGAATATACGTTATGCATTGCAATGTCTCTCGTAGGTGCACAACTGTACTTGGATAACAAATTTACAACAAAGCAATATCCGATCTTGTATTGTTAGTCAAATACATTAAAGCACCAATTGCACTTAAATATGACACTTCTGGGCCAAGGATTTCTTCATCCTCTTCTCAAGGACGGAGCTCATTGTTTTCCACATTAAGGGATTGAACAACCATGAGTGAGCTTAAAGGATGTGCTTTGTCCATGTAAAATCTCTTCAAAATTTTCTTAGTGTAATTAGATTGATGGATAAAGATTCCATCCTTCAAGTGTTCAATTTGCAAGCCAAGACAAAGCTTAGTCTTTCCAAGATCTTTCATCTCGAATTCTTTCATCAAATACTTTGGAGTTTCTTCAAGCTCGTTGGAAGTTCCGACGATATTCAAATCGTCAACATAAACTGCCATTATAGCAAATCCATTTTTGGATCGTTTGATGAAAACACATGGACATATAATGTTGTTCTTATATCCCTTTTTGAGAAGATATTCACTAAGACGATTGTACCACATTCGTCCTGATTGTTTTAGTCCATACAAGGATCTTCTCAATTTTATGGAAAACATTTCTCGTGGCTTTGAGGAGTTGGCCTCAAACAATCTTAGTCCTTGCGGGACTTTCATGTAGATGTTAGTATTAAGTGACTCGTGTAAATATGCAGTCACGACATCCATAAGGCGTGTTTGTAGTTTTTCAAAGACAATCAGGCTAATTAGGAACCTAAATGTGCTCGCATCAGTTACTGACGAGTATGTTTCATCATAATCGATTCCTGAAATTTGAGAAAAAACTTGGGCTACAAGTCTTGCCTTGTATTTCACAATTTTGTTTTCTTAGGAAAACCCATTTATAGCCGACTGGTTTTACACCTTTTGGTATATATATGGACTACAGGCCCAAAAACTTCACGTTTTTCAAGTGATTTCAATTCTGCCTAAATTGTTCTTTCCATCTTGGTCAATCCTTTCTACGACGACATCCATCAACTGATTTTGGCTCAATGTCGTCATCTTCAATTGCGATATCATTTGCCACATAATAGGCAAATATATCATCAACAATGATATCCTTTCTATTCCATTATATCCTTTTATCGACATAATTTATAGCAATTTCATAATTGTCGATTCTTTCATCATCATCAAGAATATTATTCTCATTTGGGATGTTCTCATCCTTGTTTTCTTTGTCTTTCTCATGTTCCTCATTTGATTCATTCACTAAAGCCTCTCCTGATATACCCTTTTGGTTCATTGTTTTTCTTGGTTTCAAATCTTTTAAACCAAGTGGCACTACAAAAAATAATTCAATTAGCCACGCTTGTTGGCAACGGCAAGGGTTTCCCGACGCCATTGTTCTTTATTTGGCGACGGCAACATTGACGTGAAAAAAATACCAATTATTTGCGTCGGTGGTTTATAGCCGTCGCTAATAGTCATGTAATTGGCGTCGGCTAATCTTTACCCGTAGCTGATAAAAGGATCTTTGACGACGACTTTATGTCGCCGACGCCAACAACCAAAATATTTTGGGGCATATAAAAATATTGGAGTAAAAAAAATAATATAAATAATTTTTTTCTTCTTGAAAATAGTTAAAAGTTCGTCCCAAATTCTAGTCAGCCCAGCCGAAAATTAAATTTCCTCTCCTTATCCCCACTTTACGTCTATCGACAACGTGATTTTCCTCCATCAAGATCTCCTCCTTCCGGAAAACCTAGATTCATCTCCCGTCGACTCCTTTTGGAATCCCTTGAGTCATTGCTCAATTCCTTCTTCGGGTTGTGATTAATCAAATTGGTGGATCAACTTTTGTCGTCCTCCTCCTCTAACTACTCTACAATGGAGGTTGTATCTCTCCTCTTCTAGTCTCCTTTATTCATCCTTTGCATAACTTTAAACTCATACCCTTCCTCTCGAAGCCGAAGTTCTTCTCCATGTCATGTTCTTCGACAACAACGCCACCCTACACTAGAAGCACCTCCGACTTGCCTAGGAGAACGTCCGTGATGAGGCACGACAAAACTGCGAGTCTCATAACTTCTCGGCCAATTATGTCCCCTTCAATGCGCCTGAGGGTTCCATAAAGTCTTACTCTCTCGATGAAATCGTCTATCGGTCCTGCTCCGGCGGCCTCCTCTGGAAGCACTCTCCAAGTTCGACGGCAAATATTGGAAGAACCTCTTTGATTCCCGTGTTGGCAAGACCACTTGGACCTATGACTCTAGCGTTTGGAGTAAGAAGGAGTGGGTTTCCCCTGAGATCGATTCTGATGACATAGTCAACGCTGTTGAAGGTCATTCTAACCTTTTCTAGGATGAGCATTTTGGCAAACATTTTCTAGGCATGAGTGATATGTGGGTTAAGAATTGTGGGATTAGCCATACTTGTAGTTTCAAGGATCTATGACTGTTTTGGTCAGTTAGATCAATAGTTTGAGGAAATTGAAACACCATGTTGTTGGTGTGGGATGTGCTTCAGTGCTTCCACCCAAGACACCTCCGCCGCCTTGTCGGCTTACTGTGCTTCTGCTGGCATCTCTGTAATTGTGATTCTTTGTGCTAATAAGATCTCCATGGATCAAATTGCTCCACCAACTTGGTCAATCACATCTCCTTCTTCCGCCGACTCCTTCTTCCTTTCCCCTAAATTGCTTTTCGTACAAGAGCACCTATGAGGTGGTCTATCTTCCCTAAATACTATCCTTGAAATTAGGATGATCATTTTACCTGAATTTATTTTCTGCTAAAATTTTCTATTATTAATCTAGTTGAATATCTTAAATTATGCTGACAAATGATAGCTTCTCTGTATCGCTATGAACGCTCGGAATGGATCTCTTTTACACTCTTCATGTTCTTCTCCTCGCCACAACTTTTCTTCTTTATAACTTTTCTTCTTTGTCTTTAGTTATCTTCTTAAATTGGATTTGGATTAACTTCCATGGATATAGGTTTGACTAGAACGGAGGTGGAACAAGCATGGTAAAGAAAAAGAGGTTGCTTGCATTATAGATTTGGGCTTGATATAAACCGAATGATGCTTAGTGAATCCGGATCTAGATTGGGGGACAACACCAACAAAATAACTCTTTATGGATAGTGGGGGTGGAAATCTGGAGCCAACGCATGTGGATCCTTTTCTCCTATCACACTAAACCCTAACTATGTTGTAAGAATCGTTCCTAGCTAACTCTTTGTCTCGATGTTAGCATGAAATATTGTGATACTTTAGGCACGTTTTCTAAACGTATTTGATTCATATTGATGGTCTTTGATTGAGCTTTGTTGCATATGTGAGCTAGTATTACCTATATTGTCGATATGGATGTCTACACTAGCTTTATGTTGATTATAGGTGATTGAGAGTCATTTCCGAACGGAATCGAGTAAAGAAGAGTTGATTGAGTATGTCCATGGATTAAGGACATTCTTAGGAGCAAATTGGAGTTCAGCTTGAGGAATGCACGAGGCTAGGGAAGAATCACGTTCTTACCCTAAACTACGCTCTAAAATACGGCCGTACTACAAACCACGTTCAGTTCCACGGCCGTGGAAGTATGCAAAGAGAGGCGTGATGCATTCCAGTAACTATTACGGTCGTGGAACATATGGTTCAAACCGTGACACATTCCACGCTCTAAATTACGGTCGTGGAAACTTCCACGACCGTGATCTTGGCGATCTTTTTCGCCACATATTGAAGCCACGATCTTTTAAAGATTGGGCCGGGCCGATATTTTATCTTGCCCTATAAAAAGACGGACGAAGCAAGATTCCGTCATCTTCGCTTAGGAGGACGATCTCCGCTTAGAGAATTTTGGCGATTTCCGCAAGCCCTGCTTAGACGCCCGCTTATCCTCGCTTGGAGGTATTTTGGAGATCTCGTTGGAGATTGACGTTCGTGCTTGGATCTGCCCTAATCTCGCATTTGGTGGAGATTATCGCTAGGATTTCCAGATTTCCCAAATTTACGGAAGGTTTCTTGCAAGAAGACTACTCTTCTTGTTTAGGTTTGATTTAGAAGACGGATTGACATCCCGTTCTTCCTTCTTTCCTAAGATCGTGATTGTTACTTTATTTTGAATCTATTGATAACAATTGTTCTCGATTGTGACTTTGAGATTGGTTTGAAGTTTATTGAAAGTTTTCGGAAGTTTTCACCTTTCTATCTTTTAATTCTTGAATTGATATCAACATGACTGTTATTGGCTAAAAACCCTTAACAATTCTAAGGTGAAGGGTTGATAGTTGTGGCTTAGATGATGATAGATCGATCGTAAACAGATTAGACCCTGAGAGTTTGAGAGAATCGTCGACGAACCCTAAATTACGGGCTGTTCTTGAGTTCCACGACCGTGGAATCTCAAGATCCAACCGTAATTTCCCTTAAGTTTACGAACCTGCTTTTACTTTAATCCAAAGTTAAAGATTTGCTTTAACTTAGTTTAGACTTGTCTTTTCTAGGTGGTAGTGAAGCCTCAACAACCTCTACCTCGATTGTGAGTGTCACAACCGTAATCGGTTAAGTTAGTCTTGAGCCTTGGATTACAAGTTTGGGTATTTGACACTAACCCTCACCTTTAGAACCTTTCTATATTGAGCCTCATCAACCTGTATAGAGAGTGCCTTGTGGGTGAGTCATATAAGGTTTTTGGAACTTCATCGTACGATTACCTTACATTAGCATACCTTTGCATATCTCTACTCTGTCTTTATATCAATAGTAAATCTTGAATCGATTGCCACAGCTGGATACTTGGATCTTTAGGATTGTTGTTTTCCCAATATTTGCAAAACTCTCATATTTACTCGCTTGATAATCTGCAATCGAATTTGTTCCCACCCAAATCCCTGTGTTCGATACTCTGGAATTCTTGCTTAACTACGTCGATCCGTACACTGCGGGTTCGCCGCTTGATTCTAGTTTTATAAATTTAAAGCTTATTTGCACACACCTTTAGGGGCGAACACTCGACAATTATTATTCTACAGTGACAACTAAAACCGAGGATCTTATTGATGAAATTGACTCTAGAGTTCAGTTGTGACATGTCTAGGTACAAGGTTTTTTTAATCCAAATTATGCTTTTGGAACATTCCTTAGTGCCATTTCTTCATATTCTTGGTGATATATTGTGTTTGTCAGTCTCCGAAGAAGCTAAAACACTAGTGTCTTTCAAGGCCTACTAAGGTTAATCATACATCTACTTAGGATGGTGAGTTTAAACTCCTTTTTGACGATCTATGATCTCAAAGGGTTCTTTAAGAATATAAACTCAAGCAATCACTATCTTGTGAGTTTACTTCTTATCAATGAATTCCTCATTTGTTTCTTATGAGTTCTAATTCATGTGGTTATTGGTTGCTTTACAAGAAAATAATAGGTATACAGTTGGGAAG
Organism: Fagopyrum homotropicum; assembly: GCA_033239125.1. Classification (NCBI taxonomy): domain Eukaryota; kingdom Viridiplantae; phylum Streptophyta; class Magnoliopsida; order Caryophyllales; family Polygonaceae; genus Fagopyrum; species Fagopyrum homotropicum. The sequence continues at coordinate 7,238,494 of BSWB01000005.1, read as the reverse complement.
ATAACACCGGTGTCTGCGCAAGAAGTAAGGTCTGCTGATTTTGGCAAGAAAGCAAGGATCAAAACGTTTTTCCTTAAAGGTAGTTCTCAACTAATGCCTCGACATTGATGTGTTTAAACTACTCCATAATTAGTTTTAAGAGTTGTTCAATCTAGATGGAGCTGATTACCCGATGTCCATTTGTGGTGGTGATGACTTAAGGGAAATTTGTTTTTCTGGGAAAAGCGGATCCATATTTTACCTATCTCATGATAATGTATTTGTCATTATGACACTAAGAAAGCTGAAGTAAAGGTTTGTAAACAAAGACTTGAAAATCCATAGATATAAGAATCAACCATGTAGTAATATGTATCATCGTTGCTTTTCAGATTTTGTTGAAAATACTTCCAGGTGTTTCCCGGTGTTTCCTAGTGTTAACTTGCACAATAACTATGCATTGACCTTTTTCTATTGTCATTATTGATATTAATTCTTATATTATTATTTCCTAGTGTTTCCTAGTGTTAACTTGTGTTGTTTGTTCATTTTATGATATCTTAAGTGCATTAACCAAGGCTTCCATGGATGGAAAAAAGAGAAGTTTCCCCAGCTTCTCTTAGGGTTGCACTGAGCAACCTATATCATGAAAGCAACTTCTTTCATGAGGTAATTTTTATGAGTTCTTTTCATTTATACCAATCAAAAGACTTTGACCATTCTGGTGATTGGATTACAAGGTCAGATGAATGATGCTTCTGAAGTGTTGGTATTCATATTTGGGTGTCTGCATAAGTATGTCGCTAAATTACTTTTAATAATGATTCAGTAGAAAGAAATTGCATGGGTTCTTGGGACAATTTTGACCTAGCCTGTATAGTGCATTCCCTTTTCGGGATGAATGTATTTGAGCGGATGAACTGCTATACTTGTGGCTTGAAGTCTTTTCATGTGAAGTACACTTCGTTTTTCCATAACGTCAATGCATGTTCTCTTCTGAAAATGAAGACATGTGTTGGGGGGCTGAGTTTTCTTTCATTTATGATTAAATCACCAAGAATTGCTTCTGGTTAAGTGTTTAACATAATCTTTTTATTGTTCAGGGGATGTGCCCTGTTAAAGTACTCGATTATCTTTTAAAATTAGTAGAGATGAATCATCAAGTAGCTTGTGACCCTGAAGTTGGTGGATGTGGGGAGCACAACCATATCCATCATATCCTCTATAAACCACAAGAAGTCTTTATCACAGGTAATATATAGCGTGTTTGTTTCTTATCAACTATGATGTTGTGAACATTATGATTGCAGCTGTTTAACCCCAGTTAAAAACTTCAAATTATAGGTAAACTCTACTTGTGCATTCATGTGAACTGTTTGACTTCAAATGAATTTAAGATAAAATTTTCCAATTGTATATAATAACTACATATAATTATTATTCTACTTTATTTGTTTGTAGTTCTTGGGTGGAAAAATATAAATGAGGATTTGCTCGACATAGTAGGAACTTTATCTGTATCAACTACTAAAGGAGACATCAGCGTCCTGTATCCACTAGATTCAAGTATCCACTTACTTAACATAACAAGAACTTTTTCGGACATTTGGTTCTAGTGCACCTCCTTCTATGGTGTATCCATCAGACTCATCGACATATAATAACAATCTGGAGCAAATGCAAAAGATGATGGAAGAGCTAAGGGTAGAAGTCATTGAAGATGTAACTCGAAAAGTCACTAAAAACGTAACTCGAAAAGTCACTAAAGACGTAACGGCAAAATTGACAAAGCACTTTGAGATGAAGTATGAAGAATTGAAAAAACTTTTTATGATGTTTAGAACGTGGAAGCGTATGATTGTAAACTTCACTGCCACATTGTTAGAGATGAAGGACATCTCGGTTTTGTACTTTCAGATTGTGAACTTCTTTACACTTCGAATCGTACTCTTTTTTGAATATTTTGAATGTTAAGGGCTTGTTTGGTACGATTCCCATGGAATCAGGAATCGGAATCGGAATGAGTCATACAAATACCTCGTGTTTGGTAAGGCTTGTAATCGGAATGAGAATGATTCTATGGAATAGCTCATTCCAACTCTATAGAAGAAATTGATTCCATAAATTTAAGGTGGGTATCCCATTCCAACATAAACACATTTTAAATTTAAAACTACATTTATATATTTTTATTATATTAATATATACTTGTTTATTTAGTTTCACAAAATAAAAATAATATTTTTTTTATAAATTATTTTATTGTCCTTCAATCAATTAAAATTATATAATTATTTTGTAGAAAAACATAATTTTGACAAAAAAAATTTAAACTATGATACCAATATTTCATTCAAGATGTAATGTAACCGAAAAATGATCGAAAATAATATAATTTATTCAATTAGAAATAATATATTTGATAGAAAAAATATATACTTATTTATTTGGATTGACGATTGTTTAGTGTTTAATCATTAAGCTATTCGTTTTTCTTTATTTTTCTTAAATGTAGTTTAAAAAATATGATATATTTACATTATAAACATTCACACATATATCATCAAATATGATACAATTTCTCGTTGCATAACTCATATAAAATAAAAAACATGTGTAAACAATATTTTATTCCAACGTCATACTAAACACCAAGTATCAGGAATGGCTTATTCCAATTCTTTATTCCATTTCGATTCCTGATTCTAACCCCATTCCTACAGTCATACCAAACGAGCCCTAAATATTCTCTTTTGGTTTATGAAAACTATTGTTGCAGGTTGATATAGTCATTTTTATGATTTCAAATAATACAAATTGTGGTAGAATTTTGCCTCCTTGTCGTCGTCAAAAATACAAATTTTTTCACCAAATTTAAATTTTGCGCAAAATTCAATATTTCACACCAATTTTACAGTTTGGGACACACTGAACATTGACGGCTTTACCGACATAATTTGCGACGGTTACTATCTGTCACGTAGCCGTCGCAAAATATGTTAGCGACGGAAAAAGGCCGTGGCGAAAAAATTCGCGTCGTCTGTTTTGGCTTCGCCCCCTTCTACCGTCGCCGTTGATGGTTGGCGCCAACAAATAGTTTTCCTGCCGTCACCAACATCCGTGGCTAATTAAATTATTTTTTGTAGTGTGGTCACCACGTTTTTGACGTGTTGTAGACTCATTTGCAATGGACACATTTGGTTGCCCAATGGGTGCATCAATTCTTGTAAGGGCATTTGCCGCTGGAACATGTGATTTTACCACCTTCTTAGTGTTTGTAAATGCATATGGTAATTGATTTGCAACACCTTACAAGTGAATGATTCGTTGAACTTTTTGTTCATACATTTTTGTCCTTGGATTAAGGTGTGATAATAGTGTTGCATTCCATGTAATTTCTTTCATACTTGAGTCTACTTTCTTCTTTTCTCCCCCTAAGATTGATAATGCATTTTCATCAAAATGACAATCAGCAAATTTTGCTATAAACAAATCACCCATTGGTGGTTCAAGATATCTAATGCTCGAGGGGGATTCAAAACCAACATATATTCTCAATCTTCTTTGTGAACCCATCTTTGTACGTTGTGGTGGAGCAATAGGAACATAAACTGCACATCCAAATATGTTTAGATGTGATATATTAGGCTCTTTACCAAACACTAATTGCAATGGGATTGTTCATGGTTTGCACTTGGTCTTAATCGGATCAAGACTGCAACATGCAATATCGCATGTCCCCAAGCAGATGGTGGTAATATAGATTTCATCAATAATGGTCTAGCAATTAATTGTGATCTCTTTATCAATGATTCAACAAGATCATTTTGTGTGTGAACATGAGCTACTGGATGTTCTACATCAATCCCAATTGACATGCAAAAATCATTGAATGTTTGAGATGTAAATTATCTTGTATGTCAAGCCGAATTTTCTTTATTGTATAATCCGGAAATTGAGCTCTCAATCGGATCAAGACTGCAACATACAATATCGCATGTCCCCAAGCAAATGATGATAATTTAGATTTCATCAATAATAGTCTAGCAATTAATTGTAATCTCTTTATCAATGATTCAGCAAGACCACTTTGTGTGTGATCATGAGCTACTAGATATTCCGCATCAATCTCAATTGACATGCAAAAATTATTGAATGTTTGGGATGTAAATTCTCCTGCATTGTCAAGCCAGATTTTCTTTATTGTATAATCCGGAAATTGAGCCCTTAATCGGATTATATGAGCAAGGAGTTTAGCAAATGCCGCATTTCTAGTCGATAATAGACTTACATGTGACCATCTTGTAGATGCGTCAATTAACACCATAAAGTATCAAAATGGGCTACACGGTGGATCAATTGGTCCACATATATCTCCTTGCATCCTTTCCAAAAATGCAGGAGTCTCACTTGTAACCTTACTTTTAGAAGGTCGAATTATAAGCTTTTCAAGTGAGCAAGCCGTACAATTAATATGACTTGGCGGCAAAACTTTCATGTTCTTTAGTGGGTATCCAAGTGAACCCTTTATAATATTGCGCAACATCATTGATCTTAGGTGACCCAATCGGTCATGCAAAGCTGTTAATTCAACTTGATCATCCGACCTTTTCTTAGATATCACATTAGCCTCAACCGGATAAATATATGTCTCATATAATCCGGAGGCTTGTCCTGTCATTTTTTCAAGGATTTTTTTCTTATTACATTCATGTGTTGTGATGCACAAATATTCTCTCCCATTTTCATTCATGATTTCCATATCAAAACCCATTTTGACGCACATCCTTAAAGCTCAATAAACTTCTTTGAGATTCACTCGAATATATGTGTCATTTATTACTATTTTTGTTCCTTTTGGGAGTAGAACAAGATCTCTTCCCGAGCCTTCGATGAGTCTAGCCACACCGGATATGGTATTCACATTTCCCTTAAAGGGTTTCAATTGTGTGAAATACTCTTTATTTCTCAAGATGGTATGGGTGGTGGCACTGTCTACAAGACATTGCTCCTTCTCATCGAGTCTTTCCTTAGAAGGTTCCATGTATTCTATACAGAAGGAAACATATATAAGTCAAGCAGTTAGTAATAAAAATTTCATATTATGCATTAGGATTAGCATATTTTACATAGTCCTACTAGATCTTAAAAGAAAACATTACATGACATTACATCATATTATACATTATTATACAATAAGGATGATCTCATAAGTTCTTAAACCAATGCTTTAGTCCAAGGCACATGCATCATCATTTTCAAAGTTGAGAAAGTGAGAGACATCTAAGTTGGTCATGGGTGAACTACCAACACCTTCGTTTTCAACGAAGTTGGTTTTGTTAGCCGTTTCTTTGTTTCTTTCAGCTTGGTAAGCATCCACCAAATGTGAAGCGGTACGACATATTGTTGCCCAATGACCAGCTATGCAACATCTGTAGCAGACAATTCTTGGCTTACAAGAGGGCCCCTTTTGACCCGTCTGAACCTTTTGCTTATCATTCCCTTTGTAACCATAGCTACCTCGATTATCATGACAGCCATCATTATAGCCTTTCCAACGGCCACGATCGCGAACACCACGGACACCACAATCTCCACGACCTCGGACATATCTATTATAGTTTTGTGACTGTTGCCCACATTCTTTGTAATTCTTACATTTGTCATCGGATGCCTTTTCAGTGGCATTGACATCCGGAGCTACTATTGATCCGTTGGGTCTGAGGTTTTGGTTTCTCATTAAGAGCTCATTATTCTTTTCAGCCACCAATAATACTTTCAAAAGGTCTAATTACCTCTTGAAGCCTCTTTCTCGGTATTGTTGTTGTAACAATACATTTGTGGCATGCATAGTAGAGAATGTTCTCTCTAGCATTTCTTCTTGAGTAATCATATGACCACACAACCTCAATTGGGAGGTGATCCTGTATAGCATTGTTGTGATTAGATATGGACTTAAAGGTCTTGGAACCTTAAGTTGTTTCAATCATATAAAGCTTGTGGGAAAATGACTTCCTTTTGGTGTCCATATCTTTCATTCAAGCTTTCCCACAATTCTCTAGGATCCTTCACAAATAAGTATTCGGTCTTGAGCCTTTTATGAATGTGGTGGCGGAGGAATACAATTGCTTTTGCCTTCTCTTGTGGAGTGGCATCATTGTTATCCTCAATTGCTTTTTCAAGGTCATTCGCCTTAAGATGGGTCACCACATCTACCTTCCATTCAAGGTATTTTTGGCCCGATAAGTCAAGAATGTCAAAATCTATTTTTGCAATGTTTGCTATTGGTTACTACATAAAAATGTAAATCAAATATATAAAGAAAAGTAAAAGATGACAACATTATAAAATTTTTAGTATGTGTTAGTCATATGTTAGTCATGTGTTAGTAATATGTTAGGCATAAATAAACATAAGAAAATAAATAGTCAATAGTCAGTTGTGTTAGTAGTCCGTAACGTGCAGTCCATGTCTCATTGTCCGCCAAGTACAATCATGTAAGTCATAGTCAATGGTCTAATAGGAATGTCGTGCAAGTCATATTAACAGTCTGACAACAATCATTAATAGTCTATGAAGAGTAGTCGTGTAAGTCATAGCAATAGTTCGAAAAATGGTTAATTATGTATCATAAATTGTGATAGTAGTAAAAATCATAGGGTTAAATTAGTCTAGTGAGAATAGTTTAATCCGATTCCTTTTATCCCCTTTAATCTCCATCCATTAATTTTACTTTCACTTTCACCATCTTCATTATTCAAGCTCAAAGAAAAAAAAAATCCATGGCCGATGATGATATTACTCATTGGCTTGTTGTTAATAACAATTGATTTTTAATTGAGCTTTTCATTTGTCTTGTCCTTATTTACATCATCATCATTATTATAATCATTATTTTAGTGGAAAATCTTTGTTCATAATCCAAGTGGTGAAAGCAAGGAATTTAATGTCGGGCTTTGTCAAAAAAAAGGTAAGCAAATCTCAATTTTGTTTGTATCTTAGCATAAATCCAAAAATCATGATTTTATTTTGTCATAAGTTCTTTAGATCTAGGAAAGATTAACCAAGATTATGATGTATTAAGTTTCAAATTTAGATAATTATAAGTCGTGTTTCTTTAATATACTTAGCTTATGAAAATCTTGAGTTTCTGATGTAGAAGATCTCATAATGGGCGACTACAGAGCATAATCTTCAAATAGATTTTGATTATTAAAACTCATAGATTTTAGAGCGGACTTAATAATAGTTTAGTATTAGTACCTTGAACTCTTGAAAAATGACCAAAACTCGGTTAGAAGTTAGAATCTCGTGCTGATAACGTGTTGTGAAATGATTACTTTTGATCTCTTGATTACTTAAACGATTGTGGAATGTGTTCAAGAACACTTAGAATGAAGCTAGAAGAGAGGGGAGAACAAGAAAGTAGTTTTCTTGCTTGCTCTTGGTACACTTGTTACAATGGGTATGCCTCTATTTATATTCAAAGTGAAGGTGAATTTCCTAATAGAAAATTAGGGAGGTAAAGAAGGTGAACAATTCATCTTGTATAATTTACCACAAAATATCTAGTAATAATTAACTCTAGAAATCTCCTAGCAATCATGTTCGTAGACATACAAGTATTAGTAACTTATACTTGTAGAACATATGTCTAACATGTATTAGTGATATTCCATAACATAAATTACCTTATGAAAACCAAACTTGATTTTTATGAAATAGTATAATTTTCCCGGAAATTATAAATGAAATTATATATTTCTTTTAAACATATCCATGTGTTTACACCTGAAGTACAAAATTAGTGTCAATTGATTCCGTACATAGAGTGCATAATCGAAGTTGAGTTTAATTAATTCCGTAGATGGGTGCGGAACCGAAATATAAATATATATTTTTTGTGTTTAATTAATTCCGCACCCGAAGTGTGAGCTTAGGTAATTTCACAAATGATTTATATTATTTCATCTAATATTGACCATTTTCTTGGGATGTAATCAAAACAAGCAAAACCCAATATGAGAAAACCAACCCAATTGACCCAATTCAAACCAAAAATCTTTTGAAAATGCATACATTGAAACCCGAATCAATTCAATCTCTAATACCATGATTTCCAAATCTGAGTTGTTGCGAGTTGAGATCTCACCGTATACTTGTATGCACTGGTCGTAGAGAACCTCCTCGACCCATGTTAGATTGGGATAGTGATGCCACAACCCGCTATACATACACTTAGGTCTCATGGTATAGGAGCATCGTCCTATTCAAGTTAGTAAAATTCACAGAGCACACACCACAATCATATCACACACCAATGCAAGGAATGTTAGCTAAATACGTTCATAAGATTTACGTAAATATATCAAAAGTTCGACTATCACTACGTCACGGTCTCGTACATGTATGACCCAAAAACCTGGTCACACCATAAATATGTCTCTGATGTGGGTGTGAACGACACACTCAAAACCACATAGTACCACAAGTATACGGTTGTGTCAATGTAAGTACATGATGTTGCATCAAGGTTGAAATCCTAAGAGACTGGGTATATCTTAACTATTGTATCAAGTCCAACTAGTAGAGCAAGAGTGTGTAAAAGGAAAGGAAAAGGGGGTGATCAATATGCTTTGGTTTGAGGGGATAACAAGTAGCAAGTAATAAAGATCAAATCCAATAATACAAAGCATTATAGGAACTGGGGGTATTTCCTATAAACCATAACTAGAAGCATGCTTGATTATGTTGTGTTCAATCAATGATGAGAATTGTAAGTAACAAATACTAATGTAGTATGGTAAACGTATGCTTTGTCAAGGCATATGACTTATACCAACTAGTGTATATCGCACGGTGTTTGCTATTTACACACTATTTCATAAGCTTTTCTACAACTTATGATTATATTAGACTATGCAAGCATCACATATTGTTTGCTATTTGCTTGCACAATCCAACATAACCATATTTTGGACATTCACAAGACAATTAATCTAGCAATCCTTTCGGCCCTAACTAGAATTACTCAAGCAATATAGGCATAAAATATTGCACAATCATCTTCGAATTACTTACCGATCTCATCTAGTATGATTGATTCATAAATTATTCATTTCATGAGTGGAAATATACAATGTGCTATTAGACCAATCTAGACTATTCCTAATCTAGCATATGACATTCAAAATAAGTCCAAACATGGAATAAATTCAAGATGAATTCGAAAACCCCTATATGCTACTAAACATATATTTGATTCTCAACAATTCATAAACACAATATAGCACACACTAGTCTAACATGATTTAGAGTTTTCATCCCAAATCCTATCAAGATGACTACTCACTCACGGCCAGTGACATAGCTAAGGAGGGGCGGAGGGGGGGGTGAAACACCCCAAGTTTTGAGAATTCAGAGCGTTACAGGCTAGGACCTCACAATGGGTCCCGACCCTCAGAGTAGCAACGACACAACGGATCTTACAACAAGGCATAGACAAATGAAAATCAAAACTCAATATAAAACCAAAGGTTTAAACAAAGGGAAGCGTAAAAGACTCACAGTCGAGTTCAAAACAAAAGGGAAAGCAACAACATAAACATGAACCCGATCCCGTCCTATAATGTACGGGAACCCCGACTGACCACACCATCCGGATCACTCAACAACATCCTGAACCTATGGAACATCTACAACATCAGTATAAACCGTTGGCTAATATTCTAAATATCAGAAAGAACGTAAAGGCACAAACACACATAAGGTAAAGGTAAACATATATCCTGCTCACACTCAACCGGTTGTTATCTTTCATTAAGTTATCCATTACTAATTCAAATTTTTTTGTCACACGAGAATCTCCTAAAACTCGCCTCCGCTTCCGTCTACCAACAGGAATATATCAGTATTATCCGTTACTTGCGGGCCTGGGTTGCAAGAGCACATTCTATTCTCCTGTAGAACTAGACAAGTGGTCACCGCCCGGTTATCATAAACTTGGGCCAATTAAGGCTATAAAGGTCAATCCTAGTCTGATTACCCTTTATAACATGATAAACAACACAACCAAGCCAAAACACTTAAACCAATATATGGAATGAAGCTAAGTAAGTCCAAGGGACTTACCTCACTTGAAGGTAACTCCAATAATCAGAGAACAACTCAAAAAACATCAGGAAAGGAGCAACGGAAAGCCTGTTCATATAAGGCATCACGAATCAGGAACGAACGGTTGGTAGAAGTCTATAACTTCTAGTCTCGATGATCTCTAAGAGATCTCCACAAGCTAAGGTCTCACCTTAGTCTTACAACATACTCAGGGGGTCAACAACATCCATGAGAATCAAGGAAAGGAACGAGAAAAGCAAGGAAGGAAGCAACTCATAAGAATGGGAGTTACTGTAGAAGAAACCGCAGGGGCGGGGACGTGCAGGCCCAGGGGCAGTGCACTGACAAAAGACGCTGTCGGCTTCTCGATGACAGCAAAACCACAAAAAGGGACTCAAAGCTCAAACCTTTTATCCAACCATGTCAAGACTTAACCTAAAGAGCCAGAGAACAGTAACACATCAACAATGGAGATGCTAACAAGAATCAAGGTTCCAACTTGATTCTTTGAGGAGAAGAAAAGGAAGAACGAAGAACAAAAACGAAATAGAAGGAAACAAGCTGCAGCAACACCTGAACGTGATGAAGAACAAGGGAGGAAGAACTTACACGTTCAGCAAGATCACAGGAAGAAAGGCTGCATCACTCGAGGGTTGAAGAAAGCGTAAGCAAGAAACGGGAAAAAGGAGAAAAGACGGAAATATGTAGAAAAAGGGTTGGAAAGATAGATGGAAATGACGTTATAGGGCTTGGAAGAAGATAAAGAAGCTGAACCATAAGATAGAAGATCGGATATTCTATCTATGGAAGGAAGATATAACGAACGAAAATAGATCGGGCGCGATCTACAGCGAATCCGCAGGGGCGGCCCCTTGTCACCGCGGGAGCGGTGACAGGCACAGCTTGCCATTGGGGCGGCCTTCTTCGCCGCAGGGGCGGTGAAGGTGAAAACTGGGGTCTTATAGGGGGCCACTGTCCCTTTGAGATCTGGACATATTTGTACAAGAGAAGATATGATCAAAATGGTTTCATAGCACAAGTGGTAAGGAGGGATTTTTTTTCCGTTTTCATGTTGGTCATAGGTTCGAGCTTTGTGTATAGCGAATGTTTTTGTTTTGCTTTTTAAGGTAAGCAAATGCTCTTAGTCTCTTACACATTTTTAATGGGATTTATGTAACTCTTCAATTAATTCTATTCACTTATCTTATAATATTTTTAATACCAAATCAATTTTATTTTAAATAAGAGTACCAAAACTCAAATAAATATATAAAGTGTAATATAATATACGTATAAAGCAAATTATATTTTGTTTATTATGAATATTTTACAAGATTTATGATCAAGTTATTACGCAATATTCACAAAACATCAAAATACGTAGTGTAAATTTGACCAATATCATTCACAATCGAAACAAAATATTTTATAAGTGAAACTCTTAATTATAGAATCAAACTATTTTATCAATGTTTAATATTGAAAAAATTATTCATTAATTTCTACATCATGTATAAAAGTAACATACATAAAGTGTTAACCCCCCGCCCCGGAAAAACATTCTGACTCCGCCACTGCTCATGGCGAAAAACCTGGATAGTATGGTGATAAACTAGGCTAAAATTAAAGAATATAGAAAAAATAATGGAAGCAAACGGACTTACCAATCTAAAGTTATGATTGAAATAAGATTTGGAGATGGAAATATCAATAACACCAAGAATTTCCTTCAATATCTTCAAATTGGTAAAATAAGAGAATATCCTCTACAACCTAGAGAGTTATTTTGAGAATTGTTTGGTAAGTGAGTTGATAAATTTGCAAGAGCTAAGAGCCATATATATAGGCTTAGAATTGTGGTCCCTCATTCTAGAATCATCCAAAAACATTCATGCAGCTAGAATGAATTAGTTAGGAAAGTGGTCCACACCAGCCTTGGCAACCCCGATTGAGCTTGACCTTGTGTCGGGTGAAGGCTTCACTTTGGATCGAGTTCATCCACCCTCTTACAGCTTTACACTTCAGTCGGTTTTTTCGTCCTCTTCATTTGGGTTTTTCGTCTTCTTCACTCGGGTTGCATGTTTCACCCGATGTACGTTGACACCCTTGCTCAAAAGACTTCTTTGTTTGAGTGTTCTTGCCTTCTTCAATCGAGCTCGAGGTACACCTTTGCTATGTGGACACTTTGCCTTCTTTGCTTGGGTTTCTTGTCTTCTCTAGTCGGATTTTCAGTCTTCTTCACTTGTGTTTTTGGATTAACCCGACCTTAGTTGATATATGCACCTTGAGTTCTTCTTTGTTGGGGTTTTCATGTCTTCTTTACTCGGGTTTTGGTTCACTCGAGGTTCCTCCTTGAGGTTCCTTTGCTTCTTTAGCTTCTTGCATATGTTGATATCTTGATTCCTTTCCTCCTTTGCTTGATGATGAAAGTGATTCCTTGATAAGTGTTCCTTGGATTGCTTGTATTTGATCATTTATGCTCCATTTTAGACCTAAATTACCTATAAACACAAAACACAAAGGAAGTAGGCAGTCTTTGATAAATTAAGCATAAACAAAGATGTAGATGCCTTATCACATGTAAAACTACGGAAAAACACATAAAAAAGACATCTATAAAATAACATAAAAACATGATATTAGTCTCATCATCACACTCTCATCTTCTTGGAAAGTTTTAAAAAGGCTTTTAGGTTAGGAATTTATTAGCAAGACTATCCCAAACTTTAAGGTAAATTATGACTTTACCCCTAACTTTTCTCAAAATTACAAAAGGCTCTAGACCATAAGGTATAATCTTATATCATGATATTAGACTTGTACAAAATAGGGATCGGGCCGGGTTGGGGCCATGCTTATAATTTCTACCCGAATGGTGCAACCTAGACCGTCATGTCCGGACCTCAAACACTATCCATGTCCACCCATGGATAAAAACGGGCAGACTGTTGGGCCAATCCGTATGTATCTAATTGTGCGCTTTTCCCTTGAACTTATCATAAAAAACTAAGTAATATAATGTATTTAACATAAATTTTCAATCCAATTATACTTACATAGTGCATTACCAACGAGTTCAACAACAATCAACACGAAAAAAAACAATTCAAATACGTGAAAAACAACAAGTATAATGGCAGTCAGATGATTTCTGCAATCTTGCATTAGAAACGAGTATAACTTGTCAAAATACTCAAAACAAACTACATTATGTATATAAATATATATAACTATATACGAAACAGGCTGACCCATGGACCAAAACGTTTACCAAAGCCCATTCCATTAAAAAAAAATGGTAGGCCCCAACGGGCCAAATCAGTTGCACATACCCATATTTTTTTTGGACAGACGGGCCCGTATATGTACAAGCCTACGTGATATAAACGATAAACGAACTTCTACTAGTTATTTGTAATTCTTTCGTACTTTCAAAAATCTACTAAGAAACCCTTTTGCTTCCAATGCAAGACTAGTCGATGAATCTACTTTGGCCTTCCATATCTACCCTTAAACATCTCGGAAAAATTATGATAAAAATTTCCGGAAATACTATGTCATACCAACTCTTAGTTAGTCAAAATGGAACATCTAAATTCCTTCTTTAAAGTCCTATACATATCCTCAAAGTTTCTTCCTTAATCAACATTTTCCATATGATCATTTCATCACAATTTTGGGCATGTGAATAATATTCCCCTTAGGGTTTCCATCATCAGATGAGTAATATTAATAGGGTAAACGTATTTACAATAATTACAAAGGCAGACCTTTATTTTACAATATTTACAATAATCTATCATACCCCCGCAGTCGAAACTGGTGGAGGATGAACAGTAAGACTGGACCTAAAGTCTAAGAATAACTATCGAGGTAGGCCCTTGGTAAAGATATCAGCATACTGAAAAGTAGAAGGCACATGAAGAACTTTGATGTGACCCAAGGCAACTTTGTCACGAACAAAGTGAATGTCGAGTTCGATGTGCTTGGTTCGTTGATGCTGAACTAGATTGTTGGCAAGATAAGTAGCAGAGATGTTGTCAGTGTACACAACTGTGGCTTTAGATAAAGGATAATGAAGTTTCAGCAACAGATTTCGCAGCCAAGAACACTCAGAGACAACATTTGCAACTCCGCGATATTCAGCCTCGGCACTAGATCAAGAGACCACAGATTGACGTTTTGCGGACCAGGAGATGAGTGTGTCATTGAAAAATACACAGTAGCCAGAAGTGGAGCGGTGAGTGTCTGGACATCCTCCCCAATCAGCATCTGTATAGGCAATTAAGTCCGATTTGGAAGAGGGAGAGATGGTAATACCAAGACTAGAAGTGCCAGTAATATAGCGGATGATACGCTTGAGAGCGGCAAAATGCGGTTCCCGGGGGTCATGCATGAAAAGGCAGACCTGCTGAACTGCAAAACTAATATCTGGGCGAGTGAATGTAAGATACTGAAGTGCACCAGCTAGACTTCTGTAAAGAGTTGGATCAGTGACTGGTGTGCCAGAAGATGCGCTGAGCTTAACTGACGTCTCGGCAGGTGTGACAGCGGGTTTGCAATTAGTCATCTTTGCTCTTTCAACTATTTCCCGAGCATATTTGTCCTGGGATAAGAATAAGCCAGAGGAACTTTGACGAACTGAGATGCCCAAAAAATAAGATAATGTGCCCAAATCTTTGAGGGCAAATTCCTTGCTTAAAAGCATAATCAGATGAGTCCGCAGCAAATCAGAAGATGCAGTTAAAATGATGTCATCAACATAAAGCAGCAGATACGCAGTGTTATTGCCTTGTCGATAAATAAAGAGAGAAGAATCGCTCTTACTGCCAATAAAGCCAATGCGAGTCAGGAAGCCTGCAAAGCGTTGAAACCAGGCGCGGGGAGCCTGTTTGAGACCATACAACGACTTCTGGAGAAGGCGGACATGATTAGGGCGAGATGTATCTCGGAAACCTGGAGGTTGAAACATGTAGACCGTTTCATTCAAATGTCCATGGAGAAAAGCATTTTGAACATCGAGCTGGTGAATGGACCAAGAACGAGATACTGCAATGCTAAGAACCATGCGGATGGTAGCAGGTTTGACCACTGGACTGAAAGTCTCATCACAGTCCACTCCAATCTGTTGAGAGCATCCATTGGCAACCAAACGAGCCTTGTACCGCTCCAGGGAACCATCAGACCTGTACTTATGTCGAAAGATCCACATACACCGCACAATATTAGCATCATTAGGACGAGGAACCAGAACCCAAGTCTTATTTCGCATAAGGGCTCGATATTCATCAAGCATGTCGTGGTTCCAATACGGATCCTGGAGAGCTAGGTTATGTGATTTGGGTATGGGTGAGATAAGTCGGGAAGATGGGGTAGTGGAGACGGATAAATCGAAGATAGGTTTGGGTTTCACAATACCGGATTGACTACGGGTCTGAGGCCGGGTGGGCACAACAACAATCGGTGCTGGGATGGGTGGTATAAGCGAACCGGCGGAGCTGGAATTTGGATTTAATGAATGTGGGATAGGTGCAGGTGGGCCTGGAATGGTAAATGGGCTGGGTGCAACAGGCGGGCTTGCAGGGGATGGGAAAAGGCGGGCTGAAGATTGATTTTCAGCAGGTGCAAGTGGGAGTGGGCCAGGCGCATTTGGGCTGGAAATTGCGGCTGGGCCAGACGCGTGGAGGAGTGGGCCAGACACAGAGGAGGTAAGCGGTGACTGAGGCGGGCTAATTTCAGGAGCTGAGTTTGACTGTTCCTCAAGGTTCCGAAGTAAAGCACCGTTGTACGGGGAAGGTCCGTCATCGGTGAAAAAATCATAGGAATCCGGGGAGGTGTCTTTCCGGGTGGAAAACGGGAAAGTAGACTCATCGAAAGTGACATGACGGGAGAGAATAATTTTATTCGAACCTAACTCTAGACACTTGTAACCTCGATGATGAGTGGGGTATCCTAGGAAAACGCACTTTGTAGAGCGAGGTTGAAGTTTGTGGGAAATGGTTGCACTTTGATTGGGATAACAAAGGCAACCGAAAATCCGGAGATGATGTAAGGAAGGTGTGGTGCGGTAAAGCACTTGGGTAGGAGATCTATTGTGAATAGCGGTGGAAGGAAGAATGTTGAGAAGGTAGCATGATGTCTCTAAGGCGTGAGGCCAAAAAGAGACGGGAAGAGACGCATGAAACAAAATAGATCTCATCATATTATTGACTGTACGAATGGTACGTTCAGCTTTGCCATTTTGAGGGGAGGTATGAGGACACGAAAATCGAAAAGAGATGCCATGAGTAGCAAAAAAATTGTGAAAATTCGTGTTATTGAACTCACGCCCCATGTCACATTGAAAACTTTTAATGTTTGTGCGAAATTGTGTTTGAACGAGTTTGTGAAATTGCCTAAAGAGATCGAAAACTTGTGACTTAAACTTGATCGGATAGACCCATAAGAAGTGAGTGTAATCATCAAGAAATAACAAGTAATATTTAAAACCTTCCCGGCTAGAGATAGGAGAGGTCCAAATATCGCTATGAATAATATCAAAAGGCGCAAAAGTACTATTTGAAGAGCGATCAAACGCAAGTTTGTGATGTTTTCCAAGTTGACATGCATGACAAAGGGAAGGAGAAGACTCCTTAACACATTTGAAAAAAGAAGAATTGCGAAGTAAATTAAAAACCGGCAACCCGGGATGACCTAGACGAGCATGCCAAGTGGAAGAAGACTTTGCCGAGAGGGCATGTGATGAACTAGCGGATGGATTTGTAACCGGATAGAGTTCCCCGGAGCTATTACACCTCAGACGAACGGTCCCCGTTTGAAGATCCTTCACAGAGAAACCAAAAGGGTCAAACTCAACAGAAGCAAGGTTATCAGTTCTAAAACGTCTAACGGAGACAAGATTTTTAACGATTTTGGGTGCTACAAGGATATTTGATAAACGGAGAGGTTTGTTTGAAGTGGGGAGGATAGCGTCACCAAGACTTGTGGAAGGAATACACGTACCATTGCCAACAATTATCGAATTTAATGGACCATTATGTGAAAAAGACGAGAGATTACCGGAATTATTCGTCATGTGCGATGTGGCGCCTGTATCCATGTACCATAAATTGTCCGTCGGATTTAACGTCATTGTGGCGAATGATTGATCCAGATACATAGGTTGAGCAGTGGCAGTAAAGTGATTGTGCGTCAGATGGGCTTGCTGATTGTATACTGGGCCAGGACCAAGCAGGCCTTGTTGAGTTGTTGGATATGGGCAAGGCGGAGGAGGCATTGGGCCAGATGGGCTCGGCGTCCAGGACTGGGCAGGAAGAGGCCCGCCAGGAAAGCTCTGCAGTGGAGTCCATCCATAGTTGGGCCGAAAAACGTACCGCTGGGCTGGAGCAACATTGTTGGACCGGGCCTTGCCCTTCTTGTTTCTGGACCGAGTTCCACTGGGCCGATCTGCAGCTGGTTGTGTTGGAGGTGCGACAGCAGATCCGGAGGAAGCAGCAGTAGCGGCTGCGAGAGCTGTTGACGAGGGTTTTTCGGCGCCTGTTTGTGCCGCCAGCCGGGTTTCTTCGAGAAGCAATTGAGAGCGTGCTTTGATTAAACTCGGAAGAGGATCCGTTTGTTGAATAAAACTCGTCACAGCATTGTATTCAGATGGAAGACCCGAAATAAATTGGAGCACCAAACGAGTGGCAGGAACCGGTGATCCGACACCCTTTAGTTGATCTGCCAAGGACTTGAGATGCTGACAAAAGGAATTGATGGAGGAGAATGCGGATAACTTACAGTTGGAGAATTCGTGTTCAAGATACACCGCCCGAGTGTTCTTGTTATCCTGGAAAATATCTTTGACGCGATTCCAAGCTTGAAGAGCGGTGTCGTCGGAGTCAAGGATTTGAAGAAGGATGTCACGTGAGATCGTACTGTATATCCACTGAAGAACAGTAGCATCAACTTGAAGCCATAAGGAATTGTCGATGTCTGTAGGACGCGGAACTGATTCATCAATGTGATCAAGCACATTATGTGCTTTAGCAGTAACGCGAAAAAGGGTAACCCAAGATGCATACGGAGTATCATGATCCAGAACAAGAGCGATATTGTTCTTGATATTCGAGATTCCGAGAGCAGAGTGGAAGGAAGTCTTTTTGTCGGCCATTAGAACGAGATTGGCGAAAAAAAGATCAAGGGGAAGAAGCAGCGGAATAGGGTTAGAGGATAGGAGCCTCTGATACCATGTGAATAATATTCCCCTTAGGGTTTCCATCATCAGATGGGTAATATTAATAGGGTAAACGTATTTACAATAATTACAAAGGCAGACCTCTATTTTACAATATTTACAATAATCTATCAGGGCACAAAACTGGATATCTAATCATATTTAACAATTTATAACTTTCAATACAACTCTTGGATCGCAATGGCTCGAACTCTATTCCAAACTAGAATGTTCTCTAAGTATTAGATAAAAAATCATACCGTTATATGCTTCTAAATTTGGAGGTTCATAACTATTGATCTAACCATTTTTTATACTTGAACATTAAAATTTTTTAGTAGAATTTACGAAACCTCAGTAGTTACAAAATTTGTTGATATTAAACTATCAAACTTGAAAATTTTACCTTATCAAACCAAACTTGAATAAAATTTGAATACTATCCAAATTTATTTATTTATTTTTTTGCAATCTAGCCTCTATTTGTCGCGAATAAGATTTTTTCCTAAAAGAGATAAATTGACGATTTATGTGCTTCTTTCTTTTTTTGGGATAAATTATAAGAAATTACCCGGACACTGAAATTTTAATATATGATATATAAATAAAATGTAAATAAATTAATTAAAACAATTTAACAAATTTGAAAAACAATGGTATTTTGGTGGGAATAGAAGAATGAGTTGGAAATTTTGGGTATATAGGATTTATTTGTTAGAACTCCAATAGCATACTTGAAAGAGAATGTAACAATTTGTTTATCTAGACTATTATCATGGGATTTTTTTTAAATATGTATTTTTGACATTAAATCAAATTAGCTTCGTACACATAATCAAAAATTTCATTACTCTAATCGAAAAGTATTGCCGACAACAAACAGAGACTAGTTAAAACAAAACAAGCATATACAATTATATTATGGATTATTGTTGTCACCGATGTAACAATTTGTTTGGGTTATGGAGTCTGAACTATTATATTATGGATTATTGTTGTCACCGATGTAACAATTTGTTTATCTAGGCTATTTTTTAGAAAAACAAACAAACCCCATCTTCGACCATATTTTTATTACAAAAAAACCTTAAACTGAATAGTAAAAAACAATACAAGTAATAAAAATTGAACATAAAAAATAATTTTAATCTATGTGGAAAGGAGAGAAAATAGAAGTTTTGAAGACCAAATCTGCCAAATGTAACAAAATTATTGAGATTCAAATTCTAAGTTCCTTGACCCATTAGATCAGGAACTACAAAAACAAAATTCTTTTCGATTTTTTGGGAAACTTCTTCAACCTAATTTCCTCATTGTCCTCGTAGCCATTTGTCATCCTTTTCTTCGTCTATGATGATACTATATAAACCATTTCTTCAAACTCATACAAAATCACTGCATGGTGCTTTACCCACCAAAAAAAAACAAAAAAGAACCTGCTTACACATACTAATTTGCAGTATAAAATCTTCTTCAAAAAAAAAAAACTTATTGAATTGTTGAAGAAAACCAAAAAACACATTGAATTCTTTGATTTGTAAATTTGTAAAGTGTTTGAGTTTTGACAATGGCGGATAACGACTTGCTTGATATCAAGAACGAGAATGTGGATCTTGTAAGTGCCTTTTAAGTGTTTGATGAATTGTGTAAACGATTATTTTGATCAATTATAAAGGGTTTGTAAGATTATTGTATTTTGTTTGGATAATAGGTCAAGATTCCTTTGGCGGAAGTGTTTTCCCAGCTGAAATGCTCCAAAGAGGGATTGTCAGCCAGTGAAGGGCAAAGGAGGTTGCAGATTTTCGGGCCCAACAAGCTAGAAGAAAAGAAGGCAAGAAAAATAAGTTCTACATTGGTGGATTGAGGTTTTGTTGATCTTTATGCTGATTCTTTTTCATTTCTGTAAACAGGAAAGCAAACTTCTCAAGTTCTTGGGATTTATGTGGAACCCTCTTTCATGGGTTATGGAGCTTGCTGCAATTATGGCTATTGCCTTGGCAAATGGAGGAGTAAATCCTCTACTCTTTTATATTGTATTCTCTCATCATAATTGAAATTTGGTATGAAATGCTAATTTCTTAAATGCAGGGAAAGCCTCCAGATTGGCAAGACTTTGTTGGTATTGTCTCTCTGCTCATCATCAATTCGACTATTAGTTTCTGGGAAGAAAATAATGCTGGAAATGCAGCGGCCGCCCTCATGGCCGGTCTTGCTCCAAAAACAAAGGTTTCATTGCTTTGAATCTTCCATTGTACAAGTCGATACATTTGGAGTTTGGATTGATTTAGTATTTATAACAGGTTATAAGAGATGGAAAATGGAGCGAGCAAGAGGCGGAGATTCTTGTCCCGGGAGACATTATTAGCATCAAGTTGGGTGACATTATCCCGGCAGATGCTCGCCTTCTTGAAGGAGATCCTCTTAAGGTTGATCAAGCTGCTCTTACTGGTGAATCCTTGCCTGTCAACAAGAACCCGGGTGATGAGGTGTTCTCGGGTTCTACTTGCAAGCAAGGAGAGATTGAAGCTATTGTCATAGCTACTGGAGTTCATACTTTCTTTGGCAAGGCTGCTCATCTTGTTGATAGCACAGTTTCAGTGGGCCATTTCCAAAAGGTGTTATTTTGTTTTTGTTTTTTTGTCTGTTTGGCTTTTGAAAGGATTTGAGCTTGTTATATAAGTTTTGTTCTTTGTGGATTGATGATCTTATTAGGTGTTGACCGCGATTGGAAACTTTTGCATCATCTCAATTGCGATTGGGATAGTGATTGAGTTGATTGTTATGTATCCGATTCAAAGACGACACTACAGGGATGGTATTGACAACCTATTGGTTTTGCTCATTGGAGGTATCCCAATTGCAATGCCTACAGTGTTGTCAGTTACCATGGCTATTGGCTCACATCGGCTCTCAGAACAAGGCGCCATTACTAAGAGGATGACAGCTATTGAGGAAATGGCTGGAATGGATGTCCTTTGCAGTGACAAGACTGGAACACTCACATTGAACAAGCTTACAGTTGACAAGAGCCTTATTGAGGTTTGTTTTCACCAAAATTTCAACTACTTTGATGTTTGTTGTTGAACAATAAACAATATTCCTTTTTGTTCTTATCTCGCAGGTGTTCGTCTCTAATTTGAACAGCGAAGCGCTTATGTTATTGGCTGCTAGAGCTTCTAGAGTGGAAAACCAGGATGCTATTGATAGATGCATTGTTGGAATGTTGGCTGATCCAAAGGAAGCAAGAGCTGGTATCACTGAAGTTCATTTCTTGCCCTTTAACCCTGTCGAAAAGCGTACAGCTATCACGTATATTGACGAGAAGGGTAACTGGCACCGTGTTAGCAAAGGCGCACCAGAGCAAGTAAACAAACAAATACTCCCTCCATTTTACAATTTTACACCAGAGCAGCTGTTATGTATATTTGTTGTTGAGTCTTTGTTTACTTTTTACAGATTATTGAACTTTGCAATCTCAAGGGACAAGCAAGCAAGAAAGCACATTCCATCATTGATTCATATGCTGATCGTGGTCTTCGGTCACTTGGTCTTGCACGTCAGGTGAAGTATTTTGGCTTAAGATGCAGTATCAGATATTTAAAATGTAGTATCAGATAAATAAAATGTACCATGCATTCGTATGAGCGCAGACTGTTCCGGAGAAGGACAAGGAAAGCCCAGGGACTCCATGGGAGTTTGTGGGTCTGTTGCCTTTGTTTGATCCTCCAAGGCATGACAGTGCAGAGACCATAAGACGCGCACTAAGCCTTGGTGTCAATGTAAAGATGATTACCGGTGATCAGCTGGCTATCGGAAAGGAAACATCAAGAAGGCTAGGAATGGGAACCAACATGTATCCTTCATCCTCTCTACTTGGTCAGAACAAGGATCCAAACATTGCCGATATCCCAATTGAGGAACTCATTGAGAAGGCTGATGGATTTGCCGGGGTCTTTCCTGGTATATTCTCAAAACATAAACATTAAGATCAGAATTTGGTGTTTTTCAAGGTTTAACTTAACTATATACGTAAACTTATGGTGTTTTCGTGTTTAGAACATAAATATGAGATTGTGAAGAAGTTGCAAGAGAGAAAGCATATATGTGGGATGACGGGTGATGGAGTGAATGACGCACCAGCCTTGAAGAAGGCGGATATTGGAATTGCGGTTGATGATGCAACTGATGCTGCAAGAAGTGCATCCGACATTGTTCTTACAGAGCCGGGTCTAAGTGTGATCATAAGTGCAGTGTTGACAAGCAGAGCTATTTTCCAAAGGATGAAGAACTACACTATATATGCAGTCTCAATTACAATCCGTATTGTCTTAGGTTTCTTGCTAATTGCACTGATTTGGAAGTTCGACTTCTCTCCTTTCATGGTTTTGATCATCGCCATCCTCAATGACGGAACCATCATGACCATTTCCAAGGATAGAGTCAAACCTTCTCCAACTCCGGATTCGTGGAAGCTCAAGGAGATTTTTGCCACAGGAATTGTCCTTGGCACTTACTTGGCTGTCATGAGTACCGTCTTCTTTTGGGTTATTCGCGATTCTGATTTCTTTACTGTAAGTAACAAAGCTTCCATGACACTTGTTTCTATCTTCATTTGATGCTTATAATGATCTTATACCTGTTTGTGAAATTGGCAGAATACCTTCCATGTGAGATCAATAAGACATAATGATACTGAAATAATGTCTGCTCTCTACCTTCAAGTAAGCATAGTTAGTCAAGCACTTATCTTTGTCACGCGTTCTCGAAGCTGGTCTTTCGTTGAACGTCCTGGACTCATGCTCGTTATAGCCTTCTTTATAGCTCAATTGGTGAGTTCAACTAAAGCATAATCTAAGCTCTAATGTCCAAGTATGCATTTCCAATGACTAAAACTGTCTTTTGCTGCATCATTCTAGATTGCAACAGTCATAGCAGTATATGCAAACTGGGAATTTGCACACATCAAAGGAATCGGCTGGGGCTGGGCCGGAGTTATTTGGATCTACAGCATTATTTTCTACATCCCTCTCGACATTCTCAAGTTCATCATCCGTTACGCGTTGAGTGGAAGGGCATGGGATAACATGCTTGACAACAGGGTAAGTAAATCTTACATTCTTATGTTTTGCCAAAATTTACACACAGCTTTTTTTCTGATGCTAATGACAATTGCAGGTTGCCTTAACGAACAAAAAGGACTACGGGATAGGCGAGAGGGAGGCACAATGGGCATTGGCACAACGCACCCTACACGGGCTACAAGCACCTCAAGGCTCGGAAAATGAGCAAAGCTACAGAGAGCTGTCTGAACTAGCTGACCAAGCGAAGAGACGCGCTGAAGTGGCTAGGTAATGAATGCTCTTTGGGTTTTGCTGACAGCAAATAAAACATGATAGTATAAGTACTAAAAGATTTGGACAACAGGTTGCGGGAGCTTCATACGTTGAAGGGACACGTCGAGTCAGTGGTGAAGCTAAAGGGGTTAGACATTGACAACATGCAGCAACACTACACTGTTTGAGTGTGAAAGAGAGTGAAGGAAAATGGAAAAGGATTTGATCAGTTAAGCATTGTTTGAGGCAAAGAAGAAATGAACGATTAGAACAGAGAAGACTCAAACAAGAAAAATGGTCAGGAGAATAAAGAATGGGAAAGTCTGTGTTATTTTCATCCAATAAAAACCTGGCCTTTGATTAGCTAGCTAGCTTGCTTGTGGCTGCAATCTATAAGGCTGGGAGAATTATGTAACATGCAGTTTTGCTTTTTCAACCCACCAAAACAAAGCCTTGTTGTCATTCAATTTCAATTCAGTATGAAATTAAACATGCAATTTTGCTTCTTTCATTCACAGCTTCATCTTCACTCTTTCTGCATTTTTGGTAATGACAGAAGAATACCAAATCAAGCCTTCATAAAATAAAGTTAATTAGAAGAGAAGATTTGATCTTCAATTCAGCTGTCCCTCTCATTTTGCTGTCTGTCTGTGGGTGGCCACAATTACGAGTTTTTCTTGTTAATTATTAAAGAACCACAAGTTTAAGTTAGTACGTAATCTTTTGGTCTTTTATTAAATGGGTTTACTTTTTCTGCGATCAAATTCCATTTTTCCACCATAACTGAAGCTCGCCGTCGTCGCTTTTTGTAAGTTCTCCGTCTAATTCTCGAGTTCCACCTTTTAATGTGACATTTCATTGTATGATTCTTGATTTTGAGTTCCAGCTTCAATTTCTTGAGAGCTCTATTTGTGATATCTGTTGAGGAAATGGTTGAAATTATAGCTGGAGAAGACAACCAACAGCTTAATCGGTTCTCATAGTTTAATATATTCCAGTTAAATTAGTGTTTAAACTATACCTTAAAGCATTTCTGTCAATTTACAGATGATGCAATTGGGTCTGATCATTTGATCTCTGTTGATAACGCATCAGTGGTGGCGTAATCGAATGATATACTTTGCAGATTGAGGACTCGGATTACTTGTTGTATGCCCTAATCTGCATATCTTGTAATGAATATATTCAACTAGGTTCAGGAACGAATTTCTGTCAATTTACAGCTGATGCAGATTGAGGAATCGGATTACCTGTTGTATGCCCTAATCTGCATATGTTGGAGTTTTTCCATCTTTGACAGCTTACCACAAAAACTCAAAGCATCGAGTAGAGACTCGATTTCTGCTTCTTTTCATTATAGCAGATTTAATTGTCTGAAAACTGAGAGGACAAGATACAAGAAAGCTTAGATTGTTGAACTGAAATTGGATCTGGTGTGCCCTTTCATTGAAGATTTTACTTCATAGGCCTCACATTAGGCACTTAGGTCAGGACTTTCCCGAGTCTGATGTGTTGTGTGCGTATCTCTTTTTTCTCCATCAAACTTTCTTGCATCCAAAGGAATTTCTTGAATGAATCAGTCAGTTGAAGCAATCACATTTGCTTGCATATATAATATGTTTATGTGACCACCATAGACTGAGTTGTTGCTGAATCAGTTTTCACAAGACTATTTCTACTCTAGAGTTTGTCTCCCTATATGACTATCTTACAAGCTTTTTACATTTTGATGTGTAGAGAGATAATAGGATCATGGTGATCTTTGAGCAATTGCCAGAAGATGTAGCTGTAATGATCCTATTGAGGCTGCCTGTTAAATCACTTTCGCGTTTCAAGTGTGTATCCAAATCATGGTGTGCTCTTATAACAGATCCATCTTTCATTGCCAAGCACATCACATTCAATGGCTACCGTGATTTTCTCTTTGTTAGCCGCCTTGATCATTCTTCCAACACCCAGGTGCTTTCCTTCCTCTCTCATGATACATTTGAAGCAACAGGAAGTCTTGTGCATAACTTGAACAGAATCCAGGGGAGTAGTCTTTTTGTACAAACTCTGGGTCCGTGTAACGGCGTGTTCTGCCTATTTGATGGCAAGAACACCATAGCTTTATGGAATCCATCAATGAAGGAGCTGCGAGTCCTTCCGCCCTCCAATGTCATTCCTCCACCTAATGCCGGTACATTAGATACATGCATCGGATTCGGTTTTGATTCCATTTCACAGGATTACAAGGTTCTGGCATTCAAGCATATGTGTACACATTCTGCTAATGCAATGGCGCACGCTGAGCTGTATAGTCTGAACTCGGACAGTTGGAAGTTGATTCAAGTTGCAGATGAATTCGAGCCATTAGGTAACTTGCCCATGTCTTCTTTTAACCCTTCAATAGACGGCGTCTTTAGTTGGTTTGAAATGGATGATCATGCCGACAAGGTGATCTTCTCGTTCGACATGAGCAAGGAAGTGTTTTTCAAGACTCATCTTCCTGATTACGGTATCCCATCCAAAAGGGTACACGGGAAACTCGTGTCTTTCAAGAACTCGTTAGCCTTCATCCATGATTACTCTCTCGGGGAGACGGCTAAAGGCTTTGATGTGTGGGTGTTGGGAGAGTATGGTTCGCGGGATTC
Source organism: Fagopyrum homotropicum (assembly GCA_033239125.1). Lineage (NCBI taxonomy): Eukaryota > Viridiplantae > Streptophyta > Magnoliopsida > Caryophyllales > Polygonaceae > Fagopyrum > Fagopyrum homotropicum. The sequence goes on along the minus strand of BSWB01000005.1, from coordinate 7,212,221 downwards.
TTGGACAAAGTACTTAACTATAGGGCCTCTTCTTGGAGTTGAGGTTCCCTTAGGGCTTTTGAAAAGTGGTGAGCTTTTCTTTGAAGATAGCCATGGACAACTCATTTGCTATGACCCAACTACACAAGACATTAAGAAGCTTAATGTAAGCGGGGCGAAAAACACCCTCAGCGTTTACCATTACCGCGAGAGCTTGGTTTCAGTGAAAACCGGACCCGGGGCAGCAGGAAGGATTGATCACCTTCAAAGATTCAGGTTCAACTTCGAGCCATTTCTTCAGTTTGAACTTAATACAAAGATTTGATTGAGATGTGTATTTGTGATGGCTATAAGCTGCTGCTGCTATGTACATTGTATAAAACTGTGTATGTGTGTGTTTGTGATGCATTAAACTACTGCATTGTGGCAAATATTTGAGATGCCGTAATAGTATTTATCATCTATCCTTAGGCTGACTATTCCGACCAGGGCTGCCCATGTTTAGACCAGACCGGAAATTACGGTCCGGTGCGTATCTGGACCGTAATTGTAAAAAATCGGTCCGGTCCTGGAACGTAATGTCCCGTTCCATACAGTTAATTTACACTTTAATTATTTTTTAGCAGGAATATCATCTGGTCCGGTTTTGGATCGAACTGGACCGGATTTAATCAATACAATTTTTTTAATTTAAAAAAAAAAACTAAAACAGTCCGGACCGGACCGTGGTGGACCGTCCAGTCCGGTCCGTGGACCGTTTCACTGAAGAAGTGAAACGGTTTGGACCGTGAGTTTATATCCCGGTCCGGACTGTTTGGACAACCTTAATTCCGACGGTAAAAGTTATCCTTTATAGACTTGAATCTAAAAGCCAATTGCCGATAAGTGTAAAATCATACATAAACTACACTTTTACCAATTAACCAATAAATTATATATAGATGGAAGGGAATGTAATATGAAAAACCCATATAGACAGAGTAAAATGGCTCCAATTAACCACTAAATTATATATCGCTTGTTGAATCTAGTTTTACCAATCAGACATAAACTATTCCAACTAAGCCTTCAAATTCAACAACCTATAAGATAGACGGTTTGTTTGGTAAGATGAATTTACCGTCGGAGATAATAAGGTCTCACGTCGAAAGATGGGGACACTTCAAGCCTAGTATATAAGGTCGGTGACCTATTACCGATTGGTTTTAGGATCGCCGAGTTTATGTGTTGGGCTTGGCCTAATGCGCATGCGCGCTCGGATGTTATAAAACACGTTAATGGAATAAATATTTTGCATTATCTTCCAAAATCAGCCATAGTCTGTAATTTTTCAAACACGTTAATGGAAGAAGAACAAATTAAATGTAATTTTTAACACTCGACAGATTTAATAGAGTAAGAAATAAAAAGGATCATAGGAATGGACGTGTTCGTTGAACATAAATTAAAACTGTATGCGCATATAGTTTGATATTTCCAGTATTGCACTCTAATCTTTAACATATCATCTATATTAGTATAAACTAGTTCAGTGCCCGCACCTTGTGCGGGTTTTGTTTAAATAAAAAAATATTATATTTTTAATTTTATACATTATGTATTGGATTAATAAAAATTATGTTATTAAATCATAAATGGCAAATTTGTAAATACAATGTGACAAATTTGTAAATAAATTGAAAAAATGTTAATTGATGAATTTAGAAACTGACACGTGGACAAAATGGGTGCTGCTTTAGTAATATATATAGATTTACTGAAAACATCAAAATTAAAAAAAGAATTATTTTTAAAAATTAAATTTAAAAAAATTTTTAAAAAAGAAAAAAGAAAAAAATTGTGAAATAAATTTCGAAATTAAAAATTAAATAAAATAATTAACTTAAAATTTTATATTTTGAAAATAAAAAATAAGGTGAAGAAAATGAAATAAAATTTTAAAATGTGCATATCTAATTTTTTTGAAAAATTATAAAAATCGAGTTTAAAAAATATGAAGAAGATTTCAAAATTTTGTTTATTAAAAATTTGAAGATCTTTGTTAGCAATATCTTATGTTTTTTTATTTTAAAATTTTGTTAGATATATTTAACAAATTTGTTAATAAGCCAAACAAATTCTTACGTGGCAGTTTTAAAATTTGATGTGGCATTGCTGATTGTTTATTAGTATTTTTAGAATTTATTTTATAAAATAAAAAATGGCAAATCTGTAAATATCTTGTGGCATATCTGTAAATATATTGAAAAAAGTCCTAGGTGGCATATCTTAGTGATCGACATGTGGCCTTAAGGGTTCTGTTTTAGTATGTTATATAGATATGACTATCCAAAAATGGCTTCTTTTATATCAAGGATATAAATTCAAGACAAGCTTCGATCAATTTTTACAAATTCTAACTCTTTGTTTTCACAGATCTCCATGGCCTCCTCTGCGCTGCCGCCGCCGCCACCACCTCCACCGCCATTTCGTAACTTTTCTCTACCTTTTTTCGTTGTTGTTTTCTCACTTCTATTATAACACAGTTTATATACAAATTAAAACCGCTGAAGTTGATATGTCATCACATTCAATTGTTATGATTTATTTTTTTGAATAATGCAAAATCAGCCATCTTTATATTTTTGTACATGTATATAATGTATTTATAACTTAAATATCTTCTGATTTTTAAAATATATGATCTTGATATTTATATAATTTTTTATAGAAAAATAATATTAATTTACCCTTCTTGTGATTAAATTTATAAAATTTTTTATCTAATTTTAAATATATAATAATGAATTTCTTGTAATTTTTACATGAAGTATCAAAATTTAATTTACAAAAACTCTATTTATTTATTTATCATTTGAAAAAAAACTAAAATATTTCAACCTACAATAAAACCCGTATAATGAATAAATTTTAATTCGTTAGATGAACTTATGGTCGTATATATGTGTGTGATCGTGTTAATCTTGTTTATTTCGTGATTTTTGTGTGGAGTAGGCGACCCTTTACTTTCTCGCATCCAGTTGCCCCCTCGCGACCACCATCATCCATCCACCTATAAAGAATGGAATGTAAGATGATAATTAACTTTACTCATGAATACTTTAAGTGTCCGTTTAATTGGTGCGGTGAAATGAAATCAAATAAGCATAATAAAAGAAAATAAAAATTGTGGAATAACTTTCGTGTGTTAAAAGACCTCTAAACAAACAGTTTTTTTTATTAATTCGGAATCATTCTATTAGTGGAATAATTCTTAACGCTTCCAAACTAGCCCAAAATGTTATAAATTGAAAGATAGAAGGTGAATTCCGACCGCTATGGTAAAAATACTACGGCATTCTTCACATGTATATGGGAGATTAAAAGTGTGTATCTTTCTTTCTAAATACTTTTCTTTTGATTTATTTACCCGCAGGAAATGCAACAACAAAGGATTAAAGAGTACCTTTATGTTCATCCCAAGATGACAAATGATAAGGTGAAGGCCAGGCGTGCATTTCTACCTCGCTTTCTCATCAATGTAATTGCCCTCATCTCGTACTGAACCATAAGCTATTTGCTTACAATCGATGGTGCTAAATTTGATTTTTTTTTTTAAAAGGGTACAAAGGATTGGATGAAGGCGATCTTTGAACAACTACCGGAACATCTTGCTATAATGATCCTAACGAGGCTTCCCGTCAAATCTCTTTCGCGTTTCAAGTGCGTATCCAAATCATGGTGTGCTCTCATAAGTGATCAAACTTTCATTTCAAAGTACACCACCTTCAATAGCAACCGTGATCATCTCTTAGTTAGCCGCCTTGATCATTATTCCGACAACCAAGTGCTTACCTTCCTTCCTCACAAAGCAACCGAAGCTCATAGCCTAAACACAATCCATTTGAAGAGTCCTTTTATACAGATTTTGGGTCCATGTAATGGTGTCTTTTGTCTATTTGATGGCAAAGATACCATAGCTTTGTGGAACCCGGCAATCAAGGAGTTTCTGGTACTTCCGCGCTCAAACATCGCCCCTCCACGTGAACAGACGATGGATACGTGTGTTGGATTCGGTTTTGATTCTGATTACAAGGTTTTGTCATTCAGACATTTGTGTAAGGATTCTAGTGGTACAGCTCACGCTGAGCTCTATAGTTTGAGCTCGGATACTTGGAAGCTTATCAGAGTTGAAGCTGAATTTGAACCTTTAGGTAACTTGCCTATCTCGGCTTTCAATCCTTCTATAAACGGCGTCTTTAGTTGGTTTGAAATGGATCATAATGCTGACAAGGTGATCTTCTCATTCGACATGAGTAAAGAAGTGTTTATAAAGACTCGTTTGCCTGATTATGGTGTTCCATCCAAAAGAGTACGCGGGAAACTCATGTCTTACAAAAATTCCTTGGCTTTCATACATGATTACTCGCTTGGGGATACGGGTATAGGCTTTGATGTGTGGGTTTTGGCCGAGTATGGTGTGGAGGAGTCTTGGATCAAGTTCCTTACTATAGGACCTTATCATGGGATTGATGTTCCTTAAGGGTTTTCGAGAAGTGGTGAGATTTTCTTGGAAGATAGCAATGGACAACTCATTTGTTGTGACTTAACTACACAAGAGATGAAAAAGCTTAATGTAAGTGGAAGCATCACACAAGGCTTGAAGAAGCTTAACGTAAGCTGGGCAAAGAACACTCTCCGTGTTTTCCGTTATCAAGAGAGCTTGGTCTCGGTGAAGAAAGAGCAAGATGCAGCAGGAGGGTCCAGCTTCGACTTTGAGCCGTTTATCAAGTTTGAACTCAATGCAAAGGTTACGTAGCTCACATTTAAACTACAACATGTTGCTTTTCAACTGTCTTTGGATTATAGTTTGCATTAATTACATAAATTCCAAGTTTTGTAATAATTGTAAAACTCCACAAAATTCTAGACAATAAGGTTTGCTTTGGCGCACATGGCCTTACTCTTTAGTCAACATTCTGACCAACATAACATGTGTAAACTCCATAAGTTTAGAGTTTAAAAGACGAAGGCCTTCAAAGTCATTTCAAGGGAACATAAGTCAAGACATGTCAAAATTGCACACTGAAGGATTTCAAATCACTTAAGCGCCAAAGAAGATCTTCTGAGAAAGATATACTCAACGAGAAGATATGTTTAAAAGAAGATCTTAACCGACCAAGATCTTGCAACGATCCTCAAAGCACGAAGATCCTCTCTCAAACGGAATTTGATATCATCACAATAGATACAAGAAGATTGTGGACCAGAGAGATCAACGTGTTTCCAGGAGATAAGATTCACAACGTCTACCTCATATCAACCAAGAAGCGGTTTTCATGGAGAAGAAGAATCATCTTCAACGGTCATCTTCCCAACGGCTAGAAGACCTCTCTATAGAAGCCTATAAATGAAGATGTCAATTGAAGAACAAGACACAAGCTTACACGGAAACATCTAAAGTCTTCAAGCAATCCAAAACATCTTCATTCGATCAAACATTTCTTCTTTCTCTCTTTTACTTAAAAGCATTATCCCTTAGAGAGAGATAAAACCTTGAGAGCTCCATTGGCATATCTAAAAAGTGTTACACTAGAGTGTGTGTTACTCTGCAAAGTAAGTAGGCTATTATAGCAAGGTGAAGAGTTGGAGCTAGATCGTAGCATTGGCTACAGTGAGAGAAGAAGGGGATTTCTTCTAGTTTGTATATAAGACTCTTTGAAGCTGATAATAGATAATTATATCCTAAGGCCATACCCTGGGACGGAGAGTAGGCTATTTAGAGCCGAACTTCGTAAACATATCCTCGTGTCGGTCTTTTACATTCCGCACTTTATCTTGCTTTATTGTGACTAACTTTTTTTTGCAAGTTTACAAAGTGAAGACCCTTGAAAGTTGTTTCAAAGCCCTTGAAACCAAAATGTGTCACAAAGAGGTCAGATCGACATCAAGGCCTTTGAAATTGGTTTCAAAGCCTTGAGATAGGTTTTTGGGAAAAGTTCTCATACTCTATTCAACCCCCCTTCTAGAGTATTTTTTATCCTTTTTATTCACCTAACGGTTCTTCACGAACCTTATAGACCAAACATTTACAAATTATGTTGATACTAAGAATACTTCATTTAACGTTGAAAACAAGTAATCCGGATAAGAGTGATGATTGCCGACATTTAGACATAACTGTCGATCAATGATTTCCTCATATCTTCGACATTGGCGGTTGGATTGTCTCCCCCAAACTTGAAGACGCTATCGATGACAGATAGTTTTGTGGTTGTAGTGTCAGACCCACAGAATGCAATCTAGTCATTGACGGTCAAGCCAGTTGCTATGACCTCACTACCACGGCTTACAGTTACCGCCACCAAGGAACCTGAAGAAGTGTTTACAATTCATCCAAGTCTTCCACAGAGGTTAGTTCATTCTCGTAGAGTAATCAAAGTCTGTATACTATATTAAAGTAACCCTCATTTTGCCCACGTGCCAATTTCTAGAGTCATGACATTAGCATTTTTTGATTTGTTTACTTATATGCCACACTATTTTTATAGATTTGTCATTAATGATTTGATAATAAAATTTCTATTCATCCGATCAAAATAATTTATATAAGTAAGGATAGGGTTGTATTTTATTTCAAAAAATTATATTATTAATCTCGACATAATCTTTTCCAACAAAACTGTTGTTGATTCATCTCACGTGTTACAAATTTTTTAACGTACATTTATAATTTTTGAACAACTAAATATCACAAGTAATTATTTTCACTTTATCATTTAGTTATAACAATATCAAAATTTTAATGGTGATAATTATCTATACAATTAGTTTGTTTCTTTCTTAATAAAAAGAATTTATAGTTGATTCAACAGTCAAAATAGTTAAATTTTACCATCTTTTCACTTTTTAAAAATTGATATCTTTTTTTAAAATATATTCAATCTTTTCTAGATAATTTCTTTATAATAAATAACTAAGTATTAAAAATTACACTGAGATATAAATATAATACTCTACAATAATTTTTTTATATATTTTTTTGATTATATCCTTTCATTTTATAAAAATTTTAATTTAATCGTCACAACATGATGTTAGTCGTATTAGTTAATAAAAATGACTAGTTTGGTGAAATGGCTTTTCTTAGTCTTAAATATTTGTATAGATTAATATTCAATACATAATGTATAAATTTAAAAATATAATACTTTTTTATTAGACAAAACCCGCACAAGGTGGCGACACTAAACTAGTTTTTAGAAGTAAAATAATTTGTTGTGATATGAAATCATAAAATGATATGGATTGTTGATGCATTTGATTTAATTTATAATTGACGCACACTATGATTGCACGTCAGTCGATCATTGAGATTCTTTTGATATTGCTTGTTAGATTTCTTTGACATTGTGTATTTCAACTAGGCATGTTGTGTTACATATGTTTGACATTATACATTTCTTTTGACTACTTTGTATTATACAAAGTTAGTTATTTGGACATTTTCATAACTTGAAGCAAAATTTATATTTTCAACAAGATTTCGTTACAAAGTTATAACACCAAATAGAAGTCTATCATACAAAGACCGATTTAGACATTTTCATAACTTGAAGCCAAACTTTACATCGTACAATGACCGATACATAAACATTAATATAACAACAAAAAGTAGTTTATCACAACTTGACCAAAACATTCATTTGATATCTACTTGCGTCCTAGTTGGTGGGCAATCAATTCGTCGAAGGTCATCATATATGCTTGTATCCTCTCAATGAAAGACATGCTCCATCCATTCACTCTAGAGTCATGATGACGTGTCCGTCCGATCGGTAGAGGAGGTAAAGGTGAATCTTCCAAGAGGTAAACCTAGAAGGTCAGGTGTACCACAATGAAAGAGTTAGTAAAAAAAGGGAATAATAAAACTAAGTTTTGATTAGATTGTAACTCACTAGTACAAAATGTGTTTCCCTCAACCAAGGTTATCGCATAAATTTACGTCGGTGGTCTTTGGTTCTCAACAATGGCAGTCATCGGTAAGCAAGGCTTCAACATTTTCCCATGGCAAACAGCAATGCATCGATAATATGTTGTCGTTGCGAGACCGACGATAGGGGTCCCCAACCAATATTGTGGCGGCGGAAACGTGTCCAATATACGTTATTAATAATCATCTCAATTGGGTTGAAATAAGACGTATGTGCGGAGTAACAAATAAGTTGGCATGAACCTAAACATGATAAATAAGTTGAAATAGACATACTCACATTTGCATACAAGATCTTCCTTAATTACAACTCAGAAGTCAACTCCTTTCGTACGATCAAATAATCATATTCTGAATAACCGACACTTCAGCGAGGGATATCTATATATCCACAATGACCATCCCTCAAGACATTCATAGCCGAAATTATATATGTTGCCATGAACTTATGGATCTCACCTACAAGAAACCAAATGATGTATAAGATCACAATGTATTGTATTATATACGGTGAGTTGAAAATGGATCTAATGTGCACAAAACCAAAACACCTTTTGGCGTCCACGGCCTGAGCTTGGTTTTTTTTCTTCATGTGGTTTACTACACGGAGTTAGTTTCTCATAACATCTCCCCGATCCTCCTTAACGTCAAACTTCACCTTCAATTTGTAACAACCCGACTCCACAGGACTCGGGATGCTACGGCGGAGATCTCATAATGGGTTCCGACCCTTAGCCTGACAACAATTTCACCAGATCTTGCAACAAGACACAAATAAAAGGCCAAAACCAAAACACATTTTTATGCAATGTATGAAAACCCGAAAGCGAACAAACAAAGACTTCATCCGAGATACAAATCAAAGACCAAATGCCATACACGCGGCATATATACACAATAAACGAAGAACAATACACAACCCGATTACAACCAAAACCGACTCCTGAAATGTACGGAACCCCGGTTGCCCACTCTTCCGGATCTATCGGCCGCATTCCTAACCTGCAAGGCAATCTACAACAATCAGGATAAAACCGTTAGCTAATATTCGAAGCATTAGAATCAAGGTGGAAGGCACAAAAACAAGTAAATCATCTTAAACACACATCATACTCCAAATCACACAAACCCGGTTTATTATCTTTTTATTATTAAGTCAATATTCCGTTCTAATTCAACTTCTTTTGTGACACGAGAATCTCCTGAAACTCGCCTCGGTCCCCACTTACCGGCAAGAAATGGTACTGATGCATCCGACCGTACGTCTACCTGCCCGGGCTAGTCACCGAGAACCTCCTAGCTCTCACAAGAGCTAGGCAGTGATGTCACCGCCCGTTATCATACATTTGGGCCAAATAATATAAGGCTCGGTGGTCCTATTTCCGGTTTAATTGTTATAACATAAACAATAAACACACACCACCAAGCACACATCGAAACTAATACGAAGAATACGAGCTAAGTAAGTCCGGAGACTTACCTCGTCCCAAAGATAATCCTGTTATATCCCGCTCTCAGCTTCCCGCAGAAAGACACTCAACGCTTGTCAAAAGGCACACGATCAACATCTCTCTCACATGCTAGAAATCCTTAGACTTCTAGTACCAATGACCTCACAAGATCATAAACTATAACACATAGAGACATCTACCCTCTCAAGGATCTCGCAAGACCCTAACTCATGACAACATACTAGGATAAGCCAATTCTACAACTCCAAACTCCCACAAGATCATAAAACCCCAACCTCGAGCCTCAGAACGCTCACAAGATCAACCATATAACTTAAAGTTTTATAACAATCTCACAAGATAACAATACTACCTCAAGCTTATAACAACAACAATCCATCACACAATATCAAATCCTTAAAACTCCTCTAAGGGTCCACAACCACTACTTGACATTCTCACTAGGTTTTGCTAGATCCAACCTAGGATGATACTACTAAACATAACTAGAACGAGGTAAGATCATAAGCTCGGAAGAGAGGGTACTCGCGGGACGTCAAAAGACGGAAGACGATCTATGGATGTCGATATAGATTTGTTGGCCTTAATTTGGGCGTTTTCGAACCTATCACCAAACTAAACAAATTTAGCATAACGCTAAATTTGGACATACTACATAGTATATAAAAACTATAAGAATAACCTCCGTAATTCAAATCCGAGTTTAAAATCTTAAAAACACTTTTTGGGCAATTTATACAATTTTAGAAACTTGGTCATAATCCGCAATTAAATCTTCGGGCCGTAAATCCGAAATAAATCCAACAAAGGGCATAATTGATAATTTGTAAAACCGGGTCACAAATGCAATATAAAAATATGGGTCCATGTGTGTAAATAAAATTCTGCAGGAGGGTATAATAGTTATATTTTAAAACCTTGGTCCAAAACTAAAATAATATAGATGTGGGTACATTCTGCAATTATATAAAAATATAGGGGCTCAATTTGAAACTGAAAAAAGGGTTCTCTTTTAACCCTTTGAAGAAGCATTCACGCTGGGAAGAGGAAGACAGGGGCTGCGGCTAGGGCGAAACAAGGGCAGTTGGCAAGGCGTGGCTTCGATTCCCGGTGGGCGACGAAGGCGAGACAGGGGCCCTCTCCGGTGGTGTAGTTATGTGGTGCTCCCGGCGTGGCTATCGACACAAGAGGGCTCGATGGGGATGCAATAGAAAGCTGCTCTGGTTCTCCCGGTTCCGGCGGTCCTTGGAGGCTGCAGATGGAGAGGAGAGAGTGCAAGGCAGTGTGGACGACAGAGAAGGGTGGAAGGCTCACCGGGGCTTCGGTGGTGTGAGAAACAGAGAGGGACGAGCTCGAGGCTGTCCGATGCTGGTGGCGCAAAGGCGGGAGGTTGACGAGGTTCGAGCCCAGGGAAGCAGGGGGCTGGGCGGTAGAGATGAGGACGAAGAGGGAGGCTTTCCATTGCTAGTTGTGGTTCGAGCAGAGGGGATGCCAGCGGCAGGACTAGACCGCACTGCAGGGACCGGACCTTGGCTGCAGCTCCTCGGATGGTGAGGTTCGTTGCAAGCAGATCGAAAGAGAGAGAGAGGGGAGAGTCACAGATTCAGGCGAGAGTCTCCGAAAGGTTGTGTCTAGGGAGGCAGCTCATCAAGAGGAGGCTGTGTGGGTGATGAAGGAAAACAGAGGGAATGGAAGGGGTTGAGTGAAGGAGAATGAGGTAGCAGGAGATAGGGTGGTGTATCCAAAATAATAATATACTCCGGAAAGATACTTTACGTCGTAACATACTTTTAATAAAAATATATAATATAAGCAATTAAAATATTGATAAAAGCCACAAAAATGAATATCGCAACGCGCCTAAAATTTGGGCGTTACATCAATTCATCATTTAGATGACCTTGTCGACTCTGACCTAAACCCGAAGCATGCTCGAATGAGCTTGACAATCTCTTTGTTGAACAAGAACTAGAAACTCTTACGTTCGTTCTTACAACCGAAGGTTTTGTCATCGTTGTATTCTCAAGGTCTATAATGTCATCGTATTGCAAGATATGAAAATGATATGATTGTATATCCCTTGTATTTCCCTTACCCAAGGGTCTCAAGTTAACATTTGATCAAGGTGACTTATCTTGAGAAGTACAAAAAAATTAGTTGGACAAACTTATGTTCCTTAACATGATCAAACATGATTTATGTTAGAGGGTGTTGATAGAGCTTTTGATGGCTCTTTTTGTTTTGAAAACATTGAAAGCTATTTAGTGCTTGATGATGTTAGATTATTCGGTAGATTAGAGTTTTGGTAGATTATTGGGGAGTTTTTTTTGTAATCTATTTCCGTTAGCTTTTTGGATAGCTTTTCATAATTTTGGGTTAATTTATCCTCAAATCAATTTACATGTTTTTATTATTATTTTTAATACTTGTCCTTTTTATAAATGTGCTAATTTGGTTAATGGGCCTTTTTCACTTTATATTCTACTAACTAAGCCTTTTGTATTTTACTTTTAAGTAAGTGTACCCCTCCTGTTTTTACCGTCAAAACCTATCCCACTTATTCTTCCGCTTCTCTCAAACCTAATATCTGTTGAGGGACTCAAATCTCCCTTCTCCTCCGATATCTGTTGCCTCCAAACCTTTGATGTCACTTGGATCGAACCTTCCACCAAGCTTCGAGCCCGAATTGATCGTGCCTCTATCGAGAGTAGTAGACAACCAGTGTCGGGACTGGCCTGCACCATCTTCTGTGGGACTCAAATCTAGATCTGCATCAGCAAATAACTAGTAGACAATTAGTGTCGGGACTGGCCTACACCGTCTTCTATGGGACTCAAATCTCCCTTCTTTCTGTTCTGATCCATCTAGATCTAGATCCAAATCAAGATCTAGATCTAGTTATTTGATAATGTAGGAGGCAAACCTAACTCCTGCTTGTTGCGGTTTGCGTGCACTAACAAGGAAACATCTCATGGGTTATTGTTTGTGTAAAGTTAACCTATCTAACTTCTTATTTTCCTTTCTATACCAGAACTTTCAAACTACTTTGAGGTGCCTGAATTACTGGGCAAAGAAGCGAGGTGTCTATTCAAATGTATGTGGATTTACTAAGCATTTGATTTGTTTTTACTAATTTCGAACAATGTATCAGGTTTCTTCAACAAATTTCATACTTTACTGATGTTTCCCTCCCAATCAGCTTTTTGGTTTCTTGGGAGGTATAAATTGGACGACTTTCCTTATCTTAGAAGATCCAATTTTCTTATCTTTGGACGACTTTCTTGGATCTTCTAAATCCTAGAGCGTCCTTCCTTTTATCTTTTCCTCCTCTTTTATATAATCCCGTCTTTTCTTCTTTTTTCCGTTTTTTGCTTACGTCTTCTTCAACCCTAGAGCGCTACAACCTTGCTTCTTGAGATCTTGCTGAACGCGTAAGTTCTCCCTCCCTTGTTCTTCATCACGTTCATGTGTTGTTGCACCTTGCTTCGCTTTTGCTTCATTTCTCTCTTTGTTTCCTCTTTTTTTCTTCTCCGAGAATCAATTTTGATCCTTGATTCTTGTGGAGCGTTCCATTGATGATCCTTTGATGTTCACAGGCTCCCTTAGTTGAGTTGTGACGTGGTTATGTGTTGAGAAAGGCAAGCTTTGACCTTTGGTGTTGTTCCTTGTTGTCGAAGGAGAAGTCGACGTTTTTATTGTAGAAACCACCCCTGCGCCTCTGCTGTGCCGCCCCTGTGGATTTCTGCCCCCGCGCCTATCCATCCGCCCCCGTGGTTTCTTCTGTAGTAACTCATGTTCTTGTGAGTTTCTTCCTTCCTTGCTTTCCTCGTTCTTTCCTTGTTCCTTCTGGATGTTCCTTGACCCTTGAGTGTTCTGTAAGACTAAGGTTGAGACCTTAGCTTGTGTAGATCTCTTAGAGATCATGGAGACTAGAGATTATAGGCTTCCAGCATTCGTTTGGGTTCTTGAATCTTGATGCATGTGTGAACAGACTTTCCTTGCTTCTTTCCTGAGGGAAATTGAGCCGTTCTCTGAGTGTTTGTTGAGTATTGAGATTACCTTCGAGTGAGGTAAGTCCCTTGGACTTATTTAGCTTCATTCCGTGTATTGGCTTGATTGTATTGTCTTGTTTGTGTTGTTTATCTTGTTATAACCGATAACCGGAATAGGATTGACCTTTGTTATACCTTAATTGGCCCAAGTGTATTATAACCGGGCGGTTACCGCTTGTCCAGTTCAGAATGGGGAAACTGGGAGGTGCTCTCACAACTAGTCCAGCAGTTGACATAAGGATGCATACGTTCTATTTTTGTCGGTGAAGGGGACGGAGGCAAGATCGCAGCGATACTCGTGTAACAACCATAAGTTGAATTAGTAATTGGATAACCTAATGAAAGATAATAACCGCTTGTTGTGTGAGCATGCTATGGGTTCACTTTACCTTATGTGTGTTTGTGCCTTTAGTGTCTTTTTTATATGTAGAATGTTAGCTAATAGTTTATACCGATATTGTAGATGTTCCACAGGTTCAGGATGCTGCTGAGTGATCCGGATGGTGTGGACAGCCGGTGTTTCCGTACATTATAGGACATGATCGGATTTATGTTTATGTTGTTGTTTTCCCTTGTCGCTTTGAACTCGGTTGTGAGTCTTTTACGCTTCCTTTTGTTTAAATCTTTGGTTTTATATTGAGTTTTGGTTTTCATTCGTTTGTGCCTTGTTGTAAGATCCGCTGTGTCGTTGCTACTTTGAGGGTTGAGACCCATTGTGTGGTTTTATCCTGTAACGCTTCGAGTTTCCAGAACTTGGGGTGTTACAAATTTTATACCAGAAACTCATACCAGAAAATTATAAAAAATAAAAAAGGAACAAAAAAAATTCTAGTATGAAAAAATTCTAGTATGAAAAAAGTTTTGGATGAACTTTTGGTATGAAAAAATTCTGGTATAAAAAAGTTTTGGTATGAAAAATTCTGGTATGAAAACTTTCTAGTATGAAAAATAAAAAAGAAAATAATAAAGAAAATAAAAAAGCAAAAAAAATAAAAGAAAATTAAAAAATAAATTCAGTAATTAAAATTTAAAACTTACACTTATATAACAAATAACAAACATCAATTATTTTTTTTTAAAATAGAAGGTTTAATTATTTTTACCTACCACTAAATTAAAGTAGTAAAAAATTACGGGGTACATTTACTGAACACAAAACTAAAAAAGAACTAGTAGGCCAAATTCTTTCTTTATAAATTCATTATACAAATCTACCATTATATCTCCACTTACCAAACACTTTTTTAGTTTTTTTATTTTTTTTATTTTTATTTTATAAATTTTCATGTTTTATAAAACTACTCAATACTATACCAAACAAATTTAAATTAACTAAAAAGGTCAAGTTATCAAATAATTTTGTTCAACATTAGTTAGTCCAATAGCTCTCATAGTTTGCCTGTCAAGTTGCTCAACATGTGCTCAGGTATCTCAAAGAAATAATTCAGGCCTCTATTTTTGAACAAATCTCTTATAGGTTTTGTGATGTAGATTGGGACAAATGTGTGGTCACTGCTGTTAGCATGAAATATTGCGATATTATAGGCACGTATTTTAATTGTTTTTCACGTGTTCATGGATAAGGTATAGAAGCAATTGTTAGCTTGTTCATCTATATTTTCGATATGGAGGTCTACATTAGCTTTGTGTTGATTATAGGTGAATAAGAGCTGGAATCGGATCGTTTGTTGGCAAACAAGGAGCAATTGATCATGTTCGGAGATGAGAAGATACATTGAGAGGCTAAGGAAGGAGCAAGGATGAAGAATGACACGAAACAAAGGCAACAAAGAGGCATTAGACACTTCCACGCCCTATTCCACGGCCGTGGAACCATCATTATGAACGTGGACTTGATCCTTGAGCAATCCAGTAAGTTACACGGTGTAAATTACGGTCGTGGAAGGCTAAAGACACCGTAATCATTTCCACCCTCTATTTCCACGGTCGTGGAACCCATGAGACCGTGATTTAGGTGATCTTTTTGCGAATCATTAATTGCCATGCCATCTACGTATTGGGCCTTGAAGATATCTTTTTCTCACCTTATAAAAAGGCTGGAAAAGAGAGTTTTCGGGACCGCTGCTTGGACTATCGTAGGATTGTGGAGAGCTTCGCTTAGGGTTTGCGGAAGCATAGCAGATTTGAGATTTTCGGAGTTGCTTGTGGCGGAAGTTACGCTCTTTTCCTTAGATTTGATATAGAAGACGGATTGACATCCCGTTCTTCGTTCTTATCTAAGATTGTTGTGAGGTTTTTGTGTTGATTTCTGAATCTATTATACATTACTCTTTGTGTTTGGATTTCGAGATTGATTTTGAGTTATATTTGAGTTTTCAAGGGTTTCCATCTTTCATTCTTCTTAACTTGATTTTTGATATCATGACAATGGTTATTGGCTAAAACCCTTTAGCAATTCTAAGGTGAAGGGTTGATAGTTATGTCTTAGATGATGATAGATCGATCGTAAACAGATTGGACCCTGAGAGTTAGAGAAATTTCGTCGACAACCAAGATCACGGTCTGTTCTTGGACTTCCACGGCTGTGGAACTCAAGATCTAGCCGTGATTTACCCCAGTTTACGAACTTTGCTTTTACTTTAATCCAAAGTTAAAGATTAGCTTTAACCTAGCCTTGACTTGCCTTTTTTAGGTAGTAGTGAGACTCAACATCCTCTATTTCGGTTTCGAGTGTCACAACCTTAACCGTTTGAGTTTATCTTGATCCTTGGGCTACAAGTTTGGGTATTTGAGATCAATTCTTACCTTTAGATCCTTTCTATACTGAAGCCTCAACAACCTTTATAGAGAGCGTCTTTGGGTGAGTCATATAAGGTTTTGGAACTTCACCGTACATTACCTTACTTCCGTATACCTTTGCAATCCTCAACTCTGTCCTAATATCTTTAGTATATCTTGAATCGATTGCCACAATTAGATACCTGAATCTTTAGGATTGCTGTTTTTCCAATATTTGCAAAGCTTTACCTCTTATTTGCTTGACAATTTGTGAACTGAATTTGTTCCCCCCCAAATCCCTGAGTTCGACACTCTGGAATTCTTACTTTACTACGCCGATCCGTACACTGCGGGTTCGCTTTCTTAGAATTCAGTTTATAAATTTAAGACTTGATTTCACGCACGCTTCGAGGCGAACAAGTTTTTGGCGCCGTTGCCGGGGATTTGGTTTAGGCCGAATTCGGTTATCGGTTGTCAAGTTTGGGAGCTTTGCTCTTGTTATTTGATATCTCTTTTAAGTGATATTTGCAGGTTATTTTAAGTATATGCGCAGGTCTAGATCCAACAAAGACCTC
This sequence comes from Fagopyrum homotropicum, assembly GCA_033239125.1. Taxonomy (NCBI): domain Eukaryota; kingdom Viridiplantae; phylum Streptophyta; class Magnoliopsida; order Caryophyllales; family Polygonaceae; genus Fagopyrum; species Fagopyrum homotropicum. The sequence continues at coordinate 7,195,432 of BSWB01000005.1, read as the reverse complement.
CTACCTCTTGATCAAGAACTTGAGAAGACTTTGAGAAAGAAGCTCAAAGAAAGAAAGATGGCTGAAAATAAAGATAGGGATCTCCAAGCGGAGTTGGATGATTCTCAAGCTCAGCTTGATTGGAGTGAGAAGACTCGTAGGGAAGAGTCGGAGCGTCATCAATCTCAATATGATGAGCTCAAAGACATGCTTTTGCAATTGAGGTTGGAGATGAGTAGCTCCAAGAAGAAGAAGAAAAGCAAACCGGCAAGATCGGTTAGAACTGAATCATCCGACGATGAGAGTGATGATTCTATGCCAGCGCTAGAGGACATTGATCCAACGATCAATCCAGTCCGGAACGATCCAAGGCCAGCCGCCAACCTTCGTATTCCAGCTGGGGGTGCGAGAGCCGCTCGTGTAGATGAAGAGCCGCGAACGCCGGGTCAAAGGATGGATCCAACTCAACAACCACGCCGCCTAGGCGTGAACTTGAAGCTGAAGATATCCAAGGATTCAACTTTAGTCCGCAAGTAATCACCATGGTTCGCCAAAATCAATTTGGTGGAACAAGTGTTGAATCTCCACATCAACACTTGCAGAATTTTGAGATTCTCATGGAGACAATGAAGCCGACGAAGACCACCACCAACAACTACAAGATTAAGCCATTCTTCTTCTCTTTGAAGGGGAAGACTCTAGCATGGTATCAAGCTCTCCCAAATGGAAGACTTAATACGTGGGAAGATCTATCTTTGGAGTTTCTAACTAAATTCTTTCTGCCATCCAAAACTGCAGAATTGAGAGGTAAGATTAATGCATTTCTTATGAAGCCTAACGAAAGTTTGTTTCAATCTTGGGACATGTTTCAGGAATTGCTATTGGATTGCCCACACCAAGGCATTTCAAGACTCGGATTGTTAGAGATATACTATGAGGGGCTAGATGTGGAAACACAATTCAAGCTCCAATCCCTATCATGTGGCACATTCATGGACATGAGGGAAGATGACGCTTGGGACTTCATTGAGAAGCAAGCCCAAGTCATAGAGAAATACTCCCACCGGAAGGTGGAATCCAACCGAGGAGATTCGGGAGCAAAGCTAACTCAAGCTGCGCAAACTCAAATCTTCTCCCTCAACACCGAAATCAAGGAATTGAAAGAGGTGATTAGAGGTGGCTTTCAAAAGCCAAAGGATCAAGACGTTGGTTACCTAGGAAACAAAAACTATCAAGGAAATGAAGGAACCAACCAGAACAACAATAACCGGAATAATTGGAACAATAATAACCGGAACAACAATTAGAACAACAACAATAACAACAGGAATTCAAACGGCAATTGGCGTTCCAACCAACAACAAAACTCCGGTAATTCTTATTCCAATTCAGGAAACTCACTAACACCACCTTCTTCTTCTTCCATTCCTTTAAAAAGCCAGGGGCAAGGATCTAATAACACAAGCAGTTTGGGAAAGGAGAAGCCCGATCCCATGTTGAAAACAATCTTGGAGAAGCTTCAAGGATTGGAGAATCACATCACGAAGGTTGATGATCACATCACTAAGGTTGATAAAGCTCAAAAGACTTTAGAAACCCAACTATTCAACAAAGCCGGGGAAGTTCATAGAGATCAAGGAAAACTTTCTGAAAAGACGGAAGACAACCCGAAAGGAAGGGTAATGGCTATCACTACTAGGAGCGGAGTAACTACAACCGATCCGCAGCCTAAATTTGTAGAGGTTCCAGCCGAAAAAGAGAAGGAAAAGGGGAAGGAGAAGGAAGACATCTACATTCTTCCTCCAGCTTACAAACCACCCCTACGATTCCCGCAATCTAGAGCGAGAGCACGTCTAGACAAGCAGTTCGGTAAGTTCATTGAACTCATGAGTAAACTGCACATTAACATACCTTTCATTGATGTAATTGTAGGTATGCCCGCTTACGGGAAGTTCTTAAAGGAAATCCTCTCTAATAAGAGGAAGCTAGAAGACTTTGGAGAAGTCAAGATGAGTTCGGAATCATCGGATCTCATCAAAACGATGAAGGAGAAGATGCCCCCAAAGCTGAAGGATCCGGGGTCTTTTTGCATTCCAATCGGAATGAGAGATGTCACATATGACGCATTATGTGACTTGGGAGCAAGCGTTAGCATCATTCCGCTTGCCTTATGTAGGAAGATCGGTCTAGGTGAGCCTAAACCGGTGAAGATGACGTTGTACATGGCGGATCGATCCATAACTCGTCCCGTCGGTATCATCGAAGACATCCCAGTCAAGCTTGGTAAGTTCTATGTTCCCATAGATTTTGTTGTGCTTGACATTCGTGCAAATTGTCCGGTACCAATCATACTCGGAAGACCGTTTCTTGCAACATCCGGATGCATGGTGGATTGCAAGAATGCTAGACTCGCTTCGACATAGGAGAAGAGAAGGTTGAATTCGTTCTCTCAACATTGGTGAAAGAACCAGCTCTTGGAGAGGACATGTTCAACATCCATGACGAGGAGGCATCTAGAGAGGAAGTTAGCTCGTTTCTATTCAAAGATCCGTTGCAAAAGGTGATTACCATGAGCATCACGGAGAAAGGAGAAGAAGAGGATAGCAATAAGGATATTGAAGCCTTGGAGGAGCTACAAGAAGTGCATGAAGAAGAGTTTGAAAAACTCTATGATGGGTCAAAAAACGTGAAAAATCACGGTCAGTCGTGCTATTCCTCGGCCGTGGTTTCCCCCATGATGACCGTAATCAGCTATTTAGAGAGCTCCAGTAAGTTACATGACCAAAACCACGGCCGTGGAACTCCCAGAGGTGCCGTAATTGACTTCCACGGCCGTGGAAGTAACAGAGGTGCCGTGATTTCAGGAAATTCTGAGAACAATTACGTTCTTTCCACCAATTCTCTTGGAACTTCTTCAACAACTCCCACACCCTTAGAGACTTCTAATGAAGTATTGGACACTCCTCAAGAGCTATTTGAGACTCCAATGACAATGGAATTGAAGCCACTTCCCACACATCTTCGGTATGCATTCTTAGGAACTAATTCTACTTTTCCAGTAATTGTTAGTTCCGATTTAAGTGAAGATGAACATGATAAGCTAATATCCATTTTAAAGAAACATAAAAAGGCTTTAGGATACACTATAGAGGATCTTGTAGGAATTAAAACATCACTATGCATGCACAAGATTCTAATGGAGGAAGATTTTAAGCCTTCACGACAACCTCAAAGGCGGTTAAATCCGACCATGAAAGAGGTTGTCAAGAAGGAGATTCTTAAGCTACTTGATGCAGGTATTATCTACCCTATCTCCGAGAGTAAGTGGGTGAGTCCCGTGCAAGTTGTTCCAAAGAAAGGAGGAATGACGGTCATCACAAACAAAAACAACGAGCTCATTCCTACAAGAACCGTGACGGGGTGGAGGATGTGCATAGACTACCGCAAGCTGAACAACGCAACAAGGAAGGATCACTTCCCATTGCCATTCATCGACCAAATGCTTGAGAGGTTAGCACAACACTCGTACTTTTGTTATCTTGACGGTTATAGTGGTTTCTTCCAGATTCCGATACATCCGGACGATCAAGAGAAGACCACATTTACGTGCCCGTGGGGTACGTTTGCTTATAGGAGAATGCCATTCGGGCTTTGCAATGCCCCAACCACCTTCCAAAGGTGCATGATGGCTATCTTCTCGGAGTACATAGAAGAGATTATGGAGGTTTTCATGGACGATTTTTCTAGTTTATGGTTCCTCTTTTGATAATTGCCTTTCTAACCTTTTCCTTGTACTACAAAGGTGTGAAGACACTAACCTAGTTCTCAATTGGGAGAAGTGTCAATTCATGGTGAAAGAAGGCATTGTCTTAGGACACTTGATCTCTAATAGAGGGATTGAGGTAGACAAGGCTAAGATAGAGACCATAGAGAAGCTCCCTCCTCCATCTTCGGTGAAGGGGATAAGAAGCTTTCTAGGACATGCCGGATTCTATAGATGCTTTATTAAAGACTTTTATAAGATATCAAAACCGCTTACTAATATATTGATGAAGGACGCAATTTTTGATTTTTTCGCAGGATTATTTAGATGCATTTAACAGGATCCGGGAGGCTCTAATCTCAGCCCTAATCATACAACATTCAGACTGGAATCTTCCATTCGAGGTCATATGTGATGCAAGTGACGTAGCCGTTGGGGCTGTGCTGGGACAAAAGAAGGAAGGTCGCACACACGCCATCTATTACGCTAGCAAGACGCTAGATGAAGCGCAGCTCAACTACGCCACTAACGAAAAGGAATTTTTGGCCGTTGTATATGCATTTGAAAATTTTCGTTCTTATCTTGTAGGATCGAAGGTTATTGTATACACGGACCACTCGGCGATTCGGTATTTGCTTGCTAAGAAGGATGCAAAACCGAGATTCTTCTCCTACAAGAATTCGATCTTGAGATCCGCGACAAGAAAGGTTCGGAAAATTATGTTGCAGATCATTTGAGTCGTCTACCACAACTAGAAGACGACGACCTACCTATAGATGACTCCTTCCCGTACGAACACTTACACATCATAAAGGAGTGCATCAACAAGATAACTAGAGGTAACGAACCATGGTTTGCTGATTTTGCTAACTATTTGGTTTGTCAGGAAATACCTCCAGGACTATCCTACGCACAAAGAAAGAAGTTCTTTAAGGATGTCCGGCAATACTTTTGGAACGAACCTCTACTCTTCAAGAGAGGTCCAAATGGCATCATTCGAAGATGTGTTCCGGAAGACGAGATGCAAAGCGTCATCCGTCATTGTCATTCACTACCTTGTGGAGGACAAGCTAGTTCCAACAAAACTAGCGCTAAGGTATTGCAATCCGGTTTCTTTTGGCCTACTTTATTTAAGGATGTGCAAACCTTTGTTTCTTGCTGCGATGCTTGTCAAAGAACAAGAAACATATCTAGGAGGAACGAGATGCCTCTTAACAACATTCAAGAGGTAGAGATCTTCGATATTTGGGGAGTCGACTTTATGGGACCTTTCCCATCATCTTGCGGGAATTAATACATACTCCTAGCGGTGGATTATGTTTCGAGATGGGTTGAAGCTATAGCCTCTCCTACTAATGATGCCGCGGTTGTCATAAAGTTCTTTAATAGAATTATTTTCCCAAGGTTTGGGACACCGCGAACCATTATTAGTGATGGAGGTTCACACTTCATAGCCCGACGATTCGAAGCTCTCCTAGCTAAGTATGGGGGTGACTCACAAGATTGCCACTCCTTATCATCCACAAACGAGTGGACAAGTGGAGATTTCAAATAGAGAAATCAAGGGCATCTTAGAGAAAACAGTTTCGAAGACAAGGAAGGATTGGTCTTTGAAGCTAGATGATGTGTTATGGGCATACCGGACTGCGTATAAGACTCCCATAGGAACGACACCATACAACCTTGTGTATGGGAAGTCTTGTCACTTGCCGGTAGAGCTAGAACACAAAGCGTATTGGGCGGTAAAGTGGTTGAACTTCAGCATGAAGGAAGCGGGCGAGAAGCGCCTCTTGGACCTTAACGAGCTTGAAGAACTTCGCTTAAACGCCTATGAGAACGCCAATATATACAAGGAGAGAGCGAAGCGTTGACATGATAAGCATATCATTCCAAAGGACCTCAAGGAAGGAGATCAAGTTCTTCTCTTCAATTCGAGACTTCGGCTCTTTCCAAGTAAGCTTAAATCTCGTTGGACCGGACCTTATCTAATCAAACATATTTTTCCCCATGGTGCAGTTGAAGTATGGGGTGAAAAGGGCGGAAGTTTTAAGGTGAACGGTCAACGACTCAAGAAGTATTCACCGGAGCTCCAAGCTGAGAAGTTCGCGCCTACCGCACTCGAATAGATGCAGGTACGGTCTAGCTAGGGACCTTAAACAAGTGCTACTTGGGAGGCAACCCAAGCTATTGCACTTTTGTTTTTTCATTCTTAGTTTAGAGTAGTTTAGACGTTTTTGCTTTGTTTTGCCCTCGATATCTTCCGGTATGTTGTGTTTTTGGATGTAGGAGCAAGGAATAGGAATTGGAAGAAGGAAAAGTCGGAAGAATTGACAAAACTTGAGCTTTAGCACAATGCAGAGAGTTCCACGGCCAGTTCGACGGCCGTGGAAGCTATAGTGATCGTAATTCTTTAAAAACTGAGAAAAATCACAAAAACTACGGGTCTGTAAATTTCCACGGCCGTGGAACACCCCGAGTGACCGTGGTTTTCAAAATTTTTTACGGCCACTATATAAACCACTTTCCTTCACAAAAACACCCAAAATCCAAATCCATGCCCCTCTTTCACGACCTAAACGCCGAGAATCTCCCATCCCTCTCAAATCTTTGTTTGAAGTCCAAATCGAACGATTCTTGGTGCTTAAGTGGAGCATTTTTGATGATCTACAAGATCCAATCAACAAACCAAGTGCACAATCCCTGCAGAAGACGGAATTTGGATTTAAAGATCCAAAAACCTAGGTTTTTCTTCTATTTCTCTACTTTGTCAATTTGGGTGAAATTCTCGCAAGAACTTAGAGGAATTGCATAGGATTGAGATTGGAATTAGTCTAGGACAGGTTCTGCTGAGTTTGGTGATTGATTTGTTGAGATTTGAGCAAAACAGAGACGAACCACGGTCTCTGGGCATTCCACGGCCGTGGAAACGGTAGAACAGACCGTGGTTTTTACTAGATTTGAGAAAATGTTCACGAGGAGATCTGGAAGGAACAAGAAGAGAAATGATGATAGTTCCTCCTCCTCCCAAGCCCCCCTAGTGAACCACCATCACCACCACCTCCTAGAATTCCAACCATAAATGAAAACTATCTCGATGCTTTGGAAAAGATCGAGAAGAGATCGATCATAGGACCTAGGTATCTCTTTCTTGAGGAGTTAGAGCCCTTAACGTGGTGAACGACTTGACATGGCTTTTGGATAGAGCAGGACTGATTGTTTTCTCCACTATTCGAGCGGATGCTTATGAGGAGATTACGAGGGAGCTTGTTACTTCCTTCGAGCACAGTGCCGTCGATAGGACGGTGTTTTTTAGGTTGATGGAGACGGATTATGAGTTTTCGATCCTACAGTTTGGAGCCTTCTTTGGGTTCCATGAGACCTTTAATGGTCGTTTTCCGAGCGGTATATACGCTAAGGACTTCTGGAGAGAGATAGCGATGGTTAATGCTAGTGAGGATCGTTGGCAACCGGGCGACACCAAGGCTAAGATCATCTACCACTTAGCCTTGAAGATAGCTCATAGGGTCCTTTCCGAGTGCCTATTCCCTAGGACCGAGACCTCACAAAAGATAAAGACCGATGAGCTTTTCCTTCTCTATTGCATGCTCCACGGTAGACCTGTTGACTGTGCTACCCTCTTAGCCTCCACCATGAGTAAACTGGAAAAACAAGAGGGCCGGGAACATTGGGTATGGTGGAATGGTTACCCACATTGCTACGCAGCTTGGGATTGATTACTCCGCTTGCACTAGGATAGCGGTGAGACCTTTGGGTCTCAATAGCCTTATGACTAGGGGTATTATCTTTCCTAGACACCGCGGTCCACCTACCGCCGGTATGCCATGGGAGGATAGAGAAGGTAGGGGCATTCCTTGGATTCCAGAGTATTCCATTATGGCCGGACGCCATAATTGGAAGGATACATTCGCTGCTATGCATGCGAATAGGCTAGCACCACCTCCATATGTTCCGGATGAGCCTCCAGCTGCGGATGTTGAGGAGGAGATGAGAGGAGGAGATGATTTTGAGGGAGGAGGTGATGAGCAGGACTTTGGCACTTTTCCGGATCAGCCGGACACCTTCCCGGATTTACCTAGACAGTCTCCCCGCCCTTCTAGACCCTCCGGTGCTTCTTCCTCTCGCCGTGCTAGTGTGAGCGAGAGGCCGACTTGGATGGATACTCCACCAGCTTGGTACGGAGCGTAGCCGGAGTGGATGGGAGCTCCACCCCCTTGGTATGCACAACCACCAGCAGCACCGGCTCCACAGGATGCACCAGCTTGGTATGGTCAGCCGCCGGCATGGTATGAGCAGTTACCGGCGTGAGCCAACGATCTATCTAGGAGAGTAGGTGATTTGGAGATCCATCGGGACCAACATGAGACATGGAGACAGGAGCATGACGAGATGATGAGTGACATATACCGCCAGCAGTTTGGGCGGTACTATAGCCATGACTTCCACCCGTTTCCACCACCGCCGCCTCCTCCTCAGTTACGAGTTTTATGACCGCTAGTTTCAGCCGCCCCACTACCGTCTAGTGAGTTCTTTTTTCTTTTCTTTCTTTTTCTTTATTTCTTTTTGAACATTGAGGACAATGTTTGTCCTAAGTATGGGGTGGGGTGTGACTATGTGTTGTAATAACTCTACTACTCTACTACATTTGCTTGCCATTATCCATGACACTTTTGCATGTTTCATTCGATAGTCACACGTTTCATTATTGCATTGCATGAAAAAGGCTTTGAAAAACCCATAAAAATTTGAAAAATTTTGAAAAAGTTTTGTGCTTCTAAGACTTGAGATGATTCCTATGATAGTTCTTACTTGCGGAATGAGTTTTTGATGACAATTGTATGCTTAAACGGAATTATGAATTGAAAAGAAATTGAATGAGTTGTTTATCCTTTCTTGCAAATTTCATAATGTGAGAGTTTTATCTAAATCATATTGAGAAATTAAGGTTGAAATCGCATGATGAGTTCTTATACTTCTTTATGAAATGATTAAGGCAATTCGATTTTCTTACTTCTTTCTTTGATCATTTAGCCCCTCAATGAAATAATAGCCTCCCTTACCTATCCGGGAATTTGGAGGAGTTGATATTTGGCATGTTTGATGTGGGAGGGCCATGAAAGCAAAATTTTGCATTAAAAGAATAGAAAAAAAATTTGTGGGTTTGGGGAAGTCAATCATGACGATGAGTAACTCGGCACCATTCACATAGCCGGGTGTTTGTGTCTTGCCAAATTCGGATTGAGCGATATTCCTAACGGATTATGGTATGTGCATCAAGGGTTTGAGGCATCTCGAAACTGAGAAACGCCAATCTCCTAGGCTTCGGTTTTTATGCACCGCTGTCCATATTTCCAAAAGTAAAGTCCAAAAATAATGTGAAAAAGAAAAGAGCAAAGCTCTAAGTTGATGTTGTTGCAATCAAAAGAAAAAGTAAAAGAGTTGGGTTATTCCTTTTCTCGGATTCATGCACCACATCCCTTATAAGTTTCCCTCCTTTCCGCATTCTAGACCTTACTTGGAAGTCCTTAAGATCAAAAGAGTGTTATTTGACTTGGTGACCTAAATTGAAGTTTCTCATTCTTGATTTTGACAATAGTTGAAGGTTATGATGTTTGTCTTGATGTTTGAGCAACTTGTGATGTTTCTTTACTCTACATCCTTTGGTTTATGTATGTGAGCGTTTTCAAAGATGAATGAAGCAAGGTTTGAGGATGATCTATTGACTAGAAGCACACTTACGTAAAAAAATGTTTTGTTTTGAGTTTGCATGCATATTTCATCCTAACTATGTTCTAAGCTTTTGAAAACCTTGCTTGGGGACAAGCAAGTGACAAGTATGGGGTATTTTGTTAGCATGAAATATTGCGATATTATAGGCACATATTTTAGTTGTTTTTCACTCATTATTGTGTTCATGGATAAGGTATAGAAGCAATTTTTAGCTTGTTCATCTATATTTTTGATATGGAGGTCTACATTAGCTTTGTGTTGATTATAGGTGAATAAGAGCTGGAATCGGATCGTTTGTTGGCAAACAAGGAGCAATTGATCATGTTTGGAGATGAGAAGATACATTGAGAGGCTAAGGAAGGAGCAATGATGAAGAATGGCACGAAACAAAGGCAACAAAGAGGCATTAGACACTTCCACACCCTATTCCACGGCCGTGAAACCATCATTATGAACGTGGACTTGATCCTTGAGCAATCCAGTAAGTTACACGGTATAAATTACGGTCGTGGAAGGCTAAAGACACCGTAATTATTTCCACGCCCTATTTCCACGGTCGTGGAACCCCATGAGACCGTGATTTGGGCGATCTTTTGGCGAATCATTAATTGCCACGTCATCTACGTATTGGGCCTTGAAGATATCTTTTTCTCACCTTATAAAAAGGCTGGAAAAGAGAGTTTTCGGGACCGCTGCTTGGACTATCGTAGGATTGTGGAGAGCTTCGCTTAGGGTTTGTGGAAGCATAGCGAATTTGAGATTTTCGGAGTTGCTTGTGGCGGAAGTTACGCTCTTTTCCTTTGATTTGATATAGAAGACGGATTGACATCCCGTTCTTCGTTCTTATCTAAGATTGTTGTGAGGTTTTTGTGTTGATTTCTGAATCTATTATACATTACTCTTTGTGTTTGGATTTCGAGATTGATTTTGAGTTATATTTGAGTTTTCAAGGGTTTCCATCTTTCATTCTTCTTAACTTGATTTTTGATATCATGACAATGGTTATTGGCTAAAACCCTTTAGCAATTCTAAGGTGAAGGGTTGATAGTTGTGGCTTAGATGATGATAGATCGATCGTAAACAGATTGGACCCTGAGAGTTAGAGAAACTTCGTCGACAACCAAGATCACGGTCTGTTCTTGGACTTCCACGGCCGTGGAACTCAAGATCTAGCCGTGATTTACCCCAGTTTACGAACTTTGCTTTTACTTTAATCCAAAGTTAAAGATTAGCTTTAACCTAGTCTTGACTTGCCTTTTCTAGGTAGTAGTGAGACTCAACATCCTCTATTTCGGTTTCGAGTGTCACAACCCTAACCGTTTGAGTTTATCTTGATCCTTGAGTTACAAGTTTGGGTATTTGAGATCAATTCTTACCTTTAGATCCTTTCTATAATGAAGCCTCAACAACCTTTATAGAGAGCGTCTTTGGGTGAGTCATATAAGGTTTTGGAACTTCACCATACATTACCTTACTTCCGTATACCTTTGCAATCCTCAACTCTGTCCTTATATCTTTAGTATATCTTGAATCGATTGCCACAATTAGATACCTGGATCTTTAGAGTTGTTGTTTTTCCAATATTTGCAAAGCTGTACCTCTTATTTGCTTGACAATTTGTGAACTGAATTTGTTCCCCCCCAAATCTCCGAGTTCGACACTCTGGAATTCTTGCTTTACTACGCCGATCCGTACACTGCGGGTTCGCTTTCTTAGAATTCAGTTTATAAATTTAAGACTTGATTTCACGCACACTTCGAGGCGAACAACTGCTCGATCCCTTTTGGGTATTGTGTATTTCTTGGATATATCTCTTGTATCATGTAGGAAAAAGAAACAACTCGCGATGTCTGAATCTTATGTTGAATATAAGTATAGATGATTATCTAAAGCAACAATGAATTAGTATGGATAGAGAGCTTGACTTATGATCTCCATTTCCTCTATCTACCACCACTCCCTCTTCAATGTGATTACAAATATGCAATTTATATTGTTGAGAATCTGTTTATTCACGAGCACACAAAATATATCAAGTTTGATTGTCATTGTGTTTGTGAGGAGTTGCAATAAGGATTTGTTCTTCTATCTTATGTTTTGTCTTAAAGTCAGATCACTGACGTTTTGAGCAAACCTCACGGTGAAGATCAAAACTCACGGTGAAGATCAAAACATGTACACAATTTTTAAGTTGGGCCTTGTTGCTTCATTACCACTAAGTCAATCTTGGGAGAGATATAAAATATAGTCTAATATAAGGGTTAATATTGCAAGTAACCAAAACAGGTTAGAGGATGTTAGTATATAATGTTAGAGAGTCCATTGTCATCATAACTTATGCATAAGCATTTATAAGATAATACGAACTAGTACATAGTTTCTTCACACAATCAAATTTTTGTGATGAGTAAATAGTCTTGTTATTCTTTTATTCGAAACCAACCTCCCTTGTTAGGGGATAGGTTTTGTTTAGTACGAAGAAGTAGTTGCAGGAAGTGTGCCTTGAATCCATCTCTTGATCATCTCTAGCGCAACTTTTGGTTGATCCATAGGAACCATGTTCCCCGCATCATAAACCTATTGTTTAAAATCATACAACATAATCAAAGTCAACTCAACTATTATAGCATGCATGTGTTCTTCTACAAATTTGTTGTTTAATTCTAATCAAGAGACTCTTGGCTCAAACCTATTAAGCTCTCTACCCCGAGTCATGTTCTACAAATTTCTAATAGGACTGACCTTTAAGAACGAGAGAGGGCCATAGCTCTTGAAGCTTCCTGCATCGGCACCATCGACAACAAAGGGAACATTTGGAGTCGTTATGAAGAACTTCTGACCACTCCATTCCATTCCATGCACCCATCTCCAATTACCTACATTTTTAATCAAATTAATTGTTTTGCTCTAAATAATTTTATAAAATATTTTCAAGATCAACAAATAAGATATAATATACCAAGCCAATTGAGGAAGAAATCATGCTCTCCGGCGTAGACGAGCACCTTCATCCCTTCCTCGAGTAGATCCGGAATGATTGGTTCTACATTTCTCATTCTATCCACAAGCATTGCTAAATCCAACGTAATATTACAGATTTCGAAGTTTAGGCCTTCAGCTCCAATGGCCGACTTGACTGTATCTTGGTTCAAGAATCTCACCATGTTTGAGAAGTCGTAGCAGAGGAACCCATTCTCGCATCTCTTCCTTATGTCGTGGTACTATGAACAAATGTCCTTCAGTTCATCTATCCCTAGACTAACCTAATATATAACAAAGGATGACAAATTGATAATGTATCTTACATTGACATTCTCAGCAATATTCATGACACCGTAGAATATTGTATTCAAGCAGAAGTCGTATGATGGGCTGCAAGATAAGGTTTCAACAGGATCTGTGCAAAATTCAAGATTAGTGAGAAGCAAATGTGATTTTTTCCGGTGGTCGGAGAAGAAAAAGGTCAAGTACCAGTACCACATTGCTGGATTGCCATCTCGCAAGCAGGAAGAACCCTATTGATACGAAGATAGTCACTCCTTTCGATCATTCCATGGGCCAATGCGTAATCAGTGTAAGATTTGAACTGAATTGCCGGATTAACTAGTCCATTGCCAATTGCGAAGCCCTGTAGTTAAATCCCAAAGACCTTTCATTCTAATCCAAATAAATTAACATTGATCATATTTGACTATTTTAATTACCTTGAGGTTAATATGAATTCCTTGTTTGAGTTTGTTTCCTTTGGTTATTCGAGCAGCAAGCTCCGAATTGATGTGTCCAGCATATGATTGCCCAGCAACGTATAATTCATTCTTCACAAATTGTGGATGTTCCTCGTAAAAGGCCTCATAAATCATAAAACAACATGATTTAGTATTAAAGACATCACTGAACCGGGTTTAGTGATGTGCCGGCTCGAATTAAGTTAAGTATAAACCTGTAAGAAGTCGTAGAGGTCGGCGATGACTTGTTCATCCCGTCGTCGAATGTCACGTTCGTCGTTTGTGTAACTGAAGCCGGTGCCGATGGGCTGATCTACAAACATAATGTTTGACACCTGAACAACCACAAATCATTACCTACAAATGTAAAATTATATATATGTACACATAAAATATATGATATAATTAGGTACTTGATCCCAGCCGTAGTCATTCCAGTAAAGGGTAAGGTTATCAGAGATGGTGAAAGGTCCATTTTCAAAGAAGAGAGCTGTTGAACTGGTGCAACCAGGGCCTCCATTGAACCAGATTATTACTGGATCCTCCTCCTTCTTATTGCGTGATTCGAAGAAGAAGTAGAACATCCTATATATATTACAAAAACAAACAAAAAAATCATCAAAATATATATATATATATATATATATATATATACACCATGCTCTCATGCCACGTTAGTTTAGGTACATAGACCCAAAACATAAACCGTCAGTTTAGGTTTAGAAAGTAGGAATCGTCGGAGTAGGTTTGGCACAAGGTCAAGCCTAAACCTAAAACGGAAAAAATTAAACCGGCGGTTTAGGTTAACCTAAACCGCAACCGTCAATTTGCTAAATGGTCGGTTTAGGTTTGACCCTAAACCTAAACCAAACAAAACTAAACCGGCAGTTTAGGTTAAAAAAAAAAAACTAACAAAACTGCCGTTTTGGTTAGTTTAAAAAAATAAAATAAAAAATTATCAATAATTTATAATCTAAGGGTGCGTTTGGCATAAACGCGTCCGTTTTAGGGATTCTTGAAGGTGTTATTTTGGTCAAGATTATTTTGGAGGATTATTTGATTAAAAGTTTTCATCTTCAACACTTGATTAGCCATTAATGAGAAGATTAATTGAAAATAATAATTCCCTACAAAAATCTGTACAAAGTGCTAACGGACCCTAAGTCTGGTCATCACTTTATATATATGTATATATATATATATATATATATATATATATATATATATATATATATATATATATATATATATGAAAACGAACCTAGCATCATAAGCATGCGGGAGCTTGAAAGAGCCACTAAAGTGACCAAGATCCTCTTGAAACTTCTCATCGGCATGGTTCAAACCCGGAAAGTTGAACCTCCTCTCGACAAAACTTGGCGATTTGGGCAAGGTTGAATACTCCTTTCGGGTTAAGTTGACGAGGTTCTCATCAACTTCGTGCAGTGAAATTGGCGACGCTAGCCTCGTAGCCGAGGATAAATGAAAGAGGAGGAATAAGAGGGTTACAAATATTTCATTCCTCTCCATATTGTTCATCCTTACCTTGTACGTCATACACTTTGGGTTTCATGACATTATATAATTAAAGAGTGTGGTTGGTTTGGACTATAGCATGTAACTTAACCTATCTAGGCTACAAACTTCAATTGGTAATCTATGTACTAGGGTTGTTAGCCTTTTTTTTAAATGTAACCCAATAATTTAACGCATATAGATCTGTTCAAGTTCGGGTAGTCCATCGGATCCGGACCGTCCGCAAAAACGGGCGGGTATGAACAACATGTCAAGTCCGACCGGACCTCTAGGCCCGGTCCGAACAACTCACCAGGCTGGATACGGACAAGGCATTAGGCCAGGCCCCGGTCCGTTCCATCTCTTCACTCTTCACTCTGTATTCGTCTCTTCAATCTTCACTCGCTTCACTCCGGTCGCCCCATCTCTCTTCACTCCGGTCGCCCCCTCGTCAACAAGAGTCCGAGACCCTGACCCCATCTCTTCACTCTTCACTAGGTCTTCGTCCTTGCATATTTGCACTCGTCAGTCGTGAGACTCGTGACTCTTCCTCTCCTCTTGTCCTCTTCGACGTCTTCAACAGCGCTGGGCTCGTTTGGATATAGCTTTTGGTAAGCTCCGTCTTCATCTTCCTCCATCTTCCTGAGTTCATGTCTTCCTCTTGATTTGTAAACTGAACACAGTTGTATTCGTGATTTGGTAATTTAACAACGCCGGGCTCCCTCTCCTGAGTTCTTGTCTTCCTCTGATTTGTAAATTTGTGATTTGTAAACTATTAAGTTCCCTTTTCCTCCATCTTTCGATTCTTTTGGTAAAGAGTTGTGAGTCAGTGACCCTTTAAACTGTTAATTGATTTAACAAAAGTTTTCTTGAACTGTAATATGCAGTCACCTTGTAATTTGTAAATTAAGAAAACCTTATTTTTTTCTTAACTGCTTATTAAGCTACTATAGATGATTGTAATTTGTAAACCGAACTGTAATTTGTGACTGAACTTGAACAGAGTGTAATTTACTTTTCATCAATGCAGGTTTAAAAGTGCCCGGTGTGTAGCCCCGGTCGGCCGGGTACGGCGATCCTTACGGGCCCGTCAGCCGGGCTCGGCCCGATTCGCGTCCGTCTAAACGGGTCTTTTTTAGCAAATGTCCGGTCTGAATTCGGACTTGAACAAGTCTAAACGCAAAACGCAATGTACGCAAAACCTAGAGGCAGCCTTGTGTGTACCCTAACTAGTTAACTTTTTATAATTAAATATGTGTATATTATAGATTGAATAATCAAACATAAATATCTTTGTATTTAACATTATATAATTAAATATGTATATTTAACATTACAGAATTAAATATGCATAACCCGTAGAGGTGGGCTTGTGTTTACACTAACTAGCTAACTTAGCTAGGCTATTCCATTTATGAGTTATGTACTAGGGTTGTTAAGTTTTTCCCTTTTTTAACCGAGAACACTAGCTATATTTTGTAACACAGTTATTTAGGATAGAGTTTTAAAGATGAATATCTAACTTGCGACTATAAATGTTTTATGATTTTTTTTTTGTTTTGAAATTTGTAATTGTATTGAGAAAGGGTAATGTGAGAATGTACAAATGAGTCATACAAGGGCATTCAAAATACTAAATGCAGATGCATATGACAAGGGCGAGAAGGCAGATACATGTGACTAAGGGCGAGAAGGAGGGTCAGTTGAGATGCAGGTTGAGCAGCCAAGCCGTTTGGAGAGTAGAGGTTGATCTGGACTTCCAGTTAGCTTCAAAGTGGGCCTTTGTAGTGCTAATGATCTCAGCAACACAGTCCACAAGTCTCATTAATGTGTGATTATAGATCATGTTGTTTCTTGCGATCCAAACATAGTAGATGAATGAAGTGATAGAGGCGATCCGGATGCTATCCAGCAAGTTTGGCTTTTGGTTTGTGCAAGAGCTCAGCCAGTTCCAGATATTGTGGAGGTAAGGGGCTAGGTAGGGGGTCTTGGTCCAGCGAGAAACAATGTCAAGGACGAGTGAACCGTAACTGCAGTAGCTCCAGAGATGATCGTCAGTTTCAGGTGAGCTGTTGCAAAGCTTGCACATGTCATTGCCAATGAGGTTCCAGGATTTGATTTTAGTGAGTGTTGGTGGCCTACTGAGTGTAATAACCGGAAAATCTAATTTCGGCTTAATGCCGGATCAAACCGGATTCCGATCCGTCAACCTTAATTCTTAAATAAAAGAAAACGACATTAAATTCTATCATTTTATGTGACCTTGATTCACATAAGATGACAATTTATGTAACCCGTAAATAATTCCGTAAATGGTTCCGTAAATAATTCCGTACTTAAAATACTAATTCTTTCATCCCATTCCTTTTTCTTATATTGGTGAGCAGGCCCAAATTTCTGGCCCATTTACCTTCTGCCGGCCCACTCTATAAGCTCTCCTAATTTCCCCCACTAACTTCTTTTAACCTAATCTAATATTCTTAACCCTAATTACGTTCTACCTTCCCACATCCTCTATGTACGATCGACTTAGCAGCACAACCTCTTGTGCCGGAACCAAAATGAAGAACGCCCGACCAGCGACCACCCCGACGTTCTTCCTCTGTGTCGGACCTTGCCCCGTCGACGCCGGCCAGGTGAGTACCGGCTTTACCTCTCCTCCTCCTGAATCAGCGGCTCGTCGTGAAGACCTTTCGGTTGCACAACAAACCGAGCCGCCCTCGTTCGTCCACCGCAGGGAACCGGGCACCACTGGAGTCGATCTGCAGCCGCTAGAGACGCACGAAACCAAAGTCTTCAGCCGGCCCTTCTAGCCACTGCAGCGGTGCAACTGAACTGAGTCAGCCCTTCCAGCCACTGCATCGGTGCAACCGAACTGAGCAAGCCCTTCCAGCCACTATAGCGGTGCAACCGAACTAAACCAGCGATCCCGGGTGGGGTGGTGTTGATCGAAGCCTCAGCAGGTGCTTCCTTCCTCGCTGTAGTCCGGTAGGAACCTATTGCTTGACTTATTGGATACTTACAGTTGTTACGTTAGATCTAGGGGCTGAGTTTGTTTTTGAATAAGTTACAACCCAGGAGTTTCGAACTAGAGACTTGCTGAGTATTAAATAGGAGGGACTGCTGGGAGTAAGACTCGAACCTAGGACCTTCTGCACACTCTATCTTTCAGCTTCGACCTGCTGACTTTAGGACATAATTTCTATGGCTTAAATCGAGAATCCACCGTTGAATTTTTGATATGTTGTAGATGGAATTATGTAGTTGATTGTGTAAAATTTTGGGAGAGAGTTAACGGTCGGATTAGGATTTTTAAGGCCCTGAAGTAGGACAGTTGGGCTGATTTTTGCATTAGAGGAAGAAAAATGACTAAGTATAGTAATGATAGTTTGTACCCCAACTTTAGAATTTTGTTTATGTAGGAGTGTTGGGTGACAAATTGTAAGAGACCTTACCTTATGTTTAGTATACATATTCTAGAGGATCTAGAGAGCGTTTCCAGAATTCTTATCTTTTAATCTGAGACTTAGATCTTAACTCAAATCGGACCTTAATGACCGTTTTATGACAATCTATAATTTTGTATAACTCTTTTCTTTCTGTACTAATCTTTCCGTAAGCATTAGAGTTTGGATTTAAACTCCAGAAGAGAGCTGGAAATAAGTATAGGAAAGTCTAAGGATTTTCGGGATCAGGGGCAAATTAGTCTTTTAACTTAAGAGAACCTTTTTCGAAAATTCTTTTCATGGAATTGTTTATCTTAGAAGTTTATAACTTCTAAGAGTATGGGATGTGATTCTGATCCACATGCCTTGTGTGACAGGCGATTGAGTACCACGAGTACGGACCGAGTTGAGAGTGGATAGAGTGTGATTTGACTCAGGTAAGTCCTTGCGACTTACTTAGCTGGATTTTGGATATTAGTTGAGTGATAATAGTGGTGTGTGTACCATGTGTGTTATTATAACAACTTGTTAGGACGACCGTTGTTATTATGTGTTAAGGCCCAAGTGTATGTATAACGGGCCGTGACATCACTGCCCAGCTCTGCCAGGAGACTGGGAGGTTCTCTATACCCAGACCATACAGGTACACGGTGAGATGCATCGGATCCACTCCTGATGGGTACACGGGGGCGGAGGCGAGGTTTGGGAATCCCTCGTGTCACAAAATAAGTATCATTAGAGTGAATGACTTAAATGAAGATAATAAATGGATTGTTTGAAAGCATGATGAGTGTTTATTATTTTATGTGTATGTGTGCTATTATTATTCTCCTAATGTTTAGATAACTAGCTAATGGTTGTTTTGTTGTGTTTTTAGATTTGCCGCATGTTCGCTCGAAAAGGTGTGTGCGTCAAAGTCTTAAATTTATATCCAGAACTCAAAAGCAAAGCGAACCCGCAGTGTACGGATCGGCTGTAGAAAGGTAAGAATTCCAGAGTCGAACTCAGGGATTTGGTGAGAAAATTTCCAATTTCAATTATCTAGCGAAAGTATAAAAGCTTTTGTGATATGATAAAGAGAGAAATGATTCCAAGGATTCAAGTATCCAATTTAGGCTTTCGATTCAAGACACTTCTATAGGTATAGGACAGAATTTATATTGCCAAGATTAATTGTTCAAAGGTAGGATTCGTACGATGAAGTTCCGAACTCTATATGACTAATCTAAAGGTTCTCTCTATAAGGGTTGTTGAGGCTGCAATATAGAAAGATCTAAAGATAAGAATTATGTTCAAACTAACTATCTAAAACTCCAGGATATGACTCTCCAAAGTAAAGAATAGTAAGCACAATTAAAAATCTCAATAAAGGATGTTGAGTCTCTTTATCACCCAAATCTTGAAATCTTAATCTAATAAACGTAGAATCAGGTTTGAAGTGTCTTCATACATTCAATTAGAGGGTAAAAAGGTTAATCAAGATTGGGATTTAGGCAAGGATTAGTTTTGGTTAAAGATTAATTCAATTAAAGTTCGTCAGAAGAATAAATCGCCCTGTTCATAAGAAAAATCGGCCGATTTTCCTCAAGAACAGCCCGATTTTCCTGTTTGTCGCAAAACTAAATCTAAACTCTCAAGGTCCTAATGTTCAATTGAGTTCAGTCTATCATCATCTAAGCCTTAATCATCAACTATTCTCCCCAGAATCACAAGGTTTTTAGCCAACCATTTTCAAAATCGAATCAAATTAATTATTGAAGAAGATATCGTAAAGAAACCAAATCTTGAACGAAAAATTCAATAATTTTCAAATCTGTAAAACAATCGTCAAATCTGTTCAATGTATCTCTCAAACAACTCAATTTCGTGTTCACAAACCACAAACAAGGCAATGGAATAAAGAAATCTCACAATCAAAGATCAAGAATGACTTTCCGGCAAAAGCTCTTCAATCTCTCTTCAAGAATCATTGATTTCTCCAAAACGTGTAAAGATTATCTGGTGCGACCCTCTCGTCTTCGTTCGTAGGGTTCTCTTCTATAGTTTCTTGCAGATGGGCCGTTTGGCAAAACTCTCATCTAGCCCAAATTAATTGGGCTTTGTGTCGTCTTTTCATTTGGCCGAATCGTGAAGAAAATCGACCCAGTCGATTTTGGTGCAAAACCGTTCGATTTCAAGGTATGAAAATCGTCCGATTTATATATATATTGGCACGATTTTCTTCAACAGAAAGTGCTCTTCCTTTGGTTCGTCTTCTATGCTTCTCCTTTGCCATTCCTTAGCTCTTTGTGATCCTTCTAAGGCTCCTTGAGCTTCCTTAACTCTTTGTGATCCTTCTAAGACTCCTTTAGCTTCCTTAACATCCTTAGGTGCTCCTTGCTCCATTCTTTTGCTTCTAATTCAACTCTATTTACCTGCAATTCATCCAAAACTCGTGTAGACTTCTATTCCCGACAATTAATTGAATAGAACATAAAAGGTATACAAAATCTCTCTAAATGCAAGGTAAATAGAGATAATGTGTTGTATTATGCATGAATATGATGATACATAATTCATGTCATCACCGCAGGTTAGAACAACAGTTGAGTGATCCGGAAGTAGTGGTCAGCCGGGTCTCCGTACTCCTTAGAGTGGTGGTTTGGATTGTTGCTTTGTTGTCTTTCCCTTTTGTTAAGACAGTCAGTCTTTTCCGTTGTTTAAGTACGATAGGCTGTTACACTTTGTTGCATTCATCCTTTTACAAATACACTTTTATGAATTTCGGTTTTTCTTATTTGTGTCTTGTTACAAGATCCTAGTAATATTGTTGTCAAACTGAGGTCGGGACCCATTGTGAGGTCCTAACCAGTAATGTCCCGAGTTCTGAGAATTTGGGGTGTTACAACATGGTATCAGAGCCAGGTTGGCAACAATGACACTTGAAATCTTCTGAAAGACCGAATAAGTATTAAGTAGAACCCGAAAGGGATCTGGGTTTTTAAAAGGGAGCTTTTGGTTTTCAAATGCATGCATAGTCTGGTTGGGGATAGAAAAGTACGGCTGACCACCACTACTACCGCGGATCTCAGTATGCTTAGTATGGACTTTAGGTTTAATTTAGTTGGACATTTTTTTTAGCTTGAATTATAAAGATATGTGCTATAGATAAGTGCATGCCAAAGATTAGTATAAATTATAGTCATGTTATGTTCTTAATGGAGGTAACATAATGAGTTTCTCACCCCATTGACACCTCTAAGTAGATTTTGAAGGGTGTCAACGTGAGGATTAGTATGCACATCATATGTGCATTAGGGTAGACGAACGGCGGACAACTCCTTTGAGCTTGTTGAGGAACGTCGAGACGGAAAAGTGAAGACTAAAAGACAACACCAACTACGATGACAAGAAGGGAATCCCGAGTCAACTCAATAGGATCAAATGAAGAATATACATGAGAGTAGTTCCGGCAACGAGTTGGATGACCGACTAGTATGCAAATTGGAAGAGACAACCCATAGGTTCTTTCAAGATGGTGTAAAGCAACGTTACAAACAAAGGGAATGCCTTCAGAAACACAAATAGGCGTGAAGGTCAAGGTGAAATATCGTAGCGATCCAGACAAGAGGCATTGAATCTAAGCTTACTGACGGACCAGAAGGTAAAAGTTTGAGGCTAGAAGCAGAGCGGAATATGATCACTCTCGACAAGCGACTTGCCACCACAATCAAGATGGAAAACCGAGACAATCATAAGCGTAGGAGTCAAGATAAGATACATTGTCCATCCCGATACGAAGAATTAAAGAGCCGCAAAATGAAAGCTTACAGGTTGCTAGAAAGGGGAAGGTCGATTTCAACAACATAGGAGTGGTGTGACCTCCTAGAACATACAAGAATTACAAAAAGGACCGGGATACAACAAAGACCGGATTTCTATAAAGTCAGAAGTACAAGCAACACCCCAAGCAAGAAGGGTGTAGAAGAATAGTCTTGGGAAAAAAAAGAAAAAGAAAAAAGAGGGTCTCTGATAACTTCTCACTCACGAAGGATTTAAGTTAATAACACTGGCGGGTCATAACAGAGAACCGCAAGTGGAAAATAACTCGGGTAAAAAGAATCATGGAGAAATGCCTACAAATTATCGCAGAAGAATGTATAAGTCCGTTGACAGGAGACGAAGATACAACTAGACTCGTAAGAGTATAGTACTCTTATAGGAGTGTAATTTGTAGAAGGAGCTAAAGGAAAATAAATAGAAGAGATATATTTCCACCTTGTATATCAAACCTCAAAAGAGATAGAAGAAAAGTAAGTCTACGATCTTATAGAAGGTCAACTCCAGACTAGTTGGTAACACTAGAGAATTTACACGTGCTGGCTAACTAGTGATGGTTGGTTGACAGATAAGAAGAATAACCACAAGGTTATAAAGGGAATTTACCGACATGTGGTGAATTTCTTCCAGAGATCAACGACAGCAATGGTGAAGTTACATCAATACAAGTACTAGTAGCATTGATGGTAACATTGAATGAGTCCAATATGATAACTCTAATAAAGAAATTAAAGAGAAGCTCTTAACGGTTGGTAACGACCATTGATGATAGTAATGGTGTAAAGGGAATTGTTGGGGGTAGTTACTTACTACCGACTAAGGACAGATACATATCAAAGTTAGTATGAAGGGATCCCTATAAGAAGAACTAGAAGAGTAAGAAGAGACATATGATTGTGAGCATGTTCTATGTCTTAGCATTCCACACAAGTAGGACTGATGGTGCTCCTCCGAGAAAAAGTGGGGTCAAACTGTATAGATTGACAGGGGAAGCCCTTGTGATTAAAGATGTGACACAGAATTATTGGAATTGTAAAAGCGGCACAAACATAAAGATTATGATTTACAACCTTGGTGAAATGTATGATCGAGTTGTGAGGTGATTGCAGATGAAATCTGCATGTTAGCTAGAACAGACATGAGAAGGAGTAAAGTTGAATGATTAAAGGTTGCTAAATAGATCCGATATTACCCCAATAAGATAATTTCCAAAAAAAACTATCCTCCTGAGGGTTTCAAACCCCGATTCGTGTCTATATAAGAGTAATGTGAAATGGTGGTACTCCGATGAAAATTCAAGCTCGACTAATGACATAAGAGTTGATAAAAGTAATAAGACCAACCAACGTGGTCCGTAAGGCGTATACCAGAAAACACAAAGAGATTTAACTATCCTACTAGGGGGTAAAGATTTATAGAAGATGAAGCGACACGAGCATAAGGACAACATAATAAATGCGAGTCGAGAACTTTGATTTTGATCAAATCATATACAACTGAGGTCTCTTATGCAAACGGTACCGATAGGTGTTTAATAAAAGTCATACACATCGGACCGATAGCGCTTGGATAGATAAAGTGTGAACCAAAAGAATAACTTAACCAGTAAAAAGAAAAGTTATGTATCAAAAGACAGGTCTTGCTAAATTGGAATAAAGTGTTGAGATGATTATGCCTTTGCAGAATCTATGCAAGAGTACAACGTAACTGAGGTTCCAAAATGAAAGGAGCAGTAATGATCAACTGGAAGTTGAGACCGATTCAGGGGAGGAAATTGTTGTAAGACGAGTCACCTAGTAGAAGAGTTCACAAGACAAGCTTGAGAGACCAAAAGAGATAAAATGTCGATCCGGATATGAGGGTCTAAGGTGCATGGAATGGGGTACCCACAATGGAGTGTAGAAGCAAAATGTAGACTTTACAAGTGTGGAGAGGTTTTGATCTCCTCAAAGATATATGAATTTGAAAGAAATCACAATGCCGGTATCTAAGAGTTGAAGCCCTATAGCGGAAACAACGGAGTTTTATGAAGGCAATATTGCCGGTAACACCAGCGAGAGAATGTATATATGAGAACGGCCTTGGTGGACTCGAAAGTCCAAGGTAACCCCAATTATCACGGGACCTAAGTCATCAACACCGACGGTCCATGCAAGGGGAATTGTAAGGGAATGATAACTAGAGTCATCAGAACTACAAAGACACTTACCAACTATCGTTGAAGATTTGGAATGACTATTTAGGTCAAGATGAATGACCCAGTTGGGCTCGAGAACTAGAGTTAGCCTAAGGAAACAGAAGTGTGGAAGATAAAATGAATTAGCGAAGCATGAAAGGATTAATCGAGCAGATGATGCTCACCAAGAATTTAACGCCAGTATAAGAAGAGCAAGTCCGGTACATGGAGATAAGTCAATTATAGACTGACCGACGTCAATTGAGGACGTGTAAGTGATGGTTGGTATTGACGAGTAAGTACCGTTAAGAAGAGGCATTAGTGAATGCGGATTTAAGAGGTAAACTTTACCGATGCCTTGGAGGATTCCCAAGTAGGCAACGACAACCTTCTAGGATGATCTAAGGATATGGAGAGAAATCGAGTTAGAGGTTGCTTACTGGTTGGTTAAGAACAGACTACGGTTGAGTAAGAGAGTAAGGGTCTGTTTGAAGAGGATCTTGCTAGTATTAGAAGGGAAGTATAGGCGGGAGTTGTGTAAATTATGTTGACCCTCAGAAAGACACCATTATGATTAATGGGTGTTACACCAAAAGCGTGGTAGGCCCATAACCCACGGATGAAGAAAATCAATGTTAGGTTAACTATGATTTCAAGTTAAGGAAGTAGAGATCTATATAAAAAGGGTCCAATTGGATGTGTGTTTTGTTTTGAGTTATATATATTTGAAAGCTTGACAAGAAGTAGGTGAAAACCCATTAATTTATAAGGAACGATCCTATTCGGTCACATTGAGGAAAACGGGCCAAGCGGTTTGTATTACAAAGAGCATTATGCACTTAGTAAAGTGCCGACGGAAGTTTAAGATCATTATTTCAGAATCTATAGTCGGGAACTTTTGAAAGGAAACCAAACCATTGAGAGAGTACCTACCGAATCCGAAACACGTCATCAGCTATGAAGATCAGAAAATTTAGCAGGTTCATGCTTTTGTAGAGTTCCAATGGTCTAGACGAAGAACCGATGAGGCTACTTAGGAAACCGTTGAGAGAGTACCTACCTTGCGGAGTTAGCCGCTACTTCTGTATCGACGAGTTAGTACTCGGATGCTGTTTTGTTCGACTTTTCATGTTTTACCTTGGTTTGAGTGTTTGTGTTTTATGTTATGTGTGCTTAAATATGATGATTGAGTAGTTACATGTTAGAAAACGAGACTTAATGAAATCAG
The DNA here is from genome assembly GCA_033239125.1 of Fagopyrum homotropicum. Lineage (NCBI taxonomy): Eukaryota > Viridiplantae > Streptophyta > Magnoliopsida > Caryophyllales > Polygonaceae > Fagopyrum > Fagopyrum homotropicum. The sequence goes on along the minus strand of BSWB01000005.1, from coordinate 7,170,033 downwards.
GTTATACAAGGGAAGTCGTTTGATTAGATACATTATTCTAAGTTTCGGGACGAAACTTATTTTAAGAGGGCAGTGATGTAATAACCGGAAAATTTAATTTCGGCTTAATACCGGATCAAACCGGATTCCGATCCGTCAACCTTAATTCTTAAATAAAAGAAAATGATATTACATTCTATCATTTTATGTGACCTTGATTCACATAAGATGATAATTTATGTAACCCGTAAATAATTCCGTAAATGGTTCCGTAAATAATTCCGTACTTAAAATACTAATTCTTTCAGCCCATTCCTTTTTCTTATATTGGTGAGCAGGCCCAAATTTTTAGGCCCATTTACCTTCTGCCGGCCCACTCTATAAGCTCTCCTAATTTCCCCCACTAACTTCTTTTAACCTAATTAATTTTAACCTAATCTAATATTCTTAACCCTAATTACGTTCTACCTTCCCACATCCTCTCTGTACGATCGACTTAGCAGCACAACCTCTTGTGCCGGAACCGAACTGAAGAACGCCCGACCAGCGACCACCCCGACGTTCTTCCTCTACGCCGGACCTTGCCCCGTCGACGCCGGCCAGGTGAGTACCGGCTTTACCTCTCCTCCTCCTGAATCAGCGGCTCGTCGTGAAGACCTTTCGGTTGCACAACAAACCGAGCCGCCCTCGTTCGTCCACCGCAGGGAACCGGGCACCACTGGAGTCGATTTGCAGCCGCTAGAGACGCACGAAACCGAAGTCTTCAGCCGGCCCTTCCAGCCACTGCAGCGGTGCAACCGAACTGAGCCAGCCCTTGCAGCCACTACAACGGTGCAACCGAACTGAGTCAACCCTTCCAGCCACTGTAGCGGTGCAACCGAACTGAACCAGCGATCCCGGGTGGGGTGGTGCCGATCGAAGCCTCAGCAGGTGCTTCCTTCCTCGCTGTAGTCCGGTAGGAACCTATTGCTCGACTTATTGGATACTTACAGTTGTTACGTTAGATCTAGGGGCTGAGTTTGTTTTTGAATAAGTTGCAACCCAGGAGTTTTGAACTAGAGACCTGCTGAGTATTAAATAGGAGGGACTGCTAGGAGTAAGACTCGAACCTAGGACCTTCTGCACACTCTATCTTTCAGCTTCGACCTGCTGACTTTAGGACATAATTTCTATGTCTTAAATCGAGAATCCATCGTTGAATTTTTGATATGTCGTAGATGGAATTATGCAGTTGATTGTGTAAAATTTTGGGAGAGAGTTAACGGTCGGATTAGGATTTACAAGGCCCTGAAGTAGGACAGTTGGGCTGATTTTTGCATTAGAGGAAGAAAAATGACTAAGTATAGTAATGATAGTTTGTACCCCAACTTTAGAATTTTGTTTATGTAGGAGTGTTGGGTGACAAACTGTGAGAGACCTTACCTTATGTTTAGTATACATATTCTAGAGGATCTAGAGAGCGTTTCCAGAATTCTTATCTTTTAATCTGAGACTTAGATCTTAACTCAAATCGGACCTTAATGACCGTTTTATGACAATCTATAATTTTGTATAACTCTTTTCTTTCTGTACTAATCTTTCCGTAAGCATTAGAGTTTGGATTTAAACTCCAGAAGAGAGCTGGAAATAAGTATAGGAAAGTCTAAGGATTTTCGGGATCAGGGGCAAATTAGTCTTTTAACTTAAGAGAACCTTTTTCGAAAATTCTTTTCATGGAATTGTTTATCTTAGAAGTTTATAACTTCTAAGAGTATGGGATGTGATTCTGATCCACATGCCTTGTGTGACAGGCGATTGAGTACCACGAGTACGGACCGAGTTGAGAGTGGATAGAGTGTGATTTGACTCAGATAAGTCCTTGCGACTTACTTAGCTGGTTTCTGGATATTAGTTGAGTGATAATAGTGGTGTGTGTACCATGTGTGTTATTATAACAACTTGTTAGGACGACCGGCCCAAGTGTATGTATAACAGGCCGTGACATCACTGTCCAGCTCTGCCAGGAGACTGGGAGGTTCTCTATACCCAGACCATACAGGTACACAGTGAGATGCATCGGATCCACTCCTGATGGGTACACGGGGGCGGAGGTGAGGTTTGGGAATCCCTCGTGTCACAAAATAAGTATCATTAGAGTGAATGACTTAAATGAAGATAATAAATGGATTGTTTGAAAGCATGATGAGTGTTTATTATTTTATGTGTGTGTGTGCTATTATTATTCTCCTAATGTTTAGATAACTAGCTAATGGTTGTTTTGTTGTGTTTTTAGATTTACCGCAGGTTAGAACAGCAGCTGAATGATCCGGAAGTAGTGGTCAGCCGGATCTCCGTACTCCTTAGAGTGGGGGTTTGGGTTGTTGCTTTGTTGTCTTTCCCTTTGTTAAGACAGTCAGTCTTTTCCGTTGTTTAAGTACGATAGGTTGTTGGACTTTGTTGCATTCATCCTTTTACAAATACACTTTTATGAATTTCGGTTTTTCTTATTTGGGTCTTGTTGCAAGATCCTAGTAATATTGTTGTCAAACTGAGGTCGGGACCCATTGTGAGGTCCTAACCAGTAATGTCCCGAGTTCTGAGAATTCGGGGTGTTACACTGAGGGCGGCTAGCCAAGAGGTGTAGCAGCATTTTGGAATGTTGGAAGTTAGCCAGATAGCCTTGAAGGGATTAGGTGAGGTTGGAAGGGTCACAGGTTTGAAGATAGAGCATGCAATCTTAAGGGAGAACTAGCCAGCACTGTTGGTGAGGTTGTCTCCCCTTCTTTGGCCAATAGGAGGGGCCGGAATTTCATCTTTAATTTTAAGAAGGTTCTTCCAGAAGATGATGTTGTGTTGTTTTGGGCTGCAATCCCAGATGTTACCATTTCTTTTGATCATGTAGCGATAAATCCACTGAGACTAGATGTTTTATGATCTTGGTTCACAATCTAAAGTTGTTTAAGAAAAAATCCAAAAGGCAAATCTCGTTATAATAAAAAAATTATAAAAAACCCAAGATCCGAACCATTGTAAGTTAGTTCATCTTAATTATCCAAGACCGATTCAAAACAATCTAACCGAATCAAGGGATTTTTTAAGATAGAATTTTGAAGAAACAAGGTGTTTGGATAGGGTTGGAAAAAAATGTGTTAAATTGTGTAACACCCCGAATCTGCGGGACTCGGGATGCTACGGGTTGGGACCTCACAATGGGTCCCGACCCTTAGCCTGACAACAATTTCACCGGATCTTACAACAAGACACAAATAAAGGCAAAACCGAAATATATTTTATGCAAATGATATGATCCCCAGAAACAAATAAAAGACAACTTCAGCCGAGTTCTCAACTCCAAAGACTCGAACATCAAAAACATAACGATATACAAGAAACAATACCCAAATACAACTCCAACAAAACCCCTCCTAAAATGTACGGGACCCCGGCTGCCCACTCTTCCGGATCTCTCGACAACATTCCTAACCTGTAGGACAATCTACAACAATCGGTATAAAACCGTTAGCTAATATTCGAGGTATTAGAATTAATGGGAAAGGCACAAACACAAGTCAATCATCATAAACACCCAATACACTCCAAAGCACACAAGTCCGGTTTATTATCTTATTATTATTAAGTCATATCCCGTTCTAATTCAACTTAGGTTGTGACACGAGAGTCACCGAAACTCGCCTCGGTCCCTACTTACCGGCATGGAATGGTACTGATGCATCCGACCGTCTACTAGCACGGGATAGTCGCCGAGAACCTCCTAGCTCTCGCGGGAGCCAGGCAAGTTGTCACCGCCCGTTATCATACACTTGGGCCAAAATAATATAAAGGTCGGTAATCCTAATTCCGGTTTAGTTGTTATAAACAATAAGTAATAAACAATAAACACACACCACCAAACACACATCAATGCTAATACAAGGAATACGAGCTAAGTAAGTCCGGAGACTTACCTCGTCCCAAAGATAATCCCACTAATCACCGCTCTTAACTTCCCGTAGGAAGGCATTCAACGCCTGATCCAAACAAGACACACAATCAATATCTCTCTCACATGCTAGAAGTCCTTAGACTTCTAGTTCCAATGATCTCGCAAGATCATAAAACCATAACTATGCTAGGATAGCAAACTCCTAGTCCTCACAATCTCACAAGGTCATAACCATCACAACACAAGCTAGGATACTCTCGTTCTAGTCCACAACTTCAACAATCATACAACCTCAACCCCTCGATTCTCACAAGCTCAACATACAACATAAAGCCCTAAACAACTTCACAAGATAATGTGAATTCCTCAAGCCTTACAACATTTCACAATCCTCAAACACCCACCTAAGGTCCAAAGCCACTACTTGGCATTCACTCTAAGTTATGCTAGATCCAACCTAGCATGATACTAATAATAAACATAACTAAATCGAGTAAGATCATAAGCTCGGGGGAGAGGGTACTCACATGACGTCAAAAGACGGAAGACGATCTAAGGATGTCGAGAATGGGTTCGTCGGGCCTTTATCGGGGCGCTTCCGAACCTAACACCAAAGCTAGGCAAATTTAGCTCATATGCTAAATTTGAACGGAATGTATAATATATATATACATATATATATATATATATATATATATATATATATATATATATATAAATCTAAGGTAAACTCGTTTTCAAAAGTCAATGTAAAACAAAAACCCGAGATTAAATCTTGAGCCACAATCGTATTAATCCAACAAGGTCATAATATACCGTGTATAAAAATATAACAATATCTCGTAATCAAAATCCAAGGTTCCAAACCGCTAATACATTTTCCGGGGCAAAATATACCGTTCCCAAAACTATGGGTCATAATCCATAATTAAAATCAGCAAGGCACACTCGATAATTTGCAAAAAGCTGGGTCACAAACTGCAATTATAAATATGGCCCAAAAATGTAATTAATTCTGAAGAGGGTATAATTGTTACTTTCTAAAATCTGGGTACAAATCTGCAATAGTAAAAGATGGGCACATTTTGCAATTATACCAAATAAGGGGGAGGGCCGACCGTAATTAACCCTAAAGGGTTTCTCTTTTGCGTTTAACAGAAGAAGGCTGGAAGCGGCAGAGGGACACAGGCGGCGGCCTCCGGTGAGGGCTCCAGGCGGGAGAGCGAGGCAAGGACGATGGGCGTTCTCCTCCGACGACTTCAACGGGCCGAGTCGAGGCGGAGCTCCGGCCGGAGGGTGCAGCAGCCACAACTTGTAGAGGAAGGAGATACAGATAGAGAGAGGGTGGTGGCGAGGAGCAACGCTGACACACACCCCTTGGCGGCACAGCAAGGTTCCGACAATGAAGGCGAGCCTCCGGTGGCTGTAGGTAGGTGAGAGGCAACGCTAGGGCGGCTCCAACGGGCGAAGCGGTGGCAGCGCTTCCCAATGGACCTCATCGACAGAGCTAGTGCGGCGTCGGCGAGACTAGGATTATTCGGTGGTGTACTTCGCACGGCGTGGCTGTTGAAGGCAGTGGTGAAGCCCTTCCGTCATCTCCGATGGTTGACTGCTCCGACGGCTTGACATTGGAGGCTCGAGATTGAAGACGGGACGGTTGAAGGCTGGAGTCGGAGCTCCCAATTGCAGCGTCCTGGCGGAGAACAGATGATGGAGACGGGACGGTTGAGGGAAGACAGAGGGACGGGAGAGAGGGAACCATGGATGAGAAGACAGAGTGAGAGGAACGTGAGGTTGAGAGGAGTGTGTAGTAAAGATGAGTGTCAAGTAATCACGTAGGGAGCAGACCAACAGTGTAGGCTGGGCGGCACCAGGGCAACGAAAAGTCACGCCATCAGGTTGGGAAGGAGGATAAAAAAAAAAGGAGAAAGGAGATCGGGAATTAAAATAAACCCGATCAAAACAATCAGAACGGAATTTTTGAATCGGAAATCTTTTCCGAATAAAAAATAAAAATAACAATAATAAAAGTTAAGGAAACTAAACTAATACATATCAAATATATAAATATACTCGTAAAAATATTTAAGATAATAAATATCGATAAAAACCCGAAAAATAAATATCAAAACCGCTCCCAATAAACGGGACTTTACATTAGATCCCCCTAAAAACAAGTTTCGTCCCGAAACTTGCTATACGTCGAACTTCTCGGTCCCTAAGGCCGAGGTAAGAACTCTCAAATTAAGAGGGCTTAAACCCTCTAGTCTATACACACCATCTACTCAAACTACCACCGCAAGATACACCACGTCACATAGCACATTCCTACACGGGCACAAACTACACATAACATCACACAAGCACATAACTCAACCAAGGAAAGAACTAGGTCTAACCCGTCGATTCTATCGATGATACTAGATGAATGTAAAACTCAACTAAAGATACTATCCTCCGTCCTCTAGTTTGCCTCATCGGTTCTTCCTCTGCCACTAGGTCATCATGACTAATAACCTACCTCGGGCCATGTATGTACTCTCTCAATTGATAAACTTGAAACACCGTGTGAACACCCTCTACTCTCGACGGCCACGCCAACCGGTAACCCACTATCCCAACTCACGCTAAGATCCCCACGAAGGTCGATATATCGAAACTCAACTTCTTTCTCGGGTCTTTCTCAATGCAGCATTCCCATTATTTTCCTTTCGATTTCTCTAAGAAAGAAGATCAAATCTTCCCTTTTACGCAGTTGACTTTGGTTCTTGTCAACCCAAACTTTAATGTTACGGTCTTCAATTCTTAATGTAAGTTCCCAACAACGAAGGAAGTACTTACTTCACACCGCTTCTACTAACGAGACACGTTTGCTATAACTTTTACATCATTCATCAGTACTCAATCAAGACATTGTCTTAGAGAATCAATTGTGCACTTCAAACCCATCATACATCGAGGCAATTTCAAAACCGTTGCACCAATGAATCTCCTCTTAACTCTCAACAACTCCATTGTCAATTTTCGTCCCACTCAAACTTCTTTGTCTTCCGAAGTAGGTTAGTCATAGATGGTGTTACTTTGGAGAATATCTCCACAAATCCGGTAGCAACCGGCATGACCAAGAAAACTCGTAACTTCTTTCACGTCATTCGGGGTCGCCATCCGAGACCACTCGTCATACAACTTCTCTCTTTTTCAAGAGTAGACCCAAAATATCTCATCCGGGCATCAGTAAGCCCATATGGAATAACTACAACTCTTAGTGACTCTAATTGGTCCAAAATGCCGTACTTGCAATATCTCAATCTCGAACTCTCAAACGGTGACAATCAAGTTCTTAACTTAATCTTATAAGAGACTACCATCCCTTGCAACTGATCGAGTAGATCATCCATTCGTTGTAAGGGGTACTTGTCCTTCATTGTCATCTTGCTCAACTCGCTGTAGTCGATGTACAACCGGAGATAACCATCTCTCTTTTCGCAAACTTGTGTTCTCCATAACAACTTCAAATCAAGAGTTCAATATCACATCTGGTATTTTCTATGGCAGTGCATTGGTTCTAATGAACCTTTATCCACAAGTCCTTGCAACTGGTCTTTTAAAAGCCTCTTCGACTAACGTATCTTCACCATCCTATACGGCGTCTTTGACATCGGAAATAAATCAAGCTCAACCTTGGGGGAAAATTCCACATTCTGACGTATTGGAATTTGTGATATCTCAGGTTTCATCTTTTCTCTTCCCGTCACATATCATAATAACCGTCACAATCCTGTTTTATCACTTTACAGGTGGTCTTGACACAATTGATCTACCTTGATCTATTGGAGTGACATCCTTCAAACTCGTGTACTGTTCCATCTTCAGCTATGACCATGTTTGTTCTCTCTCAAGGGTCTTTCCTCTCTCGAATCAATATTGTTCCATCTTTTTCCACCTTAAAGGCATGTCGTAAAAACCTTTTAAGGGCTCATACTTGTGTGTTGCCATAAGCGTCCTAACTTTAGGGCATAATCATGCCTCTATATAAACCGATCTTGTCTTCTTTACTTTCAATGAGACCCTAACATGTGGGAAACACCCTTCGTATTTTATATAAGTCTCACCATTCCTTCAAGTAGGTTTTGAACTTACTTCATTCCCTTATGTAACGTCACTCCGACCGTAAGAGGTCTAACCTCAATCTTTCATATACTCCTTGTACATCTCTTGTCGACAACCAACTTCAAAACTTCGGTCTTCTCTTACTCTTGTTGGTCACCTTAAACAACTCTTGGTATTCTATGAACAATCTCACAACCGTACTAGTATGCCCCGTGGAGAACGCTAGGCAAAATTCCCCAACCACAACCATCGAAAACTCAACACATTACTTCCCAAGTGTTAATGCCATCAACTCTAGCTTGAAGCGTTGCTAAAAACTCAGATCCTCCGTTTCACGCTATAACCACTACGGCTTCTCTTCTTGAATCTAGAAGATTTTGACACAACTTTTGCTTGCGAAGACATATCACCCGTTCATTAGAACAAGCACACCATGCATCCCCTTTACGCATAACAACAATAGAAGTCTCACTTTCCCCTTGCTTTTTCTAGTTCTCTTCACCTTAATCAATCTTTAAGAGTTCAAATCCGTGTCATTCCCCCATGTCAATCCCATGACCTAAGAAGGTCGTGTATGAACATTACAATCACTCCCCGGGAGGTCAGTTACAATCATATGCTTGAACCCATCAATGCTACTTGATTATAACATTTTCACTTCCATTAATATAACTCCTTATTGCTGATATTGAACCACCGGGAATATTCCAAGTTCTTGTTACCGTTCCTTCAAGCCATAGTCTTATCTACTCTTTTCATCTACGCTCATCAATAGACAACCCGCACACGTGCGTTCTTGGTTGTCGCCGGTCAGCTTAAAGTTGACCTTCTCTAAGGTCGACGACTTACCATTCTTTTATACTTCGTGTCACTATTCTCCCGAAAGCTATCCTCCTCGAGGTACTCTGCCTTAAACTCCATTAGCTCTTTCAATGTTTCATGCTTTCTTTCTCTTCCATAAGGTAGCCATACTTTTTTTTTCCGGCCTTGCACGCCGTATAACTCTCCTTCATAGGCTTAATCGCGCCTCATGACATCTCGTAAGTGTGTCTTCTCAAATCTCTAACGTTACTCAGTAACTGGTTGTGTTTCTCTTGGTTGACATCATACGTCTTTTCATAACTAAAAGCTCCTTGTTGGGTTTCTTATCATCATAACAGAAACCGGTCAACTCCATGTGAATCCCCACCATGCCCTTCTTCTCATAACTCTAAGTAATGTTGACACTTCACTTATTGGTACCTCGTAAGCTTAACTTACGGTATCTTAAATCTTTAGCAAATGGTTCGATAACTCTTTTCGTCTTGACTCCAATGCTTAGGAGCGCCTAAAGAAACTTCACATATTAATGGAATACCACCTTCAACCTTGCAACAATGTACTCATCTCCTACTCGATTTACATCTTTAATTGTTCACGCTTCTTCTTGAAGAACCTAAGTTCGTTTTCTCCCTTGGTCTCGTCGTCGTTCGATCATGGCCTCTTTAGAATCGCTTCTACACTTGAATGTTGCTCACTTTTCATGTATTTCTTCCATCTTGATTTCTCTTAAGTCTTCTCAAGTTCTTCTTTCTACTCATTTGTCCTTCGTTTATGTCATCTCTAATCCTCCTCTTCAACATACTTTTAAGGGAATCCGAGAACGTCATTGTGTTTGTTAACACGAAATGCTCAACTCGATATTTGAGGGTACTCCTTCACGTATGAACGCTATCCCAAGCCAACCATATCGTCTTTAAAGGTGATGATACTATACTTATCATCTTTTCTATTAGGTCCCGTACTATCTACTACTATATATAATAAGAATCTGCATAAACGACTATATAGGTCCTATGTTCATATCACTACTAATATGCCAAATCCAGAAAATACATTACCACAATGCAAGGTTCAAAAGATAATAAGATCCTATCATATCACATATATAAGCATATATCTATATAAGGTCATGCCACAACTATACATAACAAGGTCTAAAACGCACTATAGTCCACATGTATAAATATACATATATATCAAGTTCATCAAGCAACTTACAATCCACAAAGATACACAACAATTCCATCATGTATAACTACAAACCTCATATCCATATCTATATATACATATATATGCATATCAAAAATCCAATAAACTAAGCTGCCGAGATCCGCGGAAGGAGTGGTGGTCCGTACATTCTACCCCGACTCATGCATGCGATTTTGAAAACGAAAACTCAGAACCCGCGGGGTTTTGTTTCTTCCTTATTCGGCCTTTAGAAGATTGCGAGTGCCATTGTTGTCAACCTAGGGCTCTGATACCACTTTTGTAACACCCCGAATCTGCGGGACTCGGGATGCTACGGGTTGGGACCTCACAATGGGTCCCGACCCTTAGCCTGACAACAATTTCACCGGATCTTACAACAAGACACAAATAAAGGCAAAACCGAAATACATTTTATGCAAATGATATGATCCCCAGAAACAAATAAAAGACAACTTCAGCCGAGTTCTCAACTCCAAAGACTCGAACATCAAAAACATAACGATATACAAGAAACAATACCCAAATACAACTCCAACAAAACCCCTCCTAAAATGTACGGGACCCCGGCTGCCCACTCTTCCGGATCTCTCGACCGCATTCCTAACCTGCAGGACAATCTACAACAATCGGTATAAAACCGTTAGCTAATATTCGAGGCATTAGAATTAATGGGAAAGGCACAAACACAAGTCAATCATCATAAACACCCAATACACTCCAAAGCACACAAGTCCGGTTTATTATCTTATTATTATTAAGTCATATCCCGTTCTAATTCAACTTAGGTTGTGACACGAGAGTCACCGAAACTCGCCTCGGTCCCTACTTACCGGCATGGAATGGTACTGATGCATCCGACCGTCTACCAGCACGGGATAGTCGCCGAGAACCTCCTAGCTCTCGCGGGAGCCAGGCAAGTTGTCACCGCCCGTTATCATACACTTGGGCCAAAATAATATAAAGGTCGGTAATCCTAATTCCGGTTTAGTTGTTATAAACAATAAGTAATAAACAATAAACACACACCACCAAACACACATCAATGCTAATACAAGGAATACGAGCTAAGTAAGTCCGGAGACTTACCTCGTCCCAAAGATAATCCCACTAATCACCGCTCTTAACTTCCCGTAGGAAGGCATTCAACGCCTGATCCAAACAAGGCACACAATCAATATCTCTCTCACATGCTAGAAGTCCTTAGACTTCTAGTCCCAATGATCTCGCAAGATCATAAAACCATAACTATGCTAGGATAGCAAACTCCTAGTCCTCACGATCTCACAAGGTCATAACCATCACAACACAAGCTAGGATACTCTCGTTCTAGTCCACAACTTCAACAATCATACAACCTCAACCCCTCGATTCTCACAAGCTCAACATACAACATAAAGCCCTAAACAACTTCACAAGATAATGTGAATTCCTCAAGCCTTACAACATTTCACAATCCTCAAACACCCACCTAAGGTCCAAAGCCACTACTTGGCATTCACTCTAAGTTATGCTAGATCCAACCTAGCATGATACTAATAATAAACATAACTAAATCGAGTAAGATCATAAGCTCGGGGGAGAGGGTACTCACATGACGTCAAAAGACGGAAGACGATCTAAGGATGTCGAGAATGGGTTCGTCGGGCCTTTATCGGGGCGCTTCCGAACCTAACACCAAAGCTAGGCAAATTTAGCTCATATGCTAAATTTGAACGGAATGTATAATATATATATACATATATATATATATATATATATATATATATAAATCTAAGGTAAACTCGTTTTCAAAAGTCAATGTAAAACAAAAACCCGAGATTAAATCTTGAGCCACAATCGTATTAATCCAACAAGGTCATAATATACCGTGTATAAAAATATAACAATATCTCGTAATCAAAATCCAAGGTTCCAAACCGCTAATACATTTTCCGGGGCAAAATATACCGTTCCCAAAACTATGGGTCATAATCCATAATTAAAATCAGCAAGGCACACTCGATAATTTGCAAAAAGCTGGGTCACAAACTGCAATTAGAAATATGGCCCAAAAATGTAATTAATTCTGAAGAGGGTATAATTGTTACTTTCTAAAATCTGGGTACAAATCTGCAATAGTAAAAGATGGGCACATTTTGCAATTATACCAAATAAGGGGGAGGGCCGACCGTAATTAACCCTAAAGGGTTTCTCTTTTGCGTTTAACAGAAGAAGGCTGGAAGCGGCAGAGGGACACAGGCGGCGGCCTCCGGTGAGGGCTCCAGGCGGGAGAGCGAGGCAAGGACGATGGGCGTTCTCCTCCGACGACTTCAACGGGCCGAGTCGAGGCGGAGCTCCGGGCCGGAGGGTGCAGCAGCCACAACTTGTAGAGGAAGGAGATACAGATAGAGAGAGGGTGGTGGCGAGGAGCAACGCTGGCACATACCCCTTGGCGGCACAGCAAGGTTCCGACAATGAAGGCGAGCCTCCGGTGGCTGTAGGTAGGTGAGAGGCAACGCTAGGGCGGCTCCAACGGGCGAAGCGGTGGCAGCGCTTCCCAATGGACCTCATCGACAGAGCTAGTGCGGCGTCGGCGAGACTAGGATTATTCGGTGGTGTACTTCGCACGGCGTGGCTGTTGAAGGCAGTGGTGAAGCCCTTCCGTCATCTCCGATGGTTGACTGCTCCGACGGCTTGACATTGGAGGCTCGAGATTGAAGACGGGACAGTTGAAGGTTGGAGTCGGAGCTCCCAATTGCAGCGTCCTGGCGGAGAACATATGATGGAGACGGGACGGTTGAGGGAAGACAGAGGGACGGGAGAGAGGGAACCATGGATGAGAAGACAGAGTGAGAGGAACGTGAGGTTGAGAGGAGTGTGTAGTAAAGATGAGTGTCAAGTAATCCTGTAGGGAGCAGACCAACAGTGTAGGCTGGGCGGCACCAGGGCAACGAAAAGTCACGCCATCAGGTTGGGAAGGAGGATAAAAAAAAAAAGGAGAAAGGAGATCGGGAATTAAAATAAACCCGATCAAAACAATCAGAACGGAATTTTTGAATCGGAAATCTTTTCCGAATAAAAAATAAAAATAACAATAATAAAAGTTAAGGAAACTAAACTAATACATATCAAATATATAAATATACTCGTAAAAATATTTAAGATAATAAATATCGATAAAAACCCGAGAAATAAATATCAAAACCGCTCCCAATAAACGGGACTTTACAAATTGCTTATTTATTTATTTTTATTTAAAATCCGGTTAAAAACAATTCAGGTATATATCTGTATATTAAAATAATATATGCTTCATTGACGTGATATTTCAATCAAACTAGTTCATATACCACACCTTGTGCGGAGATATTTATATATTTGATGTTTTTTTTGAATAAAATGTCACCAACTTGTGTATGTGGAAACTAATAATATATTTATAAAATAAAAAAAGAATCAAATTAAATATTTATTAAAATTTATCACTAACAAAATTTTGTAAGGAAAAAAGAAAAAAAATATATACAATTTTTAGAGAAAATTACATAACACCACCCTTAATAATCACTCTTTTCCAATAAACCAACCCTTAACAATTTTAGCATAAAATCACCCTTAATATTCAACTATTTGCAGTAAACCACCTCTAATAATTTTTTGGCATAAAACCACCCTTAATTTCTAAATGTTTGCAATTAACCACCCATACTAATTAAAATTACTTCAAATAATTCAAAATTGAAGCATTGACAAAGTAAATTTTCATTATTAATATCACAATTAATTTCTATACTTTGATTAAGTATTATAGTTTGGTTAGTATCACAATTTATACTAGAAAAATAATCAAAAAAATTATGCAATTTTATTACCCATGTACAAAAAATAAAAAAACTATAGAAATTTTATTTTCAGTAATTTATATACTATTTCATATTTTCAAGCCTAAATTAAAAAATATATTTTTAATAAGCTATATTTTTAAAAAAATAACGTTTAATTTTGTGCATAATACAAAAGTATTTTGGCTTATGTATTGTTCATGGATAATAAAATTCGTTTTAATTTTTATTTTTCTAGTATAAAATGTAATACTTAACCGAACTATAATACTTAATCAAACTATTGAAATCATCTATGATATAAATAATGAAAATTTATTTTATCTATGCTTCAATTTTAAATTATTTGAAGTAGTTTTAATTAGTATGGGTGTTTAATTGCAAAAATTTAAAAATTAAGGGTGGCTTTATGCCAAAAAATTATAACGGGTGGTTTACCGCAAGTAGTGAACATTAAGGGTGGTTTTATGCTAAATTTATTATAAAGGGCGGTTTATTGTAAAAGAGTAATTATTAAGGGTGGCTTTATGTAGTTTTCTCTAATTTTTAACTTTTAAAGTTTTACCTTTAGATCTTTCGGCATTGTGAAAAAGTATTTGTAAAAATTTTCAAAAAAAGATCGGCATTTAAAAAAATATTTTTAAACAGTATGTTGCTTATGATATGGTGTTTAGTCCGATCGAAATCAGAATAAATATTTTTTAAAAAAAATCGGCATTTAAAAAAATCAAATCACATCGAAATTTTGTTGAAAAAAGATGTTGTTGAAAAATAATATTAAAGAAAAAAGCGAATCTCTTTTTACGAAAAAAAATGATTTACAAATCTTTAAATTTATCACTAACGAAATTTTTGAGTAGAAAAAGGAAAAAGAGAATGAAAGAATTTGGCCTACTAGGCTCTTTTTGGTTTTTGTTAAAGAAACTATACCCATATTTTTTTTACCAACTTTCATTTAATGGTAGGTAAAACTAATTACCTCTTCTATTTAAAAAAAATATTTGTTATTTGTTATTTGATATTTAAGTGTAAATTTTAATTTTCAAAAACTGAATTTGTTTTTTATTTTCTTTTATTAATTTTTTTGTCTTTTTTATTTTCTTTATTTTTTTAATTTTCTAGAATGAAGAATTTTTCACATACCGGAATTTTCACATACCGGAATTTTTACATACCGGAATTTCACATACCGGAATTTCACATACCAGAAATTTCACATGCCGGAATTTCACATACCAGAATTTCACATACCAGAATTTCACATACCGGGTTATTTTCTTTATTATTATTTCTTTAATTTTCTGGAATGAATTTATCATACTAGAATTTATCATCATACCAGAAATTATTACATACCAGAAATTTACATACCGAAAATTTACATACCGGAAATTAAACTCATACCAGAAATTTACATACCAGAAATAAAACTCATACCAGAAATTTAAAAAGTTTAAGAATATAGCACTCTATCATACTAGAAATTAAACCAAATTGCCAATGCGAACACTGTAATTAAAGTATGTGCAACAACTCTTATTACTACACAAACATAACAGAAGAAGTCATTATCAAATTGGGCATAGAAAACACTTACTCCAAAGGCACACTAGCAACTTGTGTCAACACATGGCCATAAGATCTTATAACATGAGCAACAAGATCTAAGGCCAAATCAACCAGCCTGGCATCTAAATGCTAAAGCAATATGTGCAACACATATCCAACGCAAGGGAATTGATCCACTAAACTAAAGTGTAGTGGACGAAGATAGACATCCTGGATTAGTATAAACTAATACTTAGTGGACGAAGATAGACACCTGGATTAGTATAAACTAATACACATAGTTAATATGAACATGTACTTTTTGAGCTGTTAGCTTAAGGATAGGAACACATGAATTGAATTATTGAGATAGATGATATGTTTTTACAAAGAAGTAGTTCCGGTAACGTCCATGGTTATGGTGGAGTTGAGCAACGTGGGTCTTAATGTGCTCTTCAAAGCATCGACACTAAAAGACATGAGCTTCCATGTCTTCATTCTATACTCTTATGTAGTAGTTACTCTTCTTCTCCTTCCTTGCCTTGTCATCTTTAACAAGTACATTTTTTCAGACTCCCAATCTACAATGCATAAATTAACAACATAATTCATACCATAACTATAGAGCACAAAATTTCACATACTAGAAAAGAAGATTCACATACCTGAACAATTGTTTCTTTGTCTCTATGCTGGCGTGGTGGTACCGGACCACCCACCACATTCCCTCCTGCATTGCATCTATCATACTTGTTCATAGATTCCTTTCTCAACCTGATACCCAAGGAAATCCGAGCCTGAGAGCATTTCAGCAAACACGTGGTGTGCACCAGAGAAGGAAAATCCAATCAATGAAATTGTGGGATCAGAGGCATCAAACAATATATATGAGCAACAAAATTAAGCGAAGATTGAGTTCAAATGCTTGGATCATGCTGATTCACTAGGTCTAACTCTGATCAATAACAAGGGAAGGTACCTGCCTCTCGACTCCATCTGTGGAAGCGGAGGGGATGGCGGCGGAGCGACGGTGGAGTCGGCAGCAGCGGCGAATATGAAATGGAGGCGGAGGAATTCGATGTGGAACTGGACTTGTTTGCAAAGGAGGATTAGCGAAAGAGAAGAGAAGAAGTTGTTCGCAAGAGAATGAAAATAGAGCGGAGAGGCGGATGAAGAGAGGTGGGTTAGGTTTCACTATAAAAAAGGGATTTAGGGTATATTTACTTAATGAAAAAGCCTAGTTAGCATGTTATATTCTTAAAAAGGCCTATTAACCAAATTAGCCCAAAGAGAATTTAATTTTTGTGAAAATATTTGTAAAAATAAAAATTAAAAACAAAATACAGATATTCAAAAAGCGAATTTGATCAAAAATTTTAAAAATTATTTGTTGCTTATTAGATGGTGTTTAGACCGAACGAAATCTAATCAAAATTTAAAAAAGTTTCAACGTTTTAAACAAAATGAATCTAATGAAAATTTTATAAAACAGTACGCTGCTTATGAGATGGTGTTTAGGTCGATCGAAATCTGATCAAAATTCAAAATTTAAAAAGGTTTCAACGTTTTAAACAAAATGAATCTAATCAAAATTTTATAAAACATTACGCTGCTTATGAGATGGTGTTTAGGTCGATCGAAATCTGATCAAAATTTAAAAAACAATACGACGAAATATGAAAAATATGACGAATCCTATTAGACGGAACACGAAAAATACGACAAAACATGGAAAAATTAAAAAAAAAACATATCAATGTACGAACTTTTGATTATTAGATGGTGCGAGATTTACCTGAAAAAATACGACGAAACAATAAAATTGTAACTTGGAAAATATCTTCAAATCGTCGGAACCTGGAAAAGACGACAAAACATAATCAATAGACAACATAATTGAAATTGAAAGATGTAGAAATTTGTATATTAACATGAAAAATAATAAAAGTATATTGACTTATGAGAAGATGCGTTCCATATATATAGATGTGTTCTATATATATAGTGGAAATAATGTGAGAAGTGTACTTGAGAAGTTTACCTTAAGTATATTTGAAATCATGATATAACTTCCCTTATAAGTTAGCATCGTAATGTACAAGAGAAGTTTAACGATCAATCTATCGTAGCTTTAGAAAATTAAATATTTATAACTTATATATTGTTTTAGTAAAAAAAAGATATTTTTGGTTTAATTTGTGATTTAGTAAAAGATATAATGCGACAAAAAAGTGAGGCCGTCACGTCAGCTTTATGTTGCCTACCTTATTAAAGTATATAGATTTTCATATATTAAAATGGGTGTGGGTTTCAAACCATGAAAAAAGGTTCATTCTCTCACCATTTTATCAGCTGAAATAATTGGATTTCACTATTATTTTATTTAGGTTATACTTAATACAAAATTTCATATACTCAATCTCAATTACCCATTTTTATTGTCCGAAATTGTAACACCCCGAATTCTCAGAACTCGGGACATTACTGGTTAGGACCTCACAATGGGTCCCGACCTCAGTTTGACAACAATATTACTAGGATCTTGCAACAAGACACAAATAAGGAAAAACCGAAATTTATAAAATAGTATTTTAAAGGTAATGAATGCAACACGGTCTAGCAACCTAAAGTACTTAAACAAGGGAAAGACGAACAACTGTCTTAACGAAAGGAAGAAAGAAAAACTCAACCCCGACCCCCACTCTAAGGAGTACAGAGACCCGGCTGACCTCTACTTCCGGATCACTCAGTTGCTGGTCTAACCTGCGGTAAATCTAAAAACACAACAAGAGGAACCATTAGCTAGTTATCTAAATATTAGAAGACTAATAGTAGCACACACACACACATAAAAATATAAACACCCATCATGCTTTCAAACAAGTCCATTTATTATCTTAAGTTAAGTTACTCGTTCACGCTAATGCTACTTAGTTTGTGACACGAGGGATTCCCAAACCTCGCCTCCGCCCCCGTGTAACCATCAGGAATGGATCCGATGCATCTCACCTTGTACCTGCCTGGTCTGGGTATATAGAACCTCCTAGTCTCCTGTCAGAGTTGGGCAGTGATGTCACGGCCCGTTCTAGACACACTTGGGCCTTAAACATAATAATAACGGTCGTCCTAGCAAGTTATTATTATTAAAAACACGCACATAACACACACAACTACTATCACTCAACTAATATCCAGAAACTGGCTAAGTAAGTCGCAAGGACTTACCTGAGTCAAAACACACTCTAACACGTCTCAAATAGTCCGTACTCGTGGTAACTCAAACGCCTGTCAAATAAGGCATGTGGATCAAAATCACATCTAGATGTCCAACCTCATGCGAAGGAATTACGAAAATAGCTCTCTTACGGTAAAAAGACCATTTTACCCTTAGTGACGTAAATTCTCGAAGTTATTCTTAAAACCCTACTAATTTCTTTTAGCATTTGTTTTCCATAAAAAGTTTCTCTCTGAAAATTCTTATAAGTTAAGCTAGCTCGAAACCATTCCTCAAAATATAACACTCCTCCTCTTTCCAGCTCTCACTCTACTCTCTCATATGTATATATACATATGCACATACTCTAAGTTTTCCTTCAACTCAAATCATCCGTAACTACTAGGTATTTATATATATATAGCTACATAATTCATATTTCCCCAACTCGCACTGATTTATATATACCCACATATATAACTATATAAATCCTTATATATATAAAATTATATAAATATATATCTCTCAAAAACTCCAATTTATTTATATATATATATTTATACCCTCACATTTAGTACTCAGTAGTGCACATATACATATATAGCTATACTTCTTAATCTGTATCAAATTTTATGTATATATGCGTATTCTACTCCATAGAGGTACAACCCGGTGTTTATATACATTCATATCCCTGACATTCATATATGTTTATGCCCATCCATAGCCTTAAACTCATGTGAAACTACGTATGCTTGAACTGCAGTATACCGATGCGGAGAGATACTAACCGTACGTACTATGTCACGAAAAAGGAAAGGGGCTGCAGCCTGGTTCGATCGGAGTAGCCTTCGGTTAGGGACTCACCGGATCTGTGTAGCAACGATCGCAAGGTAGGTTAGGGACGTCTCCCGATCGAGGCTGCGAAAGAGAGAAAAAGACGAAGAGAATGTTGGCACGTTACCTTCGTTGCCGGCACGTTGAAGGCTGCAGAACACGAGACGAGAAGTCCGTTGATGTGCCGCCCGGTCTTGAGGAAGGCTCCGCTCACCGACTCGTCTTCCGGATGACACTGTAGGCAACGGAGAGACCATCGGTATGCTGTAACGTGTAAACAGAAAAGGAAGGCGGAGAATAGGCGGCAATAGAGGTTTACCTTCTGCAACAGCGGCGGCGGCGACGTTAGAGGCTGGCGTCCGGACAACCCGCACTGGTGGTCGGCCCTACTACTGCTGCGAGAAGTCGGACGGTTGCGGGTGAGTTCCGAAATAGAGAAGAGAAGGGAAGGAGAACAGTGAGGGGACGAAGGCGACACTTACCGGTTCCAACGGCGGATGGCGGCATCTGGCGGTCGACCGAAGGCGGTGCAGTGGCGGCTCGATGGCTGTTAGGACCTGCCGTCGAGGCTAACGGCTGCTGTTGCGGTTATCGCTTCTTCAGGATGCAGGGGATTGGATGAACTAGCGGCATTCAGCAGGTGGGTAGATTAGGGTTAGATTAGGTTAGCTTAATTAGGTTAATTAGATGTTAAGAATAGCTGGGTTGGGCCGGCAGTCCTCACACAATTGGGCCCCCCTTTCCTTCACTAAAACGAGCTGAAGCGAAATCCGTTACTCGTATGGATCGGTAGGCAATTTGCGGAAAAGCATTACGGAATTAAATTCCGTATAATATAATTTCTTATCTTATTTTAGAGGTACGTAATTTATTTTCGGTTACCTAGTTTCATCATTTTATGTGAATTAAGGTCACATAAAATGATAGAATTTAACTCGTTTTATTTTATTTCAGATTGACGTATCGGAATTTGGTTATATTCCGTATTAAACGGATTTTAAAATTTTTGGTTATTACAGAAATCCAATACCCAATTTCAAATACTCAAGCTTAACACATAGTCACGAGTTGAGAAAATGCATGAAACATTTTTTGTTGCTTGCTTTTGTAACAACCGAAAATTTTGTTCCAGTTATTCTCCTTTAGGACTTCTTTCAAAACCACCAGAGTGGTGCCAAAAGGAGGTATCCACCCCTGCGGCACCAAGAGCCCACGGGCGCGACAACCTGGGGTTGCCGTGGTCGCGGAAAATTGTAGCCGCGGGTGCTGTTTTGCAACAAATCTCGAAAGATCTGTTTGTAACCGTCGTCCGTTCTTTCCTTTTTTTGTTTTATCCTACCTTCGATCTTCCTAGGATTCATTTTTGGCCTTTTCATCCTCCATCCGTTCTTCTTTTCCCACTTACATGAACCTATTCTTCCTCTCCTCCTCCTTATTCTTCCTTTCTCCAAGTGTGTGTGAGTTGCAACCTTCTACACATGGGTTAGAGACCGTGGACCTGATGATGAGTCTTTGGATTAGATAGTAAGTCTTTTCTTCTCACTCTTCCTTCTTCTTCGTTTCTTCGTTTCTTCCTCTTCATTTCTTCTTCTTCTTGGCAAAGAATCAAGATCAAGTATTGATTTTGTGTGTTGTCTTGCGCCCGGTGTTGTTGTGAGAATCTAGGTCTTGTTGTGATTGTTGTTGTGTGGGAAACACACAGTAGAGCAAAGACGGCATAAGAGGAGATTGTTGTTTGTCGAACCTTCGACATTCATCCCTGGAGTTATCCGTACCCACGCCTGTGTATTTCTGCACCCGCACCTTCCCTAAATCAGCTCCCTCGTGGCTCAATGTCCCCGCGGTTGTGGCGTCTTGGAGCTTGTCACTGCTCCCGCGCCTTCCTCTACCACGGTCGCGCCTTGTCTCCAATGAGTACCACCTTTCTTGGTGCGTTGCTTCCTTCCTTATTTTAGTTAGCCTAGTAGTAGAATCATGCTACGTTGGACCCGAGCAGAACTAGTGGGAATGTCAGTTAGTGGCTTGTGGATTCTTAGGTGTTTGGAAGTGGTTTGAGAGCTTTGGAGCTTGTGGTGTGGATATTGATCTTATGAGGATCTTGAGACTAGGATTGAAATATCTTAGCATGTGTTGTATGATCTTGTAATGATCATTGAGACTAGAAGTAGGAACCTTCTAGAATGTGGTATATGACCTTATAAACCAGAAGTCTAGTACTTCTAGCATGACGGATAAGTCTTAATTGTGTGCCTTGTTGTTCAGGCATCGAGTTCTTCCTACGGGAATCTAAGAGAGGCTTATAGCAGGGATTATCTTGAGACAGGTAAGTCCATTGGGCTTACCTGGTTGACTTCTGTGTGTAGGCTTAGCTGTGATACTGGTGTGTGCTAGATGTTAATATTGAGAACATGCTAGGACGACCTTTTATGATAATTGGTCCAAGTGTATGATAACCGGGCGGTGACAACTTGTTCATTTCTACAGGAAACTGGGAGGTTCTCTACGACCAGTTCAGGCAGGTAAACGGTGAGATGCATCGGATCTAGTCCTGTCAGTATAAGGGGACAGAGACGAGTTTCAGGAGATTCTCATGTCTAAAAAGAAGTTGAATTAGTAAGAGTGTATCACCTAATGAAAGATAATAACCGACTTGAGTGTGAGCATGTTTCAGGAGATTCTCATGTTCCTCTTCTTCCTCTTCCCTTCTTTTCCTTTTGAACCTTGTACGAATGAATGTTC
Organism: Fagopyrum homotropicum; assembly: GCA_033239125.1. Classification (NCBI taxonomy): domain Eukaryota; kingdom Viridiplantae; phylum Streptophyta; class Magnoliopsida; order Caryophyllales; family Polygonaceae; genus Fagopyrum; species Fagopyrum homotropicum. The sequence goes on along the minus strand of BSWB01000005.1, from coordinate 7,147,832 downwards.
TTTTATCACCTCCTCCATGCAGAGACAAAATCACTTCAGATCATACCTCAAATATTTCGTGCATTTCTAGTTTTCCCACCTTGTCAAACTATCTTCTTTGGGGTCGATTCTAGGTATGTTATACTCTTATTTTATGGTTCATATTTTGATATGTTGTAGTTATTTTATCTTAGTTTAACATATAATTTTGGGATTATATCCAACGGTTATATTGTGAGATGTAAATCAATAAAGTTAGGATGAATTTATGGAAATTCTAGAGTTGTTGAGCTTGTGTTGTTGCTAAGTTTGGGACATGTTTTAGATAGGTTAAACTCAACTTTTATGGTTGAATTTTGGACATGATACAAAAGTATAAGATAGCTTAGAGTATAATTGGCATTGTTGAGATCCAACGGTCGAATTTCAAGATTTAAAATGTTAAAACATAGGCGGATATTTAGTTTATACCTAGGATTTTGGTGAAATGACCAATTATAGAAGATATTCAAAGAGGAAGCAACTTTGAGGAATTTTTGTGAAGAAATTTGATCGAACCGTTTATCTAACCAAGAGTTTGTATGACATAGTATGTAACACCTCGAATCCGTGGGACTCGGAGTGTCACATTGGGTTAGGATCTCACACTGGATCCTGACCCTAGCCTGACAACAAGCTCACTAGACCTTACAACATGGTACTGACTGATATAAAACAAATACATAAAACTGTATAAACAATACAATTCAAAGGTAAAGACAACGTAGCCGAGTATAAACAACATCTTCACACAGGAGGGGAAACAAGACATCATCCTCACGGAGGAGGGACAACAAGACATCCCAAACCAACCACCTAATGTACGAGAGTCCTCGGCCTGTCACCATGCCAGATCACTCAGCAACGTCTAACCTACAAACATCTACAACACGGTATGAAACCGTTAGCTAACCATACATATATAAGGTAATGCATAAGCACAAGCACAATCATGAAAGATAAACACATCAGCATGCTATCACACATTTACCCATTTATTATCTTTATATAATAACCATTCACTCAAAAACCGTATATATATATATATATATATATATATATATATATATATATATATATATATATATATATATATATATATATATATATATATATAGATGAAAGTATGTGACACGAGGACCGATACATCCCCGCATCTGAGTGCAATGTCCAGCTGTACGAGTATCGGTCACACAATCCGTGTACGCTATGGGAGTGGATTGCGCCCTTGTTGTAAACCAGTCTGACCCGACATCAGAGAACCTCCCAGACTCCACGGCGGGATGAAAGGGAAATGTTATCACAGCCACACAGTGGGGCAGTCAATAGAACATAGGTCGATAAAAACGACAACTCTTGCTATCATAGCAAACATATAAAGCACACACAACTTATGCAAACACCCAATATAGGGATGGTAGTTAAGTAAGTCCTACGGACTTACCTCAACCTTGTACAATCACAACCATGATCAACCTCCAATCCTGAGAGGGACACTGCCTAATAACTGTAACACCCCGGATTCCTGGAATCCGGGATATTACTGTTTAGGACCTCATAATGGGTCCCGACCTCAGTTTGACAACAATATTACTAGGATCTTGCAACAAGACACAAATAAGAAAACCGAAATTCATAAAGATGTATTTTTAACGGATGAATACAACAAGGTCTAACAGCCTATAATACTTAAACAAAGGGAAAAGACTAACTGTCTTAACAAAAGGAAAGAACGACAAAGCAACAACTCAACCCCCACTCTAAGGAGTACGGAGACCCGGCTGACCACTACTTCCGGATCACTCAGTTGCTGCTCTAACCTGCGGTAAATCTAAAAACACAACAAAACAACCATTAGCTAGCTATCTAAACATTAGAAGAAAAATAATAGCACACACACACATAGCAATAATAAACACCCATCATGCTTTCAAACAAAATCCATTTATTATCTTCATTTAAGTCATTCACTCTTACTAATGATACTTATTTTGTGACACGAGAGATTCCCAAACCTCGCCTCCGCCCCCGTGTACCCATCAGGAATGGATCCGATGCATCTCACCGTGTACCTGTATGGTCTGGGTATAGAGAACCTCCCAGTCTCCTGGCAGAGCTAGGCAGTGATGTCACGGCCCGTTATACATACACTTGGGCCTTAACACATAATAACGACGGTCGTCCTAACAAGTTGTTATTATAACACACATGGTACACACACCACTATTATCACTCAACTAATATCCAGAAACTAGCTAAGTAAGTCGCAAGGACTTACCTGAATCAAATCACAACTCTCTAAAATCTCAACTCGGTCTGCAACCGTGTAAACTCAGTCGCTTGTCAAACATGCACGTGGATCAGAATCACATCCCAAACTCTTAGAAGTTATAAACTTCTAAGATGTACAAACTCATGAAGAGGAATTACTAAAACCCTCTTAAGGTAAAATGACCATTTTACCCCTGGTCCCGAAATCTCCAAAATACTCTATAACCTAGTTCCAAATTCTTCTTTGGAACCTACTTCCATAATCTAGTTCTCAAGAGATAGTTTATTAAGGATTTATAAAAGTTAACCAAAATTCTAGATTCCCTAAAAGAATCGCTAAGGTCTGACTTTAGCTCAAGATATGGGGCTCGAATAAAAATATAAAAAATTCCGAAATAATTCTCTAAATTATCTATGATATCTAATCTACGCATAGGAGCAAGAATTTCTTAAAATTGTTCCACTATCACTTCTATAGAAAACTCTAAAGTTGGTTACAACACTAAAATGTTCCATACTTAGTAAAAATTCCATTGCTGGAAAACAACTCAAGTGCTCTACTTCGGGACCTTATAAATTATAATCCGACCGTTAACTATCTCTTAAATTTTAATACACCTAACTACATATTTCTATCTATCACATATTAAAATTTCAACGGTGGATGCTTAATCTAACACATTAAAATTGATCCCCAAGTTCGGTACTCATAAGAAATATTTCTGGATTAAAAGTTTAAAGGGTTCTGAGTTCGACTCCTAATGGCAACTGCAGGATACAAAATAATGAACCTATCTTCAACAGCTTGTACTCCTGATTAGCAGGGATTGATTCACTCTCAACCTACGTCTCCAATTCTATCACAAAACTGGAATCACGACTCTATTCCGACTCCAACAGATTTCAGCGGGAGGATGATTTACCTGTCTGTAGAAATGAAGGAACTCGACGCTGCTGAGATTCTCCGGTGCTGATCGGTATTGGCAACGCCGATGGAGGCAAGAAGAAGGCTGCAGTAGGGAACTCCCTGTCGTTAGAGGATTTGTGCAGGTTCGGCTGGGTGGTACGTGTTCGCCCCTAAAGGTGTGTGCAAATAAGTTTTAAATTTATAAAACTAGAATCAAGCAGCGAACCCGCAGTGTACGGATCGACGTAGCTAAGCAAGAATTCCAGAGTATCGAACACAGGGATTTGGGTGGGAACGAACTCGATTGCAGATTATCAAGCAAGTAAATATGAGAGTTTTGCAAATATTGGGAAAAACAACAATCCTAAAGATCCAAGTATCCAGCTGTGGCAATCGATTCAAGATATACTTAATGATATAAAGACAGAGTTGAGATATGCAAAGGTATACTAATGCAAGGTAATCGTACGGTGAAGTTTCAAAAACCTTATGTAACTCACCTACAAGGCACTCTCTATACAGGTTGTTGAGACTCAATATAGAAAGATTCTAAAGGTGAGAATTAGTGTCAAATACCCAAACTTATAACCCAAGGATCAAGACTAACTTAACCGATTGAAGTTGTGACACTCACAATCGAGGTAGAGGTTGTTGAGGCTTCACTACCACCTAGAAAAGACAAGTCTAAACTAAACTAAAGCAAATCTTTAACTTTGGATTAAAGTAAAAGCAAGTTCGTAGACTTAAGAGAAATCACGGTTAGTTCTTGAGATTCCACGGCCGTGGACTCAAGAACAGGCCGTAATTTAGGGTTGTCGGCGATTCTCTCTAACTCTCAGGGTCTAATCTGTTTGCGATCGATCTATCATCATCTAAGCCACAACTATCAACCTTTCACCTTAGAATTGTTAAGGGTTTTTAGCCAATAACAGTCATGTTGATATCAATTCAAGAATTAAAAGATAAAAAGATGAAAACTTTCAAGAACTTTCAATAATCTTCAAACTAATCTCAAAGTCACAAAGAGAACAAGTATTGTCAAAGGATTCAAAGTAAAGCAAACAATCACAACCTTAGGAAAGAAGGGAAAACGGGATGTCAATCCGTTTTCCAAATCAAACCTAAACAAGAAGAGAGATCTTCTTGCAAAATCTTCCAAAAACTTCGATCTTCCGCCAATCCGGAGATCTCAACAGCAATCTCCACCAAAAGTGCGAGATTAGGGCAATTCCCAAACACGAACTTCAATCTCCAACGAGATGTCAATGCTTCCAAGCAAGGGCTAAACGAGGTGTAGCCGGCCTATGCGTCGATGAAGCGTTGTGTGTAAGCGAGCATGAATAAGGGTAAGTGGGGATAAGCGATGATGACGGAATCTTGCTTCGTCCGTCTTTTTATAGTGCAGGGCAAAATGTCGGCCTGGCCCAATCTTTAAAAGATTGTGGCTTCAAAGTGTGGCGAAAAGATTCGCCAAGATCACGGTCGTGGAAGTGTTCCACGACCGTAATTTAGAGCGTGGATATAAATACGGTTTGCACCATATGTTCCACGGCCGTGTAATCCACTGGAATGAACTTCAATTTCTGACTCCAAATCCACGGTCGTGGAATTGAACGTGGAACGTGATACGGTCGTATTTTAGAGCGTGGTTTAGGGCAAGAACGTAATTCTTCCCTAGCCTCGTGCATTCCTCAAGCTAAAACTCAAATTTGCTTCCAAAGAATGTCCTCAATCTATGGACATATCAACTCAACTCTCCTTTGCTCGATTCCGTTCGGAAATAGCTCCAAATCACCTATAATCAACATAGAACTAGTGTAGACATCCATATCGACAATATAGGTAATACTAGCTCACATATGCACAAAGTTCAATCAAAGACTATCGATATGAATCAAATACGTTTAGAAAACGTGCCTAAAATATCACAATATTTCATGCTAACAAATAACCCCATACTTAACACTTGCTTGTCCCTAAGCAAGGTCTTTCAAAAAGCTTTAAACAAGAGTTAGGATGAAATATGTGTACCTTCTTTTGGGTGAATGTGACTTCTAAAAAATAGATCATTCTCAAACCTTGCTTCAATCGTTCTTCAAACTTTCACACACTTAATTAAAGAGTAAGAGGCAAAGAAAACTCATGAACCAATTTAACTTCAAAACAAGCATTATAACCCTCAAACATTATCAAAATCAATCACAAGAAACTTCAATTTAGATCACCAAGTCATATAAAATTCTTTTGATCTTAAGGACTTTCAAAGAAAAGGTCTAGAATATGGAAGGGAAGGGAAAACTTTAAGGGAAAGTGGTGCATAAATCCGGGAAAGTGGACAACTACCTTCTTCTTCTTATGCGGTTCCCGCAACACTTCAACTTAGAGCTTCGCTCTCTTCTTTTCATTTTTCGACTTTACTTTTGGAGTTATGGACAGAGGTGCACAAAAACCGAAGCCTAGGAGATCGGCGTTTCTCAAATTTTCAAGAGATGCCTCAAACCCTTAGCGCACATACCATAATCCGCTAGGAATATCGCTCAATCCGACTTTGGCAAGACACAAACACCCGGCTATGTGAATGGTGCCGAGTTACTCATCGTCATGATTGACTTCCCCAAACCTATAATTTCTTTCTATTCAATTGATTGCAAATAATTGCTCTCATGGTCCTCCCACATCAAACATGCCTTTTTCTCATTCACTTCTCCAAATTCCCAGATAGGTAAAGGAGACTAATATTTCAACGAGGAGCTAGATGATCAAAGAAAGAAGAAAGAAAGTATCGAATTGTCTTAATCATTTCAACAAGAAGTATAGGAACTTATAATGTGATTTCAACTTCAATTTCCTAGCATGATTTAGGTAACATTTTCACATTATAAAACTTGCAAAAGAGGTAAAATTCATTCATTCAAGTTCTTTTCAATTCACAATCCTTTTAAGCATGCAATTGTCATCAAACTCAATTCACAAGTAGTGATTATCATGAAAATCATCTCAATTCATTAGAAGCACAAAATTTTCAAAAATTTTTAAATTTTATGGGTTTTTCAAGTTATTTTTCATGCAATGCAATAAGGAAACGTGCAACACATAATGAACATGCAACGATAGTCTCCAATGAAAGCGAACATAGTAAGTAGAGTTATTGCAAACTTTTTAGTACATCCCACCCCATACTTAGGACGAACATTGTCCCTAATGTTCAAAAGAAAGAAAGAAAAGAAAGAAAAGAAAAAGAAACTCACAAAGTGGTGGCGGGAATGTCTAAAACGAACGATCATGCATCAATCACTGTGGCGCCGGCGGAGGTGGGAATGGGGAGAAGCTGGAGTCGTAGTGCCGCCCAAACTACTGGCGGTAGACGTCCCTCATCATGTGGTCGAGGTCGTCGAGGCGTCCGTCTCTAGCGTCGGCCCGGATCTCCAACGCTCCAACTCTCTCTGAAAGTCCGGTAGCCCAATCCGGCATCTGCTCGTACCATCCCGGGGCGTGACTGTACCATGCGGGGGCGTCGGATGGTGCTGATGCTGGTGGTGGTGCTGCTGGATGCTCCGTGGACCAAGGAGGTGGGGTGGAATACCATGTGGGAGGTGTGGTCATCCACGTGGGCCTCTCACTCACGCTAGCGCGGCGAGATGACGAGCCTGAGGCTCTAGCTGGACGTGGAGAGCGTCTAGGTACATCTGGGGCCGCCTCCGGCTGGTCCGGAAACGTGCCAAACTCCTGCTCCGCTCCTCCTCCACTCTCGAACTGATCTCCCATATCCTCCTCTACAACTGGCGGTAGGACGTAAGGGGGAGCTACTATCCTGTTCGCATGCATCGCATCGAACGCCTCCTTCCAATTATGGCGTCCCGCCATAATGGAGTACTCCGGCAGCCACTCTATACCCCTACCCGTCCTACTCTCCCACGGCATGCCCGCATAAGGCGGACCTCTATGTGTGGGGAAAATGAGACCCCTAACCATGAAAGCATGTAGCCCTAAGGGGACGGCCGGTATGCGGGTGCAAGCAGAAAAATCTACACCAAAACTCCTAGCAATGTGGGTAACTATCCCACCATATCCAATGTTCCCCTTCTTCTTGTTCTTGAGCTTGCTCATCGTAGCAGCCAAGAGAGTAGCACAATCTGCACGGCGTCCATAGAGCATGCAATAGAGCAAGAATAGCTCATCCGTCTTGATCTTTTGGGGCGTCTCCGTCCTAGGAAAGAGACACTCCGAAAGAACGCGGTGAGCTATCTTCAAGGCTAGATGGTACATCAATCTAGCCTTGGTATCGGCGGGTTGCCAACGGTCCTCGTCGGCGTATATCATCGCAACTTCCTCCCAAAAGTTCTTGGGGTAAACTCCGCTCGGAAATCGACCATTAAAGGTCTCATGGAACCCGAAAATGGTCCCAAACTCAACAATACTCAAATGATAGTCTTTTTCCATGAGACGGAAAGAGACGGTCCTATCGACGTGGCTGTGCTCGAAAGACGTCACAACCTCCCGGGTGATCTCCTCATAGGCGTCTTCACGAATGTTCGTGAAGACAAGCAATCCGGCTCTATCCAAGAGCCATGTAAGATCATCAACTATGTTGAGAGGATGTAGATCCTCCAACAACAAATACCTAGGACCAATCACTGTCCTCTCCGTGATCCTCTCAAATGCAGCAAGGTGGTTCTCATGTATGGTCGGGATGCTAGGGTGAGGAGGTGAAGATGGAGGTGAAGGTGAAGATGGTAGTGAAGGAGATGAGGGTGGTGGTGCCCTAGAGGTGGAGGGATTGCCTTTCCTTTTCTTATTCTGCTCTCCCTTCTTCTCCTTTATCCTTCCCGACACTCTCCTTACAAAATCCATTTTTCTCCAAAAATTACGGTCTGTTCTTGGGAATTTACGGCCGTGGTTTACCCATAGACTGTGATTCGTCTCAGAATTTCACGAATCTCAGCAAATTCACCAACAATCACCACAACAAGCAGTCCTAATCTAATTCCTTCCAGTCTTTGTCAATTCTTCCTAAAAATCTATAGCAAAAACGAACCAAATCCGCGAAAATCAAGAAGAAAGAATAAACCTCTTTTTCGGATTGAAAAACCCAAAATGCGCGTTTGTTGATGGATTTCCGCTCGGTTTGTCGCTTGGATCTTGTTCGTGGTTGGATTTGCTGCAGTTTAGGATGAAGAATCGTTGAAAACGATTAGAAAACGAAGATTTGGAGGAGGTCGTGGGATTTCGGCGTTTAGGTCGTGGAAAGGGAATTTTTGGGGCAAATTTGTGAAGAATGTGGCTTATATAGTCGCAGGCAAAATTTTGAAAATCACGGTCTGTCGGGGTGTTCCACGGCCGTGGAAGTGTACGGAACCGTGGTTTTGGTGATTTTTCAAAGGCTTTTGAGAATTACGGCCACTGTAGCTATGACGACCGTAATTTTGACCGTGGAACCTTCTGTAAAGCTTCAAAGTCCAAATTTCGTCACTCTTCTTCGTCATTATTCTCCCTTTTTCCTTTTCCATTGATCCTACAACCAAAAACACGAACATACCGGAAGAAATCGAGGCAAAATAAAGCGAAAACGTCTATTCTAGGCTAAACTATGAATCGAAAACGAAAACGAAAATGCAATACCTTGGGTTGCCTCCCAAGAAGCGCTTTGTTTAAGGTCCGTAGCTAGACCAATCTCGCACTTATTCGAGTGCGGTAGGCGCAAACTCCTCAGTTTGGAGTTCCGGCGTATACTTCTTGAGTCGTTGGCCGTTCACCTTAAAACTTCCGCTAGCTTCACCCCATACTTCAACTGCACCATGGGGGAAAATACGCTTAATTAGAAAAGGTCCGGTCCAACGGGATTTAAGCTTACCTGGAAATAGGCGAAGTCTTGAATTGAAGAGGAGAACTTGATCTCCTTCTTTGAGTCCAATCCGGAGGTTGGATAATAGGTGCTGAAATTAGAGCTTGCCGAATGGTGTTAAACGCGTCCAAACATTCCTGCGAAAACTCAAAAACCGCATCTTTCATCAATAGATTAGTGAGAGGTTTTGATATTTTAGAAAAATCCTTAATGAAACGTCTATAAAATCCAGCATATCCTAGGAAACTTCTTATCCCTTTCACCGAAATTGGGGGAGGAAGTTTCTCTATGGTCTCTATCTTAGCCTTGTCTACCTCTATCCCTCTACTAGAGACTAAGTGACCTAATACGATTCCTTCCTTAACCATGAATTGACACTTCTCCCAATTAAGAACTAGGTTAGTGTCTTCACATCTTTGCAAAACAAGAGAAAGGTTAGAAAGGCAATCTTTAAAAGAGGAACCGTATACGGAGAAGTCGTCCATGAAGACTTCCATGATTTCCTCGACGTATTCGGAGAAGATGGCCATCATGCACCGTTGAAAGGTGGCTGGGGCATTGCAAAGCCCAAACGGCATTCTCCTATAGGCGAACGTACTCCAAGGGCACGTGAATGTGGTCTTCTCTTGATCATCCGGATGTATCGAAATCTGAAAGAAACCACTATGACCGTCAAGGTGTAACGCCCGGTTTCGATATTCCCCTTCTTTCGTACTCCTATCAATATTTTTATTAGCAAATTCCATTTATATTGTTTTATTATTATTTTTAAAAGTGTTTTAAGACGTAAAAAGAAATTCCCGAGCATATTTGTATTTTTGGTTTACTTTCGGGAAAAGTTCGGAAAATCTTTCCGACCCGAAAATTCCGTTCCGAGCGTTTTGGAATCGGTTCTAGTTTCTTTTTTTTTATTTTATCTTTCTTCTCATCTTTCTATTCCCCTTTTTCATTTTTTTTGTCTCTTCTTTCTTGCTCCTGTTGCGGCTGGTGAGAGGCTAGTGCAGATCTACAACCTCGACATTAGCACTATGAGCCGACCCCTCGCTCACCTCCCCGACCTCTCGCTTCAGCCACCTGCAACCTACCTGTCTTCTCCTTCTGTCTCCCACTACCTCACCCAACTCTCAACCCTCTCACTTCTCCCTTTTACCCATCCCGCAGCCCCTGTTTCCCCTTCCTTGTGACAGGCGAACGAACAGAGTTGCAAGAACAAACCTTGGTTGTTCCCCTTCCTTCATCTCAGATTGGAATTGCTGGCCTTCTGAACCTTCTTCACCCTCCCAATTTCTAGCAGCATTTGCAGGAAGCCCGGAGACTCTCCATACCGCCTACTGCCGCGCCGGGAACTGCAGCGCCGCGCCGGAGAAGCGGCCCTTGCTGCATCGCCCTTGCCTCGCCCGTACCGAAGACAGAAGGCCAACTCGGCCGCCCGCTTTCCCCTTCCGTTGCCAGTGCAAACCGCCCTCCTTTGCTGCTTGTTGCCCTTGCCGCCGCCGGACTGCATCTTCTTCCCCATCGCCCATCGGTTTAAAAGTGAAAACCCTTTCACCTGATTGCAATCTGGATGTTCATTATTTTGATGTTATTACAGTTCATAACCTCTATTTTATATTTCACGCTTTTTTACCCATATTTATGGATTTAGCAACTTATTCCCTTCAATGGATTATTTACATAATATGGCCCATATTTTAATTTATGGAAAATGGCCCATGTTTCTAAAAATGCACAAATTGCCCTAAAATGTATTTGTCAATTTTTAAAGTCGGATTTCTATTACGGGATTTTAAAGTTGACGTTTGAAAAACGAGTTTTACCTTTGGGTTATACATTATATATATTTAAAATCAAATTTAGCATATAAGCTAAATTTCCTTAGCTTTTGTTTTAGGTCCGGAAGCGCCGGTATAGACCAACGAATCCTTTCTCCACATCCGTAGATCATCCTCCGCCATCGACCTTGTGTGAGTACCTCTTCCTCGTTTTAGTTATGTTTAGTATTAGTATCATGCTAGGTTGGATAATCTAGCATAACTTAGAGTGAATGCCAAGTAGTGGCTTTGAACCTTAGGTGAGTTTTGAGGATTTGATATAGTTTGATGGATTGGTGTTGATTCTAAGCTTGAGGTGGTATTGCGGTCTTGTGAGGTTGTTAATGGATTTAAGTTGTATGTTGACTTTGTGAGATCATGAGGACTAGGAATTTGTTATCCTAGCATGGTTAGGGTTTATGATCTTGCGAGATCATTTGGACTAGAAGTCTAAGGACTTCTAGCATGTGAGAGAGATGTTGATCGTGTGCCTTTTGACAGGCGTTGAGTGTCTTCCTGCGGGAAGCTGAGAGCGGGATATAGCGGGATTATCTTTGGGACGAGGTAAGTCTCCGGACTTACTTAGCTCGTATTCTTTGTATTAGCATTATTGTGTGTTGGGTGGTGTGTGTTATTATTTTACTGTTTATAACAACTAAACCGGAAATAGGATTACCAACATTTATATGTTTATATTTGGCCCAAGTGTATGATAACGGGCGGTGACCGCTTGTCCAGTCCAAAATGGGGATGACTGGGAGGTGCCTTGCGACCAGCCCATCGGGTGATGCTGATCCGCATCAAGTACAAACCCGTATGGTGAAAGGGGACAAGGGCGAGATCTTTAAGATTCTCGTGTCACAAAAGAAGTTGAATTAGAACGGGATATGACCTAATAATAAAAAGATAATAAACTGGATTGTGTGTTTTGGAACATGTTGTGTGTTTATGATGCCTTATGTGTGTGTGTGCCAATACCATGATTCTAATGCCTTGAATGCTAGCTAACGGTTTTATACCGATATTGTTGTAGTTGCCTTGCAGGTTAGGGACGCGGCCGAGAGATCCGGAAGAGTGGGCAGCCGGGGTCCGTACATTTTAGGATGGGTTTTGGGGGTTGTATTTATGTATTGTTTAGGGTATTATGTATGTCGCGTGTATGGCGGTTGCCTTTAGCGTTGTATCTCGGCTGAAGTCTTTCGTTGTTTTCTTTTGGGGTTCATATCATTGCATTAAAATGAATTTCGGTTTTGCCTTTATTTGTGTCTTGTTGTAAGATCCAGTGAAATTGTTGTCAGACTAAGGGTCGGGACCCATTGTGAGGTCTCCGCCCGTAGCATCCCGAGTCCCGCGGATTTGGGGTGTTACAAAAGTGGTATCAGAGCCCTAGGTTGACAACAATGGCACTCGCAATCTTCTAAAGGCCGAATAAGGAATAAACAGAACCCCACGGGTTCTGAGTTTTCGTTTTTAAAATCACATGCATGAGTCGGGGTAGAATGTACGGACCACCACTCCTTCCGTGGATCTCGGCAGCATAGTTTATTGGATTTTTAGTATATACATGTATATATGTATATATGTAGATATGTATCTTGGACTTAGGATGTTTTTGGGACTATTATTGTATGTGGATTGTATTTGCATGATGGACATGATTTATGTGTATAGTTGTATATGTGAACGATTATATGTTTTGGACCTTGTATTGTTGTAATATAATGTCGAATGCGTGATATTAGTAGTAATATGGACTTAGGACTTATATAGTTATGGATACGTATTCCTATTATACATAGTAGCATATGGAGATATAGGACCTTTTAGTTGAGATGCTATTATGAGATCATTGCCCTTGGACGACGTCATTTTTATAGGATAGTGTACATACGAGGACGAATATGCTCAATTATCGTGTTGAGAGCTACGTTCGGGCGAACACCTTGGTGTTCTTGTACTCCTTTAAAAGAAGGTCGAAGAGGAAGATTAGAGATGAGGTAAACGAAAGACGATCAAGTGGAAGGAAAACTCGAGACAACTAAAGAGGAAGTGATGTAGAGACAATACAAGAAAAGGGAGCAACATTAAAGTGTAGAAGCGGTTCTAAAAAAGCCGTGATCTAACGACGACTAGACCAATGGAGATAACGAACTGAAGTTCTTCAAGAAGACGCGTGGACAACTGAAGATACTAATCTAGGAGGAGAAGGGTACATTCGAGTAGTTAAAGGTGAAGTTTTCTTTAGACGCTCCTAAGCATCAGAGTCAAGATGAGAAGAGTGATCGAGCCATATGTGAAAGATTTAGTTACCGTAAGTTAAGCTTACGAGGTACCAATAAGAGAATTGTCAACATTACGAGAGTAATAAGAAGGGCATGGTTGGGATTCACGTGGAGTTGACCGGTTTCCGTGATAATGATAAGGCTAAGAAACGTCAAGAAGGAGGAAGTGTGTATAAATGATGATCCCAAGAAGATGAAAGACGAAACAAAGAGCTTTAATTGAGAGACTTAAGATACCAACCAAGAGGAACACGAGTAGATGCTAACTGAAGTTAGAATAATTAAGAAGCGCATTTGTAAAACATCATGAAGAGAGGTTAAGCGTATGAAAGTGAGTCATACGTCACAACAGGGTCGAGAAGGTATAGTTATCTTACAAAAGATGAAGAAAGCATGGAACGAGGAAAGAACTAACGGATTTCAGGTAAAGTACCCCGAGGAGGTTAGCCTTCATGATAATGGTAACATGAGAAGTGTAGTAGAATAATAAGTCGTTGACTTCGGAGAAGGTCAGATACAAGTCAATCGGTGACAACTGAGAACGCACCGGTGCGGGTTGTCTAATGGTGAGTGTAGAAGGATGAGTAAACCAAACTATTGGCATATAAAGGATCTACAACAAGATCTTAAAGTATTCGCGGTGGGTCAATTTCAATGGTAAAGAAGTACGTCAACGGAAGTGCATTTGTCTTATCAAATAATGTTGAATGAGTTCAAGCAAGTAGTTGTTACAAACCTCTTAGGGGAGGTTGAAGATGACCCTTTACGACTTTCTTATGTCATGATAACGGCATATGGAAGATTGACCCGGATTAGAAGTTTTAAGGTTTGATCATGGTGAAGGCAACTAGTAGATCAAGAGGAAGGTGATATTTTCATTGTTTGTGGTGCGTAAATGGGAGTATAATAAGAGGATGCATAGTATGTTCCTTCTAAGGAAATGGAGGGTATGTTTTTGCGAGCAAAAGATGAGAGAGAGGCGCCAAACTCACGTGGAAGAGACATGGTAGCTATGGCGTGAAAGGGAGGACCTAGATTAGGGCAACGCTTCAAGCTTGGAATCACGATATTAGTGATTGGTGGAGTAATGAGTGGATCTTTTTGTGATTATGGTTGGGAATTTTCCTGAAGGTATACAAGTAAGGTTGTGAAGCTGTTCATGGATACCAAGAGGTACATAAGGTGGCCAACGAGAGTAAGAGAAGACCAAAGTTTTGAACTTCGATGTCGACATGAGATGTACGAGAAGTATATGAAAGCTTGAGATTAAGAGGCTCCGTTGTTGGATTGACGTTGTAAAAAGGAAATGAAGTGAGTTCTACACCTACTTAAAGAAAGGATGTTTATAGTGCAAGCTTACGTAAAATGCAAGGAGAGTTTCCCATATGTTGGGAAATAAAGTGGAAAGCGAAGAAGATGAACTCAGTTGTTTTGAAGCACGGTCGAGTCCTGTAGTTTGGGTCCTTATGGCTGCACATAAGTGAGAAACATTAGAAGATTTTTACAATCATGTTATTAGAGAGGGGGGATGAGATTAAGTTAAGAGAATACTTAAATAAGACCCCAAGAGTCAAAAGACTCGAGCAAGTCTCTAGATTTCAGGAGATGAAGAATCTTTGAAAGAGAACGCTCAACATTGTAGCTACAGATGGAACAACATAAGTTTTTAAAGGACGTCTCCTCAATAGATCGAGGTAGATCAATTATGTCATGACCACTTGTGAATTGGTAAGACAAAATAGTGTCGGTTATTACGATATGTGACGGGAAGAGAAAAGAGGGAACGTGAGATACCACAGAGTTTTAATACGTCAAAATGTGGATTTTTCCACTAAATTCAAGCTCGACTCTATTCCGATATCTAAGGCGCCGTATGGAATGACACTTGTGAAGAGACATGAGTTGTGGAAGCGAGAGAAGGAGCAGTTGTAAGAACTTATTGAAAGGAGTTCATTAGGTTTAGCGAAATACTAAGGAGAACTCCGAATGCTATCTTGAACTCTTGATTTGAAGTGGTTATGGGGAACACCAGTTTGTGAAAAGAGAGACGATTATCTCCACTTGTACATCAATTACCGTTAGCCGAACAAGATAACAATGAAGAACGATTATCCCTCACCACGGATAGATGCTCTACTCGACCAGTTGCAAGGGTCGGTAGTCTCTTCTAAAATTGATTAAGGTCTGATTGTCACCAACTGAGAATTCGAGATTGGGATATTGCAAACACGGCATTTCGGATGAACTATGATCACTACGAGTTATAGAGATTCCATATGGGCTTACCAATGCCCCCGGATATTTTGGTCTACTCTCGAAGAAGAGAGAAATTTTATGACAAGTCGTCTCGGGATGGCATGCCCCGAATGACGTGAAAGAAGTTAAAAGTTTTCTTGGTCATGCCGGTCGTTACCGGATTTGTGGAGATATTCTCCAAAGTAACACCATCTATGACTAACCTACTTTAGAGGACAAGCAAGTTTGTGTGGGACTAAAATTAACAATGGAGTTGTTGAGAGTTAAGAGGAGATTCATTGGTGTAATTGTTTTGAATTTGTCTCGAGGTATGATGGGTTTGAAGTGTACAAGTGATTCTCAAAAACAAAGTCTTGACTGAGTATTGAGGAATGATGTAAAAGTAATAGCGTATGTGTCTCGTTAGTAGAAGCCCTGTGAAATAAATTATTTCCTTCATTACTTAGAACTTGCAACAAGAATCGAGGGAACGTAACATCAAAGTTTGTTTTGACAAGAGCCAAAGCATAAGGTGTTGTTGGGAAGATTTGATCTTTGTTAGAGACGATCAAAGAGAAACATAATGGAAATGCTGTATTGAGAAAAACCCGAGAAGAAGTTGGGTTTTCGATAGATCGGACCTTTTTGAGATCTTAGCGCGAGTTGGAGAAGTGTCTTATAAGTTGGTGTTGCCACCAAGAGTAGAGAGGGTTCACCCGGTGTTTCATGTGTATCAATCTAGGAAGTACAATTATGACTCGTGAAGTTTTGCGGTCTTGGTGAGTTATTGGCGTCGTAGAACCGATGAGGCTAACAAGAAGACGTAGGATAATATATTTGATTGAGTTTTACGCTGATCTAGTAGCATCGATAGAATCGTCGGGTTAGACCTAGTTCTTCTCTTGGTTGAGTTATGTGAATGTGTGATATTATCTGTAGTTTGTGCCCCATGCGGGAATGTGTTATATGACCTAATATACCTTGCGGTGGTAGTTTGAGTAGTTTGTGTATGTAGATTAGAAAGTGCAGATCTACATCCTACAGCCTCGACATTAGCACTATGAGCCGACCCCTCGCTCACCTCCCCGACCTCTCGCTTCAGCCACCTGCAACCTACCTGTCTTCTCCTTCTGTCTCCCACTACCTCACCCAACTCTCAACCCTCTCACTTCTCCCTTTTACCCATCTCGCAGCCCTTGTTTCCCCTTCCTTGTGACAGGCGAACGAACAGAGTTGGAAGAACAACCCTTGGTTGTTCCCCTCCCTTCATCTCAGATTGGAATTGCTGGCCTTCTGAACCTTCTTCACCCTCCCAATTTCTAGCAGCATTTGCAGGCAGCCCGGAGACTCTCCATACCGCCTACTGCCGCGCCGGGAACTGCAGCGCCGCGCCGGAGAAGCGGCCCTTGCTGCATCGCCCTTGCCTCGCCCGTGCCGAAGACAGAAGGCCAACTCGGCCGCCCGCTTTCCCCTTCCGTTGCCAGTGCAAATCGCCCTCCTTTGCTGCTTGTTGCCCTTGCCGCCGCCGGACTGCATCTTCTTCCCCATCGCCCATCGGTTTAAAAGTGAAAACCCTTTCACCTGATTGCAATCTGGATGTTCATTATTTTGATGTAATTACAGTTCATAACCTCTATTTTATATTTCACGTTTTTTTACCTATATTTATGGATTTAGCAACTTATTCCCTTCAATGGATTATTTACATAATATGGCCCATATTTTAATTTATGGAAAATGGCCCATGTTTCTAAAAATGCACAAATTGCCCTAAAATGTATTTGTCAATTTTTAAAGTCGGATTTCTATTACGGGATTTTAAAGTTGACGTTTGAAAAACGAGTTTTACCTTTGGGTTATACATTATATATATTTAAAATCAAATTTAGCATATAAGCTAAATTTCCTTAGCTTTTGTTTTAGGTCCGGAAGCGCGGGTATAGACCAACGAATCCTTTCTCCACATCCGTAGATCGTCCTCCGCCATCGACCTTGTGTGAGTACCTCTTCCTCGTTTTAGTTATGTTTAGTATTAGTATCATGCTAGGTTGGATAATCTAGCGTAACTTAGAGTGAATGCCAAGTAGTGGCTTTGAACCTTAGGTGATTTTTGAGGATTTGATATTGTTTGATGGATTGGTGTTGATTCTAAGCTTGAGGTGGTATTGCGGTCTTGTGAGGTTGTTAATGGATTTAAGTTGTATGTTGACTTTGTGAGATCATGAGGACTAGGAATTTGTTATCCTAGCATGGTTAGGGTTTATGATCTTGCGAGATCATTTGGACTAGAAGTCTAAGGACTTCTAGCATGTGAGAGAGATGTTGATCGTGTGCCTTTTGACAGGCGTTGAGTGTCTTCCTGCGGGAAGCTGAGAGCGGGATATAGCGGGATTATCTTTGGGACGAGGTAAGTCTCCGGACTTACTTAGCTCGTATTCTTTGTATTAGCATTATTGTGTGTTGGGTGGTGTGTGTTATTATTTTACTGTTTATAACAACTAAACCGGAAATAGGATTACCGACATTTATATGTTTATATTTGGCCCAAGTGTATGATAACGGGCGGTGACCGCTTGTCCAGTCCAAAATGGGGATGACTGGGAGGTGCCTTGCGACCAGCCCATCGGGTGATGCTGATCCGCATCAAGTACAAACCCGTATGGTGAAAGGGGACAAGGGCGAGATCTTTAAGATTCTCGTGTCACAAAAGAAGTTGAATTAGAACGGTATATGACCTAATAATAAAAAGATAATAAACCGGATTGTGTGTTTTGGAACATGTTGTGTGTTTATGATGCCTTATGTGTGTGTGTGCCAATACCATGATTCTAATGCCTTGAATGCTAGCTAACGGTTTTATACCGATATTGTTGTAGTTGCCTTGCAGGTTAGGGACGCGGCCGAGAGATCCGGAAGAGTGGGCAGCCGGGGTCCGTACATTTTAGGATGGGTTTTGGGGGTTGTATTTATGTATTGTTTAGGGTATTATGTATGTCGCGTGTATGGCGGTTGCCTTTAGCGTTGTATCTCGGCTGAAGTCTTTCGTTGTTTTCTTTTGGGGTTCATATCATTGCATTAAAATGAATTTCGGTTTTGCCTTTATTTGTGTCTTGTTGTAAGATCCAGTGAAATTGTTGTCAGACTAAGGGTCGGGACCCATTGTGAGGTCTCCGCCCGTAGCATCCCGAGTCCCGCGGATTTGGGGTGTTACACAAGGTTGCAAAAATGTGAATGTTGTGCTAACCTTTCAAGCATTTGATCGATGAATGGCAATGGAAAGTGATCCTTCCGCGTTGCGTTGTTGAGCTTGCGGTAGTCTATGCACATTCGCCATCCAGTCACGGTTCGGGTAGGAATGAGTTCGTTGTTCTTGTTGGTGATGACCGTCATTCCTCCCTTCTTCGGAACTACTTGAACTTGACTCACCCACTTGCTATCGGAGATAGGATAGATGATACCTGCATCAAGAAGTTTAAGAATCTCCTTCTTGACAACCTCCTTCATGGTCGGATTCAACCGCCTTTGAGGTTGTCTTGAAGTTCTAAAATCCTCCTCCACTAGTATCTTATGCATACATAGGGAGGGTTTAATTCCTACTAATTCCTCAATAGTGTAGCCTATGGCTTTTATATGTTTCCTAAGGACAATCATGAGCTGTTCATGTTCATCTATGCTTAATCCGGAGCTAACAATAACCGGGAAGGTAGAATTAGATCCAAGGAAAGCGTACCTTAGATGAGTAGGAAGTGGTTTGAGTTCCATCACTTTCGGAGCTTCCAATGATCCTTGAGGAGCATCCGACGTTTCCTTAGAAGTTTCTAAGGGTGTTGAGTGGTTTGGAGAAGAATCAAAGGAAGTTGAAGAAGTATGCCGATCACCTTCTTCCACGGTCAGAATTACGGCCTCTCCATGTGTTCCACGGCCGTGTAATCCCCTAGAATGGAGGTCGATTTTGGTTGTGAAATCCACGGTCGTGGAATACAGGGTATGACCGTGGATTCTTACATTCTCAGCCTCATCGTGGAGTTTCTCAAACTCCAATTCATACATCTCTTCTTGTGCTTCTAAGGCTTCAATTTCCTCTTTGCACTCTTCTTCTTCCCCTACATTGGTTAGACTCATAGTGATAACCTTTTGTAAAGGATCGTTAAAGAGAATCGCACTTACCTCCTCCCTAGACAAACCTTCTTCGTCTTGGATATCGTAAATATCCTCGTCAAAGATTGGCTCCTTCACTAGAGTGGAAAGAACGAACTCTACTTTCTCTTCTCCAATATCAAAAGCGAGTCTTCCATTCTTGCAATCGACCATGCAGCCGGAAGTTGCAAGAAACGGTCTTCCGAGTATGATCGGGACCGGACTATCTACAGGAATGTCAAGCACGACAAAATCAATGGGAACAAAGAATTTACCTAGCTTGACCGGAACGTCTTCTACAATACCGACGGGGCGAGTGATGGATCGATCCGCCATGTATAACGTCATCTTTACCGGTTTAGGATCGCCTAAACCGATCTTCCTACATAATGCAAGTGGTATGATGCTCACACTTGCTCCTAAGTCACATAAAGCGTCATATGTGACATCTCCCACTCCAATGGGAATGCAAAATGACCCCGGATCCTTCAACTTTGGGGGCATTTTCTCCTTCATAGTCTTGATGAGATCTGAAGAATCCGAACTCATCTTGACCTCTCCGAAATCTTCTAGCTTCCTCTTGTTGGAGAGGAGCTCCTTCAAGAACTTGCCATAAGCCGGCATACCTACAATAGCATCAATGAAAGGTATATTAATATGCAGCTTACTCATGAGTTCTATGAACTTACCGAATTGTTTGTCTAGGCGCGCTCGCGCTCTAGATTGAGGAAATGGTAGGGGAGGTTTGTAAGCTGGAGGAGGAACATAGACATCTTCCTTCTCCTTCCCCTTTTCTTTGTCCTTCTCTACGGGGACTTCAACAAACGTAGGCTGCGGATCGGTAGTAGTCACTCCGCTCCTAGTTGTAATCGCCATCACCCTTCCCTTAGGGTTGTCCTCCGTCTTTCCTGGAAGTTTCCCTTGATTTCTAGGAACTTCCTCCGCGTGGTTGAACATTTGGTTTTCCAAAACTTTTTGAGCTTTGTCAACCTTAGAAACTTGATCATCAACCTTGATGAGGCGGTTCTCCAACCCTTGAAGCTTTCCCAAGATCGTTTCCAACATGGGATCGGGCTTCTCCTTTCCCGTATAGTTTCCTCCATTAGATGATTGCCCCTGGCTTTTCAAAGGAGTAGAGGAAGAGGAAGGTGGAGTTAGTGAATTAGAATTGGAAGGATAGGAATTACCGGAATTTTGTTGATTGGAGCGCCAATTGTTGTTGTTTGAACCCCTATTGTTGTTCCAATTGTTGTTCCGATTGTTGTTCCGGTTATTGTTGTTCCGGTTATTGTTGTTGCGGTTGGTGTTATCACCGCCATTGTTGTTGCCCAAATAGCCAACATCCTTCTCTTGTTGCTTTGGGAAGTTGGTCTTGATAGTCTCCTTCAACTCTTTGATCTCATTGTTGAGGGAGAAAATCTGATTTTGAGCTTCATGTGTGAGCTTCGCTCCTTGCTTCACACGATTTCCCTCCACTTTCCTGTGGGAATACTTCTCTATGACTCTTGCTTGCTTCTCGATGAAGTCCCAACCGTCATCTTCCCTCATGTCCATGAACGTTCCACATGAGAGGGATTGGAGGTTGAATTGCGTTCCCGCATCCAGCCCCTTGTAGTAAATCTCCAGCAAGGCAAGCTTGGATATGCCATGATGAGGGCAATCCAAGAGTAAATCCTGAAACCTTTCCCAAGATTGAAACAAACTTTTGTTAGGTCTCATGGAAAAAACATTAATCTTACCTCTAAGTTCCGCCGTTTTGGAAGGCGGAAAGAATTTGGTGAGAAACTCCGCGGAAAGGTCTTCCCACGTGTCTAGTTTCCCATTAGGAAGAGCTTGGTACCAAGATAACGCTTTCCCTTTCAAAGAGAAAAAGAAAGGCTTGAGCTTATAGCTGTTGGTAGTAGCGTTCTTCGGTCTCATAGTCTCCATCATACACTCAAAGTTTTGCAAGTGTTGGTGTGGAGATTCAGCGCTTGTACCGCCAAATTGGCTTTGGCGAATAAGGGTGATAACTTGAGGGTTAAAGCTAAACCCTTGCACATCTTCAGCATCAAATTTCACGCCCAAGCGGCGTGGTTGTTGTGTTGGATCCATCCGCTGGCCAAGAGTTCTTGGCTCATTATCCACACGTTCGACTCTCACATTCCTAGGTGGAATGCGGCGATTAGCAGCTCCTTGTGGATGGAAAGGATTCATATTGATCGTGGGATCAATCTCCTCTAACGGTGGCATGGAAGAGTCACTATCATCAGCGGATGAGTGACTTTTTCTTCTAGACCTTGATCTCCTTCTTGAGGATTTCTTGCTTCCTTTATTCTTAAGGTCGCTCATCTCTACCCTCATTTGGAAGATCATGTCTTGTAGACTGTTAACTTGAGATTGATGACGATCCATCTCATCCTGGCGGAGAGTCTCATTCCATCGGAGTTGAGCTTCCTTCTCCGCCAACTCCGTTTGAAGATCACGTTCGTGTTCTTCAGCCATCTTCTTTTCCTTGCGCTTTTGCCTCAAGGTTTTCTCTAGCTCTTGATCAAGAGGTAAGAGATCTTCGGTGTTCCTAGACCTGCGCATGCACTCAAAATAATATCAAATAACGAGAGCAAGCTCCCAAGCTTGACAACCGGCAACCGAATTCGGCCGAAACCAAATCCCCGGAAACGGCGCCAAAAACTTATTCGCCCCTAAAGGTGTGTGCAAATAAGTTTTAAATTTATAAAACTAGAATCAAGCAGCGAACCCGCAGTGTATGGATCGACGTAGCTAAGCAAGAATTCCAGAGTATCGAACACAGGGATTTGGGTGGGAACGAACTCGATTGCAGATTATCAAGCAAGTAAATATGAGAGTTTTGCAAATATTGGGAAAAACAACAATCCTAAAGATCCAAGTATCCAGCTGTGGCAATCGATTCAAGATATACTTAATGATATAAAGACAGAGTTGAGATATGCAAAGGTATACTAATGCAAGGTAATCGTACGGTGAAGTTCCAAAAACCTTTTGTAACTCACCTACAAGGCACTCTCTATACAGGTTGTTGAGGCTCAATATAGAAAGATTCTAAAGGTGAGAATTAGTGTCAAATACCCAAACTTATAACCCAAGGATCAAGACTAACTTAACCGATTGAAGTTGTGACACTCACAATCGAGGTAGAGGTTGTTGAGGCTTCACTACCACCTAGAAAAGACAAGGCTAAACTAAGCTAAAGCAAATCTTTAACTTTGGATTAAAGTAAAAGCAAGTTCGTAGACTTAAGAGAAATCACGGTTAGTTCTTGAGATTCCACGGCCGTGGACTCAAGAACAGACCGTAATTTAGGGTTGTCGGCGATTCTCTCTAACTCTCAGGTTCTAATCTGTTTGCGATCGATCTATCATCATCTAAGCCACAACTATCAACCTTTCACCTTAGAATTGTTAAGGGTTTTTAGCCAATAACAGTCATGTTGATATCAATTCAAGAATTAAAAGATAAAAAGATGAAAACTTTCAAGAACTTTCAATAATCTTCAAACTAATCTCAAAGTCACAAAGAGAACAAGTATTGTCAAAGGATTCAAAGTAAAGCAAACAATCACAACCTTAGGAAAGAAGGGAAAACGGGATGTCAATCCGTTTTCCAAATCAAACCTAAACAAGAAGAGAGATCTTCTTGCAAAATCTTCCAAAAACTTCGATCTTCCGCCAATCCGGAGATCTCAACAGCAATCTCCACCAAAAGTGCGAGATTAGGGCAATTCCCAAACATGAACTTCAATCTCCAACGAGATGTCAATGCTTCCAAGCAAGGGCTAAACGAGGTGTAGCCGGCCTATGCGTCGATGAAGCGTTGTGTGTAAGCGAGCATGAATGAGGGTAAGTGGGGATAAGCGATGATGACGGAATCTTGCTTCGTCCGTCTTTTTATAGTGCAGGGCAAAATGTCGGCCCGGCCCAATCTTTAAAAGATCGTGGCTTCAAAGTGTGGCGAAAAGATTCGCCAAGATCACGGTCGTGGAAGTGTTCCACGACCGTAATTTAGAGCGTGGATATAAATACGGTTTGCACCATATGTTCCACGGCCATGTAATCCACTGGAATGAACTTCAATTTCTGACTCCAAATCCACGGTCGTGGAATTGAACGTGGAACGTGATACGGTCGTATTTTAGAGCGTGGTTTAGGGCAAGAATGTAATTCTTCCCTAGCCTCGTGCATTCCTCAAGCTAAAACTCAAATTTGCTTCCAAAGAATGCCCTCAATCTATGGACATATCAACTCAACTCTCCTTTGCTCGATTCCGTTCGGAAATAGCTCCAAATCACCTATAATCAACATAGAACTAGTGTAGACATCCATATCGACAATATAGGTAATACTAGCTCACATATGCACAAAGTTCAATCAAAGACTATCGATATGAATCAAATACGTTTAGAAAACGTGCCTAAAATATCACAATATTTCATGCTAATAGTACGTCCCGTTCTATGGTCCGGGTTCGAAAGAAGTTTAGGTTCAACACTGTATAAGTGTTAGAGAAGAAACGAGAGAGGGATAGAGATGGGGACCTTACCGACGCTCCTGTTCTGAAGGAAGGCTCGGCTGCGAAAGGTCCTTCGTTCGGAGACGGCAGCGCTGTCGCCATGCTCCCCGGCCCTGGCGTGAGAGAAACGGAAGTACAGGAGAGTCCATCGCTTAGCTCTTCTGTGCTGGCGTGAGAGAGGCGGAAGTTGAGAAGGGTTTGTCGTAGGAAGGTGACAGGTTAGGTTAATTAGGGTTGATTATGCTGAAGTTAATTAGGTTAAGGGAGGTTACACAACAAAAGTAACAGTTGGCTGCTCTATTCTAAGGTATTGGGTCGGTACCAGCAGGCTACACGGTGGGCTGATGTTCCGGACTCAGCAAGCAGCTGCACCCCTCTCCTTATTGCACGTCGTGGGCTGGGGCTAACTAGGCCGTCATGGGCTGGGCGAAAATGGCAGCAATAACAAGGCAATTCCTAGGCTGAAATTTATTGTGTGAACTTGTCACAAGGCTGTCGGCTTTGTCATGGCGTCGTCTCCGCTTTGTCATAGTCTCGTCACGGCCTCGTCAAAAGTACGTCACGGCTTTGTCAAGAACATATCATAAAATAAAATAGGGTTTGGTGTATTAGGGTTTGATATAAAATCTTATCATTTTATGTGAAGTGAGGTTACATAAAATGATAAAATTTGAGATGTTGTGTCCGTCTAGGTAGACATATAAGGATCAACGGATCGAAGTGGGGTTTGCCATGGAATTAAACGGAATAAAAATTTCCGGATATTACATCATTACCCCGTAAAAATAAGTTTCGTCCCGTAACTTAGAATAAAGTATCTAACCAAAAGTCTTTCTTTGTATAACCTGGTTTCATTAAGTCCCAATTTCTAACATGCAACTACTCAATCAGCAAACTTAGGCACACATCACATAAAACGCAATCATTCAATCCAAGGTAAAACATGAAAGTCAAACAACACAACATCCGAGTGCTAACTCGCCGGTACAGAAGTAATATCTATCCCCGCAAAGAACTCAGGGTAACTTCGTCTAATACTATCCTCTGTCTCCCAGGCCTCATCGGCTCCTCGTCTAGATCACTGGATCGTCAACATCGGTATCTCCTTAGAACGCAGACGCCTAGTACTGCACTCTAGGACGGCTACTGGGTACTCCACAAAAGTGTGGTCTGACTCAACCATCAGATCCTCATGACTGATGACGTGTCTAAGATCCGGTAGGTACTCTTTTCACGGTTTGGTTTTCTAAACTTACTTCCATCTCTTTTGATGACTCTACCAAACTTTTCTTTCCATTTGGCCCACTTGTTTTTTTTTTCTTTTTTTTTTTGAAAGTTCACGACTATCGATTCTGAAATAATGATCTTAAACTTGTGTCGGCACTTTAGTGAGTGCCTAATGCTCTTTGTAATACATACCGCTTGGCCCGGTTTCCTCAATGTGACCTAATCGGATCGTTCCTTAATTAATGGGTTTCACCTACTTCTTATCAAGCTTTCAAGTTTATATAACTCAAAACAAATCACACACCCAAGTGGACCTTTTCATATAGATCTCTAATTCCTTAACTTGAAATCATAGTTAACCTAACATTGATTTTCTTCATTTGTGGGTTATGTGCCTACCACGCTTCTGTTGTAACACCCATTAGGCACAATGGCGTCTTTCTGAGGGTCAACATAATTTACCCAACTCCCGCCTATTCTTCCCTTCTAATACTAGCAACATCCTCTTCAAACAGACCCTTACTCTCTTACTCAACCGTAGTCTGTTCTTAACAAACCAGCAAGCAACCTCTAACCCGATTCTCTCAATATCCTTAGATCATCCCAGAAGGTTGTTGTTGCCTACATGGAAATCCTCCAAGGCATCAGTAAGGTTACCTCTTAAATCCGCAGTCACTAATGTTTCTTCTTAACGGTACCTACTCGTCAATACCAACCAACTCTTACACGTCCTCAGTTGACGTCGGTCAGTCTATAATTGACTTATCTCAAAATCCCGGACTTACTCTTCTCATACCTATACTGGCGTTAAATTCTTGGTGAGCATCCTTTGCTCGATTAATCCTTTCATACTTCGCTAATTCGTTTTATCTTCCACACTTCTGTTTCCTTAGGCTAACTCTACTACTCGAGCCCAACTAGGTCATTTATCCTGACATAAATAGTCATTCCAAGTCTTCAACGATGGCTGGTAAGTGTCTTTGTAGTTCTGGTGACTTTAATTATCATCCCCTTGCAGTTCCCCTTGCACAGACCGTCGGTATTGATGGCTTAGGTCCCGTGATAATTGGGGTTACCTTGGACTTTTGAGTCCACCAAGGATGTTCTCATGTATACATTCCTTCGCTGGTGTTACCGGCAATATTGCCTTCATGAAACTCCGTTGTTTCCGCTACAGGGCTTCAACTCTTTGATACCGGCATTGCAATTTCTTTCAAATTCCTACATCTTTGAGGAGGTCAAAACCTCTCCACACTTGTAAAGTATACATTTTGCTTCTACACTCCATTGTAGGTATCCCTTCCATGCACCTTAGACTCTCATATCCGGGTCGACATTTTATCTCTTTTGGTCTCTTAAGCTTGTCTTGTGAACTCTTCTACTAGGCGACTCGTCTTATAACAATTTCCTCCCCTGAACCGGTCTCAACTTTCAGTTGATCATTACTACCCATTTCATGTTGGAACCTCAGTTACGTTGTACTCTTGGATAGATTCTACAAAGGCATTCTCATCTCAACACTTTATTTCACTTTAGCAAGACCCGCCTTTTGATACATGACTTTCCTTCTTACTGGTTAAGTTATTCTTTTGGTTTACACTTTATCCATCCTCGCGCTATCGGTCCGATATGTATGAATTTTTATTAAACACCTATCGGTACCATTTGCATAAGAAATCTCAGTTGTATATGATTTTCTCAACGATCAAAGTTCTCGACTCGCATTTATTATTTTGTCCTTATGCTCGTGTCGCTTTACCTTCTTTAAATCTTTACCCCCCCAGTAGGATAGTTACCCCCTTTGAGTTTTCTCGTACTCGCTTTACGAACCGCGTTGGTTGGTCCTATTACTTTCAGCAACTCTTATGTCATCAGTCCAACTTGAATTTTCAATGGAGTGCCTCCATTTTTTCATTACACTTTTATATATACACCTTTCGGTAATCATCTTATTGGTGTAATACCGGATCCATATAACAGCCTTTAGTCCTTCAACTTTACTCCTTCTCATGTCTGTTTTAGCCAACCTGTAGATTCCATCTGTAATCACCTCACAACTCGACCACACATTTCACCAAGGCTTTACATCATACTCTCTATGTTTGTGCCGCCTCGAAATTTCCAATTATTCTGTGTCACATCTTTAATCACAAGGGTTTTCCCTATCAATCTAGACAGTCTGTCCCCACTTTTTCTCGAAGGAGCACCATCAGTCTTACTTGTGTGGAATGTTAAGACATAGGACATGTTCCCAATCATCTACTTCCTCTTAGTCTTCTAGTTCTTCTTACAGGGATCCCTTCATACTAACTTTGATATGTATTTTTCCTTAGTCAGTAGTAAGTAACTACTCACAACAATTTCCTTTACACCATTACTATCATCAGTGATCATTACCAACCGTCAAGAGCTTCTCTTTGATTTCTTTATTAGAGTCATCATATTGGACTCATTCAATGTTACCATCAAGGTTACTAGTACTTGTATTGATTCAACTTCACCATTGTCATCGTTGATCTCTGGAAGAAATTCACCAGATGTCGGTAAAATTCCTTTATAACCTTGTGATTATTCTTCTTATCTGTCAACTAACCATCACTAGTTAGCCAGTACGTGTAAATTCTCTATTGTTACCAATTAGTTTGTATTTGACCTTCAATAAGATCGTAGACTTACCTTTTTTTTTCTATCTCTTTTGAGGTTTGATATACAAGGTGAAAATATATCTCTTCCATTTATACTCTTTTAGCTTATTCTGCAAATTACACTCCTATAAGCGTACTATACTCTTACGAGTCTAGTTGTATCTTCGTCTCTCATCAACGGACTTATCAATTCTTCTACGATGACTTGTAGGCATTTCTCCATGATTCTTTTTTTTTTTACCCGAGTTATTGTCCACTTGTGGTTCTCTATTATGGCCCGCTAGTGTTATTAACTCAAATCTCTTCGTGAGTGAGAAGTTATTAGAGACCCTCTTTTTCTCCAAGACTATTCTCCTACACCCTCCTTCTTGGGGTGCTGCTTGTACTTCCGCGTTTATAGAAATCCGGTCTTTGTTGTATCCCTATCCTTGTTGTAATTCTTGTGTGTTCTATGGGTCACCCCAGTTCCATGTTGGTGGAACATGCCTTCCACTTTCTAGCAACCTGTAACCTTTCCTTTTGCGGCTCTTTTATTCATCGTATTTGGATGGACAATGTATTTCATCTTGACTCCTACACTTATGAATGTCTCGGTTTCCCATCCTGATTGTAGTGGAAAGTAGCTTGTCGAGAGTGATCATATTCCGCTCTGCTTCTAGCTTCAAACTTTCACCTTCTGGTCCGTCAGTAAGCTTAGATTCAATGCCTTTTGTCTGGAATGCTACTATCTTCCACCTTGACCTTCATGCCTATTTGTTTTTCTGAAGGCATCCCTTTTGTTTGTAACGTTGCTTTACACCATCTTGAAAGAACCTATGGGTTGTCTCTTCCAATTGGTATACTTGTCGGTCATCCAACTCGTTGCCGGAACTACACTCATGTATATTCTTCATTTGATCCTATGGAGTTGACTCGGAATTCCCTTCTTGTCATTGTAGTTGGTGTTGTCTTTTAGTCTTCACTTTTCCGTCTCGACGTTCCTCAACAAGCTCGAAGGAGTCGTCCGTCGTTCGTCTACCCTAATCTTCGGCATATATTTTATCTCCGTTGACACCCTTCACATTATTTTATCTCCGTTAAGGACATAACATAACTACAATTTCTACTAATCTTCGGCATATATTTATTTATACTACATATCTTTATAATCAACCTAAAAAGTCCAACTAAAGTAAAACCTAAAGTCCATACTAAGCATACTGAGATCCGCAGTAGTAGTGGTGGTCAGCCGTACTTTTCTATCCCCAACCAATCTATGCATGCATTTGAAAAACCAAAAGTTCTTTTTAAAACTCAAATCCCTTTTCGGGTTCTACTTAAGTACTTATTTGGTCTTTCAGAAGATTTCAAGTGCCATTGTTGCCAACCTAGAGCTCTGAAACCATGTTGTAACACCCCGGACTCTCGGAACCCGGAATATTACTGGTTAGTACCTCACAATGGGTCCCGGCCTCAGTTTGACAATAATA
Source organism: Fagopyrum homotropicum (assembly GCA_033239125.1). Taxonomy (NCBI): domain Eukaryota; kingdom Viridiplantae; phylum Streptophyta; class Magnoliopsida; order Caryophyllales; family Polygonaceae; genus Fagopyrum; species Fagopyrum homotropicum. The sequence continues at coordinate 7,118,461 of BSWB01000005.1, read as the reverse complement.
TTACTAGGATCTTGCAACAAGACACAAATAAGAAAACCAAAATTCATAAAGATGTGTTTTTAACGGATGAATGCAACAAGGTCTAACAGCCTATAATACTTAAACAAAGGTAAAAGACTAACTGTCTTAACAAAAGGAAAGAACGACAAAGCAACAACCCAACCCCCACTCTAAGGAGTACAGAGACCCGACTGACCACTACTTCCGGATCACTCAGTTGCTGCTCTAACCTGCGGTAAATCTAAAAATACAACAAAACAACCATTAGCTAGCTATCTAAACATTAGAAGAAAAATAATAGCACACACACACATAGCAATAATAAACACTCATCATGCTTTCAAATAAATTCATTTATTATCTTCATTTAAGTCATTCACTCTTACTAATGATACTTATTTTGTGACACGAGGGATTCCCAAACCTCACCTCCGCCCCCGTGTACCCATCAGGAATGGATCCGATGCATCTCACCGTGTACCTGTATGGTTTGGGTATAGAGAACCTTTCAGTCTCCTGGCAGAGTTGGGCAGTGATGTCACGGCCCGTTATACATACACTTGGGCCTTAACACAAAATAACGACGGTCGTCCTAACAAGTTGTTATTATAACACACATGGTACACACACCACTATTATCACTCAACTAATATCTAGAAACAAGCTAAGTAAGTTGTAAGGACTTACCTGAATCAAATCACTACTCTCTAAAATCTCAACTCGGTCTGCAACCGTGTAAACTCAGTCGCCAGTCAAACAGGCACTTGGATTAGAATCACATCCCAAACTCTTAGAAGTTATAAACTTCTAAGATGTACAAAATCATAAAGAGGAATTACTAAAACCCTCTTAAGGTAAAATGACCATTTTACCCCTGGTCCTGAAATCTCCAAAATACTCTATAACCTTGTTCCAAATTCTTCTTTGGAACCTACTTCCATAATCTAGTTCTCAAGAGATAGTTTATTAAGGATTTATAAAAGTTAACCAAAATTCTAGATTCCCTAAAAGAATCGCTAAGGTCTGACTTTAGCTCAAGATATGGGGCTCGAATAAAAATATAATAATTCTGAAATAATTCTCTAAATTATCTATGATATCCAATCTACGCATAGGAGCAAGAATTTCTTAAAATTCTTCCACTATCACTCCTATAGAAAACTCTAAAGTTGGTTACAACACTAAATGTTCCATACTTCGTAAAAATTCCACTGTTGGAAAACAGCTCAAGTGCTCTACTTCGGGACCTTATAAATTCTAATCCAACCGTTAACTATCTCTCAAATTTTAATACACCTAACTACATATTTCTATCTATCACATATTAAAATTTCAACGGTGGATGCTTAAACTTACGCATTAAAATTGATCCCCAAGTTCGGTACTCATAAGAAATATTTCTGGATTAAAAGTTTAAAGGGTTCTGAGTTCGACTCCTATTGGCTACTGCAGGATACAAAATAATGAACCTATCTTCAACAGCTTGTACTCCTGATTAGCAGGGATTGATTCACTCTCAACCTACGTCTCCAATTCTATCACAAAACTGGAATCCCGACTCTATTCCGACTCCAACAGATTTTAGCGGGAGGATGATTTACCTGTCTACAGCAATGAAGGAACTCGACGCTACTGAGATTCTCCGGTGCTGATTGGTATTGGCGACGCTGATGGAGGCCAGAAGAAGGCTGCAATAGGGAACTCCCTGCCGTCACAGGATTTGTGCAGGTTCGACTGGGAGGTACGTCCCGTTCTATGGTCCGGGTTTGAAAGAAGTTTAGGTTCAACAGTGTATAAGTGTTAGAGAAGAAACGAGAGAGGGATAGAGATGGGGACCTTACCGACGCTCCTATCTGAAGGAAGGCTCGGCTGCGAAAGGTCCTTCGTTCGGAGATGGCTGCGAAAGGTCCTTCGTTCGCTTAGCTCTTCTGTCCTGGCGTGAGAGAGGCGGAAGTGCAGAAGGGTATGTCGTAGGAAGGTGACTGGTTAGGTTAATTAGGGTTGATTAGGCTGAAGTTAATTAGGTTAAGGGAGGTTACACACAAAAGTAACGGCTGGTTGCTCTATTCTAAGGTATTGGGCCAGTACCAGCAGGCTACATGGTGGGCTGATGTTCTGGACTCAGCAAGCAGCTGCACCCCTCTCCTTGTTGCACGTCGTGGGCTGGGGCTAACTGGGCCGTCATAGGCTAGGCGAAAATGGCATCAACAACAAGGCAATTCCTAGGCTGAAATTTATTGTGTGAACTTGTCACAAGGTTGTCGGCTTTGTCATGGCGTCGTCTCCGCTTTGTCATACTCTCATCACGGCCTCGTCATGATCTCATCAAAAGTGCGTCACGGCTTTGTCAAGAACATATCATAAAATAAAATAGGGTTTGGTGTATTAGGGTTTGATCTAAAATCTTATCATTTTATGTGAAGTGAGGTTACATAAAATGATAAAATTTGAGATGTTGTGTCCATCTAGGTAGACATATAAAGATCCACGGATCGAAGTCGGGTTTGCTATGGAATTAAACGGAATAAAAATTTTTGGATATTACAATAACAAGACATAAAGAGATATCAATACTCCTATCAATCAAAAAGGTCACACCTAGACCCAAGGGATCCATAAGGATCATACTCAATCTATAAGCCTCACAACCAAGTAAACCTCAATATCTCAACATAACTCAGAATTCCTCAAATCTCAAGGTAGTATCTATTCGACATTCCTCAATCGCAATTCTAATCCTAATTTAATTAATTAACCTTTAATTAATTAATTAAAATTTTCCAAAATAACATTTTGCCCGTAGGCAATTTCTAAACCCACCTGTCATCAAATTTCATCAAACAAACTGCCCATAGTCACCAGAATAATATAACGACCATAATGGAATTTCTAATTATCCATTTTGACAGGTCTAAAGTCAATTTAGGCCAAATCGCAGTACGGAAAACGAATAAATTCATAACTTATTCGTTACTAACCCGATTTACGATCTGAAAGAAGATTCGGAATCAAAACGACGCAAGCTACACATGGAAAACATCAAATTCATTGGAATCTGAGCGACGGAACCTGCCTAGTGACATATATGCTCGACCAGCTCTTCATCTGCTCGGAAATGCAAAAACTCGGTACCGATATAAAGAGAATGAAGAGAGGAATCCAGAAACTCAAACGGAATTGAAATCGGATTAGAAACGGAGAGTAGATCTGAGTTTGAAGGTTGAGAGAAATCAGAGCTTTTACGAGGAAACGTGAAAGGAAATGAATTAATAAAGGATTTTCTGCCATTTATAGTGAAGACAATAATTATCCTTTAGCGAAGTCAATAATTATCCTTCAATCGATCCAAAGGCGGGTCGAACCTCCTTCTCCAAACTTCTCGAGATTGGAATATTAAATCTGGAATATTGTAGGGATAATTATTCCACAACTGTCTCGGAAAACGTGTATTCCTAAGCCGTCTTTCTTACCCGTTAAGAAACGAAATAGAGACTCTTTTGGCCGTTTTGCCTCTCCATGTTATTTCATATCTAGGACATATCCGATGTCCTGATCATTTCTCTCAACTGCATTTTTGTTAATTGGAGCTCCCAAATGCTCCAAATAACACCGGAAGATGAAAATAATTACCCGGGGAAAAAGTAAAAATTTTCCCAAACGTCCAAAATTACGTAGGAACATAACGGTGGGACTGGTACTCATCACTTGCGAAATCTTCGCGAGTTATTATGTCAATTACTATCAACAATAAGTTAATCAACATTAGTTAGAATTCAGAAATCCTAGCTATTACATAGTATACCCGGAATATTTTCCCTTAATTTTACAAGATGTTTAAGGTTAGATATGAAAGGCCAAAACTTACAGTAGTTTTGTTTATATCATGTTATCATTAAGTATATATCTTGAGTAGTCCATTCTAGCCTAAAAGCCTTTTTAGAAATTTCTAGAAAATGTAAGTGTATTGATGACACATGTTTTCATTTGATCGGGCATTTGGGGTCACATACGTATATGACCATGACAAAATGGTAGTTGAGCTTTTGACAGATTCAAATAAGCTTTATGGACTTACTTAGCTAACTCTCTTCGCACTACCGTGTGCTATTATAGTGGTGCGTTCCTTGGTTGTTAGTAACAACTTGAATAGGACGGCAATATTATAAGATCCAAGTGTATGTATAACGGGTCGTGACATAACTACCCCCACTTTGACATGGTTGGGGAAGTTCTCTACAGTCAGTCCATACCGGTATACGGTGAAATGCATGGAATCCATTCCCGTTGGTTTAGGGGGACAAAGGTGAGGGGAGGGAGACCCTCATGGCACACAATAAGTTAAATTTAGAGTGAATCACCTAAATAAAAATAATAGTGAGGTTTGTGTGTAAGAATGCTTCTATGTTTAATGTATGTATTTATGTGTGATTGTGCTATTTTTAGTACTTAGCTTGTGCCTTAGGATTGTTAATGATGTGGGACCATCCTTGATATCTCCTACTAAACATGAAACCATCACCAGTCTAAGAGCAAGAGTCACTCAAGGAGAGGTTGCTAGCAAGAGTCAAACATTGGAGGATCTCCTAGAATGGAGAATTGCATGGCAAGAACAAATCTCGGCCAACCTTGATAATCTCGCCGAGATTATGCAACTAAGACCGAGATTCCTACTGTTGTGGGAGATCGAGTAGAATCTCGACCTGAGGATTATTATCTTCTAGTCATCTTTGATTATTTTAATAACTTTAAAAGCTCTAAACATTCTAAAGATATGTTTTTGGTTTTGATCCTATCTTTTAGAATTATATTTATTTTATCTTTTAGAGGAATCTCTCCTATAAATAGCCTTAAATAACGAGATTCATAGCTAGATTTTGATTGATTATTATTTCCACAATATTGTGAGATACTTGCTGCTTCGTTTATGAAGTTTGTGTTTTAGTCATTTCAATTCAACCAAAATAGAGCATTTGATTGAATAGTTGTGAGTCTTTACTAGGTTGTTCTTTTGTGTGTTAATCTTATTGATGATTGGTGTTACTAGTCAAACAGTCCATCCTTTGCTAGGTTGTTCTTATGTGTGTTAATGCAACTGAGACCGTGTTAGAATTAACTTTGGAGGCGATAATTTGTATACAAGTTTGTAGTTTTTATATTTTGGATATTTTTTATACATGGGTAATAATTTGTATTGTTTTTTGATTTTTATCATTAATTATATTATTTAACAAAACTATTGAAAATATTTATGATATTAATATTAATGATGTAAATTACCCTGTCTATGTTTCGATCAATTTTAAATTATTTGATTTAATTTTAACTAGTATATAAGGTGGTTAATTGCAAATATTTAAAATATGGGTGTGGTTTATGCCCACAAATTTATAAGGGGTGTTTTGTTGCAAACAAATGCATAATAAAGATGGTTTTATGCTAAAATTCTTATAAAGGATGGTTTCTAGCAAAAAGGTGAATATTAAAGGTAATTTTGTGTAATTTCTTCTATTATAAACCCATTATTAATTAGTTCTTTTAGGCTATTTTAAGAATGACGGAAGAGGAGTTTAGAATGATCTTCCAACTTCCTTGAACACATTAAAATACAGTTGATAAAAACGCATTAAACGTTGTTTGTACATTTTCTTCTATTGTGAAGAGTGAGTGCGTGAAGCCTCATTCGTCTTATAGCTTGAATCGTTTTGTGTTGTATCAATATTGATTATATTAGTTGGTGCTCTCAATCACTCGTAAACTTTCTTCTTGTGCTCTAAGGACATCATTTCTTTTTTGTATAAGATTGTATCAAAAGGATTTCACGCTCATTTTGTCTTAGGGTTCATATACCTATGGTGTTCTAAGTTGTTTCATTCTTATGGTTCGACCTTGGCTATCCATATACTGATTCATATCATCACCGGATCATTTCTCCACAAGACCAAATCGCCGCCCATACTCCCTTCCATAATCACCGGCTTTCTCTTGTAAACCGAATTCAAGATCATTTTCTTTGATATCGAAAGATCGGCACTATTCATGGCTAACTTTGTAACACCATCAGTGTTAATGATAGCATGAAACATGACATAGTTTAGATGTGTATATAGGTAGTTTTTCCCTTTCTTTTGAGTACAAGGACATGCATTCATAGCGCTTAATGAGCATATTCACCTATTATCTTGGAATCGAGATCTACACAAGCTTTGTTGTGATTTCAGGTGAATTAGAGCTGAATTGGAGTAGAAAGGAGCATTCACTGAGTATTGGTCGATGAGGAATTCATTGGGAAGCATTGGAACATCATTGGAAGGAGTATGAAGTGAAGCAAAGGAGAAAAACATCGAAAAGGAGGAACCACAGTCAAGACGGAAGTTCCATGGCCGGGGTTCCGATAATTAATTGAATTTCACACGTGGAAAGAAAGGTCGAGAGTCGCCACAGGAGGAACCACGGCCGTGGTTTTGTGATGTCACCCGTGGTTTTTTTCGGAAAAGACCGTTACGTTAATTACCACGTCAACAAGAAAGGAAGGAGCCTTTTAACCTAATTTTATTTTATAAAAGGAGGTTGGCGGCTGCATTTTGGGTATCACGCTATATACGGAGATCACGTTCGAGACCGGCTGGAGGATCTCGGATCGCTGACGACGCTTGACGTACTTGGATTCACTTCCATACTTCGGATTAGATTGCTTCACCATTGGAGGAGATTGAAGAGTTTCTTGATTCCGCTTTAGAGATGTGAGATTTTTCTAGTCTTTGATTATTGTTTTTGAGAACACATTCAGGGATTATACATTGTTTGATTGAGTTATTGATTCTTTGAAGATTGGTTTTGTTCATCTTTGTGTTCTTTTTTATTACATGCCCCTCTAGATTTTCTTTCTAAATCTTGAATTGATTATGATGATGATTGTTGGCTAAACCCCCTACGATTCTAGGGTGAAGGGTTGATGGTTGTGGTATAGATGATGATAGATTGAGCCCTAACAGATCGGACCTTGAGAGTTATGAGACGAAACCCTTGAACGAGGATTTCCGCGGCTTGTTCTTCAGGAACCACGACTGTGGTTTCCCAATATTTGCCTGTGGTTTCCTCTGTTTTGCATGTTTCGCTTTTGCCTTTATCCAAAGTTCAAGATTGCTTAAATCCTACCTTTGTTAACCCTTTCTAACCCTTAGCCTTGCTTGATTGTGAGTGTTTACGAGTTCTAGGTAATAGAGGATTCAAAACCCTCTATTAAGGTAAGGAGTGTCAAAGCCTTTGCCTTCATCTTTCTTTTTCTTGGGTTTTGGTTTGGTATGAGAGTTGAGTCCTATCCTTATGACCTCTTCTTGACGAGACCCAACATCCGTTAAGTAGAATCCTTTGGTTGGGACAAAAGGAAGTTGGATATTCACCGGACGACATCCTACCGAAGTATATATACCTTTGCTACCCAGATCTGTCCGTACACATCCTTATATATCTTGAATCGAACACCGCAACCGGATACTTGGATCTTTAGAATCTGCATTCCCATTATTCTTGCTTCTATATTCTTTATTGTATTCATTGCTTTGCTTGCTTCACAAGTTGGATTACCATTATTGCTTTGTTCTCACCGATTCCCTGAGATCGACTCCGGAATATCAGCCCATACTACGATTGATCCGTACACTGTGGGTTTGCTATCGTTAGGCTTAATTCTTGGATATAAATATAAAGCTTATTTGCGCACACCTTTTGGAGCGAACAAGTTTTTGGCGCCATTGCCGGGGAATTGGTCAAGACCAATCCAGCGCACGGTTGTCTAGCTTGGAAGCTTCTTGCTTTGCTACTGATTACTCTTGTTGAGTGTTCTTGCAGGATCTTTCTTAGGTTTATGCAAAGAACGTGAAATGGTAAAGAAATTGCTCCTTACGATCCTGAACCGGAAAAGAGTTACAAGAAAAAGTTGAGAGAGGCTAATAATATGGCCGCCAAAAACAATCAAGAGTTAGAGGATCTTAGAGCAGAATTAGCTGCAGCTCGAGATTAGATAAGGCAACAAGAAGAAGCCTTGAGGAAAGAGAGAGCTAATCAAGCTGATCAAGATACTCTACAAGAACAACTTCAAGCCGACATGGCCGATGTGGCAACACAAGTCCGACTGGCAAATCAGGAGAGGGACGCGGATGCTAGAGTTGTGATTAATCCACCTCCACCAGCACCCGTTAACATCTTACCACCGCCATCTTATGTGCCACCACCACCTCCACCGAGAATGGAGCCAACTGATCCGTTTGCGGGTGTTCCACAAGCACTTGGACAATGGATGGATCCGGTCCAACAAGCTCGCCGTCCGGGCGTGCATTTGGGAGATCCAGCTGATTGTGACTACGAGTTTAGACCTCAAGTGATTACTATGATCCAGCAGAATCACTTTGGGGGAATGGAGAGAGAGTCGCTACACCAACATCTTCAAAATCATGAGATCTTGATGGAAACATTGAGACCTTCTAGGTGCGAGAATAACAATTATAAGTTGCGTGTTTTCTTTTTCTCTTTTAAGGATTAAGAACTAGCATGGTACCAATCACTTCCAACCGGAAGAGTGAACACGTGGGAAGAGATGACCGCGGAGTTTCTTACCAAATTCTTTCCGCCATTAGAAAAGTCGGAATTTAGAGCTAAGATTAATGCATTTGTGATGAAGAGTGGTGAATGTCTCTTCACCGCATGGGAAAGGTTCAGGGACCTCTTATTTGATTGTACACATCATGAGATTCCAAAGATCGATTTGCTTGTGATCTACTTTAAGGGCTTGGATGCGGAAGCGCAATTGAAGCTACAATCACTTTCAGGTGAAACTTTTATGGATAATGCAGTTGATGAGGCGTGGGAATTTGTTGAGAAATAAACTCTCACAATTGAGAAGTACTCGCATCGAGGTGAGGAAGCGGGGAGTCAAAGCTCAAGAACTCTGGTGATGAATCTTACCGCCTCTAGTGTCAAGGAGTTGAACGCTTTAAATAGCGAAATGAAGGCTTTGAAAGACCTTTTGACAATTCATGTGAAACAGCCCAAGGAGCAAGATGTGGGTTATGTTGGAAGAGGGAACCAACAAGGGAATAGGAACAACAACAATAACAACCAGAACTACAACAATTGGAGATCCAATCAACAAAATTCCGGTAATCCTTATTCCTATGCTGAAAATTCACTAACCCCTCCTTCTTCTTCTTCCTCTATTCCTTTGAGAAGTTAGGGACAAGCTTCATCAAGTTCGAGCCAGCCAACACGGGATAAGCTTGAAGCAATGATGGAAGCCATGATGGGGAAGATGAAAGGATTAGAGAGTTCTGTCACTTCGATTTCTAAGGCACAAAAAGCCTTGGAAAATCAAGTGTTTAGTAAGGCCGGAGAAGCTCCTAGAGATCATGGGAGACTTCCCAGAAAAACTGAAGATAACCGAAGTGGCAAGTGATGTCAATCACAAAAAGGAGTGGCGCGAAGACCACCGTTCCTACACCAAAGACGAGTGATAAGGGCGAGTAACCCGTGGAAGTTTGAGGTTCCAACTGAGAAAGAAAAGGAGAAGGTCGCCGTTTACTTTCTTCCACCAGCCTACAAACCTCCGCTTCCATTTCCATAAAAAAGAGCAAGAGCGCATCTTGATAAACACTTTGGTAAGTTCATTGAACTCATGAACAAACTGTATATTAACATACCTTTTATTGATGCAACTTTAGGTATGCCAGCTTATGGAAAGTTCTTGAAGGAAATACTCTCAAACAAGAGGAAGCTAGAGGTTTTTGGTGAAGTGAAGATGACTTCCAAGTCGTCAAAACTCATCAAAACGATGATGAAAAAGATGTCACCCAAACTGAGGGATCCAGGTTCATTTTGTGTTTCCATTGGAGTTGGAGAAGGCATGTAGAATGCACTTTGCGATCTTGGAGCGAGCGTGAGCGTCATCCCGCTTGTGTTGTGTGAGAAGGTTGGTTTAGGAGAGCCTAGACCGGTAAAGATAAAACTCCACATGGCCGATCGATCCACTACTGTTCCGTTGGCATATTAGAGGATATTCCCGTAAGGCTTGGTAAGTTTTACATTCCTATAGACTTTGTTATTTTGGACATTCCTGCAGAAGATCCAACGCCAATAATTCTTGGGAGACCTTTCCTAGCAACTTCTGGTTGTCGAGTTGATTGCAAAACTGCCAAGCTATCTTTCAATATTGGAAGGGAAGATGTGGATTTTGCTCTCCAAGAAGAAGAATCAAGGCAGACGGTGAATTCCATATCACCCGACAATCCAGCGAGAAGAGCAAGAGAATGAGCATTGTGGAGGAAGAACAGAAAGACTCGAAGATTGGCCAAAGTCAAGGTTCCACGGGCGTGGTTTGCATTAAATCACCCGTAGAAGCTCAAATCGGGAGGCGCCACGGTGAAAACCACGATCGTGGAAGTAGCAGTGGGGTCGTGGAATCTGAAACTTCCGATGCTTCGTTCCTGATAACAAGATTTATGACTTAGGATTAGGTAATCATTTAGATAGATTTCTCATTCATTCGTGCAAGTTTTGGCATTGGTTCATGACGTCTTCGCTCAATTCATGCACATTTCTAGAAAAGACGTCTACACTACCTTTTATCGGTTTTGTAGGTAATTCGGGGATCTATTGGACGTTAATCGATACATTTGAGGGCCAAGCCTCATGATGGTACACATCCAAAGCCTTGGAGGAGCATAATTGGAGCAACAAAGGACACAAAGATCACTAATGGTGCAAGCAATGGAGCAACTCATGGCTAGACGATCATAGCATGTTTCTGCTGAAGAAAATCGGACCAACTAGCAGCTAAATTGGCCGATTTTATTCACTGGGTCGATTTTTGGGGCTTTGATAGCTTAAGCCACGTGTCCCACGATCTCTTGTCCGGCCTTGCTCTTGGTGGAGAATATAAGTGGTCCTGTAGGTTGTTGCTGAGGGCTCTCCTCTCCCACACTCTCATTCACAACTCACCAATTTTGGGGAAAAGATTGGAGGAGAAGAAATACTCTCAAGGATTGAAGGAAGAAGAAGAACACCATTTTAGGAATAATAGTGAGGTTTTGAGTGATTTTTGTAATCTCGGATTGAAGAGCTATTGCAAGGATTGTTAGGAACGTTTTAAATCTTCATTTAAGAGTTTGTAAGTCTTGCTACAACTTGGAATTGGCTGAGATTTATTGATTTGCTTGCTTATTTTTCATTATCCATCTATGAACACCATGTATGCTTGGTTGATGATTTTGGATCTTGATATGCATATTATTGGCTAGTTTATTGTGATTCTGGAGTGATGGATTGATGGTTATGGCTTGGGTGATGATAGGATGGACTTATATGTTAGTTTAGGATGATTTGTATGCACGAAACTCACAACAGAAGGGAAAATCGGCCTGTTCATCAGGTAAATCGGCCGATTTCTCCCATGATCCACCCGATTTCCTTCTCTGTTGCTCTTTAATGATGAATCTGTATGATTGGGGTGTTAGGTTGTTAAATCCTAGTGTTTATTAAGCCTAATTTAGCTTAGGATCACCTAATGCTATCAACCTAAGTGAGGGAAGAGATCTACCCGATGATTTCCGATCTTAGATACTTTAGAAGATGAATTCAAGGTAGTAGTGAGCCTCATAAGCCGCTATTGGATCGAGTGTGCTAGGATTATTGCTTGAGATTTCCCTATTCCGAGACTTACCCGGTAAGAAGAGGGTTACCCCTTAAGTAGTGTCTAGTTTGTGTGGAATTCCTTATTCTCACCCCTTGAGACCTACCCGGTAATAGGAGTTTGATGCGGGATTAGTGAAGTGAGAGACCTACCCGGTAATCGCTTCCATTAGTGAACATTCTTTCCCCAACACCGCAGCTTGTCCTTAGAATCCTTAGAACCTTGAGTCCAATGCCATAACCGGAAATCTTAACCTCTAGAATCCACTTTTCTCTCTTGATCATATACTTTGTGCTTTGTGTTACTTGTTCGTTTTGCTAGCTTGAGTTGTTAGTCGTTTTATTACCTTGCTTGATTTGTGATCTTTGTTTGATCACCACAAAAACCAACCAAAAACATTGTGTTTTCCATTTTCTTTGTTCCTCACCTTATCTTAGTCTAGATTTACACTAACTTTGATCATGCTTGACTCGATTTCACCTTAGTCTTTGTGTTCGACCTCGGAATACTATCCCTACTACAAACGTCCCGTACACTGCGGGTTCGCTAGGAGTTAGGACAAATATAACGAGTATAAATTTAAAACCTATTGCGTATCACACATATCCTGAGCATAACAAGTTTTTGGCGTCGTTGCCGGGGACTAGGTCTAGATCGAGTCTATTCGTGATTTTTTATAGTGTAGATCTTTCTTGTTGCTTTTGATCTCTCTTTGGTGTGTGTCTTTGCTTTTCAGGACATCTCTTACTCTTTAGGTGTATGCGAAGATCTCGTGGCAAGGATTTAGCTCCATTCGATCCCGAACCGGAGAAAACCCTTAGATCTAGATCCAAGAGCATTAAAAAGGGAAAAGAGATGGCCGGAAGAGATCTCCAAGCTGAATTAGATGAAGCCTTAGAGCAAATAAGGCTAAGAGATGAGCTCTTGGAGGAAGAGAGGAGACTTGCCAATGAGAGGCAAGAAGCAACTAGGAGGGAGATTGATGAGATTAGGCAAGCTCTTGTACAAGGAGAGCTTAATCGTCAACAACCTCCACCTTCTCCACCACCACAACCGCAGCCGGCGGTTAATGATAGGGTTGTGCCCATTGCCATTGAAGAGCCACAAACCCTAGGGAGACGTATGGATCCGGCACAAAGAGCACACCGTCCGGGTGTAAACTTAGGAGATCCCGCAACCCACAACTATGAGCTCCGCCCTCAAGTTCTACAAATGATCCGACATAATCAATTTGGAGGGATGGAAGGAGAGTCTCCTCATCAACACTTGATGAACTATGAGATTTTGATGGAGACTCTTAGACCGCCAAGATTGGAGAGCAACAACCATAAGCTTAGGGCTTTTTCCTTCTCTCTTAAGGACAAAGCCTTGGCTTGGTATCAATCTATTCCACAAGGGCGAGTTGGTACTTGGGAGGAGATGACAACCGAGTTTTTGACTAAGTTCTTCCCACCTTCCAAGATTACCGAGTTAAGAGGGAAGATCAATGCCTTCGTGATGAAGGATAGAGAGAGCTTGTTCAAGTCTTGGGAGAGATTCAAAGACCTTCTCCTAGATTGTCCACACCATGGCATACCGAAAATTGAGCTATTGGAGATCTACTTCAAAGGACTTGATGAAGATAGCCAATTCAAGCTTCAATCTCTTTCCGGCGGGACTTTCATGGAGAAGCATGTAGATGATGCTTGGGAGTTTGTGGAGAAGCAAGCTCTAGTGATTGAGAAATACTCCCATAGGAAGAGTGAAGGGAGAAAGGCGGGAGCATATGAGGTGAGTGAGGTCACCATGAGCAATTTCAAGCTTGACGCCATCAACAACGAGCTAAAGTCCTTGAGGGAGTTGTGTGCTACAACTTTGAAGAACCAAGCAACTCCTCAAGTGCTTCCACAAGCTAATCTATCTTCCAAGGAGGAGGATGTGAATTACATGGGAAGGGGCAATTACAACAACTATCAAGGCCCAAGGAACTTCAACAACAACCGACAATTCAACAATTACCGGCCCAACCACAACCATCCCGGGTTTTCCTATTCTAACCCGGATGGAGCCTTGAACCCTCCCGCTTCCACAAGCACAACTCCACCACCAAAAGCTTCACAAGAACCTCCACCCGGATTTACTCAACCTCCAAAGGATAGAACCGAGATGATGTTTGAGCAATTGCTTGGAAGGTTGAGTGGTCTTGAGAGCACCGTGACTTCCATTTCTAAGGCTCAAAAGGTGTTGGAAGCACAAGTGTTCCAAAAGGCGGGTGAAGCACATAGAGATCCGGGAAAGCTTCCCGGAAGAACCGAAGAAAACCCAAGAGGCCAAGTGTTGGCTATTACAACAAGAAGTGGGTTGAGCATGAAGGATCCTTTGCCCAAGGAGAATGCTAAAGGGAAGCAAGTGGTGAATGAAGAAGAAACTTTGCAAGGAGATGGAGGCAAGAGCAAGGATGTAGAGCCAACCTATGTGCCACCGCCTCCATACAAGCCACCACTACCGTTCCCTCAATCACGAGCAAGAGCTCGCTTGGACAATCATTTTAGTAAGTTCCTTGAACTAATGTCTAAATTGCACATTAACATTCCGTTCATGGATGCTATCTTAGGGATGCCGGCATATGGCAAGTTCTTGAAGGAAATACTCTCCAACAAAAGGAAGTTGGAGGAGTATGGGGAGATAAGAATGACAAAGAGATCCTCGGAGTTGATTCAAACGATGAAGGAGGAGATGCCTCCTAAGCTAAGGGATCCGGGATCCTTTTGTGTGCCAATCGGAGTAGGAGAAGTGAAGTATGACGCCTTATGTGATCTTGGGGCAAGTGTAAGCATCATCCCGCTTGCACTTTGCAACAAGGTTGGGCTAGGGGAGCCAAAGCCGGTCAAGATGACTGTTACGCTAAAAAGTGTGCACGCAATAAGCCTTAAATTTATACTCGTTATATTTATCCTAACTTCTAGCGCACCCGCAGTGTACGGGACGTTTGTAGTATGGATAGTATTCCGAGGTCGAACACAAAGACTAAGGTGAAATTGATTCGGTTTTGTGATTAAGTTTAGTGAAGGTCTAAGGTTAGAAAAGGGGGAAACAAAGAAATGAAAATCTCAATTTGTTTTTGGTCGGTTTTTGGTGATCAATCAAAGATCACAATTCATGCAAAGTAAACAATCAAACTAAACTAAAAATTCGCACAAATGAACAAACCAAACAAGATAATGATCAAGGGAAGAAAAGACGGATTCTAGGGGTCGGAAGTTCCGGTTATGGCATAGAACTCAAGTTGTCTATTCATTCTTTGGATTAACTATGATATGTTGGGACTAAATGTATCTAATTTGGGATCAATTACCGGGTAGGTCTCATGGTCCAACTAGTCCACACCTAAGGTCTCATTACCGGGTAAGTCTCTAAGAACCTAAGGATAGGAATTCTACACAAACCGGATCGTTAATTAGGGATCTAACCCATCCTTACCGGGTAAGTCTTGGAAGGGAAGTCCTAAGCAACTATCCTAGCACATCTAATCCAATGGCGGCTTATTAGGCTTACCACTACCTAAGGGTTGCTATTTTAGATTCTAAGGGTAAGGATTACCGGGTAAGTCTCTCCTAACACTTAGTCACTACACTAGGTTACCCTAGGGTAGGTTAAACTCAACAAACACTTAGGGTTTCAACATTTTATAGGTCTAAGGTAAAAATCCTTCGAACCAGGGAAAATCACGGTTTGTTCTTCCGAAACCACGGCTGTGGTTCTTCAAGAACTTCCCGTGATTTCTAACAGGAACTACGTTCATAAGCAAAAGTCATCCAAAGGTAAATCTAAGTCCTTCCTATCATAGTTCTAGCCATAACCATCCTTTCCTTACCCTAGAACCACATCAATTTAGCCTACAACATTCATAATGGAAATCGAGACAAACAAACATAAAATCAAAACATCCATTGCAAGATAATGAAAGAAAAGAGATGAACAAGTGATCTTAATTCAAAACTAAGCTGAAGATTAGAATTAGAGCCACTTACAACCCTTCCAAAAGAAGGTTCAAAGATTCATACAATCTCTAGAAAACGAAATCCGAAATACAAGAAAGCTATGGTGTGTGTTCTTCTCCTCCTCTTCAATGGAGCTCTTCTTCTTCTCTTTGACACTTTCCTTCCTAGAAAAACTTGTTATTTTTGAGAATATATTTGTTAGAGAGACATGGATAATGGATGAGCTGCTCCCCAAACTACCCCAGCTGCCTCAAAATACCCATGAAGGACCACTTTTATAACAAATCTTGCATGAGCTGGCCATGAGAGTCGTGGCACAGCTGTCACGAGAATCTGGCAAAATCCACGGTCATTTCCACGGCCGTGGTTCTTCAGAGAACCGTGATTTTATGCAGAAACTTCGCCTTGGGTCATTAAGCTGTGATTTGGTGCATGGCTAGTGTTGGTAAGGCTCCATGAGTTCTCCTCAGCCCTTGGCTTGTGTCCTAATGTGTCCGAGGGTGTGCCATCTAAATGAACGATCCTCAAACGCATCGTTTAAGCTCCTAAACTTCCCGAAATACCTACAAAACGCGCACAAGTCCGTGTAGACGTCTATCTCGACAAAATACGTGAATTGGGTGCAAAACATCTTGAACTAATGCTAGATCATGCATGAATGAGCGAGAATTCTATCTAAATGTACACCTAAAACTATGTTATAAATCGTGTTATCAATGACCCTCTACATGGCGGACCGCTCAATCACTCATCCGGTTGGGATCTTGGAAGACATTCCGCTGCAACTAGGGAAGTTCTATGTACCCATAGACTTCGTTGTTTTATACATCCCGGCGGACTATCCGGTTCCTATCATCTTGGGGAGACCTTTCCTAGCTACTTCCGGATGTCTAGTAGATTGCAAGAATGGGACTCTCTCCTTCAACATTGGAGAAGAAAACATAAAGTTCAAACTATCCACAATGATGAAAGGGCCAACCCTTGATGAGGATGTATTCAACATAGTTGAAGAAGAGGAGTCTAGGGAGGTTGTGAGCTTAATCTTGCTCAAGGATCCACTTGAGAGAGTTCTTAGCTCAAGCTTGATGGAAGAAGGAGTTGAGGAGAGTAGCAATGAAGTAATCAAGGCCTTGAATGCATTGGACGAGCTACCAAGTGTTGGATTTGAAGTGCTAGAAGAAGAGGAAAACAGATAGAAAAATCGGACTGGAGGGCAGAAATCGGCCGATTTTTGTCCTTGTGCTGAAATTTCAGCCAATTTTGCAAAAACAGAAACTCAGATCGACCCACTGCCAGAAAAATCGTCCGATTTTTCCTCCTGGGCCGATTTTCCTGAGTCTTTTCAGTATTAACCACTTGAGTGTGAGCAATCATCAAGGGACTTCAAGGAGGCTTCCATGGCTTTGAAATCATCTCAACCTACATTGTATGGATCATCTCCAACCAAAAAAGGTCCTCCTCAACTTGATCTTAAACCTCTTCCTTCTCATTTAAAGTATGCTTTCCTTGGTTCAAATTCTACTTATCCGGTGATTGTGAATGCATCTTTGAATAATGATGAACTTGATAAATTGTTGAATGAATTGAAACTGCATAGAAAGGCAATAGGATACACCATTGATGACCTTGTTGGCATAAAACCCTCTTTGTGCATGCATAAGATAATGATGGAAGATAATCATAAACCCTCTATTGAACATCAAAGAAGGTTAAATCCTATAATGAAAGAGGTAGTTAAGAAGGAGATCATAAAGTTGCTAGATACGGGAATTATCTACCCTATCTCGGATAGTAAGTGGGTTAGTCCCGTTCATGTAGTTCCTAAGAAGGGTGGGATGACCGTAGTGACTAATGAGAACAATGAACTAATCCCGACTAGGACGGTTACGGGGTGGAGGATGTGCATTGATTATAGGAAGCTTAACATGGCCTCTAGGAAAGATCACTTCCCTCTCCCCTTCATTGACCAAATGCTAGAGAGGTTAGCTCAACACTCTCATTTTTGCTACCTAGATGGCTATAGTGGATTCTTCCAAATCCCTATCCATCCCGATGACCAAGAGAAAACAACCTTTACATGTCCATGGGGTACTTTTGCATATAGAAGAATGCCATTTGGGTTGTGTAATGCACCCGCCACCTTCCAAAGGTGTATGATGGCTATCTTTTCGGAATACATTGAAAATATCATGGAAGTGTTCATGGATGATTTCTCTGTTTATGGTTCTTCCTTTGATGATTGCTTGGCTAACTTGTCATTAGTATTACAAAGATGTGAGGAGACAAATCTTGTCTTGAATTGGGAAAAATGCCACTTCATGGTAAGTGAAGGTATTGTGTTAGGACACTTGGTGTCTAACCGTGGCATTGAGGTTGATAGGGCCAAGATTGAGACGATAGAGAAGTTGCCACCACCTACCTCGGTGAAGGGGGTAAGGAGCTTTCTAGGGCATGCCGGTTTTTACCGGAGGTTTATTCAAGACTTCTCTAAAATTTCTAAGCCTCTTACTAACCTACTAATGAAGGATGTTGAATTTGTTTTCTCCAAGGATTGCCTTGAGGCTTTTTGTAGGTTGAAGAACGCTTTGATCTCCACACCTATAATGCAACCTCCGGATTGGAGTTTACCGTTTGAGATCATGTGTAATGCAAGCGATGTAGCCGTTGGGGCTGTTTTGGGGCAAAGGAAATATGGGCGCACTCATGCCATTTATTATGCTAGCAAGACGCTAGATGATGCCCAACTCAATTATGCTCCCACCGAGAAGGAGTTGCTAGCGGTTGTGTATGCATTTGAGAGATTCCGCTCATATCTTGTTGGAGCAAAGGTCATAGTTTATACGGATCATGCTGCGATCCGTTACCTCCTTACCAAGAAGGATGCAAATCCTAGGTTGATTCGGTGGATCCTTCTTCTTCAAGAGTTTGATTTGGAAATCCGGGACAAGAAGGGATCCGAGAACTCCGTGGCGGATCACCTTAGTAGACTCCCACCATTGGAGCTTGAAAGAGAGGACATCCAGATTGATGACTCATTCCGGGATGAGCAGTTGCAAATGGTGGAGGAATGTTTGTTCCAAGTGTCTAGAGGAAGTGAGCCATGGTTCGCCGACATTGTGAACTATTTAGTGTGTGAGGAAGTGCCTCCCGGTTTGACATATGCCCAAAGGAAGAAGTTCTTCAAGGATGTGAGGCACTACTATTGGAGTGAGCCACTTTTGTTCAAGAGAGGACCGGATGGAATGCTTAGAAGATGCATACCGGAGGATGAGGTGGAGAGTGTGATCCGCCATTGTCATTCCTTGCCATGTGGAGGGCATGCTAGCTCACACAAGACATGTGCTAAGGTGTTGCAATCGGGCTTCTTTTGGCCAAGCTTGTTCAAGGATGTGCAAAGCTTTGTGGTAGCATGTGATGCTTGCCAAAGGACGGGCAACATCTCAAGGAGGAATGAGATGACCTTGAACAACATACAAGAGGTGGAGATATTTGATGTGTGGGGTGTGGACTTCATGGGACCATTCCCTTCTTCATGTGGAAACCTCTACATCCTATTGGCGGTAGATTATGTCTCGAGATGGGTGGAGGCAATCGCCTCACCTACAAATGACGCCAAGGTTGTGGTGCGGTTCTTCAACCGAGTGATCTTCCCTAGGTTTGGAACACCAAGGGTGATCATAAGTGATGGAGGGAAGCACTTCACCAATAGGAACTTTGGGGAACTTTTGGCTAAGTATGGGGTGACTCATAAGGTGGCAACACCTTACCATCCCCAAACTAGTGGCCAAGTGGAGATCTCCAACCGGGAGATAAAGGGAATTCTCGAGAAGACGGTCTCAAGGACGAGAAAAGATTGGGCTATGAAGCTCGATGATGCCTTGTGGGCTTATAGGACCGCTTTCAAGACACCAATTGGCACCACTCCTTACAAGTTAGTCTATGGCAAGTCTTGCCACCTTCCGGTAGAGATGGAGCATAAAGCTTATTGGGCCATTAAGTGGCTAAATTTTGACCTCAAGGAGGCGGGAGAGAAGCGGTTGCTAAACATGAACGCCCTTGAGGAGATCCGGTTGGATGCTTATGAGAATGCCCGGATCTACAAGGAGCGGACCAAGCATTGGAATGACAAGCGCCTCATCCCAAAGGAGTTGAATGAGGGTGACCTTGTCCTTCTCTTCAACTCGAGGCTGCGGCTCTTCCCCGGAAAACTCAAATCAAGATGGACCGGGCCATATGTGGTGAAGAAGATCTTTCCTCATGGAGCGGTGGAGATAGGAGGAGATCATTGTGGTGACTTCAAGGTGAATGGGCACCGTTTGAAGAAGTACATCCCGGAAGCCCCGGTGGAAGTGATTGCCCCGCTTCACCTTGATTGAAACGCTCCTGAATTTGGTCAAGCTAATGACCTTAAAGAAGCGCTTAATGGGAGGCAACCCATTGGTACATGTTTTTCCCTTTCTTTTTCTTGTTTTTGTTTGATCTCACTCTTGGTGTGCTTTGTTTTCCCTTTGTGTTTTTGGGTGCTAGATCTTGTTGTTGTCACAAGGATGAGATGTTGGAGGTCATGTGAAGACCTCATGGAGCTAATTAAGGTACAAGATCCAAGCACATAGACGAGGAGGAAATCACCCAGAAAAATCGGACTGTTCATGCACAAAATCGGCCGATTTTGCTGGGCTATGGGGCGATTTTTCCTCTGTAAAGGAAAGTGATGATCTCCAATCAAGCATGGGTGGAGCGGACGTGGAACTTGGACGGCTTGCGGTGCCAAGCGCGGGTTCCAACCTCTTAACGATCATCAAGAGCTCTCTACCATCCTTGATCGATCATCCACCATCATCATTCGATGTGAACCGAAATACCAACGCATCACAATTTTACATTGTGAGGACTCTCTTTCACTTCTTTATTTAGCTTCCACATTGGGGACAATGTGTTTCTAAGTATGGGGTGGGGTTTTCATGATCACTTGCATGATTAGCATATAAGATAGTTTAATTTTGTAACATGTTTCATTATGTCTTGCATTGTACATACATATTTCGAAAAATCCAAAAAATTCAGAAAATTTAAAAAAAAAAAAAAATTAGTGCTTCTAAGGCTTGGATATGACCTTAATGATGAATCTTGTCTTGTGGATTGGCTATGGATGGCCTTATGTGTTAAATTGATGAATGTATATGTGGACTTGAAGTACTTCTCTTGAATTCCATGAATGATTTGTGATCATGATGTTTGCCTAGAATGGATTGAGTATGGAAGGTCGAAATTGCATGCTAGTTCTTGCACATCAATTAGGAGTGATTAAGGCAATTCATCTTCCTCTACTTCTCATCTTGATCATGTTGCTTGAGCACCTCAATTGAGATAAATTTGACCTCTTTTGACCCATCCGGGAATAGGAGCATGCTAGTGTGTTGAAATGTGTGAAAAGCAAGTGTGGGGTGAAGTTGTTGATGAAAAGAATGTCGTGAATAAAATGCTGAATTTGTTGTGAAAGTATAGCCAAAAATATAGGCTTGGGGACGTTGGCTTAAATGACAAGTAACTCGGTACACTTCACATAATCGGGTGTTGGTGCCTTGCCAAAGTCAAATAAACCAATAGTCCTAACGAGCTTTGGTATGTGTGCCCGGTGTGGATGCACCTCGAAAAATAGAAAAAGCCCGAGGATGGCTAATCACCAAGGTTTCGGCTTTTGTACATCAATGCCATTGTCTCAAAAATAAAAGAAAAGAAAGAAAAGAAAATGAAAAACATACACTTGAGGGAAGTTGATAAGAAATGTGAAGTTGTGGTTGTTTAGTTCCTTTCCCGGATTAGCATCACATAGCCTACAAAACTCCCACCTAATCACAACGTTTCTTGGCCTTCTATTTTACAAGTCCTTTTGACCTACTTGCATGTGTGTGAGGCTAAGTGATTTAGATTGGATATACTCATGATCATCTTGACTTCTTCATCTTTACATTTCATTGCATGCTATCAAGTTAAGTGTAATTGTCTTTCCATGCTTTCATTTACTTGATACATAATTGCTTGTCCATTGCCATGAAACATGACTATGAAGGTGATCCAATATTAGAAGCACAACTCCAAAAGATTTTGCCATTTTTCTGCATACATAAATCATGTCATCTCTTAGTCTATAGTTGGGAATTTGCTCGGGGACGAGCAAACCTTAAGTATGGGGTATTTTTGATAACAAGATTTATGACTTAGGATTAGGTAATCATTTAGATAGATTTCTCATTCATTCGTGCAAGTTTTGGCATTGGTTCATGACGTCTTCGCTCAATTCATGCACATTTCTAGAAAAGACGTCTACACTACCTTTTATCGGTTTTGTAGGTAATTCGGGGATCTATTGGACGTTAATCGATACATTTGAGGGCCAAGCCTCATGATGGTACACATCCAAAGCCTTGGAGGAGCATAATTGGAGCAACAAAGGACACAAAGATCACTAATGGTGCAAGCAATGGAGCAACTCATGGCTAGACGATCATAGCATGTTTCTGCTGAAGAAAATCGGACCAACTAGCAGCTAAATCGGCCGATTTTATTCACTGGGTCGATTTTTGGGGCTTTGATAGCTTAAGCCACGTGTCCCACGATCTCTTGTCCGGCCTTGCTCTTGGTGGAGAATATAAGTGGTCCTGCAGGTTGTTGTTGAGGGCTCTCCTCTCCCACACTCTCATTCACAGCTCACCAATTTTGGGGAAAAGATTGGAGGAGAAGAAATACTCTCAAGGATTGAAGGAAGAAGAAGAACACCATTTTAGGAATAATAGTGAGGTTTTGAGTGATTTTTGTAATCTCGGATTGAAGAGCTATTGCAAGGATTGTTAGGAACGTTTTAAATCTTCATTTAAGAGTTTGTAAGTCTTGCTACAACTTGGAATTGGCTGAGATTTATTGATTTGCTTGCTTATTTTTCATTATCCATCTATGAACACCATGTATGCTTGGTTGATGATTTTGGATCTTGATATGCATATTATTGGCTAGTTTATTGTGATTCTGGAGTGATGGATTGATGGTTATGGCTTGGGTGATGATAGGATGGACTTATATGTTAGTTTAGGATGATTTGTATGCACGAAACTCACAACAGAAGGGAAAATCGGCCTGTTCATCAGGTAAATCGGCCGATTTCTCCCATGATCCACCCGATTTCCTTCTCTGTTGCTCTTTAATGATGAATCTGTATGATTGGGGTGTTAGGTTGTTAAATCCTAGTGTTTATTAAGCCTAATTTAGCTTAGGATCACCTAATGCTATCAACCTAAGTGAGGGAAGAGATCTACCCGATGATTTCCGATCTTAGATACTTTAGAAGATGAATTCAAGGTAGTAGTGAGCCTCATAAGCCGCTATTGGATCGAGTGTGCTAGGATTATTGCTTGAGATTTCCCTATTCCGAGACTTACCCGGTAAGGAGAGGGTTACCCCTTAAGTAGTGTCTAGTTTGTGTGGAATTCCTTATTCTCACCCCTTGAGACCTACCCGGTAATAGGAGTTTGATGCGGGATTAGTGAAGTGAGAGACCTACCCGGTAATCGCTTCCATTAGTGAACATTCTTTCCCCAACACCGCAGCTTGTCCTTAGAATCCTTAGAACCTTGAGTCCAATGCCATAACCGGAAATCTTAACCTCTAGAATCCACTTTTCTCTCTTGATCATATACTTTGTGCTTTGTGTTACTTGTTCGTTTTGCTAGCTTGAGTTGTTAGTCGTTTTATTACCTTGCTTGATTTGTGATCTTTGTTTGATCGCCACAAAAACCAACCAAAAACATTGTGTTTTCCATTTTCTTTGTTCCTCACCTTATCGTAGTCTAGATTTACACTAACTTTGATCATGCTTGACTCGATTTCACCTTAGTCTTTGTGTTCGACCTCGGAATACTATCCCTACTACAAACGTCCCGTACACTGCGGTTTCGCTAGGAGTTAGGATAAATATAACGAGTATAAATTTAAAACCTATTGCGTATCACACATATCCTGAGCGTAACAGTTCCCTCTTCTTAAAAACATTCTTAAATATTGTTTCACCTTTTCTCCATCCTTACAAACATCTAGAGATGGTTTGAGAAGCCATAACAAGGTGACGAGAGCATTCAAGAATGTGCAAGATTGCAGGAAAGGATGGAAGAAGTGGCGTAATGAACATTGAACTCCGAAGCATTTGAAAGAAGGAGACCTTTTCCTTCTCTTCAATTCCCGTCTTCGTCTATTTCCCGGTAAGTTGAAGTCTCGTTGGACCGGACCATTTGTAATTAAACATATTTCCCCCATGGCGCAGTTGAAGTATGGGGTGAACAATGCGGAGCTTTCAAGGTCAATGGCCAACAACTAAAGAAGTACATACCGGAGGTTTAGATTGAGGGGATTGCACCTATCCTCCTCATTTAAGCAAAAAAAAAAAGGATCGGTCTAGCTACGGACCTTAAACAAAGTGCTTCTTGGGAGGCAGCAATCCAAGGTATTGCTTTATAAGACTTGCAAACAACCTTGATCAATTATGTGTCAAAACCCTAAATAAAGTATTACCTTATCCCTTCCTTCTCCAACCTTACACAAGTATTCTAAATAAGATAGACACAAGGAGGGACTAGTTTGACTAGTAGCACCAATATTCAACAAGATTAACACACACAATAACAATCTAGCAATGATTCATAACGGTTCACCAAAAAAAACTCCCCTTTTGATTGAAAAAAAATGATAACATGCAAACTCCATGAGCGAAGTCAAAGTATCTCACAATAATGTGGAAATCAAATTCAAATCTAAGCTTCCTATGAATCTCGTCCTCTAAGGCTATTTATAGGATACATTGCTCTAAAAGATAAACTAAAAATAATCCTAAAAGATAGGATCAAAACAAAAAGATACCTTTTGAATTTTGAGAGCTTAAAAGGTATTAAAATAACTAGAAGATAAGTAAGATCTTCAACGAATCTTATAAATCTATACAGACTTGGAATCTCGGTCTATATCTCGGCCGAGATTCTATCTCAGGGCCGAGATTCTTCACTTACATTGTTCCTTGATCGTCTTCGACAACATCTCCTCTCGGATCCTTTTGGCCCTTTGATGCGTCCTTGGACACGTCAATGAATGATTCCGGATCTAGATCAAGCTGAAGCCCAACTACTCCTTAGTTGAAGTGCGAATGCAATTGAAGATGGGTTGCGGAAGCTTAGAGATGGAGGCGAAAGTTGTATGATTGAGTCGATCTAGATTGATCGATCAAACCTTGAAGTGGGTCGGTTGAGTTGGTTCTTGAAGAACCCTCGAAGATGGTTGAGTTTGGATCGAAGATCCAAAAGAAGAACTTTGAGAGGGTTGGAAGAGGGATTGATGCTCAAGTAAGTTGGAGGAAAATACTTCTCTTTACTTAATCAAATTGAACATACTTTACAAATGAGCCAAGCATCACCTTATATAGTGGATGAAGGCTATACAAAGAGTCGGAAATTAAATGACGGAAATAAAGTCGGAATTTAAGTTCCGGAATGAAACACCTAAAAATGAAAGGTTGAGAATTTAAGTTCGGAATTAAGTTTCCGAATTAAATTCCGAAACCAAAATTCTAATCTTAAATTCGGAAAATTAATACCCGGAAATAAAGTCCCGGAAATTAATATTCCGAAAATAAAATGACTTATTATTACAAAACGCTAAATTACGGAAGATGCGGAAAATGCGCCGGAATGGTGCCGGCTTGACAAGCTTCAAGTCATTGTGGCGTAGAGACACGGTTTGCATTCAATGGGTCCGTGACAAGCAATGGTGCGGCTAATGATGGAGCCGGTAGCTTGGGCGATTGCCTTAGCACGTGAACGGGTGAGCGGTCCATCGGAGCGAACCCGGAGTGCCTCGTCTTCCTCATGTTGGGACATAGGGGTCAAGGGCGCATCAGTCCCCCCATCTTGGATGTGAAACGTCCCCGTTTCACCTTCGTCAAATAGGGGCTCAATGTATGGTGCAAGGTCCTTGACATTGAACGTCGGGTGCACGCCATAGTCGTCCGGAAGCTCCAACTTGTAAGCATTCGGGCCATGGCGGGATAAGATGCGGAATGGTCCATCACCGCGGTCCGAGAGCTTGCCTTTGCGGCGGGATGGAAAACGCTCCTTCCTTAAGTGGAGCCAAACTAGATCACCGGGCTCGAATGACATTGGACGGCGCCTTTTGTTGCGTTGTGTGGCAAGTTGATCGGCACGCCGTTGGAGTTGTGTCCTAGTCCGCTCATGAAGCTCAATGATGTGAGCGGCACGACTTGCTCCGGTGATGTGTTCTCCGTCTTTGAGTGGACGCGGAGTGAAGTCCATCGGAGTGTGTGGATTAAGGCCATAGACAACTTCAAAGGGTGAAAGCTTTGTTGCCGAGTGTCGAGACCTGTTATAAGAAAACTCCACAATCGAAAGTAAGTCCTCCCACTTGCGTGGGTTGTTCCTAAGGGTCGCTCTAAGTAGAGCGCCGAGAGTCCGATTGGTCACCTCCGTTTGACCATCGGTTTGGGGATGATAGCTACTTGAAAACAACAAGTTGGTTCCAAGTTTCCCCCATAAGGTTCTCCAAAAATGGCTCACAAACTTTACGTCCCGATCACTAAGGATGGAACGCGGTATTCCATGTAAGCGCACAACATTGTCAAAGAAAAGGGTAGCTACTTCACTAGCATTTTGTGTGCTCTTACATGCAATAAAATGTGCCATTTTTGAAAAACGATCGACTACCACAAAAATGGAGTCTTTGCCTCGTTTAGACATGGGTAGGCCAACCACGAAGTCCATGGAAAGATCCTCCCAAGGTCCCATTGGTATAGGCAAAGGAGAATACAATCCATCCGGACCTTGGCGCGATTTTGCATGGTGACATGTGATGCAACTTGTGCAAAACCGTGTCACATGCTTGCGCATCCGGGGCCAAAAGAAGTGCTCTTGTAGAGCGGCGAGAGTCTTGGTAGCACCGAAGTGACCACGACCCTCATGGGCCTCCTTTATCAACAAATGACGAATACTCGAGCGCGGGATACAAAGTTTGCCCGCACGGAATAAGTAGCCATCGTTAATAAAGAAAGACTCATGCTCTCGGAGGTCAAGGCATTGAGCAAATATATCCTTGAAGTCAAGATCCGTGGCATATAACTCTTTGATAAGAGCAAAGCCATGGATCTTGGCGTCCATATGCACAAGAAGGATATATCGGCGAGAAAGGGCGTCGGCTACCACATTCTCTTTACCTTTCTTATGTCGAATGACATAAGGGAAGGTCTCAAGAAACTCTACCCAACTAGCATGGCGCCGACTCAAAGTAGTTTGACCCTTGAGATACGAAAGAGCCGCATGATCCGAATGAATCACGAACTCCTTCGGCCACAAGTAGTGTTGCCATGTTTTGAGACAACGAACTAAAGCATATAGTTCCTTGTCATAGGTTGGATAGTTGAGTGAGGGACCGGAAAGTTTTTCGCTAAAATAAGCAATGGGCCGATTCTCTTGTAGGAGAACCCCCCCAATGCCTACATTAGATGCGTCACACTCCACCTCGAAGGTTTTCGAAAAGTTTAGGAGTTGGAGTAGTGGCGCATTACAAAGACGGTCTTTGAGCGACTCAAACGCTCGAGCATGGGTGTCACGCCACTCAAATGTGACACCTTTATTAGTAAGCTCGTGTAGCGGTGCCGCGATCGAGCTAAAGTCCTTGACAAAGCGTCGATAGAAACCCGCTAAGCCGAGAAAGGCTCGAACCATGGTGGCCGTAGTAGGAGTAGGCCACTCCCGAATGGCGCGAACTTTTGATTCGTCCACTCGTAGTCCGTCCTTAGACACGACATAGCCAAGAAAAATTGTGGTGTCCGAGCAAAAGACACATTTCTCCAAATTGACATATAGTTGCTCTTGTCTAAGGCACTCGAGCACTTGGCGAAGGTGCTCGATGTGGGCATCCAAAGACTTACTAAAGACAAGGATATCATCAAAGTAAACTACTACGAAAATACCCATAAATTTGCGCAAGACGTGATTCATGAGGCGCATGAAGGTGGATGGTGCGTTGGAGAGGCCAAATGGCATGACAAGCCACTCGTAGAGGCCATGCTTCGTCTTGAAAGCCGTCTTCCATTCATCACCTTCGGCCATGCGGATTTGATGGTATCCGCTCCGGAGATCGATCTTGGAGAAGATAGTGGCGCCATGGAGCTCGTCCAACATATCATCAAGGCGCGGAATCGGATGACGATACTTGACGGTGATTTGATAGATGGCTCGGCAATCTACACACATCCGCCAAGATCCGTCTTTCTTGGGCACAAGTATGACCGGCACGGCACATGGAGACAAGGACTCACGGACATAGCCCCGGTCTAGGAGCTCTTGGACTTGGCGTTGTAGCTCCTTGGTTTCCTCCGGACTTGCACGGTAAGCGGCACGGTTGGGCAAAGACGCTCCGGGCACCAAATCGATTTGGTGCTCAATTCCTCGGATTGGTGGCAAGCCGGGTGGTAGTTTGTCGGTCAAGATGTCCTGAAATTCGGACAACAACAAGGACACCTCGTGCGGCACATTACTAGGGTCATGGGAAATAGATAAACAAAAAGGGACAAGTAAGAAACAAGGAAACTTACCTTCCATGACCGGTGTCAAGTCATGTCGTCGGGCCAAAAGAATTCGGGGCTCACATCGCCCTTGAATGGTAGGAACCGGAGGTGCATGTGTCGGGATAATGCTCTTACTACCTCTTGCTTCGGTAGCATTACCCTTATGGCCGGAATTACGGGAACCGGAAGTAGGCACATCCACATCATCGGGAGAACGACGAGAAGGGTCCGATGTGGCCGGTGGTGTAGTGGTGTCATCGATCACTTGTTGCCTCTTTCGTTCTGCATAGTCAACTAAAATTTCTTGTGGAGTCATAGGCAAAAGTGTGATCCGTTTTCCATTGTATTGGAACATGTAACGGTTGAGATAACCATCATGAAAAGTTTTTCGGTCAAATTTCCATGGTCGTCCCAACAATACATGTGTGGCGTCCATTTTGATAACATCACAAAGGACCTTATCAACATAGGCGCCAATAGAAAACGTCACCCACGCTTGTTGTGTGACGGTGTCACTTGCCTTATCGGAAATCCATTGGAGTCCGTAAGGTTGTGGGTGGGGGGTTGTAGGCAACTTAAAGTGTTTCACCACTTTTTCGTTGATAATATTACAACACGAACCCCCATCGATTATAAGAGAGAGACTAGTGTCATTGACCAAGCAACGAGAGTGGAAGAGATTCTCGCGTTGGTCAATAGGGAGATGCTCTTTTATAGCAAGAATGCGACGAGAGACAAGAGCAAACTTACCTGGTTGTGCCGGACCGCAAGCAAGTTGGTCGTCGCATGGCTCCATGCCATAGTATGGGTCGGCATCATGGTCATCTTCCAAGAGGATATCACCACTATAATCCTCTTCGCCATCGTCATATGATGGGTTGGCAAACATCACCCGCTTGGTGTTCGGGCAATCACGTTGGACATGACCAAACCCGCTACATTTGAAACACACGGGTTCTCTTGGGCGGGCCACCGTTTGAGATCCTTGTTGGGGTCGGCCCGGAGGCGTTTGTGGTGGAGCAACGGTGCCACGGTATGGTGGTTTCTCGGTAGCCGCTTGCCGGGTGGGTTGACTCATCCGTGGTGATCCTTTAGCGGCTCCGGAATCTTGGGGACTAGAAACATCTCGAGAACGAGAATTAGTGGTATAAGAGTATTGACTAGTGGAAGAGTTATACCTTGAGTATCGAGGCGTTTCCAGTTGTTGCTTGTGAAGTTTCATGGCGGCATGACATAAGGCTCCCAAGTCCTTGTATGGAACAATCTCGAGGGGGCGCCGGATTGACGGATTAAGGCCGCTCATGAATTTGGTTCGAAGGGCAGAGGCGGAGGCCGAGATGCCGGCCTTCATATGCATGTCCTCCAGCTTGGCTAAGTAAGCCACTGGAGTAAGGCTTCCTTGTTGGAATTCGGCAATTTGCAACCGCATGTCGTTTTTGAAGTCGTCGGGCACGTACTTCTTAGTCATGACATAGATCAATTGATCAAAGGTCGCAACCGGTGCCCATCCTCGGTTCTCACGGTTGGTCTCGTACCGGTTCCACCAAGATTTTGCATCACCTTCAAAGTAAAGTGTTGCCGCTTCGATTTTCTCGTACTCTTCATAATGGCAATGCTTGAGAGCTCTTTTCATATCCTGTGCCCAATCAAGAAACGCACAAGGATCATATTCACCATAAAATACCGGAAATTTAACCTTACCTTCCCTACGAGCTCGGTAGGGATCCGGTCGGGGTGGTGCTAGATAGGCGTCGTCGTGATGGGCTCGCCGGTGGCCATCGTTATGCCTTTGGCGCCCATGATTATGTGGTGCACGCCTTTGTGGGTTAGGAGGAGGCAACCATTCTTCTCCTCGATCCTGGTTCTCAAAAGGCTCTCGGATGGGTGGGTGCCATGGACGGACATGTGCCACCCGTTCCAAGTCCGACTCATCATCGGAGAACTCGTTAAAGTCATCTCGTTCATCATACTCTTCATAATCATGATGCATCGGTTGCCGGCTATGCCATTGGCGGCGTTGTCCGGACCGATCATTTTCGGGCCGTTGAGAGCGGTCATTTGTTTGATGATGGTACCGGTCATCAATCCGGGAGGGACGGTTGGTGCGTTGGGCACTAGATGGAGGAGGGGAAGAGCCATACTTACGTCGGTTATGCTCATAGCGTTTGTGCCGATTCTCCGTGTCAACATATAACAAATCGTTTGGAGAAGGGTCGGGATTCTCGTCACCTTCATTGTGGGACTCATGACCGTCATTTTGGGAGGGACCGTGGTTTTCAATGACGGAGGCAAGCCGTCGACCGTTAGATGGTTCGGCTCCCAAGATACCTTTTCCTTTGCGACGTCCATTGGATGTGGAAGCATCGACCAAGGTTCCATGTGGATTTGGTGGAGCGGTCGTAAGTGCAAGCATTTGGGCCTTCAATGTTTCAAGCTCTTGCCTTA
Source organism: Fagopyrum homotropicum (assembly GCA_033239125.1). Lineage (NCBI taxonomy): Eukaryota > Viridiplantae > Streptophyta > Magnoliopsida > Caryophyllales > Polygonaceae > Fagopyrum > Fagopyrum homotropicum. The sequence continues at coordinate 7,087,740 of BSWB01000005.1, read as the reverse complement.
GGGAGGCATTTTCTTCGGTCAAAGTAGTGATCTCATGCCTGTCACTAGATTCCTGAGAATTTTCAATTGTGACGTTAGTCATAACTCCAAGATTGGACACAAATTTGCAAGCAATCAAATGAGCAAGGTGACAAGATAAGTCAACGTTACCCAAGTTCAAGTGCGTTAGGGTTCTACCTTTGGGAAAGCCGTTTGGCGGTTTAGGCAAGGAAGGCAAATCCAACAAATTTGAACCAAAATGCACACAATTTCAAGAGAAAATTTGCAACTTGTGAGAAAATGGAGAGGTAGGAAATGGACGGATCGTTTATCGGCAAGTTTTACTTGCTTTGGTCTTTGACCTTTTCAAAAATCCGATTTTTCGGATGGACCGGTTTGCCGGACGTCTTTTACTTTTGTTTTTGGTGGAATTGTTTCTTTTTGAAACTTTTGAATGCAACCTTTGGAATGCAAGAGATGAATCCACTTTTCTTTGAAACAAATCCGTTTTTTGAAGAGTCTTTGCTTTGTTTTTGGTTTTTAGAATATCAAAAGGCGTGATATCCGATTTTGTCAACAAAAAATCCCAAGAAAATGGTGAAATTGATTAACAAAAATGTCGGATTGGGTAAGGAAAAATGTTTTGTTGATTAATGGTTTGATGGCAAACCAAAAATCTCCTAAATTTGCTTTGCAAAATGGATTGAGAAAAAAAAAATTTTCAAGAACGTGGATGAAGATGCGAAGAACAAGATGAAGATGGTGATGAACAAAAGGCAAAAAGGATGAATATAATAACACACAAAAACAAGAGTAAAGAAAACTTAGCTTAGATCCCTTTGCTCTGATACCAATTTGATGCGTCCTTGGACACGTCAATGAATGATTCCGGATCTAGATCAAGCTGAAGCCCAACTACTCCTTAGTTGAAGTGCGAATGCAATTGAAGATGGGTTGCGGAAGCTTAGAGATGGAGGCGGAAGTTGTATGATTGAGTCGATCTAGATTGATCGATCAAACCTTGAAGTGGGTCGGTTGAGTTGGTTCTTGAAGAACCCTCGAAGATGGTTGAGTTTGGATCGAAGATCCAAAAGAAGAACTTTGAGAGGGTTGGAAGAGGGATTGATGCTCAAGTAAGTTGGAGGAAAATACTTCTCTTTACTTAATCAAATTGAACATACTTTACAAATGAGCCAAGCATCACCTTATATAGTGGATGAAGGCTATACAAAGAGTCGGAAATTAAATGACGGAAATAAAGTCGGAATTTAAGTTCCGGAATGAAACACCTAAAAATGAAAGGTTGAGAATTTAAGTTCGGAATTAAGTTTCCGAATTAAATTCCGAAACCAAAAGTCTAATCTTAAATTCGGAAAATTAATACCCGGAAATAAAGTCCCGGAAATTAATATTCCGAAAATAAAATGACTTATTATTACAAAACGCTAAATTACGGAAGATGCGGAAAATGCGCCGGAATGGTGCCGGCTTGACAAGCTTCAAGTCATTGTGGCGTAGAGACACGGTTTGCATCCAATGGGTCCGTGACAAGCAATGGTGCGGCTAATGATGGAGCCGGTAGCTTGGGCGATTGCCTTAGCACGTGAACGGGTGAGCGGTCCATCGGAGCGAACCCGGAGTGCCTCGTCTTCCTCATGTTGGGACATAGGGGTCAAGGGCGCATCACCCTTGATCTAGTGATTGGTCCTTGTATAGTTGGTGTCAAGGATGGTCCCACATCATACTCCCCTTATTGAAAAGGATTTGTCCTCGAATCCCCACCATACTCATCACTAATCACACAAGAACTCAAGTCAAATTGTGGTAGACTTTAATATCCACTCTTCTGAAGGATCCCTCGAAGTTTGTAAAACTCGTGCCTTGAAGACGTGCACTACAACACTCGACAGTAGGAAATCTCGGTCAAAGTACATCAATCTCATGCAAGATTTTGTTATTGGGTTGGCCGAGATGTCTATTGAGCGTCCATAAATCATTGTCGATGATGACAACTAAGAATACGCTTCAATCCCATCATTTTGTGGTGGAGATGTCTTGAGATCTCCGGGATCAAGTTGCAATTCCATGTTCATTCGATCTATCTTGTCCGCCGGTACTAACTTTCCTGCAATGGAACTTACTCGCTTCTCGAAAGGCAACGGTATAATATCAAAAGAAGTTAAGGAAAACAACCTAACTATATAGTCATGACAACTCAAAGCTAGATAGGAGTGGTAAAGTCTAGATGCCTTAAGCACACATCACTTAATGAAATCACTTAATTACATGAATGGTATAACTTGAAGGTCCATAGGTGGATGCTCAATATGTAATTCTCCTTCGGCAACAAGAAGAGCTCTTGAAGATGGAACGATGTTGGCTTCAAAGGGTCGAGATTCTTGTAATCTCGGGCGAGAATCAGGAATCTCAGCCGAGATTTCACAATTTGGCCGAGATTCTCCACTTGAATGTCTTTCGTATGTTTCTTTGTCCAACACTCGATTCTTGCTTTCCGTCTTTTGCTTCACATAGGTCTCAGTGATCTGTAAATGAGTCATGAGATTTAGTTTTACCTTTTTTTATCATTGAATGTGAACATATACTTATTTGTATGGCCATCATGCTCCACTTTCCGATCAAATTGCCAAGGGCAACCTAGCAAAATATGACAAGCCTGCGTAGGTACTACATCACACAAAATCTCATCACTATAATGTCCTAATGTGGTAGTCATTGTAGCTTGCTTTTTGGCTTTCAAAGTACCACAATCAATCATCCATTTTAACTTGTAGGGCCTAGGGTGATAAAATGTAGGACGTTGCAATTTAGTAATCAATTCAACACTTTCAATATTGCAACAACTACCTCCATCAATGATCATGTTACACACCTTCCCCTTAACAAGACATCTAGTATGAAAGAGATTTTCTCGTTGTTTATCTTCACAAGGAGATATAGTAACATGCAAAGTTCTCCTAGCAATCAAAGATTCTCCATGTTCATATTCACAACTTTCATCACTTTCACTCGAACTTTTAGGATCCTCTTCACTTTCATAATTCCCTTGTTCATTAATGAATAAAACCTTATTGTTAGGACAATTCTTTTTATAATGACCTCTACCTTGACAATTAAAACATGCAATATCTCTTGAATGTAAAGTATAGTTAGAAGTGCTCCCTTTAGGATCCTTTGAAGGCCCATTCAAAGGGCGAGAATGTGTCTGCTGGGGTGAAGCTTGCAAAGCTTCTTGGATGTCGTTGTTGCTTTGAGGCTCATATCTGGAGGGATTTCGGTCAGAATCTTGGCCGAGATTGTCTCAATTTGGCCGAGATTTTTGCAGTTTCCAAGAGCTTGTCTCTTGGTCTCGTCCCTTGAACTTCTTCTCCACCTAATAGTCAAATGCCGTAAGTTAGTCATATTATCATAAGGATATAAATCAATCTCATTGGATAATGGTGGATGCAAAATTCTTAAAAACTGAGCCACGGTAGACTCCTCATCCTCATGGATGTTGGCCTTAACCATTGCCATTTGCATGGTGGTGTAGACCTCTTCCACGATCCAGGTCCCTTGCTTGAAGTTCTCCAGTCTTTGTCTTGCTTCCCTAGCATAGTATGGGGGTATGAACCTTGTTCTCATCGACGTTTTCATTTGCTCACAAACGTTGATGTCAAGATCTAGCGTTCGCCTTCTTTATTTGATGAGATGATCCAACCAAACTAAGGCATATCCTTGGAATTCCAACGCAGCAAGTTGGGCCTTCATTTGCTTGCTAAAGTTATGGCAAGACTAAATTTATTCATTTTTAGTCTCCCATTCCATATAAATATCCGGATCGCATTTCCCTCAAAACTCAAAATATTGACCTTCACTTTGCCGATCCATCATGCTCTTGATGAGGCCTATAAGGTTTCAAGTCTCAATCTCTCCTAGGATGATGATTACGTCTAGGATAATCTCTCCACATGCCTTAATTATCCTCTCCCTCGAATTCTTGAAATTCATTAACAAAATCCAGAATGTTAGGTTATGAAAGTTAGGATTCAGAAGTCTCATGCATGTCTCATGATGGGGCCTTGGATATAGAACAAGGGTTGGGGGCGGCTTTGGATTACGTGAGCTTTTTTCCATCTCGGTCGAAATCTCAATTGGGGGCCGAGATTTTGGGGCAAGATTTCCTCTCTAGGGCGAGTTTTTTGCATCCTCGCCACCTGTTTAGCCAACGTTAAGGCGGTGGCCATGAGTTGTTTCAGTACGTCATTGGTTTTGGGACTCGTTGGTTCACTGCATTGTGAACCTTTGTAACACCCCAAATTCTCGGAACTCGGGCGTTACTAGTTAGGACCTCACAATGGGTCCAAAACTTAGTTTGACAACAACTTTACCGGATATTCACTAGTATAAATTCTAAGTTTCTCGGGACAATTTTCTCCGGTGTTAAAAAAAATCCCGTAAAAAATTAAAACTCTCAGTACTTACTATAAAACTCCTTTAAAAGAATTATGAATTTATTTTTTGAAAATAAGCTAAGCTCTCGGGATTTTTATTTTGACTCCCTAGAATCATTTAATCACTCAAGGGATTTTGTTATAAAAGTCCCGAAAAAACGTCAATTGTTAATTTGCTCCCGCTACAACGCGCGCCTTCCGCCAAAAAAATAAATAATGGGAGCATTGCTCTCGGAAGTTATTCCACAAAAAACCCTAGAGACAAAGCTTAACCTAAATTGCCCCAATTTCTCTCAAGTACTCGATACTCATTGTTGTCTAAAACCGTTGAGAGCTAAGTATCGATAAAGGCTGGAATACGCTAATTCTGCCGTCTACAAATTCTTAGGATTGTTTCAAGCTTGAAACAAGGCACAAATAAAAGGAAAACCAAAATAGATATAATGAAAAAGCTAAGATCCAAAACATAAGAAGGGACTATCAACCGAGCATCACAAAGTTACGACAACACTAAAATGTCAAACGGGCAAAGGAACAAGACTGAAATAAGAAACCCGTATCCCGTCCTATAATGTACGGAACCCGACTAACCACTTCGTCCAATGACTCGGCAGCATCTATAACTTGCAAGGCATCTACAAGACGGATAAAACCGTTAGCTAACAACCTACATACTAACAGAACAACAATAGCACCAGCACACGACATTGCAGAAAAATAAACACCCATCATACTGGCATACAATTTCAATTATTGTATTTTATTAAGTCATACAGATTCTAATTCAACTTAGGTTGTGACACGAGGATCTCCCGAACCTCGCCTATGTCCCCTTATACCAACATGAATGGATCCGATGCACCTCACCGTGTACTTGACTGGGCTAGTCTAGAGAACCTCCTAGTCTCATGCCAGAGTTGGGTAGTGATGTCACCACCCGTTAATCATACACTTGAGCCACAATATAAACAAGGTCATCTTATCGGGTTATAATCATTAAACAACCAAAACACACACCACTATTACAACTTATGCTAACACGTAGAATCCAGCTAAGTAAGTCCAAGGGACTTACCTGAATCGAGTCAAAAAATCTCGTTAATGCTACTACTCGATTATACAAGAATAAGATCTCAAACACCTGATTATAACAGGAAAAACTTGGATCAATCACATATCCACACTCTTAGAAGTTTCTAACTTCTAAGTTAACCATATAATCTAAAAGGAGAACACCAACTAGCCCTATTGGGATAATAAGACGATTTTACCCCCGGGCTCGAAACTCTAAGCAAATTAGGAAGTCTCTAATACTTCCACTATAACCAAAACATAAAGTTCAACTCTAAAACGAAAAGGTTAACGAGTTTGAAAGATTCTAACTTTCAAACTTTTTATCGAAACTCACATCGATCCAACTTTAGCCTCGAATAGGATCCTTCAACTAAATCCCAAAAATTCCGATAAAATTCTAAAATGTAATATGATATGTCCACTCTTGAATAGAATGATAATAAATAAAAAATAATCAACCGCAAATTTAATATCCAAACCAAGGTTATCGTAAGGACCTACAATCTCATACTTAGCCAAATTCCAACACTATATACCAAATTGCGTTACCGCTCTTCTTAAGGACATCATAAATTTAAATCCAAGCGTTGGATCGGTTTTAAATTTTAATACCTTAGACTATTCATATCTACCTATAACATATCCAAATTTCAATAGCGGATGATTATTCTAATGCGCTAACCCTCAAAATCATAAGTTTAATCATACAAAAATCTGGGAAATAAAAAAAGTGTAAAAGATCTAAGGTTCGATACTCCCTGCCTGCGTCATCCTACTACTAAAGCTATCTACTGGTTCCAAGATTGAAACTCCTAGAGAGCAAAACTACAATGGCTCCTTCTACCTCTTAAGATCGACACCCTCTGATGGTATGCAAATCACCATCCTATACGTCCAACAAATATAATACTCTAATCCTCCTAAACACCTAACAGTTGAAGAACAATAAACAAACTGAAAGTTGTAAGGTGCAGAGACTCACAACTAGGACTCCAGTTGTTGACTACTTGGTCGGCAGAGAGGAGGCTACCAGGATTTCCTAGACGAAGCGGACTTCAGTCAAGGCAAAGAGAGGTGCCTAGGTTACTCATCGTTGTGGATCAATTGTTCATTTCGGTACAAGAAAAAAGAAGACTGGAGCTTACCTCGTTTTGCAATAGCCGGCTTCGGTGTGCAGAAGAGAGAGAGAGGTATGGAAGAATGCCAGGACACACTGGGAAGACTGTCGTCGAAGATGGTTGTTCGCTCCAAAAGGTGTGTGCAAGCTTTAAATTTATAACCCAAGAAGTATGCTTGAACAAAGTGCGAACCCGCAGTGTACGGGTCAATTGTAATAAAAGCAAGAATTTCAGGGGTCGAACACAGGGACTATGGCGAAATAAAGCACGAAATCGGTAGTCAAATATTGCAATTAACCAAAAGCAATTAAAGCAATCAAAGATAATATAAAGTCAAGCAAGGGGAAATGAGGATTCTAGAGATTAAAGCATCTAGTTGTGGTTCCAACTCAAGATTTCTAAGGATAATACGAACAAAGCTGAGGTTTTGCAAAGGGAAGGTGTTTCTAAGGTGGGAATAGATCACTGGGTAAGTCTCACTACTCACTATCCCAAACCGAAGCTCCAATCACCGGGTAAGTCTCAAGGAACCAAGGAAAAGAATTACAACCTCAAACCAACACACCACCCAAGGGGATAGAATCAACCTTTACCGGGTAAGTCTCAGGATAACTCTCAAAGATGAGATGAAGGCACACTCAAACCCCAATAAAGGATAAACCTTTATTACCTATCACTCATGATCTTGGGTAAACAAGCAAAGGAATCACCGGGTAAGTCTCCTCCTAGGCTTGCGTTGAACCAGGAAAGGAATAACAAGGATAGGGTTTGGCAAACTGGATCTTAACTCAGATTTGGATCATGAAAAGGTTCACCTTGTTCAGCCAAATTCCACCCCGGCCGAGATGTTCATCGACTGAGCGAGGTGTTCGTCGGTTAAGGTAAAGGCTCGAGCTTTCAGGGTCTTGCTGGGATTAAGATCATTCTATCATTGTCTTTCCCATAACCTTCAGTCAATCACCCTAGAATCGAATAAGAAACTTAGCCAACAATCATCATGATAATAATAATCAAATATATATGAAAGGAATCAATATCCAAACAAGAAAACCTTAAGACAAAGGTTTCAATAACTCAATGAATTAATCAAACAAACAAACAAAATGTGTTCCTCAAATCACAACTAGAAAAGACAACGAACAAGCCTAAGAAAGTCTTACAAACTCCCTTCAAAGCTAACTTCAAACTTGATTCCTTCCTTCCTTCAACTTCAACCTTCAACTTCCTTCAAACTTCAGAGAATGGGTGATCCGCCAATTGCAGGATTGATCCGAAAATTCCGCGATGTCTGAATTGTGGAAAATCCAACCCTTTATATTGGAGAATTATCTTCCAAAGATAAAATATCTAAAAACGATAATTTCCTATAAAATATATCCATATCTCCTAAAATAAATCTCCCAAAAATAATATCTTCATTCCAGAAATCCAGCCAAAAAATATAAGATATCCTCCTTCCAAAAATAAAAGATCTCAGCCAAAAATAAGATCTCGCCAACGACAGGGCGTTCGCCTCGGTCGGGACACTCCTCAAGATCACCTCGGTCAAGGTGGTACTGTAGCTGACCGAGGTGAGTCTCAACTGAATCTAAATCATCTCGAATCTGGTCCAAAATCAAGTCTCTAATCCATTTCCATGCTTCCTGAGCTCTCCTAAGTATCCCTGAATGTAGCTCCAATGACTCCTTAGCTTTCTTAGCTCCTTTTTAGTCCAAAACGTGCCATTTTACCTACATTTACAAAGAAACTAGGTGTAAACCTCGCTTCCCTCAAAGGTGGATAAAACAAAAATATAACCGCATAATATACATTTATACATGCTGATTTATGAAGATAAAACGTCTAAACCAATCCCAAAATATAGACTATAATACATGCTATCAATGGTGAGTCTGGTCGGTCGCCGGTGCAAGCTTCAACAGCGTAGTCGTCTCCAAAAAGGTTCGGCTAGATTTTACGTGTAGAGGTCGCCAGCCACGATTAGTTGAAGAAAAACAAGAAGACGGTGGGCTGCCATGTCAATAGAGGAAACAAAAATGGGTCGTTAGGCTTGCCAAAGGAAATAGGTAAGTTGGGCCCGCCAAGCCGGTTACAGAAGAATAAAGCAAAATGTATAGAGAATTGACAACCTCTTAGGTTGTTAGACATCCTGCATAATCACACAAAGTAACCTCTTAGCTCGTGAAGTTAATGGGACCAAGTAAATGTTACTCTTGTATTCTATTTTTTTTGAAATCTTCTTTTGATTTTCATAGGCAGTAAGACGAGGAGCTTGATGAACTCAGTGCAAGTGTATAGAGAATTGACAATGTTGGACTTACTGTCCATAATGAATTAACTGAACAAGTTTGTGGTATATTCAGTTTGGAAAATTCAATCATTGGTCATCATTGACATTAGCATGACTAGTTCAAAAACTTTTGTTTGCACACAATATCATAATCAAAAATTGATTATTTCAATCCTCATACTACTCTCTAGTCAGTGTCCGGAAAAAATTGTTGATTGGCCATGGTAAAACTCCACATCTTGGTTCTTGCAAGAAAGAATTATGGACGGTCTAGGTGACGAAATAGACAGTACATCAAACCTGCTTGAAATTCTCAAGTTGACTTCAGCTTATTCTCGAAACAAAGTAATTTGTGTCCTAAGTTGAGATGATGTCTCATTTTTTGTATATTTTTTCAGAAAAACGTTGTCTTTCTCATGAACAAGGTAGTGATAGAAAATACCACTTCTTTGTTAAGGTACAAACTCTTCACGTCCCTTTTTTTTGTTCATTAGATTCATATCCTATTACTTTGCTCTTAATTACTAGTACTTGATGCTTGTGGTTAAATGTTTAAAGGCTCATTACCTGTTTTTGCAGCATTTAACCACTCTCGGTGTTGTTCCACTTCCTAAAAGAAATAACACCCAGGCTCTGCGTATTAGCTCATTGTATCAGGTTTGTTTTTGCAGCCTTTCTCTCTAATATTATAAGTTGACATCCTACTTTATTATACACAGTATATTTCTTTTCTTCTTGTATGTTACGCTAAGATCGTGCGATGCGCAATTGGGTTTTAAATTTATACTCGTTATATTTCTCCTAACTCCTAGCGAACCCGCAGTGTACGGGACGTTCGTAGTAGGGATAGTATTCCGAGGTCGAACACAAAGACTAAGGTGAAATTGACTCGATTTGTGATTGAGTTTAGTAAAGACCTAGGTTGAAAGAGAAGAAAGAAATAAAGAAAAGAAAATCTCAAATGTTTTTGGTTGGTTTTTGGTGATCAATCAAAGATCACAATACATGCAAGTAATCGATCAACTAAACTATAAATCAACACAAATAAACAACTAAACAAGATAGTATTCCGAGAAAGAAAAAGACGGATTCTAGGGATTGGAAGTTCCGGTTATGGCATAGGACTCAAGCTATCTATTCATTCTTGGATTAACTATGTTGGGGTTAAGTGTTTCTAGAATGGGATTAATTACCGGGTAGGTCTCATGATCCACTAGTCCATTCCCTAAGTCTCATTACCGGGTAAGTCTCTAAGAACCTAAGGGATGGAATTCAACTCGAACCGGATTTCTAACTTAAGATCCAACCTATCCTTACCGGGTAAGTCTCGGAAGGGCTAGTTTTAAGCTACTATCCAGCACACTAAATCCAATGGCGGCTTATTAGGCTCACCACTACCTAAGGTTTGTTATCTTCGGAATCTAAGAGTAAAGATTACCGGGTAAGTCTCTCCTAACACTTAGTTGCTAATACTAGGTCACCCTAGGATAGATTTAACTCAACAAACACTTAGGATTTCAACATTCTAACAGTCTAAGATTAGATCCATCGAACCAGGAAAATCACGGTTTGTTCTACCTAAACCACGGCCGTGGTTTGACAAGAACTGGCCGTGATTCCTAACAGAGGATACGTTCATACAAACAAATGATCCAAAGATAAATCTAAGTCCATCCTATCATAGCCCTAGCCATAACCATCCTTCCCTTACCCTAGAACCACATCAATTTAGCCTACAACGTTCATAATGGAAATCGAAACAAACAAAGAAACAAACATAAAATCATAACATTCATTGCAAAATAATGAAGGAAAAGAGATGCACAAGTGAACCTTAAAGCAAACCAAGCTGAAATCAGAATTAGAACAACTTACAACCCTTCCAAAGAAGGTTTAAAAGTTCACAAAACTCTAGAAATAGAATCGGAAATCTTCACTACAAAAACTAGCAAGAATGGCAATGGTGTGTGTGTTCTTCTCCTCCTCTTCAATGGAACTCTTCTTCTTCTCTTTGACACTTTCCTTCCTAGAAAAACTTCTTGTTGAGAGAATATATTTTGTTAGAGAGAAATGGATAATGGATGAGCTGCTCTAAACTACTCCCAGCTGCCCCTCACAACCCATGAAGGACCACTTTTATAACAAACTTGCATGAGCTGGCCATGAGAGTCGTGGCACAACTGTCACAAGAATCTAGCAAAAACCACGGTTGATTCCACGGCCGTGATCTGTCAGAGAACCGTGATTCTGTGCAGAAACTTTGCCTTGGATCGTTAAGCTGTGATTTGGTGCATGGCTAGTGTTGGCAAGGTTCCATGAGTCCTCCTTAGCCTATAGCTTGTGTCCTAATGAGTCCGAGGGTGTGTCGTCTAGATGAACGATCCTCAAACGCATCATTTTAGCTCCTAATCTCCCGAAATACCTACAAAACGCGCACAAGTCCGTGTAGACGTCTATCTCGGCAAAATACATGAATTGAGCGCAAAACGTCTCGAACTAATGTTAAACATGCATGAATGAGCGAGAATTCTATCTAAATGATTACCTAAAACTAATCCATAAATTGTGTTATCAAAATACCCCATACTTAAGGTTTGCTCATCCCCGAGCAAATTCCCAACTATAGATTAAGAGATGACATGATTTATGTATGCAGAAAAAATGGCAAAAATCTTTTTGGGTTTGTGCTTCTACTATTGGATCACCTTCAAAGTCATGTTTCATGGCTAAGGACAAGCAATCATGCATCAAACAAATGAAAGCATGGAAAGACAATTGTACTTAACTCAAAAGTATGCATGAAATGTAAAGATGAAGAAGTCAAGAAGATCAAGAGTACATCCAATCTAAACTACTAAGTCTTACAAACATGCAAATAGGTCATAAGGTCTTGTGAGATAAAAGGGCCAAGAAATGTAGTGATTGGGTGGGGATTTCTAGGTTATGTGATGCTAATCCGGGAACGGAACTAACTTCACATCCTTGTCCTCGATCAACTTCCCCCAAGTGTATATTTTCCTCTATCTTTTCTTTCTTTTCTTTTTCTTTGACTTATTTTTGAGACAATGGCATTGGTGTACAAGAGCCGAAACCTTGGTGATTAGCCGTCCTCGGGTTTTTTCTTAGTTTTCGAGGTGCATCCACACCGGGCACACATACCAAAGCTCGTTAGGACTATTGGTTCATTTGACTTTGGCAAGGCACCAACACCCGATTATGTGAAGTGTACAGAGTTACTTGTCATTTAAACCAATGTCCCCAAACTTATATTTTGGCTACACTTTCACAACAAATTCAGCATTTTATGCATGATATTCTTTTCATCAACAACTTCACCCCACACTTGCTTTTTGCACACATCAACACACTAGCATGCTCCTATTCCCGGATGGGTTGAAAGAGGTCAATTTTATCTCAATTGAGGTGCTCAAGCAATCATGATTAAGATGAGAAGTAGAGAAAGATTGAATTGCCTCATTCATTCCTAGATGGTATGCAAGAACTATCATGTAATTTCGATTTTCACTACTCAATCCTTTCTAGGCAAACATCATGGTCACAAATCATTCATAGAATTCAAGAGAAGTAGTTCAAGTCCACATATGCATTTATCAATTCAACACATAAGGTCATTCGTAGTCAATTCACAAGACAAGATTTCATCATTAGGATCATATCCAAGCCTAGAAAGCACAAAAATTTTTAAAATTTTCTGATTTTTATGGTATTTTCGATTTAAGAATGTACAATGCAAGACATGTGAAGATTTTAAACTATCCTAGATGCTCATCATGCAAAGGATCATGCAAACCCCAACCCATACTTAGAAACACATTGTCCCCAATTTGGTATAAAAGTAAAGAGAGTGAAAGAAGGTTCTCACAATGTAAAATTGTTTGCTATGGTATTCGGGATTGTTCAATAGCGAATTGATGTTTGATGATCCTATCAACCATGGTAGAGAGCTCTAAGTATCCATCAAAGCTTTAGAACCCGCGCTAGGCACCGCTAGCCGTCCAAGTTCCGCGTCCGCTCCACCCATAATTGATGAGGGTTTCATCATCATCATTCCTATGTCAAGCAAGGCCTCCAATGCCACTAATGTTCTAGCACACACACAAAGTAGACAAAACACACACAAAGATAGAAAAATCTAAAAATGAAAACAAAAATAAAAAGAGAAAATGTTACCAATGGGTTGCCTCCCACCAAGCGCTTCTTTAAGGTCATTAGCTTGACCAAACTCGGGGGAGTCTATTCAAGGTGAAGTGGGGCAATCATGTCCACCGGAGCTCCCGGAATATACTTCTTCAAGTGGTGTCCATTCACTTTGAAATTCCCATAATGCTCCCCTCCTATCTCAATGGCTCCATGGGAAAAGATCTTCTTCACCACATATGGCCCGGTCCATCTTGATTTGAGCTTTCCGGGAAAGAGCCTTAGCCTTGAGTTGAAGAGAAGGACAAGATCTCCTTCATTCAACTCCTTGGGGATGATCTTCTTGTCATGCCATCTTTTGGTTCGTTCCTTGTAAATCCGGGCATTCTCATAAGCGTCCAACCGGATCTCCTCAAGGGCGTTTAGATCAAGCAACCTCTTTTCTCCCGCCTCCTTGAGGTCAAAATTTAGCCACTTAATCGCCCAATAAGCTCTATGCTCCATTTCTACCGGAAGATGGCAAGACTTGCCATAGACTAACTTGTAAGGAGTGGTGCCAATCGGTGTCTTGAAGGCGGTTCTATATGCCCACAATGCGTCATTGAGCTTCATAGCCCAATCCTTTCTAGTTCTAGACACCGTCTTCTCAAGGATGGCCTTTATCTCCCGGTTGGAGATCTCCACTTGGCCACTAGTTTGGGGATGGTAAGGTGTTGCCACCTTATGAGTCACCCCATACTTAGCCAAAAGCGCTCCAAAGTTCCTACTTGTGAAGTGCTTTCCTCCATCACTAATGATCACCCTTGGTGTTCCAAACCTAGGGAAGATCACCCGGTTGAAGAACCACATCACCACCTTGGCATCATTTGTAGGAGAGGCGATTGCCTCCACCCATCTTGACACATAATCCACCGCCAATAGGATATAGAGATTGCCACATGAGGAAGGGAATGGTCCCATGAAGTCCACACCCCACACATCAAAAATCTCCACTTCTTGGATGTTGTTCAAGGGCATTTCATTCCTTCTTGAGATGTTGCCCGTCCTTTGGCAAGCATCACATGCCGCTACAAAACCTTGCACATCCTTGAACAAGTTAGGCCAATAGAAACCAGATTGCAATACCTTTGCACACGTCTTGTGTGAGCTAGCATGGCCTCCACATGGTAAGGAGTGACAATGCCGGATCACACTCTCCACTTCATCTTCCGGGATGCATCTTCTAAACATCCCATCCGGGCCTTTCTTGAACAAGAGTGGCTCACTCCAATAGTAATGCCTCACATCATTGAAGAACTTCTTTCTTTGTGCATATGTCAATCCGGGAGGCACTTCCTCACATACTAAGTAATTCACAATGTCGGCATACCATGGCTCATTTCCTCTAGAAACTTGGAACAAGCATTCCTCCACCATTTGCAATTGCTCATCTCGGAATGAGTCATCAATTGGAATGTCGTCTCTTCCAAGCTCCGATGGAGGCAATCTACTAAGGTGATCCGCCACGGAGTTCTCGGATCCCTTCTTATCTCGTATTTCCAAATCAAACTCTTGAAGAAGAAGGATCCACCGAATCAACCTTGGTTTGACATCCTTCTTTGTAAGTAGATAACGGATCGCCGCATGATCCGTATAAACTATGACCTTCGCTCCAACAAGGTATGAGCGGAACTTCTCAAATGCATACACCACCGCCAATAACTCCTTCTCGGTGGTAGCATAATTGAGTTGGGCATCATCTAGCGTCTTGCTAGCATAATAAATAGCATGAGTGCGCCCTTCTCTCCTTTGCCCTAAAACGGCCCCGACGGCCACATCGCTTGCATCGCACATGATCTCAAATGGTAGACTCCAATCCGGAGGCTGCATTATAGGTGCGGAGATCAAGGCGTTCTTCAACCTACAAAAAGCTTCAAGACAATCCTTGGAAAAGACAAAATCAACATCCTTCATTAGTACGTTAGTGAGAGGCTTAGAAATTTTAGAGAAGTCTTGAATAAACCTCCGGTAAAAACAGGCATGCCCTAAGAAACTCCTTACCCCCTTCACCGAGGTAGGTGGCGGCAACTTCTCTATCGTTTCAATTTTGGCCCTATCAACCTCAATGCCACGGTTGGACACCAAGTGTCCTAACACAATGCCTTCACTTACCATGAAGTGGAATTTTTCCCAATTCAAGACAAGATTTGTCTTCTCACATCTTTGCAATACTAATGACAAGTTAGCCAAGCAATTATCAAAGGAAGAACCATAAACCGAGAAATCATCCATAAACACTTCCATGATATTTTCTATGTATTCCGAAAAGATAGCCATCATACACCTTTGGAAGGTGGCGGGTGCATTACACAACCCAAATGGCATTCTCCTATATGCAAAAGTACCCCATGGACATGTAAAGGTTGTTTTCTCTTGGTCATCGGGGTGGATAGGGATTTGGAAGAATCCACTATAGCCATCTAGATAGCAAAAATGAGAGTGTTGAGCTAACCTTTCTAGCATTTGGTCAATGAAGGGGAGAGGGAAGTGATCTTTCCTAGAGGCCATGTTCAATTTCCTATAATCAATGCACATCCTCCACCCCGTAACCGTCCTAGTCGGGATTAGTTCATTGTTCTCATTAGTTACTACGGTCATCCCACCCTTCTTAGGAACTACATGAACGGAACTAACCCACTTACTATCCGAGATAGGGTAGATAATTCCCGCATCTAGCAACTTAATGATTTCCTTTTTGACTACCTCTTTCATTATAGGATTCAATCTCCTTTGATGTTCAATAGAGGGTTTGTGGTTATCTTCCATCATTATCTTATGCATGCACAAAGAAGGCTTAATGCCAACCAAATCATCAATAGTATAGCCAATGGCTTTCCTATGCAATCTCAGTTCATGCAACAACTTAGCAAGTTCATCATCACTCAAGCATGCATTAACAATCACAGGATATGTAGAGTTTTCACCAAGAAATGCATACTTTAAATGAGAGGGGAGGGGTTTAAGTTCAAGTTGAGGAGGACCTTTATCGGTTGAAGATGATCCAAATAAGGTTGGATGAGATGAGTCCAAAGCAAATGCAGCTTCTCCAAGGCTCCTAAAAGCGTGATCATCATTAAGGACTGGTCCAGGGAAATCCACGGTTGGAATCACGGCTTGCCCAACTTCCACGGCCGTGGTTCTTGCCAAGCTTGCTTCTCGGAGTTGTCCAGAAAGTTTGACGGCCGTGGAACGTAAATCTCGACCGTGGAATTTGCAGCTGTTCAACACCTCTTCGTGGCTTTCAAATCCAACTCTTGGCTCCTCTTCCAAGGCTTCCAAGGCCTTGATCTCTTCATTGCAAGCTTCTTCAACACCTTCTTCCATCATACTCAAGGTAAGAACCTTCTCCAAGGGATCCTTGATTAAGATCGAGCTCACAACTTCCCTAGATTCTTCTTACTCGACTATGTTGAAGAGATCTTCATCAAGGGCTGGCCCTTTCGTCATTGTGGATAACTTGAACTTGACATTCTCTTCTCCAATATTGAAGGAGAGAGTTCCATTCTTGTAATCCACTAGGCATCCCGAGGTGGCTAGGAAGGGTCTTCCTAAGATGATGGGAACCGGATAATCCGCCGGAATGTCCAAGACGACAAAGTCAATTGGCACATAAAATCCTCCTAGTTGCACCGGAATGTCCTCTAGAATCCCAACCGGATGAGTGATAGAACGGTCCGCCATATAGAGGGTCATCTTGACCGGCTTTGGCTCTCCTAGCCCGACCTTGTTGCAAAGTGCAAGCGGTATGATGCTTACACTCGCTCCAAGATCACAAAGGGCCTCGTACTTCACATCTTCCACTCCTATTGGGACGCAAAAAGAGCCCGGATCCCTTAGCTTGGGAGGCATCTCTTCCTTCATGGTTTGGATCAATTCCGAGGATCTCTTGGTCATTCTTATCTCCCCATACTCCTCCAACTTCCTTTTGTTGGAGAGTATTTCCTTCAAAAACTTGCCATAAGCCGGCATTCCTAAAATGGCATCCATGAACGGAATGTTAATATGTAATTTGGACATTAGTTCAAGGAACTTACCAAAGTGATTGTCCAAACGAGCTCTTGCTCTTGATTGTGGGAACGGTAGTGGTGGCTTGTACGGAGGCGGTGCCACATAGGTTGGCTCTACATCCTTGCTCTTGCCTCCATCTTCTTGCATTCTTCCCTCTTCTACCACTACTTGCTTTCCCTTAGCTTGGTCCTTGGGCAAAGGATCCTTCATACTCAACCCGCTCCTTGTTGTGATAGCCAACACTTGGCCTCTTGGGTTGTCTTCGGTTCTTCCGGGAAGCTTTCCCGGATCTCTATGGGCTTCACCCGCCTTTTGGAACACTTGTGCTTCCAAGACTTTTTGAGCCTTAGAGATTGAAGTCACGGTGCTCTCAAGACCACTCAACCTTCCTAGCAATTGCTCAAACATTATTTCGGTTCTATCCTTGGGAGGTTGAGTGAAGCCGGGTGGAGGTTCTTGTGAAGCTCTTGGTGATGGAGTTGAGCTCGTGGAAGCGGGAGGGTTCAAGGCTCCATCCGGGTTAGAGTAAGAAAATCCGGGATGGTTGTGGTTGGGCCGGTTATTGTTGAAACTCCTTGGGCCTTGGTAATTGTTGAAGTTGCCCCTTCCCATATAATTCACATCCTCCTCCTTGGAAGACAAGTTGGCTTGTGGAAGCACTTGGGGAGTTGCTTGGTTCTTCAAAGTTGTAGTACATAACTCTCTCAAGGACTTCAACTCATTGTTGATGGCGTCAAGCTTGAAATTGCTCATGGTGACTTCACTCACCACATATGCTCCCGCCTTTCTCCCTTCACTCTTCCTATGGGAGTATTTCTCAATCACTAGAGCTTGCTTCTCCACAAACTCCCAAGCTTCATCTACATGCTTCTCCATAAATGTCCCACCGGAAAGAGATTGGAGCTTGAATTGGCTATCTTCATCAAGTCCTTTGAAGTAGATCTCCAATAGCTCAATTTTTGGTATGTCATGGTGTTGACAATCAAGGAGAAGATCTTTGAACCTCTCCCAAGACTTGAATAAACTCTCTCTATCCTTCATCACGAAGGCATTGATCTTTCCTCTTAACTTGGTGGTCTTGGAAGGTGGGAAGAACTTAGTCAAAAACTCGGTTGTCATCTCCTCCCAAGTACCAACTCGCCCTTGTGGAATAGATTGATACCAAGCCAAGGCTTTGTCCTTAAGAGAGAAGGAAAAAGCCCTAAGCTTATGGTTGTTGCTCTCCAATCTTGGCGGTCTAAGAGTCTCCATCAAGATTTCATAATTCATCAAGTGTTGATGAGGAGACTCTCCTTCCATCCCTCCAAATTGATTATGCCGGATCATTTGAAGAACTTGAGGGCGGAGCTCATAGTTGTGGGTCGCGGGATCTCCTAAGTTCACACCCGGTCGGTGTGTTCTTTGCGCCGGATCCATACGTCTCCCTAGGGTTTGTGGCTCCTCAATAGCAATGGGAACAACCCTAACATTAGCCGCCGGCTGCGGTTGTGGTGGAGGAAGTGGAGGTTGTCGGCGATTAAGCTCTCCTTGAACAAGGGCTTGCCTAATCTCCTCAATCTCCCTCCTAGTTTCCTCTTGCCTCTCATTGGCAAGTCTCCTTTCTTCCTCCAAGAGCTCATCTCTTAGCCTTATTTGCTCTAAGGCTTCATCCAACTCATCTTGGAGGTTTCTTCCGGCCATCTCTTTCTCTTTTCGGATGTTCTTGGATCTAGATCGAAGGGTTTTCTCCGGTTCGGGATCGAATGGAGCTAAATCCTTGCCACGAGATCTTCGCATACACCTAAAGAGAGAGATGATGTCCTGAAAAGCAAAGACACAAACCAAAAAGAGATCAAAAGCAACAAGAAAGATCTACACTAGAAACAATCACAAAATAGACTCAATCTAGACCTAGTCCCCGGCAACGGCGCCAAAAACTTGTTACGCTAAGATCGTGCGATGCGCAATTGGGTTTTAAATTTATACTCGTTATATTTCTCCTAACTCCTAGCGAACCCGCAGTGTACGGGACGTTCGTAGTAGGGATAGTATTCCGAGGTCGAACACAAAGACTAAGGTGAAATTGACTCGATTTGTGATTGAGTTTAGTAAAGACCTAGGTTGAAAGAGAAGAAAGAAATAAAGAAAAGAAAATCTCAAATGTTTTTGGTTGGTTTTTGGTGATCAATCAAAGATCACAATACATGCAAGTAATCGATCAACTAAACTATAAATCAACACAAATAAACAACTAAACAAGATAGTATTCCGAGAAAGAAAAAGACGGATTCTAGGGATTGGAAGTTCCGGTTATGGCATAGGACTCAAGCTATCTATTCATTCTTGGATTAACTATGTTGGGGTTAAGTGTTTCTAGAATGGGATTAATTACCGGGTAGGTCTCATGATCCACTAGTCCATTCCCTAAGTCTCATTACCGGGTAAGTCTCTAAGAACCTAAGGGATGGAATTCAACTCGAACCGGATTTCTAACTTAAGATCCAACCTATCCTTACCGGGTAAGTCTCGGAATGGCTAGTTTTAAGCTACTATCCAGCACACTAAATCCAATGGCGGCTTATTAGGCTCACCACTACCTAAGGTTTGTTATCTTCGGAATCTAAGAGTAAGGATTACCGGGTAAGTCTCTCCTAACACTTAGTTGCTAATACTAGGTCACCCTAGGATAGATTTAACTCAACAAACACTTAGGATTTCAACATTCTAACAGTCTAAGATTAGATCTATCGAACCAGGAAAATCACGGTTTGTTCTACCTAAACCACGGCCGTGGTTTGACAAGAACTGGCCGTGATTCCTAACAGAGGATACGTTCATACAAACAAATGATCCAAAGATAAATCTAAGTCCATCCTATCATAGCCCTAGCCATAACCATCCTTCCCTTACCCTAGAACCACATCAATTTAGCCTACAACGTTCATAATGGAAATCGAAACAAACAAACAAACAAACATAAAATCATAACATTCATTGCAAAATAATGAAGGAAAAGAGATGCACAAGTGAACCTTAAAGCAAACCAAGCTGAAATCAGAATTAGAACAACTTACAACCCTTCCAAAGAAGGTTTAAAGGTTCACAAAACTCTAGAAATAGAATCCGGAAATCTTCACTACAAAAACTAGCAAGAATGGCAATGGTGTGTGTGTTCTTCTCCTCCTCTTCAATGGAACTCTTCTTCTTCTCTTTGACACTTTCCTTCCTAGAAAAACTTCTTGTTGAGAGAATATATTTTGTTAGAGAGAAATGGATAATGGATGAGTTGCTCCAAACTACTCCCAGCTGCCCCTCACAACCCATGAAGGACCACTTTTATAACAAACTTGCATGAGTTGGCCTTGAGAGTCGTGGCACAGCTGTCACAAGAATCTGGCAAAAACCACGGTTGATTCCACGGCCGTGATTTGTCAGAGAACCGTGATTCTGTGCAGAAACTTTGCCTTGGATCGTTAAGCTGTGATTTGGTGCATGGCTAGTGTTGGCAAGGTTCCATGAGTCCTCCTTAGCCTATAGCTTGTGTCCTAATGAGTCCGAGGGTGTGTCGTGTAGATGAACGATCCTCAAACGCATCGTTTTAGCTCCTAATCTCCCGAAATACCTACAAAACGCGCACAAGTCCGTGTAGACGTCTATCTCGGCAAAATACATGAATTGAGCGCAAAACGTCTCGAACTAATGTTAAACATGCATGAATGAGCGAGAATTCTATCTAAATGATTACCTAAAACTAATCCATAAATCGTGTTATCATTGTACAATAGAATTCATTCTAGGGCCTTTGTTACTTTTTTTTCTCTAAATTACCCCCTATTCCATCGTTTTGAAAATTAAACTGAAATTTGAGGATTGAGATTTCGGGTTTGGAAAATTGGAGTTATCTTATTCTTTTCAATTTAAACTCAAATCATTTCAAAGTCATTCTTGGGGTGTAGATATGAGTTTATGCTACATGTTGAGAACTATGGCATTGCTATGTGAACCATGTTAATGTAATTTTAGTATATTAAGTATGTTTGTTTCTACAGTTGTTTGATGCAAACATTATTGTGATGCAGCTAGTTGAACTAAAAAAAGTTTGATTACATATAATACCTACTTAATGGGACAGTCTTTGGCAATTAATTGTGCTAGTATACTAATATTGAGCTTGTGAGATACTTTTCTTCCTGAACTTTGATTGTTATTTATAAGTTTTAGGCACTAGAACTGCTTGATATCATCCAATTCAGACCCTCTGATGCATTTATGATGTAACACCCCAAATTCTAAGAACTCGGGGAGCTACTGGTTAGGACCTCACAATGGGTCCCGACCTTAGTTTGACAACAATTTTACTTGGATCTTACAACAAGGCACAAAAGTATTTAAAATATTTGAAAACTTTAAACGATATATACATGGAGAATGTATCAGCCTTACAAGAAAAGATACTAAAACGGCGCTGAAGAACAAAAGACATTCCCGTCCCCAACTAAATGAGTACGTGGACCCGGCTGACCATTTCCTCTGGATCTCTCTACAACTGTCTTAACCTGCAAGGCATCTACAAGCGATATAAAACCGTTAGCTAACATTCTATGCATAAGGATAAAGGTAAAAGCACAAACACACAACATACACAATCAACATGCAACACTCAATCCTTTTATTATCTTTAATTAGGTGATAGGTTATTACTAATGATACTTATTTTGTGACACGAGGGATTCCCAAACCTCGCCCCTGTCCTCGTTTACCAACGCGGAATGGTACTAATGCATTTGACAGTCTACCGGACTGGGCTAGTCGCAGGGAACCTCCTAGACTCTCGCAAGAGCTAGGCAAATGATGTCTCGACCCGTTATCATACACTTGGGTCAATTATACAATATATTAAAGTCGGCCTATTCCGGTTTCGTTATTTATCTTAACTAACAAACACCACTCATACACATCACACTCATACAAGAAGCCAACTAAGTAAGTCCGTGGACTTACCAGAATCCAATCTTGTCTCTCTTAACACTACTCAATCAGTAACTGCAGGAACTCAGTTGCCTGTCAAAGGAGGCACGTGGGTTAACATATTTTCCCGGGGTACTTAGAAGTCTAAAACTCCTAAGATGTAATATTCTATTTGCAGAAGTTATTACAGTGCTTATTTAAGGTAAAATGACTATGTTACCCTTGGTCCCGGAACTTCCAAAAACTCGGAATACGTACTTAAATTCTTATTTGATGCTAACTAACCATATTCTACTCCCTAGGATGATTTTATGTAACAACTAGAGAAACTACCCACTTTTCTATTTCCCGAAAAGTCACTAAGGTCCAACTACAGCTTCAAATATGAAATTAAAATAAATTTATAAAAATTCTAAAATAAATCTCTAAATTATCTATGATATCTAATCTACTCATAGGAGCAAGAATTTCCTAAAACTGTTCAAGTATCCCTTCTACAAAACTCCTTAAAGTTAGCTACTACACTACAATGTTCTTATACTTAGTCAAAATCAATGCTTGAAAAACAGCTAAAGGTCTCTACTTTGGGACGCCATAACTCTTAGACTGCAACTCGGATTCGTCTCAAATTTTAATATGTTCTACAACAACATGCCAACTATATCATATCCAAAATTCAAGCCCAACGGAGATCAATAGCTTATTCCAAACCATCTCACAAAACAGCATCACCTGCTGTTTTTCCCAGCACTCCGCACATTTATAAAAACTACATGAGACGTCAACTTTGGAACACAATAACTCTCAAACCGTAGCTCGGATTCTTCCCAAATTTTAGTATGATCTACTATGTACTACTGACTACAACATATCCAAAATTCAGCCAAAAAGAAGAAGTCTAACTTACCCAAATCTGGACCTGAAGTTGACTGTTTGTCACTTCCAAAAACTCAGGAAAACGCTTGAATATGTACAGCTCACTTATGGTTGTTTTGAGTAGGTTTAAAAAAAACAGAACTAGTACATGTTAGGTAAGGGAAAGGTGGACTGAAATGTAGTGTAGCAAGGGGTACAAGCCGTACCCGATTCCGAGACTCGAATGCACGGAAAAAAGGTACAAGGTTGCTGCTGATGCGTTTTGCACAGAAGGGGAGAAGCCATGGTCCCTGATTGCTCGAGGCTGCAAACAGAGAATAGTGAGGTGGTCCGGGTGCGATCGTTCGTCTTCTGTCCTATTCTCGCTGGAGGCGTGTAGTGGCTGAGCGTCAAGTGCAGAGGGCTGAGTGCAGAACGTTGACGAGTAGCTGTGTCCGGGTGTGCAGGGTGTTGGCGAGCAACAGTAGTCCCAGGCGCCGGTGCATAACATTAGTGAGCAGCGTCTTCAGGAGAGCAAGGCGTTGGCAAGCAGCAGCAGTCCTAGGCGCCTGTGCAGAACGTTGGTGAGCAGCGTTTTCGGGACTGCAAGGCGTTGGCGAGCAGCAGCAATCCCAGGCGGCTTGTGCAGGACGTTGGTTGAATGATTGTTGTGTGAGAATTGTTTTGTACGCAGGAGGTAGAAGAGACGTGCGGCTGAATGGGTCCTTGTTGTGTGATAAAAGGAGCAGTTACAGGAGCTCTTCTTCAATTTAGCAACCATTACGTGGTGAAGAAAAGGAAGAGGAAGGGCCGGCTGTTACTTCTTCCTGCTGAACGCGTAGCTGGCCATTACACACGCAAAGCACTGGGCTGGTGAGGAGTTGTACGGCCCGCATGAAGGGGCTGCTAATGGGCTCGTAACCAGACTCTCCTGGGCTGCTGCTGGCCGGGCTCGAAGAAAAGCTGGGGCTGTTGTGGGCTGTTGTGGGCAAGCAAATTGGGCTGAAATTAAGTAGGAAGAGTGGGCTGAGGGGATTGTCTTGGCTTTGTCACAGCCTTGTCAAAACGTGTCATGGCCTTGTCATGGCCTCGTCTCAGCCTTGTCATGATCTCATCTAAAGTGGTCGTTAAGAATTAATTATAAGAATTAGGGTTTGATATAATTCTATCATTTTATGTGAATTAAATTCCACATAAGATGATAGATAATTATAAGAATTAGGGTTTGATATAAGTTTATCATTTTATGTGAATTAAATTCCACATAAGATGATAAATACTTATAAGAATTAGAGCTTGATATAATTTTATCATTTTATATGAATTAAATTCTACATAAATTGATAAAATTTGTGAAGAAAGAAATACTAGATAGAATGGGAAACCGTCAACGGCTCGAAGTCCGATTTGATTCGGAATTAAACGGAATAAAAATTCTGGATATTACATCAGTTCCCCCTTAAAATAAATTTCGTCCTGAAACTTAGAACAAGGTACTTAATCAATTAACTTCCATAAATAAACTAGTATGTCGTAGTCTGACTAAATTTTTATTCGTTTCCTAAACTTCTCTAACCCTATCAAAGCGTAATGAAAAAAAACTGGTCGTTATATCAGATCCCCCTCAAAATAAGTTTCGTCCCGAAACATAGGGTAAGACAATCCTGATCGGCCTTTAAGGCACCAAATGGGTAGTTTGGTCACTACACAAAAGTCTTGTCGTTTCCACATCTAAGTATCCCGCACAACAAGGTTACCAAAAGAATACATCACTGACTAAACACTCAATCATGAAATAAACAAGCAGTCAAACAATATCACACATACAAGGTCAAGCCCTAACTCGTCACTCCCAAGGTTACAACTATCGCTACATAAGTCTTTGAAATGTTACATATCTTACTGTCCCCAATATCTTAGGTAGCCTTATCGGCTTCTCATAAAACCACTAAATCTTAAACCTTTTCAGGTACTTAGATCACAAGCACCTGTTACCACGTTCTTGAGTGGTTACCGGATATCTCACTGGTATTATCCGGCTCAACTGTCTGACCCTCTAATCTGATGACCTACTCGTGTCTGGTAGGTATCTCTCCAACTGAAATTCTCAAACTCAGTTTCCAAACTTAGTCTCCGTGGAAAACTGAAGCTACACCCTCCAATAGGGTGAGAAATACTAGTTCATCAGTCATTGCTAAACCTGCTTTAAATTTTCAAATGGTTACCTTACACAACTCACTTCCAAATCCTTTGATGACCTTACGGAAAATAATCTATTCAACTCTCTTCCCTTCGTTATGACCACTTGCTTCCGGCCTTCTGAAAAGGTCCTGACTACACACTCATGCCAAAGGTCTTGGACATCCACCAACACTTACCAAGTACCCAATGCTCTTCACATCACGACCCACTTGGTCTTGTCTTTTAATATTACTCACTCATCTTATTCCTCCGGTAAAGAATCGTCACCTTTACCCTTTTCCTGGTCTACACTCGGGGCAACTAAGAATCAAATCTAGTGGTCATCCTCTTTGTTTACTTGGTATTATTATATTATTTATAGATCTCTAATATATTGTTAGCTCAAATTTAGGCGTCTCATGCATTTCCCCAGATCCTAAGTAAAATATCATATCTCCGAAATGACGGCATTAGACACAAGTGATCTCTTATCACCGTTATTTGATAATAACTACTCAATAAATGTTAACATACCATTAGCACTGCGCTCTTTTGTCCATCGTTGTTACTAGCCCGATAGTATCCCTCTAACTCAAAACGCAACTCGGGTCCGTTCCGATATAACATTACACATAAAATCTACTCCTAGATTATGCTTTCTTTAAGCACGGTTACTAGGTTGTAAGCTCCTGTCGCTTCTCTTTCTTATGTATCTTTGACTCAGAATGGTAGTTACTCACTTTGAGCTTTCTAGTGCAGACCATGCACAATACTTTTATTACATCGTAAATTATTCTCTCAATCCATCGAGAAAACTCACTCTAACGTACTCCATTAGGTATAAAATTCCAAAACTACTTGTCTAGCAACATGTAACGAAGCTATCACTCTTCATTCGGATCCATAATTGGGTACTAGTCTCCTTCTATTACGTCTACATGCACATAAGTTCCCGTACAATATTTTCAGTCCCTCCGCATAGCCTTTCTCACGTTCCTTCCAAGCGAAATGCATTTCACCAGTTATCATCATCTTAAACTCCACCTCTGTGGGTTAGGACCCCCACGTTTCCGCTGTGCTACTTTGATAATTTTGTTGTCACTCATTAATCATAAGGACATTTTCTTTGAGTCCCAAGTGCTTAACCTCAAACTTTCTCTTCCAATTATACCCTAAGTCCTAACCGGATGAAGTACCAAGTACCTTCCTTAATTGCCTTAATGAAACAAAAACGACTAGAGAACAACTTCTTCCGTTTACTTTCTTAATTCTCTTAGCACGGATCCGAACCCCCCTGACTCGACCGGAGTTTGATTTTTAATAAACCAAGTAGTAACCTCTAACACGATTCTCTCTATACCTTTAGTTGTCTATGAAGATTTACGTTGCCTACTTGAGGAAATCCTCTAGAGCATCGGTATAATTACTTCAATAATCCTCAATCATAGGTATCTCCTCTTACTGTACATAACTCGTCAATACTAAATAACCCTAGCACGTACTTACTTGACATCGGTCAGTCTATAATTGACTTAACTCAATTTTATACCTCTAATGGTATTAAACTTTTGGTGCACATCACCTACTAGATTAATTCTTTTATCCTTCTTTAGTTCGTCTTATCTTTCACTCTTCTGCCTCCTTTGGGACAACTCTCTTTCTCAAGTCTCACAGTGTCATTCTCCTGACGTCAAAAGTCGTCCTAACACTCCACAATAAATGGTAAGCGTCTTGTAGTTCCGATGACTTTTAATTACCTCTCATATGTAGTCCCTTTACAGGGACCGTCTGTGTTGATGACCTATGTTCTGTTATAATTGGGGGTTACCTTGGACTCTTGAGTCCACCACACGATTCTCACAAGCACAGGTTCCTTAATCGGCGTGGTTTGTGATATTTCCTTCCAAATCTCTGTTGACTATGTTACAGGGCTTCGATCCTTTCAATATTGGCGTTGTGATTCCTTTTAGAATTCTTATCTTTGAAGAAGACAAAATGTCTCCATGCTTGTGAAGTCTATCTTTTGCTCTTACATTAAGTTGTAAGTCTCCATTCCGTGTTAATTGTGATCTGTCAAAATTTCCTTAGCTAGTAGGTAAACAGTTGCTCACAACAATCCTTTTATACTTCTTTAGTTCGTTCTACCTTCCACCCTTCCGCTTCTTATGGGCTAACTCCATTTCTCTAGTCCGATTGTGTCATTTATCTAGCATAAATTGTCGTTTCAAGTTTCCACGATAGCTTGCAAGCGTCTTTGAAATTCTTATAACCGTAATGATCATCCACTTGCAGTTCCTTTTGCATGGACAATCTGTGTTGATGGCTTAGGTCCCGTGATAATTCGGGTTACCCTGGGTTCTCTAGTCCAGCAAGGACGTTCTCCCATACCTCTTTCTCCACTGTGTTGGTGGTAATATCAACTTCTTATATCTTCGAGGAGGTCAAAACCTCTCCACATTTGTGGGGTCTGCCTTTTTGCTTTTACACTTAATTGTAGGTCTTCATTCCATGCACCTTAGATTATCACACCCAGATTGACACTCTGTCTCTTCTGGTTTCTATTGCCCATAATGGTCTATGGGGCATCCGCCTCGATGGTAATGTCCTTGATTCTGCAATCTTGGTTGTACTCAATTCTACTTGTCTCGTTCCAATATTGTTATCTCTACTCCGCACTCTTGTAGTCTCTTGCATGGTTCTTATAATTCATCTCTCGGCTTTATACAACCAAGTCCCTTGTATGACCTTCTATTTCTTCTATCTGAGTTGACTCGGGAATTCTTCTTCATTTGATTGTACTTATGGTCAAAATTATCTCCACATCTTTACTTCTTCGCCTATTAGTTCTTTGGATGGTTAACAAGGGTTATGGGGACGCCCACCCGAGTATAATACTTGATCCAAGGTCCGAGTCCTTTGTCTCGTGTTGAAAATTCTTCAATTCTGCTACCGATTTATCATGAGGCGATAATCGCTTCATGATATCACAACTAAAGGATATAATATATCCTTTAGGATACTAACATATTACACATATACATATTGTTCGCCCCTAGAGGTGTGTGCAAATAAGCTTTAAATTTATAAAACTAGAATCAAGCAAGCGAACCCGCAGTGTACGGATCGACGTAGTTAAGCAAGAATTCCAAAGTATCGAACACAGGGATTTGGGTGGAACGAACTCGATTTCAGGTTATCAAGCAAGTGAATATGGGAGTTTTGCAATTATTGGGAAAACAACAATCCTAAAGATCCAAGTATCCAGTTGTGGCAATCGATTCAAGATATACTTAATGATATAAAGACAGAGTTGAGATATGCAAAGGTATACTAATGTAAGGTAATCGTACGGTTGAGATTCCAAAAACCTTATGTAACTCACCTAAAAGACACTCCCTATACAGGTTGTTGAGGCTCAATATAGAAAGATTCTAAAGACGAGGATTAGCATCAAATACCCAAACTTATAATCTAAAGATCAAGACTAACTTATCCGATTGAGGTTGTTGAGGCTCATAATCGAGGTAGAGGTTGTTGAGGCTTCACTACCACCTAGAAAAGACAAGTCTAAACTAAGCTAAAGCCAATCTTTAACTTTAGATTAAGGTAAAAGCAAGCTCGTAAACTAGAAGGAAATTACGGTTAGATCTTGAGATTCCACGGTCGTGGAACTCAAGAACAGCCCGTAATTTTAGGTTGTCGACGATTCTCTCTAACTCTCAGGGTCTAATCTGTTTGCGATCGATCTATCATCACCTATGCCACAACTATCAACCCTTCACCTTAGAATTGTTAAGGGTTTTTAGCCAATAACAGTCATGTTGATATTAATTCAAGAATTAGAAGATAAAAGATGTAAACTTTCAAGAACTATCAATAATTTCAAATGAATCTCAAGATCACAATCAATAACAAGTGTTTATCAAAAGATTCAAAACGGCGTAAACGATCACAACCTTAGGAAAGAAGAGAAACGGGATGTCAATCCGTTTCCAAATCAAACCTAAACAAAAAGAGCGATCTTCTTGCAAAATCTTCCAAGAACTTCGATCTCCAATGAGATCTCCCAATTACCTCAAAACGAGGGTTTATGCGTAGCTAAACGTCGATTGTAAGCGAGCCTATGCGAGGACGTAAGCGAAGATGACGGAATCTCTTTTCTTCCGTCTTTTTATAATGCAGGGCAAGGTGTCGGCCCGGCCCAACCTTCAAAAGATCATGGCTTCGAAACATGGCGAAAAGATTCGCCAAGATCACGGTCATGGAAGATTCCACGACCGTAATTCTAGGGCGTGGAAACAATTACGGTTAGTTCCACGGCCGTAGAATCCCCTGGAATGAACATCGAATTCTGACTTAGAATCCACGGCCGTAATTCTGAACGTGATTTGTGGTACGGCCGTATTTTAGGGCGTAATTTAGGGCAAGAACGTGATTCTTCCCTAAACTTCGTGCATTCCTCAATCTAAGACTCCAAATTGCTTCCAAAAAGTGTCCTCGACCTATGGACATATCAACTCAACTCTCCTTTGCTCGATTCCGTTCGGAAATAGCTCCAAATCACCTATAATCAACATAGAACTCGTGTAGACATCTATATCGACAATATAGGCAATACTAGCTCACATATGTACAAAGATCAATCAAAGACTATCAATATGAATCAATTACGATTAGAAAACGTGCCTAAAATATCACAATATTTCATGCTAACAAATAACCCCATACTTAGCACTTGCTTGTCCCTAAGCAAGGTCTTTCAAAAAACTTTAAACAAGAGTTAGGATGAAATATGTGTACCTTCTTTTGGGTAAATGCGACCTCTAAAGAATAGATCATTCTCAAACCTTGCTTCAATCGTTTTTCAAACTTTCACACACTCAATTAGAGAGTAGAAGGCAAAGAAAACTCATGAATCAATTTAACTTCCAAACAAGCATTATAACCTTCAAATATTATCAAAATCAATCATAAGAAACTTCAATTTAGATCACCAAGTCATATAACATTCTTTTGATCTTAAGGACTTTCAAAGAAAAGGTCTAGAGTATGGAAGGGAAGGGAAAACTTTAAGGGAGAGTGGTGCATAAATCCGGGAAAGTGGACAACTACCTTCTTCTTCTTTTGCGGTTTCCGCAACACTTCACTTAGAGCTTCGCTCTCTTCTTTTCATTTTTCGACTTTACTTTTGGAGTTATGGATAGAGGTGCACAAAAACCGAAGCCTAGGAGATTGGCGTTTCTCAAAATTACAAGAGATGCCTCAAACCCTTAGCGCACATACCATAATCCGTTAGGAATATCGCTCAATCCGACTTTGGCAAGACACAAACACCCGGCTATGTGAATGGTGCCGAGTTACTCATCGTCATGATTGACTTCCCCAAACCTATAACTTTTTCTATTCTTTGAATGCAAATAATTGCTCTCATGGCCCTACCACATCAAACATGTCTTTTTCTCATTTACTTCTTCCAAATTCCCGGATAGGTAAAGGAGGCTAGTATTTCAATGAGGAGTTAGATGATCAAAGAAAGAAGAAAGAAAGTATCGAATTGCCTTAATCATTTCAACAAGAAGTATAGGAACTTATAATGTGA
Organism: Fagopyrum homotropicum; assembly: GCA_033239125.1. Lineage (NCBI taxonomy): Eukaryota > Viridiplantae > Streptophyta > Magnoliopsida > Caryophyllales > Polygonaceae > Fagopyrum > Fagopyrum homotropicum. The sequence goes on along the minus strand of BSWB01000005.1, from coordinate 7,057,041 downwards.
TTTCAACTTCAATTTCCTACATGATTTAGGTAACATTTTCACATTATAAAACTTGCAAAAGAGGTAAAATTTATTCATTCAAATCCTTTTCAATTCACAATCCTTTTAAGCATGTAGTCGTCATCAAACTCAATTCACAAGTAGTGATTATCATGGAAATCATCTCAATTCATTAGAAGCACAAAATTTTCAAAAATTTTCAATTTTTATGGGTTTTTAAAGTTCTTTTTCATGCAATGCAAGAATGAAACGTGTAACACATAATGAATATGCAATGATAGTCTCGGAATGAAAGCAACATATAGAGTAGAGTTATTACAAACATTTAGTACATCCCACCCCATACTTAGGATGAACATTGTCCCTAATGTTCACAAGAAAGAACAAAAGAAAGAAAAGAAAAAGAAACTCACAAGTGGTGGCGGGAATGTCTAAAAACGAGCGGTCCGGTCATCAATCACTGCGGCGCCGGTGGAGGTGGGAATGGAGAGAAACTCGGATCATAGAACCGCCCAAACTGATGGCGGTAGACGTCCCTCATCATGTGGTCAAGGTCGTCTAAGCGTCCGTCTCTAGCATCCGCCCGGATCTCTAGTGCTCCGACTCTCTCTAAAAGTCCGGTAGCCCAATCCGGCATCCTCTCATACCATCCCGGGGCGTGATCATACCATGCGAGGGCATCTGCTGGTGCTGGCGGTGGTGGTGGTGCTGCTGCTGGCTGCGTCGTGGACCAAGGAGGGGGTGTGCTGTACCAAGTGGGAGGTGTAGTCATCCACGTGGGCCTCTCACTCACGCTGGCGCGGCGAGATGACGAGCCTGAAGCTCTAGCTGGGCGTGGAGAGCGCCTAGGTACATCCGGGGCCGCCTCCGGCTGATCCGGAAACGTGCCGAACTCCTGCTCCGCTCCTCCACCACTCTCGTACTGCTCTCCCATGTCCTCCTCATCCTCAGCCGGTGGTGGAACGTAAGGGGGAGCTACAAGCCTGTTCGCATGCATCGCAGCGAACGTCTCCTTCCAATTGTGGCGTCCCGCCACAATGGAATACTCTGGCAGCCACTCAATACCCCTGCCTGTCCTACTCTCCCAGGGCATGCCCGCATAAGGCGGACCTCTATGTGTGGGGAAGATGAGTCCCCTAACCATGAATGCATGTAATCCTAGAGGTACGGCGGGTATGCGGGTGCAGGCTGAAAAATCTACACCAAACGACCTAGCAATGTGGGTCACTATCCCACCATATCCAATGTTCCCTCTCGATTTGTTCTTGAGTTTACTCATCGTCGCCGCCAAAAGAGTAGCACAATCTGCACGGCATCCATAAAGCATGGCGTAAAGAAGGAATAGCTCATCCGTCTTGATCTTTTGGGGCGTCTCCGTCCTAGGAAAGAGACACTCCGAAAGAACACGGTGAGCTATCTTCAAGGCTAGATGGTACATCAATCTAGCCTTGGTATCAGCTGGTTGCCAACGGTCCTCGTCGGCGTAAATCATGGCCACTTCCGCCCAAAAATCCTTGGCGGAAACGCCTCTAGGAAGTCGACCGTTGTAGGTCTCATGGAACCCGAAAATGGTCCCGAACTCAACAATGCTCAAGTGGTAGTCTCGATCCATAAGACGGAAGGAGACGGTCCTATCTACTGGGCTGTGCTCAAAGGACGTCACAACCTCTCGGGTAATCTCCTCGTAAGCGTCTTCACGAATGTTCGTGAAGACAAGCAATCCGGCTCTATCCAAGAGCCATGTAAGGTCATCAACTATGTTGAGAGGATGTAGATCCTCCAACAACAAGTACCTAGGGCCAATCACTGCCCTCTTCTCTATCCTTTCAAATGCAGCTAGGTGGTTTTCGTGTATGGTTGGGATGCTAGGGTGAGGGGGTGAAGATGGAGGTGAAGGTGAGGATGGTGGTGAGGGGGATGAGGGTGGTGGTGCCCTAGAGGTGGAGGGGTTCCCTTTCCTTTTCTTACTTTGCTCCCCTTTCTTCTCCTTTATCCTTCCCGACATTCTCCTCACAAAGTCCATTCTGTTCAAAATTACGGGCTGTTCTATAGAAACCACGGCCGTGGAACCTCCAGAGACCGTGATTCGTCACAGAATCTCGTGAATCTCAGCAAATTCACCAAATATCACCACAACAAGCAGTCCTAATCTAATTCCTTCCAATCTTTGTCAGTTCTTCCTAAAAATCTATAGCAAAAACGAACCAAATCCGCGAGAATCGAAGAGAAAGAAATAACCTCTTTTTCGGATTGAAAAATCCAAAATGCGCGTTTGTTGATCGATTTCCACTCGATTTGTTGCTTGGATCCTGTTCGTGGTTGGATTTGCTGCAGTTTAGAGCGAAGAATCGTTGAAAACGATTAGAGAATGAAGAATTGGGAGAGGCTGCGGGTTTTCGGTATCTAGGTCGTGGAATTGGGGGAGAATTGTGGTGGTTTTGTGATGAAGTGTGGCTTTTATACTCGCAGGCAAAATTTCAAAAATCACGGTCTATCGGGGCATTCCACGGCCGTGGAAGTGTACGGACCCGTGGTTTTGATGATTTTTCACAGGCTTTTGAGAATTACGGCCACTGTAGCTATGACGACCGTAATTTAGACCGTGGAACCTTCTGTAAAGCTTCAAAGTCCAAATTTCGTCACTTCTCTTCGACATTATCCTCCCTTTCTCCCTTTCCATCGATCCTACAACCAAAAACACGAACATACCGGAAGAAATCGAGGAAAAATAAAGCGAAAACGTCTATTCTAAACGAGTCTATGAATCGAAAACGAAAACAAAAATGCAATACCTTGGGTTGCCTCCCAAGAAGCGCTTTGTTTAAGGTCCGTAGCTAGACCAATCTTGCACTTATTCGAGTGCGGTAGGTGCAAACTCCTCAGCTTGGAGTTCCGGCGAGTACTTCTTGAGTCGTTGGCCGTTCACCTTAAAACTTCCGCTAGCTTCACCCCATACTTCAACTGCACCGTGGGGGAAAATACGCTTAATTAGAAAAGGTCCGGTCCAACGGGATTTAAGCTTACCTGGAAAGAGGCGAAGTCTTGAATTGAAGAGGAGAACTTGATCTCCTTCTTTGAAGTCCTTTGGAATGATATGCTTATCATGCCAACGCTTTGCTCTTTCCTTGTAGATCTTAGCGTTTTCGTAGGCGTTCAAACGGAGTTCATCCAGCTCGTTGATGTCTAGGAGACGCTTCTCTCCCGCTTCCTTCATGCCGAAATTCAGCCATTTGATAGCCCAAAACGCTTTGTGCTCTAGCTCTACCGGCAAATGACAAGACTTCCCATACACAAGGTTGTATGGTGTGGTTCCTATGGGAGTCTTGTACGCAGTCCGGTATGCCCATAATGCATCATCTAGTTTCAAGGACCAATCCTTCCTAGTCCTTGAAACCGTCTTCTCTAGAATTCCCTTGATCTCCCTATTTGAGATCTCAACTTGTCCACTTGTTTGTGGATGATAAGGGGTAGCTATCTTGTGAGTAACCCCATACTTGGCTAGGAGAGCTTCAAAGCGACGGGCTATGAAGTGAGAACCTCCATCACTAATGATCGTCCTTGGCGTCCCGAATCGTGGGAATATGGTCTTGTTGAAGAACTTGACCACCACCATGGCATCATTTGTGGGAGAGGCAATTGCTTCCACCCATCTAGAAACGTAGTCCACTGCCAATAATATGTATTGGTTTCCGCAAGAAGATGGGAATGGTCCCATGAAATCGACTCCCCAAACGTCGAAAATCTCCACCTCTTGGATGTTGTTGAGGGGCATCTCGTTCCTTCTAGAAATATTGCCTGTTCTTTGACAAGCATCGCAGCAAGAAACAAAGGATTGCACATCTTTAAATAAAGTAGGCCAATAGAATCCGGATTGCAATACCTTTGCGCTAGTTTTGTTCGAACTAGTGTGTCCTCCACAAGGTAGTGAATGACAATGGCTGATGACACTTTGCATCTCATCTTCCGGCACACATCGCCGTATGATGCCATCCGGACCTCTCTTAAAGAGGAGAGGCTCGTTCCAATAATATTCCCGGACGTCCTTGAAGAACTTCTTCCTTTGTGCGTATGATAGTCCGGGTGGTATCTCCTGGCAAACCAAATAGTTAACGAAATCAGCAAACCATGGTTCGTTACCTTTGGAGATTACCTTGATGCACTCCTCTATAATATGTAGGTGTTCGTCCGGAAAGGAGTCATCAATGGGCAATTGGTCGTCCTCTAGATGTGTTAGACGACTTAAATGATCCGCAACAGAATTTTCCGAGCCTTTCTTGTCGCGGATCTCAAGATCGAATTCTTGTAGGAGAAGAATCCATCTAATTAGCCTTGGCTTCGCATCTTTCTTCGCAAAAAGGTATCGGATCGCAGCATGATCCGTGTAGACAATCACCTTTGCACCTACAAGATAAGAGCGAAACTTGTCAATAGCGTAGACAATGGCTAGAAACTCTTTTTCCGTAGTGGCGTAGTTGAGCTGAGCTTCGTCTAGCGTCTTGCTAGCGTAGTATATGGCGTGGGTTCGTCCTTTTTTTCGTTGTCCAAGAACAGCTCCAATGGCTACGTCACTAGCGTCGCACATAATCTCGAAAGGGAGAGTCCAATCCGGGGGTTGGATAATAGGTGCTGAAATTAGAGCTTGCCGAATAGTGTTAAACGCATCCAAACATTCCTGCGAAAACTCAAAAACCGCATCCTTCATCAATAGATTAGTGAGAGGTTTTGATATCTTAGAGAAGTCCTGAATGAAACGTCTATAGAATCCAGCATGTCCTAGGAAACTTCTTACTCCCTTCACTGAAATTGGGGGAGGAAGTTTCTCTATGGTCTCTATTTTAGCCTTGTCTACTTCTATCCCTCTACTAGAGACTAAGTGACCTAACACGATTCCTTCCTTAACCATGAATTGACACTTCTCCCAATTAAGAACTAGGTTAGTGTCTTCACATCTTTGCAAAACAAGAGAAAGGTTAGAAAGACAATCATTAAAAGAGGAACCGTAAACAGAGAAGTCGTCCATGAAGACTTCCATGATTTCCTCTACATATTCGGAGAAGATGGCCATCATGCACCGTTGAAAGGTGGCTGGGGCGTTGCAAAGCCCGAACGGCATTCTCCTATAGGCGAACGTACCCCAAGGGCATGTGAATGTGGTCTTCTCTTGATCATCCGGATGTATCGGAATCTGAAAGAAGCCACTATAACCGTCAAGGTAGCAAAAGTGTGAATGTTGTGCTAACCTTTCAAGCATCTGATCGATGAATGGCAATGGAAAGTGATCCTTCCGCGTTGCGTTGTTGAGCTTGCGGTAGTCTATACACATTCGCCATCCAGTTACGGTTCGGGTAGGAATGAGTTCGTTGTTCTTATTGGTGATGACCGTCATTCCTCCCTTCTTTGGAACTACTTGAACTGGACTCACCCACTTGCTATCGGAGATAGGATAGATGATACCTGCATCAAGAAGTTTAAGAATTTCCTTCTTGACAACCTCCTTCATGGTCGGATTCAACCGCCTTTGAGGTTGTCTTGAAGTTCTAAAGTCCTCCTCCATTAGTATCTTATGCATGCATAGGGAGGGTTTAATTCCTACTAAGTCCTCAATAGTATAGCCTATGGCTTTTCTATGTTTCCTAAGGACAATCATGAGTTGTTCATGTTCATCTATGCTTAATTCGGAACTAACGATAACCGGAAAGGTGGAATTAGATCCAAAAAAAGCGTACCTTAGATGAGTAGGAAGTGGTTTGAGTTCCATCACCTTCGGAGCTTCCAATGATCCTTGAGGAGCTTCCGATGTTTCCTTGGAAGTTTCTAAGGGTGTTGAATGGGTTGGAGAAGAATTAGAAGAAGTTGAAGAAGTATGCCGATCACTCTCTTCCACGGTCAAAATTACGGTCTCCTCTGGTGTTCCACGGCCGTAATATCCTCTGGAATGGAGGTTGATTTTGGTCGTGGAATCCACGGTCGTGGAATACAGGGTATGACCGTGGATTCTAATGTTCTCAGCCTCATCGTGGAGTTTTTCAAACTCCACTCCATGCATCTCTTCTTGTGCTTCTAAGGCTTCAATTTCTTCTTTGCACTCTTCTTCTTCTCCTACATTGGTTAGACTCATAGTAATAACCTTTTGTAAAGGATCGTTAAAGAGAATCGCACTTACCTCCTCCCTAGACAAACCTTCTTCGTCTTGGATATCGTAGATATCTTCATCAAAGATTGGTTCCTTCACTAGAGTGGAAAGAACGAATTCTACTTTCTCTTCTCCAATATCAAAAGCGAGTCTCCCATTCTTGCAATCGACCATGCAGCCGGAAGTTGCAAGAAACGGTCTTCCGAGTATGATCGGGACCGGACTATCTGCAGGAATGTCAAGCACGACAAAATCAATGGGAACAAAGAATTTACCTAGCTTGACCGGGACGTCTTCTACAATGCCGACGGGACGAGTAATGGATCGATCCGCCATGTATAACGTCATCTTCACCGGTTTAGGGTCGCCTAAACCGATCTTCCTGCACAATGCAAGTGGTATGATGCTCACACTTGCTCCTAAGTCACATAAAGCGTCATATGTGACCTCTCCCACTCCAATGGGAATGCAAAATGACCCCGGATCTTTCAGCTTTGGGGGCATTTTCTCCTTCATCGTCCTGATGAGATCCGAAGAATCCGAACTCATCTTGACTTCACCGAAATCTTCTAGCTTCCTCTTGTTAGAGAGAAGCTCCTTCAAGAACTTGCCATAAGCCGGCATACCTACAATAGCATCGATGAAGGGTATATTAATATGCAGCTTGCTCATGAGTGCTATGAACTTACCGAATTGTTTATCTAGGCGCGCTCGCGGTCTAGATTGAGGGAATGGTAGGGGAGGTTTGTAAGCTGGAGGAGGAACATAGACGTCTTCCTTCTCCTTCCCCTTTCCTTTGTCCTTCTCTACGGGGACTTCAACGAACGTAGGCTGCGGATCGGTGGTAGTCACTCCGCTCCTAGTTGTAATCGCCATTACCCTTCCCTTAGGGTTGTCCTCCGTCTTTCCTGGAAGTTTCCCTTGATTTCTAGGAACTTCCTCCGCATGATCGAACATTTGGTTTTCTAAAACTTTTTGAGCTTTGTCAATCTTAGAAACTCGATCATCAACCTTAATGAGGCGGTTCTCCATCCCTTGAAGCTTTCCCAAGATCGTTTCCAACATGGGATCCGGCTTCTCCTTTCCCGTATTGTTTTCTCCATTAGATGATTGCCCCTGGCTTTTCAAAGGAGTAGAGGAAGAGGAGGGTGGAGTTAGCGAATTGGAATTGGAAGGATAGGAGTTACCGGAATTTTGTTGATTGGAGCGCCAATTGTTGTTGTTTGAACCCCGATTGTTGTTCCAATTGTTGTTGTTCCGGTTGTTGTTGTTTCCATTCCAATTGTTATTCCGGTTATTGTTCCGGTTATTGTTGTTGCGGTTGGTGTTATCACCGCCGTTGTTGTTGCCCAAATAGCCAACATCCTTCTCTTGTTGCTTTGGGAAGTTGGTCTTGATAGCCTCCTTCAACTCTTTGATCTCATTGTTGAGGGAGAAAATTTGATTTTGAGCTTCATGTGTGAGCTTTGCTCCTTGCTCCACACGATTTCCCTCCACTTTCCGGTGGGAATACTTCTCTATGACTCTTGCTTGCTTCTCAATGAAGTCCCAAGCGTCATCTTCTCTCATGTCCATGAACGTTCCACATGAGAGGGATTGGAGGTTGAATTGCGTTCCCGCATCCAGCCCCTTGTAGTAAATATCCAGCAAGGCAAGCTTGGATATGCCATGATGAGGGCAATCCAAGAGCAAATCCTGAAACCTTTCCCAAGATTGAAACAAACTTTCGTTAGGTCTCATAGAAAAAGCATTAATCTTACCTCTAAGTTCCGCCGTTTTGGAAGGCGGAAAGAATTTGGTGAGAAACTCTGCGGAGAGGTCTTCCCACGTGTCTAGTTTCCCATTAGGAAGAGCTTGGTACCAAGATAACGCTTTCCCTTTCAAGGAGAAAAAGAAAGGTTTGAGCTTATAGCTGTTGGTAGTAGCGCCCTTCGGTCTCATCGTCTCCATCATACACTCAAAGTTTTGCAAGTGTTGGTGTGGAGATTCAGCGCTTGTACCGCCAAATTGGCTTTGGCGAACAAGAGTGATAACTTGAGGGTTAAAGCTAAACCCTTGCACATCTTCAGCATCAAAATTCACACCCAAACGGCGTGGTTGTTGTGTTGGATCCATCCGTTGGCCAAGAGTTCTTGGCTCATTATCCACACGTTCGATCCTCGCATTCCTATGTGGAATGCGGCGATTAGCAGCTCCTTGTGGATTGAAGGGATTTATATTGATCGTGGGATCAATCTCTTCTAACGGTGGCATGGAAGAATCACTATCATCTGCGGATGAGTGGCTTTTTCTTCTAGACCTTGATCTCCTTCTTGAGGACTTCTTGCCCACCTTATCTTCAAGGTCGCTCATCTTTATCCTCATTTGAAAGAGCATGTCTTGTAGACCGTTAACTTGAGATTGATGACGATCCATCTCATCCTGGCGGAGAGTCTCACTCCATCGGAGTTGAGCTTCCTTCTCCGCCAACTCTGTTTGAAGATTGCGTTCGTTTTCTTCAGCCATCTTCTTTTCCTTGCGCTTTTGCCTTAAGGTTTTCTCTAGCTCTTGATCAAGAGGCAAGAGATCTTCGGTGTTCCTAGACCTGCGCATGCACTCAAAGAAAAATCAAATAACGAGAGCAAGCTCCCAAGCTTGACAACCGGCTACCGGATTCGGACGAAGCCAAATCCCCGGCAACGGCGCCAAAAACTTGTTCGCCCCTAGAGGTGTGTGCAAATAAGCTTTAAATTTATAAAACTAGAATCAAGCAAGCGAACCCGCAGTGTACGGATCGACGTAGTTAAGCAAGAATTCCAGAGTATCGAACACAGGGATTTGGGTGGAACGAACTCGATTTCAGGTTATCAAGCAAGTGAATATGGGAGTTTTGCAATTATTGGGAAAACAACAATCCTAAAAATCCAAGTATCCAGCTGTGGCAATCGATTCAAGATATACTTAATGATATAAAGACAGAGTTGATATATGCAAAGGTATACTAATGTAAGGTAATCGTACGGTTGAGGTTCCAAAAACCTTATGTAACTCACCTAAAAGACACTCCCTATACAGGTTGTTGAGGCTCAATATAGAAAGATTCTAAAGACGAGGATTAGCATCAAATACCCAAACTTATAATCTCAAGATCAAGACTAACTTATCCGATTGAGGTTGTTGAGGCTCACAATCGAGGTAGAGGTTGTTGAGGCTTCACTACCACCTAGAAAAGACAAGTCTAAACTAAGCTAAAGCCAATCTTTAAATTTAGATTAAGGTAAAAGCAAGCTCGTAAACTAGAAGGAAATTACGGTTAGATCTTAAGATTCCACGGTCGTGGAACTCAAGAACAGCCCGTAATTTTAGGTTGTCGACGATTCTCTCTAACTCTCAGGGTCTAATCTGTTTGCGATCGATCTATCATCACCTATGCCACAACTATCAACCCTTCACCTTAGAATTGTTAAGGGTTTTTAGCCAATAACAGTCATGTTGATATTAATTCAAGAATTAGAAGATAAAAGATGTAAACTTTCAAGAACTATCAATAATTTCAAATGAATCTCAAGATCACAATCAATAACAAGTGTTTATCAAAAGATTCAAAACGGCGTAAACGATCACAACCTTAGGAAAGAAGAGAAACGGGATGTCAATCCGTTTCCAAATCAAACCTAAACAAAAAGAGCGATCTTCTTGCAAAATCTTCCAAGAACTTCGATCTCCAATGAGATCTCCCAATTACCTCAAAACGAGGGTTTATGCGTAGCTAAACGTCGATTGTAAGCGAGCCTATGCGAGGACGTAAGCGAAGATGACGGAATCTCTTTTCTTCCGTCTTTTTATAATGCAGGGCAAGGTGTCGGCCCGGCCCAACCTTCAAAAGATCATGGCTTCGAAACATGGCGAAAAGATTCGCCAAGATCACGGTCGTGGAAGATTCCACGACCGTAATTCTAGGGCGTGGAAACAATTACGGTTAGTTCCACGGCCGTAGAATCCCCTGGAATGAACATCGAATTCTGACTTAGAATCCACGGCCGTAATTCTGAACGTGATTTGTGGTACGGCCGTATTTTAGGGCGTAATTTAGGGCAAGAACGTGATTCTTCCCTAAACTTCGTGCATTCCTCAATCTAAGACTCCAAATTGCTTCCAAAAAGTGTCCTCGACCTATGGACATATCAACTCAACTCTCCTTTGCTCGATTCCGTTCGGAAATAGCTCCAAATCACCTATAATCAACATAGAACTCGTGTAGACATCTATATCGACAATATAGGCAATACTAGCTCACATATATACAAAGATCAATCAAAGACTATCAATATGAATCAATTACGATTAGAAAACGTGCCTAAAATATCACAATATTTCATGCTAACACATATATATAACATACATTAAAACTCATCATAATAAGTCTATATGCTAACTCATATCGATCCAAGTTGTAGAGATCCACGGAGAGCGATGGTGGTCCAACGTAGTACTCACCCAACAACCCGACTATGCGCGCGTGTGAAAATATAAATCCGTTTTGAAAATTTTAGAACCCTTTCGGGTTCTAGTTATACATTTGGTGTTTCAGAAGATTTCAAGTGCCATTGTTGCCAACCCAGAGCTCTGATACTATATTGTAACACCCCAAATTTTGAGAACTCGGGGAGCTACTGGTTAGGACCTCACAATGGGTCCCGACCTTAGTTTGACAACAATTTTACTTGGATCTTACAACAAGGCACAAAAGTATTTAAAACATTTGAAAACTATAAACAATATATACATGGAGAATGTATCAGCCTTACAAGAAAAGATACTAAAACGACGCTGAAGAACAAAAGACATTCCCGTCCCCAACTAAATGAGTACGTGGACCCGGCTGACCATTTCCTCCGGATCTCTCTACAACTGTCTTAACCTCCAAGGCATCTACAAGCGGTATAAAACCGTTAGCTAACATTCTATGCATAAGGATAAAGGTAAAAGCACAAACACACAACATACACAATCAACATGCAACACTCAATCCTTTTATTATCTTTAATATGTGATAGGTTATTACTAATGATACTTATTTTGTGACACGAGGGATTCCCAAACCTCGCCCCTGTCCCCGTTTACCAACGCGGAATGGTACTAATGCATTTGACCGTCTACCGGACTGGGCTGGTCACAGGGAACCTCCTAGACTCTCGCAAGAGCTAGGTAGATGATGTCACGACCCGTTATCATACACTTGGGTCAATTATACAATATATTAAAGTCGGCCTATTCCGGTTTCGTTATTTATCTTAACTAACAAACACCACTCATACACATCACACTCATACAAGAAGCCAGCTAAGTAAGTCCGTGGACTTACCAGAATCCAATCTCGTCTCTCTTAACACTACTCAATCAGTAACTGCAGGAACTCAGTTGCCTGTCAAAAGAGGCACGTGGGTTAACACATTTTCCCGGGGTACTTAGAAGTCTGAAACTCCTAAGATGTAAGATTCTATTTGCAGAAGTTATTACAGTGCTTATTTAAGGTAATATGACTATTTTACCCTTGGTCCCGGAACTTCCAAAAACTCGGAATACGTACTTAAATTCTTATTTGATGCTAACTAACCATATTCTACTCCCTATGATGATTTGAGGTAACAAGTAGAAAAACTACCCACTTTTCTATTTCCCGAAAAGTCACTAAGGTCCAACTACAGCTTCAAATATGAAATTAAAATAAATTTATAAAAAAATCTAAAATAAATCTCTAAATTATCTATGATATCTAATCTACTCATAGGAGCAAGAATTTCCTAAAACTGTTCAACTATCCCTTCTATAAAACTCCTTAAAGTTGGCTACTACACTACAATGTTCCTATACTTAGTCAAAATCAATATTGGAAAAACAACTCAAGGTCTCTACTTTGGGACGCCATAACTCTTAGACTGCAACTCGGATTCGTCTCAAATTTTAATATGTTCATCATATCCAAAATTCAAGCCCAACGGAGATCAATATCTTATTCAAAACCATCTCACAAAACAGCATCACCTGCTGTTTTTCCCAACACTCCGCACATTTATAAAAACTACATGAGACGTCAACTTTGGAACACAATAACTCTCAAACCATAGCTTGGATTCTTCCCAAATTTTAGTATGATCTACTATGTACTACCGACTACAACATATCCAAAATTCAGCCAAAAAGAAGAAGTCTAACTTACCCAAATCTGGACCTGAAGTTAATTGTTTGTCACTTCCGAAAACTCAGGAAAACGCTTGAATCTGTACAGCTCACTTAAGGTTGTTTTGAGAAGGTTTAAAAAAAACGGAACTAGTACATGTTAGGCAAGGGAAAGGTGGACTGAAATGTAGTGTAGCAAGGGGTACAAGCCTTACCCGATTCCGAGACTCGAATGCATGGAAAATAGGTACAAGGTTGATGTTGATGCGTTTTGCACAAAAGGGGATAAGCCATGGTCCCTGATTGCTCGAGGTTGCAGACAGAGAAGAGCGAGGTGGTCCGGGTGTGATCGTTCGTCTTTTGTCCTATTCTCGCTGGAGAGTGCAAAACGTTGGCGAGTAGCTGTGTCCAGGTGTGCAGGGCGTTGGCGAGCAACAACAGTCCCAGGCGCCGGTGCATAACGTTAGTGAGCAGCGTCTTCAGGAGTGCAAGGCGTTGGCAAGCAGCAGCGGTCCTAGGCGCCTGTGCAGAACGTTGGTGAGCAGCGTTTTCGGGAGTGCAAGGCGTTGGCGAGCAGCAGCAGTCCCAGGCGGCTTGTGTAGGACGTTGGTTGAATGATTGCTGTGTGAGAATTGTTTTGTACGCATGAGGTAGAAGAGACGTGCGGCTGAATGGGTCCTTGTTTTGTGATAAAAGGAGCAGTTACAGGAGCTCTTCTTCAATTCAGCAACCGTTACGTGGTGAAGAAAAGAAAGAGGAAGGGCCGGCTGTTACTTCTTCCTGCTGAACGCGTAGCTGGCCATTACACACGCAAAGCACTAGGCTGGAGAGGAGATGTACGGCCCGCATGAAGGGGCTGCTAATGGGCTCGTAACCAGACTCTCCTGGGTTGTTACTGGCCAAGCTCGAAGTCAAGTTGGGGCTGTTGTGGGTTGTTGTGGACAAGCAAACTGGGCTGAAATTAAGTAGGAAGAGTGGGCTAGGGGATTGTCTTGGCTTTGTCACAGCCTTGTCAAAACGTGTCATGACCTCGTCTCAACCTTGTCATGATCTCGTCTAAAGTCGTCGTTAAGAATTAATTATAAGAATTAGGGTTTGATATAATTCTATCATTTTATGTGAATTAAATTCCACATAAGATGATAGATAATTATAAGAATTAGGGTTTGATATAAGTTTATCATTTTATGTGAATTAAATTTCACATAAGATGATAAATAATTATAAGAATTAGAGCTTGATATAATTTTATCATTTTATGTGAATCAAATTCTACATAAAATGATAAAATTTGTGAAGAAAGAAATACTAGATAGAATGGGAAACCGTCAACGGCTCGAAGTCCGATTTGATTCGGAATTAAACGGAATAAAAATTTTGGATATTACATATGAAGTGCTCGCAAGTTATATCTAACATGAAATACAGTGTGCTGGTAGGTTTTGACATATTGTCATATATGTTTTGTGTTGTTATGATCTAAATCTGATGATGCTCGTTTTAATCCAAAAGGCTGAAGATATACCCGAAAGCACCCCATCTGAGAAAGGCGGGGTCTACTATTTTTTTGAACGAGGTGATCGTTTAATTGATCTTGCTTCTTTCGGGGATAAAGTTTGGTAGGTTTGTGTAATGTTGTCAGTATTGATGCTACTTGGCACCTTAATTATTATTAACAATTATCAATCTCCCTTCATGCAGACATGTTGAGGTCAATGATTATGTGTTAATTTCATATTATGGCCTTTTTTACCACATCTACTTGTTGGATTGTGACACTTAGTCTTGAACACACCGTCTTTTCTTGTGTTTCAGATCTCCAAATCTAGAAGATTATCGTACCTTGGGAGTCGATCTAAATTTTTGTTTTAATGAGTATTTATTAGAACAACTTCACTAGAAGCATCTACATCCCCGATTGTTCTTTATAAAGGCACTACTATTGACTCGCGTATTCAGAAGTCATTCACTAGAAATGTACTCCTTTTGAAATTTCTCGCTAATGTTATGCTTTTGTAGGTTTCTCTTATAATCATGACTAGGTTACGAGATGAGAGATTTGCAACTCCTGGTGATGCAAACTCATATAATGTTGCAAACTAGTTCACATCGAAAAAAAGTTTATTGAAAATGGAGATCATGTAGCATCAGAAAAGGAACCACTTAACGGAAATGAAGCAATTGAAGAAGAATTTAGAACATGGAATTGTGCAATTGTGAACTTTATTAACACTTTGTTAAAAAGATGAAGGACATCTCGGTTTTGTACTTTTAACTGTGAACTTCTTTACACTTCGAATCGTGTTATTTGATTGTTCTGAATGTTAAATACTCTCTTTTGGTTTATAAAAATTATTGTTACAACTTGATGTTGTCATTTACAGGTTGTGGTATAGTTTTATAGATTAGTGGTATAGTTTTACAGGTCGTGGTATTGTTTCCCACCAGTTTCAAAGTTTGGGATGACACTTACCGTCGACAAAAATCAAAATTTCCCACCATATTTATAGTTTTCGACGGCTATTGCCGTTGCCAATTTTAAAATTTGCGGAATTTTTTTAAAAAAGCTCACTGGACGGCGACGGCCAAAGCCGACGCCAAATATATGCGACGGATCGTCTTTAACCGGCGCTAAATATTTTAGCGACGGCTAGACCGTGGCAAAAAATTGCGTCGCCTCTTTTGGCATCGCCTGCTGCCGCCGTCGCCCAGCCGTCTCCATTGATGGTTGGCCTCGACAAATATCTTTTCTGCCATCGCCAACAAGCGTGGCTAATTGAATTATTTTTTGTAGTGTGTGCCGGATGAACCAAGCTCAGTCGTCAGCTAGGTGGTTCCCAATCGATCGGCCGACACATTTTCCGAACAATTCTTCGTCTTCACTCTAGGATCTCAAACAATTCAACATTGACTTACTTGACTACGTGGAGACCCCTTCGTAGGAGGTCATTCCACCACAAATAGGTTCATTTGGCTCCGCAAACACCTAAAAAGCGTGCAATGTCATAAACTAACCGATAGATCTCAAAAACACAAAAGAGAAGGAAACAAGTTAATAAGTTATGTTATTATGTCCAAAAAGAGTAGGGGGTGGATAAAAATAATGATAGAAAAAGACATTAAGGGCTCTTTTGGTACGATTCTTGGAGAATCAGGAATGGCTGTAAGAATCAATTATACCAATTCCTTATGTTTGGTAAGAGTTGAAGTTGGAATAAAATTGGTTCCAAAAAATATTTGATTCCAGCTTTTATGAGGCTCTTCACTCCAAAATAAAAAAGGGTTGCCCATTCCAAGCGAAAAGCGCTAAAGTATATTCAGTTTATTTAGCATCCTTCACCCAAAATAAAGCTCTGCATACTTTACCAAAAAGATGTTGCTATTGTGCCTGCAAGTACTGTAATTTTTCTAAAGGTCTTCATATCTGTCAAGATAATTTCTAGTCTTGCATCTTTATATTTCAATTAAAGATATTAAAATACTTTTTACATTCAATCATCTCAAAGTGTCGTTTACTATTATTGAGGAGATGTTTTTAAAAGCCTATTGTTTATTGAAATGTAAAAGTACATTCTTTATAAACAATGAATATTTAATGTAACTTTTTAATTGGTACTAAGAAGTAGGGAGTGTAACCTTTTTTTATATAATTTTAAGAAACGAAACATATTATATTGTTAAAATACATTCGATCACAAAATTAATATCATACGATTCCTCATTGCATAATTCACATCAAACCAAACAAATTTCAGAAATCGTTCATTCCAACTTCATACCAAACGCCAGGAATCAACAATGACTCATTCTGCTTCTTAATTTCAATCCGATTCCTATTTCTAAACTCATTTCTACGTTCATACCAAACGATCCCTAAATGCGTGATAACGGACTCTAACATTGACTTTTTTTTTAACTCCAATGTTGACAACGGACTTAATGGAAATGCACATCTTGAGCGGAAGGCATCTAGCCCTAGCCCGTGCCACTATTGATAGTTGAACTCTAATGTTGACAATGGACTCCATTGACTTTTTTGAAGTTTTAACTTATATGTCCAATATCATGTTTCACGCATAAAACTTTGAAGAACATTGGCAGCAAAATTTGATAGCTTTTTTCCTTCATTTTGTAAAGAAAGTTTGATGTGTAATCGTCAAAGTTCGATATAGACGGAACGTAGAGTGGGGGTCGTGTGCATACGAGGACACATGCACGTTAGACCGAAATCTATCAAATAAACCCAACGAGATTTCATCCTAAAACCAATTGGCAACAACGATGGACCAAAGAGCGGGGGTCGTGTGCATACGAACGCACATGCGCGTTAAGCCCAACCCCATACATAAACCCGGCGAGGTTCCATCTTAAAACCAATTGACAATAGGAGTAGAACACCGACCTTATATACTAGAGTCGGAGTGTCCATAACTTTCGACGTGAAAACTTATTATCTCCAACAGTAATATTATACACTATGTACATCAATATGTGCAACAATTATGGATGTCTTCAATCGGGGTTTATGGGATTAAGGGGTTGGAAGGGATGAAACTTCACCGACCGAACATACCCTATATTGGTATGAAAATATTGAAGAACCGGAATAATAGGATTACGAAATACTCTAGAAGGGGGGGGTTGAATAGAGTATGGGAACTTTTCGCAAACCCAAATCTCAAGGCCTTGAAACCTCTTTCAAGGGCCTTGATGTCAATCTGTGCTCTTTGTGAAACTTCGATTTCAAAGGCTTTGAAACTTCTTTCAAGAGCCTTGACTTCTTGCTCCTGCAAAATCAAGTTAGTCACAATAAAGATATAATGTACGGAATTGAAAAGATTGACACGAGGATATGTTTACGAAGTTCGGCTCTAAATATCCTACTCTCCGTCCCAGGGTATATCCGTAGGATCTAACTATCGATTATCAGCTTCAAAGAATCCTAGATACAAACTAGAAGAAATCCCCTTTTCTCTCATTGTAGCCAACGCTACGATCTAGCTCCAACTCTTAACCTAGCTATAATAGCCTAGTTACTTCGCATACTAACACACTCAATCTAATATAACACTATTTAGATCTTCCAATGGAGCTCTAGTGTTTACTCTCTCAAAGGGGTATAAAGTTTTTGTGTGAATGAGAGAAAGAAAAACAACGAATGAAGATGATTAGGTTACTTGAAGATGTAAAGATGTTTTCCGATGTAAGCTTGTGTTGTGTGTCTGTCTTCTTCGACCATCATCTTCTTTTATACTCTTCGATGGAAAGGTCTTCTAGCCGTTGTAGAGATGACCGTTGAAGATGAATCTTCTTATCCACGAAGATCGTTTTCTTGTTCGGAGATCAAGTAGACGTTGTGAGTATTCAGTCCTACAAGCACGTCGAGTTCTTTACTCCTTGATCTTCTCGTTCTCTGTTGAAGAGAAGATATTATTGCCGTTTATTGTTTAGAAAATCTTCTAGAAAAGATTCTCTATTCTTCATATAAAATCTTCGGCTGATCTTTGGTTGACAAGATCTTCGGTTCGATCCTTTGATTGTCGAGATCTTCCTTGTTGAAAATCTTCCCAGAAAGTCTTGATACGTATTTTGAGTTCTTGTTTTGTGCACTTACAAAACCAAGGCTCTTGATTTCACCTTTTGTACGCCATCTTCCTTCGTCCTTAGAAATATACTTCAAGGCCCTTGAAACTCATATCAAGGCCCTTGGCATATGTTTCTTGTACCTGCATTGAATTCAAACCAACCAAATATCTAAAATTATAATCAAGTACATTGTTAATATATCCAACTGCTTATATTTGTGTGAAGTCTGTCATCAACACCTGTAAATCATTTTAATCAAGCGAAATCAAAGGATATTTCTAAGGAGGAAGGAAGTACAAAATGGATATATCCAACTGCTTGATTAGAAGGAAGTATAATAAAACACCATGAGATAATTATCATCGAAATCAACAATATTAAACTACGGTTTCAAAGATTTAATTTCTCGATCCGCCTTTGTGTTTCAGAAAACGTTGTCCTCTCCAATATGAATTGAGTAGCGGAGTGTTGTTTGTGAACTACTAATCCACTCGGTGATTGATAGATAGTGAAAGTTTGAGATTTGCAAGAGCGAAAATGTGAAGTGTTGTTATCCCACTTTTTTTTAAAAAAAATTCATTGTAAAATACAAGCTTAAGAGCATGCTATAGAACGAAGATTGTATATATAACATTTTCGTTAATGAATCAACAACTTTAGATAAAACAAGTTATATATATATATATATACACGACAATTCAACAACTTTAGATAAAAACAAGTTATATATATATATATATAGAGAGAGAGTTTGACTCCCATGTAAACAACCCTTATAGTGTTCAATGAGAACAAATTGTATCCGTTAGATCGTTAAATAGATGACTGAGATTAGACGATATTAAAGGATAAAAAAAATCATGTTACTAATGGAAGAAGATTCACCGGACCTGAATCTATATATTAAGCGGTATATTCACATATATTTGACGGTATAATCACATATATTCGGTGTTTACACGTTCACACGATAAGAGCTGTTTACATATGAGTTAGGATCTATATATATGTGTGACAATTCAACAACCTTAGAATGATGTTTGAACATCTTTTGGCACATGTAAGTGGCGACAACTCTAAGCACAATATATGTGGACAAAAATTACAGATCTAAAATTTGAGAATAGACAATACCCTAGTTTATTGACACTAGAAAACAAAGAAGAAAGGACAACGCACTGCAGTCTGCAGAGAGAATATAGGGTCCGTTTGGTGGAACATTGAGATTATTGTGAAGGATGAAAATTTTCAATAATCTCAATAATCTCTTTGTAGTTGGGTACTTTTTTGGATCAAAATAATCTCTCAAAATAATTTAGGTACAATAATTTACCAAATAACCCCATTTTCTGTGCACGTCGAACGCACCTATAGTAGAGTAAGTGGAAGTGAGAGGGACGGAATTAATGGAATGATGATGCGGAAAGCTAGTTTTCAAATAAGATCATTTTTAGGTGGTTTACAACTTTACATATGTGTTGCACGATACCATTCACATGCAAATAGGCTATCTTCATGTTTCAATCATAGGCTGTTTGGCACAAAAAAATGTTAATGAAACGAAGGATAAAAATAAATTCAAAATTCAATTCATTTGATTAAACCTCGTACCCTAACTGAGATAATGTCGTCAATAAGTTTTCATTTCATTTATTTTAACCTTTCTTTTATTCGCTCCATTTCATCGACAAACCAGTTGAAGAGAGTTTCAATCGACTGAAACCCGATAAATCCTACTACCAAACGGGGCCATGAACGTACCATCGACGGAATTTATAAATCCCTTTTATTTCATTACATGGGTTCCACCATATGTTTGTATTTGCAAAGTACCATATTATAAAATTGTCAGAACACCACGGTAGATAGGCCCAAAGACCATCAAGTACATGTAGTGATTATCATGTTCACATAGGCCAAACCAAAGGGCTGAAACTAATGATTTATGTGATTGAACTTTAAGAAAGAGAACCGGTAATTGGTCATTTTGACTATTTTTATTTTATAATGTTCGGTGTAAATAACAATCAAAAGCGTTTTTATATAAATGGTGGGAGGGTGATATATGGTGACTAGTGAGATCTTTGTTTTTTAACAGGTAAAGCCACTTGAGCAAGTAACGTTGAGTTTTATAGTTATTTTTGAGGGACATAAATTGGTTCAGGAAAATGTTTTGTTAATTTTATCGGTCGTTAATTGATTGGAACCGTCCATATAAATAAATTTTCTAAGGAAAATGAGGTCACACTATTGGTAATAAAACATCAACGCAAGTAAAGGACTCTTAATTGACAATCGACTCATAGTCTTTTTGTGAGGATAATTGCTTTGCCAACACGAAGTGCATCCTTCAAGTAGTACGTCCGGGGTGACAACGAGTTCAATTGGGTCAACAATGTAGTTTTGTAAGAGTCAAGGGTGTTTATCCCACCAAATGATAGATTGAATGGATCAAAAGACATGGGTTGTAGCCCTAGTGTCAAGGGTTTTGTCCTCAAATCATTTTATTTTATTCTTTCAATTCGGTAGATGACGTATCGTCTAGTAGATTAAACTAATTTTCTTATAAGAGAAAAAAATTAGTCTAAGAAATATTATATTTTCTCCTGCTCTTTACCAACCATACGAATTGAATTCGATAACTTTTATGTAGTTATACTTTACACCGGGATAAAAATATTGTAATAACTAAATAAACTTACATTTGAATGATGATTTTTATACCCGATTTTTTTAAAAAAAACCTTACTTTTTAATTATATACAAAGCATATCGTCTCCCCTCAATAAAAATAGAGACGGCGCATACACCCTAAAAGATGTTCCGGAACCGTTAACTTCTAGAGGCTAACCCTCTATATTTACTTATTTTATCTTAATAAGAAAACGAAAAAAGCATGCCTAACCGCCGTAACGATCATTCGGGGGAAGGCGGTACACTGCGAGGAATACACCGACTTTGATTTACTAACGCCATATTAATCGTAATCCGGCAGCTCCACCATCAGCCGGCATCCAAATTTTTTTTTCAGAGCAAAAAATAAAGATGAAAAGATTAAAATAAAATATAAAAATTGGCGCCGGCTTCCAAATTGAAAAAAAATACCAGGAAAAACTATTTTTTTTTCTTCAAGGGCTTCAAAAAAAAATTAAAACATTTGCAAGCCGGCTACGCCAAAAAAAAAAAAAAGCGTTTGCGTCCTACGAATTTTGTTTACCTTTATCCCCGAAAAGAAAATTTTCATACCAAATATTCGGCTGTCTCGTTATTACTTTTTTTAATTATATACTATTTGAAGATTTATGGATTCACATATCTATATAACATACTAAAAGAGAACCCATTAAGGCCACATGTCAACCATTGAGACATGCCACCTAGGATTTTTTCCAATATATTTACAGATATGCCACAAGATATTTACAGATTTGCCATTTTTCTTTGATAAAATAAGTTTTAAAAAATATTAATAAACAATTAGCAATGACACATCACTTTTTAAATAACACATCACCTTTTAAATATTCCACGTAAGCATTTGTTTGACTTATTTACAAATTTGTTACATATACCTATCAAATATTTAAAATAAAAAAAAATCATAGGATATTGATAACAAACAAGATCTTCAAAATTTTAATAAACAAGATCATCAAATGTTCTTCACATTTTTTAAATTCTGTTATTATAATTTTATAAAAATAATATAGCCCAATTTTAAATTTTTTTTAATTTTCTTCTCCTTATTTTTAAATTTTGAAATTTAATTTTTTAAGTTAATTATTGAATTTAATTTTTAATTTCGAATTTTATATCATAGTTTATTTTTATTTATTTATTTTTTAATTTAATTTTGAAATATTATTTTATTTTATTTTTTTTAATAAATAATATATTATACTAAAACAAACCTCATTTTATCCACAAGTCAATTTCTAAAGTCATCCCCATTAGCATTTTTTATTTATTTACAGATTTGTCACTTGATAAAAAAATTTATATCGATCCGATCAAGATAAATAAATTCATATATTATAATTCTATTTTGCTTAGAAAATATCACGGATATTCTAACTAGATTTACACATTTTTAAAATTTAAAACCTGAATTAATTATACACCTCTAGATTTATATAAGTAAGGGTGTAGTTGCATTTTATTTCAAAAAATTAATTATCCATATTGACATGATTTATTTTAGTTTATAAATCTTATCCAACAAAATTTTTGTTGATACATCTCACATGTTACGAATTTTTTAACGTACATTTATAATTTTTTTAATAGCTAAATATCATAAGAAATTATTTTTACTTAATTATTTATTCATAACAATATCAAAATTTTAATGTTAATGATAATCTATACAATTAGTTTGTTTCTTTCTTAATAAAAATAGTTTATAGTTTATTCAGCAGTTAAAATAGTTAAATTTTACCATTTTTTCACTTTTTAAAAATATATATGTTATTTTATAAATCTATTTAATCTTTTCTATATCATTTTTTATAATAAATAATTAAGTTTTAAAAGTTATATTGAGGTATAAATATAATACTCTAATAAAAATATTTTTGATATATTTTTAAGTATGTCCTTTTATTTTATAAATTTTTTTAATTTAATCTTCACAATATGATGTTAGTCGTATTAGTTAATAAAAATGACTAAGTTTGGATGTAATGGTATTTTTTAATCTTAAATTATTTTTATAGATTAATATCCAATACATAATATATAAAATTAAAAATATAATACTTTTTTATTTAGACAAAACCCGCACAAGGTGCGGGCACTAAACTAGTTATATGTTAATTCATGTTTTCGGACAAAAATTATCTATACTTTTGAGTTCAGTGGTTAAAGCACGTACAAGATTTTATTCTAGCAAGTCTACGTGAGAGGTTTTTTTTTTGAAATAATTTGGTATACTAGACTTTTTCTAGTTTTGTGTTTAGTAAATATACCTGAGAAGAGTGTGTAGAGTTTGAGAATAAATAGAAAAGGTTGGGGTATATTTACTTAATTGAAACATTAAAAAGCCTAGTTAATACTCTAATTTTTCAAAAAGGCCTAGTTACTAAAATTGCCCAAAAGAAACAATTTGGTTTATTAGGCTTTTTCTAGTTTTGTGTTTAGTAAATGTACCCCTTGAGAGAAGAGTGTGTAGAGTTTGAGAATAAATACAAAAAGTTGGGGTATATTTACTTAATTGAAACATTAAAAAGCCTAGTTACTACTATAGTTTTTCAAAAAGGCCTAGTTACCAAAATTGCCCAAAAAACAATAATAATTTGTTGTCATTAATTTTATTCCTTGAGAACGGGTAGTTTAGATTTTCTTTTTCTTCTAATAATAGGTTGTAGGATATATAACATTTATCACTGTCCCAAGAGCTTGAACTATTGACTTATTTATCACTTTAAGAGCACCTTAATTATTTGATCCAAATATTTTATTATCAATACATTCAAATTTTCAAAAGAATATCGAATTGTCGTTTCCAATACTTTCCGTGAATACAACTAATGTTCCTCTAAAATACTTTCCATGAATACAACGAACTCAAACATTATTAGATTTTGTTATAACTTTCAAAAAAAGTTTCATTTGAAGGGTTTTGCGGATTCTTGTGCCCCCATTTTTTTTTTATCATGCATAATTCATTCTATCCTACAAGCAATATAAACAATTTATGTTGGTTTTCTTTATTTCAGAAAAAGCATTTGTTACTTTCGTCTAGTTCTTTATGAATTGAAGAAGGTAGAATGAACATATCCTTGTTCACCCTACCATATAGTACGACATCCTATATACTTTCTAAATCATTTCTTAACGGAATTTCAAGGTTGTGATAGATTATGTTTTTAAAATTATTAGGAAATATATATGTAGTTACCTGAAAGACGATTTTAAATTACATGTTGATTCTTGACAAAAAGAATGTTAATCAACATGTTATTGACTTGTTATATTAAAATTTGATGAGGGTTGAAGTGTGAACCTCGAGTCTTACAAATACTTACAAGACCCATTGTAATATAAGGGTCAAGATCGAACACAGGAAAAACGATTATTTGCCTAGCAAATTAGTTTCAAAACGAATAATGTAACGGATAGTTAATAGATGAGAGAAAGACTAAATCTTTAGATGTTCGGAGATCGCCTAGGGTAGGAAGTAGTTCAAGTAATATAATCTTAATGAGGATTAAGCATTTCGGAATTCGGATCACCACAACATGCACATAATAGATCTCAAGAGGCAATTCTACCATATTATGTAAAGACAACTTTATTGATTGTCACTTAGAGGGTAGGTCGTCGTTTGCGGCACATCGATGTTGTCACCATGAATGTCACTCCGTACCAAAGACGATTGCCATATCATCACATCAGACGATGCATTGAGGTTTGAGAACTCGACTGTCACTTCGAGTTAAAGTCACCCTTTGTAGAACACATATTGTAAATGACACTACCATAACTTATAAACACATAAGAAATACATATAATCAATCTACTATCAGATCAAATATATAGGGCTCACCATACCCTAGAATAGAGGGAGATTACCCACACATACCTCAAGATAACAGAATAGAGTTTATTATTGATCAAAGGAAGGAGCCGTCGTGCAACCTACAGGGTTGTCATATGACATGCTATGTAATGTTTCATCGAAAGGTTCGTAAAATGCTGGAAAAGGAGATATCTAACCTATATACCTAATGGCTGAAGATTATCATTTATAGGGTCCGGAAGCCACTCAAAATCCCTAGATCTCCAAGGATTATATCTTCTATTAAGATATAATTAATTCTACTCGATCTTATCTTCTACTAAGAGAAGATCGGACTAAAGATAAGATAGAAAACAAATCATAAAAGATAAAACGTTGAAGTTGACCAATCGAGCACTAGTCCATCGTATGACCTCCTGGGCCAATATCTTGGAGCTAATCTAGAATTGCTCCAAGATCATCTCAACAACAACGGTGATCATTTTATGGTCGAATCCACAATAAGGGGACATGCCGTCGTGCAACATAGGCCCGGTCGAGCTCTCCTAAATTTTCTCCCAGTGTTCTTCTCTTTACTCTCGGACTTCAGTTATTTTCATCAATGAACTTTTTACTTAAACGACCACAAGGAAGCCGTTGTGTGTATTAGGGCATTCAACACTAGATGTATCATTTATGCTCCACAAATGTTGTTCGCTCCTAAAGGTGCACACAAAAGTCTTAAATTTATAACTCGATCTATTCTCCTAATCTACCTAGCAAACCCACAGTGTATGGGTCGTTTCGTAGCAAGAAAAGCATTCTGAGGTCGAACATAAAGACTAAGGTGAAATTGAATCATGTAATGATCATGGATAGTGTGAGTCTAGACTAAGAAAAGAGAAGGGAATAAAGGAATGAAAATCATGATATTTTTGGTTGGGTTTTATGGTGATCAATTAAAGATCACAATAAGGTTATCAATTAACAAGCAACACAAACACGATATATAAAATCAATGTCAGAAAAGCGGATTCTAGAGATTAAGATTTCAGGTTGTGCTTCTAATAATCTAAGGACAAGCTGCGGTAGGTTGGGAAAGGGTGTTTCACTAATGGGAACAATTACCGGGTAAGTCTCATGTTCACTAGTCCCGCACCAAATTAAGTCCTATTACCGGATAAGTCTCAAGGATCTAAGGTTGAGAATTCTACACAAAGCGGATCACTACCTAAGGGTCTAACCTCTCCTTACCGGGTAAGTCTCAGAAAAGGCAAGTCTTAAGCAGCAATCCTAGCTCACTCAATCCACTCGAGGCTTTTGAGGCTCTCTAATACCTAGAGTTCACCATCTTCTATACCTACGAGCGGGAATTAATGATAAGTCTCATCCCTCACTTAGTTTACTAACATAGGTCACCCTAAGCTAGATTAAGCTAAAAAAAAACTAGGATTTCAACACTCAAACATCCTAACATGCAGATTTATCAACATAAGAACAACATAACAAAAATCTCGGGGGGATAATAGGTAATATTGGCCAAGATGTATGAAGAATAGGCCAAGATTTTGGTTTGAGATAGGGTTCGAGCATGCAAGTCATCCTAAGGTACATTGAAGTGTATTCTATCATCATCCAAGCCATAACCTTCTATCCATCACCCTAGAATCACAACTACTTAGCCAACAACATTCATTTCAAGATCAATAATCATCATACATGTAACACCCAAAGTTCTGGGAACTCGAAGCGCTACGGGTTAGGATCGCACAATGCGTCCCGACCTTCAAAGTAGAAACAGCAAACAGATCTTACAACAAGGCACAAACGAATGAAAACCAAAACTTACTATAAAACCAAAGGTTTAAACAAAAGAAAACACAATATCTCTGCAGCCGAGTTCAAAACAAAAGGGAAACAACAAAAGAAAAAAAAACAGATCCCGTCCTATAATGTACAGGAACCCCGACCGACCACACCATCCGGATCACTAAGCAGCATCATGTACCTGCAGAACATCTACAACGATGGTATAAACCGTTAGCTAACATTCTAGATACTAGCAAGAGCGTAAAGACACAAACACACATAAGGTAAAGAAAACACATAACATGCTTGCACACAACCGGTTATTATCTTTCATTAAGGTCATCCATTACTAATTCAATTTCTTTTGTCACACGAGAATCTCCCGAAACTCGCCTCCGCTTCCGTCTACCAATAGGAATAGATCAGTACTATCTGTTACCTATGGGCCTGGGTTGCAAGATCACATTCTAGTCTCCTGTAGAACTGGACAAGTGGTCACCGCCCGGTTATCATACACTTGGGCCAGTTAAGGGTAATAAAGGGTGAATCATATTCCGGTTATCCGTTATAAACATGATAAACAACATAAGCAAGCCAATACAATCCAACTTATATGAGGAATGAAGCTAAGTAAATCCAAGGGACCTACCTCACTCGAAGGTAACTCAAAGCTCAACAAAACTCATGAACAACTCAGGAGAAAGCTCAGTTTCCCTCAGGAAAGAAGCAAAGGATTACGGATCAGGAACAAACGGTTGCTAGAAGTCTATAACTTCTAGTCTCAAGGATCTCTAAGAGATCTACACGAGCTAAGGGCTCAACTTTAGTCTTACAACAACTCAGGGAACAAGGAACAACCAAAAGGAACCAAGGAAAGGAACGAGGAAAGCAAGGAAGGAAGTAACTCACAAGAACGGGAGTTACTGCAGAAGAAACCGCAGAAGCGGCTAGACGAGGCGCGGGGGCGGATGGCCGCAGGGGCGGCACAACAGAGACGCGGGGGCGGTTTATAGTGCAGAAGCGTTGTCGACTCCTTCGACAGCAAGGAACACAACAAGGGCCAAAGCTTGCTCTACTCAGTGCATAAACATGTCACAACTCAACCAAGGGAGCCTGTGAACATCAAATGATCAACAACGGAATGCTCCACAAGAATCAAGGCTCAAGCTTGATCCTTGGAGAAGAAGAAAAGAGAAGAACGAAGAAGAAAACGAAACAGAAGGAGAAGGCATGCAACAACTATAAGAAAGTGATGAAGAAACTAGAAGAGATAAACTTACACATTCAGCAAGGTCGCATGAAGCAAGAGAACGGCTACAGCTCTCTACAGGGGCGGCACATGATAGAGGTGCAGGGACGGCACGTGATAGAGGCACAGGGGCGGCTGTGTGCAGGCGCGGGGGCGGATCTTCGACAAAAGCTACTGTCGGGCTTCTGTTTGACAGAACTCACAACAAGGGCAACTAAAGCTCGCACCTTTGATTCCAACACGTCAAGACTCAACTCCAGAGAGCCTGAGAACATCAAAGGATCAATAACGGAACGCTCCACAAGAATCAAGGATCGAACTTGATTCTTTGAGAAGAAGAAAAAGGGAAGAACGAAGAAGAAAATGAAACAGAAGGAGAAGACATGCAACAACAGTAAGAACGTGAGAAAGAAACCAGAAGAGATGAACTTACACGTTCAGCAAGGTCGCAGGAAGCAAGGGAACGACTGCAGCTCTTAGGGTTGAAGAAGACGTAAGCAAGGAACGGGAAAAAGAGGAAAAGACGGGAATATATAGGGATGGGCTGAAAAGATAGACGGAAAGGGCGTCTAGGGTTAGAAGGAAGATCAAGAAACCGGGCCATAAGATAGAATATCGGATATTCTATCTATGGAAGGAAGATAAAAAGAACGGACGAAAAGATCGGGCACGATCTGTCGTCATCCGCAGGGGCGGATCATCTCGGCCGCGGGGGCGGCCTTCTTCACCACGGGGGCGGTGATGGCAAAACTGGGGTCTTACATCATATCCCCCTACAAAGAAGTTTCGTCCCAAAACTTGCAAAATCCCAACGATCACATCAACACACAAAAACAAAACTGAACTCATATATTCCCACTCGGGGCATGTAACTCAAAACGTCACAAAAAGCGTACACAACGCAACAAAGGGAAAAACTAAAACAAATGACTACGCTAAAGGTGCATCCAACTCAGCGTAAACTCCGGATAGTTCCTCTAGATATTATCCTCTGTCTCCCAAGTTGTCTCATCAGCTCCTCGCA
The DNA here is from genome assembly GCA_033239125.1 of Fagopyrum homotropicum. Classification (NCBI taxonomy): domain Eukaryota; kingdom Viridiplantae; phylum Streptophyta; class Magnoliopsida; order Caryophyllales; family Polygonaceae; genus Fagopyrum; species Fagopyrum homotropicum. Next base: position 7,028,582 of record BSWB01000005.1, on the reverse strand, counting down.
TCGACCACTGGATCTTCAACATCGGTATGTCCTTTGAACGCAAGCTCCATACATACATACAACTACACTTTGATTCGATCAATAGGTCGATTTCTTCCTCTGCTTGCTTAATCTATGGCGAATAGAGGAATGCATGGTTCTGGTGACCTCACTTTTGATCCGAATTCTTCTTTAGGTGACCTCACTTTTGATCCGAGTTCTTCTCGAGAAGCAGCTATCAATGTCAACGTGTATATTCTAAGAGCTTTGGGATTATATAATTGAGCGATATGAGGTATCAAATGCTCCCTTAATCTATCAAATTTATAAGAATCATGCATCTCTTAAGCAAGATAACACCACAATTTCTATACACCTTGGGAAATTAAAAAAAACTTTGGGAAGAATTGATGATTGTAGATTCTATTCCTACATGCTTGTGTAATGGCATCACTAGCTTTCCTCTCTGGGAATTACAATAGTGTTAGTATATGTTGATGATGTCTTAGTCACGGGTGATATACCTTTTGAAATTGCTTCTCTTAAGCATCATCTAGATAAGGCATTTACCATCAAGAACCTTGACTTTGCACGGTTCTTTATTGGAATGGAGATTGATCATACATCCTCAGGCATGCTCATCAATCAAAGGAAATATTTTCATGATATAATTCATGACTCTCAACTATCTGACTGTAAACCTACCACCTTTCCCATGCAACAAAATTTGCACTTAACTTCGGACTCAAGTGATCCTCTCTCGGATCCTGAGATCTATCGTCGGCTCATAACGTTTACTTTAATTGTCTCTCACTCGACTAGACATTGTATTCACTGTGCAACAACTAAGTCAATTTCTTGTTCTCTCTCATGTCCCTCATATGCAAGCTGCAACTTATTTATTACTTTATCTCAAGGGCACGATAGATCTTGCCTTCTTCTATCCTAAGCAAGATACACTCACTCTCACTGCTTATAGCGATGATGACTGGGGTGCCTGCACCTATTCTTGTAGTTCCTTCACGGGATATTGTCTCTTCCTACGCAAATCTCTAGATCTTGGAAAACAAATAAGCAGAAAACTGTAAGTAAATCTTCTGTAGAGAGTGAGTATCGGGCCATATCCATGACAACTAGTGAGATCATTTGGCTTGATGGTCTACTTGTTGATCTACATGTCACCATTCCTCGACCTTTCTCTCTTCATTGTGACAACAAGGCTGCTCAGCATCTACCTGCTAACCCTGTGTTTCATGAACGGACGAAGCATCTAAGGATCGATTGACACTTTGTTCGTGAAGAGGTTCAAAAGGGTCTTATCTCGACCATTCATGTCCTGTCTTCTCTTCAGTTGGCTGATCTCTTCACCAAGGCTCTAGGTGAACAACAACACGTGTTCCTTTCTCACAAGCTTGGTCCGATCTCTCCAGTCCAACTTGAAGGAGGTATATATATATATATATATATATATATATATCAACTTATAGTTTGTTAGTTATTACAAACAAAACCCTATTATTACATTTTATGGTATATATGCTAGTACACAGTGAATGCAGATATACGATTCATTTTGTAAACTCTCTCTGCTTTATAGTATATATAATACTTTCCACCAAATTTTTTTTATCTAAACAGTACCCCACCTTTTGGGCTAACTAAACTTTAGTATCTCATCCTTTTAACTATCACAACGGTACCTCATCTACTGAACCCGACCGAAGATTAGTACCTATATGTTACTGTTCATCCGTTAAACTATATGAACGGTGTTAAATATCAGGGGTAAAATTGTCCTCCTACCATTTCATTGTTCCATTTTTAATTTAATTTTCCTTTTTCTGTTTTTAATTTAATTTTTCTTTTTTCAGGGATTTCTTTTGCAAAATCCCCAAAAATTTCCCCAAACCCTAATTCTCTCTCCTCTACTCCTCCTCTGCCGCCTTCTTCCATCTTCCATGCTCCATAGTCCATTCATTCCGCCGCCTTGCTAAACACTCTACAAAACCCGCAAGCATGTCACGATCTCTCTCCAAGTCTTTCCGGTGCTATCTCCACTCTGACATTCGCCACCACCACCTGCTCTTCATGCGGACCTTCATCGTTGGCGTCAAATTCAACTTCATCCGGGACCGAGGCCTCGACCACGCCGCCGAGAAAGAGAATAATCTCCAGCCACTGATGAACCTCAAGAACCTCATAAAATTGGAGACTTCAAAGTCCATCCCACTCTCTACTGTCGTTGAGTCCAAGGAGAAGCTTTGAATTGTTGAAACCTTCAGCTTGATTCAGAGGAGCCTTCAAAGTCCATCCCACTCTCTAATGTCGTTGAGTCAAAGTCCTTTCCACTCATAAAATTGGAGCCTTCAAAGTCCTTCTCCAGCCACTAATGATGTTCTTCAGCTTGATTCAAAGGAGCAACTGATTTAGGGATTTCTGATTTGATAAGTTAAAATGGGATTTAGGGATTCCTGATAATTATGTACGTTGAAATGGGATTTCGGGAATTTTTGATGATAAGAGGTTGATGAAGTGGATTGATGATTGGCAAAAACCATTAGAAGATTTGAATTGCTGAAACCTTCAATGTTCGAAGAGAACTTCCCTGATGAAGTGGTTCCTCTTGCGATTCTTCTTATTAATTTGTTCCTCTTGCGATTCTTGTTCTTCTTATTCATTGCTGAAACCTTCAGTCTGTATTAACTTTGATTCTTGTTTTCTTATTCATTGTTGAAACCTTCGGTTTGTATTAACTTTGCAACTTCCCATAAATCATGGCTGATGTTGATTAAGTTATGTGATGTATTAGAGAATTGGATTTTTGTGTATACTGTAAAAGGTGTGTTTTTAGTTTCGATCCAGTGTTTGAAACTGGATTTTTAATTTCAATCCAGTGTTTGAAACTGGATTTTCAGTTTCGATCCAGTGTTTGAAACTGGATTTTTAATTTCAATCCAGTGTTTGAAACTGGATTTTCAGTTTCGATCCAACGTTTGGAAGAATTTGGAGAATTGGATTTTCAGTTTGGATCTAGTGTTTGGAAGAAATTGGAATTTTTGCAAAAAAGGCCATCAAAAAAGGAAAATTAAATTAAAAATAAAAAAGAAAATTATATAAGGTAGGAGGACAATTTTACCCCTAATATTTAACACCGTTCATATAGTTTAACAAATGAACAATAACATAGTATCAATGATAGTTAAAAGGATTAGATACTAAAGTTTAGTCAGTCTAAACGATGGGTTCCACCGACCAGTAAGCAAGTAATTAATTAGATGTTTTATTTTATTGTGGTGGAAAGTAATTAGATAGATATTAATTAATTGGTCAAGTCTATAAAATCATTCCCGAGTTCCAAGTAATCATTATTGCTATACATCTAAATAAAAACATCCATGGCCGTTGAAGAACCTCATCAGACCTCACTCCATATGATCTTCTTCCCTTTAATGGGGCATGGTCACATGATCCCACTCATGGACGTGGCCCGTCTCTTTGCATCTCGTGGAGTAAAATGCACCTTCATCACCACTCCGGCCAACGCATCAGCCTTGCCCAAATCCGACAACATCGAGCTTGAAATCGTCCGATTCCCATCGGAGGATGTAGGCTTACCGGAAGGGATAGAGAACATCAGCCAGCTAACCGGAATGGAATCCCAAAACAAGTTCACAGAAGGTCTGAAGCTGATTTCGGAGGGCCCACTTGTAAAGCTGCTATCGGATCTCCGGCCAAGCTGCTTGGTGGCGGACATGTTCCTGCCGTGGACTGCTGACGTAGCGGGCAGGGCTGGGATCCCGTGGGTGGGGTTCAACTTATGCGGGTACTTTTCGACATCTTTGTCGGATTTACTGAGGAGGAAGCGTCCTCAGTGGGCGGTGGAGTCTGAGGACGATGAGTTTGTGTTCCCCGGGTTGCCCGGAGAAGTGAAAATGACTAGGAGGAGTCTTTCGTGGGTTTGGTCAACCAAGGACAAGGAGGAGGATGAAGCAATGTTTGCAACGGCTATCGAGTCGGCGTTTGAGGTGCTGGAAAAGAGCTTCGGTGTTATTATGAACACCTTTCATGAACTCGAGCCTCATTATGCTCACTTTTATCAAAACCTTATCGGCAAAAAGTGTTGGAGTCTTGGCCCTCTTTCTTTGTGCTATAGGTAAATAAGAGTATATGTATTTCTTTATATGATACTATGTCAAAGTCTTAGTACATAATGGACTGCAGAGCAGGATTCGAGTATACTGTGCATCATAACTATTCAAATCCAACCGAGTTCAATTGATAATAGAAAAAGCAGATCACCGACCGACCTTATATATTAGACTTAAAAATATTTTAACTTGAACGGATAACTTATATATTATCTTCAACAAATATATCGATTTTAAGGATGTATTTGACAAGTGCTAATCCTAGATGTAGGTGCTGACAAGATTGAATTTGATATATATAGTTTTTTTAAAAAACTTTTTGTAGAGTTGTTATGTTTGATGACAAATAAAGCTTATATATTGCCAATATAAAAGTGATTTGGTAGCTGAAATTGAAAAATAGTAGCGGATTTCAAAATATTAGTTAGTTGTATACAGTGTAAACTCTATGAATGGATTCATCTCCGACGTACAGGAACGTAGAAGACAAAGCCAGGAGGGGGAAGCAGACGGACGTAAACGTCGACGAATGCTTGACATGGCTGGACTCGAAACCCGAAAACTCGGTCATCTACATCTGTTTCGGCTCTGTAGTGAACATGTCTCCGGCCCAGTTAATGGAGATCGCCATTGCCCTAGAGGCCTCGGACCAACATTTCATCTGGGTGGTAAGAAAGCCTAACCTAGATAACGTTGTTGAAGAGGAGGAATGGTTACCGACCGGGTTCGAGGCTAAGAACAAGGACAAAGGGCTCATCATAAGAGGGTGGGCCCCTCAGGTGTTGATCTTAGACCACAGAGCCATATGTGGGTTCGTGACACACTGCGGGTGGAACTCAATCTTGGAAGGGGTGTCGGCTGGGGTGCCCATGTTGGCGTGGCCGATGTCATACGAGCAGTTCATGAACGAGAAACAGGTGACGGAGGTTTTGAGGGTGGGAGTTCCGGTTGGAGCGAAGCAGAACTACGATTGGCTGGTGCCGGAGGCCAGGGTGGGGAGGGAGGAGATAGAGGTGGCGGTGAGGAGGTTGATGGCTGGGGAGGAGGCGGCGGAAATGAGGAGGAGAGCCGGGGAGTTGAAGGAGATGGCATGGAAGGCTGTTCAAGAAGGGGGCTCTTCCTATAATGATGTCAATCATCTCATAAATCAGCTCACCTCTTTCCGCACTAAACATGATTAATGGGTGTGGATGATGATTACCAAATAACTACACGTGTAGCTTGGATGCGACTGCAATCTACATCTACTCACGTTCTTATATTCACCGTTCCTTCTAAATGGGATCTTGTTTCGTTTATTGTGAAGCAACAAAATTATGAATCAACATGCATTCCTATAATGATATGCCAGCTCATATAGTTTGTTATAATAATTACTTTATTACAAACGATACCGGAATATTCTTTCTTATTACATAATATGACATATACTCCTGTATCCCCTTCAAGCTGGAGTGGTGAAAACAGACCAAGGTTGCGGGAAAGAAAGGTATGTTGCTCATCACCAAGAGTTTTGGTGAAAAGGTCAGCAAGACCTAACCCAAAGAGTAACCTGCTTGATTGCACTCGCATTGCATCAATTACGGCCTTTATCTATTTCACTTGAAAGGTTAGGAACAATCTCGTGTATAACAACACCTTCACTCGTGCGATCGACTGCGCTGCTGAGGCCATCCAAGCCATAAAACTTCACCTTGCCTACCACTGGAAAGACCGCTCCTCTCCTACCACTGCTACAGCAAGAATGCTTGAAATCCCTCTCATCTAATTCACTACTTCTTCTTCTCTAAGTCCCTATTGTTACAATATGCTTATGTTCCCTATAACTCTTCTCTCATGTAAATCTTCTTCTTAATACAAGTAAATTTTCAAAAAAAAAAAAGGTCAGCAAGATGTAGAGATGATGGCACATGAGTGGTGGAGATAAGGCCCTTTTGAACTTCATCACGAACAAAATGACAATCAATGCGAAGATGTTTAGTTCGTTCATGCTGAGCAGCCTTGTTGTCACAGTGAAGAGGAAATGGACGAGAATTAGAAACATGAAGATTCAGAAGAAGACCATCTAACCAAATGATCTCACTTGTAGTCATGGGCATGGCTATATATTCACTTTCTGCAGAGGATTTGCTTACAGTCTTTTGCTTCTTTGTTTTCCAAGAAGCAAGAGATTTGACTAAGAAAAGACAATAGTCTGTAATAGATCGACAAAAATAAGAGCAAGCCCTTCTGCATAGGGAATGTAGCAGATTGCATATAAGGAACTCTTGGAGATGCTAAAAATTGGCTCAATTGTTGGACAGTAAAGGCAATGTCTGGCCGAGTAAGAGAAAGATAAAGGAGGCGACCAATGAGAAGTCGATAGACCTCATGATCTGGAAGGGGTTCACCTGAATTTGGAGTTAAATGCAAACCCTTCTACATAGGGAATGTGGTAGCTTTGCAAAGTAATAACTGAGAATCATGAAGAATATCATGAATATACTTGCGTTGATTGATGAGCATGCCTGAAGAAATATAATCAATTTCCATACCAAGAAAGAATCGTGCCATACCAAGATCTTTAATGGTGAAAGCTCCATCAAGAAGAGCCTTTAGAGAAGCAATGTCAACTGGGGAATCACCAATGATGAACACATCATCAACATAAACCAAGACCATGGTGATGCCAAGAGAAGAAGACTTGACAAGGAGAGAATAATCCTGACGAGATTGAATATAACCATGGTGAAGAAGTAGTTTAGTTACCTCAATATTCCATTGGTGGCTTGCTTGTTTCAAGCCATAAAGAGACTTTTTTAGTCGACAAACATAACCAGAAGAAGCTTTATCATAACCTTGTGGGGGCAACATAAACACTTCTTCATCCAAATAACCATGAAGGAAAGCGTTATTAATGTCTAATTGATTAATAAACCAACCACGAGCAGGAACTAGAGCCAAGATAACCCAAATGGTAGAAACCTTGGCAACTGGGCTAAAAGTATGTTTATAATCTTTATTCTTGACCTGATTATAACCTTTAGCAACAAGTCGAGCTTTGTAGCGCTCAATAGAACTATCTGATCGATATTTAATCTTAAACACCCACTTAGAGCCAATAGCAGTCTTACTAGGAGGCAAAGGTAAGAGGTCCCAAGTATCATTAGTTTCAAGTGCAAGAAATTCTTTCTGCATGGCTGTAATCCAGGGAGGAGAATTCTTGACCTGATTATAGTGAGTTGGCTCAAAGGACTGAAGGACACAAGTGAAAGCATGAACATAAGCAGGTGTGTGAAAATTAAAATTAAATTGGGGTAAAATAGTGGAAGAAGAGCAAGCATAGTCTTGTAAGTATTGTGGTGGTTTAATAACACGTAGGACGAGTAGGAGGGACAGGGGAAGGAGAAGAGGAAGAAGGAGATGGTGAGGGAGAGATAGAAGTATTTGAAAAAGGGACTTGGAGAGGTTGAGAGAAACCATCATCATGAGATAGAGTGGAAGAGGGAGATGGAGCAATGGGTGGAGTGGAGGAGGGAGCAAAATCATGATCTGGTGCAGGAGAGACTATAGGAAAAGATGTAGATGAGGAATCAACTGTGGATGAAACAGGAGAATAAAGTTTGAATGGAAGAATAGATTCTTGAAAAACAACATGTTAGCTGACCATAGGTTTGTGAGTGGTGAGATTGAAAATCTTATAAGCTTTCTATCCGGGGGGGGGGGGGGGGTAACCAACCAAAACACAAGGAGAGGAAACAGGCTCAAGCTTATCTTTATGAGGGTGAAGATTGAAGCAAAGACAACCAATGGTTCAAAGGTGAGTATATGAAAATGGAGTATGATGGAGGAGCTCAAAAGGTGTTTCCTAGTTAATGACAGGAGAGGGCATAAGGTTAATGAGATATGTAGCAGTGAGAATGCATTCTCCCCATAAATTAATAGGTAAAGCAGCATGTAATCTTAGAGCTCTTGCAATCTCCAATAAATGCCTATGTTTCCTTTCAACCCGAGCATTTTGTTGAGGAACATAAATGGCTGATTTTTGATGAATAATACCAGTTGTAAGAAAGAAATCTTGTAGTTGATCTTGTAAAAATTCTGCACCATTATTAGATCGATATGTTTGAACCTTGGTCTTTAACTGAGTAGCAACATAGGCACAAAATCCAGTAATCAGCTTAAACACCTGTTGCTTGTTGGACATAAGAAATGTCCAAGTGTATCGAGTAAAATCATCAACAATGGTTAAGAAATAACGAGCTCCACATATAGATGCAATATGGTAAGGTCCCCCAGATATCCACTTGGATTAATTCAAAACATGACTTAGCACAGGAAGTGCTAGAAGAGAAAGGCAGTTTATGCTACTTAGCTAAAAGTACATGTTTGACAATCTAATGCAGAGAATTTGGATTTATAGTCACTGTCAATGTGATATAGTTTGGAAAGTGACAAATGACCTAAACGATTGTGTAAAATATGCACATCAGTATGGTTGTCCGCCAACACAAGAGCTGCACATGCTACTTTGGACAGAGAGGGAAATCCAATTTTGTAAAGTCCACCTTCTTTGTAACCATTAGCCAAAGAAATATCATTGGTAAGGTCCTGAAATAAACAAGTGTTGTCAGTGAAAATGATCTTCACATGTAGATCATGAATCGCTCCAGAATTGGACATAAGATTGTGCTTGAAATCAGGCAAATAAAGCACATTATGGAGAGTAATAAGAGGAGATAAAAATATATCTCCTTTGTAATATACTTCCTTCACTGTACCATCTGGAAGGCCAATTAGGATTGGCTTGTCAAGACTGTGCAAACCAGTAAAATAATCCTTGTAGAATGTGATGTGATTTGTAGCTCCAGAGTCCAATATCCAAGTACATAAACTCACAGTATGATTCACAAGATGACTAAGAATACCTACAAAATTGACATAAGTACTAGGTTTCTATCCATCATCATTTTCATCACTTCATGATAAACTGCCTTAATAATGACTAGATCCATCGAGACTGATGAAGAAGATTCTGTCAAATCCAATGGATTATCCTTGACAGAGGATTCAAGAGCATTGACAGATCTTGAAGAATGTGATTGAGTAGCCGGAAAGAACTTTTCATCCTTAGCCTTGAAGTCCTTGTACCAATCTGGTATACTAGTGAGTTTGAAGCATGAATCTCTCAAATGGCCCTTCTCCTTGCAATAGGCGCACATCTTGTCCATTTTCTCTTTCTTATAATCCCTCCTGCTACAACTTGCTTGTCTGTAAGGAACAGATCTAGAAGCAGCTATGGCATCATGAGAAGCTACATTATGACATGTAATTTTCTTTTGCTTCTCCACTTGAATTATCATATGGAATACACGATTTATAGTAGGTAAAGTCTCAAGAGATAAAATGTTGCTCCTAATGTGCTCATATTGATCACCTAATCCCATGAGAAACTGCATAATCTGAAGTTTAGCTTCTCTTTTTGTAATTTTTTTCAAAATCTCACAATTACAGTTTACAATTCCTTTACATAAGAAAGTAGGAACAGGATCCACTGTGGTCAATTCATCCCACAATTTCTTCAACTTACTAAAATAAACAGCAACTGAAGTGTTATCTTGCCTAAGTGATGCGAGATCCTTATGAATTTGATAGAGAGGAGCATTCGATACCTCAAACCTTTCAACAGTAGCATCCTATAGCTCTTTAGATGACTCCACGTATGTGAACATTTCTGCTAGATCTAACTTCATAGAGTGGAGAATCCAACATCTTATCATGTAATCTGCTCTAGTCCAACGAGTGAGTTGCTCCTCTTCTCCCGCACTTGGTTTCTTACAGCTTCCATCGATGAAACCAAGTTTCTGCTTAGCTCCAAGCGCCATCCATATGCTCCTTCGCCAGGAAGTAAAATTCGAGCCACTGAATAACACAAAGACTAATTGCATCCCAAGGTTATTAGCTCGTGAATTATTCGGATCTAAAGTAAGATCACCAGAACCAGGCATCTCTCGATTGGCCATGGATCTGATGAATTAGGTAAGTATCGATCTATGGATCGAGTAAATATGTGAAAGGTGTGTATCTATTTGAGAGAAATTGGGCGAGGAAAAGAGAGCATTATTCCTGCTCTGATACCATGTGAAGCAACAAAATTATGAATCTGAAAACATGCATTCATTCTTCTGGGCTTGAGCATATATATAATGATATGCCAGATCATATAGTTTGTTACAATAATTGCCTTATTACAAACGATACCCGAATATTCTCTCTTATTACATAATATGGCATATACTCCTATATTTATTACGTAATATGATTATTAACGATAAATTACGTTATATAATTTTCCAACCTTCTTCAAACTCATAGGTCTTAGATATAGTTGTAGATTGTGACCATATATTATAGATTCGTTATATATATACATATATTACAGAAAACAAATGAAATATATCTTATTTTAAAATAAATTTATAATAAAAACTAATATAATCTTCAAATGCTCAGTGTTGAGTGGGCACCCCAATGGCGGGTATCCCGGCTGGATCTGCCAGCAGGATGAGAGCGAAATAAAATTGCGAAATAATTAAAGAGGGAAGAACATGTATGAGAATATTGAGCCTCTGAATTGTTCGAAATCTAGAATGGACGCCAATGAAATCGTCTAACCACCTCTTGCTCGTAGTGAAGAGCATAGCCAAAACGATCGATCTTTCAACTCCAATCACTTATGAGGCTAATATTGATGCCCGCCAAATGTTTGATTGTTTGTCCCAAAGAGAAAATTGTCATTGAAGAGGAAAACACGGATATTCTAATGCAATTAGCAGGTTGTTTGATGGATTACCGCAACAAAATGTATAAACTTTGTATGTAACAGTGAGCTAACGATTCATATGAAGACGGAGGGTAATGACTTTCTCCGTTGTTGGCTTAGAACCTTTAATTGTGTGATGGTAGTAGGAAAGGAAGTAGAGGTTTCTCTTGTTTGATAAGTCATTTGAAAAGACAACATCTATTTGCGATTAAACGCAAGAATGAGGTTCGGGGCATCCATGAGTGTGACCTTGATGTTTTTGTGGCGTTTGTGAAGGTTTTATCCGTTCCTAAGATGTGGCTGTGTGGCTGGTGTATGGGTCTTCATGCTTTGAGTCGTGAGTGTCGTCACCCCAATGACTTTGTATTTGCTTTTGGTGATGATGGTGGATACATTGTTGGTATTTTGAGGCCGGTTGTGGGTATCCCGAGGCCGATTGTTGTAGAGAAAATGGTTGTTGATGATTGGGCTATGGTGTTCGATGCAAGTCTGTTGGAGAGGGTTATGCACGTTCCTATTACTACTATGAAAATCATTCTTCATAGTTGTCGTCTAGGCTTCTCTCAAGTGTTAACATTGTTGGGGGATCTTCTGAAGGTGACTGTTGATCTAGATTGTGTGGCTTCTTGGGTTAGGTTATTTTATCTTTCTCGTTGCATGTTGCAAGTGTTTAGGCCTATGAGCAAGCGAGACAAAAGATCGGGAGGTAGAAAGTCAATCTAGCATCAGTAGATTTTACAGGCCTTGTCTACTTGGGGAGAGGTTGATGGCATTTCCAGTCCTGTAAATCCGTTGTTAGATTTTTCAAAGCATAGGCATATGGTGAGGGTTGATGGTGACTCAAGGAATAAAGATGAGCTGGAAAGGAACCCTAATATCAAGCAGTGTCTTCGTAAGGTTTCGGATGTGCAATTTTACGACTGTTGTTAAATTTTTGTGTTCCTTTAAAGTATCTCCTTATAACAATGAGACCTTGAAGGCTAAACACTACTACAAACCTCTTCCTTCTTAGCCTTGCACTACATTTCATGAACTACCCCTCGTTGTTGATATAGATTTGATCATTATATGCATCAAGTCTTATCCTAAGGTACCTCTTGTGATAGAGATGGTTTAAGAGCACAACACCTTTTAGATGCTATGTGTGGCAAGGGTTTTGCAATTTTCACGAGTCTTTTGAGAGCGGTTTCATCAGTGGTTAATTTGTGGCTGTTAAGTAAGTGTTCATTGAGTTTGTTGCTCCGACGCCTCTTACGCCGCTACTGAAGGCGGATAATGGGGTTTCACCCTGAAGAACCGATATGTGATATAAATAATATAGATAATACTCTAGAAAGGGGGGGGGGGTTGAATAGAGTATGAGAACTTTTCGCAAACCAAATCTCAAGGCCTTGAAACTCCTTTCAAGGGCCTTGATGTCAATCTGTGCTACTAGTGAAACTTTGATTTCAAGGGTTTTGAAACTCTATTTCAAGGGCCTTGACTTCTTGCTCCTGCAAAATAAAGTTAGTCACAGTAAAATATATATGGTGTGGAATTGAAAAGATTGACACGAGGATATGTTTACAAAGTTCGGCTTTAAATAACCTACTCTCCATCCCAGGCTATATCCGTAGGATCTAACTATCTATTATCACTTCAAAGAGTCCTAGATACAAACTAGAAGAAATCCCCTTCTTCTCTCACTTGTAGCCAATGCTACGATCTAGCTCCAACTCTTAACCTAGCTATAATAGCCTAGTTACTTCGCAGAGTAACACACTCTAGTATAACACTTTTTAGATCTACCAATGGAGCTCTTGTGCTTTCTCTCTCTCTAAGGGGATAAAACTTTTACGTGAATTTGAGAAAGAAAAACAACGAATGAAGATGATTAGGTTGCTTGAGGATGCAAAGATGTTTTCCGGTGTAAGCTTGTGTATATTCTTCTTCGACCATCATCTTCATTTATATCTTCTATAGAAAGATCTTCTAGCCGTTGTAGAGATGACCGTTTGAAGATCAACCTTCTTTTCCATGAAGATCGTAAGGTAGACGTTGCACGTCTTCGGTCCCTACGAACACGTTGAGTCTTTTACTCCTTGATCTTCTCATCTTCTGTTGGATAAGAGAGAGAAGATATTTTGCCGTTTTTGTTGTTTAGAAAATCTTCTCGAAATGATTCTCTATCCTTCGGTTGAGATCTTCCTTCGGTTGACAAAGTCTTTGGTTGATGAGATCTTCTTGTTACAGAATCTTCAACTAAGATCTTCAATTTATTTGAATCCTTGTTCCGTGCACCTTTGATTCCAAGGCCCTTGATCTTCGTCCTTTTGAACTTGTTCTTGAATCTAACTTCAAGGCCCTTGATATGTAGATATACAACCTGCACTGAACTCAAACCAACCAAACATCTAGAAATATAATCAAGTACATTGTTAGATATCCAATTGCTATATTTGTGTAAAGTCTTCCATCATTAACACCTGTAAATCATTTTAATCAAGGTGGAGTTTTCAATCTCCCCCTTGATGGAAGATAACACAAATTCTCATACCTGCATTGTTAGTTTAGCAATGCATATGAAAAACTTAAACTAAAATGCAGAATGCAGTATATCGAAAATGTTTGTCGGATCATATTTCTCCCCCTTTGTCTTTCAACAAGGGAGGAAAAACAGTTAAACCAAGAAGTTTTAAAATACGATTACTGACCCAAAACAAAAGTATTTTTCACACAAACCACAATTTTTTGAAAACCAACCAGTTTAATTCCCCTCATAGAACTTCCTCTTTCCTTTTGAAGATTTCTTATAACGCCAATCATTCATTTCAGCTGCCATACGTCTTTTCTTTTCTTCACCTCTTCTCTGTCTAACTAATTCATACTCAACTACTGGTAAAAATATTGGCTCCTCATGAGTTGGATACAGAATAGATTTATTCTGTACACGACTTTCACAATTCATCAGCATATTCTCAACCTGCTTTTGAGTATGTTGAGCTCCATCTTCAGGTATGGGTAAAATGTTTTCCATTGTAGTTAGTGTAAGAGCATTCATCAAATACATTTCATTGACTTTAGAATTTATTGTGCCCAGCAATTCGAAATTTGTATCCATTCTCCTCTTGGCATCAAACTGAAATTCAGACAATTCACGATTGAGACAAGCTATTTGTTTTTCACAACCCTCTAACCTGATTTTTGGAGTAGGAGTGGATTTGACTTCTTCATTTTGAGTAACTCCTTTTCCTTTTAAAGTCCATGTTCCAGCAAGAGTTTTCTCAATCCCTAGACGCTCTAAGCAATTCTCATCAATTTTGTTGTTAATAGATTGTCTTTCCTTAGATGACGTGTCAATTCTGTAATAATCAAAGACCTTGGGCAGCAAATTTCCATAAGGTAATGGAATAGATCTCTTAGAGTTGACTGAATGCAGCATATGATGGAGAATCAGATTTGTCACATCTATGGCCACATCAGACATAATCAAGTGAATTAACTCCAGAGATTGATCTGTTAAAAGCTCTCTTGAATTTGCCCTAGGAATAACACATCGGACTAGTATGGTGAACAGTATTTTCGCCTCCAAGGTTAAAGATGTATGAGTCAACTGGCAAGAGCCTGAATTTAGAACTAGAAATTTCTCCTTAGTAGAGCTAACACTTTCCGATTTTGAAGGATAGGCAAATACCAGATCTGTAGGAATTCCAAAAATCTCACTTAATACAGAAGAGGTAAGTAAAATCGGAGTACCTTTAAGTGAAGATTCAAGGGTGATACATCCTTTATCTCTTTTTGTGGTGAGATTAACATAGAATAGTCTTGTGAGTCTTGGAAACGCGAAATCTCCAAGGTTTAGAAAATTCCAGATGATCGATTTCTTTAGCTTGTCTATACAAGACATCTTGAGAGAATCCAGAAAGTCAATATCCATCAAGTCACACATACATAGTTTTCGATTATGAAATCCATCAAGCCAAGATCCATAAGCTTGAAAATTAATGAACCATGAAGAGGAAGAATGGTCAATTGAGAAGTATCCTGATTTTCAGATGATTTTTCTTCTTTCTCAAATGATGATTTTTCAACTTTCTGTTTGAGAGCTAGAGCAGCAGATCGCTTACTTCTGGGTGCCATGAGAAAAGTTTTGAGAGAGGAATCAAAGAATTTTGAAATAGGGATTTGTGTGAAAGAGTAAAATGATATACTATGAAGATCCTTTTTATCAGGGAGATAATACCAACTTTTAAAAACAATTTGGCTTTTAGAAGATCTAAAATCATAACTGCAAATCTCTTTTAAAATAATTTAAGAATTAAAATATCTAAAAGATATTAACTCAGCTCTTAAAAGATCCGTAACATTATTATACCCTGTCAAATATGTTTCAAAGCCCTTGAATTTTATTTCAAGGCCCTTGAAAACATCAATTGGGCTGCATATGTAGGACGATTAAAACTCGTTTACTCCCCCTACATTAATGATTCCTTGTTCAACATACCAAGCTCTAATCTAATAAAATTAAATTGTTCCTCAGGAAAAGGCTTGGTAAAGATATCTGCAAGCTGCAAGTTAGTTGAGATAAAAGAAATTGAAACATCACCTTTCTCAACATGATCACGAATGAAGTGATGCCTTATATCAATATGCTTAGTCCTTGAATGTTGCACAGGATTTTTGGTTATAGAAATAGCACTAGTATTATCACATTTTATAGGAATACCTCTTAAATCAAAGTCAAGGTCACGAAGTTGTTGAGCAATCCAAAGAATTTGAGCACAATAGGCTCCATCAGCTATATATTCTGCTTCAGTTGTGGATAGGGCAACAAAATTTTACTTCTTGGAATGCCAACTGATTAGGGATGACCCTAAGAATTGGCAACATCCAGAAGTACTCTTTTTGTCAACCTTATAACCTACAAAGTCTGCATCTGAATAGTCAACAAGATGAAATGAGCTTTGACGTGGATACCATAATCCTAGATTTTTAGTGCCATTGAGATACCAAAAAATTCTTTTCACATCAATCAGGTGTGACTCTTTTGGATCAGCTTGAAATCTTGCACACATGCACATGCTAAACATAATGTCAAGACGACTTGTAGTTAGATATAACAATGAACCGATCATACCTCTATACTCCTTTTGTACTACACTTTTGCCATTCTTGTCATGGTCTAGCGACAGTGTCGAACTCATAGGAGTCTTTGCAACCTTAGATTGATCCATTTTGTACTTCTTAAGCAAGTCTTTAGTATACTTGCTTTGATTGAGAAAATTTTCTTTCTTTGCTTGTGTAACTTGAAGTCCAAGAAAGAAATTTAACTCTCCCATTAGGCTCATTTCAAATTCCCTGCACATAATATCTGAAAATTCCTTGCAAAGGGAATCATTAGTAGCACCGAATAATATATCATCAACATAGATCTGTACTACTAGAATGTTGTTGCCTCTAGTTTTGATAAACAGTGTTTTATCAATCATACCTCTTTTAAAATTATTTTCAAGAAGATATTTAGACAACATTTCATACCAAGCTCGAGGAGCTTCCTTAAGACCGTAAAGAGCTTTGTCTAATTTAAAAACATGATCTGGGAATTCATCATTTTCAAAACTAGGAGGTTGAGCAACATAGACTTCTTCTTCTAAGAATCCGTTTAGAAAAGCACATTTTACATCCATTTGAAAAAGTTTTATACTCATGAAAGATGCAAATACTAGTAGCATACGTATGGCTTCTAACCTGGCAATTGGAGCAAAAGTCTCCTCATAATCAATACCTTCTTCTTGGTTATAGCCTTGTGCTACGAGTCGTGTTTTGTTTCGTATGATTTTGCCACTTTCATCCAGTTTGTTTCTGAAGACCCATTTAGTTCCAATAACTGATTGATGCTTTGGTCTTGAAGTAAGGGTTCATACTTTGTTCCTCTCAAACTCATTCAATTCATTTTGCATGGCGATGATCCAGTCTGGTTCTTGAAGAGCTTGAGTGTAGTTCTTTGGCTCGATCAGTGATACAAAGGCGGAGAATGCACAGAGATTGTTTACTTTAGATCTAGTTTGAACTCCGGCGTTTAGATTTGAGATCACATTTTCTTGTGGATGATACGAGGAATGTTGAACTTTTCTTCTTTTGACTGATGAAGTAGATCCTAAAGGTTGAGCTATATATGTTTGACTAGATTCAGGTATCGTTTGTATATTGCCTGTTGTTCCAATCTCAAGGCCTTGAAGTTGGGTTTCAACCCCTTGAAGCGGAGTTCTGTTTTCACAATATCCAGGTTCAAGGTCTTGAAGGTGTGTTTCAAGGTCTTGAGAGTTTTCTTTGGTATCTTGAATCTTTTCCTACATATTCTTGTTTTTATCTTTAGGATCTTCCTCTTCATCCAAAATGTGATCTTCTCTTTGATTCAGGTCTAAGTCTGCAAATCTCTCACTCAAAGTACCATTATTGCTTTCATCAAAAACAATATGAATGGTTTCCTCAACAACTTTGGTACGTTTGTTATATACTCTATAAGCTTTGCTATTTGAAGCATATCTAATGAATATAGCTTCATCACTACATGCATCAAATTTCCCAAGATTATCTTTTCCATTGTTGTGAACAAAACAAATACATCCAAAGGGTTTTAAATACGAAATATTTGGTTTTCTTCCTTTAAAGAGTTCATAAGGAGTCTTTTTCAAAATAGGGCGAATTAAACATCTGTTTTAAAATATAATTTGTAGTGTTTACTGCTTCAACCCAAAAGCTTTTTGGTAAATTGTTTTCCAAAAGCAATGTCCTAGACATATCCTCAAGAGTGCGGTTCTTGCGTTCCACAACTCCGTTTCGTTGAGGAGTTCTAGGAGCTGAAAAATTATAAGAAATACCATATTTTGCACAAAACAAATCAAATTTTAGTTGATCAAACTCTCTACCATGATCACTTCTTATAGAAACGATTGTAGGTTTTTCAAGCTTTGTAACTCTTTACATAATTTTGAAAACTCAAACAAAGCTTCAGATTTTTCTCGTAGGAAGGATATCCATGTAAAGCGAGAAAAATCATCCACTATAACAAGGATGTATTGTTTTCCTCCGAGATATTTGACACGCATAGGTCCACAAAGATCCATGTGTAAAAGTTCAATGGGCCGAGAAGAACTTACAGCTTTCTTAGGTTTGAAGGAACCTCTTGTTGGTTTACCTTGTGTACATGCCTTACATAGGTCATCAACCTTGATATTTAGGTTTGGCAAACCACGTACCAAATCTTTTGTAAGTAACTTCTGTATGGTGTGCATGCTTACGTGACCAAGTCTTTTATGCCAAAGCCTTGGATCATCAGTCAAGGACTTTAGACATTTTAGCTTCGTTCCTGCAACTTGGTTAGTACTTAAGGAATAAACATTGTTACATCTAGTAGCAGTAAGCAATATTTCGTCCGTTTTTATGTTTTGAACTGCACATTTTTCTGAATCAAATATAACCTTATTACCTTTATCACAAATTTGAGAAATACTTAGCAGATTATATTTCAAGTCATCAACTAAATAAACATCATCAATAAAGTTGGATGAATTATAGCAAATTTTTCCAATGCCAATTATGTCACACTTTCCTTTATCACCAAGAGTAATAGTTCCAGATGATTGCTTATTTAAATCGAGAATAACGAGCTTTTTCACTCATGTGTCTTGAGCAACCACTATCTAGTATCTATTTGTGCTCCTTTACCTTGGTAATATCCTGCAAAACAACAAACATCAAACTTTCCGGGTCGACCATATGGCATATTTTGGTTCATACTCATGTTCGATCATGTTTGGTGGTCTAGTACCTTTAGGAACCCAGATTTGTTTGACCTGTTTCCTTAGACATAAAGGATAGGTGTTTCTGATAATATAAGGATCATTTCTTCTATAAGGACATGTAGATTTAACATTACCCTTTTTACAACAGTATAAGCATGTAGGCATGCGAATGCTTCCTTTAGCATTGACAAAGGTGGTGGTAGGTTTTCTAGGGAAACTCCTATGATAACCTATACCATTTTTGTTAAAGGATGACTGTTGTTCACCCATCATTCTTTCCAGATTAGCTTTTGAACGAGTAAACTTAATGAGTGCAGCCTTCTGGTCTTGACACACCAAAGTTAGATCAACTTTCTCTTTCTCTAGATCAATATAGTTTTGATGAAGAGAAGAGAGGTTGTCCTTAAGAATCAGATTCTCTGATTCCAAGGCCTTGATATTGTTATCAAGGTCTTCCTATTCTGTGTTAAGATTTTCAATATGCAAAGACATTTCACTCAATTATTTATCTTGTTCATGAAGCTTTTCTTTTAAAGAATTTATCCTTATTCTATCTTCCTTATCACTTAAGATAGTATCTTTAAGGAATTGTTTAAGGTCAGTATCAGGTTGAGATAAAATTGTACTTACCATATTGTCGATGTACAGATTTGAGTCATCTTCAAGATCAGCCATAAGACACAAGTTTGCTTGTTCTTTTTCATCTTCTTATTCATTTGTTGATTCTGAATCACTCCATGAAGCAACCATAACTTTCTTCTTTCGATCATTTTTCTTGAAGTTGGTCCTCTTCTTTTGTGGACAATCCTTCACCAGTTGATCTGTTTCACCACATTCAAAGCAAGTCAGTACTCTTGTTTTCTTATTAGGGTTAGAAAACTTGCCTCGGGGTTTTGATGCTCGTGGGAATTCTCTGTTTGCAGATTATTTATTTAGCTTGAGAATTCTTGCGAGACCCTTTGAGATCATGGCGATTGCATCTTCTTCATCGTCATCATCACTATCTTCTTCATCAGATGGTAACTCATCTCTTCTGGATTTTAATGCCAAATTCTTGGAGTTGAATGGGAGTTCTCCATCTTCTTCCCCAAGAACCATTTCATGTGTGATGAGCTTTCCAAGTAAATCATCAAGAGGAAAAGTAGTGAGATTTTGAGCTTCTTCAATAGCAGTCATCTTTGGTCCCCACTTGGCTTTAGGTAAGCTCCTTAGAACCTTCCTTACTTTCTCCTCATTTGTGAAGATCTTTCCTAGTGAGTCCAGATTGTTCACGATCTCAGTGAATCTGGTGTACATCTCTTTGACTGTTTCATTTGGATTCATATTGAACAGCTCGTATTGTCTGAGAAAGATGTTAATCTTTGTTTCTTTGACTTGACTTGTTCCTTTGTAAGTAACAACAAGCTTGTCCCATATTTCTTTAGCACTCTTGCATGATGAGATGTGGTTGAATTCATTTGCATCTAATCCATAGTAAAGTAGATTCATTGCTTTGTAATTCTTTGACACACTGTCCAGGTCAACCTGTGTGAAGTCTGATTCCTTCTTTCGGACTTGGACGCCTTCAACCATAGTCATTGGAAGTTTGGGTCCATTTTGTGTAATGCTCCAAAGCTCCATATCCTGGTCAATAATGAACATACGCATGAGTGCTCTCCCATGAGCAAAGTTGTTGTCACAGAAGAGTGGTGGTCGTGATGAGGATCTTCCTTGAGCAAATCCACCATCACCTACAGGATTCATGATTAGTCTCACTGATGGTTAAATCAATAAACGTGAGTCTAGCCCTGATACCAATTGAAGAACCGGTAGGTGAATAAAAGGATTAAGAAATACTCTAGAAGGGGGGTTGAATAGAGTATGGGAACTTTTCGCAAACCCAAATCTCAAGGCCTTGAAACCTCTTTCAAGAGCCTTGATGTCAATATGTGCTCTTTGTGAAACTTCGATTTCAAGGGCTTTGAAACTTCTTTCAAGAGCCTTGACTTCTTGCTCCTGCAAAATCAAGTTAGTCACAATAAAGATATAATGTGCGGAATTGAAAAGATTGACACGAGGATATGTTTACGAAGTTCGGCTCTAAATAGCCTACTCTCCGTCCCAAGGTATATCCGTAGGATCTAACTATCTATTTTCAGCTTCAAAGAGTCCTAGATACAAACTAGAAGAAATCCCCTTTTCTCTCATTGCAGCCAACGCTACGATCTAGCTCCAACTCTTAACCTAGCTATAAAAGCCTAGTTACTTCGCAGAGTAACACACTCAATCTAATATAACACTATTTAGATCTTCCAATGGAGCTCTAGTGTTTTCTCTCTCAAAGGGGTATAAAGCTTTTGCGTGAATGAGCGAAAGAAAAACAACGAATGAAGATGATTAGGTTACTTGAAGATGTAAAGATGTTTTCCGATATAAGCTTGTGTTGTGTATCTGTCTTCTTCGACCATCATCTTCTTTTATACTCTTCGATGGAAAGGTCTTCTAGCCGTTGTAGAGATGACCGTTGAAGATGAATCTTCTTATCCACGAAGATCATTTTCTTGTTTGGAGATCAAGTAGACGTTGTGAGTATGCAGTCCTATAAGCACGTTGAGTTCTTTACTCCTTGATCTTCTCGTTCTCTGTTGAAGAGAAGATATTATTGCCGTTTATTGTTTAGAAAATCTTCTAAAAAAGATTCTCTATTCTTCATATAAAATCTTCGGCTGGATCTTTGGTTGACAAGATCTTCGATTGGATCCTTTGATTGTCGAGATCTTCCTTGTTGAAAATCTTCCCAGAAAGTCTTGATACGTATTTTGAATTCTTGTTTTGTGCACTTATAAAACCAAGGCTCTTGATTTCACCTTTTGTACGCCATCTTCCTTCGTCCTTAGAAATATACTTCAAGACCCTTGAAACTCATATCAAGGCCCTTGACATATGTTTCTTGTACCTGCATTAAATTCAAACCAACCAAATATCTAAAAATATAATCAAGTACATTGTTAATATATCCAACTACTTATATTTGTGTGAAGTCTACTATCATCAACACATCAACACCTGTAAATCATTTTAATCAAGGTGGAGTTTTCAAATATGATCCAATTCTACCCATACGAGCACCATTTCTATGATATGTATCTTCAACACTCATAAATCTAGTTGTCGGATTCGAACGTGGTGGGAATGCATCTTCGGACTCGGTCCATATACTTTGAACATTGGAGTAACAATTATAATTTTACTAGAAGTATTTTTCAGGATTTACAATTTTCCGGGTTTATTATCGGTGCGAGTGAGAGGCGGACCGGTGCGTTTTAAGTCCGCCCTCAACAAAACAAATGACGACTTCTCTATGTTTGGTTGGATGAACGACGTAGTTATATGAATTTGCAACAAAAAAACATAATATGTATATAGATAATATATTGTAATTCATAAAACGTAAAGATGAAATTCGTGTATATAACACACAATCTTAGTTACTTGTAAGGTTGCTCCTACTTCGCCTCCTCAAAACATCAAGAACGGCCTGAGCCGTACAATACGAGATAGACATGACCGTCACCATAGGGTTAACCCCTAAAGCCGTCGGAAAAACGCTAGTATCCGCCACAAACAACCCCTCGACCTCCCACGTCTCCCCTCGCTGATTCACGGCCGACGTCTTGGGCTCGGTCCCCATTCGACATGACCCCATTTGGTGAGCCGACGCAACTTGGTTCGAGTTTCCCTTTATGGCCATTGAGCTCGTGGTCTTCACAAACTTCTCAAACTCTCGACAACTCGCCTTTTTGACGTTGATCCGCGGCCCACATCGGTGGTGTGTCCCGACCTCCTCCGCCCCTGCCGCCGCCAGTATCCGTAGCATCTTCTCGGTGGCTTTCTTGAGGTTGTCTTCGTCCGTGGAGGTTAGTTGGTAGCTTATGGCGTGTGGGTCTTTGGATAGTATCTCGCCGGAGCTTACGTCTCTTGATAATGCTATGAAATGTGCCGTTCTTGAAAACTTTGACATCCTTATCTAGTTTTTGCATGGGAAAACACGTTGAATGTAGTTAGGCCTTGTTTGGTTTGTATAATAATCATGGGTTTACTTGTATGATCACAAGTATTTCGGGTTTTATACTAAGGAATTATCGAGTAACTGAAAGCATGGTAGAGTAAACCTACACGCAAGTCTTTCGAGATTTTATCCTAAATCCCCTCCTCAATTAGAGGAGTAACCCTAAAAACTTATAGGTTTGGAGTTTGATATCATACATTATGTATAAAAAATAGCAAGTATGATTTGATTACCTTCATATCAATTCCAGAGGTCCAACACATAAGAGCAGCAAACATCCCTGGATGCAAAGATGGAGTTTGAATCAAGGCGCCATAGCCGGAGCTTTCAAAGTTAGCAACCACCGGTGACATCGCCGTCATGATCCCACCCTCATAGCTTTTCTTCCAACTCTCCGGCCGCCACGTCAACCCTTCTTCAACCCTATCCGTATCTATATCCGAATACTCGGGGAAAACCCCCCATGCCATCACAACCGGATGCAAGTGCAAGTTCCTCCCAATATTCGGATTCTTCAACCCGCTTTTCCTCAACAAAACCGGAGTATGAAGTGCACCACAAGCTACAATAGTCACCTTAGCCTCCACAACACAAACCTCCTTCACACCCTCGTAAACGAACTTGAACTCGACTCCTTTCACTTTCCCCTTACCGCCACCTCGAGCTTTCGAGTATAATACCCGTGTCGCCTCGCAACCCGGAAGGATCAACCCGTTATTCGACTCTATAAGGTCTCTTAGCCATGTCTCTACGGTGCCCTTTTTCTTACCATCTTTACAACCCATATTGCACCAACCACAATAGTGATCCGGTGGGGCATTTCTCGGTATACTACAAACCGGATACCCGAGTTCCATGCAACCCTTTCTTAACACTTCATTATTTAGCCCTTCCTCTATAATATCCATTTGCACTCCCATCTTTTGACACACCACATTCAATGCTTCTTCATACATTGAGCTATGAAATAGCTCAAGGTTGTGTTTCTCGGACCATTCTCGTAAAACATGGTTCGGAGTCTTGATTGATGCCGACCAATTAACCGTGGACCCACCTCCTACGGTTGAACCAGCTAGGATCAAGACTCCAACGTCCGTGGTTGGTAGGAGCCCGCCTCCTTCGTACATTTGATACATACTTTGTCCTTCTAGTAATGTGAGGTTTGGTCTTGTAACACAAGGCCCTTTCTCTAAGACTAAGACTTTGTAGCCAGCTTTGGCAAGCTCACCTGCCACCACACTACCACCACTTCCGGACCCCACCACCACCGCATCACACCGGATGGTTAATGGTGGGTTCGGTTTGACTTTCGTAGTTGGGGCTCGACGTTGGACCGAAACATGGAACCCGGTCCACCTTAGGGTTTGTATTACCATTTCTCTAGGCTTTGACATGTTGAGCACACCTTTGTGAAGAGGGCAAAATTTGCATTCTTCTTGATCATTGTTATTGGGCTGATTTTGTAGTTTTGGGCTTGGCTTTGTTTGGTGGGCCTTGATATCCGGATCCGGCCCACAATACCCGATTGCCTCCCAAGATGGATTTTGATTGTTATCATCCACCTGGACATTATTAAGAACATTTAATAATATAATTTATCTGTCAGTCTGTCACGATAACGGGTAAACATCAATTCATAGCTAAATGAAAAGTCAAGCTTTGATTATATTTATTGGAGATGTCTCATTACTTCAATTTTTTTAATTAGAATCTAATTTTAGGCATCATAAAAAAAATATATCAAAGAGTCGACGTATACGCATCTCAGCTGAAAAACTAATTTTCCAAAACAAGTTATATAAAAACCGGGCCCGCACAATGCGGATGCACGAGTAGGAAGCCCCCAACAACGTGCATTGCGTTATTTTCCTGTGATTTTTGCGTCCGGGGCATGTCCCTCGTCCAGACGCAATCGGACTACGCATACGCTCCAGCCTATACGTCTTAGGAGGCGCATGCTCTCAGGTGGACGCCTACACGGATTAGTCTGTCTGACCGAATAAAAATTTCGTTTAATTGTGTTTAAAGATTTTTTAATAGTATTTATGAACTATATAATTTTATGGAATATACTTTAATTATCCGTATATAAGTTAATCTTATAAGAGAACGAAAATAAAATTAAACATATAAAAAGTTATCTAGACATTTAAAATTGGTTATCACGCAGTAATTGTTTTTTTTATTTAAAATGTTATCTTAAGTTGATTAAAAAAAAGGAATTTTACAGAAAATTATTAAAATGAGACACCGTATACAAACTAAAATTATTTAACATAATACGAACTTTTAATTTACTTGTAGAAAACTTTATATTTTCTTGTTTAGTGGGCTCCACTCCACTCATTCATCCATACATTCATCTTACATGTTGACAATTTGGGGATCAACCCATAACTATATTTATTAACTCCACCTATAACATTGACAAATATACATCCATATATTCATTGTCCAATATATTTAATACTTTGAGAAATTATTAATATTTTTATAATAAAATAATATAAATCAACTTAAATAGCCTCAATGTAAGGTATGTTTTGCTTTTTTTTTTTTTTTTTTTTTTTTTTGAAAAGAGAACAACGGGCTCCCCGTGTCATAGGAATAAAAAACGAAATTACAAACGTATCATTCTACAAAAGTTAATTAGAGGGGATAGCCCACGTTAAAAAAGAAGACAAAATTAGCCACCTAATCTTTTATCTATTACCTTATATAAAAATATAACAAGATCTTACGATGTTTTAAGTTTAGTATTAGTTTTGTTAGACAAAATTTGTTGAACAAAAACCCTAAAATAAATATAAAAACGGTATTAGCCCGGACTGTAATTGTTAGTTTTTATATGTTAAAAGGTTATAATTCGACGATCGAGACTAGACTGTAATGTTCATAAACACGTGCAGTTGTACAACTTGTACTAGTACCCATGGCCATGCTGCATAAATGCAAACACGTCAAGAGTAGTGAAAGAAGATACACTCACGTTCAAGGCTAGGGTTGCTTATCCACATTCACATGCACTTCAATGTGAGTATGACTCTAATCAAGAAGGATTAGGAAACTCAAGAAGTCGTGCCTTTTGTATTTCAATTAAGTAAATATATCCCAACCTTTTGTATTTATTCTCAAACTCTACACACTCTTCCCTCGAAGGTACATTTACTAAACACAAAATTAGAAAAAGCCTAATAAATTAAATTGTTTCTTAGTTTTTTAATTAAGTAAATATAGCTCAACCTTTTGTATTTATTCTCAAAATCTTAAACACTGTTCTCTCAAGGCGTACATTTACTAAAATTAAAACTCAAAAAAAGCCTAGTAAATTAAATTATTTTATTTTATTTTATTTATTTAGAATTTTCATTTTTCTTATTTTGGTTTCTGGATATATAAACTTATACTAAACCAAATAAAATTAGGAATTTCTAAGATGAGATATTAATTTATGACATTTTAAGTTTATGAAAGCAACTTTCTAGAAATTCGATTTGTCGACGTTTAATTAAACAAACCTTTCAAATTTATAACTTCTAAGAAAATAAACCAAATTATGAATACGGGCCAATTGCTTGATTTATTTTAACATCAGAAACAATAGCACACTCCATCCTTAACTATTCAAAATAAATCAAATATCCTAATATTTTAATATGTTGTGAATAATGCCATATAAATATAATAAGTTTTTTTTATATATTTTTTGTACTTATCTAAGAAATCTATTAAATTCAATAAATTAGTTTCAAACATAGCATAAAAAATATATACATTAGTATTCCGGCTTGTGCATAGCACCGGTTTCTTCTAATAAAACTACAAATAATAATATATTTTTTTCACATCTAAAAAATAATATCAATTTTAAAAATATAAAATTTTAATATTAGTTAATTAGTACTTTTTTAGAAGCTTGAAAATATTAATGTAATAAGATAATAGAATAAAAATAAGCCCGTCACACTCATATGTCTTACAATCTAAATTTATTCAAATATTATAAACAATATATTTTTTCCCACATCTACTAATTGAATTTTATAATTTTTTATTAATTTATAATCATGTCTTAAGTATTATTTCACAACCTTAAAATGTCAAATTTTCATTCAATTTAGCACCGTACCGTACCTAAATTATAATTTCAAAAAAAAGTAAAATTACGTAGTACGTAAGGAATGCATAAATGTATACCTGAGTGAAGAAGGCCGTAAGAATGAGAGCTTTGACGCCATAGAAGAACATGCGTATAGGAAGAATGAAGGTAGAAGACCAAGTCAGAAAAATTCGCTGTCTTCTTTTCAGATCCAAATCAGAAAACTTGTGAACGAAAGGGAATTTTAGAGAAATGCAGGCAATTCCTGTAAATAATAAAGTTCCAATCCAAGTTGATATCATCATCAGCGCTAATCTTATTGCAAAATAGTGATAATCCAGCTTCTCGCTTATCAGTCCTGCCACCTGTCATATAAATTTATTTTATTCATTTATATTTAATCCTTTATTTTTAAAACTTTATTAGATTATTTATCTTACATGTTCCGGAGTCCCGCCGGTAGCGGCAGATGTCTTGAAGAATCTGACGGTATGTTCATCAACAGGAACGACGTCGTTTGGAACATCTACAGACGGCAAGAACGTGTCACAGAGAGCAGTGAGGGAATCCATCTCTCGGGATGTAAGTTTATTCACCAGACGACGTCGTTTCCAATCATCTCCTTCTTCCATCAAAAGGCTAAGAGTGTCTATACTTCCGAGATTGATCACGTCGCCGGCAGCTTTCTTCATCTCCTCCGGCCCGGAGCTAGCTACTGAGTTTTCTCTTGCTCTTACACTCTCCATCGCAATTTTATCCATCAATGGATGTATTTCAAACAATATGTATTATTTGTTGGGGTTTAATCAATCAAGAAAATATTTTGTGTTTAGTTAAGTTACATGCATCAATGAATGAAGTTTGCATGGTTATTTATAGCGGTGTTAAATGAGTTCGGTTATCCGGGATCCGCTTTAAAAAAAAAAGTAGGTCAAGCTCATTCATTTTTGTAAGCAAGTTAAATAAAAATTTGTAAAGGTTGATCAAAAATTTGGGCTCGGTTATAAAATTATTTTGTTTTTAAACGACTCGAATATGAACACATTTCAAAGCTCGTGTGCAACTTATGAGAAAGAACGGAATTTAAAAGAAAGTTAAAAAAAACTTCTGAGGAAGGAGTTTCATATTAACGATACAAGAAAAAAAAAGTTTGACATTCCGAGTCTAGTATATTTAGTCAGTGAACTACTTTTTTTTTTATTGTCAATTGATTTTAGGATGAAACTCCGCTGAACTTATGTGTTCTGTTTAGGCCTAACGTACACGTGCGCTCATATGCGCACGACATTCCGAGCCTACAATCAGTCTATGTTAGACTTTAACATGGTATCCGAGCAGTTAACCTTTAATCAACTCAGAAACCTAACACGTGGGTAATTGTCAACTATGTTTGTACTCTAGTTGCACTTGTGGGACGTGTTGGAGATAATAAATTTTCACGTCTAAAGTGAGGACGTACATTCCGAGCTTAGTATATAAGGTTGACAAAGACTCTTTTTATTTCCATTTGGTTTTAGGATGGAACCTCATTAAGCTTATATGATGAGTTTGAGACTAATGTGCATGTACGCTCGTATTACATGACCACCTCTACAATCCACTTGTGTCAGACTTTAACATATATAGAGTACTTAAACCCTATAAATAATACTTGGTCACCAAATATCAAACTAGACCAAACTATAAGGACTCTATTTCAGGTCCGAAGATGAACACTCCCCCAAGCAAGGGGATTTCGTCTTCTTGAATGATCTACAAAGTGTGATATTCAAGTATATCAACAAATCGATAAAAATTTAAATTTGACACCTTTTAAACAAGTCGGTCTTGAATCCAAAGCTCATTTCATTCAACTAGATTATCCGAGATACTTGTTGGAACCAATGTTTTAATACGTATTGCGCCGGGTTTTTTTGGGCAAAGTTCCAGTGGGCTCCGTTCATCGTCAACACTAGAGAACAGAAGCATTGACTTCGTCTCTGTGAGCACTGTACCGTGATATACTTATTTTCAAAAATTGGATCCCGCGTGAATGGGATAATGATGTCCGGAGTTAAATGTACGTCATGTAAAATTTGGGGAAAAAGGACAAAGGTGTGGGTATCCCACATTTACTAAAAGGAGTAGAACCATTGTTGTATATTAGAAGGAAAAATGCTTAAATTATGTGGCATTTGGGTCACTACCCATTTTCAGTGGGAGCGGACGTAGCTAACGGATCACGTGCGCACTGAGCCGAGGCTCATGCTATCTAGATCGTGATGAGATAGAAGTGGATTGCATAATCAAAACCCAGAATCGCCTACCTTAATACGAATCAATGCGTATGTTAATGGACATATCTCCTACGTCTCTGAGCTCGCCTATATAAAGGCGTCTCGTCCTCTCATTCAAACACACAACAAAGAAAAACATTCCTCTTTCTTTTCATAAAAATAGGGGACAACGCTGAAACCGTTCATCAAATTTTCAAAGTCATTACGGAACTTGGATACAGTGCGGTTTTATCCTGGGATTCGAAACATCATTCAACCGTTATAATACGTGACATTTTCAGAATTAAGGGCGTATATCGACTCTGCACACACTAACGGTATTATAATCCTATCGATTTTATATTATTCGTATTTTTACAATTTTATCGGAAGAGTTTTTGAAAGACGGCCCCTATACTTCAAAATCCCACAACTAAACTCGAGCCGAACCAAACATAAACATAGTTTTAAATTTGGTTAAAATTTAGAATCAATTTATAAACGAATTGATGGTGACAAATCGGAACTTGTCACCTAGCTAAGTTTTGACATTTACGTGGCCTTGATCAGAATCGAATTAAGAGTCATAAACATTTATTGTGACAACTAACAACAACCCAAAAGATCGATGAGTATCCTTGAATTTGACTCACAAATTAATTTATAAGGACGTAGACCCTTCAACTAATTAGATTAATTTTTTAATTATTATTATTATATGCTATATAAATACATCCTTACACCTGGCAAAGTAGCCTTCATTAATCACACGCAGTCATACGACCTTTGCCGGACTGTGGGACGAACTCAAACCAAAGCTATAAATTTGTGTGGGGCAATATGTTTATATGTTTCGTCAGATTTAACCACCAACCTTATATTATATTTTAGTATCGATCCACATGCATGTTATGTTAAAGTGTACGTGTGTTACATTCGAGTAAAGTATAAAATTAATTAATAATAAAAGAAATGATTCATCAAATTTATATATTATACTCGGTTACTAATTTATATCTATTGTGAAAAATTATTATGAAGATTATATTCATAAGGTTATGTGAAACCTCATATTTAGGGAATTATATCGATGACGTAAAAATCGAGTTAGGTCCCGTATGATAGATGAAAAAATTAAGAAAATTAAGATTATAGAAATTTAAATGAGTAAATAAATATTTTTATTTATTTAGATAAGGGAATGAAGGAGATGAAGGGCATCATATTACAAAGTTTAAGAGAATTAGATTATGAGAATTGTATAATCTTATTAAAGTTGGATTATAAGAATTATTGAGGCTAAAATCTCTTTTTTACCACTTTTTATTTTTTCATCTCTTGCATCTAAAAAAAATTAACACATGCTTTTTCGAAATTTTACCCACAATCGTATTATTTTACCAAACACTCACCTCACTTCTTTTGGTACTAATAAACTCATCTTCTTAATTCTTTATTTAAATAATTCTCGTAATCTTCAGTTTCATCTACATAATCTTATACCAAACGGGCCTTTAGTTGTTTGGACGAATTTAAAAACAGACGAACCGCTTTCTATCTAGTAAAACTGCGACACACTGTGTATTCGATAATTTGTTGTCTTCTACCGGCATAGAGCTAATTTTTTGTTGAAACAATTTGGTTTACTAGGCTTTTTCTAGTTTTGTGTTTAGTAAATGTACCCTTAATATAAGAGTGTGTAGAGTTTGAGAATAAATACAAAAGGTTTGAGTATATTTACTTAATTGAAACATTAAAAAGCCTAGTTACTATACTAGTTTCTCGAAAAGGCCTAGTTACCAAAATTGCCCATTTTTGTTTATTAATTCCAATAAGTACATTCAAGAGCATGAATCTATGGGTATGATATAATAGTGATATCCATGAGCATCACTTATTGAAGTGACTCGTATTTATTAAAAAGTTTTCAGTTATATTTTTACATCGTATTTAATATAATTAAATTAACTGATGAGTCACGAAAGTATATATAAATATATTCATCCAAGTTGATCTTTGTCGAATCACCCAAACCCCACCCTCTAGACTTGAAGTGGTGGTGAGATTATGATTATGAGTTAGTTGACGCAAAAACAGATAGAAACTATTTAATTGTATGATAACATTTTAAAAATATATATATGAATATACGATGATATGTTTGATCATTCCCTACGTTATCATACAAATGACAAAATCTAACCTACGAAAATGGCAAAAACACTATGGATGTGATTACGAACTCTTCATTTATGTGACTTCCGTTGAAATTAGATTGATTAATTTAATTAGATCATAATAATAGAATATGAGTGTAGATGTACGTTTTGCCTCAAGATTTGTTACACGTACTAACAATAAATGTAATTAAGCAAGTGTACACGGCTTTCATAAGTCGATTTTAACGAGTTAACTAGACGTGACCAACACTAATCGAGATAATGAAGATGTTGATATGTTTTGAATTGGGTTTGCCATATGTTTGAGTTTTAGTTGTTTGACTTAGTTTTATATTTGGTGCCCAAGTCTATCTAACATAGAGTTTCGTTACTCTATATATTGTTGTGGCTTCAATTATTAGTTCATATGTATTATGAAACTCCTCAATTAAATTTGTCTACAAAGTGGACGCGCCAATTTTTGGACGAACCACTATAAATTTGTGTTTGTCGTCTTTCTTGTTTGATGAATTTTAATCTTTCTCAGTAATTCCGCACAATAAACTAGTACCAAAGCTTTGAGTTCTTTGATTTTCTGTAACCTTGGAGAAAGATGTCTTCTTTGAACATGAATATCGACAAATTCATAAGGAGGAATAATTTCAGTATGCGACAAATCAATATGTGAGTATTGTTGAAACCACAAGGCTTATGGGGGTCGTTGTCAAGGAAGGAATCCGATAAGGAAAAGAGCGATGTTGCTGAGAAGGCCACTCATAAGGATAAGGAGCATTCGACCATCGTGTTGTGTCTCGTAGCTGATGTCTTATGCGAGGTTTCAGATCAAGATACCGCAATCAAACTGTGGTTAAAGTTGGATAGCCTCTACATGACAAACTGACAAAACCTCTCACCAACAACTGATGTCCTTGAGTTCCTAGTATACCATGCTCTTTCGATATTGAATTTGCAAACCCTAGTATTTCCCCGAGGCTTCATGTATGACTAAATATACCTAGCTTCACAACGAAAAGGTCTTAGTAAATTAAAGCAAAATCACCCAAAAGGAAACAAAGTGTGTCAAATAAACAATATCAATGACATTTCAATAAAGATTGAATCATTTAACCTCCAAATCATTTAAGATCAATGACCTAAATCTACGTACAATAACAAGAGTGTAAGAGTTTATGTTAGGAACTAGAATAAGAGGAGAAGATCTTAACTCAAGGATCTCACAATCATCCAATTGAGCAATTTTCTCGTAGGAAAACAGAATAAATAACACCTAATATTAAATAAAAAAAACTTATTTTTCAACAACTAAACTAAGGGCCTGTTTGGTATGCCTCATTCACTCGAATGAATCAACTGAATGAGTTTCAATGCCGTTCGGTGGTGCATTTTGGTGTTCAGTCACTCGACTAAATCGAATGAAATCTTCGGCTGAATGGAATGAAACATTCATTCGAGGGGTACGGGTTGAATTGAATGAATATTAATTTGATGACTTTTCTACCCTTGAAGAAATTGAAGGGTTTAGGGATTTTCATTCTGAAACGTAGCAAGGGTTCTTCTCCTTCACTTCTTCTTCTTGCCGTCGCTCAATGCTTCACAACAGCTTCGTCAAGATCAGATCCGTCGGTGAGTAGGTATTCTCCTCTTCACTGATTCGTCTTTTACTTGTTTTGTTGGCCTTCCTCACGTTGCTCATTGTTGTTGCCCTTCCTTGTCGCTTAATTTCTAGGACCTTGAATTCCGCATCCTCGATTGAAGGTAAATAACCCTAACGACTCATTGTGATATTAAATTTTGTCTTCCTCTCGTCGCTCACTAAATCGTCTTCTCCTTCTTTGTTGTTTTTTTGTTTCTGATTCATTGTGAAATTGAATGACACAAATGGAGGATGTAGAATGTAACATTTGTTCTGAGAGAATGTAGAATCTAAACTAAACATGAAGTAGGATTGTTCTGAGGGGCCTCTACTTTAGATGCTCACTGTTGACTGTTATTCACACACCAACTTGAAATGAGCTTTAGATGCTTACTGTTGATTGTTAGATATCAAAGTCACAAACTGAGGATGTAGAATGTAATATTTGTTTTGAGAGGATGTTGAATCTAAACTAAACATGAAGTAAGATCGTCGTGAGAGGCCTCAATTAGAAGAGATGAGCTTTAGATGCTCATTGTTGATTGTTACTCACACACCAGCTTGAGATGAGTTGTAGATGAGATTTAGATGCTCACTGTTGACTGTTAGATATCAAAAAGTCACAAACTAAGCCTGAATATTGTTTGCCCATAAGCGTGCGTGCAAATAAGATTTAAATTTATAAAATTGAAATCAAAGCAAGCGAACCCGCACTGTACAGATCGGCGTAGTAAAGCAAGAATTCCAGAGTATCGAACTCAGGTATTTGGGGGGAACAAAATCAGTTCACAAGTTGTCAAGCAATAAAAGTAGCTTTGTAAATATATTGGGAAAATAACAATTCTAAAGATCCAGGTATCCAATTGTGACAATCGATTCAAGATATTCTATAGATATAAGGACAAAGTCGGGATTGCAAAGGTATAACTAAGGTAAGGTTATGTACGGTGAAGTTCCAAACCTATACGTCTCACCCAAAGGTTCTCTCTATAAATGTTGTTGAGGCTGCAATATAGAAAAGATCAAAGGATAACAATTACTCTCAAATACCCATGTTCAAACCAAAGAGATCAAAGACAAGCCAAAACGGTTAAGGTTGTGACACTCGAAACCGAAATAGAGGATGTTGAGTCTCACTACTACCTAGAAAAGGCAAGCCATAGCTAGGTTAAGGCAAATCTCTAACTTTGGATCAAAGCAAAAGCAAATAACATACAATAGAGGAAAACCACGACTGGATCTTGAGGAACCACGGCTGTGGAACTCAAGAACAGGGCGTGGAAAAGGTTGTCGACGAAGTTTCTCGTAATTCGTAGGGTCCAATCTGTTTTGGTTCTATCTATCAGCATCTAAGCCACAACAATCAACTCTTCACCTTAGAATTGCTAAAGGGTTTTAGCCAATAATCATCATTATGAAATCAATAATCAAGTTTAAAAAGGAAAAAGGATAAAATCTCAAAAACTCGATAATAGTCAAATAATCAATCTCAAATCCAAACAGGTATGTATGTTTGATGAATGCAGAAAAAGAGAACAAAAATCCTCACAATAATCTCAAGGAACAATGAAGAACTGGATGTCAATCCGTCTCCAAATGCAAACCCTAAGATAATCTCTAAGTACGCAATCTCCAAATCACGTCCTTCTCGGGATCTTCCCTGTACGTGAAGAAGGCTGGACGAGTGGAATGAGGGGCAATGGAATCTTCCTAAGCAATGATCCGAATGTCTCTCTCTTCGGGGGTGTAAGCGGCCGTCTCGTTTTCTCCCTCCTTCAGCCTTCTTATAGGGAAAAGTAGGGTTACGAAAAAACCCGATAACTATTGCTGACAAGGCAAAAAATGACATGTGGCAACGTCATGAAAATCACGGTCTAGTACAACATTCCAGGGCCGTGGTTTAGGGCGTGGAACCTTCTGGTGATCTTCGACATCACTTTCCACGATCTCAATGCTAGAACCAGGGTCGTGGTTCTCTTGATCTGGCCATGGAAACTCAAAATCCTTTATAAAAGCCTTTGTTTTGTAAAGTTCTCAAACCATGCTCCTTCCTTAGCTTCTCCAATGTGTCCTCTTGACATCTAGCATGATAAAATACTCCTATCCCTCTCATATATGCTCCAATTCAAGCATTTATTCACCTAAAAACATAACAAAGCTTGTGTAGATCTCTATATCGACAAAATAGGTGAATGTGTTCATAAATGCTTCAAACTCATATCTATGTACACAACTAATAGGGAAAAATAATCAAAACAAGTGCCTAAAATATAGTCATATTTCATGTTATCAAAATACCCCATACTTGTCACTTGCTTGTCCCCAAACAAGGTTTTCAAAAGCTTAGAACATAAGGTAGAATGAAATATAAATGCAAAACAAAACAGAAACAATCTTTTTGGTAATGTGCTTCTAATCAATAGATCATCCTCAAATCTTTCTTCATGCCTCCTTGAAAACATCCATATACATAAATCCAAATATGCAAAGCAAAAGAAATATCATAAATTGCATAAACTTAAAGACAAACATCATAACCTTCAATCAATATCAAAGTCAATCATGTGAAACTTAAATTTAGATCACCAAGTCATACAACATTGTTATGATTTCAAGGACTTTCAAGTAAGGTCAAGAATGTGAAAAGATGGGAAACTTGTAAGGGAATGTGGTGTATGATTCTGGGAAAAAGGAACAACACAACTCTTTTCTTTTTACCATTTAAACTAACACCAATTTAGAGCTTTTCTCTTTACTTTTGCACACAATTTTTCGACTTTACTTTTGGAAATATGGACAGCGGTGCACAAAAGCTGAAGCCTAGGAGATTGGCGTTTCTAATTTCGATATGCCTCAAACCCTTGATGCACATACCATAATCCATTAGGAATATCGCTCAATTCGACTTTGGAAAGACACAAACACCCGGCTTTGTGAATGGTGCCGAGTTACTCATCATCATGATTGACTTCCCCAAACCTATTTTTCTATACTTTGAATTCAAATAACTTTCATGGCCCTCCCACATCAAACATGCCAAATTCAACTCTTCCTAATTCTCGGATAGGTAAAGGAGGCAAACATTTTTATTGAGGGGCTAGATGATCAAAGAAAGAAATAAGAAAATCGAGGTGCCTTAATCATTTCATAAAAAGTGTAAGAACTTATATTGTGATTTCAACCTTCATTACTCAATATGATTTAGATAAAACTTTCACATTATTAAACTTGCAAGAAAGGTTAAACATCATACTCAATTTCTTCACAATTCATAATTCAATTCAAGCATACAAATGTCATCAAAAACTCATTCCACAAGTAGATTGATCATAGAAATCATCTCCAATCCTAGAAGCACAAAAATTTTCAAAATTTTTATGGGTTTTTCAGAGCTTTTCAATCCAATGCAATATAGTAGGGTGTGACAATAAAAGAAAGATGCAAGTGTTCATGGAAATAAGCGAAGCAAGTGTATCGAGTTATTACAGACGAGAGTCACACCCCACCCATACTTATCATACACATTTTCCTCAATGTTTAGGAAAATAAAGAAAAGAAAAAGAAGCAAAGAAAACTCACTAAGGCGGTGGAGTGGCTTGAAACATCATCATCAATCACTGCGGAGGAGGTGGCGGTGGGTATGGAAAGAAGTCTGAACTGAAGGGTCGCCTAGACTGCTGACGATAAACATCAAGAAGAATCCTCGCGTTCTCTTCCCTCTCCATGTTATCCTGCTGTTGGCGAGCCTCTACGTCGTCCGCCCTCCTAGAGAGATCACCTGCCCACGCCGGCTGCTGA
This sequence comes from Fagopyrum homotropicum, assembly GCA_033239125.1. NCBI lineage: Eukaryota > Viridiplantae > Streptophyta > Magnoliopsida > Caryophyllales > Polygonaceae > Fagopyrum > Fagopyrum homotropicum. The sequence continues at coordinate 6,991,856 of BSWB01000005.1, read as the reverse complement.
GTATACCATGAAGGAGGCTATTGTGCCCATGCTGACGGCTGCTGGTACCATGCAGGAGGCTACTGAGTCCAGGTGGAGGAGCTCACATCCAAGCCGGCTGCTGGCCGTACCAATCCGGCGCACTACTCATCCATGTGGGATGCTCACTAACATTAGCTCGGCGGGAGGAGGAAGAAGTTGAAGGCCTCAGCTGATAGGTGGATCTCCTAGGTGGCTCCGGCATATCCGCTGGCTGCTCCAGGAATGATCCAAAGTTCTTCTCATCCCCTCTTGCATCCGGATAGTCACCTCCTCCCATCTCCTCGTCCTCCTCAAATACAGCTGCATCTGGAACCTCATCGGGAACATAAGGAGGAGCTACTAACCTGTTAGTATGCATCAGAACAAAAGTCTCCTTCTAGTTGTAGCGGCCAAGCATAAGAAAGTACTCCGGAAGCCATGGAATGCCTCTACCACCTCTTTCCTCCCAAGGCATGGTTGCGGTAGGTGGACCACGGTAGCGAGGGAAGGTAAGTCCTCTAGTCATAAGACCATTGAGACCCAAAGGTCTCGCAGCTATCCTCGTACAAGCAGAATAATCTACCTCCAGCTGGTTAGCAATGTGTGTCACCATACCTCAATATCCTATATTCCCGGCTGATTTGTTCTTCACCTTACTAAGGGTGGAGGCAAGTAATGTTGCACAATCCGGCGAATGACTAGAAACCATGCAATATAGAATAAAAAGCTCATCGGCCTTGATCTTTTGAGGTGTTTCGGTTCTAGGGAAAAGGCATTACGAGCGGATCCTATGGGCAATCTTGATGGCTAAATGGTAGATGAGCTTGGCCTTAGAATCGGCCGGTTGCCAACGGTCCTCTAAAGCTACTATCATGGCTATCTCTCTCCAAAACTCTTTAGCCTTCACTCCTCTAGGAAAAGTTCCATTGAACGTCTCAATGAACCCAAACATGGTCCCAAACTGCACAATGGAGAACTCATAGTTGCGCTCCATCAACCTAAAGGATACCGTTCGATTAACGGCACTATGCTCGAAGGAAGTTATGAACTCCTTTGTGATCTCTTCATACGCATCCTCCCTTATAGAGGAGAATATGATCAACACAACCCTATCTAGCAACCAAGTCAAATCATTAACCAAATTAAGCTCTTCAAGCTCCTCCATGACAACGTACCTAGGACCTATCACATCTCTCTTAGAAATTTTCTCCATGGCTTTTCGGTAATCTTTATGGATCGTGTGGACTCTAGGGACTGATGGATCTACAAGAGGAGGTTGGGAAGAAGACCCATCACCCTTTGACTTCTTGGTTCTATTGGATTTCCTCGTTCCAAACATTTTCTCTCAACTCAGAAGAAACCACGACCTGTTCTTAGAAAAACACGGCCGTGGAACTGTACGGACCCATGTAATTTCTCGATTTCGCTCACAAATTCAGAAAATGCACATCAAACTCAACAATCACAGCCCTAAACTATTTCCAATTCCAATTTCGTCCAGTTCTCCTAGAAACTTGCAAGAAAAAATGAACAAAAGAAGATATAGAGAGAAAACCTAGGGTTTGGATTTGAAAAAATCCAAATTCCTTTCCGATGGTTGATTGTTTGCTCAGTTTGATGATGGAATCTTGTAGAGGATTCGATTTGCTTCAATTTGGGTTGAAGAATCGTTCGAATTGGTCAACGGATGAAAGATTACGGGTATACGGCTATTTTGGCGTTTTAGGGCGTGGTTTTGGGGTGTGGTTGAGAAGAAGAAGTGAGTTTTTGTGAAGAAGAGGGAAATATATAGTGGCCGTAAAAATTTGGAAAACCACAGCCAGTCGGGGTGTTCCACGGCCGTGGTTTTTCCCGTGGAATCCTCTAATCTGTGCTAAAAATCCAAGTTTTGTCAATCTTTTGGCTTTTCCTCCCTTCCTTTGCTCATTCCTTATTCCTGGCATCCAAAACCACAACATACTGGAAGGTATCGAGGGAAAACAAACAAAAACAACTAAACTAAATTAATCTAAGAAAGAAAGAAAAACAAAAATGAAAATCCTTGGGTTGCCTCCCAAGAAGCGCTTTGTTTTGGGCCCGTAACTAGACCGTTCCTATGTTTAAATGAGGCCAATCGGAGCGATTTCCTCAGCTTGGAACTCCGGTGAGTACTTCTTTAGTCGTTGACCTCCCAAGAAGAGCTTTGAATCGTCGGGCTATGAAGTGTGAACCTCCGTCACTAATGATGGTTTGTGGTGTCCCAAACCTTAGGAAAATAGTTCTATTAAAGAACTTGACAACCACCATAACATCGTTAGTTGGAGAGGCAATAGCTTCAAGACATCTCGAAACATAATCTACAACGAGAAGTATGTATTAGTTTCCGCAAGATGATAGGAATGGTCCCATGAAATCAACTCCCCAAACGTCAAAGATTTCCACCTCTTGAATGTTGTTGAGAAGCATCTCATTCCTCCTAGAGATATTTCCTGTTCTTTGACAAGCATCACAACAATCAACAAAGGTTTGCAAATCCTTAAATAATGTAGGCCAAAAGAATCCGGATTGCAATACCTTAGCGCTAGTTTTATGGGAACTAGCGTGTCCTCCACAAGAAAGTGAATGACAATGACGAATGACACTTTGCATTTCGTCTTCCGGCACACATCTTCTTATGATGCCGCTGGGATCTCTCTTGAAGAGTAGAGGCTCATTCCAATAGTATTGGCGGACATCCCTAAAGAACTTCTTTCTTTGTACATAGGATAGCCCGGGAGGTATTTCCTGACAAACCAAGTAATTTACAAAATCAGCAAATCAAGGTTCGTTACCTCTAGAAATCTTATCGATGCATTATTCCACTATGTGTAAGTGTTCATCCGGGAAGGAGTCATCGATGGGTAAGTTGTCGCCTTCGGTGTGTGGTAGACGACTTAAGTGATCCGCAACAGAATTTTCGGAGCCTTTCTTGTCGCAAATCTCTAGATCGAATTCTTGGAGAAGAAGAATCCATCTAATAAGCCTCGGTTTCACATCTTTCTTGGTGAGCGAATACCGTATTGCTGAATGGTCCGTGTATACAATCACCTTCGCTCCTACAAGATAAGAACGAAAATTTTCAAAAGCATATACAACGGCTAAAAATTCCTTTTCCGTCGTGGCGTAGTTGAGTTGCGCTTCATCTAGCGTCTTGCTAGCATAGTAGATGGCATGAGTGCAACCTTCCTTCTTTTGTCCAGGCACTGCTCCAACAGCTACGTCACTTGCATCACACATAACCTCGAATGGAAGATTCCAACCCGGAGGTTGTATCGTCGGGGCTGAGATGAGAGCTTCTCGAATCTTATAGAAGGCATCTAAACGTTCCTACGAAAAATCAAAATTAGCATCCTTCATAAATAGATTAGCTAGTGGTTTATAAATTTTCGAGAAATCTTTGATGAATCTCCTATAAAACCCTGCATGTTCTAGGAAACTTCTTATCCCCTTCACGTAAGATGGAGGAGGAAGCTTCTCTATCGTCTCTATCATAGCCTTGCCAACTTCGATCCCTTTATTAGAGATCAAATGTCCTAGCACAATGCCTTAACCATAAATTGACACTTCTCCCAATTTAGAACAAGGTTAGTGTCTTCATATCTTTGCAAAACAAGAGAAAGGTTAGCAAGACAATTGTCAAATGAGGAACCATAAACTGAAAAATCATCCATAAAAACCTCTATGATTTCCTCAATATATTCCGAGAAGATGGCCATCATACAACTTTGAAAGGTGGCTGGAGCTTTACAAAGTCCGAATGGCATCCTCCTATAAGCAAACGTCCCCCATGGGCACGTGAATATGGTCTTCTCTTGATCGTCTGGGTGAATCGGAATCTAAAAGAAACCACTATAACCGTCAAGGTAACAAAAATAGGAGTGTTGTGCTAACCTTTCAAGCATTTGATCGATGAATGGTAGCGGGAAGTGATCCTTCCTAGTTGCATTGTTCAGCTTGCGGTAGTCAATGCACATCCTCCACCCTGTTACGGTTATTGTCGGAATGAGTTCGTTTTTCTTGTTGGCCACAACGGTCATTCCTCCCTTCTTTGGGACAACTTGAAAGGGGCTCACCCACTTGCTATCGGAGATAGGATACATGATACATGCGTCAAGTAACTTAAGGATTTCTTTCTTCACGACCTCTTTCATGATCGGGTTTAACCGTCTTTGAGGTTGTCGTGAAGGCTTGTAATCCTCCTCCATTAGAATCTTGTGCATACATAAAGATGGTTTAATTCCTACAAGATCCTCTATGGCATAACCTAAGACTTTCTTATGTTTCCTCAAAACAGCCATAAGTTTATCATCTTCATCTTCCTTTAAATCGGAATTGATAATAACGGGAAAGGTAGAATTAGTTCCAAGAAACATACTAAAGATGTGTGGGAAGCGGCTTCAATTCCAAAGCTATTGATGCCTTTGATGTGTCTTGAGGTGTGTCTGATGCTTCCTTAGAAGTCTCCAAGGGTGTGCGAGTAGTGGAAGAAGAATCAAGAGTGTTTGTAGAAAGAACGGAATTGTTCTTAGCATTTTCCAAAACCACGGTACCTCTGCTACTTCCACGGCCGTGGTTTAGGGCGTGGAAGTCTCTGGTGCTCTCGAAATAACACTCTACGGGCTGAATTGGTGGAACCACGGCCATGGAATAGCACGACTGGCCGTGGTTTCTCACATTTTCTGAGCCATCGTGAAATTTCTCGAACTCTTCATCTTGCACTTCTTTTAGTTCCTCCAAGGCTTCAACCTCAACATTGCAATCCTCTTCTTCTCCCTTTTCCATGATGCTCATGGTTATGACTTTTTGCAATGGATCTTTATACAAAATCGAACTCACTTCCTCTCTAGATGCCTCTTCGTCATAGATGTTGAACATATCCTCTCCAAGTGCAGGTTATTTCGCCAAAGTTGAGAGAACAAATTCAACCTTCTCTTCTCCTATATCGAAGGCTAATCTAGCGTTCTTGCAATCCACCATACAACCGGAGGTTGCAAGAAAAGGTCTCCCAAGTATGATCGGGACTGGACAATCTGCAGGAATATCAAGCACAACAAAATCTATGGGAATATAGAACTTACCGAGCTTGACTGGGACGTCTTCAATGATACCTACGGGTCGAGTTACGGATCGATCTGCCATGTACAACGTCATTTTTACCGGTTTAGGTTCACCTAAACCGACCTTCCTACACAAAGCAAGCGGGATGATGCTTATGCTTGCTCCTAAGCCACAAAGAGCATCGTATGTGACTTCTCCAACTCCTATTGGAATACAAAATGACCCGGATCTCTCAGCTTTGGGGGCTATTTCTCCGTCATTGTTTTGATGAGCTCCGAAGATTCCGAACTCATCTTGCCTTCTCCAAAGTCTTCCAGCTTCCTCTTGTTAGAAAGGATCTCTTTAAAGAACTTCTTGTAAGCGGGCATACCTACAATTGCTTCAATAAAAGGTATGTTAATATGCAGTTTCCTCATTAGATCAATGAACTTACTGAATTATTTGTCTAGACGCGCTCTTGCTCTAGATTGTGGAAATGGTAGAGGAGGTTTGTAAGCTGGAGGAGGAACATAAACATCTTCCTTCTCCTTCTCCTTTTCTTTCTCTTTCTCGACGGGGACTTCTACAAACTTGGGTTGCGGGTCGGTGGTTGTTACACCACTTCTAGTTGTGATAGCCATCACCCTTCCTTTCGGGTTGTCCTCCACCTTTCCGGGAAGCTTCCCTTGATCTCTAGGAACTTCTCCGGCTTTGCTGAAAACTTGATTTTCTAAAGCTTTGTGTGCTTTATCAACCGAGGTAATGTAGTTCTCCAATCCTTGTAACTTTCCCAAGATCATTTCCATCATAGGATCGGGTTTGTCCTTCTCCGGTTTGCTTGAGCTATTTGATGTTTGCCCCTGACTTTTCAAAGGGGTAGAAGAAGAAGGTGGTGTTAGTGAATTTCTAGCATGTGAATAGAGATTACCGGAATTTTGTTGGTTGTTCCTCCAATGGTTGCTGGAGTTCATGTTGTTGTTGTTCCAATTGTTGTTCCGGTAGTTGTTCCTATTCCCTTGATTGTTGTTATCCCTTCCTAAGTAGCTAACGCCTTGCTCCTTTGTCTTTTAAAGGCTGGATTTTAGGACTTCCTTTAGCTCTTTGATTTTATTATTGAGGGAGAAAATTTGAGCATGAGCAGCTTGAGTTAACTTTGCTCCCGGATATCCTGAATTTCGATTCCCATCATCAACTTTCCTATGGGAATACCTCTCAATCACTTGGGCTTGCTTCTCAATGAAGTCCCAAGCGTCATCCTCTCTCATGTCCATGAAAGTTCCGCAAGAAAGGGATTGAAGCTTGAATTGTGTTTCCACATCCAACCCCTTGTAGTAGATCTCCAATAGTTCCAGCTTTGAAATGCCGTGGTGCGGGCAATCCAATAGAATATCTTGAAACCTTTCCCAAGATTTAAACAAGCTTTCGTTAGGTTTCATGTAAAAAGCATTAATCTTACCTCTAATTTCCGCCGTCTTGGATGGCGGAAAGAACTTGGTGAGGAATTCCGAAGTCAAATCCTCCCATGTGTTAAGTCTTCTAGCTGGAAGAGCTTGATACCAAGCTAAAGCATTGTCCTTCAAAGAGAAGAAGAACGGTTTTATCTTGTAGTTGACAACCCTCTTCGGCTTCAATGTCTCCATGAGAATCTCGAAATTCTGTAAGTGTTGGTATGGAGATTCAGCATCTATTCCACCAAATTGACTTTGGTGAACCATGTTAATAACTTGCGGGCTAAACCCGAAATCCTGGGCATCTTCACCTTCGAAATTCACACCTAGACGGCGTGGTTGCTGAATTGGATCCATCCGTTGCCCAAGAGTTCGTGGTTCATCTTCGACTTGAGCGGCCCTCACTTCTCTAGCGGGAATACGAGGATCAGCTTGTACTCTAGGATTGTCACGGACTCGATGGATTATTGGATCGATATCCTCTAACTCCGGCATATCATCATCATCGGATGATTCAACTCTAATGGACTTAGTTGATTTAGCTTTCTTCTTCTCAGCGTCATTTCTCTCCAGTTTCATCTCTAGAATCATAGCTTTAAGCTCCTCAATTTGAGCTTGATTTCTCTCTCGATCAGCTCGAGCAACAGCTTGCTCTTCGAGACGTAGTCTTTCACTTGTATTCAATTGAGCTTTAGGAACCTCCAACTCTTGTTGGTTGTTCTTCTCGTTATGTTCAGCCATCCTTTTCTCCCTTAACTTTCGCCTCAAGGTTTTCTCAAGTTCGGGATTAAAAGGAACGAGGTCTTCGGTATATCTAGACCTTCGCATACACCTAAAAATTTCTGCAAAAAATCACTCAAAAAGAAAGGTCAAATAACAAGAGCAAAGCTCCCAAGCTCGACAACCGAGAGCCGAATTTGGCCTAGACCAAATCCCCAACAACGGCGCCAAAAACTTGTTCGCCCGTAAGCGTGCGTGCAAATAAGCTTTAAATTTATAAAACTGAAATCAAAGCAAGCGAACCCGCAGTGTACGGATCGGCGTAGTAAAGCAAGAATTCCAAAGTATCGAACTTAGGGATTTGGGGGGGAAAAATCAGTTCACAAGTTGTCAAGCAATAAAAGTAGAAGCTTTGCAAATATATTGGGAAAACAACAATTCTAAAGATCCAGGTATCTAGTTGTGACAATCGATTCAAGATATTCTATAGATATAAGGACAGAGTCGGGATTGCAAAGGTATAACTAAGGTAAGGTTATGTACAGTGAAGTTCCAAATCTATACGTCTCACCCATAGGTTCTCTCTATAAAGTTTGTTGAGGCTGCATTATAGAAAGGATCAAAGGATAAGAATTACTCTCAAATACCCATGCTCAAACCAAAGGGATCAACGACAAGCCAAAACGGTTAAGGTTGTGACACTCGAAACCGAAATAGAGGATGTTGAGTCTCACTACTACCTAGAAAAGGAAAGTCAAGGCTAGGTTAAGGCAAATCTCTAATTTTGGATCAAAGCAAAAGAAAATAACGTACGACAGAGGAAAACCACTGCTGGATCTTAAGGAACCACAGCCGTGGAACTCAAGAACAGGCCGTGGAAAAGGTTGTCGACGGAGTTTCTCGCAACTCTCAAGGTCCAATATGTTTTGGTTGAATCTATCATCATCTAAGCCACAACAATAAACCCTTCACCTTAGAATTGCTAAAGGGTTTTAGCCAATAGTCATCATCATTGAATCAATAATCAAGTTTAAAAAATAAGAAGGATAAAATCTCAAAAACTCGATAATAGTCAAATAATCAATCTTAAATCCAAACAACAAGTATGTATGTTTGATGAATGCAGAAAAAGGAACCAAAAATCCTCCCAATAATCTCAAGGAACAATGAAGAACGGGATATCAATTCGTCTCTAAATGCAAACCCTAAGATAATCTCTAAGTACGCAATCTCCAAATCACGTCCTTATCGGATCTTCCCTGTATGCAATGAAATCTTCCTAAGCAATGATCCGAATGTCTCTCTCTCTTCGGGGGTGTAAGCGGCCGTCTCGTTTTCTCCCTCCTTCAGCCTTCTTATAGGGAAAAGTAGGGTTACAAAAAAGTTTGATAACTATTGCTGACGTGGCAAAAAAATGACATGTGGCAACGTCATGAAAATCACGGTCTAGTACAATATTCATGGGCCGTGGTTTAGGGCGTGGAACCTTCTGGTGATCTTCGACATCACTTTCCACGATCTCAATGCTAGAACCACGGTCGTGGTTCTCTTGATCTGGCCGTGGAAACTCAAAATCCTTTGTAAAAGCCTTTGTTTCGTAAAGTTTTTTTTACCATGCTCCTTCCTTAGCTTCTCCAATGTGTTCTCTTGACATCTAGCATGATCAAATACTCCTATCCCTCTCATATATGCTCCAATTCAAGCCTTTATTCACCTAAAAACATAACAAAGCTTGTGTAGATCTCTATATCGACAAAATAAGTGAACGTGCTCATAAATGCTTTAAACTCATATATATGTACACAACTAATAAGGAAAAAAAATCAAAACAAGTGCCTAAAATATAGTCATATTTCATGCTATCAAATATGTATGAAGAGATTAATAAAATCAAAGAACAAAATATATGAGCCGTTTGTTGATATTTTTCTTTATTAATATGTAAATATGAGTTAGCTAGGCTAACCTTACAAAAATGATTCTTATGTTTTTTAATTACTCTTGTAATACAAAGCTGGTGCGATAAGTAGACAAGTATGATCTACTTGTTAGCAAAAGCATCATCAATTATAAGTTGAACTGGAGATTCAATGTAGATTCATTATGTCTAGATGTTTGCAAGACCAACTAAAATAAAAGTATGAAGAGAGAGAGACCTCAAGCATATTTTTATATGTTTGCCCTACCTTTTGGCTTATTGAATAAGGCCTCAAGTTATGTCAGGTCTAGTTTGTGTGTTTTACTAGTTCTCTTCCTTTTATTGGTTCTCTTTCTTTTAGATGCATGGATTTGTTAGGCCTCAAGTTATGTTAGACTGTTACACTGGATATCTGGATTTGTTAGGCCTCAAGTTATGTTAGAATGTTACATTGAGGATTTAGAAACCTACATCGTCAGCTTTTGTGTTTTACTGGTTCTCTTCCTTTTTGATGCCCAACTTGTGTCTTTTAATGATTCTCTTTCTTTTACTGAGTTGTTAAACATATATTTTGTGTCTATTTGGTTGTGTTGTTAAACATATATCATATTCAAAACTTGTTTGTCAGTTTCCCTCTTATTATTTTATTAGTAGACATACCAGAATCAATAGGACAATTTTCCTTACCTTGTGATGCATCATTTATGTATGAGTTTGATCCCGAGGTATCTGACTCCCCTACGGATATTGATTCATACCATGTCGTAAGCAATCTAATCTCTTTTCATTCCATCAGATTTGTAGAATAGAATCATTTGAAGTGATGTTTTCCTGTTTACATTATTGGCAACTATTTGTTGATGATTTAGAGGAAGATCTGTTTGACACTCCCGTGCAACAATCTGATACGGCCATCCGTATGAAAGAGGTTGCTCGTAGACTCATTAGTGTCAATGATAGACTAGAACATGAAATTGAAACCACAAATCAAAATCTGATCAACGTCGAGTCAGCCAACCAGGAGGTGTATGACCATGTGTCAAATTTGGCTTCCTCAAACATACAACTGCCTTTAAGACTAGAGGAGGCCAATTTAAGAACGAGCGAGAATGCCAGAAGAGTAGAAATATTGATGGTCATACTACTTGCCGTCGTTATTTGGGTTGTTGCTAAATTCTGCCACAAGTTGGGCACCTAAATGTATTTATTTTTTTGTTCTCTTTTGTATATGTAATATGCCTTCAAACCGTCTGCCTCATTTTTGTGCACTACTACATTTTGCGTACCATATAAGTTAATATATATACTAAAATAGTTGTGATTATTTTGATAATTAAACTTATCTATTTTGCATATGTCTTTGCATGATTCTGATCACCCAAGGTTTCACAAGAAATACAATTAACTTAGTTTAACAACATGGTAGTCCTTATTTGCATTATAATATCTGCCCTTCAAATATTGTATAGACAATTAATCCTTCTATCATTCCGTATTTGAGCTGCTATTGCATCACGCGTGTCTCGCATCCCACCTGGTAGTTCATTTCCCCCATTACCATTATTTTCATCATTCTCATCTTCTTCAAACTCTTGGTCAATAATTTGTTCGACTCTTTCATCATCGAAAAAATCATCTTTTTTTATGGTGTATAAGGATGTATTTGTGGAGCTAGAATGAAGCATGCAATGATGATATCAATCTGGGTCTCAATGTTATAACTCGACAACTGCTTAAAGATTCTCCATCTCTCCTTACATATCCCGAATGCATGTTCGATGTGACTATATGTTGAAGAGTGAATACGGTTGAATCCTTTTGTATAATTTTTTGGTCTATCCCGTTAAATTTCAACCTAGTGGTATTTGACTTTTGAGTATGACATCATGTACCCTTACTTATCAGGGTATCCTTTGTCCGCTAAATAGTGTTTTATTATTGAAAATTACATTTAAATATGCATGTCAGGCTATAAAAAAATATTAGAGGAACCAGTCTTGTACGTTACCTGGTGGTGGATGTGGAAAATTGAGACCTCTTGTAGTTAAAGCATGATGGAAAACCTTAGCATCATGTGCACTTTCTTCTCAACCAGCTGATGTAAATGTGAAGTACATATCAAAGCCATAAACTGTCATGACATTGAAAGTTGCCCCACCTTTACGTCCTCTATATGGCATTTGTTCTTCAATTGGGATTGTTTCATTGATGTGAGTCCCGTTTATGCATCCGATTGCCCCCTAAGTACCACTAGAATGTTATCAAGTGATTGCTTACAAAATTAGTTGTTATAAGTTTAGACCCGGAGTACCTTAAAGTATTTGTATCTAGTATCCTTCAATATCTTATCCGGGATGGGTGTAAACCGAGGGTCACATGGTTGTAATAATTTGCTTGTTAGTGTGTTGAATTTGCTTCCGCGTCTTGTAATAACTTCCAACACTTCATGGATTGTTCGGCTAAATGTGTCCCCTGATCTTTGAAATCTTTCACAAGTCCCACAGCTTGAAACACCAGCAGCCAATGTGTACAATAAGTGATGACATAATTTATGACACTAGTTTAGGCATTCATTTAGATGGTTTTCCCCTCATTCGTGCATGATTTAGCATTAGTTCATGACGTTTATGCTTAATCGAGTCATATTGCTAGAAAAGACGTCCACACGAGCTTTTGTCAGCTTTGTAGGTATTTTGGGGATCTTTTGGACGTTATTGATGCATTCGAGATTCAAGCCTTATGGTGGCTCATACCCGGAGTTCCGAAGGAGCAAGTTTGGAGCAAAGAAGAGGACAAAAGACTTAATGGTGCATGCCTTGCACCAACTCATGACTTGGTGGTCCAAAGGAGGCTGATACATGAAAATATTGGTCCAGTGCAAATAAATCTCAGCCAAGATTTGTCCTGAGCCATCCGAGATTCTTGTTCAGGACAGCTCCGACACTTGTCACACGATTCCTTTGCCCGACCCTTTGTTACCTTTGGTGGAGTATATCTTCGGACTTGAAAGATAACCTATCTCTCTCTTCTTCCAATCCCCTTGTGGGTGTTCTTGGTGGAGATTAGATTAGATCATATCACACATTAGTTCTAAGTGAGTTTGAGTGGTTTTAAGTGAGATTGTTGTGATAGCTTGTAAGTTCTGACCTTGGAGCTGCCTTGGAAGTGTTGTATGACTTGTGTAAACTCCTATCCAGCTAAGTATCATTTGCTTTCATTGTTGTTTGTCTCATTATCTTGCCATGGAATGCATGCATGCTTGTATGAGGGATTTTTCCTTTGAAGTGTATGTTGTTGGCTGAATAGTTGTGATTCTAGGGTGATGAAATGATGATTATGGCTTGGATGATGATAGATTGGACTTGCATATTAGCATAGGATGATTTGTGTTCGAAAACCTAGCTCACACCAAAATCTCGGCCTATTCTTCATGCTATTTCGGCTGAGATTCCATGGTCCACTCGAGATTATTGTTTTGTTGTTCGTATGTTGATGAATCCGAATGTTGGGATGATAGATTTGTTGAAATCCTAGTGTTAGTTGAGCTTAATCTAGCTTAGGGTGACCCATGTTAGCAAACTAATTGAGGAATGAGACTTACCAACCGATTTCCGCTCTTAGGTATAGAAGATGATGAATTCTAGGTAGTAGTAGCCTCAAAAACCGTTGTTGGATTGAGTGTGCTAGGATCGTTGCTTAAGACTTACCTTTTTTGATACTTACCTAGTAAGGAGGGGTTTGACCCTTAGGTAGTGGCACCGTTTGTGTAGAATTCTTGACCTTAGCTCCTTGAGACATACCTAGTAATAGGACTTTGGTTTGAGACTAGTGGAACATGAGACTTACCCGGTAATTTTTCCCTTTAGAGAAATGCCCTTTATCGAACAACCACCGCTTATCCTTATGTAAGAGCCTTAGTCTTTTAGAGATCCCGCAACTGCGCCTCAGTTGAGACGTAGGTGCTGAGTTGTGATGAGGCTTGCCTGAGCCGCCTCTGCGGCCAAACCAGCCGCCCCAACGCCCTGATGAGCCGCCTCTGCGCCACCTGGGTTCGCTCTTGCGGATTCTAGTGTGCTGCAACCGGCATTGTTGACCTTTACCTGTGCTTTTGGATGGCTTCCTATATAAGCCATTTCTTTGCTTCTAGAGGAGGGTTTCTCATCTTCTTCCATCTCCATTTTCTCTCCTTTCTCTCTTCTTCTCTCCTTCTCCTCCTTTGGATCTTCTTCTTGATTTCTCCTTGTTTTGAAGAGAGTTTGTTTTTTTGGTTGATGATAATGATGTTGATGGTTGTTGCTGTCCTGTTGAGAGAGCCAACTATGGTTGTCGTGTGAGATTTCTTCCTCTGTCAAAGCTCAGATTTGTAAGCTCTTCATCTTCCTCTTCTTTCTTTCTTCCCTTCTTATTTTCTTCCTTCTTAGCTTAAGTTTCCACAAGCTTGATCTTGTGATGAGCTTCCTAGGCATGTGTTGATATCTATATGTATATATATGTATGTATTTGGCTGTTGGATAATGAAGAAGTGAAGAGAGACGAGTAAAGGATTGAAGAGAAGTCGAAGACAAGCTCACTACTATTCAACCACCCTTGCGCCTGGTGTACCACCGCCCTGCGTGTGGAGCCACCACCCCTGCGCCTCCCTCTGTCCAGCTCCTGCGTCTTCCTTGTCACGCAGGTGCGTCTTATTCAAGGCTTTCCTAGGATGGCATGGACCCTTTCCATTCCTAGTGTGAGTGTTTGGTAGCATGCTAGGCATGTTTATGAGGTTAGGATGATGATGGTTATGATATCGTTATGTGCCGGTTATGGCTTTGAGGATTAGTAAGTTGTGAGGTTTATAGGTTGATTATGATTCTTATGGATCCCTTGGGTTTAGGTGTGACCCCATTGATGGATAGGAGATTGATATATCTATGTGCCTTGTTATTAGAGAGTGTTATTATCTAGATTGAGGATGATCGTGGTTGAGAATATCAGAAGTTGAGGTAAGTCCGTATAACTTACTTAACTACCATCCTTGTATTGGGTGTATGCATGAGTGGTGTGCGTTATATACTTGATAGCATGCGATATCATTTATTACCGACCTATACTTTATTGATAGCCCCCTTGCAGTGGCAGTGATAACCTTTGTCTTTCATCTTGTAAGGAGTCTGGGAGGTTCTTTGAAGTCAAGCCAGACTAGTATACGGGATGGGCACTTCACCACTCCCATAGGATACACAGGTAGTGCGTCGATACTACTCCAGCAGGCTATAGCACCCAGAAGCGAGCATGATACGTTCCTCATGTCACATAGTTTCATATATCTATATATATACGATTTGAGTGGATGACCTTATATATAAAGATAATTAAACGGGTAAATGTGTGACAACATGAATATGTGTTTATGATTCCATGACTTGTGCTTGTGCTTATGCATTACCTTACATATGAATGGTTAGCTAACGGTTGTATACCGTGTTGTAGATGCTTTTGTTCGCTCTCAAACGTGTGTTTATGGTGAACGATATAGCTTTAAATATGAGCCTGAAACAATATAAGAATCCGCAGTGTATGGATCAATTATAATAACGGCAAATACTCCAAGGTTGAACACAAGGACTATGGTGAAACAAAGATCGGTAATTCAGGTTGTCAATAAGCAACAAAGCAAAATATCAAAGATTATGTAATATTGAGATAAAGAAAATGCAAATTCTAGAGGTCAAAGCATCCAATTGTGGTTCTAACTCAAGATCTCAAAAGATAACATGGACAAAGCTGAGGTTTACAAAGGGAACATGTTTCTAAGGTTGGAATAGATCACCGGGTAAATCTCACTACTCACTATCCCAAACCAAATATCCTCTCACCGGGTAAGTCTCAAGGTACTAAGGAAAGAAACTATAATATCAAACCAACACACCACCCAAGGGAATAGAACTAACCTTTACCGGGTAAGTCTCAGGCTAACTCTCAAAGATGGGATGAAGGCACACTCGAACCCTAATAAAGGATAAACCTTTATTACCAAACACTCATGATCTTGGGTATACAAACAATGGAATCACCGGTAAGTCTCCTCCTAGGCTTGCGTTAAACCAGGAAATGTATAACAAGGATAGGATTTGGCAAACTGAAACCTCAACTTAGATAAGGATCAGGAAAGGTCTCGCCTCGCTCAGTTCATGTTCCATCTGAGTCGAGATGTTCTATGACTGACCGAGGTGTTCTTTGGTTAAGGTAAAGGCTTGAGCTTTCAGGGTCCACTGAGGTAAAGGCTCATTCTTTCATCGTCTTTCCCACAACCTTCAACCAATCACCCTAGAACCGCACAAAGAACTTAGACAACAATCATTATGATAACAATAATCAAATATGTGAAAAAGGAATCAATATTCAAACAAAAAAAACCTTAACAAAAAGGTCTCAATAACTCAATTAAACAATCAAACAAACAATTAAACTGCGTTTCTCAATCACAAACCAAAAGACAACAATCAAGCAATCTAAGAAAACCTTACAACTTTCTTCAAAGCCTTCAACCTTCCTTCAAAGCCAACTTCCTTCCTTGGATCTTCCAAACTCTCTAACATCCTTCAACTTTCAGATCTCAAACTTCTTAAACATCTAGAAAATCCATCCTATTATATAGGAGAATCACTTGCCAAAAATAAAAGATCTCAACCAAGAATAAAAGATCTCGTGGGTTGTGGACCGTTCGCCTCGGTCCAGCCCATCAGAAAGATCACCTCGGTCGAGGTGACACTATAGCCATCCGAGGTGTATCTCAGTTGTGTGTAAATCTCTCTAATCTGGTCCAAAATCAATCTTTTGTCCAATTTCCATGGTTCCTAAGCCTTTCTTGTAGCTCCTCAATGCTTCATAATGTAGCTCCAATGACTCCTTAACTTCTTTAGCTCCATATTGTTCCAAAACGTGCTATTTTCCCTACAATCACAATGAAACTAGGTGTAGACCTCGATTCTTGCAAAGGTAAACAAAGCAACATAGTGGTTAAAGAATATACATCCATACATGCAGATTTATGAAGATAAAATTTCTAAACCAATCCCAAAACATAGACTATAATACATGCTATCAGCTTTGCAGGATTGGAAAGCTGTAGAGTGATCCGACAGAGTGACTAGCCGAGGACTTCCGTACATAGGTGTTGCATGGGCTTTTAGGGATGTTTTGTACATGTGGATATGATGTTGTCGTTTTACACTTGGCTATGTTTTGTACACTCTTTTGTTATATAGTTGTACCATTTTTTGTATTTGTTTTTATATTTGTCGGTGCCTTGTTGTAAGGTTGACTGAACTTGTTGTCAAGCTAGGGTCAGGATCCACTGTGAGATCCTAGCCCAATGTGACACCCCGAGTCCAACAGATTTGGGGTGTTACAAAGTTGATATCAGAGCCTTAGGTTGACAACAATGACATTTGTCATTTGCGATAAAGGTCAGATAGATTATTAAACAGAACCCGAAAGGGGTTTGACGTTTTAAAAGGATTTTTTGTTTTAAAACTGTGTATACAATGTGACCACCTCTTCCTCCGGGTGATAGGACAGGGACCAACTCCCGTTGTTGATATGCTAGTGGTGGAGGATGTTCATGAAGAGATTGCTGAGAGTGTCGTTCCCGAGACTAGGAACGGTGGATCTACGAGACAACAATCACAATGAGCCCAATCAAATGACTCGGATTGTGTCTCCATGAGGGGACAAGAGTTCCACACGTACATTAGACGAGTGAAGGAGGCTGCCAGAGCAAGTAGACGTGCTCCGGATATGCCAACACAAAACGGATCTTTTGAGATGTCCCAGGGAGCTAATTAGGTACCACTTATGCCGGCATGTGCTGTTGAGACTTATAGAGCTCTAGAGGAGTATAAAAGGCCTCGACTAGACACTTGGTTGAAGGCATTTCATCAGCTGGGAGTACCACCTTTCTCTAGGAAGGTAGGATTGGAGATGGAGGTCTGGATTGGACATGTGGACTCAACTCTTGAGTCCATCAGATGTCCAGAGGGCAGACGGGTAGAGGTAGTCTAGACTCTATTCTGTGATCTAACTCAACAGTGATGGAGGACCATGCGGGGTCGAACCACTAGTTATGACCAAATGAGGAGCATGATCAGAGAGCATTTCTGCCCTACCTCACTGAGGAGGGATAAACTGCAAGACTTTGTGGAGGCAGGCTTCGAGGACGTGCTAATAGCTGATGCGATTAGTCGGTTCAGGACAAAGCTGGCATTACTAGGTCCAACTGCACCTTCTGAGGATCATCACGTGTATCTGTTCTCCCGCCGACAGAGGGAGAGTACACGTTCTTACATGGCGGGTTTTCATTGTGAGTCTCTAATAGATTACCAAGACCGGGCCTCAACTTTTGAGCGTGAACAGGCCAGTTAGAGGAGGACTTCTCAGGCGGTACGATCTAAGAAGAGAGTGTAGACTGGGCAGACTAGTGGCCTTGGTGGAGCTTCAGGTTTTGGGCAGAGCCAGAGACGTCATAGTTACCCCTCATCTGCATTGGCTGCAGAGAAGGGACGACAATGCTTCAACTATGGCGATCTTGGACATATACGACCAGAGTGTACGAGCCCGCTAGTGACTTGCTTCACTTGTGGCAGGCCAGGTCATAGAGCTGCCTTCTGTAGACAGGGTGGAGCTACATCGTAGCAAGGTTCCTCCCCTGCCATTGTGATATGAGGTGAGTAGAGGCCACCTCAACAGTAGACACAGGGACAATAGAGAGTCCCAAATCGCCCTTCTACTCAGGGATTTGCTTCCGGGTCGGGTAGAGGTCGTGGTGGGAGTACCACTGACACTAGAGGAGCTCAAGGAAGAGTTTATGAGTTGAGGAGTGCAGAGGAGCCACCTGCACCGGCTGCTACAGGTACCATTCTGATTCATGGTTTACTTGTTAGAGTTTTATTTGATACGGGTGCTATGCATTCCTTTATTTCTAATGCATGTGTTGAGTGTTTTGGTTTAGATACGATAGAGGGGATACCCTTTGTTATAGGGTTACCTGATGGTGGTAGGGTCAAAGGTACCCGCAAGATATGTGATTGTCCCATTCGTTTAGGGACTTGTGTGTTACTTGTAGACTTCTTTGTCATGCCATTGGTGCATGAGGAAGTCATTTTGGGTATGGATTGAATGCATAGACATCGTGCTGTATTGGATGTAGGTAGGAGGATTGCAACAGTCTCTACCGAGTTAGGTAAGATAGAGGTCTTCCGAGGTTGGGACCATGGCAAGACGGGTTATGTCATCAATGTAGTACGAGCAACGAGGTTTATTGCTCAGGGTTGTGATGCCTTCTGGTGTTATACCATGAAGGATAAAGGGAGTCTAGCATTGGAGTATATTCCAGTGGTCTGTGAGTTTACAAATGTGTTTGCTGAGCCATCTAGTTTGCTGCCTCAGAGGAGTGTGGACTTCTGCATCGAGTTGGAGCTTGGTACAAGAACAATCTCGAAGGCCTCATATCGTATGACTCTTGTCGAGATGTTGGAGCTGAAAAAGTAACTCGAGGAGTTGGATGAGAAGGGCTTCATCCGCCCTAGCGTATCCCCATGGGAAGCACTTGTCCTCTTCGTGCGGAAGAAGGATGGATCGTTGAGATTGTGCATTGATTAGAGAGAGCTGAACAAGGTGACCATCAAGAACAAGTATCCACTACCCCGTATTGACGATTTGCTGGATCAGCTTCAAGGAGCGACTGTGTTTTCTAGGATTGATATGTGCTCAGGATATCATCAGTTGAGGGTGAGAGAATAGGATGTGCACAAGACGGCATTTCGGACCCGATATGGACACTACGAGTTTTTAGTGATGCCATTAGGGCTTACGAATGCCCCAACGGTTTTCATGGAGTTGATGAACAACATCTTCATCGACTTCTTGGATCAGTTTGTGGTAGTCTTCATAGAAAATATCCTGGTGTACTCTCGTAGTAGAGAAGAGCATGCAGGACATCTAAGGATTGTAATGCGAGTTTTGCAGGATAGAGAGTTATATGCCAAGCTCTCTAAGTGCGAGTTCTGGATGCTAGAGGAAGCATTCTTGGGTCATATCGTCTCCGCCGATAGAATCAAGGTTGATCCGGCAAAGATCAAGTTTGTAGCAGCATGGACGATACCAACGAATGTCAAGGAAGTGCGTAGCTTCCTTGGCTTAGCTGGCTATTGGCAACCCTTTGTGGAGGGATTTTTTGTGATTGCTCGTCTACTTACGAGTTTGTTGAGGAAGAATACCAGATTTATATGGTTTGAGCAGTGTGCCCAGAGTTTTGAGGAGTTGAAGAGGCGTTTGACTTCTGCTCCTATCTTGGCATAACAAGAGGGTACTAAGGATTTTGTGGTATAGTGATGCATCCAAGTTAGGCTTAGGATGCGTGTTGATGAAGAGGGGCAAAGTGATTGCATATGCGTCTAGACAGTTGAAGACATATGAGGAGAACTACTCGACTCATGATTTGGAGTTAGTAGCGGTAGTTCATGCTTTGAAGATGAGGAGACATAACCTGTATGGGACTACATGTCAGATCTTCACAAACCATAAGAGTTTGAAGTATATTTTTAGGTAGCGGGAGTTGAATAACCGCCAGCGTAGATGACTCGAGTTGATCAAGGACTTTGACCTTGAGATTTTGTATCATCCAGGGAAGCGAACGTTGTCGCCGACACCCTGAGTAGGAAGACGCCTCGAGAGAAGGTGATTACGAAACTGACAATTCGGCCTCAACTATAGAGAGATCTAGCTTGGCTAGAGTTGGACATCCAGTTTCTTGATGACGATGCCCAGTTGTACACTTTAGAGGTTCTACCTAATCTACTGGGTGAGATCCAACAAAAGCAGGGGACCTGCCCGACCCTGATAAGGATTCAAGAGAGGATGTCTTGTGGTGAGGCACTACATTTCTCCATAAGAGCAGATGGAGTGATGAAACGCTGCGACCGTGTCTGGATACCCGCTGATGCGGAGCTGAGACAGAGGATTTTACATGAGGCTCATTGTACGCTTACTCAATACATCCCGGTACGAGTAAGATGCACCATGATGTAAGACGGTCATATTGGTGGGGAGGGCTGAAGCCCGACATGGCCAGATTTGTGGCACATTGTGCGACCTGCCAGTAGGTCAAGATAGAGCATTGTAGACTTGGAGGTGAGCTTCACCCACTGCCAGTAACGCAGTGAAAGTGGGAGGACGTCTCCATGGACTTTGTGATGGGATTGAGGCCTAGTAGGAGTTTTGATGCTATCTGGATTGTGGTTGGTAGACTGACGAAGACTACACGTTTCATTCCTATCAGGGAGATGTGGCCAGTGAGATGATTGGTTGAGGAGTACAATAGACAGATAGTGAGACTCCGTGGTGTACCAAGGACGATCGTCTCAGATCAAGATGGACGATTTACCTCGAGGTTTTGGCAGCAGATTCAGACCGCTCTGGGTCCGAGTCTACACTTTACGACTGTGTTTCACCCTCAACAAATGGTCAGTCAGAGAGGACCATCGAGACCCTTGAGGATATGCTACAAGCTTGTGTGCTAGATTGGGGACAAGGATGGTCAAATTACCTCCCATTGGTTGAGTTCTCATACAACAACAACTATCATGCATTGATTGGGATGGCCCCATATGAGGCATTGTACAAACGTAGATGTCATACACCGTTGTGTTGGGATGAGCCTAGCAGTGTTAGTGGTATAGTGCCAAAGCAGATTCAGGATGATATGGCTCGAGTAACGCTGATCAGAGAGAGGATGTTGGCTGCACAGAGTCGCCAGAAGTCGTATGAAGACAGGAGGCGCCGACCTCTAGAGTTCAGAGTGGGAGCTCACGTATGGCTGAGACTATCTCCGACGCGAGGCGTCAAACATTTTGGAATAAAGGGGAAACTAAGTCCCTGATATGTCGGTCCTTTTGAGATAGTGGACAAAGTTGGGAGGGCAGCTTACAAATTGGCTTTTCCTCCGAGGTTAGAGGGTGTTGATAGCATGAAATATGACGATATTTTAGTCACTTGTTTTGGTTGTTTTTCCACTTCTTTTGTGTATGTGGATACAAATTTGAAGCATTTATGAGCACTTTCACCTATTAAGTTGGTATAGAGATCTACACAAGCTTTGTTATATTTTTAGGTGAATAAAGGCTTGGACTGGAGCATAAATGGAGTTTGTAGGAGTATTTGATCATGCTAGGCATCAAGAGGATGCATTGGAGAAGCCAAGGAAAGGATATGAGTGGAAAACTTTCGGAAACAAGAGATTTCATGCACGTTTCAAGCATTCCACGGTCAAACATAAGATTCCAAGGTCGTGGTTTTGGAATTTAATTTAATTCCAACCGTGGGAAACTAGGTCGAGAGCAAAGAAGTGGTTCCACGGGCATGGAAAGTTGTACTTGGCCGTGATTTTTGTAACGGTAGCCACGTGTCTTATTTGCCACGTCAGCAGCAGTCATGGGCTTTTGTAACCCTACTTTTCTCCTATAAGAAGGTTGAAGAAGAGAGAAAAAGGATCATTGGCTATCACCCACATCCAACGCCACATTTACGGCATTGTTAGAAGGAAGATTTGGAGAAGTACGCATTCGGAGATTGCGTACATGGAAAAGATCTTAGGGTTGCAATTGAAGGCGGATTGACATCCCGTTCTTCTTTGTTCTTTGAGATTTGTGAGAGATTGTTACTCTATTCTGCATACATTGAACGCAAGTTATGATTTTTGTGTTTGATTAACATTGGTTTTGTGTTTATTAATGAGAATTCAAAGTTCTATCTTTTATTCCTTTCATATTTGAGTATTGATTTCATGATGATGATTGTTGGCTAAAACCCTTAAGCGATTCTAAGGTGAAGGGCTGATAGTTGTGGCATAGATGATGATAGATTGATCTAAAACAGATTGGACCCTGAGAGTTGCGAGAAACCTCGTCGTCGAGGATTTCCACGATCTGTTCTTGAGTTCCACAGCCGTGGTTCTTCAAGATCTGACCGTGGTTTTCCTCTATCGTACGTTCTTTGCTTTTGCTTTAATCAAAGTTAAAAATTTTCTTTAACCTATCCTTATCTTACCTTTTCTAGGTAGTAGTGAGACTCAACATCCTCTATTTCGGTTTCGAGTGTCACAACCTTAACCGTTTTGGCTTATATTTGATTCCCTTGGGTTTGGGCATGGTATTTGAGACTTCTATCTTTTCCTTTGATCCTTTCTATATTGCAGCCTCAACAACCTTTATAGAGAGAACCTTTGGGTGAGACTTATGGGTTTGGAACTTTACCGTACAACACCCTACCTTAGATATACCTTTGCAATCCCAACTCTGTCCTTACATGTTTAGAATATCTTGAATCATGATAGCATGAATTATAGTCTATATTTTGGGACTTGTTTAGACATTTTATCTTCAATAATCTGCATATTTGGATGTATATTATGTGATTATATTGCCATTTCATCTTCCTTCGCGGGAATCAAGGTCTACACCAAGTTTCGTTGTAATCGTAGGTAAAACGGCACGTTTTGGACCAAAATGGAGCTAAAGGAGATAAGGAGTCATTGGAGCTATATTCAGGAGCTTAAAAGAGAACCCAAGAAGCATGAAAATGGATTAAAGATTCACTTTGGACCAGATTTGAGAGATTTCATCTTCAGTTGAGATTCACCTCGGTCAGCCATAGTGTCACCTCGACCGAGGTGATTTTGAGGATTGCTGTTCGCTCCAAACGGTGTGTGCAAGCTTTAAATTTATAACCCTAGATGTAAGCTTAAAACAAGGATGCGAACCCGCAGTGTACGGGTCAATCGTAGTAAAAAGCAAGGAATTCCAGAGGTCGATCACAGGGACTTAGTGAAACAAAGTCGGAATAGGTAAGCTTTAGCAATTACTAACCACAAAGCAATCAAAGATTATAAAAGTCAATAAAGGAAATATGCAATTCTAGGGATTAAAGCATCTAGTTGTGCTTCCAACTCAAGATCTCAAGGTAAACGGACAAAGCTGAGATTTTGCATAGGGAAGGTGTTACTAAATTAGAATAGATCACCGGGTAAGTCTCCCTACTCACTAATCCCAAACCGCAACTCCTATTACCGAGTAAGTCTCAAGGAATCAAGATAAAGAACTATAACCTCAAACTAACACACCATCTAAGGGAATAGAATCAACCTTTACCGGGTAAGTCTCAGGCGAACTCACAAAGATGGGATGAAAGCACACTCAAACCCCAATAAAGGATAAACCTTTATTACCTACGCTTATGATCTTAGGTAAACAAACAAAGGAATTACCGGGTAAGTCTCATCCTAGGCTTGCATTGAACCAGGAAAGGTGTAATAAGAATAGGATTTGGCAAACTCTAACACTTAACTCTCAGTTTCGGATCAGACAAGTCACCTCGGTCAGCCAAATTCCACCCCGGCCGAGATGCTCATCGACTGAACGAGATGCTTAGGGTTAAGGTAAAGACTCGAACTTTCAGGGTCCTACTGTGATTAAGATTATTCTATCATTGTTTTTCCCACAACCTTCAGCCAATCACCCTAGAATCACACAAAGAGATTAGCCACTCATCATCATGAAAGTATTAATCCAATATATGGGAAGAAAGAGAATAATTGAACAAGAAAACCTTAAGAAAAAGGCTTCAATAACTGAATCAATTATCAAACCAACAGGCATTCCTTGGATAGAAATCCAACAAGACAAACAACAAAGAAGGGAATCTAAGATGATCTTACAAAAACCTTTCAAAAAGCTATAAAAGCTATAGACTTTCTTCCTTCAACCTTCAAAAAGGTTCTTCAAATCTCCCAACTGGAGTATGGATGCAGCGGTGTATTCGGATCTATGTGAGATGTATAGCATGTTCTGGATTTGTGGAAAATCCAACCCTTTTATAGGAAAATTACTCTCCAAAGATAAGATATCTTAGAAAGATCTCTTCCCATAAAAATAGGTAAAATATATGCTGTAACTTATCTTCTTCCTTCCAGGAACCTAGCCCAAAAATATAAGATCCTCTTTCCAAAGATAAAAGATCTCAGCCAAGAATAAAATATTCTCGCCGCGTCCCAGGTGTTCGCCTCGGTCGAGTCGACTTCTCTGGATCACGTCGGTCGAGGTGACTCTGTAGTCAACCGAGGTGAGTCACAACTGAATGTGAAATCTCTCAAATCTGGTCCAAAGTAAATATCTAATCCATGGCTATGCTTCCTGGATGTTTCCTTATGTTCTTGAATGTAGCTCCAATGACTCCTTAGCTCCTTTTGCTCCTTTTTGATGCAAAACGTGCCATTTTACCTACGATTACAACAAAACTAGGTGTAGACCTCGATTCCCGCAAAGGTAGATGAAATGGTAATATAATCACATAATATACATACAAACATGCAGATTATTGAAGATAAAACGTCCAAACAAAGCTCAAAATATAGACTATAATTCATGCTATCAAAATACCCCATACTTAGCCCTTGCTTGTCCCCAAGCAAGTTCCGCATATAAAAGCAAGATAGAATGGATTATAAGTCAAGAAAATCAATGAATAAGTCTTTCAAAAACATTTTTATGGTGTGCTACAATCATAGATCACTCTAAGAGAATACTTCATGGAATTTAAAATCAAAATATGATCAAAACATTTTATAAATATAAGAAAGTTGTTCATCCTTGCATAAAATCATAGAATGCATAATAAGTCATAATTATCGAAATTAATCATGCATAATCCAGTTTAAACCACTAAGTCAATCAACAAGCTCGAGGTCTCAAGGGCTTCCCAAAAGAAAGGTCAAGAAACGTGTACGGTAGGGATGTATGTAAGGTAATGTGGTGCTAGAATCCGGGAAAAGGATATACTTCACTTTCACTTTGACTTTCAACATCTTCCACCAATAAGCTTTGCTTATTTCACACTTTTTCTTTTTACTTTACTTTTTGGGATGCATGGACAGAGGTGCACAATAACCGAAGCCTAAGAAATCAGCAATCATCAATTTCTAGAGATGCATCAAACTCTTGATGCACATACCATGACCCGTTAGGAATATCGCTCAATCTAACTTTGGCAAGACACAAACACCCGGCTATGTGAATGGTGCCGAGTTACTCATCATCATGATTGACTTCCACAAACCTATTTATTGCTTTCTAACACTTTCACTTCCAGCCAACTTCTCAAACTTTACTTCACTTGCTTTCACCACTTTGCTTGCTTCCAAATTCCCGGATAGGTAAAGGGAGGCAAAAGTGTATATGAGGGACTAAGCATGATCAAGAAGAAGAAGAGAGAAGAATGAATTGCCTTGGTCTTTCCAGGAAGAAAGTGAGAGAACTTATCTTGCGGTGTCAACCTTCAAATTCAACATAATTTGGATAAAAACGAAGTATTAAACATGCCAAAAATTTCAAACAAAGCATTTAGCAACTTAAACATATTATAAAACCTTTCAAACACATAAAGATTTCAAAACCAGTCAGCAACAAGATCTTCACTGAGATCATATCCAGATAAGAAGCACAAAACGTTTCGAAAACTCTTAGTTAAACCACCTCGGTCGAGGTGATCTAGGTCAACCGAGGTGAAGCACCTCGTTCGGCCAGAACTGTCCCGGTTGACGTCAAAATTTTTTTTTTTAAACCAGTCAGTTTTTGACGTTTTCTCAATCAAATAACCTGTATGTATGCATGCAATCTCAGATAAACACATAGAAGCAAAATAAAGCATAAATATCCGAAAATGTCGAGTCATACATCACATAAGTCGATAAAATACATAAACACCCCATACTTGGGACACACTGTCCCAGTGGGTCAAAATAAGTCTAAAGAAATAAAATACTCACCGGACATAAAGCTGAGCTGCATAATAAATAAGAAAGAAAATCTTGCAGCTCTCAATAGTCACGATCCGGTGGTGGTGGTGGTGCCACATATGGATAATGAGATGGGTCGAACGGGTAGCCCATGATGTGCTGAAACTGAATTTGAGCCATCATGTGCTGGTAATGTTGTCTCTCCTGCATCTCACGGATATCCAAGGATAGGGCAGCATAAGAATCGATCATCTGATCCGTCAGATCATCGATCCGACGGTGAGCCTCTGGATCCCTATGTCGGCGTGCCCTACGCCTAGCAGGTCATACTGGTGATGTGGCTGGTGCAGGCTCAGTATCATCATCATCTATGTCAATAACCGGCGCACTCGTCCCAGCAGTATCAATCCCTGTATCCATAGGAACTCCACCATCCCTGTCATCATCATCAACAGTCTCCTCCTCTACCTCATCCTCCTCAGTTGGTGCAACTGCTGCCTCTCTAGCATCCTCCATCAATAGAATCCAAGCAGTCTGCCAGTAGTGAGGATCATATACAGAGAACTGGGGCGACCATCTGATCCCCTGTGGTGTAGTCGGCTCCCATGGCATCGTCACATATGGCGTAGTGAGTCCTCGGGGAACCAAAATCCGCCGAGTGATCATATCCTGAAGCCCTAGCGGCTTGGCAGCCGCCACCATAGTACAAGCTTTGAGGTCCATGTCGTGGTAACTAGCAATATGGGTCATGAGGCCTCCGCAGCAGATATCCCCCTTCGCCTTGGCCTTGATCCTGTGCAGATCCTCTGCCAGCATCAAGCCAAAGTCGGGGATCCCTCCAGTCACCATGCAGTAAAGGCTGAAAAGCTCCCCCTGTCGGACCTTCTGGGGCGTCTCAGTACGCGCCAGAAGCGTCTCACTGAAAATACGGTCAGCTAACCTAAAGGCTAGGTGAAATATGATACGCTCCTTGGAGTCTCCAGGGCGCCATCTGTCTACGTGCTCAACAACGTGAGCAATCTGACCCCAGAACTCCCTAGCTACAGCTCGGGAGGGAAAATCTACAGCAGTCGGAGCCGGGAAACCGAAAATATCTCTCCAGTGCTCTAAGGGAACTAAGAAGTTCCAGTTCATCAACCTGTACTTCACAGCTTGCTCTGTGGGAAGGTAGGTGAAGGAGCTGACAAACTCCAAGGTAGGCTCAACAAAGAAGGGAATCTAAGATGATCTTACAAAAACCCTTCAAATAGCTATAAAAGCTATAGACTTTCTTCCATCAACCTTCAAAAAGATTCTTCAAATCTCCCAACTGGAGTATGGCTGCAGCGGTGTATTCGGATCTATGCGAGATGTATAGCATGTTCTGGATTTGTGGAAAATCCAACCCTTTTTATAGGAAAATTACTCTCCAAAGATAAGATATCTTAGAAAGATCTCTTCCCATAAAAATAGGTAAAATATATGCTGTAACTTATCTTCTTCCTTCCAGGAACCTAGCCCAAAAATATAAGATCCTCTTTCCAAAGATAAAAGATCTCAGCCAAGAATAAAATATTCTCGCCGCGTCCTAGGTGTTTGCCTCGGTCGAGTCGACTTCTTTGGATCACCTCGGTCGAGGTGACTCTGTAGTCAACCGAGGTGAGTCACAACTGAATGTGAAATCTCTCAAATCTGGTCCAAAGTAAATCTCTAATCCATGGCTATGCTTCCTGGATGTTTCCTTATGTTCCTGAATGTAGCTCCAATGACTCCTTAGCTCCTTTTGCTCCTTTTTGATGCAAAACGTGCCATTTTACCTACGATTACAACAAAACTAGGTGTAGACCTCGATTCCCACAAAGGTAGATGAAATGGTAATATAATCACATAATATACATACAAACATGCAGATTATTGAAGATAAAACGTCCAAACAAACCTCAAAATATAGACTATAATTCATGCTATCAATTGCCCCGACCGAGGCGAATATCTTGACGCGCCGGTGAGATATTTTTTTTTGGCTGAGATCTTTTAATTATGGAAAGAAGATCTTATATTTTTGGGCTGGATTTCTGGAAGGAAGTAGATATATTCAGCTGATTTAAGTAGGTATATTTTATGGGAAAATATCTTTCTAAGATCTCTTATCTTTGGGAGGCAATTTTCCTATAAAAAGGGTTGAATTTTCCACAAATCAAAGACATGCTTACACAACAAGACGTGCCAAGAAGCGCTTAGGGCTGAAACACCCCACACAACACGCAGCAGTTGAGGAAGATTTCCCTTCAAGATTGAAGGACGAAGGAAGATTTCCTTGTGAGAAGATAGCTTTGAAGGAGTTTGTGAGCTTTCCTTAGGCTATTTTTGGTTTATTGTCTTATTTGATTCGTGATTGAAGGAACGCTGATTTATTTGATATTTGATTCAGTTATTGAAGCCTTGTTCTTAAGGTTTTTGTGTTCAAATATTCATTCTTTCCTCATATATTTGATTATTGCTTTCATGATGATGAGTGGCTAATTTCTTTGTGTGATTCTAGGGTGATTGGCTGAAAGTTGTGGGAATGACGATGATAGAACGATATTAAATCCCATTAGGACCCTGAAAGCTCGAGTCTTTATCCTTAAACCTAGAACATCTAGCTCAGTCGATGAACACCTCGACCGGGGTGGATTTTGTCTGACCGAGGTGACTATTCTGATCCAAAACTGAGAGTTAAGTGTTTGAGTTTGCCAAATCCTATTTTTATTACACCTTTCCTGGTTCAATGCAAGCCTAGGATGAGACTTACCCGGTGATTCCCTTACTTGTTTACCTAAGATCATAAGTGTAGGTAATAAAGGTTTATCCTTTATTGGGGTTTGAGTGTGCCTTCATCCCATCTTTGTGAGTTAGCTTGAGACTTACCCGGTAAAGGTTGATTCTATTCCCTTAGTTGGTGTGTTGGTTTGAGGTTATAGTTCCTTTCCTTTATTCCTTGAGACTTACCCGGTAATAGGAGTTTTGGTTTGGGATTGTGAGTAGTGACACTTACCCGATGATCTATTCCACTTTAGAAACACCTTCCCTTTGCAAAATCTCAGCTTTGTCCGCTTATCTTTAGATCTTGAGTTGGAAATACAACTAGATGCTTTAATCCCTAGAATTGCATATTTTCCTTAATTGAATTTTTATCATCTTTGATTGTTTTAATCGCTTTTGTGGTTAGTAGTAATTGCATTGACAACCTATACTTGCTTAGGTTTCATCTAAGTCCCTGTGATCGACCCCTGAAATTTCTTGCTTTTATTACGATTGACCCGTACACTGCGGGTTCGCATCCTTGTTTCAAGCATATTTCCTCGGTTATAAATATAAAGCTTGCACACACCGTTTGGAGCGAACAAGTTTTTGGTGCCGTTGCCGGGGACTTGGTCTAGACCGAGCCAGTTGCGGTAGTCCTTTGGGGCATTTGCCCCCATTATTACTCACCACTCTACTTGAGTGACTTTCGCAGGTTCTTTTTCTAGGTTTATGCGAAGAACTCGCGCTGGGAAGGAAGTCGTTCCCTACGATCCCGAACCAGAAAAGACATACAAGAGACACTTAAAGGAAGTGAAAATGGCCAACCACGACGATCGCGATCTTGAGGCCGAATTAAAGGAGGCATTGGAACAGCTACGCCTCAGTAAAGAAGAATTGCGACAGGAAAAGGAAGAGAACCGCACAAGGACGGAGGCAATCAAATCAGACGTGGCAGCCCTACGGGAACTATATCTACCTCGACCGAATCCGGACCCTCGACCGAGGCAGGACCCTGCTCCAGTTGCCGCGGCCGAGATACTTCCACCTCGGATGCCTGTCCGAGAGGTACTTTTTGCAGATATTCCACAGACCCTAGGGCAGAGGATGGACCCCAACCAGCAAGTGAGGCGTCCAGGAGTCAACCTAGGTGATCCAGCGGAGCATGATTATGAACTTTGACCGCAAGTTCTTTCCATGATCCGCCAATGCCAGTTAGGAGGGTTAGAGAGAGAGTCTGCACACCAACATCTACAGAACTATGAGATCTTGATGGAGACCTTGAGACCTTCAAGGCTGGAAAACAACAATTACAAGCTAAGGCCCTTCTACTTTTCTTTAAAAGATAGGGTGCTTACTTGGTATCAATCTCTCCCTCCTAGAAAGATCAACACTTGGGAGGAGATGACGACGGAATTCTTAACTAAATTCTTTCCCCCCTCTAAAACTGTTGAAATGAGAGGGAAGATCAATGCATTCACCATGAAGGACAAGGAAAGTTTGACCAAGTCATGGGAAAGGTTTAAAGATATTCTCTTGGATTTCCCACATCATGGGATTCCAAAGATAGAGTTTTTGGAGATATACTTCAAGGGATTGGATCAAGCTACCCAATTCAGCCTCCAACTACTATCCCCCGGCACATTCATGGACATGCTGATTGACGAAGCTTGGGAGTTCATCGAGAAACAAGCTTTGCACATGGAGAAATACTCCCACCAAGGAGCCGAAGGTGGAGTTAAGAAAGTCAACTTCCAAGAGGCTCCATCAAATGATAACCAACTCATCTCCCTCGAAAATGATGTGAAGCAATTGAAGGACCTTTTGGTTGCTCACACCAAAAAGGAGGAGGGAGGATATCAAGGCTCAAGGAGTAACAATAAAGGTTCCCGGAACAACAACTACAACAACATTAGAGGCTCCAACAACAACAATTGGAGATCCAACAATCAAAATTCGGGTAACCCTTACTCTAACTCCAATTCGAACAATTCATTTAACCCTTTCATTTCTTCTTCTACTCCATTGAAGAGCCAAGAGCCTGGATCAAGCTCATCCCAGCCGGAAAAGAAAGACGCAGTGCTGGAGGCCATCTTGATCAAGCTTAGCGCTATGGAGACATCAATGACTTCATTTTCAAAGACACAAAAAGCCTTTGAGCAACAACTTTCTAGCAGGGCGAATGAAGCGCCAAGAGATCCAAGGAAGCTCCCAGCAAAAACAGAGAGAAACCCCAAGGGATAGATCATGGCAATAACAAAGAGAAGTGGATTGAAAATTGCAGATCCAGTGTCTCGGTCGATGCCAGTCCAGACGAAGAACACCTTGGTTCAGGTACAGTCGAAGAACACTTCGACCGAGGTACCAACCGATGTGGAGCCTCAGAAAGCGGAGGAGAAATCTGAAGTTTATGTTCCACCTCCTGCTTATAAACCACCACTTTCATTCCCGCAGTCGAGGGCCAGAGCACATCTAGACAAACAGTTTGGTAAGTTCCTTGACTTAATGAATAAACTACAAAATAAACATCCCTTTCCTTGATGTTATTCTAGGGATGCCTGCATATGGGAAGTTCTTAAAGGAAATTCTATCAAGGAAAAGGAAGTTGGAAGACCTTGGTGAAGTAAGGATGACATCTAAATCCTCGGAGCTCATTCAAATCATGAAGGAGAAGATGCCACCTAAATTGAGAGATCCCGGCTCTTTTTGCATTCCTATCCAAGTTGGGGATGTATTTTGTGAAGCCTTGTGTGATCTAGGAGCCAGCGTGAGCATCATCCCGCTGGAGCTATGTGTGAAGATCGGTCTTGGAGAGCCCAAGCCGGTAAAGATAAGGCTATATATGGCGGATCGCTCCATTACCCATCTTGCGGGTATTTTGGAAGACGTTCCGGTTAAGTTAGGTAACTTCTACTTACCTATAGACTTTGTAGTGCTTGATATTCCCGCAGATTATCCCGTTCCTATCATTTTCGGGAGGCCATTTCTAGCAACTTCGGGTTGCAATGTGGATTGTAAGAACGCCAAGTTGAAATTCAACATTGGCGGTGATCAAGTAGAGTTTGCATTGCTTGCTGCAATGAAAGGAGAGCCACTTGGAGATGACATCTTCAACATCTACGATGAAGAAGAATTAAGAGAATTGGTGAGCTCTATCCTTATTAATGACCCTCTTGAAAAAGTTATTAGCTTTAGCTTAATAGAGGAAGGTATAGATGCTTCTTGTGATGCAGATATACGGAGCTTAAAAGCACAGGAAGAAGATCAAGGAGCTAAATTTGAAAAACTAATCCAGGAGAAGAAGATCCCCAGTTTTGGTCCTAGTTGCAGTACCTCGACCGAGGCACCTTCTGGACCAAGCGAGGTGTTCTTAGCTGAAGAACATCTCGGTCACCCACCTCGGTCACCGACCGAGACAGCAAGCAAGATACCTTTGACTGAGAATAACAAACTTCTTACTCCCTTTTCTGATACTTTTTCACAGTTGGTGGAACACTTTCTCCACCAAGCTTCTGATAACAAAGAACCTTGGTATGCTGATATTGTTAATTATCTTGTTTGCCAGGAAACACCACCCGGATTAACGTAAGCTCAAAGGAAGAGGTTCTTTAAGGAAGTACGCCACTAGTATTGGGATGAACCTCTACTGTTTAAGCGAGGTCCGGATGGGATGCTTCGAAGATGCATTCCGGAAGATGAAGTTACTAGTGTGATACGACATTGCCACTCACTTCCTTGTGGAGGACATGCTAGCGCCCACAAAACATGCGCTAAGGTATTACGTTCCGGTTTTTTTTGGCCCACACTATTTAAGGATGTATAGAAGTTTGTTGTCTCTTGTGATGCATGCCAAAGAATTGGGAACTTATCAAGAAGAAACGAGATGCCACTCAACAACATCCAAGAAATTGAAAATTTTGATGTATGGGGGGTTGATTTCATGGGACCTTTCCCGTCATCAGGAGGAAACCTCTACATCCTCCTAGCCGTCGACTACGTCTCGAGATGGGTAGAAGCCATTGCCTCTCCCACTAATGACGCCAAGGTGGTTGTGAAGTTCTTCAATCTAACTATCTTTCCACGCTTTGGGACTCCACGTATGATCATCACCGATGGAGGGACGCATTTCATCAACCGGAAGTTCAAGGCACTTCTATCGAAGTATGGGGTAACCCACAAGGTAGCAACCCCTTATCACCCTAAAACTAGTGGACAGGTCGAGATCTCAAACAGGGAAATCAAGGCAATTTTGGAAAAGACCGTCTCTAGGACGAGGAAGGATTGGTCCATGAAGTTGGACGACGCTCTATGGGCTTACATGACTGCATTCAAGACTCCCATTGGTACCACCCCTTATAATCTAGTGTATGGGAAGTCTTGTCACTTGCCCGTCGAGCTAGAACACAAAGCCTATTAGGCGATCAGATGGTTGAACTTTGACATCAAAGAAGCCGGCGAGAAGCGGCTATTGGACATCAATGAGCTGGAGGAGCTGCGTTTGAACGCTTACGAGAATGCTAAGATCTACAAGGAAAGGACAAAGAAATGGCATGACAAGCGTATCATTCCTAAGGAGTTCAAAGAAGGAGATCTAGTCCTACTCTTCAACTCCCGCTTTCGCCTCTTTCTAGGTAAGTTGAAATCTAGATGGGCAGGACCTTACGTTGTGAAACATGTCTATCCTTATGGTGCAGTTGAGAAGAGACAAGTGGAAACTTCAAGGTCAATGGTCATAGACTCAAGAAATATCAACCGGAAGTCCAGGCGGAGGAGATTGCAACCCTCCACCTTGTTTAAGGATGACGTACGGTCCAGCTAGCGACCTTAAATCTAGCACTTCTTGGGAGGCAACCCAAGGTATTGTTTTCTTTTTCACTTTTTCTAGTCTAGATTTTAGATAGTTTGCTTTTGCTTTTCTTTGCTTTTTTTTTGGCGTCCTAGACAGAAACCAAGTGCTCTATAAGGAAGTAATACAGCTCAGGAGCAACACTAGAAGGACAAAAGTTCGAGAAATTGAGAAGACGAAGTTGACTGAGACACATCTCGGTTGCTGTCAGAGCGCCTCGACCGAGACGATTCTTGAGCAACCGAGGCGATTAGGGTTCTGACAACTCACCTCGGTCCGTATCACCTCGGTCCAATCGGGACCATCTCGACCGAGGTGACAGTAGTTCCAGTGAGGGGCATAAAAGGGGGAACAATTTCTCTCTCTTCTCTCTTTCACCTTCTCGACCACGGCGTACATAATTACCTCGCTCCCCGATTCTCGATCATTTTCGACGATTCTTGATCCCAATCTGCAAGGAAAGAGTAGAGGATCAGTTTGCAAGCGACAATCAGCAACAAAAACGCTTCTAGTCGGTCGAATTTGGGGTAAATTGATAAAACCCTAATCTTTTCTTCTTTCACTGATTTTTGAAGAAATCGGCCTTGGTTGCCATAGATCTCTGTTGAAAAAGGCATAAGTACCCCTTAGGAACGATCTATAGTGAAATTGAGGGAAAAGAACTGAAATTCAGCGAGTTGAAATCAAACAGCACATCACCTCGGTCCAGTCGACCAGCATCTCGACCGAGGTGTTCTTGAGACCTGACAAGCAACCGAGGTGTTCTGATAGAGAAAAAAATGAGTTCCAGATCTGATAGACAACTTGTTCTGAGGGATGGATCCTCACCTTCTTCTTCTTCTTCTTCCAGACCTTCC
The DNA here is from genome assembly GCA_033239125.1 of Fagopyrum homotropicum. Taxonomy (NCBI): domain Eukaryota; kingdom Viridiplantae; phylum Streptophyta; class Magnoliopsida; order Caryophyllales; family Polygonaceae; genus Fagopyrum; species Fagopyrum homotropicum. The sequence goes on along the minus strand of BSWB01000005.1, from coordinate 6,957,421 downwards.
ATATCGATGATCCACAAGCGTCACTAGGTAGATTATGACCGTATCTACGGGCGCCCAGTGATTGCACCACGGTTTTTAGATATCTCCGCCTTCGACTGCCTCCATGTGGATGATGATCTGAGTAGGATGGTTTCGATGGTTGGGCTAGAGCAGTTTCTGGAGATTAGAGCTCCAGCCTACCTCGAGCCCACATTGGAGTTTGTGATCTCCGTGACCTACTTGCCCGAGGAGAGGGCCATCAAGTACCGGTTGCTGAGCCGGAACTACTTAGTCCCGATGGATCAATGGAGGGACATCTTTGGCTTCCCGACCCCACAGTTCAGGATTTCCCCTCTCGAGCCGTGGCTCGACAGTTCTGGGGACAAATAGCTCACGTAGTTGAGCATGTTGATAGGTGAAGACCTGGAGACCCAGGGAGCGCATCATCTTCCACCTTGCTTTCCGACTAGCCCACCGGATCTTTAGTGAGACACTTCTGGCGTGTACTGAGACACCCTAGAAGATTAGACAGGGTGAGCTTCAGAGTCTATACTGCATGGTGACTGGGGAGTGCCTGATTTTGGGGCCATGCTGACTGAGGATCTACACCGGATCAAGGCCAAGGGGAAGGGAGATATCTGCTGTGGCGGCTTGGTAACTCAGATAGCTACAGTGATGGACCTTGATTTGAGTGCATGCACTATGGTGGCGGCTGCCAAGCCGTTGGGTCTGCAGGAGATGATCACAAGGAGGATTCTAGTGCCTCGTGGACTTACTACGCCGTATGTGGGAATGCCTTGGGAGCAGACTGCCTCTCAGGTTATTAGGTGGTCATCCCAGTTTTCAGTGTTTGACCCTCAGTACTGGTCCACTACTTGGATCCCGTACATTGAGGACGCTAGAGACGCACTAGTAGTAGCCCAGGAGCAGGAGCAGGATGAGGAGGATGATGGTGGCGCTGCTATGGAGACAGGGACATATACAGTTGGTCCTAGTGTGCCAGTCGTCGATCTAGACGACGAGGAGACAGAGGAGGAGGCCGCTGTACCACCACGTCCGACTAGGCGTCGACCCCGCAAATAGAGAGATCTTGTAGCCCATCGACGGATAGATGAGCTGACATATCAGATGATCGACTCCTACGCCGCCTTATCCCTAGAGATGATGGAGATACGGGAGAGCCAACACTACCAGCGCCGGATGGCTAAGATTCAGTTTCAGCAGGTCATGGGCTACCCGTTTGACCCTTCTCTACATCTATACGTGCCGCCGCCACCACCACCACCGGATTGGGATTAGAGCTTGCAGGATTTCTTTCTTTATTTATTATGCAACTCAACTTATGTCTGGTGAGTATCCTATTTCTTTAGACTTATTTGACCCATTGAGACAATGTGTCCCAAGTATAGGGTATGCGGATATGTATTCGACATTATGTGTATGCTTGTATGACTCTAGTTGGATATTTATTATTTTTTTGCGCTATGTGCTTATCTGAGACTACATGCATGCATACAGGTTATTTGATTGAGAAAAACGTCAAAAACTGGTTTAAATAAAAAAAAATTTTGACCTCGACCGGGATGATTCTAGCCAAACGAGGTGATTCACCTCGGTTGACTTAGAACATCTCAACCGAGGTGGTTTAAATGAAAAAGTTTTCGGAATTACTTTTGTGCTTCTTCTCTGGATATGATCTCAGTGATGATTTTGTTTGCAGATTGGTTTTGAAATCTTTATATGCTTGAAAGGTTTTATAATATGTTTAAGTTGCTAAATGCTTTGTTTGAAATTTTGGCATGTTTAATACTTTGTTTTTATCCAAATTATGTTCAATTTGAACGTTGACACCACATTATGAGTTCTCTCACTCTCTTCCTGGGAAGACCAAGGCAATTCATTCTCTTCTCTTCTTCTTCTTAATCATGCTTAGTCCCTCATATACATATTTGCCTTCCTTTACCTATCTGGGAATTTGGAAGCAAGCAAGTGATGAAAGCAAAGTAAAGTTGAGAAGTTGGCTGGAAGTGAAAGTGTTAGAAAGAAACAAATAGGTTTGGAGAAGTCAATCATGATGATGAGTAACTCGGCACCATTCAAATAGTCGGGTGTTTGTGTCTTGCCAAAGTTGGATTGAGCGATATTCCTAACGGGTCATGGTATGTGCATCAAGGGTTTGAGGCATCTCGAAAAATTGATGATTGCTGATTTCCTAGGCTTCGGTAATTGTGCACCTCTATCCATGCATCCCAAAAAGTAAATTAAAAAAAAAAGGTAAATAAGCAAAGCTTATTGGTGGAAGATGTTGAAGTTCAAAGCAAAGTGAAGTGAATATCCTTTTTCCCGGATTCTAGCACCACATTCCCTATATACATCCCACCCTCACACGTTTCTTGACCTTTCATTTGGAAAGCCCTTGAGACATCGAGCTTGTTGATTGACTTGGTAGTTTAAACTGGATTGTACATGATTAATTTCGATAATTATGATTTATTATACATTCTATAATTTTATGCAAAGATGAACAACTTTCTTGTATTTATAAAATGTTTTGATCATATCTTGATTTTATTTGCCATTGAAGCATTCTCTTAGGGTGATCTATGAGTGGAGCACACCACCAAAATGTTTTGAAAAGCTTTTCATTGATCTTTTTGACTTATAATCCATTCTATCTTGTATCTAAGATTTAGAACTTTCTCGGGGACAAGCAAGGGCTAAGTATGGGGTATTTTGATAGCATGAATTATAGTCTATATTTTGGGACTTGTTTAGACGTTTTATCTTCAATAATCTGCATGTTTGGATGTATATTATGTGATTATATTGTCATTTCATCTACCTTCGTGGGAATCGAGGTCTACACCAAGTTTCGTTGTAATCGAGGTCTACACAAAATGGAGCTAAAGGAGATAAGGAATCATTGGAGCTACATTCACAAGCTTAAAGGAGAACCCAAGAAGCATGAAAATGGATTAAAGATTCACTTTGAACCAGATTTGAGAGATTTCACCTTCAGTTGAGATTCACCTCGGTTAGCCACAGTGTCACCTCGACCGAGGTGATTTTGAGGATCGCCCCGACCGAGGCGAATATCCTGACGCGCCGGCGAGATATATTTTTGTGGCTGAGATCTTTTAATTATGGAAAGGAAATCTTATATTTTTGGGCTGGATTTCTGGAAGGAAGAAGATATATTCAGCTAATTTAATTAGGTATATTTTATGGGAAAATGTCTTTCTAAGATCTCTTATCTTTGGAAGGCAATTTTCCTATAAAAAGGGTTGGATATTCCACAAATCAAAGACACGCTTACACAGCAAGACGTGCCAAGAAGCGCTTAGGGCTGAAACACCCCACACAACACGCAGCAGTAGAGGAAGATTTCCCTTCAAGATTGAAGGAAGAAGGAAGATTTCCTTGTGAGAAGATAGCTTTGAAGGAGTTTGTGAGCTTTCCTTAGGCTATTTTTGGTTTATTGTCTTATTTGATTTGTGATTGAAGGAATTCTGATTTGTTTGATATTTGATTCAGTTATTGAAGCCTTTTTCTTAAGGTTTTTATGTTCAAATATTCATTCTTTCCTCATATATTTGATTATTGCTTTCATGATGATGAGTGGCTAATTTCTTTGTGTGATTCTAGGGTGATTGGCTGAAAGTTGTGGGAATGACGATGATAGAACGATCTTAAATCCCAGTAGGACCCTGAAAGCTCGAGTCTTTATCCTTAACCCTAAAACATCTCCCTCAGTTGATGAACACCTCGGCCGGGGTGGATTCTGTCTGACCGAGGTGACTATTCTGATCCAAAATTGAGAGTTAAGTGTTAGAGTTTGCCAAATCCTATTTTTATTACACCTTTCCTGGTTCAATGCAAGCCTAGGATGAGACTTACCCGGTGATTCCCTTAGTTGGTGTGTTGGTTTGAGTGTGCCTTCATCCCATCTTTGAGTGTGCCTTCATCCTATCTTTGTGAGTTAGCCTGAGACTTACCCGGTAAAGGTTGATTTTATTCCCTTAGTTGGTGTGTTGGTTTGAGGTTATAGTTCATTTCCTTTATTCCTTGAGACTTACCCGGTAATAGGAGTTTTGGTTTGGGATTGTGAGTAGTGAGACTTACCCGGTGATTTATTCCACTTTAGAAACACCTTCCCTTTGCAAAATCTCAGCTTTGTCCGCTTATCTTTAGATCTTGAGTTGGAACCACAACTAGATGCTTTAATCCCTAGAATTGCATATTTTCCTTAATTGACTTTTTTATCATCTTTGATTGCTTCAATCGCTTTTGTGGTTAGTAGTAATTGCATTGACAACCTATACTTGCTTAGGTTTCACCTAAGTCCCTGAGATCGACCCCTGAAATTTCTTACTTTTATTACGATTGACCCGTACACTGCGGGTTCGCATCCTTGTTTTAAGCATATTTCCTCGGTTATAAATATAAAGCTTGCACACACCGTTTGGAGCGAACAAATCGATTTCCACAATTGGATACCCAGAACTTTAGAATCGTTGTTTTCCCAATATTATCTTTGCAAAAGCTTTTTATTATTTGTCTGGCAATTTGCAAATTGAATTTGTTTCCCCCCAAATTCCTGAGTTCGATACTCTAGAATTCTTGCTTTACTACACCGATTCGTACACTGCGGGTTCGCTTTGCTTAATTTTAGTTTTTTATAAATTTAAAACTAGTGACGTACACTTTTGAGCGAACAAGTTTTTGGCACCATTTCCGGGGATTTGGTCTAGGCCAAATTCGGTTTTTGGTTGTCGGACTTGGGGGCTTTTGCTCTTGTTATTTGATCTATCTTTTTGAGTGATTTTTGCACAATTTTTAGGTATATGCGAAGGTCTAGATCCGTAAAAAACCTCGTTCCTTTTGTCTCTAAACCGGAGAAAACTTTGAAGAAAAAGTTAAGGGAGAAAAAGATGGCTGCACATAATAAAAAGAGTACCCCAGAGGAGTTAGATGAGACTCGAGCTCTACTTAATGCAAGTGAAAGATTGCGTATCGAAGAACAAGTTGTCCCTCGTGCTGATAGAGAGCAAAATCAAGCTCAAATGGATGAGTTTAAGGCGATGATTTTACAAATACAATTAGATAAAGGCGCCAGGAGTAAGAGAGCTAAATCATCTAGAGTTGAATCATCCGATGATGATGACATGCTTGAGCTGGAGGAAATACCACCATTTAATCCTCAAGCCTATGTTGATCCTCGCATTCCCACTAGAGATGTGAGAGCTGCTAATGTCGTGGATGAACCACGAACTCTTGGGCAACGAATGGATCCAATTCAGCAACCACGCCGTTTAGGTGTGAATCTTGGAGATCAAGACGCCCATGATTTCGAATTTAGCCCACAAGTCATTAGTATGATTCGTCAAAATCAGTTTGGTGGAACGGAAGCTAACTCTCCGCACCAACATTTGCAAAACTTTGAGATTCTTATGGAGACTTTGAAGCCTAAAAGGGATGTCAACAACAACTACAAATTGAGGCCATTCTTCTTTTCTTTGAAGGACAAAGCTTTAGCTTGGTATCAAGCTCTTCCAGTTGGAAGACTTAATACATGGGAGGATTTGACTTCGGAATTTCTCACCATATTCTTTCCGCCATCCAAAACAGGGGAATTGAGAGGTAAAATAAATACTTTTCATATGAAACCTAACGAAAGTTTGTTTAAATCTTGGAAAAGGTTTCAAGATTTCTATTGGATTGCCCGCACCATGGCTTTTCAAAGTTGGAATTATTAGAGATCTACTATAAAGGATTGGATGTGGAAACACAATTCAAACTTCAATCCCTTTCTTGTAGAACATTTATGGATATGAGAGAAGATGATGCTTGGGACTTCATTGAGAAGCAAGCTCAAGTGATCGAGAAATATTCCCATTGGAAAGCTGATGATGGCAATCAAAGTGCCGGAGATCAAGGAGCAAAATTAAATTTAGCAGCCCAAGCTCATATCTTCTCTCTCAACAATGAGATTAAGGATCATAAGGAAGTCATAAAATCTAGCCTTCAAAAGACGAAGGAGTGGAACGTTGGCTATCTAGGGAGTGAGAACAACCAAGGAAATAGGAATAACTACCGGAACAATAATTGGAACAACAACAACAATAACAGGAACACCAACAACCATTGGAGATCCAACCAACTAAACTCCGGTAATCCTTATTCCCATGCTGAAAATTCACTAGCACCCCCTCCTTCCTCTTCTAATCCTTTGAAAAGCCAGGGGCAAACATCAAATAGTTTGAATAAGCCGGAGAAGTGTAAGTTTGATGTCATGGTGGAGACGATCTTGGGAAAAATCCAAGGAATGGAAAGTCACATTACTTAGATTGATAAACCACAAAAGGCTTTAGAAAATCAAGTATTCAGCAAGGCCGGAGAAGTTCCTAGAGATCAAGGGAAGCTTCCTGGAAAAACGGAGGACAACCCGAAAGGGAGGGTGATGGCGATCACAACTAGAAGTGGTGTGACAACCACCAATCCGCAGCCCAAGTTCGTTGAGGTCCCTGCTGAAAAAGAGATAGAAAAGAAGAAGGAGAAGGAAGACGTTTATGTTCCTCCTCCAGCTTATAAACCTCCTTTGCCATTCCCACAATCTAGAGCAAGAGCGCGTCTAGACAAACATTTCGATAAGTTTGTTGATCTTATGAGCAAACTGCATATTAACATACCTTTTTGTCGATGCAGTTTTAGGTATGCCCACCTACGGGAAGTTCTTAAAGGAGATCCTATCTAACAATGACAGAAAATATAAGTTCGGAGTCTTCGGAACTCATTAAAACGATGACAGAAAAGATGCCCCCAAAGCTGCGAGATCTGGGGTCATTTTGCATACCAATAGGAGTGAGAGAAGTCACATATGATGCACTTTGTGACTTGGGAGCAAGTGTGAGCATCATTCCGCTGGCTTTGTGTAGGAAGGTTGGTTTAGGTGAACCTAAACCGGTAAAGATGACATTATATATGGTGGATTGATCCATTACTCGACCCCTTGAAATCATTGAAGACGTCCCGGTTAAGCTCGGTAAATTCTATATTCCTATAGATTTTGATATGCTTGGCATTCCTGCAAATAGTGCGGTCCCGATCATACTCGGGAGACCTTTTCTTGCAACTTCTAGTTGTATGGTTGATTGCAAGAATGCTAGATTGGCCTTCGATATTGGAGAATAGAAGGTTGAATTTGTTCTCTCAACTTTGACAAAAGAACCAGCACTTGGAGAGGATATGTTCAACATTTATGATGAAGAGGCATCTAGAGAGGAAGTGAGTTCGATCTTATTCAAAGATCCTTTGCAAAAGGTTATAACCATGAGCATCATGGAAAAAGGAGAAGAAGAAGATTGCAACGCTGAGATTGAAGATTTGGAGGAGCTAGAAGAAGTGCAAGTTGAAGAATTCGAGAAATTGTACGATGGCTCGAAAAACATCAGAAACCATGGTCAGTCGTGCTTTTCCACGGGCGTGGTTTTGCCTATTCCACCCGTGAAAAAGTATGTCGAGAGCAAAGATTTAATTGACATGCAAAACCACGGCCCCCAAAACACCTTCCATGGCCGTGGAAGTAACAATGGCACCGTGGTTTCTAATGTTTTCCGAGCCATCATACAAGGAGACCTTAGACAACCCTCACACCCTTGGAGCCATCGTACAAGGAGACCTTAGACAACCACGGCCCCCAAAACACCTTTCATGGTTGTGGAAGTAACAATGGCACCGTTCTCTCTACAAACATTCTTGATTCTTCTTCCACCACTCCCACACCCTTGGAGACTTCCAAGGAGACCTTAGACAACCCTCACAACACTCCAAAGACATCTACAACTTTGGAATTAAAGCCACTTCCCGCGCATCTAAGGTATGCATTTCTTGGAACTAATTCTACGTTTCCCATCATTGTTAGTTCTGATTTAAGTGAAGATGAGCATGAAAAGCTTATGATTGTTTTGAGGAAACATAGGAAAGCTTTAGGCTACACCATAGAGATCTTGTAGGAATTAAACCATCCTTATGTATGCATAAGATTCTAATGGAAGAGGATTATAAGCCTTCACGTCAACCTCAACGACGGTTAAATCCGATCATGAAAGAGGTCGTGAAGAAGGAGATCCTTAAACTACTTGATGTAGCTATCATCTTCCCTATTTCCGATAGCAAGTGGGTGAGCCCGGTTCAATTAGTTCCAAAGAAGGGAGGGATGACCGTTGTGGCCAATAAGAACAACGAGCTCATTCCAACAAGAACAGTAACAGGATGGAGGATATGCATCGACTATCGCAAGCTAAATAATGCGACGAGGAAGGATCACTTTTTGCTGCCCTTCATTAATCAAATTCTTGAGAGGTTTGCGCAACATTCTTACTTTTGTTACCTTGACGGTTATATTGGTTTCTTCCATTCCGATTCATCCACACGACCAAGAGAAGACAACATTCACGTGCCCATGGGGTACGTTTGCTTATAGGAGGATGTCATTCAGACTTTGCAACGCTCCAGCCACCTTTCAGAGGTGTATGATGGCCATCTTCTCAGGAATACATCGAGGAAATGATGGAGGTTTTTATGGATGATTTTTCAGTTTATGGTTCCTCATTTGATGATTGTCTTGCTATTTCTCTTGGTCTGCAAAGATGTGAAGACACTAACCTAGTTCTATATTGGGAGAAGTGTCAATTTATGGTTAGGGAAGGCATTGTTTTAGGACACTTGATCTCCAATAGAGGTATTGAAGTTGACAAGGCTAAGATTGAGACGAAAGAAAAGCTTCCTCCTCTATCTTCGGTGAAAGGGATTAGAAGTTTTCTAGGACACGTTGGATTCTATAGGAGATTCATCAAGGAATTTTTAAAAATCTCTGAACCGCTAACTAATCTATTGATCAAGGATGCTGTTTTTGAATTCCCAAAAGAATGTTTGGATGCTTTTTGCAGGATTCGAGAAGCTCTAATCTCAACCCCAATAATTCAGCCTCCGGATTGGAATCTCCCATTTAAGGTCATGTATGATGCAAGTGACGTAGTTGTTGGAGCGGTGCTTGGACAAAAGAAAGATGGACACACTTACGACATCTATTACACTAGCAAGACACTAGATGAAGCGCATCTCAACTACGCCACAACAAAAAAAATAATTTCTTGCTGTTGTATATGCATTTGAAAAGTTTCGTTCTTATCTTGTAGGAGCGAAGGTGATTGTATACACGGATCATTCAGCAATTCGGTATTTTCTTGCCAAGAAAGATGCAAAGCCAAGGTTGATTAGGTGGATTCTTCTCCTTTAAGAGTTTGATCTTGAGATTCGCGACAAGAAAGGATCCGAAAATTCTATTGCGGATCACTTGAGTCGTCTACCACATGCTACAAGTCACGACATACCCATCGATGACTCTTTCCCGGATGAACAATTGCATCTAATGGAAGAGTGCATCGATCATATTTCTAGAGGTAACGAACCTTGGTTTGCTGATTCTGTAAATTATTTGGTTTGTTAGGAAATACCTCCCGGACTATCCTACGCACAAAGGAAGAAGTTCTTTAGGGACGTCCGTCAATATTATTGGAACGAACCTCTACTCTTCAAGAGGGTCCTGATGGCATCATTAGAAGATGCGTGCTAGAAGACGAAATGCAAAGTGTCATTCGTCATTACCATTATCTTCCTTGCAGAGGACACATTAGTTCTCACAAAACTAGCGCTAAGGTATTGCAATCCGGATTCTTTTGGCCTACTTTATTTAAAGATGTGCAAACCTTTGTTGATTGTTGCGATGCTTGCCAAAGAACAGGGAATATTTCTAGGAGGAATGAAATGCCTCTAAGCAAGATCCAAGAGGCGGAGATCATTGATGTTTGGGGAGTTGACTTCATGGGGCCATTCCCATCATCTTGTGGTAACCAATACATACTTCTAGCTGTAGATTACGTTTCAAGATGGGTCGAAGCTATTGCCTCTCTAACTAATGATGCAATGGTGGTTGTTAACTTCTTTAATAGAACTATTTTCCCAAGGTTTGGGACACCTAGAACCATCATTAGTGACGGAGGTTCACACTTCATTGCCCGACGATTTAAAGCTCTACTAGTTAAGTATGGGGTGATTCACAAGATCGCCACACCCTACCATCCGCAAACAAGTGGACAAGTAGAGATTTCAAATAGGGAGATCAAAGGAATTTTGGAAAAGACGGTGCAAGGACAAGGAAAGATTGGTCATTAAAACTGGATGACACATTGTGGACGTGTATCAGAACGGCATACAAGACTCCCATCGGCACAACACCATACAATCTTGTGTATGGGAAGTCTTGTCATATTCCGGTGGAGCTGGAACATAAAGCGTATTGGGCTGTCAAGTGGCTGAACTTTAGCATGAAGGAAGCAGGAGAGAAGTGTCTCTTGGATCTTAACGAGCTAGAGGAAATCCGCATGAGCGCCTATGAGAACGCCAAAATCTACAAAGAGAGAGCGAAGCATTGGCATGATAAGCATATCATCCCAAAGGACTTCAAAGAAAGAGACCTTGTTCTCCTCTTCAATTCTAGACTTCAACTTTTTCCCGGTAAGCTTAAATCTCGTTGGACATGAATTTATGTAATTAAACACGTTTTTCCCCATGGTGCAGTTGAAGGGTGGGGTGAGAAGTGCGGAAGTTTCAAAGTGAATGGCCAACGACTCAAGAAGTAATCGCCGGAACTCCAAACTGAGGAAATCGCACCGATTATTCTCACTTAAGCATAAAGGATTGGTCTAGCTACGGACCTAAAACAAAGTGATTCTTGGGAGGCAGCCCAAGGTATTGCATTCTCGCTTTTGTCCTTGCTTTCTTTCTTAGATTAGATTAGAGTAGTTGTTTTTATTTATTTTTTTTCGTCGATACCTTCTGGTATGTTTTGTGGCTTTAGATGTCAGGGTTAAGAAACGATCAAAAGAAGTGAAGAAGGCCGAAAGAACAACAAAATTTGAAATTTTGGCAAAAACAAAGCTTTCCACGGGTTGCCGTACAAAACCAAGGCCATGGTTTATTTAATTCAGGTCGTGAAAAAGCAGGTCGAGAGCAGCTAAATAAAATCACCCAAATCCACAGGTTGCCATACATTTCCACGGTAGTGGAACTGCCCGATGGACCGTGGTTTTCAAAGATTTTACAAGGCTATATAAGTTCTTCTTCACAAATCTCACAATTCAACAATTCTCTTCCACGCCCAAAACCACGCCAATTTCCTCAATCCCGCATTTCTTCATTTGGAGATCGTTTTGCGCGATTCTTTGCTCCAAATTGAAGCAAATCTGACTCTACAACTGATTGTGGCAACAAACAGCACGGACATTCAGCGATCGGGCGAGATTTTCGATTTCTTCAAATCCAAAACCTAGGTTTTCTCTCAATCTTCTCTTTGGTTGATTTATTCCGTTTTCTTTGAAGATTTTTAGGAGAACTGAACGGATTTGAACCTAGAAATAGATTAGGACTGTTGTTGTTGTGTTTGTTGTGCTGATTTTGAATTTTTGAGGGAAATCAAGGATTTCCACGGGTTGTGTAACACCCCGAATCCGCGGGACTCGGGATGCTACGGGTTGGGACCTCACAATGGGTCCCGACCCTTAGCTTGACAACAATTTCACCGGATCTTGCAACAAGGCACAAATAAAGGCCAAAACTTAAATACATTTTTATGTAATGAAAGAAAACCCGAAAGAAACAACAAAAGACTTCAGCCGATATGCAACACGAATGGCCAAATGCCACCACACGATATACAATATACATGAATAATATTCAAACTCGACTCTAACCAAAACCCACTCCTAAAATGTACGGAACCCCGGCTGCCCGCTCTTCCGGATCTCTCGGCCGCATTCCTAACCTGCAAGGCAATCTACAACAATTGGTATAAAACCGTTAGCTCATACTCGAAGCATTAGAACTAATGGGAAAGGCACATACACAAGTAATCTCATCACAAGCATACAACATACATAAAATCACACCAATCCGGTTTATTATCTTTATTATTATTAGGTCGTATCCCGTTCTAATTCAACTTAGGTTGTGACACGAGAGTCACCGAAACTCGCCTCGGTCCCTACTTACCGGCATGGAATGGTACTGATGCATCTGACCATCTACCAGCACGGGATAGTCGCCGAGAACCCCCTAGCTCTCGCGGGAGCTAGGCAAGTTGTCACCGCCCGTTATCATACACTTGGGCCAAAATAATATAAAGGTCGGTAATCCTAATTCCAGTTAAGTTGTTATAAACAATAAACAATAAACACACACCACCAAACACACATCAATGCTAATACAAGGAATACGAGCTAAGTAAGTCCGGAGACTTACCTCGTCAACACACTCAACTCACAACACTCTCGGTTCCTTAGGGAGGAAGCCCATAACCTGCTCACAAGAAGATAACTATATCAACAACAACCCACTCACAATAGAAGTCTTAGACTTCTATACAAATGATCTACGCAAGACCATTTGACTCTCAATTCTAGGACCGCATCCTAGAATCCCTCATGCTCAGATAACACTTAACAGCAACTAGAAGTCCTAAGACTTCTAAACCCACGGATCTCGCAAGATCATACAACCATAATCTCAATCCTCATAAGCTCACAAGATCAACCCAAACACTCAATGCCCTACAATCCTCACAAGATAACATCAACACCTCAAGCCTTATAACGATCATAAATCCTCAAAACTCACCTACGGTCCAAGGCCACTACTTGGCATTCACTCTAAGTTATGCTAGATTCAACCTAACATGATACTAATGTCAAACAACTAGATCAAGGAAGAAGGTAACTCACATGACGTCAAAAGACGAAAGTCGAACTTCGACTCGTTCGCCCTTTATGGGGGTCGTCTCCAAACCTAACACCAAAAATAAACAAATTTAGCTCTTACGCTAAATTTGATCGGAATATATATAATACATATAACTCTAAGGAACTCGTTTTCAAAACCGAGGTTAAAACCCGCAAAAAAAAAAAAATATATTTTTCGTGGCAAAATACACAACATCATAAACATGCGTCATAATTCCGCAATTAAATCTCCGGGCCATAAATATGGAACTCAAGAGCTTAAATCATTTTCCAAAAATAACACATTGGCCAAACCCGTAATTAACACTTTGAGCAATAAACCGAAAATAATTCAACAAGGGCATAAAACATCGTGTAAGAAAATACAAGACTAGAACTTGAAGTGAGACCCAAGTTTAAAATCCGTAATTATATTTTCCGGGAAACCTAAACAACATCATAAACCCAAGGTCAAATTCGTTTTCCAAGCCAAGGATAAACAAAACCGCTCAACCGTTTTTCGAGGCAAAATATACAATTTAAAAAACTTGGGTTATATTTGTAAATTAAACTTCCTGCCAAAATCTGTAATTATTTCAACACGGCATAAATGCAAACTTCAGAAATTAGGGCCATACTGCAAATGCAAAATATTGGGCCACAATTGTAAATATACAAGAATTAGGGGCCAGATTGTAATTTGACTATAAGGGTTTCTTCAATCCCTGTGTACCATCGCAGCAAGGAGGAGCGGCAAGGCATTGAGGCTGCAAGGCGGCTGCAAGGGCGGAGAGGTTGCAGCGTCGGCGGAGACAGAGGCGGCAGGGCACATCGAGGCGGCGACAGGATCATCCCGGCGAGGGCTTTGGCGGTGGTTTCTGGGTTGTTCGAACCCGACAGAGACAAAGGCGAGGGCTTTCCGATGCGGCTTCGGTGAGCTTCGACGGTGGAGCAGGGAGGTGGAGAGGCTTGGCCGCTCCGGCATCGAGGGCAGGCACCAGGCGACGCTCCTCCGGCTCCGTAGCTCCAGCAGACGGCTATGCACGTCCCGACCAAGGCTGCGCAGGGGGAGAGGGTGATTAAGAGGGGTAGAGGACATACAAAGCAGGTAGGGAGGGAGTTTCCGGCGCATCCCCTCCTGTCGTTGGTTGCTTCTGTCCCATGGCGAGAGTCGCAGAGGTGGGCGAGAGGGAGCTACACAGGGGATTGCGGCGGACAGAGGGTTGCTCTCCGGTGTGTGCTGCTGCCAAGATACAGAAGGGAGATGAAGAAAGCAGGGAGCTACTTGCTCATTTGGACAGAAGGGAAAGCAAAGGAGAGAAGAGTTGCGTGAGAGAGAAGAGATAGCTCGGTAGGCGAGGGGTCACTTGGGGAGGCGAGGAGTCGTACGGGGAGTTGCACCCAGCGAGGAGAGAGAGAGAGGGAAAAGGTAGAGAAGAAAAGAAAAAAAAGGAAAAACAAAACAAACAAGTAACGAGATGAAATAAACTCGATCAAAAATTAATCGGAATGAATTTTTCGGTCGAAGAAAATATTTCCGAACCTTACCAATAAATATAAATACGGAAAATAAATATATGGATCAATATATATATATATAAGCTCGAAAAAAAAAAATTTAATTTACGATGTGAAAATACTCGTAAAAATATTAAAGCTATTTAAAAATAGCGATAAAAATTCCGGGAAACTAAATATCGCAACGCGCCAAATTTTGAGGCGTTACATCAGATCCCCCTAAAACAAGATTCGTCCCGAAACTTGCCATATGCCGAACTTCTGAGTCTCTTAATGCCGAGGTATGAACTCTCACTCTAAGAAGGGTGAAACCTTCTAATCTATACACGCAATCTACTCAAACCACCACCGCAAGATACATCACGTCATACAACACATTCCCGTACGGGGCACAAACGACATATAACATCACACATGCACATAACACAACTAAGGGAGGAACTAGGTCCAACCCGTCGATTCTATCGATGCTACTAGCTCGGTGTAAAACTCAACTAAAGATATTATCCACCGTCTCCCTATTAACCTCATCGGTTCTTCGTCTACCACTAAATCACCATGACGGACAATCTGTCTCGAGTCGTGTATGTACTCTCTCGACTGATATACATGAACACCGGGTGAACACTCTCTACTCTTGGCGGCTACGCCAACCGGTCAACCACTTTCCAAACTCGCGCTAACATCTCACAAAGGTCCGATATATCGGAAACTCAACCTCCTTCTCGGATCTTTCTCAATGTAGCATCTCCCTTATTTTCCCTTTGATTTCTCTATCCAAGAAGATCGAACTTCCATTTTACACTATTGGCTTTGATTCTTGTCAAACCAAACTTTGATGTTATGTTTCCTGAATTCTTGTTGCTTGTTCCAAGTAACGGATCGAGGAAGTACTTTACTCCATATTACTTCTAATAACAAGACACGTATGCTATTACTTTTACATCGTTCCTCAATACTCGAGCAAGACTTTGTCTCGGAGAATCACTTATATACTTCACACTCATAATACTTCAAAGTAAATCAAACAATTGTACCAATAAATCTCCGTTTAACTCTCAACACTCTAATGTCAATTCTTCGTCCCATTCAATACTTCATTGTCATTCGGAGGCAACTTGTCATACAACTCCTCTCTTCTTCAAGTGTAGACCCAAAATATCTTGTCCGGGGCATCAGTAAGCTCATATGGAATCACTACAACTCGTAGTGACCTTGGTTAGTCCAAAATGCCGTATTTTCAATATCCCAGTCTAGAATTCTCAAACGGTGACAATCAAATCTTAACTCAATCTTAGAAAAGACTACCGACCCTTGCAACTGATCGAGTAGATCATCCATTCGTTGTAAGGGATACTTGCCCTTCATTGTTATCTTGTTCAACTTATAGTAATCGATGTACAAACGGAGATAACCGTCTCCCTTTTCGCCAACTAGTGTCCTCCATAACAACTTCAAATCAAGAGTTCAAGATATATCCCATCATGAACTTCAACTATAGAGTTCAAGATATATTCGGAGTTCCCCATGTAGTGTATTGGTTTTGACAAACCCTTATCGTCAAGAGCTTGTAATTGTTCCTTCCATTGCTTCCTCAATTCGAGTATCTTTACGGGTATCATTTATTGATGTCTTTTGCGCGGCGCCTTGGAAATGGGAGTTGAGCTCAAATCAATCTTAGTGGTAAAATCTACCTTTTGATGCATTTGAATCCGTTCTATCTCGGGTTCTATCTTCTCTCTACCCATTACATATCGTAATGACCGACACAACATGGTCCTATGCTTGACAAGTGGTCCACCCCGATCCATTGGGGCGACGTCCTTCAATACGTGAAATGCTCCATCTGTCGCTACAATGTCAACCGTCTTCTTTGACGGATCCTTCCTCTTCCGAACTCGTGGAGCTAGCTCGAGTCTTTTGACTCTTGAAGCCTTGGTTAGGCAATAATTCAGTTTAATTCCTCTTCTCCCGTCAAAGGAATGGCGATAATATTATTTCTTGATCTCTCACATATGTTCCGCCACAAAGGCCCTAACCACAAGACTTAATCATGCCTTATAACAAATAGATATAATCTTATTCGCTTTCTCTGACATCCCAACCTAGGGAATGAGCTCTTCGTATTCTACATAAGCTTTCACCATAGACATCCTTTCTTCAAGTAGGTGTAGAACTTACTTCATTTTCCTTATGCACTTTTCAACCCGACGGTAGAGGCTCTAACCTCAATCTTCCATATACTTCTTGTACATATCATATCGACATCAAACTTCAATCTTCTCCTACTCTTGTTGGCCACCTTATACATCTCTTGGTATTCCAAAAACAACTTCACAACCGTACCGATATGCCTTGTGAAGAACGCTAGGCTAATATCCCCCTACCAACATCACTGAAGTATCCAACTCATAACTCCACCCAACACTAACATCATAACTCTAAGCTGGCAACGTTGCCCTAATCTAGGTCCTCGTTTCATGCCATAGCCACCATGTCTCTTCCGTGTGAGTCTAGAAACTTGACTTATCTCTTGCCCGCGGTAACATATCATCCATTTCATACCCTACATCCTCTATATACTCCCGTTTACATACCACCTCCATGACACCTTCTTTCTTCTTGATTCACTACTCCCCCTTTACCGTGGTCAAACTTTAAAACCTCTAATTCGTGTCGTTCTCCCATATGCCAATTCCATGACCTACAAAGGTCGCATAAGGTCATCCAAATTCCTTTGTATGCTCATAATCTTGTTTACTCATATCCTCTACACTCACCAATAGACAACCCGCACACGTGCGTTCTTGGTTGTCACCAATTGACTTGTATATGACTTTCTCCGAAGTCAACGACATATTATTCTATTACACTTCTCAAGTTACCATTCCCATGAAGACTACCCTCCTCGGGGTACTTTACCTTAAACTCCATTAGTTCATTCTTCATTCCATGCTTCCTTCTTCATTCATAAGATAATTACACCCAGCTCGGCCTTGCGTGCCGTATAACTCACCTTCATAGGCTTAACCATTCTTCCTTGATGTCTTTCAAGAGCACCCTCCCAAATATTATAGCCCTAGCTAGCATCCACTGGCGTTCCTCTTGGTTGGTATCTTAAGTCTCTCGATCCAAGCTCCTTGTTTCATCTTTCATCTTCTGAAGATCATCATCCACACACATTTCCTCCTTCTTAGTGTTGCTTAGTCTCATCACAATGAAGAAAAACGATTGACTCTCCACGGTAGTTCCACTATGTGAACTTTAACCATGTGATCCTCCTCGTAACTCTCAAATTTCTAAATAAGTCACCCGCTTAGAATCTCGCAAAGATCGTTTTGCTACACCCTCCGGTACCCTCGTAAGCTTAACTTACGGTTCTCGTTAATCTTTCACAATTGTTTGACCACTCTTTTCGTCTTGACTCCCATACTTAGGACTGCTTATTGAGAACTCGTCTTATTTAGAACGCAACTTTTATTCTCGAGCGAGAATGTAGTCCTATTTACTTGATTCACATTATTAGTTCCTCGACATTGCCCTTGGAAAAATCTTACGTTCATTGTCTCTAGTTGCTTCATTGTTTGTTCAATCGTCGCTTCCTTTGGGAACCACGACTTGTCTCTTCTTGCCGCTTCCTTACTTGTATGACTTCCTTCTCAGTTTTGCGTAAACTATCTCGAGGTTCTCTTCCACTTGTTTGTCCTTCGTTTATGTCATCTCTAATCCTCCTCTTCGACATCCTTTTAAAGGAATCCGAGAATGTCATGGTGTTCGTCAACACGAACTTGTGAACTCGATATTTGAGTGCACTCCTCCACGTATGAACGCTATCTCAAACCAACCACATTGTCTTTAAAGGTGATGATATTATACTTATCATCGCTTCTATTAGGTCCCGTACTATCTACTTCTACATATAATAAGAATCCGCATAAACGACTATATATGTCCTATGTCCATATCACATCACTACTAATATGCCAATTCCAGAAAATACATTTCAACAATACAAGGCTTAAAAGCTAATAAGATCCTATCATACTCCATATATTAGCATATATCAATATAAGGTCATGCCACTACTATACATAACAAGTTCATCATACATAGGTACAATCCACAAAGATACCTATCAAGTCCATCATGCATAACTACAATCCACATATAATATACATATCTACATATATACATACATATATATATCAAGTCCGATAAACTAAGCTGCCGAGATCCGCGGAAGGAGTGGTGGTCCGTACATTCTACCCCGACTCATGCATGTGGTTTTGAAAACAAAAAGTCAGAACCCGTGTGGGTTCTGTTTACTCTTCATTCGGCCTTTAGAAGATTGCGATTGCCATTGTTGTCAACCTAGGGCTCTGATACCACTTTTGTAACACCCCGAATCCGCGGGACTCGGGATGCTACGGGTTGGGACCTTACAATGGGTCCCGACCCTTAGCTTGACAACAATTTCACCGGATCTTGCAACAAGGCACAAATAAAGGCCAAAACTTAAATACATTTTTATGTAATGAAAGAAAACCCAAAAGAAACAACAAAAGACTTCAGCCGATATGCAACACGAATGGCCAAATGCCACCACACAATATACAATATACATGAATAATATTCAAACTCGACTCTAACCAAAACCCACTCCTAAAATGTACGGAACCCCGGCTGCCCACTCTTCCGGATCTCTCGGCCGCATTCCTAACCTGCAAGGCAATCTACAACAATTGGTATAAAACCGTTAGCTCATACTCGAAGCATTAGAACTAATGGGAAAGGCACATACACAAGTAATCTCATCACAAGCATACAACATACATAAAATCACACCAATCCGGTTTATTATCTTTATTATTATTAGGTCGTATCCCGTTCTAATTCAACTTAGGTTGTGACACGAGAGTCACCGAAACTTGCCTCGGTCCCTACTTACCGGCATGGAATGGTACTGATGCATCTGACCGTCTACCAGCACGGGATAGTCGCCGAGAACCCCCTAGCTCTCGCGGGAGCTAGGCAAGTTGTCACCGCCCGTTATCATACACTTGGGCCAAAATAATATAAAGGTCGGTAATCCTAATTCCGGTTAAGTTGTTATAAACAATAAACAATAAACACACACCACCAAACACACATCAATGCTAATACAAGGAATACGAGCTAAGTAAGTCCGGAGACTTACCTCGTCAACACACTCAACTCACAACACTCTCGCTTCCTTAGGGAGGAAGCCCATAACCTGCTCACAAGAAGATAACTATATCAACAACAACCCACTCACAATAGAAGTCTTAGACTTCTATACAAATGATCTACGCAAGACCATTTGACTCTCAATTCTAGGACCGCATCCTAGAATCCATCATGCTCAGATAACACTTAACAACAACTAGAAGTCCTAAGACTTCTAAACCCACGGATCTCGCAAGATCATACAACCATAATCTCAATCCTCATAAGCTCACAAGATCAACCCAAACACTCAATGCCCTACAATCCTCACAAGATAACATCAACACCTCAAGCCTTATAACGATCATAAATCCTCAAAACTCACCTAAGGTCCAAGGCCACTACTTGGCATTCACTCTAAGTTATGCTAGATTCAACCTAACATGATACTAATGTCAAACAACTAGATCAAGGAAGAAGGTAACTCACATGACGTCAAAAGACGAAAGTCGAACTTCGACTCGTTCGCCCTTTATGGGGGTCGTCTCCAAACCTAACACCAAAAATAAACAAATTTAGCTCTTACGCTAAATTTGATCGGAATATATATAATACATATAACTCTAAGGAACTCGTTTTCAAAACCGAGGTTAAAACCCGCAAAAAAAAAATATATATTTTTCGTGGCAAAATACACAACATCATAAACATGCGTCATAATTCCGCAATTAAATCTCCGGGCCATAAATATGGAACTCAAGAGCTTAAATCATTTTCCAAAAATAACACATTGGCCAAACCCGTAATTAACACTTTGAGCAATAAACCGAAAATAATTCAACAAGGGCATAAAACATCGTGTAAGAAAATACAAGACTAGAACTTGAAGTGAGACCCAAGTTTAAAATCCGTAATTATATTTTCCGGGAAACCTAAACAACATCATAAACCCAAGGTCAAATTCGTTTTCCAAGCCAAGGATAAACAAAACCGCTCAACCGTTTTTCGAGGCAAAATATACAATTTCAAAAACTTGGGTTATATTTGTAAATTAAACTTCCTGCCAAAATCTGTAATTATTTCAACACGGCATAAATGCAAACTTCAGAAATTAGGGCCATACTGCAAATGCAAAATATAGGGCCACAATTGTAAATATACAAGAATTAGGGGCCAGATTGTAATTTGACTATAAGGGTTTCTTCAATCCCTGTGTACCATCGCAGCAAGGAGGAGCGGCAAGGCATTGAGGCTGCAAGGCGGCTGCAAGGGCGGAGAGGTTGCAGCGTCGGCGGAGACAGAGGCGGCAGGGCACATCGAGGCGGCGACAGGATCATCCCGGCGAGGGCTTTGGCGGTGGTTTCTGGGTTGTTCGAACCCGACAGAGACAAAGGCGAGGGCTTTCCGATGCGGCTTCGGTGAGCTTCGACGGTGGAGCAGGGAGGTGGAGAGGCTTGGCCGCTCCGGCATCGAGGGCTGGCACCAGGCGACGCTCCTCCGGCTCCGTAGCTCCAACAGACGGCTATGCACGTCCCGACCAAGGCTGCGCAGGGGGAGAGGGTGATTAAGAGGGGTAGAGGACATACAAAGCAGGTAGGGAGGGAGTTTCCGGCGCATCCCCTCCTGTCGTTGGTTGCTTCTGTCCCATGGCGAGAGTCGCAGAGGTGGGCGAGAGGGAGCTACACAGGGGATTGCGGCGGACAGAGGGTTGCTCTCCGGTGTGTGCTGCTGCCAAGATACAGAAGGGAGATGAAGAAAGCAGGGAGCTACTTGCTCATTTGGACAGAAGGGAAAGCAAAGGAGAGAAGAGTTGCGTGAGAGAGAAGAGATAGCTCGGCAGGCGAGGGGTCACTTGGGGAGGCGAGGAGTCGTACGGGGAGTTGCACCCAGCGAGGAGAGAGAGAGGGAAAAGGTAGAGAAGAAAAGAAAAAAAAGGAAAAACAAAACAAACAAGTAACGAGATGAAATAAACTCGATCAAAAATTAATCGGAATGAATTTTTCGGTCGAAGAAAATATTTCCGAACCTTACCAATAAATATAAATACGGAAAATAAATATATGGATCAATATATATATATATATATAAGCTCGAAAAAAAAAATTTAATTTACGATGTGAAAATACTCGTAAAAATATTAAAGCTATTTAAAAATAGCGATAAAAATTCCGGGAAACTAAATATCGCAACGCGCCAAATTTTGAGGCGTTACAGGTTGCCGTACACTTCCACGGCCATGGAAACTAAAGAAGAGGCCATGTTTTTCATTGAAAATGTTTGGAGCACGTAAGTCAAACAGAAACAAGAAACATAAGGGTGGAGGATCCTCTTCCCAACCCCCTCCCAATAACCCACCTATCCCTAGGGTCTCTACAATCCATGAAGACCACCTTGGGGCTTTTGAAAAGATTCACAAGCGTAAAGTGATAGCTCCTAGGTATATTGTGCTTGAAAACTTGAGGAGTTGCATGTTGTTGATGATTTGAGATGGATGTTAGATAGGGCTGGATTGACTTTGTTTGCTAGCATTCGAGAGGATGCCTATGAGGAGATTATGAGGGAGTTCATCACTTCCTTTGAGCATAGTGCCGTTAACCGAACGGTATCCTTCCGGTTGATGGAACACACGTATCACTTGTCTATTGTTCAGTTTGGAGCTTGTTTGGGTTTGCCGACACATTAAATGGGACATTCCCTAAAGGTGTTAAAGCTAAGGAGTTTTGGGGAGAGATTTCTATGGTGGTAGGCCGTGAAGATCGTTGGAAACCGGCCGACTCGAAAGCCAAGCTTATCTACCACCTTGCCCTTAAGATAGCCCATAGGATCCTCTCCGAGTTCCTTTTTCCATGGACCGAGACTCCCCAAAAGCTCAAGGCTGATGAGCTTTTCATTCTCTATTGTATGGCTTCCGGTGTCACTACAGATTGCGCCACTATCATTTCTTCCACTCTTAGCAAGATTAAAAATAAAGTTGCGGGAAATATCGGTTATGGAGGGATAGTGACTTATATTGCCAAACATTTCGGAGTTGATTTCTCGGCATGTGAGATGGTAGCAGCTGCGAGGCATTTAGGGCTTCAGGGATTTATGACTGGGGGCTCTTGATTCCCCGCCACCGAGGTCCGCCGTATGTCTCCATGCCTTTGGAGGACAAGGGGGCACGAGGCATTCCATGGAGTCCTGATTACTCCCTTATCAGCCGGTAGATTTTCATGAGCCGGGTAGGAGGTCCACATACCAGCAGCGGCCTTCTGCTTCTTCCTCCTCCCGACCTAATGTGAGCGAGCGTCCCACTTGGATGGAGGCTCCGCTGACATGGATGGACGCTCCACCTTCCGGGACGACAGCTCCACCGGAGTGGATGTAGCAGCGCCCCGCTTGAATGGACCAGCAACCGGAGTGGGTTACCGGACTTACACGGAGGATGGATGGCCTTGAAAACTCGCTTTAATGAGCGTGATGATGAGCACCGCAAAAATGCGAGGATTCTCCGCGATGTCTACAGGCAGTAGTTTGGGCGTCCATGCGACCCCAAGTTCTTCCCCTACCCACCACCGCCGCCTATGGAGTGAGATGATTTGCATGGTTCGAGCTACACCACCGCCTTCGTGAGTTTTTTTAGTTATTTTTCTTTTCTTTTATCATACATTGAGGACAATGTGTATTCTAAGTATGGGGTGGGGTATGACTCTCATTGATGTAATAACACGATACTTTTGCTTCGTTTTATCCATGAACACTTGCATCTTTTTCTTCATTGTCACATGTTTCCTTATTGCATTGCATTTTTAAGCTTTGAAAAACCCATAAAAATTTGAAAAATTTTGAAAATTATTGTGCTTCTAGGATTGGAAATGAACTTTATGATGATTCTACTTGTGGATTCAATTTTTTATGACATCCATGTGCCTTATTCGGGTTGTGAATTGTAAAGAAATTGAATGCATTGTTTGATCTTCTTGCAAGTTTCATAATGTGAAGTTTTTTTTTTGTTTAAATCATATTGAGGAATGAAGGTTGAAATTGCATTATAAGTTCTTGCGCTTTTTTTTTAAATGATTAAGGCAGCTCAATTTTTCTTGCTTCTTCTTTGTTCATCCAGCCCCTCAATGAAAATATTTGTCTCCTTTACCTATCTGAGAATTAGGAAGAGTAAGATTTTGGCATGTTTGATGTGGGAGGGTCATGAAAGAAAAATTTGTGCATTCAAAGTATAGAAAAATAGTTTTGGGGAAGTCAATCTTGATGATTAGTAACTCGGCACCATTCACATAGCCGGGTGTTTGTGTCTTGCCAAAGTCGGATTGAACGATATGCCTAACGGATTATGGTATGTGCATCAAGGGTTTGAGGCATCTCGAAATTGAGAAACGCTAATCTTCTAGGCTTCGGTTTTTATGCACCGTTGTCCATACTTCCAAAAAGTAAAGTCGAAAAAGAATTTTGTGCTAAAAAGGGACAACGAAGCTCTCAATGGTGGTTGCTTCAAGTTGCGAACAAAAGAAAAGAGTTTGTGTTGTTCCTTTTCCCCAGATTTCTGCACCACATACCTTATATGTATCCCACCTATTCACGTTTCTTGACCTTTGCTTAAAAGTCCTTAAGATCTTTGGGTTGTTGTTTGACTTGGTGATCTAAATTGGGGTTTCACATGATTGATTTTGGCATTGCTTTGGGTTATGATGTTTGTCTTGAAGCTTTTGCAATATATGATGTTTCCTTCACTTGACATGGTTCGGTTTATGCACATAGAAGTTTTTAAAGAGACATGAAGCAAGATTTGAGGGTGATCTATTGATTAGAAGCACAATAACAAAAAAATTCTTTTACCTTGTTTTGCATTCATATTTCATTCTATCTTATGCTCTAGCTTTTGAAAACCTTCCTTAGGGACAAGCAAGAGACAAGTATGGGGTATTTTGATAGCATAAAATATGACAATATTTTAGGCACTTGTTTCGATTGTTTTTCCTCTTCTTTTGTGTATGTGGATACAAGTTTGAAGCATTTATGAGCACTTTCACCTATTAAGTTGGTATAGAGATCTACACAAGCTTTGTTATGTTTTAAGGTGAATAAAGGCTTGGATTGGAGCACAAATGGAGTCTGTAGGAGTATTTGATCATGCTAGGCATCAAGAGGATGCATTGGAGAAGCCAAGGAAAGGATATGAGTGGAAAACTTTCGGAAACAAGAGATTTCATGCACGTTTCAAGCATTCCACGGTCAAACATAAGATTCAACGGTCGTGGTTTTGGAATTTAATTTAATTCCAACCGTGGGAAACTAGGTTGAGAGCAAAGAAGTGGTTCCACGGTGCATTCCACGGGCCTGAAAGTTGTTCTTGGCCGTGATTTTTGTAATGGTCGCCACATGTCTTATTTGCCACATCAACAGCAGTTATGGGCTTTTGTAACCCTACTTTCCACCTATAAGAAGGCTGAAGAAGAGAGAAAATGGATCGTTGGCTATCACCCGCATCCAGCGCTACATTTGTGGCAATGTTAGAAGGAAGATTTGGAGAAGTACGCATTCGGAGATTGCGTACTTGGAAAAGATCATAGAGTTGCAATTGAAGGCGGATTGACATCCCGTTCTTCTTTGTTCTTTGAGATTTGTGAGAGATTCTTACTCTATTCTGCATACATTGAACGCAAGCTATGATTTTTGTGTTTGATTAACATTGGTTTTGTGTTTATTAATGAGAATTTAATGTTCTATCTTTTATTCCTTTCAATGAGTATTGATTTCATGATGATAATTGTTGGCTAAAACCCTTAAGCGATTTTAAGGTGAAGGGTTGATAGTTGTGGCATAGATGATGATAGATTGAACCAAAACAGATTGGACCCTGAGAGTTGAGAGAAACCTCATCGTCGAGGGTTTCCACGGTCTGTTCTTGAGTTCCACGGCCGTGGTTCTTCAAGATCTAACTGTGGTTTTCCTCTGTCGTACGTTCTTTGCTTTTGCTTTAATCCAAAGTTAAAGATTTGCTTTAACCTAGCCTTGACTTACCTTTTTTAGGTAGTAGTGAGACTCAACATCCTCTATTTCGGTTTCGAGTGTCTCAACCTTAGCCGTTTTGGCTTATCTTTGATTCCCTTGGGTTTGGGCATGGGTATTTGAGACTTTTATCTTGTCCCTTGATCCTTTCTATACTGCAACCTCAACAACTTTTATAGAGAGAGCCTTTGGGTGAGACATATGGGTTTGAAACTTCACCGTACAACACCCTACCTTAGATATACCTTTGCAATCCCAACTCCGTCCTTACATCTTTAGAATATCTTGAATCGATTGCCACAATTGGATACCCAGATCTTTAGAATCGTTGTTTTCCCAATATTATCTTTGTAAAAGATTTTTATTATTTGCCTGACAGTTTGCAAACTGAATTTGTTCCCCCCAAATCCTTGAGTTCGATACTTTGTAATTCTTGCTTTACTACACCGATCCGTACAATGTGGGTTCGCTTTGCTTAAATTCAGGTTTTATAAATTAAAAACTAGTGACGCACACTTTTGAGCGAACAGGTGTTCACCTTGTATTTCATGTGTCTCAGCTGAGGGAGTACATACCATGTCCGAGACACATTGTGAGCTATGATGATTTGGTGGTTGAGCCGGACCACACTTTTGTTGAGCATCCGATTGCAATCGTAGAACGAAGTATGAGACGCCTGCGTTCGAAGGACATTCCCATGTTGAGGATACAATGGTCAAGACGAGGACCTGATGAGGCTACATAGGAGACTAAGGATAGTATCCAGAGGAACTATCCCGAGTTTTATGCCGAGATAGATGCACCTGTAGAATCGATGAGTAGATCTTAGTGTTATCTCAGTGAGTGTTATGATTATGTGCTTATATGCCTTGATGTGCTTATTTTCATGCTAGCAATGATGTGATATATTATCTTATTAGATCTTGATGTGCTAGCTCGAGTTATGATTATTGTTGGAGATGGTTCTTTCCTCCATGCTATTTGGATACGATTAGGATTTAGCTAGAGATAGTTATTCCTCCATGCTATTTTGATGGACATAGTTTTGCTGGAGATGTGTTTCCTTCATGCCTTGTGTTATGCGTATGATCTGGCTAGAGATGTGTATCCTCTACGCCTTGTGATGTGAGTATGGAAAGAGATGTGATTCCTCTATGCCTTTGTGACGTGTTTCATAGGCGGGCTAGAGATGTTTTTCCTCTACGCCTTGTATAGTTTGATGTTGTTGTTGGAGATGGTGATTTCTCCATGCATATGTTTTGAGGTTATAGAATGATATAGTTTATGACCCTTTTTTAGCAGAGATGTGATACCTACGATAAAGAGAGTTATACCTCGGCATATGGGTCCGAGATGATTTGGGATTTTGCAAGTTTTGGGACGACACTAGTTATTTAGGGGGGTGAGATGTAAGAGCCTTAGTCTTTTAAAGATCCCGCGCCTGCACCTCAACTGAGACACAAGTGCTGAGTTGTGTTGAGGCTTGCCTGAGCCGCCCCTTGTGGCCAGACCAGCCGCCCCTGCGCCACCTGGGTCCGCTCCTACGGATTCTGGTGTGTTGCAGCCGGCATTGTTGACCTTGACTAGTGCTTTTGGATGACTTCCTATACAAGCCATTTCATTACTTATGGAGGAAGGTTTCTCATCTTCTTCCAGCTCCATCTTCTCTCCTTACGCTCTTCTTCTCTCCTTCTCCTCCTTTGGATCTTCTTCTTGATTTCTCCTTGTTTTGAAGAGAGTTTGTGTTCTTTGTTGATGATGATGATGTTGATAGTTGTTGTTGTGTTGTTGAGAGAGCCAACTATGGTTGTGTTGTGAGGTTTCTTCCTCTATCAAAGCTTAGATTGGTAAGTTCTTCATCTTCATCTTCTTTCTTTCTTCCTTTCTTCTTTTCTTCATTCTTAGGTTAGGTTTCCACAAGCTTGATCTTGTGATGAGCTTCCTAGGCATGTGTTGATGTCTATATGTATATATATGTATGTATCTAGCTGCTGGATGATGAAGAAGTGAAGAGAGACGAGCAAAGGATCGAGGAGAAGTCAAAGACAGGCTCACTACTATCCAACTTCCCCTACGCCACCTTAGGGCCGCCCCTGCGCCTGGTGTGCCACCGCCCCTACGCCTCCCTGTGTCCAACTACTGCGTCTTCCTTGTCATGTAGGTGCATCTTGTTCAGGGCTTGCCTAGGATGTGATGTGATCGAACTCGATTCGAACACGAGGATCCACCGGCACAAGTTCACACTCGGATTGAAATCGGTGAAATGGAACTCCTTTTTTTTTTTTGGATTTTGTGTTTTTGGATATGAAGAGCAAATTCCCTCGGCCTCTCACTTTGGGAATCCCTCAACTCGAACGAACTACCCTCGGAATCTCACTTTGGAGTTCGAACCTTCGTTCCTCGGCCTCTCACCTTAGAACCACCTAAGCATCTCACCTAGATGTTTGAAAACTAAGCATCTCACCTAGAATTCCGGTTTTGTTTTTCTCAAAGTGAAAACACAACTTTTGATTGATAACTCAACTCTATTTCGTCCTCTAAAAACGTTTGTGGGAGAGGCCTTATATAGGCTGAAAATTCAGCACCTACTCCCAACATTAAAGGCTTACAAGTTCAAGAGTTGTGACATTAAACAAAGAGCAAACATAGGGACTTTCAACCACCTACTTTTCCACCTACTTTTCTCCACCAACTTTCACATAATTAATACATAAATTCATGCATAATATATGAATAATATGAGGATGATATGCTGCATAAAATATGTATTGGGTGGACGTGCATATGTTTGTATAACCATCTTTCATACCTCCATGCATGATCTTGCCCAACAATCCATACAAGTACCGTAGTTGCTGCAATGTAGGATCATTTTCACCCTCTTCCTCTTGGGATCTCGACTTTGTGTAAACTAGAAAGTTGTAGATATTGAAAATACCTTTCAAAGTAGTACTCATGGGTATTTTAGTTCCAAGAATTGTCTCAGTTACAGTCGTTTTACTGAGAGTGCGCAAACCTGACAGCTTAGCCGGAGAGAGTGAAAATTGGCTTCCATTTGGCATGCTCGGTGCAAGCATTTTCGGTTTCATTTCAATAATTTTTGGCTCAGTTTTAAGCATGATCTCCAACACATAAGTATTGATTTCGATAGGTGCCGGTTGAGTTTTGACTTGGACGGTTGGTGGCAAAACGATTAGTTCCGACATATTGACGATGATTTCTTCTCCGGTGGGGATCACATCAGGATGACATGGACCCTTTCCATTTCTAGTGTGAGTGTTTGGTAGCATGTTAGACATGTGTATGAGGTTTGGATAATGATGATTATGATATCATTATGTGTTGGTTATGGCTTTGAGGATTAGTAAGTTGTGAGGTTTATAGGTTAATTATCATCCTTATGGATCCCTTGGGTCTAGGTGTGACCCCATATATTGATGGATAGAAGATTGATATATCTCCGTGCCTTGTTATTAGGCAGTGCTATTATCTGGTTTGAGGTTGATCGTGGTTGAGAGTATTAGAACTTGAGGTAAGTCCGTAGGACTTACTTAGATACCATCCTTGTATTGGGTTTATGCATGAGTGGTGTGTGTTATATGCTTGATAGCATGCGATATCGTTTATTACCGACCTATGTTTTATTGAAAGCCCCCTTGTAGTGGCAGTGATAACCTATCCCTTTTATCATGTAAGGAGTCTGGGAGGTTCTCTATGGTCAGGCCAGACTGGTGTACTGAATGGGCACTTCACCACTCCCATAGGGTACAGGGTAGTGCGTCGATACTACTCCAGCTGGCTATAACACCCAGAGGCGAGGATGATATGTTCCTCGTGTCACATAGTTTCATATATCTATATATATACTATTTGAGTGGATGACCTTATATATAAAGATAATTAAACGGGTAAATGTGTGACAACATGATTATGTGTTTATGATTCCATGACTTGTGTTTGTGCTTATGCATTACCTTATATATGAATGGTTAGCTAATGGTTGTATACCGTGTTGTAGATGCTTTGCAGGATAAGAGAGCTGCAGAGTGATCCGGTAGGGTGACTAGCCGAGGACTTCCGTACATATCTGTTGCATGGGCTTTTAGGGATGTTTTGTACATGTGGACATAATGTTGTCGTTTTACACTCGGCTATGTTTTGTACACCCTTTTGTTATACAGTTGTACCGTTTTATGTATTTGTTTTTATATTTGTCGGTGCCTTGTTGTAAGGTCCAGTGAACTTGTTGTCAGGCTAGGGTCAAGATCCACTGTGAGATCCTAGCCCAATGTGACGTCCTGAGTCTTGCGGATTTGGGGTTACACCTTAGATATTTAGAAGCTTCAGTCCAATGCCATAACCGGAAATCTTGATCTCGAGAATCCGCATCTCTTACAAATATCACCTATATTGTGTTTATGTTAGTTGTTTGCTTGATTGTTTGCATATCTTTTGATCTTTTTTGATCACCACAAAACCAACACAAAATATTGTGATTCTCATTTCTTTATTTCTTTTTCTCATCTTAGTCTAGATTTGCACTATTCATTATCATTGGATGATTTAGTTTCACCTCAGTCCTTGTGTTCGACCTCGGAATACATTCCTTGTTACAAAACGACCTATACACTATGGTTTTGCTAGGAGTTTAGGAGAATAGGTTGAGTTATAAATTTAAGACATTGTGTGCTACCAATCCTAGCGTAACAAGTTTTTGGCGCCGTTGTCGGGGACTAGGTCTATATAAAATCATTTGTTTGTGATTGTTTATGGTGTGGATATTTCTTGTGCTTTTGATCTTGTTTGTTTTTGTCTGTGCATGTTTTATGCTTGCCAATAGACGGATTTTACTTTCAAGACGATCTTGATAATATGGAGTATGAGGGATGGATGGCAAGCCAAGATTGAGGACCACTCCACAATGAGCTTGAGTATTTGAATGAGTTCATTGACTATCATGAGTTCCATGACCAAGCTCACATGACTCTATTGGCTCATATAGAACCTCCCCAACAACCTCACGAAGACCTATTGGAGTCGGTGTTTGAGCAAGTGATGATGAAGTTGGAGGACTTAGAAGACACCATCACTTCCATTTCGAGGGCCCTCAAGTGGAGCTTGAAGAGGAAGTGTTTCAACAAGTGGAGGTTTACCATGAGGAGATCCAAGAAATGCCCGACTCAACCATAATTATTAGAGAACTTCAAGAAGAGTTGAATGATGCTTGAGAGCAAGTGAGGCTGAGGGATTTGGCCTTGGAGGATGAAAGAAGGATAACAATCGAGAGAGAAGAAGAAACGAGAAGGGAGATTGAGAAGATTAGCATGCTAAGCAAGGGAAGCCTATCCTCCATCAAGACATACCTTCACTTCCTTCACCCATGGAGGAGTGCAAAGAACTCTCAACCTTGGACATCCTTGTCATTAATCTTGGAACCACACTTGAAATGCTCACGATGGAGGAAGAAGAACACAAAAATTTCGGTCCACCACACCAAATTTAGGCCGAGATTTTTGTTATACCATCCGAGATTTCTTCAGCAGGAGCTCACCTCGACCAAAATCTCGGTCTGATCAACCTAGATGGTCATCCGAGATCATGTGGAGTAAATCCTAAGCTCACTTCAACTCCTTTCGACCCTTTCTCTCTTGCCTGGAGTGCACCCGAAATCTGGAGGTCCCTTCCGAAAGAGCCTCCCAAGATTGACATAAGAACCCTCCTGTGTAGAGATGATGGATCCAAGATGATTATGAAGCCCTTCAACCAAGCTATCTTTCCAAGAGTCGGCTTTCCTCGGATCATGATGAAAGAAGGAGGCAAGCATTTCATCGGTAGGACTACAGAGCATTATTTTCCCAAGTATGGGGTGGCCCACATTGTTACAACCCCACACTATTATCAAGGAAGCGGTCATGAAGGATTCTACCACTCACCGGTGAAGAGAGAGCTTAAAGTTTATTTGGGAATCAAATGACCCATACTTATCATTTGAGATGCCGGAAAGAGATGGTTGCTTGGACTCCTCAAGCAAACCAAGATATTTAGTGTGGATTGAGGCATCATGGAGTATGGTCTAGATAAAGAGCTTAAATAAGCGATTCTTGGGTGGCAACTGTTCGCCCCTAGAGGTGTGTGCAAATAAGCTTTATATTTATAAAACTGAAATCAAGCAAGCGAACCCGCAGTGTACGGATCGATATAGTTAAGCAAGAATTCCAGAGTATCGAACACAGGGATTTGGGTGGAACGAACTCGATTGCAGGTTATCAAGCGGTTATTATGAGAGTTTTGCAAATATATTGGGAAAACAACAATCCTAAAGATCCAAGTATCCAGCTGTGGCAATCGATTCAAGATATACTAATGATGTAAAGACAGAGTTAAGATATGCAAAGGTATACTAATGTAAGGTAATCGTACGGTTGAGGTTCCAAAAACCTTATATAACTCACCCAAAAGACTCTTCCTATACAGGTTGATGAGGCTCAATATAGAAAGATTCTAAAGACGAGAATTAGCATCAAATACCCAAACCTATAATCTAAAGGTCAAGACTAACTTATCCGATTGAGGTTGTTGAGGCTCACAATCGAGGTAGAGGTTGTTGAGGCTTCACTACCACCTAGAAAAGACAAGTCTAAACTAAGTTAAAGCAAATCTTTAACTTTGGATTAAAGTAAAAGCAGGCTCGTAGACTTAAGGAAAATCACGGTTAGTTCTTGAGATTCCACGGTCGTGGAACTCAAGAACAGCCCGTGATTTAGGGTTTTCGGCGACGATTCTCTAACTCTCAGGGTCTAATCTGTTTACGATCGATCTATCATCATCTAAGCCACAACTATCAACCCTTCACCTTAGAATTGTTAAGGGTTTTTAGCCAATAACAGTCATATTGATATTAATTCAAGATTTAAAGGATAGAAAATGGGAATTTTCAAGAACTATCAATAATCTTCAATCGAATCTCAGAATCACAGCCAAGAACAAGTGTTTATCAAAAGATGTAAAACGAGATAAACAATCACAATCTTAGGAAAGAAAGGAAACGGGATGTCAATCCGATCCTAAATCAAACCTAAGCAAGAAGAGGAATCTTCTTGCGAAATCCTTCAAGAAACTTCGATCTTCCACACGAAGATCACAACAGCGACTCTCCGACACGAACTTTGGAACTTCAATGAATTCTTCCAAATCACCTCCAAGAATGAGAGTTTGTGTGTTGCTAAGCTTGCGTTTTCTTGCCGCTAAACTTAGGGTTGAAAGGTCGTAAGTGCGGGAGCGAGGTGACGGAATCTTGCTTCATCCGTCCTTTTTATAATGCAGGGCAAAACGTCGGCCCGGCCCAATCTTCAAAAGATTATGGCTTCGAAAGTGGCGAAAAGATTCGCCAAGATCACGGTCGTGGAAGTTTCCACGACCGTAATTTTGAGGCGTGGAAACAAACACGGATAGCTTCCACGGCCGTAATATCCCCTGGAATGAACATCGAATTCTGCATCAAGATCCACGGCCGTAATTTAGGGTAAAACCGTGATTCTTGCCTTCATTCGTGCATTCCTCAATCTAATACTCCAAATTGCTTCCAAAAGGTGCCCTTGGTCTATGGACACATCAACTCAACTCTCCTTTGCTCAATTCCGTTCGGAAATAGCTCCAAATCACCTATAATCAACATAGAACTCGTGTAGACATCCATATCGACAATATAGGCAATACTAGCTCATATATGCATAAAGCTCAATCAAAGACTATCAATATGAATCAATTGCGATTAGAAAACGTGCCTAAAATATCACAATATTTCATGCTAACAGCAACCCAAGGGTAAACTCTTTCCCATTTCATTTTTGCTTTTGTTTTGTGTTTGTGTGTTTTGTGTTTGTGTGCTAGAGTCTAGGTAATAAAGAAACCTTGCAAGCAACAAGATGAAGATGATGATTCCACATCAACCGTGGGTGGAGCGGACGTGAGACTTGGACGTCTTGAGGTGCCTTTGAGGGGTGGAAGAGCTCCCATCTCGCATACACCTTGGCGCGGATCCCAATGCCGGAATGACAATTTTGAGCTCTCTACCATGTTGATTGATCATCCACCACCACCACTTCAAATGAGTGAACCGAATACCAAAGCACTACCTCTTTACATTGTGAGGACTTTCTTTCACTTCTTTATTTAATTTACACATTGGGGGCAATGTGACTTTAAGTATGGGGTGGGGTATTCACAATATTTTAGCATGTTTTATTTCATTGCATCTAGAATAGTTTAATTGTATTGTCACATGTTTCCTTTTGTTTTGCATTATATATACATATATCAAAATTCCAAAAAAACCCGAAAAATTTTATAATAAATTTGTGCTTCCAGGATTGACATGAACCTTATGATGATTTTGTGTGTGAATTGGTTATGGATGGGCTTTGTGTGTTGAATGAATTTATGCATATGTGGACTAAAATACTTTTCTTGAATTCCATACGTGGATTGTGATGATGATTGTTGTCTAGGTTGGATTGAGAATTGATGATTGAAATTACATGATAAGTTCTTACGCAGCATCTAGGAATGATTAAGGCATTCGATTCTCTCTTCTTCTCATCTTGATCATGTTGTTTGAAGCACCTCACTTGATGAAAAATATTACCTCTTTTGACCCATCAGAAAATTAGGGGCATGTTAGTGTGTTGAGTGTGTGAAAGACAAGTGTGGGTTGATTGTTCGCCCCTAGAGGTGTGTGCAAATAAGTTTTAAATTTATAAAACTAGAATCAAGCAAGCGAACCCGCAGTGTACGGATCGGCGTAGATTAGCAAGTATTCCAGAGTATCGAACACAGGGATTTGGGTGGAGCGAATTCAGTTGCAGGTTATCAAGTAAGTAAATATGGGAGTTTTGCAGATATTGGGAAAACAACAATCCTAAAGTTTCGGGTATCCAGTTGCGGCAACAGATTCAAGATATACTAATGATATAAAGACAAAGCGGAGATATGCAAAGGTATACTAATGTAAGGTAATCGTACGGTTGAGGTTCCAAAAACCTTATGTAACTCACCTAAAAGATGCTCCTTATACAGGTTGTTGAGACTCAATATAGAAAGATTCTAGAGATGAGAATTAGTATCAAATACCCAAACTTATTATCTAAAGATCCGGACTAACTTAACCGATTGAGGTTGTTGAGGCTCACAATCGAGGTAGAGGTTGTTGAGGCTTCACTACCACCTAGAAAGACAAGTCTAAGCTAAGCTAAAGCCAATCTTTAACTTTAGATTAAAGTAAAAGCATGTTCGTAGACTTAAGGTAAATCACGGTTGGTTCTTGAGGTTCCACGGCCGTGGACTCAAGAACAGCCCGTAATTTAGGGTTGTCGGCGATAATTCTCTAACTCTCAGGGTCTAATCTGTTTGCGATCGATCT
This sequence comes from Fagopyrum homotropicum, assembly GCA_033239125.1. Classification (NCBI taxonomy): domain Eukaryota; kingdom Viridiplantae; phylum Streptophyta; class Magnoliopsida; order Caryophyllales; family Polygonaceae; genus Fagopyrum; species Fagopyrum homotropicum. The sequence goes on along the minus strand of BSWB01000005.1, from coordinate 6,922,483 downwards.
CTCATCACCTATGCCACAACTATCAACCCTTCACCTTAGAATTGTTAAGGGTTTTTAGCCAATAACGATCATGTTGATATCAATTCAAGGATTAAAAGATAAAAGATGGGAACTTTCAAGAACTATCAATAATCTTCAAATGAATCTCAGAATCACAGTCAAGAACAAGTGTTTATCAAAAGATTCAAAACGGAGTAAACAATCACAATCTTAGGAAAGAAAAGAAACGGGATGTCAATCCGATCCTAAATCAAACCTAAGCAAGAAGAGGGATCTTCTTGCAAAACCCTCCAAGAACTTCGATCTTCCACGAACACGAAGATCACAAACAGCAACTCTCCAATACGAACTTTGACCTTCAATGAGATCTCCAAATTACCTCCAAGATGAGGGTTTGTGCGTTGCTAAACGTGGATTGTAAGCGTGCGTTTGCCGCTAAGTGAGGGTTGAAAAGGTCGTAAGCGAGGTGACGGAATCTTGCTTCGTCCGTCTTTTTATAGTGTAGGGCAAAGTGTTGGCCCGGCCCAATCTTTCAAAAGATCATGGCTTCGAAGTGTGGCGAAAAGATTCGCCAAGATCACGGTCGTGGAAGATTCCACGACCGTAATTTAGGGCGTGGAAACAATTACGGTTAGTTCCACGGCCGTAGAATCCCCTGGAATGAACATCGAATTCTGACTCTGAATCCACGGCCGTAATTCTGGCCGTGGTTTGTGATACGGCCGTGTTTTAGGGCGTAATTTAGGGCAAGAACGTGATTCTTCCCTGAACTCGTGCATTCCTCAATCTAAGACTCCAAATTGCTTCCAAAAAGTGTCCTCGATCTATGGACACATCAACTTAACTCTCCTTTGCTCGATTCCGTTCGGAAATAGCTCCAAATCACCTATAATCAACACAGAACTAGTGTAGACATCCATATCGAAAATATAGGCAATACTAGCTCACATATGCACAAAGATCAATCAAAGACTATCAATATGAATCAAATACATTTAGAAAATGTGCCTAAAATATCACAATATTTCATGCTAACAAATAACCCCATACTTAGCACTTGCTTGTCCCTAAGCAAGGTCCTTCAAAAAGCTTTAAAACAAGAGTTAGGATGAAATATGTGTACCTTCTTTTGGATGAATGTGACTTCTAAAGAATAGATCATTCTCAAACCTTGCTTCAATCGTTTTTCAACTTTCACACACTTAATCAAAGAGTAAAAGGTAAAGAAAAATTCATGAATCAACCCAACTTCTAAACAAGCATTATAACCTTCAAACATTATCAAAATCAATCATAAGAAGCTTCAATTTAGATCACCAAGTCATATAACATTCTTTTGATCTTAAGGACTTTCAAAGAAAAGGTCTAGAGTATGGAAGGGAAGGGAAAACTTTAAGGGGGAGTGGTGCATAAATCCGGGAAAGTGGACAACTACCTTCTTCTTCTTATGCGGTTCCCGCAACACTTCAACTTAGAGCTTCGCTCTCCTCTTTTCGACTTTACTTTTGGAGTTATGGATAGAGGTGCACAAAAACCGAAGCCTAGGAGATTGGCGTTTCTCAAAATTGCAAGAGATGCCTCAAACCCTTAGCGCACATACCATAATCCGCTAGGAATATCGCTCAATCCGACTTTGGCAAGACACAAACACCCGGCTATGTGAATGGTGCCGAGTTACTCATCGTCATGATTGACTTCCCCAAACCTATAATTTCTTCCTATTCAATTGATTGCAAGTAATTGCTCTCATGGCCCTCCCACATCAAACATGCCTTTTTCTCATTCACTTCTCCAAATTCCCGGGTAGGTAAAGGAGGCTAATATTTCAATGAGGAGCTAGATGATCAAAGAAAGAAGAAAGAAAGTATTGAATTGCCTTAATCATTTCAACAAGAAGTATAGGAACTTATAATGTGATTTCAACTTCAATCTCTCAACATGATTTAGGCAATGTTTTCACATTATAAAACTTGTAAAAGAGGTAAAATTCATTCATTCAAATTCTTTTTAATTTACAATCCTTTTAAGCATGCAATTGTCATCAAACTCAATTCACAAGTAGTGATTATCATGGAAATCATCTCAATTCATTAGAAGCTCAAAATTTTCAAAATTTTTCGATTTTTATGGGTTTTTAAAGTTCTTTTTCATGCAATGCAATAAGGAAACGTGCAACACATAATGAACATGTAATGATAGTCTCAAATGAAGCGAACATAGAGAGTAGAGTTATTACAAACATTTAGTACATCCCACCCCATACTTAGGACGAACATTGTCCCTAATGTTCACAAGAAAGAACAAAAGAAAGAAAAAGAAAAAGAAACTCACAAGTGGTGGCGGGAATGTCTAAATCAAACGGTCATGCATCGATCACTGCGGCGCCGGTGGAGGTGGAAATGGAGAGAAGCTCGGATCATAGAACCGCCCGAACTGCTGGCGGTAGACGTCCCTCATCATGTGGTCAAGGTCGTCTAGGCGTCCGTCTCTAGCATCCGCCCGGATCTCTAGTGCTCCGACTCTCTCCGAAAGTCCGGTAGCCCAATCCGGCATCTGCTCGTACCATCCCGGGGGGGTGACCATACCATGCGGGGGCATCGGCTGGTGCTGGTGCTGGTGGTGGCGGTGGTGCTGCTGGCTGCGTCGTGGACCAAGGAGGGGGTGTGTCGTACCAAGTGGGAGGTGTAGTCATCCACGTGGGCCTCTCACTCACGCTGGCGCGGCGAGATGACGAGCCTGAGGCTCTAGCTGGGCGTGGAGAGCGCCTAGGTACATCCGGGGCTGCCTCCGGCTGATCCGGAAACGTGCCGAACTCCTGCTCCGCTCCTCCACCACTCTCGTACTGCTCTCCCATCTCCTCCTCATCCACAACCGGTGGTGGAACGTAAAGGGGAGCTCCTAGCCTGTTCGCATGCATCGTAGCGAACGTCTCCTTCCAATTGTGGCGTCCCGCCACAATGGAATACTCCGGCAGCCACTCAATCCCTCTGCCTGTCCTACTCTCCCAAGGCATGCCCGCATAAGGCGGACCTCTATGTGTGGGGAAGATGAGTCCCCTGACCATGAATGCATGTAATCCTAGAGGTACGGCGGGTATGCGGGTGCAACCAGAAAAATCCACTCCGAATGTCCTAGCTATGTGGGTCACTATCCCACCATAACCAATGTTCCCCTTCCTCTTGTTCTTCAGTTTACTCATCGTAGCTGCCAAAAGAGTAGCACAATCTGCGCGGCGACCGTAGAGCATACAGTAAAGCAGGAATAGCTCATCCGTCTTGATCTTTTGGGGCGTCTCCGTCCTAGGAAAGAGACACTCCGAAAGAACACGGTGAGCTATCTTCAAGGCTAGATGGTACATCAATCTAGCCTTGGTATCAGCGGGTTGCCAACGGTCCTCGTCGGCGTAAATCATGGCTACTTCCTCCCAGAAATCCTTAGGGTAGATACCGCTAGGGAATCGACCATTGTAGGTCTCATGGAACCCGAAAATGGCCCCAAACTCAACTATACTCAACTGATAGTCTCGATTTATGAGACGGAAGGAGACGGTCCTATCAACATGGCTGTGCTCGAAAGACGTCACAACCTCCCGGGTGATCTCCTCATAAGCGTCTTCACGAATGTTTGTGAAGACAGTCAATCCGGCTCTATCCAAGAGCCATGTAAGGTCGTCAACTATGTTGAGAGGATGTAGATCCTCCAACAACAAATATCTAGGGCCAATCACTGCCCTCTTTTCCATCCTCTCAAATGCAGCTAGGTGGTCATCATGTATGGTTGGGATGCTAGGGTGGGGTGGTGAAGATGGAGGTGAAGGTGAGGATGGTGGTGAGGGGGATGAGGGTGGTGGTGCCCTAGATGTGGAGGGGTTGCCCTTTCTTTTCTTATTTTGGTCCCCTTTCTTCTCCTTTATCCTTCTCGAAACTCTCCTTACGAAATCCATTTTTCTCCAAAAATCACGGTCTGTTCTATAGAAACCACGGCCGTGGAACCTCCAGAGACCGTGATTCGTTACAGAATTTCGTGAATCTCAGCAAATTCACCAAATATCACCACAATAAGCAGTCCTAATCTAATTCCTTCCAATCCTTGTCAGTTCTTCCTAAAAATCTATAGCAAAAACGAACCAAATCCGCGAGAATCGAAGAGAAAGAATTAACCTCTTTTTCGGATTGAAAAATCCAAAATGTGCGTTTGTTGATCGATTTCCACTCGATTTGTTGCTTGGATCCTGTTCGTGGTTGGATTTGCTGCAGTTTAGGACGAAGAATCGTTGAAAACGATTAGAGAATGAAGAATTGGGAGAGGCTGCGGGTTTTCGGTATCTAGGTCGTGGAATTGGGGAAGAATTGTGGTGGTTTTGTGATGAAGTGTGGCTTTTATACTTGCAGGCAAAATTTCCAAAAATCACGGTCTATCGGGGCATTCCACGGCCGTGGAAGTGTACGGACCCGTGGTTTTGGTGATTTTTCACAGATTTTTGAGAATTACGGCCACTGTAGCTATGACGACCGTGATTTAGACCGTGGAACTTTCTGTAAAGCTTCAAAGTCCAAATTTCGTCACTTTTCTTCGACATTATCCCTCCCTTTTCCTTTTCCATTGATCCTACAACCAGAAACACGAACATACCGGAGGAAATCGAGGAAAAATAAAGCAAAAACGTCTATTCTAAACTAATCTATGAATCGAAAAAAACGAAAAGCAATACCTTGGGTTGCCTCCCAAGAAGCGCTTTGTTTAAGGTCCGTAGCTAGACCAATCTCGCACTTACTCGAGTGCGGTAGGTGCAAACTCCTCAGCTTGGAGTTCCGGCGAGTACTTCTTGAGTCGTTGGCCGTTCACCTTAAAACTTCCGCTAGCTTCACCCCATACTTCAACTGCACCATGGGGGAAAATACGTTTAATTAGAAAAGGTCCAGTCCAACGAGATTTTAACTTACCTGGAAAGAGGCGAAGTCTCGAATTGAAGAGGAGAACTTGATCTCCTTCTTTGAAGTCTTTTGGAATGATATGCTTATCATGCCAACGCTTTGCTCTTTCTTTGTAGATCTTAGCGTTTTCGTAGGCGTTCAAACGGAGTTCATCCAGCTTGTTGATGTCTAGGAGACGCTTCTCTCCCGCTTCCTTCATGCTGAAATTTAGCCATTTGATAGCCCAAAACGCCTTGTGCTCTAGCTCTACCGGTAAATGACAAGACTTCCCATACACAAGGTTGTATGGTGTGGTTCCTATGGGAGTCTTGTATGCAGTCCGGTATGCCCATAATGCATCATCTAGCTTCAAAGACCAATCCTTCCTAGTCCTTGAAACCGTCTTCTCTAGAATTCCCTTGATCTCCCTATTTGAGATCTCAACTTGTCCACTCGTTTGTGGATGGTAAGGGGTGGCGATCTTGTGAGTAACCCCATACTTAGCTAGAAGAGCTTCAAAGCGACGGGCTATGAAGTGAGAGCCTCCATCGCTAATGATCGTCCTTGGTGTCCCGAATCGCGGAAAGATGGTCTTGTTGAAGAACTTAACCACCACCATGGCATCATTTGTGGGAGAGGCAATTGCTTCCACCCATCTAGAAACGTAGTCTACCGCCAATAATATGTATTGGTTTCCACAAGAAGAAGGGAATGGTCCCATGAAATCGACTCCCCAAACGTCAAAAATCTCTACCTCTTGGATGTTGTTGAGGGGCATCTCGTTCCTCCTAGAGATATTGCCTGTTCTTTGGCAAGCATCGCAACAGGAAACAAAGGATTGCACATCTTTAAATAAAGTGGGCCAATAGAATCCAGATTGCAATACCTTTGCGCTAGTTTTGTTTGAACTAGCGTGTCCTCCACAGGGTAGTGAATGACAATGGCGGATGACACTTTGCATCTCATCTTCCGGCACACATCGCCGGATGATGCCATCCGGACCTCTCTTGAAGAGGAGAGGCTCATTCCAATGATATTCCCGGACGTCCTTGAAGAACTTCTTCCTTTGTGCGTATGACAATCCGGGTGGTATCTCCTGGCAAACTAAATAGTTAACGAAATCAGCAAACCATGGTTCGTTACCTTTGGAGATTACCTTGATGCACTCCTCTATGATATGTAGGTGTTCGTCCGGAAAGGAGTCATCAATGGGCAAGTGGTCGTCCTCTAGATGTGTTAGACGACTCAAATGATCCGCAACAGAATTTTCCGAGCCTTTCTTGTCGCGGATCTCAAGATCGAATTCTTGTAGGAGAAGAATCCATCTAATTAGCCTTGGCTTCGCATCTTTCTTCGCAAGGAGGTACCGGATCGCAGCATGATCCGTGTAGACAATCACCTTTGCACCTACAAGATAAGAGCGAAACTTGTCAATAGTGTAGACAATGGCTAAAAATTCCTTCTCTGTGGTGGCGTAGTTGAGCTGAGCTTCGTCTAGCGTCTTGCTAGCGTAGTATATGGCGTGGGTTCGTCCTTCCTTTCGTTGCCCAAGAACAGCTCCAATAGCTACGTCACTAGCATCACACATAATCTCGAAGGGGAGAGTCCAATCCGGGGGTTGGATAATGGGTGCTGAAATAAGAGCTTGCCGAATGGTGTTGAACGCATCTAGACATTCCTGTGAAAACTCAAAAACTGCATCCTTCATCAATAGATTAGTGAGAGGTTTTGATATTTTAGAAAAGTCCTTAATGAAACGTCTATAGAATCCAGCTTGTCCTAGGAAACTTCTTATCCCTTTCACCGAAATTGGGGGAGGAAGTTTCTCTATGGTCTCTATCTTAGCCCTGTCTACCTCTATCCCTCTACTAGAGACTAAGTGGCCTAATACGATTCCTTCCTTAACCATAAACTGACACTTCTCCCAATTAAGAACTAGGTTAGTGTCTTCACATCTTTGCAAAACAAGAGAAAGGTTAGAAAGACAATCGTTAAAAGAAGAACCGTAAACGGAGAAGTCGTCCATGAAGACTTCCATGATTTCCTCTACATATTCGGAGAAGATGGCCATCATGCACCGTTGAAAGGTGGCTGGGGCGTTGCAAAGCCCGAACGGCATTCTCCTATAGGCAAACGTACCCCAAGGGCACGTGAATGTGGTCTTCTCTTGATCATCCGGATGTATCGGAATCTGAAAGAAGCCACTATAACCGTCAAGGTAGCAAAAGTATGAATGTTGTGCTAACCTTTCAAGCATCTGATCGATGAATGGCAATGGAAAGTGATCCTTCCGCGTTGCGTTGTTGAGCTTGCGGTAGTCTATACACATTCGCCATCCAGTTACGGTTCGGGTAGGAATGAGTTCGTTGTTCTTATTGGTGATGACCGTCATTCCTCCCTTCTTCGGAACTACTTGAACCGGGCTCACTCACTTGCTATCGGAGATAGGATAGATGATACCTGCATCAAGAAGTTTAAGAATTTCCTTCTTCAAAACCTCCTTCATGGTCGGATTCAACCGCCTTTGAGGTTGTCTCGAAGTTCTAAAGTCCTCCTCCATTAGTATCTTATGCATGCATAGGGAGGGTTTAATTCCTACCAAGTCCTTAATAGTATAGCCTATGGCTTTTCTATGTTTCCTAAGGACAATCATGAGCTGTTCATGTTTATCTATGCTTAATTCGGAACTAACGATAACCGGGAAGGTGGAATTAGATCCAAGAAAAGCGTACCTTAGATGAGTAGGAAGTGGTTTGAGATCCAATGCTTTCGGAGCTTCCAATGATCTTTGAGAAGCTTCCGATGTTTCCTTAGAAGTTTCTAAGGATGTTGAGTGGGTTGGAGAAGAATTAGAAAAAGTTGAAGAAGTATGCCGGTTACCATTTTCCACGGCCAAAATTACGGTCTCCTCTGCTATTCCACGGCCGTGGAATGCTCTGGAATGGAGGTCGATTTTGGTCGTGGAATCCACGGTCGTGGAATACAGAGTGTGACCGTGGATTCTAATATTCTCAGCCTCATCGTGGAGTTTCTCAAACTCCACCTCATGCATCTCCTCTTGTGCTTCTAAGGCTTCAATTTCCTCTTTGCACTCTTCTTCTTCTCCTACATTGGTTAGACTCATAGTAATAACCTTTTGTAAAGGATCGTTAAAGAGAATCGCACTCACCTCCTCCCTAGACAAACCTTCTTCATCTTGGATATCGTAAATATCCTCATCAAAGATTGGCTCCTTCACTAGAGTGGAAAGAACGAACTCTACTTTCTCTTCCCCAATATCAAAAGCGAGTCTCCCATTCTTGCAATCGACCATGCAGCCAGAAGTTGCAAGAAACGGTCTTCCGAGTATGATCGGGACCGGACTATCTGCAGGAATATCAAGCACGACAAAATCAATGGGAACAAAGAACTTGCCTAGCTTGACCGGGATGTCTTCTACAATACCGACGGGGCGAGTAATGGATCGATCCGCCATGTATAACGTCATCTTCACCGGTTTAGGGTCGCCTAAACCGATTTTCCTGCACAATGCAAGTGGTATGATGCTCACACTTGCTCCTAAATCACATAAGGCGTCATATGTGACCTCTCCCACTCCAATGGGAATGCAAAATGACCCCGGATCTTTCAGCTTTGGGGGCATTTTCTCCTTCATCGTCTTGATGAGATCCGAAGAATCCGAACTCATCTTGACTTCACCAAAATCTTCTAGCTTCCTCTTGTTAGAGAGGAGCTCCTTCAAGAACTTGCCATAAGCCGGCATACCTACAATAGCATCAATGAAAGGTATATTAATATGCAGCTTGCTCATGAGTTCTATAAACTTACCGAATTGCTTGTCTAGGCGCGCTCGCGCTCTAGATTGAGGGAATGGTAGGGGAGGTTTGAAAGCTGGAGGAGGAACATAGACATCTTCCTTCTCCTTCCCCTTTTCATTGTCCTTTTCTACGGGGACTTCAACGAACGTAGGTTGCGGATCGGTGGTGGTCACTCCGCTCCTAGTTGTAATCGCCATTACCCTCCCCTTAGGGTTGTCCTCCGTCTTTCCTGGAAGTTTCCCTTGATTTCTAGGAACTTCCTCCGCATGGTTGAACATTTGGTTTTCCAAAACCTTTTGAGCTTTGTCAACCTTAGAAATTTGATCATCAACCTTGATGATGCGGTTCTCCAACCCTTGAAGCTTTCCCAAGATTGTCTCCAACATGGGATCGGGCTTCTCCTTTCCCGTATTGTTTCCTCCATTAGATGATTTCCCCTGTCTTTTCAAAGGAGTGGAGGAAGAGGAGGGTGGAGTTAGTGAATTGGAATTGGAAGGATAGGAGTTACCGGAATTTTGTTGATTGGAGCGCCAATTGTTGTTGTTTGAACCCCGATTGTTGTTCCAATTGTTGTTGTTCCGGTTGTTGTTGTTTCCATTCCAATTGTTATTCCGGTTATTGTTCCGGTTATTGTTGTTGCGGTTGGTGTTATCACCGCCGTTGTTGTTGCCCAAATAGCCAACATCCTTCTCTTGTTGCCTTGGGAAGTTGGTCTTGATAGCCTCCTTCAACTCTTTGATCTCGTTGTTGAGGGAGAAAATCTGATTTTGAGCTTCATGTGTGAGCTTTGCTCCTTGCTCCACACGATTTCCCTCCACTTTCCGGTGGAAATACTTCTCTATGACTCTTGCTTGCTTCTCAATGAAGTCCCAAGCGTCATCTTCCCTCATGTCCATAAACGTTCCACATGAGAGGGATTGGAGGTTGAATTGCATTCCCGCATCCAGCCCCTTGTAGTAAATTTCCAGCAAGGCAAGCTTGGATATGCCATGATGAGGGCAATCCAAGAGCAAATCCTGAAACCTTTCCCAAGATTGAAACAAACTTTCGTTAGGTCTCATGGAAAAAGCATTGATCTTACCTCTAAGTTCCGCCGTTTTGGAAGGCGGAAAGAATTTGGTGAGAAACTCTGCGGAGAGGTCTTCCCACGTGTCTAGCTTCCCGTTGGGAAGAGCTTGATACCAAGATAACGCTTTCCCCTTCAAGGAGAAGAAGAAAGGCTTGAGTTTATAGCTGTTGGTAGTAGCGTTCTTCGGTCTCATCGTCTCCATCATACACTCAAAGTTTTGTAAGTGTTGGTGTGGAGATTCAGTACTTGTACCGCCAAATTGACTTTGGCGAACAAGAGTGATAACTTGAGGGTTGAAGCTAAACCCTTGCACATCTTCAGCGTCAAATTTCACACCTAAGCGGCGCGGTTGTTGTGTTGGATCCATCCGTTGGCCAAGAGTTCTTGGCTCATTATCCACACGTTCGACTCTCGCATTCCTTGGTGGGATGCGGCGGTTAGCAGCTCCTTGTGGATTGAAGGGATTTATATTGATCGTGGGATCAATCTCTTCTAACGGTGGCATGGAAGAATCACTATCATCAGCGGATGAGTGGCTTTTTCTTCTAGACCTTGATCTCCTTCTCGAGGACTTCTTGCCTACCTTATCTTCAAGGTCGCTCATCTTTACCCTCATTTGGAAGATCATGTCTTCTAGACCGTTAACTTGAGATTGATGACGATCCATCTCGTCTCGGCGGAGAGTCTCATTCCATCGGAGTTGAGCTTCCTTCTCCGCCAATTCTGTTTGAAGATCGCGTGCGTTCTCTTCGGCCATCTTCTTTTCCTTGCGCCTTTGTCTCAAGGTTTTCTCTAGCTCTTGATCAAGAGGTAAGAGATCTTCGGTGTTCCTGGACCTGCGCATGCACTCAAAGGAAATCAAACAACGAGAGCAAGCTCCCAAGCTTGACAACCGGCTACCGGATTCGGACGAAACCAAATCCCCGGCAACGGCGCCAAAAACTTGTTCGCCCCTAGAGGTGTGTGCAAATAAGTTTTAAATTTATAAAACTAGAATCAAGCAAGCGAACCCGCAGTGTACGGATCGGCGTAGATTAGCAAGTATTCCAGAGTATCGAACACAGGGATTTGGGTGGAGCGAATTCAGTTGCAGGTTATCAAGTAAGTAAATATGGGAGTTTTGCAGATATTGGGAAAACAACAATCCTAAAGTTTCGGGTATCCAGTTGCGGCAACAGATTCAAGATATACTAATGATATAAAGACAGAGCGGAGATATGCAAAGGTATACTAATGTAAGGTAATCGTACGGTTGAGGTTCCAAAAACCTTATGTAACTCACCTAAAAGATGCTCCTTATACAGGTTGTTGAGACTCAATATAGAAAGATTCTAGAGATGAGAATTAGTATCAAATACCCAAACTTATTATCTAAAGATCCGGACTAACTTAACCGATTGAGGTTGTTGAGGCTCACAATCGAGGTAGAGGTTGTTGAGGCTTCACTACCACCTAGAAAGACAAGTCTAAGCTAAGCTAAAGCCAATCTTTAACTTTAGATTAAAGTAAAAGCATGTTCGTAGACTTAAGGTAAATCACGGTTGGTTCTTGAGGTTCCACGGCCGTGGACTCAAGAACAGCCCGTAATTTGGGGTTGTCGGCGATAATTCTCTAACTCTCAGGGTCTAATCTGTTTGCGATCGATATATCATCACCTATGCCACAACTATCAACCCTTCACCTTAGAATTGTTAAGGGTTTTTAGCCAATAACGATCATGTTGATATCAATTCAAGGATTAAAAGATAAAAGATGGGAACTTTCAAGAACTATCAATAATCTTCAAATGAATCTCAGAATCACAGTCAAGAACAAGTGTTTATCAAAAGATTCAAAACGGAGTAAACAATCACAATCTTAGGAAAGAAAAGAAACGGGATGTCAATCCGATCCTAAATCAAACCTAAGCAAGAAGAGGGATCTTCTTGCAAAACCCTCCAAGAACTTCGATCTTCCACGAACACGAAGATCACAAACAGCAACTCTCCAATACGAACTTTGATCTTCAATGAGATCTCCAAATTACCTCCAAGATGAGGGTTTGTGCGTTGCTAAACGTGGATTGTAAGCGTGCGTTTGCCGCTAAGTGAGGGTTGAAAAGGTCGTAAGCGAGGTGACGGAATCTTGCTTCGTCCGTCTTTTTATAGTGTAGGGCAAAGTGTTGGCCCGGCCCAATCTTTCAAAAGATCATGGCTTCGAAGTGTGGCGAAAAGATTCGCCAAGATCACGGTCGTGGAAGATTCCACGACCGTAATTTAGGGCGTGGAAACAATTACGGTTAGTTCCACGGCCGTAGAATCCCCTGGAATGAACATCGAATTCTGACTCTGAATCCACGGCCGTAATTCTGGCCGTGGTTTGTGATACGGCCGTGTTTTAGGGCGTAATTTAGGGCAAGAACGTGATTCTTCCCTGAACTCGTGCATTCCTCAATCTAAGACTCCAAATTGCTTCCAAAAAGTGTCCTCGATCTATGGACACATCAACTTAACTCTCCTTTGCTCGATTCCGTTCGGAAATAGCTCCAAATCACCTATAATCAACACAGAACTAGTGTAGACATCCATATCGAAAATATAGGCAATACTAGCTCACATATGCACAAAGATCAATCAAAGACTATCAATATGAATCAAATAAATTTAGAAAACGTGCCTAAAATATCACAATATTTCATGCTAACAGTGATGATGAAGTTGTTGATAAATGAATGTTGTGGATGAAGTTGTTGTATGTGTTGTGAAAGTGTAGAAAAAAATGTAGGTTTGGGGACGTTGGTTTTGATGACGAGTAACTCGGCACAATTCACAAAATCGGGTGTTTGTGTCTTGCCAAAGTCAGATTGACCGATAGTCCTAACGGGACTTGGTAAGTGCATCCGGTGTGAGGCACCTCGGAAAATTCCCGAGGACCGCTAATCACTAAGGTTTTGGCTTTTGTGCATCAATGCCATTTTCTCAAGTGAATAAAAATAAAAAGAAAAAGAAGGAGAAAATTACACTTTGGTGGATGAAGAACAAATTGAAGTTGTGGATTAGTTCCTTTCCTAGATTAGCACCACATGACCTAGAAAATTCCCACCTTTGACATGTTTCTTGGCCTCTTCTTTCCTAAGTCCTTAAGACCTCTATGACTTAGTGATTTTGATTTGATATTCTTATGATCATCTGGACATTCTCGATTTGCTTTGCATATATGATTTCGAGTTAAGTATGATTGTCTTTTCGTGCCTTTGTTCTCTTTGATACATGATTGCTCATCCTTTGCCATGAAACATCACTATGAAGGTGATCTATTATTGGAAGAACACTTGCAAAAAAATTTATATTTTTCCGCATTCATAACTCATGCCATCTTGTAGCTTAGACTTGAACCTTGCTTGGGGACAAGCAAGTGAAAAATATGGGATATTTTGATGACATGATCTATGGAACTAGTTTATGCATTCATTTAGATAGTTTTTCCCTTATTGGTGCATGATTTGGCATTAGTTCATGAGGTTTATGCTTAATCGAGTCATAATGCTAGAAAAGACGTCTACATGAGCATTTGTCGGTTATGTAGGTATTTCGGGGTTCTTTTGGATGTTATTGATGCATTCGAGGTCCAAGCCTCATGGTGGCTCGTATCTGCAGTTCCGAAGGAGCAAGCTTGGTACAAAGAAGAACACAAAAGACCTAGTTGGTGCATGTCTTGCACCAACTCATGACTTGGTGGTCCAAAGGAGGTTGATGCATGAAAATCTCGGTCCAGTGTAAACAAACCTTGGTCCAGATTTTTCCTGAGCCATACGAGATTCCTGTTCAGGATAGCTCCGACACTTGCCACATGATTCCTTTGCCCCACCCTTTGTTGCCTCTGGTGGATTATATCATTGGACTTGCAAGCTGGCCTCTCTCTTTCTTCTTCCAGCTTTCTTCCAAGCCCCTTGTGGGTGTTCTTGGGGGAGATTTGATTAGATCATATCACACATTAGATATAGAGTGAGTTTGAGTGGTTTTAAGTGAGATTCTTGTGGTAGCTTGTAATTTTTGACCTTGTAGCTGCCTTGAAAGTGTTGTAAGACATGTGTAAACTCCTATCCAACTAAGTAAAATTTGCTTCCATTGTTCATTATCTCATTATCTTGCCATGGAATGCATGCATGATTGTATGATGGATTTTGCATTTGAAATGTATGGTGTTGGCTGAATAGTTGTGATTCTAGGGTGATGGAATGATGGTTATTGTAAGAGCCTTAGTTTTATAGGGATCCCGCACATGCACCTTAGCTGAGATGCATGTGTTGAGCCAGGGTTGAGCCGGCCCTGCGGCTTTGTGGACCGCCCCAACGCCTATTGGCCTCCCCTGCGGCTTAGGGATCCGCCCCTGCGGATTTCTGCGGCTGCAGCCACCTTTGTTGACTCTTGACCCGTGTTTTACCTTGGCTTCCTTTATAAGCCTTACTTTGCTTCTGATGAAGGGTTTCCTTCATCCACGTTCTTCTCCTCTCTTCCTTCTTCCTTTGATCTTTTCCCTTGGTGTTTCTTTTGATCTTCCAAGAAAGTTGGTTTGTGTTTGAGCTTGGATGATGATGGTGGTTGATGATGAGTTGTAGAGAGCCAGTTGAGGTTGTGTTGATGTATACATGTATATATATGTGTGTGGTAAGCTTCTATCTTTCTTCCTCCTTCCTTCTTTCTTCTTCCTTCCTCTTCCTTGGTGATGAATTCCCACAAGCTTGATCTTGTGTTAATCTTCCTAGGCTTGTATTGATGTATATATGTATGTATATATATATATATATATATATATATATATATATATGTGTGTGTGTGTGTGTGTGTGTGTGTATGGTTGGTTGCTAGATGATTAAGAGGGGAAGAAGAGCAAGTAAGGATCGAAGAGAAGTCGGAGATCACTTTCTGTACAAGCAGCCGCCCCTGCGCCACCTATTGTAACACCCCAAATTCTGAGAACTCGGGGAGCTACTGGTTAGGACCTCACAATGGGTCCCGACCTTAGTTTGACAACAATTTTACTTGGATCTTACAACAAGGAACAAATGTATTTAAAACAATTTCAAAACATATTATTTTTAATGTATGAATGTACACATGTGACAGCCTTACAAAACATATATATAGATACATAACATGCATGTCGTATGGGAGACTCCCCTGTCCCCATCTAATGAATACGTGGAGCCGGCTGACCATCCGTTCCGGATCTCTCTGCAACTGTCTATCTCTATAAATCTACAACACGGATAAAACCGTTAGCTATCATTCTATGCATAAGTATAAAGGTAAAAGCACAAACACACAACATACACAATCAAAATGCAACACTCAATCCTTTTTATTATCTTTTAATTATTTGATATGTCATTACTAATGATACTTATTATGTGACACGAGGGATTCCCAAACCTCACCCCTATCCCCGTTTACCAACAAGGAATGGTACTAATGCATCTGACCGTCTACGTGACTGGGCTGGTCGCAGGGAACCTCCTAGACTCTCGCAAGAGTTAGGCAGATGATGTCACGACCCGTTATCATACACTTGGATCAATTACATAAATAATAAGGTCGGCCTAATCCGGCTTCGTTGTTTATCATAACTAACAAACACCACTCATACACATTACACTCATACAAGAAGTCAGCTAAGTAAGTCCGTGGACTTACCTGAATCAGATCTCGACTATCTTAATCGCAACTCAATCTATAACTGTATAATTCGGTTGCCTGTCAAAGGAGGCAAGTGTGTCAGCACATTTTCTAGGTAATTAGAAGTCTAAGACTTCTAAGATAGTAGATCCTATTAGAACAGAATTTAATACAATACCAATTTATGGTAAAATGACTATTTTACCCTTGGTCCTGAAACTTCCAAAAATTCCATAATTTATGCCTAAACCCTTATTTGAGACTAAAAAAATCATATTCTAACTCCTAAAGATGAGTTTGGTTACAAACTGACAATTTACCCATTTTTCTATTTTTCCGGAAGATCGTTAAGGTCCAACTTCGGCTTCAAATATGAAACTCGAATAAACTTATAAAAATTCCGAAATAATTCTCTAGATCATCTATGATATCTCATCTACTCATATGAGCACAAATTTCTTAAAACTGTTCACCCATCACTTCTACAAAAATTTTCAAAGTTGGTTACAACACTTGAAATTTCCTATAGTTAGCCAAAATCTGAGTATGTTTTCTAACTGTACAACAAGTCCCCTTTGAGCCTCTATAACTCTAAATCCCAAAGTTGGATTCATCCCAACTTTTGACATATTAACCTATGCATCAACAAATCAAAAACCGAACGGTGGATCTTATCTCTAAGGCATCGAAAAGTATGCTCAAACTTGACTGATCAACACAGTTTCTGGAAATTCAGCAAACACTTAACAAAACAGCACCCTGTCTTAACTTTGAAAAATCATAACTCCTAAACCGCTCGCTGGATTTATCTCAAACTTTAATATGTTCTACTATAAAATCTTATCTATAATATATCCAAAATTCACCATCAAAGGAGATCAAAAGCCTATTCAAAACCATCTCACAAAACTGCATCACATGCTGTTTTTCTCAACATTCAGCACACTTATAAAAACTGCATGAGGAGTCAACTTTGCAACATCATAACTCTCAAACCGTAACTCCGATTCTTTCCAAATTTTAGTATGATCTACTATGCACTACTGATTACAACATATCCAAAATTCAACAATAAAGAAGTAGTCTAGCTTACCCAAAATTGGACCCAAATTTGACTGCTCGTCACTTCCGAAAATTCAGAAAACTCTTATATCTTCACTCCTATACCCAAAATTGGACCCGGAGATGTTGAAGCAGCAGGTGTGTTTTGGGATGGCCGGCCATACTCAAGATCGGGCCTTGTCTGGGCCTCGTCAAGGCTTGTCTGGGCTTTGTCAACTGCTTGTCTGGGCCTTGTCAACTGCTTGTGTGGGCCTCGTCACAGCTTTGTCATGGTCTCGTCACAACTTTGTCATGATCTCGTCTAAAGTTATCGTTTAGAATTAATTATAAGAATTAGGGTTTGATATAATTCTATCATTTTATGTGAATTAAATTCTACATAAAATGATAAATAATTATAAAAATTAGGGTTTGATATAATTCTATCATTTTATGTGAATTAAATTCTACATAAAATGATAAAATTTGTGAAAAAAGAAATACTAGATAGAATGGGAAACCGTCAACGGCTAAAAGTCCGAATTGATTCGGAATTAAACGGAATAAAAATTCCGGATATTACATCAGTACCCCCTTAAAATAAGTTTCGTCCCGAAACTTAGAACAAGGTACTTAATTAAACGACTTCCATAAATAAACTGGTATGTCCTAGTCTCACTAAATTTTTATTTTTTTTATTTTTTTATTTTTTTCCTAAACTTCTCTAACCCTATCAAAGCGTAAAGAAAGAAAACCGGTCGTTACATCAGATCCCCCTCAAAATAAGTTTTGTCCTAAAACTTAGGGTAAGATAATCCTGATCGGCCTTTAAGGCACCAAATGGGTGTGTTTGATCACTACACAAAAGTCTCGTCGTTTCCACATCTAAGTTTCCCGCACATCAAGATTACCAAAAGCACACATCACTGACTAAACACTCAATCATGAAATAAACAAGCAGTCAAACAACATCACACATACAAGGTCAAGCCCTAACTCGTCACTCCCGAGGTTACAACTATAGCTACATAGGTCTTTGAAATATTACGTCTCTTACTATCCCCAATCTTAGGTAGCCTTATCGGCTTTTCATAAAACCACTGAATTTTTAATCTTTTCATGTACTTAGATCACAAGCGCCTGCTACCACGTTCTAGAGTGATTACCGGGTATCTCACCGATATCATTCGGCTCAACTGTCTGATCCTCTAATTTGATGACCTAACTCGTGTCTGGTATGTATTTCTCTAACTGAAAATCTCAAACTCAGTTCCCAGACTTAGTCTCCGTGGGAAACTGAAGTTGCACTCTCCAATAGGGTGAGGAATATTAGTCCATCAGTCACTTTTAAACCGCTTTGAAACTTCTAATGGTTGCCTTACACAACTCACTTCTAGATCCTTTGATGACCCTACAGAAAATGATCTATTCAACTTTCTTCCCTTCGTTATGACCACTTGCTTCCGGCCTTCTGAAAAGGTTTTGACTACACACTCAGGCCAAAGGTCTTGGACATCCACCAACACTTACCAAGTGCTCAATGCTCTTCGTATCACGACCCACTTGGTCTTGTCTTTTAATATTACTCAATCATCTTATTCCTCATATAAGGAATCGTCACCTTTACCCTTTTCAGGTCTAACACTCGAGACAACTAAAATCAAATCTAGTGGTAATCCTCTTTTTTTTCATTTGGCATTGTTATATTATTTATAGATCTCTAATATATCGTTAACTCTAACCCAAGCTTCCCACGCATTACCCAAGATCTTAAGTGACATAGAATATGTTTGGAATGACGGTATTAGGCACAAAGTGATCTTATATCACAGTTATTTGATCATAAATACTCGATCAATACTAACACACCGTCAACATTGAACTCTTGTATCCTCCACTTTTATCGGACTAGTAATATTCATCTAACTCAAAACACAACTAGGCTCTGTTCCAACATAACGTTACACATAAAATCTACTCTGAGATTATGCTTTCTTTAAGCACGGTTACTAGGTTGCAAGTATGCTCCTGTCGCTTTTCTTTCTTATGCATCTTCGACTCAGGATGGTAGTTACTCACTTTGAGCTTTCTAGTGCAGGCCATGCACAATACTTTTATTACATCATTAATTCTTTTCTAATCCATCCAGAAAACTCACTCTAGAGTATTCCATTAGTATAGAATTCCACACTACTTGTCTGGCAACATGTAACAAAGTCATCACTCTTCACTCGGATCCATAATAAGGTACCAGTCTCCTTCTATTACCTCTACATGCAAATAAGTTTCCGTACAACATTTTCAGTCACTCCTCATAGCCTATCTCACGTTCCTTCCAACTGGGAAGCATTTCACCAACTATCACCATCTTAAACTCGACACGACATCCATTAGTACCCTTGAGCTTCTTGCTTTGTGGGTTAGGACCCACCACGTTTCCGCTGCGCTACTCTGATTATTTTGTTATCACCCCGTAATCATAAGGACGTGTTTTGTCAATCCAAAGTGATTAAGCGGATGAAGTACCAAGTACTTTCCTTTCTTGTCTTCTTGAAATAAAATCATGATTGGAAAACAACCATCTTCCGTTTACCTCCTTATTTCTTTTAACACGGATCCAAACTACTAGACTCCACCGGAGTTTGATCTTAACCAACCAAGAAGTAACTTCTAACACGGTTCTCTTTACCTTTAGTTTTCTAAGAAGATTGTTGTTGCATACTTGAGGAAATCCTCTCTGGTGTTGGTAAAACTACCCCATAAAATTCATAGTCGCAATTATCTTTTCTTAACGGTACATAACTCGTTAATACCAAACAACGCTTGCACATCCTCAACTGACGTCGGTCAGTCTATATTTGACTCATCTTAGTATCCCGAACTTACTCTTCTCATACCCCGTCTGGTATCAAAATTCTTTGGTACGCATCACCTACCCAATTAATCCTTTTATACTTCTTTAGTTTGTTCTATCTTTCACCCTCCCGCTTCCTTTGGCTAACTCCATTCCTCTAGTCCGATTGGGTCATCCATCTGACATAAATAGTCGTTTCAAGTTTTCCACGATAGCTTGCCAGCGTCTTTGCAATTCTTACAGCCGTAATGATCATCCACTTGCAATTCCTTTTCCATGAACCGTCTGTGTTGATGGCTTAGGTCCCGTGATAATTGGGGTTACCCTGGACTCTCGAGTCCCGCAAGGCCGTTCTCTCATACACATTTCTTCACTAGTGTTGGTGGTAATATCGCCTTCATGAAACTCCGTTAACTCCGTTACAAGGCTTTTATTTATTTATTTATTTTTATTTTATATATATATATATTTATTTATTTATATATGTAATACTGGCATCGCGATTTCTTTCAACTTTTTATATCTCTGAGGAGGTGATGTGATCGAACTCGATTCGAACACGAGGATCCACCGGCACAAGTTCACACTCGGATTTGAATCGGTGAAATGGAACTCCTTTTTTTTGGATTTTGTATTTTTGGATATGAAGAGCAAATTCCCTCGGCCTCTCACTTTGGGAATCCCTCAACTCGAACGAACTACCCTCGGAATTTCACTTTGGGGTTCGAACCTTCGTTCCTCGGCCTCTCACCTTAGAACCACCTAAGCATCTCACCTAGATGCTTGAAAACTAAGCATCTCACCTAGAATTCGGGTTTTGTTTTTCTCAAAGTGAAAACACAATTTTTGATTGACTCAACTCTATAATCTGTTTAAAAACGTTTGTGGGAGAGGCCTTATATAGGCTGTAAATTCAGCACCTAACTCCCAACATTAAAGGTTTACAAGTTCAAGAGTTGTGACATTAAACAAAGAGCAAACATAGAGACTTTCAACCACCTACTTTTCCACCTACTTTTCCACCTACTTTTCCATAATTAATACATAAATTCATGCATAATATATGAATAATATGAGGATAATATGCTGCATAAAATATGTATTGGGTGGACGTGCATATGTTTTGTATAACCATCTTTCATGCGTCCATGCGTGATCTTGGTCAAAAACCCATTCAAGTATAAACGCTGCTTCATTGTCGGGTCATTTTCACCCTCTTCCTCTTGGAGTCTCGACTTCTCATAAACTATAAAGTGGTAGATCTTGAAGATACCTTTGAAAGTAGTACTTGTAGGTCTTCTAACTCCAAAAGAAGCTCCAGATATAGGCCTTTTACTGAGAGTGCATACATTTGACAACTTAGCCGGATTGAGCGAAATATGACTTAACTTGACAACGCTTTGAGTGAGCATTTTTGGTTTCATGTTGGGGCTCTTGGGGATCACATCATCCCCTTTCCCTTGAAAAGGATTCGTCCTCGAATCCGTCATGCCATCCTTGGTAAAGTGATTATCGGATTTATTATCATGGTAACTACTTCTCTCAACTTCGTCTCCATCATGTCGAGATGCTTGACTACAATCCGGGTTCAAGGGAAGGGGAGGAAACCTTCTCCATATCTCAACTAGTTGGGCTTCAATTCTGTCCAAACGTTGGTCGATTCGATTACCACCGTTTCCTTTGTCGTTGATGTTCGGTGGTGATGGAGGCACATGATCCGGTGGACAAGGACGCTGGGATAGTGGAGCAGCCTTCGGGGGTGGTATAGGCGGTGATATGTACTTTGTTTTGGTTGTTGCTTTCTCAACTCGGCTCGTTGGAAAGTAAGACGCCTCCTTCATCCATTTTGCGACCACTCTACGGCGCTGATCTTCCTCTTCTTTTTTTCGAGCCTCCTTTTCTCGACGACGACGTCGGTCTTCTTCCTCTTGTTTACGAGCTTCGTCTTCACGGCGACGGGCTTCTCTTCATAGATGGCCTCGTAAAGATCGTCTTCCATTTCACTCAAACGAAGATAGCCATCGTCATACTCTCAAATAGCCCATCGAACGTATTCTTCATTTATTGTTCTTTTTTGATCGCGTCTTGACATTCTCGAACAGTTCACAACCCGAAGCTTGAGGAACTCGCACCGTTGGGCTCTGATACCACTTGATGTGATCGAACTCGATTCGAACACGAGGATCCACCGGCACAAGTTCACACTCGGATTGGAATCGGTGAAATGGAACTCCTTTTTTTTGGATTTTGTATTTTTGGATATGAAGAGCAAATTCCCTCGGCCTCTCACTTTGGGAATCCCTCAACTCGAACGAACTACCCTCGGAATCTCACTTTGGGGTTCGAACCTTCGTTCCTCGGCCTCTCACCTTAGAACCACTTAAGCATCTCACCTAGATGCTTGAAAACTAAGCATCTCACCTAGAATTCGGGTTTTGTTTTTCTCAAAGTGAAAACACAACTTTTGATTGACTCAACTCTATAATCTGTTTAAAAACGTTTGTGGGAGAGGCCTTATATAGGCTGTAAATTCAGCACCTAACTCCCAACATTAAAGGTTTACAAGTTCAAGAGTTGTGACATTAAACAAAGAGCAAACATAGAGACTTTCAACCACCTACTTTTCCACCTACTTTTCCATAATTAATACATAAATTCATGCATAATATATGAATAATATGAGGATAATATGCTGCATAAAATATGTTTTGGGTGGACGTGCATATGTTTTGTATAACCATCTTTCATGCGTCCATGCGTGATCTTGGTCAAAAACCCATTCAAGTATAAACGCTGCTTCATTGTCGGGTCATTTTCACCCTCTTCCTCTTGGAGTCTCGACTTCTCATAAACTATAAAGTGGTAGATCTTGAAGATACCTTTGAAAGTAGTACTTGTAGGTCTTCTAACTCCAAAAGAAGCTCCAGATATAGGCATTTTACTGAGAGTGCATACATTTGACAACTTAGCCGGATTGAGCGAAATATGACTTAACTTGACAACGCTTTGAGTGAGCATTTTTGGTTTCATGTTGGGGCTCTCGGGGATCACATCAGGAGGTCATAACCTCTCCACACTTGTGGGGTCTACCTTTTCTCTTTTACACACAATTGTAGGTCTTCATTCCGTACAACTTCTATTCTCATATCCAGGTCGACACCCAATCTCTTCAGATCTCTCATGCCCATAATTGTCTATGGGCATTCTCCACGATTGTAACGTCCTTTATCTCGCCCTCTTGGTTGTACTCCGTTCTACTTGGTTCTTGTTCTAATGTTGTTATCTTCACTCGAAGATCTTCTCGTCTCTGGAATGGTTCTTCTAACTCATCTCTCGGCCTCGTATGCCCGACTTCCTTGTATGACCTTCTAACTGAACTGACTCAGGAATTCCTTCCTAGTCTAATTGTGCTTGTGATAATAATTATCTTCACAACTTTACTTCCTTGCTCACTTGTTCTTTGGATGATTTGTAAGGATCACCAAGCAACCTACCCGAGTATAATACTCAATTCAAGGCCCGATTCCATTGCCTCGTGTTGGAGATTAAGTCCGCTGATAATTTATCATGAGGCGGTAATCGCGTCGTGATATCACGACTAAAGGATATAAAATATCATTTAGGATACTAACAAGCTAAGCATACACATGTATATAACATATAATAGTAAACATCATAAAAAGTCAATATACTAACTTCTATCGATCCAAGTTGCAGAGATCCACGGAAAGCGATGGTGGTCCGACGTACTACTAACCCAACAACCCGACTATGCGTGTGTGAAAAAAAAATAGAAATCCATTTTGAAAAATTTTAGACCCCTTTCGGGTTCTAGTTATTTTATACATTCGGTCTTTCAAAAGATTTCAAGTGCCATTGTTGCCAACCCAGAGCTCTGATACCATATTGTAACACCCCAAATTCTGAGAACTCGGGGAGCTACTGGTTAGGACCTCACAATGGGTCCCAACCTTAGTTTGACAACAATTTTACTTGGATCTTACAACACGGCACAAATGTATTTAAAAAAATTTCAAAACATATTATTTTTAATGTATGAATGTACACATGTGACAGCCTTACAAAACATATATATAGATACATAATATGCATGTCGTATGAGAGACTCCCTTGTCCCCATCTAATGAATACGTGGACCCGGCTGACCATCCGTTCCGGATCTCTCTGCAACTGTCTATCTCTACAAATCTACAACACAGATAAAACCGTTAGCTAACATTCTATGCATAAGTATAAAAGTAAAAGCACAAACACACAACAAACACAATCAACATGCAACACTCAATCCTTTTTATTATCTTTTAATTAGGTGATATGTCATTACTAATGATACTTATTTTGTGACACGAGGGATTCCCAAACCTCGCCCCTGTCCCCGTTTACCAACAAGGAAGATCGTTAAGGTCCAACTTCGGCTTCAAATATGAAACTCGAATAAACTTATAAAAATTCCGAAATAATTCTGTAGATCATCTATGATATCTCATCTACTCATAGGAGCAATAATTTCTTAAAACTGTTCACCCATCACTTCTACAAAAATTTCCAAAGTTGGTTACAACACTTGAAATTTCCTATACTTAGCCAAAATGTGAGTATGTTTTCTAACTGTACAACAAGTCCCCTTTGAGCCTCTATAACTCTAAATCCCAAAGTTGGATTCATCCCAACTTTTGACATATTAACCTATGCATCAACAAATCAAAAACCGAACAGTGGATCTAATCTCTAAGGCATCGAAAAGTATGCTCAAACTTGACTAATCAACACAGTTTCTGGAAATTCAGCAAACACTTAACAAAACAGCACCCTGTCTTAACTTTGAAAAATCATAACTCCTAAACCGCTCGCTGGATTTATCCCAAATTTTGATATGTTCTACTATAAAATCTTATCTATAATATATCCAAAACTCACCATCAAAGGAGATCAAAAGCCTATTCAAAACCATCTCACAAAACTGCATCACATGCTGTTTTTCTCAACATTCAGCACACTTATAAAAACTGCATGAGGAGTCAACTTTGCAACATCATAACTCTCAAACCGTAACTCCGATTCTTTCCAAATTTTAGTATGATCTACTATGTACTACTGATTACAACATATCCAAAATTCAAAAATAAAGAAGTAGTCTAGCTTACCCAAAATTGGACCCGAAGTTGACTTCTCGTCAGTTCCGAAAATTCAGAAAACTCCTATATCTTCACTGTTTCTTCTATGGATGTTCTGAGCATGATTAGGAGGCATGAAAAGAATTCATTAGACACAAAAGGTGTGGATAGAAGTGCAAGGAAGCAAGGGTATCCACCTTACTCGATTCCAAGACTCGAAGGGAGATAGGATGTGCTCTTGGATCTCTCTGCCGGTGTGATGAAGATTCAGCACTTTCCTTCATGTCGAGTGACTGCAGAGACGATAGAATGTGCCCCTCCTTTGCTTATCGATGCAGAAGTGTTGCTATTGTCTCCCTTGGCTGTATATGATGAAGGCCATGGATGAGCCACGGTAGTAGGTTGATGTAGGCTGGGTAGAGAGGTAGATCAACGTACCTGCAAACACTGGAGGAAGGAGTGACAGAGGTGCGAGGCTGGGCATCTGTCTGCTTGAAGTCCGCTACACCGCAAGGCTGGAGGGCTCGGCACTACTACAGAGGTTGGAAAGAGAGCTGATCCCGCGTCTGTCCGCTAGCGAGTTGTTTGCGTGCAAGAAGGCGGTTGCTAATGAAGGATGCGACTTGGCGTGGAGGCAAGAGAGCGCCGGCGTTGGAGTCTACAGGAGAGGAGGGTCGGGGCTGCAGATCCGGTGCGCTCTCAAGAAGATGACGAAAGACGGGAGCACCGCTGGATGTTGCCATCTTGCGTGGAGGAGAAGATGGTGCCGGTGTACGTGAGTTTCAAGACACGTGAATAGAATCTAAGGCAAGGGAGATGTTGAAGCAACTGGTGTGTTTTGGGATGGCCGGCCATACTCGAGATCGGGCCTTGTCTGGGCCTCGTCAAGGCTTGTTTGGGCTTTGTCAACTCCTTGTCTGGGCCTTGTCAACTGCTTGTGTGGGCCTCGTCACAGCTTTGTCATGGTCTCGTCACAACTTTGTCATGATCTCGTCTAAAGTCGTCGTTTAGAATTAATTATAAGAATTAGGGTTTGATATAATTCTATCATTTTATGTGAATTAAATTCTACATAAAATGATAAATAATTATAAAAATTAGGGTTTGATATAATTCTATCATTTTATGTGAATTAAATTCTACATAAAATGATAAAATTTGTGAAGAAAGAAATACTAGATAGAATGTGAAACCGACAACGGCTCAAAGTCCGAATTGATTCGGAATTAAACGGAATAAAAATTCCGGATATTACATCAGTACCCCCTTAAAATAAGTTTCGTCCCGAAACTTAGAACAAGGTAATTAATTAAACGACTTCCATAAATAAACTGGTATGTCCTAGTCTCACTAAATTTTTATTTTTTTATTTTTTTCCTAAACTTCACTAACCCTATCAAAGCGTAACGAAAAAAAACTGGTCGTTACATCAGATCCCCCTCAAAATAAGTTTTATCCTGAAACTTAGGGTAAGACAATCCTGATCGGCCTTTAAGGCACCAAATGGGTGTGTTTGATCACTACACAAAAGTCTCGTCGTTTCCACATCTAAGTTTCCCGCACATCAAGATTACCAAAAACACATATCACTGATTAAACACTCAATCATGAAATAAACAAGTAGTCAAACAATATCACACATACAAGGTCAAGCCCTAACTCGTCACTCCCGAGGTTACAACTATAGCTACATAGGTCTTTGAAATGTTACGTCTCTTACAATCCCCAATCTTAGGTAGCCTTATCGGCTTTTCATAAAACCACTGAATTTTTAATCTTTTCAAGTACTTAGATCACAAGCGCCTACTACCACGTTCTAGAGTGATTACCGGGTATCTCACCGATATCATTCGGCTCAACTGTCTGATCCTCTAATCTGATGACCTAACTCGTGTCTGGTATGTATTTCTCTAACTGAAAATCTCAAACTCAGTTCCCAGACTTAGTCTCCGTGGAAAATTGAAGCTGCACTCTCCAATAGGGTGAGGAATATTAGTCCATCAGTCACTTTTAAACCGCTTTGAAACTTCTAATGGTTGCCTTACACAACTCACTTCTAGATCCTTTGATGACCCTGCGGAAAATGATCTATTCAACTTTCTTCCCTTCGCTATGACCACTTGCTTCCGGCCTTCTGAAAAGGTTTTGACTACACACTCAGGCCAAAGGTCTTGGACATCCACCAACACTTACCAAGTGCTCAATGCTCTTCGTATCACGACCCACTTGATCTTGTCTTTTAATATTACTCAATCATCTTATTCCTCATATAAGGAATCGTCACCTTTACCCTTTTCAGGTCTAACACTCGAGACAACTAAAATCAAATCTAGTGGTCATCCTCTTTTTTTTCACTTGGCATTGTTATATTATTTATAGATCTCTAATATATCGTTAATTCTAACCCAAGCTTCCCACGCATTACCCAAGATCTTAAGTGACATAGAATATGTCCGGAATGGGAGACTCCCTTGTCCCCATCTAATGAATACGTGGACCCGGCTGACCTTCCGTTCCGGATCTCTCTGCAACTGTCTATCTCTACAAATCTACAACACGGATAAAACCGTTAGCTAACATTCTATACATAAGTTTAAAGGTAAAAGCACAAACACACAACAAACACAATCAACATGCAACACTCAATCCTTTTTATTATCTTTTAATTAGGTGATATGTCACTACTAATGATACTTATTTTGTGACACGAGGGATTCCCAAACCTCGCCCTTGTCCCCGTTTACCAACAAGGAATGGTACTAATGCATATGACCGTCTACCTGACTGGGCTGGTCGCAGGGAACCTCCTAGACTTTCGCAAGAGCTAGGCAGATGATGTCACGACCCGTTATCATACACTTGGGTCAATTACATAAATAATAAGGTCGGCCTAATCCGGCTTCGTTGTTTATCATAACTAACAAACACCACTCATACACATTACACTCGTACAAGAAGCCACCTAAGTAATTCTGTGGACTTACCTGAATCAGATCTCGACTCTCTTAATCACAACTCAATCTGTAATTGTATAACTCGGTTGCCTGTCAAAGGAGGCAAGTGTGTCAGCACATGACTGGACAGTATTTTTATGGTTGTCGATACCCAATCAAAAGTAAATCCCGACTTAGCACTAAGAACAAGTATAGTAGATAAGTAAGGGTCGAACCCAAGAGACTTTGAGGTTTTAGATGCAATTATCGATTCAAGTAACAAGTAACCAAAAGGGGGGTTTGGTTGAAATGAGTGCACACAAAAGCTTTAAGAGAAACAATTTACGCAACAAGTAAGACAATAATGGGTGAATCTACACTAGGTTGATTCTAGACATGCAATTGCTACTTTGGTGCGTTCCTTTTACAAGTTTTTAAGTAATCTACCGTCTCGATCATACATATGTGTTGAGTCAACCGGCATCAACACAACTTAACAGGTTAGTGTTCCGTAAACCTACAAGAACAAATAACAAGTAAGCATTCAAACAAAGACTAAGGGATATAAAGAGAAGATTAAAACTGTTAAACTTATCTTTATATTTGTGTTCCTTTTCTTTAAGTAATTACAACCCATTATTACTTAAAGTTGCTACTAGATTAAAGACCTGAACCCGGAACCTGTTAATCCTAGTTGTTTACATGCACTTTAGAACCTAAGGTGATCAATCTCAAGCAATAGTTAACATACAATTAAACAATGTAGATCAAGGAAACACAAAGCATTACTGAATAAAAACTTTTATTAAAAAGAACTTACAACCAAAGTAATAATGCAGCTTCAAACCAACCCAATGTAGCAAGGGAGTTAGCAACTCATTACAATGGAAAACTCAAGTCTAAAATGGATTTTGTGAGGAAAAGCATGGATAATTCTAGCAATCAGTCATGGACTATTTATACTACAAAAGACACTTAATTAGGAGTAAATAGCCGGCCTAAAACAGCCACCTTTAATGTCATAAAGGTGGTGTAAACAACCGGAGTAATGCTTCTGGCGTTAAACCGCATGGGCGGCCTTCAGGAACCGCAGAGGCGGTTTAGGCAGGTTCGGTTGATCTTTTTCATGACCGCAGGGGCGGTTAGGCAATTCCGCTAGGGCGGATCTTCAATGCTTCTTCAACATCTGACTCTTGAACTACTTGTCGTTACTGATGTCAAGGCGCAGGGGCTCCTTAGGGCTAGCGCAAGGGCGGTGACACAGACTCTTCATCTTCCAGCTCCCAGGGCGAGGCGCAGGCAGGGCGCAGTGGGAGGCGCAGGAGATCTGGTCTTCGTCTCTTCAACACAAGTCACCGCAGGGGCGCCGATAGGTGGCGCAGGGGTGCTGGTCTTCGTCTCTTCAAGGCAAGTCACCGCAGGGGCGCCGATGGATGGCGTAGGGGCGGTGACCTGCTTCTTGGTCGGCGCTGGTGAAGGCGCAGGGAGCGCTCTGGTGAGAAGTGTCACCCGCTGGGGCGGCTGCAAGGACCCGCTGGGGCACCTGCAAGGACCCACTGGGGCGGTGAAGTAGCAGAAGCTTTGCTTCGTGATCTCTCTTCACTCCTAAGTGCTTATAACTCCTTCCTTAGCTTCTTTTAGTCTTCTTCTTCTGGACCAAAGAGTTAGTAGCGTAAACCGACACTAATGCAATAAAAAGACTCTAAAAACTACCCTAAATGATAGTGATTCCATCACCTATCAAACTCCCCCATACTTAGACCTTTTACTCGTCCCGAGTAAAACAAATGACAGCAATTAGACTCAAGGTCTCAGGAAGCAAGGGAAAGAAAGAAAAGATAATGAAAACAAAAGAAAAACCAAGAAAAAAGAAATGAGAGGAAATGTGAGAAAAAGAAAGACTATCATCCTTATTGTTCCAAGAGTGACCTTCCCGGACAACCTCCTTATGTTTCCCCTTCTTATGTCACCAAACGCCGGAAGGGAATCCTACACTCGGTGTCGCTCATTTGCCAAGGCGCCCTTTCGGGTTTTCACCTTGCCACTCTTCTTCTTTTCTCACTTGAACTCACATCCCTCAAGACCAATTTTGCACCAACCTAAGGTTGGTCGGACTACCTTCTTTTTACCTAAACCGCCCTTTCGGGTTTTCGGTTTATCCAAGGACTTTCATGCCTTTTTCATTTTCTTTGGCTTTTTCTCTTTTTTTTTTACTCAATTTCAAACTGAAATTAAAATGCAAGAAACAACAACTCAAATAAAATGCAACTGTACATGATAATTCCCTCCCCCATACTTGAAGTACACTTTGTCCTCAAAGTGAAAATGAGTCAAAGATATATATGGGAGAAAGGGAAAAGAAATGTACCCCTCAGTGGGGTGGTCCGGATGGACCAACTGGACCCTCCTCCGGTGGGTACGGGAAGTGGCTGAAGAAATGCTCCTGCTGGCGGTATATATCCTCAATACGGTCCTCTTGAGCCTGCATCCGGCGCCCGAAAGAGGTCTCAAAACTGGCCTTCCATGCCAGCTACTGAGCCTCAAGATGCTGTTGTTGGGCCGCTTGCCACTCCTCCTGCCTCTGGTCAAAACGGGAGGACATAGAAGCAGCAAAGCTCGTCTGCCAGCTCTCCTGCTGCTCCAACATAGTCCGTTGGTAGTCGGTCTGCCATGTCTGATGTTGAGTGGTCATGGCAGGCATCTGAGCCTGTAGGCTCGCTAGGGCCGGGTCCTCCTCCGGTGCCGTAGTAGGCATCTCCTCCTCCTCGTCAGGGACGGGCAGGTGCTCCTCCTGGTGAGTCCGGCTGGAGCTGGCAGCATGCCTCTCCACAATGGCCACCAGCAGCCTCCTCGGCACAAAATGATCTGTCGGGATGTAGAGCTCCGAAAATTCCTCCCTTAAGGGTAAAGGCCGGGGGAGGTATGTCAAGTGGCTCCATCAGCAAAGGAGATCCAGAACAGGCTCTCCCCATCTCGTCGGAGGAGCTTGCACCTCCTAAGCATCTCCTTTGTGTAAAGGGGAACCTCCAGCCCATCCTCAAGGCTGGAAAGGTCCATGACTTGTGAAGAGAGCAAGGAGATCACCCCACCGCCGACGATGTCCCTCGGCTCGTTCTTCCTAATCCGCTTCAAAGCGGAGAGGAAGAGAGAAGGTCAATCCATCACCCTCTCACTCTGTGGAAGGCATGCGTAGATGAGGGGAAGGTCCTTGAGAGCGACCTTGTTCTCTTCTTTGTGTCCATAAAAGACACTCATCAGGATCTTTGAGAGAAGCCTCAAGGAGGGGTGAGTGAGTTTGTTGGAGTATTCACCCCCAGCATGGAACTCGGATCCTGTAGCCGCCTGCCAGAACTCACATAGGTCTGGAGTTGGGACTGGCTCCCACCATTTCTCTGAAGGGTTAATGGTAACCCCAAAAGCCTCCAAAATCTGGAAGTAATACAGTGTGTACTTGATCTTGTTTAACTTGAAAGTGAGCCCAACACACACATGGTCTTCCTTCTCCATGGTGAAAGTAGCAATGAACTGCCTACTAAGCTCGGGATAGGTTGGAGCACTCCTATGTAGGAAATTCCCGAGCCTAGCATTCTCCAAAAAGAATTTCGTGCTCTCCAGCATGCCTAGCTTCTCCAACGTAGGAACGTGCAAAAATCGAGTTGCATACACAACTCGATCTTGCATAATCCTATAGCGGTCTTTCTTACCCTCGATCATCTTATATTTCCTTGGGGCTTCCATTCTTGAAAAGATTTGAGCAAAGGATTAGTGATCGTTTGAAAAAAGGAAAAGAATCGACCTTTCTGTTGGGTTTTCCGCAGGGGCGGGTGAAACAGACGCATGGGCGGTGAGGCGCAGGTGCGGAAGCTAGCAGGCGCGGGGGCGGGAGAACTGCAGAAGGCGATTTGTAAAAGCTTCGGAGGTGGTGGCGTGTTGGAGTTGCTCCGGTGGTGGTTTTGGTGCAGGTGACGTCGGAGGTGGCGCAGAAGTGGAAAATCGGTGCAATGGAAGGGAGGTGGCGTTTGGCACGAAAATAGGTGGCGCAAGGGCGTCGGAGGTGTGTGTCCTTGGCTTCGGTGGCACAAGGGTGTCGGAGAGGGTGGTTGCGAGGGTTTCTGAGGGCACAGGGGCGTTTGCAGCTTTGAGAGAGAGGAGGTGCGAGGGAATTTTGGTTGTGGTTGGTGAGGAGGGAGAGAGTGGGTGTCGGGGTAGGTGTAGGAAAAAGTTTTGGACTTCTATTTTTTTTCTTTTCTGTGTAAACCCGCAGGGGCGGGAGCTTGTCGCCGCGGGGGCGGTGACAAGTGAAGAGGGTTCACGCAGGCTCAGCGCCGGGGGCGGCGCCGAGGATGCATGTCAAGGATGGCCGCCGCAGGGGCGTGGGGATGTCACCGCGGGCGGTGACAGGGATGTCACAGCGCAGGCCCAGCGCCGGTTGCGGATCTGGGCATGAGTGTCACCACAGGGGCGGTGTCAAAGAGCCGCGGGGGCGGTTGCTTGACAGAAGCTCCTCTTCTTATTCCTTCGGGTTGCCTCCCGAGAAGCGCCTTTGTTTTACGTCGCTGGCTCGACGTAAGATCTCTACTTTTCTGAGTGTGCTTCCTCCAGCACCATCTCGTCAATCGGATCGTTCTTAACCCCTTCAAGATAAAGCTTTAGCCTTTGTCCATTCACCTTGAACACCTTGTGTGTTTGGGGATCATAGAGATCCACAACTCCGTGAGGATATACTTCGGCTACTATGAACGGCCCAGTCCACCTCGAACGCAGTTTACCTGCAAAGAGTTTCAAACGAGATTGAAGAGAAGTACCTTATTACCTACCTTGAAGTCCTTCCGGAGAATGTTCCGATCATGCCATGCTTTGGTTTTTTCTTTGTATGTGGTAGCATGGTCATATGCGTCTAGCCTCAATTCCTCCAACTCTTGCAATTGGAGCTTCCGGAATTCTCCTACTTCCTCTATGTTCATGTTGCACTTTTTCACTACCCACCAAGCTTTATGCTCTAGTTCCACCGGGAGGTGGCACGCTTTCCCAAACACAAGCCTGAACGGAGACATCCCTATCGGAGTTTTGTAGGTTGTCCGATATGCCCATAGTGCGTCGTTTAGCCTTGCATTCCAATCCTTCCTTCCGGGAGAAACCGTCTTTTCGAGGATGGTCTTTATTTCCCGGTTGGATACCTCAGCTTGACCGTTTGTTTGAGGATGATAAGCTGTTGATACTCTTTGGTGAACGTGATACTTCTTAAGGAGAGTCGTGATTGTTTTGTTGCAGAAACGGGTACCCCTATCATTGATTAAGGCTTTCGGAATTCCAAATCTAGCAAAGATATTTTCCTTAAGAAATGCTGCAACCACTTTTGAATAATTAGTTTTGGTGGCCTTTGCTTCCACCCACTTGGAAACATAGTCCACCGCAAGCAAAATATATGTGTTCCCGAATGACGTATGAAATGGCCCCTTGAAATCAATTCCCCAAACGTCAAATATTTCACAAAATATAAGAGAGGATTGGGGCATTTCATGTCTCCTTGAAAGATTTCCTACTCTTTGGCATCTATCACACACTTTGCAATACGCAAAAGCATCTCGAAAAATGTGTGGCCAAAAGAAACCAGCATCCAAAACTTTTCTTGCTAGTTTGTTGGCCCCAAAATGCCCCTCACATGCTTCAGAATGACAAAAGGTTAGGACTGATTGTACCTCATTGTCCGGGATACACCATCGGATCACTTGGTCACTACAATGCTTCCAAAGGTAAGGATCGTCCCAAACGTAATGTCTAGCTTCAGCCGTTACCTTCTCTCGTTGTGCTTTGGTGAACTCCGGAGGGTACTCCTTTCTAACAATAAAGTTCACGATGTCAGCAAACCAGGGCTTAAAAGATTGGAGTTGAAAAGAAACCTCTAATGATAATTCCGCAGGGGCGCATAGACTGATCCGCAAGGGCGGCTGGCCGTAGGGCGGTTGATGTGAGGCGCGGGGGCGGTTACCCAACAGAGAGTTGTGTAAAATGTATCATCAGGAAAACTTCCGGCTATCTCTCCCCCTTTTTCTAGTTCTTCCTCCTCTTGCACTAGTCTGCTCAAATGATCTGCCACCAGGTTCTCAGCTCCCTTTTTGTCCCTTATCTCTAGGTTAAATTCACTTAAAAGGAGCACCCAACGGATCAATCATGGCTTTGCTTCCTTCTTTGCCATGAGGTACCTAAGGGCTGCATGATTAGTGAAAATAATTACCTTTACTCCGAGTAAGTATTGCCTGAATTTCTCAAGGGCAAAAACCACCGCCAACATCTCCTTCTCGGTGGTGGAGTAATTCCTTTGTGCTCCATTTAGTGTCATAGACGCATAATGGATTACATGGGAGGCCCGTCCGTCTTTTTGTCCTAAGACAGCTCCAATGGCATAGTCACTGGCGTCGCACATGATTTCAAAAGGTTTCTCCCAATCCGGGTAACGGATGATTGGTTCGGTGGTAAGACATGCCTTCAAAGTGTCGAAAGATTTCTTACAATCCTCATCTACTATGAAGGTGACGTCTTTCTTGAGCAATTCACAAAGGGGTGCCGAGAGTTTTGAAAAATATTTGATGAAACGTCGGTAGAAACCTGCATGACCAAGAAAAGATCGGATTTCCCGGACATTAGTAGGATAAGGTAAGTTTTGGATTACATCAACCTTTGCCCTATCTACCTCTATCCCTTTTGAGGATATCACATGTCCTAGCACAATTCCTTGTTCAACCATGAAATGACATTTTTCCGAATTAAGGACCAAATTGGTTTCAACACATTTTTCAAGAACAAGTTTTAAATGTCCCAAACACGCATCAAAACTGTCTCTATGGACGGTAAAATCATCCATGAAGACTTCAATGAAATTCTTTATGTATTCGGAGAAAATACTTATCATGCACCGTTGGAAAGCGCCGGGTGCGTTGCAAAGTCCAAATGGCATTTCGCGGTATGCAAAAGTGCCGAATGGGCAAGTGAACGTCGTCTTCTCTTGATCTTCTAGTGCGATGGCTATTTGGAAATAGCCCGAATATCCATCCAGGAAACAGTAGTACTAATGATCTGCAAGACGTTCCAACATTTGGTCAACAAAAGGTAATAGGAAATGGTCTTTTCGTGTTACCTTATTGAGCTTGCGGTAGTCAATGCAAACTCTCCATCCGGTTTGTGTTTTGCTTGAGACAATCTCCCCATGTTGATTTTCCACCATGGTGATGCCTCCTTTCTTTGGAACCACTTGGGTTGGACTAACCCAAGTGTTATCCGACATAGGAAAGATCATATCCGCTTGGAGGAGTTTCAACACTTCCTTTTTGTCTACATCCATCATTGGGGGATTCTACCTCCTTTGAGGTTGCCTAGAGGGTTTGGCTTCGTCCTCAAGTAAAATCCTATGCATGCAACTTGAAGGGCTTATCCCTTTGATGTCCGCAATGGTCCACCCCAGAGCCGTCTTGTGCTCTTTAGTACCTTCACCAACTTGTCTTCTTGACTAGCAGTCAACTTTTTGGAGATGATGTGGTGTTCTCCAAGGAAAACGTACTTTAGGTGTGACGGAAGGTCCTTCAATTCTATTTCAGGTTCCTGCACTATGGACGGAACAAGCTTTTCGCTTGGGGTTAGTAGAGTGGGCTCAATGGCCAAATTCGAGATAGGTAGCCTTTTATATCCATTTAGTTGGGCTAGGACCTCTTTCATGCTAGATGTTAACTCCTAATCTGATTTGAAACCATCAATGTCATGCTCAATCACATTTTTTAATTCGTCAACATCAGAAGTATCAAAAACATCTTGCACAAAAGGTTCAACAATGTCAATAGTACATAAAGAATGATCATCATTAGGAAATCTCATTGTATCATAGATGTCAAATTTCACTACCTCACCATCAAACTCCATGGTTAATTTGCCACTAACATAATCAATTTTTGTTTTAGCAGTTTTTAGAAATGGCCTCCCTAACAGAATGGGTGCAGCATGTGAATCATTTTCCATATCCATTACAAAGAAATCAGCAGGAAATATTAGGTTGTCTACCATTACTAACACATCTTCAACTATCCCTTTCGGGTACACATTAGATCTATCAGCAAGTTGTACTACAATCCTAGTTTCCATTAGTGGCCCCAGGCCTAGAGATTTGTAGATGGAAAATGGTAAAACATTTATAGAAGCACCAAGATCAAGCATTGCTTTCTCAAAACGGGTTTCCCCTATGACACAAGGAATGCTTACCATGCCCGGATCGCTGCATTTCTTGGGCATTCTTCGTTGAAAAACTGCCGACACATGCTCACTTACTTGCACCTTTTGTTTCCCCTTCAGCTTTTGATTCCTCTTGATAGTGTAGATTTCCTTCAAAAAACGAGCATACTTAGTAATACTTTTCACCAACTTAAGGAGGGGAATGTTTACCTCGCATTTGTAGAAAGTCTCAAAGAGGTCCTTGTCCTCAATGATTCTTCTCTCCTTCAGAGCCTCAGGGAAAGGAGATGGGGGTTTCACACAGTATAGTGGCGGAAAGTTTGGCCGGACGTAGGTGTCCCTTTCAACAGAACCTTCTGTTGTGTTTTCCGCAGGGGCATTAGCTGGTAAGCGCAGGGGCGGCTCAGGGGTTGTCACCGCAGGGGCGGGGGCATCCAGCCGTAGGGGCACCGTTTGTTCTGTGTTGGGCGTGGGTGTTTCTACAGGGGCGGCTCTGGGTGCGGAAAAGTCGACAATAGGTTTATTTTGTGGTTCTTTTGCCGGTTTTTGTTGGATTTGCTTCCCACTCCTTAATGTTAAGGCGCTAACATTCTCCTTGGGGCCTACAAGCGTCTGGGAAGGCAATCCTCTAGAGAGTCTTGACTCGGTCCTTGAAATGGCTTCCGCCATTTGGCCAACCTATTTCTCAAGGTTCTTGATGCTTGATTCTATTGTTTGGACATGAGTAGCAAAGTGTTTAGTCAAAACCTGCAACATATCTTCAGTTGTTTGGTACTTACTTTGACGAGGCTGTTGTTGTTGTTGGTTTTGTTGATCCCTCCAACGAAAGTTCTGTTGGTCATGCCAATTTGGCATGAAATTTTGTGCATAGGGATCGTTTCTAGGCCTTTGCTGCTGTGGTTGTCCATAACCCATTGCGTTCACTTCAGCATCGTCATCCTGGACTTGTGGACACATGTCTGTTGGATGGTAAGGATCAGCACATACTCCACAAGCTTTAAGTTGTTGTGGGGTTCCCATAAGCGTTAGTCTTTTGACCATTTCCTTCAATTCAGCGAGCTCGGTGGAAATCTCGCTCTTTCCGGAACTCACAACATGAACTCCTTTCTTGGCCGGGGTCCTTCCAAAGTTCCGAGTACCTTCCGCTAGTTCTTGCATCTTTTCCAAAGCAAGGTCAGGAGTAGTGTTAAGAATATTACCTCCGCAAGCTGCATCGACGATCCTCCTTTCATTATCTAGCAAGCCATTGTACAAGTAAAAGACTAGATCTTGAGTTAAATATCCGTGAAAAGGACAACTGGATCGGAGACGTGCAAACCTCTCGAAGTACTCGTAGAGAGTTTCATTCGCCTCTTGCTCGATGTTGCTTATAGCTTTCTTCAAGCTATTGGCCTTCTTGGCTGGAAAGTATTTCTTCAAAAACGCCTTGTGAAGGTTTTCCCAAGTGTCGATGCTCCCGGATGGAAGGTGTTAATACCAATCATCCGCAGAATCTTTAAGCGTGAAACCAAATGCTCTCATCTTGATTTGCTCTTCGGTAATGTTGGCTGGCTTCATGCTCATACACACGGTATGGAACTTCCCAAGGTGCTTGATGGGGTCTTCACCACTTAGCCCATGGAAGGATGGAAGCAAGTGAATGAGGCCCGGCTTGAGCTCAAAGTTGACTCCTTCCCCTAATGCCGGTATAGTGACCGCTAGAGGGTTTTGAGCCAAAGTGGGCTGCGTAAGTTGACGAAGAGTACGGTCAGCCATCTCTTGTTGAAGTTGTTGTTGTCTTCGTTGCCGGATGTGCGTTCTCTCAATTTCTGGATCAAAAGTAGCAAGATTTGGGTTAGTAGCACGGGTTTGAACCATAAAAATGATTCAAACTAAAGAAATCAATAATACAAATAAAACACTAAAACTCCCCGGCAACGGCGCCAAAATTTGACTGGACGGTATTTCTATGGTCGTCTATACCCAATCAAAAGTAAATCCCGACTTAGCACTAAGAACAAGTATAGTAGATAAGTAAGGGTCGAACCCAAGAGAGTTTGAGGTTTTAGATGCAATTATCAATTCAAGTAACAAGTAACCGAAAGGGGGGTTTGGTTGAAATGAGTGCACACAAAAGCTTTAAGAGAAACAATTTACACAACAAGTAAGACAATAATGGGTGAATCTACACTAGGTTGATTCTAGGCATGCAATTGCTACTTTGGTGCGTTCCTTTTACAAGTTTTTAAGTAATCTCCCGTATCGATCATACATATGTGTTGAGCCAACCGGAATCAACACAACTTAACAGGTTAGTGTTCCGTAAACCTACAAGAACAAATAACAAGTTAGCATTCAAACAAAGACTAATGGATATAAAAAGAAGATTAAAACCGTTAAACTTATCTTTATATTTGTGTTCCTTTTCTTTGAGTAATTACAACCCGTTATTACTTAAAGTTGCTACTAGATTAAAGACCTGATAGCATGAATTATAGTCTATATTTTGGGGTTTGTTTGGACGTTTTATCTTTCGTAATCTGCATGTTTTTATGTGCATTATGTGATTTTACTACCATTTCACCTACCTTTGCAAGAATCGAGGTCTACACCTAGTTTTGTTGTAATTGCAGGTAATTTGGTACGTTTTGCATCAAAAAAGGAGCAAAAGGAGTCATGAGTCAATTGGAGCTACATCCAGGGAGCATAGCCATGGATTAAAGAATTACTTTGGACCAGTTTTGAGAGATTTCACATTCAGTTATGACTCACCTCGGTTGACCAGAGATTCATCTCGACCGAGGCGATCCAGAGACGCCGACTCGACCGAGGCGAACACCTAGGACGCGGCGAGAATATTTTATTCTTGGATGAGATCTTTTAAATTTGGAAAGTGATCTTATATTTTTGGGCTTGGCTCCTGGAAGGAAGGAGATATGCAGAATCATATATTTTACCTATATTTATGGGAAAATATCTTTCTAAGATTTATTATCTTTGGAGGGTTATTTTCCTATAAAAAGGGTCGGATTTCCCATAATTCCGGCATCGGCTATCACATCTCGCATACAGCCGCTTACACCGAAAAACACGCAGCAGCAGCAGCCTACTCCAAGTTGGGAGAGTTGAAGAACCTTTTTGAAGGTTGAAGGAAGATTGAAGTCCATAGTTTTTATAGCTTTATTGAAGGGTTTTGTAAGATTGTCTTCAATTCCCTCAATTGTTGTCTTGTCTTTTTGGATTGTTATCCAAGGAACGCTTTGTTGTGATATTTGATTCAGTTATTGAAGTCTTTTCATTAAATTCTTCTTTGTTCAAATATTCACCTTCTTCCCATATATTTTAATACTTTCATTATGATGATGAGTGGCTAATTTCCTTGTGTGATTCTAGGGTGATTGGCTGAAGGTTGTGGGAAAAACAATGATAGAATAATCTTAGATTCCAGTAGGATCCTGAAAGTTCGAGTCTTTAACCTTAACCCTAAGCATCTCGTTCAGTCGATGAACACCTCGGCCGGGGTGGAAACTGGCTGACCGAGGTGACTTATCTGATCCATAACTGAGAGTTAAGTGTTAGAGTTTGCCAAATCCTATTCTTATTACACCTTTCCTGGTTCAAAGCAAGCTTAGGATGAGACTTACCCGGTAATTCCTTAGTTTGTGTACCAACGATCATAAGTGTAGGTAATAAAGGTTTATCCTTTATTGGGGTTTGAGTGTGCTTCCATCCCATCTTCATGAGTTAGCCTGAGACTTACCCGGTAAAGGTTGATTCTATTCCCTTAGATGATGTGTTAGTTTGAGGTTATAGTTCTTTATCTTGATTCCTTGAGACTTACCCGGTAATAGGAGTTACGGTTTAGGATTAGTGTGTGGTGAGACTTACCCGGTGATCCACTCCACTTTAGAAACACCTTCCCCACGCAAAAATCTCAGCTTTGTCCGCTTATCTATAGATCTTGAGTTGGAACCACAACTAGATGCTTTAATCCCTAGAATTGCATGTTTGCTTCATTGACTTCTTATTCATCTTTGATTGTGTTAATCGCTCTTGTGGTTAGTATTGACATAAGCACACCGTATTGACTTTGTTTCACCGAGTCCCTGTGATCGACCCCTGGAATTTTCTTGCTTTTACGATCGATCTATCATCATCTAAGCCACAACTATCAACCCTACACCTTAGAATTGCTAAAGGGTTTTAGCCAACAACAGTCATGTTGATATCAAATTCAAGATTTAAAAGAATGAAAGATCAAAACTTCCGAAAACCTTCAATAACCTTCAAACCAATCTCAAATCCACAAATATCAATGATAATGCAACTCAGATTTGAAATGAACACAAACAAGTAACTATTCTAGATAAGAACGAAGAACGGGATGTCAATCCGTCTTCTAATCAAACCTAGAAACAAAGTATGAAATCTCCTTACGTACAATCTTCCAAATCTTCACTCTTCCTCCCACTTTCCGTCAATCCGGAAATCTCAATAGGGCTAAGCGCAATTCTCTCCACGGCGGTCTAAGCGAAGGCGTAAACTAGGGTAAGCAGAGGTGACGGAATCTTCTTCCTTCCGTCCTTATATAGGCCCAAGTAAAATGCGTCTTCGGCCCATGTGCGTAGAAGATTGTGGCTTAAAATATTGCGTAAAAGATTGTCAAGATCACGGTCGTGGAAGGGTTCCACGCCCGTAATTTAGACCGTGGAGTTGGGTCATGGTTTGTCACAACTCTCCACGGCCGTGTAAGTTGCTGGAATGCTCCACGCTTGTCTTGCCAAGGTTCCACGGCCGTGGATTAGAGCGTGGATCTTAGTACGCCGTATTTTAGAGCGTGGAACACATGTAGATCGTAATCCTCCTTTGTCTCGTGCTATTCTTCAATTTAGCATCTTCCTTAGCTCCTAGTGATGACCTCAATACTTGGACATGCTCAATCTATGTCCATTCTCCCTTGATTCGTTCGGTTTTAGCTTTTAATTGCCTACAATCAACACAAAGCTTATGTAGACCTCTATATCGACAATATAGATAAACTAACTCACAAATGCTTCAATGCTTTATCAACGAATACCAATATGGATGAAATACACTTAGAAAACGTGCCTAAAATATCACAATATTTTATGCTAACAAATAACCCCATACTTGCCACTTGCTTGTCCCTAAGCAAGGTTTTTCAAAAGCTTTAAAACTTAAGTTAGGATGAAATATGTGTACCTTCTCAAAGCCAAACTTCTTTTAGATGAATGTGTCTTCTAATCAATAGATCATTCTCAAATCTTGCTTCATTCGTTTATAAGACTTTCATATACATAATCAAAGAGTAAAGAGTAAAGAAAGCTCATGAATTGATCAAACTTCCATGTAAACATCATAACCTTCAAACATTATCAAAATCAATCATAAGAAACTTCAATTTAGATCACTAAGTCATATATCATTCTTTTGATCTTAAGGACTTTCAAACAAGGTCTAGAATGCGGAAAGGGAGGGAGAACTTTAAGGAATGTGGTGCATGAATCCGGGAAAGTGGATAACTACTCTTTTCTTCTTCTCTTGCGGTTTCCGCAGCACTTTCAACTTAGAGCTTCGCTCTCTTCTTTTCCAATTCATTTTTCGACTTTACTTTTGGAGTTATGGATAGAGGTGCACAAAAACCGAAGCCTAGGAGATTGGCGTTTCTCATTTTTACGAGATGCCTCAAACCCTTGATGCACATACCATAATCCGCTAGGAATATCGCTCAATCCGACTTTGGCAAGACACAAACACCCAACTATGTGAATGGTGCCGAGTTACTCATCGTCATGATTGACTTCCCCAAACCTAAAATTTCTTTCTATTCTTTTGAATGCAAAGTATTACTTTCATGGCCCTCCCACATCAAATATGCCAATTATCAACTCCTCCAAATTCCCGGATAGGTAAAGGAGGCCATTATTTCAATGAGGGGCTAAATGATCAAAGGAAGAAGAAAGAAAATCGAATTGCCTTAATCATCTCAAAAAGAAGCATAAGAACTTATCATGTGATTTCAACCTTATTTTCTCAACATGATTTAAGTAACATTCATCACATTATGAAATTTGCAAAAGAGGAATAATCAACTCATTCAATTTCTTTTCAATTCACTATTTGTTTAAGCATGCGATTGTCATCAAACTCAATTCACAAGTAGTGATTATCATAGAAATCATCTCTATCCTTAGAAGCACAAAAGTTTCAAAAATTTTCAATTTTTTATGGGTTTTTCAAAAGCTTTTTCATGCAATGCAATAATGAAACGTGTAGCAATAGAATGAAACATGCAAGGTAGTCTCGATAGAAGCATACAAAAGTGAGTAAGAGTTTTTACAAACTATTAGTCACACCCCACCCCATACTTGGAACAAACATTGTCCCTAATGTTCGAAAAGAAAAAGAAGAAAAGAAAGAAAGAAAAAGAAACTCACAAAATGGTGGTGGAGCGGCTAAAACGTCGATCATCAATCATCTCACTGCGGTGGAGGCGGTGGTGGAAACGGGGAGAAGTTGGGATCGTAGTACCGCCCGAACTGCTGGCGGTAGACATCTCTCATCATGTGGTCCAGATCGTCAGCTCGTGCATCCCTAGCATCAACACGAATCTCCAAAGCTCCAACTCTATCGGAGAGGTCGGTAGCCCACTATGGCAGCTGCTCGTACCAACCAGGCGGCTGGTTGTACCATGCCGGTGCATCTGAAGGTGCTGGTGCTGGTGGCGGCTGTGAATGCCAAGGCGGTGGAGCTCCCATCCAATCCGGATGCGTGCTATACCATGTAGGAGGATCCGCCATCCAAGTGGGCCTCTCGCTCACACTAGCACGGCGAGAGGAAGAGTCAGATGCTCTAGCAGGGCGGGGGGAACGTCTAGGCATGTCGGGAACTGCATCCGGCTGATCCGGGAATGTACCAAAGTCCTGATCAGCTGCTCCTCCTCCCTCATAATCATCTCCTCTCATCTCCTCCTCTACAACTGGTGGTGGTGGAACGTAGGGAGGGGCTACCAATTTGTTCGCATACATGGCAGCGAACGTCGCCTTCCAGTTATGGCGTCCAGCCATAATGGAATACTCGGAGAGCCACTCTATACCTCTCCCAGTCCTACTCTCCCAAGGCATAGCAGCGTATGGTGGACCTCTATGGGTAGGGAAAATAATGCCTCTAGTCATGAGGGCCTGAAGTCCTAGGGGTCTAGCAGCAATACGTGTACAAGCCGAGAAATCAACCCCTAACTGTCTGGCAAGGTGTTTCACCATCCTACCATATCCAATGTTGTCAGCCCTCTTATTCTTTAGCTTGCTCATGGTAGCAGCTAAGAGGGTGGCGCAGTCAGCTGACCTGCCGTACAACATGTTGTAGAGCAGGAATAACTCATCCGTCTTGATCTTCTGAGGTGTCTCCGTCCTAGGGAAGAGACACTCAGAAAGCACTCTATGAGCTATCTTCAAGGCTAGATGGTAGATTGATGACATGAATTATGACCTATTTTTAGGCATGTATTTATATAGATTTTCCCTTTATTTTGCATGCATAGACATACATTCATGACATTTATGGTTATATTCACCTACTTTACAAGAATAGAGGTCTACGCAGAGTTTTATTTCATTTGTAGATAATTTGGCGAATTATGGAGCGAAATAGCATATTTAAGGATTAAGCCTTGAAGCGGGACAAAAAGGAGCAATAAAAGGAAGTTAGGACGCACCAAAGTATCTTCTGATACCGTCTGACGCGCCAAAGTATTCTCTGATACCGTCTGACGCGGCCCAGAGTATTTTCTGATACCAACGCACTCGACTTCTTTTCAGCCCAGATTTCTAGGGTTTTACCTTTAAACCCTAGATTTATCCCTACATATATTCGATAGCCTTCAACATTGAAGGACGGAAGGTGACAGCCCCGGGAATTGGAGTCAAATACTCCAAAGGGAGATTGGAGGAGGCCGCAGCGGGAAATCTTTACACGTTTGAGAGGAATTGAAGATTCTTGGAAGGAGATTGAAGGACTCTTTGCCGGAAAGCTAATCTTGATTCTAGTTGTGAGATTTCTTTGTTCATTGAAATACTTGCTGTTTTTGAACACGAATTTGAGTTGTTTAGGAGATACATTGAGTTGTTTTGACAATCGTTTACAGATTTGAAGTTTATTGAAATTCTTTATTCAAGATTCTGTTTCTTTGCGATTTTTCTCTCAATAATTAATTTGGTTCGATTTTGAAAATGGTTGGCTAAAACCTTTGTGATTCTGGGGAGAATAGTTGATGATTAAGGCTTAGATGATGATAGATTGAACTCATTCAAACATTAGGACCCTGAGAGTTTAGATTTTAGTTTTGCGATAAACAGGAAAATCGGGCTGTTCTTGGGGAAAATCGACCGATTTTCTTATGAACAGGGCGATTTATTCTTCTGACGAACTTTAATTGAATCAATCTTTAAACCAAAACTAATCCTTGCCTAAATCCCAACCTTGATTAACCTTTTTACTCTCTAATTGAACGTATGAAGACACTTCAAACCTGATTTTACGTTTATTAGATTAAGATTTCAAGATTTGGGTAATAAAGAGACTCAACATCCTTTATTAAGTTTTTAATTGTGCTTGATATTCTTTACTTTGGAGAGTCATATCCTGGAGTTTTAGATAGTTAGTTTGAACATAATTCTTGTCTTTAGATCTTTCTATATCGCAGCCTCAACAACCCTTATAGAGAGAACCTTTAGATTAGTCATATAGGTTTCGGAACTTCACCGTACGAATCCTACCTTTGAACAATTAATCTTGGCAATATAAACTCTATCCTATATCTATAGAAGTGTCTTGAATCGAAAGCCGAAATCGGATACTTGAATCCTTGGAATCATTTCACTCTTATTTGATCACAAAAGCTTTTTGCACTTCTTGCTAGATAATTGAAATCGGAACTATTCTCACCAAATCCCTGAGTTCGACTCTGGAATTCTTACCTTACTACAACTGATCCGTACACTGCGGGTTCGCTTTGCTTTGAGTTCTAGATATAAATTTAAGACTTTGACGCACACACTTTTTGAGCGAACATAGATCAATCTAGCCTTGGTATCAGCAGGCTG
This sequence comes from Fagopyrum homotropicum, assembly GCA_033239125.1. Lineage (NCBI taxonomy): Eukaryota > Viridiplantae > Streptophyta > Magnoliopsida > Caryophyllales > Polygonaceae > Fagopyrum > Fagopyrum homotropicum. Next base: position 6,877,748 of record BSWB01000005.1, on the reverse strand, counting down.
CCAGCGGTCCTCGCTGGCATAGATCATAGTGATTTCCTCCCAGAAATCCTTGGCGTACACGCCACTGGGGAAACGACCATTGAAGGTCTCCTGGAACTCAAAGAAGCCTCCGAACTCTCTAATCGAAAAATCATAGTTTCTTTCCATCAGCCGGAAAGAAAATGTCCTGTCAACATTGCTATGTTCAAAGGAAACTACAAACTCCCTCGTAATTTCCTCATAAGCATCTTCCCGAATAGCAGAGAAGATGACTAAGCCGGCTCTATCCAAGAGCCAAGTAAGGTCCCCTATCACATGTAGAGGCTCCAACTCCTCAAGCAACAAGTATCGCGGTCCTATGACCGTCCTCTCCTCTATCCGCTCTAAGGTATCTAAATGATCCTCATGGATAGTAGGGATCCTAGGGGGAGGTGGTGATGGTGATGATGGAGGTGAAGGGGATGAAGGGGGTGGTGCTCTAGAAGAGGAAGAGGGGTTGCCCTTCTTCTTTTTGTTCTTATCATTATCCTTATTCTTGTCCTTGTTCCTACCGGACACTCTCCTCACAAAATCCATACTCTGTCAAAAACCACGGTCTGTTCTTGGATTTCCACGGCCGTGGAACGTACAGTGACCGTGGTTCGGCACATAATTTCTCAAAACTCAGCGACAATTCACCAAACTCAGCAACAATCAGTCCTAGACTAATTTCCTTCCAATTTCAATCAGTTCTCCTAAAAATAATAGCAAAAACGAAGCTAAATCGACAAAGATAGAGAAAAAACCAAAAACCTAGGTTTTCGGATTTTGGAATCCGAATTGTGGCTTCTCCGGTGATTTGCCGCTCGAATCGTTGCTTGGATCTTGTTGGTGATCGGATTTGCTTCAGTTTAGGTCAAAGAATCGTTAAAAACGATTAACGAACGAAGATTTGAGAGAAAGGGCGTGGAATCGGCGATTTTTGGGCGTGGAATGGGTTTTTGGTTTGTGTTTTGTGAAGAACGTGGTTTATATAGTGGGCGTAAAAATTTTTGCAAATCACGGTCTATCGGGGGGTTCCACGGCCGTGGAATTGTACGGAACCGTGGTTTTGGTGATTTTTTTCAGGCTTTTGAAAATTACGGTCACTGTAGCTGTCACGGTCGTGGTTTAGGCCGTGGAACTCTCTGTAATGCTCCAAAGTCCAAGTTTCGTCACTTTTCTTCAAACTTTCTCTTCCCTTTTCCTTTTCCACTGTTCCTACATCCAAAAACACGAACATACCGGAAGGTATCGAAAGCAAAACAAAGCAAAAACGTCTAACTAAACTAATCTATAAATCGAAAACAAAAATGACAATGCAATACCTTGGGTTGCCTCCCAAGAAGCGCTTTGTTTAAGGTCCGTAGCTAGACCATATTCGCACTTATTTGAGTGCGGTGGGCGCGAACTCTTCAGCTTGGAGTTCCGGTGTATACTTCTTGAGTCGTTGACCGTTCACCTTAAAGCTTCCGCCCGTTTTACCCCATACTTCAACTGCACCATGGGGGAAAATACGTTTGATTAGAAAAGGTCCGGTCCAACGAGATTTAAGCTTACGTGGAAAGAGACGAAGCCTTGAATTGAAGAGGAGAACTTGATCTCCTTCTTTGAAGTCCTTTGGAATGATATGCTTATCATGCCAATACTTTGCTCTTTCTTTGTAGATTTTGGCGTTTTCATAAGCGTTCAAGCGGAGTTCTTCAAGCTCATTTAGGTCCAAGAGACGCTTCTCTCCCGCGTCCTTCATGCTGAAATTTAGCCACTTGATTGCCCAAAACGCCTTGTGCTCTAACTCTACCGGTAAATGGCAAGACTTCCCATACACAAGGTTGTATGGTGTGGTTCCGATGGGAGTCTTATACGCAGTCCAGTATGCCCACAATGCATCATCTAGCTTCAAAGACCAATCCTTCCTAGTCCTTGAAACCGTCTTCTCTAGGATTCCTTTGATCTCCCGGTTTGAGATCTCCACTTGTCCACTAGTTTGTGGATTATAAGGGGTGGCGATCATGTGAGTCACCCCATACTTGGCTAAAAGAGCTTCAAAGCGCCGGGCAATGAAGTGAGAGCCTCCATCACTAATGATGGTCCGTGGTGTCCCAAATCGTGGAAAGATGGTCTTGTTAAAGAACTTGACCACTACCATGGCATCATTAGTGGGAGAGGCAATCGCTTCAACCCATCTTGAAACATAATCAACCGCTAAAAGTATGTATTGGTTACCACAAGATGATGGGAAAGGTCCCATGAAGTCTACTCCCCAAACGTCGAAGATCTCCACCTCTTGGATGTTGTTGAGAGGCATCTCATTCCTCCTAGATATATTTCTTGTTCTTTGACAAACATCACAGCAGGAAACAAAGGTTTGCACATCTTTAAATAGTGTAGGCCAAAAGAATCCAGATTGCAATACCTTAGCGCTAGTCTTGTTCGAACTAGCGTGTCCTCCACAAGGTAGTGAATGACAATGGCGGATGACACTTTGCATCTTATCTTCCGGCACACATCGCCGAATAATGCCATCCGGACCTCTCTTAAAGAGGAGAGGTTCATTCCAAAAGTATTCCCGAACATCCTTAAAGAACTTCTTTCTTGTGCGTAGGATAATCCGGGCAGTAATTCCTGACAAACCAAATAGTTAACAAAATCGGCAAACCATGGTTCGTTACCTTTGGCGATCACATCGATGCACTCCTCTATGATGTGTAGATGCTCGTCCGGGAAGGAGTCATCTATAGGTAGGTGGTCGTCCTCTAGATGTGTTAGGCGACTCAAATGATCCGCAACAGAATTTTCCGAACCCATCTTGTCGCGGATCTCTAGATCGAATTCTTGTAGGAGAAGAATCCATCTAATTAGCCTTGGCTTCGCATCCTTCTTTGCAAGGAGGTACCGGATCGCAGCATGATCCGTGTATACAATCACCTTTGCACCTACAAGATAAGAGCGAAATTTGTCAATTGCATATACAATGGCTAGAAATTCCTTTTCCGTAGTGGCGTAGTTGAGCTGCGCTTCATCTAGCGTCTTGCTAGCGTAGTAGATAGCATGGGTTCACCCTTCCTTCTTTTGTCCAAGAACAGCTCCTATAGCTACGTCACTTGCGTCACACATAACCTCAAAGGGAAGATTCCAATCCGGAGGTTGGATAATCGGAGCTGAAATTAGAGCTTCCCGAATCATATTGAACGCATCTAAACATTCCTGCGAAAACTCAAAAACTGCATCCTTCATCAATAGATTAGTTAGCGGTTTTGATATTTTAGAGAAGTCTTTTATGAAGCGTCTATAAAATCCAGCATGTCCTAGAAAACTTCTTATCCCTTTTACCGGAGTTGGGGGAGGAAGCTTTTCTATTGTCTCTATTTTAACTTTATCCACCTCGATCCCTCTACTAGAGATTAAGTGTCCTAATACAATGCCTTCCTTCACCATGAATTGACACTTTTCCTAATTAAGAACTAGGTTAGTGTCTTCACACCTTTGTAACACAAGAGCAAGGTTAGAAAGACAATTGTCAAAAGAGGAACCATATACGGAGAAGTCATCCATAAAAACCTCCATGATTTCCTCTATATATTCGGAGAAGATGGCCATCATGCACCGTTGAAAGGTGGCTGGGGCGTTGCAAAGCCCGAACGGCATCCTCCTATAGGCAAACGTACCCCACGGGCACGTGAATGTGGTCTTCTCTTGATCATCCGGGTGTATCGGAGTCTGAAAGAAACCACTATAACCGTCAAGATAGCAAAAGTGCGAATGTTGTGCTAACCTTTCAAGCATTTGATCGATGAAGGGTAGTCGGAAGTGATCCTTCCTCGTCGCGTTGTTTAGCTTGCGGTAGTCTATGTACATCCGCCATCCTGTTACGGTTCGGGTAGGAATGAGTTCGTTATTCTTGTTGGTGATGACCGTCATTCCTCCCTTCTTCGGAACTACTTGTACGGGACTCGCCCTTTTGCTATCGGAGATAGGGTAGATGATACCTGCATCAAGAAGTTTAAGAATTTCCTTTTTGACAACCTCCTTCATGGTCGGATTCAACCGCCTTTGAGGTTGTCGCGAAGTCCTAAAGTCCTCTTCCATTAAGATCTTATGCATGCATAGGGAAGGTTTGATTCCAACTAAGTCCTCTATAGTATATCCTAAGGCTTTTCTATGTTTCTTAAGGACAACCATAAGTTTACTATGTTCATCTATGCTTAAATCAGAACTAACAATTACCGGAAAGGTAGAATTAGGTCCAAGAAATGCGTACCTTAGATGTGTAGGAAGTTGTTTCAATTCCATAGCTTTAGGAGTCTCCGATGGTTCTTGAGAAGTGTCTAAGGATGTAGAAGGTGTTGGAGAAGAACCAAGAGAAGTTGTAGAAGAGACATAATTGCCTTCGGAATCACCCAAAATTACGGCCTCTCTGCATCCTCCACGGCCGTAATTTTGGGCGTGGAAAATATTTACGGTTGCTCTATTCTCTCCACGACCGTGTAACCCTCTGGAGTGCTCCACGCTTTTGTTGGTGAAGTCCACGGCCGTGGAATATAGTGTATGACCATGGATCCGTACATTCTCTGCCTCATTGTGGAGTTTCTCAAACTCTTCTTCACACACTCCTTCTTGTGCTTCTAAGGCTTCAATTGCCTCATTGCACTCCTCTTCTTCCCCTATATCCATTAGACTCATAGAAATAACCTTTTGCAAAGGATCTTTGAAGAGAATAGCACTTACCTCCTCTCTAGACAACCCTTCTTCATCTTGGATATTGAATATATCCTCATCAAAGATTGGTTCCCTCACTAAAGTGGAAAGAACGAACTCTACCTTCTCTTCTCCTATATCGAAGGCGAGTCTAGCATTCTTGCAATCGACTATGCAGCCGGATGTTGCAAGAAACGGTCTTCCGAGAATGATCGGGACCGGACTATCTGCAGGAATGTCAAGCACAACAAAATCTATAGGAACATAGAATTTACCTAGCTTGACTGGGACGTCTTCAACAATACCGACGGGATGAGTTATAGAACGGTCCGCCATGTACAACGTCATCTTCACCGGTTTAGGGTCGCCTAAACCGATCTTCCTACATAATGCAAGTGGGATGATGCTCACACTTGCTCCTAAGTCACATAATGCATCATATGTGACATCTCCCACTCCTATGGGAATACAAAATGACCCCGGATCCTTTAGCTTTGGGGGCATCTTCTCTTTCATGGTCTTGATGAGATCCGAAGAATCCGAACTCATCTTAACCTCTCCAAAATCCTCTAGTTTTCTCTTGTTAGAGAGGATTTCTTTTAAGAACTTACCATAAGCCGGCATACCTACAATAGCATCAATGAAAGGTATATTAATATGCAGTTTGCTCATGAGTTCAATAAACTTACCGAATTGCCTGTCTAGACGCGCTCTTGCTCTAGATTGCGGGAACGGTAGGGGAGGTTTGTAAGCTGGAGGAGGAACGTAGACATCTTCCTTCTCCTTTCCCTTTTCTTTTTCTTTCTCAACGGGGACTTCTACAAACTTAGGCTGCGGGTCGGTAGTTGTTACTCCGCTCCTAGTTGTTATTGCCATCACCCTTCCTTTTGGGTTGTCCTCCGTCTTTCTTGGAAGTTTCCCTTGATTCCAAGGAACTTCCTCCGCATGGCTGAACATTTGGTTTTCTAAAACCTTTTGGGCTTTATCAACCTTAGTAATGTGATCATCAACCTTGATGATGTGAGTCTCTAAACCTTGAAGCTTGCCAAAAATTGTTTCCAACATGGGATCGGGCTTCTCATTCCCCGAAGTACTTCCACCATTAGATGTTTGCCCCTGGCTTTTCAAAGGAGTGGAAGAAGAGGAAGGTGGAGTTAATGAATTTCCTGAATTGGAAGGATAAGAATTACCGGAATTTTGTTGATTGGAGCGCCAATTGTTGTTGTTTGAACCCCTATTGTTGTTCCAATTGTTGTTCCGGTTGTTGTTGTTGTTGTTCCAATTGTTCCGGTTGTTGTTCCGGTTGTTGCGATTGGTATTCTCATTACCGTTGTGGTTATTGTGTTTGCCTAAATAACCCACATCTTGCTCCTTGTGCTTCGGAAAGTTGGTTTTGATAGCTTCCTTCAACTCTTTAATCTCCGTATTGAGAGAAAAGATTTGAGTTTGAGCTGCTTGTGATAGCTTTGCTCCTTGATCCACATGATTCGCCTCCACTTTCCGATGAGAATACTTCTCTATAACTCGCGCTTGCTTCTTAATGAAGTCCCAAGCGTCATCTTCCCTCATGTCCATGAATGTACCACATGAAAGGGATTGGAGCTTGAATTGTGTCTCCACATCCAGCCTCTTATAGTATATCTCCAATAGTGCAAGTTTGGATATGCCATGGTGAGGGCAATCCAATAGCAAGTCCTGAAATCTTCCCCAAGATTGAAACAAACTTTCGTTAGATCTCATAGAAAATGCATTAATCTTACCTCTTAGCTCTGCCGTTTTGGATGGCGGAAAGAACTTAGTGAGGAATTCCGAAGAAAGATCCTCCCATGTTTCAAGCTTCCCACTTGGAAGAGCTTGATACCAAGACAATGCTTTCCCCTTCAAGGAGAAGAAGAAAGGCTTGAGTTTGTAGCTGTTGGTAGTTGCGTTCTTCGGCTTCATTGTCTCCATCATAATCTCAAAGTTTTGTAGATGTTGATGTGGAGATTCAGCACTTGTTCTACCAAATTGGTTTTGGCGAACAATGGTAACAACTTGAGGGTTGAAGCTAAACCCTTGTGCATCATCAGCATCAAAGTTCACACCTAAACGGCGTGGTTGCTGCGTTGGATCCATCCTTTGGCCAAGAGTTCTTGGCTCCTCATCCACACGTTTGACCCTCGCATTCCTAGGTGGAACACGGCGATTTGCAGCTGGCCGTGGAAAGAATGGATTCACATTGATCGTGGGATCAATTTCCTCTAGTGGTGGCATGGAGGAGTCGCTATCCTCATTAGATGAGTTGGCTCTAACCGATCTTCCCGGTCTCCTCCTTTTCTTTTTCTCCTTGAGGTTGTTTATTTCCAGCCTCATTTAGAACATCATGTCCGTTAGATCATCAACCTTCATTTGATGACAATCCGTTTCTTCCCTACGAGTCTTCTCACTCCATTGGAGTTGATCTTCCTTTTCCGCTAACTCCGATTGAAGATCACGTTCTCTTTCTTCAGCCATTTTTCTTTCCTTACGCTTTCTCCTCAAAGTCCTCTCAAGCTCTTGATCAAGAGGTAAGAGATCTTCGTTATTCCTAGACCTGCGAATACACTCGAAAAGATATCAAATAACAAGGGAGAAGCTCCCAAGCTTGACAACCGATAACCGAATTCGGCCTAGACCAAATCCCCGGCAACGGCGCCAAAAACTTGTTCGCCACTTAGCGTGCGTGCAAATAAGCTTTAATTATAAAACTAGAATAAAAGCAAGCGAACCCGTAGTGTACGGATCGATATAGTTAAGCAAGAATTCCAGAGTATTGAACACAGGGATTTGGGGGGTTAAATCCAATTATGAGTTATCAAGCAAGTAAATGTATGAGCTTTGTAAATTATTGGGAAAACAACAATCCTAAAGATCCAGGAATCCAGATGTGGCAATCGATTCAAGATATACTAATGATATAAGGGCAGAGTTGAGGTATGCAAAGGTATACGAATGTAAGGCAATGTACGGTGAAGTTCCAAAACCTTATATAATTCACTCAAAGGCACTCTCTATAAAGGTTGTTGAGGCTTCAGTATAGAAAGATTCTAAAGGTAAATGTTAACGTCAAATACCCAAACTTGTAATCCAAGGATCAAGACCAACTAAATCGATAAAGGTTGTGACACTCAGAATCGAGGTAGAGGTTGTTGAGGCTTCACTACCACCTAGAAAAGGCAAGTCAAGGTTAAAGCAAATCTTTAACTTTGGATTAAAGTAAAAGCAAGGTTCGTAACTGACACAAAATTACGGGTAGTTCTTGAGTTCCACGGCCGTGGAAGCTCAAGAACAGACCGTGTATTAGGTTTGTCGGCGATTCTCTCTAACTCTCAGGATCCAATCTGTTTACGATCGATCTATCATCATCTAAGCCACAACTATCAATCCTACACCTTAGAATTTCTAAAGGGTTTTAGCCAACAACAGTCATGTTGATATCAAATTCAAGATTTAAAAGAATGAAAGATCAAAACTTCTGAAAACCTTCAATAACCTTCAAACCAATCTCAAATCCAGAAATATCAATGATAATGCAACTCAGATTTGAAATGAACACAAACAAGTAACTATTCTAGATAAGAACGGAGAACGGGATGTCAATCCGTCTTCTAATCAAACCTAGAAACAAAGTATGAAATCTCCTTACGAACAATCTTCCAAATCTTCACTCTTCCTCCCACTTTCCGTCAATCCGGAAATCTCAATAGGGCTAAGCGCAATTCTCTCCACGGCGGTCTAAGCGAAGGCATAAACTAGGGTAAGCATAGATGACGGAATCTCCTTCCTTCCGTCCTTATATAGGCCCAAGTAAAATGCGTCTTCGGCCCATGTGCGTAAAAGATTGTGGCTTAAAATATTGCGTAAAAGATCGTCAAGATCACGGTCGTGGAAGGGTTCCACGCCCGTAATTTAGAGCATGGAGTTGGGTCATGGTTTGTCACAACTCTCCACGGCCGTGTAAGTTGCTGGAATGCTCCACGCTTGTCTTGCCAAGGTTCCACGGCCGTGGATTAGAGTGTGGATCTTAGTACGGCCGTATTTTAGAGCGTGGAACACATGTAGATCGTAATCCTCCTTTGTCTCGTGCTATTCTTCAATTTAGCATCTTCCTTAGCTCCTAGTGATGTCCTCAATACTTGGACATGCTCAATCTATGTCCATTCTCCCTTGATCCGTTCGGTTTTAGCTCTTAATTGCCTACAATCAACACAAAGCTTATGTAGACCTCTATATCGACAATATAGATAAACTAACTCACAAATGCTTCAATGCTTTATCAATGAATACCAATATGGATAAAATACACTTAGAAAACGTGCCTAAAATATCACAATATTTCATGCTAACACTGGTCTTCGTCTCTTCAAGGCAAGTCACCGCAGGGGCGCCGATGGGTGGCGCAGGGGCGCTGGTCTTCGCCTCTTCAAGGCAAGTCACCGCAGGGGCACCGATGGATGGCGCAGGGGCGGTGAGCTGCTTCTTGGCCGGCGTTGGTGAAGGCACAGGGAGCGCTCCGATGAGAAGTGTCACCCGTTGGGGCGGCTGCAAGGACCCGCTGGGGCGGTGAAGTAGCAGAAGCTTTGCTTCGTGATCTCTCTTCACTCATAAGTGCTTATAACTCCTTCCTTAGCTTCTTTTGGTCTTCTTCTTCTGGACCAAGGAGTTAGTAGCATAAACCGATACTAATGCAATAATAAGACTCTAAAAACTACCCTAAATGATAGTGATTCAATCACCTATCAGCACACTTTTTAGGTAATTAGAAGTCTAAGACTTCTAAGATAGTAGATCCTATTAGAATAGAATTTAATACAGTACCAATTTATGGTAAAATGACTATTTTACCCTTGGTCCCGAAGCTTCCAAAAATTCCATAATTCATGCCTAAACCCTTATTTGAGACTAAAAAAATCATATTCTAACTCCTAAAGATGAGTTTGGTTACAGACTCACAATTTACCCATTTTCCTATTTTTCCGGAAGATCGTTAAGGTCCAACTTCGGCTTCAAATATTATTTCGAATATACTTATAAAAACTCCGAAATAATTCTCTAGATCATCTATGATATCTCATCTACTCATAGGAGCAAGAATTTTTTAAAACTGTTCACCCATGACTTCTACAAAAATTTCCAAAGTTGGTTACAACACTTGAAATTTCCTATACTTAGCCAAAATCTGAGTATGTTTTCTAACTGTACAACAAGTCCCCTTTGAGCCTCTATAACTCTAAATCCCAAAGTTGGATTCATCCCAACTTTTGACATATTAACCTATGCATGGCACTAAACAACAAATCAAAAACCGAACGGTTGATCTTATCTCTAAGGCATCGAAAAGTATGCTCAAACTTGACTGATCAACACAGTTTCTGGAAATTCAGCAAACACTTAACAAAACAGCACCCTATCTTAACGTTGAAAAATCATTAACTCCTAAACCGCTCGCTGGATTTATCCCAAATTTTGATATGTTCTACTATAAAATCTTATCTATAAAATATTCAAAATTCACCATCAAAGAAGATCAAAAGCCTATTCAAAACCATCTCACAAAACTACACCACATGTTGTTTTTCTCAACATTCAGCAGACTTATAAAAACTGCATGAGGAGTCAACTTTGCAATATCATAACTCTCAAACCGTAACTCCGATTCATTCCAAATTTTAGTATAATTTACTATGTACTACTGATTACAACATATCCAAAATTCAGTAATAAAGAAGTAGTCTAGCTTACCCAAAATTGGACCCGAAGTTGACTGCTCGTCACTTCCGAAAATTCAGAAAACTCCTATATCTTCACTGTTTCTTCTATGGATGTTCTGAGCATGATTAGGAGGCATGAAGAGCATTCATTAGACACAAAAGGTATGGAAAGAAGTGCAAGGAAGCAAGGGTATCCACCTTACTCGATTCCAAGACTCGAAGGGAGATAGGATGTGCTCTTGGATCTCTCCGTTGTGTGATGAAGATTCAGCACTCTCCTTCATGTCGAGTGACTGCAGAGACGATAGAATGTGCCCCTCCTTTGCTTATCAATGCAAAAGTGTTGCAATTGTCTCCCCTGGCTGTATATGATGAAGGCGATGGATGAGCCACGGTAGTAGGTCGATGTAGGCTGGGTAGAGAGGTAGATCAACGTACCTGCGAACACTGGAGGAAGGAGTGACAAAGGTGCGAGGCTGGGCATCTGTCTGCTTGAAGTTCGCTACACCGCAAGGCTGGAGGGCTCGACACTACTGTAGAGGCTGGAAGGAGAGCCGATCCCGCGTCTGTCCGCTAGCGAGTTGTTTGCGTGCAAGAAGGTGGTTGCTAATGAAGGATGCGGCTTGGCGTGGAGGCAAGAGAGCGCCGGTGGTGGAGTCTATAGGAGAGGAGGGTCGGGGCTGCAGATCTAGTGCGCTCTCAGGAAGATGACGAAGGACGGGAGCGCCGCTGCATGTTGCCAACTTGCGTGGAGGAGAAGATGGTGCCGGCGTACGTGAGTTTCAGGACACATGAATAGAATCTAGGGCAAGGGAGATGCTGAAGCAGCTGGTGTGTTTTGGGTTGGCAAGCCATACTCGAGATTGGGCCTTGTCTGAGCCTCGTCAAGGCTTGTCTGGGCCTTATCAACTGCTTGTTTGGGCCTTGTCAACTGCTTGTTTGGGCCTCGTCACAGCTTTGTCACAATCTCGTCTCAGCCTTGTCATGATCTCGTCTAAAGTCGTCGTTAAGAATTAATTATAAGAATTAGGTTTGATATAATTCTATCATTTTATGTGAATTAAATTCTACATAAAATGATAAATAATTATAAAATTAGGGTTTGATTAATTCTATCATTTTATGTGAATTAAATTCTACATAAAATGATAAAATTTGTGAAGAAAGAAATACTAGATAGAATGGAAAACCGTCAACGGCTCAAAGTCTGAATTGATTCGGAATTAAACGGAATAAAAATTCCGGATATTACTCCTATGAACCGCCCCTGCGCCACCTGTGAGCCGCCCCTGCGTGGGAGAGTCGCCGCCCCTACACCTCCCAGTGCTTCACCCTTGCATCTTTCTGTCACGCAGGTGTGTCTTCTGCAGGACCTACGTACCTAGGGTGGTATGGATCCTTTCCTTTCCTAGTATGAGTGATTTAGAGGCATGATAGGTATGAGAGTGAGTCGAGGATCATGATGTTGTATATGCCGGTTATGGCTTTAATATTTGGTATGTGTTGAGGTAATGTCTTAGGCATTTGTGAGCTATGATGTGATATTGAGGTTTGGATTCGAGTTATGATATGAGGATGGTTACAGGGTTTAGGAGGTGGAATCTCCTAACCTTGCGACGATGTTGATATTGTTGTGTTTTGCGATGTAGGCACTGATCGTTTCCTAGAGGGGAAACTATGACCATTGGATATAGTTTTCGAATAAGACAGATAAGTCCTTGGGACTTGCTTCGCGAGCAATTATGGATTTGAGTGTGTGTTGTGGTGGTGTGTGTGTGCATATGTATGTTGCATTTATAACCTAAACCGGACTAGGATGACCCTACATGCATATTAACTGGCCCAAGTGTATGATAACGGGCGGTGATAACTTGCCTAGCCCAGAATTGGGTGACTAGGGGGTTCTCTGCGACCAGTCCTCCAGGTGGTGATGATTGACACCATTCCAAACCTGAGGGGAACAAGGACAGAGGCGTTGGCAGGTTACTCCGCATGTCACAAGAAAATGAATTATTAATGGTATAACTTAAATAAAGATAATAAATGGGTATGTGTGTGTACATAGCATGATGTGATATGTTGATGTGTTATATGTGCTACTGCTTCATTCTTATTCATTTTTGTTAGCTAACGGTTTTCAACCATGTTGTAGATGATCTGCATGTTAGGAAGACTGTAGAGTGAGCCAGATGGATGATCAGCCAAGGGCTTCCGTACACTAGGATGTGGGAGGGTTTTGGGGACTTTTGTACTTGTTGGATATGTTGATACCATTTTGTACTCGGCTATGTTTTGTAAACCTTTTGATGTATATATTGTACAGTTTTATGTATTTGGTTTTAATCTATCTATGCCTTGTTGTAAGATCCAGTACGTGAACTTGTTGTCAAGCTAGGTTCAGGATCCATTGTGAGATCCTAGCCCAGTAGCGCCCCGAGTCCCATGGATTTGGGGTATTACAGTTATGGCTTGGATGATGATAGATTGGACTTGCATGTTAGTTTAGGATGATTTGTGTTCAAAAAACTAGCTAACACAAAAATCTCGGTCTATTCTTTATGCTATTTCAGCCGAGATTCCGTGATCCACCCAAGATTGGTGTTCTGTTGTTCGTATGTTGATGAATCCGAACGTTGGGATGATAGATTTGTTTAAATCCTAGTGTTAGTTGAGCTTAATCTAGCTTAGGGTGACCTATGTTAGCAAACTAATTAAGGAATGAGACTTACCCGGTGATTTCCGCTCTTAGGTATAGAAGATGATGAACTCTAGGTAGTAGTGAGCCTCAAAAGCCTCTATTGGATTGAGTGTGCTAGAATCATTGCTTAAGACTTACCTTTTCCGATACTTACCCGGTAAGGAGGGGTTGACCCTCAGGTAGTGGCCTGGTTTGTGTAGAATTCTCGACCTTAGCTCCTTGAGACATACCTGGTAATAGGACTTTGGTTTGAGACTAGTGAAACATGAGACTTACCCGGTAATTGTTCCCTTTAGAGAAACACCCTTTACCGAACAACCACAACTTATCCTTAGATGTTTAGAAACTTGAGTCCAATGCCATAACCGGAAGTCTTTATCTCTTGATTCCGTATCTCTTACCTTTATCACCTATCTTGTGTTTTTGTTAGTTGTTTGCTTGATTGTTTGCATATCTTTTGATCTTTGTTGATCACCACAAAACCAACCAAAAATATTGTGATTTTCATTTCTTTATTTATTTGTCTCATCTTAGTCTAGATTTGCACTATTCATGATCATTGGATGATTTAGTTTCACCTCAGCCCTTGTGTTCGACCTCGTAAATTTTTCCTTGCTACAAAACGACCCATACACTGTGGGTTCGCTAGGAATTTAGGAGGTTAGATCGAGTTATAAATTTAAGACATTGTGTGCTACCAATCCTATCATAACAATAAGATTCCAACATTTTCAAGGACAGACATATTTTTGGATTCTTGTAATCCATATTTTTCGTTTTAAAGTCCCTACACAATCTGAGTAGTACATGTTTTTCAAGCCGAAGGGCATTCTTGCACCTCACATTGGAGGACAAAGTAAGTAGTTATTCCATCCACTTTGCACCTATAAGTTCAGATGTGTAGCATGGAACCTTCTACACATGGTTGTAGTAATGTGTGGACAACACATAAAGACTATCACCCAACCATAATTCAGAACATGAGATATCCCTTTTTGTCTTGCTCAGTGTTAGAGGTATCATTAACGTGTAATTAAAGCCGCTCCCACAACTTACGTAGTAACCATTACAAACTTTATTAAAAATTAAAACTGAAGTAGTACAATTTTACTAAATCGTCAAAGAAATTCATCAAACATAGATGCAATGCTTAAAAACGGTCGAGTTCAAACACTAAAAACACCACACAACTCTTAGTTTGTTTTACTATGCATATTCGCAAAACGCCACTTCAACCATGACAATCTTCCATCACCCGGGGGTAAGCCCCTAAAAATGTTTTGATTGTCTTCTACAACAAGCAAATCAACTTCCACACACCACAACTCCTCTCCTTGCACTAGTAAATCGTCTTCCACCATCTGTGCAAGGACCTCCAAACTCTCATTCGATGTAAAATATTTATGTCTTTCACTTGGAGAAGAGCTGCCAACTTCTTCCTCCAATAAGTTCAACATCTCTCACTGGTTCTCCAATCATACCAAGTCCTTTGACTTGTTGGTTGGTTGAGCAATGCTTTTCCTTGATGATTGACCTTGTGTTTGGGTTACCTTTATGTTTGTAACGCCCGTAATTTTAAATTCCAGTTAGTGAGTGGTTTAGCGGCCTTCCCGCGGGCGCTACTCAGTTATTCCGCAGGCATGGTGTGCTGAGTGACGGGATTTTTTCCGTTTCCGTGCCGAATTTTCGTTTCCTTCTTTTGCTTTTGACCCCTCGTTCTCTAAATGACCTTTGGCTACCTTTCACTCTATGCCCAAGTGAGCAGCCCTCTCTCTCTCTCTCTCTCTCTCTCTCTCTCTCTCTCTCTCTCTCTCTCTCTCTTCCTTCTCATCTCCCTCTTACGTGTCTCTCTTTCCTCTCTTCCTTCATTTTCTCTCTTCCTTCATATTTGTCTTGAAAGAGCTCTTGATGATTCCTTCTCCATGTGTGAGTTGTGTATCAACATGGTAAGTAGTGGATTGTAGATCCGGATTGTAGGGTAAGCTCTTCTCTTCTTCTTTTCTTCTTCATGTCCTTCCTTCTTTGAGCTCTAATGGTGGAAGCCATGGATTCTCAAGCTTTTTCCTATCTTATGGTTTCATGTGTATGGATCAGTCTAGATCGTGGTTTATGTTGATAATTGAGTGATGGACATCAATGGTGGAGCAAGCAAGCTAGGAGACCCTCTGCACATCAAGGAACCATCGGAAGACTCGTTCGAGATTGCCTTTTGGAGTTCAACCGCACCCGCGGCTGGACAGCACCGCGGGGGCGGCCACTGGGCCGCAAGGGCAGCTCCCCAAGGCCACAGGGACGGACTTTGGCTCATCCAGGCTGACGGTGCGGCCTTCTACTCCTCTCTTCGGTTGTGTTTCCTTCTTCCGCGACCGCATCCTTACCCTAGTGAGTGCCCTTCCTCGATCTTATGTTCATCTCTTATCCTAGGGAGGTTATATGATAGTATCATGCTAGGTTTGGATCTAGCATAACCTTGTGGAATGTCAAGTAGTGGCTTGGAACCTTAGGTGAACGTTTGAGGTTGTTGATATTCTAAGGCTGGATGTGTGTTGATCTTGAGTTGGTTAATATGTTGTGAGTGTATGGTTGATCTTGTGAGGCTTGTGAGGCTTGAGGTTGTGTTTATATGATAGTTGAGGTTGTGGTGTTTAGGATGAGATTATCGTAGCACGTGTTGTTATAGTAGTGATCTTGTGAGTTCGTGTGGGCTAGGAGTGTTATCCTGGGTATGATCTTGTAAAGATCAATAGGACTAGAAGTCTAAGAACTTCTAACTTGTGAGAGAGGTGTTGATATTGTGCCTTGTTTTGACCAAGCGTTGTGGGTCTTCCTGCGGGAAGTTGAGAGCGGATGTTATCGGATTTTTGAGATAGGTAAGTTTCCGGACTTACTTAGCTAGCTTTAATGTATTACTTTGGCTTGTGATTGTGGTGTGTGTTTATTTATCATTATAACAACAAGCCGGATTAGGACGACCTTCATATGTATTAATTGGCCCAAGTGTATGAAAATCAGGCGGTGACCACTTCTCTAGTTCAAATGGGAAAACTGGGAGGTGCTCTACGACCAGTCCAACAGGTGATGCTAGTCTGCATCAAATACAACCCTGTTTGGTGAAAGGGGACAGAGGCGAGTCTTGTAAGATTCTCGTTCCATAATAGAATTAAATCAGTGGAGTGAACAACATAAAGAAAGGATAATAAATTGGACTTATGTGCAAGCATGTTGCGTGTTTACATTTCTTATGTGTGTGCGTGTGTGCCTTTACTGCCTTCCTAATGCTTGGAATGTTAGCTAACGGTTTTATACCGCCTTGTAGATGTCTTATAGGTTAGGGAGGTTGGCGAGTGATCTGATAGAGTAGACAGTCGGGTTCCACACATTATAAGGCGTGTTTGGATTATTAATGTTGCTTTTGTCGTTTTTTTTTTTGGAAACATTGTGGTTAATTTGTATAAACTCGGATGGAGTTCTTCCTTTGTATCTTTCGGATCATGTTTTAAATTGCATTAAAGGCTATTTCGGTTTTTACTATTGTGTCTTGTTGTAAGATCCGGTGAAATTGTTGTCAAGCTAAGGATAGGGGCCCATTGTGAGGCCCTAGCTCATAGCATTCCGAGTCCCGCGGATTTTCGGGGTGTTACAATGTACATATCATTCAGTAAGTCCGCGTCTGAAACATCATGATTGAGGTTCAGTACAGAGTTTGTAAACCCCCCTCAATTTCAAACCCATCTAAACCGTCCACATCATTTTCATTGTCCCCGTCAAAATGGCAATCACGTGTCACATCTTCAGTGGCATCTACCCCCACATGCCAGCCACTTTTGCACCCACATCTTGAGTCATACCAGACACCACACAATGTTTTCCTATCGCAACAGTGTTCTTGAATAGTTGATCCCACAAGTCATTCATGTCTTCTGGTATGCCTTTGTTATGAAATATATTGTAAGTTTTATCTTCTTGTAACAAATAATTATAATTAGACAGCCGCAACATCACCTACAAAGCTAAAAAATTAACATATGAAGCAAGTAGAATACATAACTGGCCTTTATTTTATTTTCTCACCATACATGGTCGGCAATGATACGACGTTCTATTGGATCCCACCCTAGTCTGGTGTCACTAGTCCCCAGGGTATGCCAAAGATCCCAAATCTATTTCATATAACCAAACTTGTTTTTCAAATAAATTGCACCTGTTGATAGTCTAGCCATTTCTTCCAATTATTGTACAAATGCATGCCAAATAAAGGGTTGATCTTAACCATGTTTTTTTGGTACTCACGACAAATGGCAAGGAACTGAATTGTTGAAGCGTGATTCCAACCAAAACTTTGGCTTTCCGAGATAAGGATGGTTTGGGAGGCATGACTTACTTCAAAATCAATATTTTCAGTTCACAAAAAATAAGCTATTTCCATAATCTTAATTCAATTATTTTCTTTACAAACGCAAGTTTAACACAAGGGAAGGAACACACTAAAGCTCAAATTGTTCTAATCCAACAGTTCTACAACAAGATATTTCCATAATCTTAATTCAACTATTTTCTTACAAATTTGGGTATCTTTTGTTTAATCAACAGAATTGTTTGGTGAGAATAGAAATTAGAAGAGAGAAATTAAGGTTTCCGATTTGTGGTGAGTTTAGGTGAAGGCATGAATTCGACCGATGTAGTAAGGAACACACTCAACCAACTATCCCTAATCTTAGTAAAAACTGAAATCAATTGAACACTAAAATCCGGCACTGGAGAAAGAGCTCAATTTCAACACTGAAATCCGGTAGTGGAGGAAGAGCTCAATTTCTAACACTAAAATCTGGCAGTGGAGGAAGAACTCACAATTCAACAACTTCAACACAAAAATCCAACGAGAAGAGCCCAATTTCTGAACATTATTTAGGGTTTACGAATTCAATCGAGAAAGGTCACTTTACTTGGCCAATGGGACTCCGGCATGGGAGGTCAAGGTAAAACCCAGCGGCGCAGGGAAAGGAACACTCCGGTAGGCAAAGAAACACTCCGGTAGGGTAACGAACACCACGGTGTATATGGGGAACGAAAATCTTATGTGCTTAGGGTTGAAGACGGGAGGGAATTGTGCAACAAAAAACTTGTAGGGAAATGTGCCTTAATTTCCATCTTACAAAACCAAAACAGAAAAAAAAATTGTACGGGCATTATGTAAGGGCATTTTGGTCAATTAATACTAATTCATTCTCATCTTAAACAAACAAAGAAACAAATTAATTCGATTCATTCCATTCAGTTTCAATCGTATTTTTCAGTTTCAATTCCTTGTAGTTTCAGTTTTAATCTCGGCGTACCAAACATGCCTATGTAATGGAAATCATAAAGGTAGTGGGAAATGCAGAAGCTACAGAAAGTAACTAGGAAAAAAATAATGTATACATATAATTTATTAAATCTATTTTAACTTTTAGTTGGGTTTGTAGCACTTCACATATTACAAGCAAGAGAAATTTGGCAAGCAAACCATAATACTAATTTAAGATCCACCAACATCATTGGACTTCGGAAACAGATATAGTTATCTTTATCTTTCTAACAATGAAAGAAGAGTTCCCCAATGAACAATGATTTTAGTTTGCCCTTGTTCCTTGAATAGTAATTCCAAGAGATACCCTCAATTGTTTTTGTTTAGGGTTTCATTGCACCGTCATTTCTCCTTCTACAACATCACACTTTTGGAGGGTAACAAGTTTATCACCACCTCGTTCTTTTCCTCGCTGCTGCGATTTCCTGGTGAGTTCAGGGTTTTACTAATCGATGTTCTATTTCTTTGTTTTCTCATGCTTCTAAATCTTCGGATTTGCTCTGGTGTAGGAGAGCCGAGATCGAAACTCAAAGGAATTGCCGCCATCAGGATCAGAGCCGTCGTGGAAGAAGAATCGTCATATGTTGTCATTCTCGTCGTTGATGGCTCAAGAGAAAGCTCGTTCGATATCCAGATCATCTCCGATAACAGCTTCCTTCTCGCTACGCTTACTGCTGATGGTGGCGTTGGGATGTCCTTTTGCTTCTTGACAAGGTAAGCCTACCTCCGCCTCGCTTCCTCTCTTCGAGTGGTTTCTCACCAATTTCTCTCCTTCTGGCTTCTATCAACCTAGGGTTCCTCGGGATGGATCGGCATCCTCCTTGTTGTGGTGCATCAATTGGTCTATTACGGTTCTATTCTTCTCAATCGACGGTATGTAACCTCTTTAAAACCGGACTCAAACCCATAATTTTTGGATCGGTCTATTAGGGTTTTTATTCTTCTCTTCGTCATCACCTATCTTCTTCTTCCTCTTCAAGGTACGATTTTCTTTCTTTCATTCTTCTTCTTAATCAATTCAATCTCACTGGTCTTTGAGCCTCCGGTTTTCCTGTCCTACTCATAATTGTCAGCCTTTTTTTGTTGTTGATTTGCTCCTTGCCAATAATATGATCTTTTGGAAATTTTTTACCTTAATTACAACAGCTCTTGCTTTCTTATTTGTCCTCATGAGTTTCAATTGTAAGGAACTATTGTTAACTGGATTCTTCACAAGGTTGCATCTTCTTTTACAGAGAATTAATCATAGATGGTAAAAGGGCTGCTCTTTGTGACGGCATTGAGGAAGGTAGTATTAGGGCTGCATCTTCATATCTCTCTCATGAAATTGATGAATATGACAACAATAGCGCACTGGATGGGCTACAAGATAGAGTCAATATTTTGAAGCGGGTGAGTTTTATTTAATTTTATTTTTTATATGGATACCGGTATTCTTTTGTTTCTTTTTAGAACTTGATTGCCAACTAATTTCTTTCCATGGTTATCATTGCTTCATGACTAAATGTTGATCGTCACCATATACCTCTTGGAAGGTAAACTTGATATTCTTGCTTAGTTTATTATTCATTTGTAATTAAATGTATAAACATATGTTTGAACTCTGAACAAAAAAAAAGGTTGTTTTTATTCAGAGAGGCTTTGTCGAGGCCCACGCAGCAATGGAATTGTTGGCCTTAAACATGGATGGCATGCCTCTTTTGTTATGGTAGAACTTATATTTTCTAATCACATTGCCCAAGTTAGTAAAGAAATTGTTATGATCATGGCATTAGGAGGGTGCCATATCAATCTCTAATGATTAGGGAGACTCCTAAGAGGTAAGATACGCATTTGCCTATGATGTAGTTGCTTGTTATTTTTCAAGTTGAGTTGTTCATACTTGATCGTTTTATCAGGAGTTCATTTTTTGAAGAATCATTTGTGGCCGGTCTTAGCACTTGTATCTAATATACTATTGTATACTAACTTGGTCAAAGAAAGATGGCCGTGAAGAGACAATACACAAAGGTTCTTGAGTTGAACAAAACATATCAATTGTGCATATGCACTTTTTGTTGCTTATTTACAATTTTGTCCATCAATATATTTATTTATTTTTATACAAAGGTAAACAATTAGACGGATAAACTTCTATAAACCAATCGGCTAAAGCATCATTAAAGATGAGTTCCTGAACATCTTCAGGAATCTCGTTGACGTCCAGCTTGACCAAGTGTACGTGCATTGCAATCTTGTCCGCAACCGTGTTGACTTCCATACAGATATGTTGTACCCTAGAGTATGAGAATCCTGAGATAAAATTAGAAATATCATTGATAATCATGTCCAGCTCCCACGGAGGCTTCCAAATACGATTAATCGGATTGATTAGAACCAAATTATCTCCTTCAATTTCAATAGATGGAAAATCACTCTCTTTTGCTTTTTGTAGGCCCATTCCATTCGTAAAGCAATTGCCTCTATTTCCAAAACAGATCCAGCGTCACATGCACCACTTCCTATAGCAATAGGAATGGCATAGTGGTCTCTCATGATAAATACAAATGAAAATTGATTTGCAACAATTTGAGATGTATCAAAATTAAGTTTTTTGTTTCCTTCTTCCGGTCTTTCCCACCTTAAATTTTTCTTTTTTCATCTCGTCTTTTTATTCAACATATTATTATTTTTTTGATTCTTATTA
This sequence comes from Fagopyrum homotropicum, assembly GCA_033239125.1. Taxonomy (NCBI): domain Eukaryota; kingdom Viridiplantae; phylum Streptophyta; class Magnoliopsida; order Caryophyllales; family Polygonaceae; genus Fagopyrum; species Fagopyrum homotropicum. The sequence continues at coordinate 6,856,596 of BSWB01000005.1, read as the reverse complement.
GCTTGGTCCCATACATATATTTGATCCATAGCTTGCGGTTTAAAACTTTGTGGAATTTTAGTCTTGTGAAAAATGAATTGTTTCCTAGCCATCCACATATTCCACCACATGACGACTAGAAGATTGAACTCGGACGTTGACATTTTTTCTTTGAGATCAAAAGGGCCTCTGTAATGCCCTTGTTGTCAATGTCAAAATTCTTTAAAATGGTTGTACTGTTACGATTATCAACGGCCATTTCCAATTAAGGACACTGAAAAAAGAGTTGTTTCATGCTTTCTGCATGATGGTTACAAAAATCACAATTCATAACTAATAATGATTCTTTGTCTATCGAGATTTTGTTTTGTTGGGAGGCCTTCTAAGGCTAGTTTTCATAAAAAATTTTAATTTTCGGCATGACATCCATTTTCCATATCCAAGTTTTATCCGTTGTGACTCCCATCTTCTGTTCTTGAACTAACTTCATGGCTAATTTAGTCGAATACCATCCTTCATCGTTTCCAGACCAATACAATCTATCCTTGATATAATTAATGGGAAGTTTTTTTTATTCTATTGATAATATCATTAAGCAAGATCGAGTTTAGCTGGTTTAACATTTGATGATTTCATGTATTATTAGTGATAAACTTGGATACAAATTTCATCGGATTTTCTAGATTTGTAATCTTCGTCAGATCCATGAGTGGTTTTTCAGTTAGTCATTTATCCTTCCAGAATCTTATCGTATTTCCATCTCCTACTCTCCATCTGAGTCCTTTAGGTATTTTTCATTGACAATTTTGACCCAAATATTTTCTGTATCTGCCATGACTTTTCACAAAAGTTTCATTTGTAATGCTTTATTCATGTCTTCCGATTTCCTAATGCATGTGCCACCTAGTGACCTTGGTTTACAGATTTTGTCCCAACTAATCAATGGGTGAAAGTTGGGTCCTTTATTCCAAAAGAAAAGTCTATTAAGTTTGTCTAGTTCATTATGAATACTTATAGGTAACATAAAGGCTTGCATTAAGTAGCTTGGTTTGGTAACATTTGCTTTATTTAATATTATTCTTCCTTCCGGAGACATGGTCTATGCTTTCCACTTGAACAATTATTGTTTGGTCTTAATAATTATGGAATTAAAATATCTTTATTAACACGCCCATTAATAATAGGACAACCTAGGTATTGTTCGAGGCTAGTAGTGCCATTGATTCCAAGATGTGCCTGAATTCTTCTTTTGGTACTTTGATCAGTGTTACCAGTGGTTTGAAACGCCGATTTGTTCAAGTTCATAATCTGACATGAGATAACACAATAATCCTGTAAGACTGAAAGAATTATATTACTAGCTTGTGCAGTTGTTTTGTGAAAATTATAGTGTCATCAGCAAATGCTAGGAAAGGAATTCTAATCCCATTTTTGGTGACCGGAAAACCGATTGATTTAGGATTTTCATCAGATACTTTTTGAATATTTCTAGAAAGGACCTCCGCATACAGGTTAAATAAAAGAGGAGAGAGGGGGTCGCCTTGACGGAAACCACGTTGTGGAAAAAAAATGTTAATAGGGGAGTCATTGATCAAAATGGAATATGAGACCATAGAAATACACTCTTGAAACCAGTTTCTTAATTTGTCCCCAAATCCGAATTTTTGTAACACTGCTTCTAAGAATTCTCATTCGACTTTATCGTAAACTTGATCCATATCATATTTAATAGCCATATACCCTTCTTTTCCTTTTTATTTGCTTTAAACCCATGTAAAATTCCGTGTGTTATAAGCACATTATCATGAATTGCTCTATTTTTAACGAAGGCCTTTGTAATGGGTGAATCAACTTCGGAAGAACTAAGCTTAATCTTGTTGCTAGGATTTTAGCGATAAATTTGTATACAGTTGATAATAGACTTATAGGTCTGTAGTCTGACGTTGTAGTTGGGTTATCAGTTTTCGGAAGTAAACCGATGAATGTATGATTTAATTATCTAAGAATCTTTCCGATTCTATAAAAACTTTTGACTGCCCTAGTGATCGTTGGGCCAACAATGTGTCAATACTTCTAATAGAAACCTGCATTCATCCCATCGGGTCCCGAAGATTTGTCGCTACCTATCGAGAATAGGGCTTCTTTGATTTCATTTGTGGTTAATGATAATGCCATATTGATATTATCTCTTTAAGTTATTTCTGGTTTAATCACTTGTAATTGACTTCGAAGTTTACTCATGTCAATTATTGATGCTTTAAAACGAGCCTTGTGATCATTAATAAATTCTTCATCGATATCGACCTCTTTAACTAATACCAAACCAATGAACCATTGGTCTTTGTAATTGTTGTTATAATTTTTTTTATTCCTTCGGCCCGTTGCTTTCCTATGGTGGAATTTAGTATTCTTATCACCTAATTGTATATTTGTCGTTTTAGCTCGCTGCATCCAAAACTTATTCTCGTACTCCACTAAACATTCTCTTTTCCTTTTCAATCTGTTAATTTAATTGTTCAGAACTTGGTCAAACTTTGCAAAATCCTTTTTTGGAGACCTTCTAATCACTACAAAAAAATAATTAGTTTTGCGACGGAGGTTTGCGTCGGGGTGGGTTTCCCGACGCCAATGAGTAATTTTTGCGACGGCATAGCGACGACATTTACTATGGTCATTTAGTTTGCGACGGATAATCACATCCGTCGCGAATAGTACATCGATTTGCGACAGTGGTTAGATGCCGACGTTAAAAGAATTGCCTTCGCGTCGGCTTTTGATCACCGTCGCAAAAATCCCTAATTGCGGCTCAGTAGAGTGCCAAAAAAAATTTTGAGGACCGGAAAAAATAATAATAATTTATTTACCTTTTTTTTGGATACAGAAAAATCATATTAGCCCTATAACAATTGAGGTCCGTAAACATATGTCTTCGTCTCTTCCACGATTCTTCAATCCTTTCCACTGTTGTTGCACCTCGACCGAAGGTATTTCTCTTTGCCTCTTCTTCGTTTCTTCCTTGTTTTGTTGGTGATTTTTGTTGTTTATGATTCCAGTTCTTCTTCTCTTTTTGGAATTTGAGTTTTAGATTAGCCCTAAAATGTTTATCATCTTCATCTCTCCATAAGTGCTCCTCAATCCGACGGTTTTCAACCCCTTCCACCATTGTTGCTCAGTCAAAGGTATCTCGTCCTCGTCTCTTCTTCGTTTTAGTCTATAGGTGCCAGTTTGTTTATTATGTCTATACAAAGTGGCATTTATTCGATTAGCTAGATAATTGACCATGTTTGCATCAGTTGCTTGTCACTATATAAATAGTCGAGGGCAACTTCTTAACCACATAAAAGGGCATTCCTATAACAGTCCATTTGGTTCACTGATTATACCAAAGGTTGAAGATTCTAACGGTATTTTTCAGAGCTTTACAATTGGAAGTCTTTAGGGTCCTCTTTCTTTAGGGAAGTTAATGGAACGAAGACCAAGTGGCGGATTTGATGTCTCTAGGAAGAGGAAGCGATTTTCTTTACCTTGTTGTGGGCAGTTTGGGCATGATGCCTCTGGTTGCCCAATTATACCAGGGGGTAATTTAACTAGAGATGGAGATGCTCTAGGTATTTTGTAATCTAAAATATATTGGTTGTGTAGAAGAACATTAAGCTGTGAATCTGTCTTCGACCTCTAAATATATTAAAAATGTTTTCATAGTGATCCGAGTTCTTCCCCCATGTCATTCCGCATTATGTATTACTCGCCTTGTTTTATTGGGAAACCTACCTGTGTTTTTCTTAATATTTCACAAAAGGTTTAATTTCTTACAATACAATTTTATGGTCTGTATTCCAGTTTACAGGTAGAAAACATGATTTCATCATCAAGGTGGCATTTGTTAAGGATAGTTAGTTTCCTATCCAAGATTTAGATTCTCTATCTTATCATATCTCTATCTTTTACATTAGATAGATCTCTTCTTCTATTAGATTGATATCTTTATTCTCCTTGTACTATTTAAAGGGATGAATCCCTAATAATAATTAAGTTCAGTTTTCTCTGAATACCTACATGGTATTTAGAGCCTGATCCACACAATATTTTTTTCGTCTGTCCCTTCTTCCGTGGCGATGAACAATCATACTATACCCAATTATGGTGAACCTACCAAACCTTTCATCATTGTTCAATTCCATAATGCCATCAAGCTTACCTCCACCAACTATGTCACATGGAAAACTCAGATTGAGTCCATTCTTATTGGCTATGATTTATTCAAATACATTGATGGATCGTATCCAGCCCCTGTTAAAACACTAACCAATCTCGTTGATTCCACACCCAACACGCCAAATCCCGCCTACAATACATGGCTACGTCAGGACAAGCTCCTGTTCGGCGCTCTCGTTGGCACACTATCCCTAACAGTGGCAGTACTTTTCACTCAAGCTGCTTCCTCCCAAGCGGCATGGAAACTTCTAGCAGACACATATGCCAAACCATCCAGGGGTCACATTCATCACTTGAAAGATAAGCTCAAACACTTGAAGAAGGGGTCTCAATCCATCTCTGACTTCATGCTACAGATCAAAACCTGTGCAGATCTCCTGGCTTCCCTTGACAAAGAACCAGACCCGGAAGATCTCATTGATCATGTTCTCAATGGTCTTGATGAGTCTTATCAGGCAGTCATAGATGGTGTACATGCTCGGGAGACAACAATCTCGTTTGAAGAATTGCACGAAAAACTTATACACAAGGAGCTTCAACTCAAGCTTGACGTTGGAGAATTCTCTTCTTTGGCACCGGCGACTGCCATGTCTATGCAATCCAGGTTTCGATCAAAGTCTCGGTCGAATGTCCCCTCACAGTCCTCCTCGTCGCCTTCCCACACTTACAGTCCACGTTCCCTACAAAACCCTAATCACCAAACCTCTAACCCTAATCCTGCCTACCATCAAACTAACCCGAATGCAAGTGTGCCTGCTCCTGGCCCCCGACCCTTCCTTGGCAAATGCCAATGGTATGGTGAACGTGGTCATGTTATGTCTCACTGCGATGGCTTCCGCCAAGTAGCCCCCCATCTTCGTCCACCGAAGCAACCTCGTCCCTCCTACTCCTCGTCCTCCTCAAATCCACCTTATCACCCTCGACCACCACATGCCAACTTTGCTGCCACTCCCAATCAATCCTGGCTTATGGATATTGGTGCCTCGCACCATGCTAGACATGATCTACAAAATCTAAACCTTCACTAACCTTATGAGGGTCCTGACTCTCTTCATATTGGTGACGGTAAAGGTTTATCTATTGCTCATGTTGGTCAATTCACCCTCAACTCAAACAACCGACAGTTTAATTTTGATAATGTTCTCCATGTTTCCCAAGTCTCCCAAAATATTATCTATGTATCTCAATTTACTTCTCAAAACAATCTCTCAATTGAATTCTTACCATCTTCCTTTCTTGTGAAGGATCTTCTCACGGGTTCAATCCTTCTTAACGGTCCCTGAATTAATGGCGTCTACTCTTGGCCCTCCTCCGTGTCACCTCAATCTCTTGTTGCTAACAATCATGTCAAGTCATCCTGTCATCACAAGCTAGGACATCCATCGCATTCTATTCTTAAGTTTATGCTACAAAATTTTAACTTAGAACGTTCTTCAATTCAATTGGAATCTTGTCTTTCTTGCTCCATTAATAAAATTCATCGTTACATATTCATCAGTCTACTATATCTTCTTCTGCTCCTTTAGAAGTTATCTTTTCTGATGTTTGGACCTCACCTGTGTTTTCTACTACTGGTTTTCGTTATTATGTCATCTTTGTTGACTATTTTACCAAGTACATATGACTTTATCCTCTCAAATGTAAATCTGAAACAAATGAGGTGTTTATCAAGTTCAAATCGTTAGTTGAAAACTACTTTCAATCTAGCATCAAAACCCTCTTTTCTGACAATGGAGGCGAGAACATCGCGCTAGCCTCTTTTCTTGCCACCAATGGTGTCACTCACCTCACCTCTCCACCCCACACCCCTCAACTCAATGGTTATTCTGAGCGACGTCATCGTCATATTATAGAAACGGGTCTTACCCTAATGACCTTTTCTGGCCTACCCCCTAAGTTTTGGCCCTTTTCCTTTCAAACTGTTGTTTATCTTATCAACTGCATGCCCACACCTACCCTACAAAATGTTTCGCCTTTCTTCAAACTCTTCCACACTCTCCCTAATTATCAAAAGTTAAAATGTTTCGGTTGTTTGTGTTATCCTTGGCTCAAACCTTACACCCAACACAAATTGGATCCTAAATCCATACCGTGTGTCTTTGTTGGATACTCACTTTCCCAAAGTGCCTACCTTTGCCTCGATCCTAAAACACTCAAAGTTTTTACGTCTCGACATGTCACCTTTGTTAAGAACGTGTACCCCTTTCTTACCCATGACTCAGCCCAACCTAATTCTCTTGCTGAGCCAACAACCCAATCCTGGACGTCTTTTAACGTGCCAATCCCCCCCTTGCCTCTCGCTCCCCCACCTATTCATCAAGACCAACCTATAACCCTGCCAATCTCTTCCCCCACAATGCCTCCCCCCTCTAACCCTAACCCTGAGGTACCTCTCTCCCAAAATTCGACCACCGCCTCTCCCCCTTCGTCTACTACCGCCTTGTCTGATGACTCTCAGCCTACCACCTCCCTTATATCTCATTCCTCCTTTCCCACAAACATTTCCAGCCCGGTAACTGAATTCCTTTCTACGCCTGTACCCTCTCTACCGACCCACAATATGATTACTCGCTCCAAAAACCATATCACAAAACCAATTCATAAACTCAATCTAACTGCCCAGACCCAAACCCATCGTGAGCCCGCCAATATAAACCAGGCCCTCAAAGATCTAGACTGGCGTCGAGCAATGGCTGCGGAGTATGATGCTCTGTGCACAAACGAGACTTGGGAACTAGTTCAACCTGATTCTCCTGTCAACATTGTGGGCTGCAAATGGGTCTTTCGGGTCAAGTACAATCCCGATGGTTCTCTAGATAAGTATAAGGCTCGCTTAGTTGCCAAAGGGTTCTATCAAAGACCCGGCTGTGACTTTACGGAGACATTCAGTCCGGTCATCAAACCGGTTACTGTTCGCACTGACCTCACCATTGCCGCCTCCTCTAGCTGGTCCATTCGTCAAATTGATGTGAACAGTGCTTTTCTGCAAGGTTCCCTAACTGAAGAAGTGTTTATTGAACAACCTCTAGGGTTTATCAACAAAGAATTCCCTCGACATGTATGTAGACTTAAGAAGGCTATTTATGGACTCAAACAAGCGCCTCGGGCCTGGTACACTGAGCTCCGCTGCTTCCTTCTTCAGGTCGGTTTTGTTAACTCAGTTGCCGACTCCTCACTGTTCATTCTTCGGCAAGGTACGGCTGTGATATATTTACTCGTTTACGTGGATGACATTATAATTACAGGCAGTGATGCCCCTCTCTTGGACACAATGATTCATCGGCTATCAGCTCAGTTCTCCTTGAAAGATTTGGGCTCTCTCCATTACTTTCTGGGTGTGGAGGTTCATGATCATCCTAAGGGATTGTTCTTAAACCAACACAAGTACATTACTGATCTGTTGCTTAAAGTTAATATGGCAAATGCAAATTTCATGTCTACTCCTATGTGCTCGTCCACTGTTCTACAAAAAGTGTCGGGCTCTCTTCTTGACTCTCCAACTGAGTATCGTATGGTCCTTGGGAGTCTTCAATATGTGTCCCTAACCAGGCCCGACATTAGCTTTGCTGTCAATAAGCTTTCGCAGTTTATGCATTCACCTTCTACGGCTCACTGGAGTGCGTTAAAACGACTCTTACGTTATCTGTGTGGCACCTCTACAGATGGCATCATCATTCACAAGCATCTCCCGCTGTCTCTCCATGGGTTTATTGATGCTGACTGGGCTGGCAACAAAGATGACTACACTTCCACCACAGGTTACCTTCTGTACTTGGGCTCTACTCCGATCTCTTGGAGCTCTCGAAAACAAAAAACGGTTGCTCGATCGTCCACTGAAGCAGAATACCCTGCATTAGCTGAGTCTTGTACGGAGCTTGTTTGGGTCACTTCTCTCCTCTCTGAGCTCGGTGTAAGCATGTCATGCCAACCTATGATCTACTGTGATAACATGGGCAGGAAAAGCTTAAGTGATAATCCCGTGTTTCATTCTAGGATGAAGCATATTGCCCTGGCATTTCATTTTGTTCAAGAACTAGTCTAGAATAGTCATCTGCGTGTGTCCTATATTTCAACTAATGATCAGTTAGCTGATATTTTGACCAAACCGCTTCCGCGCTTCAAATTTCAGCAATTGGCTTCCAAGCTTGGTCTTTCTGTTCCGATGTCCAGCTTGAGGGGGCATGTTAAGGATAGTTAGTTTTCTATCCAAGATTTAGATTCTCTATCTTATCATATCTCTATCTTTTACATTAGATAGATATCTTTTTCTATTAGATTGATATCTCTATTCTCCTTGTACTATTTAAAGGGATGAATCCCTAATAATAATTCAGTTCAGTTTTCTCTAAATATCTACTGCATTTACATGGAGTTGGTGCTGGATAATGCTCTTCTGCAGCATTACGGGTGTGCGGCTCCAAAGTTGACCAGATGTAGGAGATGGAAGTGAGTCTCTGTTTCCAAAATTATATACAATGACATGATAATATTTGTGCAAGTTGAAAGGCAAACATGATGGCGATGCATCCTCCATGTGATAAAGACTTAAAAGAGTCAATTCGGACAAATTTATAGTACGAAAACATGGTGATAAATTGGTGAGATAAAAATAAGAGTGTCAATGACTACACATGGATAGAGTTATTTAAAACAATCCCTAAAACTATTGTATGCTTTGATATTTTTACAATGATGATAATTGATAACATCATGCTTGATTAGAGTGCTCCAATTTGCGAGAATGGCCGAGGTTTGATCTTTATTTGCAACTCTTAGACACATAGGTTCGTTAAGAGGGACATCACCCTCGATTGTGTCTGTGAGTAAGGATATCTGATGTACATTGTGAGGGGGTTTTTGGTGATCATGTACAAAAATGTTTTCGCACTTCTCGTATTTATAAATAAGATAGAAGAGGGAACATATGATTTTTAGGGTTCAGCTCATTGTATTGTTAATGTCTAATAGAGGAGCAAACTTTGGTATCTGTTTGTATAACCCTATGTTCTTCATAACCCAATTCTTATCATATTTTCCTACAACTCTTGAAATTGTTGTTAATGTGTTTGAATTGCCACTTGGAAGTTCTAATTGATTCAAATCAACTCTCAAAACTCCAATTTATTTCAAGTTGTCAAAATAACTCAAAAGTATGCAATCTATTTTAGCCCCTTTACATTTAACTTCAAATCAGTATGGAAACCCATGTGAGATAAACTAACCGGGTCTTGAAACCATTCAAAATTTGACTAATATTGCTACAAGACATGTTCTATATGATTCCATAAAAAAGAAAGCCTGATTAGTAGGAATATCTACTTGTTAGCATGTTTTATATATTCAGGACTTCTATTTGCCATATAACCTCCTACACTATCATTATAAAATAATAGATATCCTATCTTTCTAAAATTATATCATATTCAGGAATATCTACTTGTTTGATTTAGTCTAGATTTTAACTATGTTACATAATTATTAGTTAGCACTTAACAGTGATATACTGGCTTATGTGGATTCAATTGGTCACCTCCCTCCAAGTGCTCGAAATTGAAAGCATTCCTAACCTCATTGTTCCAGAATGGGTACACAATACTTTCAAAGATAAATCCGACGACGACGCATCTTATTTTGTAAGGTATGCGTGTTATACAGCTAGTGCAATGCCCATGATTTAATGTGCTTGGATTTTAATTTTAAAACGTAGTTAATCGAGTTTTAGGAAGCTTTAATGTGAGAATCTGATAAATTCCTCTTAGGGTTTCCATTTACTGATAGGTCATATATATAACCAACGTATTTACAATAATTACAAAGGCAACCCTCAATTATATTCTATTTACATATAATTGCTATCATACCCCCGCACTCAAAATTGGAGGAGGCAGTACAGTAAGACTGGATCTAAAATCTAGAAACAATTGTCGTGGGAGGCCTTTTGTAAAGATGTTTGCATACTGGAAAGCCGATGGGACGTGGAGAACTCGAACGTGGCCGCAGGCAACCTTATCACGGACGAAATGAATGTCAATCTCGATGTGTTTGGTTCGTTGATGTTGAACCGGGTTGCTGGCAAGGTACGTTGCTGAGATGTTATCAGTGTAAACCACAGAAGCTTTGGTAAGGGGGCAATGAAGTTCAAGCAGTAAATTGCGCAACCAGGAGCATTCTGATATGACATTGGCAACCCCTCTGTATTCTGCCTCGGTGCTAGATCGTGAAACCACAGATTGACGTTTAGCAACCCAAGAGATTAAAGTGTCATTGAAGAAAACACAATAACCAGAAGTTGATCGGCGAGTATCAGGACATCCAGCCCAGTCGGCATCTGTATATGCAATAAGATCTGACTTTGGAGATGGAGAAATAGTAATACCTAACGAGGATGTGCAAGAGATGTAGCGGATGATGCGCTTGAGGGCAGCAAAATGAGCTTCTCTGGGATCATGCATGAAAAGGCAAACTTGTTGAACTGCATAACTGATGTCAGGTCGTGTGAAAGTCAGATACTAGAGTGCTCCAGCTAAACTTCGGTAAAGAGTGGGATCACTGACTGGTGGACCAGATGAGGCACTTAGCTTCACAGAAGGCTCAGCAGGTGTTGCAGATGATTTACAGGTGGTCATTTTGGCACGGGCAACAATTTCCCTAGCATATTTATCTTGTGATAAGAATAAACCAGAGGAGCTCCGACGAACTGAAATGCCCAAGAAGTATGATAAAACTCCGAGATCCTTAAGAGCAAACTCCTTGCCTAGAAGAGTGATCAGATGGCGACGCAGTTCATCGGAAGATGTAGTAAGGATGATGTCATCAACATAAAGAAGCAGATAAGCAATGTTGGCTCCATGACGGTAAATGAAAAGGGAGGAGTCACTTTTGCTGCCAATGAATCCGATTTGAAACAAAAAACCTGCAAAACGTTGAAACCAGGCTCTGGGCGCTTGCTTAAGGCCATATAAGGATTTCTGCAATAAACACACATGATTAGGTCTAGAGGAATCACGAAAGCCAAGAGGTTGGAACATATACACCATTTCATTCAAATGCCCATGTAGGAAGGCATTTTGAACGTCAAGTTGATGAATGGACCATGACCGCAAAACTGCAATACTAAGAACCGTCCTAATAGTGGCTAGTTTCACAACAGGACTGAAGGTTTCATCGCAATCAATGCCAACTTGCTGGGAACATCTGTTGGCAACTAGACGAGCTTTGTATCGTTCAAGAGAACCATCAAACCTGTACTTATGACGAAATAGCCACATACATCTCACAATATTAGCCTGAATGGGGCAAGGAACCAGAACCCAAGTCTTATTCCGCATAAGGGCTCGATATTCGTCGATCATGGCAGCGTTCCACTGCGGGTCTTGGAGGGCTACATTATGGGATTTTGGAATGGGTGATATTGTGGTGGAAATTGAAAGATCAAATGTGGGTTTAGGTTTGACAATACCGGACTGGCTGCGAGTGTGGGGTCGGGTTTGGGGTAAGTCGGTCTGGGATAAATCCATATTTGAAGGGGCATTTTGTGGAATGTGGGAGGTAGCCGATTGATGTGGGATAGGAAATGGGGATGGCGCAGGTGGGCTGACAGCAGGAGGCGGCCCAGAATGGTGAAGGGGAGGAGAGTGCGCTGGGCTGGGCTGATGGGATGGCTGCGAGTGTGGGCCAGGAGAGATGGGAGGCGGCAAGTGAAGCAGAGGCGGGCCAGAAAGTGGGTTGGTATCAGGTGTAAGGCTGGCAGAAGGTGGGCCAGCAGAGGGATGCGCTGGGCTGGTGTGACGCACAGGAGAAGACAGATTCGAAGGTGAGGTGTCTGCTGGGACTGTTACTCGTGGACCGGCTACTTGAGATGCCAATTCGGTGTAATATGGAGACGTATCCGTGTCATCCGGAAAAGACGGGAAAGAAGACGCGTGTGATGAGGATGCAAACGGAAAAATAGACTCGTTGAAAATGACATGACGAGAAAGAATAATTTTATTTGTGGCTATATCTAAACATTTATACCCCCGATGGTGAGATGGGTACCCTAAGAATACACAAGGAGATGATCAGTGTTGAAGCTTGTGTGAGATTGTGGCGGTTTTGTTTGGATAACAAAGGCAACCAAAGACTCGAAGATGATGGTAAGAAGGAGTTGTGAGGTACAACACTTGGGTGGGTGACCGATTTTGAATTGTGGTGGTGGGTAAGATGTTTAGAAGATAGCATGATGTTTCCAAGGCATGAGGCCAATAGAAAACCGGAAGAGATGCATGGAAAAGAAGAGATCGCATCATATTTGTGATTGTACGGATGATACGTTCCGCTTTACCATTTTGAGGGGAGGTGTATGGACAAGAAAAACGGAAATTGATGCCGTGGGTATTGAAAAAAGTGTGAAAATTTGAGTTGTTGAACTCCCTACCCATGTCGCATTGAAAATTTTTAATAGTCCGATGAAATTGAGTTCGAACAAATTGGTGAAATTGCACAAATAGCTCATAAACTTGAGATTTGAATTTGATTGGAAAAACCCATAAAAAAATGTGTATAATCATCAAGAAAAAGAAGATAATATTTGAAACCTTCCTTGCTCTCAACCGGTGACGTCCAAAGGTCACTATGGATGAGATCAAAGGGTGCAAAAGTATTGGTAAAAGACCGTTCAAACGGAAGCTTGTGATGTTTGCCCAATTGACAAGCATGACATATAGAGGAGAGTTTCTCTTTATTACAACGAAAAAAAAAAAAGAATTCTTAAGAAAATCTAGAACGGGCGCTCCAGGATGACCTAAACGAGTGTGCCAAAGACTGGGTGACTCAATGGAAAGAGCGTGGACTTGGGATGACTTGGTGACAGGATAAAATTCCCCCGAACTATTGCATCTCAGGCGTACATTCCCCGTTTGCAGATCCTTCACAGAAAAACCAAATGGATCAAATTCGACACTAGCACGGTTATCAGTAGTGAAACGTCTTACGAAAACAAGGTTCTTAACAATTTGTGGTGCTACAAGGACATTAGATAAGCGTAATGGATTTGTGGTGGTTGGGAAAGTGGTTTCTTCAATATCTGTAGAAGGAATCCGCATGCCATTGCCAACAATTATCGAATTTGAAGGACCATTATACGAAATAGACGAGAGTGTACCTGGAGTGTGAGTCATGTGAGATGTTACGCCGGTGTCCATGTACCAATTATTGTCCGTCGGGTTTAACGTCATAGTAGCAAAAGAGGAGTCCAATGCAGTAAGCTGAAAATTATAAGCCAGGTGGGCCTGATTTTGCTGCGTTAGTGGGTCAGGCCCAAGAATATTGTGTTGCTAATGTGGGTAAGAAGGAAAAGGTTGTTGTGGGCCAGAAGGAATTTGGGCCGGATTCCAGGAATGCTGAGGTGGGCCTGGAGGGAATTGGGCCGCATTTTGTTGTTGTAGGGGCAGCCATCCTCGTGTTGCATGCCACACAAAGCGTTGAGAAGGGTTGCCGCTACCGGATCTCTGCTTCCCCTTGCGTCCTCGACCACGACGTTGGTTCGACTGGTCCGTCGGAGTCGAAGGAGCACTGGACTGGGGCGGTGCGGTGGCGCTAGAAGACGGAGGAGAGCTGGAGCCGGTGGATGGGAGTTCCGAGTGGCAGCAGTGAGAGCACTTGTGGATCCGGATTGGGACGCCATTCGCGTTTCTTCCAACTGAAGTTGAGACCGTGCTTTGGTGAACGAGGGAAGCGGGTCGGATTGTTGAATAAAACTCGCCGCAGCATTATACTCAGAGGGTAATCCCGAAATAAGTTGAAGGACAAGTCGAGTGTCGGGAACCGGTGAGCCAACTCCTTTGAGTTGATCTGCCAAAGACTTAAGTTGGAGGCAATAAGCGTTAATAGAGGCGAAACCAGATAACTTACAGTTTGAGAACTCGTGTTCGAGATAAACAGCACGAGTGTTTTTGTTATCTTCGAAAATGTCTTTGACTCGATTCCAGGCTTGAAGCGCCGTATCATCGGAGTCAAGAATTTGAAGCAGTATATCCCGGGAGACTGTACTGTATATCCATTGAAGGACCGCTGCGTCAACCTGAAGCCATAAAGAATCATCAATGTCCGTATGTTTGGGAACCTTCGCGTCGATTTGATCAAGGACGTTGTGAGCTTTCGTTGTAACTCGAAAGAGAGTAACCCAAGAAGCATACGGAGTGTCATGGTCAAGGACGAGAGCGATGTTGTTCTTGATGTTGGATATTCCGAGTGCGGAATGAAAAGACGGTTTCCGATCGGTAGCCATTGAAGAAGAACGAAATTGAAAGGGAGAGACGGCGGTGACGGCCGTAGGTTTAGAGAGAGCGGAAGAGGGTTAGAGGAACGATAACCTCTGATACCATGTGAGAATCTGATAAAATTCCTCTTAGGGTTTCCATTTACTGATAGGTCATATATATATAACCAACGTATTTACAATAATTACAAAGGCAACCCTCAATTATATTCTATTTACATATAATTGCTATCATTTAAGAGATAATCATTTTTAATGTGTATGTGTGCTAATACATCTTATTTTGTAAGGTATGTGTGCTAATGCAGCTAGTGCAATGTCCACGATTTAATGTGCTTGGATTTAAATTTTAAAACGTAGATAATCGAGTTTCAGGAAGCTTTAAGAGATAATCATTATTAATTGTTAGGTGTAGATTGACATTGTTCTATGATTAGTATGGCGATGATACACATATCTTATATTCTTATACTAGAGTTCTCTTTGAATGTGATTGTCTGCATGAATTTGTGGTAGGATTGTATTATAAGACTCAAACCCTATGACATTTATCCTGAGGCATTATTGACGCATGATACGATTGTTCTATCCATATTTCAATCTGTAGGTCATATTGTTCACCTGAATCTGACAAAGAAACATCCAACATATAGGAACTAGGAAGGTTACTGCAAAGGTAATTATGTTTGAATATACAGTTGTCAGTGACCTGCTTTACTGCCTCAGGAAGATAGAGGTACTGCAAAGGTTATTGAATCTCATGCTAGTCTAGAAAGGAATTGTGTTCTTAACACACTTGAGAGGAAGATAGAGGTACAATATAGTAGAGTGTGTTTTGTGTATTATTTGTTCCTTCTTTTTTTTGAGAGTTATTCTACGTTTATTGATGTGATATTGACACTCCACGTATACAACATGGATGGAAGGAGGTTCATTGATGCTATATTTTTTAGTGAAAAGGTTCATTTACCATACAAGTGTTCATCAAAATGAGTCTATTGGAGAGGATGGTCAAAGAGAGTCCGCTTTGAGCGAAAATCCAAGTGAAAAAGTTTATATATATTTCATTTTGTGTTGTTCACAATGACTTGAAACTAATGTAATATGATATATTTAACTTTTAATGTGGAATATGCTATATTGTACTTTTATTATTTGATTACTCTTTAATTTATATGAAATTATTGCATATTAAAATAGCATTAAAGGGAACTTTAGGTTTGTGACGACTCCAAATCATCGCAATTATGCGATTCAGGTATAACATTTGCGTCGGCAACGTACCATCACAGATTTTAAATAATGCAGCCGTTATACTATTTGCGACGGTAGATAGCCGTCACAATGATCAATTTGGTTTCCCATTTATTTTTATGCGACGGCGCTTGTTGTCGCAAATATTTGAAAAATACACGCCATCGCCTTTTGCGACGGCTTTACCAGTCGCAAAATTTAAACTTGGCGCCGACGGATCCCCTTTATTTGTGTCGGTTGTTGCCGATGTAGTGTCGTCGCAAACTTTTTTGCGTCAGTAAATTACCGTCGCAAGGACCTTTTGCGACGGGCATCTTGGCGTCAGCGTATTTGCCGACGCCACGCCGTCGCAAAAGGGTTTTTTGCCATCGCAAAAACAGTCGCAAAAAAAAATTTTAGTGAATTCATCATCCACATTTTGCAATTGTCTATGTATGTTACCGAATTTTTTTCCGACTCCACATGCAGAAACTAGAGAGAAAAGAAGCATATCAAGCAGGTACCTAGCCTGAAGAAAATTATATTATTTTTCTACAAGCTGGTATATAGTAGATTTGTATATAGAGTTCACTTTTTTTTCCTTCTCTTTTTGCAAATTTCATAGATTATCTGAATTTGATCAAAAAAAGAGAAGTTGCCGAAAGAGGTCGTCATATCACAATGCTCGACGTAGAAAACCGAAGCCTGAGATTTTGCAATTCAGTTCAATGACTCTATCTTCATCTTTACATGGTATTCCCATGCTTACCTAAATTAACTTTTCTTTTTTTACTATTATTCTATAACCAAGAAGGTTGAGTTAATACTTAGGGCTTGTTTGATTATGTAACTGGAATAAAAACAAGAATTTTGTTTGGTTATCTTAGGAAGAAGAAAAAGAAAGGATATTTTAGGGCAATATTCTTGTTCGGAAGCATATTTGTATACTTGGTTATGAATTGCCCGCATGTTTGTAACTTTTTGCATGCTTTAAATCTAATTCATGAATCTACGGATCAGGGTAGTGTGTTTAATGTTTGTCTAAAGACCATTTTGTGGTGACACAGTTGAGGCTATTATGTGATGCTAATTGCCTTACTAAGTTGTCAGATATATTGGTGTAAGTTTGTATTGGCATATGTACTTGCAATCACCTTATTCGTTTATGCATCTTTGGCTTCTCACTAGAATATTGTTTCCATATGTAGAGATTTGCTTTACTTTCTCGATCTTGCCAAGTTCAAGAGTAGGATGATTATGTCCAAAGCTATAAGAATCTTAGCTCCTTCAATAAAATTGAGGTAATGTGGTTTAATAACACAAATGGTCTTTAGATAATAAGGTAGAGTGGTGTATGTGCATAAACTAAATACCTATTTATAACTCCATTGTTAAAATCATTCTAATTTTCTTTTAAATATGTCGCGTCGCAAAGGCTAACAGACAACCTTGGAGGATTCTGCATATCCGAACTCCAATTCACGATGAAGAGAAGAACAACGAAGTTGTGGTGATATCGGATTCTGAATCCATATTGATTTTACGGACAAGAAGGAAGATTAATCTATGGAAAAAGGCAAGGGTCAGGGGAGGACAAAGGCTAGGAATTGTGTGAGTAAGCTCCTGATGGGCCCACTTGGGGTATCTGATGGTATCGATACTGCCTAGCTGGGCACAAATGGGGTTACTCGGGATGTTGGTACTACAATGTTGGGCCCATCTAGGTCCTTTGTTAGTGATGACAACCCTATGATGAGCCCAACTGGGATCACTGAAGTTGTTAGGAAGAAGCCCCGTGGGAAGGCTCATGTTCATGCTCGGAGTACAGTGGGGGATGGCAAGTTGGTGATGGGCCCATGTGGGCTTTCTGAGGGTGTCGGCACATCGAACCTAACCTCGGTTAGGGAGGTTGTGTCCGATGCCGACAGTAGTGATGGATCCAATGCTTCCGATGAGGATCCTAGTGAGGAGGAGGACATGGTTAGTGATGATGACTATGACTCTACGGATGTTGAGATGCACTCCGAGGATGATGTGGACTCGGATCATGATGCTCATGAGTATGTGCAAGGTAATGAGGTTGTGCCCGAGGTTGAAGAGGCATTCACGCCGGTTCTGACCAAGACTCAACGCCGGATCATTAGAAGACTTCAAGCATCGGCTGAGAGGGAAGATAGCACAGTTAAGGTACTCCAGCCAAGAGTGGAGGTACGAGATAGACGTCTTACTAGACAAACGTCTAGTCAAGGGAGCCTTCGAGAGTTGCTAGTTCGATGACCAAGGAGAAGAAGGGGGTCAGCCGCCTTGGTTCCCAATGATGGTAGCTTCATGGAACATCTAGGGGTTCAACCAACCCTGGAAACAAAATGGTGGTAAGGCCTTGCTTGATGAGTTCAAGATAAGGCTTTTTGGGCTGCTCGAGACGCAGTTTGATAGACGTGTGACGGACATTGGTATGCTTATGAGGCGGAGGTTCCCTCGTTGGAATTATGAGCATAATTTTGAGTTGGATGAGAGATGTAGAATCCTTGTCACGTGGGATTCTACTTACCTTGATGTTGATGTGGTTGAAATACATGTTTAGTTTATGGTGTGCGTAGCAACTTGCAAGGAAACGGGACTTCGGTTTGATGTTTGTTTTGTCATTGGAGAGCATAGCGTTACTAGCCTTCGGGAGGTATGGTTGGGAATCCGAGCATGGTTTGGAAGGCACAACCTTCCTTGGATTGTGCTTGGGGACTTTTAACAATGTTATGTATCCGGATGAGCGGATTAATGGTGAGCCGGTGAGGTTGTATGAGTGCCGGACCATGTATGAGGCTTGCCATGACCTTGTCTTGTGCATGTTCCATATACAAGCGGGAACAAATTCACATGGACTAATGGTGCGATTTGGAGTAAGATAGATCGTATCATGGTGAATGGGGAATGGCTCAATGAGGGAGTGCATTGCCGAGCCACCTTTCTTGAGAAGTGGCACCTATCCGATCACTAACTGCATCCGACTCCGTCTATAATGCTATTTATGCACAGTATTTCTATACGTATTTGCGTATAGACTCTGTCTATATAGCTTTTTGTTGCATTTTATTTCGTCTATAATCTTATTTTAACCTTACTTTCTCTTTTTTCCATAAAATATTTGAGAAAAAATAAATTACAAAAAGATACTGTTGGTTTATTTGTGGAGGAGTAGTACCCATTTTAATTTGCACTCTTGGAGGATGATGTCTATATTTGAACGGAGTGAATTTTTATTTAACTATTTAAACGGAGAAAATACATGGGAGGTAGGAATTTGTTTTAGATAGGAGTGTAAAATTTAACCCTTTTCACTAGGGATGTAGATAGTCTAAGCTTGCCATTAGCCACTTGTACCCTCACTCAAGTGCTAGATGGCGTAGCTTTTAAGTTTTTCAATATGTGGGTTGGCCATGAGCACGTCAAAGATGTGGTTGAGACTAATTGGGTATGCCGTTTGAGGGGCACTTACCAATACCGGTTGTGTATGTTGCTTAGAGGCATGAAGAGGCCTCTTCAGGAGCTGAATCACCTTCATTACTCACACATTTTTGAGCGTGTGAAGCTTTCTAATGAGGTGTATGGGAGTTCTTTGGAGAAGCTATGGTTGGAGCCGAATTCACAAGAAGAAGGATGCTATTTTATTTGCTAAGCCCCGGGCTGAACGTCTTGGAGACGCTGAGTTTAGCTTCTTTGCACAACAAGATAAAGCCAAGTATCTTCTCCAAAGTGAACGATCCACAAGGTACTTCCATGGCTTGATGAAAGTTAATGGGTCAAGGGGACATGTGGCTTCGATTGTGAAAGCTGATGGTGAGCTCACGGCTAGTAGTAGTGAGGTGAGTGTTGAATTTGTTCGTTACTACAAGGAGTTATTTGGAGTGCCGGTTGAGGTTGTGTTACCTAGGTAGGATGAGTTTGCCATCGGACCTAGGGTACATGACATTGACGTGGTGAATGTTGTCAAGCCGGTGTCAAATGTGGACATCAAGGAGGCTTTGTGGGCGATTGATGATGCTAAGGCGCCGGGGCCGGATGGGTTTTCAGCTAAGTTCTTCAAAAGGCTGCATGGGAGGTTGTTGGGAGTGAGTTATGTGCTGCGGTAAAGGAATTCTTCATTAGTTGCAAGCTTTTGACACAATTGAATCATACAATTGTGTCATTGGTGCCTAAGAGGGAGATGCCGAGTGGTGTTGAACATTACCGGCCAATCTCATGCTGTAATGTGGTGTACAAGGTGATTTCTAAGGTGATGACTACGAGGTAGAGCTGGTGTTTACCCTACCTCATTGATCCAGCCCATACGGTTTTTGTACCCGGATGTCTCATGTCCGACAATATCTTCCTTGTGCAAGAGCTATTGCGGCGCTACAATGTTAAACGGGAAACTAGGAGGTGCTTCCTCAATGTGGATCTTGTGAAGGCATATGATACCGTGTCATGGGAGTTTATGAAGTTGGCATTGGGGAACCTTGGCTTTCCGGATCAGTTTATTGCTTGGGTCATGGAGTGTGTTACGACGGTTTCATACTCTATTAAGGTCAACAAGGAGATCCATGGTTTCTTTCCGGGGAAGAGAGGATTACGACAAGGTGATCCTTTGTCTCCATTGTTATTTGTATGTTGTATGGAATTCTTCTCCAGAATGCTTAAGGACGAGACTAGTAAGCCCCATTTTTTGTTCCACCAACATTGTGAGGAGCTTCGGATCTTACACCTTGCTTTCGCCGATGACATTGTCTTGTTCAGCCGTGGGGATGAAGACTCGGTTGGTACACTTATGAGTTGTTTGCACAGATTTGGAGCTATTAGTGGATTGAAGGTAAGCTTACCAAAGTCCTCAATGTACCTTGCTTCAGTTCCGAAGGAGGAGGCTAGCCGGCTTACTGACATTACCGGATTTGCTATGGGAACTTTCCCGTTTCGGTATCTAGGCATCCCACTTGCACCACATGTCTTACGGGCTGCGGATTATACCCCTTTGATTGACAAGATTGCTACACATGTCAATGTTTGTAATAAGAAGCATCTTTCATTTGCCGGAAGATTGGAGCTTATCTCATCGGTTTTACAAGGTATTGATAGTTTTTGGCTTTCTATATTGCTGGTTCCGGAGCTTGTGATGGATCGGATCATCAATCTATGTCGTACCTTCTTGTGGTCTAGACCTAGGGTGGCATGGGATAGGGTGTGTAAGCCTAAGAGGGAAGGTGGTCTTGGCCTTGTTGACTTGAAGCCTTGGAATGATGCTTTCATGTGCAAGCATTTTTGGCACATTCATGAGAAAAGGGATTGTTTGTTGGTCAAGTGGGTTCACTATAGATACTTGCAAGTAGTGGACCCTAGGGATTCGCAAGCCCATAGGCGTGACTCGCCATTGATTAAGCATCATTGGGGTCAAGGACAAGATGTTACAATTGGAGACGGATATGAGGGACTTGATGGTGCCATGACGCCTTTGTGCCGTGGAGGGAGGTTTAAAGTGACTATGGCTTACAATCTGTTGCGGGATGAATGTGACATTTGCCTTGGAACCGTGAGGTTTGGGACCAAAGACACACACCTAGGCATGCTTTCATTGTTTGGATGGGAGTGCTTGGCCGGCTATCCACTCATGACCGGATAGCATTCCTTGACATTGATCCGATTTGCCACTTTATGTCGTCACGAGGATGAGTCCCATGCACACCTCTTCTTCCGTTGTCGGTACACTAGGAGCATTTGGATGGAGGTGAGACGTGAGTTTGGAATGGCTAGTGGTCTTGGATCCTTAGAGTTGACTCCGGTGGCTGCGCAAGCATACAAGACAAAGGGGTAGACATCCAAATGCCATATTATTTGCTTTTGTTGCCACGGTTTACTACATTCGACATGCTCGGAATAACCTCATATTTGATGGTAATTGGCTTCCGGAGGAGGTGGTGGTGAGGCTCATCAAGACACATGTTTACCGGCTACTTCGGACTTATTGTCCAAGCGATGATATGATGTCGTCTCTACTGTTGGCTTGTAAGGCTTTGCATAGCCACTGTTTCTGTTTATATTTGTAGTTTATGTGTCTTCTTTGTTTACACATACCATGTTAGATTTCTAGTTGCTTGCTTTTTTTCATCTATGAATTTACCAATATCGATGATTCGATCAAAGATCAAATCACCTGCATAACTGATCTTAGCCTTTACGCAGCTTCTTGTAATTTTATTTTATCCAATCTTTTGTTACACGTTTCTCGTTGTTTGTTTTCTTGCAACTGTAAGTTTGGTTGTCAAGAGGTGATTTCAAGCCGTTTGCAGATTTTATTGACACCTAAATGAAGATTAACGATTTACTACTATGTACCCACTCCCGAATTTAACCGTAGATGTCAATTCACGAGGCAGCTAGTACAAATAAAAGGACAGTATGGTCAAGCTATATGAAATAAAGCTTGGTAAAAGTAAATACACAATAGATAGCTTATTGTTCTTTTACGAGGGATTTGCAGAATGTAAATACATACATATAAATTAGACAATGTACTGGGTATTGGACTAACCTGAGAAAGTGAATCATTCATATACATGGCAGAACTGCTAATATTTCCACATCCCGCAACTCTTGAGGTGATCTTCAACTTGAATGATGAAAGCTTGGAGAATAAAGCCGAGTAACCAAGACCAATATTAGCCATGAATGTGCAATAACATATATAGACTGAGGTCGGTGGGGAATGTGCAGCAATTGGCAAGAGCAAAAAGACATTGATCATCCAGAGGTTTAACAAGTTTAGACATCCGACCAGAACTCGATAACTTCCACTTTCCTTACTCTTATCCGATTCCATTTCGTTTCCATTCCACAGCTCCAACCAAACGGACACATAGATTCTTTCTTCATTGTCAAGCTCGTACAGAAGATTGCATGTCAAGGAAACAGAATTTCTATCTTCAGACAACTTAACTCTGCCCAAAATCTCCCAAGATTATCTGATCAGGTAAAGCATCGATGGACAACAGTGTAATCTTTTAATATCTCAAGATGCTTTTATGAAAGAACCTGAAACACAATATTCATAATTCTGTCATGACTAATATAAACAGCAAAATAACTTCAGAAAGAAAAAAAAAAACATCAAATGATCTTAGACAAAGAACCAAACAAAAGACCAGGATCCGAATTTAGTAAGATTTGGCACCAGACATATTTGCTCTTGTTCTACAAAATGCCCTAATACCCATGTCATTTTCTGCAAATTTGGTTTTCTAGTTCATATTTGGTTCAAGTATTACCTACTCCGGGATCTCATTACCGTCTCCATATAGCTTTGATTTTTCTAGTTTAAACCAGTACAGACCTACTTCACTCTTAAAACAATGTCCATCAACAGCACTAAATGCCTTTATACCCTGCCAATTCCTACATCACCAGTTAACCTGAATGATATTTCTTGAAAATTTTCATTTATATTTTCCATTGTATTTGAATTAACAGTGCAAAGAAAAATGAGACAAGAAATTAATATATATCCTTCGGTGATCCTAATTGATCCTTTCTCAAATCACATCAGCCCCTTTTTTAAAGTGTAATTACTAGTTAGTTGATGCAAAAACAGATAGGGATTGTATCAAGAGTTTTTATTCTTTTCTCACGCTTGATTGTGCAATTTCCATCAAATCATCGTCAATAATGAATCCTACTAGATCAATTTGGCTCTACATAACCATGCCCGTGATGAACTCGAACCTATGTACCTAACTTATGAAAACTAATATAGAAAACATGTGATCATCAATTCCATTTATCTGATTTCCAGAAACAAAATTAGTCAAGTCCGTAAATATATTGACCTAACCCTAATGATACTAGATCAATGTTGCTTGTCCCTCGATTTCCTCAGTAGTCAGCACTTCATTTGCAAAAATGTGCATGATCGAATCACACCAAGCCACTCTATGATGAGTAGGTCTAGTAACATGAAAAGAACATATCTAATTCTTCTTTTCAAAGTTCTAGAGTTAGACACAAACACACAGACAAAGATTCAAGATCGTTGACCCAAATCTACATATTATCATAAAGTGCAAGACTGCTCTTGAAGATTGGCAAACAAACCACACTACTAATTTAAAATTCACTAATACCATTGGACTTACCTGAGAGACTGAATTAGTGCATCCAAGAAACATCTTGCTTAAACGACACGGATCTAGCAGTGCCAACAACACCCCATTCAGACACCTTAGGGCAGTCATCAACAGTGAGAACATCTAACTTGTAAAGCCCCATGAGAGGCCTCAACCCAGTGTCGGTCACCCCTAAGCACTTTCTCAGCTGCAAAACACGTAGCCTAGGAAATCGAGGGACAAGCAACATTCCATCATCACTTATTTCTTGGCATCTCACAAGCTCCAAGGTTTCAAGGCTACTAACAGAACAAAGAGCCTCCATACCAAAATCATTAAAAGAGTATACTTGGTCTAGGGATAGATCACGAACAGGACACGTTTTGACTAGAGTAAGGATCCCTTCTAAACTAAACGAGGATAAGGAAGGGAACTCTCCATCACAAAACGAGATGCTAACCGACTCGAGCAAGGAACAGTTTGCAGCCAAAGCCTTGAGGCTCTCATCAGTAAGCCTCAAAGGGTTCTCCATTAATAATGGGATTGAAAAATCTGAAGGCAAACTAAGTGAAATGGCGCGAAGGCTGCTTGAGTTTTGGGCCAGGCTTATTATGTCATTGTCTCTAAGCCCCATACACATGTCGAGGTGAACGGTTTCCAAGTTCTTGCACTTCCCTAATACAGAAGCAAGCCCTCTCCCCGGGCTGATGACACAGTTCACTAATCTTAGCTCCACCATATTGTCACATGAAAATGGCTTCCTCTGCCATTTCTCTACTGATAAGCGGTTGTAAACGTTCATGTAGCGGTAATTCATGTCCACTTCAAACTGCAAGCGCTTCAACTTCCTCCAACTATGCCCAAGATTTATCAAGTCATCCTCTCCAATTGCCCTACAATTTTTTATCAGAAGTTCCTCGAGATTTCCCAGCCTGCCAAGGCAGCCTATCCACTCATTACTAGTTATATTTAGGCACCGGATAAGATGTAACTGATTTAGGTTTTTACAGCCCACAACTAGAGAAAATATTCCACAGCCTGTGACTCTTGGAGTAAATTTCAACTTCAAGGATGAGAGCTTGGGGGCTAATGCCAAGTAACCAAGACCCAAATTAGTGATGAATGTGCAATAGCATAAACTGAGGTCTGTGAGGAAGGAGCAATTATTCGCAAGAACAAGAAGACCTTGATCATCCAACTGTTTACCAAGTTTAGACATCCAGCCAGAATAGATAATTTCCACTTTCCTCAAGTTCGGAAACCGGTTGCAAAGAGAAGTGAGGCGTTCATTTGCTGGATTTAGCCCACACCCTACACATATAGATTGTCTCTCTTCATTGTCAAGCTCATACAGGCGCTTACAAGTCAAGGAAAGAGAATTTCTATCTGCAGGTGACTTAACTCTACCCAAAATCTCAAAAATTAGCTGTTCAGGTAAAGCATCCATGGATAACAGTGCAGACCTTTAATACCTCAAGATCCTATTATCAAAGAGCCTGTAATCCAGAAATGAATTGCAGTCAATATCAATATAAACAGAAGAGTAATTTACTTCAGAAAAAACACATAAACATCTGATCAAATGATCTTAGACTGAGAACCAAAGTCCAAACAAAAGACAAGAATCCCTATTTAATCGGGTTTAGTTCAGGCATAGTTGCTCTTTCTCTATAAATTTGAAAAAATATGCTCCATTCAAACATACACGTCTCAAAATCTTCCTGTTCGCAACATAGAGGAAAACTTTGTCTAGCACTGCAACTAGATAGCGGGGCCAAAAGAATAACCTTGAAACTACAATCGTCTGACTGTATTTGACAGTGTGATTCTCTAATGTCAAAATTGAGCTTGATGGGAAGAATTCACCTAGTTTCAATAATAAAATATTCAATTTAAGGAGGAAAACATGATCTTTCCCAGTTTCTTTCATCTTCATTCACCACTCATGATTGATTTGCTTGAAAACATTTTTAAATTGAGTGGAAGCATTTAGAGGTTTGATGTATAATATAAATTAACCCTTTACCCAATATAATTCGGCTTATTCACCATTTAAGCTACCAGATCACGTAATTGTTCAGGCAATTGACCGACGAAGCGGATTAGAACAGCATCAAACTTCAAACACAAACCAAAATGTCACAAACATTGAGTAAAGGATAAAAACTCAAATCACATAGACAATCAGAGATCCATCAATATAATCCTTCAATAATCCATGGGAAGAAAGATGAACATAGAAACGACATCATCAACCATTCAAATCCAACAGACCATAATACTAAATGATTCATTTAAACAATTTCTTGAAAGAGAACCGCTCGATTGAGCGAGAAAGATACCTGAAAAATCATCAAAAGAACGTGTTGCTGAATTTGGTTTCTGACTTGGAGCAAAACTTACAAAAGATATTTTTGGCTTCCCCCACTTAAAGAG
This sequence comes from Fagopyrum homotropicum, assembly GCA_033239125.1. NCBI lineage: Eukaryota > Viridiplantae > Streptophyta > Magnoliopsida > Caryophyllales > Polygonaceae > Fagopyrum > Fagopyrum homotropicum. Next base: position 6,830,352 of record BSWB01000005.1, on the reverse strand, counting down.
TTAGACGCTTCCATTGGAAATTCCACATCTCCCAATCTTTAGTATTTGTATTTAGTTCCAGAAACTTTCTAAAAATTCATATAATAACCTCTATTTTATTTTATTTTATAAAATTTCAAAATATAACTACAATTCTCAAAATTTTAACCTCGGCGTTTCCAAACAGCCGGTTTAACTTTCGGTTTTGCGCAAACCTAAACCTAAGTCGGCTAGGTAAAAACCGGAGGTTTAGGTTTAACCTAAACGGTCGATTTCCCGCTTTAGCACCGATTTGTTAAAAAAATATAAATATTTAAAAGCTACGGTATTTTATTTAAAAGAAAATAAAATTTAAAGTCAACGGCACTTTAATTTTAAAAAAATTAAAATTTAAAACCAACGGTACTTTAATTTTAAAAAAATTAAAATTTAAAACCAACGGTTCTTTATAATTCTAAAAAAGGCTTGAACCGGTTTTTCAATTGCCTACGTATTTTGTCGGGGTTAAGAAGAATCAAAGTCAACGTAGTTTTCTTACATTTACTTATCTTTTTTGGAACTTCCGAGTTTACCCCGCTTACCTTCACGCCTCGGACTCGGAAGTTGTGCTCGTATCATCAGAGTTGGAATCCGATTTTGAGTCATATATCGGGGCATCATTTGTTTCCGCTTCTCCGCTAATGCGGGGTTGAAGCCGCAATTGCCGATCTAAATTGAACCACGAACAGTCTCAAAGAACAAATCTCGGTGGTAAGCCTCGGGCGATATTTCTACCACGGGACCGAGATTGCATATAACTCGAACAAAATAACGTGAGTTTGATGGATTGATAATGGATAGATAAGAAAATGATAATATGGAATGAAATTGATGGAAATATAGGAAGATACTAATCGAGGTATTCCCGCAAAGAACATTGACCAATTATGTGTCAAAACCCCTTAACGAAGAATTTGCCTTAACCTTCCCTTATTTAACATTACATAAGACTTCTAAATAAGACAAACATAAGGAGGGACTATAATTGACCAAAAGCACCAACTTTTAAGAAGATTAACACACACAAGCACAACCTAGCAAGGACTCACAACGATTCAATCAAAGGCGCTCTCTTTTGATTGAATAGAATGAATAAAATACAAATTTCGTAAACGAAACACCAAGTTCACACAATATTGTAGAAATATTAATCAAATCTACCTATGAATCTCGTCCTCTAAGGCTATTTATAAGAGAAATTCCTCTAAAAGATAAATACTAAAAATAATCTTAAAAGATAGGATCAAAAACCAACAAATATATTTAGATCTGAGTGCTTAAAGGTATTAAAATAGTAATAAAAGATAGCTAGAGGATAATAATCCTCATATCGAGATTCTACTTGATAACACACAATAGAGAAAATCTCGGTCTCGATATGCAAAATCTCGGCCGAGATTTGTTCTCTGTGAGGTTCGTAAGTGAGGTCATGAGTTGCCTCATCATCTCCTTGGCCCCAGTATTGTTTAATCCACATCCTTGGGTCCATTTATGCACTTTAGATCCAAACATCTACACAAATACGCAAAGTAACAACAAACTTGGTGATGGTAGTGAAAATCAAAGCGCCTTACTTGTTATCCGTCACAGTCACACTTTGTTGTGATATCGCAAGCTAATTTGATATAATTGTCTTTGATGGATTAATACTCTTTTAAAGTCAATGGCTAGTCTTAACTAGAACTTCTTGAATGACTCAAGTAGTCAACTTGGTTTTTGGAAGATAGTTAAGGAACCCTTGCTGAAGGTCTCTTCACACAATTAACACAAAGTAGAAAGAATATTGCAAGTAGACACACTAGTATAATAGAAAGTATAGATACTAACTAACACACCTAAAGAAATTGACTCAATTTGTTTAGAGTAGAAAAGAGGCAAGAAATAGACTCACAAGAGACTAAGAAGAGACTTTTACTTACCTTGTACTTGAGAAACTAGAGAGAGAGAGCCAGTTTAGGGTTAAGCCTCGACAGTAGAAAAATCTTGGGTTAAAGTTCAAAATCTCGGGTGAGATATGTTCCACGGGCGAGATTTGTCAAAAGGCAAGGTTTTTTGTGATGGAAATTGATTGGTGCTCGGGATAAGCTTCTTCCTTGTTGCCTTCTATATATATATATATATATATATATATATATATATATATATATATATATATATATTCTTAGATTGCAATAACTCTCATTCGAATGACTTCATTTCACCAAAACTTTGGGTTATATTTGATGATATAAATATAAGTGAAGTCAAGAGAGGATCTTTGATATGATATGAATGTGTATCCAAGGTTGGGGATGAATATAAGGCTTTTGGATAATAGATATGGTCAAAATTTGAGAAGACATTCGATTAGGATTTGAAGATATGATAAGATCTCACCTATTAGATAAGATCTCAACAATAAGATACTCAATATATCTCTTTCCTTCCTTTTTGCAGCTTGATAAGATATCTCTCTGAAGATATGTTCCAAATATAACTTTGGATTTGTTTAGATTCAGATATAAAGTCTCGTCATTTCCGTTATAACAGATCTCGGACAATCTTCACTAAATCTTGGACAATCTTCATTAAATCTCGGCCGAGATTTCTTTAACGGGGCCGAGATTTGTATTTTGTAGTGGAATCTCGGGATTGAGGTTTCACTGTTTAGGTTATGGTTGGTTTGTGTTTGGCTATGACTATTCTCTCTTTTCTAGTAATCACAAGACAACACACGTTAAGCTCAAATAATCTCGAAAGATATGAAAAACAAAAAAGACTCGATTTTATGTGACTCAAAGAAGACTCAAATAAAAATACTCGAACCTTTGGTGTATGGCTGAGTTGAACTTTAATCAGTTAGATCTGACACCACTTTGATGCGGGGTTGAAGCCGCGATTGCCTGATCTAGATTGTAAGTACACGAACAGTCTCATAGAACAAATCTCGGTGGTAAATCTCGGGCGAGATTTCTACCACGGGACGGAGATTTCTTAAAACTCAAACAAAATTACGTGAGTTTGATGGATTGATAATGGATAGATAAGAAAATGATAATATGGAATGAAACTGATGGAAATATAAGAAGATACAAACCAAGGTATTCCCGTAAAAAACTTTACCAATTATGTCTCAAAACCCCTTAACGAAGAGCTTACCTTAACACTCCCTTATTTAACCTTACACAAGCTTTCTAAATAAGACAAGCACAATGAGGGATTAGAATTGACCAGAAGCACCAACCTTTAAGAAGGTTAACACACACAAACACAACCTAGCAATGACTCACAATGATTCAATCAAAGGCTCTCTTTTGATTGAATAGGAATGAATAAAACACAAACTTCGTAAGCAAAACAACGAGTTCACACAATATTGTGGAAATATTAATCAAATCAAATCTCCCTGTGAATCTCGTCCTCTAAGATTATTTATAGGAGAAATTCCTCTAAAAGACAAATACTATAAGATAAGATCAAAACCCAACAAATACATTTAGAATGTTTAAGAGCATAAATGTATTAAAATAATAAAAGATAGCTAGAGGATAATAATCCTCAATCGGATTCTACTCGATAACATGCAACATAGCAAATCTCGGTCTCAATACGCAAAATCTCAGCCGAGATTTTCAAGATGTCTGAGATTTGTTCATGCCATGCAATTCTCCATTCTACCGGATCCTCTCATGTTTGAATCTTGCTAGCAACCTCTCCTTCAGTGTCTCTTGCTCTTGTCCTACGGATGGTTCCATGTTTATTAGAAGATGCCAAGGATGGTCTTAGATCAACCGCCCTTATTCAATCTTGAATACAAACTTAAACTTAAATTTGCGCCTTTTTCGGGCTTCAACCCGTGTTCTCTTGTAAATGGGCTTGTTTCCTCAGTAGCTAAATGCTTGTTCCACGACAACCGTTGATGCGGGCACACACACACACACACACAGAGACACACACACACAGACACAGACACACACATACACATACATATACACACACGCATACAGGGTGCGGTTCCCATGAGAACAAGCCTTATTGTGTATCATGAGAACGATATGAGACCGTCGGATGGTGAGTATTAAGGGTAGAGAGGGTAGATATCATAATTAAACAAAACTAATAATAACTACGAATAATCCATTCAACCAACAATAACTACGAATTAATACATTAAACGATATGACACATTCGTAACAAAACTAATAATAACAACGAATAATATATTAAACAATAAGGCATGTTCTCATATGATCTATCTATCTATCTATCTATCTATCTATCTATCTATATATATATATATATAAATATATAAGTGGTTTAATTTATATATAAAAAAGTTTAAAAGGTGGATTGTTAAAATAAACTATATTGTAAAATGTGTTTATTTTTTTTAAAAAATTATTAAAGTAATCATCAAAATAAATTTAAATATATGGTTAACTAAATCAAAGTTTTTATAAATAAAAAAATTCATATAAAAAATTTATCAACCATATGATAAGTTTAACTAATAGATCATGTTTGTAGTCTACTATAATAATAGGAAAAAGAAAAGTTTGTTAGAAAAATAATTTAATTAAAGTAATTACTAATGAACTTTGTTATATAATTTAGAAATAATATAATATTATTTTATATATTTAAAAAAATAAAATAAGAATACACTTTTAAAAGAGAAGTGGAGAAATGTAAAATAAAACTAAAAAAAAGGTGCACCTACAATAAAAAGCCCGGTCCAAATTCTAAAATTTCAGCCCAAATTTTAAAATCTCGGGCCAAATTGATCACCCATTGGCCATTGCGAGACGGCCAAGACATATAGTAAGGCGGTGTTTTCAACTTTTCTCTGTTGTGTATACTTATGAGTCGTCGCTCCTTTTCGTTTTTCATTTATCCATTTCCGGGGAAATAAAATATCAAAAACCTAGTAGAACACTAGAACCCCTGGACGAGAACCAAAGAGAAAACCTAGTTCCACTCTGCGCTTAATCTCCATATCTATTACAGGTCAGTTCAATCTTTGTTGAAGTTTTTCGTTGCTACTAGTTCATCAAATTTGTCGATCTCTATTGCTTATTTTGGAGTTGGTATTTATATTCGGTGAAGATAGGGATTTGAAAGCTATGGCGGATCCTGAGATCGCGAAGACTCAGGAGGAGAGGAAGAAGATGGAGCAGCAGCTCGCTTCTCTCACCTCTGTAACTTATGATACTGACCTTTACGGTTCAAATCGGCCGGAAGTGGAGTCAATTCCGGTCGACGAAGACGATGATAACGCTCCTGATATGGATAATGATGTTGCACGGAAACTCGCATCTTACACCGCTCCGAAGTCGTTGCTTAAGGAGATGCCTGGTGGAGGTGGAGATGAGGCTGACGATGGATTTCGTCGTCCTCAGAGGATTATTGATCGTGAGGATGATTACAGGCGTCGGAGGTTTGACCGTATTATTTCGCCTGATAGGAATGATGCTTTTGCTATGGGGGATAAGACTCCGGATCCGAGTGTTAGGACTTATCCGGAAGTGATGAGGGAGGAAGCGTTGAAGAGAGAGAAACAGGAGACTTTGAGATTGATTGCTTTGAAGAAGAAGGAAGAGGAGGAGAGTAAGAAAGAGGCAAAGGAATCTGGTGTTGTTCCTGAAACACAGAGCTCGTCGAAGAGGAGGAACAGGTGGGATCAATCTCAGGATCAAGGGGATGGTGAAGCTGTTGTTAAGAAGGCCAAGACTCAGTCTTCTGATTGGGATATGCCTGATTCTGCTCAGGGGATTGGCAGGTGGGACGCAACCCCTACTCCGGGGAGATTGGGTGATGCTACTCCATCTGCTAGAAGGAATAGATGGGATGAGACTCCAACCCCGGGTCGAGTTAATGATTCAGATGCAACTCCGTCAGCTGGTGGTGTTACTCCTGGTGCCACTCCTTCTGGGATGACTTGGGATGCCACCCCAAAGTTATCTGGTGGGGTTACTCCTACCCCGAAAAAACAGAGATCAAGGTGGGATGAAACTCCGGCTACTATGGGCAGTGCCACCCCTATGGCCGGAGCTACACCTGCTGCTGCTTATACACCCGGTGTGACCCCTGTGGGTGGAAGTGAGCTTGCAACCCCAACACCTGGACAGATTAATCTAAGAGGGCCGATGACCCCTGAGCAGTATAATTTAATGAAGTGGGAAAGAGATATTGAAGAGAGGAACAGGCCATTGACCGACGAGGAGCTTGATTCTATGTTTCCTCCTGAAGGGTATAAGATTTTGGACCCCCCTGCGACCTATGTTCCGATCAGGACACCGGCAAGGAAGCTGCTTGCTACCCCAACACCAATGGGGACTCCTCTATATAGTATACCTGAGGAGGTTAGGGGTCAGCAGTATGATATTCCGAAGGAGCTTCCTGGTGGGTTGCCAACTATGAAACCGGAGGACGTTACAATCTTCCAGTCATTGTTGGAGGATATTAATGAAGAAGAGTTGCCTCCTGAAGAGCAGAAGGAGAGGAAGATTTTGAAACTCTTGCTAAAGGTCAAGAACGGTACACCTCCTCAAAGGAAGACAGCATTGAGACAGCTGACTGATAAGGCTCGGGAATTCGGTGCTGGACCTCTGTTTAATAAAATCCTGCCTTTGCTCATGCAGCCCACTTTGGAGGACCAGGAGAGACATCTTCTTGTTAAGGTAATTGATAGAATTTTGTACAAGCTGGATGAATTGGTCAGGCCTTATGTTCATAAGATCCTTGTGGTGATTGAACCTCTCCTGATTGATGAAGATTACTATGCTCGTGTTGAAGGGAGAGAAATTATATCAAATCTAAGTAAGGCTGCAGGTTTGGCCACTATGATTGCTGCAATGAGACCTGATATTGATAATATTGATGAGTATGTGAGGAATACCACAGCTAGGGCTTTTAGTGTTGTTGCTTCTGCTCTTGGTATTCCGGCTCTTTTGCCATTCTTGAAGGCTGTTTGTCAGAGTAAGAAGTCATGGCAAGCTAGGCACACTGGTATCAAGATTGTTCAGCAAATTGCTATTTTGATTGGTTGTGCAGTTTTGCCTCATTTGAGATCTTTGGTGGAGATCATTGAACATGGGCTGAATGATGAGAATCAGAAAGTGAGGACAATTACTGCTCTTTCTCTGGCTGCTCTTGCAGAGGCAGCTGCTCCGTATGGTATTGAGAGTTTCGACTCTGTGTTGAAGCCTTTGTGGAAGGGTATCAGGTCACATCGTGGGAAGGTTTTGGCAGCCTTCTTGAAGGCTATTGGCTTTATCATTCCTCTGATGGATGCCCTATATGCTAGCTATTACACGAAGGAAGTCATGTTTATTCTGATTCGAGAATTCCAGTCGCCTGATGAAGAAATGAAGAAAATTGTTTTGAAGGTTGTGAAACAGTGTGTTAGTACCGAGGGAGTGGAGTCCGACTACATTCGTAGTGATATTCTGCCCGAGTTCTTCAAACATTTCTGGGTTAGGAGGATGGCTTTGGATAGGAGAAACTACAAACAGCTTGTTGAGACAACAGTGGAGATAGCCAACAAAGTTGGAGTTGCTGATATAGTGGGCAGAGTTGTGGAGGATCTCAAGGATGAGAGTGAACCTTACAGGCGTATGGTAATGGAAACCATTGAGAAAGTGGTTACTAATTTGGGGTCATCAGACATTGATGCTCGCTTGGAAGAGCTTCTCATAGACGGTATTCTTTACGCATTCCAAGAGCAGACCAGTGACGATGCAAACGTTATGCTGAATGGATTTGGTGCAGTGGTGAATTCACTTGGGCAGAGGGTAAAGCCTTACCTTCCTCAGATCTGTGGTACCATTAAGTGGCGTTTAAACAACAAGAGTGCAAAGGTTAGGCAGCAAGCGGCAGATCTTATTTCAAGAATAGCTGTGGTAATGAAACAATGTGGAGAAGAGCAGCTCATGGGTCATCTCGGTGTTGTTCTATACGAGTATCTTGGAGAAGAATATCCTGAGGTCTTAGGATCTATCCTAGGTGCACTTAAAGCCATTGTTAATGTCATTGGTATGACAAAAATGACCCCACCCATCAAAGATCTCCTTCCTAGGTTGACGCCCATTTTGAAGAACAGACATGAAAAAGTGCAAGAGAACTGTATTGATCTCGTTGGTAGAATTGCAGATCGTGGAGCTGAGTTTGTTCCTGCAAGAGAGTGGATGAGGATATGCTTTGAGCTTCTAGAAATGCTCAAAGCCCACAAGAAAGGAATCCGACGTGCAACAGTGAACACGTTCGGTTACATTGCTAAAGCCATAGGTCCACAAGACGTCCTTGCCACACTCCTTAACAATCTCAAGGTCCAAGAACGTCAAAATCGTGTCTGCACAACCGTTGCAATTGCCATAGTAGCCGAAACTTGTTCGCCTTTCACTGTCCTACCAGCATTAATGAACGAGTATCGTGTTCCAGAGCTCAACGTACAGAACGGTGTCCTAAAGTCGCTCTCTTTCTTATTTGAGTACATTGGGGAGATGGGTAAGGACTACATCTATGCAGTCACTCCTCTCCTAGAAGACGCTCTTATGGACCGAGATTTAGTCCATAGACAGACAGCGGCCTCAGCTGTGAAGCACATGGCTTTGGGTGTGGCGGGTTTGGGCTGTGAAGACGCTCTTGTCCACTTACTAAACTACATTTGGCCCAACATATTTGAGACTTCGCCTCATGTTATTAATGCTGTAATGGAAGCCATCGAAGGGATGAGAGTCGCTCTCGGGCCGGCTTGTGTACTTAACTACTGTCTTCAGGGATTATTCCACCCTGCAAGGAAGGTGAGGGAAGTGTATTGGAAGATCTACAACTCATTATACATTGGAGCTCAGGATTCGCTGGTGGCTGCTTATCCTACACTGCAAGATGAAGGCGAAAATGTTTATTCTCGACCCGAGCTCATGATGTTTGTCTAAAGAAGGTTAGATTATCAGTACTTTCATCTTTGCTCATGTGTATTACACTTTTGGTGACTATATACTGATGTTTGTCTTTTGGAAGCATTGTTCATCCTGGAATTGAACTGCCGAAATTTAGGATCTTGTTGTGGTGATTGGTGAAGGCTCATCTTTCTCCGAACTGGTTTATGGTTTATGTAGAACTTGAGATTATGGGAGAATAATGTTGGGTTTATGTTGATCGTTTTTCAGGTGTTTTCACTTGTTTGACGTTGGCAATTTGTGTTGAACTTGACAGGTTATTTGTTGATGTGAGGCTCTGTACGACTGTACCTGATTGCTTGTGTAAGCAAGACGACGTACTTGTAATTTACGTTTTAGCAATTGCTATTGTAATTTTGATCAAACTTTAAATGTTTAGTATGATAACTATCACTCTATGATGCAATCAAGTTAGCATTCTTGGAAAAACTAGCTAAAAAATTTTGTTTTTGAAAACCTAGGGTTAGCTTTTAATTTTTTTTTAGGATTGTTGTAATATGAAATATTTTAAATCGTGAGTGGCATTTAAAATTAATTTTTCCAAATGATCATACTCGAAATCCATCTTAAAATCAGTTTAGTGTCTGCATCTTGCTTATACCAAAATAATATCAATACGTTAACGACCAATAGATCTAAATAATTGTTGGTCAACGATTCACACAATCTTAGATCATTATGATATCCAAATAATTGTTGGTCAACGATTCTCACATTCCTAGATCGATGATAATTGTAGGTCAACTACCTTTATGAGTATGGTCATTAATGACACCTAATTTAGCTTAGGTCAATATTATAGGTTAGCAACTTAGTTTAGGTCAACGACCAACATAATTATAGGTTAATGACCTAACTTAGCCAAAAAGTCTTAATGAGTATGGTCATTAATGACACCTAACTTAACTTAGGTCAATATTATAGGTTAGCAACTTAGTTTAGGTCAACGACCAATTATAGGTTAATGACCTAACTTACAAAAAATTAAGGAAACTCTCTAATTCTCAAATTGAGGCGTTACTTGATAACCAACGTCGGATAGCAAATACATGAAAATATAACCGAATTAAAAAAAGTCCTGGACAACAAATAACTTTGTAAATCATTATGAGAAGAAAAAAAAATTATACAAAAAATGTACGTACTTGACTTTGTGAAATTAAATTAAAAAAGTCAAATACGTTAAATTATAAAGACAATGAACCACCTAACAACAGGTCAACAAGCCAAATATCTGTAGGTCAACAACCCACGTAACAAATATTAATCCGACATGAATAACTATACTTGAACTTAGTCAAAAAGTCAAGAACTGTATCATTTGTTTAATCTTCAAATCCTTTATTTATATACGGTCTCAAACTGTCAACTTTACTTGATAACCGATATGAAACTCTCTATTTATACAAATTCGCAAATTGTCAGCCTTATTTGATATTCGACGTGTGATAGCAAAACACATGAAAATATGGTTGAATTAAAAAAGCATGGATGGCAAATAATTTTATAAAACAATTATGAGAAGAAAAAAAATTATATAAAAAATATACGTATTTGACTTTGTTAAACTAAATAACAAAGTCAAATATGTATCCGTAGGTCAACGGTTTTTTAAAATTATATAGACAATGACCTACATAACATTAGGTCAACGAAACTCACATACGTTATGTTAGGTCAAGAACTCACATATGTTACTTTAGGTCAACGACTCACATAACATATATTAATCCGATATGAATAGTAATTATATTTGAACTTAGCAAAAAAAAGTCAAGAAATGTATGATTTGTATGATTTGTTAAATCTTCAAACATTCTATTTATACAAGTTTTTGAACAATCAACCTTACTTGATAACCGATGTGGATACCAAAAATTAAAGAAACTCGTTCAAAAATAAGGGCCAAACTAGTGTATTACCCGCACTTTGTGCGGGTTCAGTTTTGATAAATATTTAATACTTAAAAATTTATATGTGTATTTTTTTAAAATAAAAATCCGAAAAATAAATTTATAATCAATATTATGATTTTTAATTCTCTTTTAATTATTTATCTCTTCTAATTAATTATATTTTTAAATTGATTTGTTAAGATATGCTTGTTGGTAAAAAAAAATTCGTAAAAATTTAAAAACTATTTTTATAAAAGTATTTAGTTAAATAGTTTTAAAAAAAATTTAGAAATCAATTTTCAATTTATATTAACATTTAGAAATCACTTTTTAAAATAATTTTTTAGGCTTCGAGAAACGTGGCAATAGAGACTTATGCTTTAATAGATATAAGATTGTTAAGTAGGTTATTTTCAGATTTTGCTCTACTAATTAGACGCATAACATTTTCCTATTAAGTACATGTACCTTTTTTTTTTTTTTTTTTTTTTTTTGCTATTCAATGCAATGGACCGAGGCTAAACTGGGAGTAATGTATAAGCTTGATTCAATCGTGTGTTTATTATTGAAGGAATGTGAGAATATAAATACACAGAGGAAGCTCTAGGAAGCCCTAGATCTGTTGAGATACGACTATCTTCACTCTAACAATTAAATCTATAACTGAATAGATATTATTGTTATCATTCCCCCTCAAGTGAAGTGTCATTATGAAGCTGTAACTTGCGCGTAGTAGAGAGTGAAACCGTGTCTTAGTAGTGGTTTTGTTAGTACGTCGGCTAGCTGGTCTTCTGTAGAGACATAGGTGACTGACTCTTATCTTGCTGTTCTTGAATTGTTCAAGAACAAAATTGTAAGCGATGTTGCGGGAGAGAGTGCCCAGTAATGCCCCATAGACCAATCTATCCTGATGAAGGTATGTTTTGTATGATGGGTTTTGTAGAAGAGTTTGGTAGTGTTTTGTCTGGAATGTTTGTGAGTATCATGAAAGGTTTTGTGGCTTCACGAGGGTTTTGTAGTGTAATGGGATACTCAACCATGGTTGGGTAGGTTTTGTTGGTTCGTTGCCATTATTTAGCAGATAAAGCAAGAGACTTGCGATGAAGAGTGAGAGAGCTGCGACTGGGAGACTTCACTCATAGCGGCGGGGAAGATCCGTGGGGGCGGCTCTGGACTGGCTGGCAGCGAGGGCGAAGGCAAGGGCTTGGAGACAGAGGCAGTTCCCGGTTGTGCTCCCGGTTGTGCTTTCTGGCGGCAGCAGACGACAAAGGAGGGTTGAGGGATTGTAGAGAAGGAGGTCGAGAGGGATGGTTGTAGAGAAGACTTAGGTTTCGTGGGTAGACTTGCAATAGTCTGTTCAGTAGTGGGCAGGTTGTTGGGATCATCTCCCGTTGCATGGATAGGCGAAGGTGATTCGGTGAGGAGGAGATGGAGGAGGGAAGCATGAGGTGTGGCTGCAGAAGGCCGTTTGGTGTGGCTGCATATGGAGGCCAATAGAGATGGCATAGCGGAGGAGAATAGAATCGATAGAATCGAGAGTGCCGTTAGGCATATTACTCTGATACCATATAAGCTTGATTCAATCGTGTGTTTATTATTGAAGGAATGTGAGAATATAAATACACAGAGGAAGCTCTAGGAAGCCCTAGATCTGTTGAGATACGACTATCTTCACTCTAACAATTAAATCTATAACTGAATAGATATTATTGTTATCATAATGGAGGTCAAATTCGGATGAATCTGAGATCGGAAGCACCGGCCTCTTGGCTTTCTTAACGTACTACGAAATCGCCAATGAGATCAAATTGATGATGGTGGACTCCGGATTCACGAGGATCTACAAAGGACCGAGGGTGCCTTGAATCGTGACATTCAACAAAAGTTTTGTAAGCTTCCGCTTCTTCTGATCCATCGAAGGAAACACTTATGTGCTTCCTATCATCGTCTCCGAAGCAAAATTCGGAGAGGTTGTTCTGCGTTGTTTTTGGTGAGTACTACTCTCTCCCTATAATGGCCGCATAAATTCCTCTCCTGTAGTTTCACTATTGTTGTGGAAAATAGGGCTTTTCTGGAGCTACTGATTTTTTGTCGAATCTCAAGCTTGTAACCGCGGATTGTTGCTCTTAATCTATAGGGGCTGAAGATTGAGAGATTCGATTCAATTGCAACGGAATTGAAGCTAAAATTTGATGATTCTTTTGGTATTTACAGATCTGAGGGATAAGGAGTTTTGTTTTTGCTTGCTGTGAACAGTGAGAATGCAGAAGTTGAATAAGTCGAGGGAGAGATCTAGAAGTGAAGAAGAGGGGAACCCATACCAGAAAATCGGGTTAGAGTTCATGCCAGGAAAATCGGGTTAGAGTTAATGCCAGAAATTAGGGTTAGAGTTCGTACTAGAAAATCATACTAGAAATTAGGGTTAGAGTTCATATTAGAAAATCATACCAGAAAATTAGGGTTGGGGTTCATACCAGAAAATTTATAATAGAAAATGGGGCGTGTTAAATACACAATTTTCGATTTACTTAATACTAAATGTGAGCGCTTTGCGTTGGCGTTAAATTTGAGCGCATACAGTTGGCGCCAGCGTTTAACATCTAGCGCAAACAATAAGCGTTGGCGCGAATTTTTTATTTTATTTTGAGCGCCATAAGAAAGCGCCGGCGCCCGAAATTTTTTTTTATATACTTTGAGCGCCTTTAGAAGGCGCCGGCGCCCAACCCTCTTTGTTTAAAAAATTTTGAACGCCTTTAGAAGGCGCCGGCGTCCAAAACCCTCTTTTTTTACGAATCTTTTTTCGCAATCTTTTTTTCCGCAATCTTTTTCCGCGCTTATATATAGACGTTCGGCGTTATATTCATGCCACCATCAACGCAAAAAAAAAACACAACCGCAACCGTCGTACCAACGTCATATTATCCCGCAATCAAACCTTGTGGACAGCTCATAACTGCCGTCACGTTGAAAGAATCATATGTAAGTTCCGGAATTTCTTCCTTTTCACAGTTCCTTAATCATATATATAAGTTTTGTAAGTTATGTAGTCTCTTTATTCTCACAATTGCTAAATCTTATTATACATGTCAATTGCCCTTTTCAACTAAATGGCGTCACACGACGAGAACGAAGAAATTAATTCCATTCGACGACAATAATTATAGTGATCCAAACGAACTTTTTACACACTTTGTCGTAAGTTTTCAAATTAAAATTTTTTTTTATTTTAATATGTTGTTATGTTTAATTTTTATTATATAAGTTTTGTATTATAGTTTGTTTTAGTTTATTTTTTTGTGTTTGCCTTCCTTAATAATTATTATGCGTATCTACATATATTAAACATGCGTAATTTTTTTAAATAGAGCAATAAAATAATAGAATAATTATCCTATTGTAGACTTAAATTTATCTACTTACCAAACATGTTATATATATGTATATACACTAAATTATACTAATAGAATAATTATCTTATGATCAAACTTATACCAAAATTTAACACTTTTATTTATGATATGATTAGATAATTTCTTATTATATTTTTAACATATAATTATATAATTCCTACATTAATTAGAAATAATCACTAAATTAATAGATGTTATATCTTTTTTATTTTCTAAGAAAATTATTTAAATTATCTAATATAATTTATTTAGTTGAATTTTTTAAAAGTACTCTATTAAAAGCATCATTCAGCTAAATTATTTTTAAAGATATAATTGATTTGGTTACCCGTGCCTTGGCACGAGAAGTACACTAGTTTACGTTAATAATGAACTTGCGGAAATTTAATATTTTATTAATAGTAGTTTTTAAATGTTGTTATGCTTACTTTTTAATGTAGGTTTTGTATTATAATTTATATTTTTTTATGCCTTAATAATTATTATGCATATTTACGTTAATAATAAACTTGCGGTAATCAAAATTTTATTAAGAGTACTTTTTAATATGTTGTTATGCTTACTTTTTAATATAGGTTTTGTATTATAATTTATATTTTGTTTATACCTTACTTAATAATTATTATGTTTATTTACGTTCATAATGAACTTGTAGGGGCAACCGGATCATCCGCGTCGTGTTGGCACAAACTATTCGTCCATGTTTCAGATTTGCGGATTCTTCCACGACCTACAAACTTTACTAGCATGAGCTCGGTTTATGGGACGAACGAAAAATATGGTGTTGGTCACCAATAGATCGTGGTCTAATAGCGTTGGATTTCGTACAATTCGATTGGTGTGTGAAAGATATGGACAAACGAGGAAGAAGAAAGATGTGGATCCCGAGTTTGTGGCTTCAAGCAGTCGAGACACGAGGTCAAAGAAACACGGGTGTAAGTTTGAGCTCGAGGTGACACAATAAAATGATAAAAAATGGACTGTGAGGGTCATATGCGGAGTCCACAACCACCCACTTCCCGAAGACTTAGAGGGGCATGCATACGCCGGTCGGTTAACGCCTATACAATACCGAAGGGTGGAGCGTGAAATGGCCGCTGGAATTAAACCGAGAAACATATTGACATCATTGCAATTGGATGGCCCGAACAACGTTACCTCCATTCGACAGATATACAACACGGGAATGAAGATAAGGATGGAATATGCCGAAGGAAGAGGGTCAATCCAACAAGCACTCCACACACTCAAAGATCGTGGATACAACGTTAGTACCAGACGAACACCGAATTCAGACACAATCTACGACTTATTCTTCATGCACCCGGACTCCAGACATCTATTGAGCCGGTTTCCATACGTAATCGTCATGGACACGACTTACAAGACCAATCAATTAGTACTATTTTTCGATTTGTTGTTCGCATTATGATATTTTATATACTGTACATATCATCTCCTTCATCTATTTTATTTTAAATTTTTTTTCTTTTGATGATTGATAGGTACAAAATGCCATTCTTGGAGATTGTGGGAATAACGAGCACGAAGAAGACGTTTGCAGTTACATTTGTTTTTATGGCACAAGAGACTAACGATCACTGTGAGTGAGCCTTGGGTAGATTGCGGTATTGTGACACCTCCTATTTCATTTCTAGTTGATTACCAATTAATTAACCCTGTTTAAAACAATAAGCGGAAAAGCGGAAAAGCGGAAAAGCGGAAAACGTAATTTTTTTTTAAACTTTATCTTGCAGTCATCATAACATATATACATACTAACATATGTCATAAAACCCTGTTTAACAAAAACACAACTGTTTTAAAACCATACAAAACATCCTAGGCGGTAGCATCCCATAACAGCCCACCTGATATGATCTCAAATCCAGGTGTTGGGTCCAACGTCCTTGCCTTGATCAGGCCGAGTCTGAGTAGCTGCAAAAATATGTGGATATAACAACAATGAGCCACACGCTCAGTAAGGGTATACAAATCGCACTCTCCCAATATATATAAGTATCTAATATCCCGTCCCCAAAGGACACTCTATACCCTTCCTCACATTTCAGAGCACGCATACATATCCACATTCACATATAATTCCACCACCATTCATATCACATTTCACATAAACATTCAAGCATGTTATCACACATCACATATAATTCCACAAACATTCAGATCACATTTCACATAAACATTCAAGCATGTTATCACACATCACATATAAACATATCATCTCGTATAAACATCTCATATCATCTCATCACATATAAATAATCATAACATAACATATAACATGCTAGACTCGATCGCATCGATGCATAGGTGATAATTAACTAACTAGCTCCAACTGATCGTACGATATATTTTCTCATTGCTTTCGTATTTCTTTTCTTTCTTTCTTTTTTTTTTCTTTCGGTTGGCCAACCCGATAGCGTCATAGGCCCCCTGTAGATCAGGTAGCGACCTCGACCATCTGTCCTAAGACCCCCTGTAGATCAGGTCGCGATCTTGGACTATTTTTCTTATCTTGAGGCCCCCTGTAGATCAGGTAGCGACCCCTGGCTGTTGTAAAATCCGGAATTTTTATTCCGTCTATTTCCGTTATAAATTAGATCTCGATCAGTTGATCCATATCCGTCTACTTAGTTAGACACATTATTATAAAATTTATCATTTTATGTAGATTTCCTTCACATAAAATGATGGAATCCTTTAAAAGTTTATCATTTTATGTAGTTTCCCCTTCACATAAAATGATAGGATCTTTATAAAATTTATCTTTTTAGGTAGCTTACCTTCACATAAAATAATAAGTTTAGCTCTAATTTAGAATATGACAAGGTCCGGACAAGTCTGTGACGAAGCTGTGACAAGGTCCAGACAAGTCTGTGACGAAGCTGTGACAAGGCCAGACAAGACCGTGACGAAGCTGTGACAAGGCCAGACAAGGCTGTGACGAGTCTGTGACAAGCCCAGACAAGGCTGTGACGAGTCTGTGACAAGCCCAGACAAGCTGTTGACAGCCCAGTCGCCAGCAGCCTTGTCCGCTCCAGCCAGCAGCCCAGTCGCCAGCTGCTTGTCCGCTCCAGCCAGCAGCCCAGTCGCCAGCTGCTTGTCCGCTCCAGCCAGCAGCCCAGTCGCCAATCCAGCAGCACACTCCAGCCCATTCCGCAGGCCCAACCGGAAGCAAAAGGAGAAGCAAGCCCAGCTGTGTTATAACAGTTTCAACGTGGGATTTAATGCTGGGAGAGAACTGATGCAGTTGCCATAAAAGGCTCCTAAAATCACGCTGAAGAATCTCTCACCTTCCTTCCATTTCACGTCCACATTCAGAAGCCACAATTCCCTTTTTGTTGATCGAAACCTCCAACGTTACAGCTGCCTCACGTCCCAGCCGGTGCACACAACACTCCTGCGTTTCCATCCTTCTACACCCACGCCCCAGCCTCCACTTCACTTCTGCGTTTCTTGCCTTCTGCACACGTCCAGTCCAGAAGCAACGTACTTCACGCAGATTCTATGTATTTCGGTAAGGATTAATCTCCCATTCATCTTCACCTCTTAATCTAGTCGTTCATGAATGCCTGCGATAACAACTCCGTCTCGACCATTCCGTGACAGTAGCAAGGCTGGAAGAGTTGGCCAATCCGTGTAGTAGTAGAAGACACCTCAACCAGTAGAGGTTGAAGAGGTGAGTCTTTCTGCAGTCCCAATCCTTGCCTCTAGAAGTTAGTGTATAATCTTATGTATGTATACTATTTCCGTAATGCCAGAATGATGAACTGCTTTAGTCGGACTTGAACATAGGTTAGGGTGACCTTGTGTAGCTGCTGAGTATATAGACCGAAGGATAGGAACAAAGGACTGCTGTAAGTATGAAAAACAGAAATAAGAGGGCTGCTGTAATTCATTTTATTTCCTTCAGCTTTTAGGTTACCAACAGCCCATCTTGTCGATCAATTATAAAACGTTTGGATAAAGATCCACCGTTGAATTTTGGATATGTTGTAGACGGATATATGTAGTTTAGCATATTAAAATTTGGGGAGAAATGAACGGTCGGATTGAAAGTTATGAGCTCCCGAAGTTAGGTAGTTGAGTAGTTTTGGTAAACTTGAATTTTGGCTAAGTATAGGATATTAGAGTGAAGGAACCGACTTTGTGAATTATTATAAAAATATCCGCTGAACAGTTTGGAGAAATTCTTTCTTCTAAGGTTAGATAGAACCTCATAGATGATCTAGAGATTTAATTCGGAAATTTTTCAAGTTGTTAAGAATTTTATATTTAGAGCCGAAGTTAAACCTTTTTCGATTCTTCCGGAAAATAGAAACATAGGAAAAATGTCAGTTTAGAACCAAATAAAATTCTAGGAGTTAGGATATAAATTTAGAACTTCAAATAGGAGTTTGGACATGAATTTTAGGGTTCTCGAGAAAATCGGAACCAAGGGTAAAATGGTCATTTTACCCTAAAACTAATACTGTAACTAGTACGTCTTAATACTTTTGATCGTAGAAGTTTGAGACTTCTATCTACGTGAAAGTGTGCTAATACACTTATCGCCTTTGACAGGCAACTGAGTGGTTACAGCTTACAAAGCGAGTGGTTTATAAAGAGTCGAGCGTTATAACAGGTAAGTCCTTTGGGCTTACTTAGCTGACTACTAAATATGAGTATAAATGATGATGGTGGTGTGTGATTGACATGTTTGAGAGATAGGTTGTGATATATAAATACCGACCTGTATTTTGGCCTAAGAGTAACGGGCGGTGGCATTCCGCTCAGTAGCTCGCGGGGCGCTGGGGGTTTCTTTCGGGACTAGTCCACACATGGTTTGTAGTGATGCTACCAAAGGAAGTCAGCTAGACCTACACCAGTTGGATAAGGAACGGAGGCGAGAACTAATAATAGTTCTCGTGCCACAACTTAAATTGAATAATGTGAATCACTTAAACAATAGATAATAATTGGTTGAGTGCCAGCATGATGTTTGTTTATTTTTATTTTTGCTTGTGTTTGTGCTGTTATCATTTTGCTTATATTTGGATAGTTAGCTAACTGTTGATATGTTGTTTAGATTTGACACAGGTTAGAGCAGATGCCGAGTGATCCAGATGGTAGTGGTCAGCCGGGGTGTCGTACTTTAGGACGTTTTGCAGTTTTTGCATTTGTGGGTTTTACAGTTGAACATTGTTTCCTTTCGTACTTTGTTATATTACTTTTCCGGCTGTAGTTGATCTGGTCACATTCATGCATTGTTAAAAACTATTTTATGATTTCTGGTTTTTCCTTATCTGTGCCTTGTTGTAAGATCTCGTTAAGTTGTTGTCAAACTAAGGTCGGGACCCACTGTGCGGTCCTAACCAGTAACTCCCTAAGTTGTAAAATTTGGGGTGTTACAACATGGTATCAGAGCTCTAGGTTGGCAACAATGGCACTTGAATCTTCTAAAAAGGTCATATAAGTAAATAAACAGAACCCGAAAAGGGTCTGAGTTTTCCAAAGAAAAATTTTGGTTTTAAAATGCATACAGAGTCGGGTTGGGATAGAAAGTACGGATGACCACCACTACCTCCGCGGATCTCGGCAGCTTAGTACTTGTAGAAATGTTATGTTGACTTAGTAGCTTCTTATAAAGATATGTACAATAGATAAGTTTAAGCCGAAGGTTAGTAGCATAATAGTTATATTATGTCCTTAACGGAGATAACATAATTAGTTTCTCACTTCGTTGACACATCTAAGTAGATTTTGAAGGGTGTCAACGTGAGGATTTGTATGCACATCTTATGTGCATTAGGGTAGGCAAACGGCGGACAACTCCTTCGAGCGTGTTGAAAAGCGTCAAGACGGAAAGCGAAGACTGAAGGATAAAACCAACGAGCATGGCAAGAAGGGGATCCCGAGTCAAGTTAACAGGATAAAATGAAGACTATACATGAGAGTAGTTCCGGAAAAGCATTGGATGATCGACAATTACGCAAGTGGGGAACAACATCACATAGATTTTTTCAAGTGTGGTGACGATATGAACAACGTGGATCCCGTCAGAAACAGTCATAGTAATGAAAGTCAAAGTAAGATATGGAACCAATCCAGACAAAAGACATTAAATTTACGCTTACCGACGGACCAAAATATGAAGGTTGTTGTTAGAAGCAGGGCGGAATATGGCCACTATTGGCAAAGTAAGTCGGCATCCTAATCAAGCGGGTCCCACCTAGACACTCATAACCTAAGAATTAAGAAGAGATATGTTGTCGAACCAACTATGAAGACTTAAAGAGCCACACACCTGAAGCTTATGGTTAGCCAGAAAGTGGAGGGTGGATTTCATAAGCATGGAGGCAGAGTGACTTTCTATAAGACAAGTGAGCTACAAGAAAGATGGTGATACAGATATCCAAATAATATAATCCTGAAAGCGGAGTCAAAGGATCATTATAAAGACAACCTTATAATTTAACACCAACTAAGGAACAAGAGTGTGTGAAAATGATCTTGGCGTACCCAAGGGCCGTGATAACTTCCCTCTCTCAAAGGGACTTAAGTTACCAACACCAACAATTCACACCGGAACCTCGCAAGCAGCTGATGACCGAGGAAAAAGGAATCGCGAAGATGTAATTACGAGCCATCATGGAAAATCTGATGAGTCCATTGACGACAGATGAATGATGCAGCCAAACTAGGAAAGAGTATAGTGGCCTTATAGTGAGAAATAGAAGTGTAGATTATAGAAGAAGCTAAAGGAGTATAAACGTAGAAACTGGAGGAGATAGATTCCACCAAGTCAATCAAACTTCAAAGAGATAGAAGAAAAGTAAGTCTATGATATTGTAGAAGGTCAACTATAGACTAAATGGTAACAACGGAGCCTTTACATGTGCGGGTTAATTAGTAGTGACGGGTTGGCATATAAGAAGAATGACCACATGGTTACAAATGAATTTTATCGACATGTGGAGAAGTTCTTAAAGAGATCAAATACGACAATTGTTAAGTCAAATCGATACAAGTACAAGTAACACCGAATAAGTCAAGTCAGTAAATCTAATTAAAATGGTAAAGGAAGAATTTGACGGTCAAAAATGACCCCTTATATCATTAATGATATAAAGAGAATGGTTGCGAGCAGTGGTTCACTTACAGGCTAAGGGAAGGGTACAAATCATAGTTAGTACATATGAAGTCGTATTAAGAGCACGAGAGGAGTAAGAAGAAGTAGATAATTTTGATCAGATCCTACGTCAGACCAGATAGAGGTTACTTAGCATTCCACACAAATAGAGCTGCTTGAGTTGGAGAAGCAGTTAGAGGAGTTAGCAGAGAAGGGCTTCATACGCCCTAGTGTTTCTCCCTGGGGCGCACCAGTGTTGTTTGTGAGGAAGAAGGATGGATCGATGAGACTGTGTATCGACTACAGGGAGTTGAACAAGGTCACCATCAAGAATAAGTACCCACTACCTCGCATAGATGATCTGCTGGACCAGCTGCATGGAGCGTCAGTGTTCTCGAGGATAGATTTGAGATCGGGTTATCACCAGCTGAGGGTGAGAGATCAGGACATACCTAAGACGGCATTCCGGACTAGGTATGGTCATTATGAGTTTGTAGTGATGTCATTCGGGCTCACTAACGCGCCAGCAGTATTTATGGAGTTGATGAATGGGATTTTCATCGACTTCTTAGACCAGTTTGTAGTAGTCTTCATCGACGACATTCTAGTTTACTCTAGAAGTCGAGAGGAGCATGCCGGGCACTTGAGGACAGTACTGCAGATTCTACAGGATAGTCAGCTATATGCTAAACTATCCAAGTGTGAGTTCTGGATGTCAGAGGTGGCATTCCTAGGCCATGTAGTGACTGCTGAGGGGATTAAGGTCGACCCAGCGAAGATTGAGTCAGTGTCATCTTGGCAACCTCCAAAGAATGTTAAGGAGGTTCGCAGCTTCCTTGGATTGGCAGGTTATTACCGTCGGTTTGTGGAAGGGTTTTCTCTGATTGCCCGACCACTTACTTCCCTCCTAAGGAAGACTACTCGGTTCGTCTGGTCTGAGCCGTGTCAGCAGAGTTTTGATGAGCTGAAGAGGAGATTGACGTCTGCTCCGATCTTAGCACAGCCTGAGGGTACAGAGGACTTCGTAGTGTACAGTGACGCATCCAAGTTGGGCTTGGGGTGTGTCTTGATGCAGAGGGGTAAGGTTATAGCATATGCGTCTCGACAGTTGAAGACGTATGAAGAGAACTACCCCACTCATGACCTGGAGTTAGCAGCAGTAGTGCACGCTCTTAAGATCTGGCGTCATTACCTCTATGGAGCGACCTGTCAGATCTTCACAGACCATAAGAGTCTGAAGTACATATTCACTCAGCGGGAGTTGAATAACCGCCAGAGACGGTGGCTAGAGTTGATCAAGGATTTCGACCTTGAGATACTTTACCACCCCGGAAAGGTGAATGTAGTTGCTGACGCTTTGAGTCGGAAGACGCCTCAGGAGAAGGCGATAGCTCGGTTGACAGTACAGCCACAGTTACAAAGAGACTTAGCTTGGTTGGAGGTAGAGATCCAGTTCCCCAATACAGCTCATCAGTTAGCCACCTTAGAGTTACTTCCTGACCTGTTGGGTGAGATCCGACAGAAGCAGGAGACCTGTCCGACTTTGATCCGGATCCGAGACCGGATGTCACGAGATGAGGCACCTCAGTTCACTATTGGTGCCGATGGAGTGATGAGACGACAGGACCGTGTCTGTGTGCCATCAGACAGTGAGCTGAGACAGAGGATACTAGGTGAGGCTCATGCTACACCGTACTCCGTACATCCAGGAGCGAGTAAGATGTATAAGGACGTGAGACGTTCCTTCTGGTGGGGCGGGTTGAAGCCCGATGTGGCCCGTTATGTAGCTCAGTGTGCGACCTGTCAGCAGGTCAAGATTGAGCACCGTAGATCCGGAGGAGAGCTACACCCACTTCCAGTACCACATTGGAAGTGGGAAGACATTTCTATGGATTTCGTCACCGGATTGAGGCTCAGCAGAGGTTTTGATGCCATTTGGGTAGTAGTAGACCGTCTGACGAAGACCACACGTTTCATTCCGATTAAGGAAACGTGGCCGGTAAGTCGCCTAGCAGAGGAGTTCACCAGGCATATTGTGAGACTCCATGGAGTACCGAGGACTATCGTCTCCGACAGGGATGGACGTTTTACCTCGAGGTTCTGGCAGCAGGTACATACTGCTCTGGGTACGAGTCTTCACTTTACCACGGCCTACCACCCACAGACAGACGGTCAGTCAGAGAGGACCATCCAGACCCTAGAGGACATGTTGCGGGCATGTGTGCTAGATTGGGGACAGGTATGGCCAGATCACCTCCCACTAGTAGAGTTTTCATATAATCACAGCTGGCATGCGTCTATTGGGATGGCACCTTACGAGGCTTTGTACGGACGGAGATGTCATACGCCGCTATGTTGGGATGAGCCCAGCAAGGCTGATGGAGTTGTACCAGATAAGATACAGGACGACATCGCCCGGATTGCCTTAGTCCGGGAAAGGATGTTAGCAGCTCAGAGTCGTCAGAAGTCCTACGCCGACAAAAGGCGTCGACCTTTAGAGTTTAGAGTAGGTGCACAGGTGTGGTTGAGAGTGTCACCTACGAGAGGAGTTAGACGTTTCGGCATTAAGGGGAAGCTGAGTCCCCGGTATGTCGGCCCATTTGAGATCGTAGAGAGAGTCGGAGAGGTTGCCTACCGACTAGCACTGCCACCGAGACTAGAGGGAGTACACCCAGTTTTTCATGTATCTCAGTTGCGAGAGTACATACCGGACCCTAGACACATCATCAGTCATGGGGATTTGATAGTTGAGCCAGACCACACTTTTGTGGAGTATCCGGTAGCCGTCCTAGAGCGTAGCGTTAGGCGCCTGCGTTCTAAGGAGATACCGATGCTGAGGATTCAGTGGTCTAGACGAGGAGTTGATGAGGCTACCTGGGAGACAGAGGAGAGCATTAGACGTAATTACCCTGAGTTCTGTGCGGAGTTAGCCGCTACCTCAGTACCGACGGGTTAGTACTAAGACGAGACTTTATATGATTTTTGTGATTATATGTTTAAATGATTGTTTATGTCTATGTGCTTGATGACGTGAGTAGTTGCTTACTAGAATATATTTCTCGAGGGGAAATGTATGGGGTAGATACCTTATCCTAAGTTTCGGGACGAAACTTATTTTAAGGGGGTACTAATGTAAAATCCGGAATTTTTATTCCGTCTATTTCCGTTATAAATTAGATCTCGATCAGTTGATCCATATCCGTCTACTTAGTTAGACACATTATTATAAAATTTATCATTTTATGTAGATTTCCTTCACATAAAATGATGGAATCCTTTAAAAGTTTATCATTTTATGTAGCTTCCCCTTCACATAAAATGATAGGATCTTTATAAAATTTATCTTTTTAGGTAGCTTACCTTCACATAAAATAATAAGTTTAGCTCTAATTTAGAATATGACAAGGTCCGGACAAGTCTGTGACGAAGCTGTGACAAGGTCCAGACAAGTCTGTGATGAAGCTGTGACAAGGCCAGACAAGGCCGTGACGAAGCTGTGACAAGGCCAGACAAGGCTGTGACGAGTCTGTGACAAGCCCAGACAAGGCTGTGACGAGTCTGTGACAAGCCCAGACAAGCTGTTGACAGCCCAGTCGCCAGCAGCCTTGTCCGCTCCAGCCAGCAGCCCAGTCGCCAGCTGCTTGTCCGCTCCAGCCAGCAGCCCAGTCGCCAGCTGCTTGTCCGCTCCAGCCAGCAGCCCAGTCGCCAGCTGCTTGTCCGCTCCAGCCAGCAGCCCAGTCGCCAATCCAGCAGCACACTCCAGCCCATTCCGCAGGCCCAACCGGAAGCAAAAGGAGAAGCAAGCCCAGCTGTGTTATAACAGTTTCAACGTGGGATTTAATGCTGGGAGAGAGCTGATGCAGTTGCCATAAAAGGCTCCTAAAATCACGCTGAAGAATCTCTCACCTTCCTTCCATTTCACGTCCACATTCAGAAGCCACAATTCCCTTTTTGCTGATCGAAACCTCCAACGTTACAGCTGCCTCACGTCCCAGCCGGTGCACACAACACTCCTGCGTTTCCATCCTTCTACACCCACGCCCCAGCCTCCACTTCACTTCTGCGTTTCTTGCCTTCTGCACACGTCCAGTCCAGAAGCAACGTACTTCACGCAGATTCTGTGTATTTCGGTAAGGATTAATCTCCCATTCATCTTCACCTCTTAATCTAGTCGTTCATGAATGCCTGCGATAACAACTCCGTCTCGACCATTCCGTGACAGTAGCAAGGCTGGAAGAGTTGGCCAATCCGTGTAGTAGTAGAAGACACCTCAGCCAGTAGAGGTTGAAGAGGTGAGTCTTTCTGCAGTCCCAATCCTTGCCTCTAGAAGTTAGTGTATAATCTTATGTATGTATACTATTTCCGTAATGCCAGAATGATGAACTGCTTTAGTCGGACTTGAACATAGGTGTGACCTTGTGTAGCTGCTGAGTATATAGACCGAAGGATAGGAACAAAGGACTGCTGTAAGTATGAAAAACAGAAATAAGAGGGCTGCTGTAATTCATTTTATTTCCTTCAGCTTTTAGGTTACCAACAGCCCATCTTGTCGATCAATTATAAAACGTTTGGATAAAGATCCACCGTTGAATTTTGGATATGTTGTAGACGGATATATGTAGTTTAGCATATTAAAATTTGGGGAGAAATGAACGGTCGGATTGAAAGTTATGAGCTCCCGAAGTTAGGTAGTTGAGTAGTTTTGGTAAACTTGAATTTTGGCTAAGTATAGGATATTAGAGTGAAGGAACCGACTTTGTGAATTATTATAAAAATATCCGCTGAACAGTTTGGAGAAATTCTTTCTTCTAAGGTTAGATAGAACCTCATAGATGATCTAGAGATTTAATTCGGAAATTTTTCAAGTTGTTAAGAATTTTATATTTAGAGCCGAAGTTAAACCTTTTTCGATTCTTCCGGAAAATAGAAACATAGGAAAAATGTCAGTTTAGAACCAAATAAAATTCTAGGAGTTAGGATATAAATTTAGAACTTCAAATAGGAGTTTGGACATGAATTTTAGGGTTCTCGAGAAAATCGGAACCAAGGGTAAAATGGTCATTTTACCCTAAAACTAATACTGTAACTAGTACGTCTTAATACTTTTGATCGTAGAAGTTTGAGACTTCTATCTACGTGAAAGTGTGCTAATACACTTATCGCCTTTGACAGGCAACTGAGTGGTTACAGCTTACAGAGCGAGTGGTTTATAAAGAGTCGAGCGTTATAACAGGTAAGTCCTTTGGGCTTACTTAGCTGACTACTAAATATGAGTATAAATGATGATGGTGGTGTGTGATTGACATGTTTGAGAGATAGGTTGTGATATATAAATACCGACCTGTATTTTGGCCTAAGAGTAACGGGCGGTGGCATTCCGCTCAGTAGCTCGCGGGACGCTGGGGGTTTCTTTCGGGACTAGTCCACACATGGTTTGTAGTGATGCTACCAAAGGAAGTCAGCTAGACCTACACCAGTTGGATAAGGAACGGAGGCGAGAACTAATAATAGTTCTCGTGCCACAACTTAAATTGAATAATGTGAATCACTTAAACAATAGATAATAATTGGTTGAGTGCCAGCATGATGTTTGTTTATTTTTATTTCTGCTTGTGTTTGTGCTGTTATCATTTTGCTTATATTTGGATAGTTAGCTAACTGTTGATATGTTGTTTAGATTTGACACAGGTTAGAGCAGATGCCGAGTGATCCAGATGGTAGTGGTCAGCCGGGGTGTCGTACTTTAGGACGTTTTGCAGTTTTTGCATTTGTGGGTTTTACAGTTGAACATTGTTTCCTTTCGTACTTTGTTATATTACTTTTCCGGCTGTAGTTGATCTGGTCACATTCATGCATTGTTAAAAACTATTTTATGATTTCTGGTTTTTCCTTATCTGTGCCTTGTTGTAAGATCTCGTTAAGTTGTTGTCAAACTAAGGTCGGGACCCACTGTGCGGTCCTAACCAGTAACTCCCTAAGTTGTAAAATTTGGGGTGTTACAGCTGTTTTTTCTTATCTCGAGGCCCCCTGTAGATCAGGTAGCGACCTCTGAGGCCCCCTGTAGATCAGGTAGCGACCTCGTCCCCCGGAAACCCGTGCGGGACCCAGTTGGGCTAATTAATCAATTACCATCCTATATTATCACTTTCATATCATAACTCAGTTTCATGCTTTTATCATATTCTTCCATCATATTCTTTCCATTATCGTCTCATATACCTCATGCATGCTTTCATAAGGAATATTGATGCGCCCTTGACCCCTATGTCCCAACATGAGGAAGACGAGGCACTCCGGGTTCGCTCCGATGGACCGCTCACCCGTTCACGTGCTAAGGCAATCGCCCAAGCTACCGGCTCCATCATTAGCCGCACCATTGCTTGTCACGGACCCATTGGATGCAAACCGTGTCTCTACGCCACAATGACTTGAAGCTTGTCAAGCCGGCACCATTCCGGCGCATTTTCCGCATTTTCCGTAATTTAGCGTTTTGTAATAATAAGTCTTTTTATTTTCGGAATATTAATTTCCGGGACTTTATTTCCGGGTATTAATTTTCCGAATTTAAGATTAGACTTTTGGTTTCGGAATTTAATTCGGAAACTTAATTCCGAACTTAAATTCTCAACCTTTCATTTTTAGGTGTTTCATTCCGGAACTTAAATTCCGACTTTATTTCCGTCATTTAATTTCCGACTCTTTGTATAGCCTTCATCCACTATATAAGGTGATGCTTGGCTCATTTGTAAAGCATGTTCAATTTGATTAAGTAAAGAGAAGTATTTTCCTCCAACTTACTTGAGCATCAATCCCTCTTCCAACCCTCTCAAAGTTCTTCTTTTGGATCTTCGATCCAAACTCAACCACATTCGAGGGTTCTTCAAGAACCAACTCAACCGACCCACTTCGAGGTTTGATCGATCAATCTAGATCGACTCAATCATACAACTTCCGCCTCCATCTCTAAGCTTCCGCAACCCATCTTCAATTGCATTCGCACTTCAACTAAGGAGTAGTTGAGCTTCAGCTTGATCTAGATCCGGAATCATTCATTGACGTGTCCAAGGACGCATCAAATTGGCATCAGAGCAAAGGGATCTAAGCTAAGTTATCTTTACTCTTGTTTTTGTGCGTTATTATATTCATCCTTTTTGCCTTTTGTTCATCACCATCTTCATCTTGTTCTTCGCATCTTCATCCACGTTCTTGAAAATTTTTTTTTCTCAATCCATTTTGCAAAGCAAATTTAGGAGATTTTTGGTTTGCCATCAAACCATTAATCAACAAAACATTTTTCCTTACCCAATCCGACATTTTTGTTAATCAATTTCACCATTTTCTTGGGATTTTTTTGTTGACAAAATCGGATATCACGCCTTTTGATATTCCAAAAACCAAAAACAAAGCAAAAACTCTTAAAAAACGGATTTGTTTCAAAGAAAAGTGGATTCATCTCTTGCATTCCAAAGGTTGCATTCAAAAGTTTCAAAAAGAAACATTTCCACAAAAACACAAGTAAAAGACATCCGGCAAACCGGTCCATCCGAAAAATCGGATTTTTGAAAAGGTCAAAGACCAAAGCAAGTAAAACTTGCCGATAAACGATCCGTCCATTTCTTACCTCTCCATTTTCTCACAAGTTGCAAATTTTTCTCTTGAAATTGTGTGCATTTTGGTTCAAATTTGTTGGATTTACCTTCCTTGCCTAACCGCCAAACGGCTTTCCCAAAGGTAGAACCCTAACGCACTTGAACTTGGGTAACGTTGACTTATCTTGTCACCTTGCTCATTTGATTGCTTGCAAATTTGTGTCCAATCTTGGAGTTATGACTAACGTCACAATTGAAAATTCTCAGGAATCTAGTGACAGGCATGAGATCACTACTTTGACCGAAGAAAATGCCTCCCTAAGGCAAGAGCTTGAAACATTGAAGGCCCAAATGCTTGCCCTTACGACCGCTCCACCGAATCCACATGGCACCTTGGTCGATGCTTCCACGTCCGATGGACGTCGCAAAGGCAAAGGTATCTTGGGAGCCGAACCATCTAACGGTCGACGGCTTGCCTCCGTCATTGAAAACCACGGTCCCTCCCAAAACGACGGTCATGAGTCCCACAATGAAGGTGACGAGAACCCTGACCCTTCTCCAAATGATTTGCTATATGTTGACACGGAGAACAGGCACAAGCGTTATGAGCACAACCGACGTAAGTATGGCACTTCCCCTCCTCCATCTAGTGCCCAACGCACCAACCGTCCCTCCCGGATTGATGACCGGTACAATCATCAAACAAATGACCGCTCTCAACGTCCCGAGAATGATCGGTCCGGACAACGCCGCCAACGGCATAGCCGGCAACCGATGTATCATGATTATGAAGAGTATGATGAACGAGATGACTTTGACGAGTTCTCCGATGATGAGTCGGACTTGGAACGGGTGGCACATGTCCGTCCATGGCACCCACCCATCCGAGAGCCTTTTGAGAACCAGGATCGAGGAGATGAATGGTTACCTCCTCCTAACCCACAAAGGCGTGCACCACATAACCATGGGCGCCAAAGGCATAACGATGGCCACCGGCGAGCCCATCACGAAGACGCCTATATAGCACCACCCCGACCGGATCCCTACCGAGCTCGTAGGGAAGGTAAGGTTAAATTTCCGGTATTTTATGGTGAATATGATCCTTGTGCGTTTCTTGATTGGGCACAGGATATGAAAAGAGCTCTCAAGCATTGCCATTATGAAGAGTACGAGAAAATCGAAGCGGCGACACTTTACTTTGAAGGTGATGCAAAATCTTGGTGGAACCGGTACGAGACCAACCGTGAGAACCGAGGATGGGCACCGGTTGCGATATTTGATCAATTGATCTATGTCATGACTAAGAAGTACGTGCCCGACGACTTCAAAAACGACATGCGGTTGCAAATTGCCGAATTCCAACAAGGAAGCCTTACTCCGGTGGCTTACTTAGCCAAGCTGGAGGACATGCATATGAAGGCCGGCATTTCGGCCTCCGCCTCCGCCCTTCGAACCAAATTCATGAGCGGCCTAAATCCGTCAATCCGGCGCCCCCTCGAGATTGTCCCATACAAGGACTTGGGAGCCTTATGTCATGCCGCCATGAAACTTCACAAGCAACAACTGGAAACGCCTCGATACTCAAGGTATAACTCTTCCACTAGTCAATACTCTTATACCACTAATTCTCGTTCTCGAGATGTTTCTAGTCCCCAAGATTCCGGAGCCGCTAAAGGATCACCACGGATGAGTCAACCCACCCGGCAAGCGGCTACCGAGAAACCACCATACCGTGGCACCGTTGCTCCACCACAAACGCCTCCGGGCCGACCCCAACAAGGATCTCAAACGGTGGCCCGCCCAAGAGAACCCGTGTGTTTCAAATGTAGCGGGTTTGGTCATGTCCAACGTGATTGCCCGAACACCAAGCGGGTGATGTTTGCCAACCCATCATATGACGATGGCGAAGAGGATTATAATGGTGATATCCTCTTGGAAGATGACCAAGATGCCGACCCATACTATGGCATGGAGCCATGCGACGACCAACTTGCTTGCGGTCCGGCACAACCAGGTAAGTTTGCTCTTGTCTCTCGTCGCATTCTTGCTATAAAAGAGCATCTCCCTATTGACCAACGCGAGAATCTCTTCCACTCTCGTTGCTTGGTCAATGACACTAGTCTCTCTCTTATAATCGATGGGGGTTCGTGTTGTAATATTATCAACGAAAAAGTGGTGAAACACTTTAAGTTGCCTACAACCCCCCACCCACAACCTTACGGACTCCAATGGATTTCCGATAAGGCAAGTGACACCGTCACACAACAAGCGTGGGTGACGTTTTCTATTGGCGCCTATGTTGATAAGGTCCTTTGTGATGTTATCAAAATGGACGCCACACATGTATTGTTGGGACGACCATGGCAATTTGACCGAAAAACTTTTCATGATGGTTATCTCAACCGTTACATGTTCCAATACAATGGAAAACGGATCACACTTTTGCCTATGACTCCACAGGAAATTTTAGTTGACTATGCAGAACGAAAGAGGTAACAAGTGATCGATAACACCACTACACCGCCGGCCACATCGGACCCTTCTCGTCGTTCTCCCGATGTTGTGGATGTGCCTACTTCCGGTTCCCGTAATTCCGGCCATAAGGGTAATGCTACCGAAGCAAGAGGTAGTAGGAGCATTGTCCCGACACATGCACCTCCGGTTCCTACCATTCAAGGGCGATGTGAGCCCCGAATTCTTTTGGCCCGACGACATGACTTGACACCGGTCATGGAAGGTAAGTTTCCTTGTTTCTTACTTGTCCCTTTTTGTTTATCTATTTCCCATGACCCTAGTAATGTGCCGCACGAGGTGTCCTTGTTGTTGTCCGAATTTCAGGACATCTTGACCGACAAACTACCACCCGGCTTGCCACCAATCCGAGGAATTGAGCACCAAATCGATTTGGTGCCCGGCGCGTCTTTGCCCAACCGTGCCGCTTACCGTGCAAGTCCGGAGGAGACCAAGGAGCTACAACGCCAAGTCCAAGAGCTCCTAGACCGGGGCTATGTCCGTGAGTCCTTGTCTCCATGTGCCGTGCCGGTCATACTTGTGCCCAAGAAAGACGGATCTTGGCGGATGTGTGTAGATTGCCGAGCCATCAATCAAATCACCGTCAAGTATCGTCATCCGATTCCGCGCCTTGATGATATGTTGGACGAGCTCCATGGCGCCACTATCTTCTCCAAGATCGATCTCTGGAGCGGATACCATCAAATCCGCATGGCCGAAGGTGATGAATGGAAGACGGCTTTCAAGACGAAGCATGGCCTCTACGAGTGGCTTGTCATGCCATTTGGCCTCTCCAACGCACCATCCACCTTCATGCGCCTCATGAATCACGTCTTGCGCAAATTTATGGGTATTTTCGTAGTAGTTTACTTTGATGATATCCTTGTCTTTAGTAACTCTTTGGATGCCCACATCGAGCACCTTCGCCAAGTGCTCGAGTGCCTTAGACAAGAGCAATTATATGTCAATTTGGAGAAATGTGTCTTTTGCTCGGACACCACAATTTTTCTTGGCTATGTCGTGTCTAAGGACGGACTACGAGTGGACGAATCAAAAGTTCGCGCCATTCGGGAGTGGCCTACTCCTACTACGGCCACCATGGTTCGAGCCTTTCTCGGCTTAGCGGGTTTCTATCGACGCTTTGTCAAGGACTTTAGCTCGATAGCGGCACCGCTACACGAGCTTACTAATAAAGGTGTCACATTTGAGTGGCGTGACACCCATGCTCGAGCGTTTGAGTCGCTCAAAGACCGTCTTTGTAATGCGCCACTACTCCAACTCCCAAACTTTTCGAAAACCTTCGAGGTGGAGTGTGACGCATCTAATGTAGGCATTGGGGGGGTTCTCCTACAAGAGAATCGACCCATTGCTTATTTTAGCGAAAAACTTTCCGGTCCCTCACTCAACTATCCAACCTATGACAAGGAACTATATGCTTTAGTTCGTTGTCTCAAAACATGGCAACACTACTTGTGGCCGAAGGAGTTCGTGATTCATTCGGATCATGCGGCTCTTTTGTATCTCAAGGGTCAAACTACTTTGAGTCGGCGTCATGCTAGTTGGGTAGAGTTTCTTGAGACCTTTCCTTATGTCATTCGACATAAGAAAGGTAAAGAGAATGTGGTAGCCGACGCCCTTTCTCGCCGATATATCCTTCTTGTGCATATGGACGCCAAGATCCATGTCTTTGCTCTTATCAAAGAGTTATATGCCACGGATCTTGACTTCAAGGATATATTTGCTCAATGCCTTGACCTCCGAGAGCATGAGTCTTTCTTTATTAACGATGGCTACTTATTCCGTGCGGACAAACTTTGTATCCCGCGCTCGAGTATTCGTCATTTGTTGATAAAGGAGGCCCATGAGGGTCGTGGTCACTTCGGTGCTACCAAGACTCTCGCCGCTCTACAAGAGCACTTCTTTTGGCCCCGCATGCGCAAGCATGTGACACGGTTTTGCACCAGTTGCATCACATGTCACCATGCAAAATCGCGCCAAGGTCCGGATGGATTGTATTCTCCTTTGCCTATACCAATGGGACCTTGGGAGGATCTTTCTATGGACTTTGTGGTTGGCCTACCCATGTCAAAACGAGGCAAAGACTCCATTTTTGTGGTAGTCGATCGTTTTTCAAAAATGGCACATTTTATTGCATGTAAGAGCACACAAAATGCTAGTGAAGTAGCTACCCTTTTCTTTGACAATGTTGTGCGCTTACATGGAATACCGCGTTCCATCCTTAGTGATCGGGACGTAAAGTTTGTGAGCCATTTTTGGAGAACCTTATGGGGGAAACTTGGAACCAACTTGTTGTTTTCAAGTAGCTATCATCCCCAAACCGATGGTCAAACGGAGGTGACCAATCGGACTCTAGGCGCTCTACTTAGAGCGACCCTTAGGAACAACCCACGCAAGTGGGAGGACTTACTTTCGATTGTGGAGTTTTCTTATAACAGGTCTCGACACTCGGCAACAAAGCTTTCACCCTTTGAAGTTGTCTACGGCCTTAATCCACACACCCCGATGGACTTCACTCCGCGTCCCCTCAAAGACGGAGAACACATCACCGGAGCAAGTCGTGCCGCTCACATCATTGAGCTTCATGAGCGGACTAGGACACAACTCCAACGGCGTGCCGATCAACTTGCCACACAACGCAACAAAGGGCGCCGTCCAATGTCATTCGAGCCCGGTGATCTAGTTTGGCTCCACTTAAGGAAGGAGCGTTTTCCATCCCGCCGCAAAGGCAAGCTCTCGGACCGCGGTGATGGACCATTCCGCATCTTATCCCGCCATGGCCCGAATGCTTACAAGTTGGAGCTTCCGGACGACTATGGCGTGCACCCGACGTTCAATGTCAAGGACCTTGCACCATACATTGAGCCCCTATTTGACGAAGGTGAAACGGGGACGTTTCACATCCAAGATGGGGGGACTGATGCGCCCTTGACCCCTATGTCCCAACATGAGGAAGACGAGGCACTCCGGGTTCGCTCCGATGGACCGCTCACCCGTTCACGTGCTAAGGCAATCGCCCAAGCTACCGGCTCCATCATTAGCCGCACCATTGCTTGTCACGGACCCATTGGATGCAAACCGTGTCTCTACGCCACAATGACTTGAAGCTTGTCAAGCCGGCACCATTCCGGCGCATTTTCCGCATTTTCCGTAATTTAGCGTTTTGTAATAATAAGTCTTTTTATTTTCGGAATATTAATTTCCGGGACTTTATTTCCGGGTATTAATTTTCCGAATTTAAGATTAGACTTTTGGTTTCGGAATTTAATTCGGAAACTTAATTCCGAACTTAAATTCTCAACCTTTCATTTTTAGGTGTTTCATTCCGGAACTTAAATTCCGACTTTATTTCCGTCATTTAATTTCCGACTCTTTGTATAGCCTTCATCCACTATATAAGGTGATGCTTGGCTCATTTGTAAAGCATGTTCAATTTGATTAAGTAAAGAGAAGTATTTTCCTCCAACTTACTTGAGCATCAATCCCTCTTCCAACCCTCTCAAAGTTCTTCTTTTGGATCTTCGATCCAAACTCAACCACATTCGAGGGTTCTTCAAGAACCAACTCAACCGACCCACTTCGAGGTTTGATCGATCAATCTAGATCGACTCAATCATACAACTTCCGCCTCCATCTCTAAGCTTCCGCAACCCATCTTCAATTGCATTCGCACTTCAACTAAGGAGTAGTTGAGCTTCAGCTTGATCTAGATCCGGAATCATTCATTGACGTGTCCAAGGACGCATCAAATATCAAGTCATCATCATCGTCTCACTCATATACATATAAGCATGCATACAATCATAACAAACATATATATACACTCAAGCATGCATAAAATCATAGCATATTAAATACATAACATATATTAAGCAAGTGTAATTCATATACACTTACCTCGCAGGTAAGAACAATAAAACCTCGCAAACCAACTACTGAGTCCGTTTCCCACTCGGACTATCCTCCTTTCTCGTATTTGGATACGCTCACAAAGAAGTAAGCTATAATTAAGCCGAACCCTTCAACAATACCTGTTGAAAATATCATATTCCTCGTATTAAACTTCTCGCTTCAAACACCAGTTAAATTCATTCCTTTGAATTTAATTAGCTTATAGCATTTTCTAGAATCCCAATTTAATTAATTAACCTTTAATTAATTAATTAAATTTCGCCAGAACAACGTTTTGCCCGCAGGCAATTTCTGAACCCACCTGTCATTAAATCTTAACAAACAAACAGCCCATACTCACCAGAATAAAGTAACGAGCATAATGGAATTTCCAATTATCCATTTTGGCAAGCCTAAGGTCAATTTAGGCTAAATCGCAATACGGAAAACGAATAAATTCATAACTTATTCGTTACTAACCCGATTGACGATCCGAAAGAAGATTCGGAATCACAACGACGCAGGCTACGCTCGGACACCATCAAATTCACCGGAATCTGAGCGACGGAACCTCCCTAGTATCATATATGCTCGACCAGACCTCCCCTTGCTCGGAAATGCAGAAACTCGGTACCAAAATGAAGAGAATGAAGAGAGGAATCCAAAAACTCAAACGGATTTGAAATCGGATTAGAAACGAAGAGTAGATCTGAGTTTGAAGGTTGAGAGAAATCAGAGCTTTTACGAGGAAACGTGAAAGAAAATGAATTAATAAACGATATTTCAGCTATTTATAGCGAAGACGATAATTATCCTTTAGCGGAGTCGATAATTATCCTTTTACCGATCCGGAAGCGGTTTAAGCCCCTTTCTCCAAACTTCTCGAAATTGGAATAATAAATCTGGAATATTGTATGGATAATTATTCTGCAATTGTTTCGAAAAACGCGTATTCCTAAGCCGTCTTTCTTAGCCGCTAAGAAACAAAATAGCGACTCTTTTAGCCATTTTGCCTTTTCATGTTTTTTCATATCTAGGACATGTCCGATGTCCTGATCATTTCTCTCAACTGCATTTTTATTAATTGAAGCTCCCAAATGCTCCAAATAATACCGGGGTGTAATATCATCTAGGAGCTGGTTACCTCGAGAGGTATCTCGTGTTAAAACGGATTTAATTTCCTAAATTACTCGATTAGGTCATCTTCGATTTTTGACTGTTACAAATATCTCCCACTTTAAGAAATTTCGTCCCGAAATTTAAGAAAGGACGTAGAACCAAACTCGTAGATGTATCAAAAGGATGCACAACCGGATCACAATTTCTCGAGGTTTTTACTTAAAAAGGTAGGGGTATTTCGCTTTCATATCTCGTTCGGTCTCCCATGTAGCCTCTCGAGCTGAATGATGTCCCCATCTGACCTTCACCATCGGAATCTCCTTGTTTCTCAATCTTCGAACCTGCCTACCTAAAACCTCAACTGGTTCTTCTGGGTAGGACAAGTTCTCAGATACTTCTATCTCAGGTTCGGGAATGATATGACTCGGATCTGACCTATACCTCCGTAGCACCGATACATGAAAGACGTCATGTAATCTTGATAACTCTGGTGGTAACGCCAACCTATACGCAAGTGGTCCGATCTTCTCTAAGATCTCATATGGACCAATGTATCTCGGTGTTAACTTCCCATGCCTACCAAATTTCATAACTCCCCTCCAAGGAGATACCTTCAAAAACACTCTATCGCCTATCTCATATGTCATCTCTCGTCTACGGTGATCAAAGTAGCTCTTCTGACGATCTTGTGCTGCCTTCAAGCAGTGCTTTACTACTTGTACTTTCTGTATTGTCTGTTGTACAAGTTCAGGACCCTCTATACGTCGCATGCCCTCAAAATCCCAACATACAGGTGTGCGACACTTCCTTCCATACAAGGCCTCGTAAGGGGCCATACCAATACTTGAATGGAAACTGTTATTATACGCAAATTCGAGCAATGGCAGGTTAGAATCCCAGTTACCTCTAAGCTCCAAAACACAAGATCTCAATATCTCCTCCAAGGTCTGAATTGTTCTCTCTGATTGTCCATCTGTCTGTGGATGAAATGCTGTACAGAAATGCAATCTTGTACCTAAGGCAGTTTGCAGACTTCCCCAGAAATGCGAGGTAAACCTCGGATCTCTATCGGATACAATCGATACAGGGACTCCGTGCAGTCGAACAATCTCTCTCACATACAACTCTGCCAGCTCATACAAAGAGTTATCTTGTCTCATCGGTAAGAAGTGGGCAGATTTCGTCAATCTGTCTGCAATCACCCATACCGTGTCATTCTTTCTAAAAGTCCTAGGAAGTCCAACCACAAAATCCATTGTAATCCGCTCCCACTTCCACTCAGGAACTGATAAAGATTGTAATTTTCCTGCTGGTGCTTGGTGTTCAGCTTTCACTTGTTGGCACACTAGACATCGAGCTACAAAATCAGCTACCTCTCGTCTCATCCTGGGCCACCAATAGATCTTCCTCAGGTCATTAAACATCTTCGTACTCTCAGGATGCATGGAATACCTCGAGGAGTGTGCCTCTTCAAGTAGCTTCTTCTTTAACTCCTCAATGTTGGGCACGCATATCCGTGTACTTCTGTATAACACTCCTTGATCAGACAACTGGAAGTGTGTAGTGGTAGCATCTCCCACTTTAGCTTTCAACTTCTTCAGTGTAGCATCCTCATCTTGTCTAGTTGAAATCTCATCGAGAATCAACGGTCTAACCTGAATGTTCGCTATCAACTCGGATCCTCTTACATCCATCTCTACTCTCATAACTCTGAGAGCTAATAGATGCTCAAGTTTGTAGTTGACCTTACCACCTTGGTCACTGCTCTTTCTGCTGAGAGCGTCAGCTACCACATTCGCCTTTCCTGGATGGTACTCTATAGTGCAATCATAATCCTTGAGTAACTCTATCCATCTTCTCTGCCTCAGATTCAGATCCCTTTGAGTGGGAATATACTTCAGGCTTTTATGGTCGGTAAACACCGGAAATGTATCACCATAAAGATAGTGCCTCCAGGTCTTAAGAGCATGAACTATAGCAGCAAGCTCTAGGTCGTGTGTAGGGTAGTTCTGCTCATGAGGTCTCAACTGTCTAGATGTATATGCTATTACCTTCCCTTCCTGCATTAGAACTCCTCCTAAGCCACTCCCAGATGCGTCGGTGTAAACCACAAAGTTACCCTTATCTAAGGGTACAGCCAGAATAGGGAACGTAGTCAATCTTTTCTTAAGTTCTTCAAAGCTCTCTTGACAACTGTTATCCCATATAAACTGCTGATTCTTTTTTAGCAAGTTAGTCAATGGGCGCGCGATAATCGAGAAGTTCTTTACAAACCTCCTGTAATAACCCGCCAGTCCTAAGAAGCTGCGAATCTCCGTAATGCTCTTCGGAATTTCCCATTCTGTAATAGCCTTGATCTTGGATGGATCAGGTTGTATACCATCTCGTGATATCACATGCCCTAGAAAGGCAATCTGATCCGTCCAAAACTCGCACTTGCTGAACTTCGCATACAATTGTCTCTCCCTCAAAATCCCTAAGATACGTCTCAGATGTTCTCTATGAGTATCTGCATCTCGGGAATATATCAAGATATCATCAATGAAGACCACGACAAACTGATCTAGATAAGGTTGGAAGATCGAGTTCATCAACGCCATGAATGCTGCAGGTGCATTCGTCAACCCAAAAGGCATAACTGTAAACTCATAGTGTCCATACCGAGTACGAAAAGTTGTCTTCGGTATTGAATTCTCTGCTATCCTCAACTGCCAGTATCCCGATCGAAGGTCAATCTTTGAAAATACTATAGCACCCCTTAATTGATCAAGCAAGTCCTCTATCCTCGGTAAGGGATACTTGTTCTTGATTGTGATTTTGTTCAGCTGACGGTAGTCTATGCACAATCGTAAGCTACCATCTTTCATCTTCACAAAAAGCACTGGTGCACCCCAAGGACAAATACTCGGGCGTATAAAACCCTTCTCGAGCAACTCTTCTAGCTGTTTCTTCAATTCCTTTAGCTCTAGCGGAGCCATCCTGTAAGGAGCAATTGATATCGGTGCTGCACCGGGTAATGTCTCAATCTCAAAGTCTACCTCTCTACTCGGAGGTAAACCAGGTAAATCATCAAGGAAAACTTCAGGAAATTCTCTGACAACATCCACCTCAGATACTCCGGGGCTAACAATAGCAGAATCAGACACACTAGCCAGATAAGCCTGACACCCTTCCCGAAGTAACCTAAAAGTTGTTACTGCAAATATGAGGCAAGTAGGAATAACATTCCTCTCAACAGTGAAAATCACCTCTCTTAACCTATCTATCTCTGTGGTGACTTCTTTGTAAAACAATTAACCAAAGCTATATGAGTGGATGAGCAATCCATTACTAGCATCACATCAAACTCTCTCAAGAAATCATCCCCATGTCAGCATTGGCGGTATACTACGGCCATTAGGGACCGTGTCCCACCAATCTCTATCTACTCCCTCAAGCAAGGATATATCATATTGTACACGTCTCTCATTAGCGTAGATAACTCCATCTAGAATGGACACAGTGTTCCTCAATCACTCATCCATTACCAATGGATCAGTAGTCCCCTCAAACGACTTTGCCCCTTGGCGGCAAATCTTCTCAAAATTCTTGTCCATCTTTACTAGAATAATACCCGCTTGAGACACCGTTGTGTCTATGGTGGTATAACTTCTCTCAAATATTTCACTAAATTAGGTATACCAACCATATCCGATGGTGGTAGTGATATTGGCTAAACTGGCACCTTAGGGTGCTCCTGGTCATTTCTACCCTGAGCATGTACACACTCAGTCGACCCTTTGGCTGTGCTCCGCCATCTAAAAGAAAAAGAAACTTTCAAAAGCTTTTCAGAAAACTTCCCACAACCCAAGCCAAGGAATCATATCCCTGCTCTGATACCAACCAAATGTGACACCTCCTATTTCATTTCTAGTTGATTACCAATTAATTAACCCTGTTTAAAACAATAAGTAGAAAAGCGGAAAAGCGGAAAACGTAATTTTTTTTTAAAACTTTATCTTGCAGTCATCATAACATATATACATACTAACATATGTCATAAAACCCTGTTTAACAAAAACACAACTGTTTTAAAACCATACAAAACATCCTAGGCGGTAGCATCCCATAACAGCCCACCTGATATGATCTCAAATCCAGGTGTTGGGTCCAACGTCCTTGCCTTGATCAGGCCGAGTCTGAGTAGCTGCAAAAATATGTGGATATAACAACAATGAGTCACACGCTCAGTAAGGGTATACAAATCGCACTCTCCCAATATATATAAGTATCTAATATCCCGTCCCCAAAGGACACTCTATACCCTTCCTCACATTTCAGAGCACGCATACATATCCACATTCACATATAATTCCACCACCATTCATATCACATTTCACATAAACATTCAAGCATGTTATCACACATCACATATAATTCCACAAACATTCAGATCACATTTCACATAAACATTCAAGCATGTTATCACACATCACATATAAACATACCATCTCGTATAAACATCTCATATCATCTCATCACATATAAATAATCATAACATAACATATAACATGCTAGACTTGATCGCATCGATGCATAGGTGATAATTAACTAACTAGCTCCAACTGATCGTACGATATATTTTCTCATTGCTTTCGTATTTCTTTTCTTTCTTTCTTTTTTTTTCTTTCGGTTGGCCAACCCGATAGCGTCATAGGCCCCCTGTAGATCAGGTAGCGACCTCGGCCATCTGTCCTAAGACCCCCTGTAGATCAGGTCGCGATCTTGGACTATTTTTCTTATCTTGAGGCCCCCTGTAGATCAGGTAGCGACCCCTGGTTGTTTTTTCTTATCTCGAGGCCCCCTGTAGATCAGGTAGCGACCTCTGAGGCCCCCTGTAGATCAGGTAGCGACCTCGTCCCCCGGAAACCCGTGCGGGACCCAGTTGGGCTAATTAATCAATTACCATCCTATATTATCACTTTCATATCATAACTCAGTTTCATGCTTTTATCATATTCTTCCATCATATTCTTTCCATTATCGTCTCATATACCTCATGCATGCTTTCATAAGGAATATCAAGTCATCATCATCGTCTCACTCATATACATATAAGCATGCATACAATCATAACAAACATATATATACACTCAAGCATGCATAAAATCATAGCATATTAAATACATAACATATATTAAGCAAGTGTAATTCATATACACTTACCTCGCAGGTAAGAACAATAAAACCTCGCAAACCAACTACTGAGTCCGTTTCCCACTCGGACTATCCTCCTTTCTCGTATTTGGATACGCTCACAAAGAAGTAAGCTATAATTAAACCGAACCCTTCAACAATACCTGTTGAAAATATCATATTCCTCGTATTAAACTTCTCGCTTCAAACACCAGTTAAATTCATTCCTTTGAATTTAATTAGCTTATAGCATTTTCTAGAATCCCAATTTAATTAATTAACCTTTAATTAATTAATTAAATTTCCCAAGAACAACGTTTTGCCCGCAGGCAATTTCTGAACCCACCTGTCATTAAATCTTAACAAACAAACAGCCCATACTCACCAGAATAAAGTAACGAGCATAATGAAATTTCCAATTATCCATTTTGGCAAGCCTAAGGTCAATTTAGGCTAAATCGCAATACGGAAAACGAATAAATTCATAACTTATTCGTTACTAACCCGATTGACGATCCGAAAGAAGATTCGGAATCACAACGACGCAGACTACGCTCGGACACCATCAAATTCACCGGAATCTGAGCGACGGAACCTCCCTAGTATCATATATGCTCGACCAGACCTCCCCTT
Source organism: Fagopyrum homotropicum (assembly GCA_033239125.1). Lineage (NCBI taxonomy): Eukaryota > Viridiplantae > Streptophyta > Magnoliopsida > Caryophyllales > Polygonaceae > Fagopyrum > Fagopyrum homotropicum. Next base: position 6,788,022 of record BSWB01000005.1, on the reverse strand, counting down.
GCTCGGAAATGCAGAAACTCGGTACCAAAATGAAGAGAATGAAGAGAGGAATCCAAAAACTCAAACGGATTTGAAATCGGATTAGAAACGAAGAGTAGATCTGAGTTTGAAGGTTGAGAGAAATCAGAGCTTTTACGAGGAAACGTGAAAGAAAATGAATTAATAAACGATATTTAAGCTATTTATAGCGAAGACGATAATTATCCTTTAGCGGAGTCGATAATTATCCTTTTACCGATCCGGAAGCGGTTTAAGCCCCTTTCTCCAAACTTCTCGAAATTGGAATAATAAATCTGGAATATTGTATGGATAATTATTCCGCAATTGTTTCGAAAAACGCGTATTCCTAAGCCGTCTTTCTTAGCCGCTAAGAAACGAAATAGCGACTCTTTTAGCCATTTTACCTTTTCATGTTTTTTCATATCTAGGACATGTCCGATGTCCTGATCATTTCTCTCAACTGCATTTTTATTAATTGAAGCTCCCAAATGCTCCAAATAATACCGGGGTGTAATATCATCTAGGAGCTGGTTACCTCGAGAGGTATCTCGTGTTAAAACGGATTTAATTTCCTAAATTACTCGATTAGGTCATCTTCGATTTTTGACTGTTACAGGTATGTTTGTGGCGACAGCATACCTGAGGTGATCGTTACTGATCGAGAATTAGGTCTTATTAAGGCCTTAGGTATTGTGTTTTCGGATGTGAAACATATGTTATGTACATGGCATATAAAGACCAACATCGATCAACGTTCGTGGTCAATTCTGAGGTCAAAGGAAACGCAAGTGGTGTTCACATCTAATTATCATGCTTTCTTTGAGTCAATGTCTAGTGGTTCTTACGAGCGGAGGTTGGCGGAAATGAAGGTGCATTGGCAATCGCATCCTAGGTTAATGGAATACCTCGAGAATACGTGGCTCAAGGACTACAAAGAGGCAATTATACGAGCTTGGTGCGACTTGTATCACCATTTTGGAACGCGGACATCAAACGTGTAAGACACAAACTTCTATTTATTTGTTTACTACTTCCACATATTTCCGCAATTGTAATGATATATTATTACATTTTTTCAGGTGTGAGTCAGCACATGGCCTGTTGAAGTCTATCTTGGGAACGAGCGTTGGAGATTTCCAATCCGTGGTCGATAATATTGACTTAATGGTCAATGATCAGATTCGAAAGATAAAGGGGTCGCTTGAAAGTTCACGGGAAAGGATACGGTTGAGCGTCAGAATCCCAATATTTGACCAGCTCCGTAATAATGTCACCAATGAATGTTTCACGCTTCTTCTGAAAAACCACAACAAGGCCTTAACCATCCACGATGACGGGATATGTAGGGACAAATATTGGAGGTTTGCTTACGGGGTGCCATGTGTCCATGACTTTATTGTTGCCATCTCAAAACGGAGACCGATTAGTTTGGATCAAATTCATCCATTTTGGAAGGTTGCTTCATGGAGTCAGGATGAGATTGAAGACGACGATGTCGAGGTAGTTCACATAGATCCCAACGTTATTACACTTAATAAGTTTAGGGAAAAAATGGATGCAGGATTGTTGGATGATGACACATATGAGCGGATGACAACCGCATACGAGGACATTGTGAGTCCCGGATTAACCACCATGAAAGAGCCTAGTGTGGTCAAAACTAAGGGAAGACCGCCTAAGCCATCAACAAAGAGAGATCCTAGTGCGTTTGAAAAAGGCAGAGTTAACACTACACGTAGTAAGCGCGGTCGCAAAGCGCAAGCGAGTCGAGGCCAAGGACAAAATTCAGATTATAAATGGAGACCGGGAGAGATGCATAAGTTTATGTTGCCATATATACAAGCTTCGCGGGATGTGCTTGGAGACGGTCATTGTGGTTATCCATTGCTTTGGTTTTGGGCTATGCAGAGGATGAATACTACTTGACCGTCAGACTAGAGATGGCGATGGAGTTATGGTTCCGACAAACAATATATTCAAGGGTAATTATTCTATACACCAGGAAACCACACATTTCAATTATATATTTTTTAATAGTATATTTTACCAATCGTTAAATCCACAGATCAATTGCACGAACAACATCGATGATATTATTGAGAATGTAAACAACAATAGACCCGGTCCTTGCTCCTCGAGTCACTGGATGGAGATGCCACTGATCGGGTTAGCAGCCGCCACTTATTATCGAATTGTCTTGGTTCAGCTTGGCCCGCGGTCACAAACATACTTACCAGTTTCCAAATCTGTCGAAGGCCAGGGTCCACCTACAGAGATTCATACTATAGCATGGGTTGGAGGCATGACACATTACGTAGCGGTTTGTCACGACAATTTCACGCATATAATTATTTATTTTTTATAGTATAAATTGTCTCTCACTAAATCCGTTTTTGAATACATGATTTTAGGTATGGTTACAAGATAATGCACCGCTGCCACCTTTATCAATTGCATGGAGACACTTTCACGATTCTAGTGTCAATAGATGGGATGAGCCCTTTAGAGCACGGATGAAAGCTTATGATGATGCCCGTCGAGTTGAGAACCCCCCTACAAGCGAAACTATTCCTGGCATTTTTAGTTAATATAATGAATTTGAAAATTCATTTTGTTAAGTTTTTTATTTTATTTTTAGAGATTTTAATTTTTTTTAAAGTTGTAAACACCATGAGCATTTCCTTATATTTCCTTATATTATATGTAACTAAGTTTACATACTGAAGACGGATCTAAAATTAATTTCAAGTATCCAAATTACGTAAATAGAAAAAAAATAACCAACATAATTTCAAATATCCAAAATAATCAAAAGTGTAATATAAAATACTTAACCAAAAGCGTTACACAAACTACTCAAAATGTTTAAAATTACAATCCAAAAGTTTAATATAAAGTGTAGTCTACTGATGCTGCTGCTGTGAGACACGGACTTGGGAACAAGCAATAGGAGGCTCGGTCCCAACTGCCTTGTCCACGGTGTCGGATATCAAAGATGAGCAAAAGGATGGGATATCATCACGGTCCATAATATCTCTGAGAAGTTCCACAAGTATACGCAATCGCTGTCAAATAACGCAAAACATTATGAGTTACAACAAAAGATTTAAGAGAAATTATTTTAAGAGATAATACGTACTCGTGTATCAGATACGGGGACTGGGGGAGGCCGATCAACAGGAACCTGCTGCGCCATAGAGGTCGGTAACATATACGGGTGACCACGTGCAGCAAACCACGTCATGTAATCATCTGACACCATCCACAGGGACGAAGCACGTGCCAACCCCTCAAAAGATACATGGCTGCTCTCGAGATGTCTACTCTCCCATGTATCATCTGGAGGATAAAAATGTCGCTTGTACCCACGTCCGTGTGAAGGTAGAGACTCTGTAATAGGGCGCAGTGGCGACGAAGGTATAGTCTGTACGAACCCGAACTGTCGAAGACAACGGTCAGGCATATACGGCTCCTCTATGTCTGCAATCCGTAAGATGCCTCTATATCTAGAAATAACATACTCCCCTGTGAAGTCTAGATGAACGTCATCTTAAGGCATGAAGTGTACGTCCTCAGCTCTCATCTGATCCAACTGTAGTCGGAAAGACTGCACGCGCTGTACGGTACACATCGGTGTCCGTAGTACAGCAAGTCTATCTGCCCATCTCCGATGATCGTGCATGCGTACGTCCTCTGAACCGACAGGTCGAAATGAGGGAAAGTGAGCATAAATCCAGAACTGATGCAGGTGAAAAAGTAAACCATTAACATTACTCAAAAAAAATTAAATGTGATATAACATTATCAAATCAAACAAACCTGCAATAAGGCAGTGCATCCTGCCATACCGGCAACGCTATTCCTAGAAGCGATGCCCAAACTTCGGTAGAGGTAGGCGAGGGTCCCGTGCCCCCATGCATATGTGCTTGTCTGCTGATGGTCTCGGACGAAGTCAATCAACCAATATGACATCCTGTTGGTCGTCTTGTCTACAAACAAGGCCGACCCAATAAGTAGGAGGATATAGGCAGATGCCAAAGAGGTGGGCGGAGTATGTGGACTATGAAGCATCTTCTCTGTGACACTTTTCACAAGATCAATAAAAATAGAGGATTTATGACGCAACATCTCATCTCCGTCAAAACCAAACGTTGTTTGAAGCCAATCCCTCCGCGACTGAACGGTGCCGGGCGTACATAGAATATCACCATCAATAGGCAAACCCATAATAACACTTACGTCATGGAGCGTGATAGTCATCTCTCCCCATGGTAGGTGAAAACTGCTAGTGTCTGGGTGTCATCGCTCAACGAATGCCTGAATGAGAGCGTGATCGACGCCACTGAATCTAAAATCCTCCAAATCAGTAAGACGACTGCGACGTGCCAACCCAAACCAAGAGTCGGGATTTGTGGTGTCTCGTGGCCAACTACATAACCATGAGAGATTGAGATTTCGCCTATGCACCTTCATCGTCTTTGTCTCCACCTTTATATGTCAAAAGCATTATATAAGTTAAAGTAAAATTAACTATGAAATGTTATTGACAAGTGTTCATGTTTGAAAAACCGTACCTCAAGCATCCATATACGAGTAGCCCTATGACTGTGATAAGATGGTAAAAGATCCGGAATGGGTGGAGCACCAAAGTCGACATGATCATCGACATTATCGGGAAGATCATCACCCACTAGACCAAATGAAGATGGATCGGTCGGTGGACGGTGAGGACCAGATGAAGAAGGAGGCGCAAAATCAGGAGAAACATGAGGAGGAGAAGTAGGAGAAACATGAGATACATGAGCAGTAGAATCAGGAGAAACATGAGAGAAAGGAGCAGGTGTTGTAGGTGTCACAAGGTGCTCATCATCATCAGACTCGGTCCCATCCTGAACTACATACTCGGGATCCGGACTAGTCACTAATACCGGAGGTTCGGTCTCATCCTGGACTGGAGGTGGGACCGTATGAGACGAAGTCACTGGCTCGGTCTCCTCCATACGATGACGCCTGTTTGAGGCCGTCGGTCGTATCGCACTAGATATTCTTTTCGCATAAGCCCTATACAACTGATGTGAAAAGGACAAATAGTATTTGAATAAACTTTATATATTTTTTTAAAAAAAGGATATAAAATAAATCTAAATCGAAATTAAAACATAACTAATTTATAAATTTAAAAATATAATTAGGTATTTCTAAATACATCAAAACCAAAAAAACATCATGTATGTAGAAGCAATTTAAATTAGTTTTATTATAACACCCGCCGAAGCCACGTTTACCTCGGCTGGAGTTTGCCTTTTCTTTTGAAATCGTCTTCTGTGGGACGGAGAAGCTTCATCTGGATTCATACTTCTCTAACGGCGGCGGATTTGAGTCCTATAATTAATTAAGATGATTAAAGTGAAGTGAGTAGTATTGAACACAAAACAATGAACAACCAATTAAGAAAGCTTTGAAACTAGCTATTTGTGAGTGAAAAAAATTCAACAGTAACTGTGGGAAAAAAAAATCAGCATTGAGAAAAAATATGATTTGCCTCATTCAACTCTGTAATTACTTATTTTGAAATAGTATAAAAGTGAAAATTTTCAGCAGCAATCAACATAAAAGTGAAAAAAGAATGACAACAACTATGTTATTATTTCAACAACAACTCTGGAAAAAAATCAGTAGCTATTAGTCTACAATTCTTGATTCAGCAGCACTCAAATATGAAAAAAAAAAATCAGCAGTAATTAGTAAACAAAATTCCAACAGCAATCAACATGATCTTTCACCTCTATACCCACAAAAGCTATCTAGATCAGTAAAATAAATTGAAACCAATCTAGAGAAAATCAAATTATAGTTGGTAAAAGCTATCTAGAATCAAACAGTTACAAGGGCAGGGCACATGGGCAACTGACATTATTGTTTCAAACTATCCACTTGTGAGTCTAAGCAACACTAGATTACATAGATAATGGGATTTAGGGTTTCAAACATTTGATACTTGCAATAAGCCAAAAATGAGAAGAGAAGCTCCTCTAACTAAAACCTATGTCCCCTCAAAAAAAAACTAAAACCTATGTAATTGAAGGATGCAATACTTTGTTTCAGTCTACGTTCATGAAGAATTTAATTAAAGATTCAAAGATCACACAACTCACATTATCATGCTAACACCAATGCAACATACAAATAATTCAGATTCTTGATTTTCTTAGTAAGAAAATGCAGCAAATACAAAATCAAGTTCCTTGTTTTCTTAGTAAGAAGATAAACCAGTAAAGGAGAAGAGGTAATCAATTGAATAAGAAGAACAAACCTGTAAATCAAAACAAACTGAGCAAGTTTGACGGAGGGAACCGGCCGCCTGAGAGTAGCGACAACAAGGCACTGGAGAGAATGATGGAAGCAAACCGCATAGGATTAACGACACCAGTGAACTGGAGAGAAGGTCGGAAGCACAACGCCGATGATTAGCTACACCAGGTGAATCGTTCGGATGGGAGCAGGTCGCCGTGGAAGGAGAGCGCCGAATGTGGAGAGAAGGATGGAAGCAGGTCCAGCGCTTCCGCCTTCTAAATAATTTAGGGTTTCAGCGCTGATTCCTGGCGCCAGCGTTCACATAAATTTAAAAAAAAATAATATTTGAGCGCAAGGCAGTGGCGCTTGAATTTAGTTGAGCGCTTTCGCAAACCGCTGGCGGCTATTGAACGCTACCGGATTGGGGCAAAATTATGTGTCTGTAAATCGATCACCGTATATTTAGCTTTTTCGTAGAAAATTTATACTAGAAAATTCATACCTGAAACTCATACCAGAAAATAATAAATAAAATATATCTTTTCTTGTATGAATTTCTGGTATGAATTTCTGGTATGAATTTTCAGGTATGATACCAAGCATTCATACTAAAAACTCAACCAAAAACCATACCAGAAATTCATACAAGAAAGTCATACCAGAAGATAAAAAAAGGGCAAAACAAAAAATAAAAAACATAGTAAGCTATTCATTTTACTTTTACCTACCATTTCTAAAAGTGGTAAAAATTAAAGCTACACAAAACAAAAGAAAATAGAAAAAAATCTACTTGGCCAAATTCTTTCAAAAATAAACCTCAAGTACACAGTTACGTAAAAGATATTATATATTTTACGGAAAAATAATAATTTGACTTTGTTATAAAAAATAAAATAAAAATAAAAACTAAATTAAACTAAGGATGTAGAGTGGCCTTAATATATTATTTCTAAAAAGAATTGTGCACGAGAAAATTTTTGTTTTTATCTAGATATTCTGGATTTTTTTCCAAATTAATAAGAGTAGAGAAAGTAATTCTCGTTATAGGTACGATTGTAAATTGTTTCCAAAAATAGGAAAGAATAAACCGTATTTTAAATCAACAATTTAAAATATAACCCGTAGTTTAGAATCACGATTTCCTTTGAAAATATAAAACCCTGATTTTAAAACTACGGGTTTTTTAAAAAAAAAATAAAAGGAAGCAAGGAAAGGACTGTCCAAGCAAAGGAACAAAGATGTGTTCAATTAGTCATTGTACACAAACTTCCGACCCCCCCCCAAAAAGGAAACACAGTATGAAAGGCTGAACATTCAATCTACCACCCAAAAATACCCACAATTTCTTCTCTTTTGTTATATGGTCCTCTTTGTATTTCATTCTTAGTAATGATTCTATTATCTATGTTGAGGTTTGTATCCCTAGCTGATCAAAATTTCAATTATTTATGTACTATAGAACAGTATTGTTTCCAGCCCTTATATGGGATATGGTGTAGACTAGGCGATAGGCAGTAGTGATGGATCATCTTCTTTGATGTCATCTGATATGGATAGTTGTTCCATGGCCTCTCCTGATTCCAGTAACAGAAGCACATTCGCCAGCTGCAAAGATGGAAAAACAAAGGGACAAGTTAGATTAAACTACTACAGGGGTTGATTATCCGAATGCTATAACGGGTTTTTGACAGGACCTCTGCTTCCAAGTCACGTATCTTCTCATCTTTTAGTTGCACAGACTTCTTCATTCTGCAGAGCAAGTAAGAATATTCGATTATAGGGTTCAAACAGATGCTTCGGTGTAACATGACCCATATATCCAAGGATGAATCTTAATCTAGGATCACCATTTAGTTATGAGGCCTTTGGGGTAAAAACCATGGATTACGGTAACTTATACTTGAATTTTATAGCAGAAATCAAGAGACTGTACATGCAGGGATCTAAACGAGTATCCAACTAAATCCAAGTCATATTAGATCACTTAGAAAGAACATAAGAGCTTATCAAGTATACTGAACCAGCAGCACAAGCCTTAATTTTGACTTAGGTTCAAAAATATATAAGGAGAATGCCTGTTTTGTTCTGGGTATATCAATTCAATTATCAATAGCAAATTACCGGAGATACAAAACTTAGAAGCAAATAAGATTAATATGTCAATCGTTACCGCAGGGGAACACACATCATTTGGAAAATTTAAGAAAACATAGGGGTTTGTTTGCTATCCATATCTAGATATGGGTATTAGTTGATATCAATTATCCCCACTTTTGATATGCCAATATTTTGGAGAACGAATTTGGCTAAATAGGCCCTTTTCTATTTTCATTAGGTTTGTGTACCCTCAATTTTTACCACTTTCATTAAATTGAATTTGGAAGGTAAAGGAGTTTAATTAGGGGTACATTTACTAAACATATTATACCATGGGCCTAGTTACTAGAAGAAATTTCAAAAAGGCTTACTTAGCTAATTTGACCTGATTTGGAAGGTATGAGCAATATCGGGTGTGTTTGGTTGGGTGTATTTATAAACTAGAGTATGTTTAAATTAAAGTTGAAATTAAAAAGCTAGATAAAAATGGGTTGAAGTTATAATAAAATAAAATAAACTGCATTCGGTACAAAAAGACTAGGGTAATGGTCATGTGATCGGCAAATGGTGAAAGAGAGATGAACAAAGTCTTTTAAATAATATATCAATTTATCGTTATATAAAAAAGTAAGGACAAAGATGTATTTTTATTTCAAAAACACTTTAACTAATTTAAATATCCGCTTGTATATAGGAGTTACTCCTTTAAACTCATAACTAGTTTAAATTGGCTAACCAAACGCAGTTTAATCAAAAATTCAACTCGAACTACAAAAGAAACGAGTTAATTGGCAAAGCAAGCACACCCATCAACTAATATATTTTTACATCACTGACGATGCTGGTCTGACATCCTGAAATCTTGATATGGAATCATGGATACCAAAAGACCCCTTAGCTAGTTAGCCAGCCATAAAGTCGCCATTTCAAATTATGAACAGAAGATTGTAGGAAAAAATTTGACTTCCACTAAGACTTTGAAGACTAATGCTATTCTAATTGACATGCAAATGATGCAATGCAGCAAGCTTAAAGACTTGGTATATTTAAGTGCTATCATAATACAAGAACAGGTGCATACCTTTCTTCGGCTTCTCCGATCTTTCTTTGCAATATCTCCTGGTTTTTCAATAGGTTTTCGTTGATCTACAAACAAATAATTTTGAAAAATAAGCAAATGTATGGCAGTAACAAAGAAAAAAAAAGATAAGATAATGCGACCAAACAATGTTACCAAGTTGAACAACATACTTCATCGTGAAATTTCTTTTCATCGATATATTTGTCGAGCTTTGCTTGGAGTTTCTCACATTTTATACCGACAGTATTCTCGACTGTTTGAGATATTTCCCTTTCTGTCTCATCATTGAACTCTTGCAGTAGAGACTCGTAATACTACATTAAATACAAAACAGAACAATTGAGAGGACAATGAGAAATAATGATAAGAAAATGATAACTACGTGTGCATTCACTATACATGAGGAAACTGAAAGATATAGAATGATTGATATTGTACACCTCAGAAGAAGCTTACCAGCTTCTGCTTCTCAAGTTGTGTGGAGAGAAGGTCATTATACTCGTTCACAATCTGCGTCACAGATTCAATATTAAATGTCAACTCTACAAAACAGCCAATATATTGTTTGGAGTTAAGTACAGGATACAAATGAAATCTGATCTACACATATACTGACACTGTGGACACATCAATTCTCTCATTTTACTTCCAAAATCAAGAAATGACATGCATAATTAAATAAATTGAAAATAGAGCATATTTTAAATTTCTCAAGGTGTTAAAAATAGAAATCTTACAGCTTCAACTCTACTATTCCAGATAGCTTCTTTAAGAGCGGGATCTTCACTACAGTCGCAAGTATCACATCCACTGTCAGCATGCGAACAACGGGCATTTAACTCAACCAATTTCCCATCAGTCTTCGACTGAATTAACCGATGCACGTAGTTGTCTCCAACATAATCCCACACTCTCTGTGTTTCCACTTCCAAGGAATAGCAATGTTGTGTCTCTTTCCAATGTGTTATAGCATGCCCCTCCTTGTACCTGAAACAGATTATCAAAAAATTTGTTGAGTTTTTTAGTTTTATATGGCATCAACCTTTCATCGAAGAGTTAATATCATGACAGTTATATTTTCGCAGAAGGTTTTTTATTAAGTAAAAGAAAGTAATTCACCTTCCACAGCCAACAAAACCACATATTACACACATCCATAAGTTCTCAGATGTTTGACAAATGAAACAGATTGACTTTTCTGGTTGCTGCTGGCAATATCGACATACCTGTAAAAAAGAATAAATAAATGTGCATGCCATGTGGAAACATTGTAACTCTCACAATACGAGCATACTTCACGACAAATGAGAGGAGAGCAGATGTAGCAACCAAAGTACCAATTCAAATCACTGAAAAAACAGAGTGTAGTGCCCACTTCAGAGTTCAGGCGATTAATTGGTTGCAAAAACCCACACCACGTGTACAAGAAAACAGGTGCAAAAGAGATGACACGTTAGTGAGGCAATATAGAATATAAAAAGGATAGTCCACCATATGATTGGAAATTGTAGTATTCTTGTACTATTCAGAAACAATGCCTATCAAAAAGTGCCCACAGTCAAGCACATTGTCGTAAATTGTGAGACGATATGGTAAAAAAAATACAAGCTAGTTAAGCCATTAGGACACTGTACATGTTCAATAAGAGTACTACACAAGCTACCAATAGAACTAGTTAGCGATGCAGAATCCACATAACCAAATTTGCAAAACCGCATAATGATTCTAACGTGTAACGAAGTTGGAAGACAATACTTAGCTTCAGCCAGTGATGCTATAAACCTTATTTTCCGTTTTCTTTTTTACATCACAGTAGCATGTGTAGGTAGAATTTGAGATAAACAAAAAAATTTCCTTGACTTACAGGACAAGATGAATCTGTCCAATGTGAGATGCATGAGCAATGGAAAGAATGGTTGCAGATGGTTGTAAGGATGCCTCCACTATCTTGGTCTAATATCTCTGCAACAATGAGAAGTGGGGAGATGCCAGGAAAATGCATAAAGATCAGGGATCACAAAGGGCATTACTCAAATAAGTGATGTAATCAATGGAATCCTAGAAGAATTTTTAGCTTTCTCCTACTGTAATATCAAACAGTAAAAGGAAAATATATCTTTCTGAAATATCCCAATGTTCCTCAAAATATTATTTTACTACCCAACCTTTGAAAAAAATCATTCAAATGTGCTCAGTTTCTTATTTGCCACATGAGAACTTCCATAATTGACCCTTAAAACACCTTAAAATTTTGATGAGAAATGAAATGGAAGCAAGAGAATACGCACCGAGGCAAACTGGACAGGTAGGCTGCTCAGAAGAGTTCACAACTGCAGCATGTGCGTGCTCAATAGAGCCCGTGTAAAGAACGTCAACCATGAACACAACATGACACATTTCCACCTAGATACAAGGGCCAGTACAAAAATGGTGAAAACTAGAAAAAGAAACATTGTGGTCGGTACAATCTAGTAATTGAACTTCCATGATATTTATACCAAGATATTTTAAAAAACAAACCTCAAGAGAAGAAAATTTCTGCCCATTGAAACGCTTGAAGAAATCATCAGTAGAGTCCTGTCCATCAAATCTAATCAAAACGCTATACCGATCATCCATATCATCAATCCTGCATGCAAAAAAAATATTTAAAAAATGACATTATGCATCAACCAAATTAAAGCAAATAGCTAATCATATGAAAATTTCACTAAGACCGCACCTCACAACTCGCATCTGTTGCATATGTTGTACAAAACAGCCACAGAACTGACAGAAATCAGCATATGTCATGTGATTTGGCACCCCTAGAACACATACTAGAGGCTTTCTTTCAACCTAAGATCAATAAAGCAAGAAGGCGGTTAAACCATAAATAAATTCAGAAGACAATATAAATGAAAACCATAACACTTGCTTGCACTAAATAGTGTCTTCTGCAATTCAATCTTTCTATGATCGTAAATAGAACAAACATTAAAATTCATCCCAAGATGAAATTTGCAAATGGCAAGCACCCAATGGAAATAAATTACAATCACAAAAGAACCAAATTGTGACACTAAAACCCCAAGTTCATAATCCCTTACCGGGAGCTTGGTGACTGACAAAGCAACATCATCTCGGAACAGATGCATAACGCCTCTAGTCTCTTCAATTGTAGGGTTTCCTGAAGAGAAAGGAAGCTCGCGAGTCATGCTCAAGAGACAACCTTCCCCACCCTTGGTGCTGGAATCCTTAGTCGAAGAGGATGACGGGGCAGCAGCAGAGCTTTCTTCAAACATCGTAAATAGTGATTTCGACTCCCTCCTTGCTTCTGCACATAAAAACACACTTATCAGTGATTCTCCATTTCTCCTCCAATCAGCCAAAAGACACAGCACCCGAAATATTCTAGATGTATAAAACAATCAGAAACCCTAAACATCTGAGCGTAAAAAGTGAAAACTCAATCATAAAGCCTATAATTGGACTATAAAAAACTAATCAATTTGCCCCTAGATACCCTAAACCTAAAAGAAAATTTTCCACTCAGCAAGTGAAAACAAACAATATCTAGACGAAAACTTGATCGCGAATCAGTTGATAATCCTCCAATCGACCAAAATTTTACAACAGCATGCCCTAAACTGAACTTCTCGACAAAAATCTCAAAAGATGTACAAGAGATGATAATCCTTAACGAACGGGCGAATAATAGAGACAAAAGCTCAGATGAACTGACCAGCGGTCTAAGGAGGAGCGACAGCTAATTCAGACCAACTCCTTGGCAGCCAAGTGAAAATTCAAGATGACGACGACGACAACACCGATCGGAGTTGATGCCGGCCCGCGACGACCAATCCAGGAGCAACAACGGCGATGAAGATTGTCCAAGGGCCGAAGGCGGTCACGGCTCCACGAGACTCGAGCAGATGAAAACGGGAATGCGGATTTGGTGAGATGTATGTAAATTTCTGGTTACTGTACTAACTTGTAATAATACCATTTTTAAGAAACCTTGATAACATGGGTTCCTATTCGGTCAGATAAACGGACGCAATTTATTTGTGCCTCCTGGATGTCCTTTTGGGGAGGATTCTCACTGTGCCCCGAAAATACATTGTGATTGTGCCTTATTGTCAGCTCTTGACTGAACTTTCGAACTATTCGAGCGTTTCGCTTACCCTATTCCGCTATCACACTATATATTTCTTTTACGTAAAATTCAAATCACAATTCACGTCTCAAAGAGAACGAAGTTAAATTCGATGGTGAAATCATTGATATTCCGTTCGATGAAAAGAAGTATAGCGATTCAAATGAGCTTCTTAAACCTATGGAAGTAAGTATATTATTTCATTTAACGGATTATTATATTTTTTTTTGCCATTTTATTTCCTAATTTTAGGTATAGTAGAATTGAGAACCGAAATCGTAAAATTAATACTTTTAGGGCTCGTTTGGAATGATTGTAGAAATAGGGTTGGAATCAGGAATCGAACTGGAATAATGAATTGAAATAAGTAATTCCTTATACTGATAGGTACGGTGTTTGGTAAATGAAAGATTTTTTACACATATTTTTTTATTTTATATGAGTTATCAAACGACAAATGGGATAATTTGACATACTAGGCCTTTTTGAGTTTTTGTTAAAGAAAATGTACCCCAAATTTTTTACCACCTTCATTTAATAGTAGGTAAAAAAATATTAACCCCCTTCTATTTAGAAAGAAACAATAACTAACGTTTGTTGTCTAAGTTTTAATTTTTAATTACTCAATTTATTTTTTTATTTTATTTATTTTTTTTGACCTTTTTACTTTCTTTATTATTTTCTTTTTTATTTTCTGGAATAAATTTATCATAACAGAATTTTCACATACCAGAATTTTTACATACCAGAAGTTTATCATACCAGAAATTTCTCATACCATAAATTACATACCAGAAATTCAACCAGAATTTTCATACCAGAAAATTACATACCCGAATTTTATCATACCACAAATTTCTCATACCATAAATTTCATACCAGAAATTCAACCAGATTTTTCATACCGGAAAAATACATACCCGAAGTTTATCATACCAGAAATTTCTCATACCAAAAATTACATACCAGAAATTCAACCAGATTTTTCATACCAGAAAAATACATACCCGAAGTTTATCATACCAGAAATTTCTCATACCATAAATTACATACCAGAAATTCAACCAGATTTTTCATAACAGAAAATTACATACCAGAAATTTATCATACCAACTTTCTCATACCATAAATTTCACATACCGGAATTTTATCATACCATTAAATGAAAGTGAATAGGAATGAAGGAGGAATTAGTGATGATCTCACATTAAACATCAAATGCAGATCTGCAGTCCATAGTTTTGTACAATACAGTCCATAATTTTATACCAAAAATTTAATACCATAAATGTTATACCAGAAATTTAATTCTGGTATAAATTTTTAATACTAGAAATTTAATACCATAAATGTTATATTATGATTGAATCAGTACTCACGCCTAATATAAAAGTGGAAAGTGATGAACTTCGGAATGAAATGAGGCTAGCCAAATGATCATCTGCAAATAGATCTGACCAGAATACAAAGTATAAAGCCATAGCTGCAATGTAAACAGCATGAGCGGTAGACATCCCACTACAGAATAGACGAAATAGAACAATTACAACGAAGGCAGTCAATGAATGAGTATAGCATCTGTATTCAAGACGAAACCTACCGGTTTTTCCATTCGACCCTTTGCATCTTAGTAAGACCTGCATAACTCCTGAAGTATAGTGTACTAAAAATCTCAGTTAGATCATAGATCTGCAAAAGATTTAAAGAAAGTTACAATCCAAGAAAAAACCAAGTATTATGGAATGCGCAAAGATCTGAAAACCGAAAGGAATGGCGCCAGCTCAACAAACACCTATGAAGCTGGAGGAATCATGTCAATGCCTTCAACAATGAAAAAACAATAAGCCAGTTGAAGACTTACCACTTTGCAAGCTAAAACACTGCCAAGGATTGAAGTGTACGACACTAAAGAATCCCCAAATAGATAGTTCTTCACCAATACCTCAGCTTGACTTTGGTAAGACTTGATAGTCATCACGGTCTTCTTACAAATGAAAATCAACAATTATTCGCAAATTAAAACCAAACTACTTTGATCCTCCCTCCATCAATGCCTCCAAAATCAACGTGCTCCTAGCGAATCAAACGAATCTCATCTAGCCAACAAATATCCTCACATGGCAACACTAGCACAAACCACTTTATTACAGTAGCAATCCGAAACACACGCAAACAGGAGCAATAAGATTGAATAAACGGCCCAATTAAACGAATCAAGCCCTAATTAAACGAATCAAACCCTAATTAAACGAAGATGCAACTGCAATCACCCAACATGTCACTTTTAGAAGAAGCTTTGCTCAACAAGTCACTTATTAGAAGAACCCCGATCTGTGGTACTTGGAGTTGGTGGTCTCCGGTTGTAACCCCGATCTAGCCTTCCTGTTGTTGATATTGATCTAGATCTAGATCCAGATCTAGATCTAGATCTCCGTCTTCGCGCTGGTCATTCACCTCGAGGGAGTTGAGATGAAGAAGAATGGGACAAGGCTACTATGTGCACAACAGAGAAAGGGAAGAGTAAACGGTACAAGGCTACTGTGGTGAGAAGGGAGGTTGGAAGAGAAATAGAGAAAAAGAACGACATTGAAGAAAGAAAACAAGAGGAGGGAGAAGGGTTACGGTAAAAAAACCATAGGGGTACATTTACTTAACTTAAAAATACTAAAAGCCTATTTAGTAGATACAATTCTCAAAACAGCCTAGTAACCAAATTTGCCCACGACAAATCGTATCATATATGATGATATATCTGTGAATGTTTATAATGTATTTATATATATATATATATATATATATATATATTATCATATCTTTTAAAATAAATTTAAGAAAAATGAAGATCAACAAATAACTTCTAAAAATAATCACAAATCAGTCGTCAACCCAAATAAGTAGGTATATAACTTCTTCTCAAATATATATTTTCTAATTAAATAAATTATATTGTTTTCGACCATTTTCCATTTACATTACATATTGAATGAAATATTTATTTATAGTTAATTTTTTTTTTGTCAAAATCATATTTTTCTACAAAACCGGTTATATTGGAGAAGCAACCCGAACGACTGGTTCTCCACAAAATCATCTTCGGAACTGATTGATAAGGAATATGATTGCCTTCCTGACTCATTGTGATTGGATTTTGAATCTAGACACTCAACCAAAAATTAAGAACTTCATATAGAAGATATCAAGAAACGGTATTTCAACTAAAACAAAACTTAACGAAAGAAGAATTGTTGTTCCAATCAACTGTGAACTATGCAATCACCAACTCAAGGATATTCCGCACCTTCTTATTGAGTGCCCTTATAGTAAAAATGTTATACAAAAACTGGTTCATCTATCATCACCAATCTAAACGCAATTAACACGGAAAACAAAAGGCCTCACGAACTTTTACTGGGAATACTAAAACAAAATCGGACTTACTAAATTTTCATGTCTTGCAACCATTTGGTGGAATATCTGGTTCTTTAGAAATAAAATAATTTTTAACAATGAAGTTATCACTTCGGATCACAACATCCTAAATTACATTAAAATGAAATTTAGAATTGGAAGAATCATAAGACGGAAGATGACGACTACGATTTTAAGCACACTCAAAAGATCAACCACCCCAACATAATAAAGAAAAACAATATCAAATGGAACAAATCAAAATTGTAAGAGTCTTGGTCTTGAGGTGTTGAGAGAGTGTTGAGCTGTGTTGGATTCTGCCTGAACCGCCCCTACGGCCAGGCATTACGCCCCTGCGGCCAACATGATCTGCCCCTGCGGTTTATGGTGTGTTGCAGCCATCTTCGTTGACTCGTGCCTTTGCTTTTGACCCCTCTTTCTTTATATATCTTCTTCTTCTTCCAGATGAGGGTTTCCTCATTCTCTCTCCAGCTGCATCTTCTTCCCTACGCTCTTCCCCTCTCCTTCTCTTCTCCTTTGAATCTTCTTCTTGTTTCTCCCTTGTTTAGTTGTGAGTTTTGATGTTTGGATGTGGTTGTTGTGCCTTTGATAAGTCAGCCTTGAGGTTGTGGTGAGGAGTCTTCCTCTGTTAGGGTTCAACTGGTGAAATCTTGCTTCCTTTCCTCTTTCTTTCTTCTTTTCTTCTCTTCTTCCTTTCTAGCTTTGGTTCAACAAGATTTGATCTTGTGGCAGCCTTCTTAGGCTTCGTTTGATGTATATATGTATGTATATGTATGTTTGGGGATGCTGGCTGAAAAGAGGTTCGAGTGAAGAAGTGAAGAGAAGCTGAAGGTGTTCAATCTGCACACTAGCCGCCCTAGCGCCCAACCAGGACGCCCAGCGCCGGCCAGACGCCGCCCCTGCGCCACCCAGGGCCGCCCCTGCGGTTCCCTGCATTCCAGCCTTGTGTTGCTCTTGTCACGCAGGTGTGTCTTGCTTAAGGATGGCACTGTCCCTTCCTTTTTTAGTGTGAGAGTGTAGCATCATACTAGGTATAGATGAGAGTGTGATGATGATTTTATGATCATGTTATGCCGGTTATGGCTTTGAGGATTAGTATGTTGTGAGGCTTAGGATGATTATAATCCTACGGATCCCTTGGGTCTAGGTGTGACCCCTTTGATTGATAGGAGATTGATATATCTCTATGCCTTGTTATTAGGCAGTGTCCCTCTCAAGATTGGAGGTTGATCATGACTGAGATTGTACGAGGTTATGGTAAGCCCGTAGAACTTACTTAGCTACCATCCTTATATTGGGTGTATGCATGAGTGGTGTGTGTGTGTGTGTGTCTGTTATATGCTTGATATGATAGCATGCGATGTTGATTATTACCGACCTATGTTTTATTGATAGCCCCCTTGCGTGACACTAATGTCAGGCAAGACTGGTTTAATGGAAGGGCGTAACACCACTCCCATAGAGTACACGAGTTGTGTGACTGATACTACTACAACTGGCTAGCAGGCCCAGAGGCGGGGATGATACGGTTCTCGTGTCACATAGTTTCATATATCTACAAATATACGATTTGAGTGAATTACTACTTATATAAAGATAATTAAAACGGGTAAATGTGTGATAACATGATTGTGTGTTTATCTTTCATGACTTGTGTTTATGCTTATGCATTACCTTATATACGTATGGTTAGCTAACGGTTTTATACCGTCTTGTAGATGTTGTGCAGGATAGGAGAGCTGCAGAGTGATCCGACAGGGTGACAGGCCGAGGACTCTCGTACATTAGGTGGTTATGGTTTTGGGGATATTATATACACCTCCCGTGTGAGGTTGATGTTTGTATACCTCCTGTGTGAGGATGATGTTTTATACTCGGCTGTGATTTTGTATACCTTTTGATATACAATTTTATACTGTTTTATATATTTGTTTTATATCTGTCAATGACATGTTGTAAGGTCCAGTGAACTTGTTGTCAGGCTAGGGTCAGGATCCACTATGAGATCCTAACCCAATGTGGCATCCCGAGTCCCGCAGAATTGGAGTGTTACAAAGTTGGTATCAGAGTCTTAGGTTGACAACAATGACACTTGCTACCTGCAATGAGGTCGGATGAATAAAATAAACAGAACCCGAAAGGGGTCTGACGTTTTCAAAGGATTTTGGTTTTAAAAGTAGTTGTTTTGGGTTAGAATGTACGGGAAGTCGTCACCTCTGCCGTGGATCTTAGTAGTATAGATATGTATATATATGTATTATGGGTTACGTGTATATGTTATATATATACACACACATATGACATATATATAGCCTTATACGCTAGGTGTGCATACCTTGTAGATGGCTCAGACTAGAGTGACATCTAGGACGAGGTAGAGGTACACCCCCTCTCCCTCCGGTAGAGATAGGCCAGGGACATATTCACACCACCGATCTGCCTGCAACGGAGTTTGGATGAGAGGAAACGGATTATGTCATGATTAGTAGATTCGAGTATATATATGCCTATGGGAGGAAGCTGCAAGAGCGGGTAGACCTACCCTGAGTTTACCAACATCAGTAGGACCTACTGAAGCTTCCGGATCAAAGAAGAAACAACGGACTGAACTAGTGAATGATGAAGTGGATCTTTCAGGTGCTTGACAGAGTCTAATGCATGGACGCTCGAGTGATCCCCTGTCCACACGGACTTTTGGTGGGGTAAGATCTTGTTACAATTGTGGGGAGTCTGGACATCTACAACCGGAGTGCAAGAGATTGTTAGTAACGTGTTTTACCTGTGGTAAGATGGGACATCGATCGATTTTCTGCCAACAAAACAAGATACCCATCAACAAGTTTCCTCCCATGCTAAGGTTACTAAGGCTGAACGAAGAAGATCGAGTTGCCCTTCAGCCACACAAGTTGCGAAAACGGGACGACCGTGTTTTAACTGTGGTGATCCATCCCATTTGCGCTCTGAGTGTTCTTTGGCACCGATAACTTGCTTCACATGTGGTGCATTAGGCCATTTGGCTCCCTTTTGTCAACAAGGCAGTGTTCCTTCTCAACAAGACTCTCCTCTTTCCGGTGCAAAAGGTATAGAGGCAGAGACTATGACGACGACCTCAGTGATACCTAGGGAGCCTAGGTTCGAGTTCTGAGTTATGATATGCAGTGGAGCCGCTGACGTCAGCTGTTACAGGTACCATCCTTGTTAATGGTTTACATAGTGGAGTTTTGTTTGATGTGAGTGCTATGCACTCTTTGCCTTTTGATGTCTACATTAATAGATTGATGATGACATAAATTATATGCCATTATAATCATGCATATTGTAGAGGTTTACCTAAATTTACCTTGTATTTGGAGAGAATTTGTGTACCTTTTAGGTTTATTTCATTTATATTCCGGAAATAGAGGTCTACACGAGTTTTGGTTGAATTATAGGTGAATTCGGTGGAATTGGAAGCAAAAATGGAGCAAAGAACATCTTAGGCCAATAAGGAAGCTTAAGGAGTCTTAGAGGAGTCATAAAGAGCAAAGGAAGGGTGTAAAAGAGTCACAAAAGGAAGGAAGGAAACAATTCAAGAGACGGGGACTTTCCGTTGAAGAAAATCGTGCCAATTACACAATAAATCGGACGGTTTTATTCATAGAAATCGAACGGTTTTTATTGGATTGGATCGCACGATTTTCTTCACCGTTCGAATAAAAATATTACGACTCAAAGCCCATCACTTGTGGGCTTGATAAGTGATATGTCAAGCGGTCCATTAGCAAGAACGTATACATTGGAACCCTAGGAACAAAAATTGGGAGTTCGCAGCGGGAAAGTTTTACAGGATTTTGCGGGATTGAAGGTTCTTGGAAAGAGGATTGAAGGAAAAGAAACAAGAAGTCAATATTCAAGAAGTTTGTGAGATCTTTTGTTTTCCTTCTGATTCTTTTGATTTGTGAACACATTGTTGAGTGTTTTGAGAGATTCTTTGATAGGTTTTGAGATTTGATTACAGATTCGGAGATTATTTGGTTTTTATTCAAAGTTCGAGTTTTATTTGGTTTTATTCATTTAATCTTGATTTTGATTTGAATATGAAAATGGTTGGCTAAAACCTTGTAATTCTGGGGAGAATAGTTGATGATTGAGGCTTAGATAATGATAGGTTGAACTCATTTAACCATTTGGACCCTAAGAGTTGAGATTTAACTTTGCGACAAAAGGAAAATCGACCTATTTTAAAGGAAATCGTCCGATTTACTGAAAAACAGCACGATTTATTCCTCTAGCGATCTTTAATTGATTTATTCTTTAACCAAAGTTAATCCTTGCCTAAATCCTTACCTTGCTTAACGTTTTTAATCCCTATACGAGTGTGGAAAGAGACTTCATCATTGATTCTTCACGTGTTAGCTTAAGTTTACAAGATTTGGGTAATAGAGAGATTCAACATCCTCTATTAAGGTTTGGGTGTGGTTTCAGCTTTACCTTTGAGAGTCATATCCTGGGGTTTTGGGTGATTAGTTTGAGAGTAATTCTTATCCTTAGACCTTTCTATATTGCAACCTCAACAACCCTTATAGAGAGAACATTTGGATTAGATATATAGGTTTTGGAACTTCACCGTACGAAATCTTGCTTTGAAACACATAACCTTGGCAAAGCTAACTCTGTCCATTGATCTTTAGAAGTGTCTTGAATCGAAAGCCGCAGTCGGATACTTGAATCCTTGAAATCATTTGTCTCCTTATTAATCACAAAAGCTTTTATACTTTTCCAGGTAATTTGAAATTGATTTTATTTTCACCAAATCCCTGAGTTCGACTCTGGAATTTCTTATCTTACTACAACTGATCCGTACACTGCGGGTTCACTTTTGCATAAGTTCTAGATATAAATTTAAGACTTGAACGCACACACTTTTGAGCGAACAAGTTTTTGGCGCCGTTGCCGGGGATTTGGTTTAGACCAAATTCGGTTTTCGGTTGTCTAGCTTGGGAGCTTTTGCTCTTGTGATTTGATTTGTCTACTTGAGTGATTTTTGCAGATTCTTTCTGTATATGTGAAGGACTAGATCTACCAAAGATCTCGTTCCTTTTGATCCCGAATTAGAGAAAACTTTGAGAAGAAAGCTAAAAGAGAAAAAGATGGCTGAAAATACTGAGAGGAACATCCAAGAGGAGTTGGATGAAACACGAGCTCAACTCCAATTAAGTGAGAAGGCTCACTTGGAAGAAAAGGAACGTAATCAGTTTCAAATAGATGAGCTTCGAGCGATGATTCTAGACATGAAACTAGAGAGGAGTGATGCTAAGAAGAAGAAGAAGAAAGCTAAGGAATCTATTACTGAATTCTCCGACGATGATGAGATGCCGGAGCTAGAGGACATACCACCACTAAACCCTCGTGCTCCAGTTGATCCTCGTCCTCGTGCTAATGTCGACCCTCGCCCTCGTGTTAGAGAGGTGAGAGATGCTGATGTCGTGGGTGAACCACGAACCCTTGGGCAACGAATGGACCCAATTTAACAACCACGTCATCTAGGTGTGAATATTGGAGATCAAGATGATCATGACTTTGGGACGCGTCCACAAGTCATCACTATGATCCGCCAAAGTCAGTTTGGTGGAACGGAAGTTGAATCTCCACATCAACACTTACAAAACTTCGAGATTCTCATGGAAACTTTGAAACCTCAAAGGGTTCACAACAACAACTACAAGTTGAGACCGTTCTTCTTCTCTTTGAAGGACAAGGCCTTAGCTTGGTATCAAGCTTTTCCGGCTGCAAAGCTTAACACATGGGAGGAGTTGACTTCGGAGTTTCTCACTCTTTCCGCCATCCAAAACGGCGGAATTGAGAGGTAAGATAAATGTTTTTTCTATGAAACCTAACAAAAGTTTGTTTCAATCTTGGGATAGGTTTCAAGATCTTCTATTGGATTGCCCACACCATGGCATTTCAAAGCTAGAATTATTAGAGATCTACTACAAGGGATTGAATGTGGAGACACAATTAAAACTCCAATCTCTTTCTTGTGGTACATCCATGGACATGAGAGAAGATGACGCTTGTGACTTCATTGAGAAGCAAGCCCAAGTGATTGAGAAGTATTCTCATAGGAAGATGGATGCTGGGAATCGGAATTCGGGAGAACCAGGAGCAAAGTTGGCTCAAGCTGCACAAACTCAAATATTTTCCCTCAACAATGAGATCAAGGAGTTGATGAAAGTCAGAAAAACTAGCCTTCAAAGGACGAAGGAGCAAGACGCTGGCTACCTAGGAGGGGACAACAACCAAGGCAATAGGAACAACTACCGGAACAATAACTGGAATAACAACAGGAACTCCAACAACAACAATTGGAGATCCAACCAACAAAACCCTGGTAATCCCTATTCGCACGCTGAAAATGCACTAACACCTCCATCTTCTTCTACTCCTTTGAAAAGCCAGGGTCAAACATCGAATGGCTCGGGCAAGCCAGAGAAGGATAAGCATGATGCTATGCTAGAGACAATCTTGGGAAAGCTCCAAGGACTAGAGAATCACATCACTTCGGTTGATAAGGCACAAAAATCCTTAGAAAATCAAGTGTTCAGCAAGGCCGGAGAAGTTCCTAGAGATCAAGGGAAGCTTCCCAGAAAGACGGAGGATAACCCAAAGGGGCGAGTAATGGCAATTACTACTAGGGGTGGTGTAATAACCACCGATCCACAACCCAAATTAGTCGAGGCCCCCACTGAAAAAGAAAAGGAGAAGGAAAATGAGAAGGAAGATGTCTATGTTCCTCCTCCCGCTTACAAACCACCTCTACCTTTTCCCCAATCTAGAGCAAGAGCGCGTCTAGATAAACACTTCGGTAAGTTCGTTGATCTTATGAGTAAGCTGCATATTAATATACCTTTTATGGATGCAATTTTAGGTATGCCGGCTTATGGAAGTTCCTAAAGGAGATCCTCTCTAACAAGAGGAAACTAGAAGACATCGGTGAAGTCAAGATGAGTATGGAGTCATCCGAACTTATCAAGACTATGACAGAGAACATGCCACCTAGGCTGCGTGATCCAAGATCATTTTGCTTACCCATCACCTTAGGAGAAGTCACTTATGATGCACTTTGTGACCTAGGAGCAAGCGTAAGCATCATACCACTTGCTCAATACAAGGCGGTTGGTCTAGGAGAGCCTAGACCGGTGAAGATGACACTTTACATGGCCGATCGTTCCATCACTAGGCCTGTTGGAATCATAGAGGACATTCCCGTGAAACTTGGTAAGTTTTACATTCCTATAGACTTTTTCGTTCTTGACATTCCTGCAGATTATCCAATTCTCATCATACTTGGGAGACCATTCCTTGCAACCTCCGGTTGTATGGTTGATTGCAAGAATGGACAACTATCATTCAATATAGGGGAAGAGAAAGTGGAATTTGTGCTCTCCTCCTTAATCAAAGAGCCACCTTTGAGAGAAGATGTTTTTAACATCTTTGATGAAGAAGAGTTCAGAGAAGTGATGAGTTCAATCTTGATCAAAAATCCACTTCAAAAGATTCTTAGCATGAGTATCATTGAAGAAGCGGTAGAACATGATTGTGATGATGAGATTAGAGCATTGGAAGATGCAGAGGAAGAGCCGGAGGCAAGATTTGAAGAGCTGAAAAGAGCCCCGGAAATTGTTGGAAAAATCGACTTACACAAAGAAAATCACACGATTTCTGATAATGCAAGTCGATTTTTAACAACAAAATCGGACCAAAAATCGACCGATTTATGTCAGGGGAAGTCGATTTTTCGGCAATTTCTCCAACTTCTACGAAATTGACTGCAGTTGTTCTTAACTGTAATAGCACACTTCCTCCACCTTCAGAGGCTTCTCCAATGACACTAGATGATCATGAATCATCAACTAAGGCACCACCTTCATTGGAGTTGAAACCACTTTCTACACATTTAAGGTATGCATTCCTGGGGCCTAACTCTACATATCTTGTTATAGTTAGTGCAAATTTGAATGAAGATGAACTTGAGAAGCTTATGAATGTTCTGAAACAACATAGGAAAGCATTAGGCTATACTATTGATGATTTATTAGGCATTAAACTTTCTCTATGTATGCATAAGATCTTGATGGAAGAGGATTACAAACCTTCACGTCAACCTCAAAGACGGTTAAATCCGATCATGAAAGAGGTCGTGAAGAATGAAATCCTTAAGTTACTTGATGCAGGTATCATCTTTCCTATTTCCGATAGCAAATAGGTGAGCCCCGTACAAGTGGTACCAAAGAAAGGAGGCATCACTGTTTTTGCAAACAAGAACAACGAACTTATTCCCACAAGGACAGTTACAGGATGGAGAATGTGTATCTACTACCGTAAACTAAATGTTGCCACAAGGAAGGACCATTTTCCCCTTCCTTTCATTGATCAAATGTTGGAAAGGTTAGCCCAACACTCTTACTTTTGTTATCTAGATGGATATAGCGGTTTCTTTCAGATTCCCATTCACCCGGATGATCAAGAGAAGACAACTTTCACGTGCCCTTGGATTACGTTTGCCTATAGAAGAATGCCATTTGGTTTATGCAACACTCCAGCCACCTTCCAAAGGTGTATGATGGCAATCTTTTCGGAGTATGTAGAGAACATCATGGAAGTATTCATGGACGACTTTTCGGTATATGGTTCTTCCTTTGATAACTGTCTCTCTAACCTTTCCCTTGTCCTTAAGAGATGTGAAGACACTAACCTAGTCTTAAACTGGGAGAAGTGTCATTTTATGGTCACCGAAGGAATTGTGTTAGGTCACTTGATTTCGAATAGAGGAATAGAGGTTGATAGAGCTAAGATTGAAACTATAGAGAAGCTACCTTCTCCATCTTCGGTGAAAGGAGTTAGAAGCTTTTTAGGACATGCAGGTTTCTATAGGAGGTTCATAGATGATTTTTCTAAGATTTCAAAACCTCTGACTAATCTTTTGATGAAGGACATAAATTTCGAGTTCTTGAAAGAATGTTTAGATGCCTTTTGCAGGATCAAAGAAGCTTTGATTTCAGCTCCTATCATCCAACCACCCGATTGGACTCTTCCTTTCGAGATCATGTGCGACGCAAGTGATGTAGCTATAGGAGTTGTACTTGGATAGAAGAAAGATGGTCGTACGCACGCCATGCTATCAAGACGCTAGATGAAGCTGAACTGAATTATGCTACCACGGAGAAGGAGCTTCTAGCTGTAGTTTATGCATTTGAAAAATTTTGTTCCTATCTTGTAGGTGCGAAAGTGATAGTCTACACAGACCATTCAGCAATCCGTTACTTGTTCACGAAGAAGGATGGAAAGCCTACGCTTCTAAGATGGATCTTGCTCCTACATGAGTTTGATCTAGAGATCCGTGACAAGAAAGGCTCGGAAAATTCAGTTGCCAATCACCTTAGTCGTCTCCCACACCTCACCGATGTGACGGATGAGCTCCCTATCGACGACTCATTCCCCGACGAACAGCTCCACGAGATTGAAGAATGTCTTCAACAAATCTCCAAAGGTAATGACCCATGGTTTGCTGACATTGTTAATTACCTTGTTGTTCAGGAACTCCCGCCCGGTCTTTCATATGCTCAAAGGAAGAAGTTATTTAGAGATGTCCGATACTTCTATTGGAATGAACCTCTACTCTTCAAGAGAGGTCCCGATGGCGTATAGAGGAGATGTGTTCCGGAGGATGAGATGGAAAGCGTCATCCGCCATTGCCATTCTTTGCCTTGTGGAGGACTTGCTAGTTCCCATAAGACATGTGCTAAGGCACTCCAATCCGATTTCTTTTGGCCTACCTTATTTAAAGATGTGCATAACTATGTTGTTGCTTGTGATGCTTGTCAAATGACATGTAACATTTCAAGGAGGAATGAGATGCCCCTCAACAACATACAAGAAGTAGAGATATTCGATGTATGAGGAATGGACTTCATGGGACCATTCCCATCATCTTGTGGAAACCAATACATACTTCTAGCCGTAGACTATGTCTCAAGATGGGTAGAAGCAATCGCTTCTCCCACTAATGATGCAATTGTGGCGGTGAAGTTCTTCAATAGAACGATCTTCCCAAGGTTCGGGACTCCCCGAACCATCATTAGTGATGGAGGAACGCACTTCACAGGCCGACGATTTGAGGCTCTATTAGCTAAGTATGGGGTAACGCATAAGATTGCCACACCATACCATCCACAAACAAGCGGACAAGTTGAGATATCTAATAGAGAGATAAAAGGAATTCTAGAGAAGACTGTCTCTAGAACAAGAAAGGATTGGGCAATGAAGCTAGATGATGCATTATGGGCGTACATGACCGCTTTTAAGACACCCATAGGTACAACACCATACAACCTTGTGTATGAGAAGTCTTTTCACCTTTCTGTAGAGCTAGAACATAAAGCATATTGGGCCGTCAAGTGGCTCAACTTCAGCATGAAAAAAGCCGGAGAGAAGCGGCTATTGGACATCAATGAGTTAGAAGAGATCCAATTGAATGCATACGAGAACGCAAGGATCTACAAGGAAAGAACGAAGCGGTGACATGATAAGCATATCATTCCAAAAGACTTGAATGAAGGAGATCAAGTTCTTCTATTCAACTCAAGGCTTCGACTCTTTCCAAGTAAGCTTAAATCCCGTTGGACAGGACCTTATGTAATTAAACGTGTTTTCTCCCATGGTGCAGTTGAAGTATGGGGTGAGCAAAGAAGAAGTTTCAAAGTCAATGGCCAACGGTTGAAAAAGTACATTTCGGAAGTTCCGGTTGAGGAGATAGCTCCTATCCTCCTCCATTGAACACCTAAACAAGCAACGTCCAGCTAAAGACGTTAAATCAAGCGCTTCTTGGGAGGCAACCCATGGTAGTGTAGTTCTTTTCCCTTCTTTTCATCTTAGAATAGTTTAGGTTAGTTGGTTGTTTGTTTTTGTTTGTTCCTCGATACGCTCTCGGTTTGTTTGTGTCATAGATTGCAGGAAATAGGTGAAAGTTTGAGGATTTGATGAAGAAAGTTGCAATAAATTGGATCAAATACACTTTTCAAGCAAAAGAAGGAAGTAAATCGACTTACCATAAGTTAATCGATCGATTCAGGCTACAAAGCAAGTCGATTCTTGGCAACAGAAAGTTAAATCGACTAAAAAATCGTCCCTCCAGAGAAAAATCGGTCGATTTTCTTACTTGAGCTGTGAAATAGTTGGAAAATCGGGCCGACAAATAAATCGACCCTAAAAATCGGTCGATTTCCTTCGTATTTTGGCCAGCCTATATAAAGCCTTCTCCACTCGATTCTCTCATTCCAACACTTAACCAAAATCGTCTCTCTTGCTCCAAAAACGCCGAAAATCGCCTACCCTCCCATCTCCCCAATTTGTAATCGTTTTGAACGATTCTTGAGCCTAAACTGAAACATTTTCAACAAGGAGCAAGGATCTTGCAACAACAAGCTTGGCAAACTACTCATTCTTCCGGAATTCAGGTTTTTTCGATCCAAAACCTAAGTAATTCGCTCGATCTTGAATCTTGTTTAGAAGTTGATAGATTGTTGAATTTGATTGAGGGCTTTGGTTAGAAATATCCCTAGGAAGATTTGTGTGGTGTTGGATTGCTCAAAACTTTACAGATTTGTGATTTGTGTTGAAATCGTGAGAAATATCGACTGTATCTAGAAAAATCGTCCGATTTTTGCCAAGAACAGGTCGATTTTTGTGTGTAGAATGGAGACTTTGAAGAGAATAACTAGGAATGCAGGAAAGAAGCAGAAGGGTTCTTCTTCTAAGGAACCTCCCCCACCACCACCACCTTCCCAAGCTAAGTCAAACCTTCCTCCTCCCCTTTCCAAACATAAGAAGAGATATGAACGTCTCATAGATCGCCCCTTTACCCCTCCTTGTTACATAGTGCTTGATGATTTGAATGCGCTGTTTGTGAGGGAAGATATTGATATGATGCTGGATAGGATAGGGTTGAGTCAGTTTGTGCTTATCCGGGAAGATGCTTACACCGAGATCACCCATGAGTTCCTTAGTACATTTGAGCACGATCCTAGAGATAGGAGTGTCACTTTCTGGCTCATGAATGAGGACCATAGCATGTTTATATCTGCCTTTGGAGATCTATTTGGTTTTCCTGATTCCTCTGCAGGTACATTTCCACGAGGAGTGAGCGCTAGTGCTTTTTGGGAGAGTATTTCCGTTGGAGAAGCAGGAAGAGATAAGTGGCGACCCGGAAACTCGAAGGAAGCTAGTGTGTACAATCTCTCCTTCAAGATCGCCCACATGATCTTTAGTGAGTCCTTGTTTGCTAGGACTGAGACACCACATAAGCTGAAGGCGGATGAGCTGTATCTTCTCCACTGTATGACCACCGGTACCATTCCGGACACCGCCACTATGCTTCATGACTATCTCGGGAAGATAGTTACGTTGTAACACCCCGATTCCTAGAGGACACGGAATGCTACGAGCTGGGACCTCACAATGGGTCCCGGCCCTTAGCCTGACAACAACTTCATCGTACCTTACAACACGGCACAAATAAAAAGGCAAAACACATAGTTTTATAACATGATCGGAAGTAAAAAGTACAAATCTGAAAAACAATCCAGCCGAGTCTCAAAACCAAAGTAACATCATAAGTCTCAACATTCATAAAATAAGATAAACTGTCCCGTCCTATAATGTACGGAACCCCGGATGCCCACTACCGCCGGATCACTCGATCGCCTCTCTAACCTGCAAGACATCTACAAGCGGTATAATACCGTTAGCTGACAATCTATGCATAAGAGTAAAGGTAAAAGCACAAACACACAACATACACAATCAGCATGCAACACTCAATCCTTTTGTTATCTTTAATTAGGTGGTATATCATTACTAATGATACTTATTTTGTGACACGAGGGATTCCCAAACCTCGCCCCTGATCCCGTTTACCAACAAGGAATGGTGCTAATGTATCTGACCGTCTACCTGCCTGGGCTAGTAAAGGGAACCTCCTAGACTCTCGCAAGAGCTAGGCAGATGATGTCACGACCCGTTATCATACACTTGGGTCAATTACGTAATATAATAAAGTCGGCCTAATCCGGTTTCATTATGATCCTAACTAGCAAACACCACTCATACACAATACACTCATACAAGAAGCCAGCTAAGTAAGTCCGTAGACTTACCAGTCTCTGAAGCGCACAAGATCACCTCACTCGTAAGTTCCCTCGGAAAAACGTACAACGCCTGTTCAAGACAAGGCACACAATCAAACCACACTCTCTAGAAGTCTTTAGACTTCTAGACTCAAACTCCTCAACCACCTAGTCCAAGAAGACTACACTCTCAGTCCATGACCTATCCAACTCTTAACATAACGATATACACAAAGGTTACTTCCACAAAGCTCGAAACGAACCCTCAACAACATACCACCACAAGCCTCACGTAACTCAAACTAGACTTCTAAGTTCTAACCACTCTAAAGCATTCCAGTTCAACTACCCTAGGCCAGCCTAACATGCTTCTAAGATATAACGAGTCTAAGGAAGAAAGACGGAAGATAGAGAACGAGATTCGGGACTCACTGGAGCAAAACCGCCCCTACGCCTTCCTGAGCCGCCCCTGCGCCTATCTGGGTCCGCCCATGCGTCGATCTGGGTCCACCCTTGCGCCTGACAGAAGCCGCCCTTGCGCCTTTGTGAATCCGCCCCTGCGCCTGTTTGTGTAGAAAGTCCGTCTGCTGAGTTCTTCGATTGTGCAGCCGGTCCTTTAGGGTCTTCTTTGGTGCTATGAACGTCTTCTACTTCTCTCACTTGGTCTTAGCCTCCCTCTAGGTCTAGCTTCGCCATCAAACCCACAAAACAACGATAGATTGTTGAGCAAGGATTCAAGAGTGTCTTCCATTCAAGCCATGGAAGGGAAATGAAGAAAGAAGACGAAGAAGAAAGAAAGAAGCAGAAAGGGAGGAACCTTACCCACGTCCCGTCACTGCAGTCCCGGCTTCACGAATGATGGATCCAAGCTGGAGCACTCCAAGGGAAGAATAGAGGAGAAGGATGTAAGAGGAAGGTGCAAGAGGATGAAGTGGGTAGGAGGAAGAAAGTAACGTGAGTGGAAAATGAGAGCAGGAGAAGGGTTGACTGCATAAAAGAGGAAGTATACCAAAGGTCTTCATCCCATAACTCCTCATGGAATTTAAGAGGGGAGTTGAAAGGATCGGAATGTGAACGGTTGCCCAAAACGCTGCTACTCCGCCCACACGTGTCACCGCCCTAGCGGGAATCCTAGCCGCACCTGCGGCTTACTCGACTGCGTCGCCAAAGCCGCAAGGGTGTGAGACGCGCCCGGCTTCTACCCTCATCTAACTCTATCCAAGCGTAACGAAAAATCCGGTCGTTACAATAGCCAACAAGTCGAAGGGCGATCTTTGTGCTAGAGGCTGTTAGCATGAAATATTGTGATAATTTAGGCACGTTTTCTAAACGTATTTGATTCATATTGATAGTCTTTGATTGAACTTTGTGCATATGTGAGCTAGTATTACCTATATTGTCGATATGGATGTCTACACTAGTTCTATGTTGATTATAGGTGATTTGGAGCTATTTCCGAACGGAATCGAGCAAAGGAGAGTTGAGTTGATATGTCCATGGATTGAGGACATTCTTTGGAAGCAAATTGGAGTTTTAGCTTGAGGAATGCACGAGTTTAGGGAAGAATCACGTTCTTGCCCTAAACCACGCTCTAAATTACGACCGTATTACGTTCCACGTTCAATTCCACGACCGTGGATTTAGAGTCAGAAATTCATGTTCATTCCAGAGGATTACACGGCCGTGGAACATATGTTGCAAACCATATTTGTTTCCACGCTCTAAATTACGGTCGTGGATCACTTCCACGACCGTGATCTTGGAAAATCTTTTCGCCACACTTTGAAGCCACGATCTTTTAAAGATTGGGCCGGGCCGACATTTTGCCCTGCACTATAAAAAGACGGACGAAGCAAGAATCCGAGAGGGCCGCTTACCCTCATTCATCATCGCTTAGGACCGCTTAGACACGCTTACACTTCGCTTAGCTTGCTTGGAATCATTGACATCTCTTTGGGAGATCGAAGTTCGTGTTTGGTTATTCCTCTAATCTCGCACTTTTGGTGGAGATTGCTGTTGAGATCTCCGGATTGGCGGAAGATCGAAGTTCTTGGAAGATTTTGCAAGAAGATCTCTCTTCTTGTTTAGGTTTGACTTGGAAAACGGATTGACATCCCGTTTTCTCTTCTTTCCTAAGGTGGTGATTGTTTATTTTACTTTGAATCTTTTGACATTACTTGTTCTCTTCGTGACTTTGAGATTGAATTGAAGATTATTGAAAGTTCTTGAAAGTTTTCATCTTTTTATCTTTTAATTCTTGAATTGATATCAACATGACTGTTATTGGCTAAAAACCCTTAACAATTCTAAGGTGAAGGGTTGATAGTTGTGGCTTAGATGATGATAGATCGATCGCAAACAGATTAGACCCTGAGAGTTAGAGAGACTCGCCGACAACCCTAAATTACGGTATGTTCTTGAGTCCACGGCCGTGGAACCTCAAGAACCAACCGTGATTTCCCTTAAGTCTACGAACTTGCTTTTACTTTAATCTAAAGTTAAAGATTTGCTTTAGCTTAGTTTAGACTTGTCTTTTCTAGGTGGTAGTGAAGCCTCAACAACCTCTACCTCGATTGTGAGTGTCACAACCTCAATCGGTTAAGTTAGTCTTGATCCTTGGGTTATAAGTTTAGGTATTTGACACTAATTCTCATCTCTAGAATCCTTCTATATTGAGCCTCAACAACCTGTGTAGAGAGTTTCTTATAGGTGAGTCATATAAGGTTTTTGGAACTTCACCGTACGATTACCTTACATTAGCATACCTTTGCATATCTCAACTCTGTCTTTACATCATTAAGTATATCTTGAATCGATTGCCACAGCTGGATACCTGGATCTTTAGGATTGTTGTTTTCCCAATATTTGCAAAACTCCCATATTTACTTGCTTGATAATCTGCAATCGAGTTCGTTTCCCCCCAAATCCCTGTGTTCGATACTCTGGAATTCTTGCTTAACTACGTCGATCCGTACACTGCGGGTTCGCTGCTTGATTCTAGTTTTATAAATTTAAAACTTATTTGCACACACCTCTAGGGGCGAACAGAGGCCTTGTCACTCATGTGGCAAAGGTGTTAGAGCTTGACTTTTCTGATTGCAGTTTAGCGGAGAGCGCCCTCCCTCTTGATTCACAACGATTAATGGCGAGACAAGTTCTAGTTCCTCGAGGCATGGGAACATTACATGTACCGATGCCATGGGCAAAGGATCCGACCAAGAAACCGGTTGAGATCGAGTGGAAGTCCGAATACACCATTCGGAATATGAGGAACTGGAAGGAGACCTTTGAGCTTATGTTTGATGAGATGACCCCTCCACCTGCTTATTATGACGATGACGAGGAGGGAGAGGACGGTGATGAGGAGGACTTTGAGGACGGAGCTGCAGCTTACCAGGGATCTATGCTAAAGTTCGAGAGTGATACATACAGCGGCCATGCTACGACGCTATAGACACTGAAACCCACGGTATTGAACCTAGCAAGATGAGTAGAGTTACCGAGGAGACTGAGGATGAGATGCAGCCACCCCGTCATTCTTTTGCACATACTCCTAGTAGTAGTAGAGGACGTGGGCGAGGATCTAGGCTCCACCGACATATTGGAGCATTGATTTCTAGTTTTCAGGGTCTACGTACCGACTATCAGGGTCTTCGCACTGATTATCAGGCCCTCCACACCGACTACCGCACCCTGAACACTCAGTTCATGGAGTACCGCCAAGAGACGGATGCTAGACACTCTTCCTACGATGGCTAGATGAGGGACATGTATTATCATCAGTTTGGCCACTTCTATGATCCCAGCGCTCCGAGATATCCATATCCACCACCACCACCGACTGAGGATTGAGTTTCCACTACATTTTACATTGTAAGTATTTTTCTCCATCTTATGCTTGACTTCTCACATTGGGGACAATGTGAAGGTTAAGTATGGGGTGGGGGTACTTACAATCTCTTTCATCTTTTTCGCACTTTATGTACTTTGTGTTGCACTTGATGATTTGGTTTGTAATAACTCTTGCACTATTTGCTTTCTACTATGACATTCCCATTTGCATGCTTTCATTCAAAATTGTGAGTTTTTCAAAAAGTTTAGTGCTTCTTATGATGGAAATGACCTATATGATGAGAATTGTGATGTGGAAAAGGCAAAAGATGACTTAGTTATGTTGAGATTTTAATTGTAACATGAATGAACTTGAATATCTTACTTGAATGCATGAATAATTCATATGATCTTGATGTCTTGATAGGAGAATGAAATAACGATCGGAGCTATATTATAAGTTCTTTTGCATCATATAGGAATGACCAAGGCAATTCACTTCTTTTCTTGTTCATATCTTGTTCATGCTACCTCCTCAATGAAATATTTGACCTCCTTTTGACCATCCGGGAATTAGGATAAGTAGTTGTACAAGGCATGCTTGATGTGGGAGGGCCATTGTGAAAGTGTTAAATGAAAGTTTAGCAAATTATAGGTTTGGGGACGTTGAACATGAGGATGAGTAACTCGGCACCATTCACATAGCCGGATGTTTGTGTCTTGCCAAAGTCTGATTGAACGACAATATGTGCATCAAGGATTTGAGGCATCTCGAAAATTGAGAAACGCCGATCTCCTAGACTTCGGTTATTGTGCACCGCTGTCCATACTCTCAAAAAGTAAAGTATAAAGAAAGCAAAAAAATTTACATGCAAAGCATGTGTGGTGAAGTTATGTTCTTAAGAGTTTTTATTGTGTTGTTCCTCTTTCCCGGATTAACATCATATTACCTTAAAAGATTCCCACCCTTACCACGTTTCTTTGACCTTTTTCTTTGATTGAAAGACCTTGAGACCTTTGTGCACATGTTTAAGGCTTCATGGCTTAGATTTGTTTGACTTTGATTGTCTTTACATCTTTATCATGTCCTTTATTTGTGTCTTTGAGAAAGAAAGGATGGTTTGTTCATGATATGGTTATTATTGATGCATACTTTGTCTTCCTATGTCTTGAAACATTAGTTTGAGGATGATCCAATAAGAAGAAGCACTTTTCAAAAGGTTTTTGAGTTTCGCATCATATAATCCATGACATCTTGTATTCTAGGTTTGAACCTTGCTTGGGGACAAGCAAGAGGCAAGTATGGGGTATTTTGATGACATGAATTATATGCCATTATAATCATGCATATTGTAGAGGTTTACTGTTCGCCACTTAGCGTACGTGCAAATAAGTCTTAAATTTATAAAACTAGAAATCAAGCAAGCGAACCCGCAGTGTACGGATCGATATAGTTAAGCAAGAATTCCAGAGTATCGAACACAGGGATTTGGGGGGTTAAATCCAATTATAGAACTGTCAAGCAAGTAAATGTAAGAGCTTTTGTAAATATTGGGAAAACAACAATCCTAAAGATCCAGGAATCCAGCTGTGGCAATTGATTCAAGATATACTAAAGATATAAGGACAGAGTTAAGAGTTGCAAAGGTATACTAATGCAAAGCAATGTACGGTGAAGTTCCAAGGCTTTATGTGACTTAACTAAAGACACTCTCTATAAAGGTTGTTGAGGCTTCAGTATAGAAAGGATCTAAAGACAAGAATTAATATCAAATACCCAAACTTGTAATCCAAGGATCAAGACTAACTAAACCGATAAAGGTTATGACACTCGGAATCGAGGTAGAGGTTGTTGAGGCTTCACTACCACCTAGAAAAGGCAAGCCAAGACTAAGTTAAAGCAAATCTTTAACTTTGGATTAAAGTAAAAGCAAGGTTCGTAAACTGAGGGAAATTACGGGTGGATCTTGAGATTCCACGGCCGTGGAACTCAAGAACACACCGTGATTTTGGTACGTCGACGATTCTCTCTAACTCTCAGGGTCCAATCTGTTTACGATCGATCTATCATCATCTAAGCCACAACTATCAACCTTCACCTTAGAATTGCTAAAGGGCTTTAGCCAACAACAGTCATTATGATATCAAATTTAAGGTTTAAAAGAATGAAAGATGAAAACCTTCGAAAACCTTTAATAAATCTCAAATCAATCTCAATCCACAAACAAGAATAATGATGTATAACAGATTCGGAATAACACAAACCGATCACAATCCTTGACAAGAACGAAGAACGGGATGTCAATCCGTCTTCTAATCAAACCTAAGGACAAAGCGTAACTTCCAAATCTCCAAGTCTTCGCAAATCTCCGTTGCGAAATAACAATCTTCACACGTCCAACTTGAAACCCTAGACGTGTGCAATGGGCGTAAGTGAAGTCTAAGCGCAAGCGTAAGCGAAGGTGACGGAATCTCTCTCTTTCCGTCCTTTTATAGGGTAAGATAAAATATGTGTCCAGTCCATTGTGTAAAAGATCATGGCTTCAAATTGTACGTTAAAAGATCGCCTAAATCACGGTTTCTTGGGATTCCACGCCCGTGGTTTAGAGCGTGGTTTAGAACGTGGAAATTCATCACGGTACTTCACAACTTCCACGACCGTGTAACCCTCTGGAATGCTCCACGCTTGTGTTGCCAAAGTTCCACGGCTGTGGTTTAGAGCGTGGACTCTAGTACGGCCGTATTTTAGAGCGTGGAACACAAGTAGCTCGTAATTCTCCTTTGTTTTGTGTTATTCTTCATCCTAGAATCTTCCTTAGCTCCCTTGTGGTGTCCTCAATCCTCGGACATGCTCAATTCATCTCCATTCTCCTTCAATCCGTTCGGTTTTAGCTCTTATTCGCCTACAATCAACACAAAGCTTATGTAGACCTCTATATCGACAATATAGATAAACTAACTCACAATTGCTTCAATGCTTTATCAATGATCACCAATATGAATGAAATACACTTAGAAAACGTGCCTAAAATATCACAATATTTCATGCTAACATTTACCTCAATTTACCTTGTATTTGGAGAGAATTTGTGTACCTTTTAGGTTTATTTCATTTATATTCCGGAAATAGAGGTTTACACAAGTTTTGGTTGAATTATAGGTGAATTCGGTGGAATTGGAAGCAAAAATGGAGCAAAGAACATCTAATGCCAATAAGGAAGCTTAATGAGTCTTAGAGGAATCATAAAGAGCAAAGAAAGGGTGTAAAAGAGTCACAAAAGGAAGGAAGGAGACTATCAAGATCAACTTCCCAAAGCAACAAGAGAAGGATGTTGGCTATTTGGGCAACAACAATGGCGGTGATAACACCAACCGCAACAACAATAACCGGAACAATAACCGGAATAACAATTGGAATGGAAACAACAACAACCGGAACAACAATTGGAACAACAATAGGGGTTCAAACAACAACAATTGGCGCTCCAATCAACAAAATTCCGGTAACTCCTATCCTTCCAATTCTAATTCACTAACTCCACCTTCCTCTTCCTCTACTCCTTTGAAAAGCCAGGGGCAATCATCTAATGGAGGAAACAATACGGGAAAGGAGAAGCCCGATCCCATGTTGGAAACGATCTTGGGAAAGCTTCAAGGGTTGGAGAACCGCCTCATCAAGGTTGACGATCAAGTCTCTAAGGTTGACAAAGCTCAAAAAGTTTTGGAAAACCAATTGTTCAACCACGCGGAGGAAGTTCCTAGAAATCAAGGGAAACTTCCAGGAAAGACGGAGGACAACCCTAAGGGAAGGGTAATGACGATTACAACTAGGAGCGGAGTGACTACCACCGATCTGCAGCCTACGTTCGTTGAATTCCCCGTAGAGAAGGACAAAGGAAAGGGGAAGGAGAAGGAAGATGTCTATGTTCCTCCTCCAGCTTACAAACCTCCCCTACCATTCCCTCAATCTAGAGCGCGAGCGCGCCTAGACAAACAATTCGGTAAGTTCATAGAACTCATGAGCAAGCTACATATTAATATACCCTTCATTGATGCCATTGTAGGTATGCCGGCTTATGGCAAGTTCTTGAAAGAGCTTCTCTCTAACAAGAGGAAGCTAGAAGATTTCGGAGAGGTCAAGATGAGTTCGGATTCTTCGGATCTCATCAAGACTATGAAGGAGAAAATGCCCCCAAAGTTGAAGGATCCGGGGTCATTTTGCATTCCCATTGGAGTGGGAGATGTCACATATGACGCTTTATGTGACTTGGGAGCAAGTGTGAGCATCATACCACTTGCATTATGTAGGAAGATCGGTTTAGGCGATCCTAAACCGGTCAAGATGACGTTATACATGGCGGATCGATCCATCACTCGCCCCGTCGGTATTGTAGAAGACGTCCCAGTCAAGCTAGGTAAATTCTTTGTCCCCATTGATTTTGTCGTGCTTGACATTCCTGCAGATAGTCCGGTCCCGATCATACTCGGAAGACCGTTTCTTGCAACTTCCGGCTGCATGGTCGATTGCAAGAATGGAAGACTCGCTTTTGATATTGGAGAAGAGAAAGTAGAGTTCGTTCTTTACACTCTAGTGAAGGAGCCAATCTTTGACGAGGATATTTACGATATCCAAGACGAAGAAGGTTTGTCTAGGGAGGAGGTAAGTGCGATTCTCTTTAACGATCCTTTAGAAAAGGTTATCACTATGAGTCTAACCAATGTAGGGGAAGAAGAAGAGTGTAAAGAGGAAATTGAAGCCTTAGAAGCACAAGAAGAGATACATGAAGTGGAGTTTGAGAAACTCCACGATGAGGCTGAGAATGTAAGAATCCACGGTCATACCCTGTATTCCACGACCGTGGATTTCACAACCAAAATCGACCTCCATTCCAGGGGATTACACGGCCGTGGAACACATGGAGAGGCCGTAATTCTGACCGTGGAAGAGGGTGATCAGCTTACTTCTTCAACTCCTTCTGATTCTTCTCCAACTCATTCAATGCCCTTAGAAACTTCTAAGGAAACATCGGATGTTCCCCAAGGACCATTGGAAGCTCCGAAAGTGATGGAACTCAAACCACTTCCTACTCATCTAAGGTACGCTTTTCTTGGATCTAATTCTACCTTTCCGGTCATTGTTAGCTCCGAACTAAGCTTAGATGAATATGAACAGCTCATGATAGTCCTTAGGAAACATAGAAAAGCCATAGGCTACACTATCGAGGACTTAGTAGGAATTAAACCCTCCCTATGTATGCATAAGATACTAATGGAGGAGGATTTTAGAACTTCAAGACAACCTCAAAGGCGGTTGAATCCGACCATGAAGGAGGTTGTCAAGAAGGAAATTCTTAAACTTCTTGATGCAGGTATCATCTATCCTATCTCCGATAGCAAGTGGGTGAGTCCAGTTCAAGTAGTTCCGAAGAAGGGAGGAATGACGGTCATCACTAACAAGAACAACGAACTCATTCCTACCCGAACCGTGACTGGATGGCGAATGTGCATAGACTACCGCAAGCTCAACAACGCAACGCGGAAGGATCACTTTCCCTTGCCATTCATCGATCAAATGCTTGAAAGGTTAGCACAACATTCACATTTTTGCTACCTTGACGGTTATAGTGGTTTCTTTCAGATTCCGATACATCCGGACGATCAGGAGAAGACCACATTCACGTGCCCTTGGGGTACGTTCGCCTATAGGAGAATGCCGTTCGGGCTTTGCAACGCTCCAGCCACCTTTCAACGGTGCATGATGGCCATCTTCTCCGAGTACGTAGAGGAAATCATGGAAGTCTTCATGGATGACTTCTCCGTATACGGTTCCTCTTTTAACGATTGCCTTTCTAACCTTTCTCTTGTTTTACAACGTTGTGAAGACACTAACCTAGTTCTTAATTGGGAGAAGTGTCAATTCATGGTTAAGGAAGGAATCGTATTAGGTCACTTAGTCTCTAGTAGAGGGATAGAGGTAGACAAGGCTAAGATAGAGACCATAGAGAAACTTCCTCCCCCAATTTCAGTGAAAGGGATAAGAAGTTTCCTAGGACATGCTGGATTTTATAGACGTTTCATTAAGGACTTTTCTAAGATATCAAAACCTCTCACTAATCTATTGATGAAGGATGCGGTTTTTGAGTTTTCGTAGGAATGTTTGGATGCGTTTAATACCATTCGGCAAGCT
The DNA here is from genome assembly GCA_033239125.1 of Fagopyrum homotropicum. Classification (NCBI taxonomy): domain Eukaryota; kingdom Viridiplantae; phylum Streptophyta; class Magnoliopsida; order Caryophyllales; family Polygonaceae; genus Fagopyrum; species Fagopyrum homotropicum. Next base: position 6,747,802 of record BSWB01000005.1, on the reverse strand, counting down.
CTAATTTCAGCACCTATTATCCAACCTCCGGATTGGACTCTCCCCTTCGAGATTATGTGCGATGCTAGTGACGTAGCTATTGGAGCTGTTCTTGGACAACGAAAGGAAGGGCGAACCCATGCCATATACTACGCTAGCAAAACGCTAGACGAAGCTCAGCTCAACTACGCCACTACAGAGAAGGAGTTTCTAGCCATTGTCTACGCTATTGACAAGTTACGCTCTTATCTTGTAGGTGCAAAGGTGATTGTCTACACGGATCATGCTGCGATCCGGTACCTCCTTGCGAAGAAAGACGCGAAGCCAAGACTAATTAGATGGATTCTTCTCCTACAAGAATTCGATCTTGAGATCCGCGACAAGAAAGGTTCAGAAAATTCTGTTGCGGATCATTTGAGTCGCCTCACACATCTAGAGGACGACCATCTACCCATTGATAACTCCTTTCCGGACGAACACCTACACATCATAGAGGAGTGCATCAACGAGATCTCCAAAGGTAACGAACCATGGTTTGCTGATTTTGTTAACTATTTGGTTTGTCAGGAGATACCGCCCGGACTATCCTACGCACAAAGGAAGAAGTTCTTTAAGGACGTCCGGGAATACTATTGGGACGAGCCTCTCCTTTTTAAGAGAGGTCCGGATGGCATCATCCGGCGATGTGTGCCGGAAGATGAGATGCAAAGTGTCATCCGCCATTGTCATTCACTACCTTGTGGAGGACACGCTAGTTCGAACAAGACTAGCGCAAAGGTATTGTAATCTAGATTCTATTGGCCTACTTTATTTAGAGATGTGCAATCCTTTGTCTCTTGCTGTGATGCTTGTCAAAGAACATGCAATATTTCTAGAAGGAACGAGATGCCCCTCAACAACATCCAGGAGGTGGAGATTTTCGACGTTTGGGGAGTCGATTTCATGGGACCATTCCCATCTTCTTGTGGAAACCAATACATACTATTGGCGGTAGACTATGTTTCTAGATGGGTGGAAGCAATTGCCTCTCCCACAAATGATGCCATGGTGGTGGTTAAGTTCTTCAACAAGACCATCTTTACGCGATTTGGAACACCAAGGGCAATCATTAGTGATGGAGGTTCTCACTTCATAGCCCGTCGCTTTGAAGCTCTTCTAGCTAAGTATGGGGTTACTCACAAGATCGCTACCCCTTACCATCCACAAACGAGTGGACAAGTTGAGATCTCAAATAGGGAGATCAAGGGAATTCTAGAGAAGACGGTTTCAAGGACTAGGAAGGATTGGTCCTTGAAACTAGATGATGCATTATGGGCGTACCGGACTGCGTACAAGACCCCCATAGGAACCACACCATACAACCTTGTGTATGGGAAGTCTTGTCATTTACCGGTAGAGCTGGAGCACAAAGCGTTTTGGGCTATCAAGTGGCTGAATTTCGGCATGAAGGAAGCGGGAGAGAAGCGTCTCCTAGACATCAACAAGCTGGATGAACTTCGCTTGAACGCCTATGAAAACGCTAAGATCTATAAGGAAAGAGCAAAGCGTTGGCATGATAAGCATATCATTCCAAAGGACTTCAAAGAAGGGGATCAAGTTCTCCTCTTCAATTCAAGACTTCGCCTCTTTCCAGGTAAGCTTAAATCCCGTTGGACCGGACCTTTTCTAATTAAACGTATTTTCCCCCATGGTGCAGTTGAAGTATGGGGTGAAGCTAGCGGAAGTTTTAAGGTGAACGGCCAACGACTCAAGAAGTATACGCCGGAACTCCAAGCTGAGGAGTTTGCGCCTACCGCCCTCGAATAAGTGCGAGATTGGTCTAGCTACGGACCTTAAACAAAGCGCTTCTTGGGAGGCAACCCAAGGTATTGCATTTTTGTTTTTTGTTTTCGATTCATAGTTTAGCTTAGAATAGACGTTTTCGCTTTATTTTGCCTCGATTTCTTCCGGTATGTTCGTGTCTTTGGTTGTAGGATCGATGGAAAAGGAAAAGGGAGAATAATGTCGAAGAAGAGTGACGAAATTTGGACTTTGGAACTTTACAGAAGGTTCCACGGTCTAAATTACGGTCGTCATAGCTACAGTGGCCGTAATTCTCAAAAGCCTTTGAAAAATCACCAAAACCACGGGTCCGTACATTTCCACGGCCGTGGAACACCCCGACAGACCGTGATTTTCAAAATTTTGCCTGCGACTATATAAGTCACATTCTTCACAAAATTACACAAAAACTTACCCCTTTCCACGCCCTAAACGCCGAAACCCCACGACCTCCTCCAATTCCTCGTTTTCTAATCGTTTTCAACGATTCTTCATCCTAAACTGCAGCAAATCCAACCACGAACAAGATCCAAGCGACAAACCGAGCGGAAATCCGTCAACAAACGCGCATTTCGGATTTTTCAATCCAAAAAAGAGGTTTATTCTTTCTTCTTGATTTTCGCGGATTTGGTTCGTTTTTGCTATAGATTTTTAGGAAGAACTGACAAAGACTGGAAGGAATTAGACTAGGACTGCTTGTTTTGGTGATTGTTGGTGAATTTGCTGAGATTTGTAAGATTCTGAGACGAATCACGGTCTCTGGGTAAACCACGGCCGTGGAACCTGAAGAACAGACCGTAATTTTGGTGAAAAATGGATTTTGTAAGGAGAATGTCGGGAAGGATAAAAGAGAAGAAGGGAGAGCAAAATAAGAAAAGGAAAGGCAACCCCTCCACCTCTAGGGCACCACCACCCTCATCTCCTTCACTACCATCTTCACCTTCACCTCCATCTTCACCTCCTCACCCTAGCATCCCAACCATACATGAGAACCATCTTGACGCACTTGACCGGATCAAGGAGAGGGCAGTGATTGGCCCTAGGTATTTGCTGTTGGAGGATCTACATCCTCTCAATATAGTTGATGACCTTACATGGCTCTTGGATAGAGCCGGATTGCTTGTCTTCACGAACATTCGTGAAGACGCCTATGAGGAGATCACCCGGGAGGTTGTGACGTCTTTTGAGCACATCCACGTAGATAGGACCGTCTCTTTCCGTCTCATGGAAAGAGACTACCATTTGAGCATAGTTGAGTTCGGGACTATCTTTGGGTTTCATGAGACCTATAACGGTCGATTTCCGAGTGGAGTTTACCCCAAGAACTTTTGGGAGGAAGTAGCTATGGTTTACGCCGACGAGGACCGTTGGCAACCCGCCGATACAAGGCTAGATTGATGTACCATCTAGCCTTGAAGATAGCACACCGCGTTCTTTCGGAGTGTCTCCTTCCTAGGACGGAGACGCCCCAAAAGATCAAGACGGATGAGCTATTCTTGCTCTATAGCATGCTATACGGTCGCCGTGCAGATTGTGCTACTCTTTTGGCGGCCACGATGAGTAAACTCAAGAATAAGAAGAAGGGGAACATTGGATATGGTGGGATAGTGACCCACATTGCTAGGAGTTTCGGTGTAGATTTTTCTACTTGCACTCGCATACCGGCCGTTCCTTTAGGGTTACACGCATTCATGGTTAGGGGACTCATCTTCCCCACACATGGAGGTCCGCCTTATGCGGGCATGCCTTGGGAGACTAGGACGGGTAGGGGTATAGAGTGGCTGCCGGAGTACTCCATTATGGCGGGACGCCATAATTGGAAGGAGACGTTCGCTGCGATGCATGCGAACAGGATAGTAGCTCCCCCTTACGTCCCACCGCCGGTTGTAGAGGAGGAGGATATGGGAGATCAGTTCGAGAGTGGAGGAGGAGCGGAGCATGAGTTTGGCACGTTTCCGGACCAGCCGGAGGCGGCCCCAGATGTACCTCGACGCTCTCCACGTCCGGCTAGAGCCTCAGGCTCGTCATCTCGCCGCGCTAGCGTGAGTGAGAGGCCCACGTGGATGTCCACACCTCCCACATGGTATTCCACCCCACCTCCTTGGTCCACGGAGCAGCCAGCAACACCACCACCACCAGCACCAGCACCATCCGATGCCCCATCATGGTACAGTCACGCCCCGGGATGGTACGAGCAGATGCCGGATTGGGCTACCGGACTTTCAGAGAGAGTAGGAGCATTGGAGATCCGGGCGGATGCTAGAGACGGACGCTTAGACGACCTTGACCACATGATGAGGGACGTCTACCGCCAGCAGTTTGGGCGGTTCTATGATCCGAGTTTCTCTCCATTCCCACCTCCACCGCCGCCGCAGTGATTGGACGCATGATCGTTCGTTTAGACATTCCCGCCACCATTTTGTGAGTTTCTTTTTCTTTTCTTCTTTTCTTTCTTTCTTTTGAACATTAGGGACAATGTTCGTCCTAAGTATGGGGTGGGATGTACTAAAAAGTCTGTAATAACTCTACTTACTATGTTCGCTTTCATTTGAGACTATCATTGCATGTTCATTATGTGTTACACGTTTCCTTATTGCATTGCATGAAAAGTTACTTGAAAAACCCATAAAAATTGAAAAATTTTGAAAATTTTGAGCTTCTAATGAATTGAGATGATTTCCATGATAATCACTACTTGTGAATTGAGTTTGATGACAATTGCATGCTTAAAAGGATTGTGAATTGAAAAGAATTTGAATGAATGAATTGCACCTCTTTTGCAAGTCTTATAATGTGAAAATGTTACCTAAATCATGCTAGGAAATTGAAGTTGAAATCACGCTATAAGTTCCTATACTTCTTGTTGAAATGATTAAGGCAATTCGATACTTTCTTTCTTCTTTCTTTGATCATCTAGCTCCTCATTGAAATATTAGCCTCCTTTACCTATCCGGGAATTTGGAGAAGTGAATGAGAAAAAGGCATGTTTGATGTGGGAGGGCCATGAGAGCAATTATTTGCAATCAATTGAATAGAAAGAAATTATAGGTTTGGGGAAGTCAATCATGACGATGAGTAACTCGACACCATTCACATAGCCGGGTGTTTGTGTCTTGCCAAAGTCGGATTGAGCGATATTCCTAGCGGATTATGGTATGTGCGCTAAAGGTTTGAGGCATCTCTTGAAAAATTTGAGAAACGCCGATCTCCTAGGCTTCGGTTTTTGTGCACCTCTATCCATAAATCCAAAAGTAAAGTCGAAAAATGAAAAGAAGAGAGCGAAGCTCTAAGTTGAAGTGTTGCGGGAACCGCATAAGAAGAAGAAGATAGTTGTCCACTTTCCCGGATTTATGCACCACTTCCCCCCTAAAGTTTTCCCCTCCCTTCCATATTCTAGACCTTTTCTTTGAAAGTCCTTAAGATCAAAAGAATGTTATATGACTTGGTGATCTAAATTGAAGTTTCTTGTGATTGATTTTGATAATGTTTGAAGGTTATAATACTTGTTTAGAAGTTAAGTTGGTTCATGAATTTTCTTTGCCTTTTACTCTTTGATTAAGTGTGTGAAAGTTTGAAAAACGATTGAAGCAAGGTTTGAGAATGATCTATTCTTTAGAAGTCACATTCATCCAAAAGAAGGTACACATATTTCATCCTAACTCTTGTTTAAAGCTTTTTGAGAGACCTTGCTTAGGGACAAGCAAGTGTTAAGTATGGGATTATTTGTTAGCATGAAATATTGTGATAATTTAGGCACGTTTTCTAAACGTATTTGATTCATATTGATAGTCTTTGATTGAACTTTGTGCATATGTGAGCTAGTATTACCTATATTGTCGATATGGATGTCTACACTAGTTCTATGTTGATTATAGGTGATTTGGAGCTATTTCCGAACGGAATCGAGCAAAGGAGAGTTGAGTTGATATGTCCATGGATTGAGGACATTCTTTGGAAGCAAATTGGAGTTTTAGCTTGAGGAATGCACGAGTTTAGGGAAGAATCACGTTCTTGCCCTAAACCACGCTCTAAATTACGACCGTATTACGTTCCACGTTCAATTCCACGACCGTGGATTTAGAGTCAGAAATTCATGTTCATTCCAGAGGATTACACGGCCGTGGAACATATGTTGCAAACCATATTTGTTTCCACGCTCTAAATTACGGTCGTGGATCACTTCCACGACCGTGATCTTGGAAAATCTTTTCGCCACACTTTGAAGCCACGATCTTTTAAAGATTGGGCCGGGCCGACATTTTGCCCTGCACTATAAAAAGACGGACGAAGCAAGAATCCGAGAGGGCCGCTTACCCTCATTCATCATCGCTTAGGACCGCTTAGACACGCTTACACTTCGCTTAGCTTGCTTGGAATCATTGACATCTCTTTGGGAGATCGAAGTTCGTGTTTGGTTATTCCTCTAATCTCGCACTTTTGGTGGAGATTGCTGTTGAGATCTCCGGATTGGCGGAAGATCGAAGTTCTTGGAAGATTTTGCAAGAAGATCTCTCTTCTTGTTTAGGTTTGACTTGGAAAACGGATTGACATCCCGTTTTCTCTTCTTTCCTAAGGTGGTGATTGTTTATTTTACTTTGAATCTTTTGACATTACTTGTTCTCTTCGTGACTTTGAGATTGAATTGAAGATTATTGAAAGTTCTTGAAAGTTTTCATCTTTTTATCTTTTAATTCTTGAATTGATATCAACATGACTGTTATTGGCTAAAAACCCTTAACAATTCTAAGGTGAAGGGTTGATAGTTGTGGCTTAGATGATGATAGATCGATCGCAAACAGATTAGACCCTGAGAGTTAGAGAGACTCGCCGACAACCCTAAATTACGGTATGTTCTTGAGTCCACGGCCGTGGAACCTCAAGAACCAACCGTGATTTCCCTTAAGTCTACGAACTTGCTTTTACTTTAATCTAAAGTTAAAGATTTGCTTTAGCTTAGTTTAGACTTGTCTTTTCTAGGTGGTAGTGAAGCCTCAACAACCTCTACCTCGATTGTGAGTGTCACAACCTCAATCGGTTAAGTTAGTCTTGATCCTTGGGTTATAAGTTTAGGTATTTGACACTAATTCTCATCTCTAGAATCCTTCTATATTGAGCCTCAACAACCTGTGTAGAGAGTTTCTTATAGGTGAGTCATATAAGGTTTTTGGAACTTCACCGTACGATTACCTTACATTAGCATACCTTTGCATATCTCAACTCTGTCTTTACATCATTAAGTATATCTTGAATCGATTGCCACAGCTGGATACCTGGATCTTTAGGATTGTTGTTTTCCCAATATTTGCAAAACTCCCATATTTACTTGCTTGATAATCTGCAATCGAGTTCGTTTCCCCCCAAATCCCTGTGTTCGATACTCTGGAATTCTTGCTTAACTACGTCGATCCGTACACTGCGGGTTCGCTGCTTGATTCTAGTTTTATAAATTTAAAACTTATTTGCACACACCTCTAGGGGCGAACAGAGGCCTTGTCACTCATGTGGCAAAGGTGTTAGAGCTTGACTTTTCTGATTGCAGTTTAGCGGAGAGCGCCCTCCCTCTTGATTCACAACGATTAATGGCGAGACAAGTTCTAGTTCCTCGAGGCATGGGAACATTACATGTACCGATGCCATGGGCAAAGGATCCGACCAAGAAACCGGTTGAGATCGAGTGGAAGTCCGAATACACCATTCGGAATAGGAGGAACTGGAAGGAGACCTTTGAGCTTATGTTTGATGAGATGACCCCTCCACCTGCTTATTATGACGATGACGAGGAGGGAGAGGACGGTGATGAGGAGGACTTTGAGGACGGAGCTGCAGCTTACCAGGGATCTATGCTAAAGTTCGAGAGTGATACATACAGCGGCCATGCTACGACGCTATAGACACTGAAACCCACGGTATTGGACCTAGCAAGATGAGTAGAGTTACCGAGGAGACTGAGGATGAGATGCAGCCACCCCGTCATTCTTTTGCACATACTCCTAGTAGTAGTAGAGGATGTGGGCGAGGATCTAGGCTCCACCGACATATTGGAGCATTGATTTCTAGTTTTCAGGGTCTACGTACCGACTATCAGGGTCTTCGCACTGATTATCAGGCCCTCCACACCGACTACCGCACCCTGAACACTCAGTTCATGGAGTACCGCCAAGAGACGGATGCTAGACACTCTTCCTACGATGGCTAGATGAGGGACATGTATTATCATCAGTTTGGCCACTTCTATGATCCCAGCGCTCCGAGATATCCATATCCACCACCACCACCGACTGAGGATTGAGTTTCCACTACATTTTACATTGTAAGTATTTTTCTCCATCTTATGCTTGACTTCTCACATTGGGGACAATGTGAAGGTTAAGTATGGGGTGGGGGTACTTACAATCTCTTTCATCTTTTTCGCACTTTATGTACTTTGTGTTGCACTTGATGATTTGGTTTGTAATAACTCTTGCACTATTTGCTTTCTACTATGACATTCCCATTTGCATGCTTTCATTCAAAATTGTGAGTTTTTCAAAAAGTTTAGTGCTTCTTATGATGGAAATGACTTATATGATGAGAATTGTGATGTGGAAAAGGCAAAAGATGACTTAGTTATGTTGAGATTTTAATTGTAACATGAATGAACTTGAATATCTTACTTGAATACATGAATAATTCATATGATCTTGATGTCTTGATAGGAGAATGAAATAACGATCGGAGCTATATTATAAGTTCTTTTGCATCATATAGGAATGACCAAGGCAATTCACTTCTTTTCTTGTTCATATCTTGTTCATGCTACCTCCTCAATGAAATATTTGACCTCCTTTTGACCATCCGGGAATTAGGATAAGTAGTTGTACAAGGCATGCTTGATGTGGGAGGGCCATTGTGAAAGTGTTAAATGAAAGTTTAGCAAATTATAGGTTTGGGGACGTTGAACACGAGGATGAGTAACTCGGCACCATTCACATAGCCGGATGTTTGTGTCTTGCCAAAGTCTGATTGAACGACAATATGTGCATCAAGGATTTGAGGCATCTCGAAAATTGAGAAACGCCGATCTCCTAGACTTCGGTTATTGTGCACCGCTGTCCATACTCTCAAAAAGTAAAGTATAAAGAAAGCAAAAAAATTTACATGCAAAGCATGTGTGGTGAAGTTATGTTCTTAAGAGTTTTTATTGTGTTGTTCCTCTTTCCCGGATTAACATCATATTACCTTAAAAGATTCCCACCCTTACCACGTTTCTTTGACCTTTTTCTTTGATTGAAAGACCTTGAGACCTTTGTGCACATGTTTAAGGCTTCATGGCTTAGATTTGTTTGACTTTGATTGTCTTTACATCTTTATCATGTCCTTTATTTGTGTCTTTGAGAAAGAAAGGATGGTTTGTTCATGATATGGTTATTATTGATGCATACTTTGTCTTCCTATGTCTTGAAACATTAGTTTGAGGATGATCCAATAAGAAGAAGCACTTTTCAAAAGGTTTTTGAGTTTCGCATCATATAATCCATGACATCTTGTATTCTAGGTTTGAACCTTGCTTGGGGACAAGCAAGAGGCAAGTATGGGGTATTTTGATGACATGAATTATATGCCATTATAATCATGCATATTGTAGAGGTTTACTGTTCGCCACTTAGCGTACGTGCAAATAAGTCTTAAATTTATAAAACTAGAAATCAAGCAAGCGAACCCGCAGTGTACGGATCGATATAGTTAAGCAAGAATTCCAGAGTATCGAACACAGGGATTTGGGGGGTTAAATCCAATTATAGAACTGTCAAGCAAGTAAATGTAAGAGCTTTTGTAAATATTGGGAAAACAACAATCCTAAAGATCCAGGAATCCAGCTGTGGCAATTGATTCAAGATATACTAAAGATATAAGGACAGAGTTAAGAGTTGCAAAGGTATACTAATGCAAAGCAATGTACGGTGAAGTTCCAAGGCTTTATGTGACTTAACTAAAGACACTCTCTATAAAGGTTGTTGAGGCTTCAGTATAGAAAGGATCTAAAGACAAGAATTAATATCAAATACCTAAACTTGTAATCCAAGGATCAAGACTAACTAAACCGATAAAGGTTATGACACTCGGAATCGAGGTAGAGGTTGTTGAGGCTTCACTACCACCTAGAAAAGGCAAGCCAAGACTAAGTTAAAGCAAATCTTTAACTTTTGATTAAAGTAAAAGCAAGGTTCGTAAACTGAGGGAAATTACGGGTGGATCTTGAGATTCCACGGCCGTGGAACTCAAGAACACACCGTGATTTTGGTACGTCGACGATTCTCTCTAACTCTCAAGGTCCAATCTGTTTACGATCGATCTATCATCATCTAAGCCACAACTATCAACCTTCACCTTAGAATTGCTAAAGGGCTTTAGCCAACAACAGTCATTATGATATCAAATTTAAGGTTTAAAAGAATGAAAGATGAAAACCTTCGAAAACCTTTAATAAATCTCAAATCAATCTCAATCCACAAACAAGAATAATGATGTATAACAGATTCGGAATAACACAAACCGATCACAATCCTTGACAAGAACGAAGAACGGGATGTCAATCCGTCTTCTAATCAAACCTAAGGACAAAGCGTAACTTCCAAATCTCCAAGTCTTCGCAAATCTCCGTTGCGAAATAACAATCTCCACACGTCCAACTTGAAACCCTAGACGTGTGCAATGGGCGTAAGTGAAGTCTAAGCGCAAGCGTAAGCGAAGGTGACGGAATCTCTCTCTTTCCGTCCTTTTATAGGGTAAGATAAAATATGTGTCCAGCCCATTGTGTAAAAGATCATGGCTTCAAATTGTACGTTAAAAGATCGCCTAAATCACGGTTTCTTGGGATTCCACGCCCGTGGTTTAGAGCGTGGTTTAGAACGTGGAAATTCATCACGGTACTTCACAACTTCCACGACCGTGTAACCCTCTGGAATGCTCCACGCTTGTGTTGCCAAAGTTCCACGGCCGTGGTTTAGAGCGTGGACTCTAGTACGGCCGTATTTTAGAGCGTGGAACACAAGTAGCTCGTAATTCTCCTTTGTTTTGTGTTATTCTTCATCCTAGAATCTTCCTTAGCTCCCTTGTGGTGTCCTCAATCCTCGGACATGCTCAATTCATCTCCATTCTCCTTCAATCCGTTCGGTTTTAGCTCTTATTCGCCTACAATCAACACAAAGCTTATGTAGACCTCTATATCGACAATATAGATAAACTAACTCACAATTGCTTCAATGCTTTATCAATGATCACCAATATGAATGAAATACACTTAGAAAACGTGCCTAAAATATCACAATATTTCATGCTAACATTTACCTCAATTTACCTTGTATTTGGAGAGAATTTGTGTACCTTTTAGGTTTATTTCATTTATATTCCGGAAATAGAGGTTTACACAAGTTTTGGTTGAGTTATAGGTGAATTCGGTGGAATTGGAAGCAAAAATGGAGCAAAGAACATCTAATACCAATAAGGAAGCTTAATGAGTCTTAGAGGAGTCATAAAGAGCAAAGAAAGGGTGTAAAAGAGTCACAAAAGGAAGGAAGGAGACTATCAAGATCAACTTCCCAAAGCAACAAGAGAAGGATGTTGGCTATTTGGGCAACAACAATGGCGGTGATAACACCAACCGCAACAACAATAACCGGAACAATAACCGGAATAACAATTGGAATGGAAACAACAACAACCGGAACAACAATTGGAACAACAATAGGGGTTCAAACAACAACAATTGGCGCTCCAATCAACAAAATTCCGGTAACTCCTATCCTTCCAATTCTAATTCACTAACTCCAACTTCCTCTTCCTCTACTCCTTTGAAAAGCCAGGGGCAATCATCTAATGGAGGAAACAATACGGGAAAGGAGAAGCCCGATCCCATGTTGGAAACGATCTTGGGAAAGCTTCAAGGGTTGGAGAACCGCCTCATCAAGGTTGACGATCAAGTCTCTAAGGTTGACAAAGCTCAAAAAGTTTTGGAAAACCAATTGTTCAACCACGCGGAGGAAGTTCCTAGAAATCAAGGGAAACTTCCAGGAAAGACGGAGGACAACCCTAAGGGAAGGGTAATGACGATTACAACTAGGAGCGGAGTGACTACCACCGATCTGCAGCCTACGTTCGTTGAATTCCCCGTAGAGAAGGACAAAGGAAAGGGGAAGGAGAAGGAAGATGTCTATGTTCCTCCTCCAGCTTACAAACCTCCCCTACCATTCCCTCAATCTAGAGCGCGAGCGCGCCTAGACAAACAATTCGGTAAGTTCATAGAACTCATGAGCAAGCTACATATTAATATACCCTTCATTGATGCCATTGTAGGTATGCCGGCTTATGGCAAGTTCTTGAAAGAGCTTCTCTCTAACAAGAGGAAGCTAGAAGATTTCGGAGAGGTCAAGATGAGTTCGGATTCTTCGGATCTCATCAAGACTATGAAGGAGAAAATGCCCCCAAAGTTGGAGGATCCGGGGTCATTTTGCATTCCCATTGGAGTGGGAGATGTCACATATGACGCTTTATGTGACTTGGGAGCAAGTGTGAGCATCATACCACTTGCATTATGTAGGAAGATCGGTTTAGGCGATCCTAAACCGGTCAAGATGACGTTATACATGGCGGATCGATCCATCACTCGCCCCGTCGGTATTGTAGAAGACGTCCCAGTCAAGCTAGGTAAATTCTTTGTCCCCATTGATTTTGTCGTGCTTGACATTCCTGCAGATAGTCCGGTCCCGATCATACTCGGAAGACCGTTTCTTGCAACTTCCGGCTGCATGGTCGATTGCAAGAATGGAAGACTCGCTTTTGATATTGGAGAAGAGAAAGTAGAGTTCGTTCTTTACACTCTAGTGAAGGAGCCAATCTTTGACGAGGATATTTACGATATCCAAGACGAAGAAGGTTTGTCTAGGGAGGAGGTAAGTGCGATTCTCTTTAACGATCCTTTAGAAAAGGTTATCACTATGAGTCTAACCAATGTAGGGGAAGAAGAAGAGTGTAAAGAGGAAATTGAAGCCTTAGAAGCACAAGAAGAGATACATGAAGTGGAGTTTGAGAAACTCCACGATGAGGCTGAGAATGTAAGAATCCACGGTCATACCCTGTATTCCACGACCGTGGATTTCACAACCAAAATCGACCTCCATTCCAGGGGATTACACGGCCGTGGAACACATGGAGAGGCCGTAATTCTGACCGTGGAAGAGGGTGATCAGCTTACTTCTTCAACTCCTTCTGATTCTTCTCCAACTCATTCAATGCCCTTAGAAACTTCTAAGGAAACATCGGATGTTCCCCAAGGACCATTGGAAGCTCCGAAAGTGATGGAACTCAAACCACTTCCTACTCATCTAAGGTACGCTTTTCTTGGATCTAATTCTACCTTTCCGGTCATTGTTAGCTCCGAACTAAGCTTAGATGAATATGAACAGCTCATGATAGTCCTTAGGAAACATAGAAAAGCCATAGGCTACACTATCGAGGACTTAGTAGGAATTAAACCCTCCCTATGTATGCATAAGATACTAATGGAGGAGGATTTTAGAACTTCAAGACAACCTCAAAGGCGGTTGAATCCGACCATGAAGGAGGTTGTCAAGAAGGAAATTCTTAAACTTCTTGATGCAGGTATCATCTATCCTATCTCCGATAGCAAGTGGGTGAGTCCAGTTCAAGTAGTTCCGAAGAAGGGAGGAATGACGGTCATCACTAACAAGAACAACGAACTCATTCCTACCCGAACCGTGACTGGATGGCGAATATGCATAGACTACCGCAAGCTCAACAACGCAACGCGGAAGGATCACTTTCCCTTGCCATTCATCGATCAAATGCTTGAAAGGTTAGCACAACATTCACATTTTTGCTACCTTGACGGTTATAGTGGTTTCTTTCAGATTCCGATACATCCGGACGATCAGGAGAAGACCACATTTACGTGCCCTTGGGGTACGTTCGCCTATAGGAGAATGCCGTTCGGGCTTTGCAACGCTCCAGCCACCTTTCAACGGTGCATGATGGCCATCTTCTCCGAGTACGTAGAGGAAATCATGGAAGTCTTCATGGATGACTTCTCCGTATACGGTTCCTCTTTTAACGATTGCCTTTCTAACCTTTCTCTTGTTTTACAACGTTGTGAAGACACTAACCTAGTTCTTAATTGGGAGAAGTGTCAATTCATGGTTAAGGAAGGAATCGTATTAGGTCACTTAGTCTCTAGTAGAGGGATAGAGGTAGACAAGGCTAAGATAGAGACCATAGAGAAACTTCCTCCCCCAATTTCAGTGAAAGGGATAAGAAGTTTCCTAGGACATGCTGGATTTTATAGACGTTTCATTAAGGACTTTTCTAAGATATCAAAACCTCTCACTAATCTATTGATGAAGGATGCGGTTTTTGAGTTTTTGTAGGAATGTTTGGATGCGTTTAATACCATTCGGCAAGCTCTAATTTCAGCACCTATTATCCAACCTCCGGATTGGACTCTCCCCTTCGAGATTATGTGCGATGCTAGTGACGTAGCTATTGGAGCTGTTCTTGGACAACGAAAGGAAGGGCGAACCCATGCCATATACTACGCTAGCAAAACGCTAGACGAAGCTCAGCTCAACTACGCCACTACAGAGAAGGAGTTTCTAGCCATTGTCTACGCTATTGACAAGTTACGCTCTTATCTTGTAGGTGCAAAGGTGATTGTCTACACGGATCATGCTGCGATCCGGTACCTCCTTGCGAAGAAAGACGCGAAGCCAAGACTAATTAGATGGATTCTTCTCCTACAAGAATTCGATCTTGAGATCCGCGATAAGAAAGGTTCAGAAAATTCTGTTGCGGATCATTTGAGTCGCCTCACACATCTAGAGGACGACCATCTACCCATTGATAACTCCTTTCCGGACGAACACCTACACATCATAGAGGAGTGCATCAACGAGATCTCCAAAGGTAACGAACCATGGTTTGCTGATTTTGTTAACTATTTGGTTTGTCAGGAGATACCGCCCGGACTATCCTACGCACAAAGGAAGAAGTTCTTTAAGGACGTCCGGGAATACTATTGGGACGAGCCTCTCCTTTTTAAGAGAGGTCCGGATGGCATCATCCGGCGATGTGTGCCGGAAGATGAGATGCAAAGTGTCATCCGCCATTGTCATTCACTACCTTGTGGAGGACACGCTAGTTCGAACAAGACTAGCGCAAAGGTATTGTAATCTAGATTCTATTGGCCTACTTTATTTAGAGATGTGCAATCCTTTGTCTCTTGCTGTGATGCTTGTCAAAGAACATGCAATATTTCTAGAAGGAACGAGATGCCCCTCAACAACATCCAGGAGGTGGAGATTTTCGACGTTTGGGGAGTCGATTTCATGGGACCATTCCCATCTTCTTGTGGAAACCAATACATACTATTGGCGGTAGACTATGTTTCTAGATGGGTGGAAGCAATTGCCTCTCCCACAAATGATGCCATGGTGGTGGTTAAGTTCTTCAACAAGACAATCTTTCCGCGATTTGGAACACCAAGGGCAATCATTAGTGATGGAGGTTCTCACTTCATAGCCCGTCGCTTTGAAGCTCTTCTAGCTAAGTATGGGGTTACTCACAAGATCGCTACCCCTTACCATCCACAAACGAGTGGACAAGTTGAGATCTCAAATAGGGAGATCAAGGGAATTCTAGAGAAGACGGTTTCAAGGACTAGGAAGGATTGGTCCTTGAAACTAGATGATGCATTATGGGCGTACCGGACTGCGTACAAGACCCCCATAGGAACCACACCATACAACCTTGTGTATGGGAAGTCTTGTCATTTACCGGTAGAGCTGGAGCACAAAGCGTTTTGGGCTATCAAGTGGCTGAATTTCGGCATGAAGGAAGCGGGAGAGAAGCGTCTCCTAGACATCAACAAGCTGGATGAACTTCGCTTGAACGCCTATGAAAACGCTAAGATCTATAAGGAAAGAGCAAAGCGTTGGCATGATAAGCATATCATTCCAAAGGACTTCAAAGAAGGGGATCAAGTTCTCCTCTTCAATTCAAGACTTCGCCTCTTTCCAGGTAAGCTTAAATCCCGTTGGACCGGACCTTTTCTAATTAAACGTATTTTCCCCCATGGTGCAGTTGAAGTATGGGGTGAAGCTAGCGGAAGTTTTAAGGTGAACGGCCAACGACTCAAGAAGTATACGCCGGAACTCCAAGCTGAGGAGTTTGCGCCTACCGCCCTCGAATAAGTGCGAGATTGGTCTAGCTACGGACCTTAAACAAAGCGCTTCTTGGGAGGCAACCCAAGGTATTGCATTTTTGTTTTTTGTTTTCGATTCATAGTTTAGCTTAGAATAGACGTTTTCGCTTTATTTTGCCTCGATTTCTTCCGGTATGTTCGTGTCTTTGGTTGTAGGATCGATGGAAAAGGAAAAGGGAGAATAATGTCGAAGAAGAGTGACGAAATTTGGACTTTGGAACTTTACAGAAGGTTCCACGGTCTAAATTACGGTCGTCATAGCTACAGTGGCCGTAATTCTCAAAAGCCTTTGAAAAATCACCAAAATCACGGGTCCGTACATTTCCACGGCCGTGGAACACCCCGACAGACCGTGATTTTCAAAATTTTTCCTGCGACTATATAAGCCACATTCTTCACAAAATTACACAAAAACTTACCCCTTTCCACGCCTTAAACGCCGAAACCCCACGACCTCCTCCAATTCCTCGTTTTCTAATCGTTTTCAACGATTCTTCATCCTAAACTGCAGCAAATCCAACCACGAACAAGATCCAAGCGACAAACCGAGCGGAAATCCGTCAACAAACGCGCATTTCGGATTTTTCAATCCGAAAAAGAGGTTTATTCTTTCTTCTTGATTTTCGCGGATTTGGTTCGTTTTTGCTATAGATTTTTAGGAAGAACTGACAAAGACTGGAAGGAATTAGACTAGGACTGCTTGTTGTGGTGATTGTTGGTGAATTTGCTGAGATTTGCAAGATTCTGAGACGAATCACGGTCTCTGGGTAAACCACGGCCGTGGAACCTGAAGAACAGACCATAATTTTGGTGAAAAATGGATTTTGTAAGGAGAATGTCGGGAAGGATAAAAGAGAAGAAGGGAGAGCAAAATAAGAAAAGGAAAGGCAACCCCTCCACCTCTAGGGCACCACCACCCTCATCTCCTTCACTACCATCTTCACCTTCACCTCCATCTTCACCTCCTCACCCTAGCATCCCAACCATACATGAGAACCATCTTGACGCACTTGACCGGATCAAGGAGAGGGCAGTGATTGGCCCTAGGTATTTGCTGTTGGAGGATCTACATCCTCTCAATATAGTTGATGACCTTACATGGCTCTTGGATAGAGCCGGATTGCTTGTCTTCACGAACATTCGTGAAGACGCCTATGAGGAGATCACCCGGGAGGTTGTGACGTCTTTTGAGCACATCCACGTAGATAGGACCGTCTCTTTCCGTCTCATGGAAAGAGACTACCATTTGAGCATAGTTGAGTTCGGGACTATCTTTGGGTTTCATGAGACCTATAACGGTCGATTTCCGAGTGGAGTTTACCCCAAGAACTTTTGGGAGGAAGTAGCTATGGTTTACGCCGACGAGGACCGTTGGCAACCCGCCGATACAAGGCTAGATTGATGTACCATCTAGCCTTGAAGATAGCACACCGCGTTCTTTCGGAGTGTCTCCTTCCTAGGACGGAGACGCCCCAAAAGATCAAGACGGATGAGCTATTCTTGCTCTATAGCATGCTATACGGTCGCCGTGCAGATTGTGCTACTCTTTTGGCGGCCACGATGAGTAAACTCAAGAATAAGAAGAAGGGGAACATTGGATATGGTGGGATAGTGACCCACATTGCTAGGAGTTTCGGTGTAGATTTTTCTACTTGCACTCGCATACCGGCCGTTCCTTTAGGGTTACACGCATTCATGGTTAGGGGACTCATCTTCCCCACACATGGAGGTCCGCCTTATGCGGGCATGCCTTGGGAGACTAGGACGGGTAGGGGTATAGAGTGGCTGCCGGAGTACTCCATTATGGCGGGACGCCATAATTGGAAGGAGACGTTCGCTGCGATGCATGCGAACAGGATAGTAGCTCCCCCTTACGTCCCACCGCCGGTTGTAGAGGAGGAGGATATGGGAGATCAGTTCGAGAGTGGAGGAGGAGCGGAGCATGAGTTTGGCACGTTTCCGGACCAGCCGGAGGCGGCCCCAGATGTACCTCGACGCTCTCCACGTCCGGCTAGAGCCTCAGGCTCGTCATCTCGCCGCGCTAGCGTGAGTGAGAGGCCCACGTGGATGTCCACACCTCCCACATGGTATTCCACCCCACCTCCTTGGTCCACGGAGCAGCCAGCAACACCACCACCACCAGCACCAGCACCATCCGATGCCCCATCATGGTACAGTCACGCCCCGGGATGGTACGAGCAGATGCCGGATTGGGCTACCGGACTTTCAGAGAGAGTAGGAGCATTGGAGATCCGGGCGGATGCTAGAGACGGACGCTTAGACGACCTTGACCACATGATGAGGGACGTCTACCGCCAGCAGTTTGGGCGGTTCTATGATCCGAGTTTCTCTCCATTCCCACCTCCACCGCCGCCGCAGTGATTGGACGCATGATCGTTCGTTTAGACATTCCCGCCACCATTTTGTGAGTTTCTTTTTCTTTTCTTCTTTTCTTTCTTTCTTTTGAACATTAGGGACAATGTTCGTCCTAAGTATGGGGTGGGATGTACTAAAAAGTCTGTAATAACTCTACTTACTATGTTCGCTTTCATTTGAGACTATCATTGCATGTTCATTATGTGTTACACGTTTCCTTATTGCATTGCATGAAAAGTTACTTGAAAAACCCATAAAAATTGAAAAATTTTGAAAATTTTGAGCTTCTAATGAATTGAGATGATTTCCATGATAATCACTACTTGTGAATTGAGTTTGATGACAATTGCATGCTTAAAAGGATTGTGAATTGAAAAGAATTTGAATGAATGAATTGCACCTCTTTTGCAAGTCTTATAATGTGAAAATGTTACCTAAATCATGCTAGGAAATTGAAGTTGAAATCACGCTATAAGTTCCTATACTTCTTGTTGAAATGATTAAGGCAATTCGATACTTTCTTTCTTCTTTCTTTGATCATCTAGCTCCTCATTGAAATATTAGCCTCCTTTACCTATCCGGGAATTTGGAGAAGTGAATGAGAAAAAGGCATGTTTGATGTGGGAGGGCCATGAGAGCAATTATTTGCAATCAATTGAATAGAAAGAAATTATAGGTTTGGGGAAGTCAATCATGACGATGAGTAACTCGACACCATTCACATAGCCGGGTGTTTGTGTCTTGCCAAAGTCGGATTGAGCGATATTCCTAGCGGATTATGGTATGTGCGCTAAAGGTTTGAGGCATCTCTTGAAAAATTTGAGAAACGCCGATCTCCTAGGCTTCGGTTTTTGTGCACCTCTATCCATAAATCCAAAAGTAAAGTCGAAAAATGAAAAGAAGAGAGCGAAGCTCTAAGTTGAAGTGTTGCGGGAACCGCATAAGAAGAAGAAGATAGTTGTCCACTTTCCCGGATTTATGCACCACTTCCCCCCTAAAGTTTTCCCCTCCCTTCCATATTCTAGACCTTTTCTTTGAAAGTCCTTAAGATCAAAAGAATGTTATATGACTTGGTGATCTAAATTGAAGTTTCTTGTGATTGATTTTGATAATGTTTGAAGGTTATAATACTTGTTTAGAAGTTAAGTTGGTTCATGAATTTTCTTTGCCTTTTACTCTTTGATTAAGTGTGTGAAAGTTTGAAAAACGATTGAAGCAAGGTTTGAGAATGATCTATTCTTTAGAAGTCACATTCATCCAAAAGAAGGTACACATATTTCATCCTAACTCTTGTTTAAAGCTTTTTGAGAGACCTTGCTTAGGGACAAGCAAGTGTTAAGTATGGGGTTATTTGTTAGCATGAAATATTGTGATAATTTAGGCACGTTTTCTAAACGTATTTGATTCATATTGATAGTCTTTGATTGAACTTTGTGCATATGTGAGCTAGTATTACCTATATTGTCGATATGGATGTCTACACTAGTTCTATGTTGATTATAGGTGATTTGGAGCTATTTCCGAACGGAACCGAGCAAAGGAGAGTTGAGTTGATATGTCCATGGATTGAGGACATTCTTTGGAAGCAAATTGGAGTTTTAGCTTGAGGAATGCACGAGTTTAGGGAAGAATCACGTTCTTGCCCTAAACCACGCTCTAAATTACGACCGTATTACGTTCCACGTTCAATTCCACGACCGTGGATTTAGAGTCAGAAATTCATGTTCATTCCAGAGGATTACACGGCCGTGGAACATATGTTGCAAACCATATTTGTTTCCACGCTCTAAATTACGGTCGTGGATCACTTCCACGACCGTGATCTTGGAAAATCTTTTCGCCACACTTTGAAGCCACGATCTTTTAAAGATTGGGCCGGGCCGACATTTTGCCCTGCACTATAAAAAGACGGACGAAGCAAGAATCCGAGAGGGCCGCTTACCCTCATTCATCATCGCTTAGGACCGCTTAGACACGCTTACACTTCGCTTAGCTTGCTTGGAATCATTGACATCTCTTTGGGAGATCGAAGTTCGTGTTTGGTTATTCCTCTAATCTCGCACTTTTGGTGGAGATTGCTGTTGAGATCTCCGGATTGGCGGAAGATCGAAGTTCTTGGAAGATTTTGCAAGAAGATCTCTCTTCTTGTTTAGGTTTGACTTGGAAAACGGATTGACATCCCGTTTTCTCTTCTTTCCTAAGGTGGTGATTGTTTATTTTACTTTGAATCTTTTGACATTACTTGTTCTCTTCGTGACTTTGAGATTGAATTGAAGATTATTGAAAGTTCTTGAAAGTTTTCATCTTTTTATCTTTTAATTCTTGAATTGATATCAACATGACTGTTATTGGCTAAAAACCCTTAACAATTCTAAGGTGAAGGGTTGATAGTTGTGGCTTAGATGATGATAGATCGATCGCAAACAGATTAGACCCTGAGAGTTAGAGAGACTCGCCGACAACCCTAAATTACGGTATGTTCTTGAGTCCACGGCCGTGGAACCTCAAGAACCAACCGTGATTTCCCTTAAGTCTACAAACTTGCTTTTACTTTAATCTAAAGTTAAAGATTTGCTTTAGCTTAGTTTAGACTTGTCTTTTCTAGGTGGTAGTGAAGCCTCAACAACCTCTACCTCGATTGTGAGTGTCACAACCTCAATCGGTTAAGTTAGTCTTGATCCTTGGGTTATAAGTTTAGGTATTTGACACTAATTCTCATCTCTAGAATCCTTCTATATTGAGCCTCAACAACCTGTGTAGAGAGTTTCTTATAGGTGAGTCATATAAGGTTTTTGGAACTTCACCGTACGATTACCTTACATTAGCATACCTTTGCATATCTCAACTCTGTCTTTACATCATTAAGTATATCTTGAATCGATTGCCACAGCTGGATACCTGGATCTTTAAGATTGTTGTTTTCCCAATATTTGCAAAACTCCCATATTTACTTGCTTGATAATCTGCAATCGAGTTCGTTTCCCCCCAAATCCCTGTGTTCGATACTCTGGAATTCTTGCTTAACTACGTCGATCCGTACACTGCGGGTTCGCTGCTTGATTCTAGTTTTATAAATTTAAAACTTATTTGCACACACCTCTAGGGGCGAACAGAGGCCTTGTCACTCATGTGGCAAAGGTGTTAGAGCTTGACTTTTCTGATTGCAGTTTAGCGGAGAGCGCCCTCCCTCTTGATTCACAACGATTAATGGCGAGACAAGTTCTAGTTCCTCGAGGCATGGGAACATTACATGTACCGATGCCATGGGCAAAGGATCCGACCAAGAAACCGGTTGAGATCAAGTGGAAGTCCGAATACACCATTCGGAATATGAGGAACTGGAAGGAGACCTTTGAGCTTATGTTTGATGAGATGACCCCTCCACCTGCTTATTATGACGATGACGAGGAGGGAGAGGACGGTGATGAGGAGGACTTTGAGGACGGAGCTGCAGCTTACCAGGGATCTATGCTAAAGTTCGAGAGTGATACATACAGCGGCCATGCTACGACGCTATAGACACTGAAACCCACGGTATTGGACCTAGCAAGATGAGTAGAGTTACCGAGGAGACTGAGGATGAGATGCAGCCACCCCGTCATTCTTTTGCACATACTCCTAGTAGTAGTAGAGGACGTGGGCGAGGATCTAGGCTCCACCGACATATTGGAGCATTGATTTCTAGTTTTCAGGGTCTACGTACCGACTATCAGGGTCTTCGCACTGATTATCAGGCCCTCCACACCGACTACCGCACCCTGAACACTCAGTTCATGGAGTACCGCCAAGAGACGGATGCTAGACACTCTTCCTACGATGGCTAGATGAGGGACATGTATTATCATCAGTTTGGCCACTTCTATGATCCCAGCGCTCCGAGATATCCATATCCACCACCACCACCGACTGAGGATTGAGTTTCCACTACATTTTAGATTGTAAGTATTTTTCTCCATCTTATGCTTGACTTCTCACATTGGGGACAATGTGAAGGTTAAGTATGGGGTGGGGGTACTTACAATCTCTTTCATCTTTTTCGCACTTTATGTACTTTGTGTTGCACTTGATGATTTGGTTTGTAATAACTCTTGCACTATTTGCTTTCTACTATGACATTCCCATTTGCATGCTTTCATTCAAAATTGTGAGTTTTTCAAAAAGTTTAGTGCTTCTTATGATGGAAATGACCTATATGATGAGAATTGTGATGTGGAAAAGGCAAAAGATGACTTAGTTATGTTGAGATTTTAATTGTAACATGAATAAACTTGAATATCTTACTTGAATGCATGAATAATTCATATGATCTTGATGTCTTGATAGGAGAATGAAATAACGATCGGAGCTATATTATAAGTTCTTTTGCATCATATAGGAATGACCAAGGCAATTCACTTCTTTTCTTGTTCATATCTTGTTCATGCTACCTCCTCAATGAAATATTTGACCTCCTTTTGACCATCCGGGAATTAGGATAAGTAGTTGTACAAGGCATGCTTGATGTGGGAGGGCCATTGTGAAAGTGTTAAATGAAAGT
Source organism: Fagopyrum homotropicum (assembly GCA_033239125.1). Classification (NCBI taxonomy): domain Eukaryota; kingdom Viridiplantae; phylum Streptophyta; class Magnoliopsida; order Caryophyllales; family Polygonaceae; genus Fagopyrum; species Fagopyrum homotropicum. The sequence goes on along the minus strand of BSWB01000005.1, from coordinate 6,724,838 downwards.
TTAGCAAATTATAGGTTTGGGGACGTTGAACATGAGGATGAGTAACTCGGCACCATTCACATAGCCGGATGTTTGTGTCTTGCCAAAGTCTGATTGAACGACAATATGTGCATCAAGGATTTGAGGCATCTCGAAAATTGAGAAACGCCGATCTCCTAGACTTCGGTTATTGTGCACCGCTGTCCATACTCTCAAAAAGTAAAGTATAAAGAAAGCAAAAAAATTTACATGCAAAGCATGTGTGGTGAAGTTATGTTCTTAAGAGTTTTTATTGTGTTGTTCCTCTTTCCCGGATTAACATCATATTACCTTAAAAGATTCCCACCCTTACCACGTTTCTTTGACCTTTTTCTTTGATTGAAAGACCTTGAGACCTTTGTGCACATGTTTAAGGCTTCATGGCTTAGATTTGTTTGACTTTGATTGTCTTTACATCTTTATCATGTCCTTTATTTGTGTCTTTGAGAAAGAAAGGATGGTTTGTTCATGATATGGTTATTATTGATGCATACTTTGTCTTCCTATGTCTTGAAACATTAGTTTGAGGATGATCCAATAAGAAGAAGCACTTTTCAAAAGGTTTTTGAGTTTCGCATCATATAATCCATGACATCTTGTATTCTAGGTTTGAACCTTGCTTGGGGACAAGCAAGAGGCAAGTATGGGGTATTTTGATGACATGAATTATATGCCATTATAATCATGCATATTGTAGAGGTTTACTGTTCGCCACTTAGCGTACGTGCAAATAAGTCTTAAATTTATAAAACTAGAAATCAAGCAAGCGAACCCGCAGTGTACGGATCGATATAGTTAAGCAAGAATTCCAGAGTATCGAACACAGGGATTTGGGGGGTTAAATCCAATTATAGAACTGTCAAGCAAGTAAATGTAAGAGCTTTTGTAAATATTGGGAAAACAACAATCCTAAAGATCCAGGAATCCAGCTGTGGCAATTGATTCAAGATATACTAAAGATATAAGGACAGAGTTAAGAGTTGCAAAGGTATACTAATGCAAAGCAATGTACGGTGAAGTTCCAAGGCTTTATGTGACTTAACTAAATACACTCTCTATAAAGGTTGTTGAGGCTTCAGTATAGAAAGGATCTAAAGACAAGAATTAATATCAAATACCCAAACTTGTAATCCAAGGATCAAGACTAACTAAACCGATAAAGGTTATGACACTCGGAATCGAGGTAGAGGTTGTTGAGGCTTCACTACCACCTAGAAAAGGCAAGCCAAGACTAAGTTAAAGCAAATCTTTAACTTTTGATTAAAGTAAAAGCAAGGTTCGTAAACTGAGGGAAATTACGGGTGGATCTTGAGATTCCACGGCCGTGGAACTCAAGAACACACCGTGATTTTGGTACGTCGACGATTCTCTCTAACTCTCAAGGTCCAATCTGTTTACGATCGATCTATCATCATCTAAGCCACAACTATCAACCTTCACCTTAGAATTGCTAAAGGGCTTTAGCCAACAACAGTCATTATGATATCAAATTTAAGGTTTAAAAGAATGAAAGATGAAAACCTTCGAAAACCTTTAATAAATCTCAAATCAATCTCAATCCACAAACAAGAATAATGATGTATAACAGATTCGGAATAACACAAACCGATCACAATCCTTGACAAGAACGAAGAACGGGATGTCAATCCGTCTTCTAATCAAACCTAAGGACAAAGCGTAACTTCCAAATCTCCAAGTCTTCGCAAATCTCCGTTGCGAAATAACAATCTCCACACGTCCAACTTGAAACCCTAGACGTGTGCAATGGGCGTAAGTGAAGTCTAAGCGCAAGCGTAAGCGAAGGTGACGGAATCTCTCTCTTTCCGTCCTTTTATAGGGTAAGATAAAATATGTGTCCAGCCCATTGTGTAAAAGATCATGGCTTCAAATTGTACGTTAAAAGATCGCCTAAATCACGGTTTCTTGGGATTCCACGCCCGTGGTTTAGAGCGTGGTTTAGAACGTGGAAATTCATCACGGTACTTCACAACTTCCACGACCGTGTAACCCTCTGGAATGCTCCACGCTTGTGTTGCCAAAGTTCCACGGCCGTGGTTTAGAGCGTGGACTCTAGTACGGCCGTATTTTAGAGCGTGGAACACAAGTAGCTCGTAATTCTCCTTTGTTTTGTGTTATTCTTCATCCTAGAATCTTCCTTAGCTCCCTTGTGGTGTCCTCAATCCTCGGACATGCTCAATTCATCTCCATTCTCCTTCAATCCGTTCGGTTTTAGCTCTTATTCGCCTACAATCAACACAAAGCTTATGTAGACCTCTATATCGACAATATAGATAAACTAACTCACAATTGCTTCAATGCTTTATCAATGATCACCAATATGAATGAAATACACTTAGAAAACGTGCCTAAAATATCACAATATTTCATGCTAACATTTACCTCAATTTACCTTGTATTTGGAGAGAATTTGTGTACCTTTTAGGTTTATTTCATTTATATTCCGGAAATAGAGGTTTACACAAGTTTTGGTTGAGTTATAGGTGAATTCGGTGGAATTGGAAGCAAAAATGGAGCAAAGAACATCTAATACCAATAAGGAAGCTTAATGAGTCTTAGAGGAGTCATAAAGAGCAAAGAAAGGGTGTAAAAGAGTCACAAAAGGAAGGAAGGAAACAATTCAAGAGACGGGGACTTTCTGTTGAAGAAAATTGTGCCAATTACACAATAAATCGGACGATTTTCTTCTTAGAAATCGAACGGGTTTTATTTGCATTGGATCGCAAGATTTTCTTCAACTTTCGAATAAAAATATTACAACCCAAAGTCCATCACTTGTGGGTTTGAGAAGTGATATGTCAAGCGGCCCATTAGCAAGAAAGTATACATTGGAACCCTAGGAACAAAAATCGGGAGTTCACAGCGGGAAAGATTTACAGGATTTTGCGGGATTGAAGGTTCTTGGAGAGAGGATTGAAGGAAAAGAAACAAGAAGTCAATATTCAAGAAGTTTGTGAGATCTTTTGTTTCCCTTCTGATTCTTGTGATTTGTGAACACATTGTTGAGTGTTTTGAGAGATTCTTTGATAGGTTTTGAGATTTGATTACAGATTCGGAGATTATTTGGTTTTTATTCAAAGTTCGAGTTTTATTTTGTTTTATTCATTTAATCTTGATTTTGATTTGAATATGAAAATGGTTGGCTAAAAACCTTGTGATTTTGGGAAGAATAGTTGATGATTGAGGCTTAGATAATGATAGACTGGACTCATTTAACCATTTGGACCATGAGAGTTGAGATTTAACTTTGCAACAACAGGAAAATCGACCTATTCTAAGGGAAATCGTCCGATTTACTGAAGAACAACACAATTTATTCCTTTGACGATCTTTAATTGATTTATTCTTTAACCAAAGTTAATCCTTGCCTAAATCCTAACCTTGCTTAACCTTTTTAATCCCTATACGAGTGTGAGAAGAGACTTCATCACTGATTCTTCACTTGATAGCTTAAGTTTACAAGATTTTGGTAATAGAGAAACTCAACATCCTCTATTAAGGTTTGAGTGTACTTTCATCTTTACCTTTGAGAGTCATATCCTAGGGTTTGGGTGATTAGTTTGACTGTAATTCTTATCCTTAGACCTTTCTATATTGCAGCCTCAACAACCCTTATAGAGAGAACCTTTGGATTAGATATATAGCTTTTGGAACTTCACCGTACGAAATCTTCCTTTGAAACACATAACCTTGGCAAAGCTAACTCTATCCTTTGATCTTTAGAAGTGTCTTGAATCGAAAGCCGCAGTCGGATACTTGAATCCTTGGAATTATTTGTCTACTTATTAATCACAAAAGCTTTTATACTTTGCCAGGTAATTTGAAATCGATTTTATTCTCACCAAATCCCTGAGTTCTGTCACGTCTAGGAATAGATGTGCATGCAATAAGTCTTAAATTTATACTCGTTATAATTATCCTAACTCCTAGCGAACCCGCAGTGTACGGGACGTTTGTAGAAAGGTAAGTACTCCGAGGTCGAACACAAAGACTAAGGTGAAATCGAGTCAAGCAATGATCAAAAATAGTGTAAATCTAGATTAAGATAAGGTGAGGAACAAAGAAAATGGAAAACACAATGTTTTTGTTGGTTTTTGTGGTGATTAAACAAAGATCACAAGTCAAGCAAAGTAATAAAACAACTAACAAAGTAAGCTAGCAAACGAGTAAGTAACACAAAGCACAAGTGTGTGATCAAAAGAGAAGAGTAGATTTTAGAGGTCAAGATTTCCGGTTATGGCATAGGATTCAAGGTTCTAAGGATCCTAAGGACTAGCTGCGGTGTTGGGGAAAGAATGTTCTCTAATGGAAGCGATTACCGGGTAAGTCTCTCACTTCGCTAATCCCGCATCAAACTCCTATTACCGGGTAGGTCTCAAGGGGTCAGAGTAAGGAATTCCGCACAAACTAGATGCTACTTAAGGGTAACCCTCTCCTTACCGGGTAAGTCTCGGAAAAGGGCAATCTCAAGCAATAATTCTAGCACACTCGACCCAATAGCGGTTTATGAGGCTCACTACTACCTAGCATTCATCATCTTAGGTATCTAAGGTCGGAAATCATCGGGTAGATCTCTTCCCTCACTTAGATTGGTAGCATTAGGTGATCCTAAGCTAAATTAGGCTTAATAAACACTAGGATTTAAACAACCAAACACCCTAGCATGCAGATTTATCATTTAGAGAGCAACAGAAGAATAAATCGGTCTGTTCTACAGATAAATCGGCCGATTTATCTGATGAACAGGTCGATTTTTTCCTTCTGTTGTGAGTTTCGTGCATATAAATCATCCTAAACTGACATTTATGCCCACCCTATCATCACCCTAGCCATAACCATCAATCCATCACTCTAAAATCACAAGAAATTAGCCAATAATATGCATATCAAGATCCGAAATCATCAAACAAGCATACATGGTGTTCATAGATGAGTAATGAAAGATGAGTAAGCAAAATCAATAAATCTCAGCCAAATCTAAGTTGTAGCAAGACTTACAAACTCTAAAATGAAGATTCAAAACGTTCTTAACAATCCTTGTAATTAGTTCTTCAATCCAAAGCTACAAAATCACTCAAAATCACTCTTAGAATGGTCTTCTTCTTCTTCCTTCAATCCTTGGGAGCTTTTCTTCTTCTCCAATCTTCCTCCAAGATCCAATGAGCTGTCAATGAGAGTGTGAGAGAGGAGAGATCTCAGCAACCACCTGAAGGACCACTTATATTCTCCACCAAGAGCAAGGACGGGCAAGAGATCGTGGGACACGTGGCTTTAAGCTGTCAAAGGCCTAAAAATCGACCCAGAGCAATAAATCGGCCGATTTAGCTGCTTGTGGTCCGATTTTCTTCAGCAGAAACTTGTTATGCTCGTTTAGCCATGAGTTGATCCATTGCTTGCACCAATAGTGGTCTTTGTGTCCTTTGTTGCTCCAATTATGCTCCTCCTTAGCCTTGGATGTGTACCATCATGAGGCTTGGTCCTCAAATGTATCGATTAACGTCCAATAGATCCCCGAATTACCTACAAAACCGATAAAAGGTAGTGTAGACGTCTTTTCTAGAAATGTGCGTGAATTGAGCGAAGACGTCATGAATCAATGCCAAAACTTGTACGAATGAATGAGAAATCTATCTAAGTGACTACCTAATCCTAAGTCATAAATCTTGTTATCAAGTTCGACTCTGGAATTTCTTGCCTTACTTCAGCTGATCCGTACACTGCGGGTTCGCTTTTTCATAAGTTCTCGATATAAATTTAAGAGTTTAATGCACACACTTTTGAGCGAACAATTGACCTTTAATAGAGTAGGGAGTAGATCTTCCTTGGTCGGGTTACCTGATGATAGTAGGGTCTAAGGTACCCATGAGATACGTGGTTGTCTCATTCATTTAGGGACTCTTGTGTTGCTTGTGGACTTCTTTGTCATGCCATTGGTGCATGAGGAAGTCATTTTGGGTATGGATTTGATGCGTAGACACTGTGCGGTATTAGATGTAGGTAGGAGGACTGTGACAATCTCTACCGATATAGGTCAGATAGAGGTCTTCCGGGGTTGTGACATTGGGAAGACGGGATCTGTCATCAGTGCAGTACGATTAGCGAGGTTGATAGCACAAGGATGTGATGCCTTCTAGTGTTATTCCATGAAGGATGGGGAGAGTCCAGCATTGGAGGATATTCCAGTGGTCTGTGAGTAAACAGACGTGTTTGTTGAGCCGTCTAGCTTGCCGCCTCAAAGGAGAGTGGACTTTAGCATCGAGTTGGAGCCTGTCACGAGACCGATCTAGAAGGCTCCATATCGTATGGCACTGTCGAGATATTGGAGCTGAAGAAGCAACTCGAGGAGTTGGCTGAGAAGGGCTTCATTTGCCCTAGCGTATCCCAGTGGGGAGCACCTGTCCTCTTCGTGTGGAAGAAGGACGGATCGTTGAGACTATGCATTGACTACAGAGAGCTGAATAAGGTGACCATCAAGAACAAGTATCAACTGCCCCGTATTGATGATTTGCTGGATCAGCTTCAAAGAGCGACTGTGTTCTCCAAGATTGATCTGCACTCAAGATATCACCAGTTGAGGGTGAGGGAGCAGGATGTGCACATGATGGCATTTCGGACCCGATATGGACACTACAAGTTTGTAGTAATGCTATTTGGGCTTACGAATGCCCCAACGATCTTCATGGAGTTGATGAACAGTATTTTCATCGACTTCCTAGATCAGTTTGTGGTGGTCTTCATAGATGATATCCTGGTGTACTCTCGTTGTAGAGGGGAGCATGCCGGTCATTTGAGAACGGTTTTACAGATTTTGTGGGATAGAGAGATGTATGTCAAGCTCTCTAAGTGCGAGTTCTAGATGTCAAAGGTAGCCTTTTTGGGTCATATTGTCTCCGCCGATGGGATCATGGTTGACCCGACGAAGATCGAGTCTGTTGCAGCATGGACGACACCGACGAACGTCAAGGAAGTGCGTAGCTTTCTTGGCCTATCCAGCTATTACCGACGCTTTGTGGAGGAATTTTCTGTGATTGCCCGTCCACTTATGAGTCTACTGAGGAAGACTATAATATTTGTGTGGTCTGAGCAGTGTGCCCAGAGTTTTGAGGAGTTGAAGAGGCGTTTGACTTCTGCTCCTATCTTGGCACAACCAAAGGGTTTTGAGGATTTTGTGGTATAGAGTGATGCATCCAAGCTAGGCTTGGGATGTGTGTTGAAGCAGAGGGGCAAAGTGATTGCTTATGCATCTAGACAGTTGAAGACGTAAGAGGAGAACTACCCGACTCATGATCTAGAGTTGGCAGCGGCAGTTCATGCCTTGAAGATTTTGAGACATTACTTGTATGGTGCTACATGTCAGATCTTCACAGACCATAAGAATCTGAAGTACATTTTCACGTAGCGGGAGTTAAATAACCGTCAATGTCGATGGCTCGAGTTGATCAAGACTTTGACCTTGAGATTCTGTATCATCCAAGGAAGGTGAACGTTGTCGCCGACGCCCTGAGTAGGAAGATGCCTTGAGAGAAGGCGATTACGAGACTGACAGTGCAGCCTCAACTGTAGAGAGATCTAGCTTGGCTAGAGTTTGACATCCAATTTCCTGATGAGGATCCCAATTGTACATCTTAGAGGTTCTACCTGATCTGTTGGATGAGATCCAACAAAAGCAAGGGACCTGCCCGACCCTGATGAGGATTAGAGAGAGGATGTTTCATGTGAGACACCACAGTTCACCATAGGAGCAGATAGAGTGATGAGACGCCATGATTGCATATGTGTACCCGCTGATGTAGAGTTGAGACATAGGATTTTACAAGAGGCTCACAATACCCCTTACTCAATACACCCGGGTATGAGTAAGATGTACCGTGATATGAGACGATCATATTGGTGGGGAGGGCTGAAGCCCGATGTGGCTAGATTTGTGGCACAATGTGCGACCTGTCAGCAGGTCAAGATAGAGCATTGCAGACCTGGAGGTGAGCTTCATCCACTATCAGTACTACAATGGAAGTGAGAGGACGTCTCCATGGATTTTGTGACGGGATTGAGGCCCAGTAGGAGTTTTGATGCTATTTGGGTTGTGGTTGATACACTAACGAAGACTGCACATTTCATCCCTATCAGATGGACGTGGCCAGTGAGCAGATTGGATGAGGAGTACACTAGACAGATAGTGAGACTCCATGGTGTACCGAGTACGATCATCTTAGACCGAGATGGGCGATTTACCTCGAGGTTTTGGCAGTAGATTCAGACTTCTTTGGGGACGAGTCTACATGTTACGACTGCGTTTCACCCCTAGACCGATGGTCAGTCAAAGAGGACCATTCAGACGTTGGAGGACATGCTGTGAGCTTGTGTGTTGGATTAGGGACAGGGATGGTCAAATTACCTCCCATTGGTTGAGTTCTCATACAACAACAGCTGGCATGCATCGATTGGGATGGCTCCGTATGAGGCCCTGTATGGGCGTAGATTCCGTACACCGTTATGCTGGGATGAGCCTAGCAGTATCAGTGGTATAGCGCCAGAGCAAATTCATAATGATATGGCTCGAGTAGTGCTTATCAGAGAGAGGATGCTGGCTGCACAAAGTCGCCAGAAGTCATATGGAGACAAGAGGCGTCGACCTCTAGAGTTCAGAGTAGGAGCTCATGTTTGGCTGAGAGTATCTCTGATGCGAGGCGTCAGACGTTTTGGCATAAAGGGAAGCTGAGTCCCCGATATGTCGGTCCTTTTGAGATACTGGATAGAGTTGGGAGGATAGCCTACAGATTAGCGTTACCTCCGAGGTTAGAGGGTGTTCATCTTGTGTTTCACGTGTCTCAGCTAAGGGAGTATATACTAGACCCGAGACACATTGTGAGTTATGATGATTTGGTGGTTGAGTCGGACCACACCTTTGTTGAGCACCCGATTGCAGTCCTAGAGGAGGTATGAGACTCCTGCGATCGAAGGACATTCCCATGTTGAGGATACAGTGGTCGAGACGAGGACCTAAGGAGGCTACATGGGAGACTGAGGATAGTATCCAGAGGAATTATCCAGAGTTTTATGCCGAGATAGATGTACTTGTAGGATCACCGAGTAGATCTTAGTGCTATCTTGGTGAATATGTGATTATGTGCTTATGTGCTTTGATGTGTTTATTTTTCGTTCTAGCTATGATGTGATATATGATCTTATTAGATCTTGATGTGCTAGTGCGATTTATGATTATAGCTGGAGATGGTTCTTTCCTTTATGCTATTTGAGTGCGATTAGGATCTAGTTGGAGATGGTTATTCCTCCATGCTATTTTGATGGACATAGTCTTGTTGGAGATGTTTTTTCTCCATGCTTTGTGTTTGAGTATGAATAGGCCAGAGACGTGCTTCCTCTATGCCATGTGATGTGAGTATGGAAAGAGATGTGATTCCTCTATCCCTTTGGATAGCGTTATGATCTTGATTTCTGGAGTTGATGATTCCTCCATGCTTGTGTTTGAGATTATAGATTGTTATAGGTTGTAACCTTTTGAAAGAAGATGTGATACCTCCGACAGAGAGAGTTATACCTCGGCATATGGGTCCGAGAGGATTTGAGATTTTGCAAGTTTCGGGACGAAACTTATTTTTAGGGGGTGAGATGTAAGAGCCTAGTCTTGAGGTGCTGAGAGAGTCTTGAGTTGTGCTGGATTCTGCCTGAACCGCCCATGCGGCCAGGCATTGCGCCCCTGCGGCCACCATAATCCGCCCCTACACCTCCATGAGCCGCCCCTACGATTTATGGTGTGTTGCAGCCGTCTTCGTTGACTCGTGCCTTTGCTTTTGACCCCTCTTCCTTTATATATCTTCTTCTTCTTCCAGATGGGGGTTTCCTCATTTTCTCTCCAGCTGCATCTTCTCCTCTACGCTCTTCTCCTCTCCTTCTCTTCTCCTTTGGATCTTCTTCTTGTTTCTCCCTTGTTTAGTTGTGAATTTTGATGTTTGGATGATGAGGATGATGATGGATATGGTTGTTGTGCCTTTGATGAGCCATCCTTGAGGTTGTGGTGAGGAGTCTTCCTTTATTAGGATTCAGCTGTTGAGATCTTGCTTCCTTTCCTCTTTCTTTATTCTTTTCTTCTCTTCTTCCTTTCTAGCTTTGGTTCTACAAGATTTGATCTTGTGGCAACCTTCTTAGGCTTTGTTTGATGTATATATGTATGTTTATGTATGTTTCGGGCTGATGGCTGAAGAAGGAGTGAAGAGGTTCGAGTGAAGAAGTGAAGAGGAGCTGAAGGTGTGCAATCTGCACACCAGCCGCCCCAGCGACCAGCCAGGACGCCCCAACTCCGGCCAAACGCCGCCCCTGCGCCACCCAGGATCGCCCCTACGGTTCCTAGCATTCCAGCCTTGTTGCTCTTGTCACGCAGGTGTGTCTAGCTTCCGGGCTTGCCTAAGGATGGCATTGTCCCTTCCTTTCCTAGTGTGAGAGTGTAGCATCATGCTAGGCATAAATGAGAGTGTGATGATGATGTTATGATGATGTTATACCGGTTATGGCTTTGAGGATTAGTAGGTTGTGAGGCTTAGGATGATTATGATCCTATGGATCTCTTGGGTCTAGGTGTGACCCCTTTGATTGATAGGAGATTGATATATCTCTATGCCTTGTTATTAGGCAGTGTCCCTCTCATGATTGGAGGTTGATCGTGGTTGAGATTGTACGAGTGGTGTGTGTATGAGTGGTGTGTGTGTGTTATATGCTTGATATGATAGCATGCAATGTCGATTATTACCGACCTATGTTTTATTGATAGACCCCTTGCGTGGCAGTGATAACCTTTCCCTTTCATCTTGTAAGGAGTATGAGAGGTTCTCTGACGTCAGGCCAGACTAGTTTAAAGGAAGGGCGCAACACCACTCCCATAGGGTACACGGGTTGTGTGACCGATACTACTACAACTGGCTAGTAGGCCCAAAGGCGGGGATGATACGGTCCTCGTGTCACATAGTTTTATATATCTATAAATATACGATTTGAGTGAATGACTACTTATATAAAGATAATCAAAACGGGTAAATGTGTGACATCATGATTATGTGTTTATTTTTCATAACTTGTGTTTGTGCTTATGCATTACCTTATATACGTATGGTTAGCTAACGGTTTTATACCGTGTTGTAGATGTTGTCAAGGATAGGAGAGTTGCAGAGTGAATAGGCAGGGTGACAAGCCGAGTGCTCTCGTACATTAGGTGGTTATGGTTTTGGGGATATTATGTATACCTCGTGCGTGAGGTTGATGTTTGTATACCTCCTGTGTGAGGATGATGTTTTATACTCGGTTGTGATTTTGTATACCTTTTGATATACATTTTTATACCGTTTTATGTATTTGTTTTATATTTATCAGTGACATATTGTAAGATCCAGTGAACTTGTTGTCAGGCTCAGGCTAGGGTCAGGATGCACTGTGAGATCCTAGCCTAATGTGACATCCCAAGTCCCGCGGAATCAGGGTGTTACAAAAATATAGGTTCCACAAATTAAACTTTGATGGATCAAAGCCCAATTCGGGTATAACTTTAATTGGTTTTGCCATTAGAAATCATCACGGTGATGTTATTAGCTTGGATGATAGAAAAAATAACTTTAACTCAGTTGTTAAAGCGGAAGTTTTCGCACTAAAAGTTGGGCTCAAAGAGGCTATAAGGATAAATATTATAAAGATTGAAATTGATGGTGATAACTTATGTGTTATCAAAGCACTCCAAGGACTTTGGTGTTGTCCTTGAGAGTTCGAGATGAATATATCTGACTCCAGACTAGATCTTCGCTTCTTTGAGGAAGTGCAAGTCATACATGTGCTTAGAGAAATTAAATGTGTTGCTGACCGATTGACCCATTTGGAAATTTTTACCCCCAAGACACCATTTTCTGATGACCCCAAACTCCGTGTTCTCATCCGCAAAGATCGATGCTTTAGGATGAACTACCTCTAAAAGATAATCTTTCTTAACCAATTTTCATTTTCATAAAAATAATAAAAAAATATATATTTAAATTAATTGATGTACAATAAATTTTTTATAAAATTTTTTTATTTTTATTTTGTAAAATTAAATAAGCAAGTATATATAATAATGAAAATATATCAATGTAGTTTTAAATTTGAAATGAGTTTATGTTGGAATAGATGATATTCACCTTTAATTTATGAAATCAACTTTTCTCTAGAGTTGGAATGAGTCATTCCATGAAATCATTCTCATACTTATTTCAAGCTTTATCAAACATGAGGTATTGTTATGACTTATTATGGTTCCGATTCCTGATTACACGAGAATCGTACCAAACGAGCACTTATGGAATTTTCCTCTTGGTGCCCTTCAAGTTTGGACTTTTCCTCTTGATTTGCACAAGTTTTTAAGTTTTCTTGGTACTCTCGTGGTTTAATTTTTCCCATATATCCATTATTTACATATTACATTGCAATTATAAAATATAAAAAATTCAAAAAAATAAATTTAAAACTAATTATGACCTAAATAAATTTAAACTAATTGTATAATAGAAGTATTTATATATATATATATATATTTAAAAAAATTGAAAAAAATAGAAAAGTTAATTTAAATCTAATTTTATATTTTGGATTCAAATAAAATTTTATAATTTTTTATTTATTTTCAAATTAAAATAAAATATAAAAATTAAATTTAAAAGTAATTCAAAAATAAAAAAAATTTATTGTAATTTTATGTTAAGTAAGAGTACATAATTAGTTTTAAAACTTATTATGACCCATTAGAATTAAAAAATTTTAATTTTATAAAACACTAGGTAATGGTTATATAAGTATTTTTTATGTTTTAAATTTAAATCTAGTAAACTTTAAAAGTCTAGAAAAGTATATTTAAAACTAATTATGTACTCTTATTTCCAATAAAAGTATAGTAATATTTTATTTATTTTCAAATTTGTTTTAAACTTAATTTTTTATATTTTTATTTTAATTCAAAAATATGAAAAATATTATAGCTTTGATTTTAGTTAAAAAATACAAAAAAGCTTTAAATTTACTTCTTTTTTCCATATTCTTTAAATTAAAAAAACTTTCATACATTGCTTAGTATTATATAAAATTAATATTTAATATTTTCATAAATAGTTTTATATTTTTCTAAATTTTTTTACTTTGTAAATAATTTTCTTATATCAAATATATTTAGAAAGGTATAGAGGGAAGACAAATCAAAACATGAGGGTATCAATTCGGTCACTATTTTTGAGTTTTGAGGAATTATACATGAACTCAATCTTGTATGGGAAAGAGTTTATTGCAAAAGTGCAGGTGGAAGTCAACTATTAGGGTGTTTTTCAAGTGGTGAATAAAGGTGTTAATGATATAAATCTCTTAGTTACTTCAGTATGACGGTGTAAATGTTTTTTTTCTCCCCAAGACTATACTAGGTCATTTGTTTCGAAAAGGTAATGGGGTGGTGAATCCACTTGCTAACGTTGTCTTTTTTATTTGATATTGTTTCATCCACCTAAATGGATTATTACCTTATTGGACAAAAAACCTTGATAATATTGTATCTTACAAATTAAAGATATTAGATCATATTTAAACAAAATCGAATGATATATCCAACCTGATGATAATATTTATAACAAAAATATTTATTAATTGATTTTATGTAAACTTCTATACAAAACAACAAATTATCACATACGAGATTGCTATTCGTACCACCTTAAACATGTTATTCATACCCGTCTACGTGTACGCAATGCGTAGCCATAGCAACAAACTTATTTCGTTAAAAAATAAAGGAAAATGGCTACGACTACGCTTGATGGATGCGTAACCATACTACGCATACGTCATGCATAGTCGTAGAGCGTATGTGTAGTAGTCCATAACATACATTTGCTTCGAAAAATTAAGGAAAACTTACTACGCCTACGCAATTTTTTTTTTTAATACGCCTACACAATTGGTAGGCGTAATATGGGTACATATAGCATGACTAAGGTCGTACGAATAGCAGAAACCCATTCTCGTCAGCGATTCCCGAAAACAACGTTAGCAAGAATGCTTTACGCTGATTAGTTCCTAGAAATTAATCCGCCTAACTTACCTTTGTATAAAAAAAAAAAAACAAATTATCACATTTAATGGGCGGATTTTCGGTTCCAAATGAAAGTATTTCATAGATCGTTACCCGAGTGGACACGTATTCTGCGTGTTAGTTCCTATCTAGTATCTAGGTCGTCGTCTCCGAACTAATTTAGGATTCCGTTTGTACCTTCTCCGCTCGACGAAGCACGACGCAGCGAAGAGTAAATCCGAAGAGTGCTACAGCGCTGCTGTAAGAGCTATCAGCCATGACAGGTGAACGATTAAGCTTCTATTTATCGTAGTTTGATTGACTTAGATCGGTAATTGAGCTGGATGTTTTTATTTGTTTGTGTTCAAATGGCTCCCTGCAAATTCTTTACATGAGAGTGGATCGGAAAACAGATTTCCATTTGATACTGTAGCAGGGTTTATTTCTTGATAATTGCCTATTTTGCTGTTTTGAATTGGCAATAAGATGTTTGACTCTTCTGATTGATATATAGCTCATAAGTTTGCTTTCTAGATTCTGATTTTGATGAGAATCTGGCAATAATAATCCGGTTTTTATAATTGCCCGTCCAATCTCTTTGCCATCTCCCCCATCCGATCTTTCGGCTTTCTCTTCCCACGTTTTCTCTCGATCTCCATCTCCGTTGGATATGTATGTTTACAGATCTCTCTTAATTGCTGAGCCCGTTTCTCATCAATTCCAAATCCAATACGTTAAATTAAGTTAAGCTTTCATTCTTGATTAATGGATTGCCAATTTGATGTCTGTACCTATCTGTCTTGTTTTAGTCCCAAGTTTTGTTCATCTGTCTACTTTGGAAGCATTGAATGTGTTAAATTAAGTGATACGTCAGTTTCTGGCTTGACTTATACATTGCAATTTGAGGCTGTTCCTTTTTCTTGTTTGATTCCGTATCTTGTTCCTCCTTATTGTAAAATCAGATTCTGTTCTGGCTTGATTCATTCACTGTCAATTGAAGTTTTACTTCAAAATTGGAAATCAAAAAATACACCTAAAACAACACATTGCAATCAGCAACTTTATCCTATCTCTGATGTGTGTATGCTGAATGGTTGACTTTCTTCAGAGAAGACTGATTCTCTGGGAAATATGGAGGAAATACAAAATGAAAAGGATGGCATTGAAGAAAATACCCCCTTGCTTGCTTCAGATAGATCTGTGAGGAGCAAAGTACCTGAAGTAGAGATCCATTTGTACAAACAAGGAAAAGGTCCAATATCTGTTTTTCAATCAGCCTTAGGTGGATGGGAACAAGATCAGTTGGAGGTTCGAGACATCCTTCAAAAATATGGTTTAAAGGCCATCTATGCATTCAATCCTGTTTCTGGTCGTAGTGTCCCAATTCGTTTTCATCCTAAGAATGGTCGCTCCATGCTTTTTTACAAGGATGGGACTGTTATCCATATTGATGGGGAACCACAGGTAATTATCTTTTTCTTGTTGTATTTCGCATAGGATTTTCTGTATTCTAAATTATTATGTCTGTAAAATCTAGTATTTTTGAACTGTGAGGATCCATCTACTACTATTAGGTGAATAAACCCATAAATCCTGAAGGATGTGCTTGAAATTGAAATGTCATATACTCTCATGGTCTCATTTTTTTTGGCATTTTTATTATAGCACTTTCTCGTAACCTCATGCTTTATGCGGGGTTTTTGATTTCATTAACCTTATTAAACCGTTCTCTGGGTTTCTTCGCCATTCCTTGTACATTCCCTAATGCTTCGTCTAATTTCTTTTATGCAGGACCCAATGATCAATCCTATTACAAAAGTGTTGGTCGGCATAGCCGTTATTGTGGCTTTGGTAGCGTTACTTTACACTGAAAACCCAACATGGTTTAAGAAGCTTAACTTGAAGGGCACGGGAATTCCTCCATGGCTCATTGCGTGTGCAGTCATTGTGTTCACTCGATTGAGAAAGAGAACAAAAAATTTCCTAAGTAACCGTGCTTGCAAATCATAAGATAAGTCTCTGCTGATCTTCTTGGTATGAGACAAAGCCTTGTCTTCTTGCCCTTTTCTTTTCCATCGTCGTTTTACTTGCGTTACAAAGAGTGACCTGAAGCGTTGGATGGATTTCCATGATAAGATCTCCTGCTTGCGAATCACGGTATTGTAATTTGTATGCAATTGGAGTTTCTTGTTGAATCTCAGGTTATTTTTGCTTGATGGAAGTCTTATTGTAACACAATTTGTTTAATTTTGTTCCTTTATTGTCATGTTAATTTTGAACTTGGTCTTCCGGTTTGTAGTTGGTACCCTTTTGCTGGTTTGGCCTCCTTTTTGCACCAAACAGTAGTTACATAAAGGGTAAACTCAATGTTTAATAATAGCATTGGTGATACATTTGGGTGATTTCACATAGTATCCCGAAATCTTGCAAATGTCGAGATTTTTCAAAAGGGTGATGTTATTTACACTGGAAAATTTTACGATTCAACCAATGAGACATTGGGTCGCAGGCGCAACGTTGGTGCGCTTGTTGGTCGCACTATGACTCATTTTGTGTTGTTGAAACCCTAGAAATTCGACTTCCGTTACGGTTTTAAGTTTCGGATTTTATACTATGAGACACACTTGTAATGCAAGCGGGGACACACTCGCAGTCGGCTTCAACCTCACAATCAACGGAGTAGCCGAAATTGTTGTATTTTGCATGTAATGACCTAAGTTGTTTTGGTAAAATAGCAACCCGTTTCAAAATTTCCTGTGGTATTTATGTAGGGTGTGTGTAAGGTGTTCGTTCCAAACGGTGTGTGCAAGCTTTAAATTTATAACCCTAGATGTAAGCTTAAAACAAGGATGCGAACCCGCAGTGTACGGGTCAATCGTAGTAAAAAGCAAGAAATTCCAGGGGTCGATCACAGAGACTTAGTGAAACAAAGCAGGTATAGATTGTCAATGCAACTACTAACCACAAAAGCGATTAAAGCAATCAAAGATGATAAAAAGTCAATTAAGGAAATATGCAATTCTAGGGATTAAAGTGTCTAGTTGTGGTTCCAACTCAAGATCTAAAGATAAGCGGACAAAGCTGAGATTTTGTAAAGGGAAGGTGTTACTAAAGTGGAATAGATCACCAGGTAAGTCTCACTACTCACTAATCCCAAACCGTAACTCCTATTACCGGGTAAGTCTCAAGGAATTAAGGAAAAGAACTATAACTTCAAACCAACACACCACCTAAGGAAATAGAATTAACCTTTACCGGGTAAGTCTCAGGCTAACTCACAAAGATGGGATGAAAGCACACTCAAACCCCAATAAAGGATAAACCTTTATTACCTATACTTATGATCATGGGTAAACAAACAAAGAAATTACCGGGTAAGTCTCATCCTAGGCTTGCATTGAACCAGGAAAGGTGTAATAAGAATAGGATTTGACAAACTCTAACACTTAACTCTCAGTTTCGGATCAGATAAGTCACCTCGGTCAGAAGAATTCCACCCCGGCCGAGATGTTCATCGACTGAGCGAGATGTTCTAGGGTTAGGGATAAAGACTCGAGCTTTCAGGGTCCTACTGTGATTAAGATTATTCTATCATTGTTTTTCCCACAACCTTTAGTCAATCACCCTAGAATCACACAAAGAAATTAGCCACTCATCATCATGAAAACAATAATCAAATATAAGGGAAGAAGGTGAATAATTGAACAAGAAAACCTTAAGAGAAAGGCTTCAATAACTGAATCAATTATCAAACAAACAAGCGTTCCTTGGATCACAATCCAACAAGACAATCAACAAGAAGGGAATCTAAGAGAATCTTACAAAACCCTTCACAAAAGCTATAAAAGCTATCAACTTCCTTCCTTCAATCTTCCTTCAACCTTCAAAAAGGTTCTTCAAATCTCCCAGCTGTAGTGGGATGCTTTCTAGCCGTAAGCGGTCGTTCCAGCTGTTAGCGGATGTCGGATTTGTGGAAAATCCGACCCTTTTTATAGGAAAATTCCCTCCTAAAGATAAGATATCTTAGAAAGATCTTTTCCCATAAAAATAGGTAAAATATATGGGCTAAATTATCTTCTTTCTTCTTGGAATCCAGCCTAAAAATATAAGATCCTCTTTTCAAAAATAAAAGAGCTCAACCAAGAATAAAATATCTCTCGCCGCGTCCAAGGTGTTCGCCTCGGTCGAGCAACTCCTCTGGATCACCTCGGTCGAGGTGGTACTGTAGCTGACCGAGGTGAATCACAACTGAATGTAAAATCTCTCAAATCTGGTCCAAAGTGAATCTTTAATCCATTTTCATGATTCCTGGATTCTTCCTTAAACTCCTGAATGTAGCTCCAATGACTCCTTAGCTCCTTTTGCTCCATTTTGATGCAAAAACGTGCCATTTTACCTACGATTACAACGAAACTTGGTGTAGACCTCGATTCCCACAAAGGTAGATGAAACGACAATATAATCACATAATATACATTCAAACATGCAGATTATTGAAGATAAAACGTCTAAACAGGTCCCAAAATATAGACAATAATTCATGCTATCAAAATACCCCATACTTAACCCTTGCTTGTCCCCAAGCAAGTTCCGAATATAAAATACAAGATAGAATGGATTATAAGTCATGAAGTTCAATGAAAAAGTCTTTCAAAACATTTTAATGGTGTGCTACAATCATAGATCACTCTAAGTGAATGCTTCATGGAATTTAAAATCAATACATGCTCAAAATATTTTATAAATATAAGAAAGTTGTTCATCTTTGCATAAAATCATAGAATGTATAATAAATCATAATCATCGAAATTAATCATGTATAATTCAGTTTAAACCACCAAGTCAATCAACAAGCTCGAGGTCTCAAGGGCTTCCAAAAGAAAGTCAAGAAACGTGTGAGGGTGAGATGTATATAGGGAATGTGGTGCTAGAATCCGGAAAAAGGATCTTTACTTCACTTTGCTTTGAACTTCAACATCTTCCACCAATAAGCTTTGCTTATTTACTTTTTACTTTACTTTTTAGGATGCATGGACAGAGGTGCACAATAACCGAAGCCTAGGAGATTAGCAATCATCAATTTCTCGAGATGCCTCAAACCTTTGATGCACATACCATGACCCGTTAGGAATATCGCTCAATCTGACTTTGGCAAGACACAAACACCCGGCTATGTGAATGGTGCCGAGTTACTCATCATCATGATTGACTTCCCCAAACCTGTCACGCTAAAAAGTGTGCACGCAATAAGCCTTAAATTTATACTCGTTATAATTATCCTAACTTCTAGCGCACCCACAGTGTACGGGACGTTTGTAGTATGGATAGTATTCAGAGGTCGAACACAAAGACTACGGTGAAATTGATTCGGTTTTTGTGATTTAGTTTAGTGAAGGTCTAAGGTTGGAAAAGGAGGAAACAAAGAAATAAAAATCTCAATTGTTTTTGGTGGGTTTTTGGTGATCAATCAAAGATCACAATTCATGCAAAGTAAACAATCAAACTAACTAAAACTCAGCACAAATGAACAAACCAAACGAGATAGTGATCAAGTAAAGAAAGGACGGATTCTAGGGGTTGGAAGTTCCGGTTATGGCATAGATCTCAAGTTATCTATTCATTCTTTGGATTAACTATAATATGTTGGGATTAAGTGTATCTAATTTGGGATCAATTACCGGGTAGGTCTCTTGGTCCAACTAGTCCACACCTAAGGTCTCATTACCGGGTAAGTCTCTAAGAACCTAAGGATAGGAATTCTACACAAACCGGATTGTTAATTAGGGATCTAACCTATCCTTACCGGGTAAGTCTTGGAAAGGGAAGTCCTAAGCAACTATCCTAGCACATCTAATCCAATGGCGGCTTATTAGGCTCACCACTTATCTAAGGTTTGCTATTTTAGATTCTAAGGGCAAGGATTACCGGGTAAGTCTCTCCTAACACTTAGTCACTACACTAGGTCACCCTAGGGTAGGTTAAACTCAACAAACACTTAGGGTTTCAACATTTTATGGTCTAAGGCAAGATCCTTTGAACCAGGGAGAATCACGGTTTGTTCTTCCGAAACCACGGCCGTGGTTCTTCAAGAACTACCCGTGATTTCTAACAGGAACTACGTTCATCAGCAAAAGTCATCCAAAGGTAAATCTAAGTCCGTCCTATCATAGCTCTAGCCATAACCATCCTTTCCTTACCCTAGAACCACATCAATTTAGCCTACAACATTCATAATGAAAATCGAGACAAACAAACATAAGATCAAAACATCCATTGCAAAATAAAGAAAGAAAAGAGATGAACAAGTGATCTTAATTCAAAACTAAGCTGAAGATTAGGATAGAGCCACTTACAACCCTTCCAAAAGAAGGTTCAAAGGTTCATACAATCTCTAGAAAATGAAATCCGAAATACAAGAAAGCTATGGTGTGTGTTCTTCTCCTCCTCTTCAATGGAGCTCTTCTTCTTCTCTTTGACACTTTCCTTCCTAGAAAAACTCTTTGTTCTTGAGAATATATTTGTTAGAGAGAAATGGATAATGGATGAGCTGCTCCCAAACTACCCAGCTGCCTCTCACAACCCATGAAGGACCACTTTTATAACAAACTTGCATGAGCTGGCCATGAGAGTCGTGGCACAGCTGTCACGAGAATCTGGCAAAATCCACGGTCATTTCCACGGCCGTGGTCTGTCAGAGTACCGTGATTCTGTGCAAAAACTTTGCCTTGGATCATTAAGCTGTGGTTTTGTGTATGGCTTGTGTTGGCAAGGTTCCATGAGTCCTCCTCAGCCCTTGGCTTGTGTCCTAATGAGTCCGAGGGTGTGTCATCTAAATGAACGATCCTCAAACGCATCGTTTAAGCTCCTAAACTTCCCGTAATACCTACAAAACGCGCACAAGTCCGTGTAGACGTCTATCTCGACAAAATATGTGAATTGGGTGCAAAACGTCTTGAACTAATGCTAGATCATGCATGAATGAGCGAGAATTCTATCTAAATGTAATCCTAAAACTATATTATAAATCGTGTTATCAAAATACCCCATACTTAAGGTTTGCTCGTCCTCGAGCAAATTCCCAACTATAGACTAAGAGATGACATGATTTATGTGTGCAGAAAAATGGCAAAAATCTTTTTGGAGTTGTGCTTCTAATATTGGATCACCTTCATAGTCATGTCTCATGGCATTTGGACAAGCAATTATGCATCAAACGGATGAAGGCATGAAAAGACAATTGTACTTAACTCAAAAGTATGCATGAAATGTAAAGATGAAGAAGTCAAGAAGATCAAGAGTCTATCCAATCTAGATTACTAAGTCTTACAAACATGCAAGTAGGTCATAAGGGCTTGTGACATAAAAGGCCAAGAAACGTTGCAATTGGGCGGGGGATTCTTTAGGCTATGTGATGCTAATCCGGGAATGGAACTAACTCCATATCCTTGTCCTCGATCAACTTCCCCCATGTGTATATTTTTCCCCATCTTGCTTTCTTTTCTTTTTCTTTAACTCATTTTTGAGACAATGGCATTGGTGTACAATAGCCGAAACCTCGTTAGGGCTATTGGTTCATTTGACTTTGGCAAGGCACCAACACCCGATTATGTGAAGTGTACCGAGTTACTTGTCATTTAAACCAACGCCCCCAAACCTATATTTGGCTACACCTCCACAATAATTTCAGCATTTTATTCACGACATTCTTTTCATTACATCTCCACCTTGTACTTGCTTTTTCACACATTTCAACACACTAGCATGCTCCTATTCCCGGATGGGTTTAAAGGAGGTCGATTTTATATCAATTGAGGTGCTCAAGCAATCATGATCAAGATGAGAAGTAGAGAAAGATGAAATGCCTCATTCATTCCTAGATGGTATGCAAGAACTATCATGTAATTTCGACATTCAATACTCAATCCATTCTAGGCAATCATCATGATCACAAGTCATTCATAGAATTTAAGAGAAGTAGTTCAAGTCTACATATGCATTTATCAATTCAACACATAAGGCTATCCATAGCCAATCACAAGACAAGATTTCATCATTAGGATCATATCCAAGCCTAGAAAGCACAAAAATTTTAAAATTTTCTGATTTTTATGGGATTTTCGGAATATGTATGTACGATGCAAGACATGTGAAAATATTAAACTACTCTAGATACTCATCATGCAAAGGATCATGTAAACCCCACCCCATACTTAGAAACACATTGTCCCCAATGTGTAAATGAAGTAGAGAGAGTGAAAGAAGGTTCTCACAATGTAAAATTGTTTGCTATGGTATTTGGGAATTTCCAAGTGAATTGATGTTGGATGATCCTATCAACCATGGTAGAGAGCTCTAAGCATCCATCAAAGCTTCGGAACCCGCGCTAGGCACCGCTAGCCGTCCAAGTTCCGCGTCCGCTCCACCCATAATTGGTGAGGGTTTCATCATCATCATTTTTCATTGCCAAGAAAGGCTTCCAAAGCCACTAATGCTCTAGCACACACACACGAAAGTAGACAAAACACACACAAAGCACACAAAAACAGAAAAAATCTAAGCAAAAATGAAAAGGGAAAAATGTTACCAATGGGTTGCCTCCCACCAAGCGCTTCTTTAAGGTCATTAGCTTGACCAAACTTGGGAGCGTCTATTCGAGGTGAAGCGGGGCAATCATGTCTACCGGGGCTCCTGGAATATACTTCTTTAAGCGATGCCCATTCACTTTGAAATTTCCACAATGCTCCCCTCCTATTTCAATAGTTCCATGGGGAAAGATCTTCTTTACCACATATGGCCCGGTCCATCTTGATTTGAGCTTTCCGGGAAAAAGCCTTAGCCTTGAGTTGAAGAGAAGGACAAGATCTCCTTCACTCAACTCCTTCGGAATGATCCTCTTGTCATGCCACCTCTTGGTTCTCTCCTTGTAGATCCGGGAATTCTCATAAGCTTCCAACCGGAGCTCCTCAAGGGCGTTTATATCAAGCAACCTCTTTTCTCCCGCTTCCTTGAGGTCAAAATTTAGCCACTTAATGGCCCAATAAGCTCTATGCTCCATTTCCACCGGAAGATGGCAAGACTTGCCATAGACCAACTTGTAGGGAGTGGTTCCAATTGGTGTCTTGAAGGCGGTTCTATATGCCCATAGTGCGTCGTTGAGCTTCATAGCCCAATCCTTCCTTGTCCTAGACACCGTCTTCTCGAGGATGGCCTTGATTTCTCGGTTGGAGATCTCCACTTGACCACTAGTTTGGGGATGGTAAGGTGTTGCTACCTTATGAGTCACCCCATACTTGGCCAAAAGTGCTCCAAAGTTCCTATTTGTGAAGTGCTTCCCTCCATCACTAATGATTACCCTTGGTGTTCCAAACCTAGGGAAGATCACCCGGTTGAAGAATCGCACTACCACCTTGGCATCATTCGTAGGAGAGGCGATCGCCTCTACCCATCTTGACACATAGTCCACCGCCAATAGGATGTAGAGATTGCCACATGAAGAAGGGAATGGTCCCATGAAGTCTACACCCCACACATTAAAAATCTCAACTTCTTGGATGTTATTCAAAGGCATTTCATTCCTCCTTGAGATGTTGCCCGTCCTTTGGCAAGCATCACATGCTGCTACAAAACCTTGCACATCCCTAAACAAGTTAGGCCAATAAAAACCGGATTGCAATACCTTTGCACACGTCTTGTGTGAGCTAGCATGGCCCCCGCATGGTAAGGAGTGGCAATGCCGGATCACACTCTCCACTTCATCCTCCGGTATGCATCTTCTAAGCACCCCATCCGGGCCTCTCTTGAATAGAAGTGGCTCACTCCAATAGTAATGCCTTACATCGTTGAAGAACTTCTTCCTTTGTGCATATGTAAATCCGGGAGGCACTTCCTCACACACTAAGTAGTTCACGATGTCGGCGTACCACGGTTCACTTCCTCTAGCCACTTGGAACAAACATTCCTCCACCATTTGCAATTGTTCATCCCGGAATGAATCATCTATCGGGATGTTGTCTTTCCCAAGCTCCAATGGTGGGAGTCTACTAAGGTGATCCACCACGGAGTTCTCGGATCCCTTCTTATCTCGTATTTCCAAATCAAACTCTTGAAGAAGAAGGATCCACCGAATCAACCTTGGTTTGGCATCCTTCTTTGTAAGTAGATAACGAATCGCTGCATGATCCGTATAAACTATGACCTTTGCTCCAACAAGGTACGAGCGGAACTTCTCAAATGCGTACACCACCGCCAACAACTCCTTCTCGGTGGTAGCATAATTGAGTTGGGCGTCATCTAGCGTCTTGCTAGCATAGTAAATAGCATGAGTGCGCCCTTCCTTCCTTTGCCCTAAAACGGCCCCAACGGCCACATCGCTTGCATCGCACATGATCTCAAATGGTAGACTCCAATCCGGAGGTTGCATGATCGGTGCGGAGATCAATGCGTTCTTCAACCTACAAAAAGCCTCAAGACAATCCTTGGAAAAGACAAAATCAACATCCTTCATTAGTAGGTTAGTGAGAGGCTTAGAAATTTTAGAGAAGTCTTGAATAAACCTCCGGTAAAAACCGGCATGCCCTAAGAAACTCCTTACCCCCTTCACCGAGGTAGGTGGTGGCAACTTCTCTATCGTCTCAATCTTGGCCCTATCAACCTCAATGCCACGGTTAGATACCAAGTGACCTAACACAATGCCTTCACTTACCATGAAGTGGCATTTCTCCCAATTTAAGACAAGATTTGTCTCTTCACATCGTTGCAAAACTAAAGACAAATTGGCTAAGCAATCATCAAAAGAAGAACCATAAACTGAGAAATCATCCATGAACACTTCCATGATATTTTCAATGTACTCAGAAAAGATAGCCATCATACACCTTTGGAAGGTGGCGGGTGCATTACACAACCCAAATGGCATTCTCCTATATGCAAAGGTACCCCATGGACATGTAAAAGTCGTTTTCTCTTGGTCATCGGGGTGGATAGGGATTTGGAAGAATCCACTATACCCATCTAGATAGCAAAAATGAGAGTGTTGAGCTAACCTTTCTAGCATTTGGTCAATGAAGGGGAGAGGAAAGTGATCTTTCCTAGAGGCCATGTTCAATTTCCTATAATCAATGCACATCCTCCACCCCGTAACCGTCCTAGTCGGTATTAGTTCATTATTTCCATTAGTTACTACTGTCATCCCACCTTTCTTAGGCACTACATGAACGGGGCTAACCCACTTACTATCCGAGATAGGGTAGATAATTCCCGCATCTAGCAACTTAATGATTTCCTTTTTGACCACCTCTTTCATTATAGGATTCAATCTCCTTTGATGTTCAATAGAGGGTTTGTGGTTATCTTCCATCATTATCTTATGCATGCACAAAGATGGCTTAATGCCAACCAAATCATCAATAGTATAACCAATGGCCTTCCTATGCAATCTTAGTTCACGCAGCAATTTAGCAAGTTCATCATCACTCAAGCATGCATTAACAATCACAGGATATGTAGAATTATCACCAAGAAATGCATACTTTAAATGAGAGGGAAGGGGTTTAAGTTCAAGTGAGGGAGGACCTCTATTGGTCGAAGTCGATCCAAATAAGGTTGGATGAGATGAATCCAAAGCAAAGGAAGATTCCCCATGGCTCCTAGAGGTTTGATCATCATCAAGAGCTGATTCAGGGAAAACCACGGTTGGAAACACGGGTTGCTCATCTTCCACGGCCGTGGTTCTTGCCAAGCTTGCTTCTCGGAGTTGTCCAAAAAGTTTGACGGCCTTGGAACATAAGTCTCGACCGTGGAACTTGCAGCTGTTCACCACCTCTTCGTGGCTCTCAAATCCAACTCTTGGCTCCTCTTCTAAGGCTTCCAAGGCCTTGATCTCTTCATTGCAAGCCTCTTCATCACTTTCCTCCATCATGCTTAAAGTAAGAACCTTCTCCAAGGGGTCCTTGATCAAGATCGAGCTCACAACTTCCCTAGATTCTTCATGCTCGACTATGTTGAAGATATCTTCATCAAGGGTTGGCCCTTTCATCATTGTGGACAGCTTGAACTTGATGTTCTCTTCCCCGATGTTGAAGGAGAGAGTCCCGTTCTTGCAATCCACTAAGCATCCGGAAGTGGCTAGGAAAGGTCTTCCTAAGATGATAGGAACCGGATAATCCGCCGGAATGTCCAACACTACAAAATCAATAGGCACGTAGAACCCTCCTAGTTGCACCGGAATGTCCTCTAGAATCCCAACCGGATGAGTGATAGAACGGTCCGCCATATAGAGGGTTATCTTGACCGGCTTTGGCTCTCCTAGCCCGACCTTGTTGCTAAGTGCAAGCGGTATGATGCTTACACTTGCCCCAAGATCACAAAGGGCCTCGTACTTCACATCTCCCACTCCTATTGGGACGCAAAAAGAGCCCGGATCTCTTAGCTTGGGAGGCATCTCCTCCTTCATCGTTTGGATCAATTCCGAGGATCTCTTGGTCATCCTTATCTCCCCATACTCCTCCAACTTCCTTTTGTTGGAGAGTATCTCTTTCAAAAACTTGCCATATGCCGGCATTCCTAAAATGGCATCCATGAACGGAATGTTAATATGTAACTTGGACATTAGTTCAAGGAACTTACCGAAGTGATTGTCTAAACGAGCTCTTGCTCTTGATTGTGGGAATGGTAGTGGTGGCTTGTATGGAGGTGGTGCCACATAGGTTGGCTCTACATCTTTGCTCTTGCCTCCATCTTCTTGCTTTCTTCCCTCTTCTACCACTACTTGCTTTCCCTTAGCTTGGTCCTGGAGTAAAGGATCCTTTGTACTCAACCCACTCCTTGTTGTGATAGCCAACACTTGGCCTCTTGGGTTGTCTCCGGTTCTTCCGGGAAGCTTTCCCGGATCTCTATGTGCTTCACCCGCCTTTTGAAAGACTTGTGCCTCCAAGACCTTTTGAGCTTTGGAAATTGAAGTCACGGTGCTCTCAAGTCCACTCAATCTTCCTAGCAATTGTTCAAACATGACTTCGGTTCTATCCTTTGAAGGTTGAGAAAAACCGGGTGGAGGTTCTTGTGAAGCTCTTTGTGATGGAGTAGTACTTGTGGAGGCGGGAGGGTTCAAGGCCCCATCCGGGTTAGAGTAAGAAAATCTGGGATGGTTGTGGTTGGGCCGGTAATTGTTGAATTGCCGGTTGTTGTTAAAATTTCTTGGGCCTTGGTAATTGTTGAAGTTGCCCCTTCCCATATAATTCACATCTTCCTCCTTGGAAGACAAGTTAGCTTGTGGAAGTACTTGAGGAGTTGCTTGGCTCTTCAAGGTTGTGGTACACAACTCTCTCAAGGATTTCAATTCGTTGTTGATGGCGTCAAGCTTGAAATTGCTCATGGTGACCTCGCTCACCTCATATGCTCCCGCCTTTCTTCCTTCACTCTTCCTATGAGAGTACTTCTCAATCACTAGAGCTTGCTTCTCCACAAACTCCCAAGCATCATCTACATGCTTCTCCATAAATGTCCCACCGGAAAGAGATTGAAGCTTGAATTGGCTATCTTCATCAAGTCCCTTGAAATAGATCTCCAATAGCTCAATTTTCGGTATGCCATGGTGTGGACAATCTAGGAGAAGGTCTTTGAATCTCTCCCAAGACTTGAACAAACTTTCTCTATCCCTCATCACGAAGGCATTGATCTTCCCTCTTAATTCGGTGGTCTTGGAAGGTGGGAAGAACTTGGTCAAGAACTCGGTTGTCATCTCCTCCCAAGTACCAACTCGCCCTTGTGGAATAGATTGATACCAAGCCAAGGCTTTGTCCTTAAGAGAGAAGGAAAAGGCCCTTAGCTTATGGTTGTTGCTCTCCAATCTTGGCGGTCTAAGAGTCTCCATCAAAATTTCGTAGTTCATCAAATGTTGGTGAGGAGACTCTCCTTCCATCCCTCCAAATTGATTATGCCGGATCATTTGTAGAACTTGAGGGCGGAGCTCATAGTTGTGGGTTGCGGGATCTTCTAGATTCACACCCGGTCGGTGTGCTCTTTGTGCCGGATCCATACTTCTCCCTAGGGTTTGTGGCTCCTCGATAGCAATGGGAACAACCCTAACATTAGCCGCCGGCTGCGGTTGTGGTGGAGGAGGTGGAGGTTGTCGGCGATTAAGCTCTCCTTGAACAAGGGCTTGCCTAATCTCCTCAATCTCCCTCCTTGTTTCCTCTTGCCTCTCATTGGCAAGTCTCCTTTCTTCCTCCAAGAGCTCATCTCTTAGCCTTATTTGCTCTAAGGCTTCATCTAACTCCGCTTGGAGGTTCCTACCGGCCATCTCTTTCTCTTTTCGAATGCTCTTTGATCTAGATCGAAGGGTTTTCTCCGGTTCGGGATCGAATGGAGCTAAATACTTGCCACGAGATCTTCGCATACACCTAAAGAGTAATAGATGTCCTGAAAAGCAAAGACACCAACCAAAGAGAGATCAAAAGCAACAAGAAAGATCTACACTAGAAACAATCACAAAAATAGACTCAATCTAGACCTAGTCCCCGGCAACGGCGCCAAAAACTTGTCACGCTAAAAAGTGTGCACGCAATAAGCCTTAAATTTATACTCGTTATAATTATCCTAACTTCTAGCGCACCCGCAGTGTACGGGACGTTTGCAGTATGGATAGTATTCAGAGGTCGAACACAAAGACTACGGTGAAATTGATTCGGTTTTTGTGATTTAGTTTAGTGAAGGTCTAAGGTTGGAAAAGGAGGAAACAAAGAAATAAAAATCTCAATTGTTTTTGGTGGGTTTTTGGTGATCAATCAAAGATCACAATTCATGCAAAGTAAACAATCAAACTAACTAAAACTCAGCACAAATGAACAAACCAAATGAGATAGTGATCAAGTAAAGAAAGGACGGATTCTAGGGGTTGAAAGTTCCGGTTATGGCATAGATCTCAAGTTATCTATTCATTCTTTGGATTAACTATAATATGTTGGGATTAAGTGTATCTAATTTGGGATCAATTACCGGGTAGGTCTCTTGGTCCAACTAGTCCACACCTAAGGTCTCATTACCGGGTAAGTCTCTAAGAACCTAAGGATAGGAATTCTACACAAACCGGATTGTTAATTAGGGATCTAACCTATCCTTACCGGGTAAGTCTTGGAAAGGGAAGTCCTAAGCAACTATCCTAGCACATCTAATCCAATGGCGGCTTATTAGGCTCACCACTTATCTAAGGTTTGCTATTTTAGATTCTAAGGGCAAGGATTACCGGGTAAGTCTCTCCTAACACTTAGTCACTACACTAGGTCACCCTAGGGTAGGTTAAACTCAACAAACACTTAGGGTTTCAACATTTTATGGTCTAAGGCAAGATCCTTTGAACCAGGGAGAATCACGGTTTGTTCTTCCGAAACCACGGCCGTGGTTCTTCAAGAACTACCCGTGATTTCTAACAGGAACTACGTTCATCAGCAAAAGTCATCCAAAGGTAAATCTAAGTCCGTCCTATCATAGCTCTAGCCATAACCATCCTTTCCTTACCCTAGAACCACATCAATTTAGCCTACAACATTCATAATGAAAATCGAGACAAACAAACATAAGATCAAAACATCCATTGCAAAATAAAGAAAGAAAAGAGATGAACAAGTGATCTTAATTCAAAACTAAGCTGAAGATTAGGATAGAGCCACTTACAACCCTTCCAAAAGAAGGTTCAAAGGTTCATACAATCTCTAGAAAACGAAATCCGAAATACAAGAAAGCTATGGTGTGTGTTCTTCTCCTCCTCTTCAATGGAGCTCTTCTTCTTCTCTTTGACACTTTCCTTCCTAGAAAAACTCTTTGTTCTTGAGAATATATTTGTTAGAGAGAAATGGATAATGGATGAGCTGCTCCCAAACTACCCAGCTGCCTCTCACAACCCATGAAGGACCACTTTTATAACAAACTTGCATGAGCTGGCCATGAGAGTCGTGGCACAGCTGTCACGAGAATCTGGCAAAATCCACGGTCATTTCCACGGCCGTGGTCTGTCAGAGAACCGTGATTCTGTGCAGAAACTTTGCCTTGGATCATTAAGCTGTGGTTTTGTGTATGGCTTGTGTTGGCAAGGTTCCATGAGTCCTCCTCAGCCCTTGGCTTGTGTCCTAATGAGTCCGAGGGTGTGTCATCTAATTGAACGATCCTCAAACGCATCGTTTAAGCTCGTAAACTTCCCGTAATACCTACAAAACGCGCACAAGCCCGTGTAAACGTCTATCTCGACAAAATATGTGAATTGGGTGCAAAACGTCTTGAACTAATGCTAGATCATGCATGAATGAGCGAGAATTCTATCTAAATGTACTCCTAAAACTATATTATAAATCGTGTTATCAAAACCTATTTGTTTCTTTCTAAACTTTCAGCCAACATCTCAACTTTACTTTCACTTGCTTTTCACTTGCTTGCTTCCAAATTCCCGGATAGGTAAAGGGAGGTAAATATGTATATGAGGGGCTAAGCATGATCAAGAAAAAGAAGAGAGGAGAGAATGAATTGCCTTGGTCTTCCCAGGAAGAAAGTGAGAGAACTCATAACGTGGTGTCAACCTTCAAATCCAACATAATTTGGATAAAAATAAAGTATTAAACATGCCACAAATTTCAAACAAAGCATTTAGCAACTTAAACATATCATAAAACCTTTCAAACATATAAAGATTTCAAAACCAGTCAACAAACAAAATCATCACTGAGGTCATATCCACATAAGAAGCACAAAAATAATTTCGAAATTCTTTTCAGTTAAACTACCTCGGTCGAGGTGTTCTAAGTCAACCGAGGTACTGCACCTCGTTTGGTCATAGTCACATCGGTCGAGGTCGTAAAATATTTTTTTCAAACCAGTTTTTGACGTTTTTCTCAATTAAATAACTTGTATGCATGCATGTAATCTCAGATAAACACATAGAGCAAAATAAAACAGTAGATATCCAATAGAGTCGAGTCATACATCCACATGAAAGTCAAATAATACATCAAATACCCCATACTTGGGACACATTGTCCCAATGGGTCAAAATAAGTCTAGAGAAACAAAGTACTCACCGGACAAAGCTGAGCTGCATAATAAATAAAGAAAGAAAATCCTGCAAGCTCTCAATAATCACGATCTGATGGTGGTGGTGGTGGCACATACGGGTGCTGAGATGGGTCGAAAGGATAGCCCATGACATGCTGAAACTGAATCTCAGCCATCACGTGCTGGTAGTGTAGTCTCTCCTACATCTCTCTGATCTCCAGGGACATGACAGCATAGGAATCTATCATCTGATCCGTCAGATCATCGATCCGACGGTGAGCAACTGGATCCCTCATCCTACGTACCCTACGCCTAGCGGGACATGTTGGTGCTGCAGCCGGCTCCTCCCCAGTCTCGTCGTCATCTAAATCAATGACCGGCGCACTAGTCGTAGCTGTATCCGTGCCCGTGTCCATAGCAACACCGCCATCCTCATCAACATCATCCTCCTCATCCTCTGCCTCATCCTCCTCAGCTGGCCGCTGAGCTGCTGCCTCTCTAGCATCCTCCATCAGTGGAATCCATGCAGTCTGCCAGTAATGCGGATCATACACGGAGAACTGTTGTGACCATCTAATGCCTTGAGGCGCAGTCTGCTCCCATGGCATCGCCACATATGGCGTAGTAAGTCCTCGGGGAACCAGTATCCTCCGAGTGATCATCTCCAGAAGTCCGAGCGGCTTGGCAGCCGCCACCATGGTACAAGCACTGAGATCCAGATCCATGTAACTTGCTATAAGAGTCACTATACCTGTGACACACCTCCTATTTCATTTCTAGTTGATTACCAATTAATTAACCCTGTTTAAAACAATAAGCGGAAAAGCGGAAAACGTAAATTTTTAAAACTTTATCTTGTAGTCATCATAACATATATATACATACTAACATACGTCATAAAACCCTGTTTAACAAAAACATAACTGTTTTAAAACCACACAAAACATCCTAGGCGGTAGCATTCCATAACAGCCCACCTGATATGATCTCAAATCCAGGTGTTGGGTCCAACGTCCTTGCCTTGGTCAGGCCGAATCTGAGTAGCTGAAAAATATGTGGATATAACAACAATGAGCCACACGCTCAGTAAGGGTATACAAATCACACTCTCCCAATATATATAAGTATCTAATATCCCGTCCCCAAAGGACACTCTATACCCTTCTTCACATTTCAAAGCACACATACATATCCACATTCACATATAATTCCACCACCATTCATATCACATTTCACATAAACATTCAAGCATGTTATCACACATCACATATAATTCCACAACCATTCATATCACATTTCACATAAACATTCAAGCATGTTATCACACATCACATATAAACATATCATCTCATATAAGCATCTCATATCATACCATCACATATAAATAATCATAACATAACATATAACATGCTAGACTCGATCGCATCGATGCATAGGTGATAATTAACTAACTAGCTCCAACTGATCGTACGATATATTTTCTCATTGCTTTCGTATTTCTTTCCTTTCTTTCTTTTTTTTTTCTTTCGGTTGGCCAACCCGATAGCGTCATAGGCCCCCTGTAGATCAGGTAGCGACCTCGGCCATCTGTCCTAAGACCCCCTGTAGATCAGGTCGCGATCTTGGACTATTTTTCTTATCTTGAGGCCCCCTGTAGATCAGGTAGCGACCCCTGGCTGTTTTTCTTATCTCGAGGCCCCCTGTAGATCAGGTAGCGACCTCTGAGGCCCCCTGTAGATCAGGTAGCGACCTCGTCCCCCGGAAACCCGTGCGGGACCCAGTTGGGCTAATTAATCAATTACCATCCTATATTTTCACTTCCATATCATAACTCAAATTCATGCTTTCATCATATTCTTTCATCACATTCTTTCCATTATCATCTCATGTACCTCATGCATGCTTTCATAAGGAATATCAAATCATCATCATCATCATCATCTCACTCATATACATATAAGCATGCATACAACCATAACAAACAAATATATACACACAAGCATGCATAAAATCATGGCATATTAAATACATAACATATATTAAGCAAGTGTAATTCATATACACTTACCTCGCAGGTAAGAACAATAAAACCTCGCAAACCAACTATTGAGTCCGTTTCCCACTCGGACTATCCTCCTTTCTCGTATTTGGATACACTCACAAAGAAGTAAGCTATAATTAAACCGAACCCTTCAACAACACCTGTTGAGAATATCATATTCCTCGTATTAAACTTCTCGCTTCAAAAACCAGTTAAATTCATTCCTTTGAATTTAATTAGCTTATAGTATTTTCTAGAATCCCAATTTAATTAATTAACCTTTAATTAATTAATTAAATTTCGCCAGAACAACGTTTTGCCCGCAGGCAATTTCTGAACCCACCTGTCATCAAATCTTAACAAACAAACAGCCCATAATCACCAGAATAATGTAACGAGTATAATGAAATTTCCAATTATCCATTTTGGCAAGCCTAAGGTCAATTTAGGCAAAATCGCAATACGGAAAACGAATAAATTCATAACTTATTCGTTACTAACCCGATTGACGATCCGAAAGAAGATTCGGAATCACAACGACGCAGGCTACGCTCGGACACCATCAAATTCACCGGAATCTGAGCGACGGAACCTCCCTAGTATCATATATGCTCGACCAGACCTTCCCTTGCTCGGAAATGTAGAAACTCGGTACCAAAATGAAGAGAATGAAGAGAGGAATCCAAAAACTCAAACGGATTTGAAATCGGATTAGAAACGAAGAGTAGATCTGAGTTTGAAGGTTGAGAGAAATCAGAGCTTTTACGAGGAAACGTGAAAGAAAATGAATTAATAAACGATATTTCAGCTATTTATAGCGAAGACGATAATTATCCTTTAGCGGAGTCGATAATTATCCTTTTACCGATCCGGAAGCGGTTTAAGCCCCTTTCTCCAAACTTCTCGAAATTGGAATAATAAATCTGGAATATTGTATGGATAATTATTCCACAATTGTCTCGAAAAACGCGTATTCCTAAGCCGTCTTTCTTAGCCGCTAAGAAACGAAATAGCGACTCTTTTAGCCATTTTGCCTTTTCATGTTTTTTCATATCTAGGACATGTCCGATGTCCTGATCATTTCTCTCAACTGCATTTTTATTAATTAAAGCTCTCAAATGCTCCAAATAATACCGGGGTGTAATATCATCTAGGAGCTGGTTACCTCGAGAGGTATCTCGTGTTAAAACGGATTTAATTTCCTAAATTACTCGATTAGGTCATCTTCGATTTTTGACTGTTACAAATATCTCCCACTTTAAGAAATTTCGTCCCGAAATTTAAGAAAGGACGTAGAACCAAACTCGTAGATGTATCAAAATGATGCACAACCGGATCACAATTTCTCGAGGTTTTTACTTAAAAAGGTAGGGGTATTTCGCTTTCATATCTCGTTCGGTCTCCCATGTAGCCTCTCGAGCTGAATGATGTCCCCATCAGACCTTCACCATCGGAATCTCCTTGTTTCTCAATCTTCGAACTTGTCTGCCTAAAACCTCAATTGGTTCTTCCGGGTAGGACAAGTTCTCAGATACTTCTATCTCAGGTTCGGGAATGATATGACTTGGATCTGACCTATACCTCCGTAGTACCGATACGTGAAAGACGTCATGCAATCTTGATAACTCAGGTGGTAACGCCAATCTATACGCAAGTGGTCCGATCTTCTCTAAGATCTCATATGGACCAATGTATCTCGGTGCTAACTTCCCATGCCTACCAAATCTCATAACTCCCCTCCAAGGAGATACCTTCAAAAACACTCTCTCGCCTATCTCATATGTCATCTCTCGTCTATGGCGATCAAAGTAGCTCTTCTGACGATCTTGTGCTGCCTTCAAGCAGTGCTTTACTACTTGTACTTTCTCTATTGTCTGTTGTACAAGTTCAGGACCCTCTATCTGTCGCATGCCCTCAAAATCCCAACATACAGGTGTGCGACACTTCCTTCCATACAAGGCCTCGTAAGGGGCCATACCAATACTTGAATGGAAACTGTTATTATACGCAAATTCGAGCAATGGCAGGTTAGAATCCCAGTTACCTTTAAGCTCCAAAACACAGGATCTCAACATCTCCTCCAAGGTCTGAATCGTTCTCTCTGATTGTTCGTCTGTCTGAGGATGAAATGCCGTACTGAAATGCAATCTTGTACCTAAGGCAGTTTGCAGACTTCCCCAGAAATGCGAGGTAAACCTCGGATCTCTATCGGATACAATCGATACAGGGACTCCGTGCAGTCGAACAATCTCTCTCACATACAACTCTGCCAGCTCATCCAAGGAGTTATCTTGTCTCATCGGTAAGAAGTGGGCAGATTTCGTCAACCTGTCTACAATCACCCATACCGTGTCATTCTTTCTGAAAGTCCTAGGAAGTCCAACCACAAAATCCATTGTAATCCGCTCTCACTTCCACTCAGGAACTGATAAAGATTGTAATTTTCCTGCTGGTGCTTGGTGTTCAGCTTTCACTTGCTGGCACACTAGACATCGAGCTACAAAATCAGCTACCTTTCGTCTCATCCTGGGCCACCAATAGATCTTCCTCAGGTCATTAAACATCTTCGTACTCCCAGGATGCATGGAATACCTCGAGGAGTGTGCCTCTTCAAGTAGCTTCTTCTTTAACTCCTCAATGTTGGGCACGCATATCCGTGTACCTCTGTATAACACTCCCTGATCAGACAACTGGAAGTGTGTAGTGGTAGCATCTCCCACTTTAGCTTTCAACTTCTTCAGTGTAGCATCCTCATCTTGTCTAGTTGAAATCTCATCGAGAATCAACGGTCTAACCTGAATGTTCGCTATCAACTCGGATTCTCTTACATCCATCTCTACTCTCATAACTCTGAGAGCTAATAGATGCTCAACTTTGTAGTTGACCTTACCACCTTGGTCACTGCTCTTTCTGCTGAGAGCGTCAGCTACCACATTCGCCTTTCCTGGATGGTACTCTATAGTGCAATCATAATCCTTGAGTAACTCCATCCATCTTCTCTGCCTCAGATTCAGATCCCTTTGAGTGGGAATATACTTCAGGCTTTTATGGTCGGTAAACACCGGAAATGTATCACCATAAAGATAGTGCCTCCAGGTCTTAAGAGCATGAACTATAGCAGCAAGCTCTAGGTCGTGTGTAGGGTAGTTCTGCTCATGAGGTCTCAACTGTCTAGATGTATAAGCTATTACCTTCCCTTCCTGCATTAGAACTCCTCCTAAGCCACTCCCAGATGCATCGGTGTAAACCACAAAGTTACCCTTATCTGAGGGTACAGCCAGAATAGGGAACGTAGTCAATCTTTTCTTAAGTTCTTCAAAGCTCTCTTGACAATTGTTATCCCATATAAACTGATGATTCTTCTTTAGCAAGTTAGTCAATGGGCGCGCGATAATCGAGAAGTTCTTTACAAACCGCCTATAATAACCCGCAAGTCCTAAGAAGCTGCGAATCTCTATAATGCTCTTCGGAATTTCCCATTCTGTAATAGCCTTGATCTTGGATGGATCAGGTTGTATACCATCTCGTGATATCACATGCCCTAGAAAGGCAATCTAATCCGTCCAAAACTCGCACTTGCTGAACTTCGCGTACAACTGTCTCTCCCTCAAAATCCCTAAGATACGTCTCAAATGCTCTCTATGAGCATCCGCGTCTCGGGAATATATCAAGATATCATCAATGAAGACCACGACGAACTGATCTAGATAAGGTTGGAAGATCGAGTTCATCAAAGCCATGAATGCTGTAGGTGCGTTCGTCAACCCAAAAGGCATAATTGTAAACTCATAGTGTCCATACCGAGTACGAAAAGCTGTCTTCGGTATTGAATTCTTTGTTATCCTCAACTGCTAGTATCCCGATCGAAGGTCAATCTTTGAAAATACTGTAGCACCCCTTAACTGATCAAGCAAGTCCTCCATCCTCGGTAAGGGATACTTGTTCTTGATTGTGATTTTGTTCAGTTGACGGTAGTCTATGCACAATCGTAAACTACCATCTTTCTTCTTCACAAAAAGCACTGGTGCACCCCAAGGAGAAATACTCGGGCGTATAAAACCCTTCTCGAGCAACTCTTCTAGCTGTTTCTTCAATTCCTTTAGCTCTAGCGGAGCCATCTTGTAAGGAGCAATTGATATCGGTGCTGCACCGGGTAATGTCTCAATCTCAAAGTCTACCTCTCTACTCGGAGGTAAACTAGGTAAATCATCAAGGAAAACGTCAGAAAGTTCTCTAACAACGTCCACCTCAGATACTCCGGGGCAAACAATAGCAGAATCTGACACACTAGCCAGATAAGCCTGATACCCTTCCCGAAGTAATCTCAAAGTTGTTATTGTAAATATGAGGCTAGTAGGAATAACATTCCTCTCACCGGTGAAAATCACCTCTCTTAACCCATCTATCTCCGTGGTGATTTCCTTTGTATAACAATTAATCAAAGTTATATGAGTGGATGACCAACCCATTACTAACATCACATCAAACTCTCTCAAGAAATCATCCAATGTCAGCACAAGTGGTATACTACGACCATTAGGGACCATGTCCGGTCAATTTCTAGTTGCTTTCTCAAGCAAGGATATAAAATATTGTACACGTCTCTCATTAGCGTAGATAACTCCATCTAGAATGGACGCAGTGTTCCCCAATCACTCATCCATTACTAATGGATCAGTAGTCCCCTCATACGACTTTGCCCCTTGACGGCAAATCTTCTTAAAATTTTTGTCCATGTTTACTAGAATAATACCCGCTTGAGACACTGTTGTGTCTATGGTGGTATAACTTTTCTCAAATATATTACTAAATCTGATGTACCAGCCATATCCGATGGTGGTAGTGATATTGGCTAAACTGGCACCTTAAGGTGCTCTTGATCATTTCTACCCTGAGCATGTACACACTCAGTCGACCCATTGGCTGTGCACCGCCATCTAAAAGAAAAAGAAACTTTCAAAAGCTTTTCAAAAAAACTTCCCACAACCCAAGCCAAGGAATCATATCCCTGCTCTGATACCAACCAAATGTGACACACCTCCTATTTCATTTCTAGTTGATTACCAATTAATTAACCCTGTTTAAAACAATAAGCAGAAAAGCGGAAAACGTAAATTTTTAAAACTTTATCTTGTAGTCATCATAACATATATATACATACTAACATACGTCATAAAACCCTGTTTAACAAAAACATAACTGTTTTAAAACCACACAAAACATCCTAGGCGGTAGCATTCCATAACAGCCCACCTGATATGATCTCAAATCCAAGTGTTGGGTCCAACGTCCTTGCCTTGGTCAGGCCGAATCTGAGTAGCTGAAAAATATGTGGATATAACAACAATGAGTCACACGCTCAGTAAGGGTATACAAATCGCACTCTCCCAATATATATAAGTATCTAATATCCCGTCCCCAAAGGACACTCTATACCCTTCTTCACATTTCAAAGCACACATACATATCCACATTCACATATAATTCCACCACCATTCATATCACATTTCACATAAACATTCAAGCATGTTATCACACATCACATATAATTCCACAACCATTCATATCACATTTCACATAAACATTCAAGCATGTTATCACACATCACATATAAACATATCATCTCATATAAGCATCTCATATCATAACATCACATATAAATAATCATAACATAACATAACATATAACATGCTAGACTCGATCGCATCGATGCATAGGTGATAATTAATTAACTAGCTCCAACTGATCGTACGATATATTTTCTCATTGCTTTCGTATTTCTTTCCTTTCTTTCTTTTTTTTTTCTTTCGGTTGGCCAACCCGATAGCGTCATAGGCCCCCTGTAGATCAGGTAGCGACCTCGGCCATCTGTTCTAAGACCCCCTGTAGATCAGGTCGCGATCTTGGACTATTTTTCTTATCTTGAGGCCCCCTGTAGATCAGGTAGCGACCCCTGGCTGTTTTTCTTATCTCGAGGCCCCCTGTAGATCAGGTAGCGACCTCTGAGGCCCCCTGTAGATCAGGTAGCGACCTCGTCCCCCGGAAACCCGTGCGGGACCCAGTTGGGCTAATTAATCAATTACCATCCTATATTTTCACTTCCATATCATAACTCAAATTCATGCTTTCATCATATTCTTTCATCACATTCTTTCCATTATCATCTCATGTACCTCATGCATGCTTTCATAAGGAATATCAAATCATCATCATCATCATCATCTCACTCATATACATATAAGCATGCATACAACCATAACAAACAGATATATACACACAAGCATGCATAAAATCATGGCATATTAAATACATAACATATATTAAGCAAGTGTAATTCATATACACTTACCTCGCAGGTAAGAACAATAAAACCTCGCAAACCAACTATTGAGTCCGTTTCCCACTCGGACTATCCTCCTTTCTCGTATTTGGATACACTCACAAAGAAGTAAGCTATAATTAAACCGAACCCTTCAACAACACCTGTTGAGAATATCATATTCCTCGTATTAAACTTCTCGCTTCAAAAACCAGTTAAATTCATTCCTTTGAATTTAATTAGCTTATAGTATTTTCTAGAATCCCAATTTAATTAATTAACCTTTAATTAATTAATTAAATTTCGCCAGAACAACGTTTTGCCCGCAGGCAATTTCTGAACCCACCTGTCATCAAATCTTAACAAACAAACAGCCCATAATCACCAGAATAATGTAACGAGTATAATGAAATTTCCAATTATCCATTTTGACAAGCCTAAGGTCAATTTAGGCAAAATCGCAATACGGAAAACGAATAAATTCATAACTTATTCGTTACTAACCCGATTGACGATCCGAAAGAAGATTCGGAATCACAACGACGCAGGCTACGCTCGGACACCATCAAATTCACCGGAATCTGAGCGACGGAACCTCCCTAGTATCATATATGCTCGACCAGACCTTCCCTTGCTCGGAAATGTAGAAACTCGGTACCAAAATGAAGAGAATGAAGAGAGGAATCCAAAAACTCAAACGGATTTGAAATCGGATTAGAAACGAAGAGTAGATCTGAGTTTGAAGGTTGAGAGAAATCAGAGCTTTTACGAGGAAACGTGAAAGAAAATGAATTAATAAACGATATTTCAGCTATTTATAGCGAAAACGATAATTATCCTTTAGTGGAGTCGATAATTATCCTTTTACCGATCCGGAAGCGGTTTAAGCCCCTTTCTCCAAACTTCTCGAAATTGGAATAATAAATCTGGAATATTGTATGGATAATTATTCCGCAATTGTCTCGAAAAACGCGTATTCCTAAGCCGTCTTTCTTAGCCGCTAAGAAACGAAATAGCGACTCTTTTAGCCATTTTGCCTTTTCATGTTTTTTCATATCTAGGACATGTCCGATGTCCTGATCATTTCTCTCAACTGCATTTTTATTAATTAAAGCTCTCAAATGCTCCAAATAATACCGGGGTGTAATATCATCTAGGAGCTGGTTACCTCGAGAGGTATCTCGTGTTAAAACGGATTTAATTTCCTAAATTACTCGATTAGGTCATCTTCGATTTTTGACTGTTACAAATATCTCCCACTTTAAGAAATTTCGTCCCGAAATTTAAGAAAGGACGTAGAACCAAACTCGTAGATGTATCAAAATGATGCACAACCGGATCACAATTTCTCGAGGTTTTTACTTAAAAAGGTAGGGGTATTTCGCTTTCATATCTCGTTCGGTCTCCCATGTAGCCTCTCGAGCTGAATGATGTCCCCATCAGACCTTCACCATCGGAATCTCCTTGTTTCTCAATCTTCGAACTTGTCTGCCTAAAACCTCAATTGGTTCTTCCGGGTAGGACAAGTTCTCAGATACTTCTATCTCAGGTTCGGGAATGATATGACTTGGATCTGACCTATACCTCCGTAGTACCGATACGTGAAAGACGTCATGCAATCTTGATAACTCAGGTGGTAACGCCAATCTATACGCAAGTGGTCCGATCTTCTCTAAGATCTCATATGGACCAATGTATCTCGGTGCTAACTTCCCATGCCTACCAAATCTCATAACTCCCCTCCAAGGAGATACCTTCAAAAACACTCTCTCGCCTATCTCATATGTCATCTCTCGTCTATGGCGATCAAAGTAGCTCTTCTGACGATCTTGTGCTGCCTTCAAGCAGTGCTTTACTACTTGTACTTTCTCTATTGTCTGTTGTACAAGTTCAGGACCCTCTATCTGTCGCATGCCCTCAAAATCCCAACATACAGGTGTGCGACACTTCCTTCCATACAAGGCCTCGTAAGGGGCCATACCAATACTTGAATGGAAACTGTTATTATACGCAAATTCGAGCAATGGCAGGTTAGAATCCCAGTTACCTTTAAGCTCCAAAACACAGGATCTCAACATCTCCTCCAAGGTCTGAATCGTTCTCTCTGATTGTTCGTCTGTCTGAGGATGAAATGCCGTACTGAAATGCAATCTTGTACCTAAGGCAGTTTGCAGACTTCCCCAGAAATGCGAGGTAAACCTCGGATCTCTATCGGATACAATCGATACAGGGACTCCGTGCAGTCGAACAATCTCTCTCACATACAACTCTGCCAGCTCATCCAAGGAGTTATCTTGTCTCATCGGTAAGAAGTGGGCAGATTTCGTCAACCTGTCTACAATCACCCATACCGTGTCATTCTTTCTGAAAGTCCTAGGAAGTCCAACCACAAAATCCATTGTAATCCGCTCTCACTTCCACTCAGGAACTGATAAAGATTGTAATTTTCCTGCTGGTGCTTGGTGTTCAGCTTTCACTTGCTGGCACACTAGACATCGAGCTACAAAATCAGCTACCTTTCGTCTCATCCTGGGCCACCAATAGATCTTCCTCAGGTCATTAAACATCTTCGTACTCCCAGGATGCATGGAATACCTCGAGGAGTGTGCCTCTTCAAGTAGCTTCTTCTTTAACTCCTCAATGTTGGGCACGCATATCCGTGTACCTCTGTATAACACTCCCTGATCAGACAACTGGAAGTGTGTAGTGGTAGCATCTCCCACTTTAGCTTTCAACTTCTTCAGTGTAGCATCCTCATCTTGTCTAGTTGAAATCTCATCGAGAATCAACGGTCTAACCTGAATGTTCGCTATCAACTCGGATTCTCTTACATCCATCTCTACTCTCATAACTCTGAGAGCTAATAGATGCTCAACTTTGTAGTTGACCTTACCACCTTGGTCACTGCTCTTTCTGCTGAGAGCGTCAGCTACCACATTCGCCTTTCCTGGATGGTACTCTATAGTGCAATCATAATCCTTGAGTAACTCCATCCATCTTCTCTGCCTCAGATTCAGATCCCTTTGAGTGGGAATATACTTCAGGCTTTTATGGTCGGTAAACACCGGAAATGTATCACCATAAAGATAGTGCCTCCAGGTCTTAAGAGCATGAACTATAGCAGCAAGCTCTAGGTCGTGTGTAGGGTAGTTCTGCTCATGAGGTCTCAACTGTCTAGATGTATAAGCTATTACCTTCCCTTCCTGCATTAGAACTCCTCCTAAGCCACTCCCAGATGCATCGGTGTAAACCACAAAGTTACCCTTATCTGAGGGTACAGCCAGAATAGGGAACGTAGTCAATCTTTTCTTAAGTTCTTCAAAGCTCTCTTGACAATTGTTATCCCATATAAACTGATGATTCTTCTTTAGCAAGTTAGTCAATGGGCGCGCGATAATCGAGAAGTTCTTTACAAACCGCCTATAATAACCCGCAAGTCCTAAGAAGCTGCGAATCTCTATAATGCTCTTCGGAATTTCCCATTCTGTAATAGCCTTGATCTTGGATGGATCAGGTTGTATACCATCTCGTGATATCACATGCCCTAGAAAGGCAATCTAATCCGTC
Source organism: Fagopyrum homotropicum (assembly GCA_033239125.1). Lineage (NCBI taxonomy): Eukaryota > Viridiplantae > Streptophyta > Magnoliopsida > Caryophyllales > Polygonaceae > Fagopyrum > Fagopyrum homotropicum. The sequence continues at coordinate 6,681,755 of BSWB01000005.1, read as the reverse complement.
CAAAACTCGCACTTGCTGAACTTCGCGTACAACTGTCTCTCCCTCAAAATCCCTAAGATACGTCTCAAATGCTCTCTATGAGCATCCGCGTCTCGGGAATATATCAAGATATCATCAATGAAGACCACGACGAACTGATCTAGATAAGGTTGGAAGATCGAGTTCATCAAAGCCATGAATGCTGTAGGTGCGTTCGTCAACCCAAAAGGCATAATTGTAAACTCATAGTGTCCATACCGAGTACGAAAAGCTGTCTTCGGTATTGAATTCTTTGTTATCCTCAACTGCTAGTATCCCGATCGAAGGTCAATCTTTGAAAATACTGTAGCACCCCTTAACTGATCAAGCAAGTCCTCCATCCTCGGTAAGGGATACTTGTTCTTGATTGTGATTTTGTTCAGTTGACGGTAGTCTATGCACAATCGTAAACTACCATCTTTCTTCTTCACAAAAAGCACTGGTGCACCCCAAGGAGAAATACTCGGGCGTATAAAACCCTTCTCGAGCAACTCTTCTAGCTGTTTCTTCAATTCCTTTAGCTCTAGCGGAGCCATCTTGTAAGGAGCAATTGATATCGGTGCTGCACCGGGTAATGTCTCAATCTCAAAGTCTACCTCTCTACTCGGAGGTAAACTAGGTAAATCATCAAGGAAAACGTCAGAAAGTTCTCTAACAACGTCCACCTCAGATACTCCGGGGCAAACAATAGCAGAATCTGACACACTAGCCAGATAAGCCTGATACCCTTCCCGAAGTAATCTCAAAGTTGTTATTGTAAATATGAGGCTAGTAGGAATAACATTCCTCTCACCGGTGAAAATCACCTCTCTTAACCCATCTATCTCCGTGGTGATTTCCTTTGTATAACAATTAATCAAAGTTATATGAGTGGATGACCAACCCATTACTAACATCACATCAAACTCTCTCAAGAAATCATCCAATGTCAGCACAAGTGGTATACTACGACCATTAGGGACCATGTCCGGTCAATTTCTAGTTGCTTTCTCAAGCAAGGATATAAAATATTGTACACGTCTCTCATTAGCGTAGATAACTCCATCTAGAATGGACGCAGTGTTCCCCAATCACTCATCCATTACTAATGGATCAGTAGTCCCCTCATACGACTTTGCCCCTTGACGGCAAATCTTCTTAAAATTTTTGTCCATGTTTACTAGAATAATACCCGCTTGAGACACTGTTGTGTCTATGGTGGTATAACTTTTCTCAAATATATTACTAAATCTGATGTACCAGCCATATCCGATGGTGGTAGTGATATTGGCTAAACTGGCACCTTAAGGTGCTCTTGATCATTTCTACCCTGAGCATGTACACACTCAGTCGACCCATTGGCTGTGCACCGCCATCTAAAAGAAAAAGAAACTTTCAAAAGCTTTTCAAAAAAACTTCCCACAACCCAAGCCAAGGAATCATATCCCTGCTCTGATACCAACCAAATGTGACACACCTCCTATTTCATTTCTAGTTGATTACCAATTAATTAACCCTGTTTAAAACAATAAGCAGAAAAGCGGAAAACGTAAATTTTTAAAACTTTATCTTGTAGTCATCATAACATATATATACATACTAACATACGTCATAAAACCCTGTTTAACAAAAACATAACTGTTTTAAAACCACACAAAACATCCTAGGCGGTAGCATTCCATAACAGCCCACCTGATATGATCTCAAATCCAGGTGTTGGGTCCAACGTCCTTGCCTTGGTCAGGCCGAATCTGAGTAGCTGAAAAATATGTGGATATAACAACAATGAGTCACACGCTCAGTAAGGGTATACAAATCGCACTCTCCCAATATATATAAGTATCTAATATCCCGTCCCCAAAGGACACTCTATACCCTTCTTCACATTTCAAAGCACACATACATATCCACATTCACATATAATTCCACCACCATTCATATCACATTTCACATAAACATTCAAGCATGTTATCACACATCACATATAATTCCACAACCATTCATATCACATTTCACATAAACATTCAAGCATGTTATCACACATCACATATAAACATATCATCTCATATAAGCATCTCATATCATAACATCACATATAAATAATCATAACATAACATAACATATAACATGCTAGACTCGATCGCATCGATGCATAGGTGATAATTAATTAACTAGCTCCAACTGATCGTACGATATATTTTCTCATTGCTTTCGTATTTCTTTCCTTTCTTTCTTTTTTTTTTCTTTCGGTTGGCCAACCCGATAGCGTCATAGGCCCCCTGTAGATCAGGTAGCGACCTCGGCCATCTGTCCTAAGACCCCCTGTAGATCAGGTCGCGATCTTGGACTATTTTTCTTATCTTGAGGCCCCCTGTAGATCAGGTAGCGACCCCTGGCTGTTTTTCTTATCTCGAGGCCCCCTGTAGATCAGGTAGCGACCTCTGAGGCCCCCTGTAGATCAGGTAGCGACCTCGTCCCCCGGAAACCCGTGCGGGACCCAGTTGGGCTAATTAATCAATTACCATCCTATATTTTCACTTCCATATCATAACTCAAATTCATGCTTTCATCATATTCTTTCATCACATTCTTTCCATTATCATCTCATGTACCTCATGCATGCTTTCATAAGGAATATCAAATCATCATCATCATCTCACTCATATACATATAAGCATGCATACAACCATAACAAACAGATATATACACACAAGCATGCATAAAATCATGGCATATTAAATACATAACATATATTAAGCAAGTGTAATTCATATACACTTACCTCGCAGGTAAGAACAATAAAACCTCGCAAACCAACTATTGAGTCCGTTTCCCACTCGGACTATCCTCCTTTCTCGTATTTGGATACACTCACAAAGAAGTAAGCTATAATTAAACCGAACCCTTCAACAACACCTGTTGAGAATATCATATTCCTCGTATTAAACTTCTCGCTTCAAAAACCAGTTAAATTCATTCCTTTGAATTTAATTAGCTTATAGTATTTTCTAGAATCCCAATTTAATTAATTAACCTTTAATTAATTAATTAAATTTCGCCAGAACAACGTTTTGCCCGCAGGCAATTTCTGAACCCACCTGTCATCAAATCTTAACAAACAAACAGCCCATAATCACCAGAATAATGTAACGAGTATAATGGAATTTCCAATTATCCATTTTGGCAAGCCTAAGGTCAATTTAGGCAAAATCGCAATACGGAAAACGAATAAATTCATAACTTATTCGTTACTAACCCGATTGACGATCCGAAAGAAGATTCGGAATCACAACGACGCAGGCTACGCTCGGACACCGTCAAATTCACCGGAATCTGAGCGACGGAACCTCCCTAGTATCATATATGCTTGACCAGACCTTCCCTTGCTCGGAAATGTAGAAACTCGGTACCAAAATGAAGAGAATGAAGAGAGGAATCCAAAAACTCAAACGGATTTGAAATCGGATTAGAAACGAAGAGTAGATCTGAGTTTGAAGGTTGAGAGAAATGAGAGCTTTTACGAGGAAACGTGAAAGAAAATGAATTAATAAACGATGTTTCAGCTATTTATAGCGAAGACGATAATTATACTTGATTGTATGAGCTTGTTATTTCTATCCGCCTTTTGAGCTTGTTTCTTATACTTGATTGTTGCTAGTGTGATCTCGTGATACTGGTGCTACTGTTGTTGACCGATGAGTTCCTTAATATAACAATTATATACTCGACTATTGCTGGAATTAGGGATAATGCTAAAGTTGATCCAAAAAAGCTCAGAAAACATCAGGTTCAATAATCAATTATACTACTCTGTACATCAAACTCATTGTTGTTCGTCCAAAATGATCAACTTTGGATCACCAATACGAGCTGCTGCAAAGTCATTGTTAAGTATAATCGACTGTTGCTGGAATTGCAAATGTGAAATGTGATTGGGATTTTAAGAAGGGTGTTATACTTAGTGGTTTCATATACTCAGTGTGTTAATATACTCAGTTCTTATACTTCTTACAGTGTGTAGAATTTTTATGTTCATATACTCAGTGTGTTCATATACTCATCAGTGTGTTATATACTTAGTGGTTATAAGTACTCAGTGGTTTCATATATGTTCAGTGGTTTTTATATATGCTGATTTTTAATGATCCTTTGTTCAGTTCAGTAAAATGCCAAAGTGAAAATGGAATTGGGATTTTAAGAAGGGTGTGAAGTTGTGAACTGTGATTATGTGAAAGCCTTAATTGCATGCATTTAGTTTTACACTCAGTGGTTTTCATAGGTACATATACTCAGTGGTTTTCATATATGCTCAGTGGTTTTCATATATGCTGATTTTTAATGATACTTTGTTCAGTTCAATAGGTTTGAATAGGTACATATACTCATGAATAGGTACATATACTCATAAATTATGTTGTGTAGTGTACTTGTGTTTGTACTAAGCATATATTATATTATTTTTAGCGTGTAGATGGATGATAATAAAGCTTCACAAAGTCGATCTAGGGGTCCAACTTTTCTTTGGATATTTGAACTAGTAAGAGTTCTAGTGTCAATTTTAATTGAATATCAAAAGAAAAATGGGAGCAAGCAAGCTTACAATTGGAAGGACATAACTGCTACATTTACCAGTAAGGCTAAGAAGACTAGAGTTAAGGATTTTTGTAGAAATAAATTCGAAGCAATGAAAAGGAACACAAGGCTTGGAATTTGCTTAGGAATTTAGAGACCGATCTAGGTTGGGATGAGAAGACGCGAATAATTATGGCTTCCAATGAATGGTGGGATAGGAAGATAAAGGTAATTCATAACTTTTTGTTTCCTTTCTTACATCTTGTAAAAATGTGAATATATGTTGTTTAATATTTTTTTATAACTTGATGTGCTTTAAATGTATTGTAGGAAGATCCCACTGTAAGAAGTATAAGAACAAGGGGGTGGATATGGAGTATGAGGAATTATTGACTTCATTGTTTGCTGGAAATGTAGCTACGGGTCGTCTTGCCATGTCATCTTGAATGGTTCCTGAGGCAACTCCAGAGCATATATCGCTTACAAATGATGCGAAAATAGGTTTAGGTGAAGATGGCGGTGTGGGTGGTGTTTTTTTCGCAATTTTGTTGGCACTACCAATGAAGGTGGAGGTTCTAGCTACTCTAGAAGTCATGCAGACATCAATGATAAGCCAGTTCAATTTACAAAACCACCACCGGCAACTAATGAAAACAAAGAAAAGGGTCCGATGAAGAGGAAAAGAAGATAATCAATTGGGTCATCTAAGTTGGAAGCCTTTTTCGATCGTTCACAAGAGAACAATGACAGATTGCTAACAGTACTCCAAGAAGAGCTAAATTCTAAGGCAAGAGATGAGGATAGAGTGACTCAGAGAGGGTTGGATGTTGTTAGACGGATGGTCCGGAATAATTGTTTTCCACTATTATTATGAAATTATGTTTGAGTGTGTAAGCTTATAATTTGGAAACGTTGTTAAATCTTACGTTCGTGTATGGTGAAATTGGAAATGTGATATGAAAGCAAAAGCAAAGGATGGACAATACCATTTATAACTAAAATAATACATTGTTGATTCATTTCCTAGAATCGTAATAGTACATTACATACGCAGTAAGTACGACCCACTAACCTAGTAACTAACCCCAAGCAAACGCAGTTAAACAATTTTCCGTTTTAATTTTCTTGTTCACTTGTTTCTCTTGAGTAAGTTCTTCTTTTAATGACTCAATCCTGGCAGCACCCTCCATTTCCCACATGCGTAGTACTCGAACTTCATAATCCAATCTTCTCATCTCTTCACGTATTCCTTGCACGAAGTCCCTCAAGCTTGATGAACATCCACTATCATCGAAGGCGTACATTAGCATCTTATCTTTGATGGGATCATCCTCTGCCATCCATATACCCTCTCCCCAATTGTAGTACTTGGGATCTCCGCTGTCATAACTAGAGTCGTCGTTCATTGGTACCTAATACACAAGCATACATTGTCAAGCATACACTGTCAAAAACAAGGTTATGTCAATCAACTGCAAGAGTATACACTGCCAAGGATCAACAACATATACAAGGAGCATGAACTGAAAACCTATAAAAAAATATATAGATGTCATATCTGAGTAACTACTCAATATAATCCATGCTCAAAACAAACACAATTTATATCTCAATAAACCTATAAGAAACTGTAAGAACAGCATCTATATATACAACAAGTTCTATTATAAACTAGTAGCAAACTAATGGAGGCAATCAACTGATAAGAAAATCCAACCACAACAAAAAAACAGCAATGATCTCAAGGATCAAGAACATAAAGTTGTAAGAACCTTCATCAAAGCATAGTTATCTTGTTCAATACAGTGATTAAACTGTAAGAGTATACACTACTGTCATAAAACTGTAAGAGTATACACTGTCATAAAACTGTGTATAAACTGTAACATTATACGGCAAAGAGTATACACTGTCATAAAGCTGTAAGAACCTTTAATACAAGGATTAACAACATAAGATATACACTATCAAGGATCAAACTATAAGAACAAGACTATTAATTTGAAGCTATGACTCCCAAAGTAAGTTTAAAAGCTCATGCCAAAACTAATAAAGTATTAAAAGGCTAAAAAGAATTTTATCAATACAAGGATAAGAATGCATCCACTTGTTGGACAGTTGGCCATAGTAAACCAATCAACTTATCAATACAGGGATTATCAATACAGGGATAAGAATATATATATATATAGGTAAATGTTCAGGTACGACCCATATATTGCGGTACGGTCGTACGGCCGACCGTACGGGCGACATGTGTCCCGAAATTTTTTTTTTTTCTTTTTCGGAAACGAATGAAAATTTGTTTGAACTACCATGTTATAATTTATGCACTATTCTCCTATAAACTTTGAACTATTTCCATATAATCCATGAACTATTACTTTTTAATATAATCCATGAACTATTCTATTATAATTCATGAACTATCCTATAATAAGTTTTGAACTATTACTTTCACTCCTTTATAAATTTTTGCACTTTAAACTATTCTATTATAATTCATGAACTATCCCATAATAAGTTTTGAACTATTACTTTCACTCCTTTATAAATTTTGCCCTATGAACTATTTTATTATAATTCATGAACTATCCTTTTAGAAGTTATAAACTATTACTTAATAAGTTTTGAACTATTACTTTCATTCTTTTATAAATTTTGCACTATGAACTATCCTATTATAGTTCATGAACTATCCTTTTATAAGTTATGAACTATTCCATAATAAATTTTGAACTATTACTTTTACTCGTTTTTTTTTTAAAAAAAAAAATTTCGGGACACGTGTCGGCCGTACGGACGGCCGTACGGCCGTACCGGAATAATGTGCCTTACTTGAACAACACCCTATATATATATATATATATATATATATATATATATATATATATATATATATATACACACACACATAGAGAGAGAGAGGGTGTGGTTCCCATGAGAACACGCCTAACGTGTATACATGAGAACAATCGTACGCCGTTGGATGGTGAGTATTAAGGGTTGAGATTTAGAGTAGATATCATATTTAATAATAACTACGAATAATAATAATTAGGAATCCAACAATAATTACGAATAATCCACTCAACCAACAATAACTACGAATAATACATTAAACGATATGGCGCATTCGTAACAAAACTAATAATAATTACGAATCTGTTCTCATGTATACACGTTAGGGGTGTTCTCATAAGATCTATACTCTCTCTATATATATATATTCTACCCCTCAAGGAAAATAGAGTTAAAAGTTATTGGGGTTGTACTTATCTTGTTTACTTTGGTGTAATCAACATATCAGAGATCAACTACAAATACATCTCAATCAACCTTGACCAATAAACTCATGTGGCTTCTAAAGTAAACCAATCAACTTATCTTGTTCACTTACTATTACTAGTGTGGACGCGCGTGCTACGCACGCGCGCCGTGACTTGTATACGTACAATTTTTCATTAAATGATCGAAAGGCTATATTATTACTTTGAAATCAATCCGGAGTAGTATGTACAACATGGTCTTGTTCCCCCACACAAAAAGATTGTACTACATATTAAGGGAGCTTAGCAATCCCATTTTCCATCAATGATAAGAGTCAATGCCTCTAAGTTCTCACTTGATGCAACAAGAAGTTCCTTTGCTTTATTTATTTGTTGCAGAACGCTAGCCTTTATCTGAAGGTTTTTGCAAGCTTTAGTTTCATAGGCCTCGGAGTTGATAACTACTTGCCTCATGCCTTCTCTAAGGTTTAATCTGTAAAGAGTTTCTAATGAATATCCCCAATATTAATGGAATTTTCCATCTTATCTCGGGTTAAAACCCACAATTTGATCTCAACTTGTGCAAGCTTGTCAATGCACTCATGCACCTATCAAGAAAGAACAATGGTTAGAATCACTTTTAATTGATAAGCTTAAGCCCTAAGTTTTGGTGAAGTGTGTCTATTTGAGTATCGGGTCATTTGACTCATTGCTGATAAAACTTTGTTGAAAACTGCAAGAAGAACTAATATCAGATCATCCTTTAACTTAAAAATTATGTCAGATTTAATGGATGGAGAGGGAGATGACTTGATGGGGGCAAAAAGTTAGAACGAAGGAGCCATTGACAGGAACAACGCTTGATAGATTATTGGTTGACAGATCCTTGCACTCGGCACACCAAAAGAAAATCGTATGTTATAAACAAGCAGCGCAAACACACCAAATTGTTTATTATATTACTCCTCACTATACCATATTTCTAAAGAAGGCCAGAATTGCATGATTGGACTATTTGACAAAAGAAAAATTGAAACCAGGCACTACCTACCTTGATAGTACATAATCGATACAGGAATATAAGTATAGTAAGATCCTCACCTGAGCAAATAGATCAAATTCATCCAACATAAACACTATGCTTTTTATGTGCGAAGCCACACTTTTTGGTAGCGAGTACATGAAATGAATAGAAACAAAACTGGTTAGCTGGAAAATTTAACATCAGTAGACCTAGGGGGACTCGACAAAATACTTTAAAGTTTACATAATGAGCCTGAAATGTTGTAAAAATCAGGTAAAGGCAAAGCTGTAAGAAAACTACAATCAATTGCCACTTTTAAATATATTAGATGATGCTCATCGCACATAATTCTCTCGAAATTTCCTACAAGAAAGACCATAATGAAAGTTGAGAAAATATAAAGAGCTGAACAACTAAAAGTATACTAAATATATAGATAAGACGTGCATTTCTACCAATGTTTTGAATCATATACAAGGAACCGTACCTGCACTCAGCAACCCACCGTGTAAATTTTGTATAGATAAGAGGTGTCTTTTGGAATTTCCAAAACTTGATTCCTTTTGTTCACAAGTTGGTGCCTCGAATAAGCTAACCACATACCATTATGTTTTTAATAAGATGAATCATTGATTGAACTTCTATTGTTGTTGTCATCTCGCCCAAATATAAAAGCCTTGACTACATTTGATGCACGTGTTTTATTTTGTAAACTCAAACTATTCATTTTTTTTTTACATTTGAGTCTCTACAAAAGGTTTTCAGTTCCAGCTTCATCTTGTTGGGCAAGCCACATCCGATGAATTTCATTTCGCCTCTCACGAGCAACAGGTTTTTCATTGTAGTTAGCTGCAATAAGTTCTGTAAGCTCTTCAACATCAGAAACATCTTCACCGTCATCATTAAAGCACCTTCTCTCGTCATCACTGCAATCTTCCTCCAAAGCCTCTTCATCAACAAATTCCCTGACAGGATCACCCTTGTTCTCTTATCATATCCTCTTCTTCTTCATCTTCAGATGAGCTACAATAAAAACAGACTGTAAATGAAATTATCATATGTAAAGATCCTCAAGCTTTAACCGAAAACAAATTATCTAGGTTTTGTAAGATGTAAAAAAGAAGAGAATTCATTGGCATTACGTGCCATCAAAATGTACAGACTCAAGCTTTAAGTTCAGTGAAGGTATGGTTGGTGCCAAAGCTACGTCTTGGGACCTTCCAGTTTTCCCATTTGAATTGTCATCTTGCATGTCATATGCTTGTGATTCAAAAAATAGTTCTTGTAGTTAAAAAACTTGTTGTTCATAAAACAACATAATTCGGTTACCAGTTTTGGCAGAATGCAGTTGAAAGGTTTCTTATCTTCTACCAGAGGCTGCAATTGATCAAAAGCATGCATTTAAATCGATTTCTACCATATGACTCTAAAATGAAGAATTTAGTTGACAGTATATTTTTTTTGAGGGAGTATTGGTCTAACTACTATTATAGAAACCATATGAAGAGATAAATCTAGCTTATTAAATATAGAATTTTTAAATTAACAACGAAAACAAGCTGTACAAAGGTGCCTTCAAAATTCATTCATTGTTTGCTGAGGTTACAAATCAACTTCCCCACTACAGTTGCATCACTATTCATAAATCAGGTGCCTTTATTGAATGGTCAACTGTACCCACTGATTACACATTAGATAGATGCACAACAATTGAAAACTTGCATGTTTTATTACTTATCTAATACCAAACCAACATAAACTATTCTCATTTGAAAACTTGCATGTTTTATTACTTATCTAATACATAAACTATTCTCAGTACGTAAGAGAAGCTTCAAACTGGGAAGAAACACCTCCCACATACAAAGGGCTTCATTGAAAGATAACTATCGACGGAAGAGGACATGCAACATTCTGAATGCAAAATGAAGGCTTTCTGCACCTATCTAACATTATGCAAGAGAACTTCATTGGGAAATTCACCTTCTAATTTGAACTGATCAGGATGCTTCATCTTCCTGCAGAACACAACTCGATCAGGAATAGATAAATATAATCTCATCAATAGAATCGTCAAAACACTACATCGAACAACTGAATCTATGATCTAATGAGTCTATCCTAAAAAATGAAGATCTTGAAACAAAGTCCACTAACTCAGATCCATAAAATTCAACAATAAATTTAGAAGAGAGGCACATCAGCTCAGACCATAAAACACTAAAACCATATCAACTGATCAACTCCGAATCAACACAAACAGTGAAGTTACTTAAGTAATGAGAAAAATCAAAAATGAAACATTTTGTAAACAACAAAAGACAAAATTTGGGGTAGAACAGAAGAAAAATGAATTCACACAAAAGAAGAAAAACAATTGAAATATTATCATTATGCATATAAGGGAGGAGCCGTCTGAGATCTAAATCTCACGTACGGTTCTGGAACGGAGATTCTTTTAATCGAATGACAACCAAAAGTAAGAGAACTTGGAGCATAACGAAAAATCGAGTAAAATAAGTATGAGAAATGGGAGGAGAAGATGTACGTTGCGCATGCCCAACTCAACAGCGGTAAGAACCCTAAAATCATGGAACTTTAAGGTTTTGATCTATCAACTTAAAGTTTGGCAGTAGGTAAAGATGAAAGAATGAAGATGAATAATAGGTCATTTTGTGGAGAATACCCAAATTTATTGGTGTTTTTATGTAAACTACCCTCGAGCTTAGCCAATTAGAGTAGATTAAGTTACTCTTTGTCCGTTTCACTGACACGGAAGAAAAATTTCCCCACCTACACATGCATTCGCCCATCATTCAACAAATTTAACTTGCTTGCAGCATTGAAACTCATTCTATACTATCAAAATTCTCACGCAAGCTGAGATTGATCCTTAATAGAGAAGATATTATTAGTTATGAAACTATGATCAACCTTACAATAGACCCTTCAAAGGCTCACGTTTCATCAGGCTTAATGATGGAGTTTCATGGTCAGATGAGCAACCATTTGGTGGAGGAACCATTCACCTGCAAACAAATTCCAATATGTTAACCAAGAGAAGATAGATAATTCCCCTTTAAACATGAAGATTTACACAAATAAATTCAATCAACATAAAAATTGAAATAAACCTCTTAATCACCATAGGCAATTATTCAATTATAATTCAGTAAGAATTTGCCTAATGAACAAGCATCAGGAAGAAGCAAGGCAAAACAAATTTTTATTAGTAGTATGTACATGCATGCATCTCTGCTATACCAGTTTCCATCTAGAGTCTGAAGCAAATAACAAATAAACATTCATATACCATAAAATATAAATGAAACCTTTAACTAAATATCCTTATCTCATCAACCAAATTAAAATCAAATAACCAAACAACATAAATGGACAACTGGAATTAGAAAAGGAAACTAAAATCAAAAGAGAAATGATAAATTTTGCAACAAATTATAAATCAAAAAAAATTATTTGCAAAAAAATGAAAACACAAACCTAAAATTGAGAAATGGAGTAAAAACTTCAGCCTTCTTCTCCTTGTATGAAATGCAAAGAAATTGCCAGCATATTATGTTGCATTGTCAAACAAGTAAGATGAGATACTACAATCACATTTGGAATCATATACTAATTAAACAAAATAAGAAAGAAACCAAATGAACAAAACCATACTCTACCTATGAAACGGATAGACCCTTAGTGTTGGCGGATTAATATCTTCAATTACAAAAAGAATTATGGTTAGAGAGGGGGAACCCTTTCACTTAGTTGGGGCTTCGAGGAATGACAACCTAGTGAAGAACCAATAGAGTGCAATGTCAACTAAACATAAATGAGTTCGTGTAAAAAACCGGTGAGAATAATAATAGTTGATTGATTATATTGTGATGCATGAGAAGAAGTGGATGTATACCTTGAAACCAGGAACATGACAGAAGAAAGCCTCAGGAGACAGGAGACTGGGAATGATAATGGCGCTCATGGCAAATAACACCATAAGGAGACCTTATTGTCAAGCCTAGAATGATAATGAAAAAGCAATAATATTAAGAAAAAAACTTAGGCTAAAACATCAATAAAAAAACGGCTCATTACCCCCACAATCAAACTAAATTCCACTTTTATATATGAATTTAGCAGCTTCATTGACAATCTTGCAAACTGAGTCTCCATTAGTCTTGTTTTTGTATCATAATCAAGGCATAATCAAGGCACAATCAAGGATTAAGAGTGTTGATAAACATTTACAGAAAAATAAGGATAGCTAGATTTGATCATAAATAAAAGCAAAACCTTCAGAAATAAGAAACTGCAATATGCATATCTTAACCTAACCATCTGAACACTTTCATCAATGACAAGCAGTCACACCAACACCAGATGAACCACTAAAGTCTGTTGCATCAGTCTTCTTGCACAATAAAAGGCAGTCGACTATTGCATCTATTTTTGCTAGCTGCCAACTTTTGTAGGTTGGCCATGATATCTTCCAATTTCTCAACCTACAGGAGAGAAAAACATCATGCATAACTTATGCATGTGTTTGACACACATAAAGAGAAACGCCCAAATTAACAATGACTAAGCATCAGAGAAATGTTAGCTTACCTAGCAAGGGGACCATGCAGACAATAGACATCAAAGATCGACCAGGATGCATATCAAATAGATGAAATTGGTGATAGTCCGAAACCAAATCCTGCGAATACGGTCCGTTTCAACATGTAGATGCAAAATGGTAAATTTAAAGAGAAGGGTTTTTTGAAAGAGCTGAATCGTCACTTGAGATCTCTGCCAACTGTTTGTCAGAAGAACCAAAATAAATTCACACTCACCACAAAATTTAATCGAGACTCCGAACCATCAAAGATAGCAGGACTATCGGAAAGAAACCCTAGCAACAAGACTGAAGAATACACGAATTAATAACAGAAATTCAACATCCGATAAATAAGGCAATAATAGAAAGAAATCTTACTCTGGATTGTAGAGAACGAAGAGGAGGCCGCTGCTCAACCCATAACTCACCAGGAAATAGTAGATGCAAGGAAGAGAGTCAGACTGTCGATAGGCTTCTTATCCTCCACATAATTGTGGTGTTTTAGAAAGAGAAGAGGACGGAAGGCAAAAGAGGCGATTGAATCTTCTTCCTCTACAGTCGGCTGAGGCTAGGGTTTTCTATGGAGACTAAAGACAAAGCGGAAGACAAATAGACTATGAGGATGAGTATCATCGTGTGTGGAAGAATAATGAGTTGACACGAGAGAGTTACACAATAAGATGAAACTGAGATCTAAAAATAAACTAAAATAAAATAACAAAGGGTAATATTGGAAATTGACTATTCATTTGAAAAACTCTCACTTTTAGTATAGTAAGGATATATACTAGAATAGTATACACTATCATATCTCAGTATGTACTCATCACAATACATCAAAAACTATAAGAACAATACCTATATATATAAGAAGTTCTATAATAAACTAGTAGCAAACTTATTCTGAATCAACTGACAAGTAAATTCAACCTCAACAAACAATCATCAATGATCTCAACTAGTTCATGATTTTAGGTCCACCAGATGATAAGTTTAGGTGATTCTCCTTTGAATCATCATACCTTTGAAAAGCAGTCAATGAAAGTCGCTTGTGGATGGGTGATTAGCAACAACAACAAACACAGTGATTGTTAGACATTTACATGATATGAGCCATTCCAACAAACCATCCAATCTGTCATACATGATACCTAGCTATTGATACCAAACAGGCCAATAATTCTAGAAACACCAATAAACAAACGTCTTTGTAAGTTTAATTCTTGATCATGAACATGCATTATGCTCAGCAAAACTAATCTACTTGAAAAATATCATCCAAATCTCCTGTACATACTGACATAAGTCTCTTCGAACCTTCATCAAAGCATACTTATACCACTTTAATTATAAAAACTCACCTCAAACCTCATACAAACTATATAATAGGGCTACAAATCGATCCAGATTCCCTAGTTACGGCTACCGCTACAGAGATAGGGTAAGGGTGTGTTGGCCTAACCTTTGATGATGACGAAAAGGAGCACGACGGCCGAAGGACGACGGATGGAGGATGGTGAGGGTGGATGCCAAGACGACAGATCTGGAATTGGGAGGAAGAACTCCAATTTCTCTTTGTCGCTAAATCGCACAGAATGAATCATGAACTATCGTCTTCCTTGTTCTAAGGCGTTTACAACACACCACCTCCTAACACAACCTAGAAACACTAGTGTTTTTGCCAAACACTAGTATTATTCAAAAACAGTCCCCATTTACACTAGTATTTCCTAATCCTAGTGTTACACCCAATGTCTCTTTACCGAACCTCTCCATATATTTTCCGTAAGAAAATTTGGTAAGTAGGCTTTTTTAAGAAATAGGGATACAAAGTAGGCTTTTTTATATTTTCCATCAACAAAATATACCCCAAAACCATATTTACCGTTCAAGAGCTACTTAATTACCATAATAATTAGGTAAATCCCCTCTTTCTCTCTCTTTTCTGTTACAAGCAAAGAAACCAAATCTGGTTTCTTCTCCTCCTCTCGATCTCAAAATCCACTCTTCTCCTCCTATCGATATCGATTTCAGAATCCAATCTTCTCCTCCTTCGATCTCGCCCTTCTCGCAAGCTTCTCTGGTATCACAACTATTTTCTCTCTTATCTCTCACAATCGACATCGATCGAGTAATCTTCTCTCGTATCATTCAATCAAACACCAGAAACGAATACAACGCAATCGACTTGTGATCCAAGACTTCAAATACCAGAATTCGCTTCGATCTAACAGGTATCTCTTTAACAATATTCTACTCTCTCTCTCTCTCGACATCTTCTTCAGTATTATTCTGGTATTTTGTTCACCATTGTGAAATTTTAATCAGATTCTTGTATTTCTGGTATAAGGTATCGACAGATTTGATTTTGTTTTAAATTATGTTTATGGTATGAATGAGTGTGTTACGATTCTGGTATGTACATTGTTGCTAGTTTGTTTTCTTAATTCTGATATGAAAAAATGAGTTCTGGTATAATTAATTCTCTGGTATTTGTGGCGTTGTGCATAATTATGATATACTTGAACGTCTCGTATACTAGATCTTCTGGTATTTATGTTCTTGTGCATAATTCTAGTTTACTTCAACGTCTGGTATACTTGAACGTCTGGTATTTGTGGTGTTGTGCATAGTTCTGGTATCAATCGATGAGTTCTGGTATACTCTCTTTTGTAGTATGATAATTGTTTTTCTGGTATCATTAATACTCTGGTATTTGTGTGTTATGCATAATTCTGGTATGAATTAATGAGTTCTGGTATAATCTCCATTGTAGTATGATAATTATTTTTCTGGTATCATTAATTCTGGTATCAATTAATAGTTCTGGTATAATCTCTTTTGTAGTATGGTGATTGTCTTTCTGGTATCATTAATTCTCTGGTATAATGAATTGAATGACTTCTGGTATACTTAAACTTCTGGTATTTGTGATGTTGTGCATAATTCTGGTATACTTTAACTTCTGGTATACTTGAACTTCTGGTATTTGTGGTGTTGTGCATAATTTTGGTATACTTTAATTTCTGGTATTTGTGATGTTGTGCATAATTTGGTATACTTTTAACTTCTGGTATACTTATACTAGTTTTTTTTCTGGTATATACAGAACTTGTTAGCCATGGCTCAGTTACAAATTGTAGTTTATTGTGGAGGAGAGTGGAAATCTGTGGGAAATGAATGGACATATTTAGGGGATAAAGTAGTGTGCAAACCCATCACTGTGGGAGATCCAGTTAGCATACCAGAAATTAGGATGTTGATTGCCAAACGTTTTCAAGTAGATGAGACACTGAACAAATTGGAACTTACATACAAGAATACCTTAAATAAAGCGTTGCAACCGTTTGATATTGAGACGGTAGAAGATTTCGAGGATTTTGTTGAAGTTAATCAAATGACTCAACCATGCTAGAGTGTGCCATTGTGTGTGAGATTAAAGTCTACAATTATTATACCAGAAATTGAAGAAATTAATGAATATCATCCACACACTGCCATTGCTCCTGCTCCCAGTGTGACTGAAATAGAAACAGAGAATAGCTATGCAATCACTGAAGTTGAACCTGAAGAAACTCAATGGGGTCTTAAGCTTGGACAAAAGTTCAAGGATAAAAACGCAGTGAAAAATGCATTGTGTTTGAATGCTGTTGCCGAATGTACACAATATAGAATAACAAAGTCTATCAAGCTTGCTATTCTTGCGATGTCTGGATAAAGATTGTAAGTGGCGCGTGCGGTTCTCAAAAATCAAGAAATCGAAAGTGTTTACACTAACAAAGTATACCAGAGAGCACACTTGTTCATTCCATACCAGAAGAAATTATCGCAGAAAGGTCTCATATCCTGTCATTGCTGAAATAGTTGCAAAAATGTAAGTCCATTCCTTATTATCACATATAATATTCAATTCTATATTTTTTTTCTTCCATTCTGGTATGAAATACATTCAAATCATATTGTTTATGTTATTCAGGTATGCTAATACACATAAACTCCCCGAGCCTAAGACAATTATTGGAATTTTGAGAAACGAGCATTGTTTAGAAGCTAGCTACTAGAAATGTTGGATGGCACAAGAGGCTGTCAAGGACAATATAAGATGAACAAATGAAGAGAACTACAAGGGTGTGCCGGTGTACTTACATCGATTGCAAGAGGCAAATCCGAACACTATTGTAGCACTGCAATTGGATGATGAAAACAAATTCAAGTATGTCTTCTTTGCTTTGGGACAATCAATCAAAGGATATTCAGTAATGAGAAAGATATTATCCTTATTCTGGTATGTAATAAAGTTATGCCTCTGGTATTATCAATTATGCATGAATGATATAGATTCTGGTAGTTATGTTGTGTTTCTGGTAAGCAGTAGAATTATCTTTCTGGTATGCTCTTTTTTGGTTTGTATAACCAGTGTCTGGTATTGTTAGATTCTGGTAGTTATGTTGTGTTTCTGGTAAGCAGTAGAATTATCTTTCTGGTATGCTCTTTTCTGGTATAGTATTATATATTTGAACAATTAAGTGTCTGGTATGACTATTATCCATTTCTGGTATACCAGAAAACTAATTGATTTTTGGTTGTTGTTGTTTAAGGTCATATCAGTTGACGGAACATTTTTAAAAGGACGATATGGTGGGGTGCTATTGCTTGCAACAGCACAAGATGCAAACCAACAAATATACCCCCTAGCATTTGCAATTGTTGACCGTGAATGTGATGACTCGTATGATTTCTTCTTCTATCATATACACAAGTTTGTCCCTGATACCGAGGAACAACTATTTATATCGGACAGACACATGTCAATCAAGAATGGTATTGCTAAGCACTACACAAAAGCATCTCATGGAGTTTGCATGTATCACTTGAAAGGGAACATCAAGAAAAAATCAACCAAGAATATAGTTCAACAAATGTTCGTGGATGCGGCTAGGTGCTACAAAAAGGATAAGTGTCTTCAACTGTTTGAAAATATAAAGATGGTATGCTTATTCTGGTTTTTATTATTTTCTGGTATGCAATCACATTATGCTTCTGGTATTTCAATTCTGGTGGTTTATTTTATTTCTGGTATTGTCCCTTATCTCTCATTTATAGTGTTTCTGGTATGAATGTTTCTGGTATGAACGCAGGTTAGGTTTGTCGTATGAAAATTATAGTTTCTGGTATTAAATTTAATCTCTAGTATGAATTCTGGTATGCTTTTTGTGATTGTTTCTGGTATCATACATGATATGTTTCTGGTATTCAACAATATTATTGATGAGCAATGATTATGGTATTACCTTTTTCTGGTATTGAAACATGTTAGACGTATGGTATGTTTTTCTGGTATTGTATATAACTTCATGTGTATCTGCTAATGTTTGTAGGAGAAGGTAGTAGTTGCACAGCTATTGGAAGAAATTGGATTTGCTGCTTGGTCCCGAGCTTTTTGCAACGCGAAACGTTATAACATTATGACAAGCAACAATGCAGAATGTATAAATAGTGTACTGTGTGATGCAAGAGATTATCCAGTGCTTGCCCTCATTGATGTTATCAGACAGACAGTGGGTAGATGGTTTGCAACGCGAAGACAAAGTGTTGAATCATGTACAGAAATGACAACACCAAACGTCGATGCCCTGATACAAGCTAAATATGGAGAGGAAACAAAGTATGGATGCTATGTGCTTGATGCGAAAAGGCTGTTGTTTGAGATACAATGGAACCAGGAAAGGGAAGTTGTGTGTTTAGTGAATAGGAGTTGCACTTGCAAGGAATTTGATATTAAGGAAATACCATGTGTTCATGCAATAGCTGCAACAAAGATGGCAAAAATGAATCCGGCTTCTCTGGTAAGTAAATATTACAACACTGAATACTGGAACACAGCATATGAGGAGACAATATACCCAATTGTAGATCATGAGCATTGTGAGATTCCAAGTTGCATTACATATATTGAATGCAACCCTCCAATAAAGAGGAAGAGAACAGGAAGATTGCCTAAAGCTAGGATACGGGGATCAGTGGAAGGAAGCAAGAAGAAGAAATGCAACTGTTGCGGCAGGATAGGCCATAACAAAAAAACTTGCCGAAATCAACCAATGGAGAAAGAATGAAGACACATACCAGAAATACTAATTTTGCTTATTTGTCATTATCAGATATGTAGAAAACAATTACTATATAACTATATGTTTGTTTTATGTGTAAATATCCACTTATCAGAATCAAAACAATAGGTAATAACAAAAACTAAATAAAAAAACTCATACCAGAATCAAATAAAAGTATACGATTAGGCTATTTACATGAATACCAGAAAGCATAGGCAAGAAAATCACAAATTGAATATTTCTGGTAAACAAATAATCATACCAGAATCAAATATATGAAACAAACTACAAGAAACACATACCAGAAACACATACCAGAAATACTAAAGCAATATATCATACCAGAAAATCACAAAATAAACATTTCTGGTAAACAATTACTCATACCAGAGGCACATATGTGAAAAACAATCATACCAGAAGCATAAAAAATAACAAAGAAATACCAGATATAATCATACTAGAGGGACTTAAATGAAATACCAGAATCCAAGATAGCAAAATAAACACTTCTGGTAAAGAAACTATATTAACATAAACACTTTTGGTAAATAGCAACATAAAAACTTCTGGTAAATTATATTACAAAAGAGTTAATATATTACAACAGAGTTAGTCAATACCAAAGTACAAGTTTAGCACATCATTTTGGACAGATTAAGTTTCAAAGGGACTCGTGGGGTTTCACCCACTCCCTATGGTACAAAATAGAACAGAATTGTTCCCTGAAAGCTGGAACCCATTCTTGACATATGTTTGACAAATCAGTTCATCCAGACGACAAATACTGAATGTGCTTGATTGTGAATACACCACAGCTTCCACTGCAATTGTAGACAAAAGATTATATAAGTGTTTTTCCAAAACATCATACTAATGAACATACCAGAAACATATGACTAGTATTGTAAAAATCACCTTGGATTGTTCTGTGGAACTTCTTTGGCTGTCTTTCGAACATAATCCAATGGCTTATCAAGATTGTCCCCAAACCTCCCAAATTCTCCATTAAGTTTCAGAATATAAGGAAACATAACAAGGAATGGGGTGAGCAAAGCTTTCAAGTCCCCATCAGACATACAGTTCACAATTGAGTCATATACAACAACACACCATTTAAGTAAATCAATCTGTAGTGCTATCCAGTGTTTACCACAGGTGTTGATGGCAGTGTATATTGTATCGACTTCATAAAAGCTCTTGCTAAAAAAGGGAGGATCAAGTCCATGTATATAACATGCAATTTCTTCACCGTAATTAAAAGTCCCTGTTTCTTTCAACTCTAAGTATTGTTTATAACGCACATCGTTGAAGTAGTCGACGAAGGGTGCGGGAACAATGGCAATACGGCGATAAACCTCTGGATACTCAATTACAGCTTTTCGGAGGTATGTAATCATTTCATCCAGTTGCTGTAAAGTAGGAAAAAAAACTAATAATTCAATACCAAAGCAAATATGAGAATAATACCAGAAAAACATAAAAAGTTCATACCAGAATTCAAGACATGATAACCATCAGGCAAGATACAAATACATGAAAACACATCATACCAAAAACACAAAAAATAAACAAATACCAGAAAGCTCAAGCAATAAATCATCTAAGGAAGTCAAATGATAATTTATGGCAAAATGAAAGAATTACATACCATAAAACTAATGAAATACATAATACCAGAAAAAAAGAAGCAAAAATACAATCATACCAGACTCTTATACAACTAGCTCATACCAGAAAGCAGTACAACACATCATACCAGAAATTGTAACAACAAAATGTACAAACAACATCTTACCATAAACACATCAGTAGCTAGTTTCAGAAAGTCATACCAGAAAACATAATACCAGAAATTATTAACTTAAACAAAAGTAAGGTTAGTGTTAACTTACATAATCCCATAACCAGCCAGTTTTTTGGAGTAAGAGCTTGAAGTGTTCTTTATTTGCTTCATGTTGAAATCCAGTAATAAGGTCTTTTTTAGTCTTCGGGTTAAGGTACCAAGCATAAAAAGCATCTCTATCCTTCTTGCTCAAGAAACAATGCTTGGGGGGCTTGGGGATTTTTACTGGGACAACATAAGGTGATACAACAAGGTCGCTGGGTTTCTTTTCACGTAAACCCATTCTCCTCGGTCCTCTAGTTTTAACTTTCCCTTTCCCTTTCACATCTACCTCTGGTAGTGGTTTCTGTACCAGAACAACAACATAATACAAACATTAATAAATATACACATAAACAAAACACATGAAGAATAGTAGTGTATTATACCTCTTCCACAGCTTCTTCCTTTGGCTGATCAACTTCAGCTTCCTCCTTGGGCTCGGGCTGGGACTGAGGCTGGGACATTGGCTTTTCTGTAGATACCGTCTCTTCAGAACTTGAAGAAACCCCAAGAACTTCTAACTTAGGAGCATCAGCTGGAGGTTGGGAGGCCGGCTTTTTAGAGGCTTTGGTACCTTTAGAAGAACCGGCCAACCTTTGAACATTAGTGATGAGCCTGAAACATTGACTTTCTATTCTGTGTTCTGTCATCGTTTGTGCCTTCTGCCTCATAACAACTTGGTTGATAGTGGCATCTTGTTGCTCAACCTTCTTGACCAACTCAGAAAGCAATTGATTTTGGGTTTGTAGTTGTTTCTTTAAGTCTTCAACCCAATCAGGCACACTATACATTAACATAATAAAAGATTACAAATGCGATATCAAATAAGCATTTGAAACTAATAAATTATGATATGTAAAATATCAACTACATTTTTGTGGTAGAAATAGTGGAGGTTGTGGGATCAGAGACAGGTGGTGCAACCACAGCTTTTGTGTTGAAAGTGGTCGGATCAGGGACAGGTGGTTCAACCACAGCTTCTGAATTAGAGGTGGTGGGATCAGGCAGAGGTGGTGCAACCAAAGCATCTGTAGGGACAATGCTATCCATTTCTGGAGCAACAACAATCCCAACAGTGCTAGAAGGTGCAACACCAACAATTGGGGGTGTAGCCACTGCCAGCATGTCTTCTTCAGGGCTAAAACAATAGAACAAATTTTGTAAATATTAAGTATTATGGGATGATAATATAAATACATATTCAACTTCAGTTTATCATGATACTTCCTCTACAATCTGTTCTCTCTTAGGCTTCTTAGATGCAGCCCTACATTAGGAAAAACAAACATTATTAAGTAAATCAATAACATATCAGAAACAAAAACCAAATAAAACATAACAATGTACACAGGAAACAAAGATTAAAAATATCATACCAGAAAACATATTAAATCTAATACAAGAATGTAAGGAAAAAAGTATACCAGAATTAACATAAAACAAAAACCAGAAACAAAAAGACACATACCAGAAAGTAACAAAGCATGCATACCAGAAAAATAAAACAGAAACTAATACCAGAAGTTATATTATAAGCATACCAGAAACTAACAGGCACATACCAGAAAGCAAAAAAGCAGTCATACAATCAAACTAAAGAAACTAGTATAACAGAAACTAATGCAACATTATTAAAATATAGATTGAGTATGAAATGTATTGAGATACCTTTTCCTTCCCTCTTCAATTTTCCTTTTCTTTGGGACATCTTCTTTCTTAACAACCTTTTGTGGTCTTGACAACCTCAAAATATGACGACGAGGAGGAGGAGGAGGAGGAGGAGCAAAGTCATCACTCTCGGATTCCTCCTTCTTTGGGACTTCCTTGATAGCTTTGACATTATGCCCTCCAGGCCTGGATACACGTACATCGTGGAACCCTACTTTGAAAAGATGACAAAGATAGCTAGTTGGGTCCAAAACTTCATCCCCCACCATTTGCAGTCATCCTCAGTTTCTGGGTCTTCTAGGTTGAGGGGGATAGTTTTGATGTCATCTTGAGCCACCGATGACGCTGTATCCTTTATTGTGTGGAAGCTGCATTTCATCTTCCCCTTTGTTGATGAAACCCACTTAAGACAAAGTGGGGTTGCTTCTTCATTAACACATGTGGCAAACAAAGATGCCAGTGTGGGGAGAGAGTCAAGGATGAAAACCTGCATAATATAGACAGAAAACAAATGAATAAACCATACCAGAAACTCAAACTAATAAATAATATAATACTAATAAAATAATATCATACCAGAAAATGAAACCACAAATGCATATCAGAAAACCAGAAATCAAGTAAACTCAATTATAAAACACAAACTAGAAAGATATACTAGAAATGCTATTGAAATAAAGCATACCATAAATCACAAACTTAATATTTCTGGTAGCTAATTGCTCATACCAGAAAGCAAGTAAACTCATACCAAAAAGTATAAAATTCAGAACATACCAGAAACAAAACAATACTTCACATAACTCAATTATACAACATACACAATCATACCAGAATCTAATACAATAAAACAAAATACAAGAATCAAAAACCAGAAACAAAAATCAGAAATACTAATGCAATAAAACATACCATAAAATCACAAAAGTATCATTTCTGGTAACTAATTACTTATACCAGAGGAAAATAAATGAATAACAAGCATACCAGAGATGTAAACCATAACAAAAATAACAAATATAAACATACCAGAGGCACATAAATGGAAAACCAGAAGCATACCTGGAATGCCAAAGGGAAACCAGAAAGGCAGTAATTTCCGGATGCCCTATACTTTGTTGGCTCGCAATCCCTCAGGTTGTCAAGTGTCTTATTAAAGACAAGGCGCCCCCATGAATAAGAATTAAAGGCATCCATGTCCTTCAGAAGCGATAGAGGAAGATTGGAGACGAACTTCTTCTTGTCATTGCCAAGCAAAACAAATTCAATAAACAGCAACAAAGCCATCTTGAATTTCCTTTCATCATTTTTTTTCAGCTTTGAATATTTTTCCTCCAATTGCTCCAATTTGCACTTGGAAATGCCGAACAACTCCTTCATGTCGACATTTTCTTCTTCGTTGTACACATGGAACCGACACTCAAGGCCGGTAATTTCTGAAAACTCGCTTAAGACAAACTTTATGAACAAAAATACACAACAAAAAAAGATAGAAACACATTAACAATAGAAAGTAGAATAGAGGTAACAATCTGAACTGAAAAGGTTAGGTGTATAGTTAATATATACCTAAGCAAGGTTTTGTTGATTGCAAACCACATTGAGTGTTTGCGGTCAGTTTGAACCTCATGCAGAAGCATGAAGTGTATTAATTGGTTTGAAGGTTTAAGATTGGTACAGAGGAAGATGACAGATGAAAAAATAGAGTTTTTGAACATTTCTTGCCCATTGGCATCCAACCCTTCAAGTAAAAATTTAACCATGTTGACACGAGACAAGACAGTTATACGTGCTGCCTCGTATTGTGGGTTTTCATCAAATCTGTACATTAACTAGTAAAGGAAATAAGATTGTTAATACAAGAAAAACAGTCAAGAACAAACCAGAAACTCATATCAGCCATTCAACTTACATTGGACTCTTCATGTCCATAACTAACACTTTCCTCAGCAGCTTGTGTAAACATACCAGAAAATAATGTCAATATATAAATCAACATGAAATACCAGAAAGTAATATAAAAACCTCATATGAACAAATACAAGAAAACATTAATAAATAAAACAAATACCAGAAACCCTAACTAGAACATCTAATACCAAAAACAAATAACATACCAGAATAACATACCAAAACTTCTAATACCAGAAAACATTAAACATCATATGAACAAATAACAGAAACTTACCAGAAACTTAAACTTACCAGAATAACATACCAGAACTTCTAATAAACACTTACCAGAAACTTAAACTAAAGCAAATACCAGAAAACTTGAAACCAATAACATACCAGAAAATGTAATAACATACAAACATACCAGAAAAGTCATGCAAATATAAAGACGAAACAAACATAGAACAAACCATATCAAAACAGATACTAGAAACGATGATTAAACTTACAAACACTAATATGAACAATCACCAGAAACTATAATACCATAAAACATGAAAGAGTATCAAAGCAATACTAACCATAGGTATATCGACTAGTCGAGGACCACCAGATACTACAATCTGAAGGCCTGATTCATCATGAGAGACAGCAGAATCATCGCCTTCGTTTGGTGTGGCATCTTCAACAAGTAAAGGAGGCGTAGGAGTTAGAAGGTTGAAGGTAGGAGCATCACAAGAAGATTTGTTGGCAGCAACCTTTGATCGAGTCGATATTTTCAATTTCTTAGGGTTTACAAAAAATCGAAAGGATTGTGGTGTGTTTGGGGTAAAAACGAAGACGAAACACAAAGAACAAGTGAGGAGATGGCCGGAAAGTGACGAATATTGAATCAGAGATGAAGAAAATGGAGATTACGAGAGAGATTACGAGAGAGATGATGAATCAGAGATTGATGAAGGTGAGAAGTCGAACGGGCGAAGAGAAGGCGATGCGAGGGAAGGGCGAATATTTCTTCTCTGGTAGTTAAGTGATTGAATGAACGGAACAGAGTTGAGTTTGGGTAAATGAATGAGGTTAATTAATTAGGTAAATTAAGTTCATTAAACAGTAAAAAAAAATTAGGAGTATAGTTTGTTTTATAAAAACTTAAAAAAGCCTAGTATATCAAAATTTACCATAATTATTTTAGTTTAATTACCGGAGGGATGCATTCGAAACTTAAAAGATAAACTTTTCATTCACATGATACACAATATTAATAATATTAAAAAAAAAAAAATTAGATGGACATTTTTAAAGTACGTATAAATCCGTGTGTAGCGAGGACATAACATGGGTGATTTTGTGTAATAATTTGTTAAAAGTGTCTTGATTTTGGGTTCTTTTAATTCACCGATAACATCCACTTTCCCGCTCTTTCATCTCCTTCATCACCTGCCTACAAATCTGCTCATCCTCAATTCCGCCATTCTTTCTCCATTTCCATCAATGGCATTCCTTCTACACTCTTTGACAACAATCATCTCTTCCGTCGCCGATCAACAATGCAGAACTATAACCTTTTCTACAACCCCTCGTCTCGGCTCCGTAACTTCCCAAAATCCCTCAAACTCCTCAACAAATCCGGACCCATTCCCGGGCCATCCGCATCTCGTCTCCCATCATGGCTCCAGAATGTGAAAATTCTCGATCCGAGCTCCAGCTTCGTCACCAAATGGAACAGCATCTTCCTCGTGACCTGCATGATGACTCTCTTCCTCGATCCTCTTTACTTCTTCGTCCCTCATTCATGTGGCCCCGCTTGCCTCGGCCCTAATCTCTCTCTCGCCGTCTTCGTCACCTTCTTACGCCTCGCCGCCGATGGAACCTACCTATTCCATATCCTCACCAAGTTTCGTACCGCTTACGTTAACCCTAATACCAGGGTTTTCGGCAAGGGCGAACTTGTAATGGATCCGTATTTGATTGCTAAGAAGTACCTTAGGTCCGATTTCGTCATTGATGTCGCCGCTATGCTTCCTCTTCCTCAGGTTAGGGTTTTGGATTTCCCCAATGTTGAAGCTTAAGGTGTCGGTTAGAAATTCGTTCCGGAATTGCAGATTTTGAATTGGTTACGGTTTTTGCCTTTTTGGAACTGCATTTGGATTTGGTTGCAGAATATGATTTAGAATTTCCCTTTTTAATCGTCGGTATCTCTTCCATTTGGCTCCAATACATAATATAATGTACTCGAGTACATTCGTTGCAGATTATGATTTGGTTCATTGGCCCGGCTATGAATGACAAGAGTACGACTACAAGCCATGCGTTGTATACGATTGTTCTCATGCAGTATATACCTAGGATGTTTGTGATGTTTCCTCTAAATCGAAAGATAATCAACACCACTGGTGTTATAGCGAGTACTCCTTGGTCTGGTGCTGCTTATAATATGCTCCTTTTCGTGCTCGCTGCTCATGTGAGTGATGAACCATTTGATTTTTTTCATGGCGTTATTGAGATTGTTGTGTTCTGAGGTTTCCGGTGTCAGTGCAGGTTTTAGGCTCTACATGGTACTTGTGGTCGATTCAGCGAATGCAGACTTGTTGGTGGGAAGCATGTGATAAGGAACTGTATTGTAAGGATGAGTATTTTGATCAATCGAGTCTTAAATTGCCTGATCGTAGTATCTGGCTAAATAGAACCCATGTCCTTGTCTACTGTGATCCTGGGAATAAGAACCTCGACTTCAACTTTGGGATGTTTGCTGATGCTTTCCTTGACGACGTCCCTTCTCCCTCAACCGGGTTCATTCAATCATACTTTTATTGCCTTTGGTGGGGAATGAAGAGTCTATGGTACGGTGGTTTACTTCCTAAAAAATGTTTCAGTTGAAAACTCTCTTGCTGCTTATGTTATTGAGCATCCATATATATGCAATTGATAATGATTGTATGTTGATTATCCATAACTCTAGATTAATTTGGCATTGGTCATTAATATGATGGTAAATTATCTTAAATCCTTTTGTTCTTTTGTAGCTCTTATGGACAAAGCATACAAACCAGCACATTTTATGGTGAGACATTATTTTGCAGTTTCATATGTGTAATGGGATTAGGTCTTTTTTCACACTTAGTCGGTCAAGTGCAGGTATCATTGTTGATATTGTTAAATGGTCTTTGTTATAAGCAAATCATCGTTGGCGGAAGTAAACTTTGCTAATCTTATTTTCATTTGTGTGTAAAACTTAAAGAACTACCTTCAATCTATCATGGTGAGAATTGAAGAGTGGAGGATCAAGAGAAGAGATACCGAGGAATGGATGAATCATCGGCAACTACCTGAAGAACTAAAAGAGCGAATAAGACGATTTGCTCAGTATCAGTGGCTAGCAACAAGAGGAGTTGATGAGGAAGATATTCTTCAGTCACTTCCGTTGGATCTCCGCCGTGAAATCCAGAGGCATCTTTGTCTTGGACTTGTTCGTCGAGTACGTGAATCCAATTCTCCTGCATGATGAGCTAATACAGATTGTATACTATGCGAATATTAAAAGATCTTATTGATATTACATGGTATTGATGATCTTACACTCCCTTTCCAGGTTCCTTTCTTTGAGCAAATGGACAATCAGCTTCTAGATGCAATATGTGAACGTCTCGCCTCATCATTGAGCACCAAAAACACGTACATAATCCGGGAAGGTGACCCGGTCTCTGAAATGATCTTCATCATCAGAGGCCAGCTAGAAAGCTCCACCACCTATGGTGGACGCTCTGGCTTCTTCAATTCCATCACCCTTAGAATAGGAGACTTCTGCGGCGAGGAGCTGCTTACGTGGGCCCTCCTTCCGGCCTCAACCAATAACCTTCCTTCCTCCACCAGGACAGTAAAGGCCGTCACAGAGGTTGAAGCTTTTGCTCTCCAAGCAGATGACCTGAAATTTGTCGCTACACAGTTCAAGCGCCTCCATAGCAAGAGACTCCAGCATGCTTTCAGGTACTGATTTCGATCCAGTGGAGTTGCTAATATATTCTCACAAATTCATAAATCGAAACAAACCTTACAAAATTGTATATATAAAGATCTTAGTAATTGATCTTTTGACTTAACCAATGTGTTTCGAGTACCAAAGTAATCTAGATGGGTTTCGGGTTCTGTATGTCCTCATTGTAAGAGTTTTGAGGGTTTATCAAACAATTTCTTGAAATGCAGCATCAACTTCCCAAGTAGGGTAAAATGAAACTAAACTGAATCCAAATCTTTCAGGTACTATTCTCACCAATGGAGGATGTGGGGTGCTTGTTTTATCCAAACAGCATGGAGGAGATACAAGAAGAGGAAGATGGCCGAGGAGCTCGCCAAGCAAGAGAGTTCCTTTTACTACTACTACGCGCAACAAGATGGCGGAATGGATGATGAAGCAAGCGGAAGTGAAACCCAACCGTTGTTCAGCGATTATGAGGACTCTCGGGTTGTTGCCTCTTCTGTACAGGATTCTAGTAATAGCAGTAGTAACACCCAACCGCTAGGAGCTACTGTATTGGCTTCAAAGTTTGCTGCAAATACGAGGAAAGGAGCTGCTCAGAAAGTTAAGATAGTGGGTCCTTCAGATGGTGAGGCCTTGAAGATGCCCAAGATGTTCAAGCCTCAAGATCCTGATCTCATGTCTGACATGAATTAGATCCCGACTCTCGGTAAGTTGTGCCTTCTTGTTAAATAGATTTCAGGGAGTACACCATAGCTTAGTTAGGAAGAAAATTATGAATTCATGGTGCATATTGAAATAGTTAGCTCCTAGAGTATATAACACTATGTATCGGAAAATCTATTTACCATGATCAATGGCCACAATTCAAATCAAGTTTTTTTTACCATTACAACGGTCCAGGCAAAACCGGAAAAAACACGATCAACTTCTTTCCGCTGCCGTGAACAACAGTTGTCCAGTTCTCCAATGAATTTTTCAGTTCCCACCCATGAGTATCAAGTTATACTCACAGCTATTCTCTTAGGAAGAACACCGTTCTATACTCTCTTGAAGCTTCAGTTAGTGTCAGTTTCAACTTTATGTTTCGTTCAATAAGCTTCAGTTTCAACTTACCTTCCAATCGTGTAGCATCGTCACAATCTACTCGGCCTTTTTTTTTTTTTGTTTGAAAGGTTGGTAAGTAACTCCCGGTTCGATTGGCTTCACCGCAGGAGGATTCGAACTCGAATCTCCAAGCAAACCACTTAAGGAGTCTAGCACCACATCCCGCTAGACCAACTGAGTATTGGTTACTCGGCCTTTTTAGGTCCTTCTCCTGTGTTATCTTACATGGTTCTCGCTATTTCTTTTCGTTGTTGACGATTCAACCAAAATTCATTTGGATATATTCTATGTACACAAAATCTCAAGATGCTGATCTGTTGATTGTCTTTCATACTATGGTTAAAACACCCTTCGGCTTTCTGAGATTCGCTGTAGACTCCGTTGTATAATCTTACATGGAAATGTGAATTTCGTTCAATTTAAGGGTATCTTGCCCATCATGCAATACCAAGTCACACAAGATCATGTATTCCAAAATTTCTAATACATAACTAGAAAACTTGACAAAAAAGCTCAATCATTCAAACTAGTTTTTACCTCATATCCTCCATTTTCATCTAGATGCTACACGGATCAACATGAACTAATCACAACTCATTTCTCATCAAACACTTCTATCACTTACTAACTGGAACTAGAGGGACTCCAAAGATTTAATCACTTCTTCACCCATTTCTTTGCATCCAACAAGATTCTGTGGGAGTAGAAAAAATCATACAAAAACAAGCTGTGAGTAAAAGAGTTCCAAATTATATCTGTAACAGTGCAAAGAAGGCAAATTTCTTGCATGAATATATGTTCCAAACTTCTGAACCATAGTTTTTATTCATCAAAGAGAATTTCAAGGCTTTGTTGAGGAAGAAATTTCACTGCAAGTATCCAAGTTGCAAATAAATGTTTTTTCTTCGAAAAGTTAAGGGAAAACGAAAAAGATTGGCGGTAACATTTTTCATAAGAAAGAAGTCTTTTCAATAATTTTCAGGGCTGAACTGTGTTAGCCTCAAACTCAGGACTGTGCATTTCATTAGATCTGTGCCATTATCCATTCATCAACTCAAAGTTGAGAAGTCTTTTCAATAATTTCATAACATTAATGACCTACTGCTATGATGAGGGAAGAGTCAAAACTATATTACTACAATGCTCAATAAGTAGATCATTCTTTTGTAGCCTAGGCAAGCACTTGTCGGTAACTTTTACCACCCAGAAAATGAAAAAGATTAACACACCAATGATTAGCATGGAGAACAACAGAAGTGAACACTAAAGAAGAGGATGAGATTAGAGAAGCATACATGTCCTGCTGAGAATATGTCACCCGTTCGACACCCTCTGTCGAGTGTGTTCAGCACCGCATTCTCAATTCTTTCAGCGGTCTCAGCTTCCTTAAGACCATATCTTAGTAGCATAGCGGTACTAAGGATTGTCGCCAATGGGTTTGCCTTGTTCTTTTATAGGAATAATTTATTTAAGAAAGAAAAGAAAAGTTCATCAATTACCCGAGTCATGATTATCGAAGGCTACTGAAGTACAGTCTATACAGCAGATAACTAACCTGCCCAGCAATGTCAGGAGCAGAACCATGTATAGGTTCAAAAAGCCCAGGACCCTGGAAATATTATCAGTGGAATATATGAGGCGCTATTTTGCAAAGCAAACCTTTACACATATTATAGTAACTCCAAACTAATAATGATAAACAAAATTAAGCTGTGAAATCAGAAGAAGTTGCATTACCGAATCACTAAGACTAGCAGAGGCGAGCATCCCGATACTTCCACTGACCATTGAAGCCTCGTCAGATAATATGTCCCCAAAAATGTTGTTTGTTAAAATAGTGTCAAACTGAAAGAACACAATAAATTACTTTTGCTATTAAAAGCTGAGTTACTCTGTCGATTGGTCACTGTGGAAGTTGAAGTGAAAAGATAAATATCTAATGAGTTGACAAACCTGTTTTGGATCACGAAGGAGCTGCATCGCAGCATTGTCAACATACATGTGTGAGAGTTCGACATCAGGGTACTCTAATGCAATGGCTTCAACTCTTCTCCTCCAAAGCATTGATGCCTGACCAATAAAATAAGAAAATGTAAGTGAGATTTCCTCAAAGGAATAAGACGAATACTGTGTTTACGTTTATGGCTAGCATAAAGAATATTTGCAGGAAAATGACCACATAAATCCTTCAAAATAAAAATAACAGAATAAAGAATGAGAAGGAACGGTTTAGATGATTAAGAATGTAACTAATTATATTATTCTAATTTCAAAAAGTTATAAATCCTTGATTGCCATCAATATGGCACAAACATCTTGATTATCAATTGAAGTGAAAATTTCACCATTATATTTTCATCCCATACAAGAACAGTTGGTATGCGAGGAAACAAGTACAGAGTATAGACAACCAGGATATGCACAAGTTTGTCATCCTACTCAAAACCAGTAGCTCCACAAACCACCATTCCAACATAAATTAAGTCAACAAATGTGAAAGGTATAGGAGATATTAGAAATAGAATATACCTCTAAAACATTTGCTTTATCAACAGAGCAAAGCTTGCTACGCCTCTGTCTAGCAATTTCGAAAGCAACACGAGCAATGCGGTCAATCTGCCATTAAATGGTTTGTGAGATGGAATCAAAAATCATATGGCATGGAGGATGACATAAAGATAGATCAGAGAATGCTAAAAGATAAGATTGTTTTCCAGTCAAGATGAAAAGAAGGATCAATTTAGCGCATAGCTGCATACTTTCAAGTTCAAATCAAATTGATAGTACGGCAACGAGCAATTTCAATAATAATCGGAAAAGAAATAACAGCACTAACATAAGCCTTATTGTCATTTCAACATGGAATGTGGTTTAGAAGAGTCACATCAAATGAAAAAGACAAAAAGCAAAGCCAAGTTCAAATCAAATTGATAGAACGGCAACGAGCAATTTCAATAATAACCGGAAAAGAAATAACAGCACTAACATAAGCCTTATTGTCATTTCAACATGGAATGTGGTTTAGAAGAGTCACATCAAATGAAAAAGAAAAAAAGCAAAGCCAAGTTCAAATCAAATTGATAGAACGACAACGAGCAATTTCAATAATAACCGGAAAAGAAATAACAGCACTAACATAAGCCTTATTGTCATTTCAACATGGAATGTGGTTTAGAAGAGTCACACCAAATGAAAAAGACAAAAAGCAAAGCCAAGTTCAAATCAAATGATACAACGTCAACGACCAATTTCAATAATAACCGGAAAAAAAATAACAGCACTAACATAAGCCTTATTGTCATTTCAACATGGAATGTGGTTTAGAAGAGTCACATCAAATGAAAAAGACAAAAAGCAAAGCCAAGTTCAAAACAAATTGATAGAACGGCAACGAGCAATTTCAATGATAACCGGAAAAGAAATAACAGCACTAACATAAGCCTTATTGTCATTTCAACATGGAATGTGGTTTAGAAGAGTCACATCAAATGAAAAAGACAAAAAGCAAAGCCAAGTTCAAATCAAATTGATAGAACGGCAACGAGCAATTTCAATAATAACCGGAAAAGAAATAACAGCACTAACATAAGCCTTATTGTCATTTCAACATGGAATGTGGTTTAGAAGAGTCACATCAAATGAAAATAACAAAAAGCAAAGCCAAGTTCAAATCAAATTGATAGAACAGCGACAAGAAATTTCAATAATAACCGGAAAAGAAATAACAGCACTAACATAAGCCTTATTGTCATTTCAACATGGAATGTGGTTTAGAAGAGTCACATCAAACAAAAAAGACAAAAAGCAAAGCCAAGTTCAAATCAAATTGATAGAACGGCAACGAGCAATTTCAATAATAACCGGAAAAGAAATAACAGCACTAACATAAGCCTTATTGTCATTTCAACATGGAATGTGGTTTAGAAGAGTCACATCAAATGAAAAAGACAAAAAGCAAAGCCAAGATCAAATCAACTTGATAGAACGGCAACGAGCAATTTCAATAATAACCGGAAAAGAAATAACAGCACTAACATAAGCCTTATTGTCATTTCAACATGGAATGTGGTTTAGAAGAGTCACATCAAATGAAAAAGACAAAAAGCAAAGCCAAGTTCAAATCAAATTGATAGAACGGCAACGAGCAATTTCAATAATAACCGGAAAAGAAATAACAGCACTAACATAAGCCTTATTGTCATTTCAACATAGAATGTGGTTTAGAAGAGTCACATCAAATGAGAAAGACAAAAAGCAAAGCCAAGTTGAAATCAAATTGATAGAACGGCAACGAGCAATTTTCAATGATAACCGGAAAAGAAATAACAGCACTAACATAAGCCTTATTGTCATTTCAACATGGAATGTGGTTTAGAAGAGTCACATCAAATGAAAATAACAAAAAGCAAAGCCAAGTTCAAATCAAATTGATAGAACAACGACAAGAAATTTCAATAATAACCGGAAAAGAAATAACAGCACTAACATAAGCCTTATTGTCATTTCAACATGGAATGTGGTTTAGAAGAGTCACATCAAACAAAAAAGACAAAAAGCAAAGCCAAGTTCAAATCAAATTGATAGAACGGCAACGAGCAATTTCAATAATAACCGGAAAAGAAATAACAGCACTAACATAAGCCTTATTGTCATTTCAACATGGAATGTGGTTTAGAAGAGTCACACCAAATGAAAAAGACAAAAAGCAAAGCCAAGTTCAAATCAAATGATACAACGTCAACGACCAATTTCAATAATAACCGGAAAAAAAATAACAGCACTAACATAAGCCTTATTGTCATTTCAACATGGAATGTGGTTTAGAAGAGTCACATCAAATGAAAAAGACAAAAAGCAAAGCCAAGTTCAAAACAAATTGATAGAACGGCAACGAGCAATTTCAATGATAACCGGAAAAGAAATAACAGCACTAACATAAGCCTTATTGTCATTTCAACATGGAATGTGGTTTAGAAGAGTCACATCAAATGAAAAAGACAAAAAGCAAAGCCAAGTTCAAATCAAATTGATAGAACGGCAACGAGCAATTTCAATAATAACCGGAAAAGAAATAACAGCACTAACATAAGCCTTATTGTCATTTCAACATGGAATGTGGTTTAGAAGAGTCACATCAAATGAAAATAACAAAAAGCAAAGCCAAGTTCAAATCAAATTGATAGAACAGCGACAAGAAATTTCAATAATAACCGGAAAAGAAATAACAGCACTAACATAAGCCTTATTGTCATTTCAACATGGAATGTGGTTTAGAAGAGTCACATCAAACAAAAAAGACAAAAAGCAAAGCCAAGTTCAAATCAAATTGATAGAACGGCAACGAGCAATTTCAATAATAACCGGAAAAGAAATAACAGCACTAACATAAGCCTTATTGTCATTTCAACATGGAATGTGGTTTAGAAGAGTCACATCAAATGAAAAAGACAAAAAGCAAAGCCAAGATCAAATCAACTTGATAGAACGGCAACGAGCAATTTCAATAATAACCGGAAAAGAAATAACAGCACTAACATAAGCCTTATTGTCATTTCAACATGGAATGTGGTTTAGAAGAGTCACATCAAATGAAAAAGACAAAAAGCAAAGCCAAGTTCAAATCAAATTGATAGAACGGCAACGAGCAATTTCAATAATAACCGGAAAAGAAATAACAGCACTAACATAAGCCTTATTGTCATTTCAACATAGAATGTGGTTTAGAAGAGTCACATCAAATGAGAAAGACAAAAAGCAAAGCCAAGTTGAAATCAAATTGATAGAACGGCAACGAGCAATTTTCAATGATAACCGGAAAAGAAATAACAGCACTAACATAAGCCTTATTGTCATTTCAACATGGAATGTGGTTTAGAAGAGTCACATCAAATGAAAATAACAAAAAGCAAAGCCAAGTTCAAATCAAATTGATAGAACAGCGACAAGAAATTTCAATAATAACCGGAAAAGAAATAACAGCACTAACATAAGCCTTATTGTCATTTCAACATGGAATGTGGTTTAGAAGAGTCACATCAAACAAAAAAGACAAAAAGCAAAGCCAAGTTCAAATCAAATTGATAGAACGGCAACGAGCAATTTCAATAATAACCGGAAAAGAAATAACAGCACTAACATAAGCCTTATTGTCATTTCAACATGGAATGTGGTTTAGAAGAGTCACATCAAATGAAAAAGACAAAAAGCAAAGCCAAGATCAAATCAAATTGATAGAACGGCAACGAGCAATTTCAATAATAACCGGAAAAGAAATAACAGCACTAACATAAGCCTTATTGTCATTTCAACATGGAATGTGGTTTAGAAGAGTCACATCAAATGAAAAAGACAAAAAGCAAAGCCAAGTTCAAATCAAATTGATAGAACGGCAACGAGCAATTTCAATAATAACCGGAAAAGAAATAACAGTACTAACATAAGCCTTATTGTCATTTCAACATGGAATGTGGTTTAGAAGAGTCACATCAAATGAAAAAGACAAAAAGCAAAGCCAAGATCAAATCAAATTGATAGAACGGCAACGAGCAATTTCAATGATAACCGGAAAAGAAATAACAGCACTAACATAAGCCTTATTGTCATTTCAACATGGAATGTGGTTTAGAAGAGTCACATCAAATGAAAAAGACAAAAAGCAAAGCCAAGTTCAAATCAAATTGATAGAACGGCAACGAGCAATTTCAATAATAACCGGAAAAGAAATGAAAGCACTAACATAAGCCTTATTGTCATTTCAACATGGAATGTGGTTTAGAAGAATCACATCAAATGAAAAAGACAAAAAGCAAAGCCAAGTTCAAATCAAATTGATAGTACGACAACGAGCAATTTCAATAATAACCGGAAAAGAAATTACAGCACTAACATAAGCCTTATTGTCATTTCAACATGCAATGTGGTTTAGAAGAGTCACATCAAATGAAAAAGACAAAAAGCAAAGCCAAGTTCAAATCAAATTGATAGAACGGCAACGAGCAATTTCAATAATAACCGGAAAAGAAATAACAGCACTAACATAAGCGTTTTCAACATGGAATGTGGTTTAGAAGAGTCACATCAAATGAAAAAGACAAAAAGCAAAGCCAAGTTCCAGCCAAACTCATAGTTAAGCACTTGACGCAGGGGGAAGTACCTCATAATCAGCATATATTTCGGTATTAAACCCAATCTCTTGGCCAGCCTCGTTGGTGCTGAAGCCCCTTGGTTTTCCAAAATAAATACCTAGTATTCCATATTTTTAAAGAAGAAAAGAAACGAATAATAAAGAAAAGAAACAAATGAATGAAGATAAGAAAAACATTTTCCAGCCTTGAAGAAGGATGTTAGAAATCTCTCTGAATCAAAATCAGTACTTAGAATATACTGACCTCCAGTAAGTTCTCTTACAACCATAAGGTCAACACCTTCAGCAACTTCCTTCTTCAATGTTGAAGCATCAACCAACTGAATAAACAAAGTACATAAACATCCCATGGGAACACCTCTACAGAGAGGCAAGACAACAGTATAAAACTGTGAAAAGGACAGCTAGTATAGCAATTCAGCATGTCAAATTAACTACAATTTATACTAGAACACTCACTAACTTCTTTGTTTGACATGAAAAGGGGGTGTTGCTTATTTTCCAAAAAGCATCATAGCAAAATTTTTAAGTTCGACATGGTAATTCATGATGCACAAAATTGAAACAAGCCATGAAAGTTTTAAGTTCAAAATTTTTAGAGTACCTAAAGCTATAGAATATCACGAGTACAGCATTGGCATAACAAAGAAGTTTATTTATGCAGGAGATTGCAAAAAACAAGACTGAGCTCAACTGCATTGATTATGAACTACTATCTAGATCTTCACAAACCAC
This sequence comes from Fagopyrum homotropicum, assembly GCA_033239125.1. NCBI lineage: Eukaryota > Viridiplantae > Streptophyta > Magnoliopsida > Caryophyllales > Polygonaceae > Fagopyrum > Fagopyrum homotropicum. Next base: position 6,643,766 of record BSWB01000005.1, on the reverse strand, counting down.
AATCTGCAAACACACGTGTATGACCTCATTTCAGTAATTAAGCCTTCTTCACTCACGTGGTGAACCTCAGTCATAATCTCAAACCTACTTCCCCACACACATCATCTACATAACCTTGTCTTGTATTTTCTCGTCCACAATTGATATCCCTATCTCCAGACACAACCAGATCATTTACCACATCGCTGTAACTCGGCAAATTCAATGGAGCATCCTAATTTTTCCACCTTCATATTATTCTAAACACTGAATGTTTAATCGACCTTTTTCCTAGGCCATACATACAGACCAATCATTATTGCCCCTTTATTTTAGGGGTAACTGAGCATTCCAAGACCTCTTGACACTACTCTGAATGTGTACAATTGCAAAAGTAAGAATGGTATTTCAAAGCATGGAACATTACACAAATAACTCACGCACAAATGGATTAAAAGGCTACAAAACCACTAGGCTGAGAATCACGGATAATATACTCATATCTCCGTTAATCCGCCCTAATAGTTTTACTCCGTTGAGTCTAATTACCACAACCACAAGACATGTCATGATAAAGCTTGAAAAAAAAAAAAAGAAATTAACCTGTGGCAAGACAGTTGCAGGCCTCAAATTTGCAAAAACTTTAAGTCCTGCTCTAAGCTGAAGCAACCCAGTCTCAGGCTTCAAATGCTTCGGATTGGTATCCCATTTATACCTAAAAATACCATCAACTTAAGAATTAGTACATTATTGCAATGCAATGACAACGAACAGAAGATCATGAGAAAACCGAGTATCAGTAATACTTAGCGTTCAAAGGGGCAAAACCTACCCTCCAATTGCCCCAAGAAGAATGGCATCAGATTCCTTAGCAGCCGAAAGAGTCTCCTCCGGCAACGGAACACCGGTGAGATCCAAAGCGCTGCCACCGACAGGCATCTCCTTAAACGCAAACTCAATCCCTAGAAAATCTCCATTACTTTCTCTTTCACGGTAAACAACCAATCAAACAAAGGAAGAGTAATTGACGGAGAGAGAAAGAATACCATCGAGGGATCCCGCTAGTTGTAGGACGTCCTTGGCGACGGAAACAATCTCAGGGCCAATGCCATCGCCGGGAAGGAGAGTGATGTTGTACCGTCGATTGGCGGCGGAAGAGGCGGCAGCGCAGCGGATTGGAACCAATTTAGAAGGTAAACAAGGAGGGAATGATCTTTGGTTGGCTTGTAATTGAGACTTCAATGGAGCAATGGTGGTTTGGACAAGGGCCGCCATTGATAAAATGGGAAGGTGTTCGAGTAACTATCAGTATCAGTCTATCAATTTCCAGGTCAAAATGAAGCCTACCCTAGGACTAATAATGTACAATAAATCACGTGTTTACAACTATACAATATAAGTGATATTTTATAATACATTAAGGATACGTTTGGTTCCAACTCCGAAAATGGAAACGGAATGTAAACAAATTTAGTCCATATGTATATCCTTATTCAATCGTATAAGGTATCAAAAGTAATCAAATTCAACCCCAATTAGTTCAAACCACAAGGAATGATTCCAAAAATTTTCATGAACAAGGGTATACATATGGACAGATTCGTTTCCATTCCGTTTCCGATTCCGGTGTTAAAACCAAACGGATCCTAAATTCGTTTCGTATTTTTAAAAAAAAATTGTTAATGAAAGCGGTTGGGTTGACGGCTAGTCTATTCAAAAACATCATTACTGATGAAAATATCGTTGTTGGAGAGTCAAATATTAATATGAATGTTGAGATACACTCTTCACAAAATTCAAATTTATCAAAGACAACCTTTATAAATTTTCATTCTCCTTATCATAAGCCTTTTCCATATATAATATTATCGCCACAAAACCTTTTTTTTCTTTTTTTGTTCTAAATTCATGGAAGATTTCATGAGTAATAAGGATATTATGATGAATTGGTCTGTTTTTTGTAAAGGCACTCTGAAACGGGTGTATCAGTTTTGATGATATAACACTTAATAGAATTTTAGCAATTATTTTATAGACTGTCGAGCAAAGGCTTATTGGTTATAGTAGAAGGTTGTTGATGGATTGTCAGTTTTTTGTAAGAGAGCAATAAGTGTGTGGTTAATTTGTTTGAGGATTTTTCCGGTTCTATAAAAAATTTTCAGGCCCAACAATATGTCAGTACTTCTGGTAGAAACCAACATTTATATCGTCAGGACCTGAAGATTTGTTACAACCGATGTCAAAAAGAGCACTTTTAATCTCCCTTGAGGAGAATGACATTACTAGGTCCGATTCTCGTTATCTGATATTTGCGATTGTATGACTTCTAATTGTTTTTGAAGTTTATGTTGGTCTATTCTCGAGGCTTGGAACCGAAATTTATAATCCTTTATAAATGCATCGTTGATTTCATTTTCTTTGGACACAATTGTCCCGTCGTTTTTGGTAATTGTGGCGATGATTTTTTGCTAGTTGCTTTCCTATGATGAAAATTTGTCTTCTTATCACCCAAACATAAACTATTTGTTTTAGCTCTTTGCATCCAAAATCGATAGGATTCCCCAACACAAAAAACGGATAAACAATTCCTTTTTTAGCCTTTGCGGATGACATTATAATTTTTACAAAGGCAACACCTCAAGCATGCAATAAAATCCTATTGGTCTTAACTGATTACTGCATAGTATCAGATAGGTGATAAGCTACCACAAATATGTTTTTCAAACTACTGCTAATGTTGATCCGAATAATAAAAGAAGGATCCAAGCACATTTAGGAATTACAACATCCACAAATTTAGAACAATATCTTGGGTGCCCTATCATTAATGTGAAAGTCAATAAGGACATCTTTAACTCTGTTATCTTGAAATCAAAACAACAACTTACAAAATGAAAAGTAACGTCTCTCTCACAAGAGGGAAGAACAACGTTAATAAAAGCAAATCTCAATGCCAAGCCATGCTTCCTAATGCAGGCATTCATGCTTCATACAAGCATCTACAACGAACTTGACCATATTAACATAAACTTCTTTTGGAATCAACTGCCAAATTTCCATTCACTTATCAATTGGGATAAAGTCTGTAAACCAAGATTAATTGGAAGAACTGAGATAAAAAAAAAACAGAAGTAAAGCATTATAAATGAAACTAATATGAAAAATAATGGTTGGTCCGCACAATGTTTGGGTCAAAATTGTAGAAGAAAAATATTTAAAAGCATCATGTCTCTAGAATTACAAATGTGATAAAAACACATATTGGCAATGGAAGAAATTAATTAAACTTAAAGAAGATTTTGATAAAGGCCTTAGATGGCGCGTGCGAGACGGTAAACCGATAAGATTTTGGAAAGACCAATGGATTTTTTAAAAAACAACTTCAAGACCTAGCAACAAATAAAGACTTGATAAATTCAACAGATCTTGTCTTTGATTATATTACAAATAAAAGATGGAAGCATCAACTCGTTGATCAACTAGACATATTTTTGACATCATCATAAAAGTTAAAAACTACAATATTCCCAAAACTGATATAAGAGATAGAATATATTGGACAGTTAATGAAGAAGGATGATACTCGACTAAATCAGTTATGAAAATGATCCAATAACAGAAAGTGGGGGTAACAAATGATAAAACTTGAATTTGGGAGATAAGTATAATGCCAAAAATCAAAAACTTTCTACGGAAATCGGCCCTTGACGGACGTCCAACAAAAGAAAATCTTGATAAACAAAAAATTCCATTTGTGATGCACAGCGAATTCTGTAATCATCATAGAGAAAGTGCTAAACATCTTTTCGTTTTGTGTCCATACACGACGCAAACTATCGATAATGAAAAAATTAGAACAATTCTACATAACTATGACATAACCAAACTAAATATTATTGAATTTCTCTCCAACCTTACAGAAAGCATTTTCCATCTGAGCTAAGACTATTAGTGGTGATATGGTGAAATATCTGATTGGCTAGAAATCAAATAATATTCAATAAAAAGAAGGCACCACTGAATCTGAAGCAGAATGCATTGAATCAAATAAAATGATTCGGAAAAAGCTAATATAAATCTGACTATGAACAACATTAAACAACCGAAACAAAGAAAAAAAACCAAATTATCAAATGGAAAAGACCAAGGGAGGGATGTGTTAAATTAAATTTTGATGCCTCTAGAAACTCGTCCAATCAATAATAAAACAAGTGAAGGGCCAAAACCGAAGTTTGTTTTATTAGATTTATTTAAAAGAACTTGATTTTGAGAGTAGCGCTTCATCGAAGCTTCGAGGATTTCTAGTCATCGTAGAAATTTTCGGTCTTTATACCTTTTTAAACTGAAGGGCCGCAAACGAAATTTTTTCTTGGTCTTTTTCAAATTTCTAAAGGCTTCATGGGATTTCTAGTCATCGTAGAAATTTTTTCTAGCTCTCAATCCAGCCTCTCACATGAGTTGGAAAGCACGGTCTTTGTTTGCCTATGACAGAAGCTATTTTAGATGGTTACCTACGAAATTGGTGATTGAAGGTTGTCTTTCACATATGTTATTACTATTTGATTTATCATAGCAAAGATACATATTTCCTTAGATCATTCACCCATATCATATCACCTTACACTTTGTTACATATTGTTCTGTGTTCACTTTATGTACTACAAACTTGTTTATCTCTATTTATTTCCCCTTAGCTTAGTATATGTGTTTATTCGTTGCAATCAATACAAACCTGGTCCCTGAGAATTCGATACCCGATTATACTACTTATGATCCCGTATCCTTGTGGAGGAGGTTATATGTACTTCGATAAAACTTCCACGAACAAGTTTTTGACGCCGTTGCCGGGGACTACTGATAATTTGGTTGCTTCCAATAAACTTATATCCTAAGCTTTCTTGTTACTTTGATTTGTGGTTTCCCTTTTTGTCTTTGTTCCACATTTTGGAATCCTAAAAGACAAGCAATGGACGACGTTAAACCTCCATGTATCCTAGAAGCAAGATTAGATCCTAAACAATCCACGTTTCTCACGCATGGATATTCCGAAATGACAATGCTGAAGAATTCGTCCTAAAAGCTTCTATGATAGAACTGATTCAATAAAGCACCTTCAACGGCGAGCCAAATGAAAGCCCTCACAAACACTTGAGACTTTCGAAGATATAACGAATACCACCAGATTTTGAAAAATGTGTGATGATTCCATAAGGATGCGAGCGTTCGTATCAACCCAGATTTACAAGGGATTTACAAGGGATCTAGGGTTCGAATCTCACCAACCTCAGATCAGAAATGGTGCTTTCCCACAAATCTTGAGTTCGAGACTCCTTAGTAGCATCACTTGGTCCAAAATCAAGTGAGTAAAAGATCCACCCTTCGAGCCCTATCGAGATCAAACAATGGTTATAAACTAGGGCCAAAAACAACCCCTTTGCATGGATCGTATCCTGGGTAGAGGTTGCTTACCCTTGCGTCCTCTGACTGCGCAAGTGGTGTTCTTCTTTCTGGTGGTTGGGTGGCGGTGTAGGGAGTAGCGCTCACTTCTTTCTTGTCAGCTTGCCTAGTCTCCTTGTGACAACCACAACAAGCAGCACCACATGAGTATGAAATGGGTTATGAGTGTAACTTGTTAGGGATAGAAACATAACAGAATTAGTTACACAAACTGTATAAATAGATCATTGATATGGAATAATAAGCAAGCACAATATCTTATGACATCCATTGTTCTATCTTTCTCTCTCTTTCTCTCTCTCTCTCTCTCTCTCTATCTATCTCTCTCTCGTTCACATACTCAAACACCAACATGGTATCAGAGGGATACTAGCTCTCATTTTCGGCTTCTCCAAATCCTCCAAATGCGGCTCTAGATCTAGCTCCTACTCTTGATGATGCATTTCTTCTTCACTCCAATTGCATCCCTCAAATGCTCCTTCTCTTCGGCTTTCCACTTTTCTTCTCAATTCTTCAAATTACTCTCATTGGAAGAGAGTTGTCGAGGTCTCTCTACAAAAAGCAAACTCGCATTTGTTTATGGACATTGTGTTCGACCTGCATTTGATCCCAAACTCATAGCTAAGTGGGATCAATGCAACAACATGTTTATATCTTGGCTATTACACTCTATGGAAAAGGACATTGGTGACTCAATACTTTTCTGCAACACCTCCTCACAAATTTGGAGTGAACTCGCAATTAGGTTTGACAAATCTAATCGAACGAGCCTCTATCAAATTCAGAAGGAATTATCCATGGTTTCTCAAGGTAATCAGTCTATTACCTTATATTTTACAAATCTCAAGAAAACTTGGGATGATTATTATATTGCTTTGGCTCACAATGTTTGCAAATGTGGATCCAATTCGATTGTTCTCGACATGATCCATGATCAACATATCATAATTTTTTGGTTGGTCTCAACGATTCTTTTAATCTTGTTTGATCTCACATTCTGATGCTACAACCTAGTCCAAATCTCAATGAAGTGTATAAGATTCTGTTACAGGAAGAAAGCAAAAGAAATCTATCCAATAATCCATCACTCGATGATAATGCCTCTACATTATATTCTCAGCATCATAGCACCAATTTTAAACCAACTTCTCGAGGATATTCCACACCTGATTCAAGAAACTCATCTCAGACTGTTAATCGACCCTAATGTGATCATTGTAAATCCTGGATTGCCATGGTGTGATCATTGTAAGGTTGCTGGTCATGATAGGCACAAATGCTGAAAGATTATTGGTTATCCAACCTGCCATAAGCTTGCAAGTCCTTCAGTAAGCAATTCTCACTCAGGAACAGATGGCATCCATCCTTGCTCTCTTAAACAAGAACCAATCTCCAGATTTGGCACATGATTACACTGCGTTGCTTGTTGGTAAGGCTTCTTGCTTCTTGTCTTTTAATCTCAATTCAAGATGGATCTTAGATAGTGGTGCTTCTGATCATATTACTCCTAACCTTGACTTATTCACCTCTTACAATGTCATACCAAGTCCATCTTTCATCACTACGCCCAATGGAAAACGTGCACCGCTTGCACATTATGGTAACATTTCTCTTAATGATCATATTATATTGACCAATGTCCTTCATGTCCCAGATTTCCATTTTAACCTCATTTCTGTGCATAAACTTTCTAATGACATGAACTCACACATCTTGTTTACTCCTCACAATTGTATCCTTCAGGACCTTTTGATGAAGAGTCATTTGGTGATTGGACGAGCGTTTAAGGGACTATACGTGGCTGATTCTCCTCAACATACTACTTCATTACTTACGTCTTCAGGTTGTAATAAGTCACACAATGCTAGTTTTTCTTTCAATCTTACTCATACTAAGTCTACCATCGAGTTATGGCACTATCGCCTTGGTCATATGCCTTTTGATCAAATGACATGTATTAATGACACATTTCTTGGATCCAAGAACTATCCTATATGTACTATTTGTTCTCAAGCAAGGCAACATCGACGTCCCTTCCCTCTATCTTCTACACGTTCTCTTCACATCTTTGATCTTATTCACATTGATACATGGGGTCCCTATAAATTCAAACGTACAATGAATTTTCATACTTCCTTACCATAGTTGATGACCACTCTAGATGCACTTGGACCTATCTAATGTCCCACAAAAGCAATGCCCTCTCTTGAAATCTTTTGTTCTCATGATTCACAATCAATTCCAAACCACCATCAAACACAATTGATCCGACAATGCTCTTGAATTTTCAAGTAAAGAAGCATCTCTTTTCTATTCTATGCGTGGTATTATTCACCAAACTTCATGTGTTTACACTCTTCAACAAAATGACATAGTTGAGCCTAAACATAGACATATACTTGAGGTGGCTTGATCTCTTTCCTTTCAATCCAAAATACCACCTACTTATTGGGGATATTGTATCTTAACTGCTACCTGCATCATCAATCGACGCCCAACACCCATTTTAGCTCATAAAACCCCATATGAAGTGCTATTTCAAAAGAAGCCCCTTATGATCACCTTAGAGTGTTTAGTTGCCTATGTTTTGTCCACACTCCCAAAGTTCATTGAGATAAGTTTGCTCCATGTGCTCAACCATGTGTCTTTATTGGATATCCTTATGGACAAAAAGGGTATAAAGTTCTTACTCTTTACTCTAGAGAGGTCCTAGTATCTCGAGACATCTCTTTCCATGAGACATATCTTCCTTTTCACCACATCTCACCAACTTCATCATCTCCATTCCCTATTCATTCTAGCAACTCTACCCTTGATTCTTTTATCTTCTTGCCTACGCATAATACGATCCCTCCTGCAAACCCTATCACTCACCATGCAAAACACACCCCTCTGGACTCTCATCATTCTCTAGAGCCCATTCACCCTTTACCTCTCCATCAACCAACTCGTCAAATCCTACCCATCCAATGACAACCCTATTTCCAATGACAACCCTCATGTAGATTCCCATACAAACCCTATTCATTCTCATGCTAACCCTATTTCTTCGTCAAACCTTCGTCGTTCCACTCGATCCACTGAACAACCTCCATATATCTCTGATTTCATTTGCACGTATAGTTCATGCTCTCAATCACCATGTAATCCATATTCTCTTTCTTTACCATATTCTCATATTGCTTTTATTTCATCCTTACACTCTTTTCTTAAGCCAACCACATACACCGAAGCATCTAAAGATTCTAATTAGGTTGAGGCTATGGACAAGGAGTATAAAGCTTTGCAAAGCAATCACACTTGGGATCTTATGCCACTACCACATGGCAAGAAGGCAATAGGTTGCAAATGGGCCTTCAAGGTTAAGATAAAGGCTAGTGGTACTCTCGAACGATACAAGTGTAACACCCCCTCTTAATTCAAGGATGTCACATCCAATAGTTTGAGAAAATTCAAAAGTCCCAAAACTACTCAAGGCCAGTAGAAAAATAAAAGCTAGTGTGGTGTATTCCATCTTGGATCCATCTGCGAACATTGCGTAGAGATCCTTCTAGTCTCATTGCAATTCCCTCGAAATGGTAGAGTTCTTGCCTCCATTCTTCCATATTCATTAGGATTGAAAATCATAGGGGTTGAAGGTTCTTTGTGCCGAGGTGTCCCACGCTCAAGAACCTCCATTCTCTCAATATGGAAAGTATGTTTGTGCCAACCATCGACATATGGGACCCATGCCTGAACTTGTCCCCATTTGTCCTCTACCCTTGAGTGGTAGTTGATGGTTGTCCTTATATGCTCATCACTAGGTGTGATCCATTTTCCATCTGATTGCAAAGAATAAGAATGAAATGATTGATACCCTGATTTTGGAGATCCATATGACATAGAGTCCTCGATCGGGTCTTCTTCTTCGTCTGGCTCTAAAACAACAATTGTTGGTTGTTTGCCTTCCCTATGAGAAAAATCTGGTATAGCCTCTCGGATCAAGTCAGAGTCCAATTCCCAATTAGAATCTGAATCAGAGACATTGTCAAAGGAAATGTTCCTCCAGAACTCTGCGTGCTTTGCCGCTCTAGTCATTGCTCGAGTTATGGCCATATCCTATAGATAGACGAAGTAATGTCAATATCTTGTAAGACATTTCCTAAAAGGGGTAAAGATCTATATAACACATAGAAGTGAGATGAGCTCTATCTTAAGCACTTAGTTTTTTTAAAAAATAATAATTATAATAATAAAATAAAAATAAAACAAAAAATATAGTTGATCGTTTTATAAAATCTCTTAAAAAAAATCGGTTTGTAAAAACAGCCTTCCTCTGATACCACTTTTGTAACACCCCCTCTAAATTCAAGGATGTCACATCCAGTAGTTTGAGAATATTCAAAAGTCCAAAACTACTCAAGACTAGTAGCAAATTATTTGCGTAAATATAGAACATAATTAAATAACTAGCAAAAGACTTGTTTGAACATAAAAGACCAAATTCATAAACTCGTAACAACAATGTCAAAATGTAATAAAAACTTTATTATAACAAAGTAAAACAACTAAATGGAAAGATAAGTCGAGTGAAATCCCTATACATATGACTAGGTACAAAAACGTTGCATCCTAATACATAGTCTAAGAATTTAATTTATTAAAACAACAAATAAGTGCTCTAAATGACGTCATCTTCAATTTGATCCTTTGTATCCGAGGTCCTGAGAAACATTGTCTGATGTGTCGTATGCAACGAGGGACACCAACCAACCAGGTAATAGGTTGGTTAGTCTAACGTAAGACTAGCAATTGACTAAAGTAAATAGGTTCGATGTGGGTCATATAATGACCATTAAACGGTATGTAATCAAACCCAATACTTAAGTAGATGAGGAGAGACAAGAGAGGTGAATAAATATTTCCAAAGGTAAGGATACCTTAAGATTTATTGGAATTAATAATTTTTATTGGAAATCTTTAATTTGAAGATTTTATTAAAAACAACGATAACTTGGACTACCCTAAAGTCCTAGTAACAAAATCCGATCAACCTCACCTCCCGAGTGACCCGGGCGAATCCAGATTGGAAAGACGATTCTATCAAAGGACTAGAGTGGAGTTCACCAGAAACCCATCACCCTCGTTTTAAATCGCTGAGTGTACACCAAGGTACTTACTAGTGATATTAGTGACACAATTTAACAATATTTCACTTGTGCAATTATTTAAGTATAAACTTAATAGTAGCGGCGTATCAAAGCCCGAAACCAACTAAGCCCCTATGTCTTAGTTAGTGCACAAGTTGATTTATCAAATGTAATTTAACCTCATTGCATCAAATATGCTTAATTATCATTCCATGGAATGGGTACAAAAGTGGTACTTCCCACTTTTGAAATTTAATATATACTAACATAAATATAATAATTTATGTGAGTTTTAAACTTTTGTACTAATTTCGATAACCCTTACGTTATAGAAACTTAAGCTAACACATATAGTCCCACACATAATCACCCATAAATGATAATAAAACATGCATCATATTAAAATAATTCACTTCAATCTCATATAATCAATAAGCTAGGTTCAAAGGTCACCCTAATACAGTTCCGACTATTCTCTAAAATGTCCTATCCGGGGAATATATCAAATTGCAGAAGAAACAAGGGTTGAAATAACCATTTGCGGTAATGAACCGAAATCATTTGCCTTAGTTACGAAGAACGGATCGAATATGGATACACTTGATGGTTAAGGTTCACCAACACTTCACCGGGTACCTAACATTTAACCAAAAAGCTCTTAATGAATATTTATATAACTTTTGCACAAATTTGTACATCTCTAGTTATATAGTTGATTCATAAAAATAATTTATAAATCTTTTTAATAAATTATGTCATTCATAGAATAAGATGAATGAGTTTACATGTTCATTCATATGTGTTAAATTTTTTTACTTGATTAAAAATATTAATCAAAAACTCATAGTTGGCTAACATGTTTATACTAATGGTGGAAACGGGTAAGATTTACATCACTAAAATTTTCATTAGTCTAGTACATAATATATGAAGAAATTATGTAGACTATCTATTGGTTAAAGGAGAAGATGATTCCGGTTACAATGGACATGCAAGCAACACACAAGACAACTCGATCTTCTTTGAACGGATATGAAGAATGAGCGATTCCTTAACTTATGGTAGCAACTACGTTGACGCCCACACTTTGCAGAATTTTGACTCAAGATTTCAACAATATGAGAGTTGAGAAGAAGAAGCAAGATGCAAGAAGCAAAGTGAAGGGAAAAAGAAGAGAGACAAGGTCTATATAGATATTGAGGAATATTTTCATTAATCACCACCAATTAAATGGAAGATTATGAAATTAATGGGTTAATTAGGTAACTAGGCTATTTTGAGAAACCATGATATTAACTAGACCTTTTCATATTTTCAATTAATAAAATATACCCCAACTATTTTTTTTACTGCCATGTTGTGACTTATGCGATTAAATTACACCGCCATTTGAAGCGCTACCTACACTCTCCTCGTTTGGCCACTTAGAGTGACACTGGAAAGGTTTCTGAATTTATAGGCGAATTATGCAGGCGAGAAAGAGATGAAGTTGGCCACTTATCTCGCTCAATTATTGTACACGTAAGAGGTTAGAGAAATTGTGTTCTTCATCCATTTCACCACTATTGAAGAAAAAACAGTGCACCACTAGTTTTTGTCACTTGACTGTTATTTATTATTACTTGATATTCATTCAGATCTCACCCTACTCTATTTTGTAGTTTAGTGATAACTATTTTAAATTCCCACCAAAAATTTTTTTAACTCGACGAGAAAGAGAGATGAACTGATGAAGTTTGCGGAAAGTCTTACTAAGATAATAATTATAATGAACCAAAAAAGCCTAGTAATTTTATGGTATATAATTTTATGGTATGTAAGTTTATGGTATGAAAATCTGGTGTAAAAAATTCTGGTATGACAAAATTCTTGTATGAGCTTTTCGTATGATAATTTCTGGTATGAAATTTCTGGTATGAACTTTTCGTATGATAATTTCTGGTATGAAATTTCTGGTATGAACTTTTCGTATGATAATTTCTGGTATGAAATTTCTGGTATGAAATTTCTGGTATAAAAATTTTGGTATGAGAAATTCTGGTATGAAAAATTCTGGTATGAGAAATTCCGGTATGAGAAATTTAGTCCAGAAAATAAAAAAGAAAATAATAAAAAAAAGGCAAGAAAAAAATAAAATAAATAAATTCAATAATTAAAAATTAAAACTTATACTTATATAACAAATAATAAACATCATTTATTCCTTTCTTTCTAAATAGAAAGGTTAATAATTTTTACCTACTATTAAATGAAAGTGGTAAAAAAATTTGGGGTACACTTTCTTAAACAAAAACTCAAAAAGGCCTAGTATGTCAAATTATCCCGAAATTAATTAGAGAATAAAACACTAATCCACCAATTAAATAGGAGATTATGAAATTAATTAGAGAATAAAATACTAATCCACCAATTAAATGGGAAATTATGAAATTAATTAGAGAATAAAATACTAATGTTGTGAAATCCCCCTCATCAATATTGAATTAACACCTAAAAACGTAACCAACGGTCAATGAAATCGAAGTCAATCGAATATTCATTTCGGCTTTTCAAATAGCGTTTTATAGAGGCAATAAATATAAAAACGTTGTAGAATTAATCAACGTGAAGCGTTGGCTCAACTAGCATGTGGGCGCGATGTGAAACCTGTAGGTTTCGTGTTCGAAACTAGTCTCCTGCAGTTTTTCTCTCTTTTGTTATATTGCATTTAATAAAATAATATTATAAATCAGTCCCCTTCTATAGCATGGAATACGATGTGGCTTGCTGGTTATGTATTCCACAAGGTATGTCGGAGGTCAAGTGTTTGAATCCCCTTGGTCTCTTTTTTTTGTAGTGAAATGAACAACTCTTATTTAAACAATTATAAGAGAATTCAACAAATTACAAGTTTAACTCTTGTATATTGCACATTTTCTTCTTCTCCTTTTATTTTTGTCACAAACATGTATTGCACTTCTTTTATTGCAATTATATAAGTTGGTCATAACCCAAACTTATTACCTTACAAGAGATTATATTAAAAAGCTTAACAATGTATTTTTGTTTGGGTATTTCATTATCTTTCTCTAAAACAAAGTTTCGACCCCAAAACTAGGTCGTGAATATATCGGGAAAGCGTGTTCTCATATCAATTTCGGTTTTCCAAGTTCCCTACTCACCCCCTCCTTTCTAACTTTAAACCAGAGTACACGAACTAAGGGCACAACTTTATTCCCGAGTTGCTTTTCTCGATACTCTAGATCCGGATAGGTACTTCTTCGTATGTTCCATTTTCTCGTACTTCGATATCCTCGTAATCAAGCACAAGAGGAGTCATGAATGTACTTCCTTAGCAGCGATACATGGAAGACATTATGAACCGGGTGTGCTGATGGCGGTAGGGTAAGCAATAAGCGACTTTGCCTATGCGTTCAAGTATTTCAAAGGGTCCGACATATCGAGGATTGAGTTTCCCAAGCTTCCCAAACCTGAAAACCCCTTTGGAAGGTGAGAATTTAACAAACACCTTATCACCTTCTTCAAATTCTATATCTCGTCGTCTTTTATCTGCATACGACTTTTGACGACTATAGACAGTAAACATTCACTGCCTAATCAGAGTAACCTCGTTAGCCGTTCTTTTTAGCATCTTTGGCCCTAGTAAGATCCGATCGGTTGCATCATCCCAACATATTGGTGAATGGCATTTCCGTCCATAATTAGCTTCAAATGGGGCCATCTTAATGGACGAGTGCCAACTATTATTATGAGTGAATTCAACAAGGCATAAACTTGACTCCCAACTAGTTAGTCTATCCAAAACACATGCCCGCAACATGTCTTTTAGCGTTTGAATAGTCCTTTTTGACTAACCATCGGTTTGAGGATGAAAAGTACTACTGAACCTTAACTCCGTTCCCAAAGCTTTGTGTAATGACTTCCAGAATTGTGACATGAATCGTCCATCTCGGTCTGAAACAATGTATTTGGGACTCCATGGAGTCACATTATGTCATGTAGAAATACCTCGGCTAACTTTTGTGCTCCTCAAGTTACCTTAATCGCTACAAAGTGCGCACTCTTAGTTAATCGATCGGTGATCACCCAAATTGTGTCCTTTTGACCCCGTGTCCTTGATAATCTAGTGACAAAGTCCATAACTATGTCTCCCCATTAGTAGTCTGGTAGAGGAAGTGGTTGCAACTCACCCCCAAGCATTCTATGTTCAATCTTAACTCGTTGGCATATCAAACACCTTGACACGAATTCCACAATATCCCCTTTCATATTAGGCCACCAGAAATTTCTCCGTAAATCCTTGTACATCTTGCTCGCACCTGAGTGTATAGAGTATGTTGAAGAATGAGCTTCTTTGAGAATTATTCTTCGTATATCTTCAATGCTACGAACACAAATCTGATTCTAATACCATAACCAATCATCATCTTGTATCAAGAATCCCGGAACCTTTCCTTCTACAACATCAACACAAATTTTGATCAAGATAGTGTCCTCGATCTGCTTCTCCTTTATTTGGTCTAGTAAGGTAGGTGAATTTCGAGCATGCACATGTGCCCTTGTTGTCACCCAAACCAAACCTCAACCCCAAGCTCCCGTGAGGTTAAACACACAATCATATGCTTTGACGTCGACTTGCGACTTAATGCATCCGCCACTACATTAGCCTTCCCTGGATGGTACAAGATTTCAATGTCATAATCCTTGATAAGTTCCAACCATCTTCTCTGACGCATATTCAGTTCCTTCTGTGTGAACACATATTTCAGGCTATTATGATCCTTAAAAATTTTACAACTCACCCCAAACAGGTAATGTCGCCAAATTTTTAGAGCAAAAACCACTGCTGCCAATTCTAGGTCATGGGTGGGATAGTTTACTTCATACGGTTTTAATTGCCTAGAAGCATATGCTACCACCTTTCCGTTCTGCATTAGCATACAACCTAGACCTTGTTTAGAAGCATCATTATACACCACAAAGCCTTCAGTACCCTCTGGGAGGGTTAAAACTGGGGCACTAGTAAGTCGTTTCTTTAACTCTTGGAAGCTCACCTCACAATTGTCGTCCCACACAAATTTTTGGGTTTTGCGGAGCAACTTAGTCATTGGTAAAAAAATTTTGAGAACCCTTCCACGAACCTCCGGTAATAACCTGCAAGCCCCAAGAAGCTGCGAACCTCATTCACATTTTGGGGTTGTTTCCTGATTGATATTGCCTTAATCTTTTGAGGGTCTACGATCACTCCATCCTCATTGATGATATGACCTAGAAAAGAAACTCTCTTTATCCAAAAGTCATATTTTGATAACTTAGCGTATAGTTCATTCCTTCTCAGTATTGTCAACGCCATTCGTAGGTGTTCCACATGAGCTTCACAACTTGGTGAGTAGATGATGATATCGTCAATGAATACTACGACAAACTTATCCAAACACTCGTGAAAACACCTATGCATGAGGTCCATGAATACCGCGGGAGCATTTGTCAATCCAAACGGCATCACTACAAACTCGTAGTGGCCATACCTCGTACGAAAAGTTGTTTTAGGAATGTCCTCCTTGCGAATCCTCAATTGATGGTAGCCTGATCTTAAATCGATCTTGGAGAATACTTTTACTCCTTGGATTTGATCGAGTAAATCATCGATCCTTGGAAGAGGGTACCTATTTTTTATGGTCACCTAGTTCAGTTCTTTATAGTCGATGCTCAACTTGAATGACCCATCCTTCTTGCGTACAATAATACGGGTGCCCCCCAAGGAGACGCACTTGGTCGTATATACACCCCTTCTCTAACAACTCTTCTAGTTGTTTCTTTAACTCCATCTCAACCGAGCCATTCTATACGGTGCTTTAGAAATTGGTGATGTTTCTGGTTCCAAGTCAATGGTGAATTCAATCTCACGGTTTGAGGGTAGACCGGGGATCTCCTTGAAAATATCGGGAAACTCTTGCACTACCGGAATATCTTGCACTCGAATCTCTGCCGACTTTGACTCTTGAATAAAACAAAGATAACCGATGCAACCTTGTCGGATAAACTTCGCTATTGTCATGGCATTAATTAGACGACCATTGCTTGTCGCACTCCACCCTTTAAACTTGCATACGACGATCCCATTAGATGTTAAGGTTACTGACTTCGTGTTAAAGTCCATTATCGCTCCATGATATTATAACCAATACATACCTAAAATGACATCGTATGTAGAAATTGGTTTGCTAATTAGATTAGCATGGAATTTCCGGTCATGGATGGTAATTAGGAAGTTTGACAACCTTTTTGTCCCTACTAACTGGTCACCGTTCGGAAGTTTTACTACAAATGGTTCACATACTTCATTGCATGTAAGTCCAAGCCTAACTACACAATTCTCAGATTTGAACGAATACGTAGCTCCAAAATCAAATAGAATGCAGATAGACTCATTCTTAACATAAAGAGTACCTTGGGCAACCGGAACAATGGGGTCATCTGCTTGTCGCATCTGATATAGTCGAGGCCCTTGGCTAGTGGTCCCAGTTGGACCCTTTCCCTTATTTTGTGTGGTTCTTTGCTCAGATGCTATAACAGCCGTTGCATACTTGGGTTTTCCCCCATTTGTCGATGCTTGATGTGATTTAGCCGGGTTTTGTCCTTTGGAGAGGCAAAATGTTGTCATGTGCCCTATCTTTCCACAGTTGCGGTATGTTCTAGGCTCGATTGTGCATTGTGGCTTTGAGTGTGAAGGGTTTCCACAATTATATCAACAAGTGTTGTTACCACGGTTCCCAAAACGTTGGGTAGGACCACCTTGAGTAGCCTCAGTCCTAGCACATCCATTTCTATCAATTCGTGTCTGTGGGGCCGGTCGTTTGAATCAACTAAATTGTTGTTCATCCTTCTTCCGGGTTTTTAAATCCAACATGTTAGCCGACTCTTCAATAGTAGCCTCCATCTTGTAGGCTTCATCAATGTATTCCTCCAAAGTGACACAACCGTGACGCACCATCAATGGTTTTAATTCCGGGTATATCCATTCATGGAAGTGCCAAATCTTATCTTCTTCACTCTGGACATCCCCTCCAGTATATGCAATAACTTATTGAACTTTGCAGCTAGTTGTGTGACCTTGAGCCCTTCATTGTTAGGGTAAAGGAACTCCTTTTGCTTCACATCTCAAATAGAGCGAGAGAAGTACCGGTTCATCAACTTGGTTTTGAACAACTCTTAAGTTATGTCTAGTTTATCTGCCAACCCGGTTTCTTCCCACCATTGACTAGCACTTCTCCTTAATTGTAGAGAGGTTATGTTCACCTTTACTACCTCCGTACAAGGGACACTTATGAAGATCCGCTCGATGTGAGTGAACCATTCGACCACCTTTATTGGCTCGCCAAAACCATCATATTCTTGTGGCTTCATAGAGGCGACCATCTTCAAAGCACGGTTGTAATTACCACCTAGTCCAAGAGTCGGGTGTACAAGTGAATTTACTCCTTGATGTTGTGGTTCAACTGGCGGCATTTGAGGAATTGGTTGGGTTGCAACTGGAACTGCTTGGGGTATGGCTTGGTTCATCACTTCCCAAGCTATTTGTACCATCATTTGTCTTAATGCCTCCAATGTTGTTTCATCAAAAACAATTGGTGTCTAGGGTGGCGGGTCAATTCCTAGTCCATTCTCTGTTTGACGCCCGTTATTATGGTGGGACTCTTATTCCTCCACTCGTTCAGCATTGCTTCTTAGAATCCCCTAGCAAGATGGTTGTTTCCTTCATGGACATTGTTCCTTATAACATTTCTGGTATCCATCTGTAAATATGTTGTTATTAATATTATAACTCATCTCTTGTGGTACACCATGCGAGTATTAGAATATATCCAAAATTGATGAACTAATATCATAATAAACTTCCAGGTTATTATTATAATCGAAATGTGGAAACAATAGTTGGAACTTGTTCTGAAAAGAACAACCAAAACACTAACAAAGTCCTATTGGTAAGACCAGTCATAAGTACTTGTCTTCTTATTAGATTGAAACCAAAATAAAAGCTAAGCATAGAGTGTTAACTAATAGTCTAATTATTAGACTTCGCCTTCCTTGTATCCTTGGATCTTGGGTCATAAGTAGGTGTAGTATGGTCCTCATGACCTCTAGTAGGAGAGACCTCCCTAGTGTGGTGTATTTCCTCTTGGATCCATCTACGAACATTGCGTAGAGATCCCCCTAGTCTCATTGCAATTCTCTCGAGATGGTAGAGTTCTTGTCTCCATTCTTCCTTAGTCATTACCCTTGTAGGATCGACAATCATAGGGGTTGAAGGTTCTTTGTGCCGAGATATCACATGCTCAAGAACCTCCATTCTCTCAGTATGGGAAGTATGTTTGTTTCAACCATCGACATATGGGACCCATGCTCGAACTTGTCCCCATTTGTCCTCTACCCTTGAGTGGTAGTTGGTGGTTGTCCTTATATGATCATCAGTAGGTATGATCCATTTTCCCTCTGATTGCAAGCAATTAGAATGAAATGATTGATACCTTGATTTGGAGATCCATATGACATAGAGTCCTCGATCGGGTCTTCTTCTTCTTCTTCTTCTGGCTTTGAAACAACAATTGTTGGTTGTTTGCCTTCCCTATGAGGAAAATCTGGTATAGCCTCTCGGATCAAGTCAGAGTCCAACTCCTAGTTAGAATCTGGATCAGAGACATTGTCAAAGGAAATGTTCCTCCAGAACTCTGCGTGCTTTGCCGCTCTAGTCATTGCTCGAGTTATGGCCATATCCTATAGATAGACGAAGTAATGTCAGTATCTTGTATGTCATTTCCTAAAAGGGGTAAAAGATCTATATAACACATAGGAGTGAGATGAGCTCTATCTTAAACACTTAAAATTTTTTTTTAAAATAATAATAAAATAAAATAAAAACAAAATAATAGTTGATCGTTTTATAAAACCTTTTTAAAAAAATCGGTTTGTAAAAACAACCTTCCTTTGATACCACTTCTGTAACACCCCCTCTTAATTCAAGATGTCACATCCAGTAGTTTGAGAATATTCAAAAGTCCTAAAACTACTTAAGGCTAGTAGCAAATTATTTGCGTAAATATAGAACATAATTAAATAACCAGCGGAAGACTTGTTTGAACATAAAAGACCAAATTCATAAACTAGTAACAACAATGTCAAAATGTAATAAAAACTTTATTATAACAAAGTAAAACAACTAAATGGAAAGATAAGTCGAGTGAAATCCCTATACATATAAATAGGTACAAAAACGTTGCATCCTAATACATAGTCTAAGAATTTAATTTATTAAAACAATAAATAAGTGACCATTAAACGGTATGTAACGAGGTCCTAAGAAACATTGCCTGATCTGTCGTATGCAACGAGGGACACCAACCAACCAGGTAATAGGTTGGTTAGTCTAACGTAAGACTAGCAATTGACTAAAGTAAATAGGTTCGATGTGGGCCATACAGTGACCATTAAACGGTATGTAATCAAACCCAACGCTTAACAAGATGAGGAGAGACAAGAGAGGTGAATAAATATTTCCAAAGGTAAGGATACCTTAAGATTTATTGGAATTAATAATTTTTATTGGGAATCTTTAATTTGAAGATTTTATTAAAAACAACGATAACTTGGGCTACCCTAAGGTCCTAGTAACAAAATCCGACCAACCTCACCTCCCGAGTGACCCGGGCGAATCCAGATTGGAAAGACGATTCTATCAAAGGACTAAAGTGGAGTTCACCAGGAACCCATCACCCTCGTTTTAAATCGTTAAGTATACTCCAAGGGACGTACTAGTGATATTAGTGACACAATTTAACAATATTCCACTTGTGTAGTTATTTAAGTATAAACTTAATAGTAGCGGCGTATCAAAGCCCGAAACCAACTAAGCCCCTATGTCTTAGTTAGTGCACCAGTTGATTTATCAAATGTAATTTAACCCACATTACATCAAATGTGCTTAATTATCATTCCATGGAATTTAATATATACTAACATAAATATAATAATTTATGCGAGTTTTAAACATTTGTACTAATTTCGATAACTCTTACGTTATAGAAACTTAAGCTAACACATAAAGTCCCACACAAAATCACCCGAAGATGATAATAAAACATGTATCATATTAAAATAATTCACTTCAAAAGATTCTCATATAATCACTAAGCTAGGTTCAAAGGTCACCCTAATACATTTCCGAATATTTTCTAAAATGTCCTAGCCGGGGAATATATCGAATTGAAGAAGAAACAAGGGTTGAAACAACCACTTGCGATAATGAACCGAAATCACTTGCCTTGAGTTACAAAGAACGGATCGATTATGGATACACTTGATGGTTAAGGTTCACCAACACTCCACCGAGTACCTAACATTTAACCAAAAATCTCTTATGAATATTTATATAACTTCTACACAAATTCGTATATCTCTATTTATATAGTTGATTCATAAAAAAATTTATAAATCGTTTTTATAAATTATTTCATTCATAGAATAAGATGAACGAATGTACAAGTTGATTCTATTTGTTAATTGTTTTTACTTGATTAACAATATTAATCAAAAACTCGTAGCTGACTAACATGTTTATACTAATGGTGGAAATGGGTAAGATTTACATCACTAAAATCTTCATTAGTCAAGTACATAATATATGAAGAAATTATGTAGACTATCTATTGAATAAAGAAGAAGATGATACCGTTTACAATGGACATGCAAACAACACACAAGACAACTCGATCTCCTTTGAACGGATATGAAGAATGAGCGATCACTTAACGTATGTTAGCAACAACATTGAAGCCCACACTTTGTAGAATTTTGACTCAAGATTTCAACAATATGAGAGTTGGGAAGAAGAAGCAAGATGCAAGAAGCAAAGTGAAGAGAAAAACAAGAGAGGCAAGGTTTATATAGATATAGAGAAATATTTTCATTAATCATCACCAATTAAATAGGAGATTATGAAATTAATTAGAGAATAAAATAGTAATCCACCTATTAAATGGAAGATTATGAAATTAATTAGAGAATAAAATACTAATCCACCAATTAAATGGGAGATTATAAAATTAATTAGAGAATAAAACATAATGTTGTGAAATCTCCCTCATTAATATTGAATTAACACCTAAAAACGTAACCGACGGTCAATGAAATCGAAATCAATCGAATATTTAATTCGGCTTTTAAAATAGCGTTTTTATAGAGGCAATAAATATAAAAACGTTGTAGAATTAATCAATGTGAAGCGTTAGCTCATGTTCGAAACTGATCTCCTGCAGTTTTTCTCTCTTTTGTTATATTGCCTTTAATAAGGTTATATTATAAATCAGTCCCCATCTATAGCATGAAATACGATGTGGCTTGCTGGTTATGTATTCCACAAGGTATGTCGGAGGTCAAGTGTTTGAATCTCCTTGGTCTTTTTTTTTGTAGTGAAATGAACAGCTCTTATTTAAACAATTATAAGAGAATTCAACATCAAATGCTCTTAGCTTAGTTGGAATCGGACACTCTCTCTATCCAACATTTTACAAGTCCGACTCTTGTATATGACGCTTTTTCTTCTTCTCCTTTTATTTTTGTAACAAACATGTATTGTCTTGCACCCATATATACTAATATGTTGCACTTCTTTTATTGCAATTATAAGTTGGTCATAACCCAAACTTATTACCTTACAAGGGATTGTATTAAAAAGCTTAACAATGTATTTTGGTTTGGAATATTTCAACAAGGCACACCTTGTTGACAAGGGTTACAATCAAAAGGTTGGAATAGACTAACATGAGACATTCTCCCCTGTGGTCAAGATGACTACCATTCAAACCATACTTGTTATAACAGCCTGCAAAGGCTGGATTCTTCATGAAATGGATGTGAACAATGTATTTCTCCATGGTAATTTATATGAAGATGTACATGAAAATGCCGTCTGGTGTACCCAACCCATGCTCCCCTGTTTGCAAGTTGAAGAACTCCCTTTATGGATTAAAGTAAGCCTCTCGACAATGGTTCTATCGACTCACCACTCCTATCAAAGACCAAGGTTTTCGTCAGTCAAAGAATGACTATTCTCTCTTCCTTAAGGGAGTTACGTGTGATATCACTATTGTTGCCATATATGTCGATGATCTCTTGGTTACAACTTCAAATGAATCCAACATTGCTTCTCTCAAGTCCTTTCCGGATCACACTTTTAGTATCAAAGACCTTGGAGTTCTTCACTTCTTTCCAGGACTTGAAGTAGCTCACACCAATTCTGGTATAGTCCTTGCTCAAAGAAATTCACTTTGGAACTGCTTGATGAGGCTGCCCTTCCACTTGGAAAACCTACATCAACTCCACTTCCATTACATTACAAATTTGCTCCTCAAGATGGTAAACTTCTCTCAGATCCTTCTACATATCGCTCCTTGGTTGGTAAGCTAAATTTCCTCACCAACACGAGACCAAACATTTACTATGTTGTCCAGAGTTTTAGTCAGTTCACGCAGGAGCCATATTCATCTCATTTGGTTGCCTTACATCATACGTTACGCTATGTACAAGGAACTATAAGACATGGGATACTACTCAACAGTTGTGAACATCCTGAGCTATTAGCTTACACTAATTCCAATTGGGCCTCATGCTCTTACACCATAAGGAGTGTTCGTGGTTATGTTGTATTACTTGGGACGTCTCCTATAAGTTGGAAATCAAAGAAACATTCTCCTGTCTCTCGCAATCATGCTTTGGCAGAATACCGTGCAATGGCCCAAGCTACAACCGAAGTAGCGTGGTTAGTCCGTCTCCTTCAAGAGCTAGGAATGCAACCACCACATCCCATTCGTCTACATTGTGACAACAATTCTGCAGTCCAGCTTAGTAAAATCCCAGTGTTTCACGAAAGGACAAAATATATCGAGATTGACTGCCATTTTACTAGGGAAAAAGTTATGGAGGGTCTACTACAAATACACCATGTTCCTACGCATGATCAACTCGCTGATGTCATGACCAAAATCATTCCTTCACCTCAACAGAATCGTTTACTCTCCAAATTAGGAATGTCTACTCTTCCTAGTTTGAGGGGTGTTAAACATAACAGAATCAGTTACACAGTATGTATAAATAGATAATTGATATGAAATAATAAGCAAGCACAATATTCTGTTACATATCCCATTATTCTATCTTTCTCTCTCGTTCACATACTCAAACACCAACATAACCGGCTAGAGAAGAAAAGATAGACGTTACCTCATGCACTGATGTCCACCGGAGGAGGAGGAAAGGTCCGTTTGTTGAGACGGAAGATCGAGCAAGAGGGAAAGGCTCCATCTGTGTGCGACACTGAGGGACTTATGTTGGCGGCCTGTGTGACTGATCAACGAGGAGGGCCTTGCTGCGTGCAGAGAGGTATGCTACTTCGGCTAAGGTTAGCAATGAAGACCGGAATCGATCGCATAGGGGTAAGGCAGGTTGCAGATCTCGATCGGTAGAGGCTCCATCTGTGTCAACACCGTTTGTGGGATGAGATCTCCTTCCGTGCTGAAGAGGGTAGCACGCACGTGAGGCTAGCAAGGAGGGAGTCAGGGAGATGGGTTGTCCCGTAGAGGAGTAGTACGCTGAAGAAGGAAGGATAGGATATGAGAGAGAGAGTTGGCGGATAGCGTAGCGGAGGGAGGAAAGAACGCTGCTGCAAATCTTGAGTAATTGGAAAGGAGGATCTCTTCTGTCTGTAAAAGGAAAGAGCTGTGCTGAATCGGTGCTTACCATCCGCAGGTGCTGGAAAGAGGGAAGATCTGCTCATGATCCATTGGCGTGAAGAGGGCAAGCAGCTGGTCCATGTGTGTTGATCCCTGATGGGCCAACGAGTGTAAACAGGCAAGAAAAGGCCTTGCCTTTATGGGCTGATTGCCATATCTAGATGGGATGCACACTCTTCCTATATTTTTAAGAAGCAAAAGAGGTATAAGGTTATTTTATGTGAATAAGGATTTCAAGTAAAATGATAGAATTTTTTCAAACTTATGAGACTAACAGTCATGAAAAAGGTTAAGCTGGTCAAACTCTTGACCCGGACTAAATCGAAAATTTAATTTTTGTTTATTACAACAGTATCCCTTAAAATAAATTTCGTCCAAACTTTAGAATAAGGAACATCGCTCACGTAACTTTCTATATAAGAACCGGAAGTTCTCACTATTCTTCTAAAGAGTTTTCGTTCTACCTTTCTAATCATGCAAGTATCACTTAAATATCATAACAAGTATGCATGACATAACACATACATACTCAACAATTATTTAGCCACGTAGGTTACACAGAACAACATCCGAGTACTAATTCGTCGGCACAAAGGTTGTGGCTGATTCCACTTAGAACTCAGGATAACTACTCCTAAAGTTATCCTTCGTCTCTCAGATAGCCTCATCAGCTCCTATTCTAGACCACTGGAATTGCAGTATCGGTATCTCTTTAGACCGCATATGTCTAGTACTACGCTCTCGGATGGCCACCGGATACCCTACAAAAGTATGCTCTGGCCCAACTATCCGATTCTCATAGTTGATGACCTGTCTCAAATCAGTATGTATTCCCTTAACTATTGCACGTGAACACTGGGTGTACACCCTCTAGTATGGGTAGGAGTGCTAGTCGATAAATAACTTCCCATTCAGCTTTAAAAATCTCAACAGTTACTTTCTAAACTCACTTCAGTTCTGTTGGTGACTCTATCGAAAATAACTATAAAACTCAATTCCTTCGTTGAATCCACTCGCTTTTGACATTTCGTAAGATCATGACTATCAACTCTAAAACAATGATCTTAGAATTGTCCCGACACTTTACTAAGTGCCTAATGATCTTTGTAAGGCCACTCCCTTGGTCTTATCTCCCTAATAGGACTCAATAGGATCGTTCCTCAAATAATGACTCAACGCATACTTGATTCTTAAAATCACGCCCCCGGAGGAGATTTTCATATAGATCTCTAATTTTATAACTTGAGGTCATAATAACGTTGAGTGTCCTGGTATGTGGGTTATGGGAACATCACGCTTCCGATGTGATACTATGATCAATCTATTGCCCCCCATTACTCATAATGGTGTCTTTCCGTCCAAACTTGAAGGGCACCAAGAAGAAAAATCCATAAAAGTATTAATTTTACGATTTCAATTCTCAATTCTACCATGCCTAAAACTAGGAAATAAAATGACAAAAAAGAAGGGAAATGACAATCCGTTAAATGAAATAATATACTTGCTTTCATTTGTGTAAGAATCTCATTTGGATCGTTATACTTCTTATCATCGAACGAAATATTGAGGTTTTTACCATCGGATTCAACTTCGATCTTTTCGGAAAATGTTGACATATTTTATGAGGTTTTTTGGATTGAGCCGTGAATTGTGATTTGGATTTTACAAAAAATATAGAGTGAGACAACGGGTTAGGGTAAGCGAGATGCTCGGCCAATCCGAAAAATAAGTCTCGGGCGCAGTCACAACATGCCTTTGGGGCACAACCACAATCCACATTGCGCCCCAAAGGCGCTTTTGTACTGCGCCCGGGGGGCACATGTATATTGTGCTTGAGACGCACTGGTGTACTACACCCGTGTTGCCTCCTGTATCTGACCAAATAGCGACTCCGAGAATATTATGATATTTTCATTTTTAGACTAAGTTGGACTTATTATGATATATTGGATTTTTTAGAATAAATTGGACTTTTTATGATATTTTTTATTTTTTAGACTATTTTAAAAAAATTTTTGTAGGGGCGCCCCTACGGCCGCGACCGCGGCTGGCTAGGGCTGAGCATTTCCGGATATCCTATCCGATCCGACAAACTCTAAAAAGTTCGATACGAATCCGATTTGACAATACCCGGATATCCGACAATTTTATCCGGACGGATATCTGATCCGAAGATCCGATCCGGACATTTATTCTTGGACTAGTCGGATATATCCAATCCGATCCGACTTTTTCCTCTAAAGTCCGATCCGTATCCGATCCGATGATCCGAAAAATGCCCGGATCGGATCGGATCGGACTTGGATCATCAATTGCCGGATATCTTCGGATTCGGATTTTTTGGATCGGATCTTCGGATTGACGGATCGGATTAGTCGGATCGGATATTTTTGCTCACCCCTAGATCGCATACTAATTGTAGGGGAGCGAGAACGAGGAGGAGTCAATGGATGAGGCATGAGGACCCGAGATAGAGAACATGAACGCAAAGAGATTTGAGTAAGGTCGAGTGCTTCTACTGCGGGAAGAAGGGTCACATGCAAGCCAGGTGTCCTCGGATGAGGGAGGATTTATAAAGTTGAGAGAGATGTCGCCACGAAAGAAAAGAGGGGACTCCCACACAAATATGGTCAATGAAGTCAACGGTGAAGTTGATTAGGGAGATGTTTACATGGCGACTATTGAGAAAACTGCCATGTCCGAGTGGGTGATGGAGAGTGCCGCCTCGATGCATGTTTGTAGAGACCAAGCATTATTTGACACCTTGGGGAGTTTGGTCACTTCAATTCAGTTAGTTGTGAGAAGTTGAAGGCAGAAGGTACTAGAAGCGTGAGGATGAGGCTTTATAACGGTACAAGCCATACTCTACACAATGTGAGTTATGTGCCATCGACGAACATGAATACCATCTTGTTGGGTGCAATGAAGATGGAGAGGTATAGGTTCGTTGGCATGAGAAGATGGTGATGGGGGACTGATGCGCCCTTGGATGTCCCTTTTACGTTGACCATAAACGAGGAGGACGAGGCTCTTAGAGTTCGTTCAGATGGACCGATCACCCGATCCCGAGCTAAGGCCATTGCTCGAGCCACCGGCTCCATCATCGCCCACATTACTTCTTCACTTGGTTCCATTACCGGCATGCCATGTCTCTACACCACCATGACATAGGCTACCGGTTCCGTTAGCGGCATGTCTCGTCTTTCCGACTCAATGGCATGAAGCTAACTTATTTTCGGACTATATTTTCATGTTTTCCTTTTTATGTAATAAAAGGGATATTCCGTATAAGAATATTCCCTTTTGAACTTATCCTTTTAGGTTTTTACCTTTTGGGCTTTTCTTCATGTATTTTTGTTTGGCCCGTTGGCCCATAGGTAGGCAAGACTCTCTATATAAGAGATATCTTGCCTCACTTATTTTGGATGTTCAATATTACTAAGTTTTGAGAAGAATTTCCTCCTACTTAGCTTGGGCATCTAAACCTCTCTTCTATCTCTCAAATTTCTTCCTTGGATCTCGTCTTTGATCCCAAAAATCCATATTCGAGGATTCTTCTTAAGAATCAACCTTCGATCCACACAAAAAGGTTTATTCGATCTCTCTAGATCGAAGTAACCTTTGTATGTTCATCGCTTCTGCCCCTTTGGATTCGAAACGATACAACGTTGCACAAAGAATCAAGGAGTAGTTGGAGTTTTGCTTGATCTAGATCCGGAGTTATCCTTGGTTACCTCCAAGGACGCATCAGTGTTCAAGGGAAGACACTTTGTAATGCGAGGTCACAATGACGAGAAGAGTATTTGCTTATTAGATGGAAGAGTGGTGCAAAAAAGATGTAGTGACACCAAAGCTAAGAAGTAGACGAATGTGAGATTTTCGGATGTTGTGGATATATTTGGAAATATGAATTAAGGGAGGAAATGTTAGGATAATTCATATTTCCAAATATAAATATTGTGATAATGGGTTACTCCGGAAGGCGGAGGAACATTCCAGAAGAAGACGGAACATTCCGGAAGACGACGGAACGTTTCGAAAGATAGTGGAACCTTCTCGAATGAAGCGGAATACTCTGGATGGTGGCGGAACCTTCCGGAAGGAGGTGGAGATACCCAGTAGACAATAGAGTCATCTAGAACTCGACGGAACCTTGTAGACTACACTAGAATTATAGGGATAGTTCTAGAGGTACAAGATTGAGTGAGAAGACTCCGGAATAATCTAGGAGAATTGAGTTCTGGAAGCTTCCTAGAAGAGGTGGCAATGCCTATAAATAGGGAAGGTCACCCCTTAACTTCATGTAGAAGAGAGTAAAAAAAGGCTTCTAAAGAGAGCTTGTAAGTGAAGTTTTGTTCGAGTGTGAGTGTACAACAAAATACCCGCTTATTCATACTCGATGAGAGTCGGGAAAGCGCACTAGTTTCCCAACAACATGACGTAGGGGCGGCCCCTAAAGAGAGCTTGTAAGTGAAGTTTTGGTCGTAGGGGTGGCCCCTAAAAAACGTTTTGTCCCGAAACTTGCAACAAACCATAAGATCACACGGAAACACGGATCTCAACTCATATTCCCTCGCGGGGTACATACTCAAAACGTCACACAAGCATATACACAACTCAATAAGAAGGAAACTGAAACTCAAACGTATGTGCTATAGGTACATCCAACTCAGCATAAAACTCCGGATAGTTCCTCCGGATATTATCCTCTGTCTCCCAGTCGCCTCATCAACTCCTTGCATCGACCACTGAACTTTCATAATCGGTATGTCCTTCAATCGCAAGCATCTCGTACTACGCTCTAAGATCGCTACCTGGTGCTCTACAAACGTATGGTCTGACTCGACCACCAAATCCTCATGACTGACGATGTGTGTCGGATCGGATACGCACTCTCGTAATTGAGACACATGGAAGACTGAGTGAACACCTCTAGTCTCAGCGGTAGAGCAAGTCTGTATGCTGCCTCTCCAACTAGCTCAAGAATCTCGAAAGGACCGACGTATTTGGGACTGAGCTTCCGCTTGACGTCGATTGTAACACAAGGAGTACATATGGCATACCGTGCACCCATGAAATTGCAAACATCGTTCGTGAAGGACGGGTATTCGTGATATCTTTTAGCGTCCAATACATTGGTTTAACACCACGGTCGACGACTCGGGCACGCCGGCTCCGGGTGGAAATAAGTTCCCCTTAACTAAAAACCATTATATAATAAGTTCTCCTTTAATTAAAAACCATTGTATAATAAACCTATGTCGATTATATGTGTTTAACATATGTGATGGACAGACCGGGTACATAAGTCGGAGACAAAAGCAAAAATAAGGAATAAGGACCGCGTTGTTGGGCATATTGTATTTTTATTTCACCGGTACACTTTATGAGAGGAAACCATTCATTCAATGATGCACATACATTGCATCTTATGAGACTATACGGTTTTGAAGACACGAGTATTTCACGCGGATTTAATAACTTTTGATGCCGAAACGTTTAAGTAGTTGTGTTGGCGGTTTATACTATTCTCAATAATTTCAAAATTAATATTTTTAGGTTTAAATTAATCATTAATTTTTTAAAAAAAATAAACATTCTTGCTATAAAATTATCCATAATTTACCATAACAATATAGTTTTATTATACAAGAGCTTATTTTCGCACATCGAAACCGAAAAAAGCTTTTTTTTAGTTTGCCTATCTAGATTTTAAAATTTGTTTGGGCTGGATGCACAATGCGGAGTACAAATCTAGAATGACCTCCACATGGCCCAAACCTTCAAATGTGGGTACCGTACCGGTTAGGATATTTCAAATGTCAATGCTGATAGAATGACAGCTGGCAATGTCATGTCACGTGTCGTCCTTGAGATGCGTCCTCCCGGTCAGCCTGCAAGGTCGGCACACATGGAGGAAAAGGCTGCACAATTGTCGTCGGATTGGCTAACACGTGTCCACACTAATACTTACGCACATATCTACTCTATATATTATCATTTTTAAAAAAAAATGTTTCATTAATAAATTTTTTCAGTTAATATCATTTATATACATATATATCAAAAAATAAAAATAGTAAATGATAAATTGTATACTCGTTGCTTATACTTAATTATTTGAAAAGTCAAAATTTTCTATACTCTTAGAAAAGGAGTTATTAGGTCATATTCGGTATGGTCAGTTTTGATGGTCGAATTTTTTTTTTTTTTTTTTATGTAGTTTAGTTATTTTGGTTGTGTAATTTTTTTTAAAGGTTTGTAAATGTAATTTAATAAAAATTAAAATTGATGTTTGATGAATTAAACTTACAGGTAAGATTTTTAGAATTGATTATAAAATAATTAAAAAGGACAAAAAAGCGTACAAATAATTAAAGAAGTCATAGGAAGTTAATGATAAAAAATCATACAAATTTTATAAAATGATCAATATACTCGAAACTTAATCTTGCAAATACTTTTTACCTGGACATAAACTTTGAAAATATAAAAAAAACAACAAAAAGATACATAATACACGTCGATCATACCCTTAAACAGGATATATTTTAAATAAACTGTTATTTTGTTAACAAACTAATATTCGAAATAGACAATACATTGAGATGTTTTTCTTTAAATTTTTATTTTATTTTATTTTTCATATTCAAATTTTACAATCAGTGATCATAGGGTGCATTCAGTAATGGCTAAATATGGGAATTATAAGGCTTATCAGAGATGAAAATTATAAAATTTTCTTCAACCTCTCATAGATAACGCCCGCTCGGCAACCGGTTAGAGTTGAAGTTTATCACTAACTTCGTCCCTAGTCTGTTTTTTCCATTCGAGCAAGCTTTTTTAAGGATGAAGGTGTGGTTAAGGGAGCAGAGGATGATTGAAACCATGCTTTTATCATCAACAGATACCACTAGCTTAAGAAGTTGATCGATTTCACTTGCCATTTTTTTACCCTCAAAGCTTCGTCCCATAAGGTAAGCCGGCTTCCCCTTGTCTTTTTCTACCTAGTTAATCGTCTGATGTTGTTGTTCATTCGACTCTTTCTCTCTCTTTTTCCCCTACTTTTTCTTGTAATTGCTTATGATGTTAAATTGTTTCATCTCTTCCCCTCTTATGGCATATTTTAGGTTTTTCATCTCTTCCCCTATCTTCTTCTACTTGCTTCCCTTCTCTTATTCTTTAGCCGTTTTAGTTCACTGTTGTTGATCTAAGAGTCCATCAGTTTTCTGCTCTGTAAATGAAGCTTCAATTTTTGTTTTGTAGATGATGATGCTCTATGTAATGACTTGTTAGGATAATTGATATTTTCAAATAAATATCGTGATAATGGGTTACTCCGGAAGGCGGAGTGGTGTGAGATCACCCTTGATATCATCTATGCCTTCATCACATGGATCATTCACCAATCCAGGAGCAAGAGAAACTCAAGGAAATGTCGCTTACAAGCTGCAAAAATGAGAGGAATCGATGGAATGGAAGATTGCATGGCAGATGCAAAATCTCGGCCAACACTCAGGAATCTCGGCCGAGATTTCATCCGAGTTTTCATTCTTGATGCGTGATAGAATATCCGGTCAAAGATCTTTGGCAATTATCCTTTATATTTTATTTTTTTAAAGCTCTCAAACTATCTTAAAGAAATTGTTATTTCTAGATCCTATCTTTTAGGATTATTTTTAAATTATTTTCTAAATATATCTTTTCTAAATTATCTTTTAAAGATATCTTTCCTACTTTACATAGAAGGATTTCCCTTATAAATAGTCTTAAAGGAGAAGATTGTTAGATAGCTAAGTTTGAATTTGATTTCCACAATATTGTGAGTCACTTGTGACTTCATTCATGCAGTTTGCAATTTATCATTTCTATTCAATCAAAAGGAGAGTATTTTCATTGAAAAGTTGTGAATCCTTGCTAGTTGTTCTTGTATGTGTTAATATTTTTGAAAGTTGGTGCTACAAGTCAAATTGATCCCTCCTTGTGTTTGTCTTATCTAGAAGGCTTGTGTAAGGTTAAAGAAGGAAGGGTGAAAGATAATTCTATGTATCGGGTTTTGACACATGATTGGGAAGAGAGTTCATAGTGAAAAAGAGAAGATAGGAGACTCCATTGAAGAGAAGGGAAGAACACCATTTTCATAGTCCTAGAGTAAGTTTTTGAGAGACTTGTAGTGAGGAAAGTTGTAGAGATTGTTGACCTCGTTTTGAAGCTACTCTTGGATGGTTGTAATCTTGTTCTAAACTTATTACTCAGCTTGTTCTTGTTTTATATTGCTTCCTTACTCTTCATCTAGATATGTCATGCATGTTTGATGATATGAAGATGAATGAACTTAAGATGATAGTTGTTGGCTAAGTAGCATGTGATTCTAGGGAGATGGATGAAAGGTTATGGCTAGGATAATGATAGATTGGACTTAGATGTATCTTAGGATAGATGTATGCTCGAAATACCTAGCTCAGTTTGCAATCTCGGCCTGTTCTTCAACCATTTCGGCCGAGATACTCTTGATCCACCCGAGGTGTCTGAGTTGTTGTTCCTAATGTGTTATATCTTCATTTTAGGGATTTTGAGGGTTGAAATCCTAGTATTTTTTGAGCCTAATCTAGCATTTGGGTGACCAATGTTAGTAAACTAGGTGAGGGATAAGACTTACCCGGTAATTCCCGCTCTTAGGTATAGAAGATGACAAACATTAGGTAGTAGTGAGTCTCAACAGCCGCTATTGGATTAGGTGTGCTAGGATTGTTGCTTAGGACTTGTTTTTCCGAGACTGACCTGGTAAGGAGAGGTTTGACCCCTAAGTAGTGACCCGGTTTGTGTAAAATCCTAGTGTTTCTTTGCAAGTCTTATAATAGTCCTATCTTCCTATATTTATCATTTATCATTTCATATTATCATCTTCTTATCTTTCATTATCATTCATTATTCTGCATTTTGAATTCTGATAAATCTCGGCTTGTTCTTCATTAAATCTCGCCCGAGATTTCTAGAAATTCATCCGAGATTTCCTACATGTTGTTCGATTTGAGGACTTTCAATCTAGATCGGGAAACTGCGGCTTTCACCCCGCATCAAAGTGGTATAAGAGCTAACTGATTGAAGTCCGAACATCCACCAAAGGTTTGATTTTTTATTTGAGTCTTCTTTGAGTCATATAAAACTTGAGTCTTTTCTTGTTCACCATCTTTGTGAGATTATTCAAGATTAACGTGTGTTGATTTATGTAAGTTTTGGAAGACAGAAATGCTACAGCCAAACACAAGCCAGCTATTGACCTTGAAAACCTCCCCTAACCCTACGGAAAGAGCGAACAAAGTTTTGTGCAAAAAAGTTAACGATCTTATCTAGTAGGTAAGATCCTATCCATCCTTTTCAAGCCACGTTATATAAACACTTATCCAACAATTAAAGATCACAAGGCAACCAAGGGGTAGCAGCCCAAGGGAGATTATTGAACGTCGAATCATAAATCGATTTTTCAACAAATCTCGGTCAACCCTCAAGAAACTCGGCCGAGATTTCACCCGAGTTTTGATAATGTTGTCTAATTTTCGAGAAATTTCTTAGGCATAAGTTGAAAAATCCAAGTGCACCCTGTGCAAGAGTCCAACATAGGAAGGGTTTTTGTAACAACCTTGAAACAACTAAGAGTCCTAGCCATACCCAAAACCAATCCCGGCTATCTCTCTTTCTAACTTCACGAACCCAAGGTACGCTTTTTTTTCTCTCTCTTCTTAATCTCTTGTGTGCCTTTCTTTAGCCTCTTTTTCTACTCTAAACACATTGAGTCAAGTTCTTTGGGTGTGTTAGTTAGTATCTATACTTTCTATCATACTAGTTGTGTCATACTTGCAATATTCTTTCTATCTTGTACCATTGTGTGAAGAGACCTACAACAAGAATCCTTTTACTAACTTTCAACACAAGAACCTTTCTTTCGAACACAAGTTGACTACTTGAAGCATCCAAGGAAGTTCTAGTGGAAGCTAGTGCATCGATTGATAAAGAAGCATTAATCCATCCAAGACAATTACATCAAATTAGCTTGTGATTCATAACAGAGTGCGAGAAAAAACAAGCAAGAAACCCTCGTTTTCACTAACTTAATGTGTTTGTTGTTATTTTATGTGATTGTGCAGGATGCATAACCCGGAATATCATTCTAGGGAAAAATCTTGGGCCTCAGGGCAAAATCTCGCCTGAGATTTTGGCCGAGATATGCCACTGTCAAGGTTTAATCAATACGTTCCTCAACGGAGATCGATGAATGAGGATGACGGGGGTTCAAGTGTCCCGTATAGAACTCCAACCCCGGAACCACATGGACGAATCCATTATGAGCAAGGTATGAGATATTCAAATTAATATTATGATATGCCTAACGCTCCAAAGTATGTTCATTTTCAGGCATTCGAGGATGAGAGGGATTATCATAGGTATGATCAACGTTGCAGGACGGAACGCTATTATGACTCATGTAAATCTCCTTCAGCACATAATAGATTTGTACATGACGAGGAATTTTACCCAAGGGCGGAACCACCTAGACGTCCTTCGATTAAGGTTGATGAAACTATAAAGGAATTCATAAATGAGTTGGAGGAAGTACGTCACCAGTTGATCACATTAATGGGGGCTATCCAAATTGAAAAGGTTAGTGATTCTAAACCATTTGCCCCTATTAATGATCATGTGAAGTTATCGGAATCTCATTTGATAACTGAAATTGACAATGATAAGCATAACATAGATATAAGTATGGAATAACATTCTCTTGAATGTGATATGCATGATCATAAGTTGTTGCATTCATCCATGGATTGTTCTTTAGTATAAAGTCCTAGTAATCTATCTTCTGATGTGTCTTTAATCCAATTCACAAAACATAAGTTTTATGTAGTGCACCCTCAAGTTGTGGCATTGTTAGATTATCATAGGAAGTATGTTATGCATAAGTTTGTTGATGATAGTTTAAGATGGCATATAGTGTTGTATACTTTGCATTGCCATGACTTTGTTAATACATTACTTCTTTCAAACTTTAATCTTGCACCGTTATCCAAGAGGAAGCGAGTCAGCTTTATTGTAGGATTGTAAGATGAGAGTGTCAAGGAGTATATACACAAAGTCGATATGCTAGGAATGCCAGAAGAGTGTGGTAAAGGAAGTTCTACCATAATCAGAACATAACCACAACATAGGAAAACAAGATTTCATTCTAGAGTAGAAATCTCGGCCAATTTCCAGAAATCTTGGCCGAGATTTGTACCCGAAATAACCTATTGTCGACAATTGTTTCGATTATAATATGCAAGACCTCAACTCATCCCTTCAAGGTTTCTTTTTGACCTTATGAAAGAGTTATACAAGGAGCCTCCATCTAGTAACATCGCTCCTAGAAGTGGTTACCAAGAATTATCCATGAGGGAGGAAGCTCCATGGAAAGATCCTAGCATGAGCTTATTTGAAGAGTTAGCTATAGGTAAGAAGGGGAGGCATTACATTTTTTGAAGTTATATTTTTATTTCCTATTGCCTTTGCTTACCCTAGGAATGATGATCCATATCTAGCTTTAAACTATGATGATTTTGGGATTAAGTTGTTTTCCTTAACATCTTTTGATCTTATATCGTTGCCTATTGAGGAGCGAGTAAGTGTGAATGCAGGAAAACATGAGGAGCTCCTAAAGAGATTGCATACTAGGATGCAACAAGGGATCAAGGAGAAAAGAATGCATATTCTTGCCTTGGCTAACAAGTTTCGCCAAGCAATACCATTTGAACCAGGAGATCCAACTTGCTTGCATCTAAGAAGAGGAAAACTCCAAGAAAACATCCAGTTTTTATCATCCGAGGAAAATTGTGGAATAACGGTAGAAATCCCGGCCCCATCCATGAAATCTCATCCGAGATTTGAGGATATCATCTGAGATTTGTCACAATTGTATAGTATGATGAAAATTTTTAAGCCCCAAGTGCTTCAAAGTTCTAGAGACCTTTCAGGGGAGCAAAGGAACTTGGAGTATGAACCATCCGGACATCTGAATCCGTTCATAGCAAGGAATGTACATATCAAAAGGAAACGGATGAAGAAGAAGAAGTTGAAGACTTCTTCCCATGAAGTTGATCAAATCCAAAAGCTACCATACTTGAGTTATTTTGTGATTAGTAATTAGCAAGACTATGATTCGAGGTCAAATCATTTTCAAGAAGAGAAGTATGATGTGGAACCATCCTTGATAGCATGTACGCCTTCATCACATGGACCATTCACCAATTCATGAGCAAGAGAAACTCAAGAAAAGGTCGCTTACAAGCAGCAAACATGGGAGGAATCGATGAAATGGAAGATTATATGTGATAACTTCACCTTGGTTATATATTTGCTTATGTGATGATGGAAGACTTAATATTATGAGCGGTTTATAGACTAAACAAATATCGATTATATTTCTAGATTGCATGGTTTGGTTTTGTGTTTGTTAAATGTTTGCAGGCCTTGGAAAGCATTTCAAAGGATGAAAGGAGGCCTTGAAACACATTACAAGGGACAAACACATAGATTGAAACGCAGCTCAAAAGTTCAACACGGAGGCCTTGAATATCATTTCAAGGGATCACAACCGAGGCCTTGAAACACGATGCAAAAGATATATCGGCTGGAAGGATTTCAAATTCAAGATTCAAATTTCAACAACTAAATCGACCAAGGATCAAGAGAAGATCTTCAAAGAAGATATCAAGAAGATCTCGGCCAGCTCAAGGAATATCTCAACGGATTTTGGAGAAGATCTATCGGCCTAAGAAGAAGATTTTGAAGAGATCTTAACCGACGCAAAGATTAAAGATCTCGCAAATCCAAGGAAGATCTTCAAACGGCCATCTAAGAGAGATATTCTCAAACCGAAAAAGATTCTCAACAACTTATATATTTCGGAGAAAGGACTTCAACGACAAGATCTTCAACGACTCTTTCAAGAGAAGATCTCGGAGAAGAAGACTCAACGTGCGTCAAGAAGATGAAGAAGATAAGAAGATTCGACAACGGCTACTTCATCTCAACATACACCGCTTTCAATGAAGAAGAAAGAACATCAACAACGGTCATCTTCACAACGGCTAGAAGACTTCTCCATCAAAGACTATAAATGAAGATCACGATTAAAGAGAACAACAACAAGCTTACACGGAAACATCTAAGTCTCAAGCGATCAAAGAATCTTCATTCGTTCCAAAAGTTTTTCTTCCTCTTAGTTTACAAAAGCTTACATCCCTAGAGAGAGAAAAACACGAGTGCTTCATTGGAATATCTAGAGAGTATTATACTCGAGTGTGTGTTACTCTGCGAAGTAACTAGACTATTAATGCTAGATTAATAGTTGGAACTAGATCGTAGCATTGGCTACAGTGAGAGAAGAAGAGGATTTCTTCTAGGTTGTATCTAGGACTCTTTGAAGCAGATAATCGATAGTTAGATCCTACGGGCAAGAAAACCTAGGACGGAGATGTAGGCTATTAGAGCTGAACTTTGTAAACATATTACCGTGTCGATCTTTTCATTTCTGCACTATATCTTGCTTTATTGTGACTAACGTTGCTTTGCAGGTTTACGGAGTCAAGGCCTTGAAATCACTTTCAAAGCCCTTAAAAACCAGTTGTGTCACAAAGAGCACAGATCGACATCAAGGCCTTGAAATCAGTTTCAAAGCGTTGAGATAGGTTTTTGCGAAAAGTTCTCATACTCTATTCAACCCCCCTTCTAGAGTATTTATATCCTTCATATTCACTTATACAATTCTCAATATGGCCGATGTAAAACTCTATTCAACCCCCCTTCTAGAGTATTTATATCCTTCATATTCACTTATACAATTCTCAATATGGCAGATGTAAAATCTCAGCCAACACTCAAGAATCTCGCCTAAGATTTCATCCGAGTTTTCGTTCCTGAAGAGTGCTAGAAGATTCGGTCAAAGATATTCTAAATTTGGAAATTATCCTTTATATTTTATTTCTTTAAAGCTCTCAAAATATCTTAAGGAAATTGTTATTTTTGGATCCTATCTCTTAGGATTACTTTTAGATTATCTTTTAAAGATATCTTTCCTATATTATCTTTTAAAGACATCTTTCCTAGTTTACATTGAAGGATTTTTCTTATAAATAGCCTTAGAGGGGGAGAATGTTAGATAACTAGTTTGAATTTGATTTTCACAATATTGTGAGACACTTGTGACTTCATTCATGAAGTTTTTATTTTATCATTTCTATTCAATCAAAAGGAGAGTTTTTTGATTAAAAAGTTGTGAATCCTTGATAGGTTGTTCTTGTGTGTGTTAATCTTTTTTAAGGTTGGTGCTACAAGTCAAATTGATCCCTCCTTGTGCTTGTCTTATCTAGAAGGCTTGTGTAAGGTTAAAGAAGAAAGGATGAAAGATAATCTATGTATCTGGTTTTGACACATAATTGGTCAAGGTTCTTTGCAAGTCTTATAATAGTCCTATCTTCCTATATTTATCATTTATTATTATATATTATCATCTTCTTATATTTTCATATCATTCATTATTCCGCATTCACAATTTTGATAAATCTCGGTCTATTCTTCATTAAATCTCGCTTGAGATTTCAAGAAATTCATCCAAGATTTCCTATATGTTGTTCAATTTGAGGACTTTCAATCTTGATCGGGAAACTGCGGCTTTCACCCTACATCACAGAGGAACATTCTAGAAGGCGAAGGAACATTCTGGAAGGTGGAGGAACATTCGGGAAGAAGGCAGAACAATCCGGAAGACGACGGAATGTTCCGGAAGATGGTGGAACCTTTTGAAATGAAGCGGAATCCTCCGGATGGTGGTGAAACCTTCCAAAAGGAGGTGGAGCTACCCGGTAGACAATAAAGACATCTAGAACTCGACAGAACCTTGTAAAGTAGAGTAGAATTATAGGGAGAATTCTGAACTTGTACAAGATTGAGTGAGAAGACTCCGGAATAATCTAGAAGAATTGAGTTCCTGAACCTTCCCTAGATGAGGTGGCAATACCTATAAATAGGATAGGTCACCTCTCATTTGTATAACTCCATCCAGAAGAGGGTAATAAAAGGCTTCTAAAGAGAGCTTGTAAGTGAGGTTTTGTTCGAGTGTGAGTGTGAGTGCGCAACAAAACACCCGCTTATACATACTCGGTGAGAGGCGGGAAAGCGCGCGCATTTCCCCAACAACTAGTATTAGAGTTGAGGTTACGGTGGTGGTGTTCGGGTAAACTTTGTTGCTTAAAGAATCTCGTATTGGGGTGATGGCGAGACGATGAAGGCGTTTAAGATTCCACTCTTTGAAGAGAAGATCAATTTTAATTTGTGGTAGATTGCTATTCAAGACCTACTGATGCAGTAGGGTCTTGACCAAGCTTTGAAGGAGGAGAATCCTGGATCGATGAGCGAGGAGAAGTGGCAAAGCATCCAGAAGAAGGCGATGAGTACAGTTCAGTTGGAGTTTGCTCTTGAAATTAAGTACGGTGTGTTGAAGGAGACCACACCAAAGGCGTTGTGGGAGAATCTCAAGAGCATCTACGCGTCGAATTCGTTGACGCAATGTTTGTGCTTGAAGATGGAGCTTTACTCTCTCAAGATGGATGGAGGAGGTAATCTTCATGACAACATTAATCGTTTAATTAACTAGTATGTCAATTATTGAATGTAGATTGAAAAACCGTTAGGTGAATATAAAGGATAAAAAAATACTCTTGAAGGGGGGTTGAATAGAGTATGAGAACTTTTCGTAAAAACTTATCTCAAGGCTTTGAAACTGATTTCAAAGGCCTTGATGTCGATCTGAGCTCTTTGTGACACATTTTGATTTCAAGGGATTTAAAACTGATTTCAAGGGCCTTGACTTTGTTAACGTACAAAACAAAGTTAGTCACAATAAAGCAGATATGGTGCGGAGTTGAAAAGATCGACACGAGGATATATTTACGAAGTTCGACTCTAAATAGCCTACTCTCCGTCCCAAGGTATATACATAGGATCTAACTATCTATTATCAGCTTCAAAGAGTCCTAGATATAACCTAGAAGAAATTCCCTTCTTCTCTCACTATAGTCAATGCTACGATCTAGCTCCAACTCTTAACCTAGCTATAATAGCCTAGTTAATTCGCAGAGTAATACACACTCGAGTATAACACTCTTTAGATATGCAAATGGAGCTCTCGAGTTTATCTCTCTCTAAGGGAAAAGCTTTTGTAGAAAGAAGAATCGAATGAAGATGTTTTTGGATCGCTTGAAGACTTTAGATATTTCCGTGTAAGCTTGTGTACCTTCTTCTTCAATCGACATCTTCATTTATAGTCTTCGATGGAGAGTTCTTCAAGCCGTTGGAAAGATGACTGTTGTGGAAGTTTCTTCTTCTCCATGGAAAACGCTTCTTGGTTGAGATGAGATAGTCGTTGCAGATCTTCGTTATCTTCTTCATCTCCTTAAAGCACGTTGATTCTTCTTCTCCATAATCTTTTTCATGTTGTTGAAGATCTTTGTTTGTTGGGCATCGAGATCTTCAGATTTCATTGAGATCTGTTGGGTGAAGATCTTTGAATCCTGTTGAAAAGGAATCTTGCGCTTTTTGTTGAGGATCTTTGCAAGATCCTATTTGAACCAAATCCTTTAGGTCGAGATCTTCTTGTTGAGCGTATCTTGTTAGACAAATCTTCCTGGAAGATCTTCTCTGGATTCTTGATTTGTTTGGTATAGATTTGAATAACTTGCCGTTCTGTCCTTTGAAACTTGTATCAAGGTTTTGGCTCTTGATCCCTTAAAACAGCTTTCAAGGTCTCCGTGTTTATCTTCTTCAAACTCTGGCTTGTCCTTTGTATCTGGTTTCAAGGCCTTGCTTATCCCTTGAAATGCGCTCCAAGGCCTGCATACATTTTAGACATACACCAAAATAAACCAAGCAAACTAGGCATACAGTCGATATTTTGTTAGTATAAAACCGCTTTGTTTGTGTTAAGTCTTCCATCATCACATTTTCAAATATATACTCAAGGTGGAGTTTTCATATATGACAAGATTAGAGAAGAAGATCAAGCTGTGTTGTTGTTAGCATCATTGCCAAAGTCCTACAAGTCCTTGGTATAGACGCTGCTTGTAGGAAGGAAGTCTCTAACTCTAGATGAGGAGACCACCACTTTGCGGGAGAGTGGGATAATGATGAAGAATTATGCTACCGACAAAGGAGATGATCGCATACTAGTTGTAGGGGAGTGAGAACGAGGGAGGAGTCAATGGATGAGGCATGAGGACCCGAGATAGAGAACATGATCGCAAAGAGATTTGAGTAAGGTCGAGTGCTTCTATTGCGGGAAGAAGGGTCACATGCAAGCCCGGTGTCCTCGGATGAGGGAGGACTTAAAGAAGTTGAGAGAGATGTCGCCGGAAAAGAAGAGAGGGGACTCCCACACAAATATGGTCAGTGAAGTCAACGGTGAAGTTGATTAGGGAGATATTTACTTAGCGACAATTGAGGAAACCGCTAAGTCCGAGTGGGTGATGGAGAGTGCCGCCTCGATGCATGTTTGTAGAGACCAAGAATTATTTGACACCTTGGAGAGTTTGGTCACTTCAACTCAGTGTGTTGTGAGAAGTTGAAGGCAGAAGGTACCAGAAGCGTGAGGATGAGGCTTTATAACGGTACAAGCCACACTCTACACAATGTGAGATATGTGCCATCGACGAACGTGAATGCCATCTCGTTGGGTGCAATAACGATGGAGAGGTATAGGTTCGTCGGCATGAGAAGATGGTATAAGGTGTTCAAGGGGAGACACTTGATAATGCAAGGTCACAATGACAAGAAGAATATTTGCTTATTAGATGGAAGAGCGGTGCAAAAAAGATGTAGTGACACCAAAGCTAAGAAGTAAACGAAGGTGAGATTTTCGGATGTTGTAAAGATATTTGAAAATATGAATTAAGGGAGGAATTGTTAGGATAATTCATATTTCCAAATATAAATATTGTGATAATGGGTTATTCCGGAAGGCGGAGGAACATTCCAGAATGCGGAGGAACATTCCAAAAGAAGGCGGAACATTCCGGAAGACGACGGAACGTTTCGAAAGATGGTGGAACCTTCTCGAATGAAGCGGAATACTCTGGATGGTGGCGGAACCTTCCGGAAGGAGGTGGAGATACCCGGTAGATAATAGAGTCATCTAGAACTCGACGGAACCTTGTAGACTACACTAGAATTATAGGGAGAGTTCTAGAGGTACAAGATTGAGTGAGAATACTCCGGAATAATCTAAGGGGTGTATTCAATCGAGACTTTTAAAGATTTTAACAGATTCTTAATAATCATAGGATTTGCAAATTCTGTGGAAAATTTTAATTCTATATAGAGTCAATACAGATTCTGTGGAAATCTTATGTGTTGGGGGAAGATTTCTATGGATTTTAGATAGTTATAAAAGTAATGAAGAATCCTACAAAATCAGTGAAATAGTAGATTCTTTTAAAATCCACAAACTTTTAAATACCATAGGAAATTTATGGAAAATTTTAAATCCTAATTGAATACCTACAGATTTATATGGACTTTTAAAAATCTATATTCAATACCCATAGACTTTTAAACTCCAAAAAATTCCTATAAACTCTTAATTGAATACATCCCCCTAAGAGAATTCAGTTCTGGAAGCTTCCTAAAGGAGGTGATAATGTCTATAAATAGGGAAGGTCACCCCTTAACTTCATCTAGAATAGAGTAATAAAAGGTTTCAAAAGAGAGCTTGTAAGTGAAGTTTTGTTCGAGTGTGAGTGTACAACAAAATACCCGCTTATTCATACTCGATGAGAGTCGGGAAAGCACGCTAGTTTCCCCAACAACATGACTTTCATCTAAATGCATTCATGCATGGAAATAATTAACTAAGGTATCATGCTTTTCCAGACATAAGCCAACTATTATTTTGATGTCAAATTAGGTA
Organism: Fagopyrum homotropicum; assembly: GCA_033239125.1. NCBI lineage: Eukaryota > Viridiplantae > Streptophyta > Magnoliopsida > Caryophyllales > Polygonaceae > Fagopyrum > Fagopyrum homotropicum. The sequence continues at coordinate 6,600,423 of BSWB01000005.1, read as the reverse complement.
GGTTCCATTCCTTTTTCAATAGTTTGTGATAGTAATATGTTTTCAAAATCAATGCAGAGATTAGTGGCAATGACGATTAGTGGTAGTGACTTCTGTTGACTGTTTTGCTATGATTGAAAGCCTGGTTGGTCTATATGTACAAGTAACCTTGAAATCCCAAATTACCAAACAACCTATTTTTTGTAAAACATATAATTCATACGTAGTTTGACAGTCAATCAAGTAAAATATGGTATAACAAACGGCTTGTTCTCATTTACATTTGCATTGACACATAGATTTAAGCAAGTTCTCTCCAAGCTTCATGATCAACCATAAAGATGTTATTAAATAGGAAAGTTGTATAGGCCTTCAACTTTGAATTTGTGACAATTGTGAAGAAACACTAGTGTTCGAGTTCGTGTGTAGCACAAGCTTCTTCTAATAAAAATAAAAATAAAAATATAATTATTTACTCAAATTATTCATATCGTCTTAGACTTTTAAGAGTGTTACATTCAATCTAAATATTTATTATTATTGTATAATAAAAATTACATATTTTCCTTATCTACAAAGAAATAATACCATTGTTAAAAAATATGAGGTTTTAATATTAATCAATTAACTCTTTCAAAAGTTAAAAATATATGATAGTAAGATAAGATATGAGGTGATATTAGTTCTATATGAGACAATTAATGTGTAAAAAAAATGAAAAAAATAACATTATAAGAGCATTCAATGTTTGAAAGGTGAAAAGTTATTTGTTTCTACAAAATAAAAAACAGGAGTTTTTAATATTAATCAATTATAGCTCTTTTAAAAGCTGAAAATATAGTGTAATAAAATAATCAACTAAATTTTCTTCCAAAAGGGTGGAATACGCCTTTTATGCATCTGCCTAACATGTGCAAAACTTATCTTCGGTGTGAAATCATAAGATGATAGTCATGTGACTAATTAATTTTTTTACTCCGTATCTTTTTAATAATTTATCCATATTTTTTTTTATACCCATAATAATTTTCTTCCTACTACACAACAACTTTATATTATTTCGTCTTGTTAATTATTATTTTCGTTTTTAAATTCATATTCAACTTAATTTTGTGATAAACTATTACATATCACCAAACGGGCCTATAAATTATGTAAATTACAATAGAGGATTAAGGAGTTTATATAAGTTTATATTTCATATCTGATTGTGTATATACTTTACCTTTATCCGCTACAATAAGTGTTCAACTCTCTAGGAATATTTCTCGTCAAATAAGAAAAAGAGAATATTCCATATGAAAGGAATATACTGTTTTGTTTTTCGTTGTTTTGGTAACATACTAATTCGAATTTGGAAGTGGTAAGTTGTGTGTAGTTATTATTAATCGTTTTAGGATACTTTTCAATCAGGCAATATAAAAATTATTGTAGCAGCTGGCAACCACCTGTAATTAGTGTCCTTTTTTTATTTACTTACTAAATACATTCAACCAAAAGTCTGTGTTCCTCATACATTCATGAATCATAACTCAAAGTTACCGGCAATAATGACTATTTAATTTTTTTTTTTTACTATTATAGCGAAAAATCTGATCATTTAAGGTATACTGCTAAATACGAATAGGGCAATTTTGTAAGTAGGCCTTTTTGCGAAAATAGAATAGTAACTAGGTTTTTTAATGTTTCAATTAAGTAAATATACTCCAAACCTTCAATTAAGTAAACACAAAACTACAAAAAATCTAGTATACTAAATTATTTCATACCGGATATAAACTATATCTTATTTAATGGACAAAACCTTCTTTATTTTAGTTTATTTTTTAATTTAAACATGAGATTTATTTAATTTTTTCATCAATCTCAGCGGTGAGGTTATATGTTAACTTGGAATTGCAAGGCCGGATTGTAAGTGTTTAATATCTTGTATGATTAATTTTTTAAAATTATCATTTTATATAAAATTTATATATTTTATTTAATATGATTAAATATAATAATTATTGTAAAACTTGGATAAATTGAATTAAAATCTATAATATTCTTAAATTTCAAAATAGATTATTCTTATATTATCAAAGATTCATCTTTTTTTCTACATTATATAGAATTTGAGTAATAAATGAATAAATTTTAAGTAACTACGAAAATAAACTAATAACTAATTACTATATTTTTATTTTAAGTAAGGACACATAATTAGCTTTAAAATTCTAAATTTTAGTATTTTTAAAATTTAAAAATATAGTAAAAATATTAGTAAATTTAAAACAATTTGAATTTACTTCTATAAAATTTTTAAATTAAAAAATATAGTAACTTTAAAAATTATTAAAATTTACTTTTATAGATTTTTTAAATTAAAACATAACGTAATTTAAAACCAATTATGTACCCCCTACTTTAAATAAAAAAATAGTTAACTTTTATTTATTTTTGAGTTGGTTTTAGATTTAATTTTATATATTTTTATTTTAATTCCAAAATTGTAAAAAATTAAAAATTTTATTTTGATTCAATAATAAAATTAATTTTAAACTTACTTTTTAGATTTTCAAATAAAAAATATAAAAAATACTTCTATAGTTAATTTATATTTTATAAATTAATCAGTTTAAAATTTAACGTGCTATAATCAGTTTTAAAATTATTTTTTTAGATTTTTTAATTGAATTTTAATAAAATATAATTTAAAAGGTATAAAGGGAAATAAATTAAATCTCGCGGGTACTAAAAAATTTATAATTTAAATTTATAAATTTGTAGGTATCAAGAGAAAATGTCCAAATTTAAAGCATATTAAACGATAAATTTTTAAAATTTTAAATTATTGTACAAGTTTATTTTATAATTTTCTGAATGGATGTCGTAACTAAATTTTTTTCTTATTTATATAATTATGTTATACCAGATAATATACAATAACAAATGATTTTCAACTGCAATACATCTTATAAAAGTAATGCACTTTCTTTGTATCTCACACTCTCACTTAAGCATTACACAAATGAATGTGTTTATTGCCACGAAAAGTATTTATGCTATTGGAATGAGCATTAATTGAAATAAAATCCACAATGTAGGGAAATAAAATATACTTGTACATATTAAGGGCTAGTTTTCGTTGTATACTTATATCAACATATATAATTTGATGTAACAAAATGAATTTTAGACCCGTCCAACTAAGATGAATGTACTGTCGTAAAAATTTCTGATAAATTTATAAGCCTAATATAAATAATCATAATACCAAGTTATATGTTCGATAAATTACATATAACATGTTGATAGATTGAAGGGAACAATTTGTTCCATTGAGAGTTGACTCTAATATTATTGACTTTATAGTTTATATGGTGCTGTTACAATGTTCATTTAGTTAATTAAAATCAGGCACAAAAAATATTAAATAGTACATCGAAATTTTATAATCAAACGGGTGGCGGGGTATTATTCAAACAGCGGACCACAGATTTCTAGAAGAGAGGTGGCACAACAAGATTAGTGGTTTCTCGCGTTTCCATCTTAAACTGTGGCACTCATCCAACGGTCTTCCGTCATCAAGATCAACGGTCCATATTTCAGATCTCAAACTGCATTGAGCCACACCCACTCTCAGCCGTATATCTCAATCCCAACCACTTTCTCAATATCAACGGTCTTAACGTCGCCACGTTAGACACCAGTCTTATCATGCATCGAAGGTTAGGACGTAACGTCTTTATTAGATCGAATATAAATGCGAAACCCTAACGCTCACCTACAGAGTCAATTTACGATTATACCCTTTGGAGATTTCCAGCTATATATAGGGCGACGAAGGCGGACGCTAGGTTTGGAGAAACAGCCACCCAAATGCCCCTTTACAAGATTATTTTAATATTTTCTCTATTTCTCTTCCGTTCTTTCTCTTTCTACTGAAACCAAAGAGCTTGTCAACAATGGTGGAAACCACTTCCCGTAATAGATACCAATCCTTTCAACGATCTCTTTCCCCCTCTGGAAGATTTTGTTCGTCCTCGATCTCTTCGTCGTCATCGGCGTTTGCTTCATCGACGCCTAGCTTTTCCTCTCACAATCGCTCTTCGTCGAATCTCTTCCATCGACCGACGTCTCCTACGCGTGTCAGTCTCTCTGGATTCGCGCCGATCGCATCGTCCTCGTCCTCAATTCGGTTTTCCATAGACAGATCTACTTCTCCGGGGAGATCGTTTGCCGTCAACAACCATGTCGTCCGCACGCAAAACAGCCGAGCACTTCCTTCCCGACAGAAGAAAACGTGCATGTGCTCACCGACGACTCATCCTGGATCGTTTCGGTGTAGTATGCACAAGAACTCCGGTGACGGGAAAAGACAGCAGCCGCTTTCGTATCATCCACACGGACTCCAAATGCGCCGATCTGCCATGACGAACTCGCTTGTGAGGATCGGAACGGTTGAAGGCGAGTTAGTGAAGCGAGCTCTGGCTACGCTGATCCGTCCTTCGTCGCATCAACAAAGACGCCGCGGTGATTTCCAGCCAAGACCAAGCAGGCTTTCCATCATGTCGAAGGCCAGAGATCCATGAAAATTCTGCCAAATACACAGTTTAAGCAAGCTGTTTGGTGTCTACAGTTCCAGATGAGGTCGCCGCTGTTTCGCTGAGCAGCTGATTATACTGGTTAAGACTTCAATTCATTCCGTTTTTTCCTCAGATCGACTCGGTTTGGACCGAGGCTGAGTTATGACTGGTGGCTCACTTAGTTGCAGCGTACAACGAATAGATTGTTGCTTATGTTGTACAAGCAAAGGAAAGAAAAACCGGACTGGATTCAGGCCGTTCCAATTTTGTCAAAACATTTTAAATATTACCTCAAATATCTATAATCACAAAACTTAAACCAACAGCCTAAAGTTAGTAAATCGAAATATTGATATATTCAATCAAATCACGATCCTCTTCCAAAAATTGATTCCGATTACATGCCATTTCGGTAATTTGATTCGTTGCTTCTGATATGTTTGCAGTTTTGTTTCAATGTTCATCAATTCTGGATCTCTGCGTTATTGATGGATTTACGATGTGGCTTGAGTTTGATTGCCGTGGATGCTGTGTATCAAGGTAAGATTTATAATTCATTTGATCTTTCAAGTTTTATTGTTATTTAGCTGCGAAATTCCCTCTTTAACACTGTTTATCTCATGTATATCTTCCAGGTTCTGTTGAATCTATTTGCCCACACGAAGCTTCAAATCTGTGCAACAGTGCAATGACCGATTTCTCAGGGAGGGATAATCTATAAGCTAATGGACGAACCTAATTGAGCTAATTGAATCAGAGATTAAGTACCAAAATAAATTAAGTTGATTACTGAAAATAATTATGAATAAAATTAACTGAATTTGAACCAATAGGTCAGAAGGAATTTTAGAAGTTTAAAATTGGATGTGTACTTGATATTATAAATCGAACAAAGAATTAGTACCAAAGTCTTACAAGATGATCCTTTAAAATATGAGTACAAAATGAAGATGTGATATATGTTTGAAGTAGATATCTGATATGGTCCTCTGATATTTTGTGATAGTGACAAAACCAGCTGGCATCCTTTTCATTTCATCTTGACATTCAACGCATAGCTCCATCTGATGAGACGTAGTTTATTACCGAATGACGTTGAAGTTACAAATTGAGAAGGATGATTAAGGGGAGCTTATTATGGAATAAATTAAGGGGATGAAATAAAATAATACGCAGTTTATTACGGAATGAAGTTGAAGATTAAAAACGAGAATGAAGTATGAGAATGAGAGAGAGGTAGTTTATTACGGAATGAAGTTGAAGATTAAAAACGAGAATGAAGTATGAGAACGAGAGAGATTGGATAAACCTCTATTTTTAATATTTACATATTATATTGTACTCCACAGTCGAAACTGGAGTTACATCGGATCTAAAATCTTAAAACAATTGTCTTGGGAGGCCCTTTGTAAAGATATCTGCATATTGAAATGAATGTCAATCTCAATATGTTTTGTTCGTTGAGGTTGAACCGGACTGTTGGCAAGATAAATAACATACATAAAGGTTGTCACTGCAGACAATAGATGCCTTGACAAGCAGGTAGCTCAAGCAAAAGATTGCGTAGCCAAGAACACTGACAACTCCTCTATATTCTGCCTCTGTCCTAGACCGGAAATCACATATTGTCGTTTGGCAAACCACGAGATTAGTGTGTCATTGAAGAAGACACAGTAACTTGAGGTTAACCGTCGTGTATTAGGACAACCGACATCTGTATATGCAATGAGATCAGATTTTGGAGAAGGAGAAATGGTGGTACCTAACGATGACGTGCCAAAGATGTAGCGGATGATACGCTTGAGAGCAGCGAAGTGAGGCTCACGAGGATCATGCATGGACAAGCATATTTGATACTGAAGTGCCCCGGCCGAGCTGCGATACAATGCCGGATCAATGACACGAGGTCTAGAGGAGGCTCCTCCAGTTTGGCAGGGGCACTTTAGTATCTTACTTTCACAAGACCTGACATCAGTTTCACAGTCCAACATATATGTTTATTCATGCATGATCCCCGCGAGCCTCACTTCGCTACTCTCAATCGTATCATCCGCTACATCTTTGGCACATCTTCGTTAAGTATCACCATTTCAGACCTCATTGCCTATACCGATGCCGACTGGGCCGGCTGTCTTAATACAAGACGGTCAACCTCAGGATCATGCACGAACAAGCATATATTCTATCATACCCTCTGCCGACTGGGCCCGCAGTCGATACTGAAGTGCCCCTGTCTCGTTGAGATGCCCATGAAGAACGTCAAGTTGGTGAATAGGCCAAGAACGAGACACAACAAGACTGAGAACCGTACGGATAGTAGCCGGCTTTACAACCGGACTGAAAGTCTCGTCACAATCTATTCCAACCTGCTGGGAACATCTGTTAGCAACTAGGTGGGCTTTATACCGCTTAAGGGAACCATCAGACCGCAACGTATGATGAAAAATCCACATATACCACACAATATTAGTCCGGGAAAGACGAGGAACAAGAACTCAAGTACAATTTTATATAAGGGCTCGATATTCATCGGTCATAGCAGCAAACTATTTTGGATCTTGGAGAGCCGCTTTGTGTGATGTGGGTAAAGGGGATAAGACGGGTGTGGTTGAAGTATTGAGGTCAAAAACTTGTCGTGGCTTGAAAATACCGCTACGGGAGCGAGTATTTGGCCGGGTGGATGGGTTTATATTTGTGAGGTGCTGGGATGGGTTATTATCGAATCGGTGTTGAAGAGCTGAGTGAGGCGGAGGGTGGGCCTGTAAGAGGGTTGTCGGGGGATGGGCTTGGAGCGAGGGAGTGTGAACTGGGCCGATGCGGGAGGGGGCCCGTGAAGAGAGATGCACAAGAGGCAGGGTTGGGCCGGTTAGGAGAGTAGCAGACACGCTCGTGGGCCGGGCTAGCAAAGAAGATGGGGCAGCATGAAAAACTGGTGGGTTGGTGTGGGCCGGTTGATCATGGGTCTGAGATGCGAGTTGTTGGGCCAAATGATAAGGAGACCAATTTGACTCATCATCTAGAGACGTGAGAGGGGAGGTGGTTTCCAATTTGGAGAACGGAAAAACGGACTCATCAAAGGTTACACGATGGGAATTATAATTTTATTAGATTTAAAATCTAAACATTTATACCCTCTATGATGAGTAGGATACCCTAGAAAGACAAAAGGAGTGGACCGATGAGTTAATTTGTGGGCAATCATTGCGCTTTGATTTTGGTAGTAAAGGTACCCAAAATCGCGGAGATGATGAAAAGATGGTGTTGAAAAATACAACACTTGGGTGGGTATTGATTTTGAATTGTGGTGGATGGAGAATGTTAAGGAGAAAACATAACATGTCGAGGGCATGAGATCAAAAAGAGATGGGTAATGATGCGTGAAACAAAAGAGAACACATCATGTTGCTTATGGTCCGGATGACACGTTCGACTTTTCCGTTTTGAGGGGAAGTATGAGGACACAAGAACCGAAAGTTAATGCCCTGAAGAGCGAAAAACGAATGAAATTGGTGATTATTGAATTCACGACCCATGTCACATTAGAAATTTTTAATACGCACATTGAATTGAGTTTGGACGAGTTTATGAAATTGTACAAATAGATCACACACTTGAGATTTGTATTTAATGGGAAACCCCATACATAATGTGAAAAACCATCAAGAAATAATAGGTAATATTTGAAACCTTTCCGGCTAGGATCCAGAGAGGTCCAAAGATCACTGTGAATGATATCAAAAGGTGCACTTGTTGTATTTAGAGGTCGTTCAAACGGGAGCCTATGATGTTTCCCAAGTTGACAAGCATGACAAAGCGAGAAGACACACTCCTTATTAAAATGAAGAAAATAAGACTTCCTAACAATATCTGGAACCGGCGTGCCGTGATGACCTAGACGAGCATGCCAGAGACTCGAGGACTGAGCTGAAAGAGCATGTGCAGACGCAAAACTTGTGGTAACCGGATAAAGATCCCCAGAGCTATTGCATCTCAAACGTATGCTCCCCGTTTGTAAATCCTTCACATAAAAACCAAAAGAGTCAAACTCAATACTAGCTTGGTTATCGGTTGTGAAGCGACGAATAGAGACAAAGTTTTTAACAATTTGAGGAGCAATAAGGACTTTGGATAATTGTGGTGGTCTGGTAGGGGTGTTGAGGTGAGCGTCAGCAAGAGCTGTAGATGGTATCCGCATGCCATTTCTAACAATTATAGAATTTAAAGAACCATTATAGGAGATGGACGAGAGGTTACCTGAATTATCCGTCATGTGACATGTAGCACTGGTGTCCATGTACCAAAGATTGTTTGTGGGATTTAACATCATTGACGCAAATGCGTGATCAATGGAAGTGGACTGCAGATGGTTGTTGGCCGAGTGGAAATGGGCATGTGGGCCGCTGGGTGACTGACTGAAGGTATTTCTGTGGTCGTCTATACCCAATCAAAAGTAAATCCCAACTTAGCACCAAAAACAAGTATAGTGGTTAAGTAAGGGTCGAACCCAAGAGAGTTAAGGTGTTTTAGATGCAATTATCGATTATAGTAACAAGTAACAAAAGGGGGGGGGGTTTGGTTGAATTGATGGCACAAAAACTTATGAAAACGATTAATGGGACAAGTAAGACAATGATGGATGAATCTACACTAGGTTGATTCTAAGCATGCAATTGCTACTTTGGTGAGTTCCTTTTACAAGTTTTCAAGTAATCTCCCGTCTCGATCATATATAAGTGTCGAGCCAACCGACATCAACACAACTTAACATGTTAGTGTTCCGTAAACCTACAAGAACAAATAACAAGTTAGCTTTCAAACAAAGACTAAGGGATATAAAGAGAAGATTAAAACCGTTAAACTTATCTTTGTATTTGTGTTCCTTTTCTTTAAGTAATTACAACCCGTTATTACTTAAAGTTGCTACTAGATTAAAGACCCGAACCCGGAATCTATTAATCCTAGTTGTTTACATGCACTTTAGAACCTAAGGTGATCAATCTCAAGCAATAGTAAACATGCAATTAGACAATGGAGATCAAGGAAACACAAAGCATTACTGAATAAAAACTTATATTAAAAAGAACTTACAACCAAAGTAACAACGCAGCTTCAAACCAACCCAATGTAGCAAGGGAGTTAACAACTCATTACAAAGGTAGCAAGATAATCTAAGTGGATAATTTATTTGATAAGATGATGGGATGATTCTAGCAACCAAGGACTATTTATACTACAAAAGACACTAAATAGGAGTAAATGGCCGGCCTAAAACAACCACTTTTAATGTCATAAAGGTGGTGTAAACAGCCGGAGTAAAGCTTCTGACGTTAAACCGCAGGGGCGGCCTTCAGGTCCCCGGGGGCGGTGAAGGCAAAAACGCTTGATCTTCTTCATGGCCGCAGGGGCGGCTAAGTGCTTCCGCTGGGGCGGATCTTCAATGCTCTTCAAACGTCTGACCCTTCGACTTTTTGACGTTTCTGATGCCAAGCCGCCGGGGCGTCCCTATGTCAACGCAGGGGCGGTGACACAACCTCTTCGTCTTCCAGCTCCCAGGTTGAGGCGCCGGCAGGGGCGCAATGGAAGGCGTAGGGGAGCTGGTCTTCGTCTCTTCAGGGCAGGTCACCGCAGGGGCGCCAAGGAGTGGCGCAGGAGCGATGACACACTTCATTGTCGGCGCTGGTGAAGGCGCAGGGAGCGCTCCGGTGTAAGGCGTCACCCGCAGGGGCGGTAGCAAGGCTCCGCTGGGGCGGTGAGGCAACAGAAGCTTTGCTTCGTGATCGATCTTCACTCCTAAGTGCTTATAACTCCTTCCTTAGCTTCTTTTAGTCTTCTTCTTCTGGACTAAGGAGTTTGTAGCATAAACCGACACAAATGCAATAAAAAGACTCTAAAAACTATCCTAAATGATAGTGATTCCATCACCTATCAAACTTCCCCATACTTAGACCGTTTACTCATCCCGAGTAAAACAAATGACAACAACTAGACTCAAAGGCCTCAGGAAGCATGGGTAAGCAAGAAAGACAATGAAAACAAGAGAAAAGCCAATAAAGAAAGAAGGAAAAGAGAGGAAATGTGAGAGAAAAGGAAGAGACTACCATCCTTATTACTCCAAGAGTGGCCTACCCGGACAACCTCCTTATGACTCCCCTTCTTATGTCGCCAAACGCCGGAAGGGAATCTTACACTCGGTGTCGCTCATTTTGCCAAGGCGCCCTTTCGGGTTTTCACCTTGCCACTCTTCTTCTTTTTGCCTAACCCGCCCTTTCGGGTTTTCGGTTTATCCAAGGATTTTTTTATGCCTCTTTTCATTTTCTTTGGCTTTTTTTTTTTGTGAATTTCAATCTGAATTCAAAATGCAAAACAAAACAACTCAAACTCAAATGAACTGTACAAGCAATGATAATGTCCTCCCCCCATACTTGAAGTACACTTTGTCCTCAAAGTGGAAATGAGGCAAAGATAAATGTGGGAGAAAGGAAGAGAAATGTACCCCTCAGTGGGATGGTCCGGATCGACCACCTGGACCCTCCTCCGGTGGGTAAGGAAAATGGCTGAAGAAGTGCTCCTGCCGGCGGTAGATATCATCTATGCGGTCTTGCTGAGCTATCATCCGACGACCAAAAGAGGTCTCAAAGTTGGCTTACCAAGCCAGCTGCTGAGCCTCCATCTGCTGCTGCTGGGCCGCCTGCCAAGTATCCTGCCGCTGGTCGAAATGGAAGGTCATGGAGGTGGCAAAGCTGGTCTGCCAACTCTACTGCTGCTCCAGCATAGTCCGTTAGTAATCGGACTGCCATGTCCGGTGTTGGGTCGTCATAGCCGCCATTTGAGCCTGAAGGCTCGCAAGAACCGGATCCTCCTCTGGTGCCGTAGTGGGCATCTTCTCGTCATCTGGGATGGGCAGGATCTCCTCCTGATGTGCCCGGCTGGAGCTAGCGACATGCCTCTCCACAATGGCCACTAGTGGCCTCCTCGGCACGAAGGGGTCTGCCGGAATGTAGAGCTCGGAGAGCTCATCTCCTAGTGGTAGAGGCCGAGGGAGATAGGTGAGGTGACTCCCATCTGCAAGGGAGATCCAAAATAGGTTCTCCCAGTCCCGCCGGAGGAGCTTGCACCTCCTGAGCATCCCCTCAGTGTACAGAGGAGCCTCCAGCCCGTCCTCTAGCTCGGACAAGTCCATCACTTGTGAGGCGATCAAGGAGATCACCCCACCGCCGACAATGTCCCTTGGCTCGTCCCTCCTAATCCGCATCAAAGCGGCAAAGAAAAGGGACGACCAATCCATCACCTTCTCGCTATGTGGAAGGCAGGAGTAGAGCAGTGGGAGGTCCTTGAGGGCGACCTTGTTTTCCTCTTTGTGTCCACATAAGACACTCATGAGGATCTTGGAGATGAGCCTCAAGCTGGGGTGAGTGAGTTTGTTGGAGTACTCACCCCCAACATGGAATTCTGACCCGGTAGTTGCTTGCCAAAACTTACACAGGTCCGGGGTCGGGACTAGATCCCACTAGTTTGCAGAGGGGTTGAGAGTTACCCCAAAGGCCTCTTGTAGATCGGCGAAATCAAGTGTGTATTTCACCTTGTTGAACTTGATGGTGAGGCCAATACACACATGATCTTCCTTCTCCATTGTGAAAGTGGAGATGAACTGTTTGCTGAGCTCGGGATATATTGGAGCACTTTTCTGTAGGAAGTCTCCGAGTCCAACATTCGCCAAAAAAGCTTGCATGCTCTCCAACATGCCTAGTTTCTCCAAAGTAGGATGCAAAAATCGAGTTGCATACACAACTCGATCTTGCACAATCCTGTAACGCTCCTTCTCTGCTTCGGTCATCTTGTATTTCCTTGGTGCTTCCATTCTTGAAGATGATTGAAGTAAAAGATTAGTAATTGATGAAACAGGGAAAAGAAATTGACCTTTCTGATGTGATTTCCGCAGGGGCGGCTGTGTAGGCGCAGGGGCGGGTGCTTGCAAGCGCGGGGGCGGGAGAAGTGCAGAGGCGATTTCTGGGTTGCGATGGAAGTGGTGTTGCTGAGGCCGCTCCGCTGACTTCCTTGGTGGTGTAGTCGTCGCCGACAGTGTAGCTGGAGTGGAATGTTCGAAGTGGGTGGGGATGAAGGTTGTAGGAATGTGAGAGAGTAAGGAGGTAGTAGGAGAGGGTGTTGTGAGGGAGTAAGGTTTGGAGGGTTCGTGTGTTTGGTGAAGAAGGTTGGTGGGTGGTGTGTGGTAGGTGTAGGCATTTTCGAGATCCACTTTTTTTTCTTTTCTGGGTAAACCCGCAGGGGCGGGTGATTGTCGCGCGGGGGCGGTGACAAGGGAGAGGGGTCACGCAGGCTCAGCGCCGGGGGTGGCGCCGAGGATGCGTGTCAAGGATGGCCGCCGGCGTTGGGATGCCATCGCGAGGGCGGTGGCAAGTATGGTGCTAACGCTGGCCCAGCGTCGGGGGTGACGCTAGGCAAGGGTGTCACCGCAGGGGCGGGGACACTGAGCCGTAGTGGCGGTTTCTTGACAGAGGCTCCTCTTCTTATTCCTTTGGGTTGCCTCCCGAGAAGCGCCTTTGTTTTATGTCGTTGGCTCGACGTAAGATTTCAACTTCTCTTGCTGTGCTTCCTCCAACACCATCTCGTCAATCGAATCATTTTTGACTCCTTCAAGGTAAAGCTTTAGCCTTTGTCCGTTCACCTTGAACACCTTGTGCGTTTGAGGATCATAGAGATCCACAACTCCGCGAGGGTATACTTCAGCTACTATGAACGGCCCTGTCCATCTCAAATGCAGCTTACCTGCAAAGAGTTTCAAACGTGACTGAAAGAGAAGTACCTTATTACCTACCTTGAAGTCCTTCCGGAGAATGTTCCGGTCATGCCATGCTTTGGTCTTTTCTTCGTATGTGGTAGCATGGTCATATGCATCTAGCCTTAGTTCTTCCAACTCTTGCAATTGGAGCTTCCGGAATTCTCCTACTTCCTCTATGTTCATGTTGCACTTCTTTACCACCCACCAAGCCTTGTGCTCTAGCTCCACCGGTAGGTGACAAGCTTTTCCAAACACGAGCCTAAAAGGAGACATCCCGATAGGAGTTTTGTAGGCTGTCCGATATGCCCATAAGGCGTCATTTAGCCTTGCACTCCAATCCTTCCGTCCGGGAGAAACTGTCTTTTCTAGGATGGTTTTTATTTCCCGGTTGGACACCTCCGCTTGGCCGTTTTTTTGTGGATGATAAGCAGTTGATACTCTTTGATGGACGTGGTACTTCTTAAGGAGAGCCGTGATCGTCTTGTTGCAGAAATGGGTACCCCTATCACTGATTAAGGCTTTTGGGATTCCAAATCTAGCAAAGATGTTTTCTTTAAAAAAAGCTGCAACTACTTTTGAATAATCAGTTTTGGTGGCCTTTGCTTCCACCCACTTGGAAATATAGTCCACTGCAAGCAAAATATATGTGTTCCCGAATGAAGTAGGAAACGGCCCCATGAAATCAATTCCCCAAATATCGAATATTTCACAAAATATAAGAGAGGATTGGGGCATTTCATGTCTCCTTGAAAGATTTCCTACTCTTTGGCATTTATCACACACTTTGCAAAACGCAAAAGCGTCTCGAAAAATGTGTGGCCAAAAGAAACCGGCATCCAAAACTTTTCTTGCAGTTTTGTTTGCCCCAAAGTGCCCCCCCACATGCTTCAGAATGACATAAAGTTAGGATGGATTGTACCTCATTGTCCGGAATGCAACGTCGGATCACTTGGTCACTACAATGCTTCCAAAGGTAAGGATCGTCCCAAACGTAGTGTTGATCTTCAGCCTTTACCTTCTCTCATTGTGTCTTGGTGAAGTCTGGAGGATACTCCTTCCTGACAATGAAGTTCATAATGTCAGTAAACCAAGGCTTAAAAGATTGGAGCTTAAGACAAACCTCTGTCGATAATTCCGTAAGGGCGCCTAGACTGAGCCGCAGGGGCGGTTGGTGTGAGGCGCGGGGGCGGTTACACAACAGAGAGTTGTGTAAAATGTATCGTCTGGAAAACTTCCAGCTATCTCTCTTCCTTTTCCTGGATCTTCCTCCTCTTGCACTAGCCTGCTCAAATGATCGGCCACCAGGTTCTCAGCCCCCTTCTTGTCCCTTATCTATAGGTTAAATTCATTGAGAAGGAGCACCCATCGGATTAATCGTGGCTTTGTTTCCTTCTTTGCCATGAGGTACCTAAGAGCTGCATAGTCAGTGAAGATAATTACTTTTACCTAAAGTAGGTACTGCCTGAATTTCTCAAGAGCAAAAACCACTGCCAACATTTCCTTCTCGGTGGTAGAGTAATTCCTTTGCGCTCTATTGAGTGTCATAGACGCATAATGGATCATATGGGAAGCCCGTCCGTCTTTTTGTCCTAAGACAGATCCAACGGCGTAGTCACTGGCGTCACACATGATTTGAAAAGGTTTCTCCCAATCCGGGGAACGGATGATTGGTGCGGTGGTAAGACATGCCTTCAAAGTGTCGAAAGCTTTCTTGCAATCCTCATCCACTATGAATGTGACGTCTTTCTTGAGCAAATCACATAGGGGTGACGAGATCTTTGAAAAATCTTTGATGAAACATCGATAGAAACCTGCATGACTAAGAAAAGATCGGATTTCCTGAACATTAGTAGGATAAGGTAAATTTTGAATTACATCAACCTTTGCCCTATCTACTTCTATCCCTTTTGAGGATATTACATGTCCTAGCACAATTCCTTGTTCGACCATGAAATGACATTTTTCCGAATTAAGAACCAAATTGGCCTAAACACATTTTTCAAGAACAAGTTTCAAATGTCCTAAACATGCGTCAAAACTATCTCCATGTACGGTAAAATCATCCATAAAGACTTCAATGAAGTTTTCTATGTATTCGGAGAAAATACTTATCATGCACCGTTGGAAGGTGCCGGGTGCGTTGCAAAGTCCAAATGGCATTCTGCGGTATGCAAAAGTGCCAAATGGGCAAGTGAACGTCGTCTTTTCTTGATCTTCTAGTGCGATGGCTATTTGGAAATAGCCCGAATATCCATCCAGGAAACAGTAGTACTGATGACCTACAAGACGTTCCAACATTTGATCAATAAAAGGTAATGGAAAATGGTCTTTTCGTGTTACCTTGTTGAGCTTGCGGTAGTCAATGCAAACTCTCCATCCGGTTTGTGTTTTGCTTGACCATCTCCCCACATTGATTTTCCACCATGGTAATGCCTCCCTTCTTTGGATCTACTTGGTTTGGGCTAACCCAAGTGCTGACCGAGATAGGAAAGATCATATCCGCTTGGAGGAGCTTCAACACTTCCTTTTTGACCACATCCATCATTGGCGGATTCAACCTCCTTTGAGGTTGCCTAGAGGGTTTTGCTTCGTCCTCAAGTAAAATCCTATGCATGCAAGTCGAAGGGCTTATCCCTTTGATGTCCGCAATGGTTCATCCAAGGGCCGTCTTGTGCTCTTTTAGTACCTTCACCAACTTATCTTCTTGACCGGTAGTCAACTTGTTGGAGATGATCACCGGCAAGGTATTGTGTTTTCCAAGAAAAACGTACTTGAGGTGTGACGGAAGGTCCTTCAATTCTATTTCCGGTGCCTGCACTATGGACGGAACAAGCTTCTCGCTTGGGGTTAGTAAAGTGGGCCCAATGGCCAATTTGGATATAGGTAGCCTTTTATGCCCATCTAGTTGGGCTAGGACTTCCTTCATGATGGATGTTAATATATAATCCGATTCGAAACCATCAATGTCATGCTCAATCATATTTTTCAATTCATCGACATCAAAGTTATCAAAAACATCTTGCAAAAAAGGTTCAACAATGTCAATAGCACATAAAGAATAATCATCACTAGGAAATCTTATTGCATCATAGATGTCAAATTCCACTACTTCTCCATCAAACTCCATGGTTAATTTGCCACTAACATAATCGATTTTGTCCTAGCAGTTTTCATAAATGGCCTACCTAATAGAATGGGTGCAACATGTGAATCATTTTCCATATCCATTACAAAAAAATCAGCAGGAAATATTAGATTGTCTACCATTACTAACACATCTTCAATTATCCCTTTCGGGTACACATTAGATCTATCAGCAAGTTGTACTACAATCCTAGTTTCCATTAATGGCCCAAGGCCAAGTGATTTGTAAATTGAATATGGTAAAACATTGATAGAAGCACCGAGATCAAGCATTGCTTTGTCAAAGCGGGTTTCCCCTATAACACAAGGAATGCTTACCATGCCCGGATCGCTGCATTTTTTGGGCATTCTCCGTTAGAAAACTACCGACACATGCTCACTTACTTGCACTTTCTGTTTCCCCTTTAGCTTATGATTCCTCTTGATAGTGCAAAGTTCCTTCAAAAAACAAGCATACTTAAGAATGCTTTTCACCAACTTAAGGAGGGGAATGTTTACCTCGCATTTGGAGAAAGTCTCAAAGAGGTCCTTGTCCTCAATGATTTTTCTCTCCTTCAAAGCCTCAGGAAAAGGAGCTGGTGGTTTCTCAGAGTACAGTGGCGGAAAGTTAGGCCGGACGTAAGTATCCCTTTCAGCAGAACCTTCTGTTGTGTTTTCCGCAGGGGCGTCAGCTTGTAAGCGCAGGGGCGGCTCAGGGGTTGTCACCGCATGGGCGGGGATATGCAGCCGCAGGGGCGTCGTCTGCTCTGTGCTGGGCGCAGTTGCAGCCACAGGGGCGGCTGTGGGTGCGGTAAAATCGACAAAAGGTTTGCTTTGTGATTCTTTTGCTGGTTTTTGTTGGATCTGCTTCCCAGTCCTTAATGTTAGGGCACTAACATTCTCCTTGGGGTTTATAAACGTCTGGGAAGGCAATCCTCCAGAAAGTCTTGATTCGGTCCTTGAAATGGCTTCTGCCATTTGACTAACCTGTTGTTCAAGGTTATTGATGCTAGATTCTGTTGTTTGGAAATGAGTAGCAAAGTGTTTAGTCAAAACATGCAACATATCTTCAGTTGAGTATTACTTACCTTGACGGGGCTGCTGTTGTTGGTTTTGTTGATCCCTCCAACGAAAGTTCTGTTGGTCACGCCAGTTTGGCATGAAATTCTGTGCATAGGGATCGTTCCTATGCCTTTGCTGCTGTGGTTGTCCATAACCCATTGCGTTCACCTCAGCATCGTCATCCTGGACTTGTGGACACATGTCCGTTGGATGGTATGGGTCCGCACATACTCCACAAGCTTTGAGCTGCTGTGGGGTTCCCATAAGTGTTAGTCTCTTCACCATTTCCTTCAACTCCGCGAGCTCGGTGGAAATCTCGCTCTTCCCGGAACTCACAGCATGAACTCCTTTCTTAGCCGGGGTCCTTCCAAAGTTCCGAGTACCTTCCGCTAGTTCCTGTATCTTTTCCAAAGCAAGCTCAGGAGTAGAGTTAAGAATATTACCTCCGCAAGCCGCATCGACGATCCTCCTTTCATTGTCTAGCAAGCCATTGTACAAGTACAAGACTAGATCTTGAGTTGAATATCCGTGAAAAGGACAGCTAGATCGGAGGCGTGCAAACCTTTCTAAGTACTCGTAGAGAGTTTCATTCGCCTCTTGCTCGATGTTTCTTATAGCTTTCTTCAAGCTATTGGCCTTCTTGGTTGGAAAGTATTTCTCAAAAAACGCCTTGTGAAGGTTCTCCCAAGTGTCGATACTCCCGGATGGAAGGTGGTAATACCAATCATCCGTGGAATCTTTGACTGTGAAGCCGAATGCCCTCATCTTGATTTGTTTTTCGGTAATATTGGCCGGCTTCATGCTCCTACACACGGTATGAAACTTCCCAAGGTGCTTGATGGGGTCTTCACCACTTAGCCCATGGAAGGATGGAAGCAAGTGAATGAGGCCGGGCTTGAGCTCAAAGTTGACTCCTTCCCCTAATGCCGGTATAGTGACCGCAAGAGGGTTTTGAGCCAAGGTGGGTTGTGTAAGTTGACAAAGAGTACGGTCAGCCATCTCTTGTTGAAGTTGTTGTCTTCGTTGCCGGATGTGCGTCCTCTCAATTTCTGGATCAAAAGAAGCAAAGCTGGAGTTAGTAGCACGGGTTTGAACCATAAAAATGGTTCAAACCAATAATCAATAATAACAATAAAACACTAAAACTCCCCGGCAACGGCGCCAAAATTTGACCGAAGGTATTTTTGTGGTCATCTATACCCATCAAAAGTAAATCCCAACTTAGCACCAAAAACAAGTATAGTGGTTAAGTAAGGGTCGAACCCAAGAGAATTAAGGTGTTTTAGATGCAATTATCGATTATAGTAACAAGTAACAAAAGGGGGGGGGTTTGGTTGAATTGATGGCACAAAAACTTATGAAAACGATTAATGGGACAAGTAAGACAATGATGGATGAATCTACACTAGGTTGATTCTAAGCATGCAATTGCTACTTTGGTGAGTTCCTTTTACAAGTTTTCAAGTAATCTCCCGTCTCGATCATATATAAGTGTCGAGCCAACCGACATCAACACAACTTAACATGTTAGTGTTCCGTAAACCTACAAGAACAAATAACAAGTTAGCTTTCAAACAAAGACTAAGGGATATAAAGAGAAGATTAAAACCGTTAAACTTATCTTTGTATTTGTGTTCCTTTTCTTTAAGTAATTACAACCCGTTATTACTTAAAGTTGCTACTAGATTAAAGACCCGAACCCGGAATCTATTAATCCTAGTTGTTTACATGCACTTTAGAACCTAAGGTGATCAATCTCAAGCAATAGTAAACATGCAATTAGACAATGGAGATCAAGGAAACACAAAGCATTACTGAATAAAAACTTATATTAAAAAGAACTTACAACCAAAGTAACAACACAACTTCAAACCAACCCAATGTAGCAAGGGAGTTAGCAACTCATTACAAAGGTAGCAAGATAATCTAAGTGGATAATTTATTTAATGCCATAAAGGTGGTGTAAACAGCCGGAAGTAAGCTTCTGACGTTAAACCGCAGGGGCGACCTTTAGGTCCACAGGGGCAGTGAAGGCAAAAACGCTTGATCTTCTTCATGGCCGTAGGGGCGGCTAAGTGCTTCCGCCGGGGCGGATCTTCAATGCTCTTCAAACGTTTGACCCTTCGACATCCTGTCGTTTTTGATGCCAAGCCGCCCGGGCGTCCCTATGTTAACGCAGGGGCGGTGACACAACCTCTTCGTCTTCCATCTCCCAGGTTGAGGCGCCGGCAGGGGCGCAGTGGAAGGCGCAGGGGAGCTGGTCTTCGTCTCTTCAGAGTAGATCACCGCATGGACGCCGAGGAGTGGCGCAGGGGCGGTGACACACTTCATGGCTGGCGCTGGTAAAGGCATAGAGAGCGCTCCGGTGTAAGGCGTCACCCGCAGGGGCGGTGGCAAGGCTCTGCTGGGGCGGTGAGGCAACAGAAGCTTTGCTTCGTGATCGATCTTCACTCCTAAGTTCTTATAACTCCTTCCTTAGCTTCTTTTAGTCTTCTTCTTTTGGACTAAGGAGTTAGTAGCATAAACCAACACAAATGTAATAAAGAGACTCTAAAAACTATCCTAAATGATAGTGATTCCATCACCTATCAGTGACGCAGGAAAGGAGCCCAAAATACCCTGCTTGGAAGGGAATAGGCTAGGGAGCCGCTGGAAGTGGGCTGAAGGGAGCTGCTGCCACTGGGCCGAGTTCCACTGGGTTGAAGTGTCGGTTGTAGCTGCTGAGACAAGGATCCAACCATACGGAGGGCGGAAAACAAATCTGGCTAGGTGCAGAGGATTGCCGCCGTTGGTGCGGTTCTTGCATTTCCAGCCACACCCGCGGTGGCGAGCATTTCCGTCCGGCTGAGCAGCAGAGGAGGAGTGTTGATTGTCAGCAACAGACTTGACCGGCGCACCGCCGGTGGATGTGTGGAGGGCGGTGGTGTTCGTGCTAGTCGAGTGATGATTTTCCATTCGAGTTTCTTCGAGGATGAGTTGCGAGCGTGCTTTTTGAAACGTCGGTAACGGATCTGATTGTTGAATATAACTCATAGTGGCGTTATACTCAGTTGGAAATCCAGACAAAAGTTAAAGAACTAACTTGTTGTCTATAATTGGAGACTTGACACCCTTGAGTTGATCAGACAATGCCTTCATGTGTTGGTAATAAGCAGAAATGGAAGCAAAAGACACCAATTTGCAGTTGGAAAATTCATGTTCCAGATAGACTGCACGCTTATTATCTTGAAAAATATCCTTCACTCGACCCCAATCTTTGAGAGCGGTGTTATCAAGGTAGAGAACTTGAAGAAGAATGTCCTTAGAGATCGTACTGTAGATCCATTGGAGAATCGTGACATCAACTTGGTTCCATAGATCATCGTCAATGTCTGCAGGGCGGAGAACTTTAGTGTCAATGTGATCCAAGACATTATGCGCCTTGACGGTAACGCGAAAGAGAGTGACCCAGGACACCTATGGCGTGTCATGATCTAGAACAAGAGCGATGTTCTTGATGTTTGAGATCCCAAGAGCAGAATGAAATGATGGTTTCTTCTCCGTATACATTGTGTGTGGGGGAAGAAGAGAAACTAGGGTACGTGATAACATGAATTATTGTCTATATTTCGAA
The DNA here is from genome assembly GCA_033239125.1 of Fagopyrum homotropicum. Taxonomy (NCBI): domain Eukaryota; kingdom Viridiplantae; phylum Streptophyta; class Magnoliopsida; order Caryophyllales; family Polygonaceae; genus Fagopyrum; species Fagopyrum homotropicum. The sequence goes on along the minus strand of BSWB01000005.1, from coordinate 6,579,281 downwards.
TATGGTTTTGGCGTTTTTTCATTATTATTCTGCATGCATGTACATGTATTCTTAGTGTTTATGTCAGTATTCGTTTGCTTTACAAGAATCGAGGTCTACACCACGTTTGATTGTAATTGTAGGGAATATGGCACATTTTGGGTCGAAATGGAGCATAAGGAGCTAAGGAAGCTATGGAGATACATTGTGGAGCATTAGAAAAGACAAGAAGAATGGAAAGAACTATACTGGAAGGATGAAAACAAGATTTAGTTAAAGATATGAAGACATGCACGTAGATCACTGTTGGTTTCGGACCAAAGCACTAATGCATCTCGTCTGATATGGCCCACTAGGCCTGGATCAAGGTCGACGGCTCCTAACCTAAGGAAATAAAATATAATTTGACCTAAAATTCTTCTATAAGAATGGAAGGTGAATGTAAAGGAGAGCAGGCTGGATCTGAGAAAGATCGGAAAATATGGCTAGGAAGACGGCCATTAAAAGGAAGAAGATCGAATGAAGGATTGCTTAGGGTTCAAGGAACCATAGATTGTGAGAATTCTCTAGGGAAGTATTTGTGAGTTTGTTACCATATTTTTGGAACACATTGCTAGATACTATTGTTGGTTTTGTTTGCTTTGATAATTGAGACTTCTTTATTGGTTGTTATTCCTTTTCTTGATATTCTTGATACATACTTTGATTGTTTGATAATGATGATTGTTGGCTAAACATCTTGCGATTCTAGAATGATTAGTTGAAGGTTGTGCTATAGACAATGAAAGAATGAGCCTTTGTTTGAGTGGACCATGAAAGCTTGAGTTAACCCTAAACCGAAGCCCGTCTCGGACTGTTCATTGAGCATCTCGACCGAGATCGATATAGAACAAAACGAGACGAACCATTGTTTTGCCTATCTTGAGTTTAGGTTATAGTTTGCCAAATCCTATCCTTGTTCCACCTTTCCTAGTTTACATGCAAGCCTATAATGAGACTTATCCGGTGATTCCTTTGCTTGTTTACCAATGATGATGAGTGTTAGGTAATAAAGGTTTTCCCTTTATTAGGGTTTGAGTGTGCCTTCATCCTACCTTTGAGAGTTAACCTGAGACTTACCCGGTGATGGTTAGTTCTATACCCTTAGGTGAGTGTGTTGGTTTGAGTACCCTTACCTTAGTTCTGTGAGACTTTCTCGGTGATAGGAGCTTTGGTTTGAGAAAGTGGATAGTGAGGCCTCCCCCGTAATATATCCCACAGTTGAAACACCTTCCCTTAGATATCCTCAGCTTTGTCACGTTATCTTTAGAAATCTTGAGTGGAAACCACAATTGGATACTATAATCTCTAGAATCTGCATTTCCCTATCTTGCTATACATCTTGTCTTTTGCTTTTGATCAGTACAATTGCATGCTTCTGAAGTTAGATCGCTTTGCTGTGATTATTCTCATCGATTCCTTGATATCGACTCCGGAATATAAGCCCTTACTACGATAGATCCGTACATTGCGGGTTTGCTTTTTGTTAGGTCTATTATTCAGGATTTAAATTTAAAGCTTTGTCTACACACACCTTTTTGGAGAAAATAAGTTTTTGGTGCCGTTGCTGGGGAATTGGTCAAGACCAATCCAGTGTACGGTTGTCTAACTTGGAAGCTTCTTGCTTTGCTACTGACTGTTTCATTTGAGTGTTCTTGCAAAACCTTTTCTTAGGTTTATGAGAAGAACTAGAGCTGGTAAAGAAATCGTTTCTTACGATCCTGAACCAGAAAAGACTTACAAGATAAGGTTGAAAGAAGCTAAGAAGATGGCTGCTGCCAATGATGATGGAGTAGAAGATCTTTGAGCGGAGTTGGCCGATGCTCGAGATCAAATAAGACTTCGAGATGAAGCTCTCATGAGAGAGATTGTTAAAACTAATGCTCAACACGAGTGACTTCAGGCCGAAATGGACGAACTAAGAGAATTATTTCGATGAGGGAATGAAGAAAGGGAGAGAAATGCTAGAGTCGTAGTGAATCCACCAGCACCCGTCAATGTGCTACCACCGGCACCTGCTTATGTGCCGCCACCACCACCTCCACCAAGGGTTGAGAGAGTTGATCCGTTTGAGGGTATCCAGCAAATGCTTGGTCAACGGATGGATCCCGTCCAACAAGCACTCCGTCCGGCCGTGAATTTGGGAGATCCGGCTGAAAGAGAGTATGAGTTTAGACCTCAAGTCATTACAATGATTCAACAAAATTGTTTTGGAGGAATCGAGAGAGAATCACCGCACCAACATTTACAAAACTATGAGATTTTGATGGAGACTTTGAGACCTTCTGGATGTAAAAATAACAATTATAAACTACGTGTTTTCTCTTTCTCTTTGAATGATAAAACACTTGCATGGTACCAATCGCTTCCTACCAGAAGAGTTAACACTTGGGAGGAGATGACCGCGGAGTTCCTCACCAAATTCTTTCCGCCATCAAAGACAGCGGAGTTGAGAGCAAAAATAAATGCATTTGTGATGAGGGATGGTGAAAGCCTCTTTAAGTCAAGGGAAAGGTTCAAGGACCTTTTGTTGGATTGCCCACATCATGGGATTCCAAAGATTGATTTACTGGTGATCTACTTCAAAGGTTTGGATGCGGAAACGCAATTCAAACTTCAATCACTCTCAACTAGGACATTCATGGATAAACCGATTGATGAAGCGTGGGATTTTGTTGAAAAACAAGTTCTCACTATTGAGAAGTACTCCCACTGGAGTGTTGATACAGGAGGTCAAGGTCCAAGACCTCAAGAGCTGAACCTTACTTCCGCTAGCATTAATCAAATAAATGCTCTAAACAATGAGATGAAGACTTTGAAGGAGTTATTGGAGACACAGGCTCAAAAACCCAAGGAGCAAGATGTTGGGTATGTTGGGAGAGGAAACTACCAAGGGAATAGGAACAACTACAACAACAACAACAACTACATCAACAACAACAACAACAATAACAAGAGCTACAAAATTGGAGATCCAATCAAAATAATTCCGGTAATACTTATTCCCATGCTGATAATGCTCTAACTCCACCTTCTTCTTCTTCCACTCCATTGAAAAGTCAGGAACCATCATCAAGATCAAGCCAACCCCCAAAGGAAAAATTGGAGGCTATGATCAAGGTGTTGGTAGGAAAGATGAGTGGGTTAGAGAGCACGGTTACTTCGATTTCTAAGGCACAAAAAGCCTTGGAAAATCAAGTATTTACCAAGGCCAGAGAATTTCCTAGAGATCAAGGAAAACTTCCAAGACGTACAGAGAATAACCCAAAGAGCCAAATTATGACAATCACAACAAGGAGTGGTGTGAAGACCATTAACCCACAACCTTGATCGAACGAAGCTGTGAAGCAACCCATCTCAACCGAGGTGATTTCTGGGTCAACCGAGGGAAACACAATAGGGGGTCACCTCGGAAACGACCTCAACCGAAATACTTTAGGGTCAACCGAGGTGAAAGAAATAGAAGAAATTTACATACCTCCACCTGCTTACAAACCTCCACTACTATTCCCGCAGTCTAGAGCGAGAGCACGTCTAGACAACCATTTTGGTAAGTTTCTAGACCTTATGAGTACACTCCATATTAACATACCTTTTATTGATGCAATTATAGGTATGTCCGCTTATGGGAAGTTCTTGAAGGAAATCCTCTCTAACACGAGAAAGCTGGAAGATTTTGGTGAAGTAAAATGTCCTCGAGGTCATCGGAACTCATTAAAATCATGAAGGAGAAAATGCCACCTAAATTAAGAGATCCGAGATGAATTTGCATTCCAATTTGAGAAGGAGAAGTCACATATGATGCATTATGTGATCTAGGAGCGAGTGTGAGCATCATTCCACTTGCATTGTGTGAGAAAGCCGGTTTAGGGAGACCTAAACCAGTGAAGATGACGTTGTACATGGCGGATCGATCAATCACTCAACCCGTAGACGTGTTGGAAGACATCCCAGTAAGGCTAGGTAGGTTTTACATTCCCATAGATTTTGTGGTATTGGACATTCCTGCAGATTATCCAGTTCCAATCATCCTTGGGAGGCCGTTTCTTGCAACTTCTGGTTGCTACGTGAATTGCAAGAATGTCAAGTTTTCTTTCAACACCGGCGAAGAACATGTTGTATTCGTGCTGTCAGCTTTATGAAAGGCCAAGGCCTTGAGGAAGACATTTACATCATATATAACGAAGAGGAATTGCGAGAATTGGTTAGCTCAGTCCTTAGTAACGATCCTCACGAGAATTGGTCAGCTCTGTCTAGATGTTTCTTGTAATACAGATATAAAAGGCTTGGAAACTTTGGAGGAAAACTCAAGGGCTGCCTCCGAGGAAATTGAAGAGGAGACGAATGACTATCTCGACGTGGACTCGGTCTCGACCGAGACGCTTCAAAAGGAATTGAGATACCTGGATCCCCAAACCCTCCTCGTTCAACGATTGTGAGCGTTACGAGCACTAGATCTGACCCTTCCAACACTTTACAAGACAATTCTAGGAAAGCGAAGCCACCACTTCTCAAGATGATAGCAAACGTTGAGAAGATTTACAAAGAACAGACAAAGAAGTGGCAAGAAAAACATATCGCTTGGAAATTATTCAAAGAAGGAGAATTTGTTCTCCTTTTAGATTATCATTCTCACCTCCTCTCCAATAAAATGAAATTAAAATGGACAGGACCTTTTATTATAGAAAAAGTTTTTCCTCATGGTGCAGTTTAAGTATGAGGTAAACAATGTGGAACCTTTAAATTCGACGGACGTAGGCTGAAGAAACATATACCGGAACATCAGGTCGAGGAGATTGCGTCCATGCATATCTCATGAACATACAGAGTTAAGTCCAGCTAGCGACCTTAAAACAAGCGCTTCTTGGGAGGCAACCCAAGGTATTTCTTTCTTTCTTTCTTGCTTTCTAGATTAGATTAGTGTAGTTTGTGCGTTTTGTGTCCATGGTAATAAGAAATAGTTACCACTCAAGGGAAACAAATAGGCAGTGCTCTAGTTCGAGAAACTGGGAAGAAACGAAAACTGGAAGCCATCTTGGGAAAAAGAAGTTCATCTCAACTGAGACACTATCTGGGCCAACCGAGATGAGAACAACAGGGAGTTACCTTGGTTGACCACCTCGATCACTGACAATCATCTCGACCAAGATGTAGCTAAAATTTCACACTTTGGTGTATGACCGCAGATGATGTCCCAGATTTCACTGTCATGCTAGCTGAAAATCACCCCTACATTAGGAGCAAGAAAAAGGGGGATATTTGTGTAGGTGGATTGGTGACACACATTGCCAACGTCATCGGCCTCGTTTCTGCTTGTAATTTGGCCGATGAGGCCAAACTATTAGGATTACATGAGTTCATCACTCTCCGTATCTTGGTTCCTTGAGGGCGTGGTCCACCATATGTGGCCATGCCTTGGGAAACCAAAGCTCCTAGAGGCATCATGTGGACATCCTCGTTTATGGTCTCCGACCCGCACAACTTGCATGATATATGGGATCCCCTCGTTAAGGAGGCGGCGTGACTTGCTGAGATGGAGACAGTTAATGAGGATGACAAGGGAGGCACACCTATGGACACCGGGACAAACACTGCTGGTCTGAGTGCTCCGGTGATTGAGCTCATGGATGATGCGGAAACTGATGATGACCAGCCACGACAGATGCCACCACAACAGTAGACACGCCTCCGTCGCCTCCGTCGTGACCCCGAGGCCCACAATAGGATTGACAACCTTACACGTCAGATGGAGGAGTCTTTCACTGATATGCACGCTTATTTGGATAGACGCCTTGATGCTCAGACTAGAGAAACCAATGCCATGAGGCGCGAGACAGAGGAGAGCCACCACTATCAGCGCCAGATGATGGAGCTGCAGTTCCAACATCTGATGGGATATCCATTCGATCCATCATTGTACCCGTTCTATCCTCCTCCTCTTCCGGACGCATGATCGAGCCTTCCACGGAGCTGCTTCTTTATCTTTTCTTATTTTGCGGATCTGTTTTGACATTGTAACTGTTTTTCTCTAGACTTCTTATACCCATCGGGACAATGTGTCCTAAGTATGGGGTGCTTTGAGATATTTGGTATGTAATAACCGACTTATGTGCTTATGACTATTTCCACTACTTCCATTATGTGCTTAGAGGCTATATTGTACATTACATGCATTGCAACAAGATTTTTGATAGAAAAAAGCTTACAAAAATGATTTGACAAAATTTTTTTGTCTTGACCGAAATGACTTGTGACCAAACGAGGTGACCATAATAGGAGCTTACCTCGGTCCAGTACCTCCTTTTCCATAAATAGCTCGACGGAGATGAGTTTCGAAAACTCCTAAATTTTGAAAATTTTGTGCTTCTAAGCTGGATACGATCCTAATGATGAAAATTGATTGCTGATTAGTTTTTATGATCTTTATGTGTTTGAGGTGATGTCTAATATATCTAAGGTTTGAATACTTTGTTTGAAATTTGAGCATGTTTAGTAATTTGCACTATCCAAATCATGTTGAATTTGAAGGTTGATATTGCGTCATAAGTTCTCTCACATGCTTACTGGAATGATTGAGGCAATTCGTTATTCTTTCTTCCTCTTCTTGATTATGCTTTTAGCCTCTCATTGAAATATGTTTGCCTTCCCTTACCTATCCGAGAATTAGAAAGCAAGAAAGTGAAAAAGCAAGTGAAAGAAGACGTTGAAAGGAGAAGAAGTGTTAGAAAACAATAGGTTTGGGGATATTACTCATGAGGATGATTAACTCGGCACCATTCACATAGCCGGGTGTTTGTGTCTTGCCAAAGTCCGATTGATTGATAGTCCTAACGGGTCATGGTATGTGCATCAAGGTTTGAGGCATCTCGAGAAATTGAGATTAGCTGATCTCCAAGGCTTCAGTTTTATTGTGCACCTCTGTCCATGTTCTCAAAAAGTGAAAAGTAAAGCAAAATGCTAAAAAGAAGCAAGAAAATCTTGTTGATGAAGTGAAGTTCAAAGTTGTGAAATTTTTATCCTTTTCCCGGATTTAGCACCACAATATCCTTTATACATTCCATCCCTAACACGTTTCTTGACCTTTAATTGAAAGCCCTTGAGACCATGAGCATGTTGTTTGACTTTGTGGTTTAAACTGGATTATTCATGATTAATTTTGATGAGTATGATTTGCTACACATTCTATAATCTCAAGTGAAGTATGATTAGCTTTCCTATATCTATGACTTGTTTTGATCATATATGGATTCTTACTAGCTGTGAAGCATTCTCTAAGGGTGATCTATGGGAAGAAGCACACAAGAAAAAGTTTTGAAAGTTTTTTCGCTGAGTTTTAACTAATTATAATTCATTCTATCTTGTGTCTAAGATTTGAACCTTGCTTTGGGATAAGAAAGAGGCAAGTATGGGGTATTTTGATATCATGAATTATTGTCTATATTTCGGATATGGTTTTGGATAAGGAAATAAAATATAATTTGACCTAAAATTCTTCTATAAGAATGGAAGGTGAATGTAAAGGAGAGCAGGCTGGAGCTGAGAAAGATCGAAAAAGACGGCTAGGAAGACGGTCATTGAAAGGAAGAAGATCGAAGGAATGATAACTTAGGGTTCAAGGAACCATAGATTGTGAGAATTCTCTTGGGAAGTATTTGTGCGTTTGTTACTATATTTTTGGAACACATTGGTAGATACTATTGTTGGTTTTATTTGCTTTGATAATTGAGAATTCTTTGTTGGTTGTTATTCCTTTTCTTGATATTCTTGATATATACTTTGATTGTTTGACAATGATGATTGTTGGATAAACATCCTGTGATTCTAGGGTGATTAGTTGAAGGTTTTGGTATAGACAATGAAAGAATGAGCCTTTATTTGAGTGGACCCTGAAAGCTTGAGTTAACCCTAAACCGAAGCCCGTCTCGGACTGTTCATTGAGCATCTCGACCGAGATCGATATAGAACAACACGAGACGAACCACTGTTTTGCCTATCTTGAGTTTAGGTTATAGTTTGCCAAATCCTATCCTTGTTCCACCTTTCCTAGTTTACATGCAAGCCTATGATGAGACTTATCCGGTGATTCCTTTACTTGTTTACCAATGATGATGAGTGTTAGGTAATAAAGGTTTATTCTTTATTAGGGTCTGAGTGTGCCTTCATCCTACCTTTGAAAGTTAACCTGAAACTTACCCGGTGATGGTTAGTTCTGTACCCTTAGGTGAGTGTGTTGGTTTGAGTACCCTTACCTTAGTTCCGTGAGACTTTCCCGGTGATAGGAGCTTTGGTTTGGGAAAGTGGATTAGTGAGACCTCCCCCGTAATCTATCCCATAGTTGAAACACCTTCCCTCAACAATCCTCAGCTTTGTCACGTTATCTTTAGAAATCTTGAGTCGAAACCACAATCGGATACTATGATCTCTAGAATCTTCATTTTCCTATCTTGCTATATATCTTGTCTTTTGTTTTTGATCAGTACTATTGCATGCTTATGAAGTTAGATCGCTTTGTTGTGATTATTCTCACCGATTCCCTGAGATCGACTCCAGAATATAAGCCCTTACTACGATAGATCCGTACACTGCGGGTTTGCTTTTCGTTAGGTCTATTATTCAGGATATAAATTAAAAGCTTTGTCTGAACACACCATTTGGAGCGAATAATACACAACTACCACAGTAGGCCGGCGCCGGCGATGTGAGAGGGAGGCGGAAACGTGAAGAATTGAAGGGAGAATTATGGATCGTAACAAACTGATACCATGTGAGAATGACCCCTTAGGGTTTCCATCGACTAATGGATCATATTAATAGAGTAAACGTATTTACATATTCAATCATGAAGATTAAGGAGATGAAATAAAAATAAAAGGTATTAATGTTTGGTAGGATAAGAATTATTATGGATATGATGAAAATTAATATGAGTGAAATTATTAAAAAGGTACAAAATAAAAGAAATTAATTAGCCACATCACTATCACGTATCGAAGGATTTCTCTACACAACATTAAACTTCTATTCATAAAATCCTCATCTATAAATAAAGCAGAAGCAATAAGATCCATATTAATAAAAAACAATAAAATCTGTATTAGTAAATGGATATCAAAGAGATGTATACGTTATTTAGTATAGGCACAAGTTAACTTGGTATATGTTCTTGATTTCATCAAAGAAACTTAAACGTAAGGAGTAGTTCAAGCTTGACAGAGAATCAAGCGAAAGATGAGAAGGTTCAACCTGAATCCACTTCTTGCTTTTGACATTGAATCAAGACAAACAACCCCTACTTCCTCTTCTTGCTCTTGATAGACATTCACCATGTTTTCTGAAGTTGTTTTTTATTCAGTTAGGAAATGGAAGAAGATATCGATGGTGGCTACGCAAGGGGAAGAGAAAGGTTCATTCTGAATCCACTTCATTTCTTCATCCACAACATGCACTTGCGAGGTCGTTTTCTGATGTTAGTGGCCATTCCAAGTTTTCAACAGCTGACATGACATTGATTCAATGCCCAGAGATTAGAACCAACCTTCTCTTCTTCTTGCTATCATGTGCTTTTTTGAAGAGATTAAATCAAATTTGTTGTGAAGAAAACACAAGCCATCATTATTCCAATTACATAAAACCAAATGTTATTGTCCCTACTTCTGTTGTTTACATACTAGAACAAAGTGCACAAGGTTTTTCAGTTCATTTCTCCTCACATGCTTAATAATGAAGTCAACTGCACACTTTTAAATGCATTCTTGTGATCTATTCAACATCAATGATTGTCTTATTTATTCATTCATCACTAACAAGTAAAGGGTACATCTCAACAACAATTCCTACCATCTAGTATCCTTTTACTAGTAATTCCAATGTCTTAAGAAGCTAGAGATGAAACTGTAAGAATATTTATAATATATATTCTATGTGGCAAATGTGTCTAGGTTTAATGTAAAAAGATGAGTCCAATTTCTAGTTTGTAGTTTTAATATAAAGTCGAAACCGTAATGGATCGGTATCGGTTAAAGACGTTAAAATTACGGGATTAATTATAATCCCTCCTTCCTTTTCTAATAATTAACATATACTTATCTCATTAAATAATTTATATATATATATATATATATATATATATATATATATATATATATATTTGTAAATGACAGTTAGAATGAATGTAGTAAGCGGTTGTTTTCTATCAAAAGAAAACACCAAGTCACAAATGAAGTATGGCACTGGAACTTCCGCAGAAAATTACAGAGCATATTGAAAAGTGATTAGAGATAAGTAAAAAGTTAAGGATTAATCTCATCCATTAGAGATTACTAAAAGCAAAGGATTAAGGAAGGAGAAGACTACTCGCTTACGCTTACGATCGGTTCGAACTCGTTTGATTTGTGATGAAGACTCTCACGGATAAAGGTTAGTCTTCGATTCATATACGGATACATCGGTTGATTCATGTTTAAGTGTAGATCAATTATAGTGTTTGATTTCGAAATGGAATCGTAAATAATCTATCAATTGGTATCAGAGGTTATAGACTTGGATGATTCATCGATCCATTCGAGTTGAATCTGTACGGAGTTATGCTTCATGATAATGTTAAACTGCTATGCTTTCATGTTTAACAGACGATGTTGGTATCGATGTTGCTTCATATTCAAAGCATTCCTTTAACTTTATCTATTATTTTTTTTTTAAGTCTTGGTTATCTTTGAATATGGGTCTGATTAAAGTGGTCAATTTTAGTTTTACTTTGTCATCTAATTTTGATCACGTAAATTGATTCTTTTGTTGTAAAGAGATTTATGATGTTTAATCATGTTATTAATGGAAATTAGTATTAACCACCATTGTTTTAATGTTACTTGGATAAAGCGTATTGTTGGATTGAATGTTGACTTACGTGTATGTATATTACAGTGGTAGAAGAACTTGAGTATGTGTTTTAGGATAATTAAATTTAAATGTTAAAATTATGTATAACTTCTTAGTCACCAAAGTGGCCTAGTTGTATTAAGTTTAACCTTTAAATTTTAGTATATGATCAATTGTTCATGATTAAATAGATGCTATGAAATGATTTGATTGAACAATTGATTTATTGATTATGATTTTAAGAGATCACCCAAAGGTGGCTCATTGAAAATAGTCAATAATATTAAAGAGATTAATCATGGTTCTTAGGTTGAATAGTGTGTATATCCAAAGATAGCATGCTTATTTGATTTATTTATGTCATGATTGTCTATTAAATATATATTTTAGGAATCAGGATCCTCTCCTTATATTAATCACCTAATATCTTCCTAATAAACTAATCTCAACCGTTTAGGAAAATGAATGGTCACGATCTCCTCTCTTAATAACAAGCCCAAATTTCCCACCTCTTTCCCATCTTATTCTTCCATTTTGCAAAAATAATTAATTTTAAAAATCCATTATTTTATAAATATAAGCTAGAAAGTATTAATTGTGATTTTTTAATTAGAATTTTATCTCAAAACATTAATATAGTCCCAAATTTAGATTTATATAATTTATAACTTATTTAAGTTGAAAAAAATACATAATAATATAAACTTTCATAAAATTTAGGAAAACAAACTAACTTATATAAATCTAAATTTGACGGTGACCCTTAGATAAAATTGATGGTCATGACCCTTAGATAAAATTAGGGTAAAATTTTACCCTTAATTTTATCCTTAATGTTTGTACTTTAATATTGCACTCTTATCTATTTCCTTCAAAAATTCTTCCTAATTAATGGTCATTTGTTCATCTTCATTTCTTTTATTACGTTTTTTTAATCTTACTTTCTTCTACATTGTAGCTCTATATAAATGACTAATTTATATAATTACTGTAAGCAATATTAAGTATATTACCCAACTACTTAATCAATAATAATAATAAAATTACTATCAAATTTATATAACGTACAAACTTTTATTAAAAATGTCATATATTTATTATTTAATTTAGTAAAAGTATTAGTTTATATTTTTATTAGAATTTAAATACTGCCATAACTATTAACTTTTTATTTATTTTTTGGTATGAATGAAGGAGATAGTCCTATACCATCACCATATTTATTTGAAAACGCAAGAAAAGGCTATCGATTAATTCTTTTATAAATAAGTTATAGATGATGTAAACTTTCATTTCGTGAAAGTTTATATTACTATGTATTTTTCCAACTTAAATAAGTTATAAATTCTATAAATCAAAATTTGGGATTAATATTAACGTTTTCAGATAAAATTCTAATTAAAAAATCACAATTAATACTTTCTAACTTACATTTATAAATTAATAGGTTTTCTAAAATTAATTATTTTTGCAAAATGTAAGAATAAGATGGGAAAGTGGTGGGAAATTTGGGTTTGTTAGTAAGAGAGGAGATCTTGACCATTAATTATTTTTAAACGGTTGAGATTAGCTTATTAGAAAGATATTAGGCCGTTAATATAAGGAGAGGATCCTAATTCATATTTTAGCATCGATGATTGTGTGTGTGTTTTAAGTATTGCCCAAAGGTTGCTTGAATACATGCTTTAAATTTTACATATATGATTTGAATCTGTATTATAGTCAAAGCACTAATAGGTAAGCGTGTATAAATTATTGCAGCTTCATCAAGTTTCTCTGCATCTGCAAACTCTGTTGTCAAATTCAATGGGAAGAATTATGATGATTGGTCTGAACAAGTCCGATTTACTTTGGGCATTATGTCGTTGGATCTTGCTATACTCATGGATAATCAACCAGCAGCCATTACAGAGGATAGCTCCGAAGCTGAAAAATCTCTTTATGAGGATTGGGAGCGTTCTAACAGGTTGAGTTTGAATCTCATGAGGATGAGTATGGCTGAAAGTATTAAGCCATCAATGCCTAAGACAGAGAATGCAAAGGAATTCTTTCTGAAAGTGAGGGAGTATTCACAGTCGGATTTGGCGGACAAGTCAATTGTAGGAAGCCTCATGAGTGAGCTGACTATGAAAAAGTTTGACTGGTCTCAGCCTATCCATGATCATGTGACGTATATGTCTAATTTGGCAGCAAAGTTAAAGACCTTGGGAATGGATGTTAATGAAACATTCTTGGTCCAATTTATCATTAACTCTCTACCCCTTGAGTTTGGTCAGTTCCAGGTGAACTATAACACCATTAAAGACAAATGGAACTTTCAGGAATTAAAGGCCATGCTTGTTCAAGAGGAAGGGAGATTAAGGAAGATAAAGGATCAAGTTGTCCATTTTACAAGTCATGATGGTGCCAGCAGCAGTAAGGGTAAGTCAGGTAAAAAGGACAGGAGGAACAAGAACCTTTTGAAAGTCAATGAGGGTCATGTTAAGAAGGAAATGAAGTGTTTCTTTTGCAAGAAAACGGGACACTTCAAGAAGGACTGTCCTAGAAGGAAGGTTTGGTTTGAGAAGAAAGGTATACATTATAGTTTTGTTTCCTTTGAATCAAATCTTATAGAAGTGTCTAATAATACTTGGTGGATAGATTCTGGTGCTACTACTCACGTGTCTCATATTAAACAGGGATTCAGTATGATCCGGCCCATAAGAGGAGCTGAATAGTATTTGTTCATGGGAAACAGGATGAAGGCAAAGATAGAGGGCATCGGGACTTACAGATTGATCTTAGGCACTGGTTGTTATATAGATCTCGAAGGATGTCTTTATGTACCTGAATGTGCTAGAAATCTTGTTTCCATTAGTAGATTGGACAACTTAGGTTTTATTATTAAGTTTGGACATGGTGAATTTTCATTGTACAAACATAATATATTTTATGGTAGTGGTACATTGATTGATTCACTTTACAGGTTTAATCTTGATATTAAATTTTCTGAATCTTTGCTTTATGTTGAAGCTAATGTGGGCAGGAAACGTAGTACATCTAATGAAAATTCAGCTTTCTTATGGCATCAAAGATTAGGTCACATATCTAAGGAAAGGTTAATGAGGTTGGTGAAAAATGATATCCTACCTCACTTGGATTTTAATGATTTAGATGTGTGTATAGAATGCATTAAAGGAAAGCAAACTAAACACACTACAAAGAAAGCCGCCACAAGAAGCACTCAACTTCTTGAGTTAATTCACACCGACATTTGTGGTCCTTTTGACGTTCCTTCATGGAGCGGTGAAAAGTATTTCATCACTTTTATTGATGATTTCTCACGTTATGGATATATTTATCTATTGCATGAAAAGTCTCATTCTATAAATGCCTTAGAGGTATTTGTTACTGAGGTGGAAAGACAATTAGATAGAAAAATAAAAGTTGTGAGATCCGATAGAGGTGGAGAATTTTATGGGAAATATAATGAAAATGGACAGTGTCCAGGTCCATTTGCAAAGTTCCTTGAAAATAGAGGCATTTGTGCACAGTATACAATGCCCGGTACACCTCAGCAAAATGGTGTAGCTGAGAGGCGGAACCGTACATTAATTAATATGGTTAGGAGCATGCTAAGTAATTGCTCTTTGCCCTTATCATTGTGGATACACGCATTAAAGACTGCAACATATTTATTGAACCGGGTTCCTAGTAAGGCAGTTCCTAAGACCCCTTATGAACTGTGGACGGGCAGGAAACCTAGTTTGAGACATCTCCGTGTTTGGGGTTGTCCTGCAGAAGTGAGGGTGTATAATCCACATGAAAAGAAGCTTGATCCAAGAACAGTTAGTGGATTCTTCATTGGCTATCCTGATAAGTCAAAGGGGTATAAATTTTATTGCCCTAACCATAGTACAAGAATCATAGAAACTGGCAATGCTAGGTTCATTGAGAATGGTCAAACTAGTGGGAGTGGTTATCCACGAAAAGTGGACATTCAAGAAATTCAGGTTGAAGATCTTTCACATGTGGTTTCTTCTGAGATTGTTGTACCAATTGTCATATCACAGTTACATGACAACTTGGAATAACAAAATGATGTCCAAAATCCATTAGTTGAAAATGAAATAAATGAACCGGTCATAGTACAAGAAGAGACAACTGAACCACGTGAATCATTAAGGCGGTCTATAAGAGAAAGAAGATCTGCCATTC
The DNA here is from genome assembly GCA_033239125.1 of Fagopyrum homotropicum. Lineage (NCBI taxonomy): Eukaryota > Viridiplantae > Streptophyta > Magnoliopsida > Caryophyllales > Polygonaceae > Fagopyrum > Fagopyrum homotropicum. Next base: position 6,564,191 of record BSWB01000005.1, on the reverse strand, counting down.
CAGATGATTATGTGGTTTATTCTCTTGAAAGTGAATGTGACTTAAGCATTGATGAAGATCCAGTTTCATTTAAGAAAGCCATGGGAAGTGACAATTCTGAAAAATGGTTAATTGCCATGAAAGAAGAAATAAAATCGATGAGTGACAACCAAGTATGGGATTTAGTTGAGTTGCCTGAGGGTTCCAAGACAGTTGGGTCCAAGTGGGTCTTTAAGACCAAACGGGACTCCAAGGGCAACATTGAAAGGTATAAGGCTAGATTGGTTGCTAAAGGATACACTAAAAAAGATGGCATTGACTACACAGAGACTTTCGCACCGGTGTCAAAGAAAGACTCTTTGAGAATTGTTTTGGCTTTGGTGGCTCATTATGACCTTGAGCTTCACCAAATGGATGTAAAGACCGCTTTTCTAAATGGAGATTTAGAGGAGGAAGTATATATGGACCAACCTGAAGGGTTCTTGACCACAAACAAAGAACATATGGTGTGTAAGTTGAGAAAATCAATATATGGACTGAAACAAGCTTCCCGACAATGGTATCTTAAGTTTAATGATATCATCACGTCTTATGGTTTTGTAGAGATCACCGTTGATCGGTGTATCTACATAAAGGTCAGTGGGAGTAAATTTGCTATTTTAGTCCTATATGTTGATGATATCTTGCTTGCTGCAAATAACATAGGCATGTTACATGATATAAAGAAATATCTCTCTAAGCACTTTGAAATGAAAGATATGGGTGAGGCATCCTATGTGATTGGAATAGAAATATTTCGGGATAGATCACAAGGATTGTTAGGTTTGTCTCAAAGAGCTTATATCAATAAAGTCTTAGAGAAATATAGAATGGATAAATGCTCTGCAGGGATAGTTCCAATTCAGAAGGGAGATAAGTTTAGTAAACTGCAAGGTCCTAAAAATGAATTGGAACGAAAGGAAATGGAAAATATTCCTTATGCATCAGTAGTTGGGAGTTTGAATTATCTTCAAACATGTACTCGGCCTGACATTAGTTTCGCTGTAGGCATGTTGGGTAGATATCAAAGTAATCCCGGAATGAACCACTGGAAAGCTGTTAAAAAGGTTCTCAAGTACTTGCAAGGCACCAAAGAGCACATGCTTACATATAGGAGATCCGATCATCTAGAGGTCATTGGATATTCAGATTCAGATTTTGCCGGATGTGTGGATAGTAGGAAATCTACGTTCGGATATGTGTTTCAATTAGTGGGAGGAGCTGTTTCATGGAGGTGTGGGAAGCAGTCTATCATTGCTACTTCTACTATAGAGGCTGAGTTTGTGGCATGCTTTGAGGCCACTAACCATGCATTGTGGATGCGGAATTTTATCTCGGGGCTTGGAATTGTTGACAGTATAGCTAGGCCGCTGAGAATTTATTGTGATAACTCTGCAGCCGTGTTCTTTTCGAAGAACGACAAGTACTCTAAGGGTGCTAAGCACATGGAGTTAAAGTACTTGTCAGTTAAAGATGAAGTGAAGAAACATAGAGTGTTTTTTGAGCATATTAGAACGGACATGATGGTTGCAGATCCGTTAACTAAAGGTTTACCACCTAAGGCGTTCAATGGCCATGTAGAACGTATGGGTGTTATAGATAAGACCTTGCTATTATAATTATATTTAGCTCATCATATTATAACACTTTGAATTCACTTATTGATATGTTTCTGCTTTATAATACTTGTCATCATCATCGTACTTGTATACAATTATCGTTTTCTGATGACACGTAATTTGAGATTTATAGTGCATCCCAAATTTAAAGCAATATTGATTTTGGATTGATTTGTGATACTTAGAAGGAATCATGTCGTTCAATGACATGTGACCGCCATGATCCAATCGGTTCCGATTCAATTATAGACTATTGATATTTCATGGACTTATATAAGTTTCCGCATTACAGATATTGAATCATTCGGCTGACACACATGCCAAGTGGGAGAATGTAAGAATATTTATAATATATATTCTATGTGGCAAATGTGTCTAGGTTTAATGTAAAAAGATGAGTCCAATTTCTAGTTTGTAGTTTTAATATAAAGTCGAAACCGTAATGGATCGGTATCGGTTAAAGACGTTAAAATTACGGGATTAATTATAATCCCTCCTTCCTTTCCTAATAATTAACATATACTTATCTCATTAAATAATTTATATATATATATATATATATATATATATATATATATATATTTGTAAATGACAGTTAGAATGAATGTAGTAAGCGGTTGTTTTCTATCAAAAGAAAACACCAAGTCACAAATGAAGTATGGCACTGGAACTTCCGCAGAAAATTACAAAGCATATTGAAAAGTGATTAGAGATAAGTAAAAAGTTAAGGATTAATCTCATCCATTAGAGATTACTAAAAGCAAAGGATTAAGGAAGGAGAAGACTACTCGCTTACGCTTACGATCGGTTCGAACTCGTTTGATTTGTGATGAAGACTCTCACGGATAAAGGTTAGTCTTCGATTCATATACGGATACATCGGTTGATTCATGTTTAAGTCTAGATCAATTATAGTGTTTGATTTCGAAATGGAATCGTAAATAATCTATCAGAAACAACCTAAAATCTACAATAATTTCCGTCAAGAACAATCAAGAAGGCATTATTATAATAAACCTGGAACTTGAGTTGTTATATGGTCCTAATAAGACACAAGTACAATCATTCGTTACTAACAGCGGTGAACTAAACGAGTTGTATAGGGACGAGCCACTCAAATGACAAGAAGAGAGGATAAGAGATGAATAAAAACGAAACAGATGTTCCTGAGCTCAAAATCAAACGACTCACCAGTAAAAGAAGAGAAGGAAACAGATGAGGTGAGAGGAAGACGGCTTACCTTAGGATTTCTGGGATGATGGAGGGTAAAAATGAGAAGTGAAAATCCTTCAATCCCTTAAGCTTGGGGGAAATGGTTGATGATTTTTTGCATAATTTTCATAATCTTAAACCTCTTCAACCACATCTTCATCCTCCTCCCTTTCAATCAAACACCATAAAGAAGTTTTCAGATAAATCTCATATTCTTCAATTACTTCAACCATGATGCCGAATGGACCCATAATGATGAATAATGTTGTTATTTATCACTAGACCATGAAAATGATTGAAAAACTGTAAACTTTTATTTGCTTTATCTGAATGATCTTCATTCCTCTATTGAACATATCCTAAAATTATAAAAAAAATAATTAAACTTTATTATGAAAATTTAAAATTTTATCACCCAATTATTTGGATTTTTTTCCTTCAATAATAAAAAACTAAGAAATAATTTTGAATGTAGGATTAGTTTTAGTTATTTATTTATTTATTTTTATTTTTTTTTACAAGAAACATGTAGCTTAAAACTATGAGTTATTTATTTATTATATTGACTGAGGAGAGTAGTGACAAGATGCGAGTCCGGTTCAACAACAACACGCCTTACATCACTATCCCAGACAATTTCAAGCTCATGTGCAACCCCCTATAGCTCCGCTAAGGTTATAGTATACATGCCAATACTATGAACAAAACCACACTGCTACACCCTCAAAATCCCTAATAAGACCCCTCACAACTACAAGGCAATCACTCGTTAAGTCGTCAACGCTCCATCGGTATTAAGTTTAATCCAACCTGCTTCCGGGGGTCTTCATACCCTTTGTAGCATGACAAGCATGAGCATACTGCAACACATGCTCCACAATAATCCAGTGAACCTCGGACGATCTTGCTGGCGGAATATAAGTAGTGTTGCTCCATTTTCATATTTGTCATATATAACTTGCACAAATCTTTACAACGAATAGTCTCATTTATATAAATAGGAGTAGGAAGATTACATCCCCTAACTTTTGAAAAACATCCCGTTTCTTGCGATGGACATTGCCAAACACCTCGCGGTTCTAAGTTAGTAAACAAAATTAAGAGAATTGAGAGAAATACGTACCTCAAGAGACGTCTCCCAAACTTGCTCCATCATCAGATAAAACTCTTTGTGATTCATCCAAGCCACTTCAAAGCGAAAAGGACGTCTAACATTTCCATTCACCGTAGGAGTAAAGCGAAGGAATAAAGGAGCATGATTTGATAAAAACATGGAAGATGACGCATCGACGCATCCTCTCATAATAACCGAGCATTCTTAGTCATGAATACTTGATCTAGACGTTTAGAAATAACCATATGAGAAAATTTACCATCACTCCAAGTAAAAGAAAGACTTGTAAAACCCATACCAATAAGGCCATGAGTATAACAATCCCACGGAAGATATCAAAATCTTTATGAAGACCACCAACCCCACCTTCTCTTTCATCCTCGGAAAGAATACAATCATACTCACTACCAATAATCAAAGGTTCATCAATCAATGCAAGTTCCTTGTCCAACCGAGGCCATAAGGGTTTTCTACGGGTCATCGTAGGAGGAGCATACACAACCACTAACCTAAAAGTATTCGAAGTAGACACAACACAAGAATAGATAAATCCCTCGTACAAGGAAACAATAGTAACATCAAGCTGCTCCTTGTACCAAAATAACTAGATACCACCTTTGAAACCAAAAACTTCCACCCGAACGCAACCAGTGAAATTCAATCTGTCACACACTCTCCGAGCCTCATCACTCGATATAAGCGGCTCAAAAATGGCCAAAATATCTATCTTATGGTGTTGACAAAGAAAAAGAATAGCGCGTTGAAACCTTTTCTTATGAGCTCCAAACACATTCCATATTAGGCAATTTAAATAAAAGAAGAGGGTGAACCTACTAAACCATGGCATAATGTTTGAGAAGGCAACTCCTCAACACCCAACGTCTCATCCACATCTTGCTCAGCCGGTTGGGCCATAGATGATTCTCTATTTTCCAAATTCTAAATTTGTTACGGGGAGGAATTTGTAACGAAAACACTGCCCCGGGGACACATCCACTATCACCCACCTCCAAACACATGGGAACATCATCCTGCACAACCATGGCATGCCAACCCCACAACATTCTGAGCACCCAAAAGAGGAGTAATAGGTAGCCAAAGTTCCCATTCTTCCTCTTGACCGCCCACAACACCAACATGCCGTTGGCGTTTTTTGGAGACCGTAGTTACGTCCAGGCTATTAGCAAGAACTCCATGGGATGCCTTCCGTCGTGCAAAAGACCTATTCTTGTTTCTATTTTGTCATCGGGCCAGATCACGCGTAACATTCTCGGCATCAATGACCGTCGATGGGGCAACAAAGCACTTCTTTTCTACCTTAGAATCTTGCACATCAATGCCTCGATCCATTCTTGCTTGTTTCCGGGTCAGGTGAGTGATCACCACTAGGTTTAGCAATAGATTGAACCATAGTAGCAGAAGGCAGCACCCTTCCATTCCCTTTATCAAAAGGAGAACGCATTTTTATTTGAGCCTTTGTCACGTCCTTACAGGCCAGAGGAGTCGGCGTCACAACTTTAGGGTTTCTAGTACTCTTCATAGTTGACGTCTCCTTACCCTTAGGCATCCCTCCTTTGCGCACCATTACCAACCAAGGACTGAACTCATTATCCTTAGACTCATCAATCTTTGTAGCTATAAGTTTTGAACTCTGACAAGCCTCTCCCGATGTTGAACCTACAACACTCTGTCAAATTAACAATTTTTATACCATATTTTCGTCCATATTCTATTTTATGTTCCATTCCATATATGCCGTTTCATACGAAAAGCATCCACTTTTTGTATTTCAGTATCCGCCTTGGTTTTTATGTGTTTAAAGCATCAAAAGTGCCAAGATTGCATCCTTTCCGAGGTCGGTGCAGAAGAGAAGGCCAATATGACCAAGGAACTACAACACGGAGTCCGTAAGATTGGAGCAGAAGAGAAAAATTTGAGATTAGGAGTAACAAGCTGGTAACACGTCATCCAAACGGCCATTGGACGGCTGTAGGGTGGCCATTGCTAGGTCGTTTGGCCGGCTGTTTGGCCCGAGACATCGATTCCATAATCTATCCCATGCAACCCATGACAAGGGTGTGAAACGTCCACCAAACAGTGGTAATACAACCGTATGGTGACCGTATGCCTTCCGTTTGGCCGCTGCAATAAGAGCTTCCAAAGTCTTTGAATTCATCTATGAAAAATGTATATTTTGTGTAAACCCTATACTCCAATTTCTTCCCTATATAAACACCCCCAACATTAGGGTTAGATACACTGATTCCTCTTGAATACAGTAGTATTCTATTCCCTCCTTATTCTAACCGTCAGATGTTGTTAATTTTCTTGAACGTTGCTGTGAAAGAACCAAACTCTTGTAAGTTCCGTCCTTTTTTATTTAATATTCGATCTTAGGTTTATATTTTATCATGATTGGCTAAAACTACTCCATGGTCTAATGACTGGATGATCCATATAATGTTTTCGTATATTGTTTGCATATATCTTTGTGCATTGAGGTTTTGAAATTGTTTCTTTTAAAAGTGTTTCACTCTACCTTTTGAAAACCTCGAAGAAAAGTGGCGTTTTTTTAATGGTTTAGATAAAACAAGTGAAGGTCCAAAAGTGAAGTTTGTTTTATTGGATTTATTGAAAGAACTTGGTTTTGAGAGTACTAGTTACTTCGACGATTCCTAATCGTTGTAGAATGTTCCGGTCTTTGAACCATTTTAAACTGAAGGGCCACACGTGAAGGTTCTTCTTGGTCTTTTCCGAATTTCTAAATGCTTAATGTTTTTCCTATACTCGCCGAACCGTTGAATTGAGAGCTACGTGAGTTGGAAAGTACAACCTTGGATTGTCTATGCCTAAGGAAGTTTTAGAATGTTCATGATATATATATATATATATATATATATATATATATATATATATATATATATATATATATATATATTTATAAAAGTTTAAAATGACATCAAGTGAGACCGGAACCGCTTTTATTTAAAAAAAAAACTAAAGGTTAAAAAGTATATGTTATATCAATAAGTTTATACGTGTAAAATAAATATTTTAAAAAAATACACACACAAAACTGAGTTGACTGAAGAAGAGGAAAATAAGTTAAAAAGGTTTTTTCACTTTTGTAAAAGAATTTATTCGAGGCTTCAAGCGTCTCTAGTGGTTCGAGGGGTTGACATAGTGACGAACGACTAGGTTCTTAGGAAGGAGAATGCCTAGATACCGGCCATCGAATCATTATGGATGGGTTATTCATCAACATGGATAACATCAAAAAAAGTGGCAGAGACAAATGGTCACCAACAACACGAATACCGACCACCGACCACCTTGTTGACTTTCCTAAATATATGATTGATGCAAATTTTTATGAGTGAACGACGTGGAGAAGGATATTTCCAATTTTAGTCTTGGTTTCCCAAGGATTTCAAATGCCCAAAACACATTTAATGATGTTGAGATTATCCCCTTCAATTTTAATTTTTTAAATTCCTCGTTATTTGGCTAGTGTTAGTCATTTGATTAGAGCCATAGCCAGCTCCATTTACAAAAATGGTAAGTTGGTGAGTTTTCCAAAATTCATGCATAACACCTTTGCATCATGCTCTCGGATAATAACTTCATGGGTAGTAGTCCATTGTTCAACTTGGGGCCATCAAAGTCAAGTTTTAAAAAATTATAATAGGTTTTTCAAAATTTTATATATATATTTTTGGGAAATTCAGGTTGGTACTCCTGTGGTTTGGGGTTTTCCAAAATTTTTCCAACACTTTTTTATAGTTTGGTTTGTAACACCCCAAATTCTGAGAACTAGAAGCGCTACGGGCTGGGACCGCACAATGGGTCCCGATCCTCAGAGGAGCAACAACACAACAGATCTTACAAAAGACACAAACGAATGAAAACCAAAACTCCAAATAAAACCAAAGGTTTAAACAAAAGAAAATGTAAAAGACTCGTAGCCGAGTTCAAAACAAAGGGAAAAGCTTCAACAGAAACATAAACCCGATCCAATCCTATAATGTACGAGAACCCCGGCTGACCACACCATCCGGATCACTCAACAGCATCCTGAACCTGCTGAACATCTACAACGACGGTATAAACCGTTAGCTAACATTCTAGATACTAGCAACAATGTGAAGGCACAAACACACATAATGTAAAGAAAACACATAGCATGCTTGCACACAACCGATTATTATCTTTAATAAAGTTATCCATTACTAATTCAACTTCTTTTGTCACATGAGAATCTCCCAAAACTCGCCTCCACTTCCATCTACCAATAGGAATAGATCAGTACTATCCGTTACCTACGGGCCTGGGTTGCAAGATCACATTCTAGTCTCCTGTAGAACTAGACAAGCGGTCACCGCCCGGTTATAATACACTTGGCCAATTAAGGTTATAAAGGGTGAATCCTATTCCGGTTATCCGTTATAAACATGATAAATAACACAAACAAGCCATAACACTCAAACCAATATACGGAATGAAGATAAGTAAGTGCAAGGGACTTACCTCACTCGAAGGTAACTCAAAGCTCAACAAACAACTCAAAGACGGTTCAGTTTCCCTCAGGAAAGGAGAAAGGAAAGCCTGTTCACACAAGCATCCCGAATCAGGAATGAAACGGTTGCTAGAAGTATATAACTTCTAGTCTCAATGATCTCTAAGAGATCTCCACAAGTTAAGGGCTCAACCTTAGTCTTATAGCACACTCAAGGGGCAAGGAATAACCATAAGAAACCAGGAAAGGAACGAGGAAGCAAGGAGAGAAGCATCTCACCAAAGACGGGAACTACTGCAGAGGAAACCGCAGGAGCGGCTGGACAAGGCGTAGGGGCGGATGTCCGCGGGGAGGGGATGTGCAGGCGCGGGGGCGGCTGCACGACAGAAGGCGCTGTCGAGGTTTCTCTCGACAGAAACTTCATAGCAAGAGATTCAAAGCTCGAACCTTTGATCCACCTCTTCAAGACTCAACCAAGGGAGCATGTGAACATCAACATATCAACAACGGAACCAACAACAAGGATCAAGACTCAATCTTGATCTTTGGAGAAAAAGAAAAGGGAAGAACGAAGAAGAACGAAACAGAAGAGAAGCAAGGTGCAACATCACATGAACGTGATGGAGAACAAGGGAGGTAGAACTTACACGTTCAGCAAGAACACAGGGGCAAGGCTTCAACACTCTGGGGTTTGAAGCAAACGTAAGCAAGAAACGGGAAAAAGGAGGAAAGACTGAAATATATAGAGACGGGCTGGAAAGATAGATGGAAGGACGTTTAAGGTTAGGAAAAAGATAAGGAAGCAAGCCTATAGATAGAAGATCAGATATTCTATCTACGGAAGGAAGATAAAACGAACAAAAGAAAGATCGGGCGCGATCTATAGTCAGCCGCAGGGGCGGCCTGCCGCAGGGGCGGCCTGCCGCAGGGGTGGCACACTTCACCGCGGGGGCGGTGAAGACAAAAGACTGGGGTCTTACATCAGATCCCCCTAAAAAGAAGTTTCATCCCGAAACTTGCAAAAGCCCAATGATCACAACATCACACAGAAATAGAACTGAACTCATACATTCCCACTCGGGGCACATAACTCAAACGTCACAAAACGCGTACGCAATGCAACAAAGGAAAAACCAAACAAAACGACTATGCTAACGATGCATCCAACTCAGCGTAAAACTCTGGATAGTTCTTCTAGATACTATCCTCTGTCTCCCAAGTCGCCTCATTAGCTTCTCACATCGACCACTAAATCTTCATCATCGGTATGTCCTTCGAACGCAAGCGTCTCGTACTACGTTCCAAGATAGCCACCGGGTGCTCTACGAACGTGTGGTCTGGCTCGATCACTAGGTCCTCGTGACTGACGATGTGTCTCGGGTCTGATATGTACTCCTGTAACTGAGACACATGGAAACTGGGTGAACACCCTCGAGTCTCGGTGGCAAAGCAAGTTTGTATGCTGCCTCTCCAACTCGCTCAAGAATCTCGAACGGTCCAACATATCTGTGGCTCAGCTTTCCCTTGACACCGAAACGTCTGACGCCTCGTGTCGGAGATATTCTAAACCAAACTTGAGCTCCAACTCTGAACTCTAGTGGTTTGCGCCTCTTATCTACATAAGACTTCTGTCGACTTTGTGTTGCTAACATCCGCTCTCAGATCACTGCTACTCGAGCCATGTCGTCCTGTATCTGCTAATGTGCTACACCGCTAGCACTACTCGGCTCGTCCCAACATAACGGTGTACGACATCTCTGTCTGTATAAAGCCTCATAAGGAGCTATCCTAATTGATATGTGCCAACTGTTGTTATATGAGAACTCCACTAAGGGAAGGTGATCTGGCCACACCTGTCCCCAGTCTAACACGCATGCTCTCAACATGTCCTCTATAGTCTAGATGGTCCGCTCGAACTGGACATCGGTTTGAGGATGATAAGATGTCATGAATTGTAGACTCGTACCTAGGGCGGCATGAAACTGCTGTCAAAACCTCGACGTGAACCGTTTGTCTCTGTCAGAGACTATAGTCTTAGGTACTCCATGAAGTCTCACTATTTGTCTAGTGAACTCCTCTGCCAATCGACTCACCGGCCACGTTTCCTTGATCGGAATGAAACGTGCGGTCTTCGCCAGTCGATCTACTATGATCCACATAGCATCAAAACCTCGAGTCGGTCTCAAACCGGTAACAAAATCCATAGAGATGTCTTCCCATTTCCACCAAGGAGCGGGAAGTGGGTGTAGCTCGCCTCCTGGTCTATGATGCTCGATCTTGACCTGCTGATAGGTCACACACTGAGCTACATATCTTGTGACGTCTGGCTTCAGACCTCCCCACCAGAAGGAGCGTCTAATATCCTGATACATCTTACTCGTACCGGGGTGCACTGAGTAAGGTGAAGAGTGAGCCTCCTAAAGGATCCTCTGTCTCAACTCTCGATCTGAAGGCACACAAACACGCTCTTGTCGTCTTAAGATCCCATCAGCAACATCAGCAACCTGTGGCGCTTGTCCTTGAGACATCCGGTCTCGGATCTATGTCAAAGTTGGGCAACTCTCTTGATTATGTCGGATTTCGGCCAATAGATCAGGTACTATCTCCAAGGTGGACAACTGGCTGTCAGAATCCGGGAAGTGGATATCCATCTCTAGCCATACAAGATCTCGTTGTAACTGTGGCCGAGTTGTCAGCCTAGTGATCACCATCTCTCGGGGAGTCTTCCTACTAAGGGCATTTGCTACCACATTAGCTTTCCCCAGGTGGTAGAAGATCTGAAGGTCGAAGTCCATAATCAACTCCAACCATCTTCTAGACGGTTATTTAACTCCCGCTGAGTGAATATGTACTTCTGACTCTTATGGTATGTGAATATCTGACACGTAACCCCGTATAGATAATGTCTCCAAATCTTCAAAGCATGAACCACAACAACCAACTCAAGTTCAAGGGTAGGGTAATTCTCCTCTTACGTCTTCAGCTGTCGAAACGCGTAAGCAATCACCTTACCCCTCTACATCGGAACACATCCCAAGCCCAACTTGGACGCGTCACTGTAAACCACAAAGTCTTCAATGCCCTTTGGCTAAGCTAGGATATGAGCAGAGGTTAACCTCTTCTTCAGCTCCTCAAAGCTCTACAAATGTAACGACCAGAATTTTCATTACGTTTTTGATAGTTTTAGAGGAGTATTAGAAGCCGTGCGCAAGGGCTCATAACCTTGCGGCTTAGTGGGCGCAATTGAGCAGGCCGCAGGTGCAGCTAGGAGTCTTGCAAGGGTGGTGACACGCTAGGGCAGGGTATTAGCATTTTTGCCAACCTCTCGCCTTCCTATCTTTATATCCCGCCTTATTAATGATGGGGGAGTTCATGGCTGATGATCCTTTTGTAAGAGTCTTAGTCTTTGGAGCTTAGGAGTCTTGTTGAGCCTTAGTGAGCCTTGCCTTGATCCAGTCAGCCGCCCCAGCGGGCCAGGATGGCCGCCCCAGCGGCTAGGCGCCCCTGCGGCTCTGTGTTGGTACAGCCGCATTCGTTGACTCTTTGTCTTGTGCTTTGCGGCTGGCTTCTCCTATAAGTTTCCCTATCCTTCAAATGAGAGGTTTATTCACCTCATTCCAACTTCTTCTTCCTATGTACGTTCATCTTCTCCTCTCTTCTACCTTGATCTTCTTTGATCTCTTCTTGTTCTTGTGAGTGAGTTGTTGAGAGTTTGAGTGTGGATTTGGCCTTGGATGATCAGGAGGTTGTTGATGAGTGTTGTTGATGTTGTATTGAGATGGTAGACGTGTTGTGTGCTCCATAGTTTCTGTCTAAGGTTACTGTGGTAAGTTCTTCAGCTTCCATCTTCTTTCTTTCCTCTTCTTGCCTCTTTCCTCTTCTTTCTAGCTTAGGATCAGAAGCTTGTGTGAATCCTTTCCTAGCCTTCCAATGTTCATATAGGTGTATATATGTGTATATGTTGCTGTGGTGTATTGGAGAAGTGGAGAGAGTCGAGAAAGGGATCGAAGAGAAGTCGGGACCAACTGTCTGTATAGTTGGCCGCCCCTACGCCTAGTGTAAGCCGCCCCAGCGCCTAGTGTGAGCCGCCGCTGCGCCTCACTGGGTCAGCCTTGTGTTCCTTGCTTCTGTTGGTGCATACCTTGTTGGTATGTCTTCCTTCCTTCCTTTCCTTTGGCCTTGGCTTAGTTGATAGCTAGACTAGTGTGGTTAGGATGAGTTGTAGGATAGAGATGTGCCTTAGGCACCCGCGTTGATGTTGAGGTTATGTTGTAGGCATATGGGAGCTTGTTTTGATCTTGAGGTTTAGATTGAGGTTGTAGGTTGATTATGGTTATGGAGACGAGTCTCCTAACCCTTGCAGTGTATGATGTTATGTGCCTTGCTATTGTAGGCATTGGTTTCTTCCCCAAGGGGAAGCTGTGATGTGGTATTGGATACGGGTGTATGAGGTAAGTCCATAGGAATTACTTAGCGTTCAATTATGGATTTGTGTGATTGTGATGGTTGTGTGTTCATATGACTGTGCATTTATAACCTAAACTGGACTAGGATGACCATTTATTACATTTAAATGGCCCAAGTGTATTATAACGGGTGGTAACCACCGGTATCCGCTTGCGGGTTAGGAGGAGGTGCCTTGAAGATGATCTCACAAGAGGGTACAAGTGACGATCACCCCCATGCAAAACTCCTGTGTTACGTTAGATGGGACGGGGTTCTTGAGGCTCCTCGTGTTACAAAAGAAGTTTAATTAGTAACGGAATAATGTAATGAAAGGTAATAAATGAATGTGTATGGCATTGCATATATGAAATGTTGATGTGTGTTTGTGCTATTACCTTCATGCTTATTCATTCTTGTAGCTAACGGTGTATACCGTGTTGTAGATGATCTGCAGGTTAGGAAGACTGCAGAGTGAGCTAGGTGGTGTCACCAGCCGAGGACTTCTGTACATTAGGATACGTGGATTGGGATCTTTTGTATAAGATGTTTATGTTTGGTGTTTTGTACTCGGCTTTGTGTTTATAAACACTTTTGATGTATCATATACCGCTTTTATGTATTTGGTTTTCCTCTACTTGTGCCTTGTTGTAAGATCCAATGAACTTGTTGTCAAGCTAGGGTCAGGATCCATTGTGAGATCCTAGCCCAATGTAGCATTTCAAGTCCTATGGATTTGGGGTGTTACAGAGTTGGTATCAGAGCCTTAGGTTGACAACAATAGCACTAGTTATCTGCAATAAAGGTAGAGTGGATAACTAAACAGAACCCACATGGGGTCTGACTTTTTAAAAGATTTTGGTTTTAAAGCGAGTACAGATGTTTTGGGATAGTATGTACAGAAGCCGTCACCCATCTGAGGATCTCGATAGTATATATATATATATATATATATATATATATATATATATATATAGATAGATATCTCTTATGTGATGATGTGTATGCATGTATTATTAAGTATTATATATATATCTATACATATGGATGGCTCGGACTAGAGCTACTGCTGCTGTAGACAGAGGTAGAGGTAGACCACCCTTCCTCCAAGAGGGATAGGACAAGGACCAACTCCTGCTACAGATTCACCAGTGGTGGAGGAGGCTCCTGAGGAGGTTGTTGATAGTGTAGTTCCAGCTACGAGGAGTGGTGGGTCCAGGAGACAGCAGGCCCATCTAGGCTAGTCTGATGGCTCAGACCGTGTCTCTATGGGTGGACTAGAGTTCAGAGAGTATCTCAGGCATTTTGAGGAGGCCATCAAAGCGGGCAGACGAGCCCCGGATCTGCTAGGGCATGAGGGATCATCTGAGAGATCCCATGGAGCTACCCAGGTGCCAGCTATATCGGCACGTGCTGCTGAGGTTGCTCGAGCTGTAGAGGAGATCTGAGGGCCTCAACCAGATACCTGATTGAAGGCATTTCATCAGTAGGGAGTCCCACACTTCTCAGCGGAGATTGGCCTAGAGACTAAGGTGTGGATTGGGCATGTAGACTCAACTTTAGAGTCTATTCGATGCACTGAGGACAGACGGGTAGAGCTAGTACAGTCTCTATTCCGTGACCTGGCACACCAGTGGTGGAGGACAGTTAAAGCACGAGTTACCACCTATGAGTAGATGAGGACTATGCTGAGGGAGCATTTTTGCCCTGCCTCATTGAGGAGGGAGAAGCTGCAAGACTTCGTGGAGGTGGGTTTTGAGGACGTACCCATTACAAACGCTATACGCCGCTTCCAAATTGAGTTGGCATTGCTGGGTCCAACTGCACCATCTGAGGACCAGCATGTGTACCTTTTCGCCCGTCGTCTGAGGGAGAGCACACGCTCATATATGGCGGGATTTTACTGTGACTCATTGGCAGACTATCAGGATCGGGCCTCTACCTATGAGAGAGAGAGAGCTAGCAAGAGGAGGACTTCTCAGACAAGACGGTCTGAGAAGAGGCAGCGTACCGCACCGACTGGTGCAGGAGCATCTGGATACAGGCGAGATCAAACTCAAGGCCACTCGAGTGTTTCAATGTCTGCACAGACAGCTGAGAGGGGTTGGTAGTGTTACAACTGCGGGGCCTATGGGCATATGAGAGCTAATTACCCTAGAGCACCACTGACTTGCTTCTTGTGTGGGAAGCCAGGACATAGAGCTACGTTTTGCCGTCAGGGCAAGGCGTCATCACAACAGGGTTCTTCCCCTGCAGGTGTAGCAGGAGGTAGGCAGAGACCGCCTCAGCATCAAACACAAGGACGGAAGAGAGTCCCAGACACACCTGCTACTCAGGGGACAACTCTAGGACCGAGTAGAGGTAGAGGTAGAGAGGCTGGTACCAATGATGGGCGAGGAGCTCGAGGTAGAGTTTTTGAGCTGAGGAGTGCTGAGTAGCCGCCAACACCAACTGCTACAAGTACCATTATGTTACATGGTTTACCTGTTAGAGTTTTGTTTGATACGAGTGCTACGCATTCATTTATTTCTGCTGCTTGTGTTGAGCGTTTGAGTTTGTCTACCATAGAGGGGGCACCCTTTACTATAGGGTTTCTTGATGGTAGTAGGGTCAGAGGTACCAAGGAGATACGTAGTTGTCCCCTACGCTTAGGGACTCGTGTATTACTTGTTGACTTCTTAGCCATGCCTCTGATGCATGAAGAAGTCATATTAGGTATGGATTGGATGCGTAGACACCGTGTGGTGTTAGATGCAGGTAAAAGAACTGTTACAGTCTCTACCGACTTAGGTCCGATAGAGGTCTTCCGGGGTTGGGACCTTGGGAAGACAAGATCTGTCATCAGTGCAGTACGAGCAGCTAGACTGATTGCACAGGGATGTGATGCCTTCTGGTGCTACGCCATGAAGGATGGAGAGAGTCCAGCTTTGGAGGATATACCAGTGGTTTGTGAGTTTACGGATGTATTTGCAGAGTCATCTAGCTTGCCACCTCAGAGGAGCGTAGATTTTAGCATTGACTTGGAGCCTGGTACGAGACTCATCTCAAAGGCCCCATACCGTATGACACCTATTGAGATGTTGGAGCTAAAGAAGCAACTCGAGGAGTTGGCTGAGAAGGGCTTCATACGCCCTAGCGTTTCACCATGGGGTGCACCTATCCTCTTCGTGCGGAAGAAGGACAGATCGTTGAGACTGTGCATAGATTACAGAGAGCTGAACAAGGTGACCATCAAGAACAGGTATCCACTACCTCGTATTGATGATCTACTTGATCAACTACAGGGAGCGACAGTCTTCTCCCGGATCGACTTGCGTTCAGGATATCACCAGCTGAGGGTGAGAGAGCAGGACGTGCATAGGACGGCATTTCGTACCCGTTATGGACACTACGAGTTTGTAGTAATGCCATTCGGGCTGACGAATGCCCCAACAGTTTTCATGGAGTTGATGAACAGTATCTTCATCGACTTCTTGGATCAGTTTGTGGTGGTCTTCATTGATGACATTCTGGTGTATTCTCGTAGCAGAGAGGAGCATGCTAGGCACTTGAGGACGGTTTTGCAAATTTTGAGAGATAGAGAGTTGTATGCCAAGCTCTCTAAATGTGAGTTCTGGATGTCTGAGGTTGCTTTCCTTGGACATATCGTCTTCGCCGACGGGATTATGGTTGATCCGGCAAAGATCGAGTCTGTTGCTGCATGGACGACACCGACGAACGTCAAGGAAGTGCGTAGCTTTCTTAGCTTAACCGGTTATTATAGACGCTTTGTGGATGGATTTTCTGTGATTGCCCGTCCACTGACGAGTCTTCTGAGGAGGACTACCAGATTTGTATGGACTAACCTGTGCGCTCAGAGTTTTGAGGAGTTGAAGAAGCGTTTGACTTCTGCTCTTATTTTGGCATAGCCAGAGGGTTCTGATGATTTTGTGGCCTAGAGTGATGCATCCAAGCTAGGCTTGGGATGTGTGCTGATGTAGAGAGGCAGAGTGATTGCATATGCGTCTCGACATACCATAAGAGTCTAAAGTACATTTTCACGCAACGGGAATTGAATAACCGCCAACGTCGATGGCTTTAGTTGATCAAGGACTTTGACCTTGAGATTTTGTATCATCATGGCAAGGCGAATGTAGTAGCTGACGCCTTGAGCAGGAAGACGCCTCGAGAGAAGGTGATTGCCAGACTTACTGTACAACCTCAGCTTCAGAGGGATCTAGCCTGGCTAGAGATGGACATCCAGTTTCCTGATAAGAATGCCCAGTTATTTACTTTAGAGGTTCTACCTGGTCTGTTGGATGAGATCCAACAAAAGCAGGGGACCTGCCCGACCTTGACGAGGATTAGAGAGAGGATGTCTCGTGGAGAGGCACCACAGTTCTCTATTGGAGCAGACGGAGTTATGAGGCGCCATGATCGCATTTGTGTACTTGCTGATGCAGAGTTGAGACAACGGATTTTACAGGAGGCTCACTGTACACCTTACTCAGTACACCCTTGTACGAGTAAGATGTATCATGATGTGAGACGCTCATATTGGTGGGGAGGGATGAAGCCCGACGTAGCTAGATTTGTGGCTTAGTGTGCGACTTGTCAGCAGGTCAAGATAGAGCATTTCAGGCCTGGAGGTGAGCTCCATCCACTGCCAGTACCGCAGTGGAAGTGAGAGGACGTCTTCATGGATTTTGTGACTGGGTTGAGGGTCAGTAGGAGCTTGATGCCATCTGGGTGATCGTTGACAAATTGACGAAGATGACACGTTTCATTCCCATCAAAGAGACGTGGCCAGTGAGCAGATTAGCTAAGGAGTACACTAGATAGATAGTGAGACTCCATGGAGTACCGAGGACGATCGTCTCTAATCGTGATGGACGATTTACATCGAGATTCTAGCAGCAGATTCAGACTGCTTTGGGGACGAGTCTACACTTTACGACTGCGTTTCACCCTCAGACAGATGGTCAGTCAGAGAGGACCATCCAGACCTTAGAGGATATGATGCGAGCCTGTGTGTTGGATTGGGGACAGGGATGGTCTGATTACCTCCCACTTGTTGAGTTCTCATACAACAACCGGCATGTGTCTATAGGGATGGCTCCTTATGAGGCACTATATGGACGTAGGTGCCGTACACCTTTATGCTGGGATGAGCCTAGCAGTATCAGTGGGATAGCGCCAGAGCAGATTCAGGATGATATGGCTCGAGTAGCGCTGATTAGAGAGAGGGTGTTGGCTGCACAGAGTCGCCAGAAGTCATATGCAGACAAGAGGCGTCGACCTCTAGAGTTCAGGGTAGGAGCTCATGTCTAGTTGAGATTATCTCCGACGCGAGGCGTCAGACATTTTGGCATAAAGGAGAAGCTGAGTCCCCGATATGTCGGTCCTTTTGAGATATTGGATAGAGTCGGGAGGGCAGCCTACAAATTAGCATTGCCTATGAGGTTAGAGGGTGTTCATCTTGTATTTTATGTGTCTCAATTGAGGGAGTACATACCAGATCCAAAGCACATCATGAGTTATGATGATCTGGTGGTTGAGCCGGACCACACGTTTGTAGAGCACCCCATTGCAGTCCTAGAGCGAGGTGTGAGACACCTGCGTTCGAAGGATATTCCTATGATGAGGATACAGTGGTCTAGGCGAGGACTTGATAAGGCTACCTGGGAGACCGAGGATAGTATCTAGAGGAACTATCCAGAGTTCTATGCCGAGATAGATGCACCAGTAGGATCCACGAGTAGATCTTAGTGCCCTCTTGGTGAGTGCATGTTATATATGTGCTTATGTGATATGTTGTGTTTTTGTGCTAGCTGTGATATGTGCATATAATCTGTTAGATCTTGTTTGCTAGTACGAGATAGGTATAGCTGGAGATGGTTCTTTCCTCCATGCTATGTGTTCGCTCCAAATGGTGTGTGCAAGCTTTAAATTTATAACCCTAGACGTAAGCTTAAAACAAGGATGCGAACCGCAGTGTACGGGTCAATCGTAGTAAAAAGCAAGGAATTTCAGGGGTCGATCACAGGGACTTAGTGAAACAAAGTCCAATTACGGTATGCTTTAGTAATTACTAACCACAAAAGGTAATCAAAACAATCAAAGATGATATAGAAGTCAATAAAGGAAATATGCAATTCTAGGGATTAAAGCATCTAGTTGTGGTTCCAACTCAAGATCTAAAGATAAGCGGACAAAGCTGAGATTTTTGCATAGGGAAGGTGTTTCTAAAGTGGAATAGATCACCGGGTAAGTCTCACTACTCACTAATCCTAAACCGTAACTCCTATTACCGGGTAAGTCTCAAAGAATTAAGATAAAAAACTATAACCTCAAACTAACACACCATCTAAGGGAATAGAATCAACCTTTACCGGGTAAGTCTCAGGCTAACTCACAAAGATGGGATGAAAGCACACTCAAACCCCAATCACCCTTTACCGGCCGAGATGTTCATCGACTGAGCGAGATGCTTAGGGTTAAGGTTAAAGACTCGAACTTTCAGGATCCTACTGGAATCTAAGATTATTCTATTATTGTTTTTCCCACAACCTTCAGCCAATCACCCTAGAATCACACAAAGAGATTAGCCACTCATCAACATGAAAGTATTAATCAAGTATATGGGAAGAAGGTGAATATTTGAACAAGAAGAATTTAATGAAAAGACTTCAATAACTGAATCAAATATCACAACAAAGCGTTCCTTCAACAAGGCAAGACAACAAGGAAGGGAATCTAAGATAATCTTACAAAAACCCTTCAAAAGCTATAAAGCTACAATCTTCCTTCTTCAACCTTCAAAAAGGTTCTTCAAATCTCCCAACTGGAGTATGGCTGCTGCGGTGTATAAACCCTGATCGGTGGTATAGCCAAATATCGATTTGTGGGAAATCCAACCCTTTTTATAGGAAAATTACTCTCCAAAGATAGGATATCTTAAAAATATCTCTTCCCATAAAAATAGGTAAAATATATGATCTAGCATATCTTCTTCCTTCCAGGAGCCAAGCCCAAAAGTATAAGATCTCTTTCCAAAGATAAAAGATCTCAGCCAAGAATAAAATATTCTCGCCGCGTCCCAGGTGTTCGCCTCGGTCGAGTCGACTTCTCTGGATCACCTCGGTCGAGGTGAATCTGTAGTCAACCGAGGTGAGTCACAACTGAATGTGAAATCTCTCAAATCTGGTCCAAAGTGAATCTCTAATCCATGGCTATGCTTCCTGGATGTTTCCTTATGTTCCTGAATGTAGCTCCAATGACTCCATAGCTCCTTTTGCTCCTTTTTGATGCAAAACGTGCCATTTTACCTACGATTGCAACAAAACTAGGTGTAGACCTCGATTCCCGCAAAGGTAGATGAAATGGTAATATAATCACATATTATACATACAAACATGTAGATTATTGAAGATAAAACGTCCAAACAAACCCCAAAATATAGACTATAATTCATGTTATCACTATGGTATGTGTGTTAGGATTAGCTGGAGATGGTTCTTTCCTCCATGCTACCTTTGATGGACATAGTATGAGTGGAGATGGGTTCCTCCACATCGTAGTGTTATGTGTACGTTGTGGCTGGAGATGGCTGCCCCAGCGGATAGGCGCCCCTGCGCCTTGGGCTAGCCGCCCCTGCGGCTCTGTGTTGGTGCAGCCGCATTCGTTGACTCTTTGACTTGTGCTTTGCGGCTGGCTTCTCCTATAAGTTTCCCTATCCTTCAGATGAGAGGTTTCTTCACCTCATTCAAGCTTCTTCTTCCTCTGTACGTTCATCTTCTCCTCTCTTCTTCCTTGATCTTCTTTGATCTCTTCTTGTTCTTGTGAGTGAGTTCTTGAGAGTTTGAGTGTGGTTTTGGCCTTGGATGATTAAGAGGTTGTTGCTGAGTGTTGTTGATGTTGTGTTGAGATGGTAGACATGCTGTGTGCTCCATAGTTGTTGTATAGGGTTGCTGTGGTAATTTCTTCAGCTTCTATCTTCTTTCTTTCCTCTTCTTGCCTCTTTCTAGCTTAGGATCACAAGCTAAGCTTGTGTGGATCCTTTCCTAGCCTTCTGATGTTCATATAGGTGTATATATGTGTATATGTTGTTGTGGTGTGTTGAAGAAGTGGAGAGAGTCGAGAAAGGGGTCGAAGAGAAGTCGGAACCAACTCTCTGCACAGTTGGCCGCCCCTGCGCCTGGTGTGTGAGCCGCCCCTGCGCTTGGTGTGAGCCGCCCTTACGCCTAGTGTGAGCCGCCCTTGCACCTCACTGGGTCAGCCTTGTGTTCCTTGCTTCTGTTGGTGCATACCTTGTTGGTATGTCTTCCTTCCTTCCTTTCCTTTCACTTTGGCTTAGTTGATAGCTAGGCTAGTGTGGTTAGGATGAGTTGTATGATAGAGATGTGCCTTAGGCACCCGCGTTGATGTTGAGGTTATGTTGTAGGCATATGGGAGCTTGTTGTGATCTTGAGGTTTAGATTGAGGTTGTAGGTTGATTATGGTTATGGAGACGAGTCTCCTAACCCTTGTAGTGTATGATGTTGTGTGCCTTGCTATTGCATGCGTTGGTTTCTTCCCCAAGGGGAAGCTGTGACGTGGTATTGGATACGGGTGTATGAGGTAAGTCCATAGGACTTACTTAGCGTTCAGTTATGGATTTATGTGATTGTGATGGTTGTGTGTGTTCATATGATTGTGCATTTATAACCTAAACCGGACTAGAATGACCACTTATTACATTTAAATGGCCCAAGTGTATTATAACGGGCGGTAACCACCGGTCTCCGCTTGCGGGTTAGGAGGAGGTGCCCTGAAGATGATCTCACAGGAGGGGACGAGTGACGATCACCCCCATGCAAAACTCCTGTGTTACGTTGGATGGGACGGGGTTCTTGAGGCTCCTTGTGTTACAAAAGAAGTTGAATTAGTAACGGAATAACGTAATGAAAGATAATAAATGAATGTGTGTGGCATTGCATGTATGAGATGTTGATGTGTGTTTGTGCTATTACCTTCAAGCTTATTCATTGCTGTAGCTAACGGTATGTACCGTGTTGTAGATGATCTGCAGGTTAGGAAGACTGTAGAGTGAGCCAGGTGGTGTGACCAACTGAGGACTTTTGTACATTAGGATGCGTGGGTTGGGATCTTTTGTATCAGATGTTTATGTTTTGTGTTTTGTACTCGGCTTTGTGTTTATAAACACTTTGATGTATCATATACCGCTTTTATGTATTTGGTTTTCCTCTACTTGTGCCTTGTTGTAAGATCCAGGAAACTTGTTGTCAGGCTAGGGTCAGGATCCATTGTGAGATCCTAGTCCAATGTAGCATTCCAAGTCATATGGATTTGGGGTGTTATACCTTTGGCATTCCACTCCTTTATGCAACCACCTTTCCTCTCCCTCTCATTTCCATTCACGTTACTTATTTTCCTCTTCCAAGACATCACCCTCTTGCTCCCTTCTTCTCCATTCTTCTTCTTTCTTGCTCCAACTTCGATCCATCTTCCTTGAGGCCGGGACTATAGTGACGTGACAAGGGTAAGCCTTCTTCTATCTCTTTTTTTCTCTTTCTTTAATTCTTCCTATTTTCATGGCTTGTATGGAAGATCTTCATGGATCTATGCTCAACAATCTATCGTTGTCTTGATTGTATGGTGATGAAGCTAGACCTTGGAGGGAGGCTAGGATCTTGTGTTGGAGGTGGGAAGACATCCATAGCACCAAAGGAGACTCGATGAGGCTGGCTGCACAGTCGAAGAACTCAACAATCGGACGTTCTAGACATCAACCGCAGGGGCGGACCCAGATAGGCGCAGGTGCGGCTCAGTCAGGCGCGGGGGCGGTTTTGCACTAGTGAATCCCGAATCTTCTCCTTTCTTCTCCACCTTCCGTTCCTTAAATTTGATCTATTTTAGAGGCATGCTAGGCTGGCTTAGGGTAGTTGAACTGGAATGCAATATAGTGGCTGGACCCTTAGAGGCCTTGTGTGAGTTGTGTACGTCTCGATGGTGGCATGTTGTTGTGTTCGATTAGAGCCTTATGGGAGAAATCCTTGTGTGAGGTTTTTATGTTCAGAGTTGGAAAGGTTGTGGATTGAGAGTGTAGCCATCTTGTATTAGGTTTTGGTGAGGAGGTTGAGCCTAGAAGTCTAAAGACTTCTAGTGGACTAGAGTGTGGTTTGATTCGTGTGCCTTGTCTTGAACAGGCGTTGCGTGTTTTACTAAGGGAGCTTGAGAGTGTGGTGATCGGTTGCGCTTGGAGACTGGTAAGTCCACGGACTTACTTAGCTGGCTACTTGTATGAGTGTAATGTGTAGGAGTGGTGTTTGTTAGTTATGATAAACAACGAAACCAGATTACGCCGACTTAATTATATTAAGTAATTGACCCAAGTGTATGATAACAGGTCGTGACATCACTGCTTAGCTCTTGCGAGAGCTAGGAGGTTCCCTGCGACCAGCCCAGGCAGGTAGACGGTCAGATGCATTAGCATCATTCCTCGTTGGTAAACGGGGACAGGGCGAGGTTTGGGAATCTCTCGTGTCACAAAATAAGTATCATTAGTAACGGCTTATCACCTAACTGAAGATAATAAACGGACTTGAGTGTGCATGTTGATTCTATATGTTGTGTGTGTATGTGCTTTTACCTTTATGCTTATGCGTAGAATGTTAGCTAACGGTATTATACCGCCTTGTAGATGCCTTGCAGGTTAAGGAGGTAGTCGAGTGATCCGGCGGTAGTAGGCAGCTGGGGTTCCGTGCATTATAGGACAAAATTGGTTATCTTATTTTATGACTTTGAGACTTATGTTTTATTTTCAGATTTGAGAAACTCGGCTGGATTGTTTTGAGATTGTATTTCGTTTTCGCTCATGCATTAAAACTATGATGTTTTGCCTTTTAATTTGTGTCGTGTTGTAAGGTCCGATGAAGTTGTTGCCACGCTAAGGGCCAAGACCCATTGTAAGGTCCCAGTTCGTAGCATTCTGAGTCCTCCAGGATTTGGGGTGTTACAATATGGTATCAGAGCCCTAGGTTGGCAACAACGGCACTCGCTATCTTCAAAAAAGCCGAATAAACAAACAAACGGAAACCGTAAGGGTTCCAAACTTTTAAAATGAATTTTGTTTTCAAAACCATGAGCATAATCGGGTTGGGATAGAATGTACGGACCACCACTACCTCCGCGGAACTCGACGACATAGTTCATTGGATTTTGTTATAGCATATTTTTTGTTAGTTAAGCTTTGACCTTTAGAATTGACTAGAAGTAATAAGTTAGTTATGTCTTTATTAGCAAATATTGTAGTCTTATATCGATCATATCTCTACCATGGCACGCACGAGAGCGACAACTTGTGTTGGACGAGGAGAGGGCCGACCTCCCGTTCCTCCAAGAGCTTTGAGACGGGGACGTGTGGGTAGGCTTCCAAGAGGCCGAGGTCGGGGACGTGCTTCCGTTGTAGATCCGCTACGAATGTTCCTGCTGAAGAGGTGGTTGAGAGTATTGTGTCCGAGGTTAGGGATGGGACCGCTGCTAGGTCCGGAGTATGGAGTGCAGAGCCTACTGATTCTGGCCATGTGTCGATTGGAATATCGGAGTATAAAGAGTATGTCCAGCAAGTGCAAGAGGCGTACAGGACCGGGGCACCACCTCCAGCACCGCCGGTGCCAGCTAGGATGGCAAAGGTCTCTCAGAGGGTGACCCGGGTGGTAGTCCCACCAGTGGTAGCTGCACCAGTGAGAGTCGTTGAGGATGATCGAGTGAGAGACGAGGTGAGGACACCGAGGCCTGATTGTTGGTTGAAGACTTTCAAACAGCAGCGAGTTCCCACGTTCGACGGGAACGTTGGAATTGAGGTGGAGCATTGAATTAGTCATGTGGAGTCCGCATAGGAGGCGATCCGCTGTTAGAGGGTCGTAAGGTGGAGCTAGTTCAGACCTTGTTTAGAGACCAAGCATAGTTCTGGTGGAGGACCGTGTGGGGCAGAGTGTCCAATTTTGAGCATAGCTTGTGAGTTCGAGGATATCTTTGGTGAGCCACCTGGCCTACCGCAGATGAGGAGTATAGACTTTGGGATTGAGTTAGAGCCTGACACGAGGCCGATCTCCAAGGATCCATACCGCATGGAACTGGTCGAGATGCTTGAGCTCAAGAACCAACTCGAGGACTTAGCAGAGAGGGGATTTATCCTCCCCAGTGTGTCTCCCTAGGGTGCACCAATCCTCTTTGTCAGGAAGAAGGATAAATCTATGAGGCTCTGTATCGACTACCGAGAGTTGAACAAAGTCACCGTCAAGAACAAGTATCTGTTATCGTGTATTGATGATTTGATGGATCAGTTGCAGGGCGTCACCGTCTTTTCGCGTATCGACCTGAGGTCAGAGTACCACCAACTGAGAGTGCGAGAGGAGGACGTGCCGAAGACAGCATTTCGGACCCGATACGGTCGTTATGAGTTTGTGGTGATGCCTTTCGGGCTCACAAATGCTCTTGTTGTCTTCATGGAGTTGATGAATGACATCTTCATCGACTTCTTAGACCAGTTTGTTGTAGTTTTCATTGACCATATTTTAGTATACTCCCGGAGTTGGGAGGAGCACGTCGGACACTTGAGGACGGTGTTGTGGGTCTTACAGGACAAAGAGCTTTATGTTAAGCTCTCTAAGTGTGAGTTCTGGATGCCAAAGATTGCATTCTTTGGCCACATTGTCTCCGCCGAGGGTGTCAAGGTGGGATAGAGTCAGTTGCATCATGGCCGAAATGCCGTCTTGGTTGTGTCCTGCTCTCTCACCCTCAGCTGGTGATATCCGGATCTCAGATCGATCCTCGAAAACATTGAAGCTCCATGCAACTGATTCAAAAGATTGTCGATACGGGCTAATGGATACTTGTTCTTGATCGTCACCTTGTTCAGCTCTCAGTAGTCGATACATAACCTCATTGACCCGTCTTTCTTCCTGACTAAGAGAACTGGTAAGCCCCAAGGATATACACTAGGATGGATAAAGCCCTTCTCTGCTAACTCCTCGAGCTGCTTCTTCAACTCAAGCATCTCGATAGGCGCCATATGATAAGGAGCCTTAGAGATCGGTCTCGTACCGGGCTTTAGCTCAATGTCAAAGTCTACACTCCTTAGTGGAGGTAAACTTGATGGCTCTCCAAAGACGTTAGCAAACTCGTAAGCTACTGGAATCTTTTCCTAAGCCGGACCCGCACTATCTTTCATGGCATAGCACCAAAAAGCCTCACAACCCTGACTGATAAGCCTCACAGCTGTCACTGCACTGATCACTGTAACAGTCTTCCTGAGATCCCATCCTCGGAAGATCTCAACATGGCCTGCATCTGTAGTTATCGTCACTGTCCTCTTGCCGATGTCTAGAACTACTCGATGTCGATCCATCAAATCCATACCCAGAATAACTTCTTCATGTACTAAGTACATGACGAAAAAGTCAACTGGCCAATTGCGACCTCTCAATCTAATAGGGCAATTGCGAACCTCTCGTGTACCTCGAATCTTACCCCCATCGGGTAATCCTATAAAGTAGGGTCTACCTTCTGCGGTAACTAAGGTCAATCTATCTACACATCCATCAGATATAAAAGAATGCGTAGCACCGGTATCGAAAAGAACTCTGACAGAAAAACCATTAATATGAATGGTACCTGTGGCTGCTGGCGCTGTCGGCTCTACAACACTCCTTAGCTCATACACGCTAGTTGGTGCATCTCTGGTGTTTGCAGATCCACCAACACGTCCTCTACCTCTCCCCTGTCCCAGGGTGGAACCCTGAGGAGCAGTAGAACCAAAAACTCTCTACTGCTGCTGTTGATATTGAGATCTCTACCCGCCTCCAACAACACTGGCAGGTGAAGAACCCTGTTGGGATAAAGCCTTGCCCTGGCGGCAAAAGGCATCTCTGTGTCCGGGCTTGCCACAAGAAAAGAAAGTCACTGCTGGCTTCTTACAATCAGCTCGGATATGTCCTGCACCTCCGAAGTTATGATAATGCCGTCCTTTGTCAGAACTCTGCTGGAAACAAGAACGTCCCAGCGTTTGACTACGCCCAAAACCAGCTGCTCCAGCTCCAACACTAGCTGATTCAGTCTTTTGTCTCTTCTCAGGACCTCTTGTCTGAGAAGCTCTCCTCAGACCCGGTCAGTCTCTCTCATAAGCAGAAGCTCTATCATGATAGTCCGTCAAAGAATCACAACGGAAACCAGCAAGATAAGAGCGTGTAAACTCTCTCAACCTCCGAGAGAAAAGGTAAACATGCTGATCCTCAGGTGGTGTAGACGGACCCAACAAAGACAACTCATCCTAAAACTTGTTGATGATCTCAACAATAGGCAAATACTCGAATCCAGCCTCAAGGAAATCTTGAAGATAGTCTCTCCTCATAACTGCAGGGTAGTAGCGATCTCTAATCACTGTCTTCATCTACTCATAACTAGTGACCTTACTGCAAACGGTCCTCCACAAAGAATGAACCCGATCCTTCAGTAGCGTTTGTGCTATGTTGACTCGACGTCCATCTCGGCAACCGATAGCCTCCTTAGCAGAATCCAGCTGTCCAAGCCATAACTCAACCTCCAATCCAGCAGTCGGCGCTCTGACAACCTTTGCAACTCTAGCAGGCGGGGCAACAACGTGTGAAACTCTCTGCAAAATCTCAGCTGATCTTGCAGGAACTGGCAGCACTAGTGCTGGTCCTCCAGTCCTGATAGCCTCATCAACTCTCTGCACATAGTTGCGATATGCAGAAGCTCTGATAGACTCTTGTGCGGACTTTGTCGATGGCGTCCTATGTGCTCCGGACCTAGCAGCGGTCCTGTTCCTAGCCTCAGGAACAACACTCTCAGGAACCTCCTTAGCAAACGCCTCAGCGATAGGCGGATCAGCAACTGGGGCCTGGCCCCGACCTGTAGCTAGTGGAGGTCTTCTTGCACGTCCTCGTCCACGGACGGAAGGTGGAAGTGGTGGTCCACCCCTTCCTCGCTCCATAGCAGTAGTAGCTCTGATGCGTGCCATCTACTATAAGGATAGATATATAAGACTATATATAGGTATAAGGCCACGCTACAACTAAAGCACAAATCCAAGAAAAAGAACATATAAAGGCCAACATATAAGAAACTACACTGCTGAGATCCGCGGAGGTAGTGGTGGTCACCCGTACATCTAACCCAAACCGACAAGTTTAAAACAAAACCCCCTTTTGAAAACGTTAGACCCCTTGCGGGTTCTATTTTTTTATCCATCCGACCTTTAGAAGATTTCGAGTGCTATTGTTGCCAACCTAGAGCTCTGATACCATATTGTAACACCCCGAGTTCTGAGAACTCAAAGTGCTACGGGCTAGGACCGCACAATGGGTCCCGACCCTCGGAGGAGGAACAACACAACAGATCTTACAACAAGGCACATACGAATGAAAACCAAAACTCCAAATAAAACCAAAGGTTTAAACAAAAGAAAACGTAAGAGACTCGCAGCCGAGTTCAAAACAAAAGGGAAAAGCAACACCAGAAATATAATCCCGATCCCGTCCTATAATGTACGGGAACCCCGGATGACCTCACCATCCGGATCACTCAGCAGCATCCTGAACCTACTGAACATCTACAACAACGGTATAAACCATTAGCTAACATTCTAGATACTAGCAAGAGCGTGAATATCCGGAAAATTTTATTTCCGATGAGTCCAAGTCAAACCGATCTCTTTCGATCGGTTGACTTTCCTAATCCTACTTAAGGTTTACTAAAACAAGTTCTATCATTTTATGTACTCTTTTAGTCATATAATATGATGAATTTCTAAACCCAAATCCATCAAACCCTAGTTTATAACATGACTTGTCTTTGACAAGGTCATGATGTCCTAGTGACGAGATCAAGACGAGTCCAAGACGAGGTCAAGACGAGACCATGACGAGTTATGACGAGACCATGACAAATTCGTGACAAGGCCATGCATGGACTTGACAAAGACATGATGAGTTTTGACAACTCAACCCACCTTTGTTTTTACAACTTCAACCCATCTCTTGTGCCTACCTTGTCCAGCCCATGGCTTTGTCCCTTACTGGCGGATTGGAGCAGCCCAAGAAGCCAGCCAGAAGCAGCCCAACAGTGAAGCGTTGCAGCCGTTCAACCTTACCCTTGCAAACCCTTTCTTTCTCTCTCCCACGTAAATCGTCTCCTCTCTTCTAGCCCTAGCCTCCTCCAGCCCTCGCACGCCACCGGAACCCTAGCCCTCCAACCATCAGTGCTGCTGGTCGTCTCCACCCTACCGTCGCCTTCAAACCGCAGCCTTGGATGGTGCCGACAAAGCCCTCCCAATGCCAACAAGGAAGCAATATTGCTGCTGCTAGTTGTGTCAGCCGGAGACAGTGGCTTCATCTGTCGGGCGAGCATGACCTCCTGCTCGATGTGCCGTCGAGATCAGCAACATGGACCGCCTCCCTCGCGACCTACAGGCGACAACAGCACCAGGACGAGCCCCTTCGCCTCCAACCTCACAGCCGCAACATCTCTACGACAACAAGATACCTCGTTGGTGCACCTTGCCCTAGCCGTAGGTGTGGCTAGGTACCCAGAACCGCTGGTGCGGTGGGCTCGAGCCGCAGGTGTGGTGGTTCTAGAGCCGCAGGTGCGTGTATCATATCCCGCACGTGCGCCCCTCTGACAGCAGTGATCCCTCCTTCGTTCTTGTGCACGTGAGCGTGTCGGGTCTTGATTGCCGGTAAGGACCTCACTTCAACTTGTTGCATTACCCTCTCTTTATACATGCTGATTAGAACTCCGTTGGGATCTTAGAACAGTTCATAACAGCCCTAGAAGACGGTTTGAAGAGCTGATGCGTTTACTGAGTTTCGGAAGTGAGGAGCAATCAACTTCGGGTCCAGATTTGGGTAAGTTAGACTCTTCCTTCATTGCTGAATTTCGGATATGTTATAGTTGATATTGTATTGTATAACATACTAAAATTTTAGAGGAATCCGAGCTATGGTTTGAGAGTTATAGTGTCCCAAAGTTGGTTCCTCACGCAGTTTTGTAATTGTGCTGAGTGTTGAGAAAAAAACTGCTTGTGATGCAGTTTTGTGAGATAGGTTTGAATAGGTTATTGACATCTGTTGGACTTGAATTTTGGATCTGTAATAGTTAGGATTATACACTAGAATATATCAAAATTTTAGAGGATTTCATCAGAAGGTTTAGTAGATATGATTTTTCGAAGTTGAGGCTGTAAGCAGTTTTCTGGTTGTTGCTGAAAAGTGCTGGAAATATTTTGTGTTGTGTAGTCATTTTTGAACTTAAGTTTAGAGACCTTAAAAAAATTATCCACCGTTCAAGTTTTAATATGATATAGATGGATATGTATATTGTGATGTATTAGAAGTGGAGACCAATCCAACGGTCGGATCTGGATCTATAGGAGCTCAAAGTCGACAGTATGTGTAATTTGTGAAAAGACTCATAATTTGGCTAAGTATAGAATTCCTGGATTTTGTATCCAACATTGGAAATTTTTGTAGAAGTGATGGTTGAACAGTTTTAAAAAATTCTTGCTCCTAAGAGTTGATGGGACATCATAGATGGTATAGAGAATTATTTCGGAATTTTTATAAGTTTATTCGAATTTCATATTTGAAGCCAAAGTTGGACCCTAGTGACCTTTTTAGAAGGTTAAAGAAAATATGTAATGTTCTAGTCGTGATCTAAACTCAACTTTAAGAGTTAGAATATGATAGTTAGTCTCAAGTAAGAATTTAAGTACATAGTACGAGATTTTTAGAAGATTCGGGACCAAGGGCAAAATGGTCATTTTACCTTAGACGTGTATTTTAGTATATTTCTCTTCCGATAGGATCTTATATCTTAGAAGTCTTAGACTTCTAAGTATATTGGATATGTGTTGATCCACTTGCCTCCTTTGACAGACAACTGAGTTATACACTTACAGATTGAGTTGTGATTAAGAGAGTCGAGATCTGATTCAGGTAAGTCCACGGACTTACTTAGCTGGCTTCTTGTATGAGTGTAATGTGAATGAGTGGTGTTTGTTAGTTATGATAAACAACGAAACCGGATTGCGCCGACTTTATTATTTACGTAACTGACCCAAGTGTATGATAACGGGTCGTGACATCATCTGCCTTGCTCTTGCGAGAGTCTAGGAGGTTCCCTGTGACCAGCCGAGTCAAATAGACGGTCAGATGCATTAGTACCATTCCTCGTTGGTAAACGGGGACAGGGGCGAGGTTTGGGAATCCCTCGTGTCACAAAATAAGTATCATTAGTAATGACATATCAACTAATTAAAGATAATAAAAGGATTGAGTGTTGCATGTTGATTGTGTATGTTGTGTGTTTGTTCTTTTACCTTTATATTTATGCATAGAATATTAGCTAACGGTTTTATACGGCTTGTAGATGCCTTGCAGGTTATGACAGTTATAGAGAGATCCGGAGGGAATGGTTAGCCGGGTCCACGTACTCATTTTAGTTGGGGACGGGGATGTCTTCTGTTCTTCATATGCATCGTTTTAATACCTTTGTTTTTTAAGGCTTGATACATATTCTTTATGTATATAGTGTTTAAAGTTTTCAAATGTTTTAAATACTTTTCTGCCCTGTTGTAAGATCCTAGTGAAATTGTTGTCAAACTAAGGTCGGGACCCATTGTGAGGTCCTAACCAGTAGCTCCCCGAGTTCTCAGAATTTGGGGTGTTACATGAAGGCACAAACACATATAAGGTAAAGAAAACACATAGCATGCTTGCACACAACCGGTTATTATCTTTATTAAAGTTATCCATTACTAATTCAACTTCTTTTGTCACACGATAATCTCCCGAAACCCGCCTCCGCTTCCGTCTACCAATAGGAATAGATCAGTACTATCCGTTACCTACGGGCCTGGGTTGCAAGAGCACATTCTAGTCTCCTGTAGAACTAGACAAGTGGTCACCGCACGGTTATAATACACTTGGGACAATTAAGGTTATAAAGGGTGAATCCTATTCCGGTTATCCGTTATTGTTACGCTAAGATCGTGTGATGTGCACGCAATAAGCTTTAAATTTATATTCTCGTTATATTTCTCCTAACTCCTAGCGAACCCGCAGTGTACGGGACGTTTGTAGTAGGAATAGTATTCCGAGGTCGAACACAAAGACTAAGGTGAGATTGATTCAATTAGTGATTAAGTTTAGTGAAGATCTAGGTGAAGAAAAAGGAAAGGAAATAAAGAAATGAAAATCTAAATATTTTTTGTGGGTTTTTAGGTGATCAATCAAGGATCACAAATCATGCAAATGAACAAATCAACTATGCTAATAAATCAACTCAAACAAACAAGCTAAAACGAGATATAGATCAAGGAGAGAAAAGCGGATTCTAGGGGTTGGAAATTCCTGTTATGGCGTAGGACTCAAGCTACCTAATCATTCCTTGGATTAACTATGATATGTTGGAATTTAGTGTTTTTAGATTGGGATCAATCACCGAGTAGGTCTCATGGTCACTAGTCCGTCCCTAAGGTCTCATTACCGGGTAAGTCTCTAAGAACCTAAGGGATGGAATTCTACACAAACCGGATTGTCACCTAGGGATCTAACCTATCCTCACCGGGTAAGTCTCGAAAGAGTTAGTCCTAAACAACTATCCTAGCACACTTAGTCCAATGGCGGCTTATGAGGCTCACCACTACCCAGGGTTTGTCATCTTTGAATTCTAAGAGTAAGAATCACCGGGTAAGTCTCTTCTAACACTTAGTTGCTAACACTAGGTCTCCCTAGGGTAGATTTAACTCAACAAACACTTAGGATTTCAACATTCTAACAATCTAAAGCTAGATCCATCGAACCAGGGAGAAACACGGTTTGTTCTATCAAGTCCACGACCGTGATTTATCAAGAACAATCCGTGGACTTCAACAGAGTCTACGTCCAAGCAAGTGAGTCATCCAAGGGCTAATCTAAGTCCATCCTATCATAGTCCTAGCCATAACCATTCTTTCCTTACCCTAGAATCACATCTATTTAGCCTACAACATTCATCATAGCAATCAAAATCATCAAACATAAAATCATGGCTTCCATTTGCAAGATAATGAAGAGAAAGGGATGAATAAGTGAAGTAAACAAAACCAAGCTGAAAATGGAATTAGAATAACTCACAACCCTTCTTAAAGAAGGTTCAAATGGTTCATACAACTCTAGGAATCGATTCCGAAATTCTTCACTACAAAGCTATCAAAATCTATCAAGGGTGTGCTCTTCTTCTTCTCCAATGAAGCTCTTCTCCAATGGTAGCTTTCTTCTACCTTCTCCTCCAAAGAATCTTCTTGTTGAGAGTATGGTTGTGTGTGTAGAGTGATGGGTGAATCCCCAATGAAAAGATGCTAGATGGAACATCTTCTCAGCCAATGCAGGACCACTTTTATACTACAACTTTGCAAGAGCTGGCCAAGAGATCGTGGCACAGCTGTCACGAAAACCTGGCAAAATCCACGGATGGTTCCACGGCCGTGGACTTCCAGTGAACCGTGATTTGGACCTTCAGCTTTGCCTTTGATCATTAAGCTTCGATTTGGTGCATGGCTTGTGTTGGCAAGGTTCCATGAGTCCTCCTTAGACCTTAGCTTGCATCCTAATGAGTCCGAGGGTGTGTCATCTTGATGAACGATCTTCAAACGTATCGATTTAGCTCCTAAATCTCCCAAAATACCTACAAAGCAATGCACAAGTCCGTGTAGACGTCTATCTCAACAAAATACGTGAATTGAGTGCAAACGTTGTGAATTAGTGCTAAACCATGCATGAATGAGTGACAAATCTATCTAAATGATTACCTAAACCTAAGTCATAAATCGTGTTATCAGTTATAAACATGATAAATAACACAAACAAGCCAAATCACTCAAACCAATATACGGAATAAAGCTAAGTAAGTCCAAGGGACTTATCTCACTCGAAGATAACTCAAAGCTCAACAAACAACTTAGAGATGACTCAGTTTCCCTCAGGAAAGGAGCAAGGAAAGCCCTTTCACAGAAGCATCATGAATCAGGAATGAAACGGTTGCTAGAAGTCTATAACTTCTAGTCTCAATGATTTCTAAGAGATCTCTACAAGCTAAGGGCCCAACCTTAGTCTTACAACACACTCAAGGGGCAAGGAATAACCATAAGAAACCAGGAAAGGAACGAGGAAAGCAAGGAAGGAAACAACTCACCAAAGACGGGAACTATTGGAGAGGAAACTGCAGGGGCGGCTGGACAAGGCGTAGGGGCGGATGACTGCGGGGCGGGGATGTGCAGGCGCGGGGGCAGCTGCGCAACAGATGGCGTTGTCGAGGTTTCTCTCGACAGAAACTTCACAGCAAGGGATTGAAAGCTCGAACCTTTGATCCAACTCTTGAAGACTCAACCAAGGGAGCCTGTAATATCAACATATCAACAATGGAACCAACAACAAGGATCAAGACTCGATCTTGATCTTTTGAGAAGAAGAAAAGGGAAGAACGAAGAAGAACGAAACAAAATAGAAGCAAGGTGCAGCAGCACATGAACGTGATGAAGAAAAAAGGAGGAAGAACTTACACGTTCAGCAAGAACACAGGGGCAAGGCTGTAACACTCTAGGTTTTGAAGAAAACGTAAGCAAGAAAAGGGGAAAAGGAGAAAAGACGGGAATATATAGAGACGCGCTGGAAAGATAGAAGGAATGACATTTAGGGTTAGGAAAAAGATAAGGAAGATGACCCATAGATAGAAGATCGGTTATTCTATTTATGGAAGGAATATAAAATAAACGAAAGAAAGATCGGGCGCAATTTGTAGTCAGCCGCATGGGCGGCTAACCTTGCCGTTGGTGCGGTCTGCCACAGGGGCGGCACACTTCATCGCGGGGGCGGTGAAGGCGAAAGATTGGGGTCTTACATGGTTGGTACCCCTATGTTTTTTTTGGTTTTGAAATTTGCCTTATTCCGTCCAAAACAATAACAATTATGAGTCTCTCCGTCGGTACACAACAAATTTTATTAAAAAAAAAGAAGAAGAAAAAAAAAGAAAAAAAAATTGAATGAGCAAAAGCCCTCTTCTCCTCCCTCTCGAGTTTCCCTCATCTGAACAACCGTATATCAAAAGTTCAGCAAAATTGAAAGTTTTTACCCATAAGCCAAACGGATAATTTTAGCTTAAGAATTGAAATTCCTTTGAAGAATTTAAAATGTTAAAACCACAAGCCTATCATATACTAATAACTCCACCTAGGTTATATATACTAATAACTCCACCTAGGTTATATATTTGCATATGTGATGATGGAAGACTTAACACAAATGAGCGGTTTTTATACTAACAAATATCGATTATATTTCTAGATTGCATGGTTTGGTTTTGTGTTTGTCAAATGTGTGCAGACCTTGAAAAACATTTCAAAGGATGAATGGAGGCCTTGAAAACCGATACAAGGGACAAGCGCAAAGATTGGAAAGCATTTCAAAGGTTCAACACGGAGGCCTTGAAAACCATTTCAAGGGATCAAAGTCAAAGCCTTGAAACAAGATACAAAGGACATACCGACTAGAAGGAATTCAAAATTCATGATTAAATCTCAACAACCAAATCCACCAAGGATCAAGAGAAAATCTTCCAAGAAGATATCAAGAAGATTCGGGCAACAAGAAGATCTCGGCCAACAAGAAGGTTTGGCCCAACAATAAGATCTTGCAAATATCTCAACAAACCGACGCAAGATTGGAGATCTCTTTCAACAAATCTCACAAAAATCTCGAAGATCTTTAACCAAAGATTCTCAACAAACTTGAAGATCTCGGAGCTTGAAACAAGATCTTCAACAACTCTTTTCAAGAGAAGATATCGGAGAACAAGAATTGATGTGTGTCAAGAAGATGAAGAAGATAAGAAGATTCTACAACGGCTACTTCATCTCAACATACACCGTTTTCTATGGAGAAGAAGGAACATCAAACGATGGTCATCTCACAACAGATAGAAGACTTCTCCATCAAAGACTATAAATGAAGATCACGATTGAAGAGAAGAACAACAAGCTTACACGAAAACATCTAAGTCTTCAAGCGATCCAAATCATCTTCATTCGTTCCAAAAGCTTTTCTTCCTCTTAGATTACAAAATCTTTATTCCTTTGAGAGAGAAAAACACAAGAGCTTCATTGGAATATCTAGAGAGTGTTATACTGGAGTGTGTGTTACTCTGCGAAGTAACTAGGCTATTATAGCTAGGTTAAGAGTTGGAACTAGATTGTAGCATTGGCTATTGTGAGAAAAGAAGAGTATTTCTTCTAGGTTGTATCTAGGACTCTTTGAAGCTGATAATAGATAGTTAGATCCTACGGGTAAAGAAACCCTAGGACGGAGACTTAGGCTGTTAGACCTGAACTTCCTGAACATATCACTGTGTCGATCTTTTCATTTCCGCACTATATCTTGCTTTATTGTGACTGACGTTGCTTTGCAGGTTTACGAAGTCAAGGCCTTGAAATCACTTTCAAAGTCCTTGAAAACCAGTTGTGTCACAAAGAGCACAGATCGGCATCAAGGCCTTGAGATAGATTTTTGCAAAAAGTTTTCATACTCTATTCAACCCCCCTTCTAGAGTACTTATATCCTTTATATTCACCTATACGGTTCTTCATATACGTTTGTTAAAGAATCCAAACTAGGTACTAAAACTATCTCATCTTTCCTCTTCACCCCTTTAAAAATAAGATAAACCTCCCAATCTTTGAAAGCAAAACATTCATTCAATCAATTGAAGATAAACAAACGAAGAACAAAAAAGAGAGAGAAGAAACGTTACCCTTGGACTAATCCGAAGATACCATGAACAAGAACAACGGAGGCAAACCGTCAAATGACGAGGTGGTTGTTTTGGAGTCAACAATCTGTCTAATGTCCAAATTCAAATTGGGTTTTTTTTCCTGAAGGATTCAAACAACTAGTTTCTGAAATTTGTGGTATGAAGGATTCAAGCAATCTATCTCACATCAAGCTCCGTCAATTGCAATAAGATTAAGCATAATCTTATCCTTTTATGTGTTTTATGAAACCCAACAAAATAAACTAACAAATAACTAAACTCAAGATATAAGGTGATAGAAAAGAAGCTTGTTTAATCTTCTCCTCCGTCTATCCTTTTTCTAGGCTTACAATTTTTCATTCAAGAGAAGAAGGCTCTTGTTCATTCAACATTTTCTATTCTTTCTAATTTTTTATATTTACTAATGGAGAGGCTCACGATTGTTACTGTTTTGGACGGATTAGGGCAAATTTCGAAATTAGAAAAAAATACAAGGGTACCAACCGAACTGTAAAAAAAAGTGTCGGACAAATTTTGGAAAACCCCAAATCGCAAGGGTATCAACCGGAATTTCACATATTGTTTTTAATATTTCCATCTAGACTGTAACATCCGGAACTTTTATTCCGTTTAATTTCGTATCAAACCGGGTTTCGATCCGTTGATCTTTCTCTGTCTACCGAATCGTACACATTATCTCAAAATTTATCATTTTATGTAATCTCACTTCACATAAAATGATAGAATTTTATATCAAACCCTAATCTCTCAAGCCCTAGTTTATATCATGATATGTCCTTGACAAAGCCATGACGTCCTTTTGACGAGACCAAGACGAGACCTTGACGAGTTTTGACAAGACCATGACGAGATCAAGACAAGGCCATGCATGGGCTTGACAAAGCCATGACATGTTTTGACAAGGCTATGACAAAGCCTTGACAACTTCAGCACACTCCCTTATTGGCCTATTTTTCTGCAGCCCAGCTCTTGCATTGCTCCAGCCCAGAATCTGATCCGTCTCAGCCTAGATGCCAGGCTCCTCTCCTCCTATTTATGGGTTGGCTGTTGCTGAGTGAATCTGATCCGTCTCAGCCCAGGTGCCAGTCTCCTCTCCTCCTATTTTGGGTTGGTTGTTGCTGAGTCCAGCAAGGAAGACCTGCAACCCAGAAAGACAGAAGTAGAAGCCGCTCAGCCTTCTCTCTAGCCCATGTAAAAGCGGCTCTCTCTTCTCATTCATTGTTGCACGTAACAACTGAGAAGATCGCCCTTAATTGCCGGAAATCAAGCAACCAGAACGTTAGTTTCCTTCCCTTCTATGCCGTCTTCTACAGCTCCCTCATAGATCGATTGCTTGCGTCTCTTGCTTCTCACACAACCAGCCTTCATAGCCAACACAGAAGATCCCTTGACCTCTTTCACGCTGTTGTTGGTGAGTCCGAGCCCTTCTCCTTTCTGCACACCTCTTTCGATTTCTTTCCTCTAGATCTAACCCTTTTTGCACCATCCAGCGTTGACAAAAGGAAGAGTTGCTTGCCTTGCCTCTCTCGAAATTTTATCCTCCCAGACGTAGCATCCCTAGGAGTCTTCTAGCATCATTTATGAGTAAGTTACCCACCCTTACTAGCTTGATGTTATGTTATGTAGAAGAGATGGTATTACTTAGTTTAGATCATTTGATTTTATGGATGATGAGTTAGGATGTATAGCAATTATGATGTTTATGAGGGTTGAGTCATGAGGTGTATAGGTAGAGAGTAGCTGCTGAGTTGTGCTGTCAGAAATGGTAGAAATACGGACCTGCTGTAAATAAATTTTTGTTTTCTTCAGTTTTGAAAGTTGGAAACTGTCAATATTGTAGATCAATGTTAAAGAGTTATACTGAAGATCCACCGTTGAAATTTTGATAGGTCATAGATGGATATATGTAGTGTACTGTGTTAAAATTTGAGAATAAATGAACAGTCGGATTAGAAGTTATAAGGTCCCAAAGTAGGGTAGTTGAGCTGTTTTTCCAGCAGTAAAAATTTGGCTAAGTATAGGAATTCTGGGTGTAGTAACCGACTTTAAAGAATTTTGTAGAAGTGATGGTTGGATAGTTTTAAGAAACTCTTGCTTCTATGAGTAGATTGCATATCATAGATGATCTAGAGAATTATTTCGGAATTTTTATAAATTTATTCGAGCTTCATATTTGGAGTCAAAGTTGGATCCTAATGACTTTTTGGAAAATAGAAAAATGTGTAGTTTTCTAGTTTATACCCAAACTCATCCTTAAGAGTTAGATCATGGCATGTTAGTCTCAAATAAGAGTTTAAGCATAAATTATGAGATTTTTGGGAGTTTCGGGGCCAAGGGTAAAATAGTCATTTTACTTTAAATGAGTATTGTAATAATTTCTATTCTAATAGGATCTTACATCCTAGGAGTTTTAGACTTCTAAGTACTTAGGAGATGTGTTGATCCACTTGCCTCCTTTAACAAGTCACTGAGTTTCTACAGTTACAGATCAAGTTGGGATTAAGAGAGTCGAGATCTGATTCAGGTAAGTCCTTTGGGCTTACTTAGCTAGCTGTCAAATATGAGTGCGAATAATGATAGTGGTGTTTGAATGGTGTGTATATAAGTGTATTTCTTATTAATTATCGACCGAACCACATGTCTGGCCTAAGAGTACCGGGCGGTGGCATTCTGTTCAGTTAGCCCGAGGGCACTAGTGGTTTCTTTCGGGACTAGTCCATACTTGGTTTGCGGGGACACCAGGCGGAAGTGTGCCAAACCATCACCAGTTGGATAAGGAACGGAGGTGAGAAATCCTAACATTTCTTGTGCCACAACTTCTAAAACGGGATGAAGTGAATCACCTAAGTTATCAGATAATAACCGGATTGCGTGCCATCATGTTGAGTGTTTATATTTTCCTTATGTGTGTTTGTGCTATTTATTATTCTGCTTATATTTGATTAGCTAGCTAAATGTTTTATCGTTGTTTAGACTTGCAACACGTTAGAGTAGATGCCGAGTGATCCGGATGGTAGTGGTTAGCCGGGGTGTTGTACTCCTTAGGACGGGTTGCAGTTTCTTTTATTGTTGGTCTTTCAGTGATGACTCTTTCATATTCTCAGATTGTGAGACTTTTTTATTTCCGGCTGTTAGTTTCTGGTCACATTCATGACTTTGTTAAAACCTACTTTATGATTTCTAGTTTTCCTTATATGTGCCTTATTGTATGATCTAGTTAAGTTGTTCTCAAACTAAGTTTGGGACCCACTGTGAGGTCCTAACCAGTTACTCTCCGAATTCTGAAACTTGGGGTGTTACATAGAGCTAGGAGAATATTTGTTAGATATCTCCTCATTTGTAGTTTTTTTTTGGCATCATCCCATATTTTGATATGAAATGTAACAAATTTTTTGATATTGTGGTATGAAGGTATTTTTGTTGGTTAAAAACCTTTTGTTTATAGAATAGCCAAATGTCTCACCAAGTATAAATAGAGATTTGATTAAAGTTATTTATGTTAACCTTATTCCTTAAAATGTTAATTGTAATAATGAGTTTGGAGGTATTCCATGTTGTTTGAATGATGATGTTTACACAATTTGGGATTATATAGCCATAAGCATGCTTACTTATATGAACAATCTAGAAGTAAATGTCCTAAGTCTTCCAACATATGTTTACAAAAAGCAATTCTATCGGGATTGTGAATCTATGTTCCTAAACATTTTTTTCCATACAATATTCTTAATCATCGGGGGCAATCTCCGGTTTCCAAATCAAAAAGCATTCAAAATCCTTCATGCACTTATTTGTTTTAATTATTTTTATTACATATTTGGTTGAGAACCAATCGTGTTTATCAATGAAAACCCAAAATTTTATTTAAAAAAATTCGACCAAGTTTGAAATTTTATTGGATCGGATCTAATGTTATTGGATCAATATCAAAGTACTTCCCTCCTATGTTTTCAAGGTTTAACATGCTATTAAAAGACATGTTGACGTGCCTTGTTTTCTTCCTTTTCTTTCCAGGCCCAACAACTCGTTTCTTTCCTTCATTGCCCAACAACTCTTCCTTGTCACAGTGACAGCCCATTAGGCTTCCCTTGTCCTCTTTCGTCAACA
Organism: Fagopyrum homotropicum; assembly: GCA_033239125.1. Classification (NCBI taxonomy): domain Eukaryota; kingdom Viridiplantae; phylum Streptophyta; class Magnoliopsida; order Caryophyllales; family Polygonaceae; genus Fagopyrum; species Fagopyrum homotropicum. The sequence continues at coordinate 6,523,297 of BSWB01000005.1, read as the reverse complement.
GCACAAGGACGGGCCAATAGCTTCTCCATGTCTTCCTTCTTTAGCAAGAAAAGCCCCACCACGGTGTTCAGAAAAAAACTCATGTTTAGCAAAAAAAACTCATCAATGCCATATTTCAAAGATAAAGCGGATGTATCAACAACATGGACAACTCCGAGAAACCACTCCACCACCACTCCAAGGCTATTAACATATCTTACAAAGATCGCCATTTGTTCTTTGATAAAACTATCACGAGCTTCATCGAAAGACATGAATTTGTCTCCAATATCACTGATTATGACTTTTGTTGTCTCTAATGCACAATCACTAACAATTTCTTTTTGAATGGGAGGGCTAGTAAGTTGACGATTTAATGGTTCATTCTCTAGAACCACCTTTCCAACCTCGCATTGCGTAAACTATACCACATAAGAATTTCTAAAAAAATTTCCTCTATTTGGAGACTCATTTGCCTCGACATGTCCAATCATTGTATAAGTAATAATCTAACAACATCCACACTTGCGGTCAACCGAATGCGATATGCAACATCTAATACTTCTTTTCCAACCGACAAACATCTTGACACCCTTTGCCTTTGATCTTTGTAAGCAAAAAAATGTCTTCTAGCATTGTTGTCCACGTGTTCTTTAAAGTTTTACGGACCCTTCTTCTAATTGCGAAATCCCGTCATCACAAAAACATCACCACCAAACCTTTTACCGACAACCCCTTGAAAAAGATAACACCAAAAGCAAAAAGCGACATCTTTAGAAACACTATATTCCAACCATTCAAACTCTTTGAACCACTTAGGAAGGAAAGCTCTTTATTTATTTCCTTTCATACTTCGTGGAAAATCATGTGACAATGGTTGACAAGCACCTTGAACTACGTATTCTCTTTTCACAACATCTCTAACCCGAGGCTCATAATCATTGATGGATTTGCACAATGTTGGATCACTAATAATACTATATTCACAAGTAGAATCATGAGGACTCTCCATTCGAGCTCTTTTTTCGCCAACAACGTCATTTCTTACATCATTTTCAATTAATGCACCAACATTCACACTAGGAATTGAACTTGAATCTCCAACACTTGGAATCGATACCTTCTTTCGAATAAGATATTTGTCTATTTTATTACATCCTAATCATAAATCAGAAAATCATACAATCAACAATCAACAACCAACAATCCACAATCCACAATCCATAATCCATAATCCACAATCAACAATCCACAATCCACAATCCACAATCCACAATCCACAATCAACAATCAACAATCAACAATCAACAATCAACAATCAACAATCAACAATCAACAATCCACAATCTACAATCCACAATCCACAATCCATAATCAGCAATCAACAATCAACAATTGGTAGTGTTATTCATCAATCAGCAGAAGACAATCAAAAACAAAATTTTGAAGAAAATAATTAAAACTAAAAACTAGACAGAAATTCAATGAGACAATCTTACCTTGTTGTTGCCTGTTGTTGAGTTGTTGGAACTTAGAAGAACTAAAACTGAAGACGAGTTGACAGAAGAACGAACTGAATAGGGCAAGAAGAAGAATCGAAGTTAGACTCATGAAAATGATGGAATGAAATTGAAGAGGAGAAGATTCAAAATAGCTGAGCAGCCTGAGCAGAATCGAAGTGAAATTAGTGAAGGGAAGACCTTGCTGAGAAGAAGAATTGAAGGGAAGCCGGAAGACCTTGTTGAGCAGAATCGAAGTGAAATTAACAGGTCCAGAGGAGAAGAACTGACCAGGCTGAGCCGCTGAGGAGAAACTGTCGCTGGCACTCGCTGTTGCTGGCCCGATGGCCACTGCCGAGAACGGGGTGCAACTTGCGAGAGTGGAGATGGGTGACGGAAAGTCGCTGCTGCTGCTTGTTGGCCGGCCATCGTTGCTGTATTGCTGCTTGCGCAAGGGTGAGAATCGTGTTGCCTGCGTAGTGGAGATGAGAGAGGGAGGAGCGTGTTGCACTGCTGCGTAGCGTGCCGTAAGGGTTTTTTTTTCAAAAAATCAAAACAACGTTGTTTTAATGTGTTTTTTTACGCCTTACGACGTCTTTTAAGGAGGGGCACGTTCCCCCCTTACCCTCCTTGGCTCTGCTACTGCCACCACCTCAATGTAACAACCACATCCCAGTTCTTACGTAACTAATCGGAATAACTCATCATCTCTCTCTCACAATCGGTAACAACAGAACTCCCCACCCCTAGATACGCAACCGCCGGTGTTGGATCTATCATTCGCAGAGCCTTCACGTCCTCATCAGTGATGGAGTTCTCCTTGCACGTATCTCTTGTCCGGAGGTGAACCTAGTCCTCTACACGCAGACGCCATCGACGAGTTTGTCTGTCGCTGTACACCGCCTCCTAGAGGTTCTTTGTTTCCACTGCACGCCAAGCCAGCAACATCGGGTGTCCCTCCTACACACAGTAGACAAGAAGCCCATTGAGAGTAGACTCATTCCCCGGTCTTTTGCATGTCTCCCTCGCCTCTCTTGGGACCTGCTGTCGGAACCAAGGGCCGGAGTCTTCTGCACTTCCTCTCTCTTCTGGCGTAACTTGCAAACAACCGCCCACAGCTTCACCTCCTTTCCAGGTTGATGGATAGTTGCGGTACTTCAGTCGGTAAGCATCCTGCTTCTAACCTTCCTTTACACATGCATTGATAGGGGAGAGAATGAATGATTTTCTTGATCTTTAGAGATCAATGTTACTGTCTAGCATGTGAGTACATATTATTCTGCAGCTTGTACGCTTCAAACTTTGAGGATTAACTTAGATTATTTAGATTGATCATCCACCGTTAAATTTTTAATATGTTGTAGGTGTATATAGGTAGTTTGATGTATTAAAATTTGGGAGTGATCCAACGGCCTGATTTAAATTTATAAGGTCCCGAAGTAAGGTTGTAGTGCAGTTTTGTAAGAGTGGTGTGAATTTGGCTAAGTATGGGAGTCTTTGTATCTTAAAGCCATCTTTGGTTTTTATTTTTTGTGTAGAATTAGTAGTTGATTATCTTTTTTTATTTGCCCTACTTGAGAGTTGACTTATTATAGTATGTGTAGATATTTTTCTTGGATTTTTTAGGGTTTTATAAGAGCGTTTTAAGTTAAGTCAAAATATGACCCTAATGAGCTTTGGTTTCAAGTTTGAAAGTTGAGAATCTTTCAAACTTAATAGATATTTCTTATTAGAGTGAGTCCTTATATCTTTGAGGTTTTAGTGAAAGTTTCTAATCCTTGTAAACTTAGAAGTTAGAAACTTCTAAGATGTCAGGATATGTATTGATCCTTTGTTCCTTTTATAACCAGGCGTTTGAGACATGACTCTTGCCGAATCGATTATTAGTTTTAACCTCGGTTGGTGACTCGGTTCAGGTAAGTTCTTTAGACTTACGTAGCTGGCATTATGTGTATTGGTTGAATTATGATGGTGGTGTGTATTCTATTTAATATAACTATAACCGGACTAGGACGACAATATGGTTAATTGGCCCAAGTGTATGTATAATGATCGGTGACATCACTGCCCAGCTTTGACATGAGAGTAGGAGGCTCTCTACGACTAGCCTAGAAAGGTACATGGTGAGGTGCATCGAATTCAGCCCTGTTGGTACACGGGGACATAGGCGAGATTCAAGAGATCCTCGTGCCACAACATAAGTTGAATTAGTAATGAATACTACAAGATAATAAATGAATTTCTGTGTAAGCATGATGAGTGTTTCATTTATGTTATGATGTGTGTATGTGTTGTTATATATCTTCTAATATGTAGGCTGTTAGCTAACGGTTTATCCGACGTTGTAGATACTTGCACATTAAGGAAGTTATAGAGAGATCCGAAGTGGATGGTCTGTCGGGTACACGTACTCATTTATATGGGAAGAGTAGTCTTTCCGTTTTTGTATGCACACTGTGTTAATATTTCTGTCTTGTAAGGCTGATCCATGTTATACATTTATTACATTGTAGTTTAGATTAACTACAATGAAAAATTGAATCATAAAAAAGATGAGATAAGAGAGTATTATTAAATGATGATTCATCGATAATACTTTACACCTATGTAAGACCTGTAGCAAGCGCGAGAGATGGAGGATAAGCAGGAAGCAAAGAAGAGCATTGCAAATACAATATGAATGAACAATCTCCAATAATCAAGACTATTAATAAAGAGAAAGTGTGTGGTGAAAGATTTGTTTGAAATCAACTATTTATTGAAGTTGGTAAATATATCTAATTAATTTTTTTTATTTTTTTTAGGGATAAAATATTTGATCTTATTTACAATCTAAATAACTGTTAAGATGTTAACTCAAGATTTATTGTTTATTAAAAAAAATTAGAAAGAAAGTAAATTTCGGTAAAATAAATACACAAAATCAATTTGGCTAAGATAAATAATTATCCGATAATAATTAAAACTAAAAGAAAACCTATTAAAGAAATTCTTGTTGGATAAAACTCAACAATAGATTGTGACATGATTTGGCCAGGTGACATGTTAAATATTTAAAAAATAAATAATTTTTATTAAGAAATAATGACAATACTGTAAATATCTTATGACATATATGTAAATATTTAGAAAAATATCATAGGTGGCATGTCTAAGAAGTTGATGTGTGGACTAAGTGTAGTCTATTTTAGTAAGATATAATAGATAATGAAAAGTGAGATACAATAATTTTTTTGGGCTGAATATGGAGGTGGATATTATTTTGTTAACAAAATACATATAATTGGGATTAGTTGTAAATGAGTCTATTTAACAAGTGGTTTTGGTAATTTAATTTTATTAAAATAAATGTTTAGGTTTACTAATTAAAAAGGTGTCGTTAGTTTAACAAAACATAAGAAAAAAGAAAAGAGAAAAGATTTTATAGGTAATATGTTTATTAAGAAATTTTAAATATGTATTGTGACATGATATAACATGGTGTGATAGGATGACAGGTAAAATATTTAGAAAATGAATTGTTTCTTTTAAGAAATAATTGTAGTAGTGTAAATATCGTATGATATACATTTTTTGAAAAAAGATAAGAAAATAGAGAACTTCAAAATTAAAATTAAAAAACAAAAGTATGATATGTAAATTCGGTTAAGATACTGATCAATTCTGTTAACGAAAATTGCTTAAGATACGTATCCAGGTTGTTACAATTATTAATTATTAAGATTAAATATTTAACAAAAATAATTTTAAAAGTAAAAATAAGAAAACAAAAATATGATGTACAAAATTCAAAGATTAAATTTAAAACTTTACAAAAATTTAAAAAATAAAAATAAGAAAACAAAATATGGTGTATAAAAATCGAAATTAAAAATTTTAATTTTCAAAAATTAAAAATGTTTTGAAAATTAAAAAAAACATGATATATATATATATATAGTAGATTGTTTTTTTTATTCTGTTTTAATATAAATTTATTTTTGCTTTAATTAATGTTTGAGTAAAGCTGAGATGTGATGATATTATATTTTATAGAGTTAATACGGTGGTTTTTTACTAATTTTAATAGAACTTTTTTTTAAAAAAAAATGGCAAATCTGTAAATTTTGTATGGCATATATGTAAATAATATGAAAAGAGTCTTGGGTGTTATTGTTAAGAACTTTACATGTGACATAAATGCACTTGTTTTAGTAAGATAAAATCGATTCAACATCTCAAACCTAATTCAGCTTAATTTTTGTATTATATATCTCTGGTTAACTCATTACAGTTTATTTTTTATGGTTCATTTAACTTGACCCAACGCATCTTTGAGTTGCCAATGTAATTCAGGTTCAAAGTTAGCTTCTGCAGAATGAATCTACAACAAACAAATAATAAGAGAGCGTAAAGACAGCAAGTTAAAATAAAAGATTGAATTTGTCATGATTCTTATCAAGCTGAACAAAAATGGATTAGTTCAGAAAAGATTGAATTTGTCATGATTCTTATCAAGCTGAACAAAAATGAATTAGTTCAGAACTGCTTCTCCAAACTAACAACAACAGAGAAAACCAAACAAAAAAAAAGCAGCACACTGATTCAGTGAATATCTTGACAGTAAGTTATCAATTTTCAAGAAAGCTGCAAGGCATAATGCATTGCAAAACTTTTTAAGTTGAATGGAAACAGTCCCCTAGCATCTCAAGTTCTAAACAGAAATCATATCAAAGAGAATAAATAATTCAAATACATTGCAAAACTTCTGTACACACCCATTCAACAATAAATGACAAGTCAGTGGACTGCAGGATGAGCTACAAGAATCAATATATTCCAACCTTCAAAACAAGGCATACAGACAGCAAAACCAAAACCAGCAACAAAAGAATACAACTATATACAATGGAGCAACTCATATCGTTCCTGTTTTGGAACTCATATCTCAAAATTATTCTGTAGTTACAAAAGAATACAACTAAGTACTAAAAGTGTTATACTTATAAGCCATTTACAGAGTGGCAATCACATCCCTTCTCCTTTACTGTCATTTTTACTTCTTCATTCTATAATCTCTCCTTCCTCATAGTCCTGTGGTAGTAGTATGTCGTCGCACTGCTCATCCTCATGCATGAATTGGTAATCATCCTTGAGGTACAATCCTAACTGTTCCAAAGGACTCATCAGTTTGTCAGTCGTAGAGCGTGCTGCTTCCAAGTACGTGGTATCATAGCGTCTGAGAGGTTCAGTGAAGGAGAAATGGCCGATCATGTTTTCAAGACATCTAAGACTGGAAATATTGTCTTCAAATTCTACTGATCTTTCAACCTGTAATTGCAATTAAGAGTTATTAACGAGCCAATTTCTCAATATATGTAGCATTAATCAGGGAATAATATGAAACACTGAATCACTCTATACGATTGCATATAGTGTCCTGCCTATCATGAAGCTGTCAAGTTAAGCAGTCAATTTCTCAACCTAAAATGTAGCATAAATAAGTGAAACTGGAAAACTAACCTTCTCTAAGGCGAGCCGGGCAGCCTTTCTTTCTCGTTGACGCTTCTGCGTATCATGAGACGTTATCTGATTTTGGGCTTTCCCAATTATGTTTGCAAAACGCTGTTTCAGCTTCTCCGTGCGCCTACCCTTGACAGGAGACATTGGAATGCCGCAAGCAGTAGATCTCCAATCTGATTGATGAATGAAATAACAGAATTTAGATTCCAAATTCATGAATTTTGCTAGAAATTCATGCAAGACAAGGTTTATATATAAAGCTCCTCCTCACCTTCATAATTAGCATAGTTATCACATGATTTATGTGTGATAACCCCCTTAGGAACAGTTTTCTGAAAGGCGTTCTTCAACGGTGTTTGGGGGTTAGCCACCTCAGGTAAAATTTTCTGAAAGATGACGATCAAAGTCAGTGCATCATACATTACAAGCAAAAGATAACATTCAAATACAAAAAGTGAAAAAATAACATCTAACCTCCAAAGTAGGATTTGTTAATGATGAAACCTTCTTCTGACACCCTGTTGGTCTTATATGCAAGCGTTTTCCCGTCTTCTTTGGTGGGATTCTTTGCGCCAAGCTTTTGGAACCTGCATTGTCCATTAAATTAATATTGGGAAATATGAATAATACAAGATTTGGCCTCTCCTCTAAATTAACCATAAGAGTATTCAGGATTTAGCTCCATAATCCTTACCGGAATTAACTGGGGAAGAACCACTCTGATCATATGCCACCTTGCTGATGTGACTTGTATTCTTTGGTGGGAGCCCACAGCAGCTTTCTTCGAGTCCATGTGATCTATCAGCAGTATTCTTTGAGGATGGCTCTCTGCAGGCACTTCTCAGATCTATTAATTCCTTCCTCCCATTATCCGCTTCAGTCTCCATAACTGACCACTCTGTACTGAATTTTGAATTCAGCTCCTTGGCCATCACGTGAAAAGCATGGTCAGATGGGTGGTACCGCATAGCGTTAGAGAAGGTAAGTCGGATGTCAGCTTCAAATTGGTGTGCAGTAGCATATAAACCTTCCACCAATTTTGATTCTATTGTAGCCAGATCCATCGGTTTAGATATTATGGAGAAATAATGTGGCAACTCATAAGCAACAGGATCTACAGGCTGCTTGAAACATAATGCGTATGGATGTTTTGTGATCTTCTTTAGAATGAGTAGACACTTTTCCGCCATAAGTGGATCCATCTTAAGCCTCTTGCTACTACGCCCATCTATCATCTCCTCACCACTTCGCTTATTTCCAAAAGTAGATTGCAGCTTTTCCTCATTGCCAAAACTCTTCACAATATCCTCATGATCAACACTAGTCAATGATGACTTGACTGTTTCAGAAACAACTGTGTAACTTATCTCAGGCTTTCTCCTAATGATCTTAATCTTCAGCTTTTTGTTGGATGGTGCCATAGCTAACATTGTCATCTGTTACCCACAAATATATCCTGAGACAGTTCATACCCACAAATATTAACAATATAAAAAATGCAGAAAACAAAGACAGACAGTTTAGTGGAAAAGATATTTGGACGTTTCGAAGTTTGTATCACATTATCACTAGAATGGTAGAAATAAACAAGCAGAAAAAGAAGCAAAGACTATACGTTATTACGGACAACAACAAATAAGGTTTTTAAAAACCCAGAAAAAACAACTACAGACCGAACGAAAGACGAGATGAACAACAGAAAACTAGGGTTGTTAGAAACCCAAAAATAAAACATCATTTGGAACGGATATTTGGGCGCCAATCGGTACCCAATTAATCACTGCAAAACAAAAGCAAGTAGATAGATTGAAGCTTACCTTTGGATACAGAAGAACCAACAATCATCCAAGAATTGAGCGAAGCGAAGCGAAGCGAAGCAAAGCGAAGCAAAGCGAAGCGAAGCAAAGCGAAGCAAAGCGCGTAAAGGAAGAGAACATGGAGCGAAGAAGACCAGAAGGGTGGAGCTGTTTATGTTTAAAGGAAATTGAAACTTGCAAATCAAGAAGGGCGGAGATTTGGCAATATTTTCTACAAAATATAATACACATATATTTCAGATAAATTTTGTTTTAGGTAATTAAGGAAGTTCTATCCTTTTGAATTTAACATTGTATTTTTAGATAAATTTTCTTATATATATATATTTTCTGGTTAAAATGTATTTTTGAAAACGGTTATCGAATATTTTTATCTTTTAATTAAACGGTTATCGAAATTTTATTTTTAGAAAAAAATGACAACAAAATCTTTAGAGAATAAAAAAAATGTCGGCGGATATTGAAAATTATTTCAGAAAAAAAAAAACGAAATCTTAAAATTAAATTATTTAAATAAAAATAAATTCTAAAAATATTTTACAATGTAAAAAGAATATGTAGAATATATCATAAAATCTTATATCGGAAAATCTTTTTTAGAAGCAAAAAATACCATTTTATGAGTTATTATATATACTTTTTTAAATAATTACACAAAATTGGTTGGAAAAAAATCGTGGAAATCTTTCCGGAAATCTTTTGTAACAAAATCTAACCGAAACATAAAAATGCAAAAAGAATGTATCGAAAGGATTTTTAAATTTTTATACAACGTTAACAGAGTATTTCGTAAAAAAATTTGTAAAATCAAAGAGTTTTTCAGAAATTTGAGTTTGAATTGAATTTTTTCTCTTCTAATAAAAATGTATTTGAAAACAAAATCGTAAGAAAATATAAAATATTCAAAATTAAAATTAAGTTTTTGAATGGAGAAGTTTACGTTATGTTTACAAAAATAAATAAAAGGAGCTAAAAATTTGTTTTTAAAAAACGGATTCTGTAACAAAAATTTATGTTTTTAAAAACAATTCGTGGGAGGTAAAATTCAGATAAAATTTTAATTTAGATATTGCTTTTAAATTAATCTAATTTATTTTAAATCATATTTTTAAAATTAATTAAAATTGAACTAACTAAATCTTTATGAAAACTTAAAAAATTAAATAGGATGAAAATTTCTTTTTTTCAACGATGACCCTAATATCTTGTAACAATTTATAAATCTAATTATGAAAACTGTTTTCAAAATTAAAATTTTAAAATTCATTTATTTTAACTTTTGCAAGACTTTAATAAGGTAAGATGAGCTTTCTTGAAAATAAAATTGTAGGTTTTTTTATTAAAAAAAAAGGGATCGCGTATAAATTTTAAAATGATATTTTTAAAACCTCTAATTAAATACCTTTAAATTAATATGCATATTTAGAAAATAATATGTCAACTTATTCATATTTTTCAATTGTTTTAGAGCATTTTTCTCTCAAAAATGTCTCAATCTTTAAAAATTAAAGGGAATGAGATGATTATCTAACTAATTGGATTTGGGAAGATAAAGAGGAAGGAAGTGGCTACAACATTTAATTAATCTATATAAGCGCAGTATTTTAAAATAGATCTGTCACAATTAATGCCAATATATTTTTTTTATTTTTAAATCAAATAAAAATTTTAGGGATAATTTCGGAGAAATCTTGATTTCAATTTTAATTGTTAAAAAATTTTGTTGTTAATAAAACTTTTCTTAAATTCAATTTTTTAAGTCCAATAAAAAAATTTTCAGTAAAATTTTTAACGATCTCCTAAATATTTTTAAAAATAATTTAATTTACATATTTCCTTTATTTCCAATCCGTCGAAAGTTTAGTAATTTATTTTTTGGAAAGATTTTTATATTTTTTTTCTTAATTTATTTTTGAAGAATTATAAGCTCAATCTATTTAGGTTTCTTATTTTCAAGCTTTTGCTATCCCACATCGATTATGAAAGAAAGGTTGATAGTTTGATAACTTATATAAATAGAGGTTTAAAGATTAAACATATCATACATTCCTAATGATCTTAATCTTGAGCTTTTTGTTTGATGGTGCCATAGCTAACATTGTCATCTCTTAAAAAAGATAACCTTCGGGAAGCAAATATTAGCAAAATATATCCAGCGAGAAATAGGTTCGTGCCCACAAATTAGGTTTTAGAAACACAGAAAACAAAGACAAACAGTTCAGCACTCGAAGAGATATTTGGACGCAATTTTCAAAGTTTGTTCCACACTATAATATCCGGAATTTTAAATCCGTTTATTTTCGAGTCAAACCGGATTTCGACCGCAAATATTTGTTTATGATACCTAATTTTAATTACCCTCACAAATCCTATCATTTTACGCAAGTATAAACTCACAGAAAATGATGAATTATTTAACCAAACCCTAATCATGCAAACCCTAAATTGTATCTCTATGTCTTTGACAAGGTCATGACACTCTTTTGACAAGGTCATGACATGTACTTGACAAACCCATGACAAGGCCAAGACAAGTTTCAGTCCATCTCCTCCCCTTGGTTCAGCCCACATCTTCATGCCTTGCTTGACCTTGGACTTTGCTTCCCTCAACCCTTGCTTCAATCCAGCCCGTCAGCTTCGAGCAGCCCAGCAGTGAAGCCCAGCCTCACGCCTACCAGGAAGCCAGCGGGAGGAACGCTTCTCTCCCTTCCAAATTGTAACATACAAGATCCTGAAGATCTTCAGTTACGTTGATTCAACCGGATTTGTAGCCCTCCTTCCAGGCTTCACGCATGCCCGCCCGCCCATATGTCCAGATTCATTCTCTTCTTCCCTACATGGATCTTGCATGTTGTAGTCTTTTGCACACTGATGCTGGGTAAGTTTAGCATCTTCCTCTCCCTCTTCTCCACTCTCACATGCAATAGCAGATCAGGAGGCCCTTCTCGTCACTGTCACGCAGCCATGCCAAGGACGGGCACCCCTTGTGTCTCTCCCACGAAGAAGCAGCCTCTTCCATCCAGCCATGCCGCACGAGTCCAAGAGCGAGGCTCCTTTCTGCACGTGAGTAGCCAGAAATCAACACCACACACATCCCCTCCCTAAGGCACTGGACAACAAGCGAGTGCTCTCTTGAATCGCTCAGATGACCACATCGAAGCCAAACTATGGTCTTCCCTCCTCAGGCGCAGCACCACGGGACAACAGGGATTCAGACCCTCTTTGTCGAGCAACAATCAACTCTGCAGAGCCTCCTCCTTGCTTCTGTCACGGGAACCAACCCAGCCTGCAGGAGTTGTCTTGTGCGCCTTGTGTCATCGGCTTGCCCTCTTTCGGCAGCACACACATCGCCTTGTGTCATCAGCCTGCAGGAGTTGTCTTGTGCGCCTTGCTTCTGTCACGGGTAAGATTCATACCCCTTCCTTCCTTGCACTTCCCTCTATGAATGTCATACCTAATGGATTTCTTTTATGCCTCCTAAACATACTCAGAACATCCAGAAAGGAGCAGTGAAAATCCACTTGTTTTTTGAGTTTTTAAACGGTGGAGAACATCCAACTTCAGAGACAGATTTAGATAAGACACCTCATTTTTTGCTAAAATTTTTATATGATATAGTCGGGATATTATAGTAGAACATATCAAAATTTGAGAAGAATCGGAGTTAAAGTTTGAGAGTTATGGTGTCCCAAAGTTGGCTCCTCATGCAGTTTTTTATAAGTGTGTTGAGTGTTGAGAAAAACTGTGTGTGATGCAGTTTTGTGAGATAGTTTTGAAAAATTGTGTGTTAAAACCATTTTTGGAGCTAGATTTGAATTAGTTAGATAATTCTGATAAACATGAAATTTTGATGGATTAGAGTTCATATATTGTAGTTTATCTTGTAAAGTTTTGAGGATGATTCAAGAGTTAGTTTCGGACTTATGATGTTCCGAAGTAGGGTAGTAACACAGTTTTTGGGAAAAGAAATTATTTGACTAAGTATGGAACTTTTTTAGATTTCAGAACCATCTTTGGATATTTGTGTAGGAGTTGTGGTTGAGTATTTTTTGGAGATATTTGTTTCTATGATTAGATAGCATATCATAGAAGACCTAGAATATTTTTGTGGAATTTGTATATTTTTATTCGAACCTCGTATCTTAGGCTAAAGTCAGACCTTAGCGACTTTTATGAAAGTCAAGAATGTAGTTAACTCTTCTAAATCTTTAGCAAGCTTCTTTTGAGAGTTAGAGTGCGGTTTTGAGTTCCAAAGAATACTTTGGAACTTTGGTATAGAATTTTCTAGAGTTTCGGGACCAGGGGTAAAATGGACAATTGCCTTATAAGAGTATTATGGTAATTTTTTATGATCGATTTCAGTATCTTAGAGGTTAGATGTAACGCCCCAAATTTTTGGCGCGTTTGCGATATTTATTTTTCGGTTTTTATCGATATTTTATTAGCTTAAATATTTTTATAGGTATTTTTATTAAGTAATATATCATTCCCCGAATATATTTATATTTTGGATACATATTATTATTATTTCTACGGAATAATTCGGAAAATTTTCCAAATCCGGAAATCCTGTTCCGAATGCTTTTGATCAAGTTATCCTATTACTCTTTTCCTTTTATTTTATTTAATTTATTTATTTATTTATTTATTTTTTGCAAACTTAAAAAGGGAATTTATTATTATTATTATTATTATTATTATTATTATTATTATTATTATTATTATTATTATTATTTTTCTCTCCTCCTTTTTCTTTCCCTCATTTTTTTTTCTTTCCCTCATCTTCTTCCCAAACTGAAGGATCGACCTTCCGGGTTCTGTTTGCCGCCCCTACCCTGCAGCACTAGCTAGGCCGACTCTTGAGCTCCGCCTACCTGACCCTCAATTATGACTCCACCCCTCGTCCCTTCTGCGCTACCCGGTCTCCTTTCCCCACCCATCTGTTGCTTCACCTCTCATGGCAGCCACCCCTCAATTAGACTCTCCCCATCTGCTTCCCTCTACACTACACTCCGTCGCCATTGCTCCCTTCCTTCTCTCCACTCCTGACAAGGAGAGCCTTCCCACCAGGCGACGCCGGAAGTGTAGCTGTTGACACCAGCGTCCTCGCCGGCCGGAGATCGGAGCCTGGAGCACCACCCTCTACATCTCTCACCCCCGCAGTCGTCTGGAGAAGCCCCCGACTTCGTCGCAAGAGAGGACCCTTGCTTCACCTGCGCATCCCTAGCCCTGCACCACCGCACCGCCGCTAACAGTGCCACCAGACGCCGGAGAGGCCTCGCCCATAGCGGAGGGAGCCCATAGGAGTCTCCCTGCCTTGCCGCCTGCTTCCTCCTTTTCTTTGATTAAAGCCTTTTTAGGGTTTATTTTTTCGGCCCCTCTTTTCTTGTTAATTAGATTTTGTGACCTATGTTCAGTATTTACATTAATAGTCCAACATTTTGACCTTTTGAAAATTGCCCTCTGCAGAATTATTTACTGATTTGGCCCAGATTTTTTTTATTTACAAAGAATGACCCATATTAGGGAATTGTATAAATTGCCCTGGAAAACGTGTTAGCGGTTTTTAACCTTGGATTTTAACTACGGGAATATTCTTATATTGATATATGCTACATATTATGCCTTGTTGAATTTAATTCGATTTATGGCTCAAAGTATTAATTGCGGTTTTACGACCAAGTTCCTAGAATCTCATATTTTGTCCGGAAGGGTTTTTGCGGGTTTTAACGTGGGCTTTTGAAACCGTGTTTTTCTTAGATTTATATATTATTAAATCTTCCGTTCAAATTTAGAGTATTATCTAAACTAGTTTAGTGCCCGCACCTTGTGCGGGTTTATCTCAATAAAAAAATATTATATTTTCACTTTCATGCATCATTTATTTGATGTTAATATATAAAAAAAAATTATTTTTATTAATTAATATGACTAACATGTGAGAATTAATTATATTTTTTAATAAATAAAAGAAAATAATTTAAAATCTATTACAAAGATTATTGTTCGAGTATTATATTTATATCTCAATATATTATCACTTTTGCTTTAAATTTTGATTTATTTTTTAAATTTAAAAATGTGTCAAATCTTGTTAAAAGATTTGCGTGAAATTTTCTCAACAAAACAAAATCGAATTATAATAGATCAGTTTGTTAATTTTGATTGGAAGATAAGTAGATTTTATTTTTAAATTTTTTTAAATTTAACAAAAACTGACGTGTCATGATGACTGTTTACAAATTCTAATAAAAATATTTCTTATAAAATAGTTAATGGAAAATCTGTAAATACATTGTGGCAAATCTGTAAATAAATTGAAAAAGTGCTGATGTGGACGGCCTTAGAGGTTGACACGTGGACAAAATGGGTGTTGCTTTAGTAATATATATAGATTTGCTTAGCTTTGGTTTTAGGTCTAGAAGCGTCCCGATAAAGGCCTGACGAGTCCATGTTCGACATCCGTCTTTTGACGTACGTAAGTACCCTCTTCCCCAAGCTTATGATCTTACCTCGATCTAGTTATGTTTTGTAGTATCATGCTAGGTTGGATCTAGCATAACTTAGAGTGAATACCAAGTAGTGGTTTGGACCTTAGGTGAGTTTTGATGATTGTCGATTGTTGTAAGACGTTGAGTGTTTGGTTGATCTTGTGAGTATCTGAGGCTTGAGGTTGTGGTTATATAGTTGTTGATATTATGGGCTAGGAAATGCGTATCCCAGCATAGTCTTGATATCGTTGAGATTGTTGACACTAGGCATGTTTATCCTAATATGTGTTATGGGTTATGATCCTGCAAGATAATAGGGTCTAGAAGTCTAAGGACTTTTAGCTTGTGTTGAGTGAGATGTGAGCATGAGAGATTCTAGGATGTGGTCCTAGAATGTGAGTCAAATGATCTCGCGTAGATCATTTGTGTAGAAGTCTTAGACTTGTTGAGTTGAGTGAGTTGTTGATATAGATATCTTCTTGTGAGCAGGTTGTAGACTCCTTCCCAAGGGAAGCGAGGGTGTTGTGAGTTGAGTGTGGCGATAAGGTAAGTCTCCGGACTTACTTAGCTCGTGTTCTAACGTATTAGATTCGATGTGTGTTGGTGGTGTGTGTTTTATTGCTTTCATTATAACTTATAAAACCGGAATTGGATTACCGACCTTTATGTATTATTTGGCCCAAGTGTATGATAACGGGCGGTGAAAACTTGTCTAGCTCTTGCGTAGAGTTAGGAGGTTCTTGGCGACTAGCCCGTGTGGTTAGATGGTCGGATGCATCCGTATCGATCCATGCGGTAAGTGGGGACCGAGGCGAGTTTCGGAAGATTCTCGTGTCACAAAAGAAGTTAAATTAGAACGGGATATGACCTAATAATAAAAAGATAATAACCGGACTTGTGTGTTTTGAGCATGTTATGTGTTATGTTGATGTATGTATGTATGTATGTATGTATGTATGTATGTGCCTTCACATTGCTTCTAATGCTGCGAATATTAGCTAACGGTTTATACCGATAGTTGTAGATTGCCTTGCAAGTTAGAAATACGGTCTAGAGATCCGAAAGAGTGGGTAGTCGGGGTTCCGTACATTTTAGGAGTGGGTTTTGGTTAGAGTCGAGTTTGTATGTTATTCATATATATTGTATGTCGCGTAGTGGATTTTGGCCCTTGGTGTTGCATATCGGCTGAAGTCTTTTGTTGTATGCTTTCGGGTTTCATTACATTGCATAAAATGTATTTCGGTTTGGCCTTTATTTGTGTCTTGTCGAAAGATCCTGTGAAATTATTGTCAGACTAAGGGTCAGGACCCATTGTGAGGTCCCAACCCGTAACGCCCCGAGTCCCACGGATTTGGGGTGTTACAAAAGTGGTATCAGAGCCCTAGGTTGACAACAGTGACACTCGCAATCTTCAAAAGGCCGAATGAGGAATAAACAGAACCCACACGGGTTCTAACTTTTCGTTTTCAAAATCACATGCATGAGTTGGGGTAGAATGTACCGACTACCACTTCTTCCACGGATCTCGGCAGCTTAGTTTATTGGATTTTGATATGTATATATAGATATGGATATGAGGTTGTAGTTATGCATGATGGACATGATTTATATATATAGTTGTATATGTGAACGATTATATGTTTTGGACCTTGTATGGTTATGATGGAATGACGGATGTGATATATTAGTAGTAATATAAACATAGGACTTATATATATATAGTTATATATACATACACATATGGTATGCTATTATTATATTAGTAGTAGTGGACCTTATAAAAAAAGATAATTGTATGATATCATCGCCCTTGGGCGACGTTGTTTGACATAGGATAGTGTACTCACGAGGATGAATATGCTCAAGTATCGAGTTGTGCGCTACGTTCGGGCGAACACCTTGGAGTTCTTGTACTCCTTTAAGAGGATGTCAAAGAGAAGCATTAGAGATGACGTAAACGAAGGACAAACAAGTAAGAGAAAACTCGAGACAACTTAAGAGAAATCGAGATGAGAACCATACAAGAAAGAGGAGTAACATTAATGTGTGGAAGTGGTTCCCAAGAAGCCATGATTGAACGACAACAAGACCAATAGTGAAACGAACTTAAGTTCTTCTAGAAGACACATGTGTAAGATCCTTGGTTTTTGCCTTCACCGCCCATGCAGTGAAGAGGGCCGCCCCCGGGGTCAGCCGCCCCCGCTGCTGTGAGATCCGCCCCTGTGGATTTACGACAGATCGTGCCGATCTTTCTTCCGTTCTTTATATCTTCCTTTTATAGATAGAATGTCCGATATCCTATCTTATGGGCCGGTTTCCTTGTCTCCTTTCTGAATCCTAGATGCCCTTCCGTCTATCTTCTAGCCCTTTCCTATATATTCTCTTCTTTCTCCCCTTTTTCCCGTTCCTTGCTATCTTCTTCTTCTTCAACCCTAGAGTTGCAACCGTCCTTTGCTTCCTCCGACCTCGCTGAACGTGTAAGTGCATCTTTTCTGGTTCTTCATCACGTTCCTTTAACGTTGCATGCCTTTCCCTTCTGTTTTGGTTTCTTCCTTGCATTCTTCTATTTTCTTCTTCTCAATGGATCAAGCATGAGCCTTGATTCTTGTGCAGTGTTCCGTTGTTGACCCTTCGTTGTTCTCAGGCTCTCTGGAGTTGAGTCTTGACGTGTTGGAACCAAAGGTCCGAGCTTTGGTTGCCCTTGATGTGAGTTTTGTCGAAGAGAAGCCGACAGCGCTTCTGTCGTGCAACCGCCCCTGCGCCTGCACCTGTCCGCACCTGCGGCCAGCCACCCCTGCACATCTGTTCAGCCTCCCCTGCGGTTTCTCTGCAGTAGCTCTCATCTTTGGTGAGTTGCTTCCTTCTTTCCTTTCCTCGTTCCTTCCTTGGTTCTTGTGGTTGTTCTTTGTCCCTTGAGTTGCTGTAAGACTAAGGTTGAGCCCTTAGCTTGTGGAGATCTCTTAGAGATCGTGAGACTAGAAGTTATAGACTTCTAGTAAGCCGTTTCGTTCCTGATCCGTGTTGCTTGTTCGTACAGGCTTTCCTTGCTCCTTTCCTAAGGGAAACTGAGCTTTCTCCTGAGTTGTTCTTGAGTTGTGTTGAGCTTTTGTGTTACTGTCGTGTGAGGTAAGTCCCTTGGACTTACTTAGCTTCATTATGCGTATTAGTTGGATTGTATTGGCTTGTTTGTGTTGTTCATTCATGTTATAACGGATAACCGGACTAGGATTCACCCTTTATTACCCTTAACTAGCCCAAGTGCATTATAACCGGGCGGTGACCACTTGTCTAGTTCTACAGGAGACTAGAATGTGCTCTTACAACCCAGGCCCGTAGGTAACGGATAGTACTGATCTATTCCTATTGGTAGACGGAAGCGGAGGCGAGTTTCGAAAGGATTCTCGTGTGACAAAAGAAGTTGAATTAGTAATGGATAACCTTAATGAAAGATAATAACCGGTTGTGTGCAAGCATGCTATATGTTTATCTTACCCTATGTGTGTTTGTGTCTTTACGCTCTTGCTTATACCTAAATGTTAGCTAACGGTTTATACCGCCGTTTTAGATGTTCCACACATTCAGGATGCTACTGACTGATCCGGATGGTGTGGTCAGCCGGGGTTCCCGTACATTATAGGCGGGATTAGGTTTATGTTTCTTTTGTTGTTTCCCTTTTGTTTTGAACTCGGCTGCGAGTCTTTTCCGCTTTCTTTTGTTTAAACCTTTGGTTTTCATTCGTTTGTGCCTTGTTGTAAGATCCGTTTGTTGTTGCTACTCTGAGGGTCGGGACCCATTGTGTGGTCCTAGCCCGTAGCTCTTCGAGTTCCTAGAACTTGGGGTGTTACAATATGGTATCAGAGCTCTAAGTTGACAACAATGGCACTCGAAATCTTCTATAGGTCGGATGGATAAATAAATAGAACACGCAAAGGGTCTAACATTTTCAAAAGGGGGTTTTGTTTTAAACCGTTGGTGTGGGATGGATGTACGGGCGATCACCACTACCTCCGCGGATCTCAGTAGTGTAGTTTCTTATATGTTGCCCTTTTTATGTGCTTTTTCTTGGAGTTGTGCTTTAGCTGTAGCGTGGCCTTATATCTATATATATATAGTCTTATATATCTATCCTTATAGCAGATGACGCGTACTAGAGCTACATCTGCTATGGGGCAAGGAAGGGGTCGACCACCACTTCCACTTGCCGTCCGTGGACGAGGACGTGTAGGAAGACCTCCACTCGCTAGAGGTCGGGGCCAAGCCCCAGCTGCCGATCTGCCTGTCATTGAGGCGTTTGCTGAAGAAGTTGCTGAGAGCATTGTTCCTGAGGCTGAAAATGGGACCGCTGCTAGGTCCGGAGCTCAGAGGATGTCATCGACGGAGTCCACACGAGTGTATCGGAGCTTCTGCATATCGCGACTATGTGCAGAGAGTTGAGGAGGCTATCAGGACTGGAGGACCAACACTAGTGCCGCTAGTTCCTGCGGGACCAGTTGAGGTTTCGTAGAGAGTTACACAGGCTGTTGCCCCGCCAGGTAGAGTTGCTGAGGTTGTTAGAGCGCCGGCTGAAGCAAAGGAGCCAAAGCCCGACAGTTGGTTGAAGGCTTTTGACCAGCTGAAGGTCCCCGTCTTCATGGGAAGGATTGTCTTGGAGGTGGAGCAGTGGCTAGGACAGATGGATTCTGCTATGGAGGCTATAGGTTACCCTGAGGGACGTCGAGTCAACATAGCACAGACGCTGCTGAAGGATCAGACTCATTCTTGGTGGTGGACCATTCGTAGTAAGATCACCAGTTATGAGCAGATGAAGATAGTGATCAGGGATCGCTATTGCCCTGCAGCTATGAGGAGAGACCGTCTTCAGGATTTCCTTGAGGCTGGATTTGAGGATTTGCCTATTGTTGAGATCATCCTCAAGTTTCAAGACGAGTTGGCATTGCTAGGTCCGTCTGCACCACATGAGGATCAGCATGTTTACCTTTTCTCTCGGAGGTTGAGAGAGTCGACACGCTCTTATCTTACTGGTTTTCGTTGTGAATCTCTGGCGGACTATCAGGATAGAGCTTCCGCATGCGAGAGAGACCGACCGGGTCAAAGGAGAGCTTCTCAAACTGGAGGTCCTGAGAAGAGACAGAAGACTGGATCCGCTAGTGGTGGAGCTGGAGCAGCTAGGTTTGGGCGTAGTCAGACGCCTGGACGATCTGGTTTTCAACAGAGTTCTGACAGAGCACGACAGTGTCATAACTACGGAGTAGCTAGACACATCCGAGCTGATTTCAAGAAGCCAGCAGTGACTTGTTTTTCTTGTGGTAAGCCCGGACATAGAGCTGCGTTTTGCCGATAGAGCAAGGCGCTATCTCAGCAGGGTTCTTCACCTGCCAGTGTTGCTGGAGGAGGACAGAGATCACAATACCAGCAACAACAGCAACAATGAGTTTCTGGTTCTACCGTTCCTCAAGGTTCCACTCCGGGACAAGGGAGAGGTAGAGGACGTGTTGGTGGGTCTGTAGACACCAAAGATACACCAGCTAGAGTGTATGAGCTGAGGAGTGTTGTAGAGCCGACAACGCCAGCAACTACATGTACCATTCATATTAATGGTTTTCCTATCACAGTTCTTTTCGATACTGGTGCTACGCATTCTTTTATATCCGATGCATGTGTAGATAGATTGACCTTAGTTACTGTAGAAGGTAGACCTTTCTTTATAGGATTGCTCGATGGGGGTAAGATTCGAGGTACTTGAGAGGTTCGCGATTGCCCTATTTGCTTGGGAGGTCGCGATTGGCCAGCTAACTTCTTTGTCATGTACTTAGTACATGAAGAAGTTATACTGGGCATGGATTGAATGGATCGACAGGGCAAGAGGACAGTGACGGTAACTACAGATGTAGGCCATGTTGAGATGTTCCGAGGATGGGATCTTGGGAAGACTAGTACCGTCATCAGTGCAATATGAGCTGCGAGACTTATCAGTCAGGGTTGTGAAGATTTTTGGTGCTATGCCATGAAGGATAGTACGAGTCCGGCTTTGGAGGAGATTCTAGTAGCTTGCGAGTTTGCTGACGTCTTTGGAGAGCCATCAGGTTTACCTCCACAAAGGAGTGTAGACTTCGGTATTGAGTTAGAGCCCGGTACGAGACCGATCTCTAAAGCTCCCTATCGCATGGCGCCTATCGAGATGCTTGAGTTGAAGAAGTAGCTCGAGGAGTTAGCAGAAAAGGGATTCATCCGCCCTAGTGTATCTCCTTGGGGCACACCATTTCTCTTCGTCAGGAATAAAGACGGGTCCATGAGGTTATGTATCGACTACCGGGAGTTGAACAAGGTGACGATCAAGAACAAGTACCCATTGCCCGATATCGACGATCTTTTGGATCAACTACATGGAGCTTCAGTATTTTCGAGGATCGATCTGAGATCTGGATATCACCAGCTGAGGGTGAGGGAGCAGGACGTAGCTAAGACAACTTTTCGGACCAGATATGGACACTAAGAGTTTGTAGTGATGCCATTCGGGCTTACGAACGCGCCCGCGGTCTTTATGGAGTTGATGAATAGCATCTTCATCGACTTCCTAGACCAGTTTGTAGTTGTCTTCATCGACGACATTTTGGTTTACTCTCGCAATAAAGAGGAGCACGCTGGACACTTGAGGATTGTTCTTCAGGTTTTACAGGATAGAGAGTTGTACGCCAAGCTCTCTAAGTGCGAGTTTTGGATGTCCGAGGTAGCATTCCTTGGTCACATTATTTCAGCTGAAGAGATCAAGGTAGATCCGGTGAAGATCGAGTCAGTAGCATCTTGGCCACCACCTAAGAACGTCAAGGAGGTCCGCAACTTCTTAGGATTGGCGGGCTACTACTGGCGTTTTGTCGAGGGCTTTTCAGTTATCGCCCGACCGCTCACTTCCTTGTTGCAGAAGTCTACGAGGTTCGTATGGTCTGAGTCGTGCCTGTAGAGCTTCAAGGAACTGAAGGAGAGGTTGACCTCTGCTCCTATACTAGCTTAGCCAGAGGGCATTGAGGATTTCGTGGTTTACAGCGACGCATCCAAGTTGGGCTTGGGATGTGTTCTGATGCAGAGAGGTAAGGTAATTGCATACGCGTCTAGACAACTGAAGACGTACGAGGAGAATTACCATACCCATGACTTGGAATTGGCTGTTGTGGTTCACGCTCTGAAGATTTGGAGGCATTATCTGTACGGAGCTACGTGTCAGATATTCACCGATCACAAGAGTCTGAAGTACATATTCCCTCAGCGCGAGTTGAATAACTGCCAACGCAGATGGTTGGAGTTGATCAAGGATTTTGATCTTGAGATCTTATTCCACCCGGGGAAAGCTAATGTGGTAGCAGATGCCCTTAGTAGGAAACTCCCCGAGAGATGGCAATTGCTAGGCTGACAACTCAGCCACAGTTACAGCGAGACCTTGCGTGGCTAGAGATGGATATCCACTTTCCAGATTCCGCCAGTTACCTATCCATCTTAGAGATAGTACCTGATCTGTTGGCCGAAATCCAACAGAAGTAGGAGAGTTTTCCAGCTCTGACACTGATCCGAGACCGGATGTCTCGAGGAAAGGCACCACAGTTTATAGTGGGTGCTGACGGAGTTCTGAGGCGTCAGGAGCGTGTTTGTGTGCCATCAGATCGAGAGTTGAGACAGAGGATCCTTCAAGAGGCTCACTCTTCACCTTAATCAGTACACCTTGGTGCGAGTAAGATGTATCAGGATATCAGACGCTCTTTCTGGTGGGGAGGTCTGAAGCCAGAGGTCACGAGATGTGTAGCTTAGTGTGCGACCTGTCAGCAGGTCAAGATCGAGCATCATAGACCAGGAGACGAGCTACACCCACTTACCGTTCCTCAGTGGAAGTGGGAGGATATCTATGGATTTCGTTACTGGTTTAAGACCGAGTCGAGGCTTTGATGCTATCTGGGTGATAGTAGATCGATTGACGAAGACCGCACGTTTCATTCCGATCAAGGAAACATGGCCGGTGATTGGCTTGGTAGAAGAGTTCACGAGACAAATAGTGAGACTTCATGGAGTACCTAAGACTATAGTCTCTGATAGAGACGGACGGTTTACATCGAGGTTCTGGCAACAGGTTCATGCTGCCCTGGGTACGAGTCTACAGTTCACGACTGCTTATCATCCTCAGACTGATGGTCACTCCGAACGGACCATTCAGACTCTGGAGGATATGTTGAGAGCCTACGTGTTAGACTAGGGACAGGTGTGGCCAGATCACCTCTCCTTAATAGAGTTTTCGTACAATAACAGTTGGCACACATCGATCAGGATGGCTCCTTATGAGGCTTTATACGGGCAGAGATGTCGTACACCGCTGTGTTGGGATGAGCCTAGTAGTGCTAGCGGAGTAGCACCTGAGCAGATACAGGATGACATGGCTCGTGTAGCAGTGATCCGCGAGCGGATGTTAGCATCACAAAGTCAACAGAAATCCTATGCAGATAAGAGGCGCAGACCTCTGGAGTTCAGAGTTGGAGCTCAGGTTTGGTTGGGAGTATCCCCAACACGAGGCGTTAGACGTTTTGGTGTCAAGGGGAAGCTGAGCCCTAGATACGTCGGACTGTTCAAGATCCTTGAGCGAGTGGGAGAGGTAGCATACAGACTTGCTTTGTCACCGAGACTCGATGGTGTTCACACAGTCTTCCATGTTTCTCAGCTACGAGAGTACATACCGGACCCGAGACACATCGTTAGTCATGAGGATCTAGTGATGGAGCCAGACCACACATTTGTTGAGCACCCGGTGGCTGTCTTAAAGCGTAGTACGAGATGCTTGCGTTCGAAGGACATCCCGATGTGAGGATTCAATGGTCAATGCGAAGAGCTGATGAGGCGACTTGGGAGACAGTGGATAGTATCCAGAGGAACTATCTGGAGTTTTACACTGAGCTTGTTGCACCTTTAGCATAGTCAGTTGTTGTAGTTTTTCCTTTGTTGTGTTGCGTACGCTTTTGGTTGACGTTTGGTGTTACGTGCCCCGAGTGGGAATATATGAGTTCAGTTCTGTTTCTGTGTGTTGTTGTGATCGTGAGCTTTTGCAAGTTTCGGGATGAAAATTCTTTTTAGGGGGATCTGATGTAAGATCCTAGGTTTTTGCCTTCACCGCCCTTGCGGTGAAGAGGGCCGCCCCTGCGGCCAGCCGCCCCCGCGGCTGTGAGATCCGCGCCTGCGGATTTACGACAGATCGTGCCAGTCTTTTTTCCGTTCTTTTTTATCTTCCTTCCATAGATAGAATATCCGATATTCTATCTTATGGGCCGGTTTCCTTGTCTCCTTTCTGAACCCTAGACGCCCTTCCGTCTATCTTTCCAGCCCGTTCCTATTTATTCTCTTCTTTCTCCCCTTTTTCCCTTTCCTTGTTATCGTCTTTTTCAACCCTAGAGAGCTGCAGCCGTCCTTTGCTTCCTGCGACCTCGCTGAACGTGTAAGTGCATATTTTCTGGTTCTTCCTCACGTTCCTTTAGCGCTGCATGCCTTTCCCTTCTGTTTTGGTTTCTTCCTTGTGTTCTTCTATTTTCTTCTTCTCCAAGGATCAAGCATGAGCCTTGATTCTTTTGGAGTGTTCCGTTATTGACCCTTCGTTGTTCTCAGGCTCTCTGGAGTTGAGTCTTGATGTGTTGGAACCAAAGGTCCGAGCTTTGGTTGCCCTTGCTGTGAGTTCTGTCGAAAAGAAGCCGACAACGCTTCTGTCGTGCAGCCGCCCCTACGCCTACACCTGTCCGCCCCTGCGGCCAGCCCCCCTGCGCATTTGTTCAGCCGCCCCTGCGGTTTCTCTGCAGTAGCTCTCGTCTTTGGTGAGTTGCTTCCTTCTTTCCTTTCCTCGTTCCTTCCTTGGTTCCTTGTGGTTGTTCTTTGTCCCTTGAGTTGCTGTAAGACTAAGGTTGAGCTCTTAGCTTGTGGAGATCTCTTAGAGATCATTGAGACTAGAAGTTATAGACTTCTAGCAAGCCGTTTCGTTCCTGATCCGTATTGCTTGTTCGTACAAGCTTTCCTTGCTCCTTTCCTAAGGGAAACTGAGCTTTCTCCTGAGTTGTTCGTGAGTTGTGTTTAGCTTTTGTGTTACTTTCGTGTGAGATAAGTCCCTTGGACTTGCTTAGCTTCATTTTGCGTATTAGTTGGATTGTATTGACTTGTTTGTGTTGTTTATTCATGTTATAACGGATAACCGGACTAGGATTTACCCTTTATTACCCTTAACTGGCCCAAGTGCATTATAATCGGGCGGTGACCACTTGTCTAGTTCTACAGGAGACTTGAATGTGCTCTTGCAACCCAGGCCCGTAGGTAACAGATAGTACTTGATATATTCCTATTGGTAGACGGAAGCGGAAGCGAGTTTCGAAAGGATTCTCGTGTGACAAAAGAAATTGAATTAGTAATGGATAACCTTAATGAAAGATAATAACCGGTTGTGTGCAAGCATGCTATATGTTTATCTTACCCTATGTGTGTTTGTGCCTTTACGCTCTTGCTTATACCTAGAATGTTAGCTAACGGTTTATACCATCGTTGTAGATGTTCTACAGGTTCAGGATGCTGCTGAGTGATCCGGATGGTGTGGTCAGCCGGGGTTCCCATACATTATAGGCGGGATCGGGTTTATATTTCTTTTGTTGTTTTCCTTTTGTTTTGAACTCGGCTGTGAGTCTTTTCCGCTTTCTTTTGTTTAAACCTTTGGTTTTATATTGAGTTTTGATTTTCATTCGTTTGCACCTTATTGTAAGATCCGTTTGTTATTGTTACTCTTAGGGTCGGGACCCATTGTGTGGTCCTAGCCTGTAGCTCTTCGAGTTCCTAGAACTTGGGGTGTTACAGCGTGGACAACTAATGATACGAATCGAGAAGGAGATTGATACATTCTAGCAAGGTTAAAAGTGGTGTTCCACTAAGAGGTGATGTCTTCTTTAGGCGCTCCTAAGCATTTTAGTCAAGATGGGAAGAATGATTGAACCATTTGCTAAAGATTTAAGATACCGTAAGTTAAGCTTACGAGGTACCAATAAGTGAAGTGTGAACACTACTAGAGTTATGAGAAGGAGGGCATGGTGGGAATTCACGTGGAGTTAATCGGTTTCCGCTATGGTGATAAGTCTAATAAACGCCAAGAAGAAAGATGTGCGTATATACGTGATTCCGAGAAGATAAGTAACGCATCAAGGAGATTTTAGTTATGAAAAGACGTAAGTCAACAACCAAGAGAAACGCGAACGGTTGTTGAGTAACGTTAGAGATTGAGAGGACACACTTACAAGATAACATGCGGCACGGTTAAGCTTATGAAGGAGAGTTATACTGAGGCCTAGAAGAGTATGGTTGCCTTATGGAAGAGGAAGAAAGCCTGGTACGAGGAAAGAACTAACATAGTTTAAGGTAAAGTACCCCGAGAAGGGTAGCCTTCATGAGAATGGTAACATGAGAAGTGCAGTAGAATAATAAGTCGTAGACTTTGGAGAAGGTCAGATACAAGTTAATCGGTGACAACGGAGAACGCACATGTGCGGGTTGTCTATTGGTGAGTGTAGAGGGGATGAGTAAACAAGATTATGGGCATACAGAGGATCGACAACAAGAGGTTAAAGTATTCACGGTGGATCAATGCCAATGGTAAGGAGGTACGTTAATGGAAGCACGATTGTCTTAATCGAGTAACGATTATTGGTTCAAGCAAGTTACTCTAACGGACCTCTTATAGAGTGATTTGGATGACCTTATGCGACCTTTGTAGGTCATGAAATTGGCATATGGGAGAACGACACGAATTAGAGGTTTTAAAGTTTGACCACGGTAAAGGGGAAGTAATGAATCAAGAAGAAGGAAAGGTGTCATGGAGGTGGTACGTAAACGGGAGTATATAGAAGATGCATGGTATGAAATGGATGATATATTACTGTGGGCAAGAGATAAGTCAAGTTCCTATACTCACACGGAAGAGACATGGTGGCTATGGCGTGAAAGAGAGGACCTAAATTAGGGCAACGCTGCAAGCTTAGATTTATGATGTTAGTACTTGATGAAGTGATGAGTGGATCTTTTTGTGATTGTGGTTGGGGAATTTCTTCTAGCGTTTTCCACGGGGTGTACTGGTACGGCTGTGAAGTTGTTCATAGAATACTGTTAGCATGAAATATTGTGATATTTTAGGCACGTTTTCAAAGTGTATTTGATCCATATTGATAGTCATTGATTGAGCATTGATGCATTTGTGAGCTAGTTTGTCTATAATGTCGATATAGAGATCTACACAAGCTTTATATTGATTATAGGTAATTGAGAGCTATTTCCGAACGGAATTGAGCTAGGATGGAGTTTGATAGAACATGTCCATGAATTGAGGACATTCCTAGGAGCTAAGGAAGTGCCAACTTGAAGGATGCACGAGACTAAGGAAGAATCACGTTCTTGCCCTAAACCACGCTCTAAAATACGGCCGTACTACTTTCCACGTTCAAGTCCACGGCCGTGGAACCATGGCAAGAGAAGCGTGGTTCATTCCAGCAACTTCTACGGCCGTGGAGGAGTTGTGTCAAACCGTGTTGATTTCCACGCTCTAAATTACGGCCGTGGAACCCTTCCACGACCGTGATCTTGGCGATCTTTTTCGCCACACTTTAAGCCACGATCTCCTATGCAATTGGGCCGGGCCGATATTTTATCTTACACTATAAAAGGACGGACGAAGAGAGATTCCGTCACCTTCGCTTACGCATAGACGCATCTTACGCTTGCGCTTGGAATTGCCCTAATTTCGCATTTGGCGGAGATTGTGTTTGAGAGATTTTTGCGCTTTGTCATTGGGATTTCCGGATTGACGGAAGATTGAAGATTTGGAAGATTGTTCGCAAGAGGATTTCGCTTCTTGCTTAGGTTTGATTTAGAAGACGGATTGACATCCCGTTCTTCCTTCTTATCTAAGATTTGTGTTTGTTTGTGTTATTCCGAATCTAGTGACGATTATTGTTCTTGATTGTGACTTTGAGATTGATTTGAAAGTTATTGAAGGTTTTCGGAAGTTTTCATCTTTCATTCTTTTAAACCTTGAATTTGATATCAATATGACTATTGTTGGCTAAAAACCCTTAACAATTCTAAGGTGAAGGGTTGATAGTTGGGGCTTAGATGATGATAGATCGATCGTAAATAGATTGGACCTTGAGAGTTAGAGAGAATCGACGACAACCCTAATTCACGGTCTGTTCTTGAGCTTCCACGGCCGTGGAACTCAAGAACTAGCCGTAATTTTGTTTTAAGTTACGAACTTGCTTTTACTTTAATCCAAAGTTAAAGATTTGCTTTAACTTAGTCTTGGCTTGCTTTTTCTAGGTGGTAGTGAAGCCTAAACAACCTCTACCTCGATTGTGAGTGTCACAACCTTAATCAGTTTAGTTAGTCTTGATCCTTGGATTACAAGTTTGGGTATTTGACATTAATTTTTACCTTTAGAACCTTTCTATATTGAAGCCTCAACAACCTTTATAGAGAGTGTCTTTTAGGTGAGTCATATAAGGTTTTTGGAACTTCACCGTACGATTACCTTACATTAGCATACTTTTGCATATCTTAACTCTGTTCTTATATCATTAGTATATCTTGAATCGATTGCCACAGCTGGATTCCTCGATCTTTAGGGTTGTTGTTTTCCCAATAATTCGAAAAGCTCTTACATTTACTCGCTTGATAACCTATAATTGGATTTAACCCCCCAAATCCCTGTGTTCAATACTCTGGAATTCTTGCTTAACTATATCGATCCGTACACTGCGGGTTCGCTTGCTTGATTCTAGTTTTATAAATTTAAAGCTTATTTGCACGCACGCTAAGTGGCGAACAAGTTTTTGGCGCCGTTGCCGGGGATTTGGTCTAGGCCGAATTCGGTTTTCGGTTGTCAAGCTTGGGAGCTTCTCCCTTGTTATTTGATATCTCTTTGAGTGCATGCGCAGGTCTAGGAACACTGAGGATCTCTTACCTCTTGATCAAGAGCTTGAGAGGACTTTAAGGCAAAAGCGTAGGGAAAGGAAAATGGCTGAAGAACACGAACGTGATCTTCAATCGGAGCTAGCGGAGAAAGAAGCTCAACTCCTATGGAGTGAGAAGACACGTAGAGAAGAAACGGATCGTCATCAAATGAAGGTTGACGATCTAACTGACATGATGTTCCAAATGAGGATTGAGATAAACAACCTCAAGGAGAAAAAGAAAAGGAGGAGACCGGGAAGATCGGTTAGAGCCAACTCATCCAATGAGGATAGCGACTCCTCCATGCCACCGCTAGAGGAAATTGATCCCACGATGAATGTGAATCCATTCCATCCACGGGCAGCTGCTAATCGCCGTGTTCCACCTAGGAATGCAAGGATCGAACGTGTGGATGAGGAGCCAAGAACTCTTGGCCAAAGGATGGATCCAACCCAGCAACCACGCCGTCTAGGTGTGAACTTTGATGCTGACGATGTACAAGGGTTTAGCTTCAACCCTCAAGTTATTACTCTTGTTCGCCAAAACCAATTTGGCGGTTCAAGCGCTGAATCTCCACACCAACACTTGCAAAACTTTGAGTGTATGATGGAGACAATGAGGCCGAAGAACGCGACTACCAACAACTATAAGCTCAAGCCTTTCTTCTTCTCCTTGAAGGGGAAAGCATTATCTTGGTACCAAGCTCTTCCTAGTGGGAAACTAGACACATGGGAAGACCTTTCCGCGGAGTTCCTCACTAAGTTCTTTCCGCCATCCAAAATGGCGGAACTTAGAGGTAAGATTAATGCATTCTCCATGAGATCTAACGAAAGTTTGTTTCAATCTTGGGAAAGGTTTCAGGATTTGTTATTGGATTGCCCTCATCATGGCATATCCAAGCTTGCATTGCTGGAGATATACTATAAGGGGCTGGATGTGGAAACACAATTCAAGCTCCAATCCCTCTCATGTGGTACATTCATGGACATGAGAGAAGACGCCGCTTGGGACTTCATTGAGAAGCAAGCAAGGGTCATAGAGAAGTATTCTCACCGGAAGGTAGAGGGAAATCGTGTGGAGCAAGGAGCAAAGCTCACACATGAAGCTCAAAATCAAATTTTCTCCCTCAACAACGAAATCAAAGAGTTGAAAGAGGCTATCAAGACCAACTTTCCAAAGCAACAAGGAAAGGATGTTGGCTACTTGGGAAACAACAATAATGGTGGGGAGAATACAAACCGCAACAACAATAACCGGAACAACAACCAGAATAATTGGAATGGCAACAACAACAACCGGAACAATAATTGGAACAACAATAGGGGTTCAAACAACAACAATTGGCGCTCCAATCAACAAAACTCCGGTAACTCTTATCCTTCCAATTCAAATTCACTAACTCCACCTTCCTCTTCCTCTACTCCTTTGAAAAGCCAGGGGCAAACATCTAATAAAGGAAACGCTTCGGGGAAGGAGAAGCCCGATCCCATGTTGGAAACGATTTTGGGAAAGCTTCAAGGTTTGGAGAACCACATCATTAAGGTTGATGATCAAATTTCTAAGGTTGATAAAGCCCAAAAGGTTTTAGAAAACCAAATGTTCAACCATGCGGAAGAAGTTCCTAGGAATCAAGGGAAACTTCCAGGAAAAACGGAGGACAACCCAAAGGGAAGGGTGATGGCAATCACAACTAGGAGCGGAGTGACTACCACCGATCCGCAGCCCAAGTTTGTTGAAGTCTCCGTTGAGAAAGACAAAGAGAAGAAGAAGGAAGATGTCTACGTTCCTCCTCCGGCTTACAAACCTCCCCTACCATTCCCTCAATCTAGAGCAAGAGCACGCCTAGATACACAATTTGGTAAGTTTATAGAACTCATGAGCAAGCTGTATATTAATATACCTTTCATTGATGCTATTGTAGGTATGCCGGCTTATGGCAAGTTCTTAAAGGAGCTCCTCTCCAACAAGAGGAAGCTAGAAGATTTTGGAGAGGTTAAGATGAGTTCGGATTCTTCGGATCTCATCAAGACCATGAAGGAGAAAATGCCCCCAAAGCTAAAGGATCCGGGGTCATTTTGCATTCCCATAGGAGTGGGAGATGTCACATATGATGCGTTATGTGACTTGGGAGCAAGTGTGAGCATCATACCACTTGCATTATTGAGGAAGATCAGTTTAGGCGACCCTAAACCAGTGAAGATGACGTTATACATGGCGGATCAATCCATCATTCTCCCCGTCGGTATTGTAGAAGACGTTCCAGTCAAGCTAGGTAAATTCTTTGTTCCCATTGATTTTTTCGTGCTTGACATTCCTGCAGATAGTCCGATCCCGATCATACTCGGAAGACCGTTTCTTGCAACTTCCGGCTGCATAGTCGATTGCAAGAATGCTAGATTCGCCTTTGACATAGGAGAGGAGAAGGTAGAATTCGTTCTTTCCACTCTAGTGAAGGAACCAATCTTTGATGAGGATATATTGAATATCCAAGATGAAGAAGGGTTGTCTAGAGAGGCGGTAAGCGCTATTCTCTTCAAAGATCCTTTGCAAAAGGTTATTACTATGAGTCTAACGAATGTAGGGGAAAAAGAGGAGTGCAATGAGGCAATTGAAGCCTTAGAAGCACAAGAAGAGGTAGATGAAGAGGAATTTGAGAAGCTCCACGACAAGGCAGAAAACGTGAGAATCCACGGCCATACACTATATTCCACGGCCTTGGATTTCACCAACCAAAGCGTGGCTCACTCCAGAGGGTTACACGGTCGTGGAGGAGGCAGAGCAACCTTAACCACCTTCCACGCCCTAACCCACGGCCATGGAAGATGTATGGAAACCGTGATTCAGGCCGTGAAAGAAGGTGATCGTGCCACTTCTTCAACTTCTTTTGATTCTTCTCCCACACCTTCTACACCCTTAGACACTTCTAAGGAGGCATCAGATGCTCCTCAAGAGCCATTGGAATCTCCGAAAGCAATGGAACTAAAGCCACTTCCTACTCATCTAAGGTACGCTTTTCTAGGAACTAACTCTACTTATCCGGTTATTGTTAGTTCCGATCTAACCATAGATGAACATAGTAAGCTTATGGTTGTCCTTAGGAAACATAGGAAAGCTTTAGGTTATACTATAGAAGACTTAGTAGGAATCAAACCCTCCCTATGCATGCATAAAATATTAATGGAGGAAGACTTTAGGACTTTAAGACAACCTCAAAGGCGGTTGAATCCGACCATGAAGGAGGTTGTCAAGAAGGAAATTCTTAAACTTCTTGATGCAGGTATCATCTATCCTATCTCCGATAGTAAGTGGGTGAGTCCGGTTCAAGTAGTTCCAAAGAAGGGAGGAATGACGGTCATCACCAACAAGAATAACGAACTCATTCCTACCCGAACCGTAACGGGATGACGGATGTGCATAGATTACCGCAAGCTTAACAACATAACGAGGAAGGATCACTTCCCCCTACCCTTCATCGATCAAATGCTTGAAAGGTTAGCGCAACATTCTCACTTTTGCTATCTTGACGGTTATAGTGGTTTCTTTCAGATTCCGATACACCCGGATGATCAGGAGAAGACCACATTCACGTGCCCATGGGGTACGTTCGCTTATAGGAGAATGCCGTTCGGGCTTTGTAACGCCCCAGCCACCTTTCAAAGGTGCATGATGGCCATCTTCTCCGAATACATTGAGGAAATCATGGAGGTTTTCATGGATGACTTCTCCGTATACGGTTCCTCTTTTGACAATTGTCTTTCTAACCTTGCTCTTGTTTTACAAAGGTGTGAAGACACTAACCTAGTTCTTAATTGGGAGAAGTGTCAATTTATGGTAAAGGAAGGAATTGTATTAGGACACCTAATCTCTAGTACAGGGATAGAGGTGGATAAGGCGAAAATAGAGACTATAGAGAAGCTTCCTCCCCCAACTTCGGTGAAAGGGATAAGAAGTTTTCTAGGACATGCCGGATTCTATAGACGCTTCATAAAAGACTTCTCTAAAATATCAAAACCGCTAACTAATCTATTGATGAAGGATGCAGTTTTTTAATTTTCGCAGGAATGCTTGGAGGCGTTTAACATGATCCGGGAAGCTCTAATTTCAGCACCTATTATCCAACCTCCGGATTGGACTCTTCCCTTTGAGGTTATGTGCGATGCTAGTGACGTAGCTATAGGAGCTGTTCTTGGACAACGAAAGGAAGGGCGAACCCATGCCATATACTATGCTAGCAAGACGCTAGATGAAGCGCAGCTCAACTACGCCACTACGGAAAAGGAATTTCTAGCCATTGTTTATGCTATTGACAAGTTTCGCTCTTATCTTATAGGTGCAAAGGTGATTGTCTACACGGATCATGCTGCGATCCGGTACCTCTTTAAAAAGAAGGATGCAAAGCCAAGGCTAATTAGATGGATTCTTCTCCTACAAGAATTCGATCTAGAGATCCGCGACAAGAAGGGTTCGGAAAATTCTGTTGCGGATCATTTGAGTCGCCTAACACATCTAGAGGACGACCACTTACCTATAGATGACTCCTTCCCGGACGAACACCTACATATCATTGAGGAGTGCATCGATGTGATCTCCAAAGGTAACGAACCATGGTTTGCTGATTTTGTTAACTATTTGGTTTGCCAGGTGATAGCATGAATTATAGTCTATATTTTGGGGTTTGTTTGGACGTTTTATCTTCAAAAATCTGCATGTTTGTATGTATAATATGTGATTCTACTACCATTTCATCTACCTTTGCGAGAATCGAGGTCTACACCTAGTTTCGTTGTAATTGCAGGTAATATGGTACGTTTTGCATCAAAAAGAAGCAAAAGGAGTCATGAGTCATTTGGAGCTACATTCAGGAAGCATAGCCATGGATTAAAGATTTACTTTGGACCAGTTTTGAGAGATTTCACATTCACTTGTGAGTCACCTCGGTTGACCACAGATTCGCCTCGACCGAGGTGATCCAGAGACGCCGACTCGACCGAGGCGAACACCTAGGACGCGGCGAGAATATTTTATTCTTGGAGGAGATCTTTTAAATTTGGAAAGTGATCTTATATTTTTGGGCTGGGCTCTTGGAAGGAAGGAGATATGCAGAATCATATATTTTACCTATATTTATGGGAGAATATCTTTCTAAGATTTATTATCTTTGGAGGGTTATTTTCCTATAAAAAGGGTTGGATTTTCCACAAAGTCAGAGGTGTGCTTAGATCCCGCATACATCCGCTATCATTGAGAAGATCACACAGCAGCAACATACTCCAGTTGGGAGAGATTCGAAGAACCTTTTTGAAGGTTGAAGGAAGATTGAAGTCTATAGCTTTTATAGCTTTTTGGAGGGTTTTGTAAGATTGTCTTCAATTCCCTCACTTGTTGTCTTGTCTTGTTGGATTGCTATCCAAGGAACGTTTTGTTGTGATATTTGATTCAGTTATTGAAGTCTTTTCATTAAATTCTTCTTGTTCAAATATTCACTTTCTTCCCATATATTTTAATACTTTCATAATGATGATGAGTGGCTAATTTCCTTGTGTGATTCTAGGGTGATTGGCTGAAGGTTGTGGGAAAAACAATGATAGAATAATCTTAGATTCCAGTAGGATCCTGAAAGTTCGAGTCTTTAACCTTAACCCTAAGCATCTCGTTCAGTCGATGAACATCTCGGCCGGGGTGGAAACTGGCTGATCGAGGTGACTTATCTGATCCATAACTGAGAGTTAAGTGTTAGAGTTTGCCAAATCCTATTCTTATTACACCTTTCCTGGTTCAAAGCAAGCTTAGGATGAGACTTACCCGGTAATTCCTTAGTTTGTGTATCAACGATCATAAGTGTAGGTAATAAAGGTTCATCCTTTATTGGGGTTTGAGTGTGCTTCCATCCCATCTTTGTGAGTTAGCCTGAGACTTACCCGGTAAAGGTTGATTCTATTCCCTTAGATTGTGTGTTAGTTTGAGGTTATAGTTCTTTATCTTAATTCCTTGAGACTTACCCGGTAATAGGAGTTACGGTTTAGGATTAGTGTGTAGTGAGACTTACCCGGTGATCTACTCCACTTTAGAAACACCTTCCCCACGCAAAAATCTCAGCTTTGTCCGCTTATCTTTAGATCTTGAGTTGGAACCACAACTAGATGCTTTAATCCCTAGAATTTCATGTTTGCTTATTTGACTTCTTATTCATCTTTGATTGTGTTAATTGCTCTTTGTGGTTAGTATTGACATAAGCACACCGTACTGACTTTGTTTCACCGAGTCCCTGTGATCGACCCCTGGAATTTTCTTGCTTTTACTACGATTGACCCGTACACTGCGGGTTCGCATCCTTGTTTTAAGCTTAAGTCTAGGGTTATAAATTTAAAGCTTGCACACACCGTTTGGAGCGAACAAGTTTTTGGCGCCGTTGCCCGGGACTTGGTCTAGACCGAGCCGGTTACGGTTTGCTTTCGGGGCATTTGCCCCTGTTGCTACTAACTACTCTTTCTATGAGTTTTGTAGTTTTCAGGATTTCCGATGACTACATTTGATCCAGCCTGGATAGCAAGGCAAAGTGCTAGGGCGGACCATTATGAATACTTGGAGGAGAAGTACTCCTTCTATTGGTTCAACAATGAATGGGAAAGAGAAGAGGCCATTAAGCATGAACTTGCAATCTGGGATGAACTGAATGTCCCTAAAAAGATTTATGAGAAACCTTTTGAAGACTCTCTCGAATCAAGATTGGAGAAGTTGATGAAGAAGGTAGAGGAGCTCAAGGAAAGCACCCTATCCTATGCTAAGCCGAAAGAGGAGCATAAGGAAGTGTTGCACGTTCCAAGCATTCCTTTTGTCGAACCGGAAGTTTCTCCTGAAGCTTTTGTGGAAGGGGGGGGGTGCTTAGATCCCGCTTACACCGGATCCGCTATCATTCAGAAGATCACGCAGCAGCAGCATACTCCAGTTGGGAGAGATTTGAAGAACCTTTTTGAAGGTTGAAGGAAGATTGAAGTCTATAGCTTTTATAGCTTTTGGAGGGTTTTTGTAAGATTTGTCTTCAATTCCCTCACTTGTTGTCTTGTCTTGTTGGATTGCTATCCAAGGAACGCTTTTGTTGTGATATTTGATTCAGTTATTGAAGTCTTTTCATTAAATTCTTCTTTGTTCAAATATTCACTTTCTTCCCATATACTTTAATACTTTCATAATGATGATGAGTGGCTAATTTCCTTGTGTGATTCTAGGGTGATTGGCTGAAGGTTGTGGGAAAAACAATGATAGAATAATCTTAGATTCCAGTAGGATCCTGAAAGTTCGAGTCTTTAACCTTAACCCTAAGCATCTCGTTCAGTCGATGAACATCTCGGCCGGGGTGGAAACTGGCTGACCGAGGTGACTTATCTGATCCATAACTGAGAGTTAAGTGTTAGAGTTTGCCAAATCCTATTCTTATTACACCTTTCCTGGTTCAAAGCAAGCTTAGGATGAGACTTACCCGGTAATTCCTTAGTTTGTGTATCAACGATCATAAGTGTAGGTAATAAAGGTTCATCCTTTATTGGGGTTTGAGTGTGCTTCCATCCCATCTTTGTGAGTTAGCCTGAGACTTACCCGGTAAAGGTTGATTCTATTCCCTTAGATGGTGTGTTAATTTGAGGTTATAGTTCTTTATCTTAATTCCTTGAGACTTACCCGGTAATAGGAGTTACGGTTTAGGATTAGTGTGTAGTGAGACTTACCCGGTGATCTACTCCACTTTAGAAACACCTTCCCCACGCAAAAATCTCAGCTTTGTCCGCTTATCTTTAGATCTTGAGTTGGAACCACAACTAGATGCTTTAATCCCTAGAATTGCATGTTTGCTTATTTGACTTCTTATTCATCTTTGATTGTGTTAATTGCTCTTTGTGGTTAGTATTGACATAAGCACACCGTACTGACTTTGTTTCACCGAGTCCCTGTGATCGACCCCTGGAATTTTCTTGCTTTTACTACGATTGACCCGTACACTACGGGTTCGCATCCTTGTTTTAAGCTTAAGTCTAGGGTTATAAATTTAAAGCTTGCACACACCGTTTGGAGCGAACAAGTTTTTGGCGCCGTTGCCGGGGAAGAGGAGGATATGGAAGGTCTCGATCTGACTATTGAGACCTCGGTCGAAGTGGAAGAGATCTCGGCCGAGATGGAAGAATCTGCAAAACTGGAAGCAGAAGATGCAAAGAACCTTGGTCAAATTACTGAGATTGTGACCAAGGTGGAAGAAAGATCAACTGAGTTGAGAGAGATTTCATGTGTTGGGTATCAACCTAACATGAAACCTGATCCGAGCTTTGGAGAACTTTACAAGGTAAGTTCTCTTGCTCGATTCGAAATCCCTATTAAAATTTCTGAATTTTTCAGGAAAGCACCGGAGAGTTGGAGGTCTCTTCCGAAAGAACCTCCTAAGAGAGAGATTTCATGTGTTGGTTATCAACCTAACATGAAACCTGATCCGAGCTTTGGAGAACTTTACAAGGTAAGTTCTCTTACTCCATTCGAAATCCCTATTAAAATTTCTGAATTTTTCAGGAAAGCACCGGAGAGTTGGAGGTCTCTTCCGAAAGAACCTCCAAAGATCAAGATGAAGTCTTCCTTGAAATTGTTGGAAGAAGAAGCTCCTCGGATCATGAGGAGTGGAGTTGGCAAGCACTACACCGCTAAGGCGATGAAGAGTCTCTTGTTCAAGTATGGGGTCCCTCGCATGCTCAGGACCCTGTACCATCCCCAAGCTATAGATGGGGAAGCTGCTATAATTCTCGAGAAACTGTTTTCTCGATCAAGGAAAGGATGGGACACGAGGAATGTCCCATTGAAGTGTAGGAAGTCTAGACGAATTCCGGTGAGAATCAAACCGTACAAGCTTGTACGTGGGAGATCTTACCATTTACCGGTGAAGTTAGGAACCGGAACCTTCTTGGAAGATTTTTACGGATGTGATGAGCACTCCACGACATTCGAAGTGCATTGAGTAATCCCATGCCGTATGGTCCAGCTAGCGACCTTAAACCAAGCGCTTCTTGGGAGGCAACCCAAGGTATTGCTTTCTTCTCCCTTTTCTAGTTTAGTTTAGATAGTTGCTTTGTTTTTGTTTTCCTCTAGACAACAACCAGGTATTCCAAAAGGAAGGATCACAGTTCAGGAGCTACACTGGAAGAACAAAATTTCGAGAAGTTGAGGAAACGAGCTTTATTGAGATACATCTCGGGTACTGTCAGAACACCTCGACCGAGATGTGCTTCGCCAACCGAGATGGTCTTATCTGGGAGCTGTTTCTTACTTCTTCATGCAGTTTAGCTATGTTCGGTGAGTATCCTGTCCTTAGACTTATTTTGACCCACTGGGACAGTGTGTCCCAAGTATGGGGTATTTGATGTATTTGACTCCTTATGTGATGTATGACTCGACATTCTTGGATATTTTATGCTTCACTTTTGCATCTATGTGTTTATCTGGGACTACATGCATACCTACAGGTTATTTGATTGAGAAAAAACATCGAAACCGAAAAAAATGGTTTTAAAAAAAATATTTTGACCTCGACCGGGGAGATTCTGGCCAAACGAGGCATTTCACCTCGGTTGAACCAAGAACATCTCGACCGAGGTAGGTTACAGAGAGTTTTCGAAAACAATTTTTCGTGTTGCTTATCTGGATATGATCTCAGTGAAGATCTTGTTTACTGACTGGTTTTAAGTTCTTTATGTGTTTGAAAGGTTTTATAATATGTTTAAGTTGCTAAATGCTTTGTTTGAAATTATTAGCATGTTTAATACTTTGTTTTTATCCAAATTATGTTGAATTTGAAGGTTGACACCGCAGGTTAAGTTCTCTCACTTTCTTCTTGGAAAGACCAAGGCAATTCATTCTCTTCTTCTTCTTCTTCTTGATCATGCTTAGCCCCTCATATACATTTTGCCTCCCTTTACCTATCCGGGAATTTGGAAGAAAGCGAAGTGGTGAAAGCAAGTGAAGTTATAGTTGAGAAGTTGGCTAGAAGTGAAAGTGCTAGAAAGTAATAATAGGTTTGGGGAAGTCAATCATGAAGATGAGTAACTCGGCACCATTCACATAGCCGGGTGTTTGTGTCTTGCCAAAGTCGGATTGAGCGATATTCCTAACGGGTCATGGTATGTGCATCAAGGGTTTGATGCATCTCGAGAAATTGATGATTGCAGATTTCCTAGGCTTCGGTTATTGTGCACCTTTGTCCATGCATCCCAAAAAGTAAAGTAAAAAGAAAAAAAAGTGGAATAAGCAAAGCTTATTGGTGGAAGATGTTGCAAGTCAAAGTGGAAGTGAAGTTCATCCTTTTCCCGGATTCTAGCACCACATTACCTTACATACATCCCCACCCTACACGTTTCTTCACCTTTCTTTTGGGAAGCCCTTGAGACCTTGAGCTTGTTGATTGACTTAGCGGTTTAAACTGGACTATACATGATTAATTTTGATAATTATGATTTATTATGCATTCTATGATTTTATGCAAAGATGAACAACTTTCCTATATTTATAAAAGGTTTTGAGCATATTGAGTTTTTAAATTCCAGGAAGTACTCTCTTAGAGTGATCTATGGTAGTTGCACACCATAAAATGTTTTTGAAAGACTTTTTCATTGATTTTCTTGACTTATAAACCATTCTATCTTGTCTTCTATATGCGGAACTTGCTTGGGGACAAGCAAGGGCTAAGTATGAGGTATTTTGATAGCATGAATTATAGTCTATATTTTGGGGTTTGTTTGGACGTTTTATCTTCAAAAATCTGCATGTTTGTATGTATAATATGTGATTCTACTACCATTTCATCTACCTTTGCGAGAATCGAGGTCTACACCTAGTTTCGTTGTAATTGCAGGTAATATGGTACGTTTTGCATCAAAAAGAAGCAAAAGGAGTCATGAGTCATTTGGAGCTACATTCAGGAAGCATAGCCATGGATTAAAGATTTACTTTGGACCAGTTTTGAGAGATTTCACATTCACTTGTGAGTCACCTCGGTTGACCACAGATTCGCCTCGACCGAGGTGATCCAGAGACGCCGACTCGACCGAGGCGAACACCTAGGACGCGGCGAGAATATTTTATTCTTGGAGGAGATCTTTTAAATTTGGAAAGTGATCTTATATTTTTGGGCTGGGCTCTTGGAAGGAAGGAGATATGCAGAATCATATATTTTACCTATATTTATGGGAGAATATCTTTCTAAGATTTATTATCTTTGGAGGGTTATTTTCCTATAAAAAGGGTTGGATTTTCCACAAAGTCAGAGGTGTGCTTAGATCCCGCATACATCCGCTATCATTGAGAAGATCACACAGCAGCAGCATACTCCAGTTGGGAGAGATTCGAAGAACCTTTTTGAAGGTTGAAGGAAGATTGAAGTCTATAGCTTTTATAGCGTTTTGGAGGGTTTTGTAAGATTGTCTTCAATTCCCTCACTTGTTGTCTTGTCTTGTTGGATTGCTATCCAAGGAACGTTTTGTTGTGATATTTGATTCAGTTATTGAAGTCTTTTCATTAAATTTTTCTTGTTCAAATATTCACTTTCTTCCCATATATTTTAATACTTTCATAATGATGATGAGTGGCTAATTTCCTTGTGTGATTCTAGGGTGATTGGCTGAAGGTTGTGGGAAAAACAATGATAGAATAATCTTAGATTCCAGTAGGATCCTGAAAGTTCGAGTCTTTAACCTTAACCCTAAGCATCTCGTTCAGTCGATGAACATCTCGGCCGGGGTGGAAACTGGCTGACCGAGGTGACTTATCTGATCCATAACTGAGAGTTAAGTGTTAGAGTTTGCCAAATCCTATTCTTATTACACCTTTCCTAGTTCAAAGCAAGCTTAGGATGAGACTTACCCGGTAATTCCTTAGTTTGTGTATCAACGATCATAAGTGTAGGTAATAAAGGTTCATCCTTTATTGGGGTTTGAGTGTGCTTCCATCCCATCTTTGTGAGTTAGCCTGAGACTTACCCGGTAAAGGTTGATTCTATTCCCTTAGATGGTGTGTTAGTTTGAGGTTATAGTTCTTTATCTTAATTCCTTGAGACTTACCCGGTAATAGGAGTTACGGTTTAGGATTAGTGTGTAGTGAGAATTACCCGGTGATCTACTCCACTTTAGAAACACCTTCCCCATGCAAAAATCTCAGCTTTGTCCGCTTATCTTTAGGTCTTGAGTTGGAACCACAACTAGATGCTTTAATCCCTAGAATTGCATGTTTGCTTATTTGACTTCTTATTCATCTTTGATTGTGTTAATTGCTCTTTGTGGTTAGTATTGACATAAGCACACCGTACTGACTTTGTTTCACCGAGTCCCTGTGATCGACCCCTGGAATTTTCTTGCTTTTACTACGATTGGCCTGTACACTGCGGGTTCGCATCCTTGTTTTAAGCTTAAGTCTAGGGTTATAAATTTAAAGCTTGCACACACCGTTTGGGGAGTTGACTTCATGGGACCGTTCCCATCCAAGAGGTGGAGATTTTCGATGTTTGGGGAGTTGACTTCATGGGACCGTTCCCATCATCTTGTGGAAACCAATACATACTCTTAGCGGTGGATTATGTTTCTAGATGGGTGGAAGCAATTGCCTCTCCCACCAATGACGCCATGGTGGTGGTTAAGTTCTTTAACAAGACCATCTTCCCACGATTTGGGACACCAAGGACTATCATTAGTGATGGAGGTTCTCACTTCATTGCCCGGCGCTTTGAAGCTCTTCTAGCTAAGTATGGGGTTACTCACAAGATCGCCACCCCTTATCATCCACAAACAAGTGGACAAGTTGAGATCTCAAATCGGGAGATCAAAGGAATCCTAGAGAAGACGGTTTCAAGGACTAGGAAGGATTGGTCCTTGAAGCTTGATGATGCATTATGGGCGTACCGGACTGCGTACAAAACTCCCATAGGAACCACACCATACAACCTTGTGTATGGGAAGTCTTGCCACTTACCGGTAGAGCTGGAGCACAAGGCGTTTTGGGCTATCAAATGGTTGAACTTCAGCATGAAGGAAGCGGGAGAGAAGCGTCTCTTGAACCTTAATGAGCTTGAAAAACTCCGTTTGAACGCCTATGAAAACGCCAAGATTTATAAGGAGAGAGCAAAGCGTTGGCATGATAAGCATATCATTCCAAAGGACTTCAAAGAGGGAGATCAAGTTCTTCTCTTCAATTCAAGGCTTCGTCTCTTTCCAGGTAAGCTTAAATCTCGTTGGACCGGACCTTTTCTAATCAAACGTATTTTTCCCCATGGTGCAGTTAAAGTATGGGTCGAAGCGGGCGGAAGCTTTAAGGTGAACGGTCAACGACTCAAGAAGTATACGCCGGAACTCCAAGCTGAGGAGTTCGCGCCCACCGCACTCGAATAAGTGCGAGATTGGTCTAGCTACGGACCTTAAACAAAGCGCTTCTTGGGAGGCAACCTAAGGTATTGCATTTACGTTTTTGTTTTCGATTCATAGTTTAGCTTAGTTTAGACGTTTTTGCTTTGTTGTGCCTTCGATTCCTTCAGGTATGTTCGTGTTTTTGGATGTAGGAACAGTGGAAAAGGAAAAGGGAAGAATAATTTTGAAGAAAAGTGATGAAATTTGGACTTTGGAGCATTACAGAGAGTTCCACGGCCTAAACCACGGCCGTGACAGCTACAATGACCGTAATTTCCAAAAGCCTTTGAAAAATCACCAAAACCACGGTTCCGTACATTTCCACGGCCGTGGAACCCCCCGACAGACCGTGATTTTCAAAAATTTTTCCAGCCACTATATAAACCACGTTCTTCACAAAAACACACCACAAAACCCATTTTCCACGCCCTCTTTGCCGATTCCACGCCCCTCACCTTAATTCTCTGTTCGTTAATCGTTTTCAACGATTCTTCGACCTAAACTGAAGCTAATCCGATCACCAACGAGATCCAAGCGACAAATCGAGCGGCAAATCACCAAGGAACGCAAAATTCGGATTTTAAAATTCGAAACCTAGGTTTTTGTCGCTCTTCTCTATCTTTGTCAATTTGGGTTCGTTTTTGCTAGAAATTATAGAAGAACTGATTGAAATTGGAAGGAATTAGACTAGGACTGCTTGATTACTGAGATTGGCTGCTGTTTGCTGAATTTTGAGAAAAAGCGAGACGAATCACGGTCTCTGTCAATTCCACGGCCGTGGAACACCAAGAACAGACCGTGGTTTTGAACAGTAATGGATTTTGTGAGGAGAGTTTCTAGGAGGATTAAGGAGAAGAAGAATGAGCAGGATAAGAACAAAAAGAGGAAGGGTAACCCCTCTTCCTCTTCATCCTCTAGAGCACCACCACCTTCCTCCCCTTCACCTCCATCATCACCTTCATCACCCGCACCTCCTAGCCCTAGAGTACCTACCATTCACGAGGATCATCTCGATGCACTCGAGAGGATCCACAAGAGGGCAGTTATCGGACCTAGGTACTTATTGTTGGAGGATCTAGCTCCCCTCCACATCATAGATGACCTTACTTGGCTCTTGGATAGAGCCGGTCTTATCGTCTTCTCGGCTATCCGAGAGGACGCTTATGAGGAGATCACGAGAGAGGTTGTGACGTCGTTTGAGCACAGCCATGTGGATAGGACAGTTTCTTTCCGTCTGATGGAAAGGAACTATG
Organism: Fagopyrum homotropicum; assembly: GCA_033239125.1. Taxonomy (NCBI): domain Eukaryota; kingdom Viridiplantae; phylum Streptophyta; class Magnoliopsida; order Caryophyllales; family Polygonaceae; genus Fagopyrum; species Fagopyrum homotropicum. The sequence goes on along the minus strand of BSWB01000005.1, from coordinate 6,479,346 downwards.
ATTTCTCCATCCGGGAGTTCGGGACCTTCTTTGGGTTCCAAGAGACCCTCAATGCTCGTTTTCCTAGCGGCGTTTACGCCAAAGACTTTTGGGAGGAGGTTGCTATGATTTACGCCAGCGAGGACCGCTGGCAACCAGCTGATACCAAGGCTAAGTTGATGTATCACTTAGCCTTGAAGATTGCTCACCGTGTTCTTTTTGAGTGTCTCTTCCCTAGGACGGAGACACCTCAGAAGATCAAGACGGATGAGCTCTTTCTGTTGTACTCTATGCTCTATGGGCGTCCTGCTGACTGCGCCACCCTCTTAGATGCTACCATGAGCAAGCTTAAGAACAAGAGGGCTGGCAACATTGGATATGGTGGGATAGTCACCCACCTTGCTAGGATGTGGGGGTAGATTTTTCTACATGTACAAGCATACCACCTGTACCCCTAGGACTCCAGGCCTTCATGACTAGAGGTCTTATCTTCCCTACCCATAGAGGTCCACCTTATGCAGCTATGCCATGGGAGAGCAGGACGGGGAGGGGCATTGAGTGGCTCCCGGAGTACTCCATTATGGTTGGACGCCATAATTGGAAGGCGACGTTCGCAGCTATGCATGCGAACAGGATTGCAGCTCCTCCATATGTCCCACCACCGCCTGTAGTTGAGGAGGAGGAGATGAGAGATCAGTATGAGGGAGGAGGAGGAGCAGAGCAGGAGTTTGGCACGTTTCCGGATCAGCCGGACATTGCTTCTGATGTACCTAGACGTTCTCCACGTCCAGCCAGAGCTTCAGGTTCATCTTCTCGCCGCGCCAGCGTGAGCGAGAGACCAACTTGGATGGAGACACCTCCTGCATGGTACGGAGCTCCACCTCCATGATCCGCACAGCAGCCACCGCCACCAGCACCAACACAGTCAAATGCACCGGGGTGGTACAGTCAGGCTCCGGGATGGTATGAGCAGATGCCAGAGTGGGCTACTAGCCTTTCTGATAGAGTGGGAGCATTGGAGATCCGAGCCGACGCTAGAGACGGACGTATGGATGGCCTCGATCATATGATGAGAGACGTCTACCGCCAGCAGTTCGGGCGGCACTATGACCCTAGCTTCCATCCATTCCCGCCTCCGCCTCCACCGCAGTGATGATTTGCAAGACCGACAGTTTTAGCCGCTCCACCGCCATTTTGTGAGTTTCATTTTCCTTTCTTTCTTTTATTTCTTTCTTTTCTTCTTTTCTTTCTTTTATTTGAACATTAGGGACAATGTTTGTTCCAAGTATGGGGTGGGGTGTGACTAAAAGTTGTAATAACTATTACTCACTTTGATTGCTTCTATCTGAGACTATCTTGCATGTTCATTATATTGTTACACGTTTCATTATTGCATTGCATGAAAAAGAGTTTGAAAAACCCATAAAAATTGAAAAATTGTGAAAATTTTGTGCTTCTAAAGATAGAGAGGATTTCTATGATAATCGCTACTTGTGAATTGAGTTTGATGACAATTGCATGCTTAAACGAATGGTGAATTGAAAAGAAATTGAATGAGTTGATTATACCTCTTTTGCGAGTTTCATAATGTGATGAATGTTACTTAAATCATGTTGAGGAATTGAAGTTGAAATCACACTATAAGTTCCTATGGTTCTTGTTGAGATGATTAAGGCAATTCGATTTTCCTTCTTCTTTCTTTGATCATTTAGACCCTCATTGAAATTATGGCCTCCTTTACCTATCCGGGAATTTGGAGGAGTTGAATGAAAAAGGCATGTAGGATGTGGGAGGGCCATGAAAGCAATACTTTGCATTCAAAGGAATAGAAAGAAATTGTAGGTTTGGGGAAGTCAATCATGACGATGAGTAACTCGGCACCATTCACATAGCCGGGTGTTTGTGTCTTACCAAAGTCGGATTGAGCGATATTCCTAGAGGATTATGGTATGTGCGCTAAGGGTTTGAGGCATCTCATAAAAATTGAGAAACGCCAATCTCCTAGGTTTCGGTTTTTGTACACCTCTATCCATAACTCCAAAAGTAAAGTCGAAAAATGAAAAGAAGAGAGCGAAGCTCTATGTTGAAGGTGTTGCGGAAACCGCAAGAGAAGAAGAAAGAATAGTTATCCACTTTCCCGGATTCATGCACCATATTCCTTAAAGTTTCCTTCCCTTTCCACATTCTAGACCTTTTTCTTTGAAAGTCCTTAAGATCAAAAGAATGTTATATGACTTGGTGATCTAAATTGAAGTTTCTTATGATTGATTTTGATAATGTTTGAAGGTTATGATGTTTGTATGGAAGTTTGATTGATCCATGATTTTTCTTTACTCTTTACTCTTTGATTAAGTGTATGAAAGTCTTATAAACGATTGAAGCAAGATTTGAGAATGATCTATTGATTATAAGGCACATTCATCAAAAAGAAGTATTGCTTTGAGAAGGTACACATATTTCATCCTAACTTGTGTTTTAAAGTTTTTGAAAGACCTTGCTTAGGGACAAGCAAGTTGTTAGCATGAAATATTGTGATATTTTAGGCACGTTTTCTAAGTGTATTTGATCCATATTGATAGTCATTGATTGAGCATTAATGCATTTGTGAGCTAGTTTGTCTATAATGTCGATATAGAGATCTACACAAGCTTTATGTTGATTATAGGTAATTGAGAGCTATTTCCGAACGGAATTGAGCAAGGATGGAGTTGATTGAGCATGTCCATGAATTGAGGACATTCCTAGGAGCTAAAGGAGTGCCAGCTTGAAGGATGCACGAGGCTAAGGAAGAATCACGTTCTTGCCCAAAACCACGCTCTAAAATACGGCCGTACTACTTTCCACGTTCAAGTCCACGGCCGTGGAGCCATGGCAAGGGAAGCGTGGTTCATTCCAGCAACTTCTACGGCCGTGGAGAAGTTGGTTAAAACCGTGTTGATTTCCATGCTCTAAATTACGGCCGTGGAACCCTTCCACGACCGTGATCTTGGCGATCTTTTTCACCACACTTTAAGCCACGATCTCCTACGCAATTGGGCCGGGCCGATATTTTTATCTTACACTATAAAAGGACGGACGAAGAGAGATTCCGTCACCTTCGCTTACGCATAGACGCATCTTACGCTTGCGCTTGGAATTGCCCTAATTTCGCATTTGGCGGAGATCGTGTTTGAGAGACTTTTGCGCTTTGTCATTGGGATTTCCGGACTGACGGAGGATCGAAGATTCGGAAGATTGTTTGTAAGGAGATTTCGCTTCTTGCTTAGGTTTGATTTAGAAGATGAATTGACATCCCGTTCTTCCTTCTTATCTAAGATTTGTGTTTGTTTGTGTTATTCCGAATCTAGTGACGATTATTGTTCTTGATTTTGACTTTGAGATTGATTTGGAGGTTATTGAAGGTTTTCGAAAGTTTTCATCTTTCATCCTTTTAAATCTTGAATTTGATATCAATATGACTATTGTTGGCTAAAAAACCCTCAACAATTCTAAGGTGAAGGGTTGATAGTTGTGGCTTAGATGATGATAGATCGATCGTAAACAAATTGGACCCTGAGAGTTAGAGAGAATCGACGACAAACCTAATCCACGGTCTGTTCTTGAGCTTCCACGGCCCTAGAACTCAAGAACTAGCCGTAATTTTGTGTTAAGTTACGAACTTGCTTTTACTTTAATCTAAAGTTAAAGATTTGCTTTAACTTAGTTTAGGCTTGCCTTTTCTAGGTGGTAGTGAAGCCTCAACAACCTCTACCTCGATTGTGAGTGTCACAACCTTAATCGGTTTAGTTAGTCTTGATCCTTGGATTACAAGTTTGGGTATTTGATAGTAATTCTTACCTTTAGAACCTTTCTATATTGAAGTCTCAACAACCTTTATAGAGAGTGTCTTGTAGGTGAGTCATATAAGGTTTTTGGAACTTCACCGTACGATTACCTTACATTAGCATACCTTTGCATACCTCAACTCTGTCCTTATATCATTAGTATATCTTGAATCGATTGCCACAGCTGGATTCCTGAATCTTTAGGATTGTTGTTTGCCCAATACTTGAAAAGCTTCTTACATTTACTTGCTTGATAACTTACAACTGAATTTTTTTCCCCCCAAATCTCTGTGTTCGCTACTCTGGAATTCTTGCTCAACTATATCGATCCGTATACTGCGGGTTCGCTTGCTTGATTTCTAGTTTTATAATTAAAGCTTATTTGCACGCACGCTAAGTGGCGAACAAGTTTTTGGCGCCGTTGTCGGTGATTTGGTCTAGGCCGAATTCAGTTTTCGGTTGTCAAGCTTGGGAGCTCTTCCCTTGTTATTTGATATCTCTTTGAGTGCATGCGCAGGTCTAGGAACACCGAGGATCTCTTACCTCTTGATCAAGAGCTTGAGAGAACTTTAAGGCAAAAACGAAAGGAAAAGAAAATGGCTGAAGAACACGAACATGATCTTCAACCAAAGCTAGCGGAGAAAGAAGCTCAACTCCTATAGAATGAGAAGACATGTAGGGAAGAAACGGATCGTCATCAAATGAAGGTTGACGATCTAACTGACATGATGTTCCAAATGAGGATTGAGATAAACAACCTCAAGGAGAAAAAGAAAAGGAGGAGACCGGGAAGATCGGTTAGAGCCAACTCATCTAATGATGATAGCGACTCCTCCATGCCACCGCTAGAGGAAATTGATCCCACGATCAATGTAAATCCATTCCATCCACGGGCAGCTGCTAATCGCCGAGCTCCACCTAGGAATGCTAGGATCGAACGTGTGGATGATGAGCCAAGAACTCTTGGCCAAAGAATGGATCCAACGCAACAACCACGCCGTCTAGGTGTGAACTTTGATGCTGATGATGTACAAGGGTTTAGCTTCAACCCTCAAGTTATTACTCTTGTTCGCCAAAACCAATTTGGCGGGACAAGCGCTGAATCTCCACACCAACACTTGCAAAACTTTGAGTGTATGATGGAGACAATGAGGCCGAAGAACGCGACTACCAATAACTATAAGCTCAAGCCTTTCTTCTTCTCTTTGAAGGGGAAAGCATTGTCTTGGTATCAAGCTCTTCCTAGTGGGAAACTAGACACATGGGAAGACCTTTCCGCGGAGTTCCTCACTAAGTTCTTTCCGCCATCCAAAACGGCGGAACTTAGAGGTAAGATTAATGCATTTTCCATGAGATCTAACGAAAGTTTGTTTCAATCTTGGGAAAGGTTTCAGGATTTGCTCTTGGATTGTCCTCATCATGGCATATCCAAGCTTGCTTTGCTAGAGATATACTATAAGGGGCTGGATGTGGAGACACAATTCAAGCTCCAATCCCTCTCATGTGTTACATTCATGGACATGAGGGAAGATGACGCTTGGGACTTCATTGAGAAGCAAGCAAGGGTCATAGAGAAGTATTCTCACCGGAAGGTAGAGGGAAATCGTGTGGAGCAAGGAACAAAGCTCACACATGAAGCTCAAAATCAAATTTTCTCCCTCAACAATGAGATCAAAGAGTTGAAGGAGGCTATCAAGACCAACTTTCTAAAGCAACAAGGAAAGGATGTTGGCTACTTGGGAAACAACAACAATGGTGGTGAGAATACAAACCGCAACAACAATAACGAGAACAACAACCGGAATAATTGGAATGGCAACAACAACAACCGGAACAATAATTGGAACAACAATAGGGGTTCAAACAACAACAATTGGCGCTCCAATCAACAAAACTCCGGTAATCTTATCCTTCCAATTCGAATTCACTAACTCCACCTTCCTCTTCCTCTACTCCCTTGAAAAGCCAGGGGCAACCATCTAATGGAGGAAACACTTTGGGGAAGGAGAAGCCCGATCCCATGTTGGAAACAATTTTGGGAAAGCTTCAAGGTCTGGAGAACCGCATCATTAAGGTTGATGATCAAATTTCTAAGGTTGATAAAACCCAAAAGGTTTTAGAAAACCAAATGTTCAGCCATGCGGAGGAAGTTCCTAGGAATCAAGGGAAACTTCCAGGAAAGACGGAGGACAACCCTAAGGGAAGGGTGATGGCAATCACAACTAGGAGCGGAGTGACTACCACCGATCCGCAGCCTAAGTTTGTTGAAGTCCCCGTTGAGAAAGACAAAGAGAAGGGGAAGGAGAAGGAAGATGTCTACGTTCCTCCTCCGGCTTACAAACCTCCCCTACCATTCCCTCAATCTAGAGCGAGAGCACGCCTAGATAAACAATTTGGTAAGTTTATAGAACTCATGAGCAAGCTGCATATTAATATACCTTTCATTGATGCTATTGTAGGTATGCCGGCTTATGGCAAGTTCTTAAAGGAGCTCCTCTCCAACAAGAGGAAGCTAGAGGATTTTGGAGAGGTTAAGATGAGTTCGGATTCTTCGGATCTCATCAAGACCATGAAAGAGAAAATGCCCCCAAAGCCAAAGGATCCGGGGTCATTTTGCATTCCCATAGGAGTGGGAGATGTCAAATACGATGCATTATGTGACTTAGGAGCAAGTGTGAGCATCATACCACTTGCATTATGTAGGAAGATCGGTTTAGGCGACCCTAAACCGGTGAAGATGACGTTGTACATGGCGGATCAATCCATCACTCGCCCCGTCGGTATTGTAGAAGACGTCCCAGTCAAGGTAGGTAAATTCTTTGTTCCCATTGATTTTGTTGTGCTTGACATTCCTGCAGATAGTCCGGTCCCGATCATACTCGGAAGACCGTTTCTTGCAACTTCCGGCTGCATAGTCGATTGCAAGAATGCTAGACTCGCCTTTGACATAGGAGAGGAGAAGGTAGAGTTCGTTCTTTCCACTCTAGTGAAGGAGCCAATCTTTGATGAGGATATATTCAATATCCAAGATGAAGAAGGGTTGTCTAGAGAGGAGGTAAGTGCTATTCTCTTCAAAGATCCTTTGCAAAAGGTTATTACTATGAGTCTAACAAATGTAGGGGAAGAAGAGGAGTGCAATGAGGCAATTGAAGCCATAGAAGCACAAGAGGAAGTATGTGAAGAGGAGTTTGAAAAACTCCACGACGAGGCAGAAAACGTGAGAATCCACGGCCATACACTATATTCCACGGCCGTGGATTTCACAACCCAAAGCGTGGCTCACTCCAGAGGGTTACACGGTCGTGGAGGAGGCAGAGAAACCGTAACCACCTTCCACGCCCTAAACCACGGCCGTGGAAGATGTATGGAAACCGTGATTCAGGCCGTGGAAGAAGGTGATCGTGCCACTTCTTCAACTTCTTTTGACTCTTCTCCCACACCTTCTACACCCTTAGACGCTTCTAAGGAGGCATCAGATGCTCCTAAAGAGCCATTGGAAGCTCCGAAAGCGCTGGAACTAAAGAAACTTCCTACTCATCTAAGGTACGCTTTTCTAGGACCTAACTCTACCTATCCGGTTATTGTTAGTTCCGATCTAACCATAGATGAACATAGTAAGCTTATGGTTGTCCTTAGGAAACATAGGAAAGCTTTAGATTATACTATAGAAGACTTAGTAGGAATTAAACCCTCCCTATGCATGCATAAAATATTAATGGAGGAAGACTTTAGGACTTCAAGACAACCTCAAAGGCGGTTGAATCCGACCATGAAGGAGGTTGTCAAGAAGGAAATTCTTAAACTTCTTGATGCAGGTATCATCTATCCTATCTCCGATAGTAAGTGGGTGAGTCCGGTTCAAGTAGTTCTGAAGAAGGGAGGAATGACGGTCTTCACCAACAAGAATAACGAACTCATTCCTACCCAAACCGTAACGGGATGGCATGTGCATAGACTACCGCAAGCTTAACAACGCGATGAGGAAGGATCACTTCCCACTACCCTTCATCGATCAAATGCTTGAAAGGTTAGCGCAACATTCGCACTTTTGCTATCTTGACGGTTATAGTGGTTTCTTTCAGATTCCGATACACCCGGATGATCAGGAGAAGACCACATTCACGTGCCCATGGGGTACGTTCGCTTATAGGAGAATGCCGTTCGGGCTTTGCAACGCCCCAACCACCTTTCAAAGGTGCATGATGACCATCTTCTCCGAATACATTGAGAAAATCATGGAGGTCTTCATGGATGACTTCTCCGTATACGGTTCCTCTTTTGACAATTACCTTTCTAACCTTGCTCTTGTTTTACAAAGGTGTAAAGACACTAACCTAGTTCTTAATTGGGAGAAGTGTCAATTTATGGTAAAGGAAGGAATTGTATTAGGACACCTAGTCTCTAGTAGAGGGATAGAGGTGGATAATGCAAAAATAGAGACTATAGAGAAGCTTCCTCCCCCAACTTCGGTGAAAGGGATAAGAAGTTTCCTAGGACATGCTGGATTTTATAGACGTTTCATTAAAGACTTTACTAAAATATCAAAACCGCTCACTAATCTATTGATGAAGGATGCAGTTTTTGAATTTTCACAGGAATGTTAAGATGCGTTCAACACAATTCGGCAAGCTCTAATTTCAGCACCTATTATCCAACCTCCGGATTGGACTCTTCCTTTTGAGGTTTTGTGCGACGCTAGTGACGTAGCTATAGGAGCTGTTCTTGGACAACGAAAGGAAGGGCGAACCCATGCCATATACTATGCTAGCAAGACGCTAGATGAAGCGCAGCTCAGCTACGCCACTACAGAAAAGGAATTTTTAGCCATTGTTTATGCTATTGACAAGTTTCGCTCTTATCTTGTAGGTGCAAAGGTGATTGTCTACACGGATCATGCTGCGATCCGGTACCTCCTTGCAAAGAAGGATGCGAAGCCAAGGCTAATTAGATGGATTCTTCTCCTACAAGAATTCGATCTAGGGATCCGCGACAAGAAGGTTTCGGAAAATTCTGTTGCGGATCATGTGAGTCGCCTAACACATCTAGAGGATGACCACTTACCTATAGATGACTCCTTTCCGGACGAACACCTACACATTATTGAGGAGTGCATCGATGTGATCTCCAAAGGTAACGAACCATGGTTTGCTGATTTTGTTAACTATTTGGTTTGTCAGGAGATACCACCCGGACTATCCTACGCACAAAGAAAGAAGTTCTTTAAGGATGTCCGGGAATACTTTTGGAATGAGCCTCTCCTCTTCAAGAGAGGTCCGGATGACATCATTCGGCGATGTGTGCCGGAAGATGAGATGCAAAGTGTCATCCGCCATTGTCATTCACTACCTTGTTGAGGACACGCTAGTTCGAACAAGACTAGCACTAAGGTATTGCAATCTGGATTTTTTTGGCCTACTTTATTTAGAGATGTGCAATCCTTTGTTTCCTGCTGCGATGCTTGTCAAAGAACAAGAAATATCTCTAGGAGGAATGAGATGCCTCTCAATAACATCCAAGAGGTGGAGATTTTCGATGTTTGGGGAGTTGACTTCATGGGACCGTTCCCATCATCTTGTGGAAACCAATACATACTCTTAGCGGTGGATTATGTTTCTAGATGGGTGGAAGCTATTGCCTCTCCCACCAATGATGCCATGGTGGTAGTTAAGTTCTTCAACAAGACCATCTTCCCACGATTTGGGACACCAAGGACTATCATTAGTGATGGAGGTTCTCACTTCATTGCCCGGCGCTTTGAAGCTCTTCTAGCTAAGTATGGGGTTACTCACAAAATTGCCACCCCTTATCATCCACAAACTAGTGGACAAGTTGAGATCTCAAATCGGGAGATCAAAGGAATCCTAGAGAAGACGGTTTCAAGGACTAGGAAGGATTGGTCCTTGAAGCTTGATGATGCATTATGGGCGTACCGGACTGCGTACAAGACTCCCATAGGAACCACACCATACAACCTTGTGTATGGGAAGTCTTGTCACTTACCGGTGGAGTTGGAGCACAAGGCGTTTTGGGCTATCAAATGGCTGAATTTCAGCATGAAGGAAGCGGGAGAGAAGCGTCTCTTGAACCTTAATGATCTTGAAGAACTCCGCTTGAACGCCTATGAGAATGCCAAGATTTATAAGGAGAGAGCAAAGCGTTGGCATGATAAGCATATCATTCCAAAGGACTTCAAGGAAGGAGATCAAGTTCTCCTCTTCAATTCAAGGCTTCGTCTCTTTCCAGGTAAGCTTAAATCTCGTTGGACCGGACCTTTTCTAATCAAACGTATTTTCCCCCATGGTGCAGTTGAAGTATGGGGTGAAACAGGCGGAAGCTTTAAGGCGAACGGTCAACGACTCAAGAAGTATATGCCGGAACTCCAAGCTGAAGAGTTCGCGCCCACCGCACTCGAATAAGTGCGAGTTTGGTCTAGCTACGGACCTTAAACAAAGCGCTTCTTGGGAGGCAACCCAAGGTATTGCATTTACGTTTTTGTTTTCGATTCATAGTTTAGCTTAGAATAGACGTTTTTGCTTTGTTTTGCCTTCGATTCCTTCTGGTATGTTCGTGTTTTTGGATGTAGGAACGGTGGAAAAGGAAAGGGGAAGAGTAATTTTGAAGAAAAGTGACGAAACTCTGACTTTGGAGCATTACAGAGAGTTCCACGGTCTAAACCACGGTCGTGACAGCTATAGTGACCGTAATTTCCAAAAGCCTTTGAAAAATCATAAAAACCACGGTTCCGTACATTTCCACGGCCGTGGAAACCCCCGACAGACCGTGATTTTCGAAAATTTTGCTGGCCACTATATAAACCACGTTCTTCATAAAAACACTTCATAAAACCCAATTCCACGACTATTTTCGCCGATTCCACGCCCCTCACCTAGATTCTCCGTTCGTTAATCGTTTTCAACAATTCTTCGACCCAAACTGAAGCAAATTCGACCACCAACGAGATCCAAGCAACGAATCGAGCGGCAAATCACCAAGGAACGCAGATTTCGGATTTTAAAATCGGAAACCTAGGTTTTTTTCGCTCTTCTCTATCTTTGTCAATTTGGGTTCGTTTTTGCTAGAAATTATAGGAAACTGATTGAAATTGGAAGGAATTAGACTAGGGCTTCCTGATTGTTGAGTTTGACTGTTGTTTGCTGAGATTTGTGAAAGAACGAGACGAACCACGGTCTTTGTCAATTCCACGGCCGTGGAACACCAAGAACAGACCGTGGTTTTGAACAGAGATGGATTTTGTGAGAAGAGTTTCTGGGAGGATTAAGGAGAAGAAGAATGAGCAGGATAAGAACAAAAAGAGGAAGGGTAACCCCTCTTCCTCTTCATCCTCTAGAGCACCACCACCTTCCTTCCCTTCACCTCCATCATCACCTTCATCACCCGCACCTCCTAGCCCTAGAGTACCTACCATTCACGAGGATCATCTCGATGCACTCGAGAGGATCCACAAGAGGGCAGTTATCGGACCTAGGTACTTATTGTTGGAGGATCTAGCTCCCCGCCACATCATAGATGACCTTACTTGGCTCTTGGATAGAGCCGGTCTTATCGTCTTCTCGGCTATCCGAGAGGACGCTTATGAGGAGATTACGAGAGAGGTTGTGACGTTGTTTGAGCACAACCATGTGGATAGGACCGTTTCTTTCCGTCTTGTGGAAAGAAACTACGATTTTACCATCCGAGAGTTTGGAGCTTTCTTTGGGTTCCAAGAGACCTTCAATGGTCGTTTTCGTAGTGGCGTTTACGCCAAAGATTTTTGGGAGGAGGTTGCTATGATTTACGCCAGCGAGGACCGCTGACAACTAGCTGATACCAAGGCTAAGTTGATGTATCACTTAGCCTTGAAGATTGCTCACAGTGTTCTTTCTGAGTGTCTCTTTCCTAGGACGGAGACGCCTCAGAAGATCAAGACGGATGAGCTCTTCCTTCTGTACTCTATGCTGTATGGGCGCCCTGCTGACTGCGCCACCCTCTTAGCTGCTACCATGAGCAAGCTCAAGAACAAGAGGGCGGGCAACATTGGATATGGTGGGATAGTCACCCACCTTGCTAGGATATTGGGGGTAGATTTTTCTGCATGCACACGCATTCCAGCTGTACCCCTAGGACTCCAGGCCTTCATGACTAGAGGTCTCATCTTCCCTACCCATAGAGGTCAACCTTATGCAGCTATGCCTTGGGAGAGCAGGACGGGGAGGGGCATTGAGTGGCTCCCGGAGTACTCCATTATGGCTGGACGCCATAATTGGAAGGCTACGTTCGCAGCTATGCATGCGAACAGGATTGCAACTCCTCCATATGTCCCACCACCGCCCGTAGTTGAGGAGGAGGAGATGAGGGATCAGTATGAGGGAGGAGGAGGAGCAGAGCAGGAGTTTGGCACATTTCCGGATCAGCCAGATATTGCTTCTGATGTGCCTAGACGTTCTCCACGCCCAGCCAGAGCTTCAGGTTCATCTTCTCGCCGCGCCAGCGTGAGCGAGAGACCTACTTGGATGGAGACACCTCCTGCATGGTACGAAGCTCCACCTCCATGGTCCGCAGAGCAGCCACCAGCACCAGCACCGTCAGATGCACCAGGGTGGTACAGTCAGGCTCCGGGATGGTATGAGCAGATGCCGGAGTGGGCTACTAGCCTTTCTGACAGAGTGGGAGCATTGGAGATTCGAGCCGATGCTAGAGATGGACGTATGGATGATCTCGATCACATGATGAGAGACGTCTACCGCAAGAAGTTCGGGCGGCACTACGATCCTAGCTTCTCTCCATTCCCGCCTCCGCCTCCACCGCAGTGATGATTTGCATGACCGACAGTTTTAGCCGCTCCACCGCCATTTTGTGAGTTTCTTTTTCTTTTCTTTCTTTTTCTTTCTTTCTTTTCTTCTTTTCTTTCTTCTATTTGAACATTAGGGACAATGTTTGTTCCAAGTATGGGGTGGGGTGTGACTAAAAGTTGTAATAACTCTTACTCACTTTGATTGCTTCTATTTGAGACTATCTTGCATGTTCATTATATTGTTACACGTTTCATTATTGCATTGCATGAAAAAGAGTTTGAAAAACCCATAAAAATTGAAAAATTTTGAAAATTTATGTGCTTCTAAGGATAGAAAGGATTTCTATGATAATCGCTACTTGTGAATTGAGTTTGATGACAATTGCATGCTTAAACGAATAGTGAATTGGAAAAGAAATTGAATGAGTTGATTATACCTCTTTTGCAAGTTTCATAATGTGATGAATGTTACTTAAATCATGTTGAGGAATTGAAGTTGAAATCACACTATAAGTTCTTATGCTTCTTGTTGAGATGATTAAGGCAATTCGATTTTTCTTTCTTCTTTCTTTGATCATTTAGCCCCTCATTGAAATATTGACCTCCTTTACCTATCCGGGAATTTGGAGGAGTTGAATGAAAAAGGCATGTATGATGTGGGAGGGCCATGAAAGCAATACTTTGCATTCAAAGGGATAGAAAGAAATTGTAGGTTTGGGGAAGTCAATCATGACGATGAGTAACTCGGCACCATTCACACAGCCGGGTGTTTGTGTCTTGCCAAAGTCGGATTGAGCGATATTCCTAGCGGATTATGGTATGTGCGCTAAGGGTTCGAGGCATCTCATAAAAATTGAGAAACGCCAATCTCCTAGGCTTCGGTTTTTGTGCACCTCTATCCATAACTCCAAAAGTAAAGTCGAAAAATGAAAAGAAGAGAGCGAAACTCTAAGTTGAAGGTGTTGCGCAAACCGCAAGAGAAGAAGAAAAGAGTAGTTATCCACTTTCCCGGATTCATGCACCACATTCCTTAAAGTTTCCTTCCCTTTCCACATTCTAGACCTTTTTCTTTGAAAGTCCTTAAGATCAAAAGAATGTTATATGACTTGGTGATCTAAATTGAAGTTTCTTATGATTGATTTTGATAATGTTTGAAGCTTATGATGTTTGCAAGGAAGTTTGATTGATTCATGAGCTTTCTTTACTCTTTACTCTTTGATTAAGTGTATGAAAGTCTTATAAACGGTTGAAGCAAGATTTAAGAATGATCTATTGATTAGAAGGCACATTCATCAAAAAGAAGTATTGCTTTGAGAAGGTACACATATTTCATCCTAACTTTTGTTTTAAAGCTTTTGAAAGACCTTGCTTAGGGACAAGCAAGTGGCAAGTATGGGGTTATTTGTTAGCATGAAATATTGTGATATTTTAGGCACGTTTTCTAAGTGTATTTGATCCATATTCATAGTCATTGATTGAGCATTAATGCATTTGTGAGCTAGTTTGTCTATAATGTCGATATAGAGGACTACACAAGCTTTATGTTGATTATAGGTAATTGAGAGCTATTTCCGAACGGAATTGAGCAAGGATGGAGTTGATTGAGCATGTCCATGAATTGAGGACATTCCTAGGAGCTAAAGGAGTGCCAGCTTGAAGGATGCACGAGGCTAACGAAGAATCACGCTCTTGCCCTAAACCACGCTCTAAAATACGGCCGTACTACTTTCCACGTTCAAGTCCACGGCCGTGGAACCATGGCAAGGGAAGCGTGGTTCATTCCAGCAACTTCTATGGCCGTGGAGAAGTTGGTTCAAACCGTGTTGATTTCCACGCTCTAAATTACGGCCGTGGAACCCTTCCACGACCGTGATCTTGGCGATATTTTTCGCCACACTTTAAGCCACGATCTCCTACGCAATTGGGCCGGGCCGATATTTTATCTTACACTATAAAAGGACGAACGAAGAGAGATTCCGTCACCTTTGCTTACGCATAGACGCATCTTACGCTTGCGCTTGGAATTGTCCTAATTTCGCATTTGGCGGAGATTGTGTTTGAGAGATTTTTGCGCTTTGTCATTGGGATTTCCGGATTGAGGGAAGATCGAAGATTCGGAAGATTGTTCGCAAGAGGATTTTGCTTCTTGCTTAGGTTTGATTTAGAAGACGGATTGACATCCTGTTCTTCCTTCTTATCTAAGATTTGTGTTTGTTTGTGTTATTCCGAATCTAGTGACGATTATTGTTCTTGATTGTGACTTAGAGATTGATTTGAAAGTTATTGAAGGTTTTCAGAAGTTTTCATCTTTCATTCTTTTAAACCTTGAATTTGATATCAATATGACTATTGTTGGCTAAAAACCCTTAACAATTCTAAGGTGAAGGGTTGATAGTTGTAGCTTAGATGATGATAGATCGATCGTAAATAGATTGGACCCTGAGAGTTAGAGAGAATCGACGACAACCCTAATCCACGGTCTGTTCTTGAGCTTCCACGGCCGTGGAACTCAAGAACTAGCCGTAATTTTGTGTTAAATTACGAACTTTCTTTTACTTTAATCCAAAGTTAAAGATTTGCTTTAACTTAGTTTAGGCTTGCCTTTTCTAGGTCGTAGTGAAGCCTCAACAACCTCTACCTCGATTGTGAATGTCACAACCTTAATCGGTTTAGTTAGTCTTGATCCTTGGATTACAAGTTTGGGTATTTGATAGTAATTCTTACCTTTAGAACCTTTCTATATTGAAGCCTCAACAACCTTTATAGAGAGTGTCTTGTAGGTGAGTCATATAAAGTTTTTGGAACTTCACCGTACGATTACCTTACATTAGCATACCTTTGCATACCTCAACTCTGTCCTTATATCATTAGTATATCTTGAATCGATTGCCACAGCTGGATTCCTGGATCTTTAGGATTGTTGTTTTCCCAATACTTGAAAAGCTTCTTACATTTACTTGCTTGATAACTTACAACTGAATTTGTTCCCCCCAAATCCCTGTGTTCGATACTCTGGAATTCTTGCTCAACTATATCGATCCGTACACTGCGGGTTCGCTTGCTTGATTTCTAGTTTTATAATTAAAGCTTATTTGCACGCACGCTAAGTGGCGAACCCAAGTGGCAAGTATGGGGTTATTTGTTAGCATGAAATATTGTGATATTTTAGGCACGTTTTCTAAGTGTATTTGATCCATATTGATAGTCATTGATTGAGCATTGATGCATTTGTGAGCTAGTTTGTCTATAATGTCGATATAGAGATCTACACAAGCTTTATGTTGATTATAGGTAATTGAGAGCTATTTCGGAATGGAATTGAGCAAGGATGGAGTTTGATGGAACATGTCCTTGAATTGAGGACATTCCTAGGAGCTAAGGAAGTGCCAACTTGAAGGATGCACGAGACTAAGGAAGAATCACGTTCTTGCCCTAAACAACGCTCTAAAATACGGCCGTACTACTTTCCACGTTCAAGTCCACGGCCGTGGAACCATGGCAAGAGAAGCGTGGTTCATTCCAGCAACTTCTACGGCCGTGGAGGAGTTGTGTCAAACCGTGTTGATTTCCACGCTCTAAATTACGGCCGTGGAACCCTTCCACGACCGTGATCTTGGCGATCTTTTTCGCCACACTTTAAGCCACGATCTCCTACGCAATTGGGCCGGGCCGATATTTTATCTTACACTATAAAAGGACGGACGAAGAGAGATTCCGTCACCTTCGCTTACGCATAGACGCATCTTACGCTTGCGCTTGGAATTGCCCTAATTTCGCATTTGGCGGAGATTGTGTTTGAGAGATTTTTGCGCTTTGTCATTGGGATTTCCGGATTGACGGAAGATCGAAGATTCGGAAGATTGTTCGCAAGAGGATTTCGCTTCTTGCTTAGTTTTGATTTAGAAGACGGATTGACATCCCGTTCTTCCTTCTTATCTAAGATTTGTGTTTGTTTGTGTTATTCCGAATCTAGTGACGATTATTGTTCTTGATTGTGACTTAGAGATTGATTTGAAAGTTATTGAAGGTTTTCGGAAGTTTTCATCTTTCATTCTTTTAAACCTTGAATTTGATATCAATATGACTATTGTTGGCTAAAAACCCTTAACAATTCTAAGGTGAAGGGTTGATAGTTGTGGCTTAGATGATGATAGATCGATCGTAAATAGATTGGACCCTGAGAGTTAGAGAGAATCGACGACAACCCTAATCCACGGTCTGTTCTTGAGCTTCCACGGCCGTGGAACTCAAGAACTAGCCGTAGATTTGTGTTAAGTTACGAACTTGCTTTTACTTTAATCCAAAGTTAAAGATTTGCTTTAACTTAGTCTTGGCTTGCTTTTTCTGTTGGGACGTTCATGGATAAAATTTTTGATGATGCATGACAATTTGTTGAAAAACAAGCTCTAGTTGTTGAGAAATATTCCCACCGGAGGGTTGATGACAAAAGTCGAAGATCTGGACCTCAAGAGTTGAATATTACTACCTCCAGTGTTGCTCAACTCACTACTCTCAACAATGAAGTCAAATCTTTGAAGGAGCTTTTAAAGTCACAAACACAATCTAGAGGAGCGCCAAGGTAGCAAGATGTTGGCTATGTAGGAAGAGGAAATTATCAAGGGCAAAGGAACAACAACAACAATAACAACTAGAACTAAAACAATTGGAGATCCAATGAAAATAATTCCGGTAACCCTTATCCACATGTTGAAAATACTCTAACTCCACCTTCTTCATCTACACATATTCCATTAAAAAGTCAAAAACCATCTTCAAGTTTGAATCAGCCACATAAACACAAGATGGAAGTTGTGCTTGAGAAAATGATGGGAAAGGTGAATGGCTTAGAGAGTTCGGTGACTTCTATTTCTAAGGGTAAAAAAGCCTTAGAAAGTCAAGTATTTAGCAAGGCCGGAGAAGTTCCTAGAGATCTCAGAAAGCTTCAGGGAAGAACGGAGAACAATCCAAAAGGCCAAGTGATGGCTATTACTACAAGTAGCGGAGTGAAGACCACCGACCCGACACCTCTGACGGTTGACAAGGGCAATCAGCCCGTGTTGAACGAGATTCCAGCTAAGAAAGAAAAGGAGAAGGAAGAGATCTATGCACCTCCTCCAACTTACAAACCTCTACTACCGTTTCCGCAATCTAGATCAAGAGTGCATCTAGACAAGAATTTCGGTAAGTTTCTAGACCTTATGAGTAAATTGCATAGTAACATAGCTTTCGTTCATGCAATTATAGGTATACCCACCTATGGAAAATTCTTAAAAGAGACCTTCTCTAACAAGAGGAAGCTATAGGATTTCGGTGAAGTAAAGATGACTTCTAGATCATCGGAACTTTTCAAAATCATGAAGGAGAACATGACACCAAAGCTGCAAGATCCGGGATCGTTTTGTATCCCCGTTGGAGTTGGAGAGGTCACTTATGATGCACTATGTGATATATGAGAAAGTATGAGCATCATTCCCCTTGCTTTATGTGAGAAAATCAGATTGGGAGATCCAAAACCGATGAAGATGATGTTTTACATTCCTATAGATTTTGTGGTATTATACATTCCTGCAGATTATCCAATCCCGATCATTCTTGGAAGACTATTCCTTGCAACTTCTGGTTGCTTGGTTGATTACAAGAATGCCACATTGTGTTTCAACATAGGAGAAGATCATGTTGAGTTTACACTCTGAGCTATGATGAAGGGACAAACTCTTGGAGAAAACATCTTCAAGATATACGACAGAGAGGAATCTCGAGAATTGGTGAGCTCTATCTTAATTAAACATCATCTTGAGAAAGTGTTGAGTTGTAGTATGATGGAGGAAGGTGTAGATTTTTCTTGTGATGTAGAAATACAAACCTTGGAAGCCTTGGAAGAAGATCCAAAGGCTGTTTTTGAAAATTTTGAAGAGGAGATGAAAAACTGCCTTGACCTCGGACAAACCATCTCGATCGAGATGACTTTTGGGGTGACCAAGGTAAAAGTAAGAGGGAGTCACCTTGACCCATACCTTGACCTCTCACTTCTAGGGCAAACGAGATTTTTGATTCTTTAAAACAACCTCGTTCAATGATTGCAAGCGTTGCAAGTTCCATCCTTACCCCACCTATACTTCCGAAGCTTCACAATATGATCCTAGAGGTACATAACCACCACTTAAAGAACCTGTTATCTTGGAGCTTAAACCTCTTTCACAACACTTAAGGTATGTCTTTCTTGGACCGAATTCCACTTATCCGGTCATAGTCAATACTAACCTTACTAAAATTTAGCTATCTAAGTTGATGCATATGTTAAGACTGCATAAAAAACTATAAGATACACCATTGATGATCTTGTTGGAATTAAACCTTCTCTATGCATGCATAAACTACTTATGGAATATGATCATAAACTTTCACGAGAACCTCAACGAAGGTTAAATCTGATCATGAAAGAGGCTGTGAAGAAGGAAGTGCTTAAACTACTTGATTCATGAATTATCTTCCCTATTTCGGATAGAAAATGGGTGAGCCCGGTGCATGTGGTACTAAATAAAGGTGGGATGACCGTTGGACCAACAAGAACAACAAGTTGATACCAACAAGAATTGGGACTGGCTGGAGGATGTGCATTGACTATTGACACTTGAATGTGGTGACTAGGAAGGATCACTTCCCACTCCCATTCATTGATCAAATGCTTGAACGGTTAGAACAACACTCCCACTTCTGCTACTTGGATGGTTATAGTGAATTCTTCCAAATCCGTATCCATCCTGATGATCAGGAATATACAACCTTCATGTGCTCATGGGGTACATTTTCTTACCGAATGATACCATTTGGATTATGTAACGCAACAACAACATTTCAACGTTGTATGATGGCATATTCTCCGAGTATATCGAGGAGATCATGGAGGTATTCATGGATGATTTTTCCATTTATGGTTCCTCCTGTGATAATTGCTTAGCTAACCTTTCTCTAGTATTGCAACGTTGTGATTATACTAATCTCGTTCTGATTTGGGCGAAGTGTCATTTCATGGTTAGTGAGGGAATTGTGTTAGGTCACCTCGTTTCAAACTAATGTATTGAAGTCGATCGAGCTAAGATTGAGACTGTAGAGAAACTGCCTCCACCTTGTTCAGTTAAAGGTGTGCATAGTTTTCTAGGGCATGCAGGATTCTACAGGAGGTTCATCAAAGATTTTTCTAAGATCTCTAAACCACTAACTAACTTGTTGAATAAGGATACGATTTTTGAGTTTTTTGCATGAATGTCTAGATGCTTTTTACAAGTTAAAGGAAGTGTTGATATCAACTCTCATCATTATACCTCCTGATAGGAATTTGCCCTTCGAGACTATGTGTGACGCAAGTGATGTGGCGGTAGGAGCAGTTTTTGGATAGAAGAAGGATGGATGTACTAACACCATCTATTATGCTAGCAAGACGCTAGATGAGGCACAACTGAATTACACCACCACCGAAAAGGAGCTCTTGGCGGTCATTTATGCTTTCGAGAAGTTTCGTTCCTACCTTGTAGGAGCGAAAGTCATTGTCTACACCAACCATGCAGCAATTCGGTACTTGCTCACTAAGAAGGACGCAAAACCGCATCTTATTCGTTGGATTCTCCTACTTTAAGAGTTTGACTTTGAGATCCGCGATAAGAAGGGATCCGAAATTTCTATAGCGGATCACCTCAACCGGCTACTTCTCATTGCCTTCGAGAGAGATGACCTGCTCATCGACGATTCCTTTCCCGATGAGCAGCTTCATTGGATAGAACATTGGCTTCACTAGATTTTGGAAGGTAATGAACCTTGGTATGCTGATATTGTTAACTATCTTATTTGTTAGGAAGTACCTCCAGGATTTTCATACGCACAAAAGAAGAAATTCTTTAAGGATGTGCATCACTACTATTGGAATACACCTCTACTCTTCAAGAGAGGTCAAGATGGGATGCTATGGACATGCATTCCGGAAGATGAGACGGAAAGTGTTATGAGGCATTGTCACTCATTGCCTTGTGGAGGACATGGTAGCGCTCTCAAGACTTGCGCTAAGGTATTACGTTCCGGTTTCTTTTGGGCTTCATTATTTAAGGATGTGCAAAAGTTTGTTGGTTCTTGTGATGCATGCCAAACAACAGGAAATTTGTCTAGACGGAATGAGATGTCACTCAATAATATTTAGGAGGTCGAGATCTTCGATGTTTGAGGAGTTGATTTCATGGGAACATTCCCGTTATTTGCAGGGAATCTATACATACTCTTGACAATTGATTATGTTTCGAGATGGGTGGAAGCCATTGCTTCTCCCACCAATAACGCCACGGTAGTAGTGAAGTTCTTCAACCAGGCCATCTTCCCAAGATTTGGGACATCTCGAGTCATCATTAGTGATGGAGGGACGCACTTTACATCCCGGAAGTTTGAAGCACTTCTATCAAAGTATGGGGTAACCCATAATGTAGAAACTCCTTATCATCCTCAAACTAGTGGACAAGTTTAAATCTCGAATAGAGAAATCAAAGAAATCTTGGAGAAGACCGTTTCTAGAAGGAGGAAAGATTGGTCCATGAAGTTGGATGACACTCTTTGGGCGTATAGGACCGCATTCAAGACTCCCATCGGAACCGTCCCTTACAACTTGGTTTATGGAAAGTCTTGTGATCTTCCGATAGAGCTAGAATATAAAGCTTATTGGGCAATCAAATGTCTGCATTTCAACATCAAGGAAGCTGGGGAGAAGCGACTCTTGGACATCAATGAGTTAGAAGAACTATGGTTGAACTCCTATGAAAATGTTAAGATCTACAAGGGGAGAACAAAGAGATGGCATGACAAACATATTATCCGAAAGGAGCTCAAAGAAGGAGATCTTATTCTTCTCTACAATTCCCGCCTTTGCCTCTTTCCCGGTAAGTTGAAATGTAGATGGACCGGACCTTATATTGTGAAACATGTTTTTCCTTATGGTGCAGTTGAAGTATGAGGTGAACATAGCGGAAACTTTATTTGTGAACGGTCATCGGCTGAAGAATACACACCAGTAGTTCCGGTTGAGGAGATTTCACCATTGAATCTAACATGATCATAACGAAGTACGGTCCAAGTAGCGAACTTAAATCAAGCGCTTTTTGAGAGGCAACCCAATGTATTGCTTCCTTTTGGCTTTCTAGAATAGTTTAGTGTAGTTTTTGTGTCCGTGATAACAAGAACTAGCTACAATCCAAAAAGAACGACTTAGGGAAGCAAATGGACGGAATTACGGTTCAAGAATTTGAGAAAAGCACGAAAATTGGGAGCCATCTCGGATGCTGTCATGCATCTCGACCGAGATCAATCTCGGTCAACCAAGATGAACACAACAGGGAGTCACCTTGGTCTAGCATTGTTCGCTCCAAACGGTGTGTGCAAGCTTTAAATTTATAACCCTAGACGTAAGCTTAAAACAAGGATGCGAACCCGTAGTGTACGGGTCAATCGTAGTAAAAAGCAAGGAATTCCAGGGGTCGATCACAGGGACTCAGTGAAACAAAGTCCGATAATGGTAAGCCTCGTAATTACTAACCACAAGAGCAATTAAAACAATCAAAGATGAATAAGAAGTCAATAAAGAAAACATGCAATTCTAGGGATTAAGGCATCTAGTTGTGGTTCCAACTCAAGATCTAAAGATAAACGGACAAAGCTGAGATTTTTTTGCATAGGGAAGGTGTTACTAAAGTAGAATAGATCACCGGGTAAGTCTCACTACTCACTAATCCTAAACCGTAACTTCTATTACCGGGTAAGTCTCAAGGAATCAAGATAGAGAACTATATCCTAAAACTAACACACCATCTAAGGGAATAGAATCAACCTTTACCGGGTAAGTCTCAGGCTAACTCACAAAGATGGGATGAAAGCACACTCAAACCCCAATAAAGGATAAACCTTTATTACCTACACTTATGATCGTTGGTACACAAACTAAGGAATTACCGGGTAAGTCTCATCCTAAGCTTGCATTGGACCAGGAAAGGTGTAATAAGAATAGGATTTGGCAAACTCTAACACTTAACTCTCAGTTTAGGATCGGATAAGTCACCTCGGTCAACCAAATTCCACCCCGGCCGAGATGTTCATCGACTGAGCGAGATGCTTGGGGTTAAGGTTAAAGACTCGAACTTTCAGGGTCCTACTGGAATCTAAGATTATTCTATCATTGTTTTTCCCACAACCTTCAGCCAATGACCCTAGAATCTCACAAGGAAATTAGCCACTCATCATCATGAAAGCAATAATCAAATATATGGGAAGAAGGTGAATATTTGAACAAGAAGAATTTAATGAAAAGACTTCAATAACTGGATCAAATATCACAACAAAAGCGTTCCTTGGATAGCAATCCAACAAGAAAAGACAACAAGGAAGGGAATCAAAGACAATCTTACAAAACCCTCCAAAAAGCTATAAATGCTATGATCTTCAATCTTCCTTCAACCTTCAAAAAGGTTCTTCAAATCTCCCAACTGGAGTATGGCTGCTGCGTGATTCTTGGGGTAAGCGGGCTGTATGCGAGATCTCCTCGTAAGCAAGATGTTGGATTTGTGGAAATCCAACCCTTTTTATAGGAAAATAACCCTCCAAAGATAATATATCTTAGAAAGATCTCTTCCCATAAAAATAGGTAAAATATAAGATCTATAATATCTTCTTCCTTCTAGGAGCCAAGCCCAAAAATATAAGATCACTTTCCAAATATAAAAGATCTCAGCCAAGAATAAAATATTCTCGCCGCGTCCTAGGTATTTGCCTCGGTCGAGTCGGCTTCTCTGGATCACCTCGGTCGAGATGAATCTGTGGCCAACCGAGGTGAGTCACAACTGAATGTGAAATCTCTCAAATCTGGTCCAAAGTGAATCTCAAATTCATGGCTATGCTTCCTGGATGGTTCCTTATGTTCCTCAATGTAGCTCCAATGACTCCATAGCTCCTTTAGCTCCTTTTTGATGCAAAACGTGCCATTTTACCTACGATTACAACAAACTAGGTGTAGACCTCGATTCTTGCAAAGGTAGATGAAATGGTAATATAATTACATAATGCACATACAAACATGCAGATTATGAAAGATAAAACGTCAAAACAAACCCCAAAATATAGACTATAATTCATGCTATCAAAATACCTCATACTTAGCCCTTGCTTGTCCCCAAGCAAGTTCGTCCTATAGAAGACAAGATAGAATGGATTATAGTCAAGAAAATCAATGAAAAGTCTTTCAAAAACATTTTTATGGTGTGCAACAATCGTAGATCACTCTAAGAGAATACTTCATGGAATTTAAAAACTCAATATTATCAAAACATTTTATAAATATAGGAAAGTTGTTCATCTTTGCATAAAACCATAGAATGCATAATAAGTCATAATTATCAAAATTAATCATGTATAATCCAATTTAAACCACTAAGTCAATCAACAAGCTCAAGGTCTCAAGGGCTTCCCAAAAGAAAGGTCAAGAAACGTGTAGGGTAGGGATGTATGTAAGGTAGTGTGGTGCTAGAATCCGGGAAAAGGATGAACTTCACTTTCACTTTGACTTGCAACATCTTCCACCAATAAGCTTTGCTTATTTCACACTTTTTCTTTTACTTTACTTTTTGGGATGCATGGACAGAGGTGCACAATAACCGAAGCCTAGGAAATCAGCAATCATCAATTTCTTGAGATGCATCAAACCCTTGATGCACATACCATGACCCGTTAGGAATATCGCTCAATCCGACTTTGGCAAGACACAAACACCCGACTATGTGAATGGTGCCGAGTTACTCATCTTCATGATTGACTTCCCCAAAACTATTATTGCTTTCTAACACTTTCACTTCCAGCCACTTCTCAACCTTAACTTCACTTGCTTTCGCCACTTCGCTTGCTTCCAAATTTCCGGATAGGTAAAGGGAGGCAAAATGTATATGAGGAGCTAAGCATGATTAAGAAGAAGAAGAGAGAAGAATGAATTGCCTTGGTCTTTCCAGGAATAAAGTGAGAGAACTCATAATGTGGTGTCAACCTTCAAATTCAACATAATTTAGATAAAAACAAAGTATTAAACATGCCAATAATTTCAAACAAAGCATTTAGCAACTTAAACATATTATAAAACCTTTCAAAAATATAAAGAATTTAAAACCAGTCAGTAAGCAAGATCTTCACTGAGATCATATCCAGATAAGTAACACAAAAAAAATCGTTTTCGAAAACTCTCAGTTACCCACCTCGGTCGAGGTGTTCGTAGGTCAACTGAGGTGAAACACCTCGTTCGGCCAGAACTTCCCCGGTCGAGGTCAAAAAAAAAAATTTTTTTTTTAAAAAAACCAATTTTTTTCTTTCGGTTTCGACGTTTTTCTCAATCAAATAACCTGTAAGTATGCATGCAATCTCAGATAAACATATAAATGCAGAAGTGAAGCATAAATATAAAATATCCGATCAAGTGAGTCATACATCAAAGTCATCAAATAAATACATCAAATACCCCATACTTGGGACACATTGTCCCAGTGGGTCAAACTAAGTCTAGAGAATAAAAGTACTCACCGGATAAATAGCTGAACTGCATAAAAATAATAAAGAAAATCCTGCAGCTCTTAGTAGTCACGATCCGGTGGTGGTGGTGGTGGCACGTACGGATACTGGGTCGGGTCGAACGGATAGCCCATGACATGCTCGAACTGAATCTGGGCCATCATATGCTGATAATGCTGCCGCTCCTGCATCTCGCGGATATCCAGTGACAAAGCAGCATATGAATCAATAACCTGATCCGTCAGGTCATTGATCCGTCTGTGAGCATCTGGATCCCTGCGTCGGTGTGTCCTACGCCTAGCAGGTCTCCCTGGAGAAGTAGCAGGTGCAGGCTCAGTGTCCTCCTCATCCAGATCTATAATCGGTGGTGCGCTCGTCCCTGCAGTATCTGTCCCTGTATCCATCGGGACTCCACCCTCTCTCTCATCAACTGTCTCCTCGTTATCAGCCTCCTCCTCCTCCTCAGCTGGGGCAGCTGCTGCCTCTCTGTAATCCTCCATCAGTGGAGCCCAAGCGGTCTGCCAATAGTGTGGGTCATAAACAGTGAACTGGGCAGACCACCTGATCCCCTGTGGTGCAGTCAGCTCCCACGGCATAGCCACATATGGCGTCGTCAGACCTCGGGGAACTAGAATCTGCCGAGTGATCATCTCCTGCAATCCAAGCGGCTTGGCAGCCGCCACCATCGTACAAGCACTGAGGTCCATGTCTTGATAGCTAGCTATGTGGGTGACAAGCCCTCCGCAACAGATGTCTCCCTTTGCCTTGGCCTTGATCTTGTGCAGATCCTCTGCCAACATCAAGCCAAAGTCCGAGAAACCCCCAGTAACCATGCAGTACAAACTGAAAAGCTCTCCTTGTCGGATCTTCTGGGGCGTCTCAGTACGTGCCAGAAGCATCTCACTGAAGATCCGGTGGGCTAACCTAAAGGCTAGATGGAAGATGACCTTCTCCCTGGAATCTCCAGGGCGCCATCTGTCTGCGTGCTCAGTAATGTGGGCAATCTGTCCCCAAAACTCCCTAGCTACAGATCGGGAAGGGAAGTCAACAGTTGTGGGCTTCGGAAAGCCGAAAATATCTCTCCAATACTCGAGCGGCACTAAGAAGTTCCGGTTCATCAACCGGTACTTCACAGACTGCTTTGTGGGAAGGTAGGTGAAGGAGCTAACGAACTCTAGGGTCGGCTCCAAGTAGGTTGGGGCTTGGATCTCAGTAAACTGATCCAGCCCAACTGTAGAAATCATCCTCCTAAGGTCTCCATCTACCCCTAGGCAATCAAAAGCGGACACGTCCAAGAAGCGAGGTGCAATCACTGGACGGCCAGAAATACGGTCATAATCCACCCGGTGTCGCTCATAGATCACCGGGCGGTAAGTTCGGGAAGAAGAGGAAGAAGGGGAAGGTGAAGATCTATCCCTAAGGGCGAGGCGTCGCTCAGAACTCATTTTTAACTCAGCTACTGTCAGGTCACCTCGGTCGACTGACAATGCTCAAGAATCACCTCGGCCGAGGCACAGCTCGACTGGACAGAGGCGAAAAACTGGATCTAATTCATTTTGGAAATTCAGTTCTTTTCCCCCAAAATTCACTACAATTGCTTCCTATGGGGTACTTAAGCTTTTCCTCAACAAATGCAGGGGCAACCAAAGCCCAAATCGAAGCGAAACGGAGAGGTTAGGGTTTCGGTTCGTTTTACCTCGTTTCGGCCGAATCAGTTCGATTTTCTACAGATTTGTACTTGCAACGCGATCCTCTATCCTTCAATTGTAGTTTGGAGACAAAAATCTTCGAAAACGAGCAAGAAACGAAGGGGGCGAGGTGAATCTGTCGCCGCGGTCGAGGAGGGTTGAAAGTGAAGAGAGAGAAAATTAACCCCCCTTTTATACCCTTTCTGGAATCTGCTGTCACCTCGGTCGAGATGGTCTCGACTGAACGGAGGTGGTACGGATCGAGGTGGTTTGTCAGAAAACCCTAGTCGCCTCGGTTGCTCAAGAATCGTCTCGGTCGAGGTGCTCTGATAGCAACCGAAATGCCTCAGTCAAACTTCGTCTTCTCAAATTCTCGAACTTCTGTACTTCCAGTTATGCTCCTTCCTTAGATGTCTCCTGTTATCTGTCTAGAACGCCAAAAACAAAACAAAGCAAAGCAAAAGCAAAAACTATCTAAGCTAGACTAGAAAACGGGAAAAGAAAGCAATACCTTGGGTTGCCTCCCAAGAAGCGCTTGGTTTAAGGTCGCTAGCTGGACCAGGATGCGTCTCAAACGAGGTATATTGGTGCAACCTCCTCAACCGGAACTTCCGGTTTGTACTTCTTAAGTCTATGACCGTTGACCTTGAAGCTTCCGCTCGTTTCACCCCATATCTCAACTGCACCATGAGGAAAAACATGTTTCACAACATAAGGTCCGGTCCATCTAGATTTTAACTTACCTGGAAAAAGGCGGAGGCGGGAGTTGAAGAGTAGAACTAAGTCTCCCTCGTTAAGCTCCTTTGGGACGATACGCTTGTCATGCCATCTCTTCGTCCTTTCCTTATAGATTTTGGCATTCTCATAAGCGTTCAAATGCAGCTCCTCCAGCTCGTTGATCTCCAAAAGTCGCTTCTCGCCGGCCTCTTTAAAGTCGAAGTTCAACCATTTGATCGCCCAATACGCTTTGTGTTCCAATTCGACAGGCAAATGGCAAGACTTCCCATATACCAAATTATAAAGGGTGGTACCTATGGGAGTCTTAAACGCGGTCCTGTATGCCCAAAGAGCATCGTCCAATTTCATGGACCAATCCTTCCTCGTTCTAGAGACGGTCTTCTCCAAAATTGCTTTGATTTCTCTATTCGAGATCTCGACCTGTCCACTAGTTTGAGGGTGATAAGTGGTTGATACCTTGTGGGTTACCCCATACTTCGATACAAGTGCTTTGAACTTCCGGTTGATGAAATGCGTTCCTCCATCGCTAATGATGATGCGTGGAGTTCCAAACCGTGGAAAGATGGTTCTATTTAAGAACTTCACAACAACCTTGGCGTCGTTAGTGGGAGAAGCAATGGCTTCAACCCATCTAGAGACGTAATCAACTTCAAGAAGAATGTAGAGGTTTCCTCCGGAGGATGGGAAAGGTCCCATGAAGTCAATCCCCCATACATCAAAGATCTCCACTTCTTGGATGTTGTTAAGTGGCATCTCGTTCCTTCTTGATAAATTTCCTGTTCTTTGGCATGCATCACAAGAGACAACAAAAGATTGTACATCCTTAAATAATGTAGGCCAAAAGAAACCGGAACGTGGTACCTTAGCGCATGTTTTATCGGTGCTAGCATGTCCTCCACAAGGAAGTGAATGGAAATGTCGTATGACGCTATTAACTTCATCTTCCGGAATGCATCTTCGAAGCATCCCATCCGGCCCGCGCTTGAATAGCAGCGGCTCGTCCCAGTAATAATGTCGTACTTCTTTGAAGAATTTCTTCTTTTGAGAGTACGTCAATCCGGGCGGTGTTTCCTGGCAAACAAGATAATTCACAATATCAGCATACCAAGGTCCGTTTTTATCAGAAAGTTGGTGGATTGAATGTTCCACCAACTGAGGATGAGTGTCAGAGAAGGGAGTAGGAAGTTTATTATTCTCAGTAGTCTCGGTTGACATCATCTCGCCATCGACCTCGGTTGAGGCGCAGAGGCGTTGACCGAGATGTTCTTCGGTCGCCTCGCTCAGTCCCGAAAGTGCCTCGGTCGAGGTACTACAACTGGAACCGGAACTGGAGATTCTCGTCTCTTGGATTAGCTTTTCAGTTTTAGCTCCTGGATCCTCTTCCAGTGCCCTTAAGCTCCGTATATCTGCATCACAAGAAGCATCTATACCTTCCTCCATTAAACTGAAGCTAATAACTCTTTCGAGTGGATCGTTAATAAGGATAGAGCTCACCAACTCTCTCGATTCTTCTTCATCGTAGATGTTGAAGATATCATCAGTTAGCTGCTCCCCTTTCATGGCTACAAGTAGTGCGAACTCCACCTCATCGCCAACAACGTTGAATTTCAACTTGGCGTTCTTGCAATCCACGTTGCAACCCAAAGTCGCTAGAAATGGTCTCCCGAGAATAATAGGAACAGGGTAATCTGCGGGAATGTCAAGTACAACAAAATCTATAGGTAGATAGAAGTTACTTAACTTGACCGGAACGTCCTCCAAGATGCCCACGGGATGGGTGATGGAGCGATCCGCCATATAAAGTCGAATCTTGACCGGCTTGGGCTCTCCAAGTCCGATCTTGACACATAGCTCCAGCGGGATGATGCTCACGCTGGCTCCTAGATCACAAAGGGCTTCACAAGTGACATCCCCAACTTGAATGGGAATGCAAAATGAGCCGGGATCTCTCAATTTAGGTGGCATCTTCTCCTTCATGATTTGAATAAGCTCCGAGGATTTAGATGTCATCCTAACTTCACCAAAGTCTTCCAGCTTCCTCTTCCTTGAAAGGATCTCCTTTAAGAACTTCCCATAGGCGGGCATTCCTAGAATAGCATCAAGGAAAGGAATGTTAATATGCAGCTTATTCATCAAGTCAAGAAACTTACCAAAGTGTTTATCTAGATGTGCTATGGCCCTTGACTGAGGGAATGGAAGTGGTGGTTTGTATGCAGGAGGTGGAACATAAACTTCAGTTTTCCCCTCCGCTTTCTGTGGCTCCACCTCGGTTGGCATCTCGGTCGAAGTTTTCTTCGACTGTATCTGGACTGAGGTGGTCTTCGTCGGTACTGGCACCGACCGAGGCACTGGATCTGCAGTCTTCAGTCCACTCCTCGTAATTATGGCCATGATCTGGCCCTTAGGGTTACTTTCCGTCCTTGCTGGAAGCTTCCTTGGATCTCTTGGCGCTTCATTCGCCCTACTTGCAAGTTGTTGTTCAAAGGCCTTTTGGGCCTTCGAAAATAAAGTCATAGAAGTCTCCATAGCGTTGAGCTTGATCAAGATAGCCTCCAGAACTACGTCTTTCTTTTCTGGTTGAGACGAACTTTATCCTGGCCCTTGGCTTTTCAATGGAGTAGAAGAAGAAGAAGAAGAAGGGGAAGAGAGGAAAGGGTTAGAGGAATCGTTAGAGTTGGAGTTTGAATGGTTGTTACCGTTATTTTGGTTGTTCGCCCTCCAATTGTTGCTATTGAATCCTCTATTGTTGTTGTTGTAATTGTTATTCCGGGAACCGTTGTTGTTGTTACGGTATCCGTTGTTGTTGTTCCTTTGCCCTTGCTCTTTCTTCTTGGTTTGTGCAACCAAGAGTTCATTCAATTGCTTCACGTCATTCTTCAAAGACGTGAGTTGATTGTTGTTGGGCTGAGTTTCTTGGAAATTAACTCTTTTAACTCCTCCTTCAGCTCCTTGGTGGGTGTACTTCTCCATATGCAAGGCTTGCTTCTCGATGAAGTCCCAAGCTTCGTCAATCGCCATGTCCATAAAGGTACCGGCGGAGAGTAGTTGGAGATTGAACTGGGTGCTTCCGTCCAGTCCCTTGAAGTAAATCTCGAATAACTCTAACTTTGGAATCCCATGATGTGGGCAATCCAAAAGAATGTCCTTGAACCGCTCCCATGACTTGGACAAACTCTCCTTGTCCTTCATAATGAAAGCATTGATCTTTCCTCTCATTTCAGCGGTTTTTGAGGGTGGAAAGAATTTCGTCAAGAATTCCGTAGTCATCTCCTCCCATGTGCTGATTTTTCCTGGAGGAAGAGATTGATACCAAGTAAGAGCTCTATCTTTTAAAGAAAAGTAAAAAGGTCTTAGCTTGTAGTTGTTGTTTTCATTTCTCGGAGGTCTCAAGGTTTCCATCAAGATGTCATAGTTTTGAAGATGTTGATGTGGTGGTTCCTTCTCTATCCCTCCGAATTGGCATTGGCGAATCATGGATAGAACTTGCGGTCGAAGTTCATAGTCATGGTCCGCCGGATCTCCTAGATTAACTCCTGGACGCCTCAGTTGTTGATTGAGGTCCATCGTTTAACCTAGGGTTTGTGGGATTCCTGCAAGAAGAACATCTCGGACTGACCTCCGAAGTGGAAGTACATCGGCCGGGGCGTCAGGTACTGGAACCTGCCTCGGTCGAGGGTCAGCACCTGGGACCTGCATCGGTCGAGGATCAACTGGTGGATCTTCCCTCGGTCGAAGTAGAATCTGGTCTCGTATGACTGCCATCTCCGCTTCGATCGCTTCAGTCTTGGTGCGAGTTTCTTCCTTCTCTTGCCTTAGTTCTTCCCTGCTGAGGCGTAGCAACTCTAACGCCTCTTTCAACTCGGCCTCAAGATCACGGTTGTCTTGTTGGACCATCTTTGCTTCTCTTAAGCGTCGCTTGTATGTCTTTTCTGGTTCGGGATCGTAAGGAACGATCCTTCCCAGTGCGGGTTCTTCGCATATACCTAAGAAAGAACCTGCAAAAGTCACTCAAGTAGAGTGGTTAGTAGACACGGGGGCAAGTGCCCCAAGAGCAAACCGTACCGGCTCGGTCTAGACCAAGTCCCCGGCAACGGCGCCAAAAACTTGTTCGCTCCAAACGGTGTGTGCAAGCTTTAAATTTATAACCCTAGGCGTAAGCTTAAAACAAGGATGCGAACCCGCAGTGTACGGGTCAATCGTAGTAAAAAGCAAGGAATTCCAGGGGTCGATCACAGGGACTCAGTGAAACAAAGTCCGATAACGGTAAGCCTCGTAATTACTAACCACAAGAGCAATTAAAACAATCAAAGATGAATAAGAAGTCAATAAAGCAAACATGCAATTCTAGGGATTAAGGCATCTAGTTGTGGTTCCAACTCAAGATCTAAAGATAAGCGGACAAAGCTGAGATTTTTTTGCATAGGGAAGGTGTTACTAAAGTAGAATAGATCACCGAGTAAGTCTCACTACTCACTAATCCTAAACCGTAACTTCTATTACCGGGTAAGTCTCAAGGAATCAAGAGAGAGAACTATATCCTCAAACTAACACACCATCTAAGGGAATAGAATCAACCTTTACCGGGTAAGTCTCAGGCTAACTCACAAAGATGGGATGAAAGCACACTCAAACCCCAATAAAGGATAAACCTTTATTACCTACACTTATGATCGTTGGTACACAAACTAAGGAATTACCGGGTAAGTCTCATCCTAAGCTTGCATTGGACCAGGAAAGGTGTAATAAGAATAGGATTTGGCAAACTCTAACACTTAACTCTCAGTTTAAGATCGGATACGTCACCTCGGTCAACCGAATTCCACCCCGGCCGAGATGTTCATCGACTGAGCGAGATGCTTGGGGTTAAGGTTAAAGACTCGAACTTTCAGGGTCCTACTGGAATCTAAGATTATTCTATCATTGTTTTTCCTACAACCTTCAGCCAATCACCCTAGAATCTCACCAGGAAATTAGCCACTCATCATCATGAAAGCAATAATCAAATATATGGGAAGAAGGTGAATATTTGAACAAGAAGAATTTAATGAAAAGACTTCAATAACTGGATCAAATATCACAACAAAAGCGTTCCTTGGATAGCAATCCAACAAGACAAGACAACAAGGAAGGGAATAAAAGACAATCTTACAAAACCCTCCAAAAAGCTATAAAAGCTATAATCTTCAATCTTCCTTCAACCTTCAAAAAGGTTCTTCAAATCTCCCAACTGGAGTATGGCTGCTGCGTAATTCTTGGTGTAAGCGGGCTGTATGCGAGATCTCCTCGTAAGCAAGATGTTGGATTTGTGGAAATCCAATCCTTTTTATAGGAAAATAACCCTCCAAAGATAATATATCTTAGAAAGATCTCTTCCCATAAAAATAGGTAAAATATAAGATCTATAATATCTTCTTCCTTCCAGGAGCCAAGCCCAAAAATATAAGATCACTTTCCAAATATAAAAGATCTCAGCCAAGAATAAAATATTCTCGCCACGTCCTAGGTATTCGCCTCGGTCGAGTCGGCTTCTCTGGATCACCTCGGTCGAGATGAATCTGTGGCCAACTGAGGTGAGTCACAACTGAATGTGAAATCTCTCAAATCTGGTCCAAAGTGAATCTCAAATCCATGGCTATGCTTCCTGGATGGTTCCTTATGTTCCTCAATATAGCTCCAATGACTCCATAGCTCCTTTTGCTCCTTTTTGATGCAAAACGTGCCATTTTACCTACGATTACAACAAAATAGGTGTAGACCTCGATTCTTGCAAAGGTAGATGAAATGGTAATATAATTACATAATGCACATACAAACATGCAGATTATGAAAGATAAAACGTCAAAACAAACCCCAAAATATAGACTATAATTCATGCTATCAAGCATCTTGGTCCAGCCCAACCATCTCGGCCGAGATGTAGTTGAATTTTACGACTGGTATAAAAGGGAAAGAGACACTCTCTCCTTATAAACCCTAACTCCCATCTCGAGCTCGATCAAAACGACACCCTCACCCTTCCAAATCTCGTTTCTTGTCTGTTTTCGACGATTCATAGCTCTAAATAGAGGGAGATGAATCACATCGACTTCTCTAGCACCAATTGAGACTTCAATTCACCGAAATCTATAGAAATCGGGTAATCTCGTTCGATAACCGTTCTCTTCGGTTTTGATTGATTTTGCTATATTTATGGAATCGCTACTATGTTGGTGGGTTGAAAACAGACCAAAATCCCCCTAGGAAGAAATTGGTAGTTATTTTGTGGGGAAGGGATTACAGATTCAGAGTTTCGATCGAAACAAGTCCATCTTGGTCCAAACCCAAGCATCTCGGCCGAGATAAGTCAAGAACAGCCATATATACCGTGCTGAAATGGATAATTTGCGTTGTTCAAACAAGAAAACTTTGATTAGTGGTCGTGGTGATACACGGCAGTCTTCCCATTCACGCCACCACCTCCACAAGTACCCATCATCATGGAACGCTTCCAAGAGAAGTATGACATGATTTGCTCCCGGCCCATTCTTGCTCCTCGTTGTATTGACATCGAGGATTTTTCTTGCTTGCATGTGGTTGATGATCTACGGAGAATCATATCTACTAAACTATAACTCGGAATATATCGGCATAACCTAAAAACTGCATGAGGGACAAACTTTGGAGAATCATATCTACTAAACTATAACTCAGAATACTCTCAAATTTCAGTATGTTATACTATATAAAACCAACTACAACATATCCAAAAATCAGCACTAAAGGAGGACTCTAACTTATGCAAATCTGGATCACAAAATTGTATCGACATGCAGTTTTCCACAATTGGGAAATTCAGCAACACTTAACAAAACAACACACTGTCTTAACTTTCAAAAATCATAACTCCTAAACCACTTGCTGGATTGATCCCAATTTTTGATATGTTTTACTATAAAATCTTATCTATAAGATATCCAAACTTCAGCAGTAAAAGGGGAGTATAACTTACTCAAATCTGGACCCGAAGTTGACTGCTCGTCAACTCTAAAAACTCAGAAACTGCATCTATCTTCACTGTTTCTTCTATGGCTTTTATGGGCTTGATTAGGAGACATAATGGGGATTCGTTAGACATGAAAGGTGTGGAAGGAAGTGCAAGGAAGCAAATGGTATCCACCTTACCCGATTCTAAGACTCGAAGTAGGAGAGTAACACAGCACAAGACCTGCTGATGCGTGCTTGGAGGCAGGCCTGCACTAGGGGGAGAAGTGTGTCTGATGAAGATTCAACACTCTCCTTCATGTCAAGTGACTGCAGAGAAGGTAGGATGTCCCGTCCCTTTTCTTATCGATGAAGAAACGCCGTTATTGTCTCGCCCCGGCTGCATATGGTGAAGGCGATAGATGAGTCACAAGTGGTGGGTCAAGGTAGGTTGGGTAGAGAAGGAGATCATCGTAGCTGTTAACTGCCGCAGTGGAGGGAGGGAAGGGTCTGACACTTATAGTCCAAGATCGTGGGGCTCCGGCGTGTACAAGCCCGTCCGTGAATGTAGTATACTCGTCTTATCTGTGGCGGCTGGTTGCATCTCGGCTCTACACAGACGGTGATAGAGGGGGAACGACACAGTCGGCTAGTTGTTGGTGTGAGGGAGAGAGAGCGATGGTCGCATCTGTGCCGAAATAGGAGAGGAAGAAGGCAGTCGATGCATCTGGCGTGCTTTTGGAAGAGACCGTGTAGCGTGATTGTAGGGGTTGTTAGCGTAACTCCCAGTCCAGCTCAGCATACACAAACGAGAGGGCTCCCAAGGTGCTGTAGTGGGCTTCTTCTTGATGGGCTGGCTGAAGGCATGGTGGTTTGGGCAGCGGCATGTCCGAGGTAGGCTGGAGCAAGACAAGGAGGAGTGGACTGAAAAAAGGGAAAAAAAATGTGGGCTGAGGTTGTCAAGAAGAGTGAGCTGAGGTTGTCAAAAATTGTCATGGCTTTGTCAAGCTCATGCATGACCTTGTAATCTTGTTACGATCTTGTCTTGGTCTCATCAATTCTTGTCATAGCCTCGTCATGTTCTTGTCAAAACTCGTCGGTTACGTTGTCACGGTCTTGCATGTTCTTGTCGAAAGACATGAACTAGAAGTGGAAAAATTCTAGGGTTTAATATAAAATTCTATCATTTTATGTGAAGTGAAGTTACATAAAATGATAGAAATTTAAGATGGTGTAAAACGAGGAAAGATCAACAGATCGGGATCCGGTTTGCTACGGATTAAACGGAATAAAACTTCCGGATATTACATCAGTACCCCCATAAAATAAGTTTCGTGCCGAAACTTTGAACAAAGTATTTAATCAAACGACTTCCATAAATAAACCTGTATATCCTGTCTCACTAAATTTTCATTTCGTTTTCTAAACTCCTCTAACCTTATCAAAGCGTAATGAAAAAAAAACCGGTCGTTACATCAGATCCCCCTCAAAATAAGTTTCGTCCCGAAACTTAGGGTAAGACAATCCTGATTGGCCTTTAAGGCACTAAATGGGTGTGTTTGATCACTACACAAAATTCTCGTCGTTTCCACATCTAAGTTTCCCGCACATCAAGGTTACCAAGAGCACACATCACTGACTAAACACTCAATCATGAAATAAACAAGTAGTCAAAAAATATCACACATACAAGGTCAAGCCCTAACTCGTCACTCTCATGGTTATAACTATCGCTACATAGGTCTTTGAAAGGTTATGTCTCTTACTATCCCCAATATCTTTGGTAGCCTTATCAACTTTTCATAAAACCACTGAATCTTAAATCTTTTCAGGTACTTAGATCACAAGGGCCTGCTACCACATTCTAGAGTGGTTACCGGATATCTCACCAGTATCATCCGGCTCAACTGTCTGATCCTCTAATATGATGACCTAACTCGTGTCTAGTAGGTATCTATCCAACTGAAATTCTCAAACTCAGTTCTCAAACTTAGTCTCCGTGGAAAACTGAAGCTACACTCTCCAATAGGGTGAGGAATACTAGTCAATCAGTCACTTCTAAACCGCTTTAAAACTTCAAATGGTTGCCTTACACAACTCACTTCCAGATCCTTTGATGACCCTATGAAAAATAATCTATTCAAGTTTCTTCCCTTCGTTATGGCCACTTGCTTCCGGCCTTCTGAAAAGGTTCTGACTACACACTCAGGCCAAAGGTCTTGGACATCCACCAACACTTACCAAGTGCCCAATGCTCTTCGTATCACGACCCACTTAGTCTTGTCTTTCAATATTACTCAGTCATCCTATTCCTCAGGTAAGGAATCGTCACCTTTACCCTTTTCAGGTCTAACACTCGAGAGAACTAAAAATCAAACCTAGTGGTCATCCTCTTTGTTCGCTTGGCATTATTATATTATTTATAGATCTCTAATATATCGTTTGCTCAAACTTAGGCTTCTCACACATATTCCAAGATCTTAAATGACCTAGAATATGTCCGGAATGACGGTATTAGACACAAAGTGATCTCCTATCACCGTTATCTGATCATAACTACTCAATAATTGTTAACATACCATCAACGGTGCACTCTTTTATCCACCATGGTTATCAGACTGATAATTTCCCTCTGACTCAAAAGCAACTCGGATCCATTCCGATATAACCTTAGACGTAAACTTTACCCGAGATTATGCTTCCTCTATGCGCGATTACTGGGTTGTAAGTATACCACCACCGCTTATTTCCTTATATGTCTTTCGACTCAGTAGGGTAGTTACTCACTTTGAGTTTCCTAGTGAAGACCATGCACAATACTTTTTATTATGTCGTCAATTCTTTTCTCAATCCATCGGGAAAATGACTCTATAGTCCTCCATTCGGTATTAAATTCCCACACTACTTACATGTCGACATGTGACGAAGTCGTCATGTTTCACTTGGATCCACAAAGGTTACCACTCTTTTTCCATAACCTCTATATGCACATATTTCCACGTCTACCTTGTGGTGATACTGTTCTTCCACAAAAAATTTAGTCACTCAGCGTAACCTAGCTCGTGTTCCTTCCAAACGGAATGCATTTCACCAACTATCATTCTTTGAAACTTGACACGTTATTTCTCTGTACCATTGAGCTTCCTGCTTTGTGGGTTAGGACCCACAACGCTTCCGCTGCGCTACTTTGATAATTCTGTTGTCACCCATTAATCATAAGGACATTTTCTGTGAGTCCAAAGTGATTGACCCCAAACTCTTCTCCTAATTACACTATTAGTCTTATCCGGATGGAGTACCAAGTACTTTCCTTTTTCGATTCCTTGAAATAAAATAACGATTGGAAAATAACCTCTTCCGTTTACTCCTTTAATTCTTCTAACACAGATCCAAACTCCCTGACTCAACCAGAGTTTGATCTTAACTAGACAACAAACAACCTTTAACGCGATCCTCTCGATACCTTTTGTTCATCCCAGAAGGTTGACGTTGCCTACTTGAGGAAATCCTCCAAAGGCATCGGTAAAGCTACTTCATAAATCCCCAATCACAATTATCTCTTCTTATCTATACTTAACTTGTCAATATCAAACAACACTTGCACGTCCTCAACTAAAGTTGGCCAATCTCTTCTTATCTATACTTAACTTGTCAATATCAAACAACACTTGCACGTCCTCAGCTAAAGTTGGCCAATCTATAGCTGTCTTATCTCAATATCCCGGGCTTACTCTTCTTCTACCTCTATTGGCCAAAATTCCTTGGTGAGCATCACCTACTCGATTAATCCTTTTATACTTCTTTAGTTTGTTCTATCTTCGACCCCTTCCGCTTCCTTTCGGCTAACTCCATTTCTATAGTCCGATTGTGTCATTCATCTGACATAAATAGTCGTTTTAAGGCTTCCACGATAGCTTGCAAGCGTCTTTGCGATTCTTATGGCCATAATGATCATCCACTTGCAGTTCCTCTTGCATGGACCATCTGTGTTGATGGCTTAGGTCCCGTGATAATTGGGGTTACCCTAGACTCTTGAGTTCAGCAAGGACGTTCTCCCATACACATTTCTTCACTAGTGTTGGTGATAATATCACCTTCATGAAACTCCGTTGACCCTACGACAAGCTTCTATTCTATGGATATTGGCATCTTGATTTCTTTCAAACTTCTTATATCTCTGAGGAGGTCAAAACCTCCCCACACTTATGGGGGCTGCCTTTTCGCTTTTACACTGTATTGTAGGTCTTCATTCCGTGCACATTAGATTCTCACACCCGGATTGACACTCTATCTCTTCTGGTTTCTCATGCCCATAATGGTCTATGGGGCATCCGCCTCGATTGTAATGTCCTTGATTCCGTAATCTTGGTTGTACTCAATTCTACTTATCTCGTTCCAATATTGTTATCTCTACTCCGCACTCTTGTAGTCTCTTGCATGGTTCTTCAGTAAACAGGCCGTGGCATATCGACAAATGTCATTATTGTTACACCGACCACCGGGCCGTGAGTTAATTCCATCTCTCGGCCTCGTATGCCCGAGTTCCTTGTACGACCTTCTATTCCTTCTAATTGAACTAACTCAGGAATTTCTTCCTCATCTGATTGTGCTTGTGGTAAAATTTATATTCATAACTTTATTTCCTTGCTCACTTGTTCTTTGGGGGATTTGCAAGGATCACCAAGCATCCCACCCGAGTATAATACTCAATTCAAGGTCTGATTCCATTGCCTTGTGTTGGGGACTCTTCAAGTCCGTTGCTGATTTATCATGAGCCGATAGTCGCTTCGTGATATCACGACTAAAGGATATAAAATATCCTTTAGGATACTAACAAACTAAGCATACACATGTATATAACATATAATAATAAACATTATAAAAATTCTATATACTAACTCCTATCGATCCAAGTTGTAGAGATCCATGGAATGTGATGGTGGTCCGACGTACTGCTATCACAACAACCCGATTTTGCATGTGTGTAAAAAACATAAATCCGTTTTGAAAATTTTATACCCCTTTCGGGTTCTAGTTATTTTATAAATTTTGTCTTTCAGAAGATTTCAAGTGCCATAGTTGCCAACCTAGAGCTCTGATACCATATTGTAACACCCCAAATTCTGAGAACTCGGGGAGTTACTGATTAGGACCTCACAATGGGTCCCGACCTTAACTTGACAACAATTTTACTAGGATCTTACAACAAGACACAAATGTAAAAGCTAGGATTTTCGAATCCTAATAAAGGATGATTAAGGGTGATTAAGTTAATCATCGACATCAATTGACCTATAAATCGCGAATAGTGTGTAGATGACGAGTAGGAATTCCCCCGTCACGATCCTGACGTAAATTTGGACTTATGGGGAAATTTTCACTTTTTCCTCCGGGGAATAATTTTTACCCACTGGTATTATTTGGAGCATTTGAGAGTTTCAATTAATAAAATTGTAGTTGAGAGAAATGTTCAGGACATCGGATATGTTCTAGATATGAAATAACATGGAAAGGCAAAATGGCCAAAAGAGTCGCTATTTCGTTTCTTAGCGGCTAAGAAAGATGACTTAGGAATACGCGTTTTCCGAGAAAGTTGCGGAATAATTATCCACACAAAATGTCAGATTTATTATTCCAATTTCGAGAAGTTTGGAGAAGGGGCTCAAACCGCCTTCGGATCGATAAACGGATAATTATCGACTTTGCTAAAGGATAATTATCGTCTTCGCTATAAATAGCGGAAATTCATTTATTAATTCATTTCCTTTCACGTTTCCTCGTAAAAGCTCTGATTTCTCTCAACCTTCAAATTCAGATCTACTCTTCGTTTGTAATCCGATTTCAATTCCGTTTGAGTTTTCGGATTCCTCTCTTCGTCCTCTTCATTTTGGTACCGAGTTTGTGCGTTTCCGTTGAAGTTATGGCCAGGTCGAGCATATTAGAGTTTTGGTCGGTCCCGTCGCTAAGATTCCGGTGAATCTGATGGTGTCCGAGCGTAGCCTGCGTCGTTGTGATTCCGAATCTTCTTTCGGATCGTCAATCGGGTTAGTAACGAATAAGTTATGAATTTATTCATTTTCAGTATTGCGATTAGGCCTAAATTGACCTTAGGCTTGTCAAAATGGATAATTGGAAATTCCATTATGCTCGTTACTTTATTATGGTGATTATGGGCTATTTGTTTGATGAGATCTGATGATAGTTGGGTTGAGAAACTGCCTGCGGGCAAAAGGTTATTCTGATGAAATTTAATTAATTAATTAAAGATTAATTAGTTAAATTGGGAATCTAGAAAACGCTATAAGCTAATTAAATTCAAAGGAATGAATTTAATTGATATTTGAAGGAAGAAGTTTAATACGGGGAATATGATATTCTCGACAGGTGTTGTTGAAGACGGTAGACTAACTATAGCTTAGTTGCTCAGTGAGCGTATCCAGGTAAGTCTTCGGACTTACTTAGCTTCGATCTGCAGAAACCCGTGCCTGAGAGATTTATATCTCACTGTGT
Organism: Fagopyrum homotropicum; assembly: GCA_033239125.1. Taxonomy (NCBI): domain Eukaryota; kingdom Viridiplantae; phylum Streptophyta; class Magnoliopsida; order Caryophyllales; family Polygonaceae; genus Fagopyrum; species Fagopyrum homotropicum. The sequence continues at coordinate 6,438,283 of BSWB01000005.1, read as the reverse complement.
TGATATGTGTTGTTGTTTTGAAATGCCTTGTTGTGTTGAAATGTGAATGTTGATATGCATTGAGATGTCTTATGTGTGAAGCATGCTTGATGTGTTTATGATGAAAATGATGTTATGATGTGTAAAGCATGCTTAATGTTGTTGTGATTATTATCATGTCATGATTATGAGAAATGGTTAAATGAACATGTGTTAGCCTATTGAGGCGTGCTATTGAATGACATGATAAGCTTGCTGAAACATGATAATGTATGAGATGATAAGCCTTTTGAGGCATGTGATATGATGATGACTTGTAAAGGTCAAGAGTATGTGAAGCGAGTATTTTGCAGTGAATACCGGAGCTCGGCCAAGCCCGGATCACTTGCGTTTGTATAAGAATGACACCGAGTCTGATGGACTTCAGGCTCGGGTCGCCCACCTAATGAAAATGGTAAATGTTTGCATTAACATGAATGGCAAAATGTTGCATGTGGTTAGGAGTTAAGACCATAACTCACCACGAGAAAGCCTGGCCCGTAGACTTGATCAGTCTGGCTACGACCTAAGAGCAAATGTCTGAATTAACCTAATCTGTGCAATGGTGAGCTCACACCAAAGCCAGAACCGTATAAGCAATGGTTCCGGATTAATGGGTCCGGGATCGAAAATTGTAAATTTCATACTGCATTCACGTGCATCATTCATAAAAGCATGATATCATCTCATGAGCACGGTATATGGTATTTGAATATATTTGTTGTGTTGTGATGTGTTGATATAATCTCTCGTGGATAGATTATGATCGGTAGCTAACGGTTTTAAACCGATCCTTTTTAGGAAATGCCGAACATAGGAACGCTTCAAGGATGTCAGCTGCAGGATGTGGACAGCCGGGGCAGTGTTAACCCAAGGGTTGGTTGAACTTGCTTTTGAAACTAATCGCTTGCAAGCGAGTCTTTTGTTGGTTGTGTGCAACTGTGTACACATGTTGATTTCAGGCTGAAGTTTTAAGACACCTGTTCAGGTGTCATGTTTTAAAGTGTCGTTTTGGGATATACATACTAACTACACGAACGGTTGTTATGAAAATGTTTTCTAAATGACAGGTTGAATGTTTTCATTATTTCTTCGTGCTTCTTGTTGCAAGGTCCTATTTGTGAAGTTGTTGTCAGGCTAACTGATGGGACCCACTGTGTGGTCCTTAGCCTAGTGACGTCTTGGGTTACTTAAAACTCGGGTCGTTACAGATTGGTATCAGAGCTAAGGTTGACAACAAGGGCACATGTGACTTGAGATGAGACATGATAGTTCAACCTAAATACAACCCAGTCCGGGTTGGTTTTGAAATGACATTTAAGTTTTCAAAAGATTTTGGAAATTACTGACATATGGTTTTAATGGATTTAAAATCATATGCATAGTCGGGATTGTGGGTAAAGACACTGCCTTCCACTCCTCAGCGTGACTCCTTGTAAGTGTAGTTCTCTCTCTCTAACTTGTTAAGATTATAGTATTCTGATAGATATCACTATTGTTATAAGTAGTGTATATATATGAAGAGAGAACGATCTTGAATGTTCCGGTTTGTCGAAACCGTGATAAAGGCAACCGTAAGCGTTTTGATTAAGAGACAAGGAAGTTGCAGCTTCATTACAAGTATGTCAATGGGAGCACAATGTGCAAGTGTGCCAGTAGAAGTAAGACAAGCTAGAAGTACATGAGAGTATAATGTTTAAAGTAAGTGGTTAAGGTCAAGTACTTCTACCCATCGAGCTACATGAGATGTGAAGATGCAAGAATATAGCAGTAGAAAGGGCTATTGCTACGATAGAAACGCAAGGGCAAGCACGAGTTATTGAACCCCAAACACTAGAAGTTCCATAGGAGGAATAAGAAGGTAGTGAACTTCATTAGAGAAGTGACTAAAGCCATCAAAAGAAGAGATGTGTTAGTGTTTGCAAGAGCTTATGTAATGCAAGTTGATTGGCGGTTGAACCACATAAACATGACTTTTGGGAACATTGGAGAGCTAGAAAAGTATAAGATGAAACTTGCAGCAACCTTCATGCCGAACATTGGTGCATGTTGGTGGATGAGAAATCGTGCAATCATTGTGGATTACGAGACTTTCAAGAGTTGGATTTAACTTGTTAAAGTCTTTTCTGGAAGCAACATTTGGAGATTCGCCTATGATGGAGATGAATTTCACGAGGAGTATACATCGTTGGATGAGAGTGCACCACTTTATGATCAATTGATAAGATTGTTTATGATAGGATGAAACGACCTCTTAGTTGGTGTTGTCACCTATAATATGCCGTTATTGGAGTATTAGGAGAGGATAATAAAGCTTGAAGCAAGACAAGGCTTTAGGAAAGAGGTGGATTCCTAAACTAGTGGAGGAAAGAGGCAGAAGTCTACTCCAAGTTTCTTGAACCTGCGAGTACGAGACGTGTGAGTCAAGAAACAAGGCCTTCTCCACAACCATGATCATAAGAGAATTTAGAGGGAAGAACATTTTAAATTGTGGAGACCTAAATTATTACAAGAAGGACTGATCAAAAAGTCTAACTACATGTTTCAGATGTAGTTAACCTAGAGATATGGTAAAGTTTGTGAGACTAAGGGATAATGTTAACTCAAGGATCTTGTCCTAATGTGAGAGGTGGAGAAAGTCAAAGTTTACGTGGAAACTAGGCAAGTAAACTAGCCAACCGATATCCTTATTACTGGATTGGATAATGATGACGTGATTCTAGGCATCGATTGGATGATCAAGTATATGGATAAGATAGATGCGGAAATGCTAACAATAATGATGTTAGCCAAAGATGATACTTGTCATGTGTTCAAAGGAAGTGAGCTACAAGACCCGCTAGTGATGATCTCTGCAATGAAAGCAAGTAAGCTGGTAAGGACAGGATGTGAAGCATATTTATGTTATGCTTTGGAGAAAGAAGGAAAGATTCAATTGAAATACATTCCAGTTGCACGCGAGTTTAAGGATGTTTTTCACGATGAATTACCTGGATTGCCACCTACTAGGCAAGTTGACTTTAGAATCGATCTAGAGCCTAGAACTAGACCAATTTCTAAAGCTCCGTACAGAATGGCACCTGTGGAAATGCTTGAGTTGAAGAAGCAGTTGGAAGAATTGGCAGATAAAGGATTTATTCGGCCAAGTGTATCGCCATGGGGAGCGCCAGTGTTGTTCGTGAAGAAAAAAGATGGTACAATGAGGCTATGTATCGACTATAGAGAACTGAATAAGATGACGATTAAGAACAAGTATCCACTGCCACGAATTGATGATTTGTTAGATCAGTTACAAGGAGCAAAGGTGTTCTCCAAGATAGACCTACGGTCAGGCTATCACCAGTTGAAGATTCAAGAAAATGACATCCATAAGACAGCATTCAGGACTCGGTATGGACACTACGAGTTCGTGGTTATGCCATTTGGATTAACCAACGCACCTGCTGCGTTTATGGAATTGATGAATCGGATCTTCATTGGATACTTGGATAGGTTTGTTGTGGTCTTTATAGATGATATATTGGTTTATTCACGAAGTAGTGAAGAGCATGCGGAACATTTGAAAGCAGTTCTTCAAGTATTGAGGAAAGAGAAGCTTTATGCCAAGTTGTTCAAGTGTGACTTCTGGATGAATGGAGTAACATTCTTAGGACACGTGATCACTGCAGATGGAATCAGAGTTGACTCATCCAGGATTAAAATTATGCTAGCATGGGAACCACCCAAAAACGTAAAGGATATACGTAGTTCCTAGGATTAGCGGGATACTATAAACATTTTGTAAAGGGGTTCTCCATCATAGCAAGACCTAGGACCAACTTACTTCAGAAGAAGGCAAAATTTATATGGACTGACAAGTGTCAAGCAAGCTTTGAAGAGATAAAGAAGAGGTTGACTACTGCACCTGTGTTAGCTCAGCCGAATGGAACGCTAGGGTTCATTGTTTACAGTGATGCATCTAAAATGGGCTTGGGATGCGTCTTGATGCAAAATGAAAGAGTCATCGCCTATGCATCAAGACAACTGAGACAATATGAGCAGAACTACCCTACACATGACTTGGAGTTAGCAGCAGTAGTTCATGCACTTAAGATTTGGCGGCATTACCTATTTGGGACGACGTGTAAAATCATGACAGACCATAAGAGCCTGAAGTACATTTTCACTTAAAAAGAGTTGAATATGAGACAAAGAAGGTGGTTGGAGTTGATAAAGGATTATGACTTAGAGATACTATATCATCCTGGTAAAGCTAATGTGGTGGCTGATGCTTTGAGTAGGAAGTCAGCTCAAGAAAAAGCGATTGCTCGATTAACTGTACAAGTTGAAGTACAAAAAGATCTGATTTGTAGTGGCATTGAAATATGGGTTCAGAAAGAACAAGGGTATCTGTGTACCTTGGAGATAGTGCCCAATTGGTTGAAAGAAATTCAACAAAAACAACTAAGTTGTCCTAGTTTAATCAAAATAAGGTCAGTGATCGGAAATGGTGAATCTTCAGATTTTCATATCGATACTGACAATATAATGAGATATCAGGGAAGAGTATGTGTTCCTCAAGATGAAGAGATTAGAAAAAGGATTCTTGTGGAAGCCCATGCAACACCATATTCCATACATCCAGGATCAAACAAGATGTATCGGGATATTAAACCTTACTTTTGGTGGCAAGGTATGAAGAAAGATATTGTTGAGTTTGTGTCACGGTGTCAAACATGTCAGCAAGTTAAAATGGAACACTAAAGGCCAGGAGGAGAACTTCAATCATTGGAGATACCGGAGTGGAAATGGGAACACATCACCATGGATTTTGTAACCAGTCTACGTAGTAGCAAGGGTTATGACTCCATATGGGTGGTGGTTGATCGATTAACAAAGACTGCAAGATTTATTCCTATCAAGGAAACTTGGACTGTGAACAAGTTAGCAAAGGAATTTGTGAATCGGATAGTCAGATTACATGGAGTTCCTAAGACCATAGTTTCAGATAGAGATGGACGATTTACTTCCCGATTCTGGAGCCAGGTACAGACAGTAATGGGAACCAAGCTGAATTTTACAACAGCGTTTCATCCACAGTCAGATGGTCAGTCCGAACGGACTATTCAGACTATAGAAGACTTGTTGAGGTCATGTGTGCTTGATTGGGGACCGATATGGCCAGATCAATTACCGTTGGTCGAGTTCACCTACAACAACAGTTGGCATGCGTCCATTGGGATGGCACCCTATGAAGCACTGTACGGAAGGAAATGTCGAACCCCATTATATTGGGATGAGCCTGCCGATGTCTTTGATACAGCTCCAGACAAAGTTAAAAGTGATATTGAAAAAGTTGCTTTGATTCGAGAAAGGATGTTGGTTGCACAGAGTAGACAAAAATCGTATGCTGATAAGCGCCGACGTCCGCTAGAGTTTGAAACAGGGACACACGTTCGGCTGAAAGTTTCACCGACTCGTGGAGTCAAACGGTTTGGTATCAAGGGAAAGTTAAGTCCTCGGTATATTGGACCGTTTGAGATTTTGGAAAAAGTTGGTAAAGTAGCTTATCGTTTAGCATTACCGCCAACAATGTATGGAGTACACCCAGTGTTTCATGTATCACAACTAAGACAATATCAACCAGATCCGAGCCATGTACTCATCTATGATGCTATTGAGATAGAGCTTGATCAGACCTATGTCGAGTTCCCTATGGCCGTGCTAAACAGAAAGAAGAAGAAGTAAAGGAATAAAGAAATTCCATTAGTGAAGGTCCAGTGGTCCCGAAGGGGAATGGAAGAGGCTACATGGGAAACAGTTGAACACAGGGAGAGAAATTATCCAGAGGTGTTTAGCTCTTTGATCAATGATTGGAACAAAAGCAAAGAGTAGTACCTAACTTTTCCACTAACTAATGTGCTTATATGATTCTATGTTTATGTGATTTATGTGTGTGTGAATTGATTTGTGTTTGCTAACATAGGAAGTGATAGACTTCGCTAGTGTGAGCTTGATGACCCCGCTAACGTGATAATAATCTATGCTTGCACGAAATGCAAAGATAGGTTAATTATGTGATTGACGGATTCAGTCTTCTGATGAGCTGTGTACTAAAGTTTCGGGACGAAACTTTTTCTTAAGGGGTGTGTGATGTAAAAGCTAGGATTTTCGAATCCTAATAAAGGATGATTAAGGGTGATTAAGTTAATCATCGACATCAATTGGCCTATAAATCGCGAATAGTGTGTAGATGACGAGTAGGAATTCCACCGTCACGATCCTGACGTAAATTTGGACTTATGGGGAAATTTTCACTTTTTCCTCCGGGGAATAATTTTTACCCACTGGTATTATTTGGAGCATTTGAGAGTTTCAATTAATAAAATTGTAGTTGAGAGAAATGTTCAGGACATCGGATATGTTCTAGATATGAAATAACATGGAAAGGCAAAATGGCCAAAAGAGTCGCTATTTCGTTTCTTAGCGGCTAAGAAAGATGACTTAGGAATACGCGTTTTCCGAGAAAGTTGCGGAATAATTATCCACACAAAATGTCAGATTTATTATTCCAATTTCGAGAAGTTTGGAGAAGGGGCTCAAACCGCCTTCGGATCGATAAACGGATAATTATCGACTTTGCTAAAGGATAATTATCGACTTTGCTAAAGGATAATTATCGTCTTCGCTATAAATAGCGGAAATTCATTTATTAATTCATTTCCTTTCACGTTTCCTCGTAAAAGCTCTGATTTCTCTCAACCTTCAAATTCAGATCTACTCTTCGTTTGTAATCCGATTTCAATTCCGTTTGAGTTTTCGGATTCCTCTCTTCGTCCTCTTCATTTTGGTACCGAGTTTGTGCGTTTCCGTTGAAGTTATGGCCAAGTCGAGCATATTAGAGTTTTGGTCGGTCCCGTCGCTAAGATTCCGGTGAATCTGATGGTGTCCGAGCGTAGCCTGCGTCGTTGTGATTCCGAATCTTCTTTCGGATCGTCAATCGGGTTAGTAACGAATAAGTTATGAATTTATTCGTTTTCAGTATTGCGATTAGGCCTATTGACCTTAGGCTTGTCAAAATGGATAATTGGAAATTCCATTATGCTCGTTACTTTATTATGGTGATTATGGGCTATTTGTTTGATGAGATCTGATGATAATTGGGTTGAGAAACTGCCTGCGGGCAAAAGGTTATTCTGATGAAATTTAATTAATTAATTAAAGATTAATTAGTTAAATTGGGAATCTAGAAAACGCTATAAGCTAATTAAATTCAAAGGAATGAATTTAATTGATATTTGAAGGAAGAAGTTTAATACGGGGAATATGATATTCTCGACCGGTGTTGTTGAAGACGGTAGACTAACTATAGCTTAGTTGCTCAGTGAGCGTATCCAGGTAAGTCTTCGGACTTACTTAGCTTCGATCTGCAGAAACCCGTGCCTGAGAGATTTATATCTCACTGTGTTGATATGTGTTGTTGTTTTGAAATGCCTTGTGTTGAAATGTGAATGTTGATATGCATTGAGATGTCTTATGTGTGAAGCATGCTTGATGTGTTTATGATGAAAATGATGTTATGATGTGTAAAGCATGCTTAATGTTGTTGTGATTATTATCATGTCATGATTATGAGAAATGGTTAAATGAACATGTGTTAGCCTATTGAGGCGTGCTATTGAATGACATGATAAGCTTGCTGAAACATGATAATGTATGAGATGATAAGCCTTTTGAGGCATGTGATATGATGATGACTTGTAAAGGTCAAGAGTATGTGAAGCGGGTATTTTGCAGTGAATACCGGAGCTCGGCCAAGCCCGGATCACTTGCGTTTGTATAAGAATGACACCGAGTCTGATGGACTTCAGGCTCGGGTCGCCCACCTAATGAAAATGGTAAATGTTTGCATTAACATGAATGGCAAAATGTTGCATGTGGTTAGGAGTTAAGACCATAACTCACCACGAGAAAGCCTGGCCCGTAGACTTGATCAGTCTGGCTACGACCTAAGAGCAAATGTCTGAATTAACCTAATCTGTGCAATGGTGAGCTCACACCAAAGCCAGAACCGTATAAGCAATGGTTCCGGATTAATGGGTCCGGGATCGAAAATTGTAAATTTCATAATGCATTCACGTGCATCATTCATAAAAGCATGATATCATCTCATGAGCACGGTATATGGTATTTGAATATATTTGTTGTGTTGTGATGTGTTGATATAATCTCTCGTGGATAGATTATGATCGGTAGCTAACGGTTTTAAACCGATCCTTTTTAGGAAATGCCGAACATAGGAACGCTTCAAGGATGTCAGCTGCAGGATGTGGACAGCCGGGGCAGTGTTAACCCAAGGGTTGGTTGAACTTGCTTTTGAAACTAATCGCTTGCAAGCGAGTCTTTTGTTGGTTGTGTGCAACTGTGTACACATGTTGATTTCAGGCTGAAGTTTTAAGACACCTGTTCAGGTGTCATGTTTTAAAGTGTCGTTTTGGGATATACATACTAACTACACGAACGGTTGTTATGAAAATGTTTTCTAAATGACAGGTTGAATGTTTTCATTATTTCTTCGTGCTTCTTGTTGCAAGGTCCTATTTGTGAAGTTGTTGTCAGACTAACTGATGGGACCCACTGTGTGGTCCTTAGCCTAGTGACGTCTTGGGTTACTTAAAACTCGGGTCGTTGCAACAAAAGTATTTAAAACATTTGAAAACTTTAAACAATATATATATATGGAGAATAAGTATTAGCCTTACAAAGAAAAGGTACTAAAACGACACATATGAAGAACAAAAGACATCCCCGTCCCCAACTAAATGAGTACGTGGACCCGGCTGACCATTCCCTATGGATCTCTCTATAACTGTCTTAACCTGCAAGGCATCTACAAGGCTGTATAATACCGCCGGCTAACATTCTACGTATAAGCATAAAGGTAAAAGCACATACACACAACATATACAATCAACATGCAACACTCAAGTCCGTTTATTATGTTCAGTGAGGTGATAACTCGTTACTAATGATACTTATTTTGTGACACGAAGGATTCCCAAACCTCGCCCCTGTTCCCGTTTACCAACGAGGAATGGTACTAATGTAACACCCCGAATCCGCGGGACTCGGAGTGTCAAATTGGGCTAGGATCTCACAATGGATCCTGATCCTAGCCTAACAACAACTTCACTGGACCTTACAACATGGCACTGACAGATATAAAACTAATACATAAAACTGTATAAATAGTACAACTCAAAGGTAAAGACAACATAGCCGAGTATATACAACATCCTCACACAAGAGGGGAAACAAGACATCATCCTCACGCAAGAGGGGAACATAAACATCCCAAACCAACCACCTAATGTACGAGAGTCCTCGGCCTGTCACCTTGCCAAATCACTCAGCAGCGCCTAACCTGCAAACATCTTCAAAACAATATGAAACCGTTAGCTAACCATACATATATGAGGTAAAGCATAAGCACAAGCACAATCATGAATGATAAACACATCAACATGCTATCAAACATTTACCCATTTATTATCTTTATATAAAACTCATTCACTCAAAAACCGTATATATATACATAGAGGAAAGTATGTGACACGAGGACCGATACATCCCTGCCTCTGAGTGGAATGTCCAGCTATACGAGTATAGGTCACACAATCCGTGTACCCTATGGGAGTTGATTGCCCCCTTCCTGCAAACCAGTCTGGCCCGACATCAGAGAACCTCCCAAACTCCACGGCGGGATGAAAGAAAAAGGATATCACAGCAACGCAGTGGGGCAGTCAATAGAACATAGGTCGAAAAAAACGACAACTCATGTTATCATAGCAAACATAAAAAGCACACACCACTCATGCGAACACCCAATATAGGTATGGTAGCTAAGTAAGTCCTACGGACTTACCTCAACCTCGTACAATCACAACCATGATCAACCTCCAATCCTGAGAGGGACATTGCCTAATAACAAGGCATATAGAGATATCAATACTCCTATCAATCAAAAAGGTCACACCTAGACCCAAGAGATCCATAAGGATCATACTCAATCTATAAGCCTCACAACCAACTAAACCTCAATATCTCAACATAACTCACAATTCCTCAAATCTCAAGGTAGTATCTAATCGACATTCCTCAATCTCAATTCTAATCATAATTTAATTAATTAACCTTTAATTAATTAATTAAATTTCACCAGAATAACGTTTTGTCCGAAGGCAATTTCTAAACCCCTGTCATCAGATTTCATCAAACAAACAATTCATAATCACCAGAATAGTATTACGACCATAATGGAATTTCTAATTATCCATTTTGACAAGCCTAAAGTCAATTTAGGCCAAATCGCAGTACGGAAAACGAATAAATTCGTAACTTATTCGTTACTAACCGATCGACGATCCGAAACAAGATTCGGAATCACAGCGACACAGGCTACGCATGGACAACATCAAATTCACTGGAATCTGAGCAACGGAACCTGTCTGGTGACATATATGCTCGACCGACCCTTCATCTCCTCAAAAATGAAGAAACTCGGTACCGATATGAAGAGAATGAAGAGAGAAATCCAGAAACTCAAACGGAATTGAAATCGGATTAGAAACGGAGAGTAGATCTGAGTTTGAAGGTTGAGAGAAATATGAGCTTTTACGAGGAAATGTGAAAGGAAATGAATTAATAAAATATTTTCCGCTATTTATAGTGAAGACGATAATTAACCTTTAGCAAAGTCAATAATTATGCTTTCACCGATCCAAAGGCGGGTCGAACCTCCTTCTCCAAACTTCTCCAAACTTCTCGAGATTGGAATATTAAATCTGGAATATTGTAGGGATAATTATTCAACAACTTCCTCGAAAAACGTGTATTCCTAAGCCGTCTTTCTTAGCCGTTAAGAAACGAAATAGCGACTCTTTTGGCTGTTTTGCCTCTCCATGTTATTTCATATCTAGGACATATCAGATGTCCTGATCATTTCTCTCAACTGCATTTTTATTAATTGGAGCTCTCAGATGCTCCAAACAACACCGGAGGGTAAAAATAATTACCCGGGGAAAAAAGTAAAAATTTCCCCAAACGTCCAAAATTAAGTAGGAACATAACGGTGGGACTCATACTCATCACTTGCGAAATCTTCGCGAGTTATATGCCAATTACTATCAACGATTAAGTTAATCAACATTAATTAGAATTCGGAAATGCTAGCTATTACAACTAATGCATTTGAGCGTCTACTTGCCTAGGCTGGTCACGAGGAACTTCCTAGCTCTCGCAAGAGCTAGGCAGTGATGTCACGACCCGTTATCATACACTTGGGTCAATTACGTAATATAATAAAGTCGGCCTAATCCGGTTTCGTTGTTTATCATAACTAACAAACACCACTCATACACATTACACTCATACAAGAAGCCATCTAAGTAAGTCCATGGACTTACCAGTCTCTAAGCGCAACAGATCACACAACTCCCAAGTTTCCTCGGGAAAACACGCAATGCCTGTTCAACATAAGGCACACGGATCATACAACGCTCTTGTCAACTAGAAGTCCTTGGACTTCTAGGATCAACATCCTCAATAGAATAACAACACTCTAGTCAACTAGAAGTCCGTAGACTTCTAGGCTCATCATCCTCACAAGAGCATCAACGCATAAGATAGATCGACACTTAAAACCTAACACAACTCTTCTAAACCAAACTATAGTTATACCATACTTCTGAATATAATAAATATGGATTAACCCAACATATCGTTCTCAACTTTTACCACATGCTCCAATATATATCCCTCAACAACATATCCAAAAATCATATTCAACAGAGGTTAATAAACCCTCCAAATCTATTTCACAAAACTGCATCAGAAGCACTTTTTCTCATACTTAGAATATATCGGCATAACCTAAAAACTACATGAGGGACCAACTTTGGAGAATCATATCTCTTAAGTTATAACTCGGAATACTCTCAAATTTCAGTATGTTATACTATATAATACCAACTACAACATATCCAAAAATCAGCACTAATAGAGGAGTCTAACTTACCCAAATCTGGATCACAAAACTATATGGACATGCAGTTTTCCACACTTGGGAAATTCAGCAACACTTAACAAAACAACACACTGTCTTAACTTTGAAAAATCATAACTCCTAAACCACTCGCTAGATTGATCCCAATTTTTGATATGTTCTACTATAAATTCTTATCTATAAGATATCCAAAATTTAGCAGTAAACGGGGAGTATAACTTACTCACTTCTAGACCTGAAGTTGATTGCTCGTCAACTATGAAAACTCGGAAACTGCATCTATGTTCACTGTTTCTTCTATGGCGGTTATGGGCATGATTAACAGACATAATGGGCATTCGTTACACATGAAAGGTGTGGAAGGAAGTGCAAGGAAGAAAAGGGTATCCACCTTACCCGATTCCAAGACTCGAAGTTGGAGGGTAAAATAGCACAAGACCTACTGATGCGTGCCTGGAGGCTTCAGAATTCGCTACTGGTGTGACGGGGGAAGTCCTGCACTAGGGGGAGAAGTGTGTCTAATGATGATTCAGCACTCTCCTTCATGTCGAGTGACTGCAGAGAAGGTAGGATGTCCCGTCCCTTTGCTTATCGATGAAGAAGCGTCGTTATTGTCTCGCCCCGGCTACATATGGCAAAGGCGATAGATGAGTCATAGGTGGTGGCTTGAGGTAGGTTGGGTAGAGAAGGAGATCATCGTACTTGTGAACTGCCGCACTGGAGGGAGGGAAGGGTCTGGAACTTGTAGTCCAACGTCGTGGGGCTCCGGCGTGTACAAGCTCGTCCGTGTATGCAAGATACTCGTCCTATCTGTGGCGGTTGGTTGCATCTCGGCTCTACTCAGACGGTGATAAAGGGGGAACGACACAGTCGGCTAGCTGTTGGTGTGAGGGAGAGAGAGCGATGTTCGCATCTGTGCCGAAGCAGGAGAGGAAGAAGGCAGTCAATGCATCTGGCGTTCTTCTGGAATAGATCGTGTAGTGTGATTGTAGGGATTGTTTACATAACTCCCATTCCAACTCAGCATACACAAACGAGAGGGCTCCCAAGGTGCTGCAGTGGGATTCTTCTTGATGGGCTGGCTGAAGGCATGGTGGTTTGGGCAGTAGTAGGTCCGAGGTGGGCTAGAGCAAGACAAGAAGGTGTGGGCTGAAACAAGGGAAAAAAATGTGGGCTGAGGTTGTCAAAACCTGTCATGGCTTTGTCAAGCTGATGCATGACC